>CM068727.1:15456990-18090828 GCA_035079005.1 Fraxinus americana
ATCAATAAATTGATTAATTTTTGACCAATTATTTGATATTGTGATTAATAAATAATATACGATCGATAACTTATGATCAACAAATAATATGTGACAAAAAAATTTGAGTTGTGACTTATAAAATTTGTAATTTGTGACCGATAAATAAATTGTAACCTATAAATTTTATGATTTGTGATCGATAAATAAATTGTGATCTATAAATATTTTGATTTGTGACCTATAAAATTTTTTATTCGTGATCGAAAAATAATTTGTGATCAATTAATTCGATAATGTGTGACCAAATAATATAGAATTGTGACCCTAATATATTTAATTAATTATTTCATAAATAATATTTAATTAATATCTTATTTTTGAAATTTTAAACTTTGTTTTTTAGTTTTGAAATGAGTCGTACTTAATCTCTGAGTTATAAATTTTTTTCCCTCAAAAAATATGGAAGTAGATACTGGACTTCCAAGCTAGCATTAGTATTTGAGATTCAGAGTCTATAGAAAATAAAAATGAAGAGTTATAATAATTGAAAAATAAAATGATTTTTAACATTCTTTTAAGACAAAATTTCTCTCTCATTATTAAAAAAACACTCATGTTTATTGAATTTCATGAGAGAAACTCTAAATTACATTTAATATTTATTTATTTATAAATGGTATTTTTGACACATTTCGGGAGTTTCTTCTGCAGTTAAAAAGGAATTGCATATGTTTTAAATGTACTTTATGCAAATTAATTTTGGTTTCAATTAACCAAGCCTCCCAATAGGGGGAGATTTTTCTAATTGGCCTGGTCAATTGGCCTTTTTTATAAAACAAGTTAAAAAGTCTATATTACCCTTAATGAAATGAATTCTTTGATTTTGCATAATATATCCTTCTTTTTATTATAGGCTTGGAAATTAGTCTAATCTTATTTTTCTTTTATTTCTAATTTTAGGGTGTGTTTGATCCACATTATTTTGAAAAAATGTATTTTGGAATAGTAGATTGATGGAGAATGTGTGGTTGAAAAGGAAGGAAAAATTATTGATATGATGAAAATTATTATTTTATTGAAAGATGTGTGGTTGAAAATAAGTAGAAGAATGAGAATGAAAATTTTAATGTGTACCAAACAGGGGCTTAATATATAGTTTCATTCTATGATCTAACAAATTAGAGTAATCTGTAACATATTTATCTTGTTCATTAAGTTTCTCATATTTTTCAGATAATATATCTATATTTTCTTCTTGATCTATGATATTTTTTATTTTTTCAAACATTTTGTCTAATAATTTATCTAATTTTTCTATAGTATATCCCGGCATTTTATTCATCAAACTGATAACAAAACATGTATCATTACAAACATCAATATGAATAATCCCTACTATTCTTTTAAAATCTAAGGAGAACTCTTTCCAAATTTAACAAAACTAATAATTTTACCTTAGTTTTGATCTTAGGCTATTCTTAGAACCGAGTGACCTTCAAGCTCTGGATCTACAAAGTACTCCCTTCAACGGCCTCTTGCCTTCACGGGATCTTTGCTATTCCAGCTTTTACTCTTACTGTATTTTTTCTAAGAATTAAAACTATAGATCCTTAATAAGGAAAGCTCTCCTTTTGTTAAAGTAAGAAATAAATATTTCCCTTAATCTTTCAAGAATCTATGGGATAAATGGTTTTAGAAACTCATATTTTTCTCAAAAAATTCGAATATTATTGATATATGATCAGAATGGAAAGAGAGAAAAGCTTGGCTTTCTCATAATTTGAGTGCTCAAAAACTTCCTCGACTTATTCTGTCCTACATCTAGCTCTAATGCCTCTATTTATACAATTACATGAGGCACAATTAGCAGGCCTCTTACATCATTGCTTAAATCATACTCTAATTATAGAGTTTTATTTTTTCAAAAGTCTAACCACTACATCATCGTGGTTCCATTATTGTATAAAACAATCAACTTTATATCACATCTTCTTTATCAAGGGCACTACCCTTCTATTATTGTCATGTTGATATGCAGCGGCGAGATTCTTTGGTAGTGGTAGGACCTCCCAACTCTATCATCACAGCTTCTTGGCATTTTTTGTGACTTTCTTTTAATTCTGTCGGCATGTGGGGCATTCCCTCAATTTGCATGCCTCCTGGATTGTTGTAATACTTCCATTAATTTGATGAGTATCAAACTTTTGGATGTATTCCTTCAAAATTGTAGATTTTTCTTTTCCATTATATGTTAAGAGTGTCCATCTTTCATATTGGCATAGACATTTGAACTTCTTTTCATATAAGTTTTTTGCTATATTGTAAAGGACCTTCATTCCTAAAATTCTTCGGATTTAATCCATGATCTTGTAATTTTTGGTAATGGTTTATTATTCAGACCGACTTCAATTTGTAAATCTCGGCCTACATATCCGATTGTAATAATATGTTCTGCAGGATAGTATATCCTTCCATCAACCTCTGGATTAATTGAATAAAATTTGATATATATCGATCTTCCCAGGGCAAATTTTGAAACTTCTGATTTAAATATATCATCAAATTTTTCAATCTCTTTTAAATCTTTTCCTGGATAGATTAGATCCAGAAATCCATAATCAGCTGCCATTTTTACTGTAAGGGGGTCTGCATCTTTGGTAATTATTAGTCTTGGATAAACATGATCTCCTGATGAAATGAAATATGACTCATTTTCTCCCAATTCATAGACAATCTTGGCAAAAGATTTATATTCTTCTTCTTTTGATGATAAAGGGGTATCATCATTTTCATTAGTTCTAATTCTATCACCTTTGTATGTTCATCTTCATTCTTTATTGTCATATTTCGAGGACTTGGCATGATTGTCTCTTTTTTTATTTGGCTTGGTCCACTGCTGCTTCTGCTTGGTGTACTTGTTTGTATTCCCTGTTTGGTATTCAACGACTCGAATTGTGAAGTAATATCATCAATTTTGTCATTCAATGCTTTGGTATATTCGGAATGAGAACTAGAGATTTCTACCAACAATTTGACATTCTGTTGGAGAGTTTCTGCTAATTGCTCTATTCCAATTTTTATATCTTCTAATTCCTCAACAAGGAATTCCATTCGTCATTTGGCATCTATCAATGAATTTTTGATATCATCCATCTCCAAATTCAATATTTCTGCTTAATAAATCTACAAGATAATTGTTTACACATTTAATATGAATAATATCAAAATTATAAAAAAATAAGTATGCTTTCCATCTGTGTAACCTTCTATATTGAGGCTCCATTGGTAACTTATTCTAACAAGTCCTGCAACTTGGGAATTATCAGTTTCGACAATAAATTTTTTAGATAATAAAAATAATAAAAACTTTTTTATTCCTCTGATAATTGCTAATAATTCTTTTTCATGATAAGTATAATATATTTCTACTTGGTTAAAAGTTCTACTTCAATATCTTAAATCTGTTTTTAATATTGCTACCCAATATTTATCTGATGCATCAATATTAACAACTAAATTATTTTTTTCATCTGGTAATCTTAATTTTGATAGATTTTTACATTCTTCTTTTAATAATCTAACAATTTCTGTATGTTCTTCACTCAATCCTTTTGTATTTGTTTTTTTGAGTAGAATTTGGATTTTATGTCTCTTTTTTGAAAGATTGTCAATAAATCATTATGTATAGTTTAGACATCATAAGAACTTTTGTATTTGTTCTTTAGATTCTAATTTGTTTGGAAAACTATTTATCTTTTTAGATATATGAGTTTGTAATTTTATTCCTCTTTTATCTATTAACAATTCAAGAAAATCAATTTCTTATTTTTCTATAATAGCTATCTTTTTGGAAAGAACTATTCCTTCCTTTTTACATTCATTTATAAATTGTATTAAATGAATTCTATGTTCTTCCTTGTTATTAGAATATATTAATATATGATCAACATATACTATTAGAAAATCATTAAATTTTCTAAATATATTATCCATTTTCCTTTGATATATTTGAGGTGTATTTTTTTAATCAAAAGGCATTACTAACCATTCATATTTGCCTTGAGGTGTACTAAAAACTGTATATTGTATACTATTTTCTTCCATTTTTATCTGCCAAAATTCCAATTTACAATCAAATTTAGAATAATATTGTTTTCCTTTTACAATGTTTATTAGGACCTCTTTGTTTGGTAAAAAATATCCATCAAACTTAGTTTACTTATTTAATTATTTATAGTTTATTACCATTCTACCTTTTCCTCTAACTTGCTTAGAATGTTTCATTACCATAAAGGCTGGACTATTATGGGGTCCATTACTAGGTATAATAAGTTTTTGTTCTAATAATTCTTTTATTTGGATTTTGAATTCTTGTGTATCTTATATGATATACATCATTGGTCTAAATCTTATAATAACATTTTCTGTTAATTCTATTTTATCTCTAGGATGGTATGGTTTCCAAAATACCAATGAATTTTCTCCATAAACTTTTTCTAATTGCTCTATAATTCCTTCTATGCTTATTTCTATTCCTGTTTTTTGGATTTTTTTTTTTACATTATTATTTTTTTTTTATTTCATTATGCATAATTGATTTTTTTTCTCCCATCTATCACCACGTTGGGTTGGCTGAACTCTGTAAGGTCTAAATTCTCTTGAGATTTTTAATAAGTATCCACAAGAGGTTTGTAACATTATCATATAATTGTTTTGTTTATAATATTGAAAATGTTGTATAAAATCATTTCCTAATAGCATATCACATTATAATTTATCATACCTATGTCTTATTTATTATGATTTGTTTACTTCCAAGTATAATATCGACTTTATTGGCATTATCAATTATTTGAGTACTTTCTCCTGTTACTCCATTTATTTTTATCTTACTATCATTATTCCATTATTTTATTAAGAAACTCTTTGATATTGTTATATCACTTCCTGTATCAATTAAAGCACAAGTTGTTATATTTGTTTCTACAATAGTAATTTGTATATATAGGGCTAATGGAAAACTTATTTGATTATTCATTTAGCTATTTTTACGTAATATGGTTTGACCATTATAAAATATATATAATTCTTCTCTTTTTATACTGTAATCTTCTAATCCATTTAGGAAACTCATTCCTAGAAATATATGAGAATTTATATCCATACTTTTAGCTATATGACATGGTACTATAAGATCAGTTCCTCCTATTTTTATTGGTACTTTCATTTCTAATTCTGCGATATGTTCATGTCCATCAAAATTTACATATCTATATGGTTCAGTTCTATGGGGTATTAATCATTTATTTCTAATTAAAGCTATATGACATTCACTTGCTCCTGTATCAATTAATATATTTGGTCCTATTATATGTTCTCTTCCATTGAAATATTCTCCTTCTATCTTCGTATTCCCTGCATTTTTATGAAGTTTTATTTATCTTGTATTACTAGTTTCTTCTAATTGTTTTCTATTAGGTAATCTAAGACTTCTTGATCTTCTAATTAATCTTACATCTTTAAATGTTATTTTATTATCAAAATAGTTTTTTTCTTTTAATTCTGTTATTTCAGGTTTATCCTTTGTTATACTAAGTTCATATTCTTCTGGAACTAAATTTATTTGCTTACTTGATTCTATTATTTTACTAATATGCTTGAATTCTTTATGGACCTCTATATATTGTTTTTTAGAATAAATATTCGCATAATTGGAATTAATAAATTTATATAAATTTCTATATTCTATAGTCATGATTTAGTCTCCTGATTGCATTATATAATTTCTATGTAACTTAAAATGTAAACCTAAGATTTCATCAAAGTTTTTATCTTTTAATGAAACACAATATTTTGGATAACAAGTAAATATTAATTTCTGGTATGCTAAATTTCCTTCTATAGTTCCTAAATGATTTATCTTCCAAATTTATTATTCTTCCATAATGTAAACTTACGGTTATAGGTAAATCTATTCATTATCTAAATAAGGATTTAAACATTATTTGGATTCCTGCTATATAAATATATTGGATTTTTTCACTCTATTTTTTATTAATCTTTGTTAATAATTTTTCGACTGTATTTTTTGTAAAATGATTTAATTTATGTGTTCATAGGGTTTTTATGACATCTATAGTTTTTTCAATTTTATGATATTCATTTATAACTATCTTTCTCTTTTCCAAATTCTATACAAGACTTCCCATTTTCCTATTTTTAAATCTAAGGATAATTTTTGCATTTTCTTGAATTTATTATTATCAAAAGTTACCTTTAATCTATAACCATCTATTCCTTCATATTCTTGAATATCTATGTTATCACTTTCTATCTCCTCTATTTCCTGATTAAGATTCTGATCCATTATCTTCTGAATCAGTTTCACTTATATATACTTCTTGATCATAATATTGTTCAATATTATATATTTCACTTAATTAATTTTCTATTTCCAAATATTCTTCTTGTAATATTTTAACTTTTTTCTTATTACAACCAGGACTTATATGTCCTATTTCTCCACAATTCCAACACTTACATTGCCTTTTATCCTTTTTATAAGATTTATTTTCCTGTTGTCTATTTGGATTATATTTCCTTTTATAATATATTCTTCCTGGTTTTATATGTTTTTTCTTAAAATTTCTAAATTTTTTAAACTTTTTATTTTTATATTTTCTCTTACTTTTTCTTTCAGGATTACATCCCCATTGTATGTGTTTTTTTATATCTTCACAGCATATCCTAGTTAATTTTCCTGATTTTTTAAGTAATTGTCTCTGTCCACCAAATCTCAAATTAGATTGGAATTGTGTACTCCATATATATATTTCAATCACCTTCCTCAAATTTCTCCATAGGTTTTTATTACGCCCAAAAATTTACGTGGTGTTGTAGTGTAGCTTTGGGGTGTCGTATCCACAAGGAGATGGAAAAGTTGTCAAAGGTTCCAAAGGGGATGAATTGTCCTCTTAAACTTGCGGGAGAATAGAATTGTTGATCAATTAAATTAATATAAAAAAAATGTGAGATAAAATTCAGTGATTTAAGGCAGTGAAGCATCGAAATTCCTTCATTCAGATCATATCATTCAACTTCGTTTATTCAAATTGATGACACGATTAGATACCTTCATCCCGGTACTCTAATCGAAAAATTTAGCAATCAGGACCAATTTAATTCATAATTTTACTCCCAAATTCTAGATTCCCTTAACAATTATCACAATCATCTATTGAAATTAGATTATAATTCATTCATATACATATAGTATAAGAAAGTAGATAACCACACCAATAGATTTAATGAAATAGAAATTCAACATATAGTTCAATTGTTTGATAGAAAAAAACGAGATTGATTTTATGAAAAAACTTAATACATGTTAAATCAATTTCACAATTAACCCATAAAGATGAAAATATAGATCTTGAAGTGTTTAGCAAAATAAATACCAAAAAGCATGAATAAACGACATGAAATCACCAAATTCGAATGAGTTCCTCCCTGACTTCACCAATTTCTTTAGCCTTCTATGGAGTTCTTGAGCCAAACTTGAGAGAAAACTGATAGGAGATGAATTATCCCCATCATGGAACATTTTGGGGCTTAAATATAGTGGAAAATTAGGTTTTCATACGTGTTTTAATCAAACAAGGAAACTGGAAAAATTTCGCCATTTTCTTGACATGATGCTTCCTTTTCACAGTGCACAAGTTTTTAAGGACTTTAGCATATGTAGGAACCTGAGAAATCACACGCAAGAGAGGTATGTTGATTTTTACTTGCCTAAGGTGTTTTAGGATTTCATTATGTTGGCTAGTAGCTTTCAAAATAGGCTTAAGAGTTTGAGAAAAGGGTACTCTAGCTAGGTTTTGTTCCACTTTGTCACTAAGACCGTTCTCTTCAGAACTACTACAGTCTTTCTCAGTTTCTCTTGATTCCTTATGCATAATGATTGGTTCTATAACCTTCCCAGATTGAGTAGTGATGACATGTATTTCCTTAAGGTTATTTTCTTCTATACATGAGGTTTGAGCCATGTGTTGTCCCTTGGGGTTTGGTTGAGGCTGAGCTGGAAATTTTCCACGTTTCCCTATAGCTAAGGCAGTGGTCAATTTAGATATATGGCTTTTCATTTCCTTACCCTGCTCAACAACTTGATTAATCATAGCTTCAAACTTCTTATTAATTTTTCCTTGTGCCTCCATAAAAGCATGTAGAGTATTATCTAAAGAATTCCTAGAAGTCGTAGGCTGGTATAAAGGTGCATTAAAAATCCTAGGTGGCTGGTTTTCAGATTTCCAGCTGAAGTTGGGATGATTCCGCCACCCCTGATTATAGGTATTAGAAAAAGGAGCGTATGACTTGTTATACATACCTAAAGCATTGCAATGTTCTTTATAAACCCCCATCATCTCAGCTAGAGCAGAACACTTATGCACCAGATGATCAATTCCACCACACACACCACATGGTCCAGAAGACTCAACATGGGCAACAGTAGGTGTAGGCTTCGAGTTCTTAGTAAGTAGGGTTTCCATTTATCTAGTTAAGGCTTCTACTTTAGCTCTAAGACTATCTTCTTCTATAAGATGATAAATGCCTGTACTAGAAGGATTTCCTAAGGGTCACGACCTATTAGTGCTATTAGTGGCGCCAGGGCCAATCCACGTGTGAACTTTTTCAGCTAGGTCATCTAAGTACTCTATGGCCTCATCATGTTATTTTTGCAAGAACTCACCATTACATATCATCTCAATAAATTGACGCTCCCTAGGTGTTAATCCCTCATAAAAATAACTCAATATACGCCAACTCTCATAACCATGATGGAGGCAAAGAGCTTGCAACTCTTTGTATCTCTCTCATGCTTGGTGTAAGGTTTCACTGTCTTTTTGAGCGAATGAAGAAATTTTCTTCTTCAGAGCACTAGTTTTATGATGGTGAAAGTATTTGCTGAAGAAAGCTTGAGTCATTTCACCCCATGTTCCAATCGAACTTGGTCTTGACGAATACATCCAGCTTTTTGCTCTATCTTTAAGTGATAATGAAAAAAATTTAAGTTTGAATGCATCCACTGTACCATGTTGATTGTGGAAAGTTGCAATTACCTCCTCAAATTCTCTAATATGCACGTATGGATTTTCATTTTCAAGTCCATGAAAAGTGGGAAGAAGTTGAATCATTCCCGGTTTAAGGTCCATACGTGGCATATTAGGTGGAAAAATAATATATGATGGTATGGATGTGCGTATGGGATGAAGATAATCCTGTAAAGTCCTAAAATGTGTGTCATGCTCACTATCAGACATGGTATTGTGTAATGAAGTATCAGTTTTAACAGATGCAGAATAAAAAATAGGGTTAAAAAGATATTCGAACTCTATATTAGGTCTGTCAACAGATCTTCCTCACTCTCCACGATACCTGCGCATGAAACACAAATAAAAAAATAAAGAATAACAAAGAAAATAATAAACTGAAATAAAGGGTTAGAAAAGGAACGAAGTCACCCTTTTACAATTGAATACTTTAATTTCTTGTACCGTATCATCGGCAACGGCGTCAAAATTTGATTATGTCCAAAGATTTACGCGGTGTTTTAGTGTATCTTTGGGGTGTTGTATCCACAGGGAGATGGAAAAGTTGCCAAAGGTTCCAAAGGGAGTGAATTGTCCTCTTAACTTTGCGAGAGAATTGAATTGTTGATCAATTAAATTAATATCAAAAAATGTGAGATAAAATTCAGTGATTTAAGGCAGTGAAGCATCAGAATTCCCTCATTCAGATTAGATCATTCAACATTGTTTATTCAAATTGATGACACAATTAGAGATCTTCATCCCGGTACTCTAATCGAAAAATTTAGCAATCAAGAGCAATTTGATTCATAATTTTACTCCCAAATTCTAGATTCCCTTAACAATTATCACAATCACTATTGAAATTAGATTATAAATCATTCATATACATATAGCATAAGAAAGTAGATAACCACACCAATAGATTTAATGAAATAGAAATTCAACACATAGTTCAATTGTTTGATAGAAAAACTGAGATTGATTCTATGAAAAAACTTAATACATGTTAAATCAATTTCACAATTAATTCATAAAGATAAAAATCTAGATCTAGAAGTGTTTAGCAAAATAAATACCAAAAAGCATGAATAAACGACGTGAAATCACCGAATCCGAATGAGTTCCTCCCTTACTTCAGCAATTTCTTTAGCCTTCCATGGAGTTCTTGAGCCAAACTTGAGAAAAAACTGATAGGAGATGAATCTTCCCCGTTTTGGAACATTTTGGAGCTTAAATATGGTGGAAAATTAGGTTTCCATACGTGTTTCAATCAAACAAAGAAACTAGAAAAATTTCGCGTTTGGGGTTGAGGTGCGCGCCTAGTGTAAGCTAGGGTGCGCGCCTTAAGGAATTGGGCTGCCTCAGTCGAGGCTTCCTTGGTGTGAGGCGCGCGCCTTGCAGCATGTTTGGACCATAACTTTCTCTTTTGATGTCTGATTGAGCCGATTCAAGTTGCGTTGAAAAGCTAACTCGAAGGGATACAAATTTACTATGGTTCAACAACATGCCGTGTATCAGGATTGGAATTTTGTAATCAAACAAATGAACAATTACAATAGTGCAATAATTAAATCAATCTTCACCTGCTACATGCATAACCTGACACGTGTGTGTGAGAACTCATATTAACATATTAAGATTGTGATTTGTTCAACACCTGACCCACAGTAGTCAAATATATCCTTACTTCGCTCGAGAGATACACACCCCCAAACTTATGATTTTCACTCAATTTTCTCGGGGTGCATCCTAAGTTGAATTTATTCAATTCTATTCTTACCCTCTCTTAGTTTGGATAAACCTCACTCTTACAAGTTCACACTTCAACAAGTCGAGATTCTCTTATATTTTTGATTGCTTTAACACTTAAGATTAGACTAAGTTATTTGCTTCTTATCAAATGTGTAGTTTTGTCGACTAGATGCTTGGGGCGTAATTAATGTATTTGAGTATATATATTTTTTCTTTTCATTTTCATGTTTTCTTCATTTTTTTGAGTATCTTTTCATTTGCTTTCTATATAACCCATGTAGCGAGTTTTATGCCGATAACTCCCATGTCAGATGACCATAGGGTACCAGGTTTTAAATCACCTTCATAGGCTTAATCACCCGAGTTATATAGGCTCGAAAATATGTTTTTTATGTACTCAAAGATTTGTGCAATGCCCATTTTCTTTCAGAGAACTAGTTTCTAAAACTAACATCTAACTTAAAACTTTCACATCGTTTTCATCTCATTGGGTTTTAGACAATTCACACAAGAGTTTCATGCACGGAATCCTTACTCATCTCGATGTTTCCCTGTAACAGTTCAATCATCTCCAAACTAACCTATAGTTGGATTATGGAGTAATACACTAGAGGTTACTTGGGTTTAGTTACTACGTTCAACTATCCTCTACATATTGAACCGCATCACTAACTCAATATGCCAAACATGAGTAACGTGCATAGAGAATATTAAGTTTTACATAAATAGATTTAGATTAATCCAATACTACACTATTTTCATTTTTCACAGCTGATACTTATTTCAATAATCACATCATAGCTGACATTGTTATCAAACCTACACAAGCACACAAAGCACTAATTATAATATGATGCTAAATGATAAAAACTTGAAAATAAATGATTTTTTTTAGCACATACAATCAAAATATGCAACTTATGCTCACAACACAATCCAAATATGCAATTCACAACATCCTCCTCCCAACTAAATTTTGCATTGTCATCAATGCATAACATGATCGCCAAATGAAAATAAAGAGAGGTATCACCTGACTATTGTAGTGAATTAACATAAGCCGGAAGAATCAAAAGCCTGAAAGTACTCAATGGAATGGGAATGCATGGAACAAAATAAAACAAAAAGAAAATGCAAAACAAACTTAAAAGAAATCCTAAAGTCTAATATACAGAAGAGTAAGGTGAAGGAAGTATCTGGAAGGCGTCAATGATGGTAAACCGAGTCTGCAAGAGGAATTTCTTCCACCTCAGGCACCTGTTGGCCATAAACTATCGTTAAACGTTGTCCATTCACTTTGAATACCCTACCATCTTTAGGGTCCTTGATTTCAATAGCCCCATGTTCAAAAACTTGTTTCACCGCAAAAGGCCCAGTCTACCTAGATCGAAGTTTCCCTGGATGCTTGTGAAGTCGAGAATCATACAAGTAAACATGCTGATTTGGTTCAAACATTTTTCGAAGAATGTGTTTATCATGAAATTCTTTCATTTTTGCCTTGTAGATTTAGAAGTCTCGTACGCATCATTTCTCAACTCCTCCAACTCGGTCAACTGAAACTTCTGGAGCTTACTACCCTCGTCTAGGTCAAAGTTTAAAACGTTTGATGGCCCATAAGGCTCGGTGCTCGAGCTCTACAGGCAAATGGCACGATTTTCCAAAAAACAAGTCTATACGGTGACATGCCTAAAAAGGTTCTAAAGGCAGTTCGGTAAGCCCAAAATGCATCACTCAATCTCAAAGACAAGTCCTTACGATTAGGGTTTACAGTTTTCTCCAAAATTTGTTTGATTTCCCTATTAGCTAATTCAACCCGTCCATTGGTTTGGGGATGGTAAGCAGTTGAGATTTTATGAATGATCCCGTACTTTTTCATTAGAGCCTCAAATGAACGGTTACAAAAATGTGTGCCTCTGTCACTAATAATAACTCGTAGTGTGCCAAACCTAGACAAAACATTTTCTTTAAGGAATCTCACAACCTTTTTATTGTCATTAGCTCTACAAACTGCAGCTTCTACCCATTTAGACACATAATCTACAGCCACAATGATATACAAATAGCCAAAGGAATGTGGAAAGGGTCCCATAAAGTCAATACCCCAACAATCAAAGATTTCTATCACTAAAATGGGGTTTAAGGACATCATATTACGCCTGGACAAAGCACCCAGCTTTTGGCACCTCTCGCAAGATTTGCAATAGACGTTAGTATCTTTAAACAAAGTGGGCCAGTAAAAACCACATTGCAAAATTTTTGCAGCAGCCTTTTTCATAGAAAAGTGGCCTCTACATGCTTGGGCATGACAAAAGTTGAGTATGCTAGGTATCTCCTCATCGGGGACACAACGACTCAAAATCTTATCAGGGCAGTATTTGAATAGGCATGGGTCATCCCAATAAAACTTACGCACATCAACCATATACTTTCTTTTATCTTGTGCACTCAACTCTCTCGGGATTTGACCTACGGCTAGGTAGTTCATAATATGAGCAAACCAGGGTGAAGAGAAAACAGAAAACAAATGTTCATCTGGGAAGTCATCTCTAATTGGCAATTGATTCACATCGGCCTGAAAAGTTAGCCTAGACAAATGGTCTGCTACCACATTTTCTACCATTTTTATCTTTAATGGTGATGTCAAATTCCTGTAAAAGTAAAATCCATCTAATTAAGCGCGCTTTAGCATCCTTCTTTGAGAGGACATACTTAAGGGCTGAATGGTTTGTGAAGATTGTGATAGGAGAACCAATGAGATAAGATCGAAACTTATCTAGCTCAAAAACCAAAGCTAGTAGTTCCTTCTCAGTTGTGGAGTAGTTCATTTGAGCACTATTTAAGGTCCTACTTGCATAGTAAATGACAAAAGGCTTACCCTCCCTTCGTTGACCAAGCACCGCACCCACCGTAAAATCACTAGCATCATACATAATTTCAAATGGTAATGACCAATCAGGTGATTGCATTATGGGCGTTGAGGTTAGCTTATTGATTAACGTTTTAAACGCCTCTTGGCATGCTGGGATCCATTCGAAGGTGGCATCTTTGGCTAAGAGGTTGCATAGTGGTCTAGAAATGGATGAGAAATTTTGTATATTCTATAGAAACCCGCATGGCCAAGGAATGATCTAATATCTTTTGTAGTCATAGTCGCTGGTAATTTAGAGATTAATTCAATTTTAGATTTATCAACCTCTATCCTTTTAGATGAGACAACATGACCTAAGAAAATTCCCCGATGGCACCATAAAGTGACATTTTTCCCAATTCAAAACTAACCCATTTTTCCTCACATCGGGTTAAAACTCTCTTCAAATTCAACAAGCATGCATCAAAAGAAGTTCCGAAAATAGTTAGGTCATCCATAAAAAAATTCCATGCAATTCTCTACCATGTCACTAAACATACTCATCATGTATCGTTGAAAAGTCACAGGAGCGTTACATAATCCAAATGACATCCTACGAAGTGCATGGTACTAAACAGACAAGTAAATGTGGTCTTTTCTTGTCCTCTAAAGCTATCTCTATTTGATAGTAACCAGAGTAGCCATCCAATAAGCAGTAAAAAGGATGACCAGCCACACGCTTAAGAATTTGATCTAGAAATGGAAGAGGACAATGGTCCTTGTGAGTGGCAGCATTCAATTTTCTATAGTCAATGTACATGTGCCATCCAGTCACTGTTTTTGTAGGGACCATTTCACCTAGTTCATTTTTTACCACTGTAAATCCTAACTTTTTAGGAACCACTTGCATTGGACTAACCCATTTACTATCCGCAATCGGGTAGATAATACATGTATCTAATAGTTTTAGCACCTCGATTTTAACTACTTCTATCATTGATGGATTTAACCTACGTTGTGGCTCTGTTTTTGGAGTTGTTCCCTCCTCTAAGTGAATTTTATGTGAGCAAATTAAAGGCTTATACCCTTAATGTCAGCTATAGTCCATCCTAATGCAGATTTATGTTCATTCAAAATATTTAAAAGCTGTTTCCCTTGTGCTGCATTCAATTCTAAAGAAATAATTATAGGAAAAGTATCACCTGGTCCAAGGAACACATGTTTCAGTCCTGGGGGTAGTGGTTTCAACTCCGATTTTGGACTCTCAATGCTTGATGTTTGTTGTCCTCCAGTCCTAACCAGCAATTCTTCAAACTTGGGTTGCCATGGTGATGTCCCATAGTCCTGAAATTTAGCAAAAACTGCACAAATGTTAGCATATTGTTCATTATGGCAAAGTGCAGGAATTTTCGAATTTATAAGAAACGAGTTTAAAGGGTCGAAGTCAATCATTGCAAATGCTTCCTCCTGAGTGAGTGTATCAACCATGTTCATTTGATGGCACTCATCATCTTCCATGGGCTGTTTAGTGATGTGAAAAATGTTGACTTATAAATTCATATTTTCAAAAGATAATTTCATCATACCATTCCTGCAATTTATAAGAGCATTAGTTGTAGCAAGGAAAGGTCTACCAAGAATTATAGGTATTTTAGAGTTCACGTTCACATCAACCTTCAGATCTAGTACTAAGAAATCTACAGGATAGTAAAATTTGTCTATTTGCACCAAAAACATCCTCAACTACTCCTCTGGGTTTTATAGTGGACAGATCTACTAACTGTAAGACTACAGATGTAGGTTTTATTTCACCTAAACCTAACAGTAGATAAATAGCATAAGGCATGAGGTTAACACTAGCTCCTAAATCAAGAAGAGCTTGTGCAAACTCACAACTCCCAATGATGCAAGAAATTGTAGGACAACCGGGGTCCTAATATTTTGGTGGGACTCTTTGTTCAATCACGGCGCTCGCTTGCTCAGTCAAGAAAGCTGTTTTTTTGACATGATACTTCCTTTTCACAGTGCACAAGTCTTAAACTTTAGCATATGTAGGACTTGTTCATAGTAGGACAACCGGGGTCCTAATAACTTTTTATTAACCAAATCGCAGGACTTGTTCATTGCGATGATAATCATGTCTGATTCAGGTACGTTTCTGCTTTTGGTTAATAAGTTCTTGATGATCCAACATGAACGATCCTTATGGCGGTAAAGGAATATTATTTTTCTCCAACACTCGCAACTATTGTCGAACGATTCGGCGATTTAGAGAAAGTAGTTATTATTGTGATTAGGAGCTTACAATTAAAGATTCTAAGATAAATCTTTTTAGATCCATACATAATGGTGCAATTGTATATGTTGACCTGATCAATCGTGTGAGATTTAGATAAATAATATAAAAAAATATTGGGTCAGAATGAGCCACTGAGTTGAAGAGTTGAACTTATGTGCCAAGCCCTTAGTTGTCAAAATGAAACTTATAGTGTTAAGAAATTTATTTATTTAATTGTTTAGATTATTAAGAGATTTGTGTAGATTTGTTTCCTATTGTTTTTCTTTGTTCACAATAGTATCATTGTAACTTTGTTGTTTATCAATGAAAATTTGAGAGTTTCTCAATTCTTCCATTTACTCGGTGTTCCTAGTGAATCAATGAATATTTGATGACAAAATTCTTGGTATTTAATTGAATCAACAAGTATTTGACGTCTTGTTCATATTCGGGAATAAGTTCGTATTCAGGATTATTCCGCTGATCTCACAAGTAAAAGCTTTTATTTTAAGTTCCTTATATGTTATTGATCTTCAAAATCTCCTATATCCATCTTACTCATCTTAACATTGTGCATTAAGAAGAATTTTTTATAAGTGCAATGCATGTGTTTCTTGTGTGCAACATATATGATTTTTAAACTTTTAAGTAATGTAAAAAACGTTCAAAGCTTATTTAAAAAAAAAAATTTTAAAAACTATCTAGTTAGTTATGGTGATCAATTACAAAAAAGTGATACTTTCTTATTGCTCCTCTTGAGCTCATTTATTGCTGATAGACAATTTTTATGCTTCATTAATTTCGTGCTCTTTGGACTCCAAAGAAGCAATTTCATGATTTTCTCCTTAGCTGACATGAAAAGTTGAAACTTTTCTTGTAAGTTCCTTATATGTTTGTTGATTGCCATAATATCTTCATCCGTTTTATTTATGTCAAGATTATATTCACCAATTAACTTTTAATTTTTGCAACCTGGCCTATATGCTTTTATTGCCTGTATTTCGTTGAAAATGATATTATCTACCACTATTCTCGAGTCCATTTATATCTACTTGACATTTTTTATGCAATCCTTCATTTTTTGCGAATAGAATAGATGGAATTTATAGATGATGAAAATCAGATCCAAGGCATATTACAGAGCTATTTCCTCAAGACGATATTTATCCCTACTATACCGGTTATGCACACAGGAAAGCAAAGATGACTCCACGATACTAGAAACCTAACGTTGTTTGCATTGCAAACTTAAGAAAATGAACTCGAATACTAATAAGAGTAGAAGCCAAACTCGAGAAGTTTATGTTTTGTATTTTTAGATTTACAGATTACAAACAAACTTTTGGAAATATGAATGAAAATTATGCACAATAATGTCAAGGTAGAAGACTGAAAGAGAATTTTCCCTTTTTCGCTTCTAGAAACAAAGATGTTTGTTATGAATCCAGCCAAAAAATTAAAGACGAGAATCATATAAGCAAAATGAAAATAATAGATCACAATGAAAACAAAATTTACATGGAAATCCAAATCCGAGAAAACCATGAGTAGAGGCAGAGAATTCACTAGAATAAATAGTAAGGAGTTGCAAATGATCTTTTTGGACCAATAACTAATTGGACAATTGGTCAATTCCAATGTGTTGTACACCATATTTATAACCAGAGAATCCATAACATAGGAAAATTAATACATGAAGAATTTAATATAAGATGAAGTCTCAATACAATGGGTAAAACCAATAATAAAGAATTTGGGATGAAATATGATTCAAATTCACCTTAGGCTCCTTCAAGACATCTTCAAGTATAATACCAACTCCCAATACTCACTCAATAGTATTTCCAATCAAATACTCAACAAGAACTTGGGTCACAACCCAATTCTAACAAACTCCTCATTAACACGAATCCGTTACAAGGAATAAAACTTAACTCTTCAACTCCAAAATAAATTCTTCAAACAAAACATTCCACCAAATTACTCAACCTCTTCTACCATGCCCATACGGGCATACTCAATAACCGTGAACAAATTTCAAGCCTTGCTTACCAGCAAAATTATCTTGCGTGCCAAACCTGCTTGAATCAACCCATTCATCACCAGCTCCAGCCGAGTCACCAAACCTGCTTAAATCACCACGAGCACTTCCAACTCCACCTGAGTTGTCAAACTTGCTCGAAACACCAAGAGCAACAAGATCACAATTAGCCACACCTGAGCTACAGGAAGATTCCTCAATATTATTGTTAGAATCATCATGAACAACCCGGTCACAACCAACTCTACTCGAGTTACCGCTTATTGAACCATAAGTTGCAGCTGCATCCAAAGTGATCGTCGAACCTTCCAAGATATATAATCGATCCTTACATTACTTCTCCTCCAACATCCAAACGAAAAATATGTCATAACAAAAAAAATCTCGTTGCAATCCAATAGCAGAATCTCAAATTTCATAGTTATCATCACTGAAACAATTAACCTTGTTCAAACTTCGCTTTAATAACCAATTTAGATCTCTCAAGAAACTGTCAAAGACATTGTCTCTGATACCACTTATTGAGAAACCGGGCCAAAAAATTAAAGACAGGAATCACATGAGTAATATAAAATAATGGATCACAATGAAAACAAGATTTAAGTGGAAACCCAAATCCGGGAAAACCATGGACAAAGGCGTAGAATTCACTATAATGAATAGTAAGGAGTTACAAATGATCTCTTTGAACTGATAACTAATTGGAAAATTGGTCAATTCCAATGTGCTGTACACAAAATATTTATAACCAAAGAATCCTTAACATACTAGAAGAATTAATACATGAAGAGTTTAATATAAGGTAAAATCCCAATACAATAGGTAAAACCAATAATGGAGAATTTTGGATGAAATAGAAGTCAAATTCACCTTGGACTCCTTCAACACATCTTCAAATCTAATACCAACTCCCAATATTCCTTTAATAGTATTTTCAATCAAATACTAAATAAGAATTCGGATCACAATCCAATTCTAACAATGTTGAATCTATTTATAGGCTGGCATATGCATGCACCAGCCCACGGTTTCGCACCGCAGACTAGACAAAGCTGGGGCATGCGCGTGCCAGTGCTGCCATTCTTCTATCTGCACGGCATTCTTCGATCCTTGATATGTAATATCCTTCTTTGGTTCAATTCTTAATGTCTATGAAGACGTTCTTTTTAAAATTCTTAAACTCCACCATTTTCAAAATCAATGAAGTTTTGTAAAATCTCTCATAAAGGCTTCGCCAAACTTATGCATATATCAAATTTTTTTCTTTACAAAATTACATATAAGACCATATCTAAGAAATATCAATTAAACTTTTACAAAATCATATGAACTTAAGATTACTAACATTATTTTTTCCAACTTTACCTTCTATTCTTATGTTTTTACCAATAAACATAAAATGAAGGGAAACTATATTATTCTAATGTTTAATACGCGTATAACACTAGAAACTTTATCTTATTCTATGTGAAAATTAATCGCTCAAGTTTTTCATGAAATTTTATTAAAGCAATTGTATCATATTATTTCTAACTAATTTATATGAATTAAATAAGAATAATATAAAGAAACAATACAAATAATTAACTTTATTCATAACATTAAATGAATATACTAAACTTAAATAAAACAAAACATGAACAACTTTAGATATATAGAACACTCATAAATACATGAATTTTTTCGAACATATACTCTACTCTTGACAATAACAATCTACTGGACTCAAATAACAAACTTTATTTAGCATTTTTCTAAAGACACTTAAGCCACTCTTCATTTTCTTGTTTTCACTTCTTCAAAAGTCGACATTCCCTTTTGAGATGTTCCAGTTTGCCAGAATTCCTTTTCTTATTGTATAACACTAGAAACTTTATCTTATTGCATGTGAAAATTAATCACTCAGAAGATTGGTCAATTTCTTCGTCAAAATTATTCATCCATAACTGTTACTCAATCTGGAGATGATGGATCAAATCTTCATTTCGATATCAATTATTAACGATGCCACAATTAATTCATCCGTGTTCATGTTATACTACAGAAATTGATTGTTGATATGAACTATTTCATTCGACTACCTTCCTAGTTTCATACCATGACAATTTAAAAAACAGCAAGAAATTTATAGAAGATGAATCTTGGCTCCAATGCACGTTACTGAGTTGCTTTTCTTGAGACAATATCCATCCCACTATAGTGGTGATGCATACGGAAAAGTAAATTTGTCTTCATATTACGCTGCAAGCCTGTAACCCAAATGATGTTTGTGTCGTGCACTAACGAAAAAAATCACAAACACTTGAGGATAATAAAATCCAAACTTGAGAAGTTTAGGTGCCATTCTCTTTGTGTTTCAGTTTTGTGTTTTGAGTTTTGAATTTGTTTTGTGTTTTGTGTTTTGAGTGTCTGTTTTAAAATTTTTGAAAATGCGTTCTCTTTGTCATTCTGAAAAACTATTTCCGAAAACATAAAAATGGAAAACGCGTTTACTTTGAAATTTTGAGAATTTTTTAAGAATATTTTATTCAAAAAAATGAGTATTCAATAAATTTTAATTGTGTAATGTTAATATAGTATTAAATAACATATAGAATTTAAAATTGGTGAAACGTAAGTTTCTTTGTCAAGATATTAAAAACACAACCTACATTACATTTGATGAAGATACGATGAGAATTTTACGTATCATGACAAAATAAGCAGATACTGAACTACATAAAAAATGAATCCACGGAGTCACGTGCGACGTCTTGAGTAGTCATTCCACATTTGTGTAGCAATTTGATCCCTAACTTGTCCCATTTGAGCTGTTTGACTGGCATCAAAATGTATGGCTTCTTGTGCATGACTACTCAAGACGATTTGGAGCGGCATCCAGTCCACTTCTTATCCAGCTGTGACTTGGGATTTCCTGGGGAATTATGAATCCCGATTCTTTCATCTTTGCACCCTCACCTAGATCTGGAAGTTGCTCCAAATGCTTTTTCTGAAACATCATACGTAAAATGTAATATGTACTGGAGATCGAAGGATAGAATAAAATATAGAACTAATCAATCTCAGCTGAACAAATAGAAGTGCCTCGAATAATTCTTAATGGAGAACAAATATAAGTAACCTACTTTGACCAAATGCGCCATAGGATCGCCCCATCTGACCCTTTCCTTCAACATTTTATCAAGTTCTGGATCATCCCTAAAAATTCAAAGTTGGCACAAGGTCAGAGGGCAAATGCAAAATCACTTGACTAGACACTAGGCACTTGAAACTACTTTGGAGTAATACAGTTAATCCACAAAAGACGAGTAATATATTGTGTCATTCCCTTCCAATGAAAACACAATATGTGGTCTTTCATAGTGGATAAAATCTATAAACTGAATCAAATCAAACCATGGATGCTATATAATGGTCATTGCAAAGATTATATATGATGAGATAATAACAACTATTTCACAACCACTCAAGGCAATCTTATATTCAATTGTTTTTCAGAGTAGGGAAAACCAAAAGGTTGATGAAGCTACTGAACAAAGATCAAGACGAAGCCTAGCTAGAATATGTGTTGAAATGGATGTCAATGGACCTAAACCTAGATTAGACATATTCGGGATTAGAAATGATCAATTTGGAATCTGACACGCTCATATACTAAAAGGTGCCCAATTATTGCTCAATGTGCCAACACCTTGGTCATTAAGCTAAACAGTCTTTGGAGTAAAGAATGTGAAAAGGAACAAGGGAAGGATGAACTGAAGGATAAGGAATAATTGATCATGCTAAGAAAACACTAGTAAGAAGAGTGATTATGTGAAAAAAATGATTCTGAACAAGGGAAAACTATAATTGATGACCCAATTACTTGGAAGAAGGGGATATTCCAAATTCACAAGACAGAGGAGAGTGCTCTGGTATGCCCAAAAGGTGTTTGATGAATTGCCTCAGAAAGAGGAAAAACTTCTTGATGCCTTTAATCTCCCGATTCTAGAAAACATGGAAGAACCTCCGTCTGTGGAATCAAACATGCCGAACACTTGAGTTTCTGAACTATCAACCGAGCTTGCATCAGACTCCGCAACATTTTCAGTGGATTCTGCTTCGTTGTCCTCGAGTCTGCCCCACTTTTCTACAAGGGCCATTTTGAAAACACTTGTGATGGTAGGGTTTTAATTACAGGTGGGAAAAGAGTTTTCTGGTTTTAATTAGGGCAGGTTGGTTTTTATAAACAAAGATTGAGGAGGGAGAGATGGAGGGTTTGGGGCGGAGGATGGCGGCAGAGGGAAGGATGCAGAGGAGAGAATGGGAGTAAAAAAAAAATCCACTATATTGAATTAGGAATCGAACTCACGACCTGTAAGAAACCTGAGGCTCTCCCAACTAAGCTAGCACACTGTTTTGTGAAAAACGCATTTTCCGTGTTTTTGAAGGTTTTCGTTGGTTTCAACTGAAAATGCCCAAAACGTTCTTTTCGTCATTTTCCGTTTTGTTTGTAAAACTTAAACTCATTTTCAGAAATTTGTTTTCGAAAACGCTAAAGAGAACGCATTTTCAGTATTTTGAAAAATCGAAAACAGAAAACGGCTTGAAAACACCAAAGAGAACGACACCTTAAATTCTGTATTCCAGATTTATGGAATACAAATGAAAATTTAGGAATATTAAATGAAAATTAATTAGAATAATTTTAAGGTAGAAGACTAAAAGATTTTTTTTTTCCATTTTTATTTTTAGAATCAGAATTAGATGTTGAATCTATTTATAGACTTCTAATTTATTTCCTTTTAGAATTAAGTTTCCTTATTTTAATAGGATTAATGAATAATTTTGCTATAAATATAAATATAGAAGCATTCTACACCTTATAACAATCCATCATAAATCAATATAAAGCAAGTTTATTCTGGTATAGTTCTTCGTTTCAATTCTTATTACAAGAATTTTTAGGTGTTATGATAAGAAAATTGTTTTGGTATCATTTAACGAGCAATTTGTGAATGTTAGTGTAAAAAAAGAGAAAAAGATCTGTCTTTGATGAGGTTAAAAAAGATGTAATTTAAGAGGATTTTACTATCAATGATACGACAATAGAAAAAGAAAAGCATGTGCAAGTTGAAAACTCGAAACATACTAATCCCTTACGCATGAAAATTGACAATAAAAATAAATGTAAGGATGAAAAATATTTTGGTGAAATTACAACTGAAAAACCCCAAGATCGAACCGTACTCCAAGGATGAACAAGTTGAAAATCAGAAGTGTCCAACATGAGAGGAAGAAATTAAACTTTTTCAATTATGAAGGAGTCAAAGGTGAAAATTGTCAGATTGAGAATAAAAATTTTGTCGATCTTTTCCACAGCTTCAGTATCAAATAATTGCATAAAAATAAGGAAAACATGGACGATGTAGGATTTGAGTCTGCGTAGTAGTTCTTTTTCGTTGAAGAAAGTAACACTAAAAATTACAGCAGAAGATGAGAAGTATGAAGAATTGAAAACAGTGCCGGTGGTCTCTATCAAGAGTGAACTCAAGGATGAAAAATCGAATCGTGCTTCATTTATGAAAGAATGTCATATACAAATTATTTGTGAAGAAAATATAACAAGCGTAATAGTAACAAAGTTGACGTTAAAAAATGCGACCGAAAAATATAACGACGTTTATCGAGCAAATCAAGAAATTGAAATTTTTTTCCAAATTAATATTAACGGAAATTTTAGAGTATTTTCCTCCTGATTGATTGATTTTTTCTTCAAAAAACTCGATGACGATTTTTATTCAAGTTGAGGGGATTGATGTAGTACACAATCACAATTAATAGTTGCCTACTACAATTGTGATTTAATTTTTTTAGTTGTATTTATCTTTTCTAGTTTTCTTTTCTAATTGTAACATGTTTTATTTTTTTAGTCTTATTTCTTTTAGACTATAATTCTAATTTATTTCCTTTTAGAATTATGTTTCATTATATTAATAGATTATGAAATAATTTTGCCTATAAATATAGAGACATTTTACACATTTTTATAACAATCCATAATAAATCAATACAAGCAAAATTATTCCAGTATAGCTATTATTTTCAATTCTTATTACAAGAATTTTTATAACACTTCCGCACCAATTCTATCCAAGCCTACGCATGGAATCCTAACGAGTGATGGTTGGAGTGCATTTTTGAAAAGTGATGCTTTTTGCTTTTTGTGTGCGACCTATGAGACTTTTAAACTTTTTTAAGTGAAAAAAAATACTAAAAAGCTTGTTTAGGTGATCAAATACAAAACATGATATTATCTTAATGCTACTCTCGAGCTCATATATTGCTAATAGTCTTTTATTGATACTCCATTCTTTCCTATTGCTGATTATATACTTCTAGTATTTTCTAGGAAAAAAACATTAATTTACTTCTTGTCCATTAAGAATAATGTTTGATAAGTGCAAGGCTCGTGCCTCTCGCGTGCAACTCATAAGACTCACATTTTAAGTGATTTAAAATACTTTCAAAGCTTATTAAAGGCATCAGATACTAATAATATCTTCTTTCTAATATCGAGCACATTTATTGCTAATACAAATTTGTAACCACGGTATTCCTCCACCACAAGTGAGGACATTTTAATAAAATCTCAGAGGTACCGTCCTCCTTCCAAAAAAAAAAACCTGTATCTCTAGTACCTATACTAATTCCTCTGTTAAAGGAGTAAAATTGTGATTTTTGCGGATTCAGATCATGATTATGCTCAAGTGTAATAGAATTAATCTTAAACTTCCCATCTTCAAATACAATAGCATTAACCTTAGCTTTACAGCCCATTTTCGTTAGTGGATTAGGATTAAGGTAATTTTGCTCTTGAGACTTCAAGTTTCCAGCTCGAGAACACGATAAGCAAACAAATCGTAAATTACCATCTGTCCGCGATGAATCAAAGTGAGTTCCAACTTCCGGCACTTTTCATCTCGAACTCTTTATAATCTATTAAAAGGCAAACACTAATTATTAACAATACAAATTGAACAGCATAAATTTCCTAATGGATGAAAGACTAGCACCAATCTTTTAATAGCACACGATTTTCTAATCAAACATATTGGAAAGAAACCAATATCACATACCAACTAAATGTGACTCTAGTAATGGGAATGGCACAAACAAATGAATGAAAAAGACCACCACCCATTTTGAAAAACATACAATTCCAAGAATCAAACAAATTGGATATCCGAAACTAAATAATGAGTTCGAACTTGGCTTTCCAGCACCAGCATGGACAAATACAAACATGAGATACCACACATGCAAACATGCGCAGATTATGTTCATGTAGAGATATGGGTTGTGCTATGAATACATAGCACAATACATAAGGGTGTACAAATGGAGGCCTCCTATTGGGGAGGTGCTTGGGCCGCAGACACCTCGCCAACAGGAGGCCTTCATGTGTCCATTATGGACACCGTTATGAAAAATGCTATGTTACAATCACTTTGCTCGCAAAATAAATTTTCTTAACTGTATAAAGTAAACATTAGCAGAAGAATTCTTTAATTTCAAAACTTAATAAGATAAATACGACTAAACAAAGAAATCCCCCAAAAAACAACACACAAACAAAACTTCATGAATAACAAAATTATAAACCAATTATTTGTCTACTTACCCAGATTTATGTACTATTCAGCGAAAATTCTTTCCTGAAATTGGTGGAACCGGTGGAGACAGGCGGTGATAGTGAATAATGGGAGAGGATCAGAGGACTGGAAATTTTGTATAAGAGAGAGAGGGGGAGGTAACGTTGTTCGAAGAGAGAAAAATGGGAGGGATTAAGGAATGTGTTTGCTTGGGAAGATGAGAGGCCCAAAACAACAGAATTTTTTAATTATTATTTAATAAATATGTAATGCCAATTAGATACTCTAGGTAGACTATCACATCACCGCTGTTTAGCAGTATTCTTATTTCTATTTGCTGATTATACATTTCTACTCTATATGGGAAAAAGTATAATTAACACATTGAATAACATTTGATAAGTACAATGTGCGTGTTTCTCGCGTGTGACGTGTTTATCACGTGCGACCTACTAAGACTAACATGATATAAAACACCTAGAAAGCTTGTTAGGGTGCTCACATACAACACATGATATTATCTTATCGCTAATCTCAAGCCCATTTATTGTTAATACTCGCTTTTATATGCTTTCATTGATTTCCTGCATTTCATACTCCAAGGAAGCAATTTTATGGTTCTGTCCAAGAGAGAGCTCTCCTTTATGTTAGGGGCACTAAAATGGAACTTCGATCGGATGCGGGTATCAAATCCCGCCGCTGAGATGTCCAGCGGATTCCTGGGCCTTGACGAATGGCCGCCCCGCCCCGCCTTAAACGGGCGGGGCGTGATTCTGCCCCCTTTTTTTTTTTTTTCCAAAATTTCCAGTTAAATTACAAATTCGAAATTTTAAAATCCAAATCAAATAATGTTCAAATTAACTACATCAATATCCAAAGCAAGCATTCGAAACAAACAATGTCCAAAATTAAACATTTATAGTTAATTAATTAATTTTTTTTATTCTTCACGGGGCGGGGCCCTGCCCCGCCAACCCTGCCCGATGAATTTTTTTGCCATCACTAAGCTAGTTTTAATCACCAATTGTCTGATACAAAATCAGTTCTAATGGACCAAAAGAAATCAGAAAGTAGTTCGGGTTTTTTTGCCATCACTAAGCTAGCTTTAATCACCAATTGTCTTATACAAAATCGGTTCTAATGGACCAAAAGAAAGCAAAAAGTAGTTTTCTTCACTTCAATAAATGTTTGTTGATCTCCATAATCTCAATATATGTTTTCTACACTCTCGGAATACAAAATCCGTACTGTTTTAAGAATGTAAGATTCTCCTAAATGTCATTTGAGGATCAAGAAATTGCAACTTCAAATCTTTCTGAATGAGTGTTGAATAGATTACCATAACATCTGTACTTAAACCTCACCGAAACTCTCTTTACAATTTCAGAGATAAGAAATTCAATAAAATTATCTTAATAGTTTTTTCTTCTTATATACTTCTACTTTTATCGAGCAAAAATTATAATTTACTTCTTTTCCATTATGTTTTTTTGAGAAGTGCAACGCGTGTTCTTTTTTTGTGCTACCCATAAGACTTAATCTTTAAGTGGTATAAATTATTTACAAAGCTTGTTAAGGTGAACAAAATACAACATGTGGTACTGTCTTATGGAGTTTTGCTACACAAACATAATACTTGACACAATACACACACATGGGGGGAGGTCGACATTATTTAATTCAGGTCGGGACCCACATGCAATGTGAGAAGTCGGTCAACCCCTATGTCAAGCATTATGTTCATTTAGCTTAATTCCTGTCTTATTACTAACCTCGAGAGCTCATTTAATACTAATAGACATTTTTTTATGCTTGCATTAATTTCATGCGCTTTAGACTCCAAAGAAGCAATTTCAAGATTCATCGTCTCTTTAGGTGATCTAATAATTGAAATATTTTCTTATAAGTTCCTTCAATATTTGTTGATTTCCACAATCTCGTTACATTTTATTTATCTCAAGATTGTGCTCAACGAGTTGACATTTAATTCCTTAACTTCGCCAATAAGCTTTTTCTTGCCTAACTTTAATTGAACCAACCTAGTTAGCGGTCCCATGGCCAATATTTTCCTTATCCATTAAGAATAATGTTTGATAAGTTCAACGCGAGTGCTTCCCGCTTGTGATCTATAAGACTTTTACACTTTAGGGCCAATGCACGTGCTTTGTGATCAATATCATTTATTGTCAACACTCAATTTTATATGATTTCATTAATTTCCTGCATTTTATACTCGAAGAAAGCAATTTCATGATTCTTCGTCTCTTTAGCTGATCTAACAAGCAAAATCTTTTCTTGTAAATTCCATATATGTTTATTGATCTCCAGAATCTCTTCATCCAACTTATATATCTCCAGTACATGACAATTTGACTTTTAGGCCCCGTTCGGGAGTGATTAAAATCCAATTAAAATTGAAAATATGGCCGTTATTGGGTCCCACCCGTCTAATAAAAGTCAACAATAACGGCTATATTTTCAATTTTAATCTGATTTTAATCCCTCCCATACAAGGCCTTAATTTTCTCAACATGGTCAAATTGCTTTTCGTGCCTATCTTCAATCGAAATCAACCCACTTTCAAAATATAAAATCTGTACAGTTTTAAGCCTGCAAGTCTTCTAAATGTCCTTAACAATGCTTTGAGGAACATTTAAATTGCAACTTCAAATCTTTCTGAATGAGTGTTGAATAGGTTATCATTAAATCTATACTACTCTCTTTAAAATTTCAGAGATCAGAAATTCCATAGAATTATCTTATAGTTTTATCTTATTATATACTTCTATTTTTATTGATAAAATTTATATTTTACTTCTTGTCCATTAAGAATAATATTTGAGAATTTCAATACTTGTGCTGCTCGCGTGCGACCTATAAGACTTTTAAACTTTTAAGTAATATAATGTTATGTTTTGACTGCCTCATTATTCTTGGCCCTGTTTGGTTATCTGTGGGCCTGTGCTGCTAAATAATGTCGGCCCAGTATTGATCCTTATTGGGCTCTGCCATCTGGCCCTTACTTGTGGCCTGATCCTTATGGTTGATAGAATCCCTTGGCCTTCTACTTAGAGTCTCTCGAAGCTTCATTTGGAGAGACGGTTGGGATAACTTTGGATGAGATTTCTCTCTGTGTGATTAGGGTTTTCTCCTCTCTTCTCTCTGTCGTGTGAAGGGCTGAGTGATTTTCTGTGTATGTTCTTAGTGATAAGGCAGTAACTACGATTGATGTAGATTCTGTGAGATTCTGTATAATTTCTGTGTGGTTTGTGAGGCGAGAGAAACTTGAAGAAATCTCTGATTTCTTCGTACATTGTAACTGTTCTTGGTGATCTTAGTGGAACTAGAGCAATATCCCTTTGTGTGGATGCTCAACGGGTGAGTAGGCCTTTGGCTGAACATCCGGACCCTTTTTGGGTGAAAAATCTTTGTGTTGATTCTTTATTTTCTCGCGCTATTATTCTGTTTTTGTGTTCTTTGTGAACTTTGGGACCAACATATAAGATACATGTAAAGCTTCTTGAGGTGATCGAATACAATACATGAAATCATTTTATCGTTATTCTTGAGCTCATTTATTGCAAATATACATTTTTTTAATGTTTTTACTAATTTCGTGCAATTTAGACTCAAAAGAAGTAACTTCACGATTCGTCATTTCTTTAGCATGATCTAACAATTTCAAGCTTTTCTTATATATTTGTCAATCTCCACAATCTCTCAATCCGTCTTATTTATCTCAAGATTATGCTCAACAAGTTGAATTTTAATTTCCTCAACTTGGGGTATAAGTTTTTCCTTAGCTTTTATTGAAACCAACCTATAAGATGGCCACACTACCAAGATATCAAATCCATACCTTATGAAGCTTGAAAGTATCACCAATACGTCAATACTTATTCTTTGAAGATCATTATAATGTAACCTCGAAGCTTTCTCTTAAATCAAATATAAACATGCTGAACGGAATTCTTTGGAATAGTACGAATATGATTAGCAAGTGTTAAATACATATATCCGGAGATTTTTCTGTATGTATGACGGAGTCTTGGATATCAATTTTCTTCCTTGTGAGAGCAGCGTCCACGCAGGACTCAAACTCAAGGAGCTGTGTGTAAAGAGCAGATTCGGGCAAAATTGCAGCCACTCTTTCCTGTAACTGCTTCTGCTTCTTCCTGCGAGCAGCAGCTGAAGCATCCATTGTCCTCATAGCCAGGAGAAACCGTGTTGGTAGGAGAGAAGCCAGTCGGCCGCACAGGTGGTTTCTGCATAAACCTTTTTGCACTGGCACTGCCAGCTCCAGAAACAGAGGGCGATGGCGAACACAAATTTGCCCTGCTGGAATGTGCTAGGTTGAATGAAAACCTTTGAGCAGCTTGCAACTGTGGTTGGAATTGAGCATGGTGCCTTCAATTGAGCTGAGGAACTGAGGCATGAGTCTGAGAGCCTTCGACTGAGCTCGAGAAAATGCCTGGGCATGAGCTACAGTGAGCTGAGACAGCTGAAATTGCCCCGGAAAGACAGATCCAACTCGCAGACATGGCTAAATTTAAACAATTAATTACCTTAGATAATCCCTTTTCACATTTTTTATTTTTAATTCTTTAATTATTTTTATTGAAACTTGTTTTCACTTTTTAAAAAAAATTGGGACTTCTTTTCTTTTTGTTTATTTAAAAGGAAGGTAAATTCATCATTTTACAAGAATTTATAGAGAAAATGGATGAAAATATTGTATCTTGCAAGGTTTGGATGATATAGGAGTGTATAGCATCAAAATGAAAGGTTAGGATTCTAAATTAGAGTTATTTTGCGCCAATTATCCGTAAAATAATCTTATACGTTGATATTTCATTCTTTCTTGCTGCCTGTCATATAATTCTAATTTTATCTAAGAAAAACTATAATTTACTTCTTGTCCATTAAGAATAACTTTAGTCAAGTGCAATGCATGTGCTTCTCTTGTGCGATCGATAAAATACAAAGCTCGTTAAACAGATGTCATCATATTCGCATTGCAGTCAGCAGTTGAAACTTTGTTTGCAAAATTGCAGTATATGCATGAAAATTTCAACTTTTCAGTATGTATATTGATAAGGGCATTTTACATACTTAATCGGGCCTTGATTCTTACATATTTAGTCTATGCTTGATAGAAATTAAAATTCAAAATTTAATAAATCAAAATGAACAACTAATTTTAATCGCGCATTTTATGGGACTCACAACTTTTTTCAATCACACATTTCAAAAAAATGGTGTGTTTGATCCACATTATTTTGGAAGAATGTATTTTGGAATAGTAGATTGATGGAGAATGTGTGGTTGAAAAGGAAGGAAAAGTTATTGATGTGATGAAAATTATTATTTTATTGAAAGATGTGTGGTTGAAAATGAGTAGAAAAGTAAAAATGAAAATTTTAATGTGTACCAAACAGGGGCTAAATCTGCATGTACATGAGATTTTGCATAGGAAGACGCAAAAACTATGTACTTATAGCATTTCTCCACATCTCATCAACTTATATCAAAATCTACTAAAAATCAAATTTTAATCCCCACCCAAATAGAGGCTTATTATTATTATTATTATTATTATTATTATTATTATTTTGAGCAAATATCTACTTAATTTAAGTTAAATTTTGTTAATTGTAAGTAAAATTTGGATTGAACAAGTTTAGATGAAGTTGGATTGAAGCGGTACAAAATTGAGGTATTGGGGGACCAAATTAAGTCTCGAAGCTGAGAATATGCCATGCAAATAAAGAGGGCCTAGATGCACAAGAACTTAGGTCCTGTTTGGTCCACATTATTTTTTTCATTCTCATTATTTTACTTATTTTCAACCACACATTCTTCATAAAATAATATTTTTCATCACATCAATAACTTTTCCTTCTTTTTCAACCACATATTCCCATCATATCAATAGTAAAAATACATTCTTACAATCAAAATGTGCAGCAAACGGGAGCTTAATATGGAAGACCGAAGTGCACTTAACTATCAAAAATTTCAGCTTTTGTGGATACCTAATTATACTCAAAGTCCACATTGAAAATGCTTTATGACTCCCTTTTATAGTTATTTTAGACTTATTATGTCAAAATGGATCTCCTAATCACACTAAAATAGGTGGTGTGAGATAATAGTTAATTACAAAACATATTACATTACAATAGGTGGTTTTAACTAACTATTATCTCCCTTTTATAGTTATTGTACGTCATTCGAGTGTTTAACATAAGCGAAGCAACACATAATTATCAAGATCAAAGAGCAAAAATCTAGGATTTGAAAAATTTTGAGATTAAGGAAGATTGTTGGTACAAGATGCAATTTTTTCTATCATCGAAATTTCAAAACCCAGTTATAATCTATACTTTTTTATTGTTTTTCTTTCATGAGTACGAGTATCTAAATTCATAATAATATGATCTGTGTGTGAACCTTTAATTTAATTTTAAAGATTTTAGTAGTTTAATTTTTATGTTATAAATTTTAATACTTAGAATTACTTGGTCAATAATTCAATGATCTTATAAATCTATAATAAGTCGAGAGGTGAGTTATAAACTTAGATCGATCACATAGTATACTTTGAAAACTAGTATAAAAAGCGTAGATATATGGAATTGACTTAATTAAATAGAATCAATTTGAACTCGAGAGAAGTAAATTAAAAAATGGGCATTGACGCCCTAAATTAACTTAGCGGCTTCATCACACCACGCTACTAACTTAAAATATGAACTCGAGCATCTTTAAAATCAACATTGTCTAAATACACGTCACTGTCATTTTCATCTAACAAATTGAGTTTGCAGTTCGAGTACTATAAGAAAGATGACAAATGCAGCAAAAATAACAATTTAGAAGTTTTAGAACCTGAAAATAGGTAATACTACCATAAGTTCAAGTACTAGTAAATCGGGTAAAGTCGTTGAACATGAAGAGAAATCTTCAAGATTCACTTGTAAGTTGTAACCAAATTTTTGAAACGGTAGTAAAATAATAAATTGTTTAACAAAAGGTTGGTACATAAAATAGTTCACCAACTTGTACATATAAATTTTCACCCTAGTTTATGTAAAATTGTTGTTGCACTTACTCTACCTATAAAATGGATCTGAACCTTGCAAATATGACCATTTGAGCACTTAGTTATAAAGACATATACACAGAACAAGAATCAACAATTACAATCAATAATCAAGAAAAATGAATTCAAGAATCAAGACTATGGATCAAGAAGCCAAAATCAAGATTAAGAACTCAAAAATCAAAAGAGCCAATATTCAAGATTCAAGATCCAGAATCAAGATTCAATATTAAAGATAAATTTAAGGTATGTTCCACACTTTATGATTTTTTTGATGATTTGATTAGAGAATTTTGACAATAAAGTAATTAATTTTCAAGTTTTGAGATGTATAGTTCTATAAAAATTCTAACAACGTACGTTATATTGATATGACATTTCTACAAACATGGCTCTAGACAATGTGTGGGAGGTCATATGCATATGATGGCTATAATGTGACATCATTGAGCTTGATTAATGAGATGTTAGCATTAGTCATGTGTCAAGCATTCGGAGAAGCTAGCTGCAACTCTTGGCCTATAAATACTTACAATTTTGTCTTACGATGATAATTGATTTTTGGTAAGTCTCATTCTAGATATATTAACCCCAACTCCTGCATTTCTTTTCCTTTCTTGTTTCTCCTATACTAAATTATTTGTTTGACATAACGTCAAAACATTTACAATCATAGCCATCCCTGCCTTGATTAGAGAAACCTTGTTCCTACACCTCTAACGTGTGTATATAAGTTTGCAGGTGTTACAAGTATAGGAGATTTGTTTACGTGTTGAGTTCCAACCGTATACGAATGTCAACAAAGATATTGATTTGTGCCGAGTGAATACCATATATCTAACTTTAACATTAGACTGGTGGTTCCACTGCGAATGAGCTGGAAAATTTCCGTCACCACGAAGAGCTACATTAGAATGTTGAATAGACAAAAATAGAAATAGCAATCGAATTATTATCATTTAAAAACAAAATCTACATTAGTCATGTTTAGCTATTCCATTAGATTCTTCCTACAACAATAACAACAAACGACACTTTATTTTTAATGTATTTAAGGCCCTGTTTGATCTCTTATATTTTTCATGGAATTTCCATTTCCACTTATTTAGCTTGTTTGATGACCACTTTTTTCTAGGCAATTTGTTTTCCTTCCATCACTCTCACGCACCTCAATTCTTTGTTTTTTGGTAGGAAAAGGGAATTCCATCTTTTAAATTTTTTTTTTTGTTTTTTGCTAATGGAAATAAATTTCATAACCAATTGTAAAAAAAAATTCACTTTAATTGACAATTTCCATGTAAAACAAAGTCAAACGAATATTAAATTTTGATAAAAAAAATCTTTTTTCGGTTTTTTTTTTTTTTTAACTTTTTGGCAATGGAAACAAATTTTATAACTAATTGTGGAAAAAATTATTACTTTAATGGATAATTTCCATGTAAAATAAAGTCAAACGAACACAAAATTTTAAAATTTTTCGGGTGAAAAATTATACTAATCAAACACACTTAATTAACAATTCCCTGGAAAATAATTTCTAGACAATTACTTTTCCTGAAATTCATCTTCTTTTCACCCATTTTCCACCCTTGCAATCAAACGGACTCTAAGATCAAAATTTATAAATTATCGCATTTTAATTTCCCAAACAAGGTGCCATGTCAGTTATGGAGTATTTCCTACCTAATTTTTGCTTAGTTATCCCGGTAGGAGAAAAACATAGTAACATTAAAAGAATAATTATATTCATAATCAACGACGATAGTTGTCATCGTATCTGACAACTTGTTATTTGAGATATTAATTCATATAATTCTCTGTTGTCTCAAATAAGAAGTTAATATCTCAAATAACAAGTTACTACACGTTTTAGTTATTTGTTGAAAAATCTATCAAAATTAACAACGGATTCACAAAATTATTTTCTGTTTCCAGTTCTTTCCATCAAATACCTTATGAATTCCTCGTGTTAATTATTTTTCTTTTCTTCAATCATTTTCTCCAGCCAAACACACCCTTAGAATTAATCCCCGCCGACCTGGACCTAGAGGTGTCAATCCGGGTGGTCCGGGCCGGGTCGGCCCACCAACATGTGAGCTCGGTAACGGCCAGCGTGAAAAAAAGCCCGCCCGTGGTTCCGTGGGTCGGGTTACGAGTCGGCCCACAATTTTGGACTACAACCCAGTCCCGCTCACTGACCCATCTGGGTCAAGCCCATGCGGGTCACGGATCGCGGTTCGTTCCGATTTGGCCCGTATGATTGTATAAATAAAATTATAAAAATATAGAATTTTTCCGGTTTGACCCATATGGAGAGCAACTATCATTGAAAATAGGATTTTGAGAAGAAGAATCGCTAGAATCCATAATATAGTAGGATTAAAAAATTTAGTAGTGACTAGTGAGAACCGAGAAGAAAGAAATATAATCAAGATGATGATGATATTTGCAATTGAATAATTGTAATTGTAGTAAGGTAGTAACAAGTATGAACTATTAAGTATAAATGTATAATAACTAATGAGAGGGTATTGTAAAAATAAATGTAAGAATAAATTGAAATTTATCGATGAAGGGGATGATATTACCGTTAGAAAATTTATATTACCATTAGTTAAAATTTAAAAAAAACATGCAGCAGGCTACGCCTTTTTTTGAATTTTTTTATTTTTATTTTTTCAATTTTTTTTGTTTAGCCCCCCCCCCCACCCCCCCCCCTTTTTTTTAATTTTTGTTTTATTTTTTTTTTCAATTTTTTTACGGGTCGCGGGTTAACCGCGGCCCGTGGGGGTGCAACCCGCGAAACCCGCGGGTTACACCTCCTTGACCCGTGAACCGCCCGTACGGGTCACGGGTCGGCCCGCGATCTCGATTTTCACGGACCGATTTTTACGGGTCATGGTCGGCCCGTCCGCCTTGACACCTCTACCTGGACCCAGTTGCCGCATTTCCAAAAAGTACTATAGTTTCAGCCTGATACGGAACACAAAAGCTTGGGAAAATTGCACCATTGGTCTCAAAAATATTTTCCAGTATGAAGTAGGTACCTTAACGTTTAAGAATAACAAAGTGGTCCTCAACAAGAAAAACAATTTAAATTTTTTTTTAAGTTGTCACCTTATCGTAATAAATGTTAATGTATATACATATATACACAATGTACATGTTAGTTAGTTTCACATTGATTAGAAAGTAAAACATTCCTATCAAGTTAAACTATAAATAGGATGTCTCTCTTGTAAACAAATTACACCATTCAATACAATTCTATTCTCTTTCTATTGTCTTATTTTCTCTCTTAAATTCAACTTGGTATCAGATCTACTATTTTTAGTGGTTTTCGATATATCAAGAGTTGAGTATGCTTTGTGATTGCCACTATTAGTGGATCCTTCACATCAGAAAAATTTCTTGTATATTCTCGTCATACTTGTTGGGTCGTCACTATAGTCGGAGTCTTATTCTCCATCGACGTCATCTCAGCCACCACTCCATCAGTTCAGTTCGGTTCCTGTTATTATTATTTTTCTTTGTCCTTTTCTAGTTTCGTTCACATTATGGAGCATCTTGAGGTTTCACAACCCATTGTCATTATCTTGGAAGGACTCAACTACACCATATGGGCTCAGGCTATGTCAAGCTTTCTTAAGGGCAAAAAGCTATGGCGCTATGTCACTGGTGATATCACTGAACCAGAGAAAGTCGTTGGAGAAGATAACACAAAATACATAGACCATCTCGAAGAGTGGGATAACAAGAACCACCAAATTATCACTTGGATTCGCAACACGTGTGTACGCTCCATCAGTCTCCAGTTTGGTAGATTTAAGACTGCCAAGTCATTATGAGATTTTCTACAGAAACGCTGCACCACCGTAGATCTGTCTCATCAATACCAACTTTTGGGTACTCTACATCGTATGCAACAACAACCTGGGCAATCCATCAATAGCTTCTTATCTGAGATGTACTATGTTTGGGATCAACTTGCTTCCTCAAAACCAGAGTTTACAGATGCCAAAAATGCTAAGAAATTTTTCGATTATCGAGATCAGCAACACTTGGTTCTCTTTCTCATGGCCCTCACTAATGAGTTTGAGCATGTTCGTGCATCTCTCCTTCACCGCAATCCCTTACCTACTTTAGATCAAGCTGTTCTTGAACTTCTTTAGGAGGAAACTCATCTTGCCCCTCGCAAAACAACCTCTATAGATGTTGTCTTCGCCACTCCCAGAGGACCTCAACCCAACAACAAAGGGCATTCATCTGGATCTTTTCAACACAACAACAAAGGGCATCCATTTAGATCTTCAAAATTCTGCAATTAATGCAAGAAACCAGGACACACTCTCTTGGAATGCCCGATTCGAGTTTGCCAATTCTGTCAGAAGCAAACCCCAGGTCATCTTCAGAGTGATTGTTTTCAAAACCCCAACAGACACTCCGGTAATACATGTCTCGCGGTACTCCTTCTAGATCTGCCGCCACTACTGCTGAAGGTTCATCATTCACTACTTCCAGTGAGACGTTTTCTGCCTCTAACATAGAGAAAATTGTCAAACAAGTCCTTGCTCATTCTGGTAATATACCCTCTACTGTTATGTAGTCACCTTAGGTAATTCATCCTGATTTTTCGACTCTGCATGCTGTAATCACATGACACCTGATTCCACTATATTTGCTACCAAACATCTTGCTAATCATGCTCCGACTATTCAAACTGCTGATGGTTCTTCCATGACTGTGAGTCATATCGGAAAAATATCGACATTAAACACTTCTCTTCCTGATACTTACTGTATTCCCCAACTCACTCTCAATCTTATATCTGTAGGTCAATTATGTGACTTCGGTCTAACTGTCCTCTTTTCTGCTTCTGGTTGTTATGTGCAGAATCCAAAGACGGGACAAACTCTTGGGATAGGCCATAAGGTTGGACGACTCTTTGAGCTCATCAATCATCACTTTCCATCCATTTCTCATCAGTTCAAACAACAGCTCCAGTCCCATCTACCCCATCCATCAGTCTTTGGCATTCTCGTCTAGGTCACGCTTCTGTTGGTCATCTTCAATATTTAGTATCTAGTGATCATTTAGGACTTGTTACTAAAGAACAATTTGATTGTCTTCCTTGTCAACTTGCAAAACAATCGGCATTGCCATTTTAAAAAAGTAATTCATTTTCTTCTGTATCATTTGATTTGATTCACTCTGATGTTTGGGACCCGTCTCCCACTCCCACTATAGGAGGCTCTAGATATTTTGTCATTTTTGTTGATGATTACTCTCGTTACACTTGGATATTTCTTATGTGCAATCGATCTGAATTACCTCAATTGTACTTTGATTTTGGTACCATGGTCAAAACTCAATTTTCTTGCAATATCAAAGTGTTTCGTGCTGACAATGCTACTAAATACACAGACTACAAAGTCCTTAACTTTCTTCATCAACATGGCACCCTTCCTCATTGTTTATGTCCAGGCACTTTTCAATAAAATAGGTATGCTGAACGCAAACATCGAGACATTCTCAATACCGTCCATACTCTTCTTATATCTGCTTCATGTCCTGGATGCTTTTAGGGTGAAGCTGCTCTTACAGCTGTTTGTACCAAGAATCGAGTGCCTTCTCCCATCACTGGGAATCAATCACCATTTGAGCGTCTTTATGGTCACCCTCCTAACTATAACACTCTTAAGGTATTTGGTTGTACCTGTTTTGTTCTTATTCAGCCTCATGAGTGCACCAAATTGGAATCTAGATCTCGATTATATTGTTTCTTACAATACGGTATTGAACACAAAGGCTACAGATGTTGGGATCCTTACTCCAAACGTCTCTGAGTATCTCGTCATGTTGTTTTCTTGGAACACAAGATGTTCACCTCCATATCCAAATTTCACCTGCCGCATGACAACACCTCTATCCTATTCACTGATCTCTACATGGATCTTTTTCCTAACACTCCTGAGACAAACTCTTCTTGAAGACATGGGCGTCACTCATTCTACTTCCACTATCATAAGCTGCGATAATCAAAGTGCTATCCAAATTGCTCACAATGATATATTTCATGAACACACAAAACACATTGAGATTGATTGTCACTTTATACGTCATCATCTCACTCGTGGGACTATTGGACTATTATCAGTTTCTTCAGCCGATCAAACTGTTGATATCTTCACTAAAACACATCCTCCTGGACGCCTTCAGGATTTAGTTTCCAAACTCAAGTTGGTCTCCATTTTACCTCATTGAGTTTGAGGGGGGGCTGTTAATGTATATACATATATACACAATGTACATATTAGTTAGTCTCATATTGATTAGAAAGTAAAACATTCATATCAAGTTAAATTATAAATAAGATGCCTCTCTTGTAAACAAATTATACAATTCAATACAATTCTATTCTCTTTGTATTATCTTATTTTCTCTCTTAAATTCAACTATATATTCAACTTTTTATTAAAACTAAGCTTAAACCCCAGTTTTTAAAACTTATTTTTCTTTAAATGTATTTTTAATAATATTTCATGGACTTATAACTTTTATTAACTTTTCAACTACACATTTTATAATTTTTTTATTAAAATTTACTAAATTTTTGAGTTTTATTAAAACCAAACGGGGGCTAAGTTTCATTTCAGTCTTGAGTTAGTGTCCAAAAATTTGAAGTACCATATGTCACTATGAAGATCACATGATGGTTTATTTTAGATTATGATAATTTTTGTAACTAAAGATTAAATATACAATTATAATGGAAGATCAAGTTGTTAAGAATTAATCTACTTGTATAATATTTTTGTACTGTGGATTACATCCCCTAGCCTTGATTGCTACCACATCAAACAATGTCAAACTTAATGTCATCCATAATATACAAGAAGCAAAGCAGATTTGTTAATTTTTAAAGGATTGAATGTAATTATTCATTAGAATGGTGGAAAATAAAATTATTGAAGATCACCTCAGTCATTTTTAAGGGATCAGCTATAATAAATGGCGGAGGATAAAATTTTGAATATTAGTTTGCTCATTTTAAAGAATCAATTATAATCTTTGGAATACAGATCGTCGAGCCGTCGACAATTCCCAAGATTTATTAAAATAGTATATACTCTGCAAAACACTATTGATTGACATGTCGGTAGGGCTATCAATGGATTAGATTCCAATCCAAATCCGACGAAATTAATGGGAGATGGATTTAGAATTTTAGTCCAATAACCCGATCAAGATCTGAATCCAATAATTCGTTAACTAAATGAGGTAAATATGGATATAGGTTAATCCAATCCGATAACAACCCTATCCAAATTGTTATAATAATATAATATATTTGATATATTATCGCATAATTTATTACACATATTTTTTTGCATTTTGAAACTTTTATTATGCTTTACACATAATTTTCAAATGATAAATAATATTATAATATTTTTAATTGAAATGTTTGGAGAGTTTTAAATTTTTATTGAATAAAATAAGATTAAATAAACAATTTATTTATTTTATAAATTAAACAATCAAGGGGCCAACAGTTAGAGTTGTTTTCGTTGTTCCCAACTTCCCACTTCCTAAATCGGATACTCACTATAATATCATAGAATTTGCAATCTATAAATAGGTGTGTCAAAAATTTGATAAAAAGCTATATGAGCCTTTTAATTTTGGGGTTTAGAAGTTGACTAATATAAAAATTTTATTTTCTTAATTTCTTCAATTTCGGATCGAATATTCAATAAAATAGCAAATCGAATATGAATTTAATAATCAAATATCTGTTGGATTATTCGATCGTAAATGATAATTATTCTTATCGGATCAGATATGGGCAAATCTGATCTATATCCGGTCCATGTACAAACCTATTGTCAAGTTGATCCGACACCAAGTAGGCCGCATCCCTAAGGACTCAATATGAAAGAGAAAGATTTTCATTTAACCCCAAAAGTAGTTGGGTTTCTCATTGGATCAGACAAGAGTGATGTACAACAAGACCATTTCTACCCATCACCCTCCTCATGGAGCTGTACGTAGACATTATTGCTCATACAACTCTCGATCAACAAGCAGCTAGCCTTCCTCTACAAGGAATGTAAGTGTGGATGAATCGATATCAAAAAGAGGAATTCATTTTTACTTTTTCTTATTTAAGTTCATCCCAAATACAAGGCATACATACCCCTAATGGTGAAGGATAATTTTGCTCGTTTTTAAAAAGAGAGGATAAATATGCTACTATTTCAATATATTGGGGACTGGTGATGCCGTTTTTCCTAAAAAAAAGTTCTGCCGTTGAACAACGTTTCTCTCCGCTGAAATATCTGTTTTCTTTCAAATTATTGTTTCTTAATTATTGAATTTTTCTCCACATCCATATGGATTCGATTCTTGTTGCCGTTTCTCGAACTGTATTTCCACGTTCGAGCGTAATTCCCGACGCTGAGTTCAAGAATTTGCCTTGCATCCTCGCAGACTACTTCCGGCCCGGGTTCAGAAAGCCCGTTGTTGCTTATACTTCCACTTCACCCTGCCGACGGCGCCAACTCTCTGAATTACGCTGGCAAGCGGCAGTCTCCACCTCCGACACCGCCGGTACCACCAATTCCGGCCCTGTAAGCTCCTGTTGTTTCTATATGTACGCGTCTGTAGGTAAAATGTTGCTTTATATGCTACTAATGAAAAGGGGGAGGGAGGGGGGGGGGGGGGGAGGACTAAAGAGGAAAGGGATTTAAGTGAATCCCCTTAATTTATTAATGTCAAGTGTGCGTCAGAAGGCTAAGAGTGAAGAATATTGTAGAAATTAATCATAAAAAAGATGATTATGTTCTGAAGCTAATTAGATCAGTTGTATATGATGTGATGTCAATATATGTTGAGGTCGGAGTTTGGAAAGAAATTACTGAAGTAAATGTTTGTTAATATGCTTATCTGAAGTGTATAACCATATTGTACTTGTATAAATTTAAGATCGGTGGCTGTCCTATGACTTTTCAAACTCTTTATTCCATGGATTTGTTAGGTTCTGCACTGACGTGCTGGTTTCTGTAGATCCTTTCTGGTGGATCAAAACATATTATATGTTTGACATGCTATCCATATATTTCTAGATTCTGGGTGCATCACTGCATTATGTGCAGCACATGCTTCCGTTGGTAACTTATCCAGCTTGGGAATGGGAACAGACTCTTGTACTTGGTCGTATTTGGTTCCGCTTTAGTTTACTTAAGTGGTTATTTTACTTGGTGCAACCTGAAGTTTATAGTTTGTATTAGAAATAATCACGACTACTTTTCATGATGTTGATCATGTTGTCCTAGTCAGGTTGGAAAGTCACATAATAATAGAGTGACGTGATCAATGGTATGCGGGTATCAAATGCTAGTTGTAGGCTAGAATGGTTTAGTTTAGCTCAATTCTCTTGGGGTTTTCTTTACAACTTGAAATGACATAAGTGCATGAAGTTCCATCTTAACACAATGGCATTAACTAAGTAGTTCAACATGTGTGTACAACATTATAGGATTCCTTATCTCAATGTTTGGGAGTATTGTCTCACATAGGGCCTGAAATTGAATAGGACTTTCTAAGAGAGAGTTGTCTCTAGCTCCACAATAAATTGACTATAACAACTGACATGACGAAACATGGGCTACAAATAAGGAAATATGAAATTGATATTCTGATAGAAAACATCAGTTTCCATCCTAAATTATTTGGAATTAGATGGAAAAGCCAATGGTCTTACTTAGAAGCTTTCAAAGTAATCAACGTGGGACCTTTTATCTTTTAACGAAAGAAACCATTTTATCTGATGCTTAGGAGAGTCATTATGCTGCAGGACTGACTGATTTTTTATAATCATTGAAATTGTTGTCTTCTGCAATTTCCATTTGTCAACATTTCAGTTGGATGGAAAAGAAGCCAGTAATAGCAGTGAAAGTAAAGCAAAGTATTCTACATGTATTATAGTGTCAAAGGATGCGAAGACCATCTATATGAAAATGGTGACACTAAATTATGGGACATGAAATCTTGGGTTATCACACCAAATTATTAAAGGTTGAGTTGTTGTTTGTGGGGGAATTTAGATACCTCTCTAGGTCTATCGATAGCAGTGCCAGTTTTATCTGCTAATAGTGCTACTATGTTCTCATACTCAATGTAGAATGGAATCCTAAGCGCATGCGTATATAATTAACCAAGTTCATTGGGTTGCTCAACTCATTTATGAAGCTTTACATAACTGTTTGTCCTTGAGAAAATTTCTAGGTCTTACCCAAATACATTAAAAAAATTCTCTCTCGGCACCAGTTTGTGGATTGCCTATTCTGCTATTCTGAAAGAGTGCCCTAGTTACCTTCTTATTATCTCTCTTATGCCAATTATAGTGTTAGTGGCTTAGATGAAGAGATCTTGGTTATGATAGATTGTACTTATGGGATGGGCCCCAAGATGAAATGCATCATGCATACACTTCATGGTCCCTGAAGAATTGATCATCAATTTTTGATATATGGGGTATTTTATTTTTCAAATCTATCAGTTTAAATTTTCTTAGAGCCTCTACTTGAAGATTCAGACAATCGATTTTATTAGGTGCTTAATTATCCTGAAACTAATGGAGCCATGGAGCACTCACTTGGCTTTTAGCATTGAGGAAAATAGTCTCCTCATAGGGATGTGCATGAGTGGAGCTGAGAATAGCTGAATACTTGAAAAATATTATTGATTGAACTCATGCGGAATCAAATCGAATGCGTTAATTGAAGTCAAGCTAATTTAAGAATCCAGTGGGCTATTGGGATCTAAGCTTTATTGGCAACGAGGTCCTTGGTAGAACAGAATGTAAGATACATATTCATATAGTTGACTCTTAATAAACACCTTGCTGATTGTTTCGAAGTCTTTAAAGCAGAAAGGACCAATTGACAAACTACATGCATTTAAGAGAAGACGTATTTGATTTCCAATTTTCTAATGAGAATGTAATGGCTGTCATCTTCACCCTAAAGTATTTGTGTTGCCTTACTCTGTATTTATATTTTTGTGTTCCAATTTGCAGCCACAAGAAGGGATGTATATCGTTGGTGATTTTATGACGAGAAAAGAGGATTTGCATGTTGTAAAACCTTCAACTACTGTTGATGAAGGTATCTCTGACCCTTGTTCTGAATATATCTAGTTGTCTACTAGTTCAACTTTTAAATTACGAGCCTTTCCTTTTTATGTACAGCATTGGAGATGCTAGTCGAGAAAAGAATTACTGGATTTCCTGTGATCAACGATGACTGGAAGTTGGTAACATCTGGATTTTCTTCTGACCGCTTTCTGTTTAATATGGCTTTTCCACTACTAGAAAAGCTTCATGCATAATATCAAATTAGCCTGTGTGAATTTACAGCTAACCCCTTGGGGATAGGCATGTTCTGCATTGAAGGGGAAATTTTTTTTTGGCTACATTCATGGGGTGAAGAACTGTCTGTCCAAATAGTCAAAGAGAACTGTATGCATTGAAAGGCAAGATATTGTGATGAAATATGTTTGTTTGACTAAGTGGCACTTTTAGAGAAGATCATTTTCTGTTTGACTGATTGAACCAGAACTTGAGTTAGTAGATCTTGTTTCACGAAGTAAAAAAATGAGATGCCTTTAGACTCTTCTTTATATGTCTCTGTGAACTTGAGATCCATGTAGCAAGTTTCTTGGTTGGACCACTGTGTCAATGGATAATCTTATATACTTCTGGAGTGCTTCTAAATTGGTTAAAACGAAGTTGAAAAATGGTGAAATAAAAATTTGTTTCATTGTTAAAAGCCTGATTATGCTAAGGTGATTGTAGAAATTTGTTGAATTGCTGACTTTCACAGATTGGATGAATGGGGAAGAGAAGTTAGCTGTGATGCTATTGCCATTTTTTCCTGTCTTAAAATTTACTTATGCTTTGTTGTATTCTACGGTTTTCTGTTACAAGAATATTGTAATTAGCAACTACATTCCTCTAATCTTTAAAGAACTTGGTCCACTTTCTGGCTTGTCAGATCATCTTCTGTACTGTGTTCTGAATTGCCTTAATTGGCTGTATAACTGCTAGTTTTTATTAGATGGGAAGATCATTGCTCCTCTAAAGCAGTAATAGACACCTTATGGTTTTTGATGAGATTATGATTTGTATGCCTGATTGTTCATCACTCAACAGAAGGTTGAACTGCAGTATTCTTTTAGGATTCTTTTCTTTTTTCATTCACCTTCTTTACATGTCCATGTTCACTGATTATAGATTTATGCTGCAGGTTGGTGTTGTTTCCGACTATGACTTGTTAGCACTTGACTCCATCTCAGGTACAATTGAAGTTTCGAAACTAAATTAGATATTTAATTGGAAACTATTTATTTCATCAGTTTGATTAAATATGATTTAACTTAATTATTTTGAAGTGTAAGGGCATCAGTATTCAGATGAGGTAGTCCTTCTTGGTGACGAGAGGTGATATAATTTTTTAAAGCAAAAGAGCAAATGGGTTAACAAATACTTTAGTTGAGAAAACCACTTGGCAGCAAAAAAATTTAATTTCTTCCCTTTCCCCCAATCTAGAGCTGATGAGAAAAAAAAAAAGATATAGAAATAGGAAGAGAATGAGTACACATGATTAGTGAACATGCAGCATGGAACTTTACAATGAAAGACGTAAAATGTTCTGCTAATTTGATGAGGGTTTTCAGAACTCTTATAGAGCAGAAAAGGCTTATCATTCTACTAAAAATCAAAGCGGAAAAAAAATTACATTTAAATTAAGAAGCATTACATGCCGTGGATTCAGAAATTAGCATTATTACTCATCTTGCAAAAGGTACACTTAAAACTATTTTGCCTGGTGCCAGTTATTTTGTTATGAAGATTAAATCTTGGTGACTATTGATCTACTTTCTTATCTGTGAAACTTAGGCAGCGGTCAACATGACACAAATATGTTTCCCGACGTTGACAGTACTTGGAAAGTATGTGAAAACTCTTCCTTCCATGTTTCGAAATTTCTACATTTAGTGATGAATTAGTATGTTTACTTTTTGTTCATAGGGACCTTTAAATGAGCTCTTTGTTCTGGAATAGTTCTGTACTATTGCTGCTATCCTGCGAATCCTCTGCTTTGTTTCTGCTTTTTATCTTATTTAAAAGAAGTAATGATAGGATGAAATGGAATAACTACTTGCATAGAATGAAATGAAATAGCTTACACATTTATATTATCGTTATCAGTGTCCTAGACAATATGTTATAACTGGCATTTGACATGTTTAAATCATACCAAACTGATTCCACCCTGAAAGAGTCTAGGTTACTTTAAACTGGACGTGATGTGAGAATACACTTGAGCTGTCCCATTTTGATGCTATTTATGTAACATTTTTTAGTCCACTGATAAGCATATTGTCAACTTCTTGATAATATATTCATATTAATTTATTCAATGGGCTTCTCTTTTCTTCCTAATGTTATGGCAGACATTTAATGAGATTCAGAAGCTACTCAGCAAAACTAATGGGCAGAGTGTCGGTGACCTTATGACCCCTGCTCCCCTTGTTGTTCATGAGAACTCTAACCTGGAGGATGCTGCGAGGTACTAGCTTCCCTTTCTCTTTTCTTTCCTGGTTATGTTCCATAGTAGCCAAAGTCAATTTTAAGTCTTCAGCTGAAATTTTTTTCCTGTTAGTAGTAGGAGACTAAATACAAAAATTTGTTTCTTTGGTTTAGATTATTGCTTAAAACCAAGTATCGTCGACTGCCAGTTGTAGATGGCGATGGAAAACTGGTAATGTGATTCTATTCCCTGTTCTTTTACATGGATTTGCTTACATTTATCAGCAGAAAGTAGTTTCTTACTGGTCTATGTTTGCTCCTATATGAAAGGTTGGCATTATCACCCGAGGAAATGTGGTTAGAGCTGCCCTTCAAATAAAACGTGCTAGTGGCACAATACAAATTCAGGAGCGAAGAAATTAGTCTCATGGAAATAATTTCAGCATCATATGAAATGTGCAATATGGTTCTTCAGTTTCTTTGATTGATTGCTTATAGAATATGGTGATGATTATTCAATGATTTCTCTTACAAGCGTTCCTATTGGGCAATCCTATTCAATATTTGGATTTTAAGTATTTAGAAGACCCCAAGACTTGGAAATTTATTCTTATGCGGCTTGTGTCTATAAATTTAGTAGATATGTGCACTTATTTGGCATTTGTTTGAATCTAGAAATTTTAGCTGAGATATTGGATATCTGCCCCCGGCCTCCTCAAAAGTTTACTGGAGAACGATCTTCTCTCCCAAGCCTCCCTCGGGCGGCCTTATAGTAAGTGTGAGTTTAATTAGTCTCCATATCTGTTGTTTTCCTTTCTAAACATCGAATTTTACGACTTAATTCTTCAACTTTGTTATGGATGTGTGTTTGATATGAAAAAAAGTTGGTTTGATACATATACAGAATGATATGTGAAAATTATAGATATATCTTAATACGTCATATCATCAACTCAACGAACTCTTTAACAATCTCAAAATAACGTGAAACGTATTGTAACATATTAACGGACTCTCAATTTTGCTAAAGATAAGATAAATCATAACAATTTACTTGTTCATCACTTTTGAGCCTTTAATTACTCCCCCCAAGCCTGCACTTGATTGTCTAAACATCATGTTTAAAATTTTGGTATCATGTTTGAAATTTGATATAAATGAGACACTAAGTCCCTGTTCTCTTTGTCGTTTTCAAGTCGTTTTCTGTTTTCAATTTTTCAAAATAGTGAAAACGCGTTCTCTTTCTTATTTTTCAAAATACGTTTTTGAAAATGAAAATTTTTTTACAAAGGAAATGGAAAATGAAGAAAAGCTCGTTTTGAATGTTTTGTGGCCAAAAGACGGTAAAAGCCCAAAACACGCGAAACAGGGCCGTTTTCCATTCCCTCTCCCGTCTCCGTCTCCGTCTCCCTCTCCCTCTCCCGTCTTCTCCCTCTCCCGTCTCCCTCTCCAGTAACCTAGGGCAAACAGTGTTCTACACATGCCGTAAACTTCGTCGATCCGTCTCCGTCGCCCGTAACCTAAGCTCTTCTGGAAACCATCTCACGAACCCACAATCCGAAGCGTGCATCTAGTCGTTTTCCATTCCCGTTATTCTACAATTGTTGACTTCAATCATGTTTCTCCTCTGATTTTGTAATTTGTTGGGTGTTAAATAATTTTATTGATGCTGTGGTGGGGGAATTTCTGAGGCGGCATTGGGTAATTGTGGTGGCCGTGAATTCGCAGAGGGGAAGTATAGATGGAGGTGGAGGCAAAATTTCTGGTCATTGGTAGTGTTCTGCAGTGTCTTGTTCTAGTAGAAAGGATCAATAAATTATCTCAGTACGATGAGGAGGGAGTTGAGTTAATTGAAAACTGTGGTGTCAGTGACATTTCTATGATAAGAAATCAAGGTGTTTTTCAGAATAGAAATGGTAGTTTGATGAAAAGGGGTGATGGGGTTCAATCCAAAGGAAGAAAAAATGTAACATTTGCCGAGAATGGGAATGTTTACAGGGTTTACAGATCAACCGTGGAGCCATGTTCGAAAAAGGAAACTGTAATGTTAGCATTAATGGGGATGATTAATTGATGATAAGAGAGCTCCTGGACAATCTGTGCCGAGAAGTTGGAAGAAATTGGAGTGCCTTTGAAGGTGGCTAATGATGAAATTGTGAAATTATGTAGAAAGTGAAAGTAAACAGGTCAAAATGGGAGGTTTTTTTTTCTCAGCTCCATTGCCTGTGAAGATGGAAACAAGAGGTGATTTCTTGGAGAATAGGAAGACTGTAAAATTCGCGAAGTAGCAATTGAAGGAACAGTTCAATTTCTTTTACTAGTAGCTATCAATTCCATAACAAAATGAAAGAGTAACCTATGAATATCAGGGAGAAAGCATGGCTTCCTCCAGTTTAGCTCAATTCTTGAGCATGTGTCTTTTAAGTATGCCACCTTAAATCTAAATGAAAAATGTTTTATAAATTTTGTTTATTCGTGAAAACATGTTTTCATGCAATTTTTTTTTTATTCGTGTAAACATGTTTTATAAATTTTGTTAACTCGCTGAATTAATTATAATGATCAAAAGTAGGATTTATCATGAAAATATATTATTTGCCACCTGCAATTTTTCATTTGCCATTTGCCACGTAGGATTGTCATTTGCCACCCGCAATTTTTCATCTACAATTTAAAAATGTTAATTAAAGAATGGTGGATGAGTAATTATGTGAAAAGATGAGTAAGTATTGGGTAACCAATTAAAGATGAGTGAGTAAGTAGTAACATATTTAAAGTTTGATGATGATGATTCATTATTTTCCTTACGTGTTCATATTTGTATTCTTCCTTTATTAGGAAAGTATGATTCTTTATGCAGTTTCTTCAATGAAATATTAATGAGCATAGAAACTATTTGATAACAATTTTAAAATTTATATGTTATTTTCAACTATATTAACATTAAACTATTAAAATTAATTGAATAACCAGAGTTCTTGAATAAAATATTATTAAAAAAATTTCTCAAAATTTCAAAGTAAACGCGTTTTCTATTTTCAGAAACTGTTTTCCAGAATGACAAAAAGAACACATTTTCAGTAATTTCAAAATAGACACTCAAAACACAAAATACAAAACGAATTCAAAACAGAAAACAGAAAATTGAAACACAAAGAGAACACCACCTAAACATCTTTATCATTGTAATGCTAAGATCTTTACTCGGAGAAATAGAAGGAACGTTGAGTCATATTGTTTCCTTTGGACGATAAAGCTTATCTCTATTGTCTCGCTGGCCAACCTTGATCGCACTCAATTCTTCAAACAAAGCATTCAAGTCAGTGTAAGAAGATCCATCTTCTTCAACAGCCTTTCTTGCTTTCTCTTTATATTCTTGTGCTCGTCTTCTCATTTCTGCACCTTCTTCTCCTTCCATAATGCGCCGAATTGCCGTGTCTATGGCTTCCCTTTCAATGCCTTCACTTCCCATTCTCTTCCATTGCTTATTCCCAACAGAAACTCCTATTCTTAAAACATCTGTCACCAATTTCTCATTGAAAAACTGCTCTGCGAAAATTGGCCATGTCACCATGGGCACCCCCGAACACACTCCTTCAAGGGTCGAATTCCATCCGCAATGTGTTACAAAACCCCCTACTGCTTTGTTTTCAAGAATCGAAAGTTGGGGTGCCCACCCTCTAATGATCAGTCCTTTATCTTTTGTTCTTTCCTCAAATCCTTCCGGCAGCCAGTATTCTGTTTCATCTTCTTCTTGGTTCTTGCCTTTTCTAACAACCCAAATGAATTTCTGGCCGGAGATTTCAAGACCGTTTGCAATTTCATGTAATTGTTTTTCAGTAAAGGTTGCCAGACTTCCAAAACAGACATAAACTACAGAATTTGGGTCCTTGGAGTTGAGCCATTCCAAGCACTCATGTTCATCAATGGCGGATTCTTTTCCTCTCTGTGCTTTATATTCTTCTCCTCCCTTATTGCATAGCAAAAGTGGGCCTATATGCCATGCTTTTCTTCTCAAAACTTTCCTGTAATGGTCAGCATAATCAGGTTCCAGCTCGTAGAAGCTGTTGACAAGAACTCCATAGCTTCTGGTCTCTGATTCTTGTATTCTGATAAACTGCTTTGTGAAATCATTTTGTATTTCTTCTTGATCAAAATGAAACACCTGAAAGGAGAAAAATCAACAGCATTTAAATATATCCTCTTAACTAAATTGCCCTTTTAAGATCAAGACTCATTATACACGGTATTATCAAAGCCCAAAAGGCTCAAACAAGCAATTCAATCCATCAAAAGCTCAAACTGCTTAAACATAGAAAGAATGATCAAATATATAAGGACTTGGCACTTTTAATACCACTTGAGGTCTTGTAAACTTGAGCTCGTGGGGAAGATCGGGCAGGACAAATTGCTCAGAATCCGATGATACATTCTTGAAAGGCTCGTAAATCCTCATGTGTTCTGAAGAGCATAGTGAGAGATAACATGTTCCATGAAAAACCAACCTTGGGATATCAAATTTGGCTGCAGAATCAACAGCCCATGGAAAGAACATATCTGCAACAAGACAATCTGGATGAAATTCTTCCAGGAGTTTTTCAACAGGTTCCTGGAGCAATTCCAGGGCTTTTGCGAACATGGGAATCAAATCATCTGATATTTGGTCAAGGCTCTTGATTTCATCAGGCAACTCAGATTTTTCTGGAGGAAATTTCAGCACATGCATCCCAATATCACATCCTGATTCCCTGGCATTTTCTATCAGTTTATCAAATCCAGGAGTGGCAATTATAGTTGTCTTCACACCCCTGGAAATGAAAAGCTTGGCCATGTCCAAGGTTGGAATCATATGTCCTGGAGCCAACAATGGAAAGAAGAAAACATGCAACTGATTCATTTCGCCAAATTATCTAACAGATCGTGGAAATTCAAAGATTTGTTGATTGGCTGATAATGAACAGTTTGTGAATATTGCAACACACGCGTAGAAGTCATGTATATATATCATAGGCAGCAGCATGGGAGTAGTTGATTTTCCCAGAAAATAAAAGTCCATTATGTTTGGTAATTGGTACATCAAGTTGTCGGTTCTGGCAAGCATGTAATCTTTCTTACCAAACACAAACACAAACACAAACACGTCATTATAAAATTTATAATATAATTTTGTAGACAAGTGCCAATAAACGACGTTATTAAATTTGTGGATAGTTAAAGAGAGCTGGATTAGATATTGCTTTGATATCATGCTAAATTACTTGAAACGAAAAATAAATTTTTGAAGTTGGATAACATATATTGAACCACTGTATGGGAATAGTAGATTTTCAGAGAATAAATAGTCATTATAACGCAGGTTTTGGAACACCAAATTGTTTGGGAGCAGTAGCATGTGATCTTTCTTATCAAATAAAAATACGTAATTACGATTTCTAGACTCCTGACGTGACAAACTACATTAATTCTAGGAAAAATGTGGGAGTTCACAGAACCCTCCACAGACAACTCACATTGGGGGCGAGGGGGGTAATTTTTTTATTTTTTTATTGAGGCAGAGTACTGCACACCTCATGTGAATTGTCCTGTACGCCCACCATTCCCCTTAATTTTGAGGATGAAAGAGCAAGTAGTCAAATAATGCTAAATTACTTTATTCAAAAAATTTGACTTTGAACGTATGTTGAATACTACTAGATTAAATAATATTAACTAAAGTAATTTTTTTATTTTTTTATTGAGGCGAGTCCCGCACACCTCATGTGAATTGTCTGTGGGGGGTTTTGACCCTGTACACCCACCATTCCCCTTAATTTTGAGGATGGCAAAAAAGAAAGAGCAAGTTGTCAAATAATGCTAAATTATTTTATTCAAAAAAGTTGACTTTGAACGTATGTTGAATACTACTAGATTAAATAATATTATCAAAAAAATTAAAAAAATATTTGTTACTCTTGAGTAAAGTTCAATAGTGCATATAAAATTAGATATTATGGTAAATATTATTTAATTATATTATACTTAACAGGTGATTAGAGATTGAAATTTCACGGAATTGATACCCATCTTTTTGAATATCAAGTATTTTCTGTACGATCACTTTCAAGCATTTAGTGCTCATTTATAGATATTTGATTATTTATTCCAACCACTAAAGGAAAAAGAGAGGTGAAAAGACACCTAATTTTTAGTGAAAAAATAAGCATGGAATGGAATAAAACATGTGGTATCACTAAAGATTGTCCCCAGCCCCAGCGGAATTGGGTCTATGAAATTGAAGCAAGAAGTCGGATGGAATTTGGTGGCTAATTAAATGGTCTGTAGCAAACAGTAACGTGGAGGAATATTGAACGAGTTTTCCTTTACTGTTTATTTCAAGTTAAGCATAGTTGATGTCCGGTTTGTAGCATGAAAAAAGGTTCAAAGTTAAAGGCGGTGGGTTATATTGGTCTTCTAATGTTTGGGAGTTAATGGTAATTATTGGTCCCCAAATCGTATTTGAACATCATATAAACAAAGTATTTGCATAAATCAAAAATCCCAGAAACTAAAAAACAAGAACACGAAGAATTTTCACCCGCTTATGGATCCGGATGTTTACGTGCTCTAAACTCTATTAACCTGTTGAGCATTTAAAAGTACATATTGCTCCATAACACAAATCCTGTTTGTTACCGATTAAAATTTAGATTTTAGTAAAAGTCAACAATTCATTTCAACCACATATTATATGAGTCATACAAATTTTTAACCATACATATCAAGAATTTCTATCAAAATCTACTAAAAATCTAATTTAATCTCCACTAAGTAGGTTTAAAATTAGCCAAGAACAGTTTGTACGATGCATGAAGTTTCTTCATGTGTTTTCTCTCACCTCACTCCAAACTTACCAACATACATTCGGCACATTAAAATTCCGATCAGGCTACTTGTACAAAGTGACTTGACAAACTAAGTTTACAAAATGATGTGACAGGAATTAAAAGATTTAAAAGTCCTTCCTCTATTCTTTAGTTAAATCAAGGTTTTTTATTCCCAATATAGGATAAATTTGATGTATTTCTCCTAATAAATAGAAAAGCCAATTATACTCGTATTTATCAATATATTTTTTATTAAAACAATCGTTTAATATTCTAATTTTCTTTTCTAATTTATTAATTTCTTTATTAATTCTGACTATATTTTCTGTAAAATATAAAGGCACAAGTATATTTCTACTATTTTTCAAAAAATAATCAAGTACAGTATAAAATGATTTAATTTCTTCTCTTTTCCTTTCGCAATTAATTTCTAAATATTGAATGATAGTAACTAAAACTTCATAAATATCATAAGTGCAAATATTAGTACAAGTATTTAACATAAATAAGAAAGATCTTATAGTATTGAAACAGAATGTAAAGACATAATTAATAATATCAACGAGATTTCCCTCAAATTTGCTCCCGTATGTTTGTATACTCAGATATAAGTGATCGATGTTATTTGAGTTTAAGAAAGTGGGTTATGGTCCAACACGACTTCCGCACTCTTATAATTTTTCTCTCGACTCTTTTGCATATCTCACAATTGATCACACGGAATCACAGTTTTCCTTTCAACTCCTTATTAAAACATCACCTTGAAAATGTAATAGGGTTCTAATGACTTTCTCTAACAACGCCTCAAACGCCAACACACGGCTAAACGACAACAAGATACTTGCACAACCCTCAAAGTTCTCACCGTTGGAGTATAAGTAAGATAAGAGTTTTTGAGAAAACAATAAGAATAAAAAGACAGTATTTTCAAACAACTTGAATTTCATAAACACATCACACTAATATCTCTTATATAAGAGTATACATACATATTTCGGCTACACTCTTGGTACTTTCTTTAAAGAGATTAGAACTCCATAGAGATTACTTTATTACAAGCTTCAAGAGAAACTGAAATGGTTATAAGATTCGAAACACTAGAGAGAAAGATAGTTTTTTGCTTAACGATGGGATGCCTTCTTCTGAGAATTAGTCTTCAATTTATGGACTCAAAAAGTTCTTCAACTGTCCTTCATTATTGTGGTGTTACTGTGTAAGATAATGAGAATCTTACTGTAGCCTAAAGTTCTTTGTCTTAACACGAAAAATTATTGAGGTGAAACCCCACAGTTTTTCTTTATCAAAGTAAGTCTGATAAAGTAGTGATAAAGGGGTCCTCTACTTTTCCTTATGAGACTCAAACCACTCATTCGGAAATTTTTTTGGATCTAGTGAGATTGGTGATCCATCTTCTTCATTGCTACAGCACTCGCACTTATGGTTTGGATAACGCCAAAATTGTTTACACAGCTCATTTTTTGTCTTCTGTGTTCCATTAGAGTCTCCTCCAAAAAGATGATCACACCATAAATCAAGATAGTGCAAATCTTCTTGTTTAGTGGGTGCCACAGCCTTACTGTAAATCACGTGGTCTTGTGATTCATACACCCAAATATTCTGATTTCCTTCAATAACTTTCTGGATATGCTCAAATTGCTCCTTATATCCCTGGCTCTACGGAAGGTTGTCATCTTGATAACATCTTCTGGTGTAGTTTCATGGACTTCACTCTTCTCAGGCTGAAAATGCTTGGAAGTAGTGGCAATCCTTATGACATGGCTAATAGACAGTAGCCTATCTTCTTCATTATCCCATTCGGGACAGGCAGAGAAAAACATGATATATATATATATATATATATATATATATATATATATATATATATATGTTCTTATGTTTAAGAATTTGGCAATACCTTTCAATAGCTCGGACTACTTCTTTTGGTAACAAAGAATTTTCTTTTAAAGATTCAGATGGGTAAATACAAATTATATTTCCCATTTCGTAAAGAGCACGAACCCAATAAGCTGGAGCTCCTGGATAAAGGTTAACTTTGTTGTAGGTTCCATATGTTAGTGTTTTCATCAATCCTCCTAGACTAGTGAACCAGTAGCAGGCTAGATCTGCAAGCATAAAATCGTTTTTATTTTTTATGTCCATAACACCATGAGTGTTACAGGTTTTGATGATATTTGAGCTATTAAGCTCTGGTATGGAGATACTATCCTTTATAAATATTTTCTCTTGTGAGGGAGAGAAAGTAGTATTCTCTCTAACTGAAAGTATATGAAGCTTCAATGCTTCTGGTTCAATATTGGCACAAAGACCTTTAGAATTATTGGCACTAGGGCCTTCAGATACTATAGCCTTGTTGGCTTTCTCAGATATCGACTTTACAGCAGCCATTTTCATCAAAGTTATCTTGGACTCTATCGCAGCAATTTTTATGTTCGTCTCGAACTTCAATGCTTCGAACTCCTTCTTGATTTGTTCCATTCTTGATTAAGAAATCTGGAATAAAATTATCTTTTCCTTTAATATAGATAATATCAAATTTAAATGGTGCAAACCACATTTGCATTCTAATAAGTGGTCTTTCAGCTGCACTCGTTCCGAGTTTATTTGTTAATAATGGTTTTACCTGAGTATTATCTGTTCTAATAAGAAATTTTCTAAGTAGTAAGTATGGTTCAAATTTTGCTACTCTTTCTTAACTGCTAAACATTTTTTACGATTAATATCATACTTGGTTTTGGCATCTTTGAATGTGTCTGAAGTATAAGCAACAAGCTCTTCGGGCATTTACACAATGGATTACAATGAACTCTTTATGGTTCTCTTTTCTTTTAAGTATTGCTCCACAGTGTAATAGAGAGGTATCAGTTTCTAAAATAAAGAAATTTTCTTTATTTGGAATATTTAATTCAGGTAGATTTTCACAAATTTTCTTTTGTTTATCATTTCTACATTTTCTTGTATCCATTCCCATACATCTCCTTTTTTAAGTTTTTTGGTAAATTGGACTTTATATTTAGCACAATTTTTTATAAATTTTTCGGAATAATTTAATAATCCGATAAAACTTTGCAGTTCTTTTTTGTCTCTAATCACTTCTGAAAATTTTATAATCTTCTTACCAATATGAGGTTGTTGAAATATTTTTTTCTGTAAAAATATATCATAAGAATTCAATTTCAGTTTTAACTATTTTTGCTTTTCTTTCTGATAAGACTAATACATACTTATTAGTAATATAGTTGAACTTCTTAAGATGTTCAATATATTCTTTTAAATTTTTACTATGAATAAGAATATCATCTACATAGACAATGCAAAAGTTCTTTATTGGTCTAATAATCTTATCCATTCTTTGTTGGAATATTGCAGTTGCATTCATTAATCCAAATGGCATAACATTCCATTCGAATTGTCCTAATGAATTAGGGGTAGTAAAACTAGTTAAAGGTTTTGAGGCTTCATCTAATTTTATTTATCAATATCCTGATTTACAATCAAATTTAGAATATATTTTACTTCCTTGTATTTGTTTTATTAACAAATCTTTTATTGGTAGTTTATAACTATTTGGTATTGTTTTAGAATTTAATTCTCTATAATCAATTACCATTCTAGCTTTTCCTCTTTTGATTTCACTATGATTTCTAACCATAAATGTTGGACTATTATATGGACTAGTTGATTCTCTTATCACTCCTAATTGTAAGAGTTCTTTAATTTGTATTTCAAATTCTTTTTTATCTTCTTCGCTGTAAGGAAATTGTTTTCCTGATATCTTAGCATCTGAGATTTTAAGTTCAATGGTTGCCATAGATTTATCTTTATCCCATTTAACTAGAGGATGTTCATGATAACATTCTTTTAGTTTTAATTTAACATTTTCTAATTCTTCTTCTAAATTTTCAATTCTTAATACTGGAATTTTTTGCGTTTGATTAATTTTTGTATAACATCCATCACGATTACCTGCAGAACTCTGATGTCTAGGTCTATGGCATATAGGTTGATGTGCAATTCTAATAGCTTTATATATTTTTGGTGTTTTAATTAGGGCTGGGCAAAATGTCCGAACCGAACCGAACCGAACCGAACCGAACCCGAACCGAACCGAGCGGATTTTTTAAAATGAAATACCCGAACGGGTATCCGAATCGAGAACCGAATGGTTTGGTTCGGTTCTCGGTTCTAGACCCAGAACCGAAGAATCGAATAAGAACCGAAATTTTTTTTTTTTTATATTGGATAAATCAATTTCTTTTATTTTTTCTAAATAAATTGATAATTTTTTTCTTATTAAATCTTATTAGTTGAACAATTTAGAGTTTATTTATGTTTGTTAGTTGTGTTTTTTTCAATTTTTTCTTGTATAGTCTCTTAGTAGTTAGTATGGAAAGTCAAGCAATTGATTATTACATTAAATAGTTGGTAAGTATTATCAATACTTTAAAATATTTTATCTTTATTACTTCTAATTTATATTTCATTTTTATGTAGACTTGAATGTTTGAAACAAATGAATTATTGATATGAATTATCGAAGTTTTATTAGTAATATTTACTTTTCCGTATTTGTATTTGACAACTTATTATTTATATGTTATTAAATTAGATTACGTTAATTTGTAAAAGTTAAGATTGAACTTGATATTTATATCTACTTTTTGTTATTAATATTAGTATCTACTTTCAGGTGTATTTATGTAGTATTATTTTAAATGTTAAAAAATTTAATTATAGTACGGAACCGAACGGAACCGAACGGAACGGAACCGAACCGAACCGAACCCGAACGGTTCCAAAATTATATTTGGAACCGACGGTTCCATTTACTAAATACCCGAAAATTTCTGGAACCGAAAAAAACCGAACCGAACCGAACCGAACCGACCCGCGCCCACCCCTAGTTTTAATCTTGTGATTACAAGGTGTAGTAAATTCAAAACAATCCTTATATTGTGTAAATGAGCTATATGCATAGATAAAATTTTCTCCTAAAATGATATCACATCCAATTTTATCTGTTGTATATATTTTAGGAATAAAACATTCTCTATTTCCTATAATGATAGGAATATTTTCTACAAAATCTCTATAGATTTCTACAATATCGCTTGTTGTTTGACCATAAGTTGTTTTCTTATAATCTCTTTTATAATAATGTTCTGGGAACACATTTCTTTTACATAGGCAAATACTTGATCCAGTATCAATTATGCCATGAAACTTTATCATACAGTAGTCTGGTAAATTGAGAGTTATCTCAATATATGGACTAAGTATACTAGTTTTGATTGATCTGATTCCTTGTTTCATATAAATTGGTTCTTTGTTTTTTGTAATTCTAGGAATCATTTTTTGTTTGTCTTCTATAGTTATTTGTAGAGTATTCTTTTGTATATAAAATGGTGAGACTTTCTCAAGAAATTCATTTTAAGTAATATTGGACTAGTATCTTTTCCTTTTCTATAATCTTTATGGATTTTAAGATTTAATTTAAAATGTTCTCGTTCTATATCTGTGAAACTTAATTCGAGATTAACAAATGTTTTAATTTCGTATTTAATTTCGTGATAATTGGTAAGAGTTATTCCTTGTGGTAAATTCTCTTCTGTTAAATGTTCTACTAAGTCTGCTCTTATGTGACCAGTACTAGCCTCTGTATTAACAAGGGCTATAGTTTCTTCGTATTTATTTTGATTATTGATATATTCTGTTAAGATAAGGAAATTATCTTCCTCACATCTTCTAAGGTCAATATCAATACTATTTCTAGGCATTATTGGATAATTTTTACTTGTAGATGGTCTGCTAGAGCTTGAGAGTTCTCTAGTACTGATACTTCTTTCTATTCTTCTGTTAGGCATTCTAACAAGAAGTTGTCCAGAGGTATTTAAGGTGACTAATCTTTGATTTCCTATATTATTGTCTATTCTTCTAAATTGCTGATGGAAATCAAGCAATATGTCTTGTGGTAATGAAGTGTTATTATTACTTAACATGCTTGGCGGTGTAAATTGCGCTAGATCTTTAAAGTCTTCATGGATTTGTATGAAATCTTCTGAGTCTTTATTGATTTCTTTTTGGTACGTAGTAGTAAAACCATATAAAGCTTTACAATGTAAAGTTACTGCTTTACTTCTTGGTGGCATAATTATTCTATCTATTTTATGATATAGATTTAATCCTACACTTAAGTTTTCATCTAATAAAGACATGGAAAATCCAAGTCTTATAGTAAATATAATTTTCTTATATACTAGATTTCCAGATACAACTCCTAATAAAGCATTTATAGGATCATGAAGTATTCTGTTATCCATCAAGTACATTTGTATAGGAATATCCATTCCTTCTCTAAAGTATCATTTAACCATGATTTGTACTCCTACAATCACAATATTTTTTAATCTTTCTCTAATTGAGAGTTTTATCTTAGCTAATTCTTTATTAACTCATTCTCTGGTTATTAGAGGTATAGTAGTATTACCTTTAACATTTTCGATGTTAATAGGTATTTCATTATATTTGGCAGTATATTTGATTTTGTTAAACCAAGGTAATATTGGTCTTACAAAAATATCTTTATCTTTTAAAGATATTTGTTTTTGTTTTATGGCTCCATATCTTTTTTAATCAAATATAACTGTTTGTAAAGTTCCTTCTTCATTATTTAAAGTATTCTCAATGGCTTCCATAATTTATTGATTCATGTAAATTTGTTCAAACTCTGGTTCTTCAATTTCTTCTATATCAAGCTCATAGATTGAGTCTGTTTCAGATAATTTGTCTAAGTCTTCGATTATTTCATAATTTGAGTCAGATTCTATTTCTTCCATTAATCTAATGGCTTTAACATTTTCTCTTTTATTTCTATTAGGACAGTTGAGAGATATATGACTTATTTCATTACATGTAAAACATTTACATTTTTTATAAAATTTTTCTTTAGATTTCTTTTGAGGTTTCTTATGTTGGTTATATTTCTTTTTGCAAGGCTTTTTCTTCTTGAAATATTTCTTGTAGCTCTTAGATCCTTTATTTATCTTCTAAGTTTTAAGATATTTTTTATCTTTTTATAGTATGGTTTCCTAGATGGTTTGTGACAACCAAATTGTGGTACTGCTGCTATCTCTCCATAGCAACATAAACTTGTTTTCTTACTATGTTTCCTAAATAGGTGTTAATACATAGATTTTCTACACCATTCTGATATTTTTCCTTTTAGCGAATAAAGTTCTCATTCCTAAGGTATCAGCTTTATGATTATGATCTTCTCATTCTATTTTATTCCAATAAGTTTGGTAATCTTCAAATAATTTCTGACCCCATGGCCAAGATAGTTTAAGAAAATATCTATTAAATAGTTTTTTATCTTTTTCTAATAGATTCCATTCTTTTATGGATTTAGATGATTTGATGTATATTTTTTCGAATTTCTTAGTATATTCGTTTAATTCACACATATAACAGATTTTTAATAATTCCATTTCTCTTTCTGCTAATAAGGCTTCTTGAGTGATCATATCTATTTTAGTTTCTGGTATAATTTCTCCTAAGAGTAGGTGTCTAAAGAAATTTTCCATTCGTTTTAAAATTTTCTTAAAGTTTTCAGCATCTAAACTTTCATTGCTATCTATAGTAGTTGTAGATTTTTCTCCATATTTAATTTGATTTTTAGTTTCTTCAGAAGTTTTTCTGCAGATATCTGAATTGATTCCTTTAAAGGTGTGGATTATAAAGTTGTATGCTTCAGTGATATTCCATTTATGAAAAGCGATCGCTAAATCAGTAGCTTTTGCCCATGAGTCAATAATTTCATTTTTATTATTGCTATCATCAACATCTAGCCATATTCCTGTTGTCAGAATTTGTTCAGTAAATAATTTAACTGAATTATTATCCATAAGGTGTATAGGTTTGGTTGACGTAGTTCTAACTCATTTTCTAAAATTGTAATTTTCTCGTTCTTCTGTTAATCCATGATCTTTCATCCATTCAAAATTCCAGTCATCAGATACGACTTTAGTCCAATCATTAGTTCTACTTATTTTTCCAACTAATGTTTGTGTTTCAACTTGTTGATTTAAAGGTGGAGTATTAATTTCAGTGGTTTCTTCTTTGGGTGGATCATTCATATAAATATTCTCAGTTTGAATAGCTAATTATTCTAGACTCTGTTTATAAGCTTCTAATTCTTCTCCTGTGGCTTCATAGAATTTAGTTTCTAATTTTTCTATAACATATGCCGGTAAAGGTGGTTCAATTGATGTATAAGAATTCTTAAATTTTGATTCTTTAAATTTAGATTCAATTTGTTTATATAGGATTTTCGGTCCTATTTTAATATTGTCATTCACAATTTTCAAATTAGACTCGATATTATATGAGTTAAAATATCTTGGTTTAAAATATCCGTTTCTCCTAAGCGTTGAGCAAAATTATCATATTGTTCTAAAAATTGATTTATAATAATATCTTCTTCTTTATTTTCAGAAAATTCATCTACTAATATTTGTAATCCTTTATTTTTTATTTCTGCTAAATGTTGAGTACTATTTACTTGTTTTATCTCTTCATTTAGAGATTTATATTTAATACTTAAATTTGTTGCTCATTCTTATAATTTAATTCGATTAGTATTAGTTAAAATATTAATATTTTGTAATTCTTCTAAAATCATTTTATCTTTTCTATTCATTTTAAAAATTTTCTTTAGTTTCGTTACTAGGCTCTGATACCAATTTTAGAGTAAAATGCGAAAAATAGTTAAAATGTAAGGTTAAAGGGTATAATAGACAATGACTAAAACATAAAGTAAAGAAATAATAGAATAATGGACAATTCAATCTCATCCGTCAATTAAAATTCATCCAAACCGTACACATAATTTTGTCGACAATCTTTGTCAACAAACTTGGTACAAATAGATTAATTCTTAAAATTCACTAAAGGTTCCAGAGATGAAGATCAGATGGAGAGAGAAAATCAAGAGACGCACAAAATAGCACACACACTTGAGTGTATGTAGAAAATGTCTCGGAGTGATGATCTTCTCAATTAAATGATTAACGAATTTCAGCTTGCAAATATATGATAAAAAATTGTTCCATCCAGATTCTCCAAGTACCAAGATCGATATTTCAAACAAGATCTCACTCATGGCACCCCAAAAGAATTTGAGCTAGAAATTAAGGGTACATTACTCGCTCAAGATGGTCGATGACTCATTCTTTCATAGAGTAGTCTTATTCATAGCAGTTACGAAGAAGCCATCTATGTGCATTAAACATATCATTGTATTTATTTCTTAGATCTAGACAAATTTCAATAAGATAATACAATCTTATCAAGATAAAACATCCAACTTCATCTTTCAATTGGGATCGATATGTATCAAATCATACTCGACCCATTAAGTCTACAATTTGCAACATTTTCTATGATCATGGAGACTTAGTTAATAACTCAAAATAAATACGCATATAAATGATAAAATGGAACTATTATTATGTTGTTGTTTATAGAATACTATTCTAAGAGTATTAGACTAGCATATGTAACATATTTGCTTAAGCTTAAAAGCAGTAGTTTTTTTTTTGTTTTATTTATTTATTTATTTATTATTATTATTTTTGGTTTAACCCAGCTACAACGTAGGAGATTAAACATTGGTTTTTTTTTTCTATATCAATAGTAATTTAAATGCTATAAAAATCAAAAGTTGAAGATTAAAAAGAGATCCAAATGCCCTTGAGTAAAATAGGAGGATGGGAGAAAAAAATACCAAAAAAATTTACCTTCGATCTCCCTCTTATTAAAACTTAAATATCAAGCTAGACAAGTACCAATATCAGAAAGTCTTAGGCCATACCTCTTTTCAATAACCAGTTTATTTGATTCAAATGAATAAATATAATGAGAACTAATATGAAGAATTGATTTTGATCAACAATTATCACTACTCTCAAATAATACTGAAAATTAGATCGAACAATTGGAGAACTCCTAGTTCTGACAGGCAAAGCACTCAAATCTGTGTAAGATCTACTTCTTCAACGGCCATTATTGCCTTCTCTTTATATTCTTGAGCTCGTTTTCTAAATTATGTGCCTTCTTGCCCTTCCATGACTCAGAGATCAACGGGGATGTAAGCATTCTTGTCAAACTTCTGTACCTAAAATCGCGTGTTTCCATTTTTTATTTCCGATTAATCTTTTGTGATTTGTTTGGCTCTATATTAGGGTAAATAGATACCACATTGAGTATTGAAATTCCATCATAAAATATTATCTCATTAAGAGGAGTATATCGATCTTGTATCTTTTAAATATTATTTTGCTTCAATTCGATTGTTGACTAAGCTAATTGTGTTCCTTTTTTGTAAGTTTTAATTAATATCTACAGTAACATAAGATCAAAATTGTCAACGAATTTGCTTTAAAGACTTCACATAAAAGACCAATTAAATCAAACTTGCTTTTAAAGAAAGATCAAACTCATTTTAATGAAACCCTTTTTAAGTTTCTAGTTACGTGACTACAAAAAAAAAAAAAAAAAAATACAAAACAAATGGACCGTTTCTTTACGTGAACCACTGTCAAATTATTGCTTGCTAAAATTCAAATCGTTTTTTCGTCATGGCTGAAGTCACAAGTACGAGGGGATACTTACAATTCAAGTCTTCAACTTTGTCATATGACTTGACGGCCCCTATTTGACTCCCATTAAAATAAAACGTATTATTTTTCATACTCATTTTCAATTATATATTCTTAAAAAAATCATTATTTAAAGCATCATTTTTCCTCAATTTCTCTTTATAATAGTTGTTATGCCTCTTTCAACGAAATTCTAAACATGGTCAAGTGGCAACTACACAGCAATCGAATCTATGCCCGCACTCCACATCATTCTACCCATGTGGCAATTTGACCGAACCTTTATTGGGCAAACCCCCATGGAGAGCTGAGCCCCCATGAATGAGATGAGGTAGGTAGAAGAGTATTAGAGAAGATCTTCATACTAGATCTTGTATCAAGTGGGTGATGTAACACTTACTGAATAGGCGGTTCTACTCAATCAAATAAGTCAAATTTAGTTTTACATGTCAGGTTTAGGGCTGTCAAGCCGTCACAACATTAAATACAGCATAGCCCAAAAATTATTGATTGATGGCTATAACAAGAGGTTCAGCTGTGGAGATAAGGCCACGTGTCCCTTTATCTAACAACTCTTAATCATCATTTTTTTTACTATAAAAAATCACACTTAGTTTCATTTTTAGGGTAATACAAGTTTAGACTCTCAATCTATAACTTTGCTATATCGTTGTTCTATTTATTATTCCCAAAAGTCGACTATCTTCTTATACTGGAGGCTTACGTCTAAAGCTCTCTCATATTCATATATTTACTTCCCCAACTGATTTGTCGTCGCAGTGTGCACGGCCAACTCCATCCTCACTAAAGCAGTCCACATGTGGCTAACAGTTTGTCTAAGAGTGTGAGAACAAGGCTTGCATGGACGTAAGAGGCTTTTGGATCTGTTGGCCATGTTGAAGGTACATTTTTTTGGAGTTAACAGATTGGTGTCGTCTATAGGAAACCACAATATAACCAAAAACATCCCGTGGAAAAAGCATACAAAGAGTGCATAGGCTTCCCCCTTGAAAAATGTTTTATTCTTGAAGAAATAACAAGTATAAGCTCCTGAAGGTAAAGAAAGTTCTAAGCTCAACGCAATTTATGGACATGCGAGTCTAAGATCCACTTAGAAAAACCCTTTTTTGAATAAAAGATGTGCATTCTCACCATGTATTCAAGCAATGAATAGGTCTCCCTTTAAAAAATATTTTGTTCTTGAATAAAGAGCAAGTGGAAGCCCGAAACATAGAAGATATGAAGTTCAACTCAACATCTTAGGTGTTCACTATTTGAAAAATGCGTATGTTGAATATAGAATCCACTCAAATAAAAGAAATTTCCACCCACAATAAGTGCTAATGATAAAGATAGACACCCAATATCAAAAGAGGTCTATGAAGAAGAGGTCATCTGGACCAAAGCCACCCTAATGCAACAACTCCTTTAAATGTAATAGAATACGCATAACCCTTATAAATAAGGAGGCCTAAGAAAAAGAAAGTCGTAAGCGAAAGAACTCCTAAAAAGGGGGGTCCCCTGAAAAGGAGCCATTAATCAAATAATCCCTGAAAAATGGGAGGCCTTTGAAGAAGAGACTATAAAGGAGAACCCTTCAAGAAGGGGACAAGTTTGAAGAATTAAGAGGTCTCATTCGTAAAACATGGGACTTCACATCTACACAAATGCTTCATTTATTTTCAGTGGCTTCATCCTTGAAAAAAATACTCCAACTCTACAATTATATTTTCAAGTATAGAGACCCCATATTGGCCTATTCAATAGCGCTTCCGACATGCAACACCTCTTCCTAGCCTATGCATAGGTACCTCACATATGTGATAAGTAAAAATCCTCAAATAACAACTCAAAAGAAGAGAAAATGACTAAAAGCGAACAAAAAAGTGAACTTGGAGACTAAATTGTAGGAATGCCAAAAATTGAAGTTAGATGCAATTTATGAAATAATAAAATAATAATAAAATTTAAGATATGGGGATCAAAATGTAGAAGATGAAAAGTTAAGGGACCTGATTATGAAATTATTGAGGGACTTGAAGGCAATTTTTAGCTTCATCTATACATCAACGCATCCCCCATGAAATAAAGACCCCCAAAAAAGGGTGGCAGATGAAGATGTCAAGCATAACAAACTCTTGAAAAATGGAAGCTCCTAAAGAGACTATGAAGGGAATAACCCCTCAAGAAGGGAAGACCTTAAAGAAAGGGTCGTATTTGAAGAATTACAAGGCTTCATCCATGAAGTATAAGACCATCTTTAAAACTACAATTTTCCTAAGTCTGGAGGCCTCATCTCACCTATGCATGAATGCCTTCAACACCCTTGAAAAATGGAAGCTTCTAAAGAAGAACCTATGAATAATAACTCATGAAGAAGGAAGGTCCTTGAAGAAGGAAGGACCCCTGAAAAAGATATCATACTTGATGAATTAATATGCCCTATCCCTGAAACATGGGACTTCGCAATGTAAGGCCTCATCCTACCTATGCATGAGTACCTTCGCTATGCAATGCCTCATCTCGCCTATGCATCAGTGCCTCTACCCTGCAAGGCTTCATCTTGGCTATGTATCAGTGCTCGACTATATAAAACTCCTTCCATTGATAGATCAAACACCATGGAGGAAGCCCTTGCAAAGAAGAGTTTTCATCTTGCAAGGAGGTAAAATAGTCTCATCAAGAACAAGTGTGATGCATCCTACAAAGAGCCACAACTTGTTGCCTTAGAGGATTAACCCCATTCCATGGATTGATCAAACACCATGAAGGAAGCATTTGCATGGGAAGCTACCCCCTTGTAAAAGGCCTCAACCAAGTTTAATTCAACTTTATCAATGATTACCTCCTTCCGAATGGGTTCTCCCTTACGCAAAGGGTCTTGACCAAGTTCAATTTAGCCTTATCAATGGTCGTCTATTCCCAAATGGGCTCTCCTTATGCAAAGGGCCTAGCCCAAGTTCAATTCAGCCTTATCAGCGGCTGTTTATTACTGTAGGGGCTCTCCCTTATGTAAAGGGATTGACCTAAGTTCAATTCAACTTTATTAACGATCGTCTCTTTCCTAAAGGGCTCTCCTTTATGCAAAGGGCATCAACCAAGTTCAGTTCATCCTTTTCATTGACTACCTCTTCTCAAAGGGACTCTCCCTTATGCAAAGGGCAAGCCCAAGATCAATTCAGTCTTACCAATGGCTGCCTCTTTCCAAAGGGGCTCTCCCTTATGCAAAGGGCCTCTCCCAAGTTCAATTCAGTCTTATCAACGGCTGTCTCTTCCTGAAAGGGATCTCTTTTATCCAAATGGCATCGTCCAAGTTTAGTTCAGCTTTATCGATGGCTCCCTTTTCTCGAATGGGCTCTCCATTTTGTAAAGGATGTTGACCAAGTTCAATTTACCCTTGTCAGCGGCTCTCTTCCCGAATAGGTTATCCCTTATGCAAAGGGCCTCACCCAAATTTAATTCAACTTTATCAACGACTGTCTCTTCCCAAAGGGGCTTTTCCTTATGCAAAGGGCCTCACCCAATCTCAGTTCAGCCTTATCACAGGCTCCATCTTCACCAAAAGGTTTGCCTAAATATAAGGGCATTGCATTAAATCAGGTTCGCAAACTACTTCAAAAATTTACTCATATTGTACATTCAAAGTCTAAGCATTATATAAATATTCATACATGGATTTGGGGGACTATTGTTTCGCCTCTTCCAACAAAACTCTAAACATAGCCAAGTGGCAGCTACACAACAAGTGAATGTAGGCCCGCACTCCACATCATTCTGTCATATGGCAATTTGGCCGAACCTTAATTTGGTCAAACCCCCATTAGGTAAACCCCCATGGAGACCTGAGCCCCCTATAGATGAGGTGAGGTATGTAGAGGCGTATTAGAGAAGATATTCATAACAGATTTTGTATCAGATGGGTCATGTGATAACTCACTGAATTTGCAGTTCTACTCAATGAAACAAGTCAGTGTAAGTGGTCAAGGGCTACAAAGCCATCACAACATTAAATGCAACATGGGTTATGAATGATTGATTGTCATAAGAGGTCCCAACTGTGGGGATGAGGCCACGTGTCCCCTCATTTAACGACTCTTAATCATCATCTTCTATTATAAAGGTTGGCACTTAATGTCATTTTCAGGATAATGAAAGTTTAGACTCTCAAGCTTTAACTTTATCATATCACTATTTTATTTATTATTCCCCAAAGCCGACCCCCTTTTATACTGGAAGCTCATGTTTAAAACTCTCACACACTTATATATTTACTTTTTCAACTGACTTAACCATCTGAGTGTGTGCGGCCAACTCTACCCTCACTGGAGGAGGCCACGTGTGGCTACCGATTTGTCTAAGTGTGCAAGAACAAGGATTCGTTGATGTGAGAGGCTTTGAAATTTGTTGACCACATTAAATGTACATCTTTTTGGGGTCAACAATGGCTATCAAACAGGGGCTTAAAATACCGTGTTTTCTAATATGAATAAAGTGTGCTTGACAAAATTAAGAGAAAAAAAGTTAAAAATTTTATTTTGGTTAAGATTTAAGATTTCATTTTGACATGTTAACCTTGTTAAATATAGTGGAAGTCCTTAATATGTTCCTAAGATTTGAGCACACTAATTTTTAAATTCATATGCTCATTTAAGATTTAGATGATTGAATTTCTCGTTTGAACTTGTTTGGTTTGATATCATATTAAGATTTGATATTCAATCTTAGTATCTGTTTGACAATAATTTTGGTAAAAAAAAAAAAAAAGAGCTTTGAATAATTTTAAAGAGAATGTGTGATTAAAAAGTAGGAAAAAAATTTGTTATATGTGTAGAATATTTTATTGTATAAATGTGTTGTTGAAAATAGTCAAATAGTAAATCGTAAAATAAATTAAAGAGAGTCCAATAGACCCTTAAGTCAAAATTAATAAAAAGAGTTTATATATATAATACTATTTTTTTATTAATCTGATATGTGAAAAAAAGTGGGGCTTAGACACGAGGCAAGAGGAAAAATCCTCGTATATTAAAAATAGGATAATGCATTATTATATCCTTGTTTGAGTCTCATTTTTCCATCAAAATGCATTTTTAAATAGTGATTTGACCACATTTCATTCACACGTTTTTTTAATAAAATAATATTACATGCAAAACAAAAGTTTTTATTTTTATTTTTTAACCACACATTTTCCCTCATAACACTATTGCAAAATACATTTTTGGGGAAAAAAAAAATGGGGCTAAAACAACACTATTTTTTAACATAATAAACATTGAAACTTGATTTTGTCACCTTCGCACATCACACTTTTACAATATAGGTTCTTAGATATGAAAAAAATGCTACATTGTTTGGTATTAGCTAGTCAATATTTATTAATTTTTAGCATAAATTAAAATTTTATTTATTTTTACTTTTAGTTTTATTCGCTGTTCTAACAAATGTAAAACGCGACAAAGCATGGATGTCAAGTTGTCTAGGCTTAAAAAAACATTTTCTTATTTTTATATTATTTTAAAATTTTTTAAAAAATTAAATTTTGTAAATCAATCTAAAAATTATTTAATAGTTAAAGAAAAAAAAGTGTAAAAAAATGTTAAAGCGGGAAAAAGTGCACCTAGACGGAAAAAATAAAATAAATAAAAAGCTAGGTGGGATGTTTTTCGTTGCTTTTCATCTAAACGTTTTTTTAGAACACTATTTTATTCAGCATGCTAAACGTAGACAACTTAGAGATAGCAAACGAGTCGAGCAATTCGTCGGCTTGGCTCATGAAAACATGAGCCTCGAGCCGCTTGGGCTCATCAAATGACGAGTCTGAGCCTGAACCGAGCCGAGCCGCAAGTGAGCTCAACTAGCCGAGCCTCCTCGCGAGCAGCTCGTAGGCTTGTGAAAAATTAAAGAAAAATTTTAAAAAAATTGAAAAAGTAAAAAATAAATAAATAAATTCAAAAAGCTCACGGATCGGCTCGTGAGCTCACGAGCTCGTGGGCCGAGCCGAGCTCGCCCACGAGCAAACGAGCCATGAGCCGATTCGGCTCGTAAGCTCGTGAGTTTAATGCTCAGCCCATTGCCATGACAAGGAAAACCACGTCTGGCAAAAGTTAAAAAGCACTTCATTTGTTTCTTCTTTTATAATTAACTTATTAGAAATGACCCAGAGTACTGGGCACGAGATTGAGGACGGTAGAAACAAAATTCCCAAAAAAATTGATTACCTTCAATCTTCCTTGTAAATAAAACTTGGTAAGTACCAATATCAGCAAGTATTAGGCCGTAGCTAACGAGTTTCTTTGATTTTTAAATGAGAGTAATGCTATTCATCCCCACTGGAGATGAAAACACAGCTTAGGTAGCGTTAATGTGACATTAAATGATAGGAGAAATTAAATAAGTCATTTAATTTTACCTTTCATTTAACCTATCATTTAAAGACACATAGACTGTGTTTTTATTCCAACTGGGATGAATAACATTACTCTTTAAATAAATAAAGAGAACGGAATGTCAAGAATTTATTTTGATCGATGTAAGTGATACTTTCAAATGACGCTGAAAATTATATTGAACAATTGGAAAACTTTAAGCTCTGGCACTATCACGATACGCATTTAGTTCTTGAAGCAAAGCACTCAAATTAGTGTAAGAAGATCCATCTTCTCCAACAGCTATTCTTGCCTTCTCTTTATATTCTTGAGCTCGTCTTCTCATTTCTGCACCTTCTTCACCTTCCATGATTTGCCGAATCCCCAACGCTATGGCTTCCCTTTCTACGCCTTCACTAGCCGCTCTCTTCCATTGCTTACTTCCTACAGAAACTCCAATTCTCAAAACTTCTGTCACCAATTTCTCATTGTAAAACTGCTCTGCAAAGACTGGCCATGTCACCATAGGCACCCCCGAACACACCCCTTCAAGCGTCGAATTCCATCCACAATGGGTTACAAAAGCCCCTATTGCTTTGTTTTCAAGAATCAAAAGTTGGGGTGCCCACCCTCTTATGATCGAGTCCTTTATCTTTTGTTCTTTCCTCGAATCCTTCAGCGACCGGTTTCACTTTGATCTTCGCCTTTTCCTTTCCGAACAACCCAAATGAATTTACGGCCCGAGATTTCAACGCCCTTTGCAATTTCATGTAATTGTTTTGAAGTAAAGGTTGCCATACTTCCAAAACAGATGTAAACTACAGAATTTGGTTCCTTGGAATTGAGCCATTCCAAGCATTCGTGTTTATCAATGGCAGATTCTTTTCCTCTCTGTGCTTTATCATCTTCTCTTCCCTTATTGCATGAAAAAAGAGGGCCTATATGCCATGCATTTCTTTTCAGAACTTTCCTAAAATGATCGGCATAATCGGGTTCCATTTCGTAGAAGTCGTTAACAAGAACTCCATAGCTTCTGGTCTCTGATTCTTTCATTTTGGTTAACAACTTTGTGAAATAATTTTCAATTCCTGCATCACCAAAATTAGGAATCTGTGTCTTTTTAAACTCGAGAGGATGGGGAAGATTTGGTAAGACGAACCCCTCAGAATCAGATGACACATTCTTGTAGGGGTTGAAAATCCTCATGTGTTCTGAAACACACAAAGATAGAAAACTTGTTCCATGGAAAACCAGTTTTGGGATGTCAAACTTGGCTGCAGCATCAGTAGCCCATGGAAAGAACATATCTGCAACAAGACAATTTGGATGATATTCTTCCAGGAGTTTTTCCAAAGGTTCCTGGAGCAACTCCAAGGCTTTTGTGAAATTGATAATCATATCGTCTGATTTTATTTGATCAAGACTCGTGATTCCATCAGGCAATTCAGAGTTCTCTGGTGGAAATTTCATTACATGAATCCCAATATTGTATCCCGATTTCCTAGCATTTTCTACTGGTGTTACAAATCCAGAATTGGCAATTACAGTTGTCTGCACACCCCTGGAAGAGAAAAGCTTGGCCATTTCCAGGGTTGGAATCATATGGCCATGAGCCATTAATGGAAAGAAGAAAAAATGTAGCCGAGTCATTGCAAAAATTATCGAACAGGTTTTGGGATTTCTTAATTGGGGTGACAACTGAATTTGATAATGCGCTCCGCAAGATATATCTCCTTGTACATTATGGATGCCATAAAGGCATCCATAATGCCCAAGTGGCAGCCCCCCATTGGGGGGTCGGTTGACGCGACCCTACTGCGTCAGCCAACCCCCCAATGTTCGCGTCAGCCGATCCCCCAATGGGGGGCTGCCACTTGGGCATTATGGATGCCTTTATGGCATCCATAATGTACCACTAGCACTTCCCCGCTCCGCAACATATATACAAACGGTGTGTGTATAGAGAAGTTGGACTTTTCCAAGAAAACAACAAGTTGAAATTGGCTACTCCAACAAAAAGTGTAATTATTTATATTATTTAATTTAGGATTGTGTTATTAAATAGAAAAATATTTAAAATTATAGTGTGACAAATACAAATCGTGATACAAATATAACCATTTTAAGTTAACAATCTGTAGTGAAATTTTCTTTATTATTACTTTTTTTTTTCTTCTTCCTCACAGTTTTCTCAGCAGCCATTTTTGCTGAAAATAAAAATGCAAAATACAATTTCGAAAAAGGAAATAGAATTTGAGTTTAAAATTTTTTGAAAAAAAATTGTGGTTCAATGTATGGTTCAATATAAAGTTTGACCAACCGACTTTGTGTTGACTGGGTCCTCAGTCTTTAATCCTTGATATAAAGTTAATATCAATCATATAATTAATAGAGAATTCAAAGGTAATTTTGGAATATGGAAATTTTATTCTGCATTCACACATTCCAAAGTCAAAATTCACCTCCTCTAACAGTGAAGGACATGGGGTCCCACGGTGGCAGATTTTTTTTTTTTTTGGAGCATTCTCATTATAATGGGGATCAAATAGGATGTTGGTAAGGTGGTTGGCTACCAATGAAACACTGATGATACTCGTGCTGAGAAAAAAGGTTGTGATTAAATTGCCAAGACCCCCAAAAGTTGAGGACAATGGCTGCAATTTTCCCTTTTATTAGGTTGTATTTCTATACCTGATAAATTCCATATGACTTTCGAGAGTTACGCTACGGTGACAGTTTCAACGATGGATTTTAGAAATAGAGGAACACGTGACGCAATATCATTGAACAGTTTAAGAAAAAAAAATTTGATGTTTCCAATTCCTGAGTAGCATTATTGAACTTTTTGATACCCAATTGACGACAGATAATATGTCAGCAATAATGGATCTCCTAAAATGTAATATATGTTTTTTTTATTACAAGATAAATTTAAAAGCAGTCCATATAAAAGACAAATTTTATTCTTATTTGATATTTACCTCGACAAGTTTATATAAAGTTAAAGATCGCCAAACGATTCTGTTTGGTTTATTTAATTAGAATTTTTGTGACTATAATTTGTATAATATAACATTCACATCAAATTTGACTAACTTTTTCTTTCATTTTTTAATATAATAAATAAATATATCTAGGTTGAATTATTCAGCATTCTTACCAAAATTGACTATGCTACATGTAACTTTCTCCTGTCTAACACGTCTCTTTTCTACTTCGTCCAGATTCAAAATCTTCTCCGTTTGTAAAAATAAGATTCAAAATCTTGAATAAATTGTATCCTGTCACATGCCTGAAAATCGAAATCATATCATGAATTTTAGATAAAAATCAGATTTACAATAAATTTTAATAAAAGTTATGAAAAGTTATGGATCTCAAAAAATATGTCGTTAAAATTAATTATTAATTTTAATTTAAATATTAATCAACTTTTTAGCTTTACCAAACATGGGCGAAGTCTTTCTCTTTCCTGTGTATATCTTGTTCTACAAGATGATGTAACAAGTTCCTTATATATACGCACAGCTGGGTCACCCCAATTAAGAAATCCCAAAATCTGTTTGATAGTTTTTTTGCAATGAATCAGCTACATGTTTTCTTCTTCCCTTATTTGGCTCATGGCCATATGATTCCAACCCTAGAAATGGCCAAGCTTTTCGCTTCTCGGGGTGTGCAGGCAACTATGATTGTCACTCCTGGATTCGTAGAACCAGTAGAAAATGCCAGGAAATCAGGATTCAATATTGGAATTCATGTGATAAAATTTCCGCCGGAAGAATCCGGGTTGCCTGATGGAATCACGAGTGCTGATCAAATAAAATCTGATGATATGTTTCCCAAGTTCGTAAAATCGATGGAATTGCTTCAAGAACCTGTTGAAAAACTCCTGGAAGAATTCCGTCCAGATTGTATTGTTGCAGACATTCTCTTTCCCTGGGCTACTGATACCGCAGCGAAATTTGATATCCCAAGATTGCTCTTCCATGGAACAAGCTTTCTGGCTTTGTGTACTTTACATCATATGAGGATCGACAAACCCTACATGAATGTATCCTCTGATTCGGAGGAGTTCGTGTTGCCCAATCTTCCACATCAGCTGAAGTTTACAAGAACACAGGTGCCTGATTTTGCTATAGAAGAAATTGTAAATGAACTATCAAAGTTGTTGACCAAAGTATATGAATCGGAGACAAGAAGCTATGGAGTTCTTTTTAACAGCTTCTACGAGCTGGAACCTGATTATGCGGATCATTACAGGAAAGTTTTGAGAAGAAAGGCATGGCATATAGGCCCACTTTTTCTATGCAATAAGGGAGGAGAAGATTATAAAGTACAGAGAGGAAAAGAATCCGCTATTGATGAACACGAATGCTTGGAATGGCTTAATTCCAAGGAACCAAATTCTGTAGTTTACATCTGTTTTGGAAGTATCGCAACCTTTACTGCAAAACAATTATCTGAAATTGCAAAGGGTCTTGAAATCTCTGGGCAGAAATTCATTTGGGTAGTTAGAGAAGGCAAGAACCAAGATGAAAACAAAAACTGGCTGCCGGAAGGATTTGAGGAAAGAACAAAAGATAAAGGACTGATCATTAGAGGGTGGGCACCCCAACTTTTGATTCTTGAAAACAAAGCAATAGGGGCTTTTGTAACCCATTGTGGATGGAATTCGATGCTTGAAGGGGTGTGTTCAGGGGTGCCTATGGTGACATGGCCAGTCTTTGCAGAGCAGTTTTACAATGAGAAATTGGTGACAGAAGTTTTGAGAATTGGAGTTTCTGTAGGAAGTAAGCAATGGAAGAGAGCGGCTAGTGAAGGCATAGAAAGGGAAGCCATAGCGTTGGGGATTCGGCAAATCATGGAAGGAGAAGAAGGTGCAGAAATGAGAAGACGAGCTCAAGAATATAAAGAGCAGGCAAGAAAAGCTGTTGAAGAAGACGGATCTTCTTACACTGATTTGAGTGCTTTGCTTCAAGAATTGAATACGTATCGTCTTGGTGTCAACACCTTGAAGTTTAACAATTGTTCTACCTAATTTCAGTATTATTCGTATGTTCAGTTCTTGGTATTCAGTCGAATCAAAGAAATTGGTATCGAATGGTTATGGAAAATGATTTAAATTAATAGGAACAAGAATATTCCTACTTTACTCAATCAGATGATTAACGTGATATATTAATTTATCGAAAATAATTAAAAATTGGATGAAATATTTGCATCCAAATTTATCCACTTGAAACATGAAAAAGTGAAGAATCTGATTAAATTGTAGAAAAAGTGAAAAACGAGTGGAACAATGTTCGATTTATATAGTGCAAGTTTAGCCTTTGGGTTTGGGCGGGCATCCAATTTCAGCAAGGGATAGGACCTAAATACCATTGGTTTCTAATTAACTTCACATGTTGCTGTCTGGTACCCGAGTTTGAATCATTGTCTTGCATATATTATTTGTAGAAAATTTATTTTGGTATTTTATTTAAATTTTCTGAGCGAATTGTAATTAATTAAATTCTTTGGGTGCTCGATTAAAATATTCTAATGGTCTTTAAAATTCGAACCGTTCGCTCTTTTTGCAAAAAAAATTTGGACGTGACCTACATTTATTTGTGTAGCAAACGTCTCCAACTAGTGTCTGTTTTTCTATAGCACATGTCTATGACAAACGTAATCGACATCTGTAACTGAAATTTTTTACCGACTTCAATTTGTGTAACAAACGTCTCTAACCAATGTCTATTTTTTGTGACACGCATATGTGACCAATGTAGCCGACATTTGTAATCGATTGTAACATATGTTTATTTTCAATATCGTAGATACATCTATTCATTTGAAAGGTTGTCTGAATATCCCCACTTTTCTGAAAATGCATGTAGGATATTCTAATGGCCACGAATAATCTATAAATAGCATCATCACTATACTGTGTATTTTATATCCTCCTCTAAGCAATTCGTATGTCCTCGCCTAGGTAACAAAAAAATCGAAAATTCCTAGTTTAGCGAGATACCTCACCTTACCAGATGGTTGCTCTACCCATGCCTCGTTTAGCGAGATGTCTCGCCCTGCTAGACAATTATTATTTATGTTTCTGCAAAGTCCAACACCTCAGAGGAATAGCCAAACTTTGGACTTGGGAAATCATTGTTATACCTTAACTTACGAGATAGACAACATGGTAGCTAACTAAGCAAGAGGCCACGCAAGATCAGCATTCCGCTTCATCCTCATCTCTTTCGCATGTTGATGAGGTCTGCCTTTAGATGCCTTGCTTGGAACGTCATGGCTTCTTATTGCGGTGCATTTTCAAGGTGATTGGCATCTTCTATGGCGGGCCTTTTCCATGGACATCACCAAGGCTGAGCACACCATGCATCGATAGCTTTGCAACAACGCCACTAAATCAACTTTTCAATATGTACAAGAGTATGAGCATACCTATAATATTTGCTTTTCGGTCTATGCTTAAGCCTATGATGGCCGCATACCTATGACATATATGACTAACACAACTAAGCTTGACCAGTGGAATTTTAGGATAAGATCACGTGTCAAGCATCCAAGGGACCTCAACTCATCTCTCTTCGTATAAGTAATTACACATAGTGACATATAAAAGTAATGTGATTACTCTCTCAATCTTGGTAATATTCTCTCTTCAACCTGCCATATGTATTTTTTTTTTCAATTATATCTCTTACACCCCCAATATATTTTGATGTTTGACTTGAACGTCAGAGTGTCCAAGATCGTCACACAATGTCGGAGCTATGACCACGTATAGTATAACATGGTATCCAAGTATACATGTAACATGCACGTAAATGATGTAACATACACGTGAATGGGAAGAGGAGTTTTTATTTGTTTGCTATATAGTCCTATCTAATTTTGAGGTCAACAAGTGGAGACCTAAAGATGTATTTTCGAAATAATGTATTTATGACTTCTATGCATTTTCTAATCAAAACTAAAATGGAATTTTTAAGTAATCGATTCCTTTAACGATACGCATAGTCAAAAGCATGTATTTATGTCTCACTACATATGACTTTCTTGTATTTTTAATATTAACGAACAAAGAAAAAATAATCAACCCGCATTTTGTGACCTTAGCTAAAATTGTTAACTTCAATGGATCTCCTTTTTTAAAAGTTATACAACATTCTTTTCCGAATCAATAATTATATGAAACTAAACAATACTAAAGAAAAAAAGTAACACATAAAATCTTTGTCATTTGATTAGAAATTAATAATGTCCTCTATGCCCTCACTTCAAAATTTAGGATAGGATTTCCCATCTATTGCATTTGTTCAAGTGCCTATAAATATTGTCCAACAAAAAATCCCATGCTCTCTCGTACTTTCATTGAAAATTCACGTCTATCCTATAATTTTACAATCACCAATTCCGCGCTCGACTGTAGTAGAAAATTTCACTTTCAAAAAAAAAAAAAAAAAATGGCATTTATGACTTTCATGTATTTTCTAAGTTCAGCCATTCAATTTTCATGTAATTAATTTGTTCAAGAAAAAGTAAAAATCAAAAGCATTTTAATGTCTCACTATATATATAACTTTCTTAAATTTTTACTATTAACTAAAAAATAAAAAGAATTGACCCGTCTTTTAGCTTGAACATATAATACTGATACCAACAAAGATATCAATTGTCACCATGAAAAGAGCTAAAATTGCTAACTATAACGGATCCACAACTCTAGAAGTTGATATTCCATCCCTCTTATGGATTTGATTAATTACGTGTACGAGTGCATGAATGCCAAATCATTAATAATATCTTCATTTGGTGCTACGAGAGAATTGTCTCTAGCTCCACAATAAATTGACTATAACAACTGACATGACGAAACATGGGCAACAAATAAGGAAACATCAAATTGATATTTTGACAGAAAACATCAGATTCCATCCTAAATTATTTGGAATTAGATGGAAAAGCCAATGATCTTACTTAGAAGCTTTCAAAGTAATCAACGTGGGACCTTTTATCTTTTAACGAAAGAAAACATTTTATATGATGCTTAGGAGAGTGATTATGCTGCAGGACTGACTTATTTTTTATAATCATTGAAATCGTTATCTTCTGCAATTTTCCATTTATCAACATTTCAGTTGGATGGAAAAGAAGCAAGTACTAGCAGTGAAAGTAAAGCAAAGTATTCTACATTTATTATAGTGTCAAAAAATGCTAAGACCATCTATATGAAAATAGTGACACTAAATTATCGGGCATGAAATATTGGTTTATCACACCAAATTATTAAAGGTTGACTTCTTGTTGGGGCGAATATAGATACCTCTCTAGGTCTATCAATAGCAGTGCCTGTTTTATCTGTTAATAGTGCTACTATGTTCTCATACTCAATGTAGAATGGAATCCCAAGCTCATGCCCATATAATTAACCAAGTTCATTGGGTTGCTCAACTCACTTATGAAGCTTTACATTACTATTTGTCCTTGAGAAGGTTTCTAGATCTTGCCCAAATACAGTATAAAATTTCTCTCTCGACACCAGTTTGTGGTTTGCCTTCTTGTTGTCTCTCTTATGCACGATTATAGTGTTAAACTGTTGTGGAAGTGGCTTAGATGAAGAGATCTCGGTTCTGAAAGATTGTGCTTATGGGATGGGCCCCAAGATGAAATGCATCATCCATACACTTCATGGGTAGTTCAAACAGGAAGAAGCTTGAGGAAACCGTTGGTGACTTTATCTCAAACGAAATGACAATTTATCTCAATGTGCTTTGTCTATTCATGAAACGTAGGGTTAGTAGCGATATGGATTGCTGTCTGATTATCACAAAAAAGAACCACTGGACCAGCATGTGATATTTGAAAATCAACCAGTAATTGATGGAGCCAAATAAGTTTACTGGCTGTGGAAGCAAGAGACTTGTATTCGGCCTCGGCAGAGGAATGGCAAATGGTCGTATGTTTCTTCGCTTTCCAAGAAACCATAGAATCACCAAGGAATATGCAAAAACCAGTCACTGATTTTTGGGAGTTCAAACAAGAGCCCCAATCCGCATCCGCAAAGGCTTGAAGTTGGAAAGTAGATGAAGAAGAAAAGAACAGACCTTGACCAGGGAATGCCTTCAAATATTTCAAAAGATGATGTGCTGTATCCAGGTATGGCTGCATGGGAGAAGAGACAAATTGGCTGAGTTATGGATAGCAAAGGTTATATCTGGTCGTGAGATGGTGAGGAATAACAATCGACCAACCAGTCATCTGTAGGAGGAAGCATCGGGGAGAAGTTCACCATCAAAAAAGCTGAGTTCGGCTTTGGGACCCATAGGTGAAGAGGCTGGTTTGCTAGCAAGGAAACCAAAATCCTCAAGAAGCTGGAGAGTATAATGACGTTGGAGTAAGAATAAACCAGCAGCTGACCGGGAAATCTCCAAACCAAGAAAATACTTTAAAGGACCAAGATCTTTGAGCTTAAATTGACTATGAAAGAATTGCTTTAACTGACCAATAACAATCAGATCAAAACCTGCAATTATGATGCTATCAACGTAGACCTATAATGCCACAAAGGAAGAACTTGAGCCTTTTGTGAAAAGGGAATAGTCTGATTTCGATTGTGTGAATCCATGTGTAATAATTGCCTGACAAAATTTGGAAAATCATTGTCATGAATCTTGTTTTAGACCATAGATGGACTTATGCAAATGGCAAATAAGCTTCCCTCCCTTACCTACAACCCTCATGTGTGCAGCATATCACAAAGGGAGATCCATGTATACCTCCTCAAACAAGTCTCCATTTAAAAAGCCGTTGTTGACATAAGCTGAAAGAGATGCCACCCTTTGATGGTAGCAATGGCAAGCATCATCTTCACTGTCACTAACTTTGCAACCAGTGAAAATGTTTCAAGAAAGTCCAAACCTTTCTATTGAGTGTAGCCCTTTACTACCAATCGGGCTTTGTAACGCTCAATGCTACCATCTGATTTATACTTAATTTTACAAATCGATTTGTACCCAATTGAATGCTTTCCTTTAGGGAGAGTTTGAACAGACCATGTGTTGTTTGACTCCATTGCATCTAAATCATGAGCCATAGCTTCCCTTCAACGTGGATAGTTGAAAGCTTGATGGTAGAATTGGGGTTCAAAGTTGGAAGAAATTTGGAGAAGATATGCACAATGAGAAGGGGAAAGTGATGTGCAGGATATAAAGCCCTGTAAAGGATAGGAAATATTATAGGCAGATTGGAAATTATGTTGAAGCAAGATACAATGATAATCTCTCAGGTAAGAAGGAGGGTTGATGATCCTTGAAGACCTTCTATTAACTGGAACAGAGTTAGGATGGTAGGAGGAACACTTTGATGTGTAACGGAGGTGGAATCAGTCACTATAGGAAGATCAGAAGCTGGTATAGGTAATGCTAAGTCTGGGAAATGGTTAATAACATCCTTAGGATGGGGTATGGACTGAAAAGGAAAATGTGTATCATGGAAAACTACATCACGAGAGACAAAGAAGGTTTTGGATTTTATATTATATTTCGTATCCTTTAATGCCAGGCAAGTAACCAACAAATATACACGGTACAGTACGTGGATGGAATTTAGTATGCGTGGAAGGAAAAGTGGATGCATAGCAAAGACATCCAAAGACTTTGGGGCGAGTGTAATCAACTGGGGTATGATGAAGGAGTTGGAAAGGAGATTCTCCATGCAATAGGGGTAAAGGAGTATGATTGATTAGATAAGTGGCCGTAAGAACACATTTTCCCCAAAATTTTAATGAATGTGCGACTGGAAATAAAGAGCACGAGCTACATTAAGGAGATGTTGATGTTTCCTTTCGACCACAGAGTTTTGCTCAGGCCGTTCAACACAGTAGTATTATTGTAAGACCCTTTAGAACTGAAATATTCTGTGAATTGAAGTTCAGGAGCATTATCAGATCTAAACTGCTTAATAACTTTGCCAAATTGTGTTTCATATAAGGGAGAAAAACTTACAAATGATGAACTTAACATCAGATTTCTGTTTCATGAGAAATAGCCACGTGAATCTAGTACAATAATCTACTAGAGTTAGGAAGTATCAATAACCAACGAGGGTTGTTGTATGATATGGTCCCCACAGGTTACAATGGATCAAGTTAAATGCATTTTTGGACAGATTATTGTTGGAAGTGAATGACAGACGCCTTTGTTTAGCCAATGGGCAAATGGAACAATGAGTGTCTTTATGATCATTACAAGAGAATGACAATTTATCTTTCAACATTTCTAAACGTTTGAAGACAAATGCCCAAGTCTATTATGCCAAATTTAAGAAGACACATTATTTACAACTGAAATGGAAGAATTACAAGTATTGTCAACAGGAACAGAATTACAAGAATTTGAAAGATAGGCAGTGTCAATGATATAGAGGTCAGCCACTTTGTTACCCTTGTCAATCATCTTCAAATTTGGCATTTTCTGGATAATACAAGAATCCATAAGAAATTTGACATGAAGAGAAGAACTTCTTGTTAATGAGCTGACAGATAGCAAACTAAAATAGAACTGAGGCACATAAAGAACATCATGTAGTGTTAAGGATGGACTAAGTTGAATTGATCTAGAGAACTTAACAAGTATGCAAGTGTTGTTGGGAAGAGTGACAAATGAATTCGAAATAGGGAAAAAGGTATGGAATAGAGATTGATCAAAACATATGTGGTTGGTAGCACCAAAGTCAACTATCTAACATTGAGGAGAATGAAGGCTAGGATGATTAAAAATTGAGAAATAGGTACCTGATGTGTTAGTTGAGTTCACATCAGCTCTAGTAGTACCTTTGGCTGGTATTAAATGAGAATTCAACTTGGTCAATAGGTGCTAATACTGATTTTGATTTAAAGTACGGACAAATCCATCTATTCTCCTTGATGATCAGAAGTTTCGACACCTGATTAGCAGCTGCAGCAACACCTTGATGAGAAGAAAATACATTTTGTCTTGTTTTGTAGCCAGGGGATAACCATGAAGCTTGTAACACTTGTTAATAGAGTGACCATTAAGTTTGCAGTATGTACAAAATGGTTGATCCTTTTTTCAGAAATATGCAAGATTGCTGATTACTATTGGATCGACTAACTTCATTCTTGATCAAAAAGGCCATTTGATTATTACTAGTAGACATTCCAGGTATATTATTCAATGTCCTCTGATGTTCTTCTTGTGAAATAAGGAAAAATACCTTGTTGATTGGTAGAATATGATCTATAAGTAATATGTGACTGGGAGTTTGAGTAAACAAATTATTAAGCCCCATCAAAAATAACATCACATATTCAGTTTGGTAAATGATCTGCTAAGGCCTTATTACCCCCATATGAACACTTTCCGTATGAACAAGTTGGTCTGTAGTTGATCAATTTCTCCCAAATTGCCTTCAGCTTTGTAAAATAAGCTCCCACGGTAAGTTGAGCTTGAGAGTGATTCATGAATTCACACTTTAACAGGAAGATGTGCAATCCATTTTTCTGTTGAAATCTTACTTTGATATCCTCCCAGATTTCATATGCAGACACAGAATATATCACACTAGCTAAGATTTCCGTAGACACAGAGTTAAGGATCCAAGATATAACAATGTTGTTGTTGCGAGTCTAGGAGTTCATGATGTTATCATTACCTTCAGGTTTTGAAACAGTTCCATCAACTAAACCAAGCTTGTTCTTAACTGATAGAGCAATCATCATGCTTCTGCTCCAAGATGCATAATTTTCACCAGTTAATTGCTGAGAAACCAAAACAAGTCTGGGACTGCCCGAATGATGTAGGTAATAAGGACTGGACACATCATCAATATATGAGTTACTTCCTGCAATTGTTGAACCATCTGATAACACCGAAGCATCAGCCATGGAGATGCTGAATTAACTACCAGATGAATTGGGACAATTGAGATCTGATACAATTTCAAGAGAAGAAGAGGAAGCTAGATCAGGCACTCTACATATGCTTTGATACCATATGGAATTGAGAGAGAAATGGCGGGAAAAATCTTATTGAATTAAATGAAAATGAAACTCATGTGTTTACAATGAACTAACCCAACTATATAAATACACTTAACAAAATGACAGCTGGCAAAGTAAAATATCTAACTAACTAACATCAACTTCTAATAGAATCGAATGCATTAATTGAAGTCAAGGTACTTTAAGCAAGCTAGGGGGCTATTGGGATCTAAGCTTCATTGGCAATGAGGTCCTTGGTAGAACAGAATGTAAGATACATATTCATATAGGTAACTCTATTAATAATACTCTTGCTGATTGTTTCGAAGTCCTTAAAGCGGAAATGGCCAATTGACAAACTACGTGCATTTAAGAGAAGACGTATTTGATTTCCAATTTTCTAATGAGAATGTAATGGTTGTCATCTTCACCCTAAAGTATTTGTGTTGCTCTGTATTTATATTTTTTGTGTTCCAATTTGCAGCCACGAGAAGGGATGTATATCACTGGTGATTTTATGACAAGAAAAGAGGATTTGTATGTTGTAAAACCTTCAAATACTGTTGATGAAGGTATGAGTTCTAAATATATCTAGTTGTCTACTAATTCAACTTTTTAATTCACGAGCCTTTCCTTTTCTATGTACAGCATTGCAGATGCTAGTCAAGAAAAGAATTATTGGATTTCCTACGATCGACGATGATCGGAAGTTGGTAACATCTGGATTTTCTTATGTCCACTTTCTGTTTAATATAGATTTTCCACTACTTGAAGAGCTGCATGCATAATATCAAATTATCCTGGGTGAATTTATAGCTAACCCCTTGGGGATAGGCATGTTCTGCATTGAAGTTGAATTTTTTTTTAGCTACATTCATGGGGTAAAGAACTGTCTGTCCAAATAGTCAAAGTGAACTGTATGTATTGAAAAGTGAGATATTGTGATTTGACTAAGCGGCAGTGTTAAAGAAGATCACTTTCTATTTGACTGATTGTAACGCCCCAAAATTTCCGGCATCTTGAGGTGTTACCAAACATAATTTTCATGTACTTAAATGCGGAACTGTAAAATTATATTTTTCTAAATAAATAGAACATTCATAACTTTAAATAAGAATCATAATATCGTGTCTTTGAAACAATTTAAATATTCTTAACTAACAAATTTGCTAAAAATATTATTAGAACAAAACAAACTAATAATTTTAAATAAAAGCAGTAAAACCTAATGTTATTCTCATCGGTCGAAATCCTTTGGCAGCCCGCATCACCGTCCCGCCACAGCTCCAATCGACCCGAACTAGTCTGTAAAAATTGTAAGAGTGAGTATTTTGAAAACACTCAGTAAGATACGTGCAGTTTCCATTATACAATTATATGCAATAAAATAACACTTCATACCACTCTTCTCTTATGGAGTATCTCGGTGACCAAGCGAAACACCCATCTAGGTCATCTTAAATTCTCGAAGGATCTCTTATCTCTTTCTAAGGAACCCGATAGCCCATTGACAATTCATGCATAAATTACTGAACATAAAAGCATAAGGAAACAAACAATTTTACACAAAAGTATCTCACCTCAATTGATCAAACGAGTTTTTGAAAATAAAAATATACTTAGAATTTACAACTGCTTTCTATATGAAAACTGTTGTGTGAAATTCTGTGTGGTGAATTGTGAGATATGAGCACACTATTTATAGGAAAAAATACAGTACTTGAGTCGTAATATAACTCTGATAAAATTTATATTTATTCTAATTTGATAATAATGAATCTTTAATAAATCAATATAATATAACATGTGTACTAGGATTTGTATACGATTTCAAAATTGTATCCAATAATAAGCGTGCAGTCCGTGGTCCCCAATTGGAAAAAGAATTGGATGTGAATACGTCTCTTCTCTGAGATAAGCATGGCTGGCAGTTGAAATATTATAGCAGAATATATATGCATTGCACACGCAAGGACGGAAAGCAGAATGACAGAATTAACAATCCACTCTTCTAATTGTGATTATATAATATAAAATTATTTTCTATTTTGCTAATTATCTAAAAGGATCATAATTAAATAATAAAATATTGCATATAAATCATACTTCTTCGAATTGAAATATTTTGGGCTTAACTGATCTGAACTTAAATTTTCTTGAGCCCAATAAACACTATTTAATGCGGGCTACAAAATGAGCACAATATTAATATACTTTTGATCACTCTATAGGAAGTTAAATATTTGGCCCATTTAAAACATAAGGATTTAAAAGATACTTTATTTTAGCCCTTCTACTTTCAAAAACCATAGAATAAAATTTATAAAACAAATATTTTTATTCTAAAATTTTCGGGGTGTTACACTGATTGAGCCAGAACTTGGGTTATTAGATCTTGTTTCACGAAGTGAAGAAATGAGATGCCTTTAGACGCTTATTTATGTCTCTGTGAACTTGAGATCCATGTAGCAAGTTTCTCGGTTGGACCACTGTGTCAATGGATAATCTTATATACTTCTAGAGTGCTTCTAAATTGGTTAAAACAAAGTTGAAAAATGGTGAAAAAAAATTTATTTCATTACTAAAAGCCTGAATATGCTAAGGTAATTGTAGAAATTTGTTAAATTCCTGACTTTCACAGACTGGATGAATGGGGAAGAGAAGTTAGCTGGGATGCTATTGCTATTTTTTCTGTCTTGAAATTTACTTATGCTTTGTTGTATTCTATAGTTTTTTGTTACAAGAAGATTGTAATTAGCAACTACATTCCTCTAGTCTTTAAAGGACTTTCTGTGCTGTGTTTTGAATTACCTTAATTGGTTGTATAACTATTAGTTCTAATTAGACGGGAAGATCATTGCTCCTCTAAGGCAGTAATAAACACCTTATGGTTTTTGATGAGATTATGATTTGCGTGCCCGATTGTTCAACACTCAACAGAAGGTTGACCTGCAGTATTCTTTTAGATTCTTTTCTTTTTTTCATTCACCTTCTTTACATGTCCATGTCCATGTTCACTGATAATAGATTTATGATGCAGGTCGGTGTTGTTTCCGACTATGACTTGTTAGCACTTGACTCCATCTCAGTTACAATTGAAGTTTCGAAACTAAATTAGATATTTAATTGGAAACAATTTATTTCATCAGTTTGATTAAATGTGATTTAACTTAATTATTTTTGTAAGGTATTTAATGTAATTGGCAAATCTATGAACAAAAGAGACTTAAATTGATATGTTGTAAAAGTCAAATAGTAATGTGCAAATAGTATAAAGTTGTGTTATATCAGGTCTAGGGTTTGAAAATGGAAAAGAAGGAAAAACGGTGCTGGAATATCACTAGCTTATCGCCAATGTTTGGTTTAAGCGTTAGAAACTGAAATTGCATCGCCCACCTGTCGCTTCGCCTTCGCTCGAGTGACAACCTGTCGCTCACCTTTCGTTCGAGCGACAGAGCTATCCAGAAAATTTTTTTAATTCATTTTTAAAGGCTTTTTGTCCCGTCCATTCATTCCCTAACCTACATATAAATATCCAAATGACATAAAACGGTTTTACAAGTTTAATTATTAAGAGAAACACATTCCTTTGAGATCATCTTCATCTATTTTTCTTTCAACCTTCGTTCCATTATTGGTTTTTGGTGGTGAAAACTTCATATTCATAATCCAAATACCAAACTGCTACTTCCTCCAAATCTGTCAAAGTTTCTAATGAACAAGGAAAGGTGACTGGAGTTCCAATCGTTGAAGAACATGGTGTTCTTCGTGAATTTACAGGAGATAGACAATTTCAGAAAATTGGAAGTTGTTGTAGGAGAACGCAATCCAGGAGGTTTGGAAACTACAGTTGGGAGTTGGTGCAGGAGCACAGAATCTAGGAGATCTGTTAGAATTACAGTCAAAAGATTAGATAGTACGTGTCGTTTTCTAGTCTAATAGACTGTAAGTTATAAATCATTTATAGTGGATTGTTGACTGGTTAAGTACCCGGAGTTTTTACCCAGTTAGGTTTCTTTGTGATTAGTTCTGTGTTATTTATTGCATTTATAATTGCGGTAATTCAACATAGAAAGATATAAATTGCATGATTAACCATCTAGAAAATAATTAATAATGACTTGTTACTATTTAATTATAAAGTAATTATCATTCCACATATTCACACCTATCTAAGTGTTTTTAGGGTCGAACTACGTATTTTCAATTGGTATTAGAGCCTTAATTTGATTCCTGACTCTTAATAGATTCTAGTGAGCCAGTCATTGTCTGTGCTTCTATTTTTCGACGCAAGCAATTATACTTATTCGAAAGTTCAAATGAGAGCCTTCTTTAAAGCATTGGATGAACGTATTTGCATTAGCATTCAAACTGGGTGAATTACACCTTCAACTGCTGTTGCTGGTGTTTACACCCATTGATATTTCATTATGGACTAAAGATGACTTAACTAAGTATAACTGAACAGTAAGAGCATTCATGCCTCGTTCATGGTTGTGTCTGCAGAAGAGTTTAGAAAAGTTTCGATGTGTGAGACTGTTAAAGAAGTTTGGGACATCTTAGAAGCCACACACGAGGGAACTAAAACTGTTAAAAATTCTAAACTGCAGATGTTAACCTCGAAGTTTGAAAAAATTAGAATGAAGGACGATAAATCGTTCGATGAATTCTAAGCGAAATTTAATGACATAGTTAATTCAAGTTTTAACCTAAGTGAGATGATTCTGGAGTCAAAGATAGATAGAAAAGTTCTTAGATCCCTGCCTGAAAGGTTTAGACCTAAAGTCGCTCGATTGAATAAAGCAAGGATTTAGATGCAGTTAAGATAGAAGAACTCATAGGATCCTTCCAAATCTATGAACTCACCGTTTCTCAACCTAAAAATGTTAAATCCATAGCCATGAATACGGTTAGAGAAGAAGATAGTGAGTTATATGATGATATGACACTTAGGGATGACGAAATAACTTATTTTGTTAAAAAATTTCAGAAAGTGATAAGAAATAGGAGAAAGCCTCAAGAACGGAAAAATGAAGTCCCTAATAAATTCTCAAAAGATAGATGTGAGAAAAATAACTCTAAGACTCCCATTAAGAAAACTCAATCTATTTAGATGCCATTGGTGTCAGGGTTACGGTCACTATAGGAATGAATATCCTAACTTGAAAATGAGTTCTAATAAAGAAAGACGTAAGGCTTTATCACTGACCTTGAGTGATGATGAATCAGATTCATGTGCTTGGAGTGATAATCTAGTGGTGAGGATGAACAAAATTTCATGACCATCACATCAATAGCTACGATTGAATATGATAAGAAGATTGATAAGGTTAAAAATGATGAAGAGGGTGAGAAATCTGAGGATGAACCTAATATTCACGAATCTTATCGTGAACTATTTGAAGAGAGTCTTAAGATTAAAAAGGTCAACAAAGCGGTACAGAAAAAAGGTAAATGATCTTGAAAGAGAGAGAGAAAAACTCATAGGTGACCTCAGGACTCTACCAAAAAGCTGAGTGAGACTTGTTAACGAAAACTTGAAAGCCAAAATTAAATCCTTAATAAGTGATCTTGAAAAATGTAACACTCGACTTCAATCATTAATGAGTGGTTCGAAGAAACTTGTTAATCTATTGGGGATCAACAAACCTACCGGAAATAGGCATGGTTTGGATTATGTTCAAAATGGTAATACTACTGCTAGTACATCTAAGACCACATTCGTCCCGACCACTAAATAAGCTCAGAATATTGTTTATTCTGAAACAAAGACCAAAAATGTCGTAAGATCGAGACCTTCAAGACAACGTAGAGTCATTCGTCCTATGTATCGGCAACAACCACCGAGCAGGGTTGAGCTTAGGTTTATTCTCACCTATCACCATTGTGACGCTTTGGGACTCACAAGACCTATGTGTCATAAACTCATGACTGGAAATAAAAGTCAGAATTTCTCTAGCAATGTTGACTTTCTCGCTAATCATGTTACTTAATTGAGATAATGACTCAGTTAGCTCGAATCATTTCCACTTCTAAGAAGGTTTGGTTAAAGAAGAGTGATTTTTCTAGGTCTGAAGATCAACTGAATTGCTATGTTACTCACGTTGTACTTAAAACTCAAAATAACTCTATGTGATATCTTGATAGTGCGTGTTCAAGACATATGTGTGGTGAAAAATCCTTGTTCTCGTCTCTCGATGATTGAAACGACGGTGTGGTTACCTTAGGGGATGGAGCTACTGCATTTATTTTAGGAAAATGTGTCGTTAATATATCTGGACTACCTTCTATCTCAGATGTGCTATATGTGAAAGGGTTAAAGTTTAACTTGTTAAGCATTAGTCAAATATGCGATGCTGCTTTCGAAGTTAGTTTTGTCCAGAAAATGTGTACTGTGTATGATTCTACTGGTAACATTGTCCTTGAAGGTGTAAAAACTTCAGATAATTGTTATGGAGTTCTTCCTAATTCCAACTATGTCTGCAGCAGTTCCAAAATTAATGTCACTGAACTGTGCATCGCCGACTTGGTCATATGAACCATAAAAGTTTGTTTAAACTCGCTAAGAAGGAACTTGTAAATAGCTTATCTAAACTTGAAAATATTGATACCACTGTATGTGGCCCGTGTCAACAACGTAAACAGCTTGGATTTCCTCATAAACAAACTTCTAAGATCTGACAAGCAAGACACTTAAATTACTCCATATGGACTTAATGAGACCATCTAGGACTGAAAGTTTTGGTGGTAAATGATATATCTTGGTTGTGGTTGACAATTTTTTCTCGATATACATGGATTGAGTTGTTGAGAAATAAAATTGAGGTATTTGGTCATATCATCTCATTGTGTGAAAGGATTAGGAATGAGAAAGACTTTAGCACATCACCAATTCGTAGTGATCATGGAAAAAGTTTGAAAACTCTAATTTTGAGAACTTCTGCTTGGAGGAGGGAATCCAGTATGAGTTCTCCTCATCGATCACTCCACAACAAAATGGGGTTGTTGAGAGGAAAAATTGTGTGCTTCAAGAATGGCTGGAGTCATGCTTCATGGTAAGGGACTAGCTATGCATTTCTGGGATGAAGCCATCAACACATCATGTCACATAGTAATTTGGGTTTTTCTTGGACCTAAAACTGATTTGACACCTTATGAGATCTAGAAAGATAAACGGTCTACTATCAAGTACTTTCGTGTATTTCGCAGCAAATGCTACATTCTGAGAAATAGAGAAAATTTGGGAAAGTTTGATTCCAAAAGTGATGAGTGAATTTTCCTACGATACTCCAGAAATAGTCGAGCCTATCGGGTATACAATACTCTTACACGAGTTGTGATGGATGATGCCCGTAGTGAGGGGGAGATTGGAGAAGATTGTGTAGATTTGGAACACTTGAGTGTTGGTCCTGACATAGTAACTGAACCTAGAGAAACGTCAATTCTTGATCCCTCACACACAACTACTGGTCTAGATACTCCTAATACGGAGTCCACACCTGATGATAAATCTAAACATCCTAAAAAAACCTTCATCCAGAGTTAAGACGAACCATAATATTATTGGAGATTTAGAAGAAAGGTTGAGACTTCGAAAGAGGGTACTAAACAATTTGACATATGCTAGCTATATGTCTTAGATTGAGCCTACAAAGGTCGAAGAAGCTCTTAGGGATGAATGTTAGGTTAATGCGATGCCTGAATAGCTAAATCAGTTTGTTGGGATTTAGTTTCTAGGCCTGATGATTGTAATATTATAGGTACTATGTGGATATTTAATAATAAAATCGATGATCAAGGTACTATAACTAGAAATAATGCTAGGTTAGCAGCCCAAGGATATACTCAGTTTGAAGGTGTAGATTTTGATTAAACATTTGCCTCGTAGCAAGACTTGAATCTATTAGAATTCTCTTGGCGGTTGCCTGCACTTAAGGATTCCAATTATATCAAATGGATGTCAAGAGTGTCTTTCTGAATAGCATACTTCAAGAAGAAGCCTATGTTAAACAACCTAAAGGGTTTATTGATCCTAAATATCCACATTATGTGTATAGGTTGAATAAAACTTTATATAGTCATAAACAAGCTCCCGGAGTTTGGTATGATAGACTTACTGTATATTTTATGGAACATGGTTTCTCAAAAGGTGGTACAGATAGAGCCCTATTTATAAGACGTATTGAGAAAACCATCACCATAGATCATATCTATGTTGATGACATCATTTTTTGTTCTGCTATTGATTCTCTTGCTCATGATTTCGCTGAATGCATGAAACAAGAATTTGAGATGAGTATGATTAAAAAATTAAATTACTTTCTAGGTCTCCAGGTGATATGATCCGGGATAGAAAATCACTTGGTCGAGTTTTGGAGTCCAAATTGAAGAAGTTGACAAGCCAAGGTTCAAGTTTCGTGAAGGGCTTGGGAGCCGAAACGAGTTGGATTCAAGGTTTGGAAGATATTTGGAAAGAAAACGAGCAGCGTGGATGAAAAAGGGCATAGCTTTCAGCTCGTTTGTCGGATTTTTTCCCATGAGTACATTTGGAAATGGTACAAAATTCTTCACAAGGCCACGAGGGCTCATGGTATTTTTGGGCTTGCGATCACACAGAAACATGCTGAGAACAAGTTGGCGAAATTTTCCTATTTTCGCGAGATTTCCTTGTTGATCTAGGATTCTTTTTTATTTCCAACTTTGACAATATTCTATTACCTAATTATGTTTTATTAAGGTTTCTAGCATTAGTATAAATAGGAGATTTATTTCATTATAAAACTAAGAACCTTTTTGACATTATGAATTAAATGAACTTATCAAATATTGTTATATTTGTGGCGTTCAACCCTTAGAAATTTTCAAAGGATTAGGCAGTCTTTGTAGCCTTCGCAAATCGAGGTTCGTTGGTTTTTGTAATTAAGCTGTCATTCGAACTTCGTTTTTGTTTGTTTGCTTGGTTCAATAATTTGCGGGTCGAGAATCTACCGTCTACAACTTGAATTTGGGCTTTCCCAGTGTTTTCAATTAATTCCGCGATTTCCACTTTGAGCTCCAGATTTACGTTCTATCTTTTTTTTTCGTTTGAGTCTTTTGTTCGTGTTCTTTGTATCCGTTGTAAATTTTGAGTCTTTGATCCAGAAAACTTTAAAAAAAAAAGAGTCAAAAGTTATTTTTGGGCTAATCTAGCATCCAAATCAACTCTCATTTCTTTTGTTAGTCTCGTAGTTGAATTTCGAGCTAAAAAAAAAACTTGTTTTACTGTTCGTTGGGGGCACTGTCCACGTCTTACTGTTAAAAAAAACTTTTTTTTGACTTATTTGGGAAGTTGTTACTATCCTATTATCTATCCCTAATCCAAAATCTTTTTGTGTTCGTTCCAATTAAAAATTCAAGAACCACTTTCTTGAATTAAAAGAATTCACATTCGAAATTTCATCCAATGCAATTCTTTTCTTAAATCTTCTTGATTACACCTACGTAAAAGGATGGATGGTGATTGGGAGCACATTTTTCAATCTCAGTGTTTTGTGGGTAGTACAATTTGCAGTTTGGCTATTGATAAGTAGTACATGGCAAATTTGGCTAGTATCACGATGGTGGAAAAATTGGGATTACATTTACAACAACACCGTAGGCCTTATAGGATGACTTGGTTGAAGGAGTGGGGAAATGTATATGTGACCCAACAGGTTCTAGTAAATGTCACCATTGGGAGAAATAGTGATGAAGTTCGGTGTGATGTAGTGCCATTAAAATCTTTTCATATCTTATTTGGGAGACATTTGGGGCATGAGAGGAATGTTGTTTATGATAGGGGAGGAACATGTATAGGTTTCTTCAAGATAGGAAAAAAATCACTCTAGCTAGTTTGACACTAGAATAGTCCTTTACCGACCAATAGAAAGTGAGAAGTGAGGTAGAACGGTAAAAGCAAGAGAGGGAGATGATCACACGGCAAGAGAACACTGGAGTTGAATTACAGGAGGAGTTCAGAAATAGGGAAGTTGAGATGGAGGATGGTGAATTGAAAAATGCATTTGATTTTGGGGAGAGTAACCAATTAATGAGTTGGAGCACAAGCAGACCGATACAAAATTGTAGGGATGGTTCAGCAATGGAGTGGGCAAATAATGGCAGAATGTGTTAAGCAAATTGTTGAAAATATTGTGGGGAATGAAGAACAGAGTTCCATTGTTAAGCATAATATGGTGGAGACGATGTATTATGAGTACAAGGACCCATATCTCATTGAGGGGGAAGCTGAAAAATTCAACCGTGTTTTGCTTAATTCTTTCTTTCAGGTGGATCATTGTACATGGGATTTCATACAACAACATCTATGGGTGATTGTGTTTGTGCTGCAATATATCCATACCCATAAAATGGATGGGTACTGTGTATTGATCCTATTCGATGGAAGGAAAAATTTTCCATTTCATCCAAATGGTGCAGTGATGAGTTGTGTAGCAAGCTTGTTATCCCCTATGCGATCACAAGACACGGATTCGAGGACGAATCCTTTCGAAAAGAGAGGGGATGATATGATCCGGGATCGGCAATCACGTGGTATGGTTTTGGAGTCCAAATTGAAGAAGTTGACAATCCAAGGTTCAAGTTTCGTGAAGGGCTCAGGAGCCGAAACGAGTTGGATTCAAGGTTTGGAAGATATTTGGAAAGGAAACGAGCAGCGTGGATGAAAACAGCATAACTTTCAGCTCGATTATCGAATTTTTACGCATGAGTACATTCTGAAAATGGTACGAAATTCTACAAAAGGCTACATGAGATCATAGTACTTTTGGACTTGCGATTGCACAAAAACATGCCGAGAACAAGTTGGCGGAATTTTCCTATTTTCGCGAGATTTACTTGTTAGTCTAGAATTCTATTTTATTTCCATCTTTGACAATATTATATGACCTAATTACGTTTTATTAGGGTTCTAGCATTAGAATAAATAGGAGATTTATTTCATTGTAAAACTAAGAACCTTTTTGACATTATGAATTAAATGAGACTTCTCTCTTTTTATTCTTAATTGAACATGTACAGAACTTATCAAAGGATTAGACACCCTTTGTGGCGTTCGTAAATCGAGGTTCATTGGTTTTTGTTTGGTTGTTTGGTTTAATAATTTGCAGGTCAAGATTCTACCATCTATAACCTGAATTTGGATTTTCCCTACGTTTTCAATTAATTCCGCGATTTTCACGCTGATCCCATACCCGGGTTCGCGTCATTTGATACCAACTGATGAGAACCATGTCGCAGCGAACACTATGTAACCCACAACGAGGTTGAAGATCCCAAGAAAGCTCAAAAAATAATCTCGGTTTTGAATTTGAACCAAGAATTAATGAACCAAGCAACCAAATAAAAACGAAGTTTGAATGACCTCTTGATTACAAAAAGCAACGAACCTCAATTTGCGAACACCATGAAGGGTAACTAATCCTTTCATAAGTTCTAAGGGTTGAACGTTACAAATATAATAACATTTGACAAGTTCGGTATATGTTCAATCAAGAAAAAAAAGAGAGAAATCTCATTTAATTCATAATGTCAAATAGGTTCTTAGTTTTACAATGAAATAAATTTTATATTTATACTAATGCTAGAAACCCTAATAAAATGTAATTAGGTTATAGAATATTGTCAAAGTTGGAAATAAAATAAAATCCTAGACTAACAAAGAAATCTCGCGAAAATAGGAAAGTTTCGCCAAGTTGTTCCCGGCACGTTTCTATGTGATTGCAAGTCCAAAAGTACCATGAACCCTATTAGCCTTGTGCAGAATTTTGTTCCATTTCCAGAATGTACTCATGGGCAAAAATACGACAACCGAGCTGAAAGTTATGCCCGTTCTCATCCACGATATTCATTTTCTTTCCAAATATCTTCCAAACCTTAAATCTAAATAGTTTTGTCTCCCGAGCCCTTCATGAAACTTAAACCTTGAGTCGTCAACTTCTTTACTTTGGACTCCAAAACTTGACTAAGTGATTGCCTATCTCGGATCATATCACCAAGTTAAACAAACTGATGATAGATTGTTTATATCACGGTCTAAGTATGCAAAAAATCTTGTTAAGTGTTTTGGATTAGATAGTAAGAAACATACTAGGACCCCCATGAGCACCAGTGTCAAGTTAGGTCATGATCCTACTATTAAGAGTGTCAATCAGACACTGTACAAAAGTATGATAGGTAATTTACTTTATCTCACTGCTAGTAGACTGGACACAGCCTTTAATATAAGGATTTGTGCACGTTTTTAGGCTGATCCCAAAGAATCCCACCTGAGCGCCGTACGACGTATCGTTAGATATGTAATTGGTATAGTTGACAGGGATTTTTCTCTTGATCTTGCTGGCTATTTCGATGTTAAGTAGGCTGGAAATGTCGATGATAGAAAAAGTACTTCTGGATGATGCTTTTATGTTGGTGCTAATCTTGTCACTTAGATGAGTAAGAAACAAAATTATATCTCATTGTCAACAACAAAGGCCGAATATATGAAGCAGATGTTAAGTGATTATGGTATGGAACATGGGACTATGAATATATTTTGTGATAATACTAGTGCCATTAATATTTTCAAAAATCACATTCAACACTCTAAAACCAATATTGCTATATGTCATTATTTTATTTGAGAGTTTGTAGAGAACCATGTTGTAATCCTTGAGCACGTCTCTACAGAAAACCAATTAATTGACATAGTTACAAAGTCATTGGATGGTCTGATATTTGAATTTCTTCGTACGACTATTGGTATTTGTGTACTTCACTGATTTTTTTTTTTTTGCATGCTCGTTCTTTTTCATTGTGTGCCTTATATTTATGTATGCCTCGTATTGTTCTTACTTTATTTTTATGTGTTGTCACTTTTTTTATGTTTCATACTTTTTATTTTGAATTGAAAAATAACAAAAACAATACCAAAATTTTGAAAAATAAAAAACGAAAAAAAAATTTCAAATATGGATGATGCTTTTACAGCTCAACATATGATATACTTGAATCTGTTTGTTGTATTCGGACATGAGGCTAATCAATAAACTGTAACATCATTTACATTGTTAGTTTAGGTTATTCATGGAGTTCTTAGTATAGGACTCATCACGTACCATTTGCACTGCACACGCTATGATATTGTTAGTAGAACTCTACCGCATGTGTGAGATTTAAGATGTTAATCACATGTTAATAAAGTGACTTTGAACATAATTTGACCATATGTATTAGACCTAAGCTCAGATTTATCCCTGATATTATAAAAAATAAAAACAAATATAAAATAATAATACTAAGAGCTCAATATCTTATGTTTTTTTCGTAGCCTATTTGGCTTGAACAAATTAAGTCTATAGTGTTTCTCATAATGTGGTTCCTATGGTTAACTGATTTGGGTTAACTGGCTTAAAACTCGCCACATGGGTCATTTAGTCGCTTAATGAAGAAAAATATGCAGTTAAGATGAGAAATATTATAATGAGCTTTGTTTAGTGCATGATGTGAAATAAAATATTCTGCTCATACTCAGAGGGAGAAGTAGTACTTCCATTCATTATGAGCTTTCTCTTATAAGTTCTATTATTCTTTACATAATTTAACTTTCATAAGTAGGGGAATAAATTTATTAGCAGTGATGTTTAACATGTCCTTTATCACAAATTTAATTTCTGGAGTCCAATTTTTCAAAGGATTAGTGACACTTTACACATATGGGTCGTTTATACAATTTACTTCATGATAACTTGAACTAAGTATGTGGGAATGTTTACTGTTCATTTATTATCTTTGTGCATGTTCATAATAGTATTTTTAAGTTATTCTGTGTTAATGCTAAAATATTGTAATCCAAATTGAGGGTGCAAAGCATTTTTGTGTGATGTTCTTTGGCTATACGTTATTTCGTAGTTATTTTGTGACAAAAATGGGGAGCAAATGTATATGATATTTGGAGTAGATATTTTCGATGTATATGATAATTTGATTTGACATGATGTATATACAAACTTTTGATTATATGATAATTTTCGGTATTGCTAAATTAAGTTTTAATATTTTTGAAATATCAATGTTTTGTTTTGGTATAATGGGTAGCATTATATTATGTCTTAATTTAGCTCATGATATGACACTGAAAAATGAAGTATGAGTTATTAATTGCTTCATTCATTCTTACACTTAGTACTGCTTGATTAATTTCTTAAATTGGTTTTACATTTAACACTGCTTCACATACATTTTACACTGGGTACTTGAGTTATCTATTTTAGGAAACATGTTTTGATATACAAAAATAGAGTTTGATCAGGACAGTCTTTGATTGTGTCATTTTTTAAGTATGTATTTTTCACTACTGCATTGACTTTAGATTATAGTTTTGTCACAAAATGCCAAAGGGAGAGCTTGTTAGGCATTTAATGTAATTAGAAAATCAGTAAACAAAAGAGACTCAAATTGATATGTTGTAAAAGTTAAGGAGTAATATGCAAATAGTTGAAAGTTGTATTATATTAGGTTTAGGGTTCGAGAATGAAAAAGAAGGAAAAACGGCGTTGAAATATCACTAGCTTATCGCCAAGGTTTGCTCAAGTGTCAAAAACTGCGTCTCCCACGCTGTCGCTTGACTGTCGTTCACCCTTCGCTCGAGCGACAGTGCTATCCAGAAATTTTTAATTCAATTTTAAAGACTTTTTGTCCGACCCATTCATTCCCTAACCTACATAAAAATATTCAAACGCCATAAAACGATTTTACAAGGTTAATTATTGAGAGAAACACATTCTCTTGAGATCATCTTCATATATTTTGCTTTTAACCTTCATCCTGTAATTGGCTTTTGAAGGGTTAAACATCATATTCATAATTCAAATACGAAACTGCTGCTTCATCCATATCTGTCAGAGTTTCTGAAGATCGAGGGAAGGTAACTGGTGTCTTAGTCGTTGACGAATGCGATGTTCTTCGTGAATCCACAGGAGATAGACGATTTCACAAAATTGGGAGTTGTTGCTGGAGAGCGCAATCCAGGAGAGCTTTGGAAACTGCACCAAGGAGTTCGCGCAGGAGTGCAAAATCCAGGAGAGCTGTTGGAATTACAGTTAGGAGATCAGATAGTACGTGTCGTCGTCTAGTCTGGTAGACTGTAAGTTATAAATCGTTTATAGTGGATTGTTGACTGGCAAAGTACCCGAAGTTTTTACCCATTTGGGTTTCTCCGTGATCAATTCTGTATTATTTATTGCTTTCATAATTGCGATAATTCAACATAGAAAAATATAAATTGCATGATTAACCTTCTAGAAAATAATTAATAGTGACTTGTTGCTATTTAATTATAAAGTAATTATAACTTTGCATATTCACTTATTCACCCCACCTCTAGGTGTTGTTAGGGTTAAACTACGTATTTTCAATTTTGAAGTCTAAGGGCATCAGTATTCAGATGAGGCAGTCCTTGGTGACGAGAGGTTATATAATTTTTTTAATCAAAAGAGCAAATGGGTTAACAAATACGTTGGTTGAGAAAACCACTTGGAAGGAAAAAAAAATTTAATTTCTTCCCTTTCCCCCATATAGAGCTAATGAAAAAAAAAGAAAAAAAAAAGAGGAAGACAATGAGTACACATGATTAGTGAACATGCAGCATGGAATTTTACAATGAAAGACGTAAAATGTTCTGCTACTTTGATGAGGGTTTTCAGAACTCTTATAGATCAGAAAAGGATATCGTTCTACCAAAAATGGAAGTGGAAAACAATTACATTTAAATTATGAATCATTACATGCCGTGGATTCAGAAATTAGCATTATTACTCATCTTGTAAAAGGAACACTTAAAAAACTATTTTGCCTGGTTCTAGTTATTTTGTTATAAAGATTAAATCTTGGTGACTATTTATCTACTTTCTTATCTGTGAAACTTGGGCAGCAGTCAATATGATACAAATATGTTTCCCGATGCCGACAGTACTTCGAAAGTATGTGAGAACTCTTCATTCTATGTTTCGAAATCTCTACATTTAGTGATGAATTAGTATGTTTACTTTTTGTTCATGGGGACCTTTAAATGAGCCCTTTGCTCTGGAATAGTTCTGTACTATTGGTGCTATCCTGCAAATCCTCTGCCTTGTTTCTGTCTTTTATCATATTTAAGAGAAGTAATAATAGGATGAAATGAAATAGCTTACACATTTATATTATCGTTATCAATGTCCTAGACAATATGCTATAACTGGCATTTAACATGTTTAAATCATACCAAACTGATTCCGCCCCGAAAGAGACTAGGTTACTTTAAACTGGACGTGATGTGAGGGTACACTTGAGTTGTGCCATTTTGATGCCATTTATGTAACATTTTTTAGTCCACTGATCAGTATGTTGTCAATTTCTTGATAATATATTCATATTAATTTAATCAATGGGCTTCTTCTTTCTTTCTAATCTTATGGCAGACATTTAATGAGATTCAGAAGCTATTCAACAAAACTAATGGGCTGAATGTCGGTGACCTTATGACCCCTGATCCCCTTGTTGTTCATGAGAACTCAAACCTGGAGGATGCTGCGAAGTACTAGTTTTCCTTTCTCTGTTCTTTCCTTGTTATGTGCCTCTATTAGAGTCCACATTGGCTGTTTATATTTCCACGATCCACTTAATAAGGTGAGAGTAATCCTCTCCCAACAAGCCGATTTTGTTAGGTTAAATTAGGCCTAATATCCTTTCTAATATGTATTAGAGTCACACATTGACTGGTGATATTTATACGATCCACTTAATAAGGTGAGGGCAATCCTCCCATAACAAGTCGATTTTGTTAGGTTGAGTTGAGCCCAATATCCTTTCTAATATGGTATCAAAGCAGGTCAAGTTTTGCAATGTTGGGTGCACCCAATATCGATTTGTTCACAGTTATTTGGCATGGTCCACGCTGTGCGTGAGGGGGCGTATTAGAGTCCCACATTAACTGTTGATATTTACATGATCCATTTAATAAGGCGAGGACAATCATCCCCTAACAAGCCGATTTTGTTAGGTTGAGTTAGGCCCAATATCCTTTCAATATCCTTGGTAACCAAAGTCAATTTCAAGTCTTCAGTTGAAATTGTTTTCCTGTCAATAGTAGGAGACTAAATACAAAAATTTGTTTCTTTGGTTTAGATTATTCCTTAAAACCAAGTATCGTCGACTGCCAGTTGTAGATGGCGATAGAAAATTGGGAATGTGACTCTATTCCCTGTTCTTTTACGTGATTTGCTTACATTTATCAACAAAAAGTAGTTTCTTACTGGTCTATGTTTGCTCCTATATGAAAGGTTGGCATTATCACCCGAGGAAATGTGGTTAGAGCTGCCCTTCAAATAAAACGTGCTAGTGGCACAATATAAATTCAGGACCGAAGAAATTAGTCTCATGGAAATAATTTCAGCATCATATGAAATGTGCAATATGGTTCTTCAGTTTCTTTGGTTGATTGCTTATAGAATATGGTGATGATTATTCAATGATTTCTCTTACAAGCGTTCCTATTGGGCAATCCTATTCAATATTTGGATTTTAAGTATATAGAAGACCCCAAGAGTTGGAAATTTATTCTTATGTCGGCTTGTGTCTATAAATTTAGTAGATATATGCACTTATTTGGCATTTGTTTGAAACTAGAAATTCTAGTAGAGATATGGATATTTGCCCCCGGCCTCCTCAAAAGTTTACTGGAGAACGATCTTCTCTCCCAGGCCTCCCTCCCTCGGGTGGCCTTATAGTAAGTGTGAGTTTAATTAGTCTCTATATCTGTGAAGATTAACCACCAGCTTTGCACCAAGATACAGGGCTCAGTAACCTTCAATCGACACCACAACAAGAAAACCCAAACCAAAAGTGAAAACCCTCCACAGGTTGCTCTCTCTCGGTTTTTGCCTATATCAAGAACTAAAATGGAGAATACAATAGCCACCTACAACAACCACTAAGGCTATAAAAGAATGAGGATCAATATCAAGTGAATCACAACAAACCAAGGCAAAGAGCACAAAGCAAAGAGCCAAGGGACCACCACAAGATTTCCTCAAACAAGGCTGGCTAAATCAAATTCTCAAATAATGCACAGTAATTGACATGGTAAATATAGGGTAGAATTAGGTATGGGCTAGGCCACAAAGTTTAGGGCCCAATCGAGTATAGCTTACTGGGCTATCAAACCTAGAGAGCCATCCATGTCTTGGGTTTGGGCCATGAGCAACCCTAATTTAAATTAGGTTGCTTCAAATGGCCCAAATGACTTAGTGGTTGGTTTACCAAGTTGTGGTGTCGATAATCGTTCAGTCATCTGGTCGATGCCGACTGAAATACACAAACTTACATCATTGCCTGGGAGGTCGTTTGACAACAATTTGCCTAACAAACCTCCACCTTGGTGTCAAAGGACCTGCAAAGAAGAAACTACTAAGCATTAGTAATAATAAAAAATGGAGAACCAATAAAATTGGAAATCATTTACCTCCACCGAAATTTAGAAGTTCTTTGCAACTTCTAAACTTCACCAAATGTAGCACCTTAGTACCCATGTCTGAGAGATTATATTGTGTGTGTATTTTCTCAAGCCTTACTACTTCTTGAGACACAATATCTCTAATGAAATGTAGTCTAACATCAATGTGTTTGGTGCGTTCGTGAAAAACGGGATTCTTACATAAATGTATAGAAGACTGACTATCTGAATATACTACCACATAATCATTTAGAACACACAGTTCATGTAAAAGGCCTCTAAGCCATAAAGCTTCTTTAATAGCTTCAGTAGTAGCAATGTATTCAGATTCTGTAGTGGATAGTGCAACTATGTGTTGTAACTGTGATTTCCAACTAACACAAGAGTTAGACAAGGTAAACACATAGGCAGAAGTGGATTTCCTATTATCCCTATCCCCAGTATAGTCAGCATCAACATATCCTTTCAATTTAACCCCATCGTTATTAACACCAAACTTTAGACCTACATTACATGTACCCTTTAAATACCTTAACATCCATTTTAAGGCTTCCCAGTGCTCAGGACCAGGATTAGACATATATCTACTAAGCGTGCTCACAGCGAAAGCTAAATCAGGTCTAGTGGAAACCATCAAGTACATAACAGAACCAATCACATTTGAATACGGAATTCTGCTCATGTATTCTACTTCATTTTCATTACATGGAGCTTGATCTTTAGATAATACAAAGTGACTAGCTACAGGTAATGTAACAAATTTGCAGTCATACATGCCAAATTTCTTCAACACTTTTGAAACATACGAGGATTGATGTAAAAACAAGATAGAATTTGACCTATCTCTTTCAATTTCCATACCTAAGATTCTTTTAGCATTTTCTAGATCTTTCATATCAAATTCACCATTCAAACTTGTTTTTATATCACTTATTCATTTAGGCAATGAACCAACTAAGAGCATATCATCCACATAAAGTAGTAAGAACAAATAATCATTACTAACATCATTATGTTGGAAGTAAAGGCAATGATCAAACTTGCTACGATGAAATCCTATAGATAGCACAAAAGAATCAAATCTTTTATACTACTGTCTAGGTAATTGTTTTAGGCCATATAACGATATTTTCAAGAAACACACATAATCAGGTTTTAGTTTGTCTTCAAAACCTCTTGGTTGATTCATAAAGATTTGCTCATCAAGTTCACCATGTAAAAAAGCAGTTTTTACATCAAGTTGTCCAAGTTCCCAGTCAAAATGTGCAACCAATGCAAGTATGACCCTAATAGTAGTGTACTTAAAACTGGTGAAAAAATCTCATTGTAATCAACCCCCTCTTTCTGAGTGTATCCCTTTGCCACTAACCTAGCCTTAAACCTTAAGGGTTCAGAAGCACTAGTACCCTCCTTAACCTTAAATACCCCCTTACAGTCAACAGTAGATTTATTTTTAGGTTTAGGTACTAATTCCCAAGTTTGATTCTTCTCTAAAGAACTCATCTCATCTTTCATTGCCTTAAACCACTCTTCAGATTGTTCACTCTTCATTGCCTCTTCAAAGGCCTTCGGTTCCCTATCAGCTAACTCCTCATAACTCGCATGAGCAAAAGCTAACTCGGATTCATAACCAAATCTCACCGGTGCTCTAGTCTGTCTCCTCTCTCTATCCCTAGCCAAGTTATAGTCAGTTAGAGGATTCTCTTCTTCAGGGTATTCTTCTACTATTACTTCATCTCCATTCTCGACATCAGGTTGTTGTTCCTGAGTCTCCACCTCACTCTGTGTAACAGGGATGAATGTGGCGCCCCGAGTTCCGTTAACCCGGATTGCCACGTCATCGTCTTCTGTAACTGATTTAATTAAAAAGTTTTGCGAAAAATAACGAAAATTCAAACTTCGCATTTATAACGGTAAAAATCTCGTCGACAACAAAACTCATTTTAATAACTTAAGAAAATTGATTAAATTTCAAATCTCGAGTTTTTGAAATACTGAAATAACAAAGTACATTAATAGCGTTCAAATACGAAATTTTCAAATATAAATAACTGAATTCATTAAATTGTTGCCATACTGCCCATCAATCACGATCGCCTCCGAAGTCTGCAAATATTGTTAAAATAACGAGGTGAGTATTTCAAAGAAATACTCAATAGACTCATCGTCGATAATTAATTTACAGAATAATTGAACATATACTTATGCAATATACAACGTGATATCATCATCATCTTTGGTTCATTTTCTTGAAAATCATAGGCTCTTTAAAAATATAGGCTGAGGGTAGTCTCGTCTCGTGCATTTAAGCACATAAGTTATGCATAACATTCTCATCTTATCTCTTAAGAGATTCTCTTCTTTTTCATGCAATTAAGCATATAAGTTATGGCAAGCATAACAATATCATATATCTCATATGACATATTCTCTTCTCATGCATTAAAGCATATAATTCACGTAAATTCACATAAGACATGCAATTATAATTTAAACTAATTAATGGTGGCGAGTCTACCTCAAATGTCTCGATTTGCGTGAAAAGTGGAGCGGGATGAAATCTCAATCTCCTAATTGTTCGTACGTATCGTCTAGCCAAAATAGAAAATAAGTTTGAATTAGTATTTCGAATATTTAAGGCTTTAAAGTGATATAATAAAGTTTAGGATTGAATTGGAAGTTATTGAATTTGAATTTGACAAATCTAAGGGTTGAAAATACTATTTTCAAAGTATTGGAGCTAAATGTGAAAAATAGGAATTCTAGGGACTTAATTGAAAACTATTGAAACTGAAAATAAATGTTTAAGGGCTGAAATTGAACTTTTATAAGTTATGGTCTAAACTGTAAATTTATTAAAACTGAAAATAGAAGTTTAGGGCTGAAATAGTAACTTTTAAAAGTTAGGGACTAAACTGTAAATATATTAAAACTGAAAATAAAACAAAAAGGCTGAAATTAAACATTTTCAGAATTTAAGGACTTAATTAAAAATATGTTAAAACTGAAAATAAAATTTTAAGGACTGAAATAATAATTTCTAAACTTGGGGACTTAAATTAACATTTCCTAAAATTGAAAATAAAATTAAAAGACTGAAATTAAAAACATTTAAAACATAAGGACTTAATTAAAACAACTTAAAAATCGTGGGGCCAGAGCTATAATTTTCTAAAATTAAAAAAATAAAAACAAAAACATTTCATTTCTCTCCCTCTCATCAGAGAAAGGGAGAGAGGCGACGGGAAGGGGAAGGGCTTCGCCCCTTCCCGATTCCACCACCATCGACCGGCGTTGGCAGAGGTGGGTACTGTTCGAAGTTCGGTTTGATGTGCGTGTGTTTTGGAGGGCTGCAGTTTAGGTGTTGGCGTGGTGGTTTGGGCAGTGAAGGTTCAGCCAACTATGGGCTGCTGAGGCTTGGTGGTCAGTGTCGTGAATGGGTTTTTGGGTCAGTGAGCTTGGTAGTTTGAGATGGTGGTCTCGTGAGGGAGGTGAATGGGCTGCATTGTGCAGTGGCTGTGGTGTGTGAGGTTGCAGATTGGGGAGCTCACTGTTGATGCTAGAAATGGTTGTTCTAGTATCAATGGTGACCCAAGTGAAATGGAGTTGAGAGTGTGAGGGGGAGATAGTGTTGATACTAGAAATTGATATTCTAGCATCCACATTAATCTCCAAGAATTGAGGAAAAAGAGAGAGAGCTTACCAAAAATGGCTACGGGAATTGTGGAATGGGAGAGAATGGAAGAGGTTGATATATGAATAGTAATGATTAGGGCACAAATTTCTAGGTGGGTAATTGGGCCAAGAATTGTTGGGCCTAGCATTTGGGCTGTAGGGTTTTCCAATTGGGTTTAGGTGATTTGGATTAAAATGATTTCCTTGTTGGACTTGTATAATTGGACTTAAATATTGGGCTCTAAATGTTGGACTTGAATTATTAAAATTGGATCCAAATAAAATAATTCCGAATTGAAATTAAAATGATTACTCGATATTGGATTTGATTCGAAATAATTTAAATTCATTTATAACGGCTAGACGAACGTGCTATTTCTTTAAAATTAGGATTAAGGTTTAGCGACACATTTTTTGAGAAATGATTTTATATCATTTAAAAGTTCTCGGTCGCTACAACCTTACCTCCTTAAAATAATTTCGTTCTCGAAATTTAAACTTACTTGATCTAAGATATCTTGATACTTTGCCAAAATTTCTTCCTCTTTCTCCCAGGTAGCTTCATCGCTATCCTGTCTACCCCATTGGACTTTGACTAAAGGAATTTCTTTGTTTCTTAAGACATGGACTTTTCTCTCTACAATGCACATAGACGTCTCTTCATAAGACAGATTCCTCTGAATCGAAATAGTCTGAAAATTTACCACGTGACTTGGGTCGTGGATATATTTCCTCAATAAGGAAACGTGGAAAACGTTGTGTACGGCTGATAACTCGGGTGGTAACGCCAAACAATTAGCCACGTTACCTACTTTCTCTAAGATCTTGAATGGTCCGATAAAACGAGGTCTTAACTTCCCTCTCTTGCTGAAGCGAATAATTCCTTTTATAGGAGTTACTTTCAAAAATACTTTCTCTCCAATTTCAAATTCTAAATCTTTCCTCCTTTGATCGGCATAGCTTTTCTGTCTATCTTGAGCGGCTTTGATCCGTAGTCTAATCTTATCAATAGCCTCAACTGTCTTTTCAATCAATTCTAGACCTAAAATTCTTCTCTCGCCTACTTCATCCCAATAGACTGGTGATCGACATCGTCGTCCATAAAGTGCCTCATATGGTGCCATACCAATAGTAGCCTGAAAGCTGTTATTGTAGGCAAACTCCACTAATGGAAGATGAGTCTCCCAATTACCACTCAAGTCTAGTACACAAGCTCTAAGAATATTTTCCAGTGTCTGAATAGTGCGTTCAGATTGTCCATCTATATGGTGATGATAAGCTATACTAAAATTTAATTTAGTACCCATTGCAACATGTAAACTCTTCCAAAATCTCGAAGTAAATCTGGATCTCTATCGGAGACAATGGAGGTTGGTACTCAATGAAGTCGAACAATCTCTTTAACGTACAATTGGGCCAATTGATCTATATTGAGAGTCATTCTGATTGGTAGGAAATGAGCTGACTTAGTAAGTCGGTCTACAATAACTGTTCGCTAAAATCTATGCCGCAAGTGCACGGGTCGAGAACAAGTAGTAAAAGTGGACCTAAAGAGTCCAAGTCGATCCCTCAGATAGTGGGGAATTCAATTTGAAGTTTATCAGTCTTAATTTTAACGACGACACACACACAAATTTAAAAATGATTTAAAAACTCTAAAAACTACAGTTAGACTAAAAACTGATAAAATAACAGATAAAAGGTAAAAAGGTTCGATTTTGAAAAGATGTTGGAATTTATGTTTTTGCTTAACCTATACTTCATTAATGTCAATTCGATCACGTGCAGATACTAATCATCAAAATAAGTAATCAGACCCGATTTTCCTGTTTTAGCTAATACCCTCTTTCGAGTGCATATTAACCCTAATTAATCAATTCATACCGCATATTTTTATGTCGATACAAAGTTAACCAATTGCATGAATATCTGTGAAAATGCTCAACGGGTCACTCAGAGTAGGTGTATATTTCTATATCACCTAAACGCACAAAAGATATACTAATGCAAATCCGAGGTATCAATCATTTCGGTTTAGCAAATGTAATCATTTTTCAACAATCACATAAATACCTAATTACCACATTTATTGATATCACATAAATGAAGTAATTTTCAACATGATGATCGATACACTATTATTTTGACAATCAATGCATAGTAAAATTCTAACAAACATATAATCGACATTAATGAAGCATTAGGTTAAATTACTTTATAAATTCCAACATAAAAATTTAGTTCATCATCATAAATTGATAACAAAGAAGATTATTCAAATCATACATGCCAAACTTTGGAAAAACAAATGAAGAACACAAAGTTTTTAAGATAAAACCCTTGAAGATCAAGTTTGAATCCCTCCAATGGATTTCCAAGCTTTCCTTGATGTTTGATCCCCTTGCTATCAATCTTTCTTCTCCAAAACCAAGCCAAGATCAACACAAAAGAAAAGAAAGAGAAAAGAAAAGAGAAGAGAAAGCTAGAGAGAAATTCTACAAACTAAACTATCAAAACTAAAAACTAAAACAAATAAAACTAATATATTCCTATATATTCTCCCCAAAAAAAAACGTGTAGGCACTTAATAAATATCAAGGATAGATATTTTGTTTACTTAGCAATTAAGTAATCAAAATATCAAAGGAAAATTGCATCTAAGTCCCCAACTTTTGGAAAGTGACAAAATGGTCCTTCAACTTTAATTTAGTACAATTTGGTCCTTGACTTTTGACCTCCATTTCAGTTAGACCCTTTATACATTGCATTTCAAGTCCTTCATCTTTGTGGCATGTGCAACTTGGTCCCTAACTTCACCAATTTGTACACTTTATGCATAGAAATCAACTCAATTTAAATCTCAATTAAATACAAAAAGTGCTAAATAAGTGTGTAAAAACACACTTATCAATAACCCAAATAGCGTCATGACTCTTTACTGATTTTGGTAATCCCGTTACAAAATTCATGGAAATTTTCTCCCATTTCCATTCTGGTATATCCAAGGGATTCAACAACCCTGATGGTCTCTGATGTTCAGCCTTAACTTGCTGACATGTCATGCATTGAGAGACAAACCTTGCAATGCAACCCTTCATGTTTCTCCAACAAAAGGTGTTGCGCAAATCACGATACATCTTTGTCCCTCCTGGGTGGCACGCATATGGTGCTGAATGAGCTTGTGTCAAAATCTCATTCTGGATATGTTCATCCTTCGGCACACAGAGACGTCCTCTGAATATAAGTGCCTTATCAGAGGCAATCTCGAAACCTATTCTCTTGCCAGTTCCAACTTCGGATCTAATCTTTTCCAAGAATTTATCTCCAGCTTGAGCTGTTATAATCCGACCTCTCAAGTCTGGTTTAACGCTCAGATTTGCCAATCTAGAAGATCCTTGGACTGATGGGGTTCGCACTTCGATTCTTAGATTCCTCAAATCTCGAATCAACTGATCTTGCGTCATTCCTAAAGCTGATAACTATCCAGCGTTCTTTCTACTCAAAGCGTCTGCAACCTTATTTGCTTTACCCGGGTGGTAAAGAATGTGCAATCATAGTCCTTTACCAGCTCTAGCCATCATCGTTGTCTCATGTTTAGTTCCTTCTAAGTGAAGAAATACTTGAGACTCTTGTGATCGGTGTAAATCTCACATTTACTCCCGTACAGATAGTGTCGCCAAATCTTAAGAGCATGCACGACAGCTGCGAGCTCTAAATCATGTGTTGGGTAATTCTTTTCATGTGGTTTCAATTGTCTTGAGGCATATGCTATGACCTTGCCATTCTGCATCAAAATACAACCTAAACCATGTTTGGATGCATCGCTGTAAATAACGCAACCTTCAGATCCATCTGGTATCGTCAGCACTGGTGCTGAAACGAGTCTGTTCTTAAGTTCCTGAAAGCTTTGTTCACACTATTCTATCCACTGAAACTTAACTCCCTTCCTGGTCAACTGAGTCATAGAACCTGCTATTTTAGATAAACCCTCTATGAATCACCGATAATATCCGGCTAATCCCAGAAAACTTCTCACATCTCCAACGTTTGCAGGTATTGGCCAATTTGTTACAGTTTCAACTTTAGAAGGATCAACCTCGATGCCTTTAGCTATAACAATATGACCCAAGAAACCTACCCTCTCAAGCCAAAATTCACATTTCTTGAACTTAGCATACAACTTTTCTGCTCTCAGCATTTCCAACACAATCCTCAAATGTTCTTCATGTTGTGCAGAGTTCCTGGAGTAGATCAGTATATCATCGATAAAACAATAACGAATTTATCAAGATACTGATGGAAAACTCGGTTCATCAAGTCCATAAATATTGCAGGTACGTTCGTGAGACCGAACGGCGTCACTGTGAACTCATAATGTCCATATCGTGTTCTGAACGCTGTCTTTGGTACGTCAGCTGGCGAAACCTTTAGCTGATGGTACCCAGATCTCAAATCAATCTTCGAGAAGATTGCAGTACCTTTCAACTGATCTAATAAGTCTTCGATCCTGGGTAGGGGATACTTATTCCTTATCGTCAACTTGTCAAGTTCTCGATAGTCGATGCACATCCTCGTGCTTTCGTCCTTCTTCTTTACAAACAGCACAGGTGCACCCCACGGAGATACACTTGGCCTGATGAAACCCTTCTCTAGCAATTCCTCTAATTACACCTTCAGTTCTTGCAACTCTTTCGGTGCCATGCTGTACGGAGCTTTAGAAACAGGGGCAGCTCCTGGTACCAAATCGATGGAAAATTCTACTTGCCTATCCGGCGGAGCGCCGGGCAGATCGTCTGGAAAAACGTCACCGTACTCGCATACTACTGGCACTGAATCCAGAGTAATCTCATCTACGGGTTTGTCTTGAGCTTGTAAAGCCGAAATCAGGCGAAGAAGTGCCTTGATCCTCGTCCCATAAAATCTGAATACTTCTTTACCATCTTTACGAAAAATAACCTCCTTCTCGTGGCACATAATTGCGCTACGGTTGGTGCTGAGCCAATCCATACCTAAAATAATATCGAAATCTCTCATTCGGATAATATTCAGGTCTGCCTCCAGAACTTGACCATCAAAATCTATTTGTACTGCCTTGACTATCTTATTAGTATCGATAGTTTCTCCTGATGGCAAACTAACTTCAAGGGTACTACCAGTCTCTATACCTATTAGGTTCAGTCTTTCTAAACATGCATCGGATATAAATGAGTGTGTGGCTCCCGAGTCTATAAGGACATATACGGGTATTCCGGAAATAGATAGTATACCTGATATCATATTAACATGCTTAAGATGGGAAGGAAAATACAGCATGAATGCGGTTAAGATATGTACAAGAATACCAGTTTAACTAGTATACCTGCGATCACGTCGGAATCCTTTGCGGCATCCATAGCGAACACTCTGGCTGTCCCCTTTCGGTTCTAGCCTGGGTTCGTCTTCTGATTGGAACCCTGGGCAAACACAGGACGACAGTCTAATGCAAAGTGACCCGGTTGACCGCATTTGTAGCAGACGCCCTTTCCATAAAGACACTCTCCTTCTAACACTTAGGGCATGGTGGAGTGACATTGGTCATCTGTCTCCCTATTGGCCCTGGATTCGGCCTCTTGTTAAATGTTTGATTCCGATTTTGATTTTGATTCTGATTCTGATTGCGGTTTGGACCTTGCCACTTCCTCTTCCCTTGATACCTCTGCTCATTATGGTTGCTTTGGTTCCCAACTCTCATATCGGCATAGGCCACTGCTTGAGCCTTCTTCACTACCTCTCTGTAGTTCGGCAGCTCATGTGAACTGACAATCTACCGGACATCAAAGAGTAGACCTCTCTCAAAACGTCTTGCCTTTTGGAACTCAGTATCCACCAGATGTGGAGCATAACGTGACAGTTCCTCGAACTTCCTCTCGTATTCCGTTATATCCATTTCGCCCTGTACCAAACGCAAAAACTCAGACTCCTTGTGGTCTCTAAGGGCTTGTGGGAAAAACTTATCCCTGATTTCGTTCTTAAACTTGTCCCAAGTTAGAGCTGCTAGCTGCTCTTCACTCTTCGTCCGAGATGCCGATTCCCACCAAAAACCAGCTCTTCCGATTAACATAAATTCTGCACAGCCTACTTTCTTATCCTCGGGGCAAGATATGTGCCTGAAGATCTTCTCGATGGACTGGAGCCACTCTTCTACTGCTAGTGGACCACTCCGCCATCAAACGTAGGAGGGCGGTATCTCCTGAATTGTTCAATCACTGGTACCGTAGGGTTAACTGGTTGAGGAGCTTGTCTCATCTCTTGTACCGCGTTCAGTAATTCTCTGATGATGTCGGCTTGGGTTGGTGGTGCCATAACCTTCATAATGTTAAAAGTAGTTCGTAAAGGTTGAACTAAGTGTACCAACATCGAAGAAGGTAACTCAAAAATAATGAAAATTGAAAACCAAACATCATTTCATCTAAAACTCAACTTCTTTTAATGAAGGTACATGGGTAGGAAGGCATGAATGCCGAATATTTTTTTTTAAGACAATAAATGTCGAGTCTACTCTAACTTCTATCTCTCTACTCTCCTTCGGTTACACATGATTCAGCGTCCGAGAACTCTCCTAGCGCTGGATCAGTATCTTCTTCTGGTTCTTCTTCTTCTTCTTCAGGGTCTTCTTCAGGTTCTTCTTCTTCTTCTGGGTCTTCTTCGGGATCTAACCCGTTCTCTTGCTCAGGTTCGGGCTCGGGCACTGGCTCATATTCTGGCTCCCCTTCAGGTACAACTTCAAAGCGGTCCTCAAAGTACATGGGCCAATATACCACAAATCTCACGCAGAATGTATCATATTCCATATCCACATTAGGTGACGTAAGAGCATCCATGTATATGCTACGAGCTACTTCCGCATAGTCGCCTCGGAAAGTCGAGAGTAAGTGATAGATCGACTGGCGATTACAGGTCACGTAGCCATGCTGTATGGCCCGCTCACGTACGACATTCAACTGCTCTATGTGTTGGGCAATTGTCCAATCAAGTCTAGGCCTGAAGCGGTCGTAATCTCTAACTGTTTGTTCTACGTCACTGGGTGCATTTCTAGGAAAGGGGTGCCATGTCCTAAACCAATTATGCAAAGTCCAATTAAGTGGGGTTATTCATCTCTTCTTAGTTAAAATTTACGAGGACGTAAAAAAAAATTTAGAAAACTATTTCCAATTATGCTCAAACTCGTCTTTCTTTCTAATTCGGATACACTTTCTTTCTCTTTCTTCTGAATCTCGTAAATCATTGCAATATGCATCCGAAAATAAAATGACGATAAATTTCGTAAACTTTTCTTCTTTCGGAGTCGGCGGATCGAATGATGGCAGTGGCAACTTTCATTAATGATAATTAAACAATTTAGAATGTCTCTTTGAAAAATTTTATTTTTGAAAATTTTGCTAGTCTACAGAAACGCAGACCAGCTCTGATACCAAGCTGTAGCGCCCCGAGTTCCGTTAACCCAGATTGCCACGTCATCGTCTTCTGTAACTGATTTAATTAAAAAGTTTTGCGAAAAATAACTAAAATTCAAACTTCGCATTTATAACGGTAAAAATATCGTCGACAACAAAACTCATTTTAATAACTTAAGAAAATTGATTAAATTTCAAATCTCGAGTTTTTGAAATACTGAAATAACAAAGTACATTAATAGCGTTCAAATACGAAATTTTCAAATATAAATAACTGAATTCATTAAATTGTTGCCATACTGCCCATCAATCACGATCGCCTCCGAAGTCTGCAAATATTGTTAAAATAACGGGGTGAGTATTTCAACGAAATACTCAGTAGACTAATCGCCGATAATTAATGTACAGAATAATTGAACACATACTTATGCAATATACAACGTGATATCATCATCATCTTTGGTTCATTTTCTTGAAAATCATAGGCTCTTTAAAAACATAGGCTGAGAGTAGTCTCGTCTCGTGCATTTAAGCACATAAGTTATGCATAACATTCTCATCTTATCTCATAACAGATTCTCTTCTTTCTCATGCAATTAAGCATATAAGTTATGGCAAGCATAACAATATCATATATCTCATATGACATATTCTCTTCTCATGCATTAAATCATATAATTCACGTAAATTTACATAAGACATGCAATTATAATTTAAACTAATTAATGGTGGCGAGTCTACCTCAAATGTCTCGATTTGCGTGAAAAGTGGAGCGGGATAAAATCTCAATCTCCTAATTGTTCGTACGTATCGTCTAGCCAAAATAGAAAATAAGTTTGAATTAGTATTTCGAATATTTAAGGCTTTAAAGTGATGAAATAAAGTTTAGGGATTAAATTGGAAGTTATTGAATTTGAATTTGACAAATCTAAGGGTTGAAAAAACTATTTTCAAAGTATTGGAGCTAAATGTGAAAAATAGGAATTCTAGGGAATTAATTGAAAACTATTAAAACTGAAAATAAATGTTTAAGGGCTGAAATTGAACTTTTATAAGTTATGGACTAAACTGTAAATTTATTAAAACTGAAAATAGAAGTTTAGGGTTGAAATAGTACCTTTTAAAAGTTAGGGACTAAACTGTAAATATATTAAAACTCAAAATAAAACAAAAAGGCTGAAATTAAACATTTTCAGAATTTAAGGATTTAATTGAAAATCTGTTAAAACTGAAAATAAAATATTAAGGACCGAAACAATAATTTTTAAACTTGGGGACTTAAATTAACATTTACTAAAATGGAAACTAAAATTAAAGGACTTAAATTAAAAACATTTAAAACATAAGGACTTAATTAAAACAACTTAAAAATCGTGGGGCTAAGGCTATAATTTTCTAAAATTAAAAAAATAAAAACAAAAACATTTCATTTCTCTCCCTCTCATCAGAGAAAGGGAGAGAGGCGACAGGAAGGGGAAGGGCTTCGCCCCTTCCCGATTCCACCACCATCGACCGGCGGTCGGTGGCAACCTCAGCGCCACCAGGGTGTGGTGGCTTCGGGGTGTGGGTGCAGGCGAGTGGGAGGGAGTTGGTGCACGGACCGAGGCTCGTCCAAGGCTTGGGGTTCGATTTTTCATTTGGATTTTCTTGGTGATTCAAGCTTGAGTAATGGTTAGGGAAGCAAGGTAAGTTCATGGGTGGTCTTTATTTTCTTGATTGGCTTGGTGGTTCGGTTTGGGCAGTGAGGTTTTGGTGCAGTGATATTGGTGGAATTCAAATGGTGGTTCTAGGTGTTGGTGGTTCGATTTCTGCTGTGAGGTGGTGAAATGGTCTCGGTTTGGGCTTGTTTTGTTGATGGCGTTGTTACTTGGGCATTGGCAGAGGTGGGTACTGCTCGAAGTTCGGTTTGATGTGCGTGTGTTTTGGAGGGCTGCAGTTTAGGTATTGGCATGGTGGTTTGGGCAGTGACAGTTCAGCCAACTATGGGCTGTTGAGGCTTGGTGGTCAGTGGCATGAATGGGTTTTTGGGTCAGTGAGCTTGGTAGTTTGAGGTGGTGGTCTCGTGAGGGAGTTGAATGGGCTGCATTGTGCAGTGGCTGTGGTGTGTGAGGTTGCAGCTTGGGGAGCTCACTGTTGATGCTAGAAATGGTTGTTCTAGTATCAATGGTGACCCAAGTGAAATGGAGTTGAGAGTGTGAGAGGGAGATGGTGTTGATACTAGAAATTGATATTCTAGCATCCACATTAATCTCCAAGAATTGAGAAAAAAAAGAGAGAGCTTACCAAAAATGGCTGCGGGAATTGTGGAATGGGTGAGAATGGATAAGGTTGATATATGAATAGTAATGATTAGGGCACAAATTTCTAGGTGGGTAATTGGGCCAAGAATTGTTGGGCCTAGCATTTGGGCTGTAGGGTTTTCCAATTGGGTTTAGGTGATTTAGGTTAAAATGATTTCCTTATTGGACTTGTATAATTGGACTTAAATATTGGGCTCTAAATATTGGATTTGAATTATTAAATTTGGATCCAAATAAAATAAATCGGAATTGAAATTAAAATGATTACTCGATATTGGATTTGATTCTAAATAATTTAAATTCATTTATAACGGCTAGACGAACGTGCTATTTCTTTAAAATTAGGGTTAAGGTTTAGCGACACATTTTTCGAGAAATAATTTTATATCATTTAAAAGTTCTCGGTCGCTACAGCGAATGTGCTAGGTTTCCCTAACTCCACCTTCAGCGACTACTCTCTTCACCTTGTATTTCCTCACTTACAGGTTCAGATTCAGCTTTCAAACATGGCATTTCGCTCTCATTGAATGTAACATCTCGACTCACAATGATTTTAACTCCTTTCGGCTCCTATCCCACAACCTATACCCCTTGACACATTCGGGGTAACCTAGAAAAACACATTTCCTAGCTCTAGGTTCAAACTTTCCCTCACTCTGATAAGAAAAAGCAATGCAGCCAAAAGTTCTAATCAAGGAGTAATCACTAAGTTTACCAAACCATTTTTCATGAGGAGTATCACCATTCAATGCAGCAGATGGAGTCAAATTAATCAAATAACAAGCAGTCATAACAGCATCGCCCCAAAATGACTTCGGGACTCCAGAACTTAACATCATGCAACGCACTTTATCAAGTATGGTTCTATTCATCCTTTCCGCTACCCCATTTTGTTGGGAAGTGTAAGGAACCGTTTTATGCCTTGTTATTCTACTTTCCTTGCACATATTATCAAAATCAGTGTTACAAAACTCTAGACCATTATCAGTTCTCAAAAACTTGATCTTCTTACCAGTTTGGTTTTCAACTTGTCTTTTCCAATTATTAAATTTATCGAAAGTGTCGGATTTCTCTTTCAAAAGATAAACCCACACTTTCCTAGTATAGTCATCAATAATAGACAAGAAATACCTATTCCCACCTGAGGTGGGAGTGCTAGATGGACCCCACAGGTCCGAATGCACATATTCAAGCATTATTCTAGTATTATGAACACTCGTGGAGAAAGTAGTTTTATGGTGTTTACCAAGCACACAATGATCACAAAAAGACAAATCAGACACATAGTCATTTCCAAAAGCACATTTTTCATTAAGAAGCTTAATCCCCTTAATACCCACATGTGCAAGTCTATTGTGCCATTTGTGTGTATGATCAGACTTGGCGGAAGAGATAGAGGAGTCTAAACCTCTCATTACTTCCCCAGTGGTTATGTAAATATCATTTTTTCTAATACCCTTAATAGAGACAAGTGCACCTTTAATCAATTTCAAAATCCCATTTCCAATTTTACCAGTGAAATCAGATTTCTCAAGTCTTCCTACTGAAATTAAGTTTCTAGACAATTTAGGGATATATTTAATGTCTTTTAAAGTATACACAAAACCAGTATCAAACTTCAACGTAATATCACCCATGCCAACAACATTGTAAGCAGAATTGTCACACAACACAACATGCCCATCATTTGATTCATACAAATTTTCAAACCAATCTTTATGTGATGTCACATGAAAAGATGCACCAGAATCAAGAATCCACTCATGAAAATGAGAATTCGCAGTTGAGTTTAATTCAGCAGAAGAAACAACAGAATTGGTAATCATATAGACTTCACCATCACAATTACCAGCGTTAGACGATAACACATTCACCTCGTCTCTATCTCAACCCTTTTGCTTATTTTTCTCTTTATAGCAATCTTTTATAAAATACCCTGTGTTCCCACAGCCATAACATTTTCTTTCCTTAGTCCAAGATTTGGATCTAGGCTTACCCCTGCTTTTCCTTCTATGTCCATTACTACTAGACTCACCACTACTTTGGTAACCATTATGACTGTTTTGCCTAAACTGAGTTCTACCCCTCATCATGTGAATCTTACCGCTCTTCCTATCATGTTTTTCAGCCCTCATCTCCATCTCTTTACTTCTAAGAGAGTCAACGACAATTTCGGTGTCAAGGTGTCCCTACCATACTTAATAGCATTTTTCACTTCACGATAAATATCAGGTATAGCATTCAGCAGTCTAATAGCTTTGTAGGTTTCAGGCACCGACTCTCCACAGTTAACAATATCTTGTACAAGTTTGTTAAACACATCTAAATTGTCATCAAGTTCTTTTGAGGAATCCATTTTGAAACTGAAAAAACGCTCAAGTAAGTAGAGCTTGTTGGGAGTAGATTTAAGCAAATACAAATCTTCCAATTTTTGCCAAAATTCTTTAGTGGTTTTCAGTTTACCCACTTTTCTCAAAACTGCGTCAGACAAGTGTAAAATAATAGAGGTATAAGCAAGCTCATCAGCTTCTTCTTTTTGTTCTTTTGAAAAATCAGCGGGAAAATTGCTATCAATGGTTTTCGAAACCTTTTGTTGAACCAAAATACCTCGCATTTTCTGTTGCCAAATAGAAAAATCACCTTTTCCAGTAAAAGTCCCAAATCGAAATTGTGTGTTGTCATTTTCAAACAAGAAACACAGACATAATTAAGCCACACAAAGTAGACCTAGGTTCGCAAATGTACACCGTTTAAAAAAAATTTCAGACGAGTAAGGTCTAGGTATTCTAGGGACTTATCAATGCAACGGGAGGGTAATCAACAAAACAGTTTCACTCACAATATATCACAAACGATAATATGCTGAAATTAACCAAAAGAGCAAAAAACACTTAGCAAACGAAAAACAGTTAATTCCTAATTTCTAGCACAAGCAATGGTTACCCCACATGGTAACCTCAATCCTATTGTCACCCCACACGATGACGCGCTAGTGCTGAAATTAAAAGAGGATCAGCCAATTTACCAGAGCGGACTTGTCTGAGTCCGTAATTTTCGAGAGTTGCGAATTTACTGCTTTAGGCCACAATTTATGGTCTAAAGTACTTCAGTAAATGTGTTTCGCAGTTACAGCCTCGAATCTGTATCGACCACCGAAAAAGGCCAAAATCGTCCAATATTTTATGCAAAACCTGAAACACTCAAATAAACATATCAGTAAGTTCAGGAAATTAAAATAAACAAACTGCCTGAAAAGTGCTCGCCGGAATCAGCCTCCACGCGCCGCAGGTCGCCGGCGCCGTCACCAACACGCGCTCCACAGTAAGGAGCGCCTGAGCCTGCTGAGTCCAGGTATGGGCTCAGATTTTCCGGCAGGTGAGTAGTTTGGCCGGAATTTCAAATTGCAGGTTCGGTTTCTCGAAGAAATCGCGAGCTGCCTTCCCTTTTTCTGTCGATTTCACCTGGTTTTACACCAAACCAAGCTCTGATACCAAATGTGAAGATTAACCACCAGCTTTGCATGAAGATACCGGGCTCAGTAACCTTCAATCGACACCACAACAAGAAAACCCAAACCAAAAGTGAAAACCCTCCACAGGTTGCTCTCTCTCGGTTTTTGCCTATATCAAGAACTAAAATGGAGAATACAATAGCCACCTACAACAACCACTAAGGCTATAAAAGAATGAGGATCAATATCAAGTGAATCACTACAAACCGAGGCAAAGAGCACAAAGCAAAGAGCCAAGGGACCACCACGAGATTTCCTCAAACAAGGCTGGCTAAATCAAATTCTCAAATAATGCACAGTAATTGACATGGTAAATATAGGGTAGAATTAGGTATGGGCTAGGTCACAAAGTTTAGGGCCCAATAGAGTATAGCTTAGTGGGCTATCAAACCTAGAGAGCCATCCATGTCTTCGGTTTGGGCCATGAGCAACCCTAATTTAAATTAGGTTGCTTCAAATGGCCCAAATGATTTAGTGGTTGGTTTACCAAGTTGTGGTGTCGATAATCGTTCAGTTATCTGGTCGATGCCGACTGAAATACACAAACTTACATCATTGCTCATTATTTTCCTTTACAATATCTGTTGTTTTCCTTTCTAAACATCTAATTTTACTACTTAATTCTTCAACTTTGTTATGGATGTGTGTTCGATATGAAAAAAAGTTGGTTTGATACATATACAGAATGATATGTGAAAATTTTAGATTTATCTTAATACGTCATATCATCAACTCAACGAACTCTTTAACAATCTCAAAATAACGTGAAAAGTATTGTAACATATTAACGGACTCTCAATTTTGCTAAAGATAGGATAAATCATAACAATTTACTTGTTCATCACTTTTGAGCCTTTAATTACTCCCCCCAAGCCTGCACTTGATTGTCTAAACATCATGTTTAGAATTTTGGTATCATGTTTGAAATTTGATATAAATGAGACACTAAACATCTTTATCATTGTAATGCTAAGATCTTTACTCGGAGAAATAGAAGGAACGTTGATTCTGTTGGGTACTCCCTCCTAGTGAGGGAGCCCATTTTGGAGGTATTGGGCTTTCTTCTTCCTAAGGCCCAAGACCAAAGGATTAAAATTTGGAGGGAACCAAAAATTCACACAACACGCATACATAGATACAGACATGGCAGAGAACGAGAGCGAGAGAAAAGCTACGGTTCCAGCTTCCATCTTGCCATAGATTGGAGGTCCATTTGAGGTCCGATTTTACTGATATTTTAGTATGTTGTTCATGGCGAAGATAGCTACATTTTGACTGGAGCTGATCGTCCTAACTCCTCTCCATTTCTCCGGGCTTTGCACACTGCTTAGTGAGATTTTTCTCCATTTTATAGTGTGTATTTGGTTTATGATGTTGTTGTGGTTGATATCCAAGAATTAGATGAATTCTTGATGTTGTGGTAGCTTCAAGAGTGTGTTCTTGAGAGGTTTATTGTGTATCCCATTATTTTCTAGTGGAAGGCTTTTACTGGACTAGGTCCCGGGATTTTTCCCTTCACAGGGTTTTCCTCGTTAACAAATCTTGGTATTAAATTTATATTCTTGCCGGTGTGTGTGAGTTGTTGGAGCTAGCTATTAGTCTTGTCATTTAATTCTGCACATTGAGGGATTGATATATTATTATTTCCGTTGCTTGTGTATTGTATTGGTTCAATCCCCAACAGATTCATATTATTTCCTTTGGACGATAAAGCTTATCTCTATTGTCTCGCCCGCCAACCTTGATCGCACTCAATTCTTCAAACAAAGCATTCAAGTCAGTGTAAGAAGATCCATCTTCTTCAACAGCCTTTCTTGCTTTCTCTTTATATTCTTGTGCTCGTCTTCTCATTTCTGCACCTTCTTCTCCTTCCATAATGCGCCGAATTGCCGTGTCTATGGCTTCCCTTTCAATGCCTTCATTTCCCATTCTCTTCCATTGCTTATTCCCAACGGAAACTCCTATTCTTAAAACATCTGTCACCAATTTCTCATTGAAAAACTGCTCTGCGAAAATTGGCCATGTCACCATGGGCACCCCCGAACACACTCCTTCAAGGGTCGAATTCCATCCGCAATGTGTTACAAAACCCCCTACTGCTTTGTTTTCAAGAATTGAAAGTTGGGGTGCCCACCCTCTAATGATCAGTCCTTTATCTTTTGTTCTTTCCTCAAATCCTTCCGGCAGCCAGTATTCTGTTTCATCTTCTTCTTGGTTCTTGCCTTTTCTAACAAGCCAAATGAATTTCTGGCCGGAGATGTCAAGACCGTTTGCAATTTCATGTAATTGTTTTTCAGTAAAGGTTGCCAGACTTCCAAAACAGACATAAACTACAGAATTTAGGTCCTTGGAGTTGAGCCATTCCAAGCACTCATTTTCATCTATGGCGGATTCTTTTCCTCTCTGTGCTTTATATTCTTCTCCTCCCTTATTGCATATCAAAAGTGGGCCTATATGCCATGCTTTTCTTCTCAAAACTTTCCTGTAATGGTCAGCATAATCAGGTTCCAGCTCGTAGAAGCTGTTGACAAGAACTCCATAGCTTCTGGTCTCTGATTTTAGTATTCTGATAAACTGCTTTGTGAAATCATTTTGTATTTCTTCTTGATCAAAATGAAACACCTGAAAGGAGAAAAATCAACAGCATTTAAATATATCCTCTTAACTAAATTGCCCTTTTAAGATCAAGACTCATTATACACGGTATTATCAAAGCCCAAAAGGCTCAAACAAGCAATTCAATCCATCAAAAGCTCAAACTGCTTAAACATAGAAAGAATGATCAAATATATAAGGACTTGGCACTTTTAATACCACTTCAGGTCTTGTAAACTTGAGCTCGTGGGGAAGATCGGGCAGGACAAATTGCTCAGAATCCGATGATACATTCTTGAAAGGCTCGTAAATCCTCATGTGTTCTGAAGAGCATAGTGAGAGATAACATGTTCCATGAAAAACCAACCTTGGGATATCAAATTTGGGCTGCAGAATAAACAACCCATGGAAAGAACATATCTGCAACAAGACAATCTGGATGAAATTCTTCCAGGAGTTTTTCAACAGGTTCCTGGAGCAATTCCAGGGCTTTTGCGAACATGGGAATCAAATCATCTGATATTTGGTCAAGGCTCTTGATTTCATCAGCAAATCAGATTTTTACGGAGGAAATTTCTGCACATGCATCCCAATATCACATCCCGATTCCCCGGCATTTTCTATCGATTTATCAAATCCAGGAGTGGCAATTATAGTTGTCTTCACACGCCTGGAAATGAAAAGCTTGGCCATGTCCAAGGTTGGAATCATATGTCCTGGAGCCAACAATGGAAAGAAGAAAACATGCAACTGATTCATTTCGCCAAATTATCTAACAGATCGTGGAAATTCAAAGATTTGTTGATTGGCTGATAATGAACAGTTTGTGAATATTGCAACACACGCGTAGAAGTCATGTATATATATCATAGGCAGCAGCATGGGAGTAGTTGATTTTCCCAGAAAATAAAAGTCCATTATGTTTGGTAATTGGTACATCAAGTTGTCGGTTCTGGCAAGCATGTAATCTTTCTTACCAAACACAAACACAATGACGTCATTATAAAATTTATAATATAATTTTGTAGACAAGTGCCAATAAACGACGTTATTAAATTTGTGGATAGTTAAAGAGAGCTGGATTAGATATTGCTTTGATATCATGCTAAATTACTTAAAACGAAAAATAAATTTTTGAAGTTGGATAACATATATTGAACCACTGTATGGGAATAGTAGATTTTCAGAGAATAAATAGTCATTATAACGCAGGATTTGGAACACCAAATTGTTTGGGAGCAGTAGCATGTGATCTTTCTTATCAAATAAAAATACGTAATTACGATTTCTAGACTCCTGACGTGACAAACTACATTAATTCTAGGAAAAATGTGGGAGTTCACAGAACCCTCCACAGACAACTCACATTGGTGGGGGGGGGGTAATTTTTTTATTTTTTTATTGAGGCAGAGTACTGCACACCTCATGTGAATTGTCCTGTACACCCACCATTCCCCTTAATTTTGAGGATGAAAGAGCAAGTAGTCAAATAATGCTGAATTACTTTATTCAAAAAATTTGACTTTGAACGTATGTTGAATACTACTAGATTAAATAATATTAACTAAAGTAATTTTTTTATTTTTTTATTGAGGCGAGTCCCGCACACCTCATGTGAATTGTCGGGGGGGGGGGGGGGGTTTGACCCCGTACACCCACCATTCCCCTTAATTTTGAGGATGGCAAAAAAGAAAGAGCAAGTTGTCAAATAATGCTAAATTATTTTATTCAAAAAAGTTGACTTTGAACGTATGTTGAATACTACTAGATTAAATAATATTATCAAAAAAATTAAAAAAATATTTGTTACTCTTGAGTAAAGTTCAATAGTGCATATAAAATTAGATATTATGGTAAATATTATTTAATTATATTATACTTAACAGGTGATTAGAGATTGAAATTTCACGGAATTGATACCCATCTTTTTGAATATCAAGTATTTTCTGTACGATCACTTTCAAGCATTTAGTGCTCATTTATAGATATTTGATTATTTATTCCAACCACTAAAGGAAAAAGAGAGGTGAAAAGACACCTAATTTTTAGTGAAAAAATAAGCATGGAATGGAATAAAACATGTGGTATCACTAAAGATTGTCCCCAGCCCCAGCAGAATTGGGTCTATGAAATTGAAGCAAGAAGTCGGATGGAATTTGGCGGCTAATTAAATGGTCTGTAGCAAACAGTAACGTGGAGGAATATTGAACGAGTTTTCCTTTACTGTTTATTTCAAGTTAAGCATAGTTGATGTCCGGTTTGTAACATGAAAAAAGGTTGAGAACAAATGGGGTCAAAGTTAAAGGCGGTGGCTTATATTGGTCTTCTAATGTTTGGGAGTTAATGGTAATTATTGGTCCCCAAATCGTATTTGAACATCATAAAAACAAAGTATTTGCATAAATCAAAAATCGCAGAAACTAAAAAACAAGAACACGAAGAATTTTCACCCGCTTATGGATCCAGATGCTTACGTGCTCTAAACTCTATTAACATGTTGAGCATTTACAAGTACATATTGCTCCAGAACACAAATCCTGTGTTTGGTACTGATTAAAATCTAGATTTTAGTCAAAGTCAACAATTCATTTCAATTACATATTATATGAGTCCTACAAATTTTTAACAATACATGTCAATAATTTCTATCAAAATCTACTAAAAATCTAATTTTAATCTCCGCTAAATAGGTTTAAAATTAGCCAAGAACAGTTTGTATGATGCATGAAGTTTCTTCATGTGTTTTCTCTCACCTCACTCCAAACTTACCAACATACATTCGGCACATTAAATTCCGATCATGCTACTTGTACAAAGTGACTTGACAAACTGGGTTTACAAAGTGATGTGACAGGAATTAAAAGACTTAAAAGTCTTTCATCTATCTTTAGTTAAATCAAGGTTTTCTATTCCCAATATACGATAAATTTGATGTATTTTTCCTAATAAATAGAAAAGTCAATTATGCTCGTATTTATCAATATATTTTTTTATCAAAAAAATCGTTTAATATTCTAATTTTCTTTTCTAATTTATTAATTTCTTTATTAATTCTGACTATATTTTCTTTAAAATATAAAAGCACAAGTATATTTTTACTATTTTTCAGAAAATAATCAAGTACAGTATAAAATGATTTAATTTATTCTCTTTTCCTTTCGCAATTAATTTCTAAATATTGAATGATAGTAATTAAAACTTCATAAATATCATAAATGCAAATATTAATGCAAGTATTCAACATAAATAAGAAAGATCTTATAGTATTGAAGCAGAAGGTAAAGACAGAATAATATTAACGAGATTTCCCTCAAGCTTGCTCCCGTATGTTTGTATACTCAGATATAAGTGATCGATGTTATTTGAGTTTAAGAATGTGAGTTATGGTCGAACACGACTTCCGCACTCTTATTATTTTTCTCTCGACTCTTTTGCATATCTCACAATTGATCACACGGAATCACATTTTTTCTTTCAACTCCTTGTTAAGACATCACCTTGAAAATGTAACAGGGTTCTAATGGCTTTCTCTAACAGCGCCTCAAACGCCAACACACGGTTAAACGACAACAAGATACTTGCACAACCCTCAAGGTTCTCACCATTGGAGTATAAGTAAGATAAGAATTTTTGAGAAAACAATAAGAATAGAAAAACAATATTTTCAAACAATTTGGATTTCATAAACACATCACACTAATATCTCTTACATAAGAGTATACATACATATTTCGGCTACACTCTTGGTACTTTCTCTAAAGAGATTAGAATTCCATAGAGATTACTTTATTACAAGCTTCAAGAGAAACTGAAATGGTTATAAGATTTGAAACACTAGAGAGAAAGATAGTTTTTTACTTAACGATAGGATGCCTTCTTCTGAGAATTAGTCTTCAATTTATAGACTCAAAAAGTTCTCCAACTGTCCTTCATTATTGTGGTGTTACTGTGTAAGATAATGAGAATCTTACTGTAGACTAAAGTTCTTTGTCTTAACATAAAAAATAATTGAGGTGAAACCCCACAGTTTTTCTTTATCAAAGTCTTTATCAAAGTAAGTCTGATAAAGTAATGATAAAGGGAGTCCTCTACTTTTCCTTATGAGACTCAAACCACTCATCCGAAAATTCCTCTGGATCTAGTGAGATTGGTGATCCATCTTCTTCATTGCTACAACACTCGTACTTATGGTTTGGATAACGCCAAAATTGTTTACACAACTCATTTTTTGTCTTCTATGTTCCACTAGCGTCTCCTCCAAAAATATGATCACACCATAAATCAAGATAGTGCCAATCTTCTTGTTTAGTGGGTGCCACAGCCTTACTGTAAATCAAGTGGTCTTGTGATTCATACACCCAAATATTTTGATTTCCTTCAATAACTTTCTGGATATGTTCAAATTGCTCCTTATATCCCTTGCCTCTACGAAAGGTTGTCATCTTGATAACATCTTCTGGTGTAGTTTCATGGTCTTCACTCTTCTCAGGCTGCAAATGCTTGGAAGTAATGGCAATCCTTATGACATGGCTAACAGGCAGTAGCCTATCTTCTTCATTATCCCATTCGGGACAGGCAGAGAAAAACCTGATATATATATATGTTCTTATGTTTAAGAACTTGGCAATACCTTTCAATAGTTCGGACTACTTCTTTTAGTAACAAAGAAATTTCTTTTAAAAATTCAGATGGGTAAATACAAATTATATTTCCCATTTCGTAAAGAGCACGAACCCAATAAGTTGGGGCTCCTGGATAAAGGTTAACTTTGTTGTAGGTTCCATATGTTAGTATTTTCATCCATCCTCCTAGACTGGTGAACCAGCAGTAGGCTAGATTGAACAATACATATGCAAGCATAAAATCGTCTTTATTTTTTATGTCCATAACACCATGAGTGTTACAGGCTTTGATGATATTTGAGCTATTAAGCTCTGGTATGGAGATACTATCCTTTATAAATATTTTCTCCTGTGAGGGAGACAAAGTAGTATTCTCTCTAACTGAAAGTTTATGAAGCTTCAATGCTTCTGGTTCAATATTGGCACAAAGGCCTTCAGAATTATTGGCACTAGGGCCTTCAGATAATATAGCCTTGTTGGCTTTCTCAGATATCGACTTTACAGCAGCCATTTTCATCAAAGTTATCTTGGACTCTATCGCAGCAATCTTTATGTTCGTCTCGAATTTCAATGCTTCGAGCTCCTTCTTGATTTGCTCCATTCTTGGTTAAGAAATCTGGAATAAAATTGTCTTTTCCTTTAATATGGATAATATCAAATTTAAATGGTGCAAACCACATTTGCATTCTAATAAGTGGTCTTTCAGCTGCACTCGTTCCAAGTTTATTTGTTAATAATGGTTTTACCTGAGTATTATCTGTTCTAATAAGAAATTTTCTAAGTAGTAAGTATGGTTCAACTTTTGCTACTCCTTTCTTAACTGCTAAACATTTTTTACGATTAACATCATACCTGGTTTCGACATCTTTGAATGTGCCTGAAATATAAGCAACAAACTCTTCTGGGCATTTACACAATGAATTACAAAGAACTCTTTATGGTTCTCTTTTTTTTTAAGTATTGTTCCCCAATGTAATAGAGAGGCATAAGTTTCTAAAATAAAGAAATCTTCTGTATTTGGAATATTTAATTCAGGTAGATTTTCATAAATTTTCTTAATTTTGTTTATCATTTTTACATCTTCTTGTATCCATTCCCATGCAACTCATTTTTTAAGTTTTTTGGTAAAGTGGACTTTATATTTAGCACAATTTTTTATAAATTTTTCGGAATAATTTAATAATCCGATAAAACTTTGCAGTTCTTTTTTGTCTCTAATCATTTCTGAAAATTTTATAATTTTCTTACCAATATGAGGTTGTTGAAGTATTTTTTTTTCTGTAAAAATATATCCTAAAAATTCAATTTCAATTTTAACTATTTCTGCTTTTCTTTCTGATAAGACTAAATCCATACTTATTAGTAATATAGTTGAACTTCTTAAGATGTTCAATATGTTCTTTTAAATTTTTACTATGAATAAGAATAGCATCTACATAGACAATGCAAAAGTTCTTTATTGGTCTAATAATCTTATCCATTCTTTGTTGGAATATTGTAGTTGCATTCATTAATCCAAATGACATAACATTCCATTCGAATTATCCTAATGAATTAGGGGTAGTAAAACTAGTTAAAGGTTTTGAGGCTTCATCTAATTTTATTTATCAATATCCTGATTTACAATCAAATTTAGAATATATTTAGTTCCTTGTATTTGTTTTATTAACAAATCTTTTGTTGGTAGTTTATAACTATTTGGTATTATTTTAGAATTTAATTCTCTATAATCAATTACCATTCTAGCTTTTCCTCTTTTGATTTCACTATGATTTCTAACCATAAATGTTGGACTATTATATGGACTAGTTGATTCTCTTATCACTCCTAATTGTAAGAGTTCTTTAATTTGTATTTCAAATTCTTTTTTATTTTCTTCGCTATAAGGAAATTGTTTTCCTGATATCTTAGCATCTGGGATTTTAAGTTCAATGGTTGCCATATGTTTATCTTTATCCCATTTAGGTAGAGGATGTTCATGATAACATTCTTTTAGTTCTAATTTAACATTTTCTAATTCTTCTTCTAAATTTTCAATTCTTAATATTGGAATTTTTTGCTTTTGATTAATTTCTGTATAACATCCACCACGATTACCTGCAGAACTCTGATGTCTAGGTCTATGGCGAATAGGTTGATGTGCAATTCCAATAGCTTTATATATTTTTGGTGTTTTAATTTTGTGATTACAAGATGTAGTAAATTCAAAATTATCCTTATATTGTGTAAATGAGCTATATGTATAGATAAAATTTTCTCCTAAAAGGATATCACATCCAATTTTATCTGTTGCATATATTTTAGGAATAAAACATTCTCTATTTCCTATAATGATAGGATTATTTTCTACAAAATCTCTATAGATTTCTACAATATCGCTTGTTGTTTGACCATAAGTTGTTTTCTTATAATCTCTTTTATAATAATGTTCTGGGAACACATTTCTTTTACATAGGCAAATACTTGATCCAGTATCAATTATGGCATGAAACTTTATCATACAATAGTCTGGTAAATTGAGAGTTATCTCAATATATGGACTAAGTATACTAGTTTTGATTGATCTGATTCCTTGTATCATATAAATTAGTTCTTTGTTTTTAGTAATTCTAGGAATCATTTTTTGTTTACCTTCTGTAGTTATTTGTAGAGTATTCTTTTGTGTATAAAATGGTGAGACTTTCTCAAGAAAGTTCATTCCAAATAATATTGGACTAGTATCTTTTCCTTTTCTATAATCTTTATGAATTTTAAGATTTAATTTAAAATGTTCTCGTTCTATATCTGTGAAACTTAGTTCGAGATTAACAAATGTTTTAATTTCGTATTTAATTCCGTGATAATCGGTAAGAGTTATTCCTTGTGGTAAATTCTCTTCCGTTAAATGTTCTACTAAGTCCGCTCTTATGTGACTAGTACTAGCCTCTGTATTAACAAGGTCTATAATTTCTTCGTATTTATTTTGATTATTGATATATTCTGTTGAGATAAGGAAATTATCTTCCTCACACCTTCTAAAGTCAATATCAATACTATTTCTAGGCATTATTGGATAATTTCTACTTGTAGATGGTCTGCTAGAGCTTGAGAGTTCTCTAGTACTGATACTTCTTTCTATTCTTCTGCTAGGCATTCTAACAAGAAGTTGTCCAGAGGTATTTAAGGTGACTAATCCTTAATTTCCTACATTATTGTCTATTCTTCTAGATTGCTGATGAAAATCAAGCAATGTGTCTTGTGGTAATGAAATGTTATTATTACTTACATTCTTGGCGGTGTAAATTGCTCTAGATCTTTAAAATCTTCATGGATTTGTATGAAGTCTTCTGAGACTTTATTGATTTCTTTTTGGTGCGTAGTATTAAAAGCATATAAAGCTTTACAATGTAAAGTTACTGCTTTACTTCTTGGTGGCATAATTAATCTATCTATTTTATGATATAGATTTAATCCTAGACTTAAGTTTTCATCTAATAAAGACATGGCAAATCCAAGTCTTATAGTAAATATAATTTTCTTATATACTAGATTTCCATATACAACTCCTAATAAAGCATTTATAGGATCATGAAGTATTCTGTTATCCATCAAGTATATTTATACAGGAATATCCATTCCTTCTCTAAAGTATCCTTTAACCATGATTTGTACTCCTACAATCACAATATTTTTTAATCTTTCTCTAGTTGAGAGTTTTATCTTAACTAATTCTTTATTAACTCATTCTCTGGTTATTAGAGGTATAGTAGTGTTACCTTTAACATTTTCGATGTTAATAGGTATTTCATCATATTTGGCAATATATATGGTTTTGTTAAACCAAGGTAATATTAGTCTTACAAAAACATCTTTATCTTTTAAAGATATTTGTTTTTCTTTTATGGCTCCATATCTTTTTTCATCAAACATAACTGTTTGTAAAGTTCCTTCTTCATTATTTAAAGTATTCTCAATGGTTTCCATAATTTCTTGATTCATGTAAATTTGTTCAAACTCTGGTTCTTTAATTTCTTCTATATTAAGCTCATAGATTGAGTCTGTTTCAGATAATTCGTCTAAATCTTCGATTATTTCATAATCTGAGTCAGATTCTATTTCTTCAATTAATCTAATGGCTTTAACATTTTCTCTTTTATTTCTATTAGGACAGTTGAGAGAAATATGCCATATTTCATTACATGTAAAATATTTACATTTTTTATAAAATTTTTCTTTAGATTTCTTTTGAGGTTTCTTATGTTGGTTATATTTTTTTTCTAAGGCTTTTTCTTCTTGAAATATTTCTTATAACTCTTAAATCCTTTATTTCTCTTCCAAGTTTTAAGATATTTTTTAAATTTCTTTTTATAATATGGTTTCCTAGATGGTTTGTGACAACCAAATTATAGTACTGCTGCTATCTCTCCATAGCAACATAAACTTGTTTTCTTACCATGTTTCCTAAATAGGTGTTGATACATAGATTTTCTACACCATTCTGATATTTTTCCTTTTAGCAAATGAAGTTCTCATTCCTAAGGTATCAGCTTTATGATTAGGATCTTTTCATTCTATTTTATTCCAATAAGTTTGGTAATCTTCAAATAATTTCTGACCCCATGGCCTGATGGCCAAGATAGTTTAAGAAAATATCTATTAAATAGTTTTTTTATCTTTTTCTGATAGATTCCATTTTTTTATGGATTTAGATGCTTTGATGTATATCTTTTCGAATTTCTTAACATATTCGTTTAATTCACACATATCACAAATTTTTAATAATTCAATTTCTCTTTCTTCTTGTAAGGCTTCTTGAGTGATCATATCTATTTTAGTTTCTGGTATAATTTCTCCCAAGAGTAAGTGTCTAAAGAAATTTTCCATTCGTTTTAAAATTTTCTTAAAGTTTTCAGCATCTAAACTTTCATTGCTATCTATAGTAGTTGTAGATTTTTCTCCATATTTAATTTGATTTTTAGTTTTTTCAGAAGTTCTTCTGCAGATATCTGAATTGATTCCTCTAAAGGTGTGGATTATAAAGTTGTATGCTTCAGTGGTATTCCATTTATGAAAAACGACCGCTAAATCAGTAGATTTTGTCCATGAGTCAATAATTTCATTTTTATTATTGCTATCATCAACATCTAGCCATATTCCTGTTGTCGGAATTTGTTCAGTAAATAATTTAACTGGATTATTATCCCTAAGGTGTATAGACTTGGTTGACGTAGTTCTAACTCCTTTTCTAAAATTGTAATTTTCTCGTTCTTCTGTTAATCCATGTTCTTTCATCCATTCAAAATTTCAGTCATCAGATACGACTTGAGTCCAATCATTAGTTCTACTTGTTTCTCCAACTAATATTTGTGTTTCAACTTGTTGATTTAAAGGTGGACTATTAATTTCAGTGGTTTCTTCTTTGGGTGGATCATTCATATAAATATTTTCAGTTTGAATAACTAATTATTCTAAACTCTGTTTATAAGCTTCTAATTCTTATCCCGTGGCTTCATAGAATTTAGTTTCTAATTCTTATATAACATATGCCGGTAAAAATGATTCAATTGATGTATAAGAATTCTTAAATTTTGATTCTTTAAATTTAGATTCAATTTGTTTATATAGGATTTTTGGTCCTATTTTAATATTGTCATTCACAATTTTCAAATTAGACTCGATATTTTTTATATGATTAAAATATCTTAGTTTAAAATATCATTTTCTCCTAAACGTTGAGCAAAATTATCATATTGTTCTAAAAATTGATTTATAATAATATCTTCTTTTTTATTTTCAGAAAATTTATCTACTAATATTTGTAATCCTTTATTTTTTATTTCTGCTAAATGTTGAGGACTAATTACTTGTTTTATCTCTTCATTTAGAGATTTATATTTAATACTTAAATTTGTTGCTAATTCTTGTAATTTAATTCGATTAGTATTAGTTAAAATATTAATATTTTGTAATTCTTCTAAAATCATTTTATCTTTTCTATTCATTTTAAAACTTTTCTTTAGTTTCGTTACTAAACTCTGATACCAATTTTAGAGTAAAATGCGGAAAATAGTTAAAATGTAAGGCTAAAGGGTATAATAGACAATGACTAAAACATAAAGTAAAGAAATAATAGAATAATGGACAATTCAATCTCATCCGTCAATTAAAATTCATCCAAACAGTACACCTAATTTTGTCAACAATCTTTGTCAACAAACTTGGTACAAATAGATTAATTCTTAAAATTCACTAAAGGTTCCAGAGATGAAGATCAGATGGAGAGAGAAAATCAAGAGACGCACAATAGCACACACACTTGAGTGTATGTAGAAAATGTCTCGGAGTGATGATCTTCTCAATTAAATGATTAACGAATTTCAGCTTGCAAATATATGATCAAAAATTGTTCCATCCAGATTCTCCAAGTACCAAGATCGATATTCCAAACAAGATCTCACTCATGGCACCCCAAAAGAATTTGAGCTAGAAATTAAGGGTACATTACTCGCTCAAGATGGTCGACGACTCATTCTTTCATAGAGTAGTCTTATTCATAGCAGTTACGAAGAAGCCATCTATGTGCATTAAACATATCATTGTATTTATTTCTCGGATCTAGACAAATTTCAATAAGATAATACAATCTTATCAAGATAAAACATCCAACTTTATCTTTCAATTGGGATTGATATGTATCAAATCATACTCGACCCATTAAGTCTACAATTTGCAACATTTTCTATGATTATGAAGACTTAGTTAATAACTCAAAAATAAATACGCATATAATTGATAAAATGGAACTATTATTATGTTGTTGTTTATAGAATACTATTCTAAGAGTATTAGACTAGCATATGTAACATATTTGCTTAAGCTTAAAAGCAGTAGTTATTTATTTATTTATTTATTTATTATTATTATTATTATTATTTTTTTTTTTTGGGATTTAACCCAGCTACAACGTAGGAGATTAAACATTGGTTTTTTTTTCTATATCAATATTAATTTAAATGCTATAAAAATCAAAAGTTGAAGATTAAAAAGAGATCCAAATGCCCTTTTGAGTAAAATAGGAGGATGGGAGAAAAAAATACCGAAAAAATTTACCTTCGATCTCCCTCTTATTAAAACTTAAATATCAAGCTAGACAAGTACCAATATCAGAAAGTCTTAGGCCATACCTCTTTTCAATAACCAGTTTATTTGATTCAAATGAATAAATATAATGAGAACTAATATGAAGAATTGATTTTGATCAACAATTATCACTACTCTCAAATAATACTGAAAATTAGATCGAACAATTGGAGAACTCCTAGTTTTGACAGGCAAAGCACTCAAATCTGTGTAAGATCTACTTCTTCAACAGCCATTATTGCCTTCTCTTTATATTCTTGAGCTCGTTTTCTAAATTATGTGCCTTCTTGCCCTTCCATGACTCAGAGATCAACGGGGATGTAAGCATTCTTGTCAAACTTCTGTACCTAAAATCGCGTGTTTCCATTTTTTATTTCCGATTAATCTTTTGTGATTTGTTTGGCTCTATATTAGGGTAAATAGATACCACATTGAGTATTGAAATTCCATCATAAAATATTATCTCATTAAGAGGAGTATATCGATCTTGTATCTTTTAAATATTATTTTGCTTCAATTCGATTGTTGACTAAGCTAATTGTGTTCTTTTTTTGTAAGTTTTAATTAATATCTACAGTAACATAAGATCAAAATTGTCAACGAATTTGCTTTAAAGACTTCACATAAAAGACCAATTAAATCAAACTTGCTTTTAAAGAAAGATCAAACTCATTTTAATGAAACCCTTTTTAAGTTTCTAGTTACGTGACTACTTTTCCCAAAAAAAAAAAAAAAAATACAAAACAAATGGACCGTTTCTTTACGTGAACCACTGTCAAATTATTGCTTGCTAAAATTCAAATCGTTTTTTCGTCATGGCTGAAGTCACAAGTACGAGGGGATACTTACAATTCAAGTCTTCAACTTTGTCATATGACTTGACGGCCCCTATTTGACTCCCATTAAAATAAAACATATTATTTTTCATACTCATTTTCAATTATATATTCTTAAAAAAAATCATTAGTTAAAGCATCATTTTTCCTCAATTTCTCTTTATAATAGTTGTTATGCCTCTTTCAACGAAATTCTAAACATGGTCAAGTGGCAACTACACAGCAATCGAATCTATGCCCGCACTCCACATCATTCTACCCATGTGGCAATTTGACCGAACCTTTATTGGGCAAACCCCCATGAATGAGATGAGGTAGGTAGAAGAGTATTAGAGAAGATCTTCATACTAGATCTTGTATCAAGTGGGCGATGTAACACTTACTGAATAGGCGGTTCTACTCAATCAAATAAGTCAAATTTAGTTTTACATGTCAGGTTTAGGGATGTCAAACCGTCACAACATTAAATACAGCATAGCCCAAAAATTATTGATTGATGGCTATAACAAGAGGTTCAGCTGTGGAGATAAGGCCACGTGTCCCTTCATCTAACAACTCTTAATCATCATTTTTTTTACTATAAAAAATCACACTTAGTTTCATTTTTAGGGTAATACAAGTTTAGACTCTCAATCTATAACTTTGCTATATCGTTGTTTTATTTATTATTCCCAAAAGTCGACTATCTTCTTATACTGGAGGCTTACGTCTAAAGCTCTCTCATATTCATATATTTACTTCCCCAACTGATTTGTCGTAGCAGTGCGCACGGCCAACTCCATCCTCACTAGAGCAGTCCACATGTGGCTAACGGTTTGTCTACGAGTGTGAGAACAAGGCTTGCATGGACGTAAGAGGCTTTTGGATCTGTTGGCCATGTTGAAGGTACATTTTTTGGAGTTAACAGATTGGTGTCGTCTATAGGAAACCACACTATAACCAAAAACATCTCGTGGAAAAAGCATACAAAGAGTGCATAGGCTTCCCCCTTGAAAAATGTTTTATTCTTGAAGAAATAAAAAGTATAAGCTTCTGAAGGTAAAGAAAATTCTAAGCTCAACGCAATTTATGGACATGCGAGTCTAAGATCCACTTAGAAAAACCCTTTTTTGAATAAAAGATGTGCATTCTCACCATGTATTCAAGCAATGAATAGGTCTCCCTTTAAAAAATATTTTGTTCTTGAATAAAGAGCAAGTGGAAGCCCGAAACATAGAAGATATGAAGTTCAACTCAACATCTTAGGTGTTCACTATTTGAAAAATGCGTATGTTGAATATAGAATCCACTCAAATAAAAGAAATTTCCACCCACAATAAGTGCTAATGATAAAGATAGACACCCAATATCAAAAGAGGTCTATGAAGAAGAGGTCATCTGGACCAAAGCCACCCTAATGCAACAACTCCTTTAAATGTAATAGAATACGCATAACCCTTATAAATAAGGAGGCCTAAGAAAAAGAAAGTCGTAAGCGAAAGAACTCCTAAAAAGGGGGGTCCCCTGAAAAGGAGCCATTAATCAAATAATCCCTGAAAAATGGGAGGCCTTTGAAGAAGAGACTATAAAGGAGAACCCTTCAAGAAGGGGACAAGTTTGAAGAATTAAGAGGTCTCATTCGTAAAACATGGGACTTCACATCTACACAAATGCTTCATTTATTTTCAGTGGCTTCATCCTTGAAAAAAATACTCCAACTCTACAATTATATTTTCAAGTATAGAGACCCCATATTGGCCTATTCAATAGCGCTTCCGACATGCAACACCTCTTCCTAGCCTATGCATAGGTACCTCACATATGTGATAAGTAAAAATCCTCAAATAACAACTCAAAAGAAGAGAAAATGACTAAAAGCGAACAAAAAAGTGAACTTGGAGACTAAATTGTAGGAATGCCAAAAATTGAAGTTAGATGCAATTTATGAAATAATAAAATAATAATAAAATTTAAAATATGGGGATCAAAATGTAGAAGATGAAAAGTTAAGGGACCTGATCATGAAATTATTGAGGGACTTGAAGGCAACTTTTAGCTTCATCTATACATCAACACATCCCCCATGAAATAAAGACCCCCAAAAAAGGGTGGCAGATGAAGATGTCAAGCATAAAAAACTCTTGAAAAATGGAAGCTCCTAAAGAGACTATGAAGGGAATAACCCCTGAAGAAGGGAAGACCCTTAAAGAAAGGGTCGTATTTGAAGAATTACAAGGCTTCATCCATGAAGTATAAGACCATCTTTAAAACTACAATTTTCCTAAGTCTGGAGGCCTCATCTCACCTATGCATGAATGCCTTCAACACCCTTGAAAAATGGAAGCTTCTAAAGAAGAATCTATGAATAATAACTCATGAAGAAGGAAGGTCCTTGAAGAAGGAAGGACCCCTGAAAAAGATATCATACTTGATGAATTAATATGCCCTATCCCTGAAACATGGGACTCCGCAATGTAAGGCCTCATCCTACCTATGCATGAGTACCTTCGCTATGCAATGCCTCATCTCGCCTATACATCAGTGCCTCTACCCTGCAAGGCTTCATCTTGGCTATGTATCAGTGCTCGACTATATAAAACTCCTTCCATTGATAGATCAAACACCATGGAGGAAGCCCTTGCAAAGAAGAGTTTTCATCTTGCAAGGAGGTAAAATAGTCTCATCAAGAACAAGTGTGATGCATCCTACAAAGAGCTACAACTTGTTGCCTTAGAGGATTAACCCCATTCCATGGATTGATCAAACACCATGAAGGAAGCTTTTGCATGGGAAGCTACCCCCTTGTAAAAGGCCTCAACCAAGTTTAATTCAACTTTATCAATGATTACCTCCTTCCGAATGGGTTCTCCCTTACGCAAAGGGTCTTGACCAAGTTCAATTTAGCCTTATCAATGGTTGTCTATTCCCAAATGGGCTCTCCTTATGCAAAGGGCCTAGCCCAAGTTCAATTCAGCCTTATCAACGGCTGTTTATTACTGTAGGGGCTCTCCCTTATGTAAAGGGATTGACCTAAGTTCAATTCAACTTTATTAACGACCGTCTCTTTCCGAAAGGGCTCTCCTTTATGCAAAGGGCATCAACCAAGTTCAGTTCATCCTTTTCATTGACTACCTCTTCTCAAAGGGACTCTCCCTTATGCAAAGGGCAAGCCCAAGATCAATTCAGTCTTACCAATGGCTGCCTCTTTCCAAAGGGGCTCTCCCTTATGCAAAGGGCCTCTCCCAAGTTCAATTCAGTCTTATCAACGGCTGTCTCTTCCTGAAAGGGATCTCTTTTATCCAAATGGCATTGTCCAAGTTTAGTTCAGCTTTATCGATGGCTCCCTCTTCTCGAATGGGCTCTCCATTTTGTAAAGGATGTCGACAAAGTTCAATTTACCCTTGTCAGCGGCTCTCTTCTTGAATAGGTTATCCCTTATGCAAAGGGCCTCACCCAAATTTAATTCAACTTTATCAACGACTGTCTCTTCCCAAAGGGGCTCTTCCTTATGCAAAGGGCCTCACCCAATCTCAGTTCAGCCTTATCACAGGCTCCATCTTCACCAAAAGGTTTGCCTAAATATAAGGGCATTACATTAAATCAGGTTCGCAAACTACTTCAAAAATTTACTCATATTGTACATTCAAAGTCTAAGCATTATATAAATATTCATACATGGATTTGGGGGACTATTGTTTCGCCTCTTCCAACAAAACTCTAAACATAGCCAAGTGGTAGCTACACAACAAGTGAATGTAGGCCCGCACTCCACATCATTCTGTCATATGGCAATTTGGCCGAACCTTAATTTGGTCAAACCCCCATTAGGTAAACCCCCATGGAGACCTGAGCCCCCTATAGATGAGGTGAGGTATGTAGAGGCGAATTATAGAAGATATTCATAACAGATTTTGTATCAAATGGGTCATGTGATAACTCACTGAATTTGCAGTTCTACTCAATGAAACAAGTCAGTGTAAGTGGTCAGGGCTACAAAGCCATCACAACATTAAATGCAACATGGGTTATGAATGATTGATTGTCATAAGAGGTCCCAACTGTGGGGATGAGGCCACGTGTCCCCTCATTTAACGACTCTTAATCATCATCTTCTATTATAAAAGTTCGCACTTAATGTCATTTTCAGGATAATGAAAGTTTAGACTCTCAAGCTTTAACTTTATCATATCACTATTTTATTTATTATTCCCCAAAGCCGACCCCCTTTTATACTGGAAGCTCATGTTTAAAACTCTCACACACTTATATATTTACTTTTTCAACTGACTTAACCATCTGAGTGTACGCGACCAACTCTACCCCCACTGGAGGAGGCCACGTGTGGCTACCGATTTGTCTAAGTGTGCAAGAACAAGGATTCGTTGATGTGAGAGGCTTTGAAATTTGTTGACCACATTAAATGTACATCTTTTTGGGGTCTACAATGGCTATCAAACAGGGGCTTAAAATACCGTGTTTTCTAATATGAATAAAGTGTGCTTGACAAAATTAAGAGAAAAAAAGTTAAAAATTTTATTTTGGTTAAGATTTAAGATTTCATTTTGACATGTTAACCTTGTTAAATATAGTGGAAGTCCTTAATATGTTCCTAAGATTTGAGCACACTAATTTTTAAATTCATATGCTCATTTAAGATTTAGATGATTGAATTTCTCGTTTGAACTTGTTTGGTTTGATATCATATTAAGATTTGATATTCAATCTTAGTATCTGTTTGACAATAATTTTGGTAAAAAAAAAAAAAAAAAAAGAGCTTTGAATAATTTTTAAGAGAATGTGTGATTAAAAAGTAGGAAAAAAATTTGGTATATGTGTAGAATATTTTATTGTATAAATGTGTTGTTGAAAATAGTCAAATAGTAAATCGTAAAATAAATTAAAGAGAGTCCAACAGACCCTTAAGTCGAAATTAATAAAAAGAGTTTATATATATAATACTATTTTTTTTATTAATCTGATATGTGAAAAAAAGTGGGGCTTAGACACGAGGCAAGAGGAAAAATCCTCGTAAATTAAAAATAGGATAATGCATTATTATATCCTTGTTTGAGTCTCATTTTTCCATCAAAATGCATTTTTCAATAGTGATTTGACCACATTTCATTCACACGTTTTTTTAATAAAATAATATTACATGCAAAACAAAAGTTTTTATTTTTATTTTTTAACCACACATTTTCTCTCATAACACTATTGGAAAATACATTTTTGGGGAAAAAAAAATGGGGCTAAAACAACACTATTTTTAACATAATAAACATTGAAACTTGATTTTGTCACCTTCGCACATCACACTTTTACAATATAGGTTCTTAGATATGAAAAAAAATGCTACATTGTTTGGTATTAGCTAGTCAATATTTATTAATTTTTAGCATAAATTAAAATTTTATTTATTTTTACTTTTAGTTTTATTCGGTGTTCTAACAAATGTAAAACGCGACAAAGCATGGATGTCAAGTTGTCTAGGCTTAAAAAAACATTTTCTTATTTTTATATTATTTTAAAATTTTTTAAAAAATTAAATTTTGTAAATCAATCTAAAAATTATTTAATAGTTAAAGAAAAAAAAGTGTAAAAAAAGGTTAAAGCGGGAAAAAGTTCACCTAGACGGAAAAATTAAAATAAATAAAAAGCTAGGTGGGATGTTTTTCGTTGCTTTTCATCTAAACGTTTTTTTAGAACACTATTTTATTCAGCATGCTAAACGTAGACAACTTAGAGATAGCAAACGAGTCGAGCAATTCGTCGGCTCGGCTCGTGAAAACATGAGCCGCGAGCCGCTTGGGCTCATCAAATGACGAGTCTGAGCCTGAACCGAGCCGAGCCGAGCCGCAAGTGAGCTCGACTAGCCGAGCCTTCTCGCGAGCAGCTCGTAGGCTTGTGAAAAATTAAAGAAAAATTTTAAAAAAATTGAAAAAGTAAAAAATAAATAAATAAATTCAAAAAGCTCGCGGATCGGCTCGTGAGCTCACGAGCTCGCCCACGAGCAAACGAGCCATGAGCCGATTCGGCTCGTAAGCTCGTGAGTTTAATGCTCAGCCCATTGCCATGACAAGGGAAACCACGTCTGACAAAAGTTAAAAAGCACTTCATTTGTTTCTTCTTTTATAATTAACTTATTAGAAATGACCCAGAGTACTGGGCACGAGATTGAGGACGGTAGAAACAAAATTCCCAAAAAAATTGATTACCTTCAATCTTCCTTGTAAATAAAACTTGGTAAGTACCAATATCAGCAAGTATTAGGCCGTAGCTAACGAGTTTCTTTGATTTTTAAATGAGAATAATGCTATTCATCCCCACTGGAGATGAAAACACAGCTTAGGTAGCGTTAATGTGACATTAAATGATAGGAGAAATTAAATAAGTCATTTAATTTTACCTTTCATTTAACTTATCATTTAAAGACACATAGACTGTGTTTTTATTCCAACTGGGATGAATAACATTACTCTTTAAATAAATAAAGAGAACGGAATGTCAAGAATTTATTTTGATCGATGTAAGTGATACTTTCAAATGACGCTGAAAATTATATTGAACAATTGGAAAACTTTAAGCTCTGGCACTATCACGATACGCATTTAGTTCTTGAAGGAAAGCACTCAAATCAGTGTAAGAAGATCCATCTTCTCCAACAGCTATTCTTGCCTTCTCTTTATATTCTTGAGCTCGTCTTCTCATTTCTGCACCTTCTTCACCTTCCATGATTTGCCGAATCCCCAACGCTATGGCTTCCCTTTCTACGCCTTCACTAGCCGCTCTCTTCCATTGCTTACTTCCTACAGAAACTCCAATTCTCAAAACTTCTGTCACCAATTTCTCATTGTAAAACTGCTCTGCAAAGACTGGCCATGTCACCATAGGCACCCCTGAACACACCCCTTCAAGCGTCGAATTCCATCCACAATGGGTTACAAAAGCCCCTATTGCTTTGTTTTCAAGAATCAAAAGTTGGGGTGCCCACCCTCTTATGATCAGTCCTTTATCTTTTGTTCTTTCCTCGAATCCTTCAGGCAGCCAGTTTTCACTTTGATCTTCGCCTTTTCCTTTCCGAACAACCCAAATGAATTTCTGGCCTGAGATTTCAACGCCCTTTGCAATTTCATGTAATTGTTTTGAAGTAAAGGTTGCCATACTTCCAAAACAGATGTAAACTACAGAATTTGGTTCCTTGGAATTGAGCCATTCCAAGCATTCGTGTTTATCAATGGCAGATTCTTTTCCTCTCTGTGCTTTATCATCTTCTCTTCCCTTATTGCACGAAAAAAGAGGGCCTATATGCCATGCATTTCTTTTCAGAACTTTCCTAAAATGATCGGCATAATCAGGTTCCAGCTCGTAGAAGCTGTTAACAAGAACTCCATAGCTTCTGGTCTCTGATTCTTTCATTTTGGTTAACAACTTTGTGAAATAATTTTCAATTCCTGCATCACCAAAATTAGGAATCTGTGTCTTTTTAAACTCGAGAGGATGGGGAAGATTTGGGAAGACGAACCCCTCAGAATCAGATGACACATTCTTGTAGGGGTTGAAAATCCTCATGTGTTCTGAAACACACAAAGATAGAAAACTTGTTCCATGGAAAACCAGTTTTGGGATGTCAAACTTGGCTGCAGCATCAGTAGCCCATGGAAAGAACATATCTGCAACAAGACAATTTGGATGATATTCTTCCAGGAGTTTTTCCAAAGGTTCCTGGAGCAACTCCAAGGCTTTTGTGAAATTGATAATCATATCATCTGATTTTATTTGATCAAGACTCGTGATTCCATCAGGCAATTCAGAGTTCTCTGGTGGAAATTTCATTACATGAATCCCAATATTGTATCCCAATTTCCTAGCATTTTCTACTGGTGTTACAAATCCAGAAGTGGCAATTACTGTCTGCACACCCCTAGAAGAGAAAAGCTTGGCCATTTCCAGGGTTGGAATCATATGGCCATGAGCCATTAATGGAAAGAAGAAAAAATGTAGCCGAGTCATTGCAAAAATTATCGAACAGGTTTTGGGATTTCTTAATTGGGGTGACAACTGAATTTGATAATGCGCTCCACATGATATATCTCCTTGGGCATTATGGATGCCTTAAAGGCATCCATAATGCCCAAGTGGCAGCCCCCCATTGGGGGGTCGGTTGACGCGACCCTACTGCGTCAGCCAACCCCCCAATGTTCGCGTCAGCCGATCCCCCAATGGGGGGCTGCCACTTGGACATTATGGATGCCTTTATGGCATCCATAATGTACCACTAGCACTTCCCCGCTCCGCAACATATATACAAACGGTGTGTGTATAGAGTAGTTGGACTTTTCCAAGAAAACAACAAGTTGAAATTGGCTACTCCAACAAAAAGTGTAATTATTTATATTATTTAATTTAGGATTATGTTATTAAATAGAAAAATATTTAAAATTATAGTGTGACAAATACAAATCGTGATACAAATATAACAATTTTAAGTTAACAATCTGTAGTGAAATTTTCTTTATTATTACTTTTTTTTTCTTCTTCTTCACACTTTTCTCAGCAGCCATTTTTGCTGAAAATAAAAATGCAAAATACAATTTCGAAAAAGGAAATAGAATTTGAGTTTAAAATTTTTTGAAAAAAAATTGTGGTTCAATGTATGGTTCAATATAAAGTTTGACCAACCGACTTTGTGTTGACTGGGTCCTCAGTCTTTAATCCTTGATATAAAGTTAATATCAATCATATAATTAATAGAGAATTCAAAGGTAATTTTGGAATATGGAAATTTTATTCTGCATTCACACATTCCAAAGTCAAAATTCACCTCATCTGACAGTGAAGGACATGGGGTCCCACGGTGGCAGATCTTTTTTTTTTCTTTTGGAGCATTCTCATTATAATGGGGATCAAATAGGATGTTAGTAAGGTGGTTGGCTACCAAGGAAACACTGATGATACTCGTGCTGAGAAAAAAGGTTGTGATTAAATTGCCAAGACCCCCAAAAGTTGAGGACAATGGCTGCAATTTTCCCTTTTATTAGGTTGTATTTCTATACCTGATAAATTCCATATGACTTTCGAGAGTTACGCTACGGTGACAGTTTCAACGATGGATTTTAGAAATAGAGGAACACGTGACGCAATATCATTGAACAGTTTAAGAAAAAAAAATTTGATGTTTCCAATTCCTGAGTAGCATTATTGAACTTTTTGATACCCAATTGACGACAGATAATATGTCAGCAATAATGGATCTCCTAAAATGTAATATATGTTTTTTTTATTACAAGATAAATTTAAAAGCAGTCCATATAAAAGACAAATTTTATTCTTATTTGATATTTACCTCGACAAGTTTATATAAAGTTAAAGATCGCCAAACGATTCTGTTTGGTTTATTTAATTAGAATTTTTGTGACTATAATTTGTATAATATAACATTCACATCAAATTTGACTAACTTTTTCTTTCATTTTTTAATATAATAAATAAATATATCTAGGTTGAATTATTCAGCATTCTTACCAAAATTGACTATGCTACATGTAACTTTCTCCTGTCTAACACGTCTCTTTTCTACTTCGTCCGCATTCAAAATCTTCTCCGTTTGTAAAAATAAGATTCAAAATCTTGAATAAATTGTATCCCGTCACATGCCTGAAAATCGAAATCATATCATGAATTTTAGATAAAAATCAGATTTACAATAAATTTTAATAAAAGTTATGAAAAGTTATGGATCTCAAAAAATATGTCGTTAAAATTAATTATTAATTTTAATTTAAATATTAATCAACTTTTTAGCTTTACCAAACATGGGCGAAGTCTTTCTCTTTCCTGTGTATATCTTGTTCTACAAGATGATGTAACAAGTTCCTTATATATACGCACAGCTGGGTCACCCCAATTAAGAAATCCCAAAATCTGTTTGATAGTTTTTTTGCAATGAATCAGCTACATGTTTTCTTCTTCCCTTATTTGGCTCATGGCCATATGATTCCAACCCTAGAAATGGCCAAGCTTTTCGCTTCTCGGGGTGTGCAGGCAACTATGATTGTCACTCCTGGATTCGTAGAACCAGTAGAAAATGCCAGGAAATCAGGATTCAATATTGGAATTCATGTGATAAAATTTCCGCCGGAAGAATCCGGGTTGCCTGATGGAATCACGAGTGCTGATCAAATAAAATCTGATGATATGTTTCCCAAGTTCGTAAAATCGATGGAATTGCTTCAAGAACCTGTTGAAAAACTCCTGGAAGAATTCCGTCCAGATTGTATTGTTGCAGACATTCTCTTTCCCTGGGCTACTGATACCGCAGCGAAATTTGATATCCCAAGATTGCTCTTCCATGGAACAAGCTTTCTGGCTTTGTGTACTTTACATCATATGAGGATCGACAAACCCTACATGAATGTATCCTCTGATTCGGAGGAGTTCGTGTTGCCCAATCTTCCACATCAGCTGAAGTTTACAAGAACACAGGTGCCTGATTTTGCTATAGAAGAAATTGTAAATGAACTATCAAAGTTGTTGACCAAAGTATATGAATCGGAGACAAGAAGCTATGGAGTTCTTTTTAACAGCTTCTACGAGCTGGAACCTGATTATGCGGATCATTACAGGAAAGTTTTGAGAAGAAAGGCATGGCATATAGGCCCACTTTTTCTATGCAATAAGGGAGGAGAAGATTATAAAGTACAGAGAGGAAAAGAATCCGCTATTGATGAACACGAATGCTTGGAATGGCTTAATTCCAAGGAACCAAATTCTGTAGTTTACATCTGTTTTGGAAGTATCGCAACCTTTACTGCAAAACAATTATCTGAAATTGCAAAGGGTCTTGAAATCTCTGGGCAGAAATTCATTTGGGTAGTTAGAGAAGGCAAGAACCAAGATGAAAACAAAAACTGGCTGCCGGAAGGATTTGAGGAAAGAACAAAAGATAAAGGACTGATCATTAGAGGGTGGGCACCCCAACTTTTGATTCTTGAAAACAAAGCAATAGGGGCTTTTGTAACCCATTGTGGATGGAATTCGATGCTTGAAGGGGTGTGTTCAGGGGTGCCTATGGTGACATGGCCAGTCTTTGCAGAGCAGTTTTACAATGAGAAATTGGTGACAGAAGTTTTGAGAATTGGAGTTTCTGTAGGAAGTAAGCAATGGAAGAGAGCGGCTAGTGAAGGCATAGAAAGGGAAGCCATAGCGTTGGGGATTCGGCAAATCATGGAAGGAGAAGAAGGTGCAGAAATGAGAAGACGAGCTCAAGAATATAAAGAGCAGGCAAGAAAAGCTGTTGAAGAAGACGGATCTTCTTACACTGATTTGAGTGCTTTGCTTCAAGAATTGAATACGTATCGTCTTGGTGTCAACACCTTGAAGTTTAACAATTGTTCTACCTAATTTCAGTATTATTCGTATGTTCAGTTCTTGGTATTCAGTCGAATCAAAGAAATTGGTATCGAATGGTTATGGAAAATGATTTAAATTAATAGGAACAAGAATATTCCTACTTTACTCAATCAGATGATTAACGTGATATATTAATTTATCGAAAATAATTAAAAATTGGATGAAATATTTGCATCCAAATTTATCCACTTGAAACATGAAAAAGTGAAGAATCTGATTAAATTGTAGAAAAAGTGAAAAACGAGTGGAACAATGTTCGATTTATATAGTGCAAGTTTAGCCTTTGGGTTTGGGCGGGCATCCAATTTCAGCAAGGGATAGGACCTAAATACCATTGGTTTCTAATTAACTTCACATGTTGCTGTCTGGTACCCGAGTTTGAATCATTGTCTTGCATATATTATTTGTAGAAAATTTATTTTGGTATTTTATTTAAATTTTCTGAGCGAATTGTAATTAATTAAATTCTTTGGGTGCTCGATTAAAATATTCTAATGGTCTTTAAAATTCGAACCGTTCGCTCTTTTTGCAAAAAGAATTTGGACGTGACCTACATTTATTTGTGTAGCAAACGTCTCTAACTAGTGTCTGTTTTTCTATAGCACACGTCTATGACAAACGTAATCGACATCTGTAACTGAAATTTTTTACCGACTTCAATTTGTGTAACAAACGTCTCTAACCAATGTCTATTTTTTGTGACACGCATATGTGACCAATGTAACCGACATTTGTAATCGATTGTAACATATGTTTATTTTCAATATCGTAGATACATCTATTCATTTGAAAGGTTGTCTAAAAATCCCCACTTTTCTGAAAATGCATGTAGGATATTCTAATGGCCACGAATAATCTATAAATAGCATCATCACTATACTGTGTATTTTATATCCTCCTCTAAGCAATTCGTATGTCCTCGCCTAGGTAACAAAAAAATCGAAAATTCCTAGTTTAGCGAGATACCTCACCTTACCAGATGGTTGCTCTACCCATGCCTCGTTTAGCGAGATGTCTCGCCCTGCTAGACAATTATTATTTATGTTTCTGCAAAGTCCAACACCTCAGAGGAATAGCCAAACTTTGGACTTGGGAAATCATTGTTATACCTTAACTTACGAGATAGACAACATGGTAGCTAACTAAGCAAGAGGCCACGCAAGATCAGCATTCCGCTTCATCCTCATCTCTTTCGCATGTTGATGAGGTCTGCCTTTAGATGCCTTGCTTGGAACGTCATGGCTTCTTATTGCGGTGCATTTTCAAGGTGATTGGCATCTTCTATGGCGGGCCTTTTCCATGGACATCACCAAGGCTGAGCACACCATGCATCGATAGCTTTGCAACAACGCCACTAAATCAACTTTTCAATATGTACAAGAGTATGAGCATACCTATAATATTTGCTTTTCGGTCTATGCTTAAGCCTATGATGGCCGCATACCTATGACATATATGACTAACACAACTAAGCTTGACCAGTGGAATTTTAGGATAAGATCACGTGTCAAGCATCCAAGGGACCTCAACTCATCTCTCTTCGTATAAGTAATTACACATAGTGACATATAAAAGTAATGTGATTACTCTCTCAATCTTGGTAATATTCTCTCTTCAACCTGCCATATGTATTTTTTTTTCAATTATATCTCTTACATCCCCAATATATTTTGATGTTTGACTTGAACGTCAGAGTGTCCAAGATCGTCACACAATGTCGGAGCTATGACCACGTATAGTATAACATGGTATCCAAGTATACATGTAACATGCACGTAAATGATGTAACATACACGTGAATGGGAAGAGGAGTTTTTATTTGTTTGCTATATAGTCCTATCTAATTTTGAGGTCAACAAGTGGAGACCTAAAGATGTATTTTCGAAATAATGTATTTATGACTTCTATGCATTTTCTAATCAAAACTGAAATGGAATTTTTAAGTAATCGATTCCTTTAACGATACGCAATAGTCAAAAGCATGTATTTATGTCTCACTACATATGACTTTCTTGTATTCTTAATATTAACGAACAAAGAAAAAATAATCAACCCGCATTTTGTGACCTTAGCTAAAATTGTTAACTTCAATGGATCTCCTTTTTTAAAAGTTATACAACATTCTTTTCCGAATCAATAATTATATGAAACTAAACAATACTAAAGAAAAAAAGTAACACATAAAATCTTTGTCATTTGATTAGAAATTAATAATGTCCTCTATGCCCTCACTTCAAAATTTAGGATAGGATTTCCCATCTATTGCATTTGTTCAAGTGCCTATAAATATTGTCCAACAAAAAATCCCATGCTCTCTCGTACTTTCATTGAAAATTCACGTCTATCCTATAATTTTACAATCACCAATTCCGCGCTCGACTCTAGTAGAAAATTTCACTTTCAAAAAAAAAAAAAAAATGGCATTTATGACTTTCATGTATTTTCTAAGTTCAGCCATTCAATTTTCATGTAATTAATTTGTTCAAGAAAAAGTAAAAATCAAAAGCATTTTAATGTCTCTCTATATATATAACTTTCTTAAATTTTTACTATTAACTAAAAAATAAAAAGAATTGACCCGTCTTTTAGCTTGAACATATAATACTGATACCAACAAAGATATCAATTGTCACCATGAAAAGAGCTAAAATTGCTGACTATAACGGATCCACAACTCTAGAAGTTGATATTCCATCCCTCTTATGGATTTGATTAATTACGTGTACGAGTGCATGAATGCCAAATCATTAATAATATCTTCATTTGGTGCTACGAGAGAATTGTCTCTAGCTCCACAATAAATTGACTATAACAACTGACATGACGAAACATGGGCAACAAATAAGGAAACATCAAATTGATATTTTGACAGAAAACATCAGATTCCATCCTAAATTATTTGGAATTAGATGGAAAAGCCAATGATCTTACTTAGAAGCTTTCAAAGTAATCAACGTGGGACCTTTTATCTTTTAACGAAAGAAAACATTTTATATGATGCTTAGGAGAGTGATTATGCTGCAGGACTGACTTATTTTTTATAATCATTGAAATCGTTATCTTCTGCAATTTTCCATTTATCAACATTTCAGTTGGATGGAAAAGAAGCAAGTACTAGCAGTGAAAGTAAAGCAAAGTATTCTACATTTATTATAGTGTCAAAAAATGCTAAGACCATCTATATGAAAATAGTGACACTAAATTATCGGGCATGAAATATTGGTTTATCACACCAAATTATTAAAGGTTGACTTCTTGTTGGGGCGAATATAGATACCTCTCTAGGTCTATCAATAGCAGTGCCTGTTTTATCTGTTAATAGTGCTACTATGTTCTCATACTCAATGTAGAATGGAATCCCAAGCTCATGCCCATATAATTAACCAAGTTCATTGGGTTGCTCAACTCACTTATGAAGCTTTACATTACTATTTGTCCTTGAGAAGGTTTCTAGATCTTGCCCAAATACAGTATAAAATTTCTCTCTCGACACCAGTTTGTGGTTTGCCTTCTTATTGTCTCTCTTATGCACGATTATAGTGTTAAACTGTTGTGGAAGTGGCTTAGATGAAGAGATCTCGGTTCTGAAAGATTGTGCTTATGGGATGGGCCCCAAGATGAAATGCATCATCCATACACTTCATGGGTAGTTCAAACAGGAAGAAGCTTGAGGAAACCGTTGGTGACTTTATCTCAAACGAAATGACAATTTATCTCAATGTGCTTTGTCTATTCATGAAACGTAGGGTTAGTAGCGATATGGATTGCTGTCTGATTATCACAAAAAAGAACCACTGGACCAGCATGTGATATTTGAAAATCAACCAGTAATTGATGGAGCCAAATAAGTTTACTGGCTGTGGAAGCAAGAGACTTGTATTCGGCCTCGGCAGAGGAATGGCAAATGGTCGTATGTTTCTTCGCTTTCCAAGAAACCATAGAATCACCAAGGAATATGCAAAAACCAGTCACTGATTTTTGGGAGTTCAAACAAGAGCCCCAATCCGCATCCGCAAAGGCTTGAAGTTGGAAAGTAGATGAAGAAGAAAAGAACAGACCTTGACCAGGGAATGCCTTCAAATATTTCAAAAGATGATGTGCTGTATCCAGGTATGGCTGCATGGGAGAAGAGACAAATTGGCTGAGTTATGGATAGCAAAGGTTATATCTGGTCGTGAGATGGTGAGGAATAACAATCGACCAACCAGTCATCTGTAGGAGGAAGCATCGGGGAGAAGTTCACCATCAAAAAAGCTGAGTTCGGCTTTGGGACCCATAGGTGAAGAGGCTGGTTTGCTAGCAAGGAAACCAAAATCCTCAAGAAGCTGGAGAGTATAATGACGTTGGAGTAAGAATAAACCAGCAGCTGACCGGGAAATCTCCAAACCAAGAAAATACTTTAAAGGACCAAGATCTTTGAGCTTAAATTGACTATGAAAGAATTGCTTTAACTGACCAATAACAATCAGATCAAAACCTGCAATTATGATGCTATCAACGTAGACCTATAATGCCACAAAGGAAGAACTTGAGCCTTTTGTGAAAAGGGAATAGTCTGATTTCGATTGTGTGAATCCATGTGTAATAATTGCCTGACAAAATTTGGAAAATCATTGTCATGAATCTTGTTTTAGACCATAGATGGACTTATGCAAATGGCAAATAAGCTTCCCTCCCTTACCTACAACCCTCATGTGTGCAGCATATCACAAAGGGAGATCCATGTATACCTCCTCAAACAAGTCTCCATTTAAAAAGCCGTTGTTGACATAAGCTGAAAGAGATGCCACCCTTTGATGGTAGCAATGGCAAGCATCATCTTCACTGTCACTAACTTTGCAACCAGTGAAAATGTTTCAAGAAAGTCCAAACCTTTCTATTGAGTGTAGCCCTTTACTACCAATCGGGCTTTGTAACGCTCAATGCTACCATCTGATTTATACTTAATTTTACAAATCGATTTGTACCCAATTGAATGCTTTCCTTTAGGGAGAGTTTGAACAGACCATGTGTTGTTTGACTCCATTGCATCTAAATCATGAGCCATAGCTTCCCTTCAACGTGGATAGTTGAAAGCTTGATGGTAGAATTGGGGTTCAAAGTTGGAAGAAATTTGGAGAAGATATGCACAATGAGAAGGGGAAAGTGATGTGCAGGATATAAAGCCCTGTAAAGGATAGGAAATATTATAGGCAGATTGGAAATTATGTTGAAGCAAGTTACAATGATAATCTCTCAGGTAAGAAGGAGGGTTGATGATCCTTGAAGACCTTCTATTAACTGGAACAGAGTTAGGATGGTAGGAGGAACACTTTGATGTGTAACGGAGGTGGAATCAGTCACTATAGGAAGATCAGAAGCTGGTATAGGTAATGCTAAGTCTGGGAAATGGTTAATAACATCCTTAGGATGGGGTATGGACTGAAAAGGAAAATGTGTATCATGGAAAACTACATCACGAGAGACAAAGAAGGTTTTGGATTTTATATTATATTTCGTATCCTTTAATGCCAGGCAAGTAACCAACAAATATACACGGTACAGTACGTGGATGGAATTTAGTATGCGTGGAAGGAAAAGTGGATGCATAGCAAAGACATCCAAAGACTTTGGGGCGAGTGTAATCAACTGGGGTATGATGAAGGAGTTGGAAAGGAGATTCTCCATGCAATAGGGGTAAAGGAGTATGATTGATTAGATAAGTGGCCGTAAGAACACATTTTCCCCAAAATTTTAATGAATGTGCGACTGGAAATAAAGAGCACGAGCTACATTAAGGAGATGTTGATGTTTCCTTTCGACCACAGAGTTTTGCTCAGGCCGTTCAACACAGTAGTATTATTGTAAGACCCTTTAGAACTGAAATATTCTGTGAATTGAAGTTCAGGAGCATTATCAGATCTAAACTGCTTAATAACTTTGCCAAATTGTGTTTCATATAAGGGAGAAAAACTTACAAATGATGAACTTAACATCAGATTTCTGTTTCATGAGAAATAGCCACGTGAATCTAGTACAATAATCTACTAGAGTTAGGAAGTATCAATAACCAACGAGGGTTGTTGTATGATATGGTCCCCACAGGTTACAATGGATCAAGTTAAATGCATTTTTGGACAGATTATTGTTGGAAGTGAATGACAGACGCCTTTGTTTAGCCAATGGGCAAATGGAACAATGAGTGTCTTTATGATCATTACAAGAGAATGACAATTTATCTTTCAACATTTCTAAACGTTTGAAGACAAATGCCCAAGTCTATTATGCCAAATTTAAGAAGACACATTATTTACAACTGAAATGGAAGAATTACAAGTATTGTCAACAGGAACAGAATTACAAGAATTTGAAAGATAGGCAGTGTCAATGATATAGAGGTCAGCCACTTTGTTACCCTTGTCAATCATCTTCAAATTTGGCATTTTCTGGATAATACAAGAATCCATAAGAAATTTGACATGAAGAGAAGAACTTCTTGTTAATGAGCTGACAGATAGCAAACTAAAATAGAACTGAGGCACATAAAGAACATCATGTAGTGTTAAGGATGGACTAAGTTGAATTGATCTAGAGAACTTAACAAGTATGCAAGTGTTGTTGGGAAGAGTGACAAATGAATTCGAAATAGGGAAAAAGGTATGGAATAGAGATTGATCAAAACATATGTGGTTGGTAGCACCAAAGTCAACTATCTAACATTGAGGAGAATGAAGGCTAGGATGATTAAAAATTGAGAAATAGGTACCTGATGTGTTAGTTGAGTTCACATCAGCTCTAGTAGTACCTTTGGCTGGTATTAAATGAGAATTCAACTTGGTCAATAGGTGCTAATACTGATTTTGATTTAAAGTACGGACAAATCCATCTATTCTCCTTGATGATCAGAAGTTTCGACACCTGATTAGCAGCTGCAGCAACACCTTGATGAGAAGAAAATACATTTTGTCTTGTTTTGTAGCCAGGGGATAACCATGAAGCTTGTAACACTTGTTAATAGAGTGACCATTAAGTTTGCAGTATGTACAAAATGGTTGATCCTTTTTTCAGAAATATGCAAGATTGCTGATTACTATTGGATCGACTAACTTCATTCTTGATCAAAAAGGCCATTTGATTATTACTAGTAGACATTCCAGGTATATTATTCAATGTCCTCTGATGTTCTTCTTGTGAAATAAGGAAAAATACCTTGTTGATTGGTAGAATATGATCTATAAGTAATATGTGACTGGGAGTTTGAGTAAACAAATTATTAAGCCCCATCAAAAATAACATCACATATTCAGTTTGGTAAATGATCTGCTAAGGCCTTATTACCCCCATATGAACACTTTCCGTATGAACAAGTTGGTCTGTAGTTGATCAATTTCTCCCAAATTGCCTTCAGCTTTGTAAAATAAGCTCCCACGGTAAGTTGAGCTTGAGAGTGATTCATGAATTCACACTTTAACAGGAAGATGTGCAATCCATTTTTCTGTTGAAATCTTACTTTGATATCCTCCCAGATTTCATATGCAGACACAGAATATATCACACTAGCTAAGATTTCCGTAGACACAGAGTTAAGGATCCAAGATATAACAATGTTGTTGTTGCGAGTCTAGGAGTTCATGATGTTATCATTACCTTCAGGTTTTGAAACAGTTCCATCAACTAAACCAAGCTTGTTCTTAACTGATAGAGCAATCATCATGCTTCTGCTCCAAGATGCATAATTTTCACCAGTTAATTGCTGAGAAACCAAAACAAGTCTGGGACTGCCCGAATGATGTAGGTAATAAGGACTGGACACATCATCAATATATGAGTTACTTCCTGCAATTGTTGAACCATCTGATAACACCGAAGCATCAGCCATGGAGATGCTGAATTAACTACCAGATGAATTGGGACAATTGAGATCTGATACAATTTCTAGAGAAGAAGAGGAAGCTAGATCAGGCACTCTACATATGCTTTGATACCATATGGAATTGAGAGAGAAATGGCGGGAAAAATCTTATTGAATTAAATGAAAATGAAACTCATGTGTTTACAATGAACTAACCCAACTATATAAATACACTTAACAAAATGACAGCTGGCAAAGTAAAATATCTAACTAACTAACATCAACTTCTAATAGAATCGAATGCATTAATTGAAGTCAAGGTACTTTAAGCAAGCCAGGGGGCTATTGGGATCTAAGCTTCATTGGCAATGAGGTCCTTGGTAGAACAGAATGTAAGATACATATTCATATAGGTAACTCTATTAATAAAACTCTTGCTGATTGTTTCGAAGTCCTTAAAGTGGAAATGGCCAATTGACAAACTACGTGCATTTAAGAGAAGACGTATTTGATTTCCAATTTTCTAATGAGAATGTAATGGTTGTCATCTTCACCCTAAAGTATTTGTGTTGCTCTGTATTTATATTTTTTGTGTTCCAATTTGCAGCCACGAGAAGGGATGTATATCACTGGTGATTTTATGACAAGAAAAGAGGATTTGTATGTTGTAAAACCTTCAAATACTGTTGATGAAGGTATGAGTTCTAAATATATCTAGTTGTCTTCTAATTCAACTTTTTAATTCACGAGCCTTTCCTTTTCTATGTACAGCATTGCAGATGCTAGTCAAGAAAAGAATTATTGGATTTCCTATGATCGACGATGATCGGAAGTTGGTAACATCTGGATTTTCTTATGTCCACTTTCTGTTTAATATAGATTTTCCACTACTTGAAGAGCTGCATGCATAATATCAAATTATCCTGGGTGAATTTATAGGTAACCCCTTGGGGATAGGCATGTTCTGCATTGAAGGTGAATTTTTTTTTAGCTACATTCATGGGGTAAAGAACTGTCTGTCCAAATAGTCAAAGTGAACTGTATGTATTGAAAAGTGAGATATTGTGATTTGACTAAGCGGCAGTGTTAAAGAAGATCACTTTCTATTTGACTGATTGCGCCAGAACTTGAGTTATTAGATCTTGTTTCACGAAGTGAAGAAATGAGATGCCTTTAGACGCTTATTTATGTCTCTGTGAACTTGAGATCCATGTAGCAAGTTTCTTGGTTGGACCACTGTGTCAATGGATAATCTTATATACTTCTAGAGTGCTTCTAAATTGGTTAAAACAAAGTTGAAAAATGGTGAAATAAAAATTTATTTCATTATTAAAAGCCTGAATATGCTAAGGTAATTGTAGAAATTTGTTAAATTCCTGACTTTCACAGACTGGATGAATGGGGAAGAGAAGTTAGCTGGGATGCTATTGCTGTTCTGTCTTGAAATTTACTTATGCTTTGTTGTATTCTATAGTTTTTTGTTACAAGAAGATTGTAATTAGCAACTACATTCCTCTAGTCTTTAAAGGACTTGCTGTGCTGTGTTTTGAATTACCTTAATTGGTTGTATAACTATTAGTTCTAATTAGACGGGAAGATCATTGCTCCTCTAAGGCTGTAATAAACACCTTATGGTTTTTGATGAGATTATGATTTGCGTGCCTGATTGTTCAACACTCAACAGAAGGTTGACCTGCAGTATTCTTTTAGATTCTTTTCTTTTTTTCATTCACCTTCTTTACATGTCCATGTTCACTGATAATAGATTTATGATGCAGGTCGGTGTTGTTTCCGACTATGACTTGTTAGCACTTGACTCCATCTCAGTTACAATTGAAGTTTCGAAACTAAATTAGATATTTAATTGGAAACAATTTATTTCATCAGTTTGATTAAATGTGATTTAACTTAATTATTTTTGTTAGGTATTTAATGTAATTGGCAAATCTATGAACAAAAGAGACTTAAATTGATATGTTGTAAAAGTCAAATAGTAATGTGCAAATAGTATAAAGTTGTGTTATATCAGGTCTAGGGTTTGAGAATGGAAAAGAAGGAAAAACGGTGCTGGAATATCACTAGCTTATCGCCAATGTTTGGTTTAAGCGTTAGAAACAGAAATTGCATCGCCCACCTGTCGCTTCGCCTTCGCTCGAGTGACAACCTGTCGCTCACCTTTCGTTCGAGCGACAGAGCTATCCAGAAAATTTTTTTAATTCATTTTTAAAGGCTTTTTGTCCCGTCCATTCATTCCCTAACCTACATATAAATATCCAAATGACATAAAACGGTTTTACAAGGTTAATTATTAAGAGAAACACATTCCTTTGAGATCATCTTCATCTATTTTTCTTTCATCCTTCGTTCCATTATTGGTTTTTGGTGGTGAAAACTTCATATTCATAATCCAAATACCAAACTGCTACTTCCTCCAAATCTGTCAAAGTTTCTAATGAACAAGGAAAGGTGACTGGAGTTCCAATCGTTGAAGAACACGGTGTTCTTCGTGAATTTACAGGAGATAGACAATTTCAGAAAATTGGAAGTTGTTGTAGGAGAACGCAATCCAGGAGGTTTGGAAACTACAGTTGGGAGTTGGTGCAGGAGCACTGATTCTAGGAGATCTGTTAGAATTACAGTCAGAAGATTAGATAGTACATGTCGTTTTCTAGTCTAATAGACTGTAAGTTATAAATCATTTATAGCGGATTGTTGACTGGTTAAGTACCCGGAGTTTTTACCCAGTTAGGTTTCTTCGTGATTAGTTCTGTGTTATTTATTGCATTTATAATTGCGGTAATTCAACATAGAAAAATATAAATTGCATGATTAACCATCTAGAAAATAATTAATAATGACTTGTTACTATTTAATTATAAAGTAATTATAATTCCACATATTCACACCCATCTAAGTGTTTTTAGGGTCGAACTACGTATTTTCAATTGGTATTAGAGCCTTAATTTGATTCCTGACTCTTAATAGATTCTAGATGAGCCAGTCATTGTCTGTGCCTCCATTTTTCGACGCAAGCAACTATACTTATTGGAAAGTTCAAATGAGAGGCTTCTTTAAAGCATTGGATGAACGTATTTGCATTAGCATTCAAACTGGGTGAATTGCACCTTCAACTGCTGTTGCTGGTGTTTACACCCATTGATATTTCATTATGGACTAAAGATGACTTAGCTAAGTATAACTGAACAGTAAGAGCATTCATGCCTCGTTCATGGTTGTGTCTGCAGAAGAGTTTAGAAAAGTTTCGATGTGTGAGACTGCTAAAGAAGTTTGGGACATCTTAGAAGCCACACACGAGGGAACTAAAACTGTTAAAAATTCTAAACTGCAGATGTTAACCTCGAAGTTTGAAACAATTAGAATGAAGGACGATAAATCGTTCGATGAATTCTAAGCGAAATTTAATGACATAGTTAATTCGAGTTTTAACCTAAGTGAGATGATTCTGGAGTCAAAGATAGATAGAAAAGTTCTTAGATCCCTGCCTGAAAGGTTTAGACCTAAAGTCGCTCGATTGAATAAAGCAAGGATTTAGATGCAGTTAAGATAGAAGAACTCATAGGATCCTTTCAAATCTATGAACTCACCGTTTCTCAACCTAAAAATGTTAAATCCATAGCCATGAATACGGTTAGAGAAGAAGATAGTGAGTTAACTGATGATATGACACTTAGGGACGACGAAATAACTTATTTTGTTAAAAATTTTCAGAAAGTGATAAGAAATAGGAGAAAGCCTCAAGAACGGAAAAATGAAGTCCCTAATAAATTCTCAAAAGATAGACGTGAGAAAAATAACTCTAAGACTCCCATTAAGAAAACTCAATCTATTTAGATGCCATTGGTGTCAGGGTTACGGTCACTATAGGAATGAATGTCCTAACTTGAAAATGAGTTCGCATAAAGAAAGATGTAAGGCTTTATCACTGACCTTGAGTGATGATGAATCAGATTCAAGTGCTTAGAGTGATACATCTAGTGGTGAGGATGAACAAAATTTCATGACCATCACATCAATAGCTACGATTGAATATGATAAGAAGATTGATAAGGTTAAAAATGATGAAGAGGGTGAGAAATCTGAGGATGAACCTAATATTCACGAATCTTATCGTGAACTATTTGAATAGAGTCTTAAGATTAAAAAGGTCAACAAAGCGGTACTGAAAAAAGGTAAATGATCTTGAAAGAGAGAGAGAAAAACTCATAGGTGACCTCAGGATTCTACCAAAAAGCTGAGTGAGACTTGTTAACGAAAACTTGAAAGCCAAAATTAAATCCTTAATAAGTGATCTTGAAAAATGTAACACTCGACTTCAATCATTCATGAGTGGTTCGAAGAAACTTGATAATCTATTGGGGATCAACAAACCTACCGGAAATAGGCATGGTTTGGATTATGTTCAAAATGGTAATACTACTGCTAGTACATCTAAGACCACATTCGTCCCGACCACTAAATAAGCTCAGAATATTGTTTATTCTGAAACAAAGACCAAAAATGTCGTAAGATCGAGACCTTCAAGACAACGTAGAGTCATTCGTCCTATGTATCGGCAACAACCACCGAGCAGGGTTGAGCTTAGGTTTATTCTCACCTATCACCATTATGACGCTTTGGGACTCACAAGACCTATGTGTCATAAACTCATGACTGGAAGTAAAAGTCAGAATTTCTCTAGCAATGTTGACTTTCTCGCTAATCAGGTTACTTAATTGAGATAATGACTCAGTTAGCTCGAATCATTTCCACTTCTAAGAAGGTTTGGTTAAAGAAGAGTGATTTTTCTAGGTCTGAAGATCAACTGAATTGCTATGTTACTCACGTTGTACTTACAACTCAAAATAACTCTATATGATATCTTGATAGTGCGTGTTCAAGACATATGTGTGGTGAAAAATCCTTGTTCTCGTCTCTCAATGATTGAAACGACGGTGTGGTTACCTTTGGGGATGGAGCTACTGCATTTATTCTAGGAAAAGGCGTCGTTAATATATCTGGACTACCTTCTATCTCAGATGTGCTATATGTGAAAGGGTTAGAGTTTAACTTGTTAAGCATTAGTCAAATATGCGATGCTGCTTTCGAAGTTAGTTTTGTCCAGAAAATGTGTACTGTGTATGATTCTACTGGTAACATTGTCCTTGAAGGTGTAAAAACTTCAGATAATTGTTATGGAGTTCTTCCTAATTCCAACTATGTCTGCAGCAGTTCCAAAATTAATGTCACTGAACTGTGCATCACCGACTTGGTCATATGAACCATAAAAGTTTGTTTAAACTCGCCAAGAAGGAACTTGTAAATAGCTTATCTAAACTTGAAAGTATTGATACCACTGTATGTGGCCCGTGTCAACAACGTAAACAGCTTGGATTTCCTCATAAACAAACTTCTAAGATCTGATAAGCAAGACACTTAAATTACTCCATATGGACTTAATGAGACCATCTAGGACTGAAAGTTTTGGTGGTAAATGATAGATCTTGGTTGTGGTTGACAATTTTTTCTCGATATACATGGATTGAGTTGTTGAGAAATAAAATTGAGGTATTCGGTCATATCATCTCATTGTGTGAAAGGATTAGGAATGAGAAAGACTTTACCACATCACAAATTCGTAGTGATCATGGAAAAAGTTTGAAAACTCTAATTTTGAGAACTTCTGCTTGGAGGAGGGAATCCAGTATGAGTTCTCCTCATCGATCACTTCACAACAAAATGGGGTTGTTGAGAGGAAAAATTGTGTGCTTCAAGAATGGCTGGAGTCATGCTTCATGGTAAGGGACTAGCTATGCATTTCTGGGATGAAGCCATCAACACATCATGTCACATAGTAATTTGGGTTTTTCTTAGACCTAAAACTGATTTGACACCTTATGAGATCTAGAAAGATAAACGATCTACTATCAAGTACTTTCGTGTATTTCGCAGCAAATGCTACATTCTGAGAAATAGAGAAAATTTGGGAAAGTTTGATTCCAAAAGTGATGAGTGAATTTTCCTACGATACTCCAGAAATAGTCGAGCCTATCGGGTATACAATACTCTTACACGAGTTGTGATGGATGATGCCCGTAGTGAGGGAGAGATTGGAGAAGATTGTGTAGATCTGGAACACTTGAGTGTTGGTCCTGACATAGTAACTGAACCTAGAGAAACGTCAATTCCTGATCCCTCACACACAACTACTGGTCTAGATACTCCTAATACGGAGTCCACACCTGATGATAAATCTAAACATCCTAAAAAAACCTTCATTTAGAGTTAAGACGAACCATAATATTATTGGAGATTTAGAAGAAAGGTTGAGACTTCGAAAGAGGGTACTAAACAATTTGACATATGCTAACTATATGTCTTAGATTGAGCCTAAAAAGGTCGAAGAAGCTCTTAGGGATGAATGTTGGGTTAACGCGATGCCTGAATAGCTAAATCAGTTTGTTGGGATTTAGTTTCTAGGCCTGATGATTGTAATATTATAGGTACTACGTGGATATTTAATAATAAAATCGATGATCAAGGTACTATAACTAGAAATAATGCTAGGTTAGCAGCCCAAGGATATACTCAAATTGAAGGTGTAGATTTTGATTAAACATTTGCCTCGTAGCAAGACTTGAATCTATTAGAATTCTCTTGGCGGTTACCTGCACTTAAGGATTCCAATTATATCAAATGGATGTCAAGAGTGTCTTTCTGAATAGCATACTTCAAGAAGAAGCCTATGTTAAACAACCTAAAGGGTTTATTGATCCTAAATATCCACATTATGTGTATAGGTTGAATAAAACTTTATATAGTCATAAACAAGCTCCCGGAGTTTGGTATGATAGGCTTACTGTATATCTTATGGAACATGGTTTCTCAAAAGGTGGTACAGATAGAACCCTATTTATAAGACGTATTGAGAAAACCATCACCATAGATCATATCTATGTTGATGACACCATTTTTTGTTCTGCTATTGATTCTCTTGCTCATGATTTCGCTGAATGCATGAAACAAGAATTTGAGATGAGTATGATTAAAAAATTAAATTACTTTCTAGGTCTCAAGGTGATATGATCCGGGATAGAAAATCACTTGGTCGAGTTTTGGAGTCCAAATTGAAGAAGTTAACAAGCCAAGGTTCAAGTTTCGTGAAGGGCTTGGGAGCCGAAACGAGTTGGATTCAAGGTTTGGAAGATATTTGGAAAGAAAACGAGCAGCGTGGATGAAAAGGGGCATAGCTTTCAGCTCGTTTGTCGGATTTTTTCCCATGAGTACATTTGGAAATGGTACAAAATTCTTCACAAGGCCACGAGGGCTCATGGTATTTTTGGGCTTGCGATCACACAGAAACATGCCGAGAACAAGTTGGCGAAATTTTCCTATTTTCGCGAGATTTCCTTGTTGATCTAGGATTCTTTTTTATTTCCAACTTTGACAATATTCTATTACCTAATTATGTTTTATTAGGGTTTCTAGCATTAGTATAAATAGGAGATTTATTTCATTATAAAACTAAGAACCTTTTTGACATTATGAATTAAATGAACTTATCAAATATTGTTATATTTGTGGCGTTCAACCCTTAGAAATTTTCAAAGGATTAGGCAGTCTTTGTAGCCTTCGCAAATCGAGGTTCGTTGGTTTTTGTAATCAAGCTGTCATTCGAACTTCGTTTTTGTTTGGTTGCTTGGTTCAATAATTTGCGACTCGAGAATCTACCGTCTACAACCTGAATTTGGGCTTTCCCAGTGTTTTCAATTAATTCCGCGATTTCCACTTTGAGCTCCAGATTTACGTTATATCTTTTTTTTTTTCGTTTGAGTCTTTTGTTCGTGTTCTTTGTATCCGTTGTAAATTTTGAGTCTTTAATCCAGAAAACTTTAAAAAAAAAAGAGTCAAAAGTTATTTTTGGGCTAATCTAGCATCCAAATCAACTCTCATTTCTTTTGTTAGTTTCGTAGTTGAATTTCGAGCTAAAAAAAAACTTTTTTTACTGTTCGTAGGGGGCACTGTCCACGTCTTACTGTTAAAAAAAACTTTTTTTTGACTTATTTGGGAAGTTGTTACTATCCTATTATGTATCCCTAATCCAAAATCTTTTTGTGTTCATTCCAATTAAAAATTCAAGAACCACTTTCTTGAATTAAAAGAATTCACATTCGAAATTTCATCCAATGCAATTCTTTTCTTAAATCTTCTTGATTACACCTACGTAAAAGGATGGATGGTGATTGGGAGCACATTTTTCAATCTCAGTGTTTTGTGGGTGGTACAATTTGCAGTTTGGCTATTGATAAGTAGTACATGGCAAATTTGGCTAGTATCACGATGGTGGAAAAATTGGGATTACATTTACAACAACACCGTAGGCCTTATAGGATGACTTGGTTGAAGGAGTGGGGAAATGTATATGTGACCCAACATGTTCTAGTAAATGTCACCATTGGGAGAAATAGTGATGAAGTTCGGTGTGATGTAGTGCCATTAAAATCTTTTCATATCTTATTTGGGAGACATTTGAGGCATGAGAGGAATGTTGTTTATGATAGGGGAGGAACATGTATAGGTTTCTTCAAGATAGGAAAAAAATCACTCTAGCTAGTTTGACACTAGAATAGTCCTTTGCAGACCGATAGAAAGTGAGAAGTGAGGTAGAACGAAAAAAGCAAGAGAGGGAGATGATCACACGGCAAGAGAACACTGGAGTTGAATTACAGGAGGAGTTCAGAAATAGGGAAGTTGAGATGGAGGATGGTGAATTGAAAAATGCATTTGATTTTGGGGAGAGTAACCAATTAATGAGTCGGAGCACAAGCAGACCGATACAAAATTGTAGGGATGGTTCAGCAATGGAGTGGGCAAATAATGGCAGAATGTGTTAAGCAAATTGTTGAAAATATTGTGGGGAATGAAGAACAGAGTTCCATTGTTAAGCATAATATGGTGGAGACGATGTATTATGAGTGCAAGGACCCATATCTCATTGAGGGAGAAGCTCAAAAATTCAACCGTGTTTTGCTTAATTCTTTCTTTCAGGTGGATCGTTGTACATGGGATTTCATACAACAACATCTATGGGTGATTGTGTTTGTGCTGCAATATATCCATACCCATAAAATGGATGGGTACTGTGTATTGATCCTATTCGATGGAAGGAAAAATTTTCCATTTGATCCAAGTGGTGCAGTGATGAGTTGTGTAGCAAGCTTGTTATCCCCTATGCGATCACAAGACACGGATTTGAGGACGAATCCTTTCGAAAAGAGAGGGGATGATATGATCCGGGATCGGCAATCACGTGGTATGGTTTTGGAGTCCAAATTGAAGAAGTTGACAATCCAAGGTTCAAGTTTCGTTAAGGGCTCGGGAGCCAAAACGAGTTGGATTCAAGGTTTGGAAGATATTTGGAAAGAAAACGAGCAGCGTGGATGAAAACAGCATAACTTTCAGCTCGGTTATCGAATTTTTACGCATGAGTACATTTCGAAAATGGTACGAAATTCTGCAAAAGGCTACATGAGATCATAGTACTTTTGGACTTGCGATTGCACAAAAACATGCCGAGAACAAGTTGGCGAAATTTTCCTATTTTCGCGAGATTTACTTGTTAGTCTAGAATTCTATTTTATTTCCATCTTTGACAATATTATATGACCTAATTACGTTTTATTAGGGTTCTAGCATTAGAATAAATAGGAGATTTATTTCATTGTAAAACTAAGAACCTTTTTGACATTATGAATTAAATGAGACTTCTCTCTTTTTATTCTTAATTGAACATGTACCGAACTTATCAAAGGATTAGACACCCTTTGTGGCGTTCGTAAATCGAGGTTCATTGGTTTTTGTTTGGTTGTTTGGTTTAATAATTTGCAGGTCAAGATTCTACCATCTATAACCTGAATTTGGATTTTCCCTACGTTTTCAATTAATTCCGCGATTTTCACGCTGATCCCATACCCGGGTTCGCGTCATTTGATACCAACTGATGAAAACCATGTAGCAACGAACACTATGCAACCCACAACGAGATTGAAGATCCCAAGAAAGCTCAAAAAATAATCTCGGTTTTGAATTTGAACCAAGAATTAATGAACCAAGCAACCAAATAAAAACGAAGTTTGAATGACCTCTTGATTACAAAAAGCAACGAACCTCAATTTGCGAACACCATGAAGGGTGCCTAATCCTTTCATAAGTTCTAAGGGTTGAACGTCACAAATATAATAATATTTGACAAGTTCGGTATATGTTCAATCAAGAACAAAAAGAGAGAAATCTCATTTAATTCATAATGTCAAATAGGTTCTTAGTTTTACAATGAAATAAATTTCATATTTATACTAATGCTAGAAACCCTAATAAAATGTAATTAGGTTATAGAATATTGTCAAAGTTGGAAATAAAATAAAATCCTAGACTAACAAAGAAATCTCGCGAAAATAGGAAAGTTTCGCCAAGTTGTTCCCGGCATGTTTCTATGTGATTGCAAGTCCAAAAGTACCATGAGCCCTATTAGCCTTGTGCAGAATTTTGTTCCATTTCCAGAATGTACTCATGTGCAAAAATACGACAACCGAGCTGAAAGTTATGCCCGTTTTCATCCACGATGTTCATTTTCTTTCCAAATATCTTCCAAACCTTAAATCCAAATAGTTTTGTCTCCCGAGCCCTTCACGAAACTTGAACCTTGAGTCGTCAACTTCTTTACTTTGGACTCCAAAACTTGACTAAGTGATTGCCTATCTCGGATCATATCACCAAGTTAAACAAACTGATGATAGATTGTTTATATCACGGTCTAAGTATGCAAAAAATCTTGTTAAGCGTTTTGGATTAGATAGTAAGAAACATACTAGGACCCCCATGAGCACCAGTGTCAAGTTAGGTCATGATCCTACTAATAAGAGTGTCAATCAGACACTGTACAAAAGTATGATAGGTAATTTACTTTATCTCACTGCTAGTAGACTGGACACAGCCTTTAATATAGGGATTTGTGCACGTTTTTAGGCTGATCCCAAAGAATCCCACCTGAGCGCCGTACGACATATCGTTAGATATGTAATTGATATAGTTGATTATGGGATCCTGTACTCTGGGGATTTTTCTCTTGATCTTGCTGGCTATTTCGATGTTAATTAGGCTGGAAATGTCGATGATAGAAAAAGTACTTCTGGATGATGCTTTTATGTTGGTGCTAATCTTGTCACTTAGATGAGTAAGAAACAAAATTATATCTCATTGTCAACAACAAAGGCCGAATATATGAAGCAGATGTTAAGTGATTATGGTATGGAACATGGGACTATGAATATATTTTGTGATAATACTAGTGCCATTAATATTTCCAAAAATCACATTCAACACTCTAAAACCAATATTGCTATATGTCATTATTTTATTTGAGAGTTTGTAGAGAACCATGTTGTAATCCTTGAGCACGTCTCTACAGAAAACCAATTAATTGACATAGTTACAAAGTCATTGGATGGTCTGATATTTGAATTTCTTCGTACGACTATTGGTATTTGTGTACTTCACTGATTTTTTTTTTTTTTGCATGCTAGTTCTTTTTCATTGTGTGCCTTATATTTATGTATGCCTCGTATTGTTCTTACTTTTATTTTTATGTGTTGTCACTTTTTTTATGTTTCATACTTTTTATTTTGAATTGAAAAATAACAAAAACAATACCAAAATTTTGAAAATTAAAAAACGAAAAAAAAATTTCAAATATGGATGATGCTTTTACAGCTCAACATATGATATACTTGAATCTGTTTGTTGTATTCGGACATGAGGCTAATCAATAAACTGTAACATCATTTACATTGTTAGTTTAGGTTATTCATGGAGTTCTTAGTATAGGACTCATCACGTACCATTTGCACTGCACACTCTATGATATTGTTAGTGGAACTCTACCGCATGTGTGAGATTTAAGATGTTAATCACATGTTAATAAAGTGACTTTGAACATAATTTGACCATATGTATTAGACCTAAGCTCAGATTTATCCCTGATATTATAAAAAATAAAAACAAATATAAAATAATAATACTAAGAGCTCACAATATCTTATGTTTTTTTCGTAGCCTATTTGGCTTGAACAAATTAAGTCTGTAGTGTTTTTCATAATGTGGTTCCTATGGTTAACTGATTTGGGTTAACTGGCTTAAAACTCGCCACATGGGTCATTTAGTCGCTTAATGAAGAAAAATATGCAGTTAAGATGAGAAATATTATAATGAGCTTTGTTTAGTGCATGATGTGAAATAAAATATTCTGCTCATACTCAGAGGGAGAAGTAGTACTTCCATTCATTATGAGCTTTCTCTTATAGGTTCTATTATTCTTTACATAATTTAACTTTCATAAGTAGGGGAATAAATTTATTAGCAGTGATGTTTAACATGTCCTTTATCACAAATTTAATTTATAGAGTCCAATTTTTCAAAGGATTAGTGACACTTTACACATATGGGTCGTTTATACAATTTACTTCATGATAACTTGAACTAAGTATGTGGGAAAGTTTACTGTTCATTTATTATCTTTGTGCATGTTCATAATAGTATTTTTAAGTTATTCTGTGTTAATGCTAAAATATTGTAATCCAAATTGAGGGTGCAAAGCATTTTTGTGTGATGTTCTTTGGCTATACGTTATTTCGTAGTTATTTTGTGACAAAAATGGGGAGCAAATGTTTGTTTTTATATCACTTATTCATTTAGGCAATGAACCAACTAAGAGCATATCATCCACATAAAGTAGTAAGAACAAATAATCATTACTAGCATCATTATGTTGGAAGTAAAGACAATGATCAAACTTGCTACGATGAAACCCTATAGATAGCACAAAAGAATCAAATCTTTTATACCACTGTCTAGGTGATTGTTTTAGGCCATATAACGATCTTTTCAAGAAACACACATAATCAGGTTTTAGTTTGTCTTCAAAACCTCTTGGTTGATTCATAAAGATTTGCTCATCAAGTTCACCATGTAAAAGCGGTTTTACATCAAGTTGTTCAAGTTCCCAGTCAAAATGTGCAACCAATGCAAGTATGACCCTAATAGTAGTGTACTTAACAACTGGTGAAAAAATCTCATTGTAATCCACCCCTTCTTTCTGAGTGTATCCCTTTGCCACTAACCTAGCCTTAAACCTTAAGGGTTCAGAAGCACTAGTACCCTCCTTAACCTTAAATACCCACTTACAGTCAACAGTAGATTTATTTTTAGGTTTAGGTACTAATTCCCAAATTTGATTCTTCTCTAAAGAACTCATCTCATCTTTGATTGCCTTAAACCACTCTTCAGATTGTTCACTCTTCATTGCCTCTTCAAAGGTCTTCGGTTCCTTATCAGCTAACTCCTCATAACTCGCATGAGCAAAAGCTAACTCGGATTCATAACCAAATCTCACCAGTGCTCTAGTCTGTCTCCTCTCTCTATCACTAGCCAAGTTATAGTCAGTTAGAGGATTCTCTTCTTCAGGGTATTCTTCTACTACTACTTCATCTCCATTCTCGACATCAGGTTGTTGTTCCTGAGTCTCCACCTCACTCTGTGTAACAGGGATGAATGTAGCGCCCCGAGTTCCGTTAACCCGGATTGCCACGTCATCGTCTTCTGTAACTGATTTAATTAAAAAGTTTTGCGAAAAATAACTAAAATTCAAACTTCACATTTATAACGGTAAAAATCTCGTTGACAACAAAACTCATTTTAATAACTTAAGAAAATTGATTAAATTTCAAATCTCGAGTTTTTGAAATACTGAAATAACAAAGTACATTAATAGCGTTCAAATACGAAATTTTCAAATATAAATAACTGAATTCATTAAATTGTTGCCATACTGCCCATCAATCACGATCGCCTCTGAAGTCTGCAAATATTGTTAAAATGACGGGGTGAGTATTTCAAAGAAATACTCAGTGAAATACTCAGTAGACTAATCGTCGATAATTAATTTAAAGAATAATTGAACACATACTTATGCAATATGCAACGTGATATCATCATCATCTTTGGTTCATTTTCTTGAAAATCATAGGCTCTTTAAAAACATAGGCTGAGGGTAGTCTCGTCTCGTGCATTTAAGCACATAAGTTATGCATAACATTCTCATCTTATCTCACAAGAGATTCTCTTCTTTCTCATGCAATTAAGCATATAAGTTATGGCAAGTATAACAATATCATATATCTCATATGATATATTCTCTTCTCATGCATTAAAGCATATAATTTACGTAAATTCACATAAGACATGCAATTATAATTTAAACTAATTAATGGTGGCGAGTCTACCTCAAATGTCTCGATTTGCGTGAAAAGTGGAACGGGATGAAATCTCAATCTCCTAATTGTTCGTACGTATCGTCTAGCCAAAATAGAAAATAAGTTTGAATTAGTATTTCGAATTTTTAAGGTTTTAAAGTGATAAAATAAGGTTTAGGATTGAATTGGAAGTTATTGAATTTGAATTTGACAAATCTAAAGGTTGAAAATACTATTTTCAAAGTATTGGAGCTAAATGTGAAAAATAGGAATTCTAGGGAATTAATTGAAAACTATTGAAATTGAAAATAAATGTTTAAGGGCCGAAATTGAACTTTTGTAAGTTATGGTCTAAACTGTAAATTTATTAAAACTGAAAATAGAAGTTTAGGGCTGAAATAGTAACTTTTAAAAGTTAGGGACTAAACTGTAAATATATTAAAAATGAAAATAAAACAAAAAGGCTAAAATTAAACATTTTCAGAATTTAAGGACTTAATTAAAAATATGTTAAAACTGAAAATAAAATATTAAGGACTGAAATAATAATTTCTAAACTTGGGGACTTAAATTAACATTTACTAAAATTGAAAATAAAATTAAAAGACTGAAATTAAAAACATTTAAAACATAAGGACTTAATTAAAACAGCTTAAAAATCGTGGGGCCAGGGCTATAATTTTCTAAAATTAAAAAAATAAAAACAAAAACATTTCATTTCTCTCCCTCTCATCAGAGAAAGGGAAAGAGGCGACGGGAAGGGGAAGGGCTTCGCCTCTTCCTGATTCCACCACCATCGACCGGCGGTCGGTGGCAACCTCAGCGCCACCAGGGTGTGGTGGCTTCGGGGTGTGGGTGCAGGTGAGTGGGAGGGAGTTGGTGCACGGACCGAGGCTCGTCCAAGGCTTGGGGTTCGATTTTTCATTTGGATTTTCTTGGTGATTCAAGCTCGAGTAATGGTTAGGGAAGCAAGGTAAGTTCATGGGTGGTCTTTATTTTCTTGATTGGCTTGGTGGTTTGGTTTGGGTAGTGAGGTTTTGGTGCAGTGATATTGGTGGAATTCGAATGGTGGTTCTGGGTGTTGGTGGTTCGATTTCTGCTGTGAGGTGGTGAAATGGTCTCGGTTTGGGCTTGTTTTGTTGATGGCGCTGTTGCTTGGGCGTTGGCAGAGGTGGGTACTGTTCGAAGTTCGGTTTGATGTGCGTGTGTTTTGGAGGGCTGCAGTTTAGGTGTTGGCGTGGTAGTTTGGGCAGTGAAGGTTCAGCCAACTATGGGCTGCTGAGGCTTGGTGGTCAGTGGCGTGAATGGGTTTTTGGGTCAGTAAGCTTGGTAGTTTGAGGTGGTGGAGGGAGGTGAATGGGCTGCATTGTGCAGTGGCTGTGGTGTGTGAGGTTGCAGCTTGGGGAGCTCACTGTTGATGCTAGAAATGGTTGTTCTAGTATCAATGGTGACCCAAGTGAAATGGAGTTGAGAGTGTGAGGGGGAGATGGTGTTGATACTAGAAATTGATATTCTAGCATCCACATTAATCTCCAAGAATTGAGGAAAAAGAGAGAGAGCTTACCAAAAATGGCTACGGGAATTGTGGAATGGGAGAGAATGGATGAGGTTGATATATGAATAGTAATGATTAGGGCACAAATTTCTAGGTGGGTAATTGGGCCAAGAATTGTTGGGCCAAGCATTTGGGCTGTAGGGTTTTCCAATTGGGTTTAGGTGATTTGGATTAAAATGATTTCCTTGTTGGACTTGTATAATTGGACTTAAATATTGGGCTCTAAATGTTGGACTTGAATTATTAAAATTGGATCCAAATAAAATAAATCCGAATTGAAATTAAAATGATTACTCGATATTGGATTTGATTCGAAATAATTTAAATTCATTTATAACGGCTAGACGAACGTGCTATTTCTTTAAAATTAGGGTTAAGGTTTAGCGACACGTTTTTTGAGAAATGATTTTATATCATTTAAAAGTTCTCGGTCGCTACAACCTTACCTCCTTAAAATAATTTCGTTCTCGAAATTTAAACTTACTTGATCTAAGATATCTTGATACTTTGCCAAAATTTCTTCCTCTTTCTCTCAGGTAGCTTCATCGCTATCCTGTCAACCCCATTGGACTTTGACTAAAGGAATTTCTTTGTTTCTTAAGACATGGACTTTTCTCTCTACAATGCACATAGGCGTCTCTTCATAAGACAGATTCCTCTGAATCGAAATAGTCTGAAAATTTACCACGTGACTTGGGTCGTGGATATATTTCCTCAATAAGGAAACGTGGGAAACGTTGTGTACGGCTGATAACTCGGGTGGTAACGCCAAACGATTAGCCACGTTACCTACTTTCTCTAAGATCTTGAATGGTCCGATAAAACGAGGTCTTAACTTCCCTCTCTTGCCAAAGCGAATAGTTCCTTTCATAGGAGCTACTTTCAAAAATACTTTCTCTCCAATTTCAAATTCTAAGTCTTTCCTCCTTTGATCGACATAGCTTTTCTGTCTATCTTGAGCGGCTTTGATCCGTAGTCTAATCTTATCAATAGCCTCAACTGTCTTTTCAATCAATTCTGGACCTAAAATTCTTCTCTCGCCTACTTCATCCCAATAGACTGGTGATCGACATCGTCGTCCATAAAGTGCCTCATATGGTGCCATACCAATAGTAGCCTGAAAGCTGTTATTGTAGGCAAACTCCACTAATGGAAGATGAGTCTCCCAATTACCACTCAAGTCTAGTACACAAGCTCTAAGCATATCTTCCAGTGTCTGAATAGTGCATTCAGATTGTCCATCTGTATGGTGATGATAAGCTGTACTAAAATTTAATTTAGTACCCATTGCAACATGTAAACTCTTCCAAAATCTCGAAGTAAATCTGGATCTCTATCGGAGACAATGGAGGTTGGTACTCCATGAAGTCGAACAATCTCTTTAACGTACAATTGGGCCAATTGATCTATATTGACAGTCATTCTGATTGGTAGGAAATGAGCTGACTTAGTAAGTCGGTCTACAATAACTGTTCGCTAAAATCTATGCCGCAAGTGCACGGGTCGAGAACAAGTAGTAAAAGTGGACCTAAAGAGTCCAAGTCGATCCCTCAGAGAGTGGGGAATTCAATTTGAAGTTTATCAGTCTTAATTTTAACGACGACACACACACAAATTTAAAAATGATTTAAAAACTCTAAAAACTACAGTTAGACTAAAAACTGATAAAATAACAGATAAAAGGTAAAAATGTTCGATTTTGAAAAGATGTTGGAATTTATGTTTTTGCTTAACCTATACTTCATTAATGTCAATTCGATCACGTGCAGATGCTAATCATCAAAATAAGTAATCAGACCCGATTTTCCTGTTTTAGCTAATACCCTCTTTCGAGTGCATATTAACCCTAATTAATCAATTCATACCGCAAATTTCTATGTCGATACAAAGTTAACCAATTGCATGAATATCTGTGAAAATGCTCAACGGGTCACTCAGAGTAGGTGTATATTTCTATATCACTTAAACGCACAAAAGATATACTAATGCAAATCCGAGGTATCAATCATTTCGGTCTAGCAAATGTAATCATTTTTCAACAATCACATAAATACCTAATTACCACATTTATTGATATCACATAAATGAAGTAATTTTCAACATGATGATCGATACACTATTATTTTGACAATCAATGCATAGTAAAATTCTAACAAACATATACTCGACATTAATGAAGCATTATGTTAAATTACTTTATAAATTCCAACATAAAAATTTAGTTCATCATCATAAATTGATAACAAAGAAGATTATTCAAATCATACATGCCAAACTTCGGAAAAACAAATGAAGAACACAAAGTTTTTAAGATAAAACCCTTGAAGATGAAGTTTGAATCCCTCCAATGGATTTCCAAGCTTTCCTTGATGTTTGATCCCCTTGCTATCAATCTTTCTTCTCCAAAACCAAGCCAAGATCAACACAAAAGAAAAGAAAGAGAAAAGAAAAGAGAAGAGAAAGCTAGAGAGAAATTCTAAAAACTAAACTATCAAAACTAAAAACTAAAACAAATAAAACTAATATATTCCTATATATTCTCCCCAAAAAAAAACGTGTAGGCACTTAATAAATATCAAGGATAGATATTTTGTTTACTTAGCAATTAAGTAATCAAAATATCAAAGGAAAATTGCATCTAAGTCCCCAACTTTTGGAAAGTGACAAAATGGTCCTTCAACTTTAATTTAGTACAATTTGGTCCTTGAATTTTGACCTCCATTTCAGTTAGGCCCTTTATACATTGCATTTCAAGTCCTTCATCTTTATGGCATGTGCAACTTGGTCCCTAACTTCACCGATTTGTACACTTTTAGTCCCCTTCTTCACATTTTCACTCCGTTTTTCGCGAATTCGAGTATCAAGCCTACAAACATACAAAATTACACAATTATGCATAGAAATCAACTCAATTTAAATTTCAATTAAATACAAAAAGTGCTAAATAAGTGTGTAAAAACACACTTATCACACCCCCAAACTTGAGCTCTTGCTAGTCTCGAGCAAGATTAACTTCTAACATAACCATGCAAATGCGACAATTGTTAACACATTAGATAGCTCGCAAAGAATATCAGAGAGTTTAAAAATTGTCTACCAATTCACAACTATGCTCCAAATAATGCTGTATAAAATCATTTAGCTTATCCGTAGTTCGATCAGTGTAATGTGTGTATAGTCATTCTCAATCATTATCAAAACTAGAAAACAATCATTAAAATGGAAAAAATTTTGACATTGATTCCAACCCAACCCTTTGTAGTCAAATATATCCTTTCACGCTCGTAAGATTCACACTCAGAATAGATATTTTCTTTCATTTTCCCAAAGTGTAAATCTAAAGGGTTCTCTCCATTCACTCTTTTCTTTTTCAGCACTAGTTTGGTTGGATCTAACCGGCAATTTCAACATATATAAATGTGATGATTCTCCACTAATGATTGCGTTACAATCAAGCTTATACTAAGTAAGTCAAACCCACTAGTTATCTACGCCCAAGATCAATCAATTGCACCAAATCAAAGTTTCAACAAAAGCTCAAAATTCACCTCACTCCCTTAAGCTTTCTTCTTGACCCCTGTAGCAAGCTTTAGGTCGGTAACTCCTCGGTTGTTTAGACCAAAGGGTACCAGGTTTTGAAATACCCCAATGGACTTAATAACTCGAGTCAAAAAGGCTACGAAGTGAGACATAAGTTTTAACACAGTGCAATATTCTTTTTTAAGCAACAGTACGGCGTAGATTCCTAGCATACGGTCAATACCTAGCTTATACTTGGCAACAGACACTCCACACAATCATTTTATCAACATGCATGGAATCAACACATTTTTCAACAAAATCATTTACCGACTCAACCACCCCCAAACTTGTTTCACAACATGGTAAAGTAGAGGAGAAATGGGTATAGGTTGATAAAATTTTGCAACAATACTCACAACCTAAGTTCTACCAATTCAAAAAGTTTCCATAAAACAATCATTTCCACGTCAAAATAACAATCAATCCTGACTATGTGCTCAATGAAACTCATAATCTCACATGGATAAGCAATTTCTCAGAAAAATTTTTTGGCGACATAACAAAGATAATTCGGCAAAAACATAGTTTGTGAATCAACAACAATTCCAACTTCATGCAAATAACAGACGGCAAGGCCATCTAACATGTCAATACAACATCATCGCCAATCAAAGCACACAGTAAAGCCGGCAAGGCTCAAATATATCCAACAACACAACATCAGTAGCGGGCAAGGCTCAATACCCCCAAACTTAATCAACACATTGCCCTCAATGTGTAAAGAACAAACGAAAGGAAAATAGAGACTTCCCTGAATTCCATGTGAAAGGTACCAAGGCATGCGTCCGGACTGGTGACGCACTTGAGTAGCTCGGACAAATAACCTTTTTGTACATTACTGTGATCAGGACCTGCGAAAAATCAGAAACATAGTGGAACTGCAATCATGGCCTACAAAAATAGCGGCATTAGTTCACAAATATAATAATAATAAAAGCAGTAAACACACTAAAAACATAAAATAAAGCAGTAAAAACGTTGGATTGTCTCCCAACAAGCGCTTGGTTATAGTCGTTAGCTCGACTATAGGACTCAAATCATTCAGGATTATTCAGAAGAACGGCGGACTGTTCTTTATCAAAGTCATTTCCCAAATATGGCTTCAATCTCTGGCCATTGACTTTGAAATTCCCGTCTTTGTAGTAAAGCTCAATTGCTCCATGTGGAAAAATTTGTGTGATGGTATAAGGTCCCGACCATCTAGAGCGGAGTTTACCAGGGAATAACCGGAGTCGAGAATTATAAAGAAGAACTTGCTGTCCAACATAAAATTCCCGCTTAACAATGTTCTGATCATGCCATCTCTTTGTCTTTTCTTTGTAGAGACGAGCACTCTCATAAGTATCGAGACGAATCTCATCAAGTTCATTGAGTTGGAGCAACCTCTTCGCACCAGACAACTTTTCATCAAAATTTAAAGCTTTTATAGCCCAGTATGCCCAGTGTTCGAGTTCGACAGGTAGATGACATGCTTTTCCAAATAACAAGCTATATGGTGACATACCAATAGGAGTTTTAAAAGCAGTGCGGTATGCCCATAACGCATCGTCCAATTTCTTGGACCAATTTTTCCACGAAGCATTCACTGTCAACTCGAGAATTCTCTTTAACTCTCGGTTTGAGATTTCAACTTGGCCACTCGTTTGGGGGTGATAAGGTGTAGCCACACGATGCTTTACCCCATACTTGGCCAAAAGTGAGTCTAAAAGACGATTACAGAAATGTTTGCCTCCGTCACTAATGATAACTCGGGGAGTGCCATAACGAGAAAAAATGTTTTTCTTGAAGAAGTTCACGACTACCCGAGAATCATTAGTAGGTAAAGCCACAACCTCAACCCACTTAGACACATAATCAACAGCCACCAGAATGTACTGGTTTGAAAATGACGATGGAAATGGCCCCATAAAATCAATGCCCCACACATAAAAAATCTCTACCTCTAATAGCGAAGTCAACGGCATCTCATTTGGCCTGGAAATGTTACCCGTACGTTGACATTATCACATTTAAAGACGAGTGTGTGAGCGTCTTTAAATAGAGTGGGCCAGTAAAAACCAGATTGAAGTACTTTGGCTGCAGTTTTCACAACACCAAAGTGTCCACCATATGGAGAAGAATGACATCTACCAAGAATGTTCTCCATTTCATTTTCAGGTACACATCTTCGAATGATCTGATCCGGACCCCTTTTAAACAACAAAGGATCTTCCCAAAAGTAGTGCTTGATATCAGCGAAGAACCTTTTGCGTTGTTGAAATGAAAGCTCAGGGGGTATGATACCACTTGCAAGATAATTGACATGGTCCGCATACCATGGCAAAGCAGATACTTGCAATAATTACAGAATTTGCAGTAGTTGTTCGTCTGGAAATACCTCATTAATATCTCCTTCCAACACGTCTTCGGGTTGCTCGAGACGAGATAAATGATCAGCTACGACATTTTCAGTTCCCTTCTTATCTCAAATCTCGAGGTCAAACTCCTACAGAAGGAGTACCCATCTGATCAATCTCGGCTTTGCATCTTTTTTAGCCAACAGATATTTGATAGCCGAATGATCAGTGTAGACGATGACCTTTGAACCAATGAGGTAAGATCTAAATTTATCGAACGCAAACACTACTGCAAGCATTTCCTTCTCAGTAGTGGCATAGTTCAACTGTGCATCGGTAAGAGTTCTACTAGCATAGTAGATCACATGCAGGATTTTATCTCGCCTCTGTCCTAAAACTGCTCCAACAGCATAATCACTAGCATTGCACATCAGCTCGAATGGAAGATTCCAATCCGGAGCTGCAATGATAGGAGCAGTAATGAGTTTTTCTTTCAAAGCATTGAAAGTAATGAGACATTCTTGAGAGAAATTAAAAGTAATATTCTTCTCAAGTAAGGAGCACAGGGGTTTTGTAATTTTTGAAAAGTCTTTTATGAACCTCCTGTAAAATCCAGCATGTCCAAGAAAACTCCTAATCCCTCTTACAGTGGTAGGTGGGGGCAATTTTTCAATCACTTGAATTTTTGCCTTGTCCACCTCAATTCCTTTCAGGGATATCCGATGGCCAAGAACTATGCCTTCTTGTACCATAAAATGGCATTTTGCCCAGTTCAGTACCAAATTGGTGTCTTCACAGCGTTGGAGCACTCTCTCCAGATTATTCAGGCATCCATCAAAGGAACGCCCAAATATTGAGAAATCATCCATGAAGATCTCAATACATTTCTCAATCATGTCTGAAAAAATTGCCATCATACAGCGTTGGAAAGTTGCAGGTGCATTACAAAGGCCAAAGGGCATTCTCCTGTACGCAAAAGTACCGTACGGGCATGTAAAAGTGGTTTTTTCTTGGTCTTTCGGAGCTATGAGAATTTGATTGTAGCCCGAATAACCATCAAGAAAACAGTAATGTGAATACCCTGCCAACCGCTCTAGCATCTGATATATGAAAGGAAGAGGAAAATGATTCTTTCTAGTCGCAGTGTTCAACTTGCGGTAGTCAATGCACACTCTCCAACCAGTAACAGGTCGGGTAGGTATCAGTTCATTGTCTTCATTCTCTACCACTGTGATACCTCCCTTCTTTGGTACGACTTGAACAGGACTTACCCAAGGACTATCAGAGATGGGATAGATAATGCCTGCATCAAGCCATTTCACAACTTCTACTCGCACCACTTCCTTCATATTCGGGTTAAGTCGCCTTTCATGCTCAACTGATGGCTTAAATCATTCTCCATCAGTATCTTGTGCATACAAAAAGACGGACTAATTCCTCGAATATCAGTAATCGTCTACCCAATGGCTTCCTTATGTTCTCGAAGAACTCGAAGTAGCTTCTCTACTTCTAGCTCACTCAAGGAGTTAGAAATGATAACCGGAAGCGTGGATGATTCACCCAAATAAGCATACCTCAAATGAGGTGGAAGAGTTTTCAATTCAAGCGTACTTTTTGGTGTGATGGAAGTGGTGGTGGAGAAGTTTTGTCCAACTCCTCAAAATATGGTGCCCTGATGAAAGTGTGGGAAGGTACTGCATTCAAGTAATTCACCATGTCCTCAACATCAGGGTTACCATCATTAATATGCGACGAACTGATAAGGCATTTTTCAAGATGATCAAGATTCAGCAACCAATTCATCAATGATATCAACTCTAAAGCAATTTTCGGATGCCGACGGGTACTTGACAGATTTCAAGATATTAAATGTAACTTGCTCATCTTGTACCCGTAAGATGAGTTTCCCTTCTTGCACGTCGATCAGAGCTCGACCTGTGGCAAGAAATGGCCGCCCTAAAATGATAGGGATATCATGATCTTCCTCCATGTCGAGAATAATGAAGTCAGCTGGAAAGATGAACTTGTCAACTTTCACTAACACATCCTCCACGACACCACGAGGATACGTAATAGAACGATCGGCCAATTGCAAGGATACCGTAGTAGCCTTGACTTCTCCCAATCCCAATTTTCGAAAAATCGACAATGGCATCAAATTAATGCTAGCTCCAAGATCACACAGTGCTTTACTAATATTCAGATCACCAATGACGCATGGAATAGTAAAGCTGCCTGGATCTTTGATTTTTGGAGGTAACTTGTTTTGGAGGATAGCACTACACTCTTCAGTTAGCATCACCGTCTCATGCTCCTCAAGCTTTCTTTTGTTAGAAAGGATATCTTTCATGAATTTCGCATAGCTCGGCATTTGAGCTAGAGCATCAACAAACGGGATATTGATGTGTAGTTTCTTGAAGACCTCCAAAAATTTACCAAACTGTACATCCAACTTGTGCTTCTGGAGCCTTTGTGGGAAGGGGATAGGTGGTACATAAGTCTTAACTGGTGTAGAAGCCTTCGATGATAATGGCTCGACTACATCAGTCTTACTCGGTTCAGGATTTCCATTCGGTTCCTGTACCACCTCTTTCTCAGCAGTAGGTGTAGTGGGTCGTACTACTGTGGGATCAGACAATTGTATCCCACTTCTGGTAGTAACAGCTTGTGCCTTCTCTCGAGGATTAGTCTCAGTGTCACTTGGCAAAGCCCCTTGAGGCCTCTCAGAGAGAAGTTTAGCAATCTGGCCCACTTGCCTTTCCAGATTCTTCAAAGAGGCATCATTGCGTTCTTGGTATTACAACTGATGATTTGCTAATTTAGCAATGGCCTCTTCCCAACCTTCCTTCTTCTCTTGTGGTTTAGGATTCAGTACATTTTGATTGTTCCCATAAGAGAAGTTGGGATGATTACGCCACTATGGTTATAAGTCTGCGAATAAGGATTGAACCCAGGGCGTTGAAAATTTTGAGTATATGCCAGTTGCTCAGGTGGTCCCGAACTACTGGCAATCAAAGGACAACTAGGACTGGGATGGTTAGCTCCACATAAATCACAAACAGGCGGTGATTGTATCATGTGAGCTGAATGCGAGCTGGAAGAGGATGTCGAAAGCCCTTCTACTTTACGTGCTAAGGAGTCGATCTTAGATAAAACTAAGGAATATGCTTTACTGTCTCGAGCTCCACTAACTCCTATTTTAGCACGTCCATCCGGCCACATAGCACTTTGTTCACTCATCACCTCAAATAGATCATACGGCTCTCGGATACTTTTGTTTTGGACAGATCCGTTTGACGATGAGTCGACATTTGAGCGATGAGAAGGAGTTAAACCGGCATAGAAGTATTGGACTTGCTGGGCTAAATTAATCCCATTGTTTGGGCACTTTCTGAGCATGTCCTTGAATTTCTCCCAGGCTTCATGAAAAGTCTCCGAGTCCAGTTGTTGAAAAGTGGTTATATCGTGCTTGAGTTTGGCAACACGAGCGGGTGGAAAGAATTTAGTTGTGAATTTTTGTACCAGTTCTACCCAGCTCATGATACTCCTCGGCGGTAGAGTGTCGAGCCACTCTCTCGCCTTATCTTTCAGAGTGTGCACGAATAACCTCATTCTGATGGCCTCCTCACTCACTCCTTCATAAATGAAATTGCTAACAATTTCCATAAATCGAGCCACGTGAGCATGAGGGTTTTCATCTATTCTCCCATAAAATGATATGGTGTTGGAGAATAGATTAATTACATCAGGTCTCAGTTGAAAATTCGGATGCCCAAAAGGAGGATAGATTATTCCTGATTGATTCTCAACTACGGGACGGTTCAGAAAATCCCTAAACAACATATCTTCCTCATTAACAACGGGATTCTGGATCCTTCCTGCTTGGTTATTGAAACCAGGCGGAATACCATCCCTCGGGGCATGTTCTGGCTGAATGAGAGGGTCAACAGGGATTCCTTGTCGATCCATCTCAATCTGTTGTCTTCTCAACTCGTGCTGTTCACGCATTCTTTTTCGAAAAGCCTCCTCGATTTCTGGATCAAATTCAGCTAAATCGAGACTTCACGAACGATGCACAAAAAGTCAACGAGTTAAGAGTTTTACAAATCAAAAGACAACCACAGTTTTGGATTTTTGAGAGAAAATTAAAAATTACAAAAATAAAATTCGTTAAAATGAAAGACAATTAAACTGACAAATTGAACTAACACTCCCCGGCAACGGCGCCAAAAACTTGTTCGCTAAAATCTATGCCACAAGTGTACGGGTCGAGAACAAGTAGTAAAAGTGGACCTAAAGAGTCCAAGTCGATCCCTCAGAGAGTGTGGAATTCAATTTGAAGTTTATCAGTCTTAATTTTCACGACGACACACACAGAGATTTAAAAATGATTTAAAAACTCTAAAAACTACAGTTAGACTAAAAACTGATAAAATAACAGATAAAAAGGTAAAAAGGTTCGATTTTGAAAAGATGTTGGAATTTATGTTTTCGCTTAACCTATACTTCATTAATGTCAATTCGATCACGTGCAGATGCTAATCATCAAAATAAGTAATCAGACCCGATTTTCCTGTTTTAGCTAATACCCTCTTTCGAGTGCATATTAACCCTAATTAATCAATTCATACCGCATATTTCTATGTCGATACAAAGTTAACCAATTGCATGAATATCTGTGAAAATGCTCAACGGATCACTCAGAGTAGGTGTATATTTCTATATCACCTAAATGCACAAAAGATATACTAATGCAAATCCGAGGTATCAATCATTTCGGTCTAACAAATGTAATCATTTTTCAACAATCACATAAATACCTAATTACCATATTTATTGATATCACATAAATGAAGTAATTTTCAACATGATGATCGATACACTATTATTTTGACAATCAATGCATAGTAAAATTCTAACAAACATATAATCGACATTAATGAAACATTAGGTTAAATTACTTTATAAATTCCAACATAAAAATTTAGTTCATCATCATAAATTGATAACAAAGAAGATTATTCAAATCATACATGCCAAACTTTGGAAAAACAAATGAAGAACACAAAGTTTTTAAGATAAAACCCTTGAAGATCAAGTTTGAATCCCTCCAATGGATTTCCAAGCTTTCCTTGATGTTTGATCCCTAGCTATCAATCTTTCTTCTCCAAAACCAAGCCAAGATCAACACAAAAGAAAAGAAAGAGAAAAGAAAAGAGAAGAGAAAGCTAGAGAGAAATTCTAAAAACTAAACTATCAAAACTAAAAACTAAAACAAATAAAACTAATATATTCCTATATATTCTCCCCAAAAAAAATGTGTAGGCACTTAATAAATATCAAGGATAGATATTTTGTTTACTTAGCAATTAAGTAATCAAAATATCAAAGGAAAATTGCATCTAAGTCCCCAACTTTTGGAAAGTGACAAAATGGTCCTTCAACTTTAATTTAGTACAATTTGGTCCTTGAATTTTGACCTCCATTTCAGTTAGGCCCTTTATACATTGCATTTCAAGTCCTTCATCTTTGTGGCATGTGCAACTTGGTCCCTAACTTCACCAATTTGTACACTTTTAGTCCCCTTCTTCACATTTTCACTCTGTTTTTCGCGAATTCGAGTATCAAGCCTACAAACATACAAAATTACACAATTATGCATAGAAATCAACTCAATTTAAATCTCAATTAAATACAAAAAGTGCTAAATAAGTGTGTAAAAACACACTTATCAATAACCCAAATAGCATCATGACTCTTTACTGATTTTGGTAATCCCGTTACAAAATCCATGGAAATTTTCTCCCATTTCCATTCTGGTATATCCAAGGGATTCAACAACCCTGATGGTCTCTGATGTTCAGCCTTAACTTGCTGACATGTCATGCATTGAGAGACAAACCTTGCATTGCAACCCTTCATGTTTCTACAACAAAAGGTGTTGCGCAAATCACAATGCATCTTTGTCCCTCCTGGGTGGCACGCATATGGTGCTGAATGAGCTTGTGTCAAAATCTCATTCTGGATATATTCATCCTTCGGCACACAGAGACGTCCTCTGAATATAAGTGCCTTATCAGAGGCAATCTCGAAACCTATTCTCTTGCCAGTTCCAACTTCGGATCTAATCTTTTCCAAGAATTTATCTCCAGCTTGAGCTGTTATAATCCGACCTCTCAAGTCTGGTTTAACGCTCAGATTTGCCAATCTAGAAGATCCTTGGACTGATGGGGTTCGCACTTCGATTCTTAGATTCCTCAAATCTCGAATCAACTGATCTTGCGTCATTCCTAAAGCTAATAACGATCCAGCGTTCTTTCTGCTCAAAGCGTCTGCAACCTTATTTGCTTTACCCGGGTGGTAAAGAATGTGCAATCATAGTCCTTTACCAGCTCTAGCCATCGTCGTTGTCTCATGTTTAGTTCCTTCTAAGTGAAGAAATACTTGAGACTCTTGTGATCGGTGTAAATCTCACATTTACTCCCGTACAGATAGTGTCGCCAAATCTTAAGAGCATACACGACAGCTGCGAGCTCTAAATCATGTGTTGGGTAATTCTTTTCGTGTGGTTTCAACTGTCTTGAGGCATATGCTATCACCTTGCCATTCTGCATCAAAACACAACCTGAACCATTTTTGGATGCATCGCTGTAAATAACGCAACCTTCAGATCCATCTGGTATCGTCAGCCTGGTGCTGAAACGAGTCTGTTCTTAAGTTCCTGAAAGCTTTGTTCACACTGTTCTATCCACTAAAACTTAACTCCCTTCCTGATCAACTGAGTCATAGAACCTGCTATTTTAGATAAACCCTCTATGAATCACCGATAATATCCAGCTAATCCCAGAAAACTTCTCACATCTCCAACGTTTGCAGGTATTGGCCAATTTGTTACAGTTTCAACTTTAGAAGGATCAACATCGATACCTTTAGCTGTAACAATATGACCCAAGAAACCTACTATCTCAAGCCAAAATTCACATTTCTTGAACTTAGCATACAACTTTTCTGCTCTCAGCGTTTCCAACACAATCCTCAAATGTTCTTCATGTTGTGCGGAGTTCCTGGAGTAGATCAGTATATCATCGATAAAAACAATAACGAATTTATTAAGATACTGATGGAAAACTCGGTTCATCAAGTCCATAAATATTGCAGGTGCGTTCGTGAGACCGAACGGCGTCACTGTGAACTCATAATGTCCATATCTTGTTCTGAACGCTGTCTTTGGTACGTCAGCTGGCGAAACCTTTAGCTGATGGTACCCAGATCTCAAATCAATCTTCGAGAAGATTGTAGTACCTTTCAACTGATCTAATAAGTCTTCGATCCTGGCATAGGGGATACTTATTCCTTATCGTCAACTTGTTAAGTTCTCGATAGTCGATGCACATCCTCGTGCTTTCGTCCTTCTTCTTTACAAACAGCACAGGTGCACCCCACGGAGATACACTTGGCCTGATGAAACCCTTCTCTAGCAATTTCCCTAATTGCACCTTCAGTTCTTACAACTCTTTCGGTGCCATGCTGTACGGAGCTTTAGAAACAGGGGCAGCTCCTGGTACCAAATCGATGGAAAATTCTACTTGCCTATCCGGCGGAGCGCCGGGCAGATCGTCTGGAAAAAGGTCACCGTACTCGCATACTACTGGCACTGAATCCAGAGTAATCTCATCTACGGGTTTGTCTTGAAGACTAACCAAATAGCCATGACAACTATCCTTGGCTAATAGCTTCTCCGCTTGTAAAGCCGAAATCAGGCAAAGAAGTGCCTTGATCCCCGTCCCATAAAATCTAAATACTTCTTTACCATCTTTACGAAAAATAACCTCTTTCTCGTGGCACATAATTGCGCTACGGTTGGTGCTGAGCCAATCCATACCTAGAATAATATCGAAATCTCTCATTCAGATAATATTCAGGTCTGCCTCCAAAACTTGACCATCAAAATCTATTTGTACTGTCTTGACTATCTTATTAGTATCGATAGTTTCTCCTGATGGCAAACTAACTTCAAGGGTACTACCAGTCTCTATACCTATTAGGTTCAGTCTTTCTAAACATGCATCGGATATAAACGAGTGTGTGGCTCCCGAGTCTATAAGGACATATACGGGTATTCCGGAAATAGATAGTATACCTGATATCATATTAACATGCTTAAGATGGGAAGGAAAATACAGCATGAATGCAGTTAAGATATGTACAAGAATACCAGTTTAACTAGTATACCTGCGATCACGTCGGAATCCTCTGCGGCATCCATAGCGAACACTCTGGCTGTCCCCTTTCGGTTCTGGCCTGGGTTCGTCTTCTGATTGGAACCCTGGGCAAACACAGGACGACAGTCTAATGCAAAGTGACCCGGCTGACCGCATTTGTAGCAGACGCCCTTTCCATAAAGACACTCTCCTTCTAACACTTAGGGCAGGGTGGAGTGACATTGGTCATCTGTCTCCCTATTGGCCCTGGATTCGGCCTCTTGTTAAATGTTTGATTCCGATTTTGATTTTGATTCTGATTCTGATTGCGGTTTGGACCTCGCCACTTCATCTTCCCTTGATACCTCTGCTCATTATGGTTGCTTTGGTTCCCAACTCTCATATCGGCATAGGCCACTGCTTGAGCCTTCTTCACTACCTCTCTCTAGTTCGGCAGCTCATGTGAACTGACAATCTGTCGGACATCAAAGAGTAGACCTCTCTCAAAACGTCTTGCCTTTTGGAACTCAGTATCCACCAGATGTGGAGCATAACGTGACCGAACTTCCTCTCGTATTCCGTTATATCCATTTCGCCCTGTACCAAACGCAAAAACTCAGACTCCTTGTGGTCTCTAAGGGCTTGTGGGAAAAACTTATCCCTGATTTCGTTCTTAAACTTGTCCCAAGTTAGAGCTGCTAGCTGCTCTTCACTCTTCGTCCGAGATGCCGATTCCCACCAAAAACCAGCTCTTCCGATTAACATAAATTCTGCACAGCCCTACTTTCTTATCCTCGGGGCAAGATATGTGCCTGAAGATCTTCTCGATGGACTGGAGCCACTCTTCTACTGCTAGTGGACCATCTCCGCCATCAAACGTAGGTGTGCGGTATCTCCTGAATTGTTCAATCACTGGTACCGTAGGGTTAACTGGTTGAGGAGCTTGTCTCATCTCTTGTACCGCGTTCAGTAATTCTCTGATGATGTCGGCTTGGGTTGGTGGTGCCATAACCTTCATAATGTTAAAAGTAGTTCGTAAAGGTTGAACTAAGTGTACCAACATCGAAGAAGGTAACTCAAAAATAATGAAAATTGAAAACCAAACATCATTTCATCTAAAACTCAACTTCTTTTAATGAAGGTACATGGGTAGGAAGGCATGAATGCCGAACACTTTTTTTTTAAGACAATAAATGTCGAGTCTACTCTAACTTCTATCTCTCTACTCTCCTTTGGTTACACATGATTCAGTGTCCGAGAACTCTCCTAGTGCTGGATCAGTATCTTCTTCTGGTTCTTCTTCTTCTGGGTCTTCTTCGGGATCTAACCCGTTCTCTTGCTCAGGTTCGGGCTCGGGCTCGGGCACTGGCTCATATTCTGGCTCCCCTTCAGGTACAACTCCAAAGCGATCCTCAAAGTACATGGGCCAATATACCACAAATCTCACGCAGAATGTATCATATTCCATATCCACATTAGGTGACGTAAGAGCATCCATGTATATGCTACGAGCTACTTCCGCATAGTCGCCTCAGAAAGTCGAGAGTAAGTGATGGATCGACTGGCGATTACAGGTCACGTAGCCATGCTGTATGGCCTGCTCACGTACGACATTCAACTGCTCTATGTGTTGGGCAATTGTCCAATCAAGTCTGGGCCTGAAGCTGTCGTAATCTCTAACGGTTTGTTCTACGTCACTGGGTGCATTTCTACGAAAGGGGTGCCATGTCCTAAACCAATTATGCAAAGTCCAATTAAGTGGGGTTATTCATCTCTTCTTAGTTAAAATTTACGAGGACGTAAAAAAAAATTTAGAAAACTATTTCCAATTATGCTCAAACTCGTCTTTCTTTCTTTCTTTCTAATTCGGATACACTTTTTTTCTCTTTCTTCTGAATCTCATAAATCATTACAATATGCATCTGAAAATAAAATGACGATAAATTTCGTAAACTTCTCTTCTTTCGGAGTCGGCGGATCGAATGATGGCAGTGGCAACTTTCATTAATGATAATTAAACAATTTAGAATGTCTCTTTGAAAAATTTTATTTTTGAAAATTTTGCCAGTCTACAGAAACGCAGACCAGCTCTGATACCAAGCTGTAGCGCCCCGAGTTTCGTTAACCCAGATTGCCACGTCATCGTCTTCTGTAACTGATTTAATTAAAAAGTTTTGCGAAAAATAACTAAAATTCAAACTTCGCATTTATAACGGCAAAAATCTCGTCGACAACAAAACTCATTTTAATAACTTAAGAAAATTGATTAAATTTCAAATCTCGAGTTTTTGAAATACTGAAATAACAAAGTACATTAATAGTGTTCAAATCCGAAATTTTCAAATATAAATAACTGAATTCATCAAATTGTTGCCATACTGCCCATCAATCACGATCGCCTCCGAAGTCTGCAAATATTGTTAAAGTAACGGGGTGAGTATTTCAAAGAAATACTCAGTAGACTAATCGCCAATAATTAATTTACAGAATAATTGAACACATACTTATGCAATATACAACGTGATATCATCATCATCTTTGGTTCATTTTCTTGAAAATCATAGGCTCTTTAAAAACATAGGCTGAGGGTAGTCTCGTCTCGTGCATTTAAGCACATAAGTTATGGTAAGCATAACAATATCATATATCTCATATGACATATTCTCTTCTCATGCATTAAAGCATATAATTCACGTAAATTCACATAAGACATGCAATTATAATTTAAACTAATTAATGGTGGCGAGTCTACCCAAATGTCTCGATTTGCGTGAAAAGTGGAGCGAGATGAAATCTCAATCTCCTAATTGTTCGTACGTATCGTCTAGCCAAAAATAGAAAATAAGTTTGAATTAGTATTTCGAATATTTAAGGCTTTAAAGTGATAAAATAAAGTTTAGGATTGAATTGGAAGTTATTGAATTTGAATTTGACAAATCTAAGGGTTGAAAATACTATTTTTAAAGTATTGGAGCTAAATGTGAAAAATAGGAATTCTAGGGACTTAATTGAAAGCTATTGAAACTGAAAATAAATGTTTAAGGGCCGAAATTGAACTTTTATAAGTTATGGTCTAAACTGTAAATTTATTAAAACTGAAAATAGAAGTTTAGGGCTGAAATAGTAACTTTTAAAAGTTAGGGACTAAACTGTAAATATATTAAAACTGAAAATAAAACAAAAAGGCTGAAATTAAACATTTTCAGAATTTAAGGACTTAATTAAAAATATGTTAAAACTGAAAATAAAATATTAAGGACTGAAATAATAATTTATAAACTTGGGGACTTAAATTAACATTTACTAAAATTGAAAATAAAATTAAAAGACTGAAATTAAAAACATTTAAAACATAAGGACTTAATTAAAACAACTTAAAAATCGTGGGGCCAGGGCTATAATTTTCTAAAATTAAAAAAATAAAAACAAGAACATTTCATTTCTCTCCCTCTCATTAGAGAAAGGGAGAGAGGCGACGGGAAGGGAAAGGGCTTCGCCCCTTCCTGATTCCACCACCATCGACCGGCGGTCGGTGGCAACCTCAGTGCCACCAGGGTGTTGTGGCTTCGGGGTGTGGGTGCAGGCGAGTGGGAGGGAGTTGGTGCACGGACCGAGGCTCGTCCAAGGCTTGGGGTTCGATTTTTCATTTGGATTTTCTTGGTGATTCAAGCTCGAGTAATGGTTAGGGAAGCAAGGTAAGTTCATGGGTGGTCTTTATTTTCTTAATTGGCTTGGTGGTTCGGTTTGGGCAGTGAGGTTTTGGTGCAGTGATATTGGTGGAATTCGAATGGTGGTTCTGGGTGTTGGTGGTTCGATTTCTGCTGTGAGGTGGTGAAATGGTCTCGGTTTGGGCTTGTTTTGTTGATGGCGTTGTTACTTGGGCATTGGCAGAGGTGGCTACTGCTCGAAGTTCAATTTGATGTGCGTGTGTTTTGGAGGGCTGCAGTTTAGGTATTGGCATGGTGGTTTGGGCAGTGACGGTTCAGCCAACTATGGGCTGCTGAGGCTTGGTGGTCAGTGGCGTGAATGGGTTTTTGGGTCAGTGAGCTTGGTAGTTTGAGGTGGTGGTCTCGTGAGGGAGGTGAATGGGCTGCATTGTGCAGTGGCTGTGGTGTGTGAGGTTGCAGCTTGGGGAGCTCACTGTTGATGCTAGAAATGGTTGTTCTAGTATCAATGGTGACCCAAGTGAAATGGAGTTGAGAGTGTGAGAGGGAGATGGTGTTGATACTAGAAATTGATATTCTAGCATCCACATTAATCTCCAAGAATTGAGGAAAAAGAGAGAGAGCTTACCAAAAATAGCTGCGGGAATTGTGGAATGGGAGAGAATGGATAAGGTTGATATATGAATAGTAATGATTAGGGCACAAATTTCTAGGTGGGTAATTGGGCCAAGAATTGTTGGGCCTAGCATTTGGGCTGTAGGGTTTTCCAATTGGGTTTAGGTGATTTGGGTTAAAATGATTTCCTTATTGGACTTGTATAATTGGACTTAAATATTGGGCTCTAAATATTGGACTTGAATTATTAAATTTGGATCCAAATAAAATAAATCCGAATTGAAATTAAAATGATTACTCGATATTGGATTTGATTCGAAATAATTTAAATTCATTTATAACGGCTAGACGAACGTGCTATTTCTTTAAAATTAGGGTTAAGGTTTAGCGACACATTTTTCGAGAAATAATTTTATATCATTTAAAAGTTCTCGATCGCTAAAGCGAATGTGCTAGGTTTCCCTAACTCCACCTTCAGCGACTACTCTCTTCACCTTGTATTTCCTCACTTACAGGTTCGGATTCAGCTTTCAAACATGGCATTTCGCTCTCATTGAATGTAACATCTCGACTCACAATGATTTTAACTCCTTTCGGCTCCTATCCCACAACCTATACCCATTGACACCTTCGGGGTAACCTAGAAAAACACATTTCCTAGCTCTAGGTTCAAACTTTCCCTCACTCTGATAAGAAAAAGCAGTGCAGCCAAAAGTTCTAATCTAGGAGTAATCACTAAGTTTACCAAACCATTTTTCATGCGGAGTATCACCATTCAATGCAGCAGATGGAGTCAAATTAATCAAATAACAAGCAGTCATAACAGCATCGCCCCAAAATGACTTCGGGACTCCAGAACTTAACATCATGCAACGTACTTTATCAAGTATGGTTCTATTCATCCTTTCTGCTACCCCATTTTGTTGGGAAGTGTAAGGAACCGTTTTATGCCTTGTTATTCCACTTTCCTTGCACATATTATCAAAATCAGTGTTACAAAACTCTAGACCATTATCAGTTCTCAAAAACTTGATCTTTTTACCGGTTTGGTTTTCAACTTGTCTTTTCCAATTATTAAATTTATCGAAAGTGTCGGATTTCTCTTTCAAAAGATAAACCCACACTTTCCTAGTATAGTCATCAATAATAGACAAGAAATACCTATTTCCACCTGAGGTGGGAGTGCTAGATGGACCCCACAGGTCCGAATGCACATATTCAAGCATGGTTCTAGTATTATGAACACTCGTGGAGAAAGTAGTTTTATGGTGTTTACCAAGCACACAATGATCACAAAAAGACAAATCAGACACATAGTCATTTCCAAAAGCACATTTTTCATTAAGAAGCTTAATCCCCTTAATACCCACATGTGCAAGTCTATTGTGCCATTTGTGTGTATGATCAGACTTGGCGGAAGAGATAGAGGAGTCTAAACCTCTCATTACTTCCCCAGTGGTTATGCAAATATCATTTTTTCTAATACACTTAATAGAGACAAGTGCACCTTTAATCAATTTCAAAATCTCATTTCCAATTTTACCAGTGAAATCAGATTTCTCAAGTCTTCCTACTGAAATTAAGTTTCTAGACAATTTAGGGATATATTTAATGTCTTTTAAAGTATACACAAAACCAGTATCAAACTTCAACGTAATATCAACCATGCCAACAACATTGTAAGCAGAATTGTCACACAATACAACATGCCCATCATTTGATTCATACAAATTTTCAAACCAATCTTTATGTGATGTCACATGAAAAGATGCACCAGAATCAAGAATCCACTCATGAAAACGAGAATTCGCAGTTGAGTTTAATTCAGTAGAAGAAACAACAGAATTGGTAATCATATAGACTTCACCATCACAATTACCAGAGTTAGACGACAACACATTCACCTCGTCTCTATCTTGACCCTTTTGCTTATTTTTCTCTTTATAGCAATCTTTTATAAAATACCCCGTGTTCCCACAGCCATAACATTTTCTTTCCTTAGTCCTAGATTTGGATCTAGGCTTACCCCTGCTTTTCCTTCTATGTCCATTACTACTAGACTCGCCACTACTTTGATAACCATTATGACTGTTTTGCCTAAACTGAGTTCTACCCCTCATCATGTGAATCTTACCGCTCTTCCTATCATGTTTTTCAGCCCTCATCTCCATCTCTTTACTTCTAAGAGAGTCAACGACAATTTCGGTGTCAAGGTGTCCCTACCATACTTAATAGCATTTTTCACTTCACGATAAATATCAGGTATAGCATTCAGCAGTATAATAGCTTTGTAGGTTTCAGGCACCGACTCTCCACAGTTAACAATATCTTGTACAAGTTTGTTAAACACATCTAAATTGTCATCAAGTTCTTTTGAGGAATCCATTTTGAAACTGAAAAAACGCTCAAGTAAGTAGAGCTTGTTGGGAGTAGATTTAAGCAAATACAAATCTTCCAATTTTTGCCAAAGTTCTTTAGTGGTTTTCAGTTTACCCACTTTTCTCAAAACTGCGTCAGACAAGTGTAAAATAATAGAGGTATAAGCAAGCTCATCAGCTTCTTCTTTTTGTTCTTTTGAAAAATCAGCGGGAAAATTGCCATCAATGGCTTTCGAAACCTTTTGTTGAACCAAAATACCTCACATTTTCTGTTGCCAAATAGAAAAATCACATTTCCAGTAAAAGTTCCCAAATCGAAATTGTGTGTTGCCATTTTCAAACAAGAAACACAGACATAATTAAGCCACACAAAGTAGACCTAGGTTATCAAATGTACACCATTTAAAAAAAATTTCAGACGAGTAAGGTCTAAGTATTCTAGGGACTTATCAATGCAACGGGAGGGTAATCAACAAAACAGTTTCACTCACAATATATCACAAACGATAATATGCTGAAATTAACCAAAAGAGCAAAAAACACTTAGCAAACGAAAAACAGTTAATTCCTAATTTCTAGCACAAGCAATGGTTACCCCACACAGTAACCTCAATCCTATTGTCACTCCACACGATGACGCGCTAGTGCTGAAATTAAAAGAGGATCAGCCAATTTACCAGAGCGGACTCGTCTGAGTTCGTAATTTTCGAGAGTTGCGAATTTACTGCTTTAGGCCACAATTTATGGCCTAAAGTAATTCAGTAAATGTGTTTCGCAGTTACAGCCTCGAATCTGTATCGACCACCGAAAAAGGCCAAAATTGTCCAATATTTTATGCAAAACCTGAAACACTTAAATAAACATATCAGTAAGTTCAGGAAATTAAAATAAACAAACTGCCTGAAAAGTGCTCGCCGGAATCAGCCTCCACGCGCCGCCCACGCGCTACCGTCTGCAGCCCACGCGCCGCCGGTCGTCGGCGCTGTCACCAACACGCGCTCCAAAATAAGGAGCGCCTGAGCCTACTGAGTCCAGGTATGGGCTCAGATTTTTCGGCAGGTGAGTAGTTTGGCCGGAATTTCAAATTGCAGGTTCGGTTTCTCGAAGAAATCGCGAGCTGCCTTCCCTTTTTCTGTCGATTTCACCTGGTTTTACACCAAACCAAGCTCTGATACCAAATGTGAAGATTAACTACCAGCTTTGCACGAAGATACCGGGCTCAGTAACCTTCAATCGACACCACAACAAGAAAACCCAAACCAAAAGTGAAAACCCTCCACAGGTTGCTCTCTCTCGATTTTTGCCTATATCAAGAACTGAAATGGAGAATACAATAGCCACCTACAACAACCACTAAGGCTATAAAAGAATGAGGATCAATATCAAGTGAATCACTACAAACCGAGGCAAAGAGCACAAAGCAAAGAGCCAAGGGACCACCACGAGATTTCCTCAAACAAGGCTGGCTAAATCAAATTCTCAAATAATGCACAGTAATGGACATGGTAAATATAGGGTAGAATTAGGTATGGGCTAGGTCACAAAGTTTAGGGCCCAATAGAGTATAGCTTAGTGGGCTATCAAACCTAGAGAGCCATCCATGTCTTCGGTTTGGGCCATGAGCAACCCTAATTTAAATTAGGTTGCTTCAAATGGCCCAAATGATTTAGTGGTTGGTTTACCAAGTTGTGGTGTCGATAATCGTTCAGTTATCTGGTCGATGCCGACTGAAATACACAAACTTACATCATTGCTCATTATTTTCCCTAACAATATCTGTTGTTTTCCTTTCTAAACATCTAATTTTACTACTTAATTCTTCAACTTTGTTATGGATGTGTGTTCGATATGAAAAAAAGTTGGTTTGATACATATACAGAATGATATGTGAAAATTTTAGATTTATCTTAATACGTCATATCATCAACTCAACGAACTCTTTAACAATCTCAAAATAACGTGAAAAGTATTGTAACATATTAACGGACTCTCAATTTTGCTAAAGATAGGATAAATCATAACAATTTACTTGTTCATCACTTTTGAGCCTTTAATTACTCCCCCCAAGCCTGCACTTGATTGTCTGAACATCATGTTTAAAATTTTGGTATCATGTTTGAAATTTGATATAAATGAGACACTAAACATCTTTATCATTGTAATGCTAAGATCTTTACTCGGAGAAATAGAAGGAACGTTGATTCTGTTGGGTACTCCCTCCTAGTGAGGGAGCCCATTTTGGAGGTATTGGGCTTTCTTCTTCCTAAGGCCCAAGACCAAAGGATTAAAATTTGGAAGGAACCAAAAATTCACACAACACACATACATAGATACAGACATGGCAGAGAACGAGAGCGAGAGAAAAGCTACGGTTCCAGCTTCCATCTTGCCATAGATTGGAGGTCCATTTGAGGTCCAATTTTACTGATATTTTAGTATGTTGTTCATGGCGAAGATAGCTACATTTTGACTGGAGCTGATCGTCCTAACTCCTCTCCATTTCTCCGGGCTTTGCACACTGCTTAGTGAGATTTTTTTTCCATTTTATAGTGTGTATTTGGTTTATGATGTTGTTGTGGTTGATATCCAAGAATCAGATGAATTCTTGATGTTGTGGTAGCCTCAAGAGTGTGTTCTTTGAGAGGCTTATTGTGTATCCCATTATTTTCTAGTGGAAGGCTTTTACTGGACTAGGTCCCGGGGTTTTTCCCTTCACAGGGTTTTCTTCGTTAACTAATCTTGGTGTTAAATTTATATTCTTGCCGGTGTGTGTGAGTTGTTGGAGCTAGCTATTAGTCTTGTCATTTAATTCTGCACATTGAGGGATTGATATATTATTATTTCCGCTGCTTGTGTATTGTATTGGTTCAATCCCCAACAAAGTGGTATCAGAGCTTTGGTTGAGTTTCTGTGGTTGTGGTGAGAATTAAAATGGAGGACTCGGCTAGTGGTATGGTTAAACTCACATCTTCCAATTATTCCATTTGGAAGACTAGAATGGAGGATATGTTGTATTGCAAAGACTTGTTTGAACCCATTGAGTGGAATGGCATGAAACCCGATTCTAAGACTGATGAGGATTGGAAAAAGTTGAATAGAAAGGCCGTTGGACATATTAGGTAGTGGGTTGATCAGAGTGTCTTCCATCATATAGCTAAGGAAGTAGATGCATACAGTCTTTGGCAGAAATTAGAAGGTCTCTATGAAAGGAAGACTGCACAGAACAAGGCCTTTGTCATCAGAAGACTTGTAAACTTAAAGTACAGGGATGGTAATAGTGTTGCAGAGCACTTGAGCAGCTTTCAAGAGTTATTGAATGAGTTGTCTACTATGAAGCTTACACTAGATGATGAGGTGAAGGCTTTACTTCTGTTGAGTTCTTTACCAGACAGTTGGGAAACTTTAGTTGTCTCTCTGAGTAATTCAGCTCCAAATGGTGTGATCACTGTCAACATGGTAAAAGACAGTATGTTTAATGAAGAAGCCAGAAGAAAGGAGCAGGGTGCTTCTTCTAATTCTGAAGCACTTATTACAGAAAGAAGGGGGAGAAACAAAAATAGAAAACATCATGGTGATGACAGGCATGACAAATCTAGAGGAAGATCAAAGTCAAGAAAATGGATAACATGTTATCATTGTGGCAAGCCAGGGCACCTTAAAAAGGAGTGCAGAAAATTGAAAAGAGAACAGTCAAAATGGAAAGGTGAAGAACATAAAGAACAAAAGGAGACTGCTGCAGTTGCATATGAGGCAGATGTACTTATTGCTTATGATGAAGCATTTGCCAGTCTTTCATGCCAGGATACTACATGGATAGTCGATACAGCAGCGTCTGTTCATATTACTCCACGTAGGGATTTCTTTTCATCCTACACCAGTGGTGATTTTGGTTGGATCAGGATGGGAAATGAAGTTAAAGCTAAAACTGTTGGCATGGGGATGTACAATTGGAAACTAGCAGTGGTAACATGTTAGTTCTAAAGGGTGTCAAACATGTTCCTGATATGCGTTGCAGTTTGATTTCTGTTGGAAAGCTCGATGAAGAAGGCTATCACAATCACCTTGGAGATGGCAGTTGGAAATTGAAAAAGGGTTCTCTTGTTTTAGCCAGAGGGAAGAAGATTAATGGCCTCTACAGAACAGAAGCAAAACTTATTCATGGAGAGGTGAATATTGCTGACAATGAAGCCTCTACTGAGCTATGGCATAAGCGGCTTGGTCATATGAGTGAAAAAGGACTTCAAGTTCTTGCTAGAAAGAAGATCCTACACAATGTGAAAGGTACATCACTTATTGATTACGCCCAAAGTGTTACGCGGTGTTGTAGTATAGCTTTGGGGTGTCGTATCCACAGGGAGATGGAAAAGTGATTTAAGGGGTTCAATAACTTTGGGTTCTCGTGAATTTGATGAAGGGAATTTGTTTATTGCATTCAAATGTAAATGTCACCGGAAATAATGATGAAATTTAATATAATATGTAAAATAGTGAAGTTTCGGGGTTCCCTCAATTAGATTGGATCAATCAACATCAACAATTCAAGCATTCTCTACTCAATTAGAAGTTTTTATCCTAACTTTCTAATCGGGTGATTCAAACGATACAAACCAATTTAATTGCACATGTAATCCTAAAATTTATGTTTCCCAAAACATAATCACACATCAATTTATTGAAATCAGACTTAAAGAGCGACTATATATCTCTAACATATAGCAGTAATTAAATCATACCAATAAATGATTTGAAAATCAAACTTGAACAAGTATTTTAATTATTCAATGGAAGAAACATGATTAAATCCATGAAAATCTGAATAAATGTTAAATCTAACTCAAATCTAATTCAAAATACAGGAAAACATAAACCCTAGAATTATTTAAACAATGAAAAACACATCCTAAATTCTAGATCTCCTTAACAATTATCACAATCATCTATTGAAATCAGATTATAAATCGTTCATATACATGTAGCATAAGAAAGTAAATAATCACACCAATAGATTTAACGAAATAAAGATTCAACACATAGTTCAATTATTCGATAGAAAAAACAAGATTGATTCTATAAAAAACTTAATACATGTTAAATCAATTTCAAAATTAATTCATAAATATGAAAATCTAGATCTAGAAATGTATAAATACCAAAGTGCATGAATAAATGATGTTGAAATCCCCGAATCCAATTGAGTTCCTCCCTTGCTTCACCTTTAGTTTAGTTCTTCATAGAGTTTCTTGAGCCAAAAGTGATGGAAGAATGGTGTAGAATGAAGAATGCGGCGTTCTCGGGTGTTTTGAGATGTATTTAGGGTTGAAAAGTCGTGCAAGATATATTGCCAAAAGAGTTTGAGTCGTAGAAGGAAACCAGAAATTTCGTCCAAATTTAACCCCATGCGGCCGCAAGGTACAAACCCATGCGGCTGCATGGAACAAAAAATTGATGCCCTTGAAGTCTCGGTAAGTGCCCATGCGGCCGCATGGTTATAATATTTTCCTGCCAAATAGATTTTAGTATTTGGGTCATAACTTTCTCTACCGATGTCCGATCAAGGTGATTCAAGATACGTTGGAAAGCTAACTCAAAGGGCTACAACTTTGCTTCAGATTCTATCTTCGAATTCAATTGTTTTCCATATCAAACACTGGTCTCAATAGGAAGCTAAAAACTGGTGCGAAACTTTTCACCTTGAAAGTTGATATTTGATAATGTTTTGGCTATTCTTTCACCCCTTTGACTCCTTGCTTCATCCAATTGACCTCTAAGACTCTTGAATCTTCATCACAAGATTAGAAATAGGTTTAGAGTATTTGCACTTTAGTCCCTGAACTTTCACTTTCTTCCAGTTTGGTCCTTTTTCGCTTGGTTCACGTCAATTTCGCTACATTCATCACTTTGTTCTGCAAAACATAAATTGCATAGAGTTAAGATATATTCCAACATTTTAATCAACGATTGCTCATGTTTTGACAGTAAAATAAGTATGTAAAAACACATTTATCAAACTCCCCCAAACTTGAACTATTGTTTGTCCTCAAACAATAACATAACTCAACTCTACAAATAACATGGTTTAACAATATGCCGTGTCTCAGGTTTGGAATTCGGTAATCAAACAAGTGAATAATTACAACAGTGTAAAAATTAAATAAGTCTCCACCTGTTATATGCATAACCGTCGCGTGTGTGTGAAAACTCCTGTCAACATCTTAAGATTTGTGATTGGTTCAAGATTTGTCCCAAAGTAGTCCAATATATCATTTCCTCTCTCGAGAGATTCACACACCCCCAAACTTATGATTTTCACTCATTTTTCCCGGAGTGCATCCTAGGTTCAACTTTTCAATTCTATTCCTTACTCTCTCATAGTTTGGATAGACTTTACTCTTACAAGTTCACACTTCAACAAATCGAGATTCTCCTATATTTTTGATTGCTTCTACCATTGAGACTAGACTAAGTTAATTGCTTCTCATCAAAGGTAAAGTTTTGTCAACTGGATGCTTGGGGCATAATCAATGTATTTGAAAGGAAATTTTTTTATTTTTATTTTTTTTCATCTCTCTTTTTTTTTTTTAGTATCTTCTCATTTGCTTTCTGTATAACCCATGTAGCGAGCTTTAGGCCGGTAACTCCCAAGTCAGATGACCATAGGGCACCAGGTTTTAAATCACCTTCACAGGCTTAATCACCCGAGTTATACAGGCTCGAAAAGATGCTTTTATGTATCCGAATTAGTGCAATGCCCTTTTCTTTCATACATCCGACTTCTAAAACAAGCCTCTAACTTAAAACTTTCACCTCGTTTTCATCTCAATAGGTTTCGGACAATCCACACAAGATTTTCATGCATGGAATCCCTATTCATCTCGGTGTTTTTCAGCAAAGTTCAACAATTTCCAAACTAGCCTATATTTGGATTTATGGAATACGACATTAGAGGTTATTTGGTTGTATCACTAAGTTCCACTATCCTCTACATATTGAACCGCATCACTAACTCAAAATGCTAACATAAGTGTCGTGCATAGAAAATGTCAAGTTGTACATAAACAAGTATAGACTAATCCGATAACACACCATTTTCATCATTCATAACTCACACCTATTCCAATAGTCATATAATAACCAGCACATTTGTTAAACAAATTCTCAAAAATTTTGAAATTCCATGATATTACTTATGCAAATTCACAACAAAATCCAACAGAATCCTCCCCCCAACTAAATTTTGCATTGTCCTCAATGCATAAACATGAAAGACAAATGAAGGGAACGATAAATATCACATAATAATGCAGTGAATCATCATAAATTTAAGAGTCGAAAGCACTAAATGGAATGGTAAAACAAAGAAAATGACAAAATTAACTAAAATAAAAATGCAAAAGTAAAAGGCAGAAGAAAAAGAACGAACTCCCCTGGGTTGCCTCCCAAGCAGCGCCTTTGTTTATTGTCTTTGGCTCGACAAAATGTTTCCATTTTTAGCCCGCATCAAGTAAGGGCAATCCCAAGTTTTCTTGTAGTGCACCGAACTCATTGGACATAACCATTGGTATGGCTCCTCCACTTCCATCTCGTACATGTGTAGGGTTACTAGGGAAAAATTCAAAATCTGGAGTAGAGGCATGTTCATCGACAACTGCATCCAATTCATCTAGTTCTAGTTCTTGCGGTGGTCCAAGAAACATATCATCAGCTACCTCCTGAGTGAGTGCATCAATCACGTATGTTTGGTCACACGCATCATCTTCCTCAACCTGCTTAGTGACATGAAAGATGTTAACTTCTAAGGTCATATTCCCAAATGATAGTTTCATTAGACCGTTCCTACAATTTATAAGAGCATTAGCTGTAGCAAGGAATGGTCTACTAAGAATGATAGGAATCTTAGAATTAACATTTATATCCTCTTTTAAGTCTAAAATCAAGAAATCAACAGGGTAGTAAAATTTATCGATTTGTACTAGGACATCATCAACTACACCTCTTGGTATTATAGTGGACCGATCAGCCAATTGTAGACTTACAGATGTGGGTTTCATCTCACCTAAACCTAATGACAAGTAGATTGCATAAGGCATGATGTTGACACTGGCCCCTAGATCAAGAAGAGATTGTCTAATCTCATGGTTCCCAATGATGCGAAAGCAGTAGGACAACCAGGATCCTTATACTTCGGTGGAGTCTTTTGCTCAATCACAGCACTCACGTACTCAGTCAAGAAAGCAGTTTTCTTGACATGATGTTTCCTTTTCACAGTGCACAAGTCCTTAAGGACTTTAGCATAGGTAGGAACTTGTGAAATGACATGTAAGAGTGGTAGATTGATTTTCACCTGCTTTAGATGCTCTAAGATCTCACTATAATGGCTAGTAGATATCGAAGTAGACTTAAGAGCTTGAGGGAAGGGTGCTCTAGTTAGGTTTTCCACCATCTTATCACTAGGCTCATTTTCTTCAGGATTACTAGAGTCTTTCTCATTTTCTTTCTCTTCCTTAGGCTTAATGATTGGTTCTACAACTTTCCCTGAACGAGTGGTTATGGAATTTACCTCCCTAAGATTGTTCACTTTTAAGCCTGAGGTTTGTGCCATGTGTTGTCCCTTAGGATTTGGTTGAGCTTGAGCTGGAAATTTCCCACGTTCCCCCACGAAGCATTGGTTAATTTAGACATATGACTCTTTATCTCCTTGTTTTCCTCAACTATCTGGCCAATCATAGTCTCAAACTTTTGGTTCGTTTTACCCTGTGCCTCGATAAATGCATGTAAAGTGTCTTCTAAGGAATTCCTAGAGGTCGTGATTTGATGTGGAGGTGCATTGTAAGCTCGATTTTGTTGGGTGGATTGTTGGTTTTCAGATTTCCAACTAAAATTGGGGTGATTCCGCCACCCTGGGTTATAGGTCTCGGAGTAGGGAGTGTAGGGCTTTTGATATATGCCTAAAGCATTACAGTGTTCATCATAAACCCCCCTCATCTCAGCTAAAGCTAAACACTCTTGCACTGGGTGATCAAGTCCACCACACACACCATACGGTCCAGAAGACTCAACACGAGCAACAGTAGATGTAGGCTTTGAACTACTAGTACGTAGGTTCTCAATTTCTCTAGTCAGGGTTTCTACCTTAGCTCTAAGATTGTTTTCTTCCCTAAGATGATAGATGCCTGCACTACAAGGATTTCCTACGGCTCGTGACCTATTGGTGCTATCAGTGGCACTAGGGCCAGCCCAAGTGTAGGCTTTCTCGGCTAAGTCATCTAAATATCTTATAACCTTATCTGGATATTTTTGTAGGAAATCACCATTACACATCATTTCAACAAATTGACGCTCTCTAGATGTTAACCTTTCATAGAAACAGCTTACGATTCGCCAACTCTCATAACCATGGTGCGGACGGAGAGCTTGCAATTCTTTGTGTACCTTTCCAGCTTGATATAAAGTCTCACTCTCCTTTTGGATAAAAGAAGAGATCTGTTTTCAAAGCGAGTAGTTTTGTGGTGGGGAAAGTATTTGCCAAAGAACGCTTGAGTCATTTCAGCCCAAGTCCCAATCGAACGTGGTCTCAATGAATACAACCAGCTCTTAGCCTTTTCCTTAAGGGAAAATGGAAAGAATTTGAGCCTAATTGCATCCAGTGTACCATGTTGATTGTGGAAGGTAGTTACAACCTCCTCGAATTCCCTAACATGCACATACGGGTTTTCATTTTCAAGTCCGTGAAAGTTTGGAAGAAGTTGAATCATTCCCGGTTTAAAATCTACACGTGGCATGTTAGGTGGAAACATAATGCATGAAGGTGTAGATGTACGTGTGGGATGCAAATAATCATGTAAAGTCCTAAAAGGTGCATCATGCTCACTGTCAGACATTGTATTATGTGATGTGGTGTTCGTGTCAATAGATGCAGAATCAAAAATAGGGTTAAAGAGATACTCAAACTCTATGAGAGGTGTTTACACAAATCTTCCTTGCTCGTCTCGATACCTGCTCATAAAACACGAGTAAAACAAAATTAAAATGCAAAATACTAAAGAAAATAATAAGTTGAAATAAAAAAATTGAAAAAAGGAACGAAGTCACCCTTTTGCAATCGAATCTCTCAATTTGTTGTACCGTCTCCCCGGCAACGGCGCCAAAATTTGATTACGCCCAAAGTGTTACGCGGTGTTGTAGTATAGCTTTGGGGTGTCGTATCCACAGGGAGATGGAAAAGTGATTTAAGGGGTTCAATAACTTTGGGTTCTCGTGAATTTGATGAAGGGAATTTGTTTATTGCATTCAAATGTAAATGTCACCGGAAATAATGATGAAATTTAATATAATATGTAAAATAGTGAAGTTTCGGGGTTCCCTCAATTAGATTGGATCAATCAACATCAACAATTCAAGCATTCTCTACTCAATTAGAAGTTTTTATCCTAACTTTCTAATCGGGTGATTCAAACGATACAAACCAATTTAATTGCACATGTAATCCTAAAATTTATGTTTCCCAAAACATAATCACACATCAATTTATTGAAATCAGACTTAAAGAGCGACTATATATCTCTAACATATAGCGGTAATTAAATCATACCAATAAATGATTTGAAAATCAAACTTGAACAAGTATTTTAATTATTCAATGGAAGAAACATGATTAAATCCATGAAAATCTGAATAAATGTTAAATCTAACTCAAATCTAATTCAAAATACAGGAAAACATAAAACCCTAGAATTATTTAAACAATGAAAAACACATCCTAAATTCTAGATCTCCTTAACAATTATCACAATCATCTATTGAAATCAGATTATAAATCGTTCATATACATGTAGCATAAGAAAGTAAATAATCACACCAATAGATTTAACGAAATAAAGATTCAACACATAGTTCAATTATTCGATAGAAAAAACAAGATTGATTCTATAAAAAACTTAATACATGTTAAATCAATTTCAAAATTAATTCATAAATATGAAAATCTAGATCTAGAAATGTATAAATACCAAAGTGCATGAATAAATGATGTTGAAATCCCGAATCCAATTGAGTTCCTCCTTGCTTCACCATTAGTTTAGTTCTTCATAGAGTTTCTTGAGCCAAAAGTGATGGAAGAATGGTGTAGAATGAAGAATGCGGCGTTCTCGGGTGTTTTGAGATGTATTTAGGGTTGAAAAGTCGTGCAAGATATATTGCCAAAAGAGTTTGAGTCGTAGAAGGAAACCAGAAATTTCGTCCAAATTTAACCCCATGCGGCCGCAAGGTACAAACCCATGCGGCTGCATGGAACAAAAAATTGATGCCCTTGAAGTCTCGGCAAGTGCCCATGCGGCCGCATGGTTATAATATTTTCCTGCCAAATAGATTTTAGTATTTGGGTCATAACTTTCTCTACCGATGTCCGATCAAGGTGATTCAAGATACGTTGGAAAGCTAACTCAAAGGGCTACAACTTTGCTTCAGATTCTATCTTCGAATTCAATTGTTTTCCATATCAAACACTGGTCTCAATAGGAAGCTAAAAACTGGTGCGAAACTTTTCACCTTGAAAGTTGATATTTGATAATGTTTTGGCTATTCTTTCACCCCTTTGACTCCTTGCTTCATCCAATTGACCTCTAAGACTCTTGAATCTTCATCACAAGATTAGAAATAGGTTTAGAGTATTTGCACTTTAGTCCCTGAACTTTCACTTTCTTCCAGTTTGGTCCTTTTTCGCTTGGTTCACGTCAATTTCGCTACATTCATCACTTTGTTCTGCAAAACATAAATTGCATAGAGTTAAGATATATTCCAACATTTTAATCAACGATTGCTCATGTTTTGACAGTAAAATAAGTATGTAAAAACACATTTATCACTTATCCCTTGTACTTATTGTTTAGTTGGAAAGCAAAGTAGAGTTGCATTTCATAAATTCCCTGTTTCTAGGAAGACTAATATTCTTGATCTATTTCATACTGATGTTTGCATAATGCAAAGTAAGTCTCTAGGTGGTGCATTATATTATGTTACATTTATTGATGATCACTCTAGAAAGGTGTTTGCATATACTTTGAAATCTAAAGATCAGGTACTGGAAGCATTTAAAGACCTTCATTTGAAAGTTGAAAGAGAAACTGGAAGGCAGCTCAAATGTGTCAAGGCAGATAATGGTGGTGAATACAGAGGGCCATTTGAAGAGTACTGCAGAAGATATGGCATCAGGCTTGAGAAGACTGTTCCGAAGACACCGCAGCAAAATGGGGTGGCAGAGAGAATGAACAGGACTATTTGTGAGAAAATTAGATGTATGCTCTCTCATGCAAAATTACCGAAGCATTTTTGGGCTGAGGCAATGAGGACAGTAGTTGACCTGATTAATCTTTCTCCATCAGTTCCTTTAAATGGTGATGTTCCACAAAGTTTTTGGACAGAGAAAGCTATATCTCTTAATCACTTTAGAGTCTTTGGCTGTCGGGTATCTGTTCATATTCCTAAAGATGAAAGATCGAAACTTGATAGGAAAGCAAAACAGTGTATCTTCTTGGGTTATGCACATGAAGAATTTGGGTACAGACTGTGGGATCCAGTGAATAAGAAGATTATCAGAAGCAGAGATGTTGTATTCTTTGAAGATGAAACCATTGAAGATTTGGATCAGACTAAGAAGTCAAATATAGTCAGTGAAGAACAAATCAGTTTAGTTCCACATGTACCAGATCCTGTGGTACATGATGATCACAGAGAAAATTTGCAAGAAGAACATGACACTATGGGAGACAGACATGATGAAGCCCCTGCACAGGATAATGCAGAACTAGATCCAAATCAAGAGAATGTTCCTCTTGAGGTACCAGCTGAAGAAGAGTTGAGAAGATCTGCTAGAGAGCGTCAGCCTTCCAAGAGGTATTCTAGTAATGAGTATGTGTTACTTTCTGATGGGGGAGAACCAGAAAGTTATCAGGAGGTTCTGCTACATGACCAGAAAATGGAGTGGTTAAAAGCTATGCAAGAAGAGATGAAATCCTTACATAAGAACCACACTTATGATCTGATGGATCTGCCTAAGGGCAAGAGAGCACTGAAGAACAAATGGGTGTTCAGATTAAAAGCTGAACCAAATAGCTCACATCCAAGGTACAAGGCAAGATTGGTTGTAAAAGGGTTTGGTCAGAAGAAAGGCATTGATTTTGAAGAAATTTTCTCACCCGTGGTCAAGATGTCTTCAATCCGAGTTGTGTTAGGCTTGGAAACCAGTATGAATTTGGAGATTGAACAACTTGATGTGAAGATCGCTTTCCTTCATGGTGATCTTGAAGAAGAAATATACATGGAACAACCAGAAGGATTTACAGCTAAAGGTAAAGAAAATCTGGTGTGTAGGTTGAAGAAAAGCTTGTATGGTCTTAAACAGGCACCAAGACAATGGTACAAGAAATTTGATTTCTTCATGGTTGAGCATGGGTACACCAGAACAACTTCTGATCATTGTGTGTTCATAAAGAAATTCTCTGATGGGGAATTTATTATTCTGTTGCTCTATGTGGACGACATGTTGATTGTTGGTCGTGATATTGAGAAAATTAAGAAGCTGAAAAAGGAGTTGAGCAAGTCCTTTGAGATGAAGGACTTAGGACCTGCAAATCAAATTCTTGGTATGAAAATCTCTCGTGACAGAAAGAATGGAAAATTGCGGCTATCACAGGAAGATTATATCGAGAAGGTATTGCACAGGTTTAACATGGATAAGGCAACACCAGTAAGCTCTCCACTTGCAAGTCATTTGAAACTAAGTTCAAAGCAAAATCCTTCAAGTGAGAAAGAACAGGAAGAAATGAAGGATGTGCCTTATGCATCAGCCGTTGGTAGCTTGATGTATGCTATGGTATGCACAATGCCAGATATTGCTCATTCTGTTAGAGTTGTTAGCAGATTTCTTTCTAATCCTGGAAAAGAACACTGGGCAGTAGTGAAATGGATACTCAGGTATCTCAGAGGGACTTCTAAGATATGTTTATCTTTTGGCATCAGCAAACCTGAGCTTGTTGGGTTCACAGATGCAGATATGGCTGGTGATGTTGACTCTAGAAAGTCTACTTCTGGGTATTTGATCACTTTTTCTGAGGGAGCAGTTTCATGGCAATCAAGACTACAGAAATGTGTTGCTCTATCTACCACAGAGGCTGAGTACATAGCCATCACTGAAGCTAGCAAGGAGTTGCTATGGATGAAGAAGTTTTTACAAGAACTTGGCTTAGAGCAAGATAAGTATATACTCTCTTGCGATGTCATGTGCCATGCATCTCAGTAAAAATCCAACCTTTCATGCAAGATCCAAACATATTGAAATAAGGTATCATTGGATTCGAGATGCTTTGGAGATGAAGAAGTTACAGCTTGATAAAATCCATACTCATGAGAATGGTTCAGATATGATGACAAAGCCACTGCCCATGGAGAAACTACAAGTATGTAGGAGGAAAGCGGGCTTGGTGGAGTCCCTCACGTAGTCGGGAGGGGGAGATTTGTTGGGTACTCCCTCCTAGTGAGGGAGCCCATTTTGGAGGTATTGGGCTTTCTTCTTCCTAAGGCCCAAGACCAAAGGATTAAAATTTGGAAGGAACCAAAAATTCACACAACACACATACATAGATACAGACACGGTAGAGAACGAGAGCGAGAGAAAAGCTACGGTTCCAGCTTCCATCTTGCCATAGATTGGAGGTCCATTTGAGGTCCGATTTTACTGATATTTTAGTATGTTGTTCATGGCGAAGATAGCTACATTTTGACTGGAGCTGATCGTCCTAACTCCTCTCCATTTCTCCGGGCTTTGCACACTGCTTAGTGAGATTTTTCTCCATTTTATAGTGTGTATTTGGTTTATGATGTTGTTGTGGTTGATATCCAAGAATTAGATGAATTCTTGATGTTGTGGTAGCCTCAAGAGTGTGTTCTTGAGAGGTTTATTGTGTATCCCATTATTTTCTAGTGGAAGGCTTTTACTGGACTAGGTCCCGGGGTTTTTCCCTTCACAGGGTTTTCCTCGTTAACAAATCTTGGTGTTAAATTTATATTCTTGCCGGTGTGTGTGAGTTGTTGGAGCTAGCTATTAGTCTTGTCATTTAATTCTGCACATTGAGGGATTGATATATTATTATTTCCGCTGCTTGTGTATTGTATTGGTTCAATCCCCAACAGATTCATATTGTTTCCTTTGGACGATAAAGCTTATCTCTATTGTCTCGCTCGCCAACCTTGATTGCACTCAATTCTTCAAACAAAGCATTCAAGTCAGTGTAAGAAGATCCATCTTCTTCAACAGCCTTTCTTGCTTTCTCTTTATATTCTTGTGCTCGTCTTCTCATTTCTGCACCTTCTTCTCCTTCCATAATGCGCCGAATTGCCGTGTCTATGGCTTCCCTTTCAATGCCTTCATTTCCCATTCTCTTCCATTGCTTATTCCCAACAGAAACTCCTATTCTTAAAACATCTGTCACCAATTTCTCATTGAAAAACTGCTCTGCGAAAATTGGCCATGTCACCATGGGCACCCCCGAACACACTCCTTCAAGGGTCGAATTCCATCCGCAATGTGTTACAAAACCCCCTACTGCTTTGTTTTCAAGAATCGAAAGTTGGGGTGCCCACCCTCTAATGATCAGTCCTTTATCTTTTGTTCTTTCCTCAAATCCTTCCGGCAGCCAGTATTCTGTTTCATCTTCTTCTTGGTTCTTGCCTTTTCTAACAACCCAAATGAATTTCTGGCCGGAGATTTCAAGACCGTTTGCAATTTCATGTAATTGTTTTTCAGTAAAGGTTGCCAGACTTCCAAAACAGACATAAACTACAGAATTTGGGTCCTTGGAGTTGAGCCATTCCAAGCACTCATTTTCATCAATGGCGGATTCTTTTCCTCTCTGTGCTTTATATTCTTCTCCTCCCTTATTGCATAGCAAAAGTGGGCCTATATGCCATGCTTTTCTTCTCAAAACTTTCCTGTAATGATCAGCATAATCAGGTTCCAGCTCGTAGAAGCTGTTGACAAGAACTCCATAGCTTCTGGTCTCTGATTCTAGTATTCTGATAAACTGCTTTGTGAAATCATTTTGTATTTCTTCTTGATCAAAATGAAACACCTGAAAGGAGAAAAATCAACAGCATTTAAATATATCCTCTTAACTAAATTGCCCTTTTAAGATCAAGACTCATTATACACGGTATTATCAAAGCCCAAAAGGCTCAAACAAGCAATTCAATCCATCAAAAGCTCAAACTGCTTAAACATAAACATAGAAAGAATGATCAAATATATAAGGACTTGGCACTTTTAATACCACTTGAGGTCTTGTAAACTTGAGCTCGTGGGGAAGATCGGGCAGGACAAATTGCTCAGAATCCGATGATACATTCTTGAAAGGCTCGTAAATCCTCATGTGTTCTGAAGAGCATAGTGAGAGATAACATGTTCCATGAAAAACCAACCTTGGGATATCAAATTTGGCTGCAGAATCAACAGCCCATGGAAAGAACATATCTGCAACAAGACAATCTGGATGAAATTCTTCCAGGAGTTTTTCAACAGGTTCCTGGAGCAATTCCAGGGCTTTTGCGAACATGGGAATCAAATCATCTGATATTTGGTCAAGGCTCTTGATTTCATCAGGCAACTCAGATTTTTCTGGAGGAAATTTCAGCACATGCATCCCAATATCACATCCTGATTCCCTGGCATTTTCTATCAGTTTATCAAATCCAGGAGTGGCAATTATAGTTGTCTTCACACGCCTGGAAATGAAAAGCTTGGCCATGTCCAAGGTTGGAATCATATGTCCTGGAGCCAACAATGGAAAGAAGAAAACATGCAACTGATTCATTTCGCCAAATTATCTAACAGATCGTGGAAATTCAAAGATTTGTTGATTGGCTGATAATGAACAGTTTGTGAATATTGCAACACACGCGTAGAAGTCATGTATATATATCATAGGCAGCAGCATGGGAGTAGTTGATTTTCCCAGAAAATAAAAGTCCATTATGTTTGGTAATTGGTACATCAAGTTGTCGGTTCTGGCAAGCATGTAATCTTTCTTACCAAACACAAACACAAACACGTCATTATAAAATTTATAATATAATTTTGTAGACAAGTGCCAATAAACGACGTTATTAAATTTGTGGATAGTTAAAGAGAGCTGGATTAGATATTGCTTTGATATCATGCTAAATTACTTAAAACGAAAAATAAATTTTTGAAGTTGGATAACATATATTGAACCACTGTATGGGAATAGTAGATTTTCAGAGAATAAATAGTCATTATAACGCAGGTTTTGGAACACCAAATTGTTTGGGAGCAGTAGCATGTGATCTTTCTTATCAAATAAAAATACGTAATTACGATTTCTAGACTCCTGACGTGACAAACTACATTAATTCTAGGAAAAATGTGGGAGTTCACAGAACCCTCCACAGACAACTCACATTGGGTTGGGGGGGGGGACGGGTAATTTTTTTATTTTTTTATTGAGGCAGAGTACTGCACACCTCATGTGAATTGTCCTGTACACCCACCATTCCCCTTAATTTTGAGGATGAAAGAGCAAGTAGTCAAATAATGCTGAATTACTTTATTCAAAAAATTTGACTTTGAACGTATGTTGAATACTACTAGATTAAATAATATTAACTAAAGTAATTTTTTTATTTTTTTATTGAGGCGAGTCCCGCACACCTCATGTGAATTGTCTGTGGGGGGTTTTGACCCTGTACACCCACCATTCCCCTTAATTTTGAGGATGGCAAAAAAGAAAGAGCAAGTTGTCAAATAATGCTAAATTATTTTATTCAAAAAAGTTGACTTTGAACGTATGTTGAATACTACTAGATTAAATAATATTATCAAAAAAATTAAAAAAATATTTGTTACTCTTGAGTAAAGTTCAATAGTGCATATAAAATTAGATATTATGGTAAATATTATTTAATTATATTATACTTAACAGGTGATTAGAGATTGAAATTTCACGGAATTGATACCCATCTTTTTGAATATCAAGTATTTTCTGTACGATCACTTTCAAGCATTTAGTGCTCATTTATAGATATTTGATTATTTATTCCAACCACTAAAGGAAAAAGAGAGGTGAAAAGACACCTAATTTTTAGTGAAAAAATAAGCATGGAATAAAACATGTGGTATCACTAAAGATTGTCCCCAGCCCCAGCGGAATTGGGTCTATTAAATTGAAGCAAGAAGTCGGATGGAATTTGGCGGCTAATTAAATGGTCTGTAGCAAACAGTAACGTGGAGGAATATTGAACGAGTTTTCCTTTACTGTTTATTTCAAGTTAAGCATAGTTGATGTCCGGTTTGTAGCATGAAAAAAGGTTGAGAACAAATAAGGTCAAAGTTAAAGGCGGTGGCTTATATTGGTCTTCTAATGTTTGGGAGTTAATGGTAATTATTGGTCCCCAAATCGTATTTGAACATCATATAAACAAAGTATTTGCATAAATCAAAAATCCCAGAAACTAAAAAACAAGAACACGAAGAATTTTCACCCGCTTATGGATCCGGATGTTTACGTGCTCTAAACTCTATTAACATGTTGAGCATTTAAAAGTACATATTGCTCCAGAACACAAATCCTATGTTTGTTACCGATTAAAATTTAGATTTTAGTAAAAGTCAACAATTCATTTCAACCATATATTATATGAGTCATACAAATTTTTAACCATACATATCAAGAATTTCTATCAAAATCTACAAAAAAATCTAATTTAATCTCCACTAAATAGGTTTAAAATTAGCCAAGAACAGTTTGTACGATGCATGAAGTTTCTTCATGTGTTTTCTCTCACCTCACTCCAAACTTACCAACATACATTCGGCACATTAAAATTCCGATCATGCTACTTGTACAAAGTGACTTGACAAACTGAGTTTACAAAATGATGTGACAGGAATTAAAAGATTTAAAAGTATTTCCTCTATTCTTTAGTTAAATCAAGGTTTTTTATTCCCAATATAGGATAAATTTGATTTATTTCTCCTAATAAATAGAAAAGCCAATTATACTCGTATTTATCAATATATTTTTTTTATTAAAACAATCGTTTAATATTCTAATTTTCTTTTCTAATTTATTAATTTCTTTATTAATTCTGACTATATTTTCTGTAAAATATAAAGGCACAAGTATATTTCTACTATTTTTCAAAAAATAATCAAGTACAATATAAAATGATTTAATTTCTTCTCTTTTCCTTTCGCAATTAATTTCTAAATATTGAATGATAGTAACTAAAACTTCATAAATATCATAAGTGCAAATATTAATGCAAGTATTTAACATAAATAAGAAAGATCTTATAGTATTGAAGCAGAATGTAAAGACATAATTAATAATATCAATGAGATTTCCCTCAAACTTGCTCCCGTATGTTTGTATACTCAGATATAAGTGATCGATGTTATTTGAGTTTAAAAAAGTGGATTATGGTCCAACACGACTTCCGCACTCTTATAATTTTTCTCTCGACTCTTTTGCATATCTCACAATTGATCACACGGAATCACAGTTTTCCTCTGAACTCCTTATTAAAACATCACCTTGAAAATGTAATAGGGTTCTAATGGCTTTCTCTAACAACGCATCAAACACCAACACACGGCTAAACGACAACAAGATACTTGCACAACCCTCAAAGTTCTCACCGTTGGAGTATAAGTAAGATAAGAGTTTTTGAGAAAACAATAAGAATAAAAAGACAGTATTTTCAAACAACTTGAATTTCATAAACACATCACATTAATATCTCTTACATAAGAGTATACATACATATTTCGGCTACACTCTTGGTACTTTCTTTAAAGAGATTAGAACTCCATAGAGATTACTTTATTACAAGCTTCAAGAGAAACTGAAATGGTTATAAGATTCGAAACACTAGAGAGAAAGATAGTTTTTTGCTTAACGATGGGATGCCTTCTTTTGAGAATTAGTCTTCAATTTATGGACTCAAAAAGTTCTTCAACTGTCCTTCATTATTGTGGTGTTACTGTGTAAGATAATGAGAATCTTACTGTAGCCTAAAGTTCTTTGTCTTAACACGAAAAATTATTGAGGTGAAACCCACAGTTTTTCTTTATCAAAGTAAGTCTGATAAAGTAGTGATAAAGGAGTCCTCTACTTTTCCTTATGAGACTCAAACCACTCATTCGGAAATTTCTTTGGATCTAGTGAGATTGGTGATCCATCTTCTTCATTACTACAGCACTCGCACTTATGGTTTGGATAACGCCAAAATTGTTTACACAGCTCATTTTTTGTCTTCTGTGTTCCATTAGCGTCTCCTCCAAAAAGATGATCACACCATAAATCAAGATAGTGCCAATCTTCTTATTTAGTGGGTGCCACAGCCTTACTGTAAATCACGTGGTCTTGTGATTCATACACCCAAATATTCTGATTTCCTTCAATAACTTTCTGGATATGCTCAAATTGCTCCTTATATCCCTGGCTCTACGGAAGGTTGTCATCTTGATAACATCTTCTGGTGTAGTTTCATGGACTTCACTCTTCTCAGGCTGAAAATGCTTGGAAGTAGTGGCAATCCTTATGACATGGCTAATAGACAGTAGCCTATCTTCTTCATTATCCCATTCGGGATATATATATATATATATATACAGAAATGATCTAATGAGCACCGGTGCTTATCTTATCCTAAGCACCAATGAGTTGACACATTAATTCATTGGTAGATTGGAACTCACAAAATCTTTATCCACCAATGAATTAATGTGCCAACTCATCGGTGCTTAGGATAAGATGAGCACCGGTGCTCATTAGATCATTTCTGTATATATATATATATATATATATATATATATATATATATATATATATATATGTTCTTATGTTTAAGAACTTGGCAATACCTTTCAATAGCTCGGACTACTTCTTTTGGTAACAAAGAATTTTCTTTTAAAGATTCAGATGGGTAAATACAAATTATATTTCCCATTTCGTAAAGAGCACGAACCAAATAAGCTGGAGCTCCTGGATAAAGGTTAAATTTGTTGTAGGTTCTATATGTTAGTGTTTTCATCAATCCTCCTAGACTGGTGAACCAGCAGCAGGCTAGATCTGCAAGCATAAAATCGTTTTTATTTTTTATGTCCATAACACCATGAGTGTTACAGGTTTTGATGATATTTGAGCTATTAAGCTCTAGTATGGAGATACTATCCTTTATAAATATTTCTCTTGTGAGGGAGAGAAAGTAGTATTCTCTCTAACTGAAAGTATATGAAACTTCAATGCTTCTGGTTCAATATTGGCACAAAGACCTTTAGAATTATTGGCACTAGGGCCTTCAGATACTATAGCCTTGTTGGCTTTCTCAGATATCGACTTTACAGCAGCCATTTTCATCAAAGTTATCTTGGACTCTATCGCAGCAATTTTTATGTTCGTCTCGAACTTCAATGCTTCGAGCTCCTTCTTGATTTGCTCCATTCTTGATTAAGAAATCTGGAATAAAATTATATTTTCCTTTAATATGGATAATATCAAATTTAAATGGTGTAAACCACATTTGCATTCTAATAAGTGGTCTTTCAGCTGCACTCGTTCCAAGTTTATTTGTTAATAATGGTTTTACCTGAGTATTATCTGTTCTAATAAGAAATTTTCTAAGTAGTAAGTATGGTTCAAATTTTGCTACTCCTTTCTTAACTGCTAAACATTTTTTACGATTAATATCATACCTGGTTTTGGCATCTTTGAATGTGTCTGAAGTATAAGCAACAAGCTCTTCGGGCATTTACACAATGGATTACAATGAACTCTTTATGGTTCTCTTTTCTTTTAAATATTGCTCCACAGTGTAATAGAGAGGTATCAGTTTCTAAAATAAAGAAATCTTCTTTATTTGGAATATTTAATTCAGGTAGATTTTCACAAATTTTCTTAATTTTGTTTATCATTTCTACATTTTCTTGTGTCCATTCCCATACAACTCCTTTTTTAAGTTTTTTGGTAAAGTGGACTTTATATTTAGCACAATTTTTTATAAATTTTTCGGAATAATTTAATAATCCGATAAAACTTTGCAGTTCTTTTTTGTCTCTAATCACTTCTGAAAATTTTATAATCTTCTTACCAATATGAGGTTGTTGAAGTATTTTTTTCTTCTGTAAAAATATATCATAAGAATTCAATTTCAGTTTTAACTATTTCTGCTTTTCTTTCTGATAAGGCTAATACATACTTATTAGCAATATAGTTGAACTTCTTAAGATGTTCAATATATTCTTTTAAATTTTTACTATGAATAAGAATATCATCTACATAGACAATGCAAAAGTTCTTTATTGGTCTAATAATCTTATCCATTCTTTGTTGGAATATTACTGGTGCATTCATTAATCCAAATGGCATAACATTCCATTCGAATTGTCCTAATGAATTAGGGGTAGTAAAACTAGTTAAAGGCTTTGAGGCTTCATCTAATTTTATTTATCAATATCCTGATTTACAATCAAATTTAGAATATATTTTACTTCCTTGTATTTGTTTTATTAACAAATCTTTTATTGGTAGTTTATAACTATTTGGTATTGTCTTAGAATTTAATTCTCTATAATCAATTACCATTCTAGCTTTTCCTCTTTTGATTTCACTATGATTTCTAACCATAAATGTTGGACTATTATATGGACTAGTTGATTCTCTTATCACTCCTAATTGTAAGAGTTCTTTAATTTGTATTTCAAATTCTTTTTTATCTTCTTTGCTGTAAGGAAATTGTTTTCCTGATATCTTAGCATCTGAGATTTTAAGTTCAATGGTTGTCATAGGTTTATCTTTATCCCATTTAACTAGAGGATGTTCATGATAACATTCTTTTAGTTTTAATTTAACATTTTCTAATTCTTCTTCTAAATTTTCAATTCTTAATACTGGAATTTTTTGCTTTTGATTAATTTTTGTATAACATCCATCACGATTACCTGCAGAACTCTGATGTCTAGGTCTATGGCGTATAGGTTGATGTGCAATTCTAATAGCTTTATATATTTTTGGTGTTTTAATTTTGTGATTACAAGGTGTAGTAAATTCAAAACAATCCTTATATTGTGTAAATGAGCTATATGTATGGATAAAATTTTCTCCTAAAATGATATCACATCCAATTTTATCTGTTGTATGTATTTTAGGAATAAAACATTCTCTATTTCATATAATGATAGGAATATTTTCTACAAAATCTCTATAGATTTCTACAATATCGCTTGTTGTTTGACCATAAGTTGTTTTCTTATAATCTCTTTTATAATAATGTTTTGGGAACATATTTCTTTTACATAGGCAAATACTTGATCCAGTATCAATTATGCCATGAAACTTTATCATACAGTAGTCTGGTAAATTGAGAGTTATCTCAATATATGGACTAAGTATACTAGTTTTGATTGATCTGATTCCTTATATCATATGAATTGGTTCTTTGTTTTTTGTAATTCTAGGAATCATTTTTTGTTTGCCTTCTGTAGTTATTTGTAGAGTATTCTTTTGTATATAAAATGGTGAGACTTTCTCAAGAAAGTTCATTTTAAGTAATATTGGATTAGTATCTTTTCATTTTCTATAATCTTTATGAATTTTAAGATTTAATTTAAAATGTTCTCGTTCTATATCTGTGAAACTTAATTCGAGATTAACAAATGTTTTAATTTCGTATTTAATTCCGTGATAATTGGTAAGAGTTATTCCTTGTGGTAAATTCTCTTCTGTTAAATGTTCTACTAAGTCTGCTCTTATGTGACCAGTACTAGCCTCTGTATTAACAAGGGCTATAATTTCTTCGTATTTATTTTGATTATTGATATATTCTGTTAAGATAAGGAAATTATCTTCCTCACACCTTCTAAGGTCAATATCAATACTATTTCTAGACATTATTGGATAATTTTTACTTGTAGATGGTCTGCTAGAGCTTGAGAGTTCTCTAGTACTGATACTTCTTTCTATTCTTCTGTTAGGCATTCTAACAAGAAGTTGTCCAGAGGTATTTAAGGTGACTAATCCTTGATTTCCTACATTATTGTCTATTCTTCTAAATTGCTGATGAAAATCAAGCAATATGTCTTGTGGTAATGAAGTGTTATTATTACTTAACATTCTTGGCGGTGTAAATTGCGCTAGATCTTTAAAGTCTTCATGGATTTGTATGAAATCTTCTGAGTCTTTATTGATTTCTTTTTGGTATGTAGTAGTAAAAGCATATAAAGCTTTACAATGTAAAGTTACTGCTTTACTTCTTGGTGGCATAATTATTCTATCTATTTTATGATATAGATTTAATCCTAGACTTAAGTTTTCATCTAATAAAGACATGGAAAATCCAAGTCTTATAGTAAATATAATTTTCTTATATACTAGATTTCCAGATACAACTCCTAATAAAGCATTTATAGGATCATGAAGTATTCTGTTATCCATCAAGTACATTTGTATAGGAATATCCATTCCTTCTCTAAAGTATTATTTAACCATGATTTGTACTCCTACAATCACAATATTTTTTAATCTTTCTTTAGTTGAGAGTTTTATCTTAGCTAATTCTTTATTAACTCATTCTCTGGTTATTAGAGGTATAGTAGTATTACCTTTAACATTTTCGATGTTAATAGGTATTTCATTATATTTGGCAATATATTTGATTTTGTTAAACCAAGGTAATATTGGTCTTACAAAAATATCTTTATCTTTTAAAGATATTTGTTTTTGTTTTATGGCTCCATATCTTTTTTCATCAAACATAACTGTTTGTAAAGTTCCTTCTTCATTATCTAAAGTATTCTCAATGGCTTCCATAATTTTTTGATTCATGTAAATTTGTTCAAACTCTGGTTCTTCAATTTCTTCTATATCAAGCTCATAGATTGAGTCTGTTTCAAATAATTCGTCTAAGTCTTCGATTATTTCATAATTTGAGTCAGATTCTATTTCTTCCATTAATCTAATGGTTTTAACATTTTCTCTTTTATTTCTATTAGGACAGTTGAGAGATATATGCCTTATTTCATTACATGTAAAACATTTACATTTTTTATAAAATTCTTCTTTAGATTTCTTTTGAGGTTTCTTATGTTGGTTATATTTCTTTTTCCAAGGCTTTTTCTTCTTGAAATATTTCTTGTAGCTCTTAAATCATTTATTTCTCTTCTAAGTTTTAAGATATTTTTTATCTTTTTATAGTATGGTTTCCTAGATGGTTTGTGACAACCAAATTGTGGTACTGCTGCTATCTCTCAATAGCAACATAAACTTGTTTTCTTACTATGTTACCTAAATAGGTGTTGATACATAGATTTTCTACACCATTCTGATATTTTTCCTTTTAGCGAATGAAGTTCTCATTCCTAAGGTATCAGCTTTATGATTAGGATCTTCTCATTCTATTTTATTCCAATAAGTTTGGTAATCTTCAAATAATTTCTGACCCCATGGCCAAGATAGTTTAAGAAAATATCTATTAAGTAGTTTTTTTATCTTTTTCTAATAGATTCCATTCTTTTATGGATTTAGATGATTTGATGTATATTTTTTCGAATTTCTTAGTATATTCGTTTAATTCACACATATCACAGATTTTTAATAATTTCATTTCTCTTTCTGCTTATAAGGCTTCTTGAGTGATCATATCTATTTTAGTTTCTGGTATAATTTCTCCTAAGAGTAGGTGTCTAAAGAAATTTTCCATTCGTTTTAAAATTTTCTTAAAGTTTTCAGCATCTAAACTTTCATTGCTATCTATAGTAGTTGTAGATTTTTCTCTATATTTAATTTGATTTTTAGTTTCTTCAGAAGTTTTTCTGCAGATATCTGAATTGATTCCTTTAAAGGTGTGGATTATAAAGTTGTATGCTTCAGTGGTATTCCATTTATGAAAAGCGACCGCTAAATCAGTAGCTTTTGCCCATGAGTCAATAATTTCATTTTTATTATTGCTATCATCAACATCTAGCCATATTCCTGTTGTCAGAATTTGTTCAGTAAATAATTTAACTGGATTATTATCCATAAGGTGTAGGTTTGGTTGACGTAGTTCTAACTCCTTTTCTAAAATTGTAATTTTCTCGTTCTTCTGTTAATCCATGATCTTTCATCCATTCAAAATTCCAGTCATCAGATACGACTTGAGTCCAATCATTAGTTCTACTTGTTTTTCCAACTAATGTTTGTGTTTCAACTTGTTGATTTAAAGGTGGAGTATTAATTTCAGTGGTTTCTTCTTTGGGTGGATCATTCATATAAATATTCTCAGTTTGAATAGCTAATTGTTCTAAACTCTGTTTATAAGCTTCTAATTCTTCTCCTGTGGCTTCATAGAATTTAGTTTCTAATTTTTCTATAACATATGCCGGTAAAGGTGGTTCAATTGATGTATAAGAATTCTTAAATTTTGATTCTTTAAATTTAGATTCAATTTGTTTATATAGGATTTTTGGTCCTATTTTAATATTGTCATTCACAATTTTCAAATTAGACTCGATATTATATGAGTTAAAATATCTTGGTTTAAAATATCCGTTTCTCCTAAGCATTGAGCAAAATTATCATATTGTTCTAAAAATTGATTTATAATAATATCTTCTTCTTTATTTTCAGAAAATTCATCTACTAATATTTGTAATCCTTTATTTTTTATTTCTGCTAAATGTTGAGTACTATTTACTTGTTTTATCTCTTCATTTAGAGATTTATATTTAATACTTAAATTTGTTGCTCATTCTTGTAATTTAATTCGATTAGTATTAGTTAAAATATTAATATTTTGTAATTCTTCTAAAATCATTTTATCTTTTCTATTCATTTTAAAAATTTTCTTTAGTTTCGTTACTAAGCTCTGATACCAATTTTAGAGTAAAATGCGGAAAATAGTTAAAATGTAAGGCTAAATGGTATAATAGACAATGACTAAAACATAAAGTAAAGAAATAATAGAATAATGGACAATTCAATCTCATCCGTCAATTAAAATTCATCCAAACCGTACACCTAATTTTGTCGACAATCTTTGTCAACAAACTTGGTACAAATAGATTAATTCTTAAAATTCACTAAAGGTTCCAGAGATGAAGATCAGATGGAGAGAGAAAATCAAGAGACGCACAAAACAGCACACACACTTGAGTGTATGTAGAAAATGTCTCGGAGTGATGATCTTCTCAATTAAATGATTAACGAATTTCAGCTTGCAAATATATGATAAAAAATTGTTCCATCCAGATTCTCCAAGTACCAAGATCGATATTCCAAACAAGATCTCACTCATGGCACCCCAAAAGAATTTGAGCTAGAAATTAAGGGTACATTACTCGCTCAAGATGGTCGATGACTCATTCTTTCATAGAGTAGTCTTATTCATAGCAGTTACGAAGAAGCCATCTATGTGCATTAAACATATCATTGTATTTATTTCTTAGATCTAGACAAATTTCAATAAGATAATACAATCTTATCAAGATAAAACATCCAACTTTATCTTTCAATTGGGATCGATATGTATCAAATCATACTCGACCCATTAAGTCTACAATTTGCAACATTTTCTATGATCATGGAGACTTAGTTAATAACTCAAAATAAATACGCATATAAATGATAAAATGGAACTATTATTATGTTGTTGTTTATAGAATACTATTCTAAGAGTATTAGACTAGCATATGTAACATATTTGCTTAAGCTTAAAAGCAGTAGTTTTTTTTTTGTTTTATTTATTTATTTATTATTATTATTATTTTTGGTTTAACCCAGCTACAACGTAGGAGATTAAACATTGGTTTTTTTTCTATATCAATAGTAATTTAAATGCTATAAAAATCAAAAGTTGAAGATTAAAAAGAGATCCAAATGCCCTTGAGTAAAATAGGAGGATGGGAGAAAAAAATACCAAAAAAACTTACCTTCGATCTCCCTCTTATTAAAACTTAAATATCAAGCTAGACAAGTACCAATATCAGAAAGTCTTAGGCCATACCTCTTTTCAATAACCAGTTTATTTGATTCAGATGAATAAATATAATGAGAACTAATATGAAGAATTGATTTTGATCAACAATTATCACTACTCTCAAATAATACTGAAAATTAGATCGAACAATTGGAGAACTCCTAGTTCTGACAGGCAAAGCACTCAAATCTGTGTAAGATCTACTTCTTCAACGGCCATTATTGCCTTCTCTTTATATTCTTGAGCTCGTTTTCTAAATTATGTGCCTTCTTGCCCTTCCATGACTCAGAGATCAACGGGGATGTAAGCATTCTTGTCAAACTTCTGTACCTAAAATCGCGTGTTTCCATTTTTTTTTTTTCCGATTAATCTTTTGTGATTTGTTTGGCTCTATATTAGGGTAAATAGATACCGCATTGAGTATTGAATTCCATCATAAAATATTATCTCATTAAGAGGAGTGTATCGATCTTGTATCTTTTAAATATTATTTTGCTTCAATTCAATTGTCAACTAAGCTAATTGTGTTCTTTTTTTGTAAGTTTTAATTAATATCTACAGTAACATAAGATCAAAATTGTCAACGAAATTGCTTTAAAGACTTCACATAAAAGACCAATTAAATCAAACTTGCTTTTAAAGAAAGATCAAACTCATTTTAATGAAACCCTCACTACAACAAAAACAGCCTTTTACGGCGTTCATTTACGGCGTGCATCTACGGCATGCCGTAAAAACAGACTATTTACGGCGTGCGATATATGTAAGCCGTTAAAAATCAATTTTTTAAAGTATTTACGGCGTGCATTTGTTGCACGCCGTATTGATCAGTATTTACGGCTTGCTTTTAGTGCACGCCGTAAATAGTGAAAAAATTTGACTTTTTACGGCGTGCGAATGCACGACGTAAATGCCTCTCCAAATATGCACGCCGTAAATGCCTCTCCTTTTATTTGCGTTTTCATTCCCCAATTTTATTAACCCTTGTAATTTTATTGAAACCACAGCTTCGGGACAACGCAGTGAGGATTCTAGAGAGTGGGCGGCTCAATCGAGTTCTTCTGCAAATTTTTATCGTCTAGGTTTCAGAAATCTTGTAATTTTTGTCGTCCAGGTCTGAAATTTGAAGAAGGTTTCACTTTCTTTCAGTGGGAAGAGCTTCCCATCGCTTAGGTTGCAGCCTTCATGTTTCCGCATTGCCTGTGCGGTATGTTGATTTTCGCTGTTAAATCCTTAATTTTCTTTACCTTATCCAAAAAACTCCTCAATTTTCTTTTGTATTTTATCTATAATTAGCGTTTCGCTGCTGTGATGACACAAATTTTTGGACTAGAGTTTCCGATCTGGGTCTCAAGCCCCAGAAGTTCAAGACTAACCCTTGGCTATCTGAGCATAAATACGTATGTTCGATTCCTTATATTTTTCGCGTAGTATCTTTTAAAATATCGATTTTTTGTATGATTACATCATATTTGTAGATTTTTTAGATGGGTTTGTAATGGTAATCTATTGGCTTATGATGATAAATTAATAATCTTAGCAGATTTCAGTGAGATTTTATAAATCAATGATCTGATTGTTACACAAACTGAAGCTAATTATTATATACTTTTGTTTGTGTATAATTCCTGCTATGAAGAGACAACGCACTAATTGGTGTTTTTGGGCAGTGGATTAGGTAGAGCTAATGAACTCTTCTCCGTGACCATAATTAATTAAAGACAAGGGACAAATTTCAATGACGAAGGAATTGCCAAAGAGGTGTGCATCTTCCTCCTCTAAATCATGGCAATCTTTGTAACATTTTGTAATTATTGAACTTTTCTTCTTGTTTAGATTTTCAGCTACCTAACTTGGTTGGATTGTCCCTTTTGGCAATGAAATACAAATTTCAGAATCATGTTTCTACTGAAGTCTGAAGGTAAAAAATTTATGAGCCGTTTATGATTTCATAGAGTACATTCTCATCTTTGTACAGGAAGTTATGATAGGACTTTATGGTTTCTGTTGGATGTGCTGCTACCAAAGTGCCAACAACACCTGTCACCTTTATCTTAGAGTTTACATTCTATTTCATGTGGCATTGTAGGTTTGTGCGGTCAAAGCTCCTGGATTTGGGGATAACAAAAATGCAAATTTGGAGGATCTTGCCGTTCTTACTGGTGGAGAGGTTAGATGACCTCCTATAATTTACATTGCTAATGCTGCTTTGTTTTAGCAAAGAATCGATGGCAATTTATGCAGGTTATAAGTGAAGATCATGGCTTAAGTCTTGACAAAGTTACTATTAATATGCTTGGTTTCGCTAAAAAGGTTTGTATTATTACTACACTCATCGACATTGTATCATGGCTTATTATGTTCTGTCTTCTACTATGTTTGCTCTTCACAAATGCTGATGTTAAATGAAATGCACAAGGAACATAATGCATATTAAAATTTATTCACTAAGTAATTAAGTTTGTTTTCATATTCTCTACTCCCTTTGCCCAATGAATGGCACAATGAAGTGTGTCCCCTCTCCCTCTTTGATACCCAACTTGTCCCTCGTCTTTGTACTCGACAGGTTTCAATCAAGGAAATAACTGGAAATGTCTATTTTCTGGAAAAAAAACTCTTTGTGATGTTATAGAATATTCTTTCCCATCTTCTTTCAAGCCTATTAAAATGCCAGCAAGCATTTCATTCTTGCGAGCCGATAATGTATCACATTTTTCATGTTTTGTAGTTCTGGGTTGGCAGAGAACTTGTGACAATGTAGAAGACAGAACATCAACATTAACAGCCTTGTAAACTGAGATTGATATGAGTCCTTTATCGGAGTATTCATCCAAAAAATAAACATTGCTTGGTTTCAATGGTAAGCTTTCTTACTCTTCATCTATATAGTTCTGATTTTCTATATTTGTCTTTTTTTAGTCCTTATAAATGTGGTGACACCTGTATTTTTCAATGTGGTTTCAACTACGGCACGTGCATTGCACGTGCGCCCCACTAGTATACTTTAATGACAATAGCATGATCCTTTCAATCTTTCAGGTAGTTGGAGCAGTTGCCTTTCAGAATAGGAGGCTTGCAAACTCTCCAAACACGTCTCCAATACTGATATCTTTGATGGAGTCTTGCTGGGCATAGTAAGAGAAGGGAAGACTCGATAAGGAAAATAATTGGCGAAGAGTAATGAAAGTTCGGGTACTTAGAAGTTTATTAGTGGATCTTTTCTCCTTCTCATGTGGATATAGGCAAGTTGGCCAGTTTGATGGCCAAATCTCTTGTTTTTGAATCGTGGCATGTTAAATAAATGAACAATTTTTTTAAAAATTTTGTTGCTGTTTACGGCGTGCATGTGCACGCCGTAAAAAGTAATAAACGACTTTTTACGGCGTGCACATGCACGCCGTAAAAGGTAAAATGTGACTTTTTACGGCGTACATGTGCACGCCGTAAAAGGTAAATATTTTTTACGGCATTGCTTTATATGGCGTGCGGCCGCACGCCGTAAATTGGTTTTTACGGCGTGCAATGCACGCCGTAAAAAGTGTTTTTTGTTGTAGTGCCTTTTTAAGTTTCTAGTTACGTGACTACTTTTCCCAAAAAAAAAAAAAAAACAAATGGACCGTTTCTTTACGTGAACTACTGTCAAATCACAAGTACGAGGGGATACTTACAATTCAAGTCTTCAACTTTGTCATATGACTTGACAGCCCCTATTTGACTCCCATTAAAATAAAACGTATTATTTTTCATAATTATTTTCAATTATATATTCTTAAAAAAAATCATTATTTAAAGCATCATTGTCCTCAATTTCTCTTTATAATAGTTGTTACGCCTCTTTCAACGAAATTCTAAACATGGTCAAGTGGCAACTACACAAAACGAATCTATGCCTGCACTCCACATCATTCTACCCATGTGGCAATTTGACCGAACCTTTATTGGGCAAACGCCCATGGAGAGCTGAGCCCCCATGAAAGAGATGAGGTAGGTAGAAGCGTATTAGAGAAGATCTTCATACTAGATCTGGTATCAAGTGGGTGATGTAACACTTACTGAATAGGCGGTTCTACTCAATCAAATAAGTCAAATTTAGTTTTACATGTCAGGTTTAGGGCTGTCAAGCCGTCACAACATTAAATACAGCATAGCCCAAAAATTATTGATTGATTGCTATAACAAGAGGTTCAGCTGTGGAGATAAGGCCACGTGTCCCTTCATCTAACAACTCTTAATCCTCATTTTTTTTACTATAAAAAATCACACTTAGTTTCATTTTCAGGGTAATACAAGTTTAGACTCTCAATCCGTAACTTTGCTATATCGTTGTTTTATTTATTATTCCCAAAAGTCGACCATCTTCTTATACTGGAGGCTTACGTCTAAAGCTCTCTCATATTCATATATTTACTTCCCCAACTGATTTGTCGTCGCAGTGCGCACGGCCAACTCCACCCTCACTAGAGCAGTCCACATGTGGCTAACGGTTTGTCTAAGAGTGTGAGAACAAGGCTTGCATGGATGTAAGAGGCTTTAGGATCTGTTGGCCATGTTGAAGGTACATTTTTTGGAGTTAAAAGATTGGTGTCGTCTATAGGAAACCACACTATAACCAAAAACATCCCGTGGAAAAAGCATACAAAGAGTGCATAGGCTTCCCCTTTGAAAAATGTTTTATTCTTGAAGAAATAACAAGTATAAGCTCCTGAAGGTAAAGAAAATTCTAAGCTCAACGCAATTTATGGACATGTGAGTCTAAGATCCACTTAGAAAAACCCTTTTTTGAATAAAAGATGTGCATTCTCACCATGTATTCAAGTAATGAATAGGTCTCCCTTTAAAAAATATGTTGTTCTTGAATAAAGAGCAAGTGGAAGCCCGAAACATAGAAGATATGAAGTTCAACTCAACATCTTAGGTGTTCACTATTTGAAAAATGCGTATGTTGAAAATAGAATCCACTCAAATAAAAGAAATTTCCACCCACAATAAGTGCTAATGATAAAGATAGACACCCAATATCAAAAGAGGTCTATGAAGAAGAGGTCATCTAGACCAAAGCCACCCTTATGCAACAACTCCTTTAAATGTAATAGAATACGCATAACCCTTATAAATAAGGAGGCCTAAGAAAAAGAAAGTCGTAAGCGAAGAACTCCTAAAAGGGGAGTCCCCTGAAAAGGAGCCATTAATCAAATAATCCCTGAAAAATGGGAGACCTCTGAAGAAGAGACTATAAAGGAGAACCCTTCAAGAAGGGAACAAGTTTGAAGAATTAAGAGGCCTCATTCGTAAAACATGGGACTTCACATCTACACAAATGCTTCATTTATTTTTAGTGGCTTCATCCTTGAAAAAAATACTCCAACTCTACAATTATATTTTCAAGTATAGAGACCCCATATTGACCTATTCAATAGCGCTTCCGACATGCAACACCTCTTCCTAGCCTATGCATAGGTACCTCACATATGTGATAAGTAAAAATCCTCAAATTGAAGGAGAACAACTTAAAAGAAGAGAAAATGACTAAAAGCGAACAAAAAAGTGAACTTGGGGACTAAATTGTAGGAATGCCAAAAATTGAAGTTGGATGCAATTTATGAAGGGCATGATCAAAATAATAAAATTTAAAATATGGGAATCAAAATGTAGAAGATGAAAAGTTAAGGGACCTGATCATGAAATTATTGAGGGACTTGAAGGCAATTTTTAGCTTCATCTATACATCAACGCATCCCCCATGAAATAAAGACCCCCAAAAAAGGGTGGCAGATGAAGATGTCAAGCATAAAAAAACTCCTGAAAAATGGAAGCTCCTAAAGAGACTATGAAGGGAATAACCCCTGAAGAAGGGAAGACCCTTAAAGAAGGGGTCGTATTTGAAGAATTACAAGGCTTCATCCATGAAGTATAAGATCATCTTTAAAACTACAATTTTCCTAAGTCTAGAGGCCTCATCTCACCTATGCATGAATGCCTTCAACACCCTTGAAAAATGGAGGCTTCTAAAGAAGAATCTATGAATAATAACTCATGAAGAAGGAAGGTCCTTGAAGAAGGAAGGACCCCTGAAAAAGATATCATACTTGATGAATTAATATGCCCTATCCCTGAAACATGGGACTCTGCAATGTAAGGCCTCATCCTACCTATGCATGAGTACCTTCGCTATGCAATGCCTCATCTCGCCTATGCATCAGTGCCTCTACCCTGCAAGGCTTCATCTTGGCTATGTATCAGTGCTCGACTATATAAAACTCCTTCCATTGATGGATCAAACACCATGGAGGAAGCCCTTGCAAAGAAGAGTTTTCATCTTGCAAGGAGGTAAAATAGTCTCATCAAGAACAAGTGTGATGCATCCTACAAAGAGCCACAACTTGTTGCCTTAGAGGATTAACCCCATTCCATGGATTGATCAAACACCATGAAGGAAGCTCTTGCATGGGAAGCTACCCCCTTGTAAAGGGCCTCAACCAAGTTCAATTCAACTTTATCATTGATTGCCTCTTTCCGAATGGGCTCTCCCTTACGCAAAGGGTCTTGACCAAGTTCAATTTAGCCTTATCAATGGTTGTCTATTCCCAAATGGGCTCTCCTTATGCAAAGGGCCTAGCCCAAGTTCAATTCAGCCTTATCAAAGGCTGTCTATTACTGTAGGGGCTCTCCCTTATGTAAAGGGCTTGACCTAAGTTCAATTCAACTTTATCAACGACTGTCTCTTTCCGAAAGGGCTCTCCTTTATGCAAAGGGCATCAACCAAGTTCAGTTCATCCTTTTCATTGACTACTTCTTCTCAAAGGGACTCTCCCTTATGCAAAAGGCAAGCCGAAGATCAATTCAGTCTTACCAATGGCTGCCTCTTTCTAAAGGGGATCTCCCTTAAGCAAAGGGCTTCTCCCAAGTTCAATTCAGTCTTATCAACGACTGTCTCTTCCTGAAAGGGATCTCTTTTATCCAAATGGCATCGTCCAAGTTCAGTTCGGCTTTATCGATGGCTCCCTCTTCTCGAATGGGCTCTCCATTTTGTAAAGGATGTCGACCAAGTTTAATTTAGCCTTGTCAGCGGCTCTCTTCTCGAATAGGTTATCCCTTATGCAAAGGGCCTCACCCAAATTTAATTCAACTTTATCAACGACTGCCTCTTCCCAAAGGGGCTCTTCCTTATGCAAAGGGCCTCACCCAATCTCAGTTCAGCCTTATCACAGGCTCCATCTTTACCAAAAGGTTTGCCTAAATATAAGGGCATTGCATTAAATCAGGTTCGCAAACTGCTTCAAAAATTTACTCATATTGTACATTCAAAGTCTAAGCATTATATAAATATTCATACATGGATTTGGGGGACTATTGTTTCGCCTCTTCCAACAAAACTCTAAGCATGGCCAAGTGGCAGCTACACAACAAGTGAATCTAGGCCCGCACTCCACATCATTCTGTCATATGGCAATTTGGCCGAACCCTAATTTGGTCAAACCCCCATTGGGTAAACCCCCATGGAGACCTAAGCCCCCTATAGATGAGGTGAGGTATGTAGAGGCGTATTAGAGAAGATATTCATAACAGATTTTGTATCAAATGGGTCATGTGATAACTCACTGAATTTGCAGTTCTACTCAATGAAACAAGTCAGTGTAAGTGGTCAAGGGCTACAAAGCCATCACAACATTAAATGCAGCATGGGTTATGAATGATTGATTGTCATAAGAGGTCCCAACTGTGGGGATGAGGCCACGTGTCCCCTCATTTAACGACTCTTAATCATCATCTTCTATTATAAAAGCTCGCACTTAATGTCATTTTCAGGGTAATGAAAGTTTAGACTCTCAAGCTTTAACTTTATCATATCACTATTTTATTTATTATTCCCGAAAGCCAACCCCCTTTTATACTGGAAGCTCAAGTTTAAAACTCTCACACACTCATATATTTACTTTTCAACTGACTTAACTATCTGAGTGTGCGGGGCCAACTCTACCCCCACTGGAGGAGGCCACGTGTGGCTACCGATTTGTCTAAGTGTGCAAGAACAAGGATTCGTTGATGTGAGAGGCTTTGAAATTTGTTGACCACGTTAAATGTACATCTTTTTGGGGTCAACAATGGCTATCAAACAGGGGCTTAAAATACCATGTTTTCTAATATGAATCAAGTGTGCTTGACAAAATTAAGAGAAAAAAAGTTAAAAAATTTATTTTGGTTAAGATTTAAGATTTCATTTTGACATGTTAACCTTGTTAAATATAGTGGAAGTCCTTAATATGTTCCTAAGATTTGAGCACACTAATTTTTAAATTCATATGCTCATTTAAGATTTAGATGATTGAATTTCTCGTTTGAACTTGTTTGGCTTTGATATCATATTAAGATTTGATATTCAATCTTAGTATCTGTTTGACAATAAAAAAAAAAGAGTTTAGAATAATTTTTAAGAGAATGTGTGATTAAAAAATAGGAAAAAAATTTGGTATACGTGTAGAATATTTTATTGTATAAATGTGTTGTTGAAAATAGTCAAATAGTAAATCGTAAAATAAATTAAAGAGAGTCCAACAGACCCTTAAGTCGAAATTAATAAAAAGAGTTTATATATATAATACTATTTTTTTATTAATCTGATATGTGAAAAAAAGTGGGGCTTAGACACGAGGCAAGAGGAAAAATCCTCGTATATTAAAAATAGGATAATGCATTATTATATCCTTGTTTGAGTCTCATTTTTCCATCAAAATACATTTTTAAATAATGATTTAACCACATTTCAATCACACGTTTTTTTAATAAAATAATATTACACGCAAAACAAAAGTTTTTATTTTTATTTTTTAACCACACATTTTCCCTCATAACACTATTGCAAAATACATTTTTGGGAAAAAAAAAAAAAAAAGGGGGCTAAAACAACACTATTTTTAACATAATAAACATTGAAACTTGATTTTGTCACCTTCGCACATCACACTTTTACAATATAGGTTCTTAGATATGAAAAAAATGCTACATTGTTTGGTATTAGCTAGTCAATATTTATTAATTTTTAGCATAAACTAAAATTTTATTTATTTTTACTTTTAGTTTTATTCGGTGTTCTAACAAATGTAAAACGCGACAAAGCATGGAGGTCAAGTTGTCTAGGCTTAAAAAAAACATTTTCTTATTTTTATATTATTTTAAAATTTTTTAAAAAATTAAATTTTGTAAATCAATCTAAAAATTATTTAATAGTTAAAGAAAAAAAAAGCGTAAAAAAAGGTTAAAGCGGGAAAAAGTGCGCCTAGACGGAAAAAAATAAAATAAATAAAAAGCTAGGTGGGATGTTTTTCGTTGCTTTTCATCTAAACGTTTTTTTAGAACACTATTTTATTCAGCATGCTAAACGTAGACAACTTAGAGATAGCAAACGAGTCGAGCAATTTGTTGGCTCGGCTCGTGAAAACATGAGCCGCGAGCCGCTTGGGCTCATCAAATGACGAGTCTGAGCCCGAACCGAGCCGAGTCGAGCCGCAAGTGAGCTCGACTAGCCGAGCCTTCTCGCGAGCGGCTCGTAGGCTTGTGAAAAATTAAAGAAAAATTTTAAAAAAATTGAAAAAGTAAAAAATAAATAAATAAATTCAAAAAGCTCGCGGATCGGCTCCTAAGCTCGTGGGCCGAGCCGAGCTCGCCCACGAACAAACGAGCCATGAGCCGGTTCGGCTCATAAGCTCGTGAGTTTAATGCTCGGCCCATTGCCTGACTAGGACAACCATGTCTGACAAAAGTTAAAAAGCACTTCATTTGTTTCTTCTTTTATAATTAACTTAGGCTCCGTTTGATAACTTTAGTTTTCCATGGAAAAAGAAAACATTTTCCTTTTCCACCCTTAAAAAGCTGTTTAATAGGTAAATTTTTCCATGGAAAACGTTTTCTACCTTTTTCTAGGTACAATCATTTGATGCACAAAAACTTGATTTTGTTTTCCCACCTATTAGTTGGGAAAACATTTTCCACCTTTTTTTTTTAGCAAAGGCAATCAATTCTATCAACTATTGTAAAAAGAATTTTCATTTTTGTTGACAATTTCTATGTAAAACAAAGTCAAACGAATATGGTAATTTTTTCTAATTGTTTAAATTTATTTATTTATTTTTTTTTTACTTTTTGGTAATTAGAACAAATTCTAGACGTATTGGTAGAAAAATTATCACTTTAATGGACAATTTTTATAAAAAAAGAAGCCAAATGGATACCAAACTTTCAACATTTTTCAGGTAGAAAATTATACCAATCAAACACAATTAATTACAATTACCAAGAAAACATTTTCTAGGAAAATCTTTTCCCTATAAAACATTTTCTTTCCATCCATTTTCCACATTTGCAATCAAACGGACCCTTATTAGAAATGACCCAGAGTACTAGGCACGAGATTGAGGACGGTAGAAACAAAATTCCCAAAAAAATTGATTACCTTCAATCTTCCTTGAAAATAAAACTTGGTAAGTACCAATATCAGCAAGTATTAGGCCGTAGCTAACGAGTTTCTTTGATTTTTAAATAAGAGTAATGCTATTCATCTCTATTGGATATGAAAACACAGTTTAGGTGGCGTTAATGTGGCATTAAATGATAGGAGAAATTAAATAAGTCATTTAATTTTACCTTTCATTTAACCTATCATTTAAAGATACATAGACTGTATTTTTATTCCCACTGGGATGAATAATTTTACTCTTTAAATAAATAAAGAGAACGGAATGTCAAGAATTTATTTTGATCGATGTAAGTGATACTTTCAAATGACGCTGAAAATTATATTGAACAATTGGAAAACTTTAAGCTCTGGCACCATCACGATACGCATTTAGTTCTTGAAGCAAAGCACTCAAATCAGTGTAGGAAGATCCATCTTCTTCAACAGCTACTCTTGCTGTCTCTTTATATTCTTCAGCTCGTCTTCTCATTTCTGCACCTTCTTCACCTTCCATGATTTGCCGAATCCCCAAAGCTATGGCTTCCCTTTCTACGCCTTCACTAGCCGCTCTCTTCCATTGCTTACTTCCTACAGAAACTCCAATTCTCAAAACTTCTGTCACCAATTTCTCATTGTAAAACTGCTCTGCAAAGACTGGCCATGTCACCATAGGCACCCCTGAACACACCCCTTCAAGCGTCGAATTCCATCCACAATGGGTTACAAAAGCCCCTATTGCTTTGTTTTCAAGAATCAAAAGTTGGGGTGCCCACCCTCTTATGATCAGTCCTTTATCTTTTGTTCTTTCCTCGAATCCTTCAGGCAGCCAGTTTTCACTTTGATCTTCGCCTTTTCCTTTCCGAACAACCCAAATGAATTTCTGGCCTGAGATTTCAACGCCCTTTGCAATTTCATGTAATTGTTTTGAAGTAAAGGTTGCCATACTTCCAAAACAGATGTAAACTACAGAATTTGGTTCCTTGGAATTGAGCCATTCCAAGCATTCGTGTTTATCAATGGCAGATTCTTTTCCTCTCTGTGCTTTATCATCTTCTCTTCCCTTATTGCATGAAAAAAGAGGGCCTATATGCCATGTATTTCTCTTCAGAACTTTCCTAAAATGATCGGCATAATCAGGTTCCAGCTCGTAGAAGCTGTTAACAATAACTCCATAGCTTCTGGTCTCTGATTCTTTCACTTTGGATAACAACTTTGTGAAATAATTTTCAATTCCTGCATCACCAAAATTAGGAATCTGTGTCTTTTTAAACTTGAGAGGATGGGGGAGATTTGGCAAGACGAACCCCTCAGAATCAGATGATACATTCTTGTAGGGGTTGAAAATCCTCATGTGTTCTGAAACACACAAAGATAGAAAACTTGTTCCATGGAAAACCAGTCTTGGGATGTCAAACTTGGCTGCAGCATCAGTAGCCCATGGAAAGAACATATCTGCAACAAGACAATCTGGATGATATTCTTCCAGGAGTTTTTCCAAAGGTTCCTGGAGCAACTCCAGGGCTTTTGTGAAATTGATAATCATATCATCTGATTTTATTTGATCAAGACTCGTGATTCCATCAGGCAATTCAGAGTTCTCTGGTGGAAATTTCATTACATGAATCCCAATATTGTATCCCGATTTCCTAGCATTTTCTACTGGTGTTACAAATCCAGAAGTGGCAATTACAGTTGTCTGCACACCCCTGGAAGAGAAAAGCTTGGCCATTTCCAGGGTTGGAATCATATGGCCATGAGCCATTAATGGAAAGAAGAAAAAATGTAGCTGAGTCATTGCAAAAATTATCGAACAGGTTTTGGGATTTCTTAATTGGGGTGACAACTAAATTTGACAATGCGCTGCGCAACATATATACAAACGGTGTGTGTATAGAGAAGTTGGACTTTTCCAAGAAAACAACAAGTTGAAATTGGCTACTCCAACAAAAAGTGTAATTATTTATATTATTTAATTTAGGATTATGTTATTAAATAGAAAAATATTTAAAATTATAGTGTGACAAATACAAATCGTGATACAAATATAACCATTTTAAGTTAACAATCTGTAGTGAAATTTTCTTTATTATTACTTTTTTTTTCTTCTTCTTCACACTTTTCTCAGCAGCCATTTTTGCTGAAAATAAAAATGCAAGATACAATTTCGAAAAAGGAAATAGAATTTGAGTTTAAAATTTTTTGAAAAAAATTGTGGTTCAATGTTTGGTTTCAAAATAAAGTTTGACCAACCGACTTTGTGTTGATTGGGTCCTCAGTCTTTAATCCTTTGATATAAAGTTAATATCAATCATAGGCCCTGTTTGGGAATGATTAATTTTTTCTACAGTAAATCAATTTTCATTTTCAACCACACATTTTTCAATAAAATAATATTTTCCATCACATCAATAATTTTTTCTTCTTTTTCAACCACACATTTCCAATCATATCACTATTCAAAATCAATTCTTCTCCCAAAAATCTCTCCCAAACAAGCTCATATAATTAATAGAGAATTCAAAGGTAATTTTGGAATATGGAAATTTTATTCTGCATTCACACATTCCAAAGTCAAAATTCACCTCCTCTGACAGTGAAGGACATGGGGTCCCACGGTGGCAGAATTTTTTTTTTTTTTTTGGAGCATTTTCATTATAATGGGGATCAAATAGGATGTTAGTAAGGTGGTTGGATACCAATGAAACACAGATGATACTCGTGCTGAGAAAAAAGGTTGTGATTAAATTGCCAAGACCCCCAAAAGTTGAGGACAATGGCTGCAATTTTCCCTTTTATTAGGTTGTATTTCTATACTTGATAAATTCCATATGACTTTCGAGAGTTATGCTACGGTGACAGTTTCAACGATGGATTTTAGAAATAGAGGAACACGTGACGCAATATCATTGAACAGTTTAAAAAAAAAAAATTTGTTGAAACCCATGTTTCCAATTCCTGAGTAGCATTATTGAACTTTTTGATACCCAATTGACGACAGATAATATGTCAACAATAATGGATCTCCTAAAATGTAATATATATATTTTTATTACAAGATAAATTTAAAAGCAGTCCATATAAAAGACAAATTTTATTCTTATTTGATATTTACCTCGACAAGTTTATATAAAGTTAAAGATCGCCAAACGATTCTGTTTGGTTTATTTAATTAGAATTTTTGTGACTATAATTTGTACAATATAATATTCACATCAAATTTGACTAACTTTTTCTTTCATTTTTAATTTAATAAATAAATATATCTAGGTTGAATTATTCAGTGTTCTTACCAAAGTTGACTATGCTATATATAACTTTCTCCTGCCTAACACGTCTCTTTTCTACTTCGTTCAAGATTCAAAATCTTGAATAAGGCCCCGTTCGGTAGGGATTAAAATTCAATTAAAATTGAAAATATGGTCGTTATTGGGTCTCACTCGTCTAATAAAAGTCAACAATAACGACTATTTTTTCAATTTTAATCTGATTTTAATCCCTACCAAACGGGCCCTAAGTATCCTGTCACATGCCTGAAAATCGAAATCATATTGTAAATTTTAGATAAAAATCAGATTTATAATAAATTTTAAAAAAAGTTATGAAAAGTCGTGAATCTCATAAAATATATCGTTAAAATTAATTATTAATTTAAATATTAATCAACCTTTTAGCTTAACCAAACATGGGCGGAGTCTTTCTCTTTCCTGTGTATATCTTGTTCTACAAGATGAAGTAACAAGTTCCTTATATATACGCACAGTTGGGTCAACCCAATTAAGAAATCCCAAAATCTGTTTGATAGTTTTTTTGCAATGAATCAGCTACATGTTTTCTTCTTCCCTTATTTGGCTCATGGCCATATGATTCCAACCCTAGAAATGGCCAAGCTTTTCGCTTCTCGGGGTGTGCTGGCAACTATGATTGTCACTCCTGGATTCGTAGAACCAGTAGAAAATGCCAGGAAATCAGGGTTCAATATTGGGATTCATGTGATAAAATTCCCACCGGAAGAATCCGGGTTGCCTGATGGAATCACGAGTGCTGATCAAATAAAATCTGATGATATGTTTCCCAAGTTCGTAAAATCCATGGAATTGCTTCAAGAACCTGTTGAAAAACTCCTGGAAGAATTCCGTCCAGATTGTCTTGTTGCAGACATGTTCTTTCCCTGGGCTACTGATACCGCAGCGAAATTTGATATCCCAAGATTGCTCTTCCATGGAACAAGCTTTCTGGCTTTGTGTACTTCACAACATATGAGGATCTACAAGCCCTATAAGAATGTATCCTCTGATTCGGAGGAGTTCGTGTTGCCCAATCTTCCACATCAGCTGAAGTTTACAAGAACACAGGTGCCTGATTTTGCTCGAGAAGAAATTGTAAATGAAATAACAAAGTTGTTGACCAAAGTATATGAATCAGAGACCAGAAGCTATGGAGTTCTTTTTAATAGCTTCTACGAGCTGGAACCTGATTATGCCGATCATTACAGGAAAGTTTTGAGAAGAAATGCATGGCATATAGGCCCACTTTTGCTATGCAATAAGGAAGGAGAAGATTTTAAAGCACAGAGAGGAAAAGAATCCGCCATTGATGAACACGAATGCTTGGAATGGCTTAATTCCAAGGAACCAAATTCTGTAGTTTACATCTGTTTTGGAAGTATCGCAACCTTTACTGCTAAACAATTATATGAAATTGCAAAGGGTCTTGAAATCTCTGGGCAGAAATTCATTTGGGTAGTTAGAGAAGGCAAGAACCAAGATGAAAACAAAAACTGGCTGCCAGAAGGATTTGAGGAAAGAACAAAAGATAAAGGACTGATCATTAGAGGGTGGGCACCCCAACTTTTGATTCTTGAAAACAAAGCAATAGGGGGTTTTGTAACCCATTGTGGATGGAATTCGACGCTTGAAGGGGTGTGTTCAGGGGTGCCTATGGTGACATGGCCAGTCTTTGCAGAGCAGTTTTACAATGAGAAATTGGTGACAGAAGTTTTGAGAATTGGAGTTTCTGTTGGAAGTAAGCAATGGAAGAGAGCGGCTAGTGAAGGCGTAGAAAGGGAAGCCATAGCGTTGGGGATTCGGAAAATCATGGAAGGAGAAGAAGGTGCAGAAATGAGAAGACGAGCTCAAGAATGTAAAGAGCAGGCAAGAAAAGCTGTTGAAGAAGACGGATCTTCTTACACTGATTTGAGTGCTTTGCTTCAAGAATTGAATACATATCGTCTTGGTGTCAACACCTTGAAGTTTAACAATTGTTCTATCTAATTTCAGCATTATTCGTATGTTCAGTTCTTGGTATTCAGTCGAATCAAAGAAATTTGTATCGAATGGTTATGGAAAATGATTTTGAATCTTTCATCTTATATGAGATGTTTTAAAGAGCTAAATGCCTTTAGAGTAGCTTAATTCTAAGTTCCATTAACAAGTAAGATGGAAGGTAATTTATCAGTGTGATTAGTTCTCTCTGTTGGAAATGGTTATACATTTTGAAATTTTGGCCAAATTTGAGCTCAAAATTGTGTAGGACACGCGATTCAAAATTAATAGGAACAAGAATATTCCAGCTCTACTCAATCAGATGATTAACAAGATATATTAATTTATCAAAAATAATTAAAAATTGGAAGAAAAATTTGATCCAAAATTATCCACTTGAAACATGATAAAGTGAAGAATTTGATTAAGCTCCCGTTTGGCACTCATTCTTCTTGGTTTTTTTCCATTTCATTCTTCAACAGTTGTGGGCCCAGCTTGAATAAAGGACGGATTTTGTTTGAAAAATGACCATTAATGCAAGGAAGGCTGTCAGAAGAGTGTTGGATTTTTTAATTTGCCAAATTTGCCCTTGAATTGATGATTGGTAGTTTTCACATGTTTGTTAAAATGGTGGAGGGCAATGATGTAAAATTTCAATTGACCTTGGGGGTGAAATTGTCCATCACGGCTCAACGGTTGAATCTTCCTGACAAAGAAATCTGAAAAAACACAGCAATTGTCAGGCGGCACGGTAGCAAAATGAGAATTGAAAAAAAAAAGGATGCCAAACGGGGGCTAAATTGTTTGACATTTGTCCCACGTAGAAAAAGTGAAAAATGAGTGGAACAATGTTCGATTTATATAGTGCAAGTTTCGCCTTAAGGTTTGGGCCATGAAAGGCATCCAATTCAGTAAGGGATAGGACCTAAATACCATTGGTTTCTGATTAACTGCACATGTTGATGTATGGTACCCGAGTTTGAATCATTGTCTTGCACATATTATTTTGTAAAAAATTTATTTAGGTATTCTATTTAAATTTTCTGGGGCGAATTGTGTTTAACTAAATTCTTTGGGTGCCCGATTAAAATATTCTAATGGTCTTTAAAATATTTTTGCGAAATTTTTTTGGATGTGACCTACATTTATTTGTGTAGCAAACGTTTCTAACTAATGTATGTTTTTCTCTAACACACGTCTATGACAGATGTAATCGACGTCTGTAATTGAAATTTATTTTTTTGGACGTAATCTACTTCAATTTGTGTAACAAACGTCTCTAACCAATGTCTATTTTTTGTAACACGCGTCTCTAACCAACGTAACCAACATTTGTAACCGATTGGAACATATGTTTATTTTCAATATCAATAGATACATCTATTCATTTGAAATGTTGTCTGAAAATCACCACTATTCTGAAGATGCTTGAAGGATATTCTAATGGCCACGAATAGTCTATAAATAGCCTCATCACTACACCGTGTACTTTGTATCCACCTCTAAGAAGCAACTCGTATGTCCTTGCCTAGTTAACAAAAAATTTGAAAATTCCTCGTTTAGTGAGATACCTCACCTTACAAGATGATTGCTCTACATATGCCTCGTTTAGCGAGATGTCTCGCCCTATGAGACAATTATTATTTATATTTTTGCAAAGTCCAACACCTCAGAGGAATAGCCAAACTTTGGATTTGGGGGACTATTGTTATACCTCAACTTACGAGATAGACAACATGGTAGCTAACTAAGAAAGAGGCCATGCAAGATCAGCCTTCCGCTTCATCATCATCTCTTTCACATATTCCCACCGAGGTGATGAGGTCATGCTTTTAGATGCCTTGCTTGGAACGTCATCGCTTCTTATTGTGACGCATTTTCGAGGTGATTGGCATCTTCTATGGTGGGCCTCTTCCATGGACATCACCAAGGCTGAGCACACCATGCATCGATAGCTTTGCAACAACGCCACTAAATCAACTTTTCAATCTGTACAAGAGTATGGGCATACCTATGATAGCTACTTTTCGGTCTATGCTTAAGCCTATGATGGCTACATACCTATGACATATAGGACTAACACAACTAAGCTTTTCGGTCAGAGTGTTTCCAACACCGTCACACAATGTCAGAGCTATGGCCACGTACAGTATAACGTGGTATCCAAGTATGGATGCAACATGCACGTAAATGATGTAACATACACATGAATGGGAAGAGGAGTTTTTATTTGTTTGCTACATAGTCCTATCTAATTTTGAGGTCAACAAGTGGAGATCTAAAGATGTATTTTCGAAATAATGTATTTATGACTTTTATGCATTTTCTAATCAAAACTGAAATGGAATTTTTATGTAATTGATTCCTTTAACAATACGCAAAAATCAAAAGCATGTATTTATGTGTCACTACATATGACTTTCTTGTATTCTTAATATTAACGAACAAAGAAAAGATAATCAACCCGCATTTTGTGCCCTTAGCTAAAATTGTTAACTTCAATGGATCTCCTTTTTTAAAAGCTATACAACATTCTTTTCCGAATCAATAATTATATGAAACTAAACAATACTAAAGAAAAAAAGTAACACATAATTTGTTCAAGAAAAAGTAAAAATCAATAGTATTTTCATGTCTCACTATATATATAATTTTCTTAAATTTTTACTATTAACTAAAAAATAAAAAGAATCGACCCTTCTTTTAGCTTGAACATATAATACCGATACCAACAAAGATATCAGTTGTCACCATGAAAAGAGCTAAAATTGCTAACTATAACGGATCCACAACTCTAGAAGTTGATATTCCATCCCTTTTATGGATTTGATTAATTAGGCGTACGAGTGCATGAATGCCAAACCATTAATAAAACCTTCATTTGGTGCTACGAGAGAATTGTCTCTAGCTCCGCAATAAATTGACTATAACAACTGACATGACGAAATATGGGCAACAAATGAGGAAACATCAAATTGATATTTTGATAGAAAACATCGGATTCCATCCTAAATTATTTGGAATTAGATGGAAAAGCCAATGATCTTACTTAGAAGCTTTCAAAGTAATCAACGTGGGACCTTTTATCTTTTAGCGAAAGAAAACATTTTATATGATGCTTAGGAGAGTCATTATGCTGCAGGACTGACTGATTTTTTATAATCATTGAAATCATTATCTTCTGCAATTTTCCATTTATCAACATTTCAGTTGGATGGAAAAGAAGCAAGTACTAGCAGCGAAAGTAAAGCAAAGTATTCTACATTTATTGTAGTGTCAAAAAATGCTAAGACCATTTATATGAAAACAGTGACACTAAACTATGGGGCATGAAATATTGGGTTATCCAACCAAATTAAAGGTTGACTTGTTGTTTGTGGGGGCGAATATAGATACCTCTCTAGGTCTATCAATAGCAGTGCCCGTTTTATCTGTTAATAGTGCTACTATGTTCTCATACTCAATGTAGAATGGAATCCTAAGCGCATGCCCATATAATTAACCAAGTTCATTGGATTGCTCAACTCATTTATCATTACTGTTTGTCCTTGAGAAGGTTTCTAGATCTTACCCAAATACAGTAAAAAATTTCTCTCTCGACACCAGTTTGTGGTTTGCCTTCATATTGTCTCTCTTATGCACAATTATAGTTTTAAACTGTTGTGGAAGTGGCTTAGATAAAGAGATCTCGGTTCTGAAAGATTGTACTTATGGGATGGGCCCCAAGATGAAATGCATCATCCATACACTTCATGGTCCCTGAAGAATTGATCATCAATTTTTGATATATTATTTTTCAAATCTATCAGTTTAAATATTCTTAGAGCCTCTACTTGAAGATTCAGACAATTGATTTTAATGGGTGCTTAATTATCCTGAAACTAATGGAGCCATGGGGCATTCACTTGGCTTTTAGCATTGAGAAAAATAGTCTCCTCATAGGGATGTACATGAGTGGAGCTGAGAATAGCTAAATACTTGAAAAAAATTATTGATTGAACTCATGCGGAATCGAATCTATTGAATTGAGAGAGAATGGCGGGAAAAATCTTATTGAATCAAATGAAAATGAAACTCACGTGTTTACAATGAACTAACCCAACTATATAAATACACTTAACAAAATGACAGCTGGCAAAGTAAAATATCTAACTAACTAACATCAATTTCTAATACTCCCAATCAAGATGGCCGGTGAATGTCAAGAACCGCCATCTTGGACAGTAGAGGAAATAAAGAGGCAGATGGTAGAGCTTTTGTGAACACGTCAGCAAGTTCATGAGTAGTTCAAACTGGAAGAAGCTTGAGGAAACCGTTGGTGACTTTATCTCGAACGAAATGACAATTTATCTCAATGTGCTTTGTTTATTCATGAAACGTAGGGTTAGTTGCAATATGGATTGCTGCCTGATTATCACAAAAAAGAACCACTGGACCGGCATGTGATATTTGAAAATCAACCAGTAATTGATGGAGCCAAATAAGTTCACTGGCTGTGGAAGCAAGAGACTTGTATTCGGTCTCGGCAGAGGAATGGGAAATGGTTGTATGTTTCTTGGCTTTTCAAGAAACCATAGAATCACCAAGGAAGATGCAAAAACCAGTCACTGATTTTTGGGAGTCCAAACAAGAGCCCCAATTCGCATCCGCAAAGGCTTGAAGTTGGAAAGTAGATGAAGAAGAAAAGAACAGACCTTGACCAGAAAATGCCTTCAAATATTTCAAAAGATGATGTGCTGTATCCAGGTGTGGCTGCATGGGAGAAGAGACAAATTGGCTGAGTTATGGATAGTAAAGGTTATATTTGGTCGTGAAATGGTGAGGAATAACAATCGACCAACCATCATCTGTAGGAGGAAGCATCAGGGAGAAGTTCACCATCAAAGGAGCTGAGTTTGGCTTTGGGATCCATAGGTCAAGAGGCTGGTTTGCTAGCAAGGAAACCAGAATCCTCAAGGAGCTGGAGAGTATAATGACGTTGGAGTAAGAACAAAGCAGCAGCCGACCGGGCAATCTCCAAACCAAGAAAATACTTTAAAGGACCAAGATCTTTTAGCTTAAATTGACTATGAAAGAATTACCTTAACTTACCAATAACAATTAGATTAGAACCTGCAATTATGATGCTATCAACGTAGACCAATAATGCCACAAATGAAGAACTTGAGCCTTTTGTGAAAAGGGAATAGTCTGATTTTGATTGTGTGAATCCATGTGTAATAATTGCCTGACAAAATTTGGAAAACCATTGTCGTGAAGCTTGTTTTAGACTGTAGATGGACTTATGCAAATGGCAAACACGCTTCCCTCCCTTACCTACAACCCTCATGTATGCAGCATATCCCAAAGGGAGATCCATGTATACATCCTCAAACAAGTCTCCATTTAAAAAGCCGTTGTTGACATTTAGCTGAAAGAGATGCCACCCTTTGATGGTACAGGTGTCAATCCGGGTGGGCCGGGTCGGCCCGCCAACATATGAGCCCGGTAACGGCCCGCGTGAAAAAAAGCCTGCCCGCTACAGGTTCCGGGTCGGCCCATAAATTTTGGACTACAACCCAGGCCCGCCCGCTGACCCATCCGGGTCGAGCCCATACGGGTCGAGGTTCGCGGGTCAGGGGTCGTGGGTTGTTCCAAGAATTTTTTATATTGATAGCAATTTTTTTTTTTTTTGTTAAATGTAAATTAAGAATTGAACAAAATGATAAATTCATATTTATACCAAGAAATGTTTACATAGAATCCAAATTTAATAATTGAAATTTAACAATTAAATGCATTTCTAATTACGTGAATGTATATATTTATAACAAAGTACATCCCAACTAGGCTGACACCTACTTTTACTATAATTTATAATTTAAGTATATCCCAACTAGTTTGTCACATACTTAAGTCTTAACTATTAACTATAATTTAGTTGTTGAAAAATTATATATTTGTTTCTCAATCAATCTTCATGAATTGTAAGATTTTTGAAATCTTTAGCAATATCATCATTAATTTTATCTTACATCCTTCGATCCGCGAATATCCAATTTTTCACGCATATGAAAGCTTCCAAAATATCTTCTTTAAGTCTAGATCTTCGTTCGTCCAATACCCTGTTACCTGCACTAAAAGCAGACTCGGATGCCACTGTTGAGACTGGAACTGTTAGTATATCTCGTACCATTTTAGATAATACAGGGTATGACCGCTCATTTAATTTCCACCATCGTAAAATATCTAACTTATCCACTTCATTTTCAGGTATTAAACTATAATGATCAAATTGATAATATCTTTCTAATTCATCAGGTGTGGTATATGGATTTGCATTTGAAGTTGAAGTAGTAGATGAAGAACCAAGAACATTACGTTTCTTAGTTATTATGGAGAAAAAAGAAGATTTGCCTTTAAAAGTTGTACTAAAGATTGGAGAAGAAGACATATTTTCATTGTTACCATATTTAATAAAATAGTTGTTATACATTTCATTAATAAAAAATTCCAATTGTCGATTTGTAAGATTTATGTTAAAAGCCAATGTTTCAGAAAGTGTTTCTAAAGCACAATGAACTCCAAACAACTTAATGCGAGGATCCATTACAGCTGCCACTGGAAAAATTAGTGACATATTTTCATAATATTTTTTAAACTTTTTCTCCATTGAATAAATAACTTTTCCTCCGTAATGTGCCGGTGCCTTGACTATATCTCCAGACATAATCTTTTTTGCAGATATTGCATACTACTTTTCCATTCTTTTCATTTACTGTAAACATTTGCCACACATCTGATGTTTGTTTTTTCCTTGCATTTTGAGATGATCCAACTTCTACAACATTATCATCTTATAAGTTTATTGGAGAGCAACTATCATTGAAAATAGGATTTTGAGAAGAAGAATCGCGAGAATCCATAATATAATAGGATTAAAAAGTTTAGTAGTGATTAGTGAGAACTGAGTATGAAGAATGAATTATGAAGTATAAATGTAGTAACAAGTATGAAGAAATTGTAGTAAGGTAGTAACAACTAACAAGTATGAAGAAATGAAGATTGAACTATGAAGAAATTGTGTATAGTAACTAATGAGAGGATATTGTAAAAATAATTGTAAGAATAAATTGGAATTTATAGATGAAGGGGATGATATTACCGTTATAAAAATAATATTACAGTTACTAAAAAAAAATTAAATTTTTTTTTGTTTGACTCCTGCATGAAGCTGCAGGCTCTTGCCTGCAGCTACAGCAGGTGTGCCTGCTACAGGTAGCCTGCTGTAGCAGGCACACCTGCTGGGGGAGAGAACCAAACGGCTTTCTCCCCCCCTTTTTTTAAAAAAATTTGTTTTTTTTTTCAAATTTTTTTACGGGCCGCGGGTTAACCGCGGCCCGTGGGTGTGCAACCCGCAAAACCCACGGGTTACACCTCCATGGCCCGTGAACCGTCCGCACGGGTCACGGGTCGGCCCGCGGTCCCTGTTTTCACGGGTCTGACCGGCCCGTCCATCTTGACACCTCTATTTGATGGTAGCAATGGCAAGCATCATCTTTACTGTCACTAACTTCGCAATCGGTGAAAATGTTTCAAGAAAGTCCAAACCTTCCTGTTAAGTGTAGCCCTTTACTACCAACCGGGCTTTGTAACGCTCAATGCTACCATCTGATTTATACTTAATTTTATAAATCCATTTGCACCCAATTGAATGCTTTACTTTAGGGAGAGTTTGAACAGACCATGTGTTGTTTGACTCCATTGCATCTAACTCATGAGCCATAGCTTCCCTTCAATGTGGATAGTTGACAGCTTGATGGTAGAATTGGGGTTCAAAGTTGGAAGAAATTTGGAGAAGATATGCACAATGAGAAGGGGAAAGTGATGTACAGGATATAAAGCTCTGTAAAGGATAAGAACTATTATAGGCAGATTGGAAATTGTGTTGAAGCAAGTTACAATGATAATCTCTCAGGTAAAAAGGAGGTTTGATGATCCTTGAAGACCTTATATTAACTAGAACTGAATCAGGGATGGTAGGAGGAACACTTTGATGTGTAGCGGAGGTGGAATCAGTCACTATAGGCAGATCATAAGCTGGTATAGGTAATACCAAGTCTGGGAAATGGTTAATAACATCCTTAGGATGGGGTATGGACTGAAAAGGAAAATGTGTCTCATGGAAAACTACATCACGAGAGACAAAGAAGGTTTTTGATTCTATATTATATTTTGTATCCTTTAATGCCAAGCAAGTAACCAACAAATATACACGGTACAGTACGTGGATGGAATTTAGTACGAGTGGAAGGAAGAGTGGATGCATAGCAAAGACATCCAAAGACTTTGAGGCGAGTGTAATCAACTGGGGTATCATGAAGGAGTTGGAAAGGAGACTCTCCATGCAATAGGGGTGAAGGAGTACGATTGATTAAATAAGTGGCCATAAGAACACATTCTCCCCAAAATTTTAATGAACGTGCGACTGGAAATAAAGAGCATGATCTACATTAAGGAGATGTTGATGTTTTCTTTCGACCACGGAGTTTTGCTCAGGCCGTTCAACACAAGAGTATTGTTGTAAGACCCCTTTAGAACTAAAATATTCTGTGAATTGAAGTTTTGGAGCATTATCAGATCTAAACTGCTTAATAACTTTGCCAAATTGTGTTTCAATAAGGGAGAAAAACTTACAAATGATGAACTTAACATCAGATTTCTGTTTCATGAGAAATAGCCATGTGAATCTAGTACAATCATCTACTAGAGTTAGGAAGTATCAATAACCAACGTGGGTTGTTGTATGATACGGTCCCCACGTGTCACAATGGATCAAGTCAAATGCATTTTTGGACAGATTATTGTTGGAAGTGAATGACAGACACCTTTGTTTAGCCAATGGGCAAATGGAACAATGAGTGTCTTTATGATCATTACAAGAGAATGACAATTTATCTTTCAACATTTCTAAACTTTTGAAGGACAAATGCCCTAGTCTATTGAGAAGACACATTATTTACAACTGAAATGGAAGAATTACAAGTATTGTTAACAGGAACAGAATTACAAGAATTTGAAAGATATGCAGTGTCAATGATATAGAGGTCAGCCACTTTGTTACCCTTGCCAATCATCTTCAAAATTGGCATTTTCTGGATAATATAAGAATCCATAAGAAATTTGACATGAAGAGAAGAACCTCTTGTTAATGAGCTGACAGATAGCAAACTAAAATAGAACTGAGGCACATAAAGAACATCATGTAGTGTTAAGGATGGACTAAGTTGAATTGATCTAGAGAACTTAACAAGTATGCAAGTGTTGTTGGGAAGAGTGACAAATGAATTCGAAATAGGGAAAAAGGTATGGAATAGAGATTGATCAAAACATATGTTGTTGGTAGCATCAAAGTCAACTATCCAACATTGAGGAGAATGAAGGCTAGGATGATTAAAAATTGAGAAATAGGTACCTGATGTGTGAGTTGAGTTCACATCAGCTCCAGTAGTACCTTTGGCTGATATCAAATGAGAATTTAACCTGGTCAATAGTGCTAATACTTATTTGGATTTAAAGTATGGACAAATCCATCAATATCTCCTTGATGATCAGAAGTTTCGACACCTGATTAGCAGCTGCAGCAACACCTTGATGAGAAGAAGAAACATTTTATCTTGTTTTGTAGCCAGGGGATAACCATAAAGCTTGTAACACTTGTTAATAGAGTGACCATTAAGTTTGCAGTATGTACAAAACGGTTGATCCTTTTTCTGAAATATGTGAGATTGCTGGTTACTATTGGATCGACTGACTTCATTCTTGATCAAAAAGGCCATTTGATTATTACCAGTAGACGTTCCAGGTACATTATTCAATGTCCTCTAATGTTCTACTTGTGAAACAAGGAAAAATACCTTGTTGATTGGTAGAATAGGATCCATAAGTAATATGTGACTGGGAGTTTAAGCAAACAAATTATTAAGCCCCATCAAAAATGACATCACATATTCAGTTTGGTAATGATCTGCTAAGGTCTTATTACCCCCATATGAACACTTTCCGTATGGACAAGTTGGTCTGTAGTTGCTCAATTTCTCCCAAATTGCCTTCAGCTTTGTAAAATAAGCTCCTACAGTAAGTTGAGCTTGAGAGTGATTCATCAATTCATGCCTTAACTGGAATATGTGCAATCCATTTTTCTGTTGAAATCTTACCTTGGTATCCTCCCAGATTTCATATGCAGACGCAGAATATATCAGACTAGCTAAGATTTCCTTAGACACAGAGTTAAGGATCCAAGATATAACAATGTTGTTGTTGCGAGTCTAGGAGTTCATGATGTTATCATTACCTTCAGGTTTTGAAACAGTTCCATCAACTAAACCAAGCTTGTTCTTAACTGATAGAGCAATCATCACGCTTCTGCTCCAGGATGCATAATTCTCACCAGTTAATTGCTGAGAAACCAAAACAAGTCTGGGACTGCCCGAATGATGTAGGTAATAAGGACTGGATGCATCATCAATATATGGGTTACTTCCTGCAATTGTTGAACCATCTGGTAACACCGAAGCATCAGCCATGGAGATGCTGAATTAACTATCAGATGAATTGGTACAATTGAGATCTGATACAATTTCTAGAGAAGAAGAGGAAGCTGGATCAGGCACTCCACATATGCTCTGATACCATATTGAATTGAGAGAGAAATGGCGAGAAAAATCTTATTGAATTAAATGAAAATGAAACTCATGTGTTTACAATGAACTAACCTAACTATATAAATACACTTAACAAAATAACAGCTGACAAAGTAAAATATCTAACTAACTAACATCAACTTCTAATAGAATTGAATGCATTAATTGAAGTCAAGGTAATTTAAGCAAGCTAGGGGGCTATTGGGATCTAAGCTTTATTGGCAATGAGGTCCTTGGTAGAACAGAATGTAAGATACATATTCATATAGTTGACTCTATTAATAAAACTCTTGCTGATTGTTTCGAAACCCTTAAAGCAAAAATGACCAATTGACGAACTATGTGCATTTAAGAGAAGACGTATTTGATTTCCAATTTTCTAATGAGAATGTAATGGTTGTTATCTTCACCCTAAAGTATTTGTATTGCTCTGTATTTATATTTTTTGTGTTCCAATTTGCAGCCACGAGAAGGGATGTATATCACTGGTGATTTTATGACGAGAAAAGAGGATTTGTATGTTGTAAAACCTTCAACTACTGTTGATGAAGGTATGAGTTCTAAATATATCTAGTTGTCTACTAGTTCAACTTTTTAATTCACGAGCCTTTCCTTTTTTATGTACAGCATTGGAGATGCTAGTCAAGAAAAGAATTACTGGATTTCCTATGATCGACGATGACTGAAAGTTGGTAACATCTGGATTTTCTTCTGTCCACTTTCTGTTTAATATAGCTTTTCCACTACTTTAAGAGCTGCATGCATAATATCAAATTATCCTGGGTGAATTTATAGCTAACCCCTTGGGGATTGGCATGTTCTGCATTGAAGGTGAAATTTTTTTTAGCTACATTCATGGGGTAAAGAACTGTCTGTCCAAATAGTCAAAGTGAACTGTATGTATTGAAAAGCGAGATATTGTGATTTGACTAAGTGGCAGTGTTAAAGAAGATCACTTTCTATTTGACTGATTGAGCCAGAACTTGAGTTAGTAGATCTTGTTTCACGAAGTAAAGAAATGAGATGCCTTTAGACGCTTATTTATATGTCTCTATGAACTTGAGATCCATGTAGCAAGTTTCTTGGTTGGACCACTGTGTCAATGGATAATCTTATATACTTCTAGTGTGTTTCTAAATTGGTTAAAACAAAGTTGAAAAATGGTGACATAAAAATTTATTTCATTATTAAAAGCATGATTATGCTAAGGTAATTGTAGAAATTTGTTAAATTCCTGACTTTCACAGACTGGATGAATGGGGAAGAGAAGTTAGCTCGGATGCTATTGCTATTTTTTTCTGTCTTGAAATTTACTTATGCTTTGTTGTATTCTACAGTTTTTTGTTACAAGAATATTGTAATTAGCAACTACATTCCTCTAGTCTTTAAAGGACTTTCTGTACTGTGTTTTGAATTACCTTAACTGGCTGTATAACTGCTAGTTCTAATTAGACGGGAAGATCATTGCTCCTCTAAAGCAGTAATAAACACCTTATGATTTTTGATGAGATTATGATTTGCGTGCCTGATTGTTCAACACTCAACAGAAGGTTGACCTGCAGTATTCTTTTAGATTCTTTTCTTTTTTCATTCACCTTCTTTACATGTCCATGTCCATGTTCACTGATAATAGATTTATGATTCAGGTCGATGTTGTTTCCGACTATGACTTGTTAGCACTTGACTCCATCTCAGTTACAATTGAAGTTTCGAAACTAAATTAGATATTTAATTGGAAACAATTTATTTTAGTTTGATTAAATGTGATTTAACTTAATTATTTTTGTTAGGTATTTAATGTAATTAGCAAATCTGTGAACAAAAGAGATTTAAATTGATATGTTGTAAAAGTCAAATTGTAATGTGCAAATAGTATAAAGTTTTGTTATATTAGGATTAGGGTTTGAGAATGGAAAAGAAGGAAAAACGGTGCTGGAATATTGCTAGCTTATCGCCAATGTTTGGCTCAAGCGTTAGAAACAGAAACTGCATCGCCCACCTGTCGCTTCGCCTTCGCTCGAGTGACAACCTGTCGCTCACCCTTCGTTCGAGCGACAGAGCTATCCAGGAATTTTTTAATTCATTTTTTAAAGGCTTTTTGTCGAGTCCATTCATTCCCTAACCTACATATAAATATCCAAATGCCATAAAACGGTTTTACAAGGTTAATTATTAAGAGAAACACATTCCTTTGAGATCATCTTCTTATATTTTTCTTTCAACCTTCATTCTATTATTGGCTTTTGGTAGTGAAAACATCATATTCATAATCCAAATACCAAACTGCTGCTTCCTCCAAATCTGTCAGAGTTTCTAAAGAACAAGGAAAGGTAACTGAAGTTCCAGTCATTGAAGAACACGATATTGTTCATGAATTCACAGGAGATAGACAATCTCACAAAGTTGGAAGTTGCTGCAGGAGAGCGCAATCCAGGAGGTTTGGAAACTACAGTTGGGAGTTGGTACAAGACCACAAAATCCAGGAGAGCTGTTGGAATTACAGTCAGGAGATCAGATAGTACGTGTCATTGTTTAGTCTGATAGACTGTAAGTTATAAATCGTTTATATGGATTGTTGACTGTTAAGTACCTGAAGTTTTTACCCAGTTAGGTTTCTTCGTGATCAGTTCTGTGTTATTTATTACTTTTATAATTGCGGTAATTCAACATAGAAAAATATAAATTACATGATTAACCATCTAGAAAATAATTAATAGTGACTTGTTGCTATTTAATTATAAAGTAATTATAATTCCGCATATTCACACCCATCTAAGTGTTGTTAGGGTCGAACTACGTATTTTCAATTGGTATTAGAGCCTTAATTCGATTCCTGACTCTTAATAGATTCTACATGAGCCAATCATTGTCTGTGCCTCCATTTTTCGACGCAACCAACTATGCTTATTGTAAAGTTCGAATTAGAGTCTTCTTTAAAGTTTTGGATGAACGTATTTGGATTAGCATTCAACTTGGGTGGACTGCACCTTCAACTGCTGTTGCTGGTGTTTACACCCATTGATATTTCATTATGGACTAAAGATGACTTAACTAAGTGTAACTAAACAGTAAGGGCATTCATGCCTTGTTCATGGTTGTGTCTGCAGAAGAGTTTAGAAAAGTTTCAGTGTGTGAGACTGTTAAAGAAGTTTAGGACATCTTAGAAACCACACACGAGGGAACTAAAACTGTTAAAAATTCTAAACTGCATATGTTTACCTCTAAGTTTGAAGAAATTAGAATGAAGGATGATGAATCGTTCGATGAATTCTATGCGAAGTTTAATGACATAGTTAATTTGAGTTTTAACCTAGGTGAGAAGATTCTGGAGTGAAAGATAGTTAGAAAATTTCTTAGATCCCTGCCTGAAAGATTTAGACCTAAAGTCACTCGATTGAAGAAAGTAAGGACTTAGATGCAGTTAAGATAGAAGAACTCATAGGATCCTTTCAAATCTATGAACTCACCATTTCTCAACCTAAAAATGTTAAATCCATAGCCATGAATATTGTTAAAGAAGAAGATAGTGAGTTAACAGATGATGTGACACATAGGGACGACGAAATAGCTTATTTCGTTAAAAATTTTCAGAAAGTGATGAGAAATAGGAGAAAGCCTCAAGAACGGAAAAATGAAGTCCCCAATAAATTCTCGAAAGATAGACTTGAGAAAAATAACTCTAGGACTCCCATTAAGAAAACTCAATCTATTAGATGCCATTGGTGTCAGGGTTACGGTCACTATAAGAATGAATGTCCTAACTTGAAAAAGAGTTCTAATAAAGAAAGACGTAAGGCTTTATCACTGACCTTGAGTAATGATGAATCAGATTCAAGTGCTCAGAATGATACATCTGGTGGTGAGGATTAACAAAACTTCATGGCCTTCACATCAATAGCTACGATTGAATCTGATAAGGAGATTGATAAGGTTAAAAATGATGAAGAGGGTGAGAAATCTGAGGACGAACCTGATATTCACGAATCTTATCGTGAACTATTTGAGGAGAGTCTTAAGATTAAAAAGGTCAACAAAGCGGTACTGAAAAAAGGTAAATGATCTTGAAAGAGAGAGAGAAAAACTCATAGGTGACCTCAGGACTCTACCAAAAAGCTGAGTGAGTTGAAACTTGTTAACGAAAACTTGAAAGCCAAAATTAAATCCTTAATAAATGATCTTGAAAAATCTAACACTCAACTCCAATCATTCATGAATGGTTCGCAGAAACTTGATAATCTATTGGGGATGAACAAGCCTACTGGAAATAGGCATGGTTTGGATTATGTTCAAAATGGTAGTACTACTGCTAGTACATCCAAGACCACATTCGTCCCGACCATTAACAAAGCTCGGAATATTGTTTATCCTGAACCAAAGACCAAAAAAATCTTAAGATCGAGACCTACTAGACAACGTAGAGTCATTCGTCCTATGTATCGGCAACAACCACCGAGCAGGTTTGAGCTTAGGTTTATTCCCGCCTATCACCATTGTGGCGCTTTGGGACACACAAGACCTATGTGTCATAAACTCATGACTGGAAGTAAAAGTCAGAATTTCTCTAATAAGGTTGACTTTCTCCTAATCAGGTTACTTAACTGAGATGATGACTCAGTTAACTCGAATCATTTCCACTTCTAAGAAGGTTTAGGTAAAGAAGAGTGATCTTTCTAGGTCTGAAGATCAACTGATTTGCTATGTTGCTTACGTTGCACTTAAAACTCAAAATAACTCTATGTGGTATCTTGATAGTGCGTGTTCAAGACATATGTGTGGTGAAAAAGCCTTGTTTTCGTCTCTCGATGATTGAAACAACGGTGTGGTTACCTTTGGGGACAGAGCTACTGCACTTATTCTAGGAAAATGTGTCGTTAATATATCTAGACTACCTGCTATCTCAGATGTGCTACATGTGAAAGGGTTAAAGTTTAACTTGTTAAGCATTAGTCAAATATGCGATGCTGATTTCGAAGTTAGTTTTGTCCAGAAAAGGTGTACCGTGTATGATTCTAATGGTAACATTGTCCTTGAAGGTGTAAAAACTTCAGATAACTGTTATGGAGTTCTTCCTAATTCCAACTACGTGTGCAGCAGTTCCAAAATTAATGTCACTGAACTGTGCATCAACGACTTGGTCATATGAACCATAAAAGTTTGTCTGAACTCGCCAAGAAGGAACTTGTAAATGGCTTACCTAAACTTGAAAATATTGATACCATTGTATGTGGCCCGTGTCAACAATGTAAAGAACTTGGAGTTCCTCATAAACAAACTTCTAAGATCTGACAAGCAAGACACTTGAATTACTCCATATGGACTTAATGAGAACATCTAGGACCGAAAGTCTTGGTGGTAAACGATATATCTTGGTTGTGGTTGATGATTTTTTCTCGATATACATGGATTGAGTTGTTGAGAAATAAAACTGAGGTGTTCAGTCTTATCATCTCATGGATTGAAGGGCTTGGGAGTCGAAACGAGTTGGATTCAAGGTTTGGAAGATATTTGAAAAGAAAACGAGCAGTGTGGATGAAAAGGGGCATAACTTTCAGCTCGTTTGTCGGATTTTTTTCCCATGAGTACATTTGGGAATGGTACGAAATTCTTCACAAGGCCACGAGGGCTCATGGTATTTGTGGGCTTGCGATCACACAGAAACATACCGAAAACAAGTTGGCAGAATTTTCCTATTTTCGCGAGATTTCCTTGTTAATCTAGGATTCTTTTTTATTTCCAACTTTGACAATATTTTATTACCTAATTATGTTTTATTAGGGTTTCTAGCATTAGTATAAATAGGAGATTTATTTCATTGTAAAACTAAGAACCTTTTTGACATTATGAATTAAATGAGATTTCTCTCTTTTTGTTCTTGATTGAACATGTATCAAACTTATCAAATATTGCCATATTTGTGGCGTTCAACCCTTAGAACTTTTCAAAGGTTAGGCACCCTTTGTGGCCTTCGCAAATCGATGTTCGTTGGTTTTTGTAATCAAGCTATCATTCAAACTTCGTTTTTGTTTGGTTGCTTGGTTCAATAATTTGCGGGTCGAGATTCTACCGTCTACAACCTGAATTTGGGCTTTCCCGGCGTTTTCAATCAATTCCGCGATTTCCACACTGATCCCATACCCGGGTTCGCATCTTTTGGTATCAGAGCTTGAGCTCCATATTTAGGTTCTTTCTTTTGAGTCTTTTGTTCGTGTTCTTCGTATCCGTTGTAAATTTTGAGTCTTTGGTCCAAAAAACTTTTAAAAAAAGAGTAAAAAGTTGTTTTTGGGCTAATCTAGCATCCAAATCAACTCCCGTTTCTTTTGTTAGTTTCGTAGTTGAATTTCGAGCAAAAAAAAAAAGGTTTTTTTTACTGTTCATAGGGGATACTGTCCACGTCTTACTGTTTAAAAAAACTTTTTTTTTTTTTTTACTTATTTGGGAAGTTGTCACTATCCTATTATCTATCCCAAATCCAAAATCTTTTTGTGTTCATTCTAATCAAAAAATTCAAGAACCACTTTCTTGAATTAAAAGAATTCACATTCGAAATTTCATCCAATGCAATTCTTTTCTTAAATCTTCTTGATTACACCTACGTAAAAGGATGGATGGTGATTGGGGGCACATTTTTCAAACTCGGTGTTTTGTGGGTAGTACAATTTGCAGTTTGGCTATTGATAAGTAGTACATGACAAATTTGGCTAGTATCACGATGGTGGAAAATTTGGGATTGCATATACAACAACACCGTAGGCCTTATAGGATGACTTGGTTGAAGGAGTGGGGAAATGTATATGTGACCCAATAGGTTCTAGTAAATGCCACCATTGGGAGAGACAGTGATGAAGTTTGGAGTGATGTAGTGCCATTAAAATCTTTTCATATCTTGTTTGGGAGACCTTTGAGGCATGAGAGGAATGTTGTTTATGATAGGGGAGGAACATGTATAGGTTTCTTCAGGATAGGAAAAAAATCACTCTAGCTAGTTTGACACTAGAACAGTCCTTTGCAGACCGATGGAAAGTGAAAGGTGAGGCAAAACGAAAAAAGCAAGAGAGGGAGATGATCACACCATAAGAGAACACCGAAGTTGAATTACAGGAGGAGTTCAGAAATAGGGAAGTTGAGATGGAGGATGGTGAATTGAAAAATGCATTTGATTTTGGGGAGAGTAACCAACTAATGAGCCGGAGCACAAGCAGACCGATACAAAATTGTAGAGATGGTTCAGCAATGGAGTGGGCAAATAATGGCAGAATGTGTTGAGCAAATGGTTGAAAATATTGTGGAGAATGAAGAACAGAGTTCCATTGTTAAGCATGATATGGTGGAGACGAAGCATTATAAGTACGAGGACCCATATCTCATTGAGGGGGGAAGCTGACAAATTCAACCGTGTTTTGCTTAATTCTTTCTTTCAGGTGGATCGTTGTACATGGGAGTTCATACAACAACATCTATGGGTGATTGTGTTTGTGCTGCAATACATCCATACTCATAAAATGGATGGGTACTGTATATTGATCCTATTCGATGGAAGGAAAAATTTTCCATTTGATCCAAGTGGTGCAGTGATGAGTTGTGTAGCAGGCTTGTTATCCCCTATGCGATGACAAGACACGGATTCGAGGACGAATCCTTTCGAAAAGAGAGGGGATGATATGATCCGGGATAGGCAATCACTTGGTTGAGTTTTGGAGTCCAAATTGAAGAAGATGACAATTCAAGGTTCAAGTTTCATGAAGGGCTCGGGAGCCGAAACGAGTTGGATTAAAGGTTTGGAAGATATTTGGAAAGAAAACGAGCAGGGTGGATGAAAACGGCATAACTTTCAGCTCGGTTATCGAATTTTCGCCCATGAGTACATTCCGGAAATGGTACGAAATTCTGCAAAAGGCTACATGAGGTCATAGTGCTTTTGGGCTTGCGATTGCACAAAAACATGCCGAGAACAAGTTGGCAGAATTTTTCTATTTTCGCGAGATTTACTTGTTAGTCTAGGATTCTATTTTATTTCCATCTTTGACAATATTATATGACCTAATTACGTTTTATTAGGGTTCTAGCATTAGAATAAATAGGAGATTTATTTCATTGTAAAACTAAGAACCTTTTTGACATTATGAATTAAATGAGATTTCTCTCTTTTTGTTCTTGATTGAACATGTACCGAACTTATCAAATGATTAGGCACCCTTTGTGGCGTTCGTAAATCGAGGTTCATTGGTTTTTGTAATCAATAGATCATTCAAACTTCATTTTTGTTTGGTTGCTTGGTTCAATAATTTGCGGGTCGAGATTCTACAATCTATAACCTGAATTTGGATTTTCCCTACGTTTTCAATTAATTTCGCGATTTTCATGCTGATCCCATACCTGGGTTCGCGTCATTTGATACCAACTGATGAGAACCATGTAGCAACGAACACTATCCAACCCACAACGAGATTGAAGATCCCAAAAAAGCCCAAACAATAATCTCGATTTTGAATTTGAACCAAGAATTAATGAACCAAGCAACCAAATAAAAATAAAATTTGAATGACCTCTTGATTACAAAAACCAACAAACCTCAATTTGCGAACACCATAAAGGGTACCTAATCCTTTGATAAGTTCTAAGGGTTGAACGTCACAAATATAACAATATTTGATAAGTTCGGTATATGTTCAATCAAGAACAAAAAGAGAGAAATCTCATTTAATTCATAATATCAAATATGTTTTTAGTTTTACAATAAAATAAATCTCATATTTATACTAATGCTAGAAACCCTAATAAAATATAATTAGTTCATAAAATATTGTCAAAGTTGGAAATAAAATAGAATCCTAGACTAACAAGGAAATCTCGCGAAAATAGGAAAGTTTCGCCAACTTGTTCCCGGCATGTTTCTCTACGATCGCAAGCCCAAAAGTACCATGAGCCCTATTAGCCTTGTGCAGAATTTTGTTCCATTTCTAGACTGTACTCAGGGGTGAAAATACGACAACTGAGCTGAAAGTTATGCCCGTTTTCATCCACGATGTTCATTTTCTTTCCAAATATCTTCCAAACCTTGAATCTAAATAGTTTTGTCTCCCGAGCCCTTCACAAAACTTGAACCTTGAGTCGTCAACTTCTTAAATTTGGACTCTAAAACTCGACCAAGTGATTGCCTATCTCGGATCATATCACCAGATTAAACAAACTGATGATAGACTGTTCATATCACGGTCTAAGTATGCAAAAAATCTTGTCAATTTTTTTGGATTAGATAGTAAGAAACATACTAGGACCCCCATGAGCACCATTGTCAAGTTAGGTCATGATCCTACTAATAAGAGTGTCGATCAGACACTGTACAAAAGTATGATAGGTAGTTTACTTTATCTCACTACTAGTAGACCTGACATAGCCTTTAGTATAGGGATTTGTGCATGTTTTTAGGCTGATCTCAAAGAATCCCACCTGAGTGTCGTACGACATATCGTTAGATATGTAATTGGTATAGTTGATTATGGGATCCTGTACTCTGGACATTCTACTCTTGATCTTGCTGGCTATTTCGATGATAATTGGGCTGGAAATGCCGATGATAGAAGAAGTACTTCTGGAGGATGCTTTTATGTTGGTGCTAATCTTGTCACTTAGATGAGCAAGAAACAAAATCCTATCTCATTGTCAATAGCCAAGGCCGAATATATAGTCGTAGGAAGTTACCGAACACAACTGTTTTGGATGAAGCAGATGTTAAGTGATTATGGTATGGAACATGGGACTATGACTGTATTTTGGGATAACACTAGTGCCATTAATATTTCCAAAAATCCATTCAACACTCTAGAATCAAACATATTGATATACGTCATTATTTTATTCGAGAGCTTGTAGAGAACCGTGTTGTAACCCTTGAGCACGTCTCTACAGAAAACCAATTAGCTGACCTATTAACAAAGTCATTGGATGGTCTGAGATTTGAATTTTTTCATACGGCTATTGGTATTTGTGTACTTCACTGATATATATATATTTTTTGCATACTCGTTCTTTTTCATCGTGTGCCTTATACTTATGTATGCCTCGTATTGTTCTTACTTTTATTTTTATGTGTTGTCACTTTTTTTGTGTTTCATACTTTCTATTTTGAATTGAAAAATAACAAAAACAGTACCAAATTTTTAAAATTAAAAAACGAAAAAAAAAAATTTCAAATATGGATGATGCTTTTACAGCTCAACATATGATACACTTGAATCTGTTTGTTGTGTTCGGGCATGAGGCTAATCAATAAACTGTAACATCATTTACATTGTTGGTTTAGGTTATTCATAGAGTTCTTAGTATAGGAGTCATCACGTACCATCTGCACTGCACACACTATGATATTGTTAGTGGAACTCTACTGCGTGTGTGAGATTTGAGATGTTAATCACATGTTAGTAAAATAACTTTGAACATGATTTGACCATACGTATTAGACCTAAGCTCAGGTTTATCCCTGATATTATAAAAAATAAAAACAAAAATAAAATAAATAATAATACTAAGAGCTCAATATCTTATATTTTTCTTCGTAGCCTATTTGGCTCGAACAATTAAGTCTGCATATTTCTTATAATGTGGTTCCTATGGTCAACTGATTTGGGTTAACTGGCTTAAAACTCGCCACATGGGTCATTTAGTCGCTTAATGAAGAAAAATATGCAGTTAAGATGAGAAATATTATAATGAGCTTTGTTTAGTGCATGATGTGAAATAAAATATTCTGCTCATACTCAGAGGGATAAGTAGTACTTCCATTCATTATGAGCTTTCTCTTATAGGTTCTATTATTATTTACATGATTTGACTGTCATAAGTAGGGGAATAAATTTATTAGCAGTGATGTTTAACATGTCCTTTATCACAAATTTAAGTTCTGGAGTTCTATTTTTCAAAGGATAGTGACACTTTACATATATGGTCGTTTATATAATTTACTCCATGATAACTTGAACTAAGTATGTGGTAATGTTTACTGTTCATTTCTTATCTTTGTGCATGTTCATAATAGTATTTTTAAGTTATTCAGTGTTAATGCTAAAATATTGTAATCCAAATTGAGGGTGCAAAGCATTTTTGTGTGATGTTCTTTGGCTATATGCTATTTCCTTGTCATTTTGTGACAAAAATGGGGGAGTAGATGTATATGATATTTGGAGGAGATATTTTCGATGTATATGATAATTTTATTTGACATGATGTATCTACAAACTTTTGATTATATGATAATTTTCGGTATTGCTAAATTAAGTTTTGGTGTTTTTGTAATATCAATGTTTTGTTTTGGTATAATGGATTGCATTATATTATGTCTTAATTTAGCTCATGATATGACACTGAAAAATGAAGTATGAGTTATTAACTGCTTCATTCATTTTTACACTTAGTACTGCTTGATTAAATGCTTAAATTGGTTTTACATTTAACACTGCTTCACATAAATTTTACACTGGGTACTTGAGTTATCTATTTCAGGAAACATGCTTTGATATATAAAAATAGAGTTTGATCAGGACAGCTTTTGATTGTGTCAGTTTTTAAGTATGTATTTTTCACTACTTCCTTGACTTTAGATTATAGTTTTGTCACAAAATGCTAAAGGGAGAGCTTGCTAGGCATTTAATGTAATTGGAAAATCAGTAAACAAAAGAGACTCAAATTGATATGTTGTAAAAGTTAAGGAATAATTTGCAAATGGTAGAAAGTTGTATTATATTAGGAGTGTGTTTGGTAGGGATTTTTGGGGGAAGAATTAATTTTTGAATAGTGATATGATGGGAAATGTGTGGTTGAAAAAGAAGAAAAAAGTATTGATGTGATGGAAAATATTATTTTATTGAAGAATGTGTGGTTGAAAATAAGAATTGATTTACTGTAGAAAATGAGAATCTGTACCAAACAGGCTTTAGGTTTAGGGTTCGAGAATGAAAAAGAAGGAAAAACGGCGCCGAAATGTCACTAGCTTATCGCCAAGGTTTGGCTCAAGCGTCAAAAACTGCGTCTCCCACGCTGTCGCTCGACTATCGTTCACCCTTCGCTCGAGCGACAGTGGAGCGACAGTGCTATCCAGAAATTTTTAATTCATTTTTAAAGACTTTTTGTCCGGCCCATTCATTTCCTAACCTACATAAAAATATTCAAACGCCATAAAACGGTTTTACAAGGTTAATTATTGAGAGAAACACCATTCCCTTGAGATCATCTTCATATATTTTGCTTTTAATCTTAATCCTGTAATTGGCTTTTGATGGTGAAAACATCAGATTCATAATCCAAATACCAAACTGCTGCTTCATCCATATCTGTCAGAATTTCTGAAGATCAAAGGAAGGTAAATAGAGTCTCAGTCGTTGACGAATGTGATGTTCTTCGTGAATCCACATGAGATAGACGATTTCACAAAATTGGGAGTTGTCGCAGGAGAGCGCAATCCAGGAGAGTTTTGAAAACTGCACCTGGGAGTTCGTGCAGGAGCACAGAATCCAGGAGAGCTGTTGGAATTACAGTTAGGAGATCAGATAATATGTGTCGTCATCTAGTCTGGTAGACTGTAAGTTATAAATTGTTTATAGTGGATTGTTGACTAGCAAATTACTCGAAGTTTTTACCCATTTGGGTTTCTCCGTGATCAATTCTATGTTATTTATTGCTTTCATAATTGTAATAATTCAACGTAGGAAAATATGAATTGCATGATTAACCATCTAGAAAATAATTAATAGTGACTTGTTGCTATTTAATTATAAAGTAATTATAATTTCGCATATTCACCTATTCACCCCACCTCTAGGTGTTGTTAGGGTTAAACTACGTATTTTCAATTTTGAAGTGTAAGGGCATCAGTATTCAGATGAGGCAGTCCTTCTTGATGACGAGAGGTTATATAATTTTTTTAATCAAAAGAGCAAATGAGTTAACAAATACTTTGGTTGAGAAAACCACTTGGAAGCAAAAAAATTTAATTTCTTCCCTTTTCCCCATATAGAGCTAATGAGGAAAAAAAAGAAACAAAAAAAAAAAAAAAAAAGAGAGAGGAAGAGAATGAGTACATATGATTAGTGAACATGCAGCATGGAACTTTACAATGAAAGACGTAAAAAGTTCTGCTACTTTGATGAGGGTTTTCAGAACTCTTATAGATCAGAATAGGCTATCATTCTACCAAAAATGGAAGTGGAAAAAAATTACATTTAAATTAAGAATTATTACATGCCGTGGATTCAGAAATTAGCATTATTACTCATCTTGCAAAAGGTACACTTAAAAACTATTTTGCCTGGTGCCAGTTATTTTGTTATAAAGATTAAATCTTGGTGACTATTGATCTACTTTCTTATCTGTGAAACTTGGACAGCAGTCAATATGATACAAATATGTTTTCCGACGCTGACAGTACTTGGAAAGTATGTGAAAACTCTTCATTCTATGTTTCGAAGTCTCTACATTTAGTGATGAATTAGTATGTTTACTTTTTGTTCATAGGGACCTTTAAATGAGCCCTTTGTTCTAGAAAAGTTCTGTACTATTGGTGCTCTCCTGCAAATCCTCTGCCTTGTTTCTGCTTTTTATCATATTTAAGAGAAGTAATAATAGGATGAAGTGAAATAGCTTACACATTTATATTATCGTTATCAATGTCCTAGACAATATGTTATAACTGGCATTTAACATGTTTAAATCATACCAAGCTGATTCCGCCCTGAAAGAGACTAGGTTACTTTAAACTGGACGTGATGTGAGAGTACACTTGAGCTGTCCCATTTTGCTGCCATTTATGTAACATTTTTTAGTCCACTGATCAGTATATTGTCAACTTCTTGATAATATATTCATATTAATTTATTTAATGGGCTTCTTCTTTCTTTCTAATCTTATGGCAGACATTTAATCAGATTCAGAAGCTATTCAACAAAACTAATGGGCAGAGTGTCGGTGACCTTATGACCCCTGATCCCCTTGTTGTTCACGAGAACTCTAACCTGGAGGATGCTGCGAGGTACTAGTTTTCCTTTCTATGTTCTTTCCTTGTTATGTTCCTTTATTAGAGTCCCACATTGGCTATTGATATTTACACGATCCACTTAATAAGGTGAGAGTAATCCTCTCCCAACAAGTCGATTTTGATAGGTTGAGTTAGGCTTAATATCCTTTCTAATATGTATTAGAGTCCACATTGGTTGGTGATATTTATACGATCCACTTAATAAGATGAGAGCAATCATCCCCTAACAAGTCTGTTTTGTTAGGTTGAGTTAGGTCCAATATCCTTTCTAATATGGGAAAAAATAAAAAATAAGGTGTTTAAGTTTCTAAATTCAAAAATCAGGTTTATAGTTTAAAAATTCAAAAATCATGTTTTATTTTTATTTTTATTAAATAAAGAAAATAAAGTCACATTTTTGTGATTAATGGTCACATATTCATAGTTATAAGTCACGAATTTATTTACTGGTCACATATCGTCAAATTTTTTGGTCACAGATTATTTTGAGGTCACAGATCCAAAAATTTGTACGTCACAGATTATTTTGAGGTCACAGATTTTTAAATTAGTTGGTCACAGATTATTTTTCAGTCACATTGTCAAAATTTTTAGGTCACAGATTAAATATTTGGTCACAGATAACCAAATACTTGGTCACACACCACCAACAATAACCACCAACGTCGTCGTCCCCGCCACAAAATCGCCCCGCCACACGACCACCACCGTCGCCACCACCACCACAACCATAGATCCACCAACAATAACCACCAACGCACAGCACATAACAAAATGGTTGGTCACAAATTAACCAACACCTCGCTTCGACCTCCGATCCTAATCCACCTCCAGTACTAACAGAATCGCACCGCTACAGCCACCACCGCCACCAATGCCATCGCCCCAAATTTTCAGCACCAGTTCATGACCACATTTCCCCACGACATTTCAGCACCAGTTCGTCGTCATCACCAACATAACCCCACCACCAACAACATAGACAGGGACACAGGCCCAACAACCATAACCACCACCCAACAAATAAATCCCAAACACCACCACCACCAAACCACTACCCCTTTCAAAGGCAGAAGCACCGCCATCGCCACCGCATCAAATCAAACATCATAACCTCCTTCACCAAACCACAACCACCAACAACACCACACCACAACATCACACCACCACACCTCCAACCATAATCGCCAGATCTGAAGTCGAACCAGATGTTTCAGAGCTTCGGTGCTGAGGCGACGCTCCTGTGAACTGCGTTGCCTTCCGAGACGGAGGAGTGATCGTCAATTTGTGAAGGGACTATTTGTACGAGTTCGCTGTAAATTGCAGAGGCAGCGAAGGCAGACCAAAAATAGGGGTTTGAGATAGTTGCGAATGGGGTACGAAATTGGGAAAATTATGGGTGGTATATAAACTTAATGTTGGAGGTTATGAGTGAGGTTGGTTGTTTTGATTGCTGGCAGCGACGCTTATAGGTGGTAGTCGATGGTGGTGGCGACGGCGACGGGCGGTCGAGGGAAAAGGGAAGAGTGAGAAATGAGAGGAAGAGAGAAGGAAAGGGACGGTAATGGTATAGAGAAAATAAAAGAGAAGGAAAAGACTAGGGTTTGTAGATATAAATATTTAATTATTAATTGTGTACCTGAATTTTGATTAAAAATTCTTTGCACCTGATTTTTGCACTAGGATCTTCAAATGCCTGGAACCATGTAATTTCCTCTTCTAATATGGTATCAGAATAGGTCCAGTTTTACAATGTTGGGTGCACCCAATATCGATTTGTTCACAGTTGTTTGGCATGGTCCACGTTGTGCGTGAGGGGACGTATTAGAGTCCCACATTAACTGTTAATATTTACATGATCCACTTAATAAAGTGAGGACAATCATCCCCTAACAAGCCGGTTTTGTTAGGTTGAGTTATGCCCAATATCCTTTCTAATATCCTTGGTAACCAAAGTCAATTTTAAGTCTTTAGTTGAAATTTTTTTCCTGTTAATAGTAGGAGACTAAATACAAAAATTTGTTTCTTTGGTTTAGATTATTGCTTAAAACCAAGTATCGTCGACTGCCAGTTGTAGATGGCAATAGAAAACTGGTAATGTGATTCTATTCCCTGTTCTTTTACGTGGATTTGCTTACATTTATCAGCAGAAAGTAGTTTCTTACTGGTCTATGTTTGCACCTATATGAAAGTTGGCATTATCACCTGAGGAAATGTGGTTAGAGCTGCCCTTCAAATAAAACGTGCTAGTGGCACAATATAAATTCAAGATCGAAGAAATTAGTCTCATGGAAATAATTTCAGCATCATATGAAATGTGCAATATAGTTCTTCAATTTCTTTGGTTGATCGCTTATAGAATATGGTGATAATTATTCAATGATTTCTCCTACAAGCGTTCCTATTGGGCAATCCTATTCAATATTTGGATTTTAAGTATTTAGAAGACCCCAAGACTTGGAAATTTATTCTTATGCCAGCTTGTGTCTATAAATTTAGTAGATATGTGCACTTATTTGGCATTTGTTTGAATCTAGAAATTTTAGCTGAGATATTGAATATCTGCCCCCGGCCTCCTCAAAAGGTTACTGGAGAACGATCTTCTCTCCCAAGCCTCCCTCGGGCGGCCTTATAGTAAGTGTGAGTTTAATTAGTCTCTATATCTGTTGTTTTCCTTTCTGAACATCGAATTTTACTACTTAATTCTTCAACTTTGTTATGGATGTGTGTTTGATATGAAAAAAAGTTGGTTTGATACATATACAGAATGATATGTGAAAATTTTAGATATATCTTAATACGTCATATCATCAACTCAACGAACTCTTGAACAATCTCAAAATAACGTGAAAAGTATTGTAACATATTAACGGACTCTCAATTTTGCTAAAGATAGGATAAATCATAACAATTTACTTGTTCATCACTTTTGAGCCTTTAATTACTCCCCCCAAGCCTGCACTTGATTGTCTAAACATCATGTTTAAAATTTTGATATCATGTTTGAAATTTGATATAAATGAGACACTAAACATCTTTATCATTGTAATGCTAAGATCTTTACTTGGAGAAATAGAAGGAACGTTGATTCATATTGTTTCCTTTGGACGATAAAGCTTATCTCTATTGTCTCGCTGGCCAACCTCGATCGCACTCAATTCTTCAAACAAAGCATTCAAGTCAGTGTAAGAAGATCCATCTTCTTCAACAGCCTTTCTTGCTTTCTCTTTATATTCTTGTGCTCGTCTTCTCATTTCTGCACCTTCTTCTCCTTCCATAATGCGCCGAATTGCCATGTCTATGGCTTCCCTTTCAATGCCTTCACTTCCCGTTTTCTTCCATTGCTTACTTCCTACAGAAACTCCAATTCTCAAAACTTCTGTCACCAATTTCTCATTGTAAAACTGCTCTGCAAAGACTGGCCATGTCACCATAGGCACCCCTGAACACACCCCTTCAAGCGTCGAATTCCATCCACAATGGGTTACAAAAGCCCCTATTGCTTTGTTTTCAAGAATCAAAAGTTGGGGTGCCCACCCTCTTATGATCAGTCCTTTATCTTTTGTTCTTTCCTCGAATCCTTCAGGCAGCCAGTTTTCATTTTGATCTTCGCCTTTTCCTTTCCGAACAACCCAAATGAATTTCTGGCCTGAGATTTCAACGCCCTTTGCAATTTCATGTAATTGTTTTGAAGTAAAGGTTGCCATACTTCCAAAACAGATGTAAACTACAGAATTTGGTTCCTTGGAATTGAGCCATTCCAAGCATTCGTGTTTATCAATGGCAGATTCTTTTCCTCTCTGTGCTTTATCATCTTCTCTTCCCTTATTGCATAAAGAAAGAGGGCCTATATGCCATGCATTTCTTTTCAGAACTTTCCTAAAATGATCGGCATAATCCGGTTCCAGCTCGTAGAAGCTGTTCACAAGAACTCCATAGCTTCTGGTCTCTGACTCTTGTATTCTGATAAACTGTTTTGTGAAATCATTTTGTATTTCTTCTTGATCAAAATGGAACACCTGAAAGGAGAAAAATCAACAGCATTTAAATATATCCTCTTAACTAAGTTGCCCTTTTAAGATCAAGACTCATTATACACGGTATTATCAAAGCCCAAAAGGCTCAAACAAGCAATTCAATCCATTACTTAAAACATAGAAAGGATGATCAAATATATAAGGACTTGGCACTTTTAATACCACTTGAGGTCTTGTAAACTTGAGCTCGTGGGGAAGATCGGGCAGGACAAATTGCTCAGAATCCGATGATACATTCTTGAAAGGCTCGTAAATCCTCATGTGTTCTGAAGAACATAGTGAGAGATAACACGTTCCATGAAAAACCAACCTTGGGATATCAAATTTGGCTGCAGAATCAACAGCCCATGGAAAGAACATATCTGCAACAAGACAATCTGGATGAAATTCTTCCAGGAGTTTTTCAACAGGTTCCTGGAGCAATTCCAGGGCTTTTGCGAACATGGGAATCAAATCATCTGATATTTGGTCAAGGCTCTTGATTTCATCAGGCAACTCAGATTTTTCTGGAGGAAATTTCAGCACATGCATCCCAATATCAAATCCTGATTCCCTGGCATTTTCTATCAGTTTATCAAATCCAGGAGTGGCAATTATAGTTGTCTTCACACCCCTGGAAATGAAAAGCTTGGCCATGTCCAAGGTTGGAATCATATGTCCTGGAGCCAACAATGGAAAGAAGAAAACATGCAACTGATTCATTTCGCCAAATTATCTAACAGATCGTGGAAATTCAAAGATTTGTTGATTGGCTGATAATGAACAGTTTGTGAATATTGCAACACGCGCATAGAAGTCATATATATATACACACACACATATACATATACTATAGGCGGCAGCATGGGAGTAGTAGATTTTCCCAGAAAATAAAAGTCCATTATGTTTGGTAATTGGTACATCAAATTGTATATCTCTTCTATATAAAAAGTGTGTATCTAACGGAATTTTGTTGGTTTAACGGAAAAATTAACGGTATTTCTTGGTTTAACGGAATAATTAACGGAGGTTTAATAGAAAATCTTTTTTTCACCCCACCCCCCCTCTACTTTCAAAATAGAAAAAAATTCACTCTCTCTTGGACGCTCCTCCCTCTCTCTAAAAACCCTAGCCCTCTGAACTACCTCCTTGCTCTCTCGTCGGGGGTGGGCGCTTCCTCTCCCCCTCTCCCCTTTTCTGTTTTTCTTTTTCCCGTGTGGAGGACTCAGACGATCCGGCATCGGAGCCCGTGAACACTCCATATTCAAAGCACCCATTGGAGTACAATTAAGCCATCCTTTCTGCCCATTTTTCTTTTGCCTGTTGGAGTTCCATTATATATTCTCTCCAAAATGGTGTCAAACAAGTGTATAATTGTCTCTATAGGTTCCCGGAGATGGAACCCCCACCGCAAATCTCCGAGATGTTCCAGAAAATCGCCCTTGCTGTCAAGGCCAAGACCTACGAGCTCTTCGCCGAAGACGACAATCAAGATTCCGTCTACGCCGTTGATGCTGCCGTAATCTCTTTGTTAGACTCTGCGGAGGCTGTCAATGTGCTGTGCCTAAAAGGCGAAGGAGACAGCAATAAAATGTTTGGGGTGAAGCAGATTATTGTATTGATGTATTGGATTGGTGGGTGGTAGAGAAAAAATTGTATGGCTCCAGGTTCCGATACCTCCCCTGCTTGCGGTGGTGAATTTGAAAACGAAGTTTTCAAAGAAAATAAAAATATACCCATTATAGAAGAGGAAAATCACGACGAATATGATAACTCAAACCAGGCAAAACTCGGCTGGCCACCTCGAAATCTTCCTGTCATGCGCCATTGCAATAGCTAAGCAGTTTTGGAACGTACATCAAAATTGGTGAGTAAATTGTTAATTTTCAATCCTCATTTTCCTTTTTGTGATATGAGATCGTTTACTTGGTTAATTGATGTGGGATCTTCTACATATAAAGTTCCTCGTGTACTTGCCAGTCTAAGAATCTAGATTTCTACCATTTGGATGTGAAGCAGATTATTTTATTGATGAAATAGGTTGCCTGTAATGTGCTAAGCTATGAGAATGCATAGTAGGTGTTTGAGAAAATGCTCTGAAGACTCTTTTCCATATTCAGATTTTCTTTCTTTTCCCCCCAAATTAAAGGGTAAAGAAAAATAAAATACAGAACCAATTACTTTATTTCTGATGTTTATTTTTCAGATGCGGCGTTTCTCGAAGATCCTATTTTGTTATATTATATGAATTTATGAACTAATATGTTGGCTTGTCTGTGTAAAGGCATTTGAGAAGTATAGCGTGGAAAATGAGGTTGCAGAGCACATAAAGAAGATGTTTGGCAAGAAGCACGGACCCACTTGGCATTGTATTGTGGGCAAGAACTTTGGTAATTTGTCTTAATCTTGATTCTCGAAGATCGTTTGTTGTCAATTGTGTAGGTGGATATTGTTCTGGAAACTTGCACTACATTTGATGCCATTTTTAAGTGTGATGATTTACATTTCCGAAAACTGCATTTTGGTTATACGTTCCTTTGATGTTGTCTACAGAGAATTCTAGGATTGACTGCACAACGGAAAAAAATAAATAAAAGGAATGGTAAAAATTATCTTGGGATCAAATTTCGGAAACCTATTAAGAAGCAAATTTGTGTTCCATAATGTGTGAGCTTGAAATGTCTTCAGTAAAGATTTCTGTCTCCTCATTTTGCAAAGAAACTGACTTGTCCTCTTTTAGTAGCCTTTTATTTGCAGATGATATCTATATTTGTTCTCACACAAGAATGAGAGATTGTTATGAATGATTCATGGTGCTGTTTCCAAGTGCAGGCAAAAAAATCAGAGGAAGATTTGAAGGAAAGTGACCCACAAGGTTTACTCGGATGTTGAGATTGCAGTTTGCAGGAAAACCCGCTGGTATGTTCTAAATCTCCTACAGTTCTACTGTGATATTCTTTAAACTCCTAAGTTTATTGATGCTTTATTACAAATTATTTTTATGATGCTGCTTTATAATTTGAGGACTTAACTAATAATATCTCTAATCAATGGGCATGTGCATCCATTCAACTCTTTTTTTCATTTGTAAAAGAACCTGGAAAGTTTTCTCCTTATGCTTGTGCACCTGAAATTTTTCAGGTTTAAGTTTTGTTTATTCGTGTAATGTGTATTAGCGCAGTGGGTTTGTCTTAGCAGAATGAGAAAGTGATTTTCTTGTCAAAAGATGTTATGAAATTCTTATCTTTGATTGCTTTAAGATTATAAAAGAAACAAGAGAGAAAATTAAGGGTTGGAAGTGGTTTAGTTGTTTGTGGTATCGTTGTTTATCTTTTTCGGAAGAAGAAACTCTTGGTAATAATTCCAAGCTCCTGATAGACATGACATCTAGACATCGGTTTACCTAACAGAGTCCCAAAGACTTCAAAAGATTTAAATTTTTCTACAAAACCGAGAATATGCTTTGGCTCTTGTTTTATTTTTATTTAAGCAGATTGTGTGAATTGGTGTTAAGGTTTTAAGGTAGATTGAAAAGTGAGTCTAACTTAATTTTTTGTTTATAGTATAAGTCTATCTATGTATTATATATGGTTTTTCATGTTTTTTTCGGTGCTGTCTCTCTAAAATCAGGTGTGCTGAAGCAGATTTCCGAAGCTTACACTTTCCTCCTTAACTCTGGTAATCCTCTCATCTTCATAGATTTCTTTAAAGGTATCTATTGGTCATTAGTTTTTACTTTGATACAGAAAATTTTGAAGCCGCTACAATTTTTAACTTGACTCTTGAAATTTCAACAAATTCTGGGACAGTAATGTTTGAATGTGCAAAAAAAATAGAAAAAAAAAATTCAGGAATATATAACTATATAGAGTGAATCAAATTTTGTAAGTATAAGATGCTTTACATGAAGATGAGTCTGGATTTGGGATGAAACGTACTCACCAGATTCTGAATCCACTTCATTAACTGTATCTTAATAATGCCAAAGCAAAACAGGTTGCTATTGTGACCATTTTGAACTCTTAAAAATCTCTCATGTAGCTGAAGACGTGTAAATAAATGGCAATCATAAAAAAAAAAAACAGTAAGGTAAATAAAAGGAAGATCTGTGTCTTCCGTAGGGGGGGGGGGAGTTTTGCTGGAAATTAGTCACAAGAATTCTTATTCAAAGTTTTTGATAATCCCGTTCGGTACAATAGCAGCCGATCTTACAGTATAGGAAGCAATTAATAAAATGGAAACTGAGGAAATAAAAGGAAACAAATAATTTGGAATCAAATCAAAATATTTGTTAAACGGGAATCTGGGGAGTAATTAGGCAGAATGCATGGCTGGAATTAGGCCTTTTGATTGACAGAAGAATTGTTGAGACATGTATTAGAATATTAATTTTTAATTTTCCTTAAAATGATTTTGGGAACTGTGGACCATTTTACTAAATTAGTTCTCCAACTTTTAAATTCTTTGACCCCAAGAATATTCTCTGAATCATGATGATGGGAAACTCATATATATGTTAGGCATATTTTCTATTTTATCAAGCTTCAGGATCACTTCAATGTATAGAGTTAAGCTAAGGATAGAAGGTACCCATTTTTAATCCTATCAATGAGTCATTTGGAAGAGACTATTGTATCCATGTTGTTATTGTTTTAACGAACTTGATTATTTCAAATTGAGAATTTGGAAAAGAAAAATTCCGGTATATATCGTGTTAAAGAACTGAAATTACAGCATTAGCACACTACCATCAATGGCACAATGGTAATTTGATGCTTATTTAATTTCATCTACTTCTTTGTCACATTCTCTGTACTTTTTAAGTATTTTTATCTCCTCTTCTTCTTGCTTGGAGAATTCACTTCCACTAACTATTTTATACATCTGCTGCATCTCACATGTTAGAAAAATATTTCCAACTTCTGCACTGAGTCAGCAGTGCAAAGTAGCTAATGAGATGAAGAAGCATGGTTCCAGAAAATAGAGAGAGTCAATCTCTGTGGGAAGAAAATAGAACTCAAAATAGATAGAGAGAGTGAATCTCTGGGGGAAGAAAATAGAGCTCGAAATAGATAGACAGTGAATCTCTGTGGGAAAAAAATGGAGCTCGAGATAAGGAAAAAAATCTGAGAGAATTCTAGAGTGAAAATAGAGAATTCTTATCTTATGTTAACTTTGATTTTTGTTTCTCGGACTTGGGTTGCATTTATGTGATTGCTAGCTTGAAGTTTGTCATTTCTGCAAGTTAACAAATTGTTTCTTTGCGCAGATTGCCCACTGATTCTGGTGGTGACTAGATGAAATTATGAACACATTGGTGTGTTCACTTAATGAAATGGCCAAGGCCTGCATCTCCAATTGAGGTGGTGCGGATCTCTCTGAAGAGGCGGTGAAAGCATCAAGTGAGGTACCGCGTAATGTTTTAGGTTGTGCAAACTCGAACGCCACCGCCGCCTTGGCATCTCGGGCATAGGCATGCCCATAGTGAAGTAGTGACTTTGTTTCATGGGCGTAACGCTAGCTTTTGTAATTTTCATAATTTTAAGTCTCACATGAAAAGGTTTTTACACTGGGGTAACTACAGTTCTCATGAAGATAGCCAGTATTTTTCTTTTGATCCGGAAATTCTGACAAATCACAAACGGCAATGGTATCAGCACTCTCTGTTTAGTGTTACATCTAATCTTTCTGACATACCTTTATTCTTTTTTAGTTCCCTCCTGCTTCTGTGAGCTTGATTGTATTTTTGTCATTTCACGAGATTCATATTTAAACCTACCATTTTTTGTTTACTTGTTAATGAAATAATATGGTCTTTCTTCAACCATATAATGATCCTTGTTTTCTTATATAAATTTTGTTTTTTCTTTGTTGAATGTGTATATTAGAGTGAAGTTCCTAAGCTTTATTTTTGGTTCAACAAATGATAATGCTGTTTGGACTTGTTTAATGCATATTCTTGAAGGGCTGAATTTGTAAAGATGTGTTCCAATAGTAGACTACGATTGGTTATTAGTAGTTTCAAAGAGGTCGAATCCTCTCGGCAATTATTAGCTTTCAATGACAAAAAAATTACATCTTAAACAAAATCTTTCTTATCAAACACAAACACGTCATTATAAAATTTATAATATAATTTTGTAGACAAATGCCAATAAACGACGTTATAAAATTTGTGGATAGTAAAAGAGAGATGGATTAGATATTGCTCTGATATCATGCTAAATTACTTAAAACGAAAAATAAATTTTTGAAATTGCGTGGGGGGGGGGGAGGAGGGGGTTAATTTTCTTAATTTTTTTATTGAGTGGAACCCACCTCATGTGAGTTGTCAGTGGGGATTTCTGACCATTTCCCTTAATTCTGTGAGTTGTCAAATAATGCTAAATTACTTTATCCAAAAAATTTGACTTTGAACGTGTGTTGAATACTACTACATTAAATAATATTAACAAAAAAATTAAAAATTTATAAAGTTCATTAGTGCATATAAAATTAGATATTATGTCAATTAAATATTATTTAATTGAAATTTCAAGGAATAGATACCCATCTTTTTGAATATCAAGTATTTTCTGAACGATCACTTTCAAGCATCTAGTGCCAATTTATAGATAAATAACTATTTATTCCAACCACTAAAAGAAAAAAAAAATGCATACTTTCCCATAGAGAATAGTAGTTACCGACACCTTTTACCAATCGTTCCATCTTTGATTTTAGGTTTATTTTATTATCTTTATGCCAACAGCATTGAAATCAACCATCATGTTTCTTTGTCTTTTCACCTAATTTTTAGTGAAAAAATAAGCATGGAATAAAACATGTGGTATCATTACAGATTGTCCCCAGCCCCTGGAAATTGAAGCAAGAAGTCGAATGGAATTTGGCTGCTAATTAAATGGACTGTAGCAAACAGTAACGTGGAGGAATATTGAACGAGTTTTCCTTTACTGTTTATTTCAAGTTGATGTCCGGTTTGTAACATGAAAAAAGGTTGAGAACAAATAGGGTCAAAGTTAATAGCGTTTTTACATTGGTCTTCTAATGTTTGGGAGTTAATGGTAATTATTGGTCTCCGAATCGTATTTGAACATCATATAAACAAAGTATTTGCAGAAATAAAAAATCGCAGAAACTAAAGAACAAGAACACGAACAATTTTTGCCCGCTTATGGATCCGGATGTTCACGTGCTCTAAACTCTATTAACATGTTGAGCATTTACAAGTACATATTGCTCCAGAACACAAATCATTTGTTTGGTACCGATTAAAATCTAGATTTTAGTCAAAGTAAACAATTCATTTCAACCACATATTATATGAGTCCCACAAATTTTCAACCATACATTTCAAGAACTTCTATCAAAATCTACTGAAATCTAATTTTAATCTCCACTAAACAGGTTTAAAATTAGCCAAGAACAATTTGTACGATGCATGAAGTTTCTTCATGTGTTTTCTCTCACCTCACTCCAAACTTACCAACATACACTCGGTACGTTAAAATTCACTAAAGATTCCAGAGATGAAGATCAGATTGAGAGAGAAAATCAAGAGACGCACAAAACGGTACACACTTGATTGTATGTAGAAAACTTCTCGGAGTGATGTTCTCAACTAAATGATTAACAAATTTCAGCATGCAAGTATATGATCAAAAATTGTTCCGTCCAGATTCTCGAAGTACCAAGATCGATATTCCAAACAAAATCTCACTCATGGCACCTGAAAGATGGTTGGTGACTAATTCTTTTTGATAGAGTAGTCTTATTCGTAACAGTTACAAATAAGTCATCTACAATGTTATGTTCAATGTGCATTGAACATATCATTGTTTTTATTTCTCGGATCTAGACAAATTCCAACAAGATAATACAATTTTATCAAGATATAGCATCCAACTTTATCTTTCTATTGGGATCGATATGTATCAAATCATACTCGGCCAATTAAGTCTACAATTTGCAACATTTTCTATGATCATGGAGACTTAGATTAATAACTCAAAATAAATACACAAATAAATGATAAAATTGAACTATTATTTCGTTGTTGTTCATAGAATACTGCTCTTAAAGAGTATTAGACTAGAATATGTAACATATTTGCTTAAGCTTAAAAGCAGTAGTTTTTTTTTTTTTTTTTTTGGTTTTGACCCAGCTACAATGTAGGAGATCTATTTCAATAGTAATTTAAATGCTACAAAAATCAAAAGTTGAAGATTGAAAAGAGATCCAAATGCTCTTTTGAGTAAAATAGAGGATGGGAGAAAAAAATACCGAACAATTATCACTACTCTCAAATAATACTGAAAATTAGATCGAACAATTGGAGAACTCCTAGTTCTGACAGGCAAAGCACTTAAATCTGTGTAAGATCTACTTCTTCAACAGCCATTATTTCCTTCTCTTTATATTCTTGAGCTCGTTTTCTCAATTATGCGCCTTCTTCTCCTTCCATGACTCAGAGATCAACGGGGACATAAGCATTCTTGTCAAACTTCTATACCTAAAATCGCGTGTTCCATTTTTTATTTCCGATTAATCTTTTGTGATTTGTTTGGCTCTATATTAGGGTAAATAGATACCACATTGAGTATTGAAATTCCATCATAAAATATTATCTCATTAAGAGGAGTATATCGATCTTGTATCTTTAAATATTATTTTGCTTCAATTCAATTGTTGACTAAGCTAATTGTGTTCTCTTTTTGTAAGTTTTAATTAATATCTACAGTAACATAATATCAAAATTGTCAACGAAATTGCTTGAAAGAACTTCACATAAAAGACCAAATAAATCAAACTTGCTTTTAAAGAAAGATCAAACTTGTTTTAATGAAACCCTTTTCAAGTTTCTAGTTACGTGACTACTTGTCCAAAAAAAAAAAAATACAAAACAAATGGACCGTTTCTTTACGTGAACTGCTGTCAAATTATTGCTTGCTAAAATTCAAATCGTTTTTTCGTCATGGCTGAGGTCACAAGTACGAGGGGACACTTACAATTCAAATCTTCAACTTTGTCCTATGACTTGACTTAACCCCTATTTGACTCCTATTAAAATAAAATGTATTATTTTTCATACTCGTTTTCAACTATACATTCTAAAAAAAATCATTATTTAAAACATCATTTTTCCTCAATTTCTCTTTATAATAGTTGTTACGCCTTTTTCAACGAAATTCTAAACATGGTCAAGTGGCAACTACACAACAAACGAATCTATGCCCGCACTCCACATCATTCTGCCCATGTGGTAATTTGACTGAACCTTTATTGGGCAAACCCCCATGGAGAGCTGAGCCCCCATGAATGAGGTGAGGTAGGTAGAAGCGTATTAGAGAAGATCTTCATACTAGATCTTGTATCAAGTGGGTGATGTAACACTTACTGAATTGGCGGTTCTACTTAATCAAATAAGTCAAATTTAGTTTTACATGTCAAGTTTAGGGCTGTCAAGTTGTCACAACATTAAATACAGCATAGCCCAAAAATTATTGATTGATGGCTATAACAAGAGGTTCAGCTGTGGAGATGAGGCCACGTGTCCCTTCATCTAACAACTCTTAATCATCATTTTTTTTACTATAAAAAGGCTAATTAGCACAAAACATCCCTACCTTTGGAGGGTATTTTGGATACCGTCTCTACCTTTCATTTCTTGGCACAAAACGCAGGGGCGGACCTGGGGGGTGGCCTGGGGGGCAGGTGCCCCCCCAACCCACTCCCCCAAAAAAAAATTTTTTTTTTGAATTTTTTTTTAAAAAAAATATGAAAGGAAAAGGAATCAACATTCATTTCAAACCAATGTTTTCTCTCGCCTGAGTCTCCTCTTCTCATTTTCTCTCCTCTTCTTCATGGTAGTTAAATGGATACGAGAATGGTTGTGATAATACTGAATGACTAAACAAGAATAGTTCAAAACTTCAAATCTCATTTATCTTTGTTTAAATGATTTATAGTTACTCTCAAAGAGTGGAAATTGTATTGCCAAATGAAAACAGTGAAAAGTCTGTCTCCACTCTATAGCCATTTCAAGTTCAATTGCGACAAAGAATTCTAAGATCTGACCCAAGAAAAAAGCTAGTAGGCAAGGCTTTCGTGAGCTATAGTGCTGAAACCAGTATTAAACGAAGTAATTAGTGTAAAATTATTGTATACTTGGATTAAATCAATGAATAAGAATAGAAGAATTCTTAGTTGAATTTAGTTACGTTCTTGTAATGCATGAGATTTACCAGTGAAGTTCTCAGTTGAAGTGACATTTTTAAGAAAATTTCGAGAACCTTTTAGCCTAGGAGAATCTAGTCCGACTGAATGTAATCAGAAGAAAGAGTTATGCAATATGATTGAACTTGAATGAGCAAGGATTGTTTCTCGGGTATTTGATGCATCGAAAATAAATCTGACTTTTACCATTTCCTAGTCCCTTGTTGATTTAATTGTTGCATCTGTTAAATAAGTTTCAGAATTTAAGAAATGTATATATAAATCTGTGACTTGGATTCTATCAAAGTTTGTGTAGCTCTTGATGACCAAGATTGTATACTCAATTTCTTTGTTGATTTGAATTACGAAACTACATTAAATTTTTCTCTATTTCCCACTTTAATTATGGAACATTATCAAAATATGAGAATACGTAGATAACAATTGTAAGTTTGATTGTGCCCTCCCAATATAAAAAGTCTGCGTCCGCCCCTGACAAAACGTCCATACCTTTCACTTTTGTAGCGCTCAACGTCATTTTCATCTCTTTTTGACCATTTTACCCTTCTATTAAAATAAAACAAAAATAAAAGAAAACAAAAATAAAGAATAAATTGTAATTATGGGTCCAAACTTTTAAAAATATGCAAATCAGTCACAAACATTTCTGCATCAAAAATATATTTCTTTCTCCCCCTCCTCTCCTCCTCCACCGCCGCCGTCGCCACCACTTCAAAATAAATTAAAAAATCCACGACGTAAAAGGCAGAACTTGTTCCGGATTCCACCCCACCTCTAAATTCAAACCCACAATAAAGCGGTCACAATCACCGCCATTGCCAACCTGTCGGCCATCGCCAAAGGCATCTCTAACAATGGTTCCGATTACTTCTTCATCAAAATCATCTCATTTGCTTCGTCATGAAAATCAACCCATTAACTTTGACCCATTTTACCATTACTAGATTCAATAATATCTCTCTCTCTCTCTCTCTCTCTGGATTCCATTTACAGTGCCAAACGTTGGGGGCAACTGATTATAAGCAGAAAATATAAAATTGATTCTACCGATTTTATAATGATGGCACATATGGGTTAAAGAAGAATGAACAATATAAACCCAGTCAACAAGAATTTCGAGGGCTTCTCCCTTCTGTTCATGAGTATCCTTACGCCCCCTCTTTCTATATATATGTATAGCGTTTGTGAGTGTGTATCTGTATGTGTGTTGAAAGGGGGATAATGTCATTTGTGAAACTTGACTCATTGAGATCTGGTTATGGGATGGTAATGAATCAAGATTTTGGGAGAAATGGGGGAGGTCGTGTAGAATCTCGAATACAGCGGTGGTTTGAGCCCAGAGCAGCGGCTTCTCGACGGCGGCGTAGACATGTTCGTGGCCGGTCACTTTTGGATCTAGTATGGATTGTTAATTGGCTTGAAATCTTGGGTTTTCTTGATTATGCCGATCGGGGTTTGGTGAACTTGAGGAATTTGATTGTTTCTTGAGGATTTGGGAGTAGAACCACATTGAATCAAAGAGGTTTATAACAGTTACAGGCTCAGGTTCCATAAATGGGGGGCTGGCTTCAGGGGAGGAAAAACGAGTTTGAGGGGAGGTCCAACACTCGAAGGCTGTTTTTGTGGTCGAATTTTTGTTTGATTTTGTTGTTTTTTGGGTCTGAAATTTATGTAGGAATGTTAGGGGTTGATGAGGAGATGGTGTTGGTGCAAAAATTCGGTGGCCACGGTGACTTGAAAATGGCCGGTAGGCAGCGATAGGGTGGGGACGAGTTTTGGGAAGAAGGTGAAGTTTGATGGGTTATTTGCACTTTTTAAAAAGTTTGGGCCAATAATTGCAATTTGTTCAATTGTTTTTCTTTTCTTTTCTTTTTGTTTCAATTGAATTGAGGGTAAAATTGTCAAAAAACAATGAAAAGGACGTCCGCGCACGAAAAGTGAAAGGTAAGGGTAGCCAATGCCAAGAAATAAAAGGTAGGGACGGTACCCAAAATACCCTCCAAAGGTAGGGACGTTTTGTGCTAATTAGCCCTATAAAAACTCACACTTAGTGTCATTTTCAGGGTAATACAAGTTTAGACTCACAAGCTATAACTTTGCTATATTGTTGTTTTATTTATTATTCCCCAAAGTCGACCATCTTCTTATACTGGAGGCTTACATCTAAAGCTCTCTCATATTCATATATTTACTTCCCCAACTGATTTGTCGTCGCAGTGCCCGCTGCCAACTTCACCCTCACTAGAGGAGTCCACATGTAGCTAACGGTTTGTCTAAGAGTGTGAGAACAAGGCTTGCATGGACGTGAGAGACTTTGAGATCTGTTGGCCACGTTGAAGGTACATTTTTTGGAGTTAACAGATTGGTGTCGTCTATAGGAAACCACACTATAACCAAAAACATCCCGTGGAAAAAGCATACAAAGAGTGCATAGGCTTCCCCCTTGAAAAATATTTTATTCTTGAAGAAATAACAAGTATAAGCTCCTGAAGGTCAAGAAAATTCTAAGCTCAACGCAATTCATGGACATGTGAGTCTAAGATCCACTTAGAAAAACCCTTTTTTGAATAAAAGATGTGCATTCTCACCATGTCTTCAAGCAATGAATAGGTCTCCCCTTTAAAAAATATTTTGTTCTTGAATAAAGAGCAAGTGGAAGCCCGAAACATAGAAGATATGAAGTTCAACTCAACATCTTAGGTGTTCACTATTTGAAAAATGCGTATGTTGAAAATAGAATCCACTCAAATAAAAGAAATTTCCACCCACAATAAGTGCTAATGATAAAGATGGACACCCAATATCAAAAGAGGTATATGAAGAAGAGGTCCTCTGGACCAAAGCCACCCTTATGCAACAACTCCTTTAAATGTAATAGAATACGCATAACTCTTATAAATGAGGAGGCCTAAGAAAAAGAAAGTCGTAAGCGAAAGAACTCCTAAAAAGGGGAGTCCCCTGAAAAGGAGCCATTAATCGAATAATCCCTGAAAAATGGGAGGCCTCTGAAGAAGAGACTATAAAGAAGAACCCTTGAAGAAGAGGACAAGTTTGAAGAATTAAGAGGCCTCATTCGTAAAACATGGGACTTCACATCTACACAAATGCTTCATTTATTTTCAGTGGCTTCATCCTTGAAAAAATACTCGAACTCTACAATTATATTTTCAAGTATAGAGACTTCATATTGGCCTATTCAATAGCACTTCCGACACGCAACACCTCTTCCTAGCCTATGCATAGGTACCTCACACATGTGATAAGTAAAAATCCTCAAATTGAAAGAGAACAACTCAAAAGAAGAGAAAATGACTAAAAGCGAACAAAAAAGTGAACTTGGGAACTAAATTGTAGGAATGCCAAAAGTTGGAGTTGGATACAATTTATCAAGGGCATGATCAAAATAATAAAATTTAAAAATGGGGATCAAAATGTAGAAGATGAAAAGTTAAGGGACCTGATCATGAAATTATTGAGGGACTTGAAGGCAATTTTTAGCTTCATCTATACATCAACGCATCTCCCATGAAATAAAAACCCCCCAAAAAAGGGTGGCAGTTGAAGATGTCATGCATAAAAAACTCCTAAAAAACGGAAGCTCCTAAAGAGACTTTGATGGGAATAACCCCTGAAGAAGGGAAGACCCTTAAAGAAGGGGTCGTATTTGAAGAATTACAAGGCTTCATCCATGAAGTATAAGATCATCTTTAAAACTACAATTTTCCTAAGTCTGGAGGCCTTATCTCACCTACGCATGAATGCCTTCAACACCCTTGAAAAATGGAAGCTTATAGAGAAGAAGCTATGAATAATAACTCCTGAAGAAGGAAGGTCCTTGAAGAAGGAAGGACCCCTGAAAAAGATATCATACTTGATGAATTACTATGCCCTATCCCTAAAACATGGGACTCCGCAATGTAAGGCCTTATCCTACCTATGCATGAGTACCTTCGCTATGCAATGCCTCATCTCGCCTATGCATCAATGCCTCTACCTCGGAAGGCTTCATCTTGGCTATGTATCAGTGCTCGACTATATAAAACTCCTTCCATTGATGGATCAAACACCATGGAGGAAGCCTTTGCAAAGAAGAGTTTTCATCTTACAAGGAGGTAAAATAGTCTCATCAAGAACAAGTGTGATGCATCCTACAAAGAGCCACAACTTATTGCCTTAGAGGATTAACCCCCTTCCGTGGATGGATCAAACACCATGGAGAAAGCCCTTGCATGGGAAGCTACCCCCTTGTAAAGGGCCTCAACCAAGTTCAATTCAACTTTATCAATGATTGCCTCTTTCCGAATGGGCTCTCCCTTATGCAAAGGGTCTTGACCAAGTTCAATTCAGCCTTATCAATGGTTGTCTATTCCCGAATGGGCTCTCCTTATGCAAAGGGCCTAACCCAAGTTCAATTCAGCCTTATCAGCGGCTGTCTCTTACTGTAGGGGCTCTCCCTTATGCAAAGGGCTTGACCTAAGTTCAATTCAACTTTATCAACGACTGTCTCTGTTCGAAAGGGCTATCCTTTATGTAAAGGGCATCAACCAAGTTCAGTTCATCCTTATCAATGACTACCTCTTCTCAAAGGACTCTCCCTTATGCAAAGGGCAAGCCCAAGATCAATTCAGTCTTACCAATGGCTGCCTCTTTCTAAAGGGGCTCTCCCTTATGCAAAGGGCCTCTCCCAAGTTCAATTCAGTCTTATCAACGGCTGTCTCTTCCTGAAAGGGCTCTCTTTTATCCAAAGGGCATAGTCCAAGTTCAGTTTAGCCTTATCGATGGCTCCTTCTTCTCGAATGGGCTCTCCATTTTGTAAAGGATGTCGCCCAAGTTCAATTTAGCCTTCTCAGCGGCTCTCTTCTCGAATGGGTTATCCCTTATGCAAAGGGCCTCACCCAAATTTAATTCAACTTTATCAATGACTGCCTCTTCCCAAAGGGGCTCTTCCTTATGCAAAGGGCCTCACCCAAGTTCAGTTCAGCCTTATCACAGGCTCCATCTTCACCAAAAGGTTTGCCTAAATATAAGGGCATTGCATTAAATCAGGTTCGCAAACTGCTTCAAAAATTTATTGTACATTCAAAGTCTAAGCATTATATAAATATTCATACATGGATTTGGGGGACTATTGTTTCACCTCTTCCAACAAAACTCTAAGCATAGCCAAGTGGCAGCTACACAACAAGTGAATCTAAGCCCGCACTCCACATCATTCTGTCATATGGCAATTTGGCCAAACCCTAATTTGGTCAAACCCCCATTGGGTGAACCCCCATGGAGACCTGAGCCCCCTATAGATGAGGTGAGGTATGTAGAGGCGTATTAGAGAAGATATTCATAACAGATTTTGTTATCAAATGGGTCATGTGATAACTCACTGAATTTACGGTTCTACTCAATGAAACAAGTCAGTGTAAGTGGTCAAGGGCTACAAAGCCATCACAACATTAAATGCAACATGGGTTATGAAATCGATTGTCATAAGAGGTCCCAACTGTGGGGATGAGGTCACGCGTCTCCTCATTTAACGACTCTTAATCATCATCTTCTATTATAAAAGCTCGCACTTAATGTCATTTTCAGGGTAATGAAAGTTTAGACTCTCAAGCTTTAACTTTATCATATCACTATTTTATTTATTATTCCCCAAAGCCAACCCCCTTTTATACTGGAAGCTCATATTTAAAACTCTCACACACTCATATATTTACTTTTTCAACTGACTTAACCATCTGAGTATGCCCGGCCAACTCTACCCCCATTGGAGGAAGCCGCGTGTGGCTACCGATTTGTCTAAGTGTGCAAGAACAAGAATTCGTTGATGTGAGAGGCTTTGAAATTTGTTGACCACATTAAATGTAGATCTTTTTGGGGTCAACAATGGCTATCAAACAGGGGCTTAAAATACTGTGTTTTCTAATATGAATCAAGTGTGCTTGACAAAATTAAGAGAAAAAAAGTTAAAAATTTTATTTTGGTTAAGATTTAAGATTTCATTTTGACATGTTAACCTTATTAAATATAGTGGAAGTCCTTAATATGTTCCTAAGATTTGAGCACACTAATTTTTAAATTCATATGCTCATTTAAGATTTGGACGATTGAATTTCTCGTTTGAACTTGTTTGGCTTTAATATCATATTAAGATTTGATATTCAATATTAGTATCTGTTTGACAATAATTTTGGTAAAAAAAAAAAAAAAAAGAGCTTTGAATAATTTTTAGGAGAATGTGTGATTAAAAAGTAGGAAAAAAATTTGGTATACGTGTAGAATATTTTATTGTGTAAATGTGTTGTTGAAAATAGTCAAATAGTAAATCGTAAAATAAATTAAAGAGAGTCCAAAAGACCCTTAAGTCGAAATTAATAAAAAGAGTAACACAAACCTTTATATATATAATACTATTTTTTTATTAATCTGATATGTGAAAAAAAGTGGGTCTTAGACGCGAGGCAAGAGGAAAAATCCTCGTATATTAAAAATAGGATAATGCATTACTATATCCTTGTTTGAGTCCCAATTTTTCATCAAAATACATTTTTAAATAGTGATTTGACCACATTTCAATCACACGTTTTTTAATAAAATAATATTACACGCAAAACAAAAGTTTTTATTTTTATGTTTTAACCACACATTTTCCATCATAACACTATTGCAAAATACATTTTTGGGAAAAAAAAAATGACTATTTTTAACATAATAAACATTGAAACTTGATTTTGTCACCTTCGCACATCACACTTTTAGAATATAGGTTCTTAGATATGAAAAAAATGCTACATTGTTTGGTATTAGCTAGTCAATATTTATTAATTTTTAGCATAAATTAAAATTTTATTTATTTTTACTTTTAGTTTTATTCGGTGTTCTAACAAATGTAAAACGCGACAAAGCATGGAGGTCAAGTTGTCTAGGCTTAAAAAAAACATTTTCTTATTTTTATATTAGTTTAAATTTTTTTTAAAAATTAAATTTTGTAAATCAATCTAAAAGTTATTTAATAGTTAAAGAAAAAAAAGTGCAAAAAAACGTTAAAGAGGAAAAAAGTGCACCTAGACGGAAAAAATAAAATAAATAAAAAGCTAGGTGGGATGTTTTTCGTTGCTTTTCATCTAAATGTTTTTTTAGAACACTATTTTATTCGGCATGTTAAACGTAGACAACTTAGAGATAGCAAACGAGCCGAGCGATTCGTTGGCTCGGCTCTTGAAAACATGAGCCGCGAGCTGCTTGGGCTCATCAAATGACGAGTCTGAGCCTGAACCGAGCCGAGCCGCAAGTGAGCTCGACGAGCCGAGCCTTCTCGCGAGCGGCTTATGGGCTTGTGAAAAATTAAAGAAAAATTTTTAAAAAATTGAAAAAGTAAAAAAAAAAAAAAAATTCAAAAAGCTCGCGGATCGGCTCGTGGGCCGAGCCGAGCTCGCCCACGAGCAAACGATCCAAGAGCCGGTTTGGCTCGTGAGCTCGTGGGTTTAAGGCTCGGCCCATTGCCATGACTAGGACATCCACGTTTGACAAAAGTTAAAAAGCACTCCATTAGTTTCTTCTTTTATAATTAATTTATTAGAAATGACCCAGAGTACTACGCACGCACGAGATTGAAGATGGTAGAAACAAAATTTCCAAAAAAATTGATTACCTTCAATCTTCCTTGTAAATAAAACTTGACAAGTACCAATATCAGCAAGTATTAGGCCGTAGTTAACGAGTTTCTTTGATTTTTAAATAAGAGTAATGCTATTCATCTCTACTGGAGATGAAAATACAGTTTAGGTGGCGTTAATGTGTCCTTAAATAATAGGAGAAATTAAATAAGTCATTTAATTTTATCTTTCATTTAACCTATCATTTAAAGATACACAGACTGTGTTTTTTATCCTCACTGGGATAAATAACATTACTCTTTAAATAAATAAAGAGAACGAAATGTCAAGAATTTATTTTGATCGATGTAAGTGATACTTTCAAATGACGCTGAAAATTATATTGAACAATTGGAAAACTTTAAGCTCTGGCACTATCACGATGGGGTACTTTTCAAAATACCCAAGTCAAAGCACCCTTTTTCCATTTTGCCCAAAAATTTTAACCATTCACCACAATAGCCTTCTAAGGCTGAAAAGACGAAATTACCCTTAAAATGTTATATAAATTACAAAAAATGGTATGGTTTCAAAAAGACAATAATACCCTTTTTAAGTTATAAAGAATTTCAAACACTTCCTACGTAAAATTTCGAAACCAATTCACTTTCTCCATCTGTTTACTCCAACACAGATAAAAACTTATCAAACACTCAACAAGGAAATATTTCACAGCCATCAGTGAATTCGGTAAGCATATTTTTACGTATTTTTGATTTCGTTTTGGTTAAGTACATTATTTTAATCTTTAAATCTTATGTATATGAAAATTTTATGATCTATAATCGACATTTTTAAACAAAAACGAGAAAAAAATTCATCTGATTGAGATTTTCAGATCTGTGATGGAAGAAGAAAACCAATTAAACACGACCCGACGTCCGGAGTCAGGCCCGGACTCCGGAAGTCAGGCCCGTACGCCGGAGTACAGGCCGGACTCCGGAAGTCCGGGTGTCTGGGCTCGGACGTCCGGGCCCATATTGGCCAGAGTCCGGCCGTGCGCCGGACTTCCGGGCCCAGACACCCGGACTTCCGGGCGTCCGGGCCCGGACTTCCGGGCGTACGGGCCCGGACTTCCGGGCGTCCGGGGCGGTGCACCCTCGCCGGTTTTTTTTTCCACGAACATAACAAATATTTTTTTTTTTTAATGCAGCAGATATGGTTGCAATCCCGGTTCTTTACTTTGGTGAATTTGAAGATAATGGAAACGGTGGATGGGTCTGGAAATGGACAGGTGATATACATGGCTCAATTTCAATTGTATTGACATCGAATACATCGTATGCAGAAATGTACAGTGAGATACAGGACGTGCTTGACATCAATCCCTCTCAGTACGACATGGAATTGAGATTTCTATTCAACAACGAGCATACATCCATTCCAATTCCACCTACAAAGGTTACTTCTAGAAATGGCATCAAAGCTTTAATTGTATTGAACGAAGTTCGCATGACTACTCTTCTTTGTGTAAGTTTAGTAAAAAAGAATGTCCCCAATAGTGAACACGAAGATCTCGATGGAGGGGATCGTAATGTGAATGATTTTTGGAACACGGTGGAGATAGCTCGTGAGGATGATGTGGTTATTCTCACTACAGTTGTTCATCATCATGATTTCACCGTTACGCACAGAATTCCCTCGGTAGTTGATAACAACGACAATGAAAATGAATTTACGAATGAAGATTTGATTGCTTTATCTGGTTGAAGACACGGGTCGGGTTCAGGTACCTCTAATTGTTCTCGTACAGTTCCTGACGATGAAGATTTATATGTCCAGCAACTGTTCGAAACAAAGAAAGATTTGCAGGAAACTGCGCACCGATTGCTTTGAAACATAATTTTGAGTTTAAAGTTAAAAAATCGGACAAGTCCACGTACACAATTATCTGCATTGACGACAGTTGCCATTGGCGTTTGCGAGGGACGAAAATGGACACGAATGAGTTCTTTGTAATTCGTAAGTATGCACGGGAACATACTTGCGAAGTGGGTATTCGTCGAAATGATCACGAACGAGCCCGAGCATGGTTCATTGGTCGACAAATAATGGACAAGTTTCGGGACCCACGAACGATCTACGAGACCTTCGGACATTATCAATGACGTCCGTCGAGATTACGGGGTGGTCATGAGCTATCAGAAAGCCTGGAAGGCCAAAGAATGCGCATTGGAGGACTTAATGGGTTCGGCCGAGGAAAGTTACGCTAAATTGGCTAGATATTGCCACAACATGGAGAAAACTAATCCTGGATCGGCATTTTATATTGATACGGACGACGGGAATCGCTTCAAGTATTTTTCATGGCCTTGGACGGTGCATTCGAGGATTTCGGAACGCGATGCGACCGTAATTCTAGTCGACGGTACAACCCTTAAGGCTAGATACGAAGGCAAGTTGATTATTGCTACGTGTCAAGATCCCAACATCCAAATTTACCCTCTTGCGTTCGGTATAGTCGATGGAGAGAATGATTTAGCGATGCGTTGGTTCTTCACGAAGTTGAGGGAAGTAATTGGAGACGTCGAGAACCTTGCATTCGTAGCGGCGGGGCAATCAATAATAAATGGTATCGCGAAGTCTTTCACGATGCACATCACGGTTATTGTATGTACCATATACGGGGCAATCTAAAGACGAAGTTTCGGGCGATGGCATCGTTGCATTGTTTAGGAAAGGCTGCAGGCGTACGATTTTGAAGAGTTTGAAAAGTTCATGGGTGAAATAGAAAGTAAATCACTGCTTTGCATGGGTTTATCTAACGGAGATGGGGAACGAACATTGGGCACGATCACATTTTCCAGGACGTCGATACAACATGATGACGTCGAACAATGTTGAGTCGCTCAATGCGTTATTCAAGAAGGATCGAGAGTTACCAATTCTCGCAATGATTGAGCAAATTCGTAACAAGTTGCGGCGGTGGTTTCATGACCGGCGTGAGGAATCACAAAATTGCACAAGTGTCTTGACTCCGGCTCGGGAAGATAAAATCTTCAAAACTCTAGAGGTTGCGAGGAAGGTATGCGTGGAACCATTTCGATCGGTTTCGCTTCTCCGTGAGATGTGGACGTAATATCGGATACGTCGTGGACTTGAATGATAACACATGCACGTGTAGAAAGTTCCGATTGGAAAGGTTTCCGTGTACGCATGCGATGGCGGTGGCTATGCATAGAGGGATTCCGACACACGCCTTATGCGGTGTTTATTACACGGCGATTTTGAAGCGGCGTATGCCGAACGATATTTCCTGTCAAATGAAGCGAGTGGGAAGTTCCCGACCATATTCTCCCACTTAATAATTTGTTGCCACCGAAATCGGACCACGTGCTCCGGGACGTAGACGTACGTCTAGAATACCATCCACCGGAGAATTTCCCCGACCTCGTAAGTGCGCGAGATGCGGCGCAACAGGCATACCCGTCAATTTTGTACAAGTCGATTCCTCTACATAACAATTCAACCGATGTGTAATATTATGTAATAGTATAATATGTATAATCAATAATATGTTTTTATTTAGTGTCGTTAAATATGAAATATTCAAATATTTATTTAGTGTCGTTAAATATTAATTTATGTTAATTGATTAATGAAAATATTTATTTAAATTATTTATTTAAATTCATTGATTAATTCAAATATTTATTTACATAATTTATGTTAATTGATTAATTCAAATATTTATTTACATAATTTATGTTAATTGATTAATTCAAATATTTATTTAAAATATTTATTTACATTCATTATTACTTAATGGAATATGAAATAAACATTTAAATAAAATAATGTATATTAATTACATAATTACACAATGTACTAAGGATCACAATTATATTCATACAAATCACAAGCTAGCTTCAACCTCCACATGTCCATAAACGATTGGGAAATTGTATCAACCTTGCGACCAATACTCAAAAATTCTATATACTTTATCGCGAACATCCCACAGTCGCCCCTGCGAGTAAATAAAAATATATTAATTCGATAACATATAGCTAAAAACTAAATTTAAAAATTGAAAACTTGTAAATTCTTACGATATTTCTTGTCTCGCCGTCGTCGTGTCCCGCATAATGGCTAATCTGTCATTTACTTGAATATCCGCATGTCTAGCCATCATGGGAATGATCACTCTCATCGGCTCCAATATCTGCTCCAGTTGCCCTTGGGTCAAACAGCTATGGTCGGAGTCGTACACATGTATAGTCGAATCCGCGAAAGAGATCTCAACTGCAAAGCAACAATTAAATTTCTTATTTAATTACAAATAATGCAATAATGGAACAAATTATTTCATTTAATTGTTAACTTAATATTTCAAATTAATATAAGAATTTATAATTAAATTTCTTATTTTAATTGTTTATATAATATTTAATTATAATTATTAGAATATTAAAGAAACAATTCAAATAAACAATTTATTTTGTTTATTTAGTTTTTCTATTATTTATAACTAAACAATTAAATGAAATAATTAAATAAAAAATTAAATAAACAATCGAAATATAAAATTGAAATAAACAATTCAAAGAAACAATTTATTTTGTTTATTTAATATTTTATAATTTATTAAATTATATTTTATAATTTATTAATTCGTTTCATATTTTAATTTAAATAAAAGGCAAAAAAAAAAAAAATATTTCAATAAGTAATTAAAATAAATAATTTTATAATAAATAGTTTACTTGTTAATAAATTCATTATTTTAATTGTTTATATAATATTTAATTATTATTAATTAAAATATTATAATTAAATATTTATTTTAAGTGAACAAGTAAAATATTTATTATAAAATATTAAAATAATTTTTTAATAAATATTTAATTTTTTTTAATTAATAATAATTAAATAAAAAATTAAATAAACAATCGAAATATAAAATTGAAATAAACAATTTATATTATTTATTTAATATTTTATAATTTATTAAATAATATTTTATAATTTATTAATTCGTTTCATATTTTCATTTAAATAAAAGGCAAAAAAAAAAATGCGGGCTTACGGGCCCAGGACGTGCGTCGCTCGGGGCCCAGAATCCCAGAAGTCTGGGCTTCCGGGCCAGAAGCCGAGCTTCGGGACTCGGGCGTGCGGGCCCGAGAATCCCGGTGCGGGCCCGGACCCCGGACACGGGGTCGGGCCCGAAGCCCAGAATCTTTGGGCTTCTGGGCCCAGACCCCCGAAGTGCGGGGGTGCAGGCCCAGACCCCGGACTCTGGGGTCAGGCCCAGAAGCCCAGAATCTTTGGGCTTCGGGCCCGGACCCCAGTGCAGGGGGTCCAGGCCCGGACACGGGGGTGCAGGCTTACGGCGTGCCCGAGAGGCGTCTGCCCCCTTCTTCTCGACGGAGATCGCCGAAAACGTCATTTCCGGCGATCTCCAACCCCCAAAATGGCTCCCAATCATTATTTCTTCGATATTAATTGATTCTACAACAATTTTTTCGAAAATAATCAACAAAAATTCGCAAACATGCATAAAATTGAATGATTTCAACCATGCTTTTTGTAAAATAACATAGAATGGTTTTCAAAAGCTCACCTTCTTCAAGAGAAATGGCGATTCCGGTCTGGGCACCACACGGTCGGTTTTTGGGTCGGGCACCACACGGTCGGTTTTTCTCTCCCAACTCTCTTCCAAGTCACGTGAGGGTAAAAATGGCAAAATGCTTCAATGTTAAGCTTTTTTTAGTTTTTCCTTTTTTTTTTTTTTTTTTAATCAGTCAACGGCTATTTTGGAAAAGTGACCGGGTCAACCGGGCATTTCCCACTATTTCCTCCTATCACGATACGCATTTAGTTCTTGAAGCAAAGCACTCAAATCAGTGTAAGAAGATGAGGAAATAGTGGGAAATGCCCGGTTGACCCGGTCACTTTTCCAAAATAGCCGTTGACTGATTAAAAAAAAAAAAAAAAGGAAAAACTAAAAAAAGCTTAACATTGAAGCATTTTGCCATTTTTACCCTCACGTGACTTGGAAGAGAGTTGGGAGAGAAAAACCGACCGTGTGGTGCCCGACCCAAAAACCGACCGTGTGGTGCCCAGACCGGAATCGCCATTTCTCTTGAAGAAGGTGAGCTTTTGAAAACCATTCTATGTTATTTTACAAAAAGCATGGTTGAAATCATTCAATTTTATGCATGTTTGCGAATTTTTGTTGATTATTTTCGAAAAAATTGTTGTAGAATCAATTAATATCGAAGAAATAATGATTGGGAGCCATTTTGGGGGTTGGAGATCGCCGGAAATGGCGTTTTCCGGCGATCTCCGTCGGAGAAGAAGGGGGCAGACGCCCCTTCTCGGGCACGCCCGAGCCCTGCACCCCGTGTTCAGGGCCTGCACCCCGCACTGGGTCCGGGCCCGTGGCCCAAAGATTCTCGGGCTTCGGGCTCGACCCCGTGCAGGGTGCCGCCCGGACCCCCGCACTTGGGGTGCAGGGCCCGAGCCCAAAGATTCTCGGGGCTTCGGGCACGACCCCGAAGTCCTGGGGGTCCCGGGCCTGCACTGGGATTCTCGGGGCCCGTACGCCTGCAGTCCCAAGCTTCGGGCTTCTCGGCCCCGGAAGCCTGCATTTCTAGGATTCCAGGCCCGCAGCCGCACGTCTGGGCCCAGAAGCAAGCCCAGATTTTTTTTTTTTTGCCTTTTATTTAAATGAAAATATGAAACGAATTAATAAATTATAAAATATTATTTAATAAATTATAAAATATTAAATAAATAATATAAATTGTTTATTTCAATTTTATATTTCGATTGTTTATTTAATTTTTTATTTAATTATTATTAATTAAAAAAAATTAAATATTTATTAAAAAATTATTTTAATATTTTATAATAAATATTTTACTTGTTCATTTAAAATAAATATTTAATTATAATATTTTAAAATTATAATATTTTAATTAATAATAATTAAATATTATATAAACAATTAAAATAATGAATTTATTAACAAGTAAACTATTTATTATAAAATTATTTATTTTAATTACTTATTGAAATATTTTTTTTTTTTTTGCCTTTTATTTAAATTAAAATATGAAACGAATTAATAAATTATAAAATATAATTTAATAAATTATAAAATATTAAATAAACAAAATAAATTGTTTCTTTGAATTGTTTATTTCAATTTTATATTTCGATTGTTTATTTAATTTTTTATTTAATTATTTCATTTAATTGTTTAGTTATAAATAATAGAAAAACTAAATAAACAAAATAAATTGTTTATTTGAATTGTTTCTTTAATATTCTAATAATTATAATTAAATATTATATAAACAATTAAAATAAGAAATTTAATTATAAATTCTTATATTAATTTGAAATATTAAGTTAACAATTAAATGAAATAATTTGTTCCATTATTGCATTATTTGTAATTAAATAAGAAATTTAATTGTTGCTTTGCAGTTGAGATCTCTTTCGCGGATTCGACTATACATGTGTACGACTCCGACCATAGCTGTTTGACCCAAGGGCAATCGGGAGTATATTGGAGCCGATGAGAGTGATCATTCCCATGATGGCTAGACATGCGGATATTCAAGTAAATGACAGATTAGCCATTATGCGGGACACGACGACGGCGAGACAAGAAATATCGTAAGAATTTACAAGTTTTCAATTTTTAAATTTAGTTTTTAGCTATATGTTATCGAATTAATATATTTTTATTTACTCGCAGGGGCGACTGTGGGATGTTCGCGATAAAGTATATAGAATTTTTGAGTATTGGTCGCAAGGTTGATACAATTTCCCAATCGTTTATGGACATGTGGAGGTTGAAGCTAGCTTGTGATTTGTATGAATATAATTGTGATCCTTAGTACATTGTGTAATTATGTAGTTAATATACATTATTTTATTTAAATGTTTATTTCATATTCCATTAAGTAATAATGAATGTAAATAAATATTTTAAATAAATATTTGAATTAATCAATTAACATAAATTATGTAAATAAATATTTGAATTAATCAATTAACATAAATTATGTAAATAAATATTTGAATTAATCAATGAATTTAAATAAATAATTTAAATAAATATTTTCATTAATCAATTAACATAAATTAATATTTAACGACACTAAATAAATATTTGAATATTTCATATTTAACGACACTAAATAAAAACATATTATTGATTATACATATTATACTATTACATAATATTACACATCGGTTGAATTGTTATGTAGAGGAATCGACTTGTACAAAATTGACGGGTATGCCCTGTTGCGCCGCATCCGCCGCACTTACGAGGTCGGGGAAATTCTCCGGTGGATGGTATTCTAGACGTACGTCTACGTCCCGAGCACGTGGTCCGATTTCGGTGGCAACAAATTATTAAGTGGGAGAATATGGTCGGGAACTTCCCACTCGGCTTCATTTGGCGTGGAAATATCGTTTCGGCATACGCCGCTTTCCAAAATCGCCGTGTAATAAACACCGCATAAGGCGTGTGTCGGAATCCCTCTATGCATAGCCACCGCCACCGCATGCGTACACGGAAACCTTTCCAACTGGAACTTTCTACACGTGCATGTGTTATCATTCAAGTCCACGACGTATCCGATATTACGTCCACATCTCACGGAGAAGAGAAACTGATCCAGATGTTCCACGCATACCTTCCACGCAACCTCAAGAGTATTGAAGATATTATCTTCCCGAGCGAGTCGCACACTTGTGCAATTTTGTGATTCCTCACGCCGGTCATGAAACCACTGCTGCAACTTGTTACGAATTTGCTCAATCATTGCGAGAATTGGTAACTCTCGATCCTTCTTGAATAACGCATTGAGCGACTCAACATTGTTCGACGTCATCATGTTGTATCGACGTCCTGGAAAATGTGATCGTGCCCAATGTTCGTTCCCCATCTCCGTTAGATAAACCCATGCAGCAGGTGATTTACTTTCTATTTCACCCATGAACTTTTCAAACTCTTCAAAACTGTACGCCTCTGCAGCTTTCCTAAACAATGCAACGATGCCATCGCCCCGAAACTTCGTCTTTAGATTGCCCCGTATATGGTACATACAATAACCGTGATGTGCATCGTGAAAGACTTCGGCGATACCATTTATTATTGATTGCCCCTCGCTACGAATGCAAGGTTCTCGACGTCTCCAATTACTTCCCTCAACTTCGTGAAGAACCAACGCATCGCTAAATCATTCTCTCCATCGACTATACCGAACGCAAGAGGGTAAATTTGGATGTTGGGATCTTGACACGTAGCAATAATCAACTTGCCTTCGTATCTAGCCTTAAGGGTTGTACCGTCGACTAGAATTACGGTCGCATCGCGTTCCGAAATCCTCGAATGCACTGTCCAAGGGCCATGAAAAAATACTTGAAGCGATTCCCGTCGTCCGTATCAATATAAAATGCCGATCCAGGATTAGTTTTCTCCATGTTGTGGCAATATCTAGCCAATTTAGCGTAACTTTCCTCGGCCGAACCCATTAAGTCCTCCAATGCGCAGTCTTTGGCCTTCCGTGCTTTCGATAGCTCATGACCACCCCGTAATCTCGACGGACGTCATTGATAATGTCCGAAGGTCTCGTAGATCGTTCGTGGGTCCCGAAACTTGTCCATTATTTGTCGACCAATGAACCATGCTCGGGCTCTCGTGATCATTTCGACGAATACCCACTTCGCAAGTATGTTCTCGTGCATACTTACGGATTACAAAGAACTCATTCGTGTCCATTTTCGTCGCCGCAAACGCCAATGGCAAATCGTCAATGCAGATGATTGTGTACGTCGACTTGTCCGATTTTTTAACTTTAAACTCTAAATTGTGTTTCAAAGCAATCCGGTGCACGCCTTCTTGCAAATCTTTCTTTGTTTCGAACAGCTTGCTCGACATATAAATCTTCATCATCGAAGCTATGCGAGAACAATTAGAGGTACCGAACCCGACCCATGTCTTCGGCCGGATAAAGCAATCAAATCCTCATTCGTAAATTCATTTGCATTCTCGTTGTCATCAACTATCGAGGGAATTCGTCGCGTAACGGTGAAATCATGATGATGAACAAGCTGTAGTGGGAATAACCACATCATCCTCACGAGCTATCTCCACCGTGTTCCAAAATCATTCACATTATGATCCCCTCTATCGAGATCTTCGTGTTCACCATCGAGGACATTCTTTTACTAAAGTTACGCAAAGAGGAGTAGTCCCGCGATCTTCGTTCAATGCAATTAAAGCTTTGATGCCATTTCTAGAAGTAACCTTTGTAGGTGGAATTGGAATGGATGTATGCTCGTTGTTGAATAGAAATCTCAATTCCATGTCGTACTGAGAGGGATTGATGTCAAGCACGTCCTGTATCTCATCGTACATTTCGCATACGATGTATTCGATGTCAATACAATTGAAATTGAGCCATGTATATCACCCGTCCATTTCGCACCCACCCACCGTTTCCATTATCTTCAAATTCACCAAAGTAAAGAACCGGGATTGCAACCATATCTGCTGCATTAAAAAAAAAAAATATTTGTTATGTTCGTGGAAAAAAAAACCGGCGAGGGTGCACCGCCCCGGACGCCCGGAAGTCCGGGCCGTCTGCCGGGAAATCCGGGCCGGGCCTTCGAAGTCCGGTGTCCGGCCCGGAAGTCCGGGCGTACGGGCCCGGACTTCTGGGCCAATATGGGCCCGGACGTCTGGGCCCAGACACCCGGACTTCCGGGAGTCCGGGCCCAGACTTCCGGGCGTACGGGCCCAGACTTCCGGGAGTCCGGGCCCAGACTCCCCGGACGTCGGGGTCGTGTTTAATTGGTTTTCTTCTTCCATCACAGATCTGAAAATCTCAATCAGATGAATTTTTTTCTCGTTTTTGTTTAAAAATGTCGATTATAGATCATAAAATTTTCATATACATAAGATTTAAAGATTAAAATAATGTACTTAACCAAAACGAAATCAAAAATACGTAAAAATATGCTTACCGAATTCACTGATGGCTGTGAAATATTTCCTTGTTGAGTGTTTGATAAGTTTTTATCTGTGTTGGAGTAAACAGATGGAGAAAGTGAATTGGTTTCGAAATTTTACGTAGGAAGTGTTTGAAATTCTTTATAACTTAAAAAGGGTATTATTGTCTTTTTGAAACCATACCATTTTTTGTAATTTATATAACATTTTAAGGGTAATTTCGTCTTTTCAGCCTTAGAAGGCTATTGTGGTGAATGGTTAAAATTTTTGGGCAAAATGGAAAAAGGGTGCTTTGACTTGGGTATTTTGAAAAGTACCCCGTAAGAAGATCCATCTTCTTCAACAGCTATTCTTGCCTTCTCTTTATATTCTTGAGCTCGTCTTCTCATTTCTGCACCTTCTTCACCTTCCATGATTTGCCGAATCCCCAACGCTATGGCTTCCCTTTCTACGCCTTCACTAGCCGCTCTCTTCCATTGCTTACTTCCTACAGAAACTCCAATTCTCAAAACTTCTGTCACCAATTTCTCATTGTAAAACTGCTCTGCAAAGACTGGCCATGTCACCATAGGCACCCCTGAACACACCCCTTCAAGCGTCGAATTCCATCCACAATGGGTTACAAAAGCCCCTATTGCTTTGTTTTCAAGAATCAAAAGTTGGGGTGCCCACCCTCTTATGATCAGTCCTTTATCTTTTGTTCTTTCCTCGAATCCTTCAGGCAGCCAGTTTTCATTTTGATCTTCGCCTTTTCCTTTCCGAACAACCCAAATGAATTTCTGGCCTGAGATTTCAACGCCCTTTGCAATTTCATGTAATTGTTTTGAAGTAAAGGTTGCCATACTTCCAAAACAGATGTAAACTACAGAATTTGGTTCCTTGGAATTGAGCCATTCCAAGCATTCGTGTTTATCAATGGCAGATTCTTTTCCTCTCTGTGCTTTATCATCTTCTCTTCCCTTATTGCATGAAAAAAGAGGGCCTATATGCCATGCATTTCTTTTCAGAACTTTCCTAAAATGATCGGCATAATCAGGTTCCAGCTCGTAGAAGCTGTTAACAAGAACTCCATAGCTTCTGGTCTCTGATTCTTTCATTTTGGTTAACAACTTTGTGAAATAATTTTCAATTCCTGCATCACCAAAATTAGGAATCTGTGTCTTTTTAAACTTGAGAGGATGGGGAAGATTTGGCAAGACGAACCCCTCAGAATCAGATGATACATTCTTGTAGGGGTTGAAAATCCTCATGTGTTCTGAAACACACAAAGATAGAAAACTTGTTCCATGGAAAACCAGTCTTGGGATGTCAAACTTGGCTGCAGCATCAGTAGCCCATGGAAAGAACATATCTGCAACAAGACAATCTGGATGATATTCTTCCAGGAGTTTTTCCAAAGGTTCCTGGAGCAACTCCAGGGCTTTTGTGAAATTGATAATCATATCATCTGATTTTATTTGATCAAGACTCGTGATTCCATCAGGCAATTCAGAGTTCTCTGGTGGAAATTTCATTACATGAATCCCAATATTGTATCCCGATTTCCTAGCATTTTCTACTGGTGTTACAAATCCAGAAGTGGCAATTACAGTTGTCTGCACACCCCTGGAAGAGAAAAGCTTGGCCATTTCCAGGGTTGGAATCATATGGCCATGAGCCATTAATGGAAAGAAGAAAAAATGTAGCCGAGTCATTGCAAAAATTATCGAACAGGTTTTGGGATTTCTTAATTGGGGTGACAACTGAATTTGATAATGCGCTCCGCATCATATATACAAACGGTGAGTGTATAGAGAAGTTGGACTTTTCCAAGAAAACAAGAAGTTGAAATTGGCTACTCCAACAAAAAGTGTAATTATTTATATTATTTAATTTAGGATTATGTTATTAAATAGAAAAATATTTAAAATTATAGTGTGACAAATAAAAATCGTGATACAAATATAACCATTTTAAGTTAACAATCCGTAGTGAAATTTTCTTTATTATTACTTTTTTTTTTCTTCTCCACACTTTTCTCAGCAGCCAGTTTTGCTGAAAATAAAAATGCAAGATACAATTTTGAAAAAGGAAATAGAATTTAAGTTTAAATTTTTTTAAAAAAAATTGTGGTTCAATATAAAGTTTGACTAACCTAGTTTTTGTTGACTGAGTCCTCAGTCTTTAATCCTTGATATAAAGTTAATATCTATCATATAATAGAGAATTCAAAGGTAATTTTGGAATATGGAAATTTTATTCCGCATTCACACATTCCAAAGTCAAAATTCTTGATTTGAAAATTCAACTCCTCTGACAGTGAAGGACATGCGGTCCCGCGGTGGCAGATTTTTTTTTTTTTTTTTGAGCACTCTCATCAATCATCATAATGGGGATCGAACAGGATGTTAGTAAGGTCGTTGGCTACCAATGAAACATTGATGATACTCGTGCTTAGAAAAAAAGTTTGTGATTAAATTGCCAAGACCCCCAAAAGTTGGGGACAACGGCTGTAATTTTCCCTTTTAGGTTATCTTTCTATACCTGCCAAATTCCATTTGACTTTCAGGAGTCATGCTAACGACGGATTTTAAAAATAGAAGAACACGTGACGCAACATCATTGAACAATTTAAAAAAAAAAATTGTTGAAACCCCAGTTTCCAATTCCTGAGTAGCATTATTGAACTTTTTGATACCCAAATATCAATTGACGACAGATAATATGGCAACAATAATGGATCTCCTAAAATGTAATATTTTTTTATTCTTATTTGATATTTACCTCGACAAGGTTATATAAAGTTAAAGATTGCCAATCGACTTTGTTTGGTTTATTTAATTAGAATTTTTGTGAATATAATTTGTATAATATAACATTCACATCAAACTTGACTAAGGGTAAATAATTTTTTCTTTCTTTTTTAATATATAATATATCTAGGTTGAATTATTCAATGCTCTTACCAAAATTGACTATGATATATGTAACTTTCTCCTGTCTAACACGTCTCTTTTCTACTTACGTCCAGATTCAAAATCTTCTCTGTATAATATTCACAATCTTGAATAAATTGTATCCTGTCACATGCCTGAAAATCGAAGTCATATTGTAAATTTTAGCAGGCTCGTGTAATTTAGAAAAAAATCAGATTTATGATGAATTTTAATAAAAGTTGATGAAAAGTTATGGAATATGTCGTTAAAATTAATTGTCAATTTAAATTTAAATATTAATCAATTTTTTAGCTTAACCAAACTTGGACGAAATCTTTCTCTTTCCTGTGTATATAACATAGTTCTTGTTCTACAAGATGAAGTAACAAGTTGTTATTTTCTTGGAAAAATCTAAGTTCCTTCTATATACACGCACAGTTGTGTCACCCCAATTAAGAAATCCCAAAATCTGTTTGGTAGTTTTTTGCAATGAATCAGCTACATGTTTTCTTCTTCCCTTATTTGGCTCATGGCCATATGATTCCAACCCTAGAAATGGCCAAGCTTTTCGCTTCTCGGGGTGTGCAGGCAACTATGATTGTCACTCCTGGATTCGTAGAACCAGTAGAAAATGCCAGGAAATCAGGATTCAATATTGGGATTCATGTGATAAAATTTCCACCGGAAGAATCCGGATTGCCTGATGGAATCACGAGTGCTGATCAAATAAAATCAGATGATATGTTTCCCAAGTTCGTAAAATCCATGGAATTGCTTCAAGAACCTGTTGAAAAACTCCTGGAAGAATTCCGTCCAGATTGTCTTGTTGCAGACATGTTCTTTCCCTGGGCTACTGATACCGCAGCGAAATTTGATATCCCAAGATTGCTCTTCCATGGAACAAGCTTTCTGGCTTTGTGTACTTCACGACATATGAGGATCTACAAGCCCTACAAGAATGTATCCTCTGATTCGGAGGAGTTCGTGTTGCCCAATCTTCCACATCAGCTGAAGTTTACAAGAACACAGGTGCCTGATTTTGTCCGAGAAGAAATTGTAAATGAACTATCGAAGTTGTTGACCAAAGTATATGAATCAGAGACAAGAAGCTATGGAGTTCTTTTTAACAGCTTCTACGAGCTGGAACCTGATTATGCGGATCATTACAGGAAAGTTTTGAGAAGAAATGCATGGCATATAGGCCCACTTTTGCTATGCAATAAGGGAGGAGAAGATTATAAAGCACAGAGAGGAAAAGAATCCGCTATTGATGAACACGAATGCTTGGAATGGCTTAATTCCAAGGAACCAAATTCTGTAGTTTACATCTGTTTTGGAAGTATCGCAACCTTTACTGCAAAACAATTATATGAAATTGCAAAGGGTCTTGAAATCTCTGGGCAGAAATTCATTTGGGTAGTTAGAGAAGGCAAGAACCAAGATGAAAACAAAAACTGGCTGCCGGAAGGATTTGAGGAAAGAACAAAAGATAAAGGACTGATCATTAGAGGGTGGGCACCCCAACTTTTGATTCTTGAAAACAAAGCAATAGGGGGTTTTGTAACCCATTGTGGATGGAATTCGACGCTTGAAGGGGTGTGTTCAGGGGTGCCTATGGTGACATGGCCAGTCTCTGCAGAGCAGTTTTACAATGAGAAATTGGTGACAGAAGTTTTGAGAATTGGAGTTTCTGTTGGAAGTAAGCAATGGAAGAGAGCGGCTAGTGAAGGCGTAGAAAGGGAAGCCATAGCGTTGGGAATTCGGCAAATCATGGAAGGAGAAGAATGTGCAGAGATGAGAAGACGAGCTCAAGAATATAAAGAGCAGGCAAGAAAAGCTGTTGAAGAAGACGGATCTTCTTACACTGATTTGAGTGCTTTGCTTCAAGAATTGAATGCATATCGTCTTGGTGTCAACACCTTGAAGTTTAACAATTGTTCTACCTAATTTCATTATTATTCGTATGTTCAGTTCTTGGTATTCAGTCGAATCAAAGAAATTGGTATCGAATGGTTATGGAAAATGATTTAAATCTTTCATCTTATATGAGATGGTTTAAAGAGCTAAATGCCTTTAGTACTGCTTAATTCTAAGTTTCATTAACAAGTAAGATGGAAGGTAATTTATCAGTGTGATTAGTTCTCTCTGTTGGAAATGGTTTTACATTTTGTAATTTTGGCCAACTTTGAGCTCAAAATTGTGTAGGACACGTGATTCAAAATTAATAGGAACGAGAATATTCCTGCTCTACTCAATCAGATGATTAACATGATATATTAATTTATCGAAAATAATTAAAAATTGGACGAAATATTTGCATCCAAAATTATCCACTTGAAACAGTGAAGAATCTGATTAAATTGTTTGACATTTGTCCCATGTAGAAAAAGTGAAAAACGAGTGGAACAATGTTCGATTTATATAGTGCAAGTTTAGCCTTTGGGTTTGGGCGGGCATCCAATTTCAACAAGGGATAGGACCTAAATACCATTGGTTTCTAATTAACGGCACATGTTGCTGTCTGGTACCCGAGTTTGAATCATTGTCTTGCATATATTATTTGTAGAAAATTTATTTTGGTATTTTATTTAAATTTTCTGAGCGAATTGTAATTAATTAAATTATTTGGGTGCTCGATTAAAATATTCTAATGGTCTTTAAAGTTCGAACCGTTCGCTATTTTTGCAAAAAAATTTTGGACGTGACCTACACTTATTTGTGTAGAAAACGTCTCTAACTAGTATCTGTTTTTCTATAACACACGTCTATGACAAACGTAATCGACATCTGTAACTGAAATTTTTTTTGCACGTAGCCGACTTCAATTTGCGTAACAAACATCTCTAACCAATGTCTATTTTTTGTGACACGCCTATGTGACCAATGTAACCAACATTTGTAATCGATTGTAACATATGTTTATTTTCAATGTCAATAGATACATCTATTCATTTGAAATGTTGTCTGAAAATCACCACTATTCTGAAGATGCTTGAAGGATATTCTAATGGCCACGAATAGTCTATAAATAGCCTCATCACTATTCTATACTGTGTACTTTGTATCCGCCTCTAAGAAGCAATTCGTATGTCCTTGCCTAGTTAACAAAAATTTTGAAAATTCCTCGTTTAGTGAGATACCTCACCTTACAAGATGATTTCTCTACATATGCCTCGTTTAGCGAGATGTCTCGCCCTGTGAGACAATTATTATTTCTGTTTTTACAAAGTCCAACACCTCAGAGGAATAGCCAAACTTTGGACTTGGGGGACTATTGTTATACCTCAACTTACGAGATAGACAACATGGTAGCTAACTAAGAAAGAGGCCACGCAAGATCAGCCTTCCGCTTCATCATCATCTCTTTCGCATGTTGATGAGGTCTGCCTTTAGATGCCTTGCTTGGAACGTCATGGCTTCTTATTAGCGGTGCATTTTCAAGATGATTGGCATCTTCTATGGCGGGCCTTTTCCATGGACATCACCAAGGCTGAGCACACCATGCATTGATAGCTTTGCAACAACGCCACTAAATCAACTTTTCAATATGTACAAGAGTATGAGCATACCTATAATATCTGCTTTTTGGTCTATGCTTAAGCCTATGATGGCCACATACCTATGACATATATGACTAACACAACTAAGCTTGACCAGTGGAATTTTAGGATAAGATCACATGTCAAGCATCCAAGGGACCTCAACTCATCTCTCTTCGTATAAGTAATTACACATAGTGACATATAAAAGTAATGTGATTACTCTCTCAATCTTGGTAATATTCTCTCTTCAACCTGCCATATGTATTTTTTTTTCAATTATATCTCTTACACCCCCAATATATTTTGATGTTTGACTTGAACGTCAGAGTGTCCAAGATCGTCACACAATGTCGGAGCTATGGCCACGTACAATATAACGTGGTATCCAAGTATACATGTAACATACACGTAAATGATGTTAACACACGTGAATGAGAAGGGGAGTTTTTATTTGTTTGCTATATAGTCCTATCTAATTTTGAGGTCAACAAGTGGAGACCTAAAGATGTATTTTCGAAATAATGTATTTATGACTTTTATGCATTTTCTAATCAAAACTGAAATGGAATTTTTATGTAATTGATTCCTTTAACAATACGCAAAAATCAAAAGTATGTATTTATGTGTCACTACATATGACTTTCTTGTATTCTTAATATTAACGAACAAAGAAAAGATAATCAACCCGCATTTTGTGACCTTAGCTAAAATTGTTAACTTCAATGGATCTCCTTTTTAAAAAGTTATACAACATTCTTTTCCGAATCAATAATTATATGAAACTAAACAATACTAAAGAAAAAAAGTAACACATAAAATCTTTGTCATTTGATTAGAAATTAATAATGTCCTCTATGCCCTCACTTCAAAATTTAGGATAGGATTTCCCATCTATTGCATTTGTTCAAGTGCCTATAAATATTGTCCAACAAAAAATCCCATGCTCTCTCGTACTTTCATTGAAAATTCACGTCTATCCTATAATTTTACAATCACTAATTCCGCTCGACTCTAGTAGAAAATTTCACTTTCAAAAAAAAAAAAAAAACAATGGCATTTATGACTTTCATGTATTTTCTAAGTTCAGCTATTCAATTTTCATGTAATTAATTTGTTCAAGAAAAAGTAAAAATCAAAAGCATTTTAATGTCTCACTATATATATAACTTTCTTAAATTTTTACTATTAACTAAAAAATAAAAAGAATCGACCCGTCTTTTAGCTTGAACATATAATACTGATACCAACAAAGATATCAATTGTCACCATGAAAAGAGCTAAAATTGCTAACTATAACGGATCCACAACTCTAGAAGTTGATATTCCATCCCTCTTATGGATTTGATTAATTAGGTGTACGAGTGCATGAATGCCAAACCATTAATAATATCTTCATTTGGTGCTACGAGAGAATTGTCTCTAGCTCCACAATAAATTGACTATAACAACCGACATGATGAAACATGGGCAACAAATAAGGAAACATCAAATTGATATTTTGATAGAAAACATCAGATTCCATCCTAAATTATTTGGAATTAGATGGAAAAGCCAATGATCTTACTTAGAAGCTTTCAAAGTAATCAACGTGGGACCTTTTATCTTTTAACGAAAGAAAACATTTTATATGATGCTTAGGAGAGTGATTATGCTGTAGGACTGACTGATTTTTTATAATCATTGAAATCGTTATCTTCTGCAATTTTCCATTTATCAACATTTCAGTTGGATGGAAAAGAAGCAAGTACTAGCAGCGAAAGTAAAGCAAAGTATTCTACATTTATTGTAGTCTCAAAAAATGCTAAGACCATTTATATGAAAATAGTGACACTAAACTACGGGGCATGAAATATTGGGTTATCCAACCAAATTAAAGGTTGACTTGTTGTTTGTGGGGCGAATATAGATACCTCTCTAGGTCTATCAATAGCAGTGCCCGTTTTATCTGTTAATAGTGCTACTATGTTCTCATACTCAATGTAGAATGGAATCCTAAGCGCATGCCCATATAATTAACCAAGTTCATTGGATTGCTCAACTCATTTATCATTACTGTTTGTCCTTGAGAAGGTTTCTAGATCTTACCCAAATACAGTAAAAAATTTCTCTCTCGACACCAGTTTGTGGTTTGCCTTCATATTGTCTCTCTTATGCACGATTATAGTGTTAAACTGTTGTGGAAGTGGCTTAGATGAAGAGATCTCGGTTCTGAAAGATTGTACTTATGGGATGGGCCCCAAGATGAAATGCATCATCCATACACTTCATGGTCCCTGAAGAATTGATAATCAATTTTTGATATATTATTTTTCAAATCTATCAGTTTAACTATTCTTAGAGCCTCTACTTGAAGATTCAGACAATTGATTTTAATGGGTGCTTAATTATCCTGAAACTAATGGAGCCATGGGGCATTCACTTGGCTTTTAGCATTGAGAAAAATAGTCTCCTCATAGGGATGTACATGAGTGGAGCTGAGAATAGCTAAATACTTGAAAAAAATTATTGATTGAACTCATGCGGAATCGAATCTATTGAATTGAGAGAGAATGGCGGGAAAAATCTTATTGAATCAAATGAAAATGAAACTCACGTGTTTACAATGAACTAACCCAACTATATAGATACACTTAACAAAATAACAGCTGACAAAGTATAATATCTAACTAACTAACATCAATTTCTAATACTCCCAATCAAGATGGCCGGTGAATGTCAAGAACCACCATCTTGGACAGTAGAGGAAATAAAGAGGCAGATCGTAGAGCTTTTGTGAACACATCAGCAAGTTCATGAGTAGTTCAAATTGGAAGAAGCTTGAGGAAACCGTTGGTGACTTTATCTCGAACGAAATGACAATTTATCTCAATGTGCTTTGTTTATTCATGAAACGTAGGGTAAGTAGCGATATGGATTGCTGCCTAATTATCACAAAAAAGAACCACTAGACCAGCATGTGATATTTGAAAATCAACCAGTAATTGATGGAGACAAATAAGTTCACTGGCTGTGGAAGCAAGAGACTTGTATTCGGTCTTGGCAGAGGAATGGGAAATGGTCGTATGTTTCTTGGCTTTTCAAGAAACCATAGAATCACCAAGGAAGATGTAAAAACCAGTCACTGATTTTTGGGAGTCCAAACAAGAGCCCCAATTCGCATCCACAAAGGCTTGAAGTTGGAAAGTAGATGAAGAAGAAAAGAACAGACCTTGACCAGGAAATGCCTTCAAATATTTCAAAAGATGATGTGCTGTATCCAGGTGTGGCTGCATGGGAGAAGAGATAAATTGGCTGAGTTATGGATAGCAAAGGTTATATCTGGTCGTGAGATGGTGAGGAATAACAATCGACCAACCGTCATCTGTAGGAGGAAGCATCAGGGAGAAGTTCACCATCAAAGGAGATGAGTTTGGCTTTGGGATCCATAGGCCAAGAGGCTGGTTTGCTAGCAAGGAAACCAGAATCCTCAAGCAGCTAGAGAGTATAATGACGTTGGAGTAAGAACAAAGCAGTAGCTGACCGGGCAATCTCCAAACCAAGAAAATACTTTAAAGGACCAAGATCTTTTAGCTTAAATTGACTATGAATGAATTACTTTAACTTATCAATAACAATTAGATCAAAACCTGCAATTATGATGCTATCAACGTAGACCAATAATGCCACAAAGGAAGAACTTGAGCCTTTTGTGAAAAGGGAATAGTCTGATTTTGATTGTGTGAATCCATGTGTAATAATTGATTGTGCAAAGACTTCTCCCTCGACGTTCAGTCTCGTCAAAAGAGGAGCATGTGATGTACGTCTCAAAGTTCAAACGAGATGGTCTCTTTAGGGACTAGATCCTCTCCTCTAAAGCGCCCACGCTTTCTTACATGGAGGATGGTTCATCCATGCAAAGGCTTCTCCCTTGACGTTTAGCCTCGTCAAAGGGAGGCATGTGATGTACGCTTCGAAGTTCGAACAAGGTGGTCCCTTTAGGGATTTGATCCTCTCCTCTAAGGCACACACACTTCCTTACATGGAGGATGGTTCATCCATGTAAAGGCTTCTCCCTTGACGTTCAGCCTTGTCAAAGGGAGGCATGTCATGTGCACCTCGGAGTTCAAACGAGGTGGTCCATTTAGGGACTGGATCCTCTCCTCTAAGGCGTCCAAGCTTGACAACTTTCTTGAAATAAAGATTTTATTTATTTACAAAGGCTGGGTAAAACTTTCAACAATTATTGATAATACATTCGTAAGTTCTTAATATTCCATGGATGAGGTTGAATCTTTCCATTCATGTCTTAGATCCAGTAGGTACCAGGTCGGATTTCTCTTTCGATACGATATGGCCCCTCCCAATTCAGTCCCAATGTGCCTGCTCTTGGCTCCTTGGAAGACAAGAACACTCTTCGAAGTACCAGTCATTTACCCAGAAGGACCTCTTCTTCACCTTGACGTTATAGTACGGGGTCATCTTCCTTTGGTAGGCTATCAGTCTCAACTGGGAGTAATCCCTATTTTCTTCTAGGAAGTCAAGCTTACATCTCCTGAGTTCGTCGTTTGATATCTCATTGTAGCTCAATCTTTGAGGGGAAGACAATCCCACATCTACGGGACTCATTGCCTCAACACCGTAGGTCATTGAGAAAGGAGTCTCACCAGTTAGGGTCTTGCTTGTAGTTCGGATTACCCACAAAACTAAGGATGGCAAAAAAACCCGACAAACCCAATACCCACGGGGATCCGCTCCGAACAGGGAGGGGAAAACCCGCTTAAACGGGTAACGGGGCGGGGAATTATTCCCCGAGGCGGGGACAGGGCGGGACGGGTAACGGGGTCCCCGCCACGTTAAAAAAAATATATATATATATTTTTTTTTAGAATTCAATACTTTAAATGAACATTTTCGTTAGTTCTAATAGAAAATAGCAACTAAAATTATTTGTCTAAATATAATGAATATGGACAATAAAAATAAATTATCAAAAACTTAAAAAAAAAAAATTAAACGGGGAAATAACCTACCCCGCCCCGCCCCGCCTTAAACGAGGAACGAGGCGGGGACGGGGAACGGGGCGGGGATGGGGACGGGGAATAAATTTCTTAACGGGGCAGGGGACGGGGAGGGCATCCCTGCCCCCGCCCCGCCCCGTTGCCATCCCTACACAAAACCCCTTTGGCTATCTCGAGCTTCCTTTCAGAGTATGTTTTATGGTTTTATTCACAGCTTCTACTTGTCCATTAGCCTAGAAATGATGAGGAGTAAAGAAATGTTGCCTCACAGAAATGGAAATATTGGCTTCAATGATCTTTGCCAGGGGTTTGCCCTCTACCCACTTTGTGAAGTAATCAATTGCCACAATGGTAAAATTTGCATTTCCTCTGCCCTTAAGTAAGGGGCCAATGAGGTCCACACCCCACTTGTTAAAAGGCCAAGGGATGGACACTAGGGTTAACTCCTAAGAGGTTGCCTTTGGATAGGAGAAACGTTAGGACTTATCACATTTTCGAAAAAAAAATGAATGGTATTCTTTTTCAAGGTGGGCCAATAGTATCCCTGCCTCAATACTTTTATAGCAAACGCAAGTCCTCTCGAGTGATTACCACAAATATCTTCGCGGATTTCACTGAATACATAGTCGTCTCCCTCTTCTACTATACATCGACGAAGGGGCGAAAAGAATCCAAGCTTGTAAAGTATATCATCCACTAGCACGAAATGAGTGGACCTCCTCCTTAGCTTGTAGGCCTCCTTTCTGTTTCCCGGCAAAATCTGACTTGAGATAGGATATGAGGGATTGCATCCAAGTTGGGGTTCATTCCACCTACATCACTACCTCTGCCAAGGTGCATGGCCTCAAGAAGTGCTTGATCGGTACCACTATCGATAACTCAAAATCCTTGCTGCTAGCTAGCTTTAACAAGGTGGGGGCATTTTCAAGGCGCGGGATCTGAGTTAATTCAAATTTCTCAAACGAGGGAAGGTGACTCATCACCAATTTGAAGTAGGCTACCATGACTTTATCCCTGGCTATGAAATTGACATTCACTTGTCCTACAATAAGTTGGCAATCACTGTTGATGTGTAGCCTCTTTACTTGCATTTCCTTGGCCAAGTCGGCGAGGAGGGCCTTGTATTCAACCGCATTGTTCGTGGCCTTAAACCCAAACCGCACGGGGCCGTTCAACTTGTGACCTTCGAAGCTCACCAGTATCACGCCTGCGCCTGAGCCTGTTTCTCTGGCCGAGCCATCCACAAATAAGTTCTAGGTGGGAGGCTCGGAGGGCTCCATTGTCTCGTCCACTTCGGGAATATTAGCGACCTCTTCCACAAAATCTGCTAAGGCCTGACCTTTGGTGGATGTTCTTGCCTTGAAGAGGATCTCGAATTCGCTCAATTCCACTGTCCATTTCGGTAATCTTCCCGAGGCATCCTGTTTTTGCAATACCTGCCTGAGCGGGAAGTTTGTCAACACATGGATTGTATGGGTCTGGAAATAGGGCATCAACTTGCGGATGCTGTCACCAACGCCAAATCCAATTTCTCCATATCTGGGCAACGCATTGCAGGGGCCAAATTGAATACTATTTGATGACATATTTGTATTGAATTAAAAAAGTATTGAAATATTTATTTGGTACATATTTTATTTCTTTTATTTTTACTAGATATTGAAAAGACAAATTGAATTGTCTGTTTAGGGTTTTTAAAGAAATGTTATGGGTTTAACTGAATCGGAACTGATGATTCAAGTTCTGTTCTAATAATTACGTGAATCGAAATGCTTTCATTAACAAAATACTCAATTAGACTCATCCTAGGTCCAAGTTTAAATTTTGGCTAGCTTAAGAGTCAAATTCTGTTTTTTAAAAGAAAAAAAAAAAAAGTAGTCAAAGTCAAAGAGAATTGTCAATTGTGACACCATTTTCAGAGATTGGGCCAATATTGTAATTGCTGATTTTCATTTTTCAGAGATTGGGGCTAATGGTGCCATGGTCGGTAGCGATTGGACGGTGGTGTCGAGTGCCAACGTGGAGTGGGTTGCTTCGGGAAAAAGTTCACAGTCCGTGAGGGAAAAAAATAAGCTTATAAATTGTATAGTATGTATTAAACTAATAAAAAAGTGTAACTATTTATATTATTTAATTTAGGATTATGTTATTAAATAGAAAAATATTTAAAATTACAGTGTGACAAATAAAAATCGTGACAAAAATATAACCATAAGTCAACAATCAGTAGTGAATTTTATTTGTTATTACTTTTTTTTCTTCTTCACACTTTTCTCAGCAGCCATTTTTGCTGAAAAAAAATTCAAGATACAATTTTGAAAAAAGGAAATAGAATTTAAGTTTAAATTTTTTTTTAAAAAAAAATTGTGGTTCAATGTATGGTTCAATATAAAGTTTGACCAACCTACTCTTTGTTGACGGAGTCCTCACTTTAATCGATATAAATCATAAAATTAATGCATTGGAGTCAGCCTAAGTTTTGTAGACAAGATTTTTTTGCTAGTCAAGCTGACATGCCACATCAATCATAAATCAAATTGGGACAAATATGTTTTCGTGGATACAAAAGTTGTTCCTCCTTTACTATTTGAGACCCACATTATAATTTGCGCATTTGACTTTCGCAATAAATAAAAATCTCATTTTCTATTCATGTCAGTGCATTTATATGGGGAAAAAAGTAGTTAAAAATCATTTTTTCAAAGATTTACTCTTGTTGAACGTAATTTTTTACCTAATTGGTTACCTAATTGACAAGTGACGGCCCTCTATTTGGGGGGTACTTGGACCCACAAGCGCTCCCCCAAATAGGGAGCAATCACTTGTCCATTCGATAACACACTATGTACTTGTGACATGATTGTTTTTCAAAACATCCAGACTCTTCATCAATCTATTTACCTAAATACCGCTTTCAATTATTACAATGCATTTCCCCTTCCTTGGTTTGAGAATTCAAAGGGAATTTTGGAATATGGAAATTTTATTCAGCATTCACACATTCCAAAATCAAAATTCTTGATTGAAAATTCTCCTCCTTCGACGGTGAAGGGCATGGGGCCCCACGGTGACAGAATTTTTTTTTCTTTGTGCATTCTCATTATAATGGGGATCAAACAGGATGTTAGTAAGGTCGTTGGTTGCCAATGAAACATTAATAATACTCGTGCTGAGAAAAAAAAGTTTGTGATAAAATTGCCAATACCCCCAAAAATTGAGGACAACGGCTGCAATTTTCCCTTTTATTAGGTTGTCTTTCTATACCTGCCGAATTCCATATGACTTGGAAAAGTCTACATGTACCTCAGAAATAGAGGTGTCAAGACGGGCGGACCGACCATGACCCGTGAAAATCGGGACCGCGGGCCGACCCGTGACCCGTGCGGGCGGTTCACGGGCCAAAGAGTTGTGACCCGCGGGTTTCGCGGGTTTAGGCTTCATGGGCCGCTGTTAACCCGCGGCCCGTGAAGAAAAAAAAAATTTCAAAAAAATGGAGGGAGAGCCGTTCACCCACAACCTGCAGCAAGCAGCCGCATGCAAGCGTAGCGCCAGCTATGCCTGCATGCCTTTTTTTTTTTTATTATTTTTTTTTTTTTTTGTAAATCACTTTGTAACTAACGGTAATATTTTCAACATGTATAAATTCAGTTAATTGGTAGTATTAGTTCACTTCATTTTCGCCTTTCAACTACAAATATTATCATCATCTCTATTATATTTCTTTCTTCTTACTACGAAACTGTTTAATACTACTATATTATGGATTCTCACGATTTTTCGTCTCAAAATCCTATTTTCAATGATAGTTGCTCCCCAATAAATTTAGAAGATGATAATGTTGCAGAAGTTGAATCATCTCAATCATCAAGGAAAAAAAACAAACATCAGAGATGTGGCAAATTTTTAAAGTAAATGAAAAGGATGGAAAAGCAATATGCAATATCTGCAAAAAAGATTATGTCTGGAGATATGGTCAAGGCATCGCTACGGCTATGAGAGCGCGAGAAACATCTAAATGAAGCGAGGACATTGGGATCCTAGATAAACTCAAATTCTTGGTTTCACTAATGCTAGTGGATCAGTCACTTTTACTAATTTTGTTTATTAGCGAGCAGATGCGAGTTGGGATGTCGGAATTTTTAGCGACTGCGTGAGATGCCCTTCACATTTCCGGAAGATCAGTATTTTGAAGAATTCTGCCAAAAGTACATTCAACCTTCTTACGAGTGTAAGTAGAAATCTTTTCGTTGATTCTATGAAATTATTTCATACAATGGCTGAGAATTTAAAAAATGAACTTAAAAAAATTGATGGAATTATGTGTTTCCGCGTCGATTGTTGATGCAGGACGACATCATAATGGTTATGCTTGTGTTACGGCACATTTCATTGATAATAATTGGTTATTGTATAAGAGAATTATTGTTTTTCGTTTACTTGAATATCCACATAATGGTGTAAATTTGTGAGAAAATTTATTACAAGTTTTTAATGAATTTGGTGTGTTAAATAAACTATTTAGTGTTACCTTTGATAATGCAAGTGCTAATAATGCATGTATTGAGCTTTTAATTAGGGCGATTAGACCCCTATATGATTCTAAATTATTTCACATGCGTTGTGTTTGTCATATATATAATTTAGTTGTACAAGATGGTTTGAAATTAATAATACCAAAAATAAGTATACTTAGAGAATCTATTAATTATATTTCTTGTTCAGATTCTAGACAACAAGAATTTGCAAAAATTTGTAAAAATCTTGGATTGAGAAGAAGAAAATTTGTTGATGATGTTCCTAATAGATGGAATTCAACATTTTTAATGTTAAAATCGTGTGTTGGCTATACTAATGCTATTAATGCATTTGTTAATTCAAAGCAAAGTCAATTTTATATAACTGATTCGAACTGGGAAAAAGCATTTCAAGTTATGAAATTTTTGAAACCTTTTTATAAGGCAACAAAAGTTAGTTCTGGAGTTTATTATCCAACTAGTATTCTTGTACTTTTACAATTAGTAGAAATTGCTGAACAGTTTTCATCATTTAGAGACGATCCATTTTTCTTTCAAATTATTTACTCAATGGAGGAAAAGTTTAAAAAATATTATAAAAACATGCCACTAATTTTTCCACTGGCAGCTGTAATGGATCCTCGCATTAAGTTGTTTGGTGTTCATTGTGCTTTAGAATCACTTTTTGATACACTAGCTTTTAACATAAATATTACAAATCGACAATTGGATATTTTTATTAACGAAATGTATAACGACTATTTTATTAAATATGGTAACAATGAAAATATTTCTTCTACAAACTCTACTACAACTTCGAAAGGCAAATCTTCTTTTTTCTCCATGATAGCTAAGAAACGTAATATTCTTGGTTCTTCATCTACAACTTCAACTGCAAATCCAAATACCACACCTGCTGAATTAGAAAGATATTATCAATTTGATCATTATAGTGTAATACCTGAAGAAGAAGTTGATAAATTAGATATTTTAGGATGGTGGAAATTAAATGAGCGGTCGTATCCTGTATTATCTAAAATGGCACAAGATCTACTAACAGTTCAGTCTCATGATTGCATCAGATGCACTTTTAGTGCTTTAACGATTGACGAAAGAAGATCTAGACTTAAAGAAGATATTTTGGAAGCTCTCATATGCGTGAAAGATTGGATATTACAAGATAAAATTATTGATGATATTGCTGAAGATTTCAAAAATCTTGCAATTCCTGAAAATTGCAATTCCTGAAAATTGATTGGAAAACAAAAATTATAGTTAAGTAGGTGCCAATCTAGTTGGGATGTACTTAAACTATAAATTATAGTAAAAGTAGGTGCCAACCTAATTGGGATGTACTTATACTATAAATATTTGATAATAATAATTAAACATGTATTTTGATGTAGTTGTTATTTGTTTAAATTAAATTTAAGTTTGCAAAGTTATAAATAACTCATGTAACATTAAATTTGAATTCTATGTAAAAATTTCTTGATATAATTATGAATTTATCATTTTGTTCAATTCTTAGTTTACATTTAACAAAAAAATATATTTTTTGCTATAAATATAAAAAATTCTATATTTTTATAAATTTATTTATACAATCATACGGGCCAAATCAGAACGGTCGCGACCGCGTGACCGTGACCCGCATGGGCTCGACTCCGGATGGGTCAAGTGGCGGGCTTTGGGTTGTAGTCGAAAATTGTGGGCCGACCCGTAACCGGCCCAGAACCCGCAGCGGGCGGGCTTTTTTTCACGCGAGCCGTTACCGGGCTCACAAGTTGGCGGGCCGACCTGGCCCGAACCACCCGGATTGACACCTCTACTCAAAAATATGGAATGTTTTACCTAAAAAAGTAAATTTCGAAAAATACCCCCTTATATAAAAATTTGCAAACAAAGCCACTATAAGAATAAATAAACTTCAAACCAAAAATCTTTGATAAATTTAATTTTAGATATTATTTTTAAGTATCCTTTAATTAAAATGAGGAAACCTAAATTCCATAAGATGTGTAATGCATATAAAAGATTAAAATATAGATTAACCATTAAGTTTTATATACATCTCATAAATCATAGAATAATAAAGGAACATATAATAAAATATTTAGAAAATAATAAGAAAATAAGTCATAATTATGCACTCCGAAAATGGTATCAGAGTCTGATCACGAACCTAAAATAATGATGAATATAATTAACGAAGAAAATATAATTGAAAAATTTTTGAAAAAAGTTGAAAAACATAAAAAACCTAGTTATACTTATTTACCTAAAAATAGTACAAATGAAAGTTTTAAAGATATACACAAAAGATCGGAAAATCTAGAATATAATATACAAATAGAAAATGCTCTTTTAGATAAAGATCTTAAAGGAAAGGATAAGATTATAATTAATCCACCTCAAGATTTCAGGATAATAGAGAAAGATAAAGATAAAGGGAAAAATCATGAGATAAAACAATATATGATTATGGAAGTAGAAGAATTAGAATAAAAATTCTTAGAATCTACTGGTGAAGAATATGAAGAATATAAAAAACAGTTAGAAGAGTTAACTGAAAAAATGAAAAATACAAAGATGAATACTAATCTATCAACTAGTCATAATATAAAAACAGAATTTATTAGTGATGAAAAATATGAATATGCTTATGGTACAACAATACCTAATAAAAATGGTGTTAACCAATATAAGAAAACACAGAAAATATACACTGAAAATATAAGAAAACAATACATTAAAAAAATAAATCCAATGAAATCTTATAATGAACCAAGCCATACAATAGGAATATTGTTAGATTTTGATTGTGTAGATAAAGATAAAGCCATTGAAACATGGATGAAAAGTACAGACTTTTTAAACCACATAAAAAATAACTCAAGAAAAGAGATTTGACTAAAAAGCCCAAAACAAAATATATTAAAAAGTGTAGATGTTTTATTTGAAACGAAGAATGATACATTGCGTCTCAATGTCCTAAAAAGAAAGATAAACAGAATATACCAACTCTTAGAATCCATGAGGAATTCCAAAATGATAGTGATATAGATCAAATTGAATTTTTTGAATATTTAAGTAGTGAATGCAATGACATTTATGAATTAGATACATCATCTTCAGAAGAAGATTTTGAAGATATAATATATATGAATCAAGAAATACAACAAATAGATTAGAAAATAGAAGTAGAAACAATTGAGAAAATTGAAAACTCAGTAGAAAGAATAAACCAAGAAATCACCTTTGATGCTAGAAAGTATAAAGAGATAACTAAGAAAATATTAGATTTACAAGAAAAAGATGTATTCCATCAAAGATTTTTAGGACTGTCAACAGTAAATAAAACAATTGTAGGTATGAATTACAAATAAATATCTATTAATATAGAAGACACAATGAACAAAGCGAGAATCTCTATAATCACAAAGAATGGGTGAAACAAAAATTATCCAAAATCCCAAAAAACATAAGAAGGAAGCTAAAGTGTATTGAGATATGAGAAATCCAAATCATGGTAAAAGGATTCTTTAGAGAATGTATGAATATACCAATAGAGATATATTGCATAGACAATAGAATCTTACAAGATCCTATGGATGCTCTATTAGGAACTTTTGTAGAAAATCCAGTCTACTAAAAGATAATATTCACAGTAAAACCAAATTATGCGGTTTCACTGATTGATGAAAATATTGATCAAAGTTTCAATTTATATTATGAAATTGGAAACTTGAAAATGTTGCGAAAAGGTAAGGCTATAAGTATTAGCATAAAATCAAATTTTGCTTTTAGTACTAGCCATCACAACAATCTAAGAAAGATAACTGATAATATTATCATACATAAAAATTTTGAAGAATTTGCTCAATATATACCTCCCAAAAAATGCTTGATTTTCACAAACAAGCAAGAGAACTCAATTCTGAAGGAAAATTGATAAGAAGAAATAATGTCATTCTAGAAAGAGATAATCTTATTGCAAGATTCTCTTCCATACAAGACTCTAGGATAAACTAACTTAGGAAACTAAGTATTGCTGAACCACCAAGTTCGCAATATTATATCAAAACAAGATATGTTAATCAAGAAGGATACAAGAAGAATCTTCTTGTCCTAATAGATAGTGGAGTAGAAAAAAGTCATGTAAATGCTAGATTTGTTAGTCAGTTACTAGATTTTGAGTTATCAGAACCATATATATTCAAAGATTATTTGGAAAATAATCTTGAAATAAAAAAATATGTAAAATTCCCTCTTATATTTGTAGGAGAAGATTGGAAAGAATATAATAAAGAAATAATTCTATATAAAGATGAATTATATATAATCAAACGTTCACCTATATTATTAGGGATGAACTTTCTTGAAAAATTGTCCTTATAAAATTTGTCAAGGATATTTAAAAAAACAATTGATGATAATCCAATCATCATATCAAGAATAGATAAAAATATGAAAAAATTGTTATCATGGAAAGAGTAATTAATACTAATCACATGAGTCCATATATTGAAGTTACATTCAATATAAGAAGTTATTGCGGACTAAAATTTCATGCTTATCTAGATACAGAAAGTACAATAAGCTTATGTTTACCAAATGTACTACCCAATGAATACTGGAATTATGATTCAAAAACGGTTGTCACTACTACAACAGCAGGTAGAAACAAGGTAATATATAACAAATATGCTGCACAAGTACTTTTTCTAATATCATTTAGAGAAGTATTTGTTGATACAATATACATGTCAACCACAATTGGATGTGATATTTTACTAGGACAAAATTTCCTACTAAAATATGCACCATTTACACAATATGTAGATAAATATATGTTCACAACTCCTCGTGCACATAAAATATTTACACTTAAGATAACTAAACCTGTTAGTATAGCATATAAAGAAATTAATCATTAGAGTTCCTCAATCCAGGGTGGTGGATGTTGGAATATGAATGGAATGTAATGTCATTTGGGTTGAAAAATGCACCACAGATATTTCAAAGAAGAATGGATGAGGTAATCAAACCAATCATTCATTTCTGCATTACTTATGTAGATGATTTACTTATTCATTTAAATAATATAAATAAATATATTAACATTTTGAGAAATTTTGTTATATCATGAAAAAACATGAAATTACCCTTTCTCAAAAGAAAGTAGAAATAGCTAAAATAGAGATAGAATTCCCAGGATTATTCGTAAAAGAAGGAGAATTGTAATTGCAATTTCTTATTGGCGAAAAATTTCAAGAATTTTCTAAGAAATCAAAGATAAAAAACAGTTACAAAGTTTTCTTGATATAATAAATTATGTTGAAGGATTTATTGAAAATTGTGCTAAGTTAAAAAACTATTTTCTTCCAAAATTAAGAAAGAATGTAATATGATTTTGGGAAGAACAAGATTGTGAAAATATAAGAAAAGTAAAAGAGGAATTAAGAGTTTTACCTAAACTTGTAATTTCACAAGAAGAAGATTTCTTTATCCTTGAAACTAGCGCATCAGATAATTATTGGGGTGTAGTATTAAAGGTTAAAAAGAATCATAAAGAATATAAATGTGAAAAGAATTGTTCTTGTCCTGAGATACTTGCAGGTTATACATTAAGAACATTCAAAGAGGTTGAAACAAGATATGAGATGAACAAGAAAGAACTCATTACTGTAAAGTAAGGAGTGCAAAAGTATGAAAATTATTTACTTCCAAAAAAGTTCTTACTTAGAACTGATAATACTCAAGTTAAAGCATTTCTAAAAAATAATGTTGATCAATCTATTGCCAATAGATATATTATTAGAATTCAAATTTGGTTTTCTTATTTCAAATTTGATATTGAGCATATAAAAGGAGAAGTTAACTTTCTTCCTGATTATCTTAACAGGGATGGAGTTAGAACAATCAAAGACGAAAATCCAAATACTTGAGATAAAAGTTTCCTACTTGGAAACTCAAATTCAAAATATACAAGATAATCTTAGAGACATAATGAATATAGCCCTTCAGGCAGAAGATACTTGTACCAAATCTAGTATCCCTTCACAGGGACTTGTAAATACTAATGCTCTTCCCGAGGATAAAAGGAAAGAAAAGAAGGTAATAGGAACCCCTTCACAGGGGATACTCAAGCCTATGACTGGTAAAGAAGATATAAAAGTTCCCATCATGGAAGAGACTCAAGATATCAAAAATAGCGAAGGTAGTTCTTCATCGAGCCAAAAGTTACCTCAGCTAGCTATTAACAAAATTGATCCAAAAGATATTGTCAAAATATGTCATGCAGCAAAAATACCTAAAAAAGAGAACTATGAAGAAGTAATACTCTTTATTGTTATCTTTAACATCTTATCTTATTGGTATTTTAAGATAGGAAAGTGGATGAAAACACTCCACTGCAGAAAATACAACATGATAAATTTTTATCCAGGAGCACCAGCTAACTGGGTAAAAAATTATTATGAATTGGGAAATATACTTTGTATATATCACAGTAAAGATCTCAGAGAAATAGCCCAGCTGCCAACTGATGTCAGGAAGGCAGTGAAAAGATATACTGAAGTTGTCAAAAGTACAAACATATATATCAGGTTCCACTCAACAACTATGGAATGGGATCTTGTTCTTGAATATATGCAATCATCGTTCCGTGTCATAAAATTGGGACTTACAAATCAACATTTTTTACCAACCAATCAAAAGGTTGTTTAAAATGGTTACCAAGATATCATAAATATGATGCCCTACAGAAGAGCAAAAGGGTATAAAGAAATATTTGAACATGTAACTCAGTTAATTACTGAGAAAGAAAAAAATATGGATCTATCCATCTGAAAATAATATAACTTATTCCAATACAAGGATCCCGACAAAGGATGAAGATATGTATCTTCTTGACAATTTACTATCCACTATAATCTCAAATCATGTTAGTGGATCATAAGATATGGCAAATGAATTATGCAAGATACTCTGGGATTACAGTGATCACCATTGTGAGCATTGTGTAGTGGAAGATATGAGTCAAGAATCTCTCAACAGTGAAGAATTCCTCGCAAAATTCTTTGAATCGAGGATGGAAAAATAATGGAGTTAAGACAGTGACCCTTTATCACTACTTTAATAAAGTCACTTTATTAAAGAAAAATTGTGGTCACTAAAAGATAGAAGATAGTACAAGAAAGTAGCTGTGAGTATAATTCTTCCCCCACTTACCAGCTCAAAAGAAGGACAGTTAATGCTACCCAACAAAAGAATATGGCAGATAAAAGATAATGGGAGACACCCGTGAAGATAAGGTGGCATTACCTAACAAAGATAGTGAAAGGATAGTTGTAAAGATAAGATTCCTTATCACAAAAGGAATGGCTAAGGACCTCTATAAAAGGGAAGGAGGTTCAGTAATCAAAACATCCCCCGATCCCTTGAAGAAATATAATCTCAGATCATTTAATATATTGTAATCTGTAAACACTACTTGTATTCAGAAATATTATTAGCCTGAAGATAGCAAAGCTTGTAATAAGGTAATCACTTATGGAGTTCTAAACTTCATAAGGTGAGAGTACCAAAGGAATGTAAATATAGTATGCAAGCATGTACTATTTCAAATTATGAATATAAAGATGAATTTTGTTATGTTCAACAAAGTTTTCACAAAATGATTTCGTTAAATTTCTCATTATTCCTCGACAATACAGATAGAGATTTTGAAAGATTTTCAAAACATTATTTTTGAATGGATATTAGTCATGCCTAAGTATCCATTTTTAATGAATGTTTAATGAGAAAATGGCAGTTTTCTAACAAAAATTGTAGCACCTTGTGTGTAAGTTATCTTTTAAAATTTCGTTCTAATTAAGAACTTGATTCTGAAAAGAGTTTGAATAGAGGTGAAAACAGAAACTCTGAATACTGTGAGATAGCGTCTGTCGCAACACGGCTAAATCTCTATATTGAAAAATGCAACCTTAATTGAAAAGTTTTTTACAAAAGCAGTTGTGGATCCAAATGATTTCAAAATATTTTAAATATTCATCTAATTCAAAAGATTGACTGAGTACATGCAATGCAACTATAAAAAATGCTGGAGGGAAAGCCTAATTATTTCCATCGATTACTATAAGTTATTTTGCATGCTTTTACACGCTTATACTTTAATTACTATTAATCTTTATGAACACTTCACAAGCATCCACATCCAATGATTATATTTAGATAAAAAAGATATTTCATTTTTACTAAGTATAGTTGAAAAATCTGAAGATATAATTTCTGTTGGCCAAGAAAAACTGAAAGAAATATATTATGATGCTTGTAAAAATAATATAAGAATTGATTTTGTAGAAATTAATAAAGAAATAAAGAAAGTTGAAGGTGTTATAGCTAAATACGAAAATATAGAAGAAGAAGTTTCAGGATAAATTGATTTTGGATATATAACTAAAGAAAATCAACCTAAAGCTTTTGAAAACTTAACAAAATATAGAGAATATTTAGAACAAATAGAAAGATTAAAGGAATATCGTATAACTAGTAATTCTGATTAATGAATCAAGAGGAAAGAGAAGATATTGAAAGATTTGAAAAAATTCAAGATAATATTGGTGAATTAAGATCTAGAGAAATCGGGAAACTCCTTGAAGAACTTAGAAAATAAAATAATACAGAAAGGTGGGATAAGATCCTAAGAACTATAAAATATAACCAATAGGAAGAACAACAATATTTGATTTGATTACAAGAAAATACTAAACTAAGATTCCCATGATTAGTTTTGAGAACCTACTATCCAAACGGAAGAATTGTAAGATATAACCGTGAAGAATCTAACAATTAAAAGATACAGGGCATATTTTGCAAATAAGAGAAAAGAAGGGCAAAAAATGAATTTTAACAGTAAAAGATATTATTCTATAAAAGATTATGTAAGAAATTCGGTACATGTAGCATGACCCATATGACTTTTAGGAGTTATGCTACAGTGACAGCTTCAACGACGGATTTTAAAAATAGAGGAGCACGTGACGCAACATCATCGAACAATTTAAAAAAATCTGTTGAAACCCCTGTTTCCAATTCCTGAGTAGCACTATTGAACTTTCTAATACCCAATTGACGACAGAAAATATGGCAGCAATAATGGATCTCCTAAAATGTAATATATATATATATATATATATATATATATATATATATATATATATATATATAGTTTTTTTTTTTTTTTATTACAAGATAAAGTTAAAAGCAGTCCATATAAAAGACAAATTTTATTCTTATTTGATATTTACCTCGACAAGGATATATAAAGTTAAAGATTGCCAAACGATTCTGTTTGGTTTATTTAATTAGAATTTTTGTGTATAAAATTTGTATAATATAACATTCACATCAAATTTGACTAAGGGTAAATAACTTTTTCTTTCTTTTTAATATATAATATATCTAGGTTGAATTATTCAATGCTCTTACCAAAATTTACTATTCTATATATAACTTTCTCCTGTCTAACACGTCTATTTTCTACTTTCTATATTATATAGAGCCTTGCTATAGTTACCGGGGGGGTGGGGTGTTGACAACCCCCCTGACCGGCCCCTCACAGCAGTGGGGGGCCCACCTTTTTTAAACAATGGGCCCCCCCATTTTGTGAGGGCTACCAGGGTGTTGTCAACCCCCCCGGTACATTTATCATTCCTGATATTATATAATATTCACAATCTTGAATAAATTGGATCATGTCACATGCCCGAAAATCGAAATCATATTGTAATTTTTAGTAGGCTTTGCGTAATTTAGATAAAAAATCAGATTTACAATGAATTGTAATAAAAGTTGATCGTTTAGCCGCTCTTTCTAAGAGACGGGAATGTAAATAGAAAACATCCCCTGGGAAAGCTTCACGACTGGGTGGTCGGCGTAACAACAATGACATTTGTCAAAAAAATTAATTATTAATTTAAATTTAAATATTAATCAAATTTTTAGCTTAACCAACCATGGGCGAAGTCTTTCCTGTTTATATAACATAGTTCTTGTTCTACAAGATGAAGTAACCAATTTCAAGTTGTCATTTTCTTGGAAAATCTAATTTCCTTATATATACGCACAGTTCGTATATATATCTTGCAGTATTCATTATCAGATTGAGTCGTGTCACCCCAATTAAGAAATCCCAAAATCTATTTGATAGTTTTTTGCAATGAATCAGCTACATGTTTTCTTCTTCCCTTATTTGGCTCATGGCCATATGATTCCAACCCTAGAAATGGCCAAGCTTTTCGCTTCTCGGGGTTTGCAGGCAACTATGATTGTCACTCCTGGATTCGTAGAACCAGTAGAAAATGCCAGGAAATCAGGATTCAATATTGGGATTCATGTGATAAAATTTCCGCCGGAAGAATCCGGATTGCCTGATGGGATCACGAGTGCTGATCAAATAAAATCTGATGATATGTTTCCCAAGTTCGTAAAATCCATGGAATTGCTTCAAGAACCTGTTGAAAAACTCCTGGAAGAATTCCGTCCAGATTGTCTTGTTGCAGACATGTTCTTTCCCTGGGCTACTGATACCGCAGCGAAATTTGATATCCCAAGATTGCTCTTCCATGGAACAAGCTTTCTGGCTTTGTGTACTTCACAACATATGAGGATCTACAAGCCCTACAAGAATGTATCCTCTGATTCGGAGGAGTTCGTGTTGCCCAATCTTCCACATCAGCTGAAGTTTACAAGAACACAGGTGCCTGATTTTGCTCGAGAAGAAATTGTAAATGAACTATCAAAGTTGTTGACCAAAGTATATGAATCAGAGACAAGAAGCTATGGAGTTCTTTTTAACAGCTTCTACGAGCTGGAACCTGATTATGCCGATCATTACAGTAAAGTTTTGAGAAGAAATGCGTGGCATATAGGCCCACTTTTGCTATGCAATAAGGGAGGAGAAGATTATAAAGCACAGAGAGGAAAAGAATCCGCCATTGATGAACAAGAATGCCTGGAATGGCTTAATTCCAAGGAACCAAATTCTGTAGTTTACATCTGTTTTGGAAGTATCGCAACCTTTACTGCAAAACAATTATCTGAAATTGCAAAGGGTCTTGAAATCTCTGGGCAGAAATTCATTTGGGTAGTTAGAGAAGGCTAGAACCAAGATGGAAACAAAAACTGGCTGCCGGAAGGATTTGAGGAAAGAACAAAAGATAAAGGATTGATCATTAGAGGGTGGGCACCCCAACTTTTGATTCTTGAAAACAAAGCAATAGGGGATTTTGTAACCCATTGCGGATGGAATTCGACGCTTGAAGGGGTGTGTTCAGGGGTGCCTATGGTGACATGGCCAGTCTTTGCAGAGCAGTTTTCCAATGAGAAATTGGTGACAGATGTTTTGAGAATTGGAGTTTCTGTTGGGAATAAGCAATGGAAGAGAACGGGAAGTGAAGGCATTGAAAGGGAAGCCATAGACACGGCAATTCGACGCATTATGGAAGGAGAAGAAGGTGGAGAAATGAGAAGACGAGCACAAGAATATAAAGAGAAGGCAAGAAAGGCTGTTGAAGAAGATGGATCTTCTTACACTGACTTGAGTGCTTTGTTTGAAGAATTGAGTGCGATCAAGGTTGGCCAGTGAGACAATAGAGATAAGCTTTATCGTCCAAAAGGAAACAATATGAATCAACGTTCCTTCAATTTCTCCAAGATCTTAGCATTACAATGAAAGACATGATTTGCCGAATCCCCAATGCTTTGTTATAAATCAGTATTATTCGTATGTTCAGTTCTTGGTATTCAGCCGAATCAAAGAAATTTGTATGGAATGGTTATGGAAAATGATTTTAAATCTTTCATCTTATATGAGACAGTTTAAAGAGCTAAATGCCTTTAGAGTAGCTTAATTCTAAGTTTCATTAACAAGTAAGGTGGAAGGTAATTTATCAGATTAGTTCTCTCTGTTGGAAATGGTTTTACAATTTGTAGTTTTGGCCGACTTTGAGCTCAAAATTATGTAGGACACGTGATTCAAAATTAATAGGAACAAGAATATTCATGTTCTACTCAATGAGATGATTAACATGATATATTAATTTGTTGAAAATAATTAAAAATTGAATGAAATATTTGCATCCAAAATCATCCAAATGAAACATTATAAAGTGAAGAATTTGATTATATTGTTTAACTATTGTCCCACGTAGAAAAAGTGAAAAACTAGTGGAACAATATTTGATTTATATTATGCAAGTTTAGCCTTTGGATTTGGGCCTTAAAGGGCACCCAATTTCAGTAAGGGATAGTACCTAAGTACCATTGGTTTCTAAGTAACTGCACATGTTGCAGTCTGTTACCCGAGTTTGAATCATTATCTTCGATAATTGTAATTTTTACACTTATTTGGAACCTAAAATAACGATATTTGATAGTTCTTTTGATAAAATATATTCTAAATTGTTGTATTTTATGTTTAATAGGTAAAACTCTTTGAATGGAAAAAGAATTGAAGCAAAAGTTGACGAAAAAAAGGCAAAAATCTAAAGTACTTGACCAACTTGCATTAGATGAAAGAATTGAGGACTTGGAAGCAAGTACTAATATAATTAGGCATTGGAATTAATTGGACTCAACTTGGACATTTAGTTGTAGTAAAATATTAATGAATTAGGTTATATATATATATATATATATATATATATATATATATATATATATATATATACAGAAATGATCTAATGAGCACCGGTACTCATCTTATCCTAAGCACCGATGAGTTGTCACATTAATTCATTGGTGGATAAAGATTTTGTGAGTTCCAATCCACCAATGAATTAATGTGCCAACTCATCGGTGCTTAGAATAAGATGAGCACCGGTGCTCATTAGATCATTTCTGTATATATATATATATATATACACAGCGGAGACGAAAAGGGGAAAAAGAAAAAAAAAACGTCAGAGAGATTTCATCTACACCGCAGTGGAGGACAACTTGGTTGGTTTATTTATATATACTAGTTATGGCCGTGCAATGCACGGGCTTTATTATTTTGAAGGTAATATTAGCGTTGAATATGAAGGATTAAAGAGAAATATAAGCAAGGTTAGCAAAATGAGTTTAATTGAAACTTGGCAACACTCTATAAGGCGAGCGTGCAAAGGGCATGCGAAAAAAAAATTGTTAGCATAGCAATGCTAAGTTTCTTCAACTTTTAATTCCTCGTATTTTTTGTTGTCAATAATATTTTTGTCATACGTGTTAGTGCTAGAGATATTATTATGTTTAGGAGGCTGAAAAATGTGAAACGACATTTAAGTGATTTGATTTTGATATTTGACATTTAGGAGTTGAAGTGCCAGAGTTAATGCTTTCATATCGCAATTATGAAGATAATCCATTCGTGAAAACAAACGTTGGGCATTGCTCATACTTGGATTCGTTAAAAGCAAATCAAGTTATAAACAAGTATCTGGGAAAGTATCAAGCAGCTGTTTTTTTTTTCTTTTTCTTTCTTGCAATGAATTAGAGGTGGAAAACTAATCTTTGAAGATTATAGCTAAAAAACTAATCATTAGCATCAAAAAATGGAAGAAATCAGCTCGAAAACGTGTTGGAAAAGTGCTAAAGAAAGCTGTAAAAAGGTAAGAACAACTGGCAAATCCGGTGGGTGTAACGCAAATATGGTGAGAGTATTGCATATACGGTAAGTTGAGTGAATATACGGTGTGTGCCCTGTTTCCCTTAAAAAACCAGTAAAACCTTTACAAAATCGGTAAGAGAATAACATATACAGTATGTGAAGTACAGATACGGTGATTAAGTTGCATATACGGTAAGCTCTCAAAAACCCGGTAAAATCAATTTTTTTTGAAAATCCGGTAAGGAGAGTAAAATTCGGTAATGCCAAATGCGGGTTGCCTCATGTAAAACCAGTATGTTTGATCAAATCCGGTAATCTCAATTCATTTTTTGAAAAACTGATGACTTCCAGTATTTAAGTGTCTTTGTGTGAATCTGGTAAGAAGTGAAAAATTCGGTATGCCTTGAGTAAATCCGGTAAGTTCATTTCCTTTGGAAAAATTGTAAAAACCGGTATGCATGTATTAAATCTGGTAAGACGTGTAAAACCAGTAACTTCATTGAAATTTCGATAAGTTGAAAAAAAATTTATTTCTTATTTTTTTCGCTTGTCTTTCTCAGTCAATCCAGTCAACAATTGTGGGTAAGTAAAAACTCTATATTACTCTTTTATTTGATAAGATGAGGATAAAAACTGTTTCACAAATGAATGGAGTGATTTCTTTAAAGGTAATATAGCAGAATTGAAAAAAAAAAAAAGAGAGGGGTAGACGTCGTGGGGTCGAGAGGGGCGCTCAATATAGTAGAATCGGAAAAAAAAAAGGGATAAAGGTCGTGGGGGGCAGCACCCCTCATGGGGGTTCGGGGGCAACGCCCCCGACGGGGATCGACCTGTATTTATAGTTTGTATAGAATGTAAATAAGTAGAATTTTTGGTAAAAAATAAGCAACGAAAAAAGGCGAGGGGTGTGGAGACACAGAAGAAATTTTGAATTTATTATATGTATATATGGAATGAGTTTTTGTAAAATGTAAATAAGTAGAATTTTTAGCAAAAAAAAAAAAAGAAATAAAAAAAGGTGAGATGGAAGAAATTTTGAATTTATCATATGTATGTATGGAATGAGCTTGTGTAAAATATAAATAAGTAGAATTTTTGGCCAAAAAAAAAGAAATACAAAAAGGCGCGGGTGCGGAGAGATGGAACGAATTTTGAATTATGTGGAGACTTCAAACCATGTCTCCTCAAGACAAACAAAAAAAAATTTACGTCCCGACACTTTTAAAAAAAATTATGTGCCAAGCCATGTCTCTGCACAGAAAATAATGGAGTATGAGCTCTGCATAATGCGGAGACAAACGGAAGAAATTTTGAATTTATTATATGTATGTGTGGAATGAGTTTTTGTAAAATGTAAATAAGTAGAATATTTGGCAAAAAAGAAAAAAGAAATAAAACAAAGGCGTGGGTGCAGAGACACGGAAGAAATTTTGAATTTATTATATGTATGTGTGGAATGAGTTTGTGTATATGTAAATAAGTAGAATTTTTGGCAAAAAAAAAAAAAGAAATAAAACCATGCGCGGGTGCAGAGACGCGGAAAATTTTTTGAATTTATTATATGTATGTATAGAATGAGTTTGTGTAAAATGTAAATAAGTAGAATATTTGGAAAAAGAAAAGAAACAAAAAAAATGTACGGTGCCAAAAAAAAGGAAATAAAAAAAAGGCATGGGTGCGGAGACACGGAAGATATTTTGAATTTATTATATGTATGTATGGAATGAGTTTTTGTAAAATGTAAATAAGTAGAATTTTTAGCAAAAAAAAGTAATAAAAAAAGGTGCGGCTGCGGAGACATAGAAGAAATTTTTGAATTTATTATATGTATTTATATTTGCTTCTCTTTTCCCATTTTATCCTTCATTCTTCCCTCCCACAATAAAAGAGCCAGCCCACCTTGTACTGTTCATTTGTGAAGAGTTTTTATTCCCTATTTTCCCCTTCCCACAATTGTTGACTGACACAACTTACCGGATTTTCCTTATGCTTATCGTATTTGATTTCGAATTGATTCAAAGAGAGTGAAAGAAATCGATTCTAACTGGTTATGGACAAGTTACCGGATGTGTAAGAGGCTTACCGGGTCTGCATATTCTTACCGGAGAAGGTTCTTACCAGTTTTGAGGTGATTACCGTATTTGCAAGGAACTTACCGGTTTTGTAAAGGCTTACCAAATTTCCTCTTTGCTTACCGGATTTCCTCAGTCCTATGCATACCGGGTTTACACTTTGCATACCGGATTTTCACTTGCCGGATTTGGCATTGATTTATCATTTTTTTTTTCATGAACTGAGCTTGCCGTATTTGTAAGCTATTTACCGATTTTCCCTTCAACACATACCTGATTTGCCGGATTTAACAGAAATGCTCTGTTTGAAGAAAGACTTGGAAAGTAGTCATTTGTTGTGACCAGTAGCTTGGGCATGGCGATTGACGAAATAGGAGTTGGCTCTCTCGACATACCGTCTACTACCCTGTATACAGCCATACAATTTTTCATTCATTACACGAATCAAAAAATGCACACCATCCACTTGCAAGAGCAAGATATATACACTCAGCAACTTTGTGTTTTGCTTAATGGATCATAATCATAAGCATCCCCTGCCTTTACAACCCGTCCCTTTACATGCCTTTTTATATCTGCTCTTGACTTAAGAGATTCGTATCTGTTGGGTTTTGATACCCAATAAATCCGAGCGATGATGTTAAACCGTTTTTCTAGTTGGATTAGATTTCATAGGCCTCGGCCGATGATTGAAATGAAATGTTGACACCACATTGAACGAACCACTCCGACACTATAAGTGGGCCATTGGAAGTAACCTAATTAATTAGAGCTGCTCATGGTCCAGCCCAAACACCTTGGATGGCTTCGTTGGTTGGAGGCCCATTTGCCACTTAATGTTTGACCTAATTGCCCATTTTGGTTGGGTTATAAGTGACTCGGTTTTGTCTTGCCCTATGCGTGTGTGAATGTTGGAGCCGTGAGAAATTGGAGAGACCGTGAGCTTGCTTTGTGCTTCCTCTTGACTTTGTGTTATTCTCTCCTTCCCTTCTCTTAGCCTTTGTGGCTTATTTGGGCTGCCAAAAGATCACTCAACTCATTCCTTTGTGGAAGTTTGAAGCAACCGGTGTTTGGGTTCGGTTTTGGAGTTTGGATCTTAATGTGGTGTTGATTTTGGTTTATCTGAGCTTGTTATTGGTGGAATCAAAGGTCCAAATCACAACAGTATCTCACTATCTTCTCGAATCTGTTAAAGCATTATATTTAGAAGACAATATATTTTAGGAAATTGAAAAGTGATAACACTCAACAAGTGTTCGTACATAGACTAATCCCTATACACAGTTAAACAAAACATCATTATCTACCTGAAGTTTTGAGTTAAAATAAATAAAGAAAGAAAGAAAAAGAAAAAAAAACAGCTGCTTGCCAACCCCCACCCATTCATGCTATTTACGTGCCACAGCCAACATCCCTGCCTCCTACATACCTTGACAAAAGGAGTAACACTTCTTGGGGCCTGGCACAACATCTGCGTAACAAGGCTTTTCGACAATTTCATATATTAGAGGCTATGGTTCCCTCTTACAATCCATGACTCCTGTTAAATTTGCTAGAGAAACACTAAGTTCAGTTTTTCACAAAAAGTTATTACTTGAAAATACTTAACCCATAGTAATTGTTCATTCTCTCTACATTATTCGTTTTATATATTACGAGATTGCAGATGTAAGTGAAGTCCCCCACATTCACGATGGCAAGTTATTATGCCGCTTTTTGGTTTTGTTTGATTTGGTTTTATAAAAAATTACTTTGTAAATTTGATAAAAATTGATAAAATATGAACTTCAAAAATTAACAAAGGTCGTGAAATTTATAAAATATATAATTGAAAATGAATTTTTTTAAAAAGAAATTGAAATGAATAAGTGAGTAGTATGGGTAGATTCCAAGAAAATGTATTTGCAAAAAGAAAAATGCATAATCCATAAATATACTCTCTCTTAAAATGGAAACTTTCGGATTACTGTTTGGTAATATTCATAAACTGGTTTTTATATATCTATCTGCCCATAAAGTGGTTTTTCTCACTCTCTCTCCACACACGTTCACACTCTTGAAGACGCCACTCTATTCCTTTACCACCTCGTTGTGGTCGCCACCACCCCAAAGCCTAAACCAAAACATCTTTGATGCTCTCTCGAGCCTAGACTTTGTACGACAACTGAACCAAAATTTCGTCTACATGCTTCTAGAATCATTTTTAAATTCTATTTTTTGCAGGCCACAACTTTTAATGCATATGGAAGTCGGCGTTTTTCAGAGATTCTATTGAGTTCTGTGTAGTGAACGAAACCATTGAGCTATTTTCACTAAAAATTAATGCGATTATTTGGTTTTAATCGATATAGAGATATAGTAGGTTAAACCAATTAATTAGGGTTAATTTCGCGAGAGAGGTGATTAACTAAAATTGAAAAATTGGGTCTAATATCGTAAATGAGTAATTTGTTAATTGGCTTGTGGAGAAATTAATTAGGCGACGGTTATGTGAAACCTTGAATCCCAACCACGTTTTCCTCCAAACTGTCCAAGTGTTTACGTTTTCTTATTTTGTAGATTTTTAGTTAATTTTTCATATTTTTCAAAATCAAATTTTATTGTGTGTTTGTTCTTATTGTTAAAATTAAATTGTCTAAAGTTGTGTAATCGGAAGTAAACATTCTTCGAAAGATCGACAACACGGACTCAAAAGATCCACTTTATTACTTTATATTCATATTAGTGTTAGCACGTAAACAAAAAAATGTAAAAAAAAAAAAAAACTGAAGAATAAAAAAAAAACCATTTGGATCGCATAATGCGGAGCAACATGCTCCACATTTAAAAAAAAAAAAAACTCCGCATTATGCGGAGCAACATGCGGTGTTGCTCCGTATTATGCGGAGCTCATAATTTTGTTTTCTCATTCATTTGTAAATTATGTTCTTAATTGTTTCCTCTTGCTTCTTCATTTGTTATTTATATTGTCATTACGCACTAACGCTGTGAGTACTCCGCTGTGCTGAGTGACGGTACATAATTTTTTTTTAAAAGTTTCTCCTTCAATCTCTCCTCACCCGCGCCTTTTTGTATTTCCTTTTTTTTTTGTCAAAAATTCTACTTATTTATATTTTACACGTAAAAATTCCACTTATTTATATTTATATTTAGTATTAGCACGTAAACAAAAAAATGTAAAAAAAAAACTGAAGAATAAAAAAAAAACTATTTGGTCCGCATAATGAGGAGCAACCGAAGCATTGTCTCCACATAATGCGGAGCTCATGAACTCCGCATTATGCGGAGCAAAAACTGATTTGCTCCGCATTATCAATTTTTTTTTTCATTAGGTGTTTTTCCCATTTTATTCCCATCATTTACTGTTCATGGACTTTTTTTGCTATAGCAGCCATTTTTGTTGACTAATTGATTTTTGCAATCGTGTTAGAGAAAAATATCTTCTTTTCCATGTATATCAATTGTAACATAAATATTCAATTTCACATATCTAATTTTATATTACGTTAAAATAAATTAGTAGCATGTAAAAAAAAAGCTAAAGAATACAAAAAAAAAAATTCACTCCGCAAAATGCAGAGCAATCTCAGCATAACGAAAAGATAGAAACTAAAAAAAAAAAATTAGAGCAAATCAATTGTTGCTCCGCATTATGCAGAGCAACCGAAGCATTGTCTCCACATAATGCGGAGCTCATGAACTCCACATTATGCGGAGCAAAAACTGATTTGCTCCGCATAATGCGGAGTACATCAATTTTTTTTATTAAGCGTTTTTCCCATTTTATCCCCACCATTTACTATTCATGGACTTTTTTTGCTACAGCAGCCATTTAAATGTAGTAGGGAAATACAACAAACTAATTTCATTAAAATCGACATCTTCCCACCAGCAATCAGGAAAAAAAAACGGAGCCAATGATGCCTTTAATAAATAAATACAACAAACTAATTTCATTAAACATAACATGTCTCATGTCATAGAGAAACAAAAGTATAGATTGAACTCGCTTGGAGAAAAATAAATGCATAGCCAGAACTGAACTTGCCAAGATTATTTAACCCTGTGACATTAATTTTTTAGCTCACAATTGTCATTTTTGTCAATTACACGTCTATCAATATTCAAAATTACTCACAATCTTAATTTAGCTACAACAAATAAAACTAAAAATTCATATTAAAAAATCCAAAACTCTCACCTGGGACATATATAATTTGCATTATGCATGCGGAGTTCAGCTCCGCATAATGCGGAGTTGAACTCCGCACTTGTGCGCACTGCGGAGTTGCTCCGCACTTAGATGCGGAGTTCAGCTCCGCATAATGCGGAGTTGGAACTCCCCATAATGCGGAGTTGGACTCCGTACTTGTGCACACAGTGCGGAGTCTTCACCTTTTTTTTTTTATGTTCTAACAATAATATAGAAGCATTATCTTTTGTAATTCCAATTTTTAATCAAGCGTGATATTTCTTTTAAATGTACAAGCGAAAAAAATTAATCAATTTACATTCCAATTTTATCCCCACCAATTAATTTTTTTCCCATTTTATCCCCCATTATTTACTGTTGATTTGTGAAGCATTTTCGATCCTCACTTTATCAAAAGGATAATATAGACTTCTTCATTGCCCACAATTGTTGACTAAAACCGACAGAGGTATAATAATAATAATAATAAAAAATGGGCAACTCCGCGTTATGCGGAGTTCCAACTCCGCATAATGCGGAGCTGAACTCCACACTTGTGCGCACAGTGCGGAGTCTTCACCTTTTTTTTTATGTTCTAACAATAATATAAAATCATTATCTCTTGTAATTCCAATTTTTAGTCAAGCGTAATATTTCTTTTAAATGTACACAGTGCGGAGTCTTCACCTTTTTTTTGTAGTCGGTTGATTAATTTTTTTTGCTTGTACATTTAAAAGAAAAAAAGGAAATAAAAAAAGGCGCGGATGCAGAGACAGAAGAAATTTTGAATTTATTATATGTATGTATGGAATGAGTTTGTGTAAAATATAAATAAGCAGAATTTTTGGCAAAAAAAAAAGTAAATACAAAAAGGCGCGGGTGCACAGACGGAAGAAATTTTGAATTTATTATATGTATGTATGGAATGAGTTTGTGTAAAATATAAATAAGTAGAATTTTTGGCAAAAACAAAAAGGAAATACAAAAAGGCGCAGGTGCGGAGACATAGAAGAAATTTTGAATTTATTATATGTATGTATGAAATGAGTTTGTGTAAAATATAAATAAGTAAATTTTTGGAAAAAAAGAAATAAAAAAAAGGCGCGGGTACGGAGAGACGGAATGAATTTTGAATTTATTATATGTATGTATGGAATGAGTTTGTGTAAAATGTAAATAAGTAGAATTTTAGGCAAAAGAAAAAAGAATAAAACCAGGCGCGGGTGCGGAGACACAGAAAATTTTTTGAATTTATTATATGTATGTATGGAATGCATTTGTGTTAAATGCAAATAAGTAGAATTTTTAAAAAAAAAAAAAGAAAATAAAAAAAATGTGCAGGTGCAAAAAAAAAGGAAATAAAAAAAAAGGCGTGGGTGCGGAGACACAGAAGAAATTTTGAATTTATTGTATGTATGTATGAAATGAGTTTGTGTAAAATGTAAATAAGTAGAATTTTTGGCAAAAAAAAAAAAAAGAAATAAGAAAGGCGCGGGTGCGGAGACACGGAAGAAATTTTGAATTTATTATATATATGTATGGAATGAGTTTGTCTAAAATGTAAATAAATAGAATTTTTGGCAAAAAAAAGAAATAAAAAAGGCGCGGGTGCGGATACACCGAAGAAATTTTGAATTTATTATATTTATGTATGGAATGAGTTTTTGTAAAATGTAAATAGGTATAATTTTTAGCAAAAAAAAAGAAATAAAAAAAGGCGCGGGTGCGGAGACCGAAGAAATTTTGAATTTATTATATGTGTGTATGGAATGAGTTTGTGTAAAATATAAATAAGTAAATTTTTGGAAAAAAAGAAATAAAAAAAAGGCGCGGGTGCGGAGAGACGGAATGAATTTTGAATTTATTATATGTATGTATGGAATGAGTTTGTGTAAAATGTAAATAAGTAGAATTTTAGGCAAAAGAAAAAAGAATAAAACCAGGCGCGGGTGCGGAGACACAGAAAATTTTTTGAATTTATTATATGTATGTATGGAATGCATTTGTGTTAAATGCAAATAAGTAGAATTTAAAAAAAAAAAGAAAATAAAAAAAAATGTGCAGGTGCAAAAAAAAAAAGGAAATAAAAAAAAGGCGCGGGTGTGGAGACACAGAAGAAATTTTGAATTTATTGTATGTATGTATGGAATGAGTTTGTGTAAAATGTAAACAAGTAGAATTTTTGGCAAAAAAAAAAAAAAGAAATAAGAAAGGTGCAGGTGCGGAGACACGGAAGAAATTTTGAATTTATTATATGTATGTGTGGAATGAGTTTGTGTAAAATGTAAATAAGTAGAATTTTTGGCAAAAAAAAAAAGGAAATAAAAAAGGAACGGGTGCGGAGACACGGAAGAAATTTTGAATTTATTATATTTATGTTTGGAATGAGTTTTTGTAAAATGTAAATAGGTATAATTTTTAGCAAAAAATAAAAAGAAATAAAAAAAGGCGCGGGTGCGGAGACTGAAGAAATTTTGAATTTATTATATGTATGTATGGAATGAGTTTGTGTAAAATATAAATAAGTAAATTTTTGGAAAAGAAGAAATAAAAAAAAGGCGCGGGTGTGGAGAAACGGAATGAATTTTGAATTTATTATATGTATGTATGGAATGAGTTTGTGTAAAATGTAAATAAGTAGAATTTTAGGCAAAAGAAAAAAGAATAAAATCAGGCGCGGGTGCGGAGACACAGAAATTTTTTTGAATTTATTATATGTACGTATGGAATGCATTTGTGTTAAATGCAAATAAGTAGAATTTAAAAAAATAAAAAATAAAAAAAATGTGCAGGTGCAAAAAAAAAAAGGAAATAAAAAAAAGGCGCGGGTGCGGAGACACAGAAGAAATTTTGAATTTATTGTATGTATGTATGGAATGAGTTTGTGTAAAATGTAAACAAGTAGAATTTTTGGCAAAAAAAAAAAAGAAATAAGAAAGGTGCAGGTGCGGAGACACGGAAGAAATTTTGAATTTATTATATATATGTATGGAATGAGTTTGTCTAAAATGTAAATAAGTAGAATTTTTGGCAAAAAAAAAAGAAATAAAAAAGGCGCGGGTGCGGAGACACGGAAGAAATTTTGAATTTATTATATTTATGTATGGAATGAGTTTTTGTAAAATGTAAATAGGTATAATTTTTAGCAAAAAAAAAGAAATAAAAAAAGGCGCGGGTGCGGAGACCGAAGAAATTTTGAATTTATTATATGTATGTATGGAATAAGTTTGTGTAAAATATAAATAAGTAAATTTTTGGAAAAGAAGAAATAAAAAAAGGCGCGGGTGTGGAGAAACGGAATGAATTTTGAATTTATTATATGTATGTATGGAATGAGTTTGTGTAAAATGTAAATAAGTAGAATTTTAGGCAAAAGAAAAAAGAATAAAATCAGGCGCGGGTGCGGAGACACAGAAATTTTTTTGAATTTATTATATGTATGTATGGAATGCATTTGTGTTAAATGCAAATAAGTAGAATTTAAAAAAAAAAAAAAAAGAAAATAAAAAAAAATGTGCAGGTGCAAAAAAAAAAAGGAAATAAAAAAAAGGCGCGGGTGCGGAGACACAGAAGAAATTTTGAATTTATTGTATGTATGTATGGAATGAGTTTGTGTAAAATGTAAACAAGTAGAATTTTTGGCAAAAAAAAAAAAAAGAAATAAGAAAGGTGCAGGTGCGGAGACACGGAAGAAATTTTGAATTTATTATATATATGTATGGAATGAGTTTGTCTAAAATGTAAATAAGTAGAATTTTTGGCAAAAAAAAAGAAATAAAAAAGGCGCGGGTGCGGAGACACGGAAGAAATTTTGAATTTATTATATTTATGTATGGAATGAGTTTTTGTAAAATGTAAATAGGTATAATTTTTAGCAAAAAAAAAGAAATAAAAAAAGGCGCGGGTGCGGAGACCGAAGAAATTTTGAATTTATTATATGTATGTATGGAATAAGTTTGTGTAAAATATAAATAAGTAAATTTTTGGAAAAGAAGAAATAAAAAAAAGGCGCGGGTGTGGAGAAACGGAATGAATTTTGAATTTATTATATGTATGTATGGAATGAGTTTGTGTAAAATGTAAATAAGTAGAATTTTAGGCAAAAGAAAAAAGAATAAAATCAGGCGCGGGTGCGGAGACACAGAAATTTTTTTGAATTTATTATATGTACGTATGGAATGCATTTGTGTTAAATGCAAATAAGTAGAATTTAAAAAAAAAAAAATAAAAAAAAATGTGCAGGTGCAAAAAAAAAAAAGGAAATAAAAAAAAGGCGCGGGTGCGGAGACACAGAAGAAATTTTGAATTTATTGTATGTATGTATGGAATGAGTTTGTGTAAAATGTAAACAAGTAGAATTTTTGGCAAAAAAAAAAAAAAGAAATAAGAAAGGTGCAGGTGCGGAGACACGGAAGAAATTTTGAATTTATTATATATATGTATGGAATGAGTTTGTCTAAAATGTAAATAAGTAGAATTTTTGGCAAAAAAAAGAAATAAAAAAGGCGCGGGTGCGGAGACACGGAAGAAATTTTGAATTTATTATATTTATGTATGGAATGAGTTTTTGTAAAATGTAAATAGGTATAATTTTTAGCAAAAAAAAAAGAAAAAAAAAAGGCGCGGGTGCGGAGACCGAAGAAATTTTGAATTTATTATATGTATGTATGGAACGAGTTTGTGTAAAATATAAATAAGTAAATTTTTGGAAAAAAAAGAAATAAAAAAAAGGCGCGGGTGCGGAGAGACGGAATTAATTTTGAATTTATTATATGTATGTATGGAATGAGTTTGTGTAAAATGTAATAAGTAGAATTTTAGGCAAAAGAAAAAAGAATAAAACCGGGCGCGGGTGCGGAGACACAGAAAATTTTTTGAATTTATTATATGTATGTATGGAATGCATTTGTGTTAAATGCAAATAAGTAGAATTTAAAAAAAAAAAAAAGAAAATAAAAAAAATGTGCAGGTGCAAAAAAAAAAGGAAATAAAAAAAAGGCGCGGGTGCGGAGACACAGAAGAAATTTTGAATTTATTGTATGTATGTATGGAATGAGTTTGTGTAAAATGTAAATAAGTAGAATTTTTGGCAAAAAAAAAAAAAGAAATAAGAAAGGCGCAGGTACGGAGACACGGAAGAAATTTTGAATTTATTATATATATGTATGGAATGAGTTTGTCTAAAATGTAAATAAGTAGAATTTTTGGCAAAAAATAGAAATAAAAAAGGCGCGGGTGCGGAGACACGGAAGAAATTTTGAATTTATTATATTTATGTATGGAATGAGTTTTTGTAAAATGTAAATAGGTATAATTTTTAGCAAAAAAAAGAAATAAAAAAAGGCGCGGGTGCGGAGACCGAAGAAATTTTGAATTTATTATATGTATGTATGGAATGAGTTTGTGTAAAATATAAATAAGTAGAATTTTTGGAAAAAAATAAAGGAAATAAAAACAGGCGTGGGTGCGGAGAAATGAAAGGAACTTTGAATTATGTGGAGATACCAAACCATGTCTCCGCAAGATAGAAACTAAAAAAAAAATTATGTCCAGACACGTTTAAAAAAAATTATGTGCCAACCCATGTGTCCACACAGAAACTAAATAAAAAATTATGTCCAAAAACGTTTAAAAAAAAATTATGTTGTCTCGACATTATGCGGAGACACTAAGCCATGTCTCGGCATAATTTGGAGACAAAAACTTTTAAAAAAATTATGTCGGAGACACCAAGCAGGCCGTGTGTCCGCATTATGAATAGAATTTGGAGACATGGACCATGAACTCCGCATTATGTGGAGTTCATGGTCCATGTCTCCAAATTCTATGGAGATGTCTCCATAGAATTTGGAGACATTCCATAGAATACATACCTAATTTAGACCATATATTAAAAGTAATATAAAAAAACATATATATTAATTATTTGATCATCTGCTCCATTTAATTACATAGAAATGTAAATAGCCAACTTCCATTTATTTGATCATCTGCACTAAGAAAACTCAGAAGATTCCAACTCCGCATAATGCGGAGTTCATGGTCTACGTCTCCAAATTCTATGGAGATGTCTCCATAGAATTTGGAGACACTCCATAGACCAGTGGTTTATAAATAGTTTAAAGTATAAATATATAAAAATAAGTAATAAATAAATTGGTATTACTTATAAATTTAATAAAAAGTAATTATAATATTTATAAATATAAGCCAAACATAGACTTAGTAGTTGTGTTATTTATTAATTGTCTAGGTAACAGTGTGCGGAGTTCCAACTCCATATTATGCGGAGCAAGTGCGGAGCAACTCCGCATAATGCGGAGTTGAACTCCACAGTTGTGGCACAAGTGCGGAGTTCAGCTCCGCATTATGCGGAGTTGCCCATTTTTTATTAAATGTAAATAGCCAACTTCCATTTATTTGATCATCTGCACTAAGAAAACTCAGAAGATTCCAACTCTGCATAATGCGGAGAACACTCCGCATAATGCGGAGTTCATGGTCTACGTCTCCAAATTCTATGGAGATGTCTCCATAGAATTTGGAGACACTCCATAGACCAGTGGTTTATAAATAGTTTAGAGTATAAATATATAAAAATAAGTAATAAATAAATTGGTATTACTTATAAATTTAATAAAAAGTAATTATAATATTTATAAATATAAGCCAAACATAGACTTAGTAGTTGTGTTATTTATTAATTGTCTAGGTAACAGTGTGCGGAGTTCAACTCCGCATTATGCGGAGTTGCCCATTTTTTATTATTATTATTGTTATACCTCTGTCGGTTTTAGTCAACAATTGTGGGCATTGAAGAAGTCTATATTATCCTTTTGATAAAGTGAGGATGGAAAATGCTTCACAAATCAACAGTAAATAATGGAGCATAAAAAAAAAATTAATTGGTGGGGATAAAATTGGAATGTAAAATGCTTCACAAATGAATAGTAACCGACGGATTGCCTCTTTTATATTAGTAGGGATATATTCACACAACAACCAAGGCAGAAAATATATAGAGGTCGACTATATTTATTGATTGAATATATACACAGCAGACAACAAGCAGAGGAACAAAAGTCTTAGGAATTTGGGATATATTTATACACGCACGGAAATTGAGCCAGAACATAGCAACTGAAGAGAAAATTCAATAAATTCCAGATTTATTTACGTTTCGTCAATTTTCGATGATGTCATTCCACTTTTACTTGTTTAATTACAATATTATGCTAAGCCAAATTTTTACATTGCTAAAGATATAGATGAACCCTTATTTCGAAATTTTTAGTATTAATTAATTATTTTGACGTTAATTTGTTCGAATGCGTGGATATTCATTATTGTTTAGATTGTTTTTCAATTAATTAGCTACTACTTGAATTGTTTGTGGATTTTATTATCATCAAGAGAGGTAATAGAATTGTTAGCACATGGTAGTAAATATTGTGAGGTTCAATACAGGATAGAGATATACATTTATGTTTTGCATGGTTCATAATCATGTTCTAGTTCGTTGATGCATTTATCAAGTTTGTATTTTTCATCGAGAGATAGGAATGTTGCATAAGGGGAATAGATTTAATTGCTATCGAGAGAGGATTTTAAATAAATTTTGAATTTGACCAACTTGCATGATAACAAATTGTCAATTTAATTGTTATACTAAAAGTGGAGTAACAAGGAGGATTCTACATCTTAACTCTCAAAAACTTTATTATCTTCTATTTTTAATTTCTTGTACACGATAAATTAGATATGGATTTATTATAAAATATTATTGCTATTCGATTAACGGTATTGTTAACTTTAACTCGATCAAACACGTTATTCTCGTGGGTTCGATACTTTACACACTACTATATTACTTTATCACGACCTCGTTCACTTGCGGGAAATCAAACGATCAAGTTTTTGGCGCCGTTGCCGAGAACTACTGTTTTTGATACGTTTAGTTAATTTTAGCTTTAATATGAATTTTACTGTTTTTCTTTAGTTTAGTTTATTTTAAAAAAAACTATTGTGTTTTTGCTTACTTTTTCGAGAACGTATATGCGAAATTCGAGAACATGTGATCTTGCTCAATTTGACCCGGAGATCAAACGAACATTAAACATTCGAAAAAGACAACAGTTGGAAACACACCAAAAATATAAAGAGAAAGATATTGCAGATGAAAATTCGAATCAAATAGCCATCGGGGCTAATATGAGAGTAGAGCAACCACAGAAAGTTGTAGCCAACGAAAACGCAAGGTTGAAGGGAGAATACATGGTTCCACCGGTTGTGGAAAGCGAATCCAGCATAGTATATCCAGCGTTTGGTCAAGCAAACTTCCACCTGAGGACGGATGTGATCAATATGTTCCAGAATGCATTACAGTTCTTTGGGAGACCTACTGAAAATCCCATTGCCCATATCTCAAGATTCTTGGACATGTGTGCTACCATCGAATATCCGGGTGTTTCAAGCGAAGCAATCAGGATGATGCTCTTCCCATACACTTTGAGAGAGCTAGGGAATGGTTGGATACATTTCCTCCTCAAAACATCACCAATTGGAACAGCCTAAGTCAGAAATTCCTGAACAAATACTTCCCACCAAAACGAATTGCCAGATTGAGGGATGAATCACTACACTTTCTCAACTTGACTCGGAGTGCTACTATGAAGCTTGGAAAAGATACAATGGATTGCTCCGCCAGTGCCCACAACATAGACTACAAAAATGGCTCCAAGTGCAATATTTCTACATTGGGCTAAATCCGATAAGCAGAGCTAACGTTGACTCCGCTTGCGATAGATTAATTACATAGAGAACAAAGGATCAAGTCAATCAAATCATGGAGGACTTGGCATTCACCAATGTATTGTGGCCAACAGAGAGAAAATGTGTGCAGAAAGTAGTTGGGATACATGAGATGGATCAATTAACAGCCATCTCATCGCAATTGGCAGCTCTAGCTCGGAAAGTGGAACAGCTGAATGTAACTCAGACAGTGGGACCAAAATGCAACCATTGTGGAGGGAACCGTGAGAGCATAGATTATACAATGGGTAGTCCATTTGTCCAATCAATGGAAGATGTTAACTACACACAAAACTTCCAGAGGCAGCAAAATAATCCCTACTTAAATACATACAATCCAGGGTGGAGAAATCATCATAATTTCGCATGGAACAATAATCAAGAGGCTCAGACTGTACTACCAGGTTTCCAGCAACCTGAGAATAAATCTTCATTAGAAGACGTTGTGACTAAATTGGCTGAGATATCTACTCAACTCATGCAAAGAACAAACAAAACATTGCAAGTTCAGGGAGCTGCCAGAAAAAGTTTGGAAAATTAGATGGGACAAATAACGAAAGCACTTTCAAAGAGACCACCAGGAGCACTACCTAGTGATACAGAGATAAATCCCAAACAATAGGTAATGGCAGTGAAGGTTGTGGAGGAAGAACAAATTGAGGCAATAACTACCCGCGGTGGAGTTCAACTGCCAGAGATTAATGTAAAGAGATCAGCCGCTACACAAGAGAAAGTATCTACCACAGTTGAGGAAAAATTGGAAGAGTTCGATCCAAACGGGGCACAAGAAAGAGCATCACATGATCTAAAGGTTAAGGCAACCACTCCTATTAAACCATATATGCCTCATATCCCATTTCCCTAGAGATTGCGAAAGAGGAAGGTGGAATAACAGTTTGCAAAGTTTTTGGATATCTTCAGGAAGTTTCATGTCAATATTCCACTGATGGAAGCTATATCTCAAATACCAAATTATGCAAAGTTTCTGAAGGAGATCCTATCAAAAAAAAAAAAAAAGAAAACTTACAGATTTTGAGACCATCAAGTTAAATGAGGAGTATAAAGCCATCTTGCAGAACAAATTACCTCCTAAATTACAAGATCCATGGAGTCCCAAAATCCCTTGTTCAATAGGAAGTGATTCTAATTTTAATTGTTTATGTGATCTAGGAGGAAGTATAAATCTAATGCCATTTTCTGTCTATAGGAATTTAGGTTAAGAAGAACTGAAGAATACATCCATCTCTCTTTAACTGACACATAGATCAATCAAATACCAGCGAGGAGTGGTTGAAAATGTGCTCATTAAAGTGGGAAAGCTCATATTCTCGGTTGATTTTGTTATCCTAGATATAGATGAGCCATGGGAGGCAGCATCACTTATCCTGGGCTGATCATTCCTATCAACAAGCAGAGCTATCGTGGACTTTGAAAGTGCCAAACTGACATTGAGAGTTGATGAAAAGCAAGAAAAGTTCAAGATTTACACCAATGTCGAGAATCCATTATGTAAAGAGTTTAGTAAAAAGGCTAAAGAAGAGTGCAACAAGACTCGAAGAAGACCAAGCCTAAACTCCTAGGAAGCCTTAGTTGAAAGGAGAACAAAGTACTCAAAGTCTGGAGGGCAAAAAGAGAATGTAAAGCTGGAAATTGTAAGGAGTGTAGGGATACAAGAAGTGACCGTGAACCACCATGATCCTTCCATCCATACAATCCAGCTAAAGACTATAAATTTAGCGTTTATTGGGAGACAACCCAACTTCTTAATTCTTTTATTTAATTTGTTTTTCGTATTGCGTTGCATTACATGTAGTTTTATTTTTGATTAATAGGTTGTATTAGTTATAAACATCTTTCAATTTACAGGGTGTCATCATCGTATCATGTTTTTCCTTAGGCTTTGAATTTATTGTTTGTTATTTCAATTGTTTGGGCTAAGTAACACATGTTCTAGGTTATTTAATCTTTTTTGTTTGATTTGACCGATATGTGCAGGAACATGATGTTGCAGAATATTCAAACCAACATAGACCAAGGGAAAAGCATTATAGAAAAGATTGTCTAACCATCACACATAATGCCTCATGCCTTCAACAGAAAAATTCGGGGATTACTTTCTTCATTTTCTTCCCCGTCCCCCTTATAATCTTATTTATGTTTTATGACATTGAGGATAATGTCGATTTTAAGTTTGGGAGTGAAAAAAAAAACTTTAAGTTTTTACTTTTCGTTTGTTTTTAGTGTTTGTATGTTTTTCGTTATTATTTTAGTATTTAATAAAAAAAATCTTGTTTTAGGTTGTGTGCTCGTGTGGGTTAGATAGTCTGGCCAGTAATGATGATTAAAATTGAGATTGAGTGTTAATTTATAAACTGTGGATATGTTGCATACTAGACTGATTGAGACTTAACCTTACAAAATTGATATTATACGTGCACTAAAATTAAGTAGACATTGTGATGTTACGAGTTGATTCATATAATTGATAGGTTAATATAGTTAGCCATAAATGTTTTACCCAAATCATACTAAATTGAGTCTTGGATGTCGAAACAATCAAAGAATTGGAGAGTCCTTGTTTATTGATGTGTTGACTTGCAATTGGTAAATTCCACCTGAACTAGAGGGGGTGAGGTTAATAATTAAAAATTCAACTTTAGATTACACACTGTAAAAAGAGTGGAAAAAAAAACAAGATTGGGGGTGTGTGAATCATACGAGAGATGAAATGATATATTTGACGACAAATGGTCGGGAATTGTAGTAACTTGTAAAGTCATGATGTCTACTTAGTGTTTCACACACACACGTCGATTTTGCTTTGGAAGAGTAGATATTGATTTGGTATTGTGATTTTGAAACGGCTTATAGATTTAATACTGTGATTTTACATTTTGAGGTAAAAGCTAGATCGTCTAACCAAATACTTTTGGTTGCTTGTATATTTGTTATTATTTAGATTATAATTTTGTTTGGGGACAAACAAATGTTTAAGTTTGAAGGTATTTGATAAGTGTAATTTTTACACTTATTCGGAACCTAAAATAACGACATTTGATAGTTCTTTGGATAAAATATATTCCAAATTGTTGTATTTTATGTTTAATAGGTAAAACTCTTTGAATGGAAAAGGAATTGAAGCAAAAGTTGGCGAAAAATGGCAAAAATCTAAAACATAAGGACCAACTTGCATTGGATGAAAGAATTGAGGATTTGGAATTTAATTAGGCATTGGAATTAATTGGGCTCAACTTGGACTTTTAGTTGTAGTAAAATATTAATGAATTAGGTTATATATATCTCTTTCTATATAAAAAGTGCCTATCTAACGGAATTTGTTGGTTTAATGGAAAAACTAACGAATTTTTTTGGTTTAACGGAAAAACTAACGGAATTTCTTGTTTTAAACAGGCAGCTGCACCTTCCTTCGGTATTTTTATCATAACTTTGTATTCCGATATCCGATTGAGGCGATTCAAAATGCGTTGGAAAGCTAACTCATCTGGCTACAACTTTGATTCAGACATCATTCTCCAATTCGATCACTTTCTATGCCCAAAATAGGTCCCAATATGAAACTAAAATATCGGAGCATAACTTTTCGGTTGGAAATTGATTTGTGATCATCTTTTGACTAAATTTGATTCCATTGACGTCTTCCTTTATCCAATTGACTCCGAGCACTCTCAAATCTTCATCGTGAAGTTCGGCACAACTTTTAAGTATTTACATTTTAGCTCCCGAACTTTGGATCCCTTACAATTTAGCATTTTCCTCCAAATTTGTCAACTTTTACTTATTTTCTTTGATCTCACCAACTTACATCACAACATCAAAATCACACATCTAATTATTTATCAATTACATAAACATTACATCATTAATTATTTAATTAACCAAAAAAATTACATCTTTATTAATAACAAATTAATTCTTAAACAAAACTAAGCAGTGAAACAGAATATATTACATCATATAATTATATATATATATATATATATTAAAAGTGCCAATGAAACGGAATATCCTCGCTTGGACGGAAAATCTAATGGAATTTCTTATTTTAAGCAAGGTCCCACTCCTATGTGAGGGGGTGTAGCCCATTGTGTACAAAAGTTGATGTGCAAATAAAATTTTCCTTTTTGTTTTGAGTGGAGATTTGAGATGGATCCGGTTGTGGGGTGGAGATTGGAAGATTTGGTGCTCAAGTATGGAATAGGGCTGCAACTCATGGTTAAAAAGATGGAGGCTTTCATTTCTGATTCTTCTTGACATATATCTTACACGAATCATTTTTCTTCATCGTCCTAATTTCATTCTTTACATTTTGAAAATCGATTGAAGGCTTGTCGAAAATGATTGGTTAGAAATCAAGAATGGCTTATATTTTTCATGAAATTAATATTTTTTGTATCTTAGTTAACAATCAAGAAATTGTAGTATTTTACATATTTTTCAAGTTCAAGAATCATGATAATATGAAAAATTCATGTTGAAAAAAAAGAGGTTTTTGGATTTCCCGATTGAATTTGAATATAGATTTTACATTTTAAATATTATTTTTTTATTATTTTTCTTCGCGTTTGTGAAACATAGCGTATGATCTGTAGTTGGGGAGGCATTATAGTAATTTGGATATGAATAAGATTTTTTATTCTCAAAATGAACAATATAAATAAAAGATTCTACAACGTTTTTTACAGTTTCATCACTTTGATAAAAAAAAATTAAAAAATAATCAAAATCAAGTTAAATTTATTTCGATTATAAAAAAGGCAATATTCTAAGATAGATGGGCATGGTGATACGATAGGGTCTTTGAAAAAGAGGATAGCATGAAAATAAAAAATGCATTTTGCAAGACCAAACACCATTTTCGAAAGCCTTTGCCCTCCTATTTTACGAGGCTAATTTACATTTATTTCGCTTATAAAAAATCAATATAATACTAAGCCCATGTTTTATTGAGATTAAGATCGAAATTTTAGTGAATTCTGAAAAAAGTTGATAAAATGTATCATTGAAAAGTTGTAAATTTCATAAAATATGTTGTTAAAATTAATTGTTAATTTTGATTTAAATTTTACTGCTATAGATTTGGTGAAATAGCAAAACATGCACTTGGTTGTTCAACAGTTGAATTGATGTGACATATTGGAGAGGTATCTCTTAAATTTTTCTTCAAACTTGATTTTTATTATAATAAGTTATTTAAAAAATAATTGTATTTTTTATTAATTGTGTAAACCTATTCAATATTTATTTTGTAGAAAAATCGACCATATGTTAAAAGCGTTGCAGAAAAATTATAAAATTTTTTTTTGGAAGATTCAAGTTTATGTAGATCCGGAGAAACTAAATGAGAAAAAATATAGACAGTTTAATGTCCTCTATATTGAAGCAGTGCAAGATGATGAAAACACTGAATCGTCATTTTAGAATCAAAATTATCTCAAACGGCTTTCATAAAACTATGAGCGATGTTTATTTATAGGACAATGCTATAGATTCTATTAATACTCTTTTTTTAATATATCACAATGTGTAATTATTTATCTATTATATAAACATTACATCATCAGTTATTTAATTAACCAAAAAATTACATCTTTATTAATAAAAATGTAATTCTTAACCAAAAAAATTATATATAAACTAAGCAAACGTGCATTGCACGTTGTTTGAACCTAGTATATATATATATACACACACACACAACAACCAAGGCAGAAAATATATAGAGGTTGGCTATATTGATAGAATATATACACGGCAGACAACAAGCAGAGGAACAAAAGTCTTAGGAATTTGGGATATATTTATACACGCACGGAAATCGAGCCAGAACATAGCAATTGAAGAGAAAATTCAATAAATTCCAAATTTATTCACATTTCGTCAATTTTCGATGATGTCGTTCCACTTTTGCTTGTTTAATTACAATATTATGTTAGGCTAGATTTTTACATTGCTAAAGATATAAATGAACCCTTGTTTTGAAATTTTTAGTATTAATTAATTATTTTGACGTTAATTTGTTTGAATGCGTGGATATTCATTATTGTTTAGATTGTTTTTCAATTAATTAGCTACTACTTGAATTGTTTGTGGATTTTATTATCGTCGAAAGAGGTAATAGAATTGTTAGCACATGGTAGTAAATATTGTGAGGTTCGATACAGGATAGAGATATACATTTATATTTTGCATGGTTCATAATCATGTTCTAGTTCGTTGATGCATTTATCATGTTTGTATTTTTCATCAAGAGATAGGAATGTCGCATGAGGGAAATAGATTTAATTGCTATCGAGAGAGGATTTTAAATAAATTTTGAATTTGACCAACTCGCATGATAACAAATTGTCAATTTAATTGTTATACTAAAAGTGGAGTAACAAGGGGGATTCTAAATCTTAGCAATGCATCTCAAAAACTTGAATATCTTTTAGTTTTAATTTCTTGTACGCGATAAATTATATATAGATTTATTATAAAATATTATTGCTATTCGATTAAGGGTATTATTAACTTTAACTCGATCAAACAGTAGTTCTCGTGTGTTTGACACTTTACATACTACTATATTACTTGATCACGATCTCGTTCACTTGCGGAAAATCAAACGATCAGACTTGCATATATTATTTTGTGGAAAACTTATTTAGGTATTCTATTTAAATTTTCTGGGACGAATTGTGTTTAACTAAATTCTTCGGGTGCTCGATTAAAATATTCTAATGGATTTTAAAACATTTTTGCGAAATTTTTTTGGACATGACCTTCATTTATTTGTGTAGCAAACGTTTCTAACTAATGTTTGTTTTTCTCTAACACACGTCTATGATAGGCGTAATCGACGTCAGTAACTGAAATTTTTTTGGACGTAACCACTTCAATTTGTGTAACAAACGTCCCTAACCAATGTCTATTTTTTGTAACACGCATCTCTAACCAACGTAGCCAACATTTGTAATTGATTGTAACATATGTTTATTTTCAATATCAATAGATACATCTATTCATTTGAAATGTTGTCTGAAAATCACCACTATTCTGAAGATGCTTGAAGGATATTCTAATGGCCATGAATAGTCTATGAATAGCTCGTCACTATACTGTGTACTTTGTATCCGCCTCTAAGAAGCAATTCATATTTCCTTGCCTAGTTAACAAAAATTTTGAAAATTGCTCGTTTAGTGAGATACCTCACCTTACAAGATGATTGCTCTACATATACCTCGTTTAGCGAGATGTCTCGCCCTGTGAGACAATTATTATTTATGTCTTTGCAAAGTCCAACACCTCAGAGGAATAGCCCAACTTTGGACTTGAGGGACTATTGTTATACCTCAAGTTACGAGATAGACAACATGGTAGCTAACTAAGAAAGAGGCCACGCAAGATCAGCCTTTCGCTTCATCATCATCTCTTTCGCATGTTCCCACTGAGGTGATGAGGTCATGCTTTTAGATGCCTTGCTTGGAACGTCATCGCTTCTTATTGCGATGCATTTTCGAGGTGATTGGCATCTTCTCTGGCGGGCCTCTTCCATGGACATCACCAAGGTTGAGCACACCATGCATCGATAGCTTTGCAACGCCACTAAATCAACTTTTCAATTTGTACAAGAGTATGGGCATACCTATGATAGCTGCTTTTCAGTCTGTGCTTAAGCCTATGATGGCTACATACCTTTGACAAATACGACTAACACAACTAAGCTTTTCGGTCAGAATGTCCAAGATCGTCATACAATGTCAGAGCTATGGCCACGTATAGTATAACGTGGTATCCAAGTATGCATGTAACATGCACGTAAATGATGTAACATACATGTGAATGGGAAGAGGAGTTTTTATTTGTTTGCTATATAGTCCTATCTAATTTTGAGGTCAACAAGTGGAGACCTAAAGATGTATTTTCGAAATAATGTATTTATGACCTTTATGCATTTTCTAATCAAAACTAAAATGGAATTTTTATGTAATTGATTCCTTTAACAATACGCAAAAGTCAAAAGCATGTATTTATGTCTCACTACATATGACTTTCTTGTATTCTTAATATTAATGAACAAAGAAAAAATAATCAACCCGCATTTTGTGACCTTAGCTAAAATTGTTAACTTCAATGGATCTCCTTTTTAAAAAGTTATACAACATTCTTTTCCGAATCAATAATTATATGAAACTAAACAATACTAAAGAAAAAAAAGTAACACATAAAATCGTGTCATTTGATTAGAAATTAATAATGTCCTCTGTGCCCCCACTTCAAAATTTAGGATAGGATTTCCCATCTATTGCATTTGTTCAAGTGCCTATAAATATTGTCCAACAAAAAATCTCATACTCACTCGTAATTTCATTGAAAATTCACGTCTATCCTATAATTTTACAATCACTAATTCCGCTCGACTCTAGTAGAAAATTTCACTTTCAAAAAAAAAACAATGGCATTTATGACTTTCATGTATTTTCTAAGTTCAGCTATTCAATTTTCATGTAATTAATTTCTTCAAGAAAAAGTAAAAATCGAAAGCATTTTAATGTCTCACTATATAGAACTTTCTTAAATTTTTACTACTAATTAAAAAATAAAAAGAATCAACCCATCTTTTAGCTTAAACATATAATATTGATACCAACGAAGATATCAATTGTGACCATGAAACGAGCTAAAATTGCTAACTATAACGGATCCACAACTCTAGAAGCTGATATTCCATCCCTTTTATGGATTTGATTAATTAGGCGTACGGGTGCATGAATGCCAAACCATTATTAATATTTTCATTTGGTGCTAAATAAACACGTTGTTTGTATATTGAAGTAATAACTCAACAGATTTTTTATGGGTGATGTTGGGTATTTTGGTAACAAATAAATTCGGGACTATGATGATTAATTGGGTCCAAATAATGTTCATAGGCTTCACTAGAAGCTCACTATTGAACCCTTATATAATTGTCAATCCAAACCACAATTGGTAGCCGAAAGAACTAGAGACGAGCCAAGAATCTTGTGTGTGAATAATATATACGTGTGGGCTCAACCCATTTGGTAATGATCCAATTACTTAACTTATTGTTTTTTTTTATCAGTAAATGTGAATTATATAGATAAAAACTCATATACAAATACACCGGGCATTCCCAAGCGAAAAACCAAACATCAATGGATCAAAAAAACAAATACATCAAACACCGGGCATACCCGGGCAATTAAAAGAGATACATAACACAAATTACACAACTAGCTCCAAAGACTCATAAAGAACTAAAACATGCGGATACAAAGAAAATATGACTTTGTATATGTGTGTTTTAATCTGTCTAACCACGCTCTCAACTTGTGTATTAAGACCTTCAAAAATTTTCATTTTCCTTGCCGTTCATATATGGTAAACGGTACTTGCAAGAGCGATCTTCTTAGCCTTACTATGCCAAGATGTCCCTTGTGCTTCTTTTTTCATCCACTTCAAGGCACTTGGAAGTGTAGACATAGGGCGTCTATTCCCAAGCCACCCTCGAACTTAACTTACTGTTGCTCCTATATATATTAGCCCTTATTCTTGGTTGAGACATTACACGCACGCGGTGTTGGAAATGAATGAAAATAAAATCAGTTTCAGTTTCTATCAGTTTCAGCAGCCCCTTAACTCCTTCATTTCAGCAGTTTCATGGAAATCACTTTTTAGTTTCTAACCGTCTGATTTTCATCAATGCTATAACTCCTCTCCATTCAATACTTTAATGGTTTCGCTCCTCATTTATGTGTATAAATAGAGGAGCACTCAGTGAGGAAGAACACACAACCAAAATCAGAAAACAACAAACACCAACCAAAGAAGGAAACCTACCGTTTCTTCTTTTTCCATTTTCCGGCAGCTTGGTGATTTCTTTTCTTTGCTTATTTCTTCGAGAGATAGACACAGCTAGTTCGTAGGTCGGTAACGTAGTGCAACGTGGACCGATAACCGATTGTATCCTGGGAATCGAACACCGATCAAAAATCTCGTGCACCCCGGTGAGGCGGCGAATTCGATTTAAGGAAACCGTGTAAACACGGGCCTTCGGTTTCATCTATTACTTTGGTTCACTTTTATTTTGTCCCACAAGCTTAAATCGAATTCGTTGGTGAATCAAACTCGTTTGTCTTTGTTTACAGTTTCTGTCTTCTTTTCCAGTGTCTGTAGTTCTTTTTTTTTTTCTTTTCCTTTCCAGTTGCTGTTAATTTTTTTTTTTTTTTTCCATCAATTCATATGGTTTCTAAGTTTACATAACATGCTTTAAGTTAGATTTCAAGTTGATAAAGATTTGGAGGGAAAAAAAAACCGTGCAGTTTTGGAAAATGTTTTGAAAGGTGGTTTTGCATGTATAAAGGTGGTTTTTTGCATGTTTATATGATTGCCAATGATTATATGATGATTATGTGATTATTTTATAATATGATTATTTAATTATTAGCATATGATTGATAATGATTGGATTATGTTTATATGATTATTTATGATTGGTTTATTTTTTCTAATGATTAATTTTAATCATTGAATAATGATTTTCTAATTCATGTTAAATAATTGATAAGTTGTTGATAATTTGACTAAAGAAATTTGCTCTCATTTCAATTCCGAAGTTTTTCCGAATTGATAACATAGATTTTGAATCTATTTCTAGTTTACAAACTCACTATTGTTCTAAACCTTTTGTTGTCGTTCTTTAAGGTTAAATGGCATCACATGGAAATAACAATGTGAACAACAACACTGTTGGTACCGGTGTACCAAATCCCGCGATGACCGTTGTCAACCCTTTGGAGACCTCAACTGGCATTCCTCCCGTTGATGGGATAATTGGTTGCGGAATTCCTCATATTGGAGTGAACCCCACTTTGCCTACAGCTGCGGCCTCGACAATCCAATTTGGCACAATACCTTTGCCAGTACCTAGGGCTGCGGCCTCGGTACCTTTACCACCGTTTCCGGCTCAATTTCCGGTGAATCATGCAATTCGACCGGATAAATTTGCTGGCACTGATTTTAAGACATAGCAGAATAAGATGATTTTTTATCTTACTACTTTGGGCCTTGCACGTTTCCTCACTGAGGATGCCCCTGTCGTGGTTGAAAACGACACTGATATGCATAGGCGTGCGGCTTGGGATGCATGGAAAAGTGCTGATTTTTTGTGCCGCAACTATGTCTTGGATGGCCTACAGAATTCTCTGTATCACGTGTATGTGGTAAAGAAATCTGCTAAGGAGCTTTGGGAATCCTTAGAAAAGAAGTACAAGTCCGAGGATGCTGGGTCCAAGAAATTCTTGGCCAGTCGGTGTATGGACTTCGAAATGGTTGATTTACGTTCAGTGGTGAGCCAAGTGCAAGAGTATCAAGTGCTCTTGCAAGAAATGCATGCTGAGGGTCTGACTATGTCAGAATCTCTTCAGGTGGCTACTGCTATTCATAAGCTACCTCCTCAGTGGAAGGCTTTCAAAAACTATTTGCAGCATAAGAGGAAAGAGATGTCTTTCGAGGATTTAATAATCAAGCTGCGCATTGAGGAGGATAACAAAAAGGCTGAACGTAAGTCAGGAAATTCTTACTCTGAGAAGGCTAATGTATTGGAACATGGTCAAAGTTCTGGTACTAAGAAAGGACAATCCTTTAAAGCCAAACATTGTAACGGGAATTGGAAAGACAAAAAGCATACCATGAAAGGATCTCAGTTGAAGCCTACCGGTGCGGTAGGAAAGAAGCCTAAGTTCCAGTTCAATGGAAAGTGCTTCAATTGTGACAAAGTTGGGCATCGATCAGCAGATTGTCGTCAGCCTCGAAGGGATAATAAACAGCGCCCTCAGGCTAATATGGTTGGAAATGAGAGAGATCATCTCTCAGATGACATGTCTGACCTAAATCTCACGGCTGTGATTAGTGAGGTTAACCAGATAGGGTCTAACCCTAAAGAGTGGTGGCTAGATACTTGGGCCACTTGTCATGTCTGCTCCAACAGGAGTATGTTCACTACTTTTGCACCAGTTACAAATGGTGAAAAGTTGTTTATGGGAAACTCTGCTACTTCTGAAGTGCTTGGTAAAGGCAAGGTGATCCCGAAGATGACCTCTGGCAGAGAGCTTACTCTGACTAATGTGTTGTACGTGCCAGAGATTCGCAAGAATCTGGTCTCTGGGTCTCTTCTGAGCAAGAATGGTTTCCGCATGGTCTTTGAGGCGGATAAGTTGGTGATTACCAAAATAGGAGTTTATGTTAGGAAAGGCTATATGACTGATGGCCTGTTCAAATTGAATGTAATTGCTGTAACCCCAACTGTTATGAATAATGAGAAAACTCCTTCTGTTTACTTGCTTGAGTCTTCTAATCTATGGCATGGTAGATTAGGTCACGTAAACTACAATGCATTACGTAGACTAAGCAAATTAAACTACTTGCCTCGGTTTCAAATTGATTCAAATCATAAATGTGAAACCTGCGTTGAGGCTAAGCTTACTAGGTCTTCGTTTCATAGTATTGAAAGAAGTACCGAGCCATTGGGACTAGTCCACGGTGATGTGTGTGACTTGAAATTTGTCCAAACACGAGGCGGCAATAAGTACTTTATTACTTTTGTCGACGATAGCACGAGATATTGTTATGTGTACTTGCTTAAAAGCAAAGATGAAGCTATCGATAAATTCATTCTTTATAAGAATGAAGTTGAAAATCAACTTAGCAAGAAAATAAAGGTGTTACGAAGTGATCGTGGTGGTGAATATGAATCACCATTTGGTGAATTTTGTGCTAAATATGGAATAATTCACCAAACTACCGCACGTTATTCACCCTAAGAACCAGATTTGGGAGCGTAAGAATCGAACGTTAAAAGAAATGATGAATGCTATATTGATTAGTTCTGGATTACCACAGAACATGTGGGGAGAAGCTATTCTTTCAGCGAATTACATTTTGAATAAAGTGTTAAGAAAGAATATGGATAAGACTCCGTATGAACTTTGGACAAGTCGAACACCTTCATATAAATACTTACTAATGGGTGTCTTGCTAAAGTTGTGGTGCCTCCTCCCTAGAAGGTCAAGATTGGACCTAAGACAGTTTGGATCGTGTTCATTGGTTATGCACAAAATAGTAGTGCATATAGGTTCTGGTACATCATTCGAATGTACCGATATTCATCCGAACACGATTATGGAGTCTAGGAATGCACAATTCTTTGAGAATATATTTCCTTGTAAATCTCCTCAAGCATGTTAACTCTCGTTAAACGTACTATGGAATCTTCTGCTACTGGTAGCAGCAAAGATCCAGTTGAAGAAGGAGAGGATGAGCCTAGACGGAGCAAAAGGACCAAAACTACTAAGACGTTTGGTCCTGATTTCCTCACATATTTGATGGAGAATGATCCTCAAAACTATAAAGAAGCTATATCATCTCTAGATGGTCATTTGTGGAAAGAAGCCATCAAGAGTGAAATCGATTCTATCCTCTGAGAATCATACAGAATTAGTAGATCTTCCACCGGGGTAAGCCTTTGGGCTACAAGTGGATCTTCAAGAAGAAGATGAAAAGTCCCGATGGCTCTATTGATAAAATATAAAGCTCGGCTAGTAATCAAAGGTTATAAGCAAAAGAAGGCTTAGATTACTTTTATACTTATTCTCCTGTGGTAGAATAACTTCTATCCGGATGATAATTGCTATTGCGGCCTTGCGAAATCTGGAAATACATCGGATGGATGTAAAAACTTGACTTTCCTAAATGGAGATTTGAATGAAGAAATCTACATGGAGCAACCAGAGAGGTTTTCGGCTCCAGGTCAAGAAAGGAAAGTCTGTAAACTGGTTAAATCGCTTTATGGTTTAAAGCAAGCACCGAAGCAATTGCATGAGAAGTTCGATAATGCTATGATTTCTAGTGGTTTTAGAATCAATGAGTGCGACAAGTGTGTATATGTGAAGGACACTAATGATGGATATGTCATATTGTGTCTGTATGTTGATGACATGCTCATTGTCGGCAGCTCTGATAAGATTATCAAAGCCACTAAGAATATGTTAAACTCAAAATTTGATATGAAAGACATGGGTCTCGCGGATGTCATTTTGGGAGTAAAAATCACTCGAACACCAAATGGACTTGCGTTATCTCCATCTCATTACATTGATAAGATACTAGACAAGTTCAACAAGTCAGATACAGCTGTAGCCAGGACTCCAGTTGATTTGAGTCTCCACTTATCCAAGAACACTGGTGATGGTGTGTCATAGTTGGAATATTCTCGGATAATTGGGAGTTTAATGTATCTAATGACTTGTACGCGACCGGATATAGCATACTCAGTTAGCAAATTGAGTCGCTACACAAGTAACCCGGGTGCTATCCACTGGAGAGCCATTTTCAGGGTGTTACATTATTTGAGGTACACTCGTGATTTTGGACTACATTATTCTAGATACCCTGCAGTAATCGAAGGGTATGCTGATGCAAATTGGATATCTAATATGTCAGATTCAAAATCTACTAGTGGATATGTCTTCACTCATGGTGGTGCAGCCATCTCATGGAAATCGTCCAAACAAACTTGCATCGCGAGATCTACAATGGAATCAGAGTTCATCGCTCTGGACAAAGCAACGGAAGAAGCAGAGTGGCTTCGCCAGTTTGTTGAAGATATTCCAAGATGGTCAAAGCCTGTGCCTGCAATTTGTGTTTATTGCGATAATCAATCAGCAATTGGCAGGGCACAGAGCAATATGTATAATGGTCAGTCTCGACATATTCGAAGACGACATAACACCATTCGACAACTACTCTCACAAGGTATTATCACTCTAGACTACGTGAAGTCAAAAGATAATATTGCGGATCCGTTAACCAAAGGGTTAACTCGTGAGCTAGTTGAAAAAGCATCGAAAGGAATGGGCTTGCAGCCTATGACGTTGAAAGGTATCATGGTGGACACCCAACCTAGCTGAATGGAGATCCCAGGATCTAGGTTCAAAGGGACAACTAAACCATGTATATCTGTGTAAATCACTGAGAAGGTTCTCCTTCTACTCATTCCTATGGTGCTCACAATGATTGGAAGATGCAGGTTAAGCTATGCTTTTAATGACCCTTAAGCGTTGTTGTGAAACGCTGAGTTAAGAGGTCACCTATGTGAGTGTGAAGTAGGGCCGCTTCTATAAGGATGGGGAAGGCTACATCCTTGAACAAACACTTGCAGAACCAGGCGACGTGTTCATGGCCAAAACGAACACAACATTGAGAACTACGCTGTGTCTAGAATGGTCCTGTGTGAGGTCTATTGTCTTGGTTTACACAAATGGCGAAACAGTTCAAGGCATCAGATCCACTGGTTTGCTAGTAATACTCAATAGATTTTCACAAGGGAAGGTTCAAAGCTAGATGCTACCTATCCTATGCAGGATTGATTCGTTCTACTCTCTCATTAGTCTTCGTTTCCAAATTTTCATTCATGTGGGGGATTGTTGGAAATGAATGAAAATAAAATCGCTTCTCGATTTCGTAGTTTCCCTTAACTCCTTCATTTTAGCAGTTTCATGGAAATCACTTTTCAGTTTCTAACCGTCTGATTTTCATCAATGCTATAACTCATCTCCATTCAATGCTTTAATGGTTTCGCTCCTCATTTATGTGTATAAATAGAGGAGCACTCAGTGAGGAAGAACACACAATCAAAACCAGAAAACAACAAACACCAACCAAAGAAGGAAACCTACCGTTTCTTCTTTTTCCATTTTCCGGCAGCTTGGTGATTTCTTTTCTTTGCTTATTCCTTCGAGAGATAGACGCAGCTAGTTCGTAGGTCGGTAACGTAGTGCAACGTGGACCGATAACCGATTGTATCCTGGGAATCGAACACCGATCAAAAACCTCGTGCACCCCGGTGAGGCGGCGAATTCGATTTAAGGAAACCGTGTAAACACGGGCCTTCGATTTCATCTATTACTTTGGTTCACCTTTATTTTGTCCCACACACAGTATTTTCCCCTAGTCCCCTTCAAGAGAAAACGACTGCCTGTGCTTTGTGTGGTCTTCAACCATTTCATTGTACCTTTTCAGTTCTCTATGACTATTCATTTTTTCTCTGTCAGTGCCTGTCTCTGATTTCTGTTGTGTGCCTCTGGTCACCCTTATTTGCTCCCTTTTTCCCTGCTTCACTGCTCAATTTCTGACAGTCTTTTGTTGTTCCTTGCGCGATTGTATGGGGGCGATTCTTTTGTGATTCGTTGTTGGATTCTTTATGTTAGTCCGATTTTTGTGTTGCCTTGTGGTTTGGGTTGTTGATCTGAGCCCTATAAAATCCACCTATTGGTGCAAACTTCAATTTGGAAGGGAATTGTTTGTCTTACTTAATTTACAGTCTTTGATTGTTGTTTATTAGTTGATTTTACCGAACTTAGTGCTTGGTTTATCAATTGAAGGTTGCATTTTACTCCACAAATCGGTAAACATGTGTACCTATGATCTTCAGAAGTTGATTTTCCAATCAATTACTTGAACCCTTAATTAAATTCGCATATCTCATTTGTACGGTCCACAGATATGTCTGCTTTGGTAGATCACTTTTACATTTCTACAATAACATGCTATCGTGTGTAGTGACCATTAGATTTGAAGTTACCTTGTGGGATAACCATTGCATGTTATTAGAATGAGGATTACTTGTCTATTATCTGTGATATAATAGTTATTTGGATATCTTTTGATTGTTACATAATTCCATTATTGTTGCTAAATGGATTATTGATTGGAATTGTTACATTAACCTTACTAGTTAGAAAATTCCCTTGATATTGAGGTCACAAATCTCCCGAAATCCTGGAAATTTCGAGCGACAAATAACCTTTAGGACATTCTCTTTATGCTTATCTCTTTAAAAGTTGTTACGTGCTACATGTCTTATTTATTAAAATGTCTATGTATCATTCTAACTTGAGTGCCTTTAACGATAAATGTGATTTTTCTATTTGAAAACAAAAGATGAAATGAATTTTATTTCAACAAAAGATTTCAAAAACTATTGATAAATTATATTCTGCCATGATCAGAAAAAAGAATGCCATGATCAGAAAAAAGAATACGACGAACTTGCAGATACTTCTATTATCTTGCATTTATCTGATTTCGTTTTTCGAAATGTTGATAAACATAATTTAGTTGAAAAACTTTGGAAAAAGGTTGAAGAACTTTATTTGACACGGTCTATACCCAATAAACTTTTCTTATTGAAAGATTTATCAGTTTCGAAATTGATCCCTTAAAAGAATTGGATGACAATCTTGATGTTTTCAATAAACTTGTGCAAGATATTACAAATTATGGTGAAAATTGTTTCCAATGAATATAAAGCTATTATTCTTTTGAATGAGATTCCTAATATTTATAAGGAAGTCAGGAATACAATCAAATATGGGAGGGAGACTCTTACATCCAATATAGTCATTGATTTGTTAAAAAGTAAGGAGAATGAAATGAAAGCTGAAAGAAACGAGAAAAATAGGAAAGATTCACCAAATGAGTGGTGGGTCTTATTTTAGGGCTAGCAAGGGACAATGATGGTGGCCAAAAGAAGGGTAGAGGTAGATCCAAATCATAGGGGAAGGCAAAGGAAAAATTAGGACATTTCATACGAGTGACATAAAGGGAAAAAAGTCAAGAGATCAAAGGGGTAATGATACCAATGAGGTAAACATTGTTGTCCCGATAGATGAACCTGTGAGGTTTACATGCTCTTAAATTCTGAACCAGCTAAAATTAACATATCTATGAACTCCCATATCATGAGTGGATTCTTAACTTCGGTGCTTCTTTTCTTGTTACATCAAATAAATTGTGATTTGATCATTTACATGAGTCTGATCATGGGCATTTAGTTGCATATAAGATCACTGGTATGGGTAGTGTAACTATTACATTTAAGAGTGATTTTGTGCATACATTAAAAGAAGTTAGGTACATAAGACATACAAATATGAATATAATTTTTATGGAGAAGTTAGAGCTTACACTTTTCACTGGTGCCCTTGGTGAGGGGCCAAAAAAAATGTTCAAGAGAGCACTTAGAACCTTTAAAGCTGCCAGGAGTAATGGCATATACATTACGCATGCTAAGTTGATGGGTAGTCTAAGTTTCACTATCACTGACATTGATCACACGCGGAAATGGCAAAATACGTTAGCTCGCGCTAGTGTTAAATTTCTTAACGACAAGTGTGTGTTTGGTAAGGATCAGATACTGGACATGTCATTTTGCTATCATTGTGTTCTTAATAAATATTGTTAGTTGTCATTTGCATCTAGAATGCAAGATATCTAAAATATTAGAATACATTTATACTGATTTGTGTGGTCTGGAAAGCAATCCTTTTTTTGATTTTAATAAATATTTTCTGTCTAAAACTGATGATTTTCCAAACGTGTGTGGCTTTATTTATCAGAAGATAAATCTGAAACGTTTTGTAAAGTTTAAATATTGGAAAGTTAAGGTGGAGAACCAGACAAGTAGAAAGGGAAAATATTTGCCTGCTGATAATAATCTCGAGTTTTGTAATGCTGACTTTGATAGTTTGTGTAATAAATATGGCATAACAAGACATAGGATTGTGCCTTACACTTTCCAGTAAAATGGAATTGTTGAAAGGATGAATGGTACTTTGTTTGATAATGTTAGATGTATGAAGTTAAGTTTTAGTATGCCTAAATTGTTTTAGGGTGAAGTTGTTATGGTTGCATGCTATTTGACTAATATGACGACTCCTTCTTCTACTTTAAATTGTGATAAGCCTATGAGAATTGGGGGTAAATGTGTTGATTATTTTATGGGATAGAAGCTAGAATGGTGTAAGAATAATCATAAGTAGTTTTATCACCTTTAATGAGTCTAAAATGCCTTGCATGGAGAGTGAACAATAGCAAGAAACTGTTATGGAAAAGTCCCCAATTAAGGTGAAGATATTGAGTGTACATTCCCATTACCTCGTGTGAGGTGGAGAGTGATAAACAACAAAATCAACAGAACATAGAAGTACGAGGTGATGAGGATATTGTAGATAACAATCCTATCGACCAAGACCTTCTAGAGATAGAGAGATGAAACCACGTAGAAAATCTCAAAGGCTGTCTAATTATACTATAGCATACACTAGTTATCAAAAACTAGTTGATAAGGAGTTAAACATTTATGAGAAGGCTATGAGGAGTGAAAAATGTGAGGAATGACAGAGTGTCATGAGAGAAAATATGTGTTCTCTTGTTAAGAATCAAACCTGGGATTTAGTTCCTAGGCTTAAGGATAAATTCATTATAGGATGCAAGTAAGTTTATAAGATAAATGAGGGAACAACTGAAAGTGAACTCATGAGATATAAGGCTAGGTTGCCAAGAGATGCACATAGAAGGAAGTGGCAGATTATAATGAGATCTTTTCGCCCGTTATTAAGTATATCACTATTAGAGTCATGCTTGCTTTTGTTGCTAACTATAATTGGGAACTTGAACAACTTGATGTCAAAAAAAATTTTTGCGTGGTGATCTTGATGAAAAGATTTTTATGAATCAATCCAAAGGTTTTGAGAGTAAAAATAAACTTGATCGTGTCTATTTTTTAAAGAATTCTCTTTATGGGTTGAAACGGTCTCCTTCGGTGATATAAGAAATTTGATTCTTACGTACTTTCTATTGGTTTCAAGAGGAGTGAGTTTGACTATTGCTTTACATGTACCACAACACTAGTAAAGAGTATGTATATGTGTTACTTTAAGTGGACAACATGTTATTAATTGAGCCTAACATGAAAGTGGTAAACAATGTTAAAATTGAGTTAAGTAAAGAATTTGACATGAAAGACCTTGGACATACTAGGAGAATCCTTGAAATGGAGATAAAAAGGGATATGTCCAATTCTTGCTTATTTGTTCATCAAACTCTCAACGTGCTTTAAATTTTAAAGAAATTTGGCATGATTGATTGTAAACCTGATTTTGTGCCTCTTGGAAACCATTTTATTTTGTCAATAAAATAATCACCTACTGATGAGAAAGAAAAAGATTTTATGAGTAGAATTGATTATCCTAATGTTTTTGGCTCCGTTATGTACCTTATGGTCTGTACTATACTTGATTTGGCTTCCACTGTAATTGTGTTAAGTAGGTATATGTCTAATCCTAGTCCCAAACATTGGGAAGCATTAAAGTGGTTGCTTAGGTACTTCAATGATACTTTTGATGAGGGGTTAGTTTATAAGCCTGCTAATTAGGGTGTGAAACTTAAAGATTTTATGGATGCTAATTGTAGTGGTGATATGATAATGGAAAGTCTACTTCTTCTCTATGTTTACTTTGTCTGACTCTTGTATGAATTGAAAGTCTCAACTCCAACATATTGTTGCTTCATCCACTATTAAGTCTGGATATATTGCTACCACTGAAACTATTAAAGAAGGTTTGTGGTTTAGGGGTTTGCTTAATAAACTAAGTTTTTTAAGTCATAATGTGATTATATACTCTGATAGTTAATTTGTCATCCATTTGTGTAAGAACCATGTGTTTCATGAACATACTAAATATATAAATGTTATGCTGCATTTTATTAGAAATGTAGTATCCAAAACTTTATAAAACTTGAAAAAGTGCATTCAGATTATAACCCTGCAGATACACTCAGGTGTTCTGTGATAAAGTTTTGAAGCTGCCTTATACTTTTAAACATTAGTAAAGGTATGTGACGTTTCAATTTTCTTTGAAATCACATTGTGCGACTATTAAAGTAGTTTTTCTTTTGTAAGTGAATTTGGCATCAATGTGAAGGTTTTTTGTGTATTTTGATATCAAATAAACTCGGGGCTATGATGATTGGTCGGGTCGAAATAATATTCATATGCTTCGCTAAAAGCCCCTTATTGAATCTTTAAACAGTTGCCGACACAAACCACAATTGGCAGCCAAAGAACTAGAGATGAACCAATAATCTTGTGTGTGAATAATATATGTGTGGGTTCAACCCATTTGGTAATGGCCCAATTACTTAACATATTGTTATCCCTTTATATGTTAGCCCCTATTCTTGGTTGAGACATTACATGCACAAGATATTTTCCCTTGTCCCTTTTGAGAGAAACTACTGTCTTTGCTTTGTGTGGTCTTTAACCTTTTCACTGTGCCTCTTCAATTCTCTGTGACCATCCATTTTCTCTACCGGTGACTATATCTGACTTTTGTTGTGTCTTCAGTGACTCCTGTTTGCTCCATTTTTCCCCCACTTCGTTGCTCCACTTCCAACAGTCTTCTACTTGGTCCTTGCGCAACCTTATGGGAGGATTCCTTTGTGGTTCAATGCGAGATTCTTTGGATTATTCTGATTTTGGTGTTGCATTTTGATTTGGGTTGTTGATCAGAGGTCTATAAAATCCATATATTGGTGCAAACTCTGACTTAGAAGGGAAGTGTTTGTCTTACTTAATCTACTTGATAGTTGTTTATCAATTGATTTTGCCTAACTTGGTGCTTGGTTTATCAATTGAAAGTTTCATTTTACTACAAAGGTGATACATAGCATCATATAGAATTAAACAATATTATAATAAAAAAGAAAAGAAAAGAAAATTATAATCTCATTAATTTTGTCGAGTTCATTAATGTGTTCTAAACACATTGTATGGGTATTATAATTATTTAAATCATTAATGTTATAGAAATTAAAGTGTCTGTAAATAACAGTTATTCTACTTGTACATAAAATCTATATAGATAGTAGAGTTCTATAGATAATGTCCAATGCAAAGTCCCACACGCATTCATACCCTCGTCTAAAATTCTCTTCTACCCTTTTTACTCTCTAATCCTAATTCTACTCAACTCTACTTGAAAATTTTATTTTAAAAATTTGTCCACAATCATGCCTGATGAGTGCTCCACGCTCATGACATTTATGCCACTTAATGCATTATTTTGTTACCCTTGAGAAAGTTTTGGAGTGTTTTTATGTGTGTCTTGATATTGTGATGTAGGTTGGTGAGATTGAAAAAAATAAACAGAAGTTGACAATTTTGGAGAAAATGGCTAAATTATAAGAGATTCAAAATTCGGAGACTAAAGTGAAAATACTTAAAAGTTGTGTCGAACCTCACGATGAAGATTTGAGAGTGTCAATGGCCATTTGGATGAGGAAAGATGTTAAAGGGATTAAATTTAGTCAAAATATGATCACACATCAAATTCCAATGGAAAAAGTTTTGCTCCGGATTTTTAGTCTTATATTGAGACTCACTTTTGACATAGAAATGATCAAATTGGAGGGAGGATGATATCTCAACCAAAGTTGTAGCCCAATGAGTTAGTTTTCCAAATCATCTTGAATCACCTCAATCGAATATCGAACGAAAAAGTTATGATAAAAATATTGAAATACGTGCAGAATAGAAAACTGGACAGATGAGCTAGCGCCAGGGTAAAAATGAAACATAAAAAAATGTTTTTTTAATGAGACCCACCCCAATTCAATCCTAATTCGTCTCTAAACTCTAAAACACTATAAATACAAGTGGGAAGACCTAATTTTTGAGGTTGAAAAGAATGAGAGAAAGATGCAAAAATGTTGAATCTTCAAGGACAACAATAAGAAGAAATTGAATAAATCAAGTGAATAAAGTGTGGAAATCATAAAAGGTACTCCGATTAGCACTTCAAAAGATTTTTTTCTTACTTTTTCTTTTATGTTTTCCATTATAAATTGTATGGATTTCATGTTTTATGTCATGAGCTAGACAATTTAGTTAGGGTTTGATGTAGCCAACTTGAGATTATGGTTTGATGAATACATGAATTTCTCACTTATATTTAATTGTGTTATTATTATAATGTTTTCAACTACCTGATCAATAATTGAATAAATAGATGCTAGTCAATTTTGACACTCGAGAGAGGAGAATTTAGGCGTGATCATAAGATTGACACAACGTGGGTTTTATTTATTTCGAGAGAAAGTGTAAAATCTATGAAGCTTACTCCATAAAAGAGTAGGGACTTTGATCAATTTTAGGCTTTAATTCAGAATAGAGATATTGAGATTGAATTCTATGATTAATTTTTAGCCAGCACTCGAGAGAGAAGAGATAAATACAATTGGATTCTTGCTTTTAGATATGAGAAAATTAATTGAAATAATTTGATATCATTGAATCATAATTAAAAGTTGGTGAAATCATTCTATAAGCTTTCTCATTTTGATAATTTTATATTCTACAATTTTGTCGTCGCATATTACTTTTGATTAGTTTAAAAAAAAATATTCAACCATTCATCATTTGTCTAAATAAAATAGAAAGTTATACAATTATAATACTTGGAAGAATTTGAATTACAATCTCTGTGAGTTCGACACTCTTAACTCAATCACTATATTAAAAACTTGACACGCGTGACAATGCCATATCAAAGATCAAATATGGATAGATTTCCACAGAATCCATAAAAATCTCAATAAAAAATGTGAAATTTCAGGAGAGTTTTTTGTGTGTATTTTTAAGTTCAAAATTTATCGAAATATTTTGAAATATCTTATTAATAAAATCCCTATAAACCCACGATTTATTGACTATACCTAACTTTTAAAAGTTTTCTGTTGAAAATCATTAAAATTTCAGTTGGTAACACCTAGCTTTTAATGAATTTTAACATTAAAATCTTAATTAAGAACCCCTAAAATTGGAAGGACTTTTAAAATTTATTAAAAATTCATGGACATCCTATTAGTCTTTAACTTCCATCCACATTTTCTTCTTAAAACTACACCTAAATCCCTCACTATAATGTGAGAAAATTTTAGAGAGTGAAATCCCAGTTTTTGAATTTGATGAAAATGAAAACGAGTGCAAAATCCATAGTTTTACCTCCTTCAATACACAAAGAAGTTATAGCTTCGTCTCACCGGAGATGGTTCCTATTTTTCTTTTTTTCTTTTTTTTTTTCAAATTTGCTTTTGTTTTCACTTTGCTTATCACCAGGGAGGCTGCCACCACCACCAGAACCGCCAACAGTGGCTTACCAAAACCCATCTTTGATGCGCTGCTTCATTATGCTTCTACCAACTCAACAAACACCTCCAGTCGCATGTCAACCGCCGATCTAAAAGCCATTGCCACCGTCCTCCGCCACTGCGCGGCCCCATGTAACGTACTTGTTTTCGGTCTCAGCTGTGAGACCCTCCTCTGGAACTCACTCAACCATAACGGCCGAACAGTTTTTGTAGATGAAAGTGCTTACTTTGTCTCCATTTTCGAAGAAAAATGCCCTGGAATCGAAGCTTACGATGTTCAATTCAAAACAAAAGTCAGCGAATTATACGATTTGATAGAGCGTTACAAATTCCAGGAGAAAAATGAGTGCAGGCCTGTTCAGAATCTTCTCTTTTCAGACTGTAAATTGGCAGTAAATGACTTGCCGAACCTCATGTACGATGTCCCATGGGATGTTAGTGATAGTGTTGGGAATATATTCACTGAGAGAGGAAATGGAGAAGAAATCAACAATTATGATCAGCAACAAAATGAACAAAACCATGATGAAATTTTAAATTTAACAATGAAAATAACTAAAAGAAGATGATCAACTTATCTCATATTTACGTATATTGTAGTCTTTCCTTTTGTAGACTTTGATCTTCCACATAAAGACTTGAAAGTAACCGATGCAAGTAATCAAGAATTTTAATGACATGAAAGGCTCGAACACAATAAAAGTTGTCCTCAAACAATATTTGCCCCTCTCTGATACAAATTTGGTGCTATAAAGTCTTCGACAAATGGTTTGGAGGAAGCGTTCTTGTAGAAATACTGAAACACTAAGGCCATGTTCTCTTTATCGTTTTTAAGTCGTTTTCTGTTTTCGATTTTCCAAAATAGTGAAAACGCGTTCTCTTTCCTATTTTCAAAAACACTTTTTAAAAAAAAAAATTGCACTAAAACACAAAATGACATTTTTACAGTTTTGGGCGTTTTCTATGCAAAAACACCCAAAACAATGGAAAACACGGGAAACGCTCAAAACTCAAAACCGTATCTTCCTTCTCTCTTCTTCCAATCGCCCAAAAATGGAAAACACAGAAAACGCTCCAAACCACGTCTTCCTTCTCTCTTCTTCCAATCCCTCTCGACGCTGGCGACCCACTCAAACACTGCAACCGACGAGCCACTCAAACACTGCTATTTTTATTCCAAGAATCCAACTACAAAATTATGAAGAGTAGAAGCTATGGAGAAGTGTCTGCAAAATGGGTCCCAATTTTCTCTCCCTGTTTCTTCTTTCTTAGCATGTTCTTCACCAACAAGTATGTGTATAGGGATGGCAAAAATCCCCATTAAACCCGATACCCGCGGGGACCCGCCCGAACAGGGAGGAAATTACCCGCTTATTCGGGGATGGGGCGGGGAGTTTCAACCTGGGGCGGGGTCGGGGGGAGGGGTCCCCGCCCCGCCCCGTATAGTTTAATTTTGATTTTTTTTTTTTTTTGAATTTGTTGATTTTATATGTAATGGACTGGACCAAACCAATTGCCCAAGCCCAAGCCCAAAATCTATTATCCTAAATTCCTAATCCCAGCCCTGGGCCCCCAGGTCCCGTCCCAGATTCCAGAAGTGAGAAGGAGAAGGAGCAACCCTAAATGGCGAAATCCCTATTCCCTAATTCATTCCATTTCATTTTCACGTGACTGCGTGAGGCGTGAGCTGAGGAAGAGAACCGAGAGATTACTTTCAATTTCCACCAAAACAAAATTGTGCAATCGTCGTCTCTAGCCGCCGTCCATCATCTCTAGCCGCCAGCGATTTGGTTTTGGTAAGACAAGTTACAGTAACACTGTTTCGACTTTCGATTTCTAATTTTTCGCAGTTTCGGTGCATTCGCGTCAGTTTCAGCTGATAATTTTTTGTTCTTTTTGTGTTAATTTTTTCATTTTCAGTTGTGCTAATTTTCTGTGCAATCGTCGTCACCTATTCATTGTTTGGAGGTACTACAATTTTTTTCATTTTCAGTTGCAGTTTCTTTAATTGTTTGGAAGTACTACATGAGTCAGTGAGTCCCTAATTCCCTATTGTTCCAAACATCATCTGAACCGACCATTGATAGTGATTATGTTTACTTAATTTTTTTATTATTGGATAAATTCTATTTAAGATTAAATAAATCTCCAAGTTCTGCATTCTATTGAAGATTACATACTAGAAGTTGCAACATGAATAACAGAGAGTAGTTTATGGGTTTAATTTGCATATGGGTTTAATTTTAGAGTTGTTGCCTGGGTTGTAGATTTGGTAGTATATAATGTAGTCAATGTAGAAATTGAAGAACAAATAGTAATTAAAAGTGAGTTTATTTGGTAGTATACTTTTTTTTTTCATGTCAGATGTTTGGATCACATGATTCACATCATTGTACACCAGTACCGAGTATTGGAAGTACTCCAGTACGATCAAGTAATAATCCATCGTTGGAAGACTTACCTAGTCAGGCAAACACACAACAAGATCCAATAGATTTGTGTGAGGAAGAGGAGGAGAGCAGTGGACTAGGTAAGAGAAGGAAATTAACTTCGGTAGTGTGGAATCACTTCAAAAAAAAAAGTCATTGATGGGAACGAGAAGGCAATTTGTAACTATTGTGATAGAAAATTAGGGGGTAAAAGTAAGAATGGGACAAAACATTTGCATGATCATATGAAAACATGTCCACGCCGAAATCAAAAGGACATTAGGCAGACAGTATTGAATCCAGTAAAGGGAGCTTGTGCAAAGGTTTCATTGGGTACTTACTCCTTTGATCAGGACATTGCTCGGAAGGAACTTGGAAGTATGATAATCTTGCATGAGTATCCACTTTCAATAGTTGAACACATTGGATTTAGAAGATTTACGAATGCTTTGCAACCATTGTTTAAGAACGTTTCTCGTAACACTATAAAGAATGATATTTTGAAAATTTATGATTACGAGAAATTGAAAGTGATGCGCTTATTGGAGAAGAACAATGGAAAAATTGCAATTACTACATATATGTGGACTTCTAATCAAAAGAAAGGATTCATGGCTATCACTGCGCATTTTATAGATGACGCTTGGAAACTTCAAAGTCGTATTTTGAGGTACTTTGATCTTGCATAAATTATTTAGCTTATTTATATGTACTATTTAAAATTATGTGTCATAATTATGTTGTTTTTATTTTAATATAGGTTCATATATGTGCATTGTCCACACACGTCTGAGGCATTGAGTACATCATTGATGGACTGTTTATTGGATTGGAATATCGACCGTAAGTTGTCTACTTTGACTGTCGATAATTGTACTACAAATGATGTCATGATCAACATTCTCTTAGATAAGCTTTCTAGTAGTTCGCTTTTGTTAAATGGTGAATTTTTCCATATGCGTTGTTGTGCACACATATTGAACTTGATAGTTAAAAATGGTTTGGATATCATTCACTTGAGTGTTGAGAAAATTCGTGACAGTGTTGCATATTGGACAACAACTCCAAAAAGAGTAGAAAAATTTGAGAGTTCTGCACGTCAATTGAAAATCTCTTGTTCCAAAAAGTTAGCACTTGATTGCAAAACTAGGTGGAACTCTACGTACTTAATGCTTCATGGTGCTTTACAGTATAGATATGTTTTTCCTCGACTAAAGCAACGTGAGTCACAATATAGATGTTTGCCTAGTGATGAAGATTGGAAATTGGCGAAAGAGATGTGTGACAGGTTGGAGGTTTTTTTTGAAGTGACTGAAATATTTTCTAGGACTAAGTACCCAATATCAAATCTTTATTTTTCTAATATTTGTGAGATAAAGTTATCAATTTATGATTGGATGAAATCGTCTTATGAGGAAATCAAAATGATGGCTTCAAGTATGATTGAAAAGTTTGAAAAATATTGGAGTGAGATTCATGGAATTTTGGTAGTAGCTAGTGTATTGGATCCAAGATTTAAAATGGAGTTGGTTGAATATTATTTTCCAATGATTTTTGGAAATGAAGTTTCACATCTTGAGGTTGAAAAGATTAGGAAACTTTGTCACAAGCTGCTAAATGAGTACAAAATAAGACATGGATCAAGTGGGAATGTGAATCAATTTTCAAACCAGATCGAGGCATCTACTTCTATAAGCAAAAAAGATCGATTGGCGCAATTTGATTTATTTGTTTCTAATACCACTAATACTGATAGTACGAAGTCGGAGCTTGATATTTTCTTGGACGAGCCTCTATTACCTAGGTCTAATGATTTTGACATATTGGCATGGTGGAATGCAAATTCAACAAAATATCCTTCTTTGCAAAAAGTTGTAAGAGATGTTTTAGCTATTCCAGTATCTACGGTGGCGTCAGAGTCTGCATTCAGTACTAGTGGTAGATTTGTTAGTCCACACAGAAATAGGCTTCATCCAAATACTTTGGAGGCTCTGATGTGTGCTAGAGATTGGTTATGGGCTGACATTCATGGTACAAGAAATACAAATTCCTTTGATTTTCATAATTGTGTTTTTTATTGTTTCTTTACTGCTAACTTGTTTTATTTATTGTTAGAAAATTCACCACCTTCATCGTACTTTGGATGCTGTAGTACACAGTTGAGTGACACTTTGGATATTGAAGATGAGGTAAATTGATTTTTTCTTACATGGACTTGAATATAAATAGTTAAATATATTATTTGTCTAACTAATAATCACTTTTTGCAGTCATCAATTTTTAAGGAGCCTGATATAGATATTCTAGAAGAAGATGACAGCACTTGAAGATCTACAACATGAAATGTTGCATTATGTTATGTTTGCGCGCTATGATAAAATATTTTGGATCTAACGTTTATTTCATTTTTAAGAGTTTTATATTATATTTATTGTATTATGGAAATGTCATATACTTTGCTAATTGCTTTTATGGGTTTTGTAATCATATAACATGACTTTGGATCTAGCATTTATTTCATTTTTAAGGGAGTTATATTTATTGTATTATGGAAATATCTTCAAATACATATATTAAAAGTTGAATTTATAGAGGAGGACGAAAAAAAAAAAAAACGGGGCATAAACGGGGCTGTCGCCCTCCCCTCCCGCCCCGCCTTAAACGAGGGACGGGGCGGGGATGGGGCTGGGACGGGCTTGGCGGGGCGGGGGAGCACTCCCCGTCCCGCCCCGCCCCGTTGCCATCCCTATATGTGTAGTTCAAGAATTTGATTATTTATTTATTTTTATTTTTTTGTATTGTGAATTATCAAGTTTGGGGTTTTAAGATGATTTTACGTTTGATCTGGGTTTTACAGATTGTGGGTTCCATTGGAATCGAACAATCAGCTCGTAGCTCAGCATAGACGTGAACAAGAGCTGCAGATCGTGTCTGAGGATTGCACTACCAAGAAAAAGGTTTGATTTTATAACTAAAAAGCTGTAAACTGGAAGTCAAGTTTTACAGAGTCAGAGTTCTGAATATGCATTTATATGTGGAAATTTCACTAAAAATGTTAAAGATTCAAAATTTGAAAGGTTTTTTGTTTCTGGGTGTGAATAGAAAGCAGCAGGTCAAGATAAGAATGTAATGAATGAGGTGTACAAAACCCATAAAGCAATTCAGTGAGTTGAAAATTCCCTAATTACATTATAAGTTGAATTATTTTTTCTTTTGTTTACTGTAATTTTGCATTTAAAGTGTAAAATATGCTGAATTTTATTGGAGATACATTCAGATCACTGGACAAGTCAATTTTAATGCTTCAGATGGAGTTAGCAGCCACTAGGGGTGTTCAGGAGAAAGGAAGGACTGATAGGTCGGCTATAAATTTCTAACGAGGGGTCTCCAAAAAAGAAGGCATTTGGAACTCTGCTTTCTTAAATGGTACTTTTGGTAAGGAAGATTGTATAACACTAGACAATATTATTGAAGAAAAAGAAATTCGGACTTGTTAACTATAGTGTCAAGTCATTCCTAACATCGCCTATTAAACACGCACAAGAAGTATTATTAATTACATGAGCTTGAAGTTGCAAGAGAATGGAAAGTCATGAAACTTTTTCATATAGCTATGATATGTGAAACACTTGACTGCACATTAAGTTGACTTCATAGTTTTTGACTGTTTGATGCAGCTTGATCCTAATTTCAAACCATATACTGTACAAGGAGACCTGAAATTAGCTATGTCCGGTGAAAATCATAACTATACATCTGAGTCTAGGAGTGAAAATAAGCTGCAATTTGTGGGTTTCATTTGTTTTGCTGTGATTTATGTAAATTGAGGGGGCAGTTAACTGAATTTTTAATTTAAACTTTTCTTTTGTTCAATGAAGTATATGGATAGGATAAAGATGAACACCAAATGACATAAGTGATAATACATAACTATTAGAGATTGAATTTTAGATTTTGAAGTCACAAGGATGAAAAGAAGTTCTTTACATTTGTTGTGATGATGAATGTTATCTTATGACGTTTTGCTATGAAAGTGTTCTATAAATAGATCACTCTACCCACGCTTGCACAGAATTCACCATGAAATGTTCACTTATGTATCAGCTGTTGGGACTTTTTATTAAGTTGCCAAGATTGGGCATTCATAGAAGAATGTATCTGACTGGTTTGTAGAAGTACGTTCGCACACACACACACACGAACATTAGATGCTTCAAACCAGTTGAATTAGATGATGGATACCTCCAGTTAGTGTCTACTGTTGCATATACTTGTGTGGATTTTTTTTGTTTTTTAGTTATCTCTTGTGTTTTTATGGACTAGAATCCTTGTTTAACAATTCTGTGATCTCTTGATTCGTAAGCAACATATGTTGCTCATATAGAAGTGTTTTTCAATTCGTTTATTCAAATACCTTCCTTACAATTTGTTGACTGTGCAGTGTTCATGCTTATGCTGTTTTTTAAAACGGAGGACTGTGCTCAAGCATCATTGGCCCATAATATTGTTGTTGTAGGTTTCCTCTTTGCTTGAAAATATGCTATTGGGGAGTTTTCACTACAGCAATAGAACTAGCATAAACCTAAATACAACCGCGAAAATGTGGATGAAAATGCTGAGGATGTGTGCAGAGCTGTGAAAGTTTCTAAAGAATTACCTTCAGAAATTCTGGATGTTACTACTACTGGAAGATCTATTTGTGTTTTTTAACAAAATATGTAGTATATATACGTGTAAAATAATGGTCTGTGTATAGCTAGAGTTGATGAATAACTTTTTTGTCAATGTAATATATTTGATTGTCAAACTCTTTTGGATATACTTTATGTTGTTGACGGCTGTACATAGGAGGATTTGTCCTCGTGTTGTTAATTTGTTTAGACGATCAAAATTGTATTTGAAAAGAATTGTGAGAGCTAATATGAACTCGATAAGATTGATTTCAAAATATTTATTACCATGTCTACATGATCTAAAATTTAAACTTATTTACAACTTGAGTAGGTTTGGTTGTGACTTGATACTTGTTAATTCTCGTCACAAGTTTCGTACAAGGACAAAAATTACAAGGACACAAATAAGGATTTGTCAAATTTAATTTGATTTGTGTTTTTTATATCTGGAAACAAATATTTCAAGACTCACCAATTTCAAAATTTATATGTTATTTAATACTATATTAACATTAAATTATTAAAATTTATTGAATAATCAAATTTCTTGAATAAAATATTATAAAAAAAATATTCTCAAAATTTCAAAGTAAACGCGTTTTCTATTTTTCATGTTTTGAGAAACAGTTTTTCAAAATGACAAAAAAAACGCATTTTCAGAAACTTCAAAACACACTAAAAACACAAAATACAAAATGAATTTAAAACTCAAAACACAAAACTGAAATACAAAGAAAACAGCTCCTAAATATTTCTACCCAAACTTGAAAACACAATGAGGGAAATATGAATATGGAAGAAGAAAGAAGTTGTTTCTTTTCATTTTGGAATGAAACTTATACTTGTTAATTTTTTTCAACATCTTTACAAGAAATAGGATCATCTATATATAGCCCTCAGAAAATGTATACGAAATGGTGCCAAAATATCTTCAAAAGATACCAAATTCAAAACCCCACAACGGATAAAAACGGCTAAAAAACGATCGAAAATTTGTACCATGCGGCCACATGGTACAAAACATACCGGGACAAAATGTCTCGGTACATGGCCATGCGGCCGGATGGTTCACTCATGCAACCATTAGATCCATTTCTCATTCCAAGTCTCATTTTTATTGTTTTGAACAACAATATCAACAATCCCTCACTTATTCAAAATTCAATAAAATCTCATATGCAAAAATATACAATACCTATGCATAAAGATTAGATATCTTTTGATTTGAATCTAACCATAGTGTAATTCAAACAAATTAATGTCGAAATCAAAGGTAGCATAATGCTTTGAACCAGTTATTCCATATAACAATACCGGTTAGAACACACGCGCGAGTATCACTTGCTCTTAAGTTCCTTAACAAGCTTAGCGCTAATATGGCATTGCGCTCGTCCTTTTCAACAAATTTTTAAGAGATAAACTCCAACTCTCTATTGAGGTGGCACCACCTCGAAGTTTATTTAGGTGAAGTTTTTCCAGTACCTTTGTTGCTTTTTAGAGATACTTGTACTCCGTATTGAACTTCATTAAGAGTTTATAACTCAACCCTCACTTCGGTAACAACCAGTATTATATAATTAGGATAAGGTTATTGCTTATTTTATAATGTTGAAACTTTCTACATATCGAATGACTTCTTGTTACCCTTCGAACCTGTGGATTATTACCTTTTGAGTAATGGCAGATAGGGTTACCATCATTGGTGAATCTTTCGTTTTAAGAGTTTCAACCATATCTTACTCGAAATAGATATTACTAAATCTCTACTTAAAGATTTAGATTAACCATCCTCTATGTTCTTTATTGTTTTAACATAATTTAGGAAAATTATTTCACTCTTGAATAAGTTTCCTTATGTAGTTATGTTTTAGACTCATATGCCTAGATTTTCCATTACATATGACTTAGTATCTCATCAAATATAGCTAATCAATGATTGAATCATTTGATAGATACAAATTGTCAACCCACCAAGAAATCTTTTTACGAAATCATATGCTTCTCACTAGCTTTATGTAAAGCTTCATCAATTTTCACTTATGGTTGGATGATTTTTATTAAACACTACGCAATCAATCATATTTACTAGTGTATTTCAGAATCATGAGTGTTCAATATTTTATTGAACATCGTAATGCATTTCAACTTTATGAATATTATCAAAGTATTCTAGTTGCTTTTACATACCCAAACAAATGCCATAATTGGCTTTCAACCCATCACAACCATTTTAAACTAGTGTATATCATCCTTATAACTATATAAGGGCTCTATTACTTTTTCACTTCATAGACGTTCTTCTATGAGGTATAAGGAAATGTAACTTTTAATTTAAGTTACCCCCACAATTCCTTAATAAGGAATACATATGCAATCTAGTAAAGATGCATCCACAAATTTTGATCTTTCTCATATAAGTTCATAAACATTAATGTTAACCCCCACATTTTGGGTTATACTTGAATTTAGAATTTATCAACTCTTTGATAGTTCATTTCATTATCAAATAGATAATGTCTTTATCAAATGTTTCGAGAAAATTTAAGTACTTCGTCAATCCTCAATATATTTCAATTGCACACAATGTATTGTACATGAATTACATTTAATTTGATCAAGGTCTTCTCATAGACGACTAAAAATTTTCAATGATAAACCAATTTTAATTGGTTTCACGCATTGTAATATATAGTACAATGAAGAGTGCTAAGCATCATCATTCACAAGAATTGCAATTTCTTCAAATATATGCAATTTATCAATCTTTTGATATTTCACAGAATGGTATAATGTCATGTCAAATCACGACTATCATATACATATTGCATAAACCATCTCATTTTATTGAGCCTATCATTATTAACTAAAGTTAATATCATCTCAAAAGACATGAAATCAATCAACTAATTCACCATGTTAATTTCGTACTCCAATATAATAAATAGTGATGAAAATTCATGAAAATGAATTCATAATTCTAAACATTCAATTATTTCTCGTAAAACTATTGAATAAAATTTATGTACATACCATAATACACATATGCAAAATGGTAATCTTCTTGATGATCATAAAACCCACACTTAATGTCACCAAAGATTATAAGACATTTCATTTATATAGATTCTAGAATATTTCTTAATATTCTACTCAAGTTTTTCAAGTGATTTAAGCAACTTAATTCACATTACTAAATAATAATTTTCATTTTGACAGAATCTCATCATTTTTCAAATCTTCCATGTTGACACAAGTCAGTCAATGCATTGCTTATTAAACACAATATCTGAATCATAAACAGTCAATGTTTACCAGTTTCGGCAAACAATTACTCACATGTATATTCTAACTAGAATGTGCAAATCCGGACAAAAATTATGCACAAATACACTTTTCCACATTGCAGTAATGCAGGCATTCATATATTCTTTTCCATCAACAGCTATTATTTGATCATAATAATATACTCCACAAAAAATAGTTATTTTCCATTATCATGTATCAGCACCAACTTTAAAACTGATGTTTAATCAGTTTTATGCATATAATCAGATTTAATATTTTGCGTGAAGATCGAACATAATTTCAACTTACCAAAAACGGAATTGGAGATAAAGTCGAACACTTGATGTCAGATTGAATCCGTTCATTCTTCAAAGGAATATATTTCTTTCCAAACAGTCCACATAAAATTTTATTCGTCATTCTTGTTGTTGACATGGTGATTTCACTCTACTTTGCACAGAATATCGTTTGAGATTGTTGGGAATATTTTCACTAAGAGAGAAAATGGAGAAGAAATCAACAATTATGACAAGCAACAAAATGAACAAAATCGTGATGAAACTTTAAATTTAACAATGAAAATAACTAAAAGATGTGATATGAATGCAAAATGCATAGTTTTTCCTCTTTATTTAATATGCTTTATGATTATTTTATGTCAAAATATATTTATTAATCTCATATTTTGGTTTAGGTGACAATTTGATGGATATAGCATAATTTGGAATAAATAAGTGGAAAAAGATCAAAATAAAAGAAATCGAAGGTTCGAGGATTAAAGTGCAAATAATCAAAAGCCATACTGAACCTCACAATGAAGATTTGAGAGTGTTAAAAGTCAATTGAATAAAAAAAGAAGTCAAATGGATGAAATATCGTCAAAATAGGGTCACAAATCAATTTCCAATCGAAAAGTTATGCATTGGATTTTCAGTCTCAATTTTAAACCCACTTTTGACATGGTAAATTATCAAATTGAAAGATGGTATCTAAAGTAAAGTTGTAGTTCTTTGAGTTAGCTTTTTAATGTATTTTGAATCGACTCAATCAGATATCGAGAGAGGAAGATATGACCAAAATACTGAAAGCTATCCAACTGTGTACTAGGCGCCCGCCCAAGCGCTCGCCCGACATTGAATTTCAATACAGAAATGAAATATTTTGTATGGGCAGCTGCCCCATTTTCTACTGGGCGCCCACCTAGGCCAAATCGGGAAAAAAATTTTGGTTTCTTAATTTAAATCAACTACCTATAGAAACAACTAAAAATACATATTTTAAAACCCCAGAACGAACGAAAAACATACCAAAATGCCTCCAACCTATGTTCTGTTTATTTTTCTTAGATATATCATGTGTCACTAACTCTTGGTACTTGATTGAAGGATACCGAAGCCTTGGAAAAACATTATAACTGTGAGATCCACATATTTTTATTGTTTAATTTATATTTTCAGTATTGAATATTTTTCTATGCATAATTTTATGATTGCCGTATTTGATTGCTAAGAGATATATTAGTTTTTCATATATTACAATATATATAGTTAAGTTAAATCTCAAATTCGTAATTGTTTGAATCATTTAATTTGTGAAACACTAAGATTTGATAATAATCTGCAATAAATATTATTGAATTTTAAGAAGAATGTTTAAATAGATTGAATACAACCGCTGGTGTTTGTATTATCTAGTTCATCGATTTCTCTATTATCTAAAACTGTTATTAAATTGAATCTTTAGCGCTGGGTTGAGATTATTTGATAATTATGGTTAATTAGAACACTGATTTCTGATTAACTAAAATTAAGGAAAAATAGGAATTTATTCCATCGATGAATATTGTGAATGTAGGTAGATTATTCTTTGTGGATTGATGAATAGTTATAAATCTTCAATGGTGGAAGTTGACTTTGATCAAGACTCCTTTCATTGGTCTAATACAACTCGTTAATTTACATTGTTATTCGTTATAAAATTGATGTCGTTAAAAACAAACCCCCCCAATCGTTATAAGAAGCATAAACTGTTGAATTGCGTACTTTTCGTGTGATGGACCTTTACTTCCATTACTACATTAGTTTTAGAGGTTTAAGAACTATTTTTGGGTGCCTACGACAGCACACCAAGATGATAAACTTATCTCATATTTACGAATATTGTAGTATTTCCTTTTGTAGACTTTGATCTTCCACATAAAGACTTGAAAGTAATCGATGCAAGTAATCAAGAACTTTAATGACATGAAAGGCTCAGACATGATAAATGTTGTCCTCAAATGATATTTACCCCTCTCCGATACACATTTGGTGCTTAAAGGTCTTCCGACAAATGGTTTGGAAGATTAATCAAGCCTTGCTGTAGAAATACCAAAGCACTAAATATTTCTACCCAAAGAAATAAGTTGTTTCTTTTTATTTTGGAATGAATCTTATACTTGTTATGTTTTTTCAACATATTTACAAGAAATAGGATTATCTATATATAGCCCTCAGAAAATGTGTACGAAATAGTGCTAAAATATCTTCAAAAGACACCAAATTCAAAACCACAACGGATAAAAAACGGCCGAAAATTTGTACCATTGTACCATGCGGCCGCATGGTACAAACCTATGCGGCTGCATGGTTCACTCATGCAGCCATTAGATCCATTTCTCATTTCAAGTCTCATTTTTATTGTTTTGATCAACAATATCAACTGATAGATGGGCCGAGCAAACACTCCCCGTCAGCGCTAGGAGGACGACGGCGATATTACAGCACAGAGAATTGGAGAGTGTGTGCAGTTTAGAATTTCTGTGCAGAGAAAATTTGGACTCTATAGACTTGTTGGGCCATTTGTGGTGGGAAAAATGAATGCTACTGAGATTCAATTTTGCCCTAATTTTGGTTCTTCATCGTCTCCTCTTGAATCAATTTCATACATTGAAGATGATTTAAGAAAGCATCGCTGATAGCTCTTTTATTCCTCTCTTGATTAGAACTGGCTAAAAATGTTTAATGGGAATCATTGAATAATATTGACAGTCTAAAATTATGTGAGCTAATGTCCAATTATTGAATACTGCATGTTAAACATAAGTGTAATATTTATGCATTTTTCAAGTTTCATATACTAATTTTCAAGTTACAACCATTATGCAATAATTAGATTTTGGGTTTACATTTTTTTGGGGGGAAAATTCATAAGTAAGAGGATAAGCATCTCATATTTCAAAATTAAGAAAAAAAGTTTGGAATTTCAAAAATCAGATTTTTATTAAAACTTATTATTAATTAATTAATTAATTAATTAATTAAATATAATGGTGTCATAATTATACAATTAATGGTCACAGGTACATAATTAATTGGTCACGGATTATTTTTGAGATCACAAATCAAAAATTTTATAGGTCACGAATTATTTCGAAGTCACAAATCAACAATTTTATACGTCACGAATTATTTCGAGGTCACAATTGAAAAATTTTATAGGTCACAATTTGTTTATCGATCACATATCAAAATTTTTGGAAGTCACTAATTATTTCGAGGTTACAAATCAATAATTTTATAGGTCACACATTGTCGAATTTTAAGGTCATGGATAGTCCATTATGCGGTCACAGCTAGTCTAATCTTTGACCACCGTCAACAGGTGTGACCACCAATTCAACGTTGTCTCTAACAGCATCACCACCATCGTCCACCGCCACCACTACACCAACAGTACCTACGAAACCACCAGATACACTACCATCACCCACCTCCACCGCGGCTAGAAACCACCACTACCACAGCCAGATATACAAAAAAAAAAAAAATAGATGCAAAATCGCCAACACCCCACAACCACCATCACCTCATTGCCACCCCCACGAACACCGTCTCTAATCTGAAACTCACAAACATAAACAAAAAAAAAGCCCAAAAACCGCCACAACCACCACCTCCACCCAAAAGATCTACCAAAAAATCAGATACAAAATCGCCAACAGCCGACCTCACTATCGCCGTCACCACTTCCACCATCGCCACCATTCACACCATCATTTTCAACCACCGCCACAACCACCATTTTCAAGTCAGATTTGCGCAAAAACCAACCACTGTATGGTGTGCAAAATCAGATTAAAATCCTTTGCAGCTCCCATGAAGAGAAGCTCCACTGCGGTGGCGCTACCAGTTGTGGGCATCACCGCTGCAGCTCCGATCGTGACGTTGTAGCCCCCAATGTGGCTCACGATCGTGATGATTGACGAGAGAGAAGAATGGAGACTGAGAAGTCAGGAAGAGGGATCGCCACAGCAGCGGCGACGATGGTGGCGTCACAGCACTGACGGCGGTGGTGGCATTTTCATTAGAGAAGACGACATGAAGGATAGAGAGAGAAATGAGATGGGAGAGGAGGGTTGAAGAGAGAGAGAAAGAGATGGAGAGATGAGAGAATTAGGATCAGTGACGTGAGGTAGACAAATTAGTTTTGAATTGTTATATTAGTAAAAATATTTATTTCATATATATTAATTAATTAAAAATATCTGATTTTTGAATAAGTAAACTTTGTACCTGATTTTTTAAGTTGGATCTTTAAACATAGGGTTGGGTGTAATTTTCACTTTTTTTTCCCAGCTTGTAAACAAAATTGGGCCGGACGTGTTCTATTCCCAATCCAACTAATTTTTTTGGATATTAGTAAACGAAATCGATGAGACCAAATTTAATTATGAAATCAAATCGGATTCCGTTCAATACCATAATTAATTTTTTTAACATTTACAATTATACTACAATCAATGACATTTTAAATTTTAACTCTTACAAAATAACATAATATAATTTAAAAAAATACAAACAAGAAGTTGTCTATAAGATCCATTTGCCAATGAAGAAGGATGAAAAGGACATAGAAATGCTTTAAAATACAAGATTTAATGGTGTGGTTTGTGTGGATCTTGAGGAGCAAAGATGAAGTTGTGAGAGAGAAGCGACTAAAAACGAGGGCACAAGTTAAACCTAAATGACAAAATGAGTGAGTTTTAAGTGAATTGAGAAGTGAAGTTGGGTTTGAGCTGAAATTTATTGGAAAAAAATATTTTGGTCTCAAGTTGAGCTTGGCCATTGTGAGTTGGAACATGGGGCACTTACTGTTAGTCAATTAATTAATTGACAATTTTTTTAAAATAATAAGAATTTGACTTATTCAATATAAAAAAAATTAGGGAGATTTGATTCTTATTCGATTCTTGATCTAGAACCAAGAATGAAACTAAACTCGTCGGTTCTCGAATTTAGTACCCACCTAAGAAGAATTGAATCGATCCGCTTGGTTCAATTCGGTTCGAAAGTTTTATCCCGCCCTAAACGAAATTATAAACATTTTATAAAAATTAAAGTTAACGTTAACAATTAATTTTAATATCTCACATATTTCAGAATTTTTCATCAATGTTTCAATTATACAAATCAACTTTTATCGAAATTTACTAAAAACTCTGATTTATCACCAACAATGTTGCATGCTATTATTTACAACGTTTGTCAATTGCCAAAACATCTCTCTCTCTCTCACTCTCTCACTCATGGGACTTAAGCATTTTGAGTGAGGAGCGTCCTTAATAATTAAATCTTGGATTTTAATGGTTCTACTTTTGATACTTGTTGGCCCAACTAAGTTGCAACGAATTGATTCGAAGAAAAAAAATGTTAGATACATGTAAGTAGACCTAAAGTTTTTTAAGTCAATATTACAAAAATAACTGATGCAATTGAGAACCAAACCGCTTTATATCTTGTACCGGTCGTGGAATTCGAAAAAGACGAGTTGATCAAGGATTTTTGTTCGAGGGACAAGAGGAAGAATGAAACAAAATAAGAAACCTCTGCCTTTATCTTTTCTTTGCCGTATTCTTTAAGTCAAATCTTTCTCCACGAAGATGTTCTTTCTTAGTGTCATTATCTTCTCTTCCTCACTTCGGGAAAGTAATTAATATCGATCTCGACAAAAATAAAATAGGAGCCAATTAATATTCGTCTCCTGCATTCTTAGGTTGTTGCTCATTCGATGTATGCACAAAACATATATCATCTAGAATAATCTAAAAGTTACTAAAAACTCGAGATTACAAACTGTAATTTGACACCATTCTTTTCTTGACAAATTTGACGCCATTTTAGAATAAAGTAACGTTCTACTATTTTACTTGTCAAACACAATATTACAAGCTTAACTCAATTACAAGGAATTTACATCACATGGGATTTGGGAAGGTCAAATAATACTAGCATAAATAATAAAGAAAGTGTTAATAATGCATCAAGACATTAAGCTCCTGTTTGACACTCTTTTTTTCTCATTCTCATTTTTTTCTCATTCTTCCTTTCAACCACATTCTTCAAATAAAATAATAATACACACAAATCTAAAAAATTTCATCATTTTTCCACCACACATTCTTTAATCAATCACTATTTCAAAAATTCTTTTCTCATTAAAATGAGATTCAGACACCTGCGTCTGGGAGACATTTTGGCCAACTTTTAATACATTTTTTGACCGTTTAAAAGGTCGGTGGGGCCCAATTTTGCAAAAAATGCTAACTGCACAACAAGCAAAATAACGGATTAATCAAAGACCGATTTTATGTGGAAGGACAAAATTGATAATTCACTTAATTTAGTCAAACATAAAAGCTCCTCACTGACACACACACACACACACAATTGTATAACCGCTATAATTCAGCTAAAAAATTGATACAAAATGTGAAACATACCGACATTAAATTAGACACTTGTGTCAAAAAATCATGTCACATGGGTAGATCGAGTAACATATATGTGAAGTTGCGATTTCCTTATCCGCTTAGTCATTCTATTGTTGTCCTCGCGTAAATAAGATTCACCAATATCGTAAACGACTCTAAAATCTAACCATAAAAACAATAGAATTGCCTAGAAAACAACAAAAATAATGATGAATTTAGTCTTCTTTTGAAGTTAACTGCATAAATTCTTTTACTAAACTTAGTTTATTGACATTTATAGAAACGCCTAGTGAAATAGTATTTTTTTTTTTTTTTTTCTTTTAACCACCGTATAATGGGTTTTAAGTGCGTGTTTACCCATTTTATCAAAATTGAATCCTGGTCTCCCTTCATGTTTCATTTTATTTTATTAAAATTCTACTTTTCAATGAATAAGTGAATAGTATTTGTGAGTCTATAAAATATGAGATTAAAGTTAATGTTTTGCTTTATAAACTATAGGAGGAGAAAATAAAACCGAGACAAATGAACAAGTCGTCGCCACTTACTTCCCTCTTTTTCAATGATTGAGCAGTTTTGTAGTGCATTTTGTATTGCATTATAATCTTCTTATAATTTAAAGGTTAAAATCAAATTTTAATTTTACTAGTACATTTCTTAAAATTCACAATTATTGCCGACTTATCCGTCACTCATTTTATTGAAATTTATGTACTCAATGTTCACGTGTTACATTCTTCAGGACCTTTGTTGCAATTATTCTATCTGTCCTTACTTGTATCTGTTTCATAGTTTAGGACTTAGATGGGATTTAACCTTTCTCTTTCTGTTATGTTTGTTTCTTCAGCCGTGTATATATCTTGGATGGTGAGCTCATTTTCAGTTGAGATTTTGGAATAAAATTGAAATCTCTATTCTTCGAATTTCGATTTCTTCATGGTATCAGAGCTAAAAGATCTTGGAGATTGGATCTAATGCCTTTTGATTATTAGTGATTTGAAATACTACAGTTGAAATGGCTGATGAATTCGAAGAAGGGAATGATTCAGAAATAAATGGAGATCAACGAAATGGAGGTCGTCGCGAAGCCGATGAAGGAGATCCACTTCAGTTAGGTAACTCTGATCACCCAGGGATGTCGCTTGTTACAGTGCCTCTTACTGGGAAGAATTTTCTGGCTTGGAGTAGGTCGATTAAAATTGCACTTGGTGCAAAAATGAAGCTAGGGTTCATCGATGGCACCATTGAACCTCCAGCTAAGAATTCACCTCAATTTGTGAAATGGAACAGAGTCAATTGCATGATAACTTCATGGATTTTAAATTCTATTTCAAAAGACATAGTTGAAGCTTTTTTATACACTACCTCTGCTAAAGAGTTATGGAATGAGTTAGAAGAGAGATTCGGAGGTTGTAATGGTCCACAACTATACCAGATACAAAGGGAAATCTGCTCAATAACACAAGGTAGTCAATCAGTATCTCAATACTACACTAAATTGAAAGGTCTATGGGATGAATTAACATATCTCATGCCTCTGCCTGAATGCACCTGTGGCTCAGCCAAGACAGTGTCAGATATAACTTCATTTAACAGATTGATGCAATTTCTCATGGGATTAAGTGAAGAATATGAACAAATTCGAAGTCAAATTTTAGTTATGGAACCTTTACCTGCTGTTAACAAGGCTTATTCTATGATTCAAAGGATTGAAAAACAGAAAGAGGTACACATAGCCTTTGGTAATGAGACTGAAATGAGTGCTATGTTTTCTAGAACAAACAATCTGAAGAAAGATCAGGCAGCTAGACCTATAGGAGGAAAAAATTATGATATGGTAAAGAGGGAGAGACAATTATTATATTGTACTCACTGCAAAATTAATGGTCATAACAAGGATGGTTGTTTCAAACTCATAGGATATCCAGAATGGTTCAAACAATTAAAAAATCAACATAGATCTGGACCTATGCGATTTTCAAACATGGCTGATACTCCACTGGGAACCAATCAGGAAATGAAGGATAAGTTGCAGAACCATAATCTTTCAGAGATGATACAGCATGAACTGGTGAAGATGATGAAAAGAAACAGCAGAGATGACACGGTTAATTTTGCTCATGTTGGTGACTTCGCAGGTTCTGTTCTCAAACCTGAAACCATTCTGACTTTAAGTGCTTCAAACCTTTTAGAAATAGGTTCTTGGATATTGGACACTGGAGCATCTAATCATATGTGTAGCAATTTTAATCTGTTTAAAACACCTGAACAATGGATATCTGCTATTCCAGTTTATCTTCCTGATGCATCCATCAATTTTGTTCAACACACTGGAGACATCATTATCCATCCTACTATTGTCTTAAAAGATGTTTTACATATTCCTACCTTCAAGTTCAATTTATTATCTGTCAGCAAGCTGACAAAACATTCGAGGTTGAAACTCATTTTTTATGATAACCATTGCATTTTACAGGACCATCGGACTGATGAAATCAAAGCAGTTGGTAGACTTTTCAGGAATCTCTATATCCTAGATCAAGCCTATTTTTCTCCATCAATTCTAAATAAATTCAAAGTTTCTATTTGTAATTCTGTTTCTTCTCAATGTAATAATCTACCTGTATCATCAAACCTTGTTATTGACAGATCCTTGAATCTTTGGCACAAGAGATTTGGTCATGTTTCTACTAAAGCTATGAAACATTTAGATATCTTGAGTGCTTGTAATGATGATTGTCCTCCATATTGTGATATTTGTGCCATATCTAAACAAACAAGGTTACCTTTTCCAACCAGTTCGATTCAAACCACACTGGTAGGGGAACTGATTCACATAGATCTATGGGGACCCTACAAGCAAGCTTCCATTTCCAGGGCACATTATTTTTTAACCATCGTTGATGACCTAAGTAGAGCCACTTGGACATTTCTTCTCAAACATAAGACTCAGGTTTTACAGACTTTCAAGGCCTTTCACCAATTTCTTCGAAATCAATTCCACATTGATATTAAATCTGTTCGATCTGATAATGGCACAGAGTTTGTTAATTCTGATTTTAGAAAATTCCTTGTTGATAATGGTATAATACATCAAACGACTTGTGTTTATACACCTCAACAGAATGGTGTTGTAGAGAGGAAGCACAGACACTTATTACAAATTGCGAGAGCTCTCATGTTTCAAGCAAACTTGCCTAAATTCTTTTGGGGGGAATCTATTCTGATGGCCACATACATTATAAATCGTTTACCTACTCCAATTCTTAACTGGAAAACACCGTTTCAGATCCTCCATAACAAACTACCTTCCTATCAAAATCTCAAAGTTTTTGGGTGCCTTTGTTATGCTACTAACTCTCAACCTTTCAAGGATAAGTTCTCTCCTAGAAGTTTTAGGTGTGTTATGGTGGGTTATAGTCATGGTACCAAAGGATTCAAGGTTTATGACCTTAAAAGACGACAAATTCTGGTTTCTCGAGACGTTGTCTTTCATGAGAATGTCTTTCCCTATAGAGTCAATTCCAATTCAGATCAGAATTTACCTCTCCCTATTCCAATGTTTGAACATCATCAAGATGATCCTATTCCTGCTGAAGCCTCTGTTTTTCCTGTTAGTCTGCCCCCTGCTGCTGATAATCACAATGATGGTTCCTCATTCTCTACAGACATGTTACCTGCGAGTGATTCTGGTCCTATTCAACCTTGCATCAGGAGGAGCACCAGACAAAAAATTCCACCTATATGGATGCAAGATTTTGTGTCCAATCTCACCCAAACATCTGAAATTCCTACTTCTGCCTCCAATCATCCAAACACTGCCTCTTCAACCTTCACCCTTAACACTTTTCCATACTATACTTCACCTTGTTTTCACCCCACATATGTTGACTACCTGGCTAACATTACCACTATCCAAGAACCTACTTCATACAGGGATGCAAGCTCACAGAAGGAATGGTCTGAAGCTATGAGAGCAGAACTTGATGCTTTGGAGAAAAATGAAACTTGGGAGTTGACCTCTCTGCCTTCTGGAAAGAAGCCTATAGGTTGCAAATGGGTTTTTAAAGCAAAATTAAAGGCTGATGGCACTCTAGATAAATGTAAAGCGCGATTAGTTGCAAAGGGTTTTAATCAAATTCCTGGTATTGATTTTTTTGAGAGTTTCTCTCCCGTGGCCAAACCAGTAACTATCAGATTATTTATTGCTATTGCTACTGGAAAATTTTGGCCTATTTGTCAACTTGACATTAACAATGCATTCTTGCATGGTCTATTAGATGAAGAGGTATATATGTTACCACCTGAGGGTTATCACCAGGCTGCTACTGGACAGGTTTGCAAGCTAAAAAAATCTCTTTATGGTCTGAAACAAGCTAGCCGCCAATGGAATTCTGAATTAACTAAGCATCTCATCACTTTTGGTTTTCACCAGTCACAGCATGATCACTGCTTGTTTACTATGAGCACATCATCTTCCTTCACTGCTCTTCTGATTTATGTCGATGACCTGCTCATTACTGGTAGTGATGAACTAGAAATTGATCGTGTTAAGGCATCTTTGCACAAGGCTTTTACTATCAAAGATCTGAATTATGCTAAGTATTTTCTTGGTATTGAAATTGCACGATCCACAGAGGGCACTTACCTAAATCAGAGGAAGTATGCTCTTGATATTATAACGGATGCTGGTCTACTGGGCGCTAAGTCTACTTCTACACCGTTACCTCAGGGTCTAAAATTTTGTTCTTCTGATCAGGATCCTTTTTCAGATCCTGAACGATTTCGAAGACTCATTAGCCGTTTGCTTTATCTTACTCTCACCAGACCTGATTTAACTTTTGGTGTGCAGCAATTGAGTCAGTTTATGCAAAATCCTTCTGTTACTCACTGGAATTCTGCTTTACATATTTTACGTTATGTTAAAGGTACTTTGTCCAAAGGATTGTTTTTCCCTGTCACTAATTCGTTTGTTCTGGAAGCTTTCAGTGATGCGGATTGGGCGACTTGCCCAGACACTCGCCGTTCTTTAACTGGTTATTGCATTTTTCTTGGTGGCGCATTAGTCTCCTGGAAAACCAAGAAGCAGACCACCGTCTCCAGAAGCTCAGCTAAGGCAGAATACAGAAGTCTGGGTGCCACTGTTTGTGAGTTGCAGTGGATTCGTTACATTCTTCAGGATTTCAACATCGTCATTTCTCTTCCTGTTTCCCTATGGTGCGACAATCAGGCAGCCATCCACATTTGTGCTAATCCCGTTTTCCATAAGCGCACCAAGCATCTTGATATAGATTGCCACATTGTTCGAAACCAGTTCAAGCTCGGATTTGTTCTTCCTCGTCATGTTTCCACTAATGATCAACTTGCTGATCTTTTCACCAAGTCTCTCTCAGCTCCTCAGTTTCGGTTTTTACTCTCCAAGTTGGGCTTGATGGATTTCCATCAATGTCCCACTTGAGGGGGGGATATTGAAATTTATGTACTCAATGTTCACGTGTTACATTCTTCAGGACCTTTGTTGCAATTATTCTATCTGTCCTTACTTGTATCTGTTTCATAGTTTAGGACTTAGATGGGATTTAACCTTTCTCTTTCTGTTATGTTTGTTTCTTCAGCCGTGTATATATCTTGGATGATGAGCTCATTTTCAGTTGAGATTTTGGAATAAAATTGAAATCTCTATTCTTCGAATTTCGATTTCTTCACATTTCTATCAAATTATAATTTCAATAGCTTATAATGAAACAGAACAAACCCTAAATAGGGTTATGACTTATGAGTTGTTATAATTCACATGAAAATCATGCAATTTTTGACGCAACACCGTTATTATAATAACTATGCAGTGAAAAAAAATCAATAACGTTTGCACGATTTTACTGCTTAATTTCTTTTAAAAAGAAAAATTTTCAAAACATTTTTTATTCTTTGAAATGCTTGTTATATAATTCATGAAAAATGCTTAGGCTAATTAATTTGTAATCAATAATCTGGATTCGTAACCAAGAGACCTGCCTCAAACATTGCCTTACTTTTAGCTACACCACCTGAACTTCATATTCTTATTTCCATGGTGGATTGGGAATCTATAAATACTTCCTTTCAATTTCATGAATCCCCATTCCCCTTCCTATTTTCATTTTTTCAGTTGGGACAATCCCAACAATCCCCATTTTGTCCCTTTCTCTCACCCCAACCCCCTCAACAATGGCTTCTCCCAAACCATTTTTCTGCATTCTTTTCCTCTTATTTTCCCTTTCCGCCGCCCTGGACATGTCCATTGTGAAATACAATGAAAATCATAACATGGGTTCCCAGGATGATATCACGGCGTTGTACGAATCGTGGCTTGTGAAACATGGGAAGGTGTATAATGCTTTGGGCGAGAAGGAGAAGCGGTTCGAGATTTTTAAGGATAATTTGAGGTTTATTGAGGAGCATAATTCTGTAGACCGTACATATAAAGTTGGGCTGAACCAATTTGCTGATTTGACAAACGAGGAGTACCGGTCCATGTTTGTTGGAGGTAGGATGGAGAGGAAAACCCGGCCGGTGAAGGCCGGGAAGAGTGATCGGTTTAAGGCCGGTGAGGAGTTGCCTGATTTTGTTGACTGGAGAGAAAAAGGCGCCGTCGCTCCGGTCAAGAATCAAGGACACTGTGGTTAGTTTTGTTTTCTTTAACAGCATGAAGTTCTCTATATTGGTGCTTGCTTGTGATTATGGTCTTTTTCTATTTCACATAGGTATGACATATAATAGTCTTACATTTTACATTTCCAATCAAATGACTATTTAGCCAAAATACATGCAACCAATCTTCATAATTTGGTTTAAACAGATAGCCTTGCAAGATTAGTAGATGATTATCTTACCGTCTTCCTAATATGCAATACCTTAAATAATTCTTGAGAAATTGAGCATGGCATATGGTTCTTAGTTCTTCAGCGGACTTCAAACAAAAAAAAAAAAAAATCAGTGTAAATTTTTGGTGCAGGGGAGTGTTGGAACGGTTCAAGTTTTTGCAGCAGTTCCGTTGTAGTTATCTAGTTCTTATTGGTAAAATTATTTAGCGTTTTACAGCACGATTTCAAAGTAAAGAGAAATATTACTTACATAAGTTGTTCTTTAATGAAGGGAGTTGCTGGGCATTCTCAACTATTGCGGCTGTTGAAGGAATAAATAAGATTGTAACAGGTGAGCTGATAACTTTGTCCGAGCAAGAGCTGGTTGATTGTGATAAGATGTATAACCAGGGATGTAATGGGGGTCTTATGGACTATGCCTTTGATTTCATCACTAAAAATGGTGGCATTGATAGTGAAGAAGATTACCCTTACCAGGCACTAGATGGCAGGTGTGACCAATCTCGGGTATGTGTTGTAATGAAATTGTGTGAAGAGGGTATCAGTTTTTTTTTCAATTACTTTGAACTTTGTTTTCACCTGATAAACACAAGCCTTTGGTTGGTCAGTCAACTAATTTACTTTTGCCTTTCCTTTAGAAAAATGCTCGGGTTGTCTCTATCAATGGTTATGAAGATGTTCCACAAAATGATGAGCTATCACTTAAGAAGGCCGTGGCACATCAACCAGTTAGTGTTGCCATTGAAGCTGGGGGCAGGGCTTTCCAACTCTATCAATCGGTACGATATGGTCGTGCTCTTTTGTTTATGCATGATTAAAAAAACTTCCAAATATGTTTTATAGAGTGGACTAAGTTACAATCTAATTATTAATGTGTAGTCTTCTTTAGTACTGCATACCAAACATGCACTTATTGACTGTATCTTTACATTGACGATGATGAGTTCATGTAGGGCATCTTTACCGGAATCTGTGGAACAGAACTAGACCACGGTGTAGTTGCCGTTGGATATGGTACAGACAATGGAGTAGATTATTGGATCGTGAGGAATTCGTGGGGTCCAAGTTGGGGAGAGAATGGATACATTAGGCTTCATCGCAATGTGGCTAATACCACCACTGGGAAGTGTGGAATTGCAATGGAGGCATCATACCCCATCAAGATCGGTCAGAACCCTCCTAATCCCGGCCCTTCCCCTCCAGCTCCCGTGAAACCTCCCACAGTGTGTGATGATTACTACACATGCCCCGAGGGAAGCACCTGCTGCTGCGTGTACCAGTTTGGAGACTTATGCTTCGGTTGGGGATGCTGCCCGTTCGAGTCTGCTACCTGCTGTGATGACCACTACAGTTGCTGCCCACACGACTATCCTGTCTGTGACATTGAAGTCGGGACTTGCCTGATGGTAAATTTACTATTTTTTCTTTTATCATTCCCCCCCACCCGTCCGTTATTTTGCACGAACTATTATAATATTTTTATCAAAGTTTATTCCGATATTTTCTTCATAACGTTATTTAACAGAGCAAGGGCAACCCCCTGGGCATAAAAGCATCAAAACGAAGCCCTGCTGTGCCGAATTGGGCTCGTCTGCAAAGTGGTTGGTAGGTCAGCAGCAAGTGATTAACTATCAAATTATTTGGGATGTGGGTGATTGAAAAGATTATAAATTGGGGATGAAAGTTTATTTCTTGAAGAGCTACTTTCAAAAATTGTGGGAGGGAATCTTGGAATGTGATCTGTTCATGCTTGTTAAGCTGTTTAGATCCCTACTTGCTCTGGACAAATTAGCATTTCAAATTGTATCTTTGTAAATAGTTTCGTAGTTTTAATAAAATAATTTGACAAAAACATACGTTTCATATTCTGATCTTGCTCGTGATGACAAAAGAACTTACTTGTGTCTTTCTTAACGACTTGAATGATGCAACATACGTAATAAGAAGAAAGAAATGATAAAATTTGATAATCATAATATAATTCAATGTATCAAATATATTAATTATATTCGCAATTATTTTGTAGTCACGATGGCATGAGAAAAATCAATGAAGAAACACGATATGGAAACCAAAATAAAAGAGGAAATCGCTGATTTTTCTTCACTATTGCAGCCACTTTTTTCTTCTCCAAAAGGTCACGTTTTTCTCACTTTTTCATACACAAATTAAATACTAAATGGATAGGGCAAAGACACCATATATATAGGCTATGTTATGCTTTAGTTGGATCAATAAAAGACTAAATAGGTCAAGATTCAAAGTCATCCAAGAGGTAATATATATGGGCTGTAAGTGATATTAATTGTTTAAGTTACTTTTAACGACTCACGTTGTTTTCGGGTCGAGCTTTTGGGCTTGATTGTTAGTAATGATTTAATTTATTGGCCAATGTCTATGAAATTTAATCCAACGTTTACATCATAACTCGGGATTCATTGGGTATCAAAATTCAACACTTACTTTAATCACCAAATCCATCCATCAAGTATTTCATAAATTTGTAATGTGTCTCACCTTTCCATACATCAATCGACTTGCATTTATATATTTTATACTATGTAGGATGTATTGGCTTAATGGAAGATGGGATAACAATGGTGTGTTTGAGCCACATTATTTTGGAAGAATGTATTTTGAAATAGTAGATTGATGGAGAATGTGTAGTTCAAAAAGAAGGAAAAGTTATTGATGTGATGAAAAATATTATTTTATTAAAGAATGTGTGGTTGAAAATGAGTAGAAAAATAAAAATAAAAATTTTAATGCGGTTCAAACGGAGAGAGTCATTCGAACACATGGATAAAGAGTTATTAGTCCCTTAGGAGTATGATGTACTAGTTAGTGATATTTACAAGTTAGACATTAATCTTAACTTGAGATGCATTTTAATTTATTGGACAAGCATGATTAATTTAAGTATTTTCTTAGAGATGATCATGCTAATCATGATTAATTTAAGTATTTTCTTGAATTGGAGGTCTCTTTGTACATTCCCTCTTATATCTTTTATTTTATTTAATTTTTACTATTAATACAATTTTCATGTTCGTGATGGTGATTGACAAAAAAATTATTATCACAAGATTAAGTGATTACGAAGTAAAAGTTGTTTTATACAATCCCATTTATTTCAATGAATTATGCCAATGCTAATCACTCGTCAAATATTCAAGGTGTCTTATCACTTGGAAACTTAGATTTACCAAGATCCAAATTTTCCCTTCACACCATGTAAAAGGTTGGAGAATCGAGCCATAATTTACCCAAATGGATTACACAGTATAGCCTCTAATTGACGTGAATTAAAATCAGATTTGTAGTATATAATGATAAAAATTTTAAAATATATGATAGAAAAGTTGTGAATTAAAAAAAATATATTATTAAAATTAATTATTAACTTTGATTTAAATTTTAATCCAAATCTTAATTGATACCAAGCTAGCGCATATGGGAATGGGAGTTCATAAACAATGAAAGAATATGAAGACCAATGGGTAAATACGTAATATATCATGGGGCCCCTATAGAAAATGAAAGGAGAGCAGTACTTGAGAGAAAATACAGAGAAAATGAAACACCAGCCCATTAAGCTCTAAGAACAACCCGACGGCAAACAAAGATAAACAGACGACAACGTCGATCCAGGGAATCTACTGCCCCACACCCACCTTCGCCGCCGTTGAATCTGCTTTCCGGTGAGTTTGAAACTTTCTTTCCTCCGCCGTCTTTGTGCAAACACACAGAATCGTAGTTTAAGGTCGTCTGTATTAATCCAAGATTAGTTTAAATAGGCAAGTATTTGTAATTATTTTCTTCTCTTGCCCAGTGACAAAATGGTGTGTATATTGGATCTGCGAGAAATTAATTGAAATTCGTAAAAGAGAAATGACGAAGCTCCGCATATTCAATGTTTTTTTGTTTCGGGGATTGAGGCTACTTGCTGTTAGTCACATATATTGCGTATATATGTGGGAAAAGGAAAAAAATTAGGTTATAGTCAAGCTTATAGTATAATAATAGTATAATTTTGTCTATTAAATTAACTATTGGAATTTTCTCTAGATATGCATTTTGAAGTGAAATTTAACGTCTTGGTGTACTTTAATTTGTATTTCTTCTAATACATCGAGTCATCGACAATAACAGTATGAACGGCTCACTGACCAATCATTGGGCTGATTGCTTAGGTTACTAATCACTCATTGCATGAGTGGCTGGAGTAGCTGAATTTACAGTGTTTTGGGAGTTTGAGTGCTATAATGCAACTGAATATTACTTTCTGGAAATGATTGGATAACAGCAAATCAAATCCATTATAGGTTGGAGAGTTTTTCTACATCTATTTTGTGTGACCATTGCAACAAAAATATATGAGTTCCTAAATGAGTTCCTTTGGTTTTTTCGTGCGATTATTTGATGACCTTATAGACTAGAGCATCTACACTCGTTCTAGTCATCTCGTGGATCGAGGCAAAGTTTGAAGTACTCATAAGATCATATCTCAATTTTGGCTACAGCAATTAGTACTTATTTAGCCCTTCTTTCTTATTTTTAATCACACATTTTTCGATAAAATAATATACACGCAAACCCAAAATTTTTCGTTATTTTTTAACCACACATTCTTCGACAAAATACTATTTCAAAATGTATTTTGGGCAAAAAAATGGTGCTCAAACATGCGCTTATTATGTTTATATGTATTGCTAAATGCTAGATTATGCAATTTTTACCTGCTCCATGCTGAAATTGAAGTTTACCTCAGGACTGAAAATTTGTATTTTACAATCCTTCTTTTATATGAATTTGATGCAGCTAATTTAATTTTGCCTGGCAGGTTTTACATCTAAAGAACCTTAGTATGGCTTTCCTCATATTTTTCTGATCAAATTATTCATCATAAAAGAAAATAACAAAGAATAATTTTGTTCAACTATATCTCTTGCCTCTTGGTGAGTTTTGTTTTCTGAAATCGTTGTATTAAAATTGGTTTGCAGAGAGGTACTCGTGCTTTCACGTTAAATACTTCTGTTATTGGACGCTATTGATATCTCAGAGCTGAGGGAATGAATTTGGGCCCTTCTGATTTATCAAATCCACCACATAACAAGACTGCAGATATGGCAATGCCCACTTCTGTGGAATCTGTTCCTGATAATTTAGCAACCGATGCACCTTCTAAATTCTCTACTTCTGGCATCACCTCGTGGGCAAAAAAATTGAAAATTCCACAGCCATTTGTGGGATCCCAAGATGAATCACCATCTGGAAATTCAGGGAAGTCATCTTTTGCTCGTGTTGCTGGTGGGCTTGGGTTGCGCTTGTCACCGAAATCTCCTCAGGCACCGAAATCTCCTCAAGTAGATGAAGGTTCTGAAGGGTCCTTGTCAAGTGCACAACCAGGTTTTATTGGAACTATCACTAAAGGGTTTGTTGATTCATCTAAGAGTGCAGTGAAGGCCGTACAGGTCAAAGCTCGGCATGTTGTGTCTCAAAATAAACGAAGATACCAGGTTATTTACTGCTGTTTTGATGCCTAATTTTTTTTTTCTTTTTAGTTTTTAAACAATCATTAACTAATATATGGTGAATTATCGTGGGAAAATAGTACCAGAAGTTCCCAACCTTTAAATAAGCCCTTGTTTGACATCCATTTTTTCTCATTCTCATTCTCATTCTCATTTTTTTTCTCTTTCTTCATTTCAACCACATTTTATTAATAAAATAATATTACATATAAACCCAAAAATTTAATAAAATAATATTACATATAAACCCAAAAATTCTCCTTACTTTTTAACCACACATTCTTCCATCAATTACTATTTCAAATCAACTTCTTAAAAAATGGATGTCAAACAAGGGCTAAATAAGCACTTGGATCTCCAACCAACTTTTCTTGACATCTAGGTTGCCAACATTTTGTTTTTGTAGCACTTGTGTACCCGCTGATCAATGCTGCTCAAAAAGTCCTAACCATCTGATTGTCCCTTGAAAGATTTTGTCGGGAAAAATGGGTAAACAAGATAACTAAAATGAATAAATAAATAAATAAGAAAAGAGAAAGAAAAGGAAAAAGCAAACAGTCTCCACTCCACCATCAAGTGCCCATTTAAAGGTTGGAGACTAGTTTCTCTATTTATCATGGCCATACTTTCCACATGTTTGCAGAAATGGTTTTGTAAGCTTAATATTTTTAAAACAAGTGTTAGTTGATGCATCATGTGATCCTTTTTGAAGTTGTCTTGCTCACGTTGGTTTGCAGTTTACTTCTGATACATCTTGTGTTCAGACTTCAGAGAACTTTTACCCACTAATGTGTGGCTCTGACTGCCTCCGGTTTTTCTAGGAAGGAGGATTTGATTTAGACATGACTTACATCACAGAGAATATTATTGCCATGGGCTTCCCTGCTGGTGACATGAGCTCTGGTTTTTTGAGCTATGTTGAGGTACAGAATTAAATTTCTATAAAATCAGATGTATGCTAATCACTGTTTTGTAATAATATTCTAATTTGAACTAAATGGAAATGTAATCTAGGGATTTTATCGGAATCACATGGAGGAAGTAATCAAGTTCTTTGAAACTTATCACCAGGTAATGTCCATATTGCAGTGTTTACCGATGCCTATTTTTTTACAACTATAATATAAAATCTGGTATGGCACAACATTGGTTATCACCTCCTATTGTTTAAATTGTCAAGGATATTGAATAAGATTACAGAGATCGTCAAAGATTGCGATTATATTTACTTTCCTTTTAGTGTAGGTTTACTTTCCTTAGTAGTTGATTATGTAATCTTTCCTTTTATGTTTATTTCCTTCTACAGTTATTTGTAACCTTATAAATAGGGTCTTCTACATTGTAATATTAACAAGACAATATAATACAATTTATATTTCTTAACATGGTATCAGAGCCAATTCCTTAAAATTTTCTCTTGTTTTCTTGATAAGGTTTTCTCACGGCGGGAGGAGCTTTCTTTTGCTCCTCCCGCCCGGTCTCGATAGGTTTTCGTTCGTTCTGTCAATTTAATTGCCCAATCTTGAGTTTTTGTTTTCGTTTATTTTTTTCTTTTTCTCGGGTCGATTTGGTTTTGGTAAACGGATTCTTATTTTAGGTTTAAAAAAAAAATCGTTGTGTGGATCGTTATGTGGTTTTGGATTTTTGGCCGGTGTTTTGGCGTTAGAGCTTTTGTCGAAACACGAATTATGTGTTCGACTTAGTTCTCCCGACAGGTAGAGCTCACTGTGTGTGTCGGCGCACGTCGTGAATTTCTTTTGAAAATTCTTCTGTGTGCGAGTTCTCGTAGTTTCTCGTCGTTTCTTTGGAGTGGTTGAATCTTCGATTCTCTTTGGTCACAACTCAACCTTTCAGGTGTGGGTTTCTTCTGGTCGTCCACGGTTGACTGATTTTGTCAACGTGTGACTCTTCTTCGGTGGTTTCTCGTTTTTCCTTTAGAGCATTCTTGGAGTGTTTTTGGAGTAGTTCTTTATTGTTCTTGGTCTCTCGTTGTCAGTCATTTTCGTCGTTGGTTGCTTTGATTTGGATTTCTTCTTCGTGGGCACAAGTATCGTCATCGTTGTCAGTTCATGATTGCAAATTGATGCTTTTACCAGCATCAATTTGAGGGGGGATGTCAAGGATATTGAATAAGATTACAGAGATCGTCAAAGATTGCGATTATATTTACTTTCCTTTTAGTGTAGGTTTACTTTCCTTAGTAGTTGATTATGTAATCTTTCCTTTTATGTTTATTTCCTTCTACAGTTATTTGTAACCTTATAAATAGGGTCTTCTACATTGTAATATTAACAAGACAATATAATACAATTTATAAGGTTACATAAATAGGGTCGTCAAATATTATATTTCTTAACATAAATAGTTAGTGATGACTATCAAGTGTTCTTAGCTTCTATAGATCCTAACTTTCTGTAATTTTGTACCACAACTGACTGAGATGCTTGATTTTAATCATGCAGGGGAAATACAAAGTCTACAATCTCTGTTCTGAGAGATTGTACGACGCATCGCTGTTTAAGGGAAAGGTGTGCTTTTCTTTATTTTATATCTTCTTTTGATTGTTTGACTCACATATTTAAACTATGGCGGTTGTTGCAATTTCAATGTTCTTATTATCCTTATATTCTTCTCGTAATCTTGCATCGCTTACTATACACTTTTCTAATTGATTTAGGGGTTGAGCTATTAATTTTTCTTGGAACTGTTTCTATTGCTAATCTGAAATTATGGGTTCTTTATGGTGTTAATATTGAGTTTTTCCTCTTTCATTTATGGCATGCAACTTTTCATTCTTTATTTATTTATTTTTTTTCTCCTGTCTTGGTTTTTTTCTTTCCGTTGGTCGGTGGGGCTTTGATTAGGTTAGGCTTTGACTGCAAGCTATGAAACAGTACGATTCTTGCGTGACTGGACTAGGCTAAGTTTCCATGTTATTGGGATGGAAAAAAATAAAAAATTAGTTTATGCTGAGTCACTATTTCATTTTGCTTAAATCCTTCACTATGCTTTATGTGGTGCCTATTTGTAAGATTTATTAGCATTATACTCCAATCAATGTCATGTAATTCCTAAAAGTCAAATTAGTTATAATTCAGAAGTTATCTTCACTTCCATATGGAACGCTCTTAAATTTTAGAATGAAAACAATTATTTTCACTGGTATTATGAAGTAAAAACTGCCCCAGTCTATCTATAATGAGTTTGACATATATGCTTTTAAAGTTCGAGAAATTTCTCCACATAGAGTTATGTGTGAGAGTTTGAAATGTTTAGATAGTAAATGTTTCCAGATGGAGGTTGTGTAAAGCTTTTATTATAGCTTTTCAATAATTTGTCGTCTTCTCCTTTTACAGGTGGCTAGTTTTCCGTTTGATGACCACAATTGTCCTCCTATTCAGCTCATAATATCATTTTGTCATAGTGCATATTCATGGTTGAAGGAGGATATAGAAAATGTTGTGGTCGTGCACTGTAAAGCTGGAATGGCAAGGACGGGGCTGATGATTTCTAGTCTTCTTCTGTACTTGAAGGTGGGGTTTATGTATTTTTCTTGAAGATGCTCTATATGGTGTGGACACTTGACTCTAAATTACACTAAGATCATTGAGGAAAATGATAGTTTCTTCCCTTAACTGTTTATTGCCTTTTGACTGTTTTTAGATGAGTCCTAGTGATAGTTATTTTGCATAACTGTTATTATCTTGCAGTTCTTTCCCACAGCTGAAGAGTCTATTGATTATTACAATCAGAAAAGATGTGTTGATGGGAAAGGGCTTGTTCTGCCTAGTCAGATCGTGAGTAATTGTTCATACTGTTTTCAACATATATATTTTTTTCTTGAGATTCCTACATCTGATAAGTGTCGTTCTTTTGTGTAGCGATATGTCAAGTATTTTGAACGCATTTTGACATACTTCAAGGGAGAAAACCAGCCTGGGCGCAGGTATTTGATGCTTTGATTCGTATTTAAAACTCATCAGTATTCTTCTTTATAATTTAGCACAGGTGAATCGGATGTAAAATGAACTGAGGATGATACAGGAAGAACATGGTTTGTCTAGTAGATTGTCAATTAATATCAAGTACCATTGTTGCAGGTGCATGCTTAGAGGCTTCCGGCTTCATAGATGCCCCTACTGGATCAGACCAACCATTACAGTATCTGATCATAATGGTAAATTGCATCTTTGTTTTTTGTCCTTTTTTTTATCTTTATCTCATGTTAGCATCTCTTTTTGTACTGCTCTAGACACGTGCTTTGCTCATTTGTCTTCTGACTTACATACATGTTATTAACACGAACATTGGCATATTAGCTCTACTTTCAATTCATTGTTTTACTAATTTTTCATCTTGTGCCATCTATATTCACTTTTGATTGTCCTTCATGTGCATTTTATGTTTGCAATATTATCTAGACACGTGCTTTGCTCATTGCAGGAGTGCTCTTTTCAACCAAAAAGCATCCAAGAACCAAGGATCTGTCGGTACGTTAGTGTCAGGGTCTGTAAGTAGTAATGTTCTCTTAGCTACTAATTTGTGCAAGTATTATTTGTTTGGACATAGAGATAGGTGAACTTGATATACAGATTGTGGTTGGATTGTGGAATGGCATTTTATCTTATACAATATTCTATGTCACCAGTCCTTTAGGACAAATAAAAATTGTCAATGGTATATATATATATATATATATATATATATATATATATATATATATAGAGAGAGAGAGAGAGAGAGAGAGAGAGAGGGAGGGAGAGAGAGAGAGAGAACAAATAATACTCAATCATCAATCAACCCCTAAAAAATGTGGCCAAGGACTTAATGGCCTTGGCTTCTATTCTAAAAATAACCTTGCTTTTTGAAAAGGTATTGGATGTTGATTAATATTTTCCTTGTGTACTAATTACCATAAATTCTATTGATAACCATAAGTTGAAGAATTTCAGTTAAACCATAATTTGAAGCTAAATGGTATCCGAAGTCTTTCAGTTGGATTTATTCACTTACACATTTGTTTCTACCAATTTTAATGTATACCATAAACTTATCCAGTTGCATTGCCATTTCCTACAAAATCAAAACAGTTATTGGAGAGAATTAAAATTTTGTTTGCTTATAAGATAATTTTATGTATAATTTATCAATTAGATTCAGCCGAGTGGGCTGGTGAAAAAGCATTCAGGCAGCCTCAAAATTATTGAGGACCAAGCTTAGTTTGTTGGTTTCTTGTTGTTATCAATTAGCTATGATGAATATATTTTTAAATGGCTACTAATAAACATATGTATGTAAATAAATATTTATTTACTATCTATCATTTTTTTGTTTTATTTTTTATACGCTAGTGTTACGAGCTGGTATAATAACTATTTCTCCATATGATGCGCTCTTATATTTGTTTTTGTCGAATCCGATGTCTAAATAATATACTAAGATTTTATAAATTTTTTGACTTTGAGTTGGGATCAATTATCGTCACCGAATTCACCACAATAGTTTATTTTTAGGGTTATTGACTGCGATAACTTCCATGTTGAGCCATTGGAGGATCAGATCATTAATAATTATATGCCTATTTTTGGAGCTTTTGGGATATTTTTGTCCCGAAGAAGTTTAACTGAGTGTTCTTCGGGGGTTTTATTATGCAGCCTGAAGATTTTTGGTTTAGTGCACCGAAGAAGGGGATAATGGTTTTTGCTCTTCCTGGGGAGCCTGGACTGACAGAGCTGGCTGGCGATTTCAAAATTCACTTTCATGATCGCCAAGGAGACTTCTATTGGTATAATAATATACAACCATACTGAAGTATTTTTGATAAATGTGTAAATTAATTATCTATCTTCCCTTCCATTACAATTGCTGGTCGGAGGAAGATTTCCATGCTTTTGTGTTGTTTTTTCTGTATATTAAAAGCTTGTTATGGTTTTGTTTGTAATATCTTTTATTTTTCTTGATTATCAGCTGGTTGAACACTACAATGATTGAAAATCGCAAAGTTCTAAACACTAGTGATCTTGATGGGTTTGACAAGGTAAACTTCCCTATTTTGTGCATCACATACATTAGTTTGATGCCACTGAGGCCTTGGAGTTGTGGTAAATAAGTGCTGAGGGCGAGAGGTTCTGAATTCAAGTACCTCCACTGGGGTGACTTATTCGTGGAAATTTAGTGTTGATATTTTCATATCTTCCTCAGTGAGCTTCTTGGTCCAGCTATAATTACAGTTCTACTACTATTATCACCGAGACTCCAAAATATAACCAATAGTAAATTAGTAATGGCAAAAGAAGTTAACGTTGACATTTCCAGACACTTGGACTTTGCTGTTATCCTCTCTTTTCAAGTTTTGTGTTTTATATGGCTTATTTCAAATTATTGGTTCGTATTCTTTTAGCCACAGCATAATTTATATTTTTTCTTTCTGGACTTCTGCACAGAGAAAACTACCATCCCCGGGTTTCCAAGTTGAAGTTGTGCTTGTGGATTATGACGCTGCTGTTCCAGCAAGACCTCCATCAGAAGCCACTGCTAGTACCCCGATTGAAGTTTCAGGTCCTCCTACTGCTGTTGATGAGGCTGCAGCTGCAACAAAATCGAACAGAGACTCCGGAAATCAAGAGAAGGATGATGTTTTCTCTGACAATGAGGCCGAGGAAACTGGGTCATCGAAAACTAGGCAAACTCAAGCAGCTCCTGAAACTAGTGGAACAGATAACACAACAGCTTCTCGTCCTGACAATAAACTGGACCTGAAGCAAGTTGCAAACTTGGCAGACAAGACGGAAAAAGTCTCTCTAGGAAATGCAGTGTCCTTGCATACTCAGCCGAAGAAAGATGCGGTTGAAAACTCTGCAGTAGTGGTAAGTGAGTTCAAGGCAATGGCTGCTGATGCATCTGTTTTCACATTTGGAGATGATGAGGATGATGAAAGTGATTAGGGGACTTGATGCTCATGATGTATTTGCACGATATCCGTATATAATACTTGTGAATATTCAAAAATCTTGTTTTTGACGACTTAAACGTGTCATTTCTGTTGGACTATCGATTTCTTAGAAGTCAAGCTGGATCTATCAACTATGGTTGCACAACTCCATGGTTACTGTTGATTATATTTATTTCTTCAATAAAGTGATGGAAATGTGGTTGTTTTAACTCATCATGCTGTATCAATTTGATGTGATCATCATATTAGTAATCCATTCCAATATGATGACGTGTATGCTAGTGTGATTGATTAGAAATTATATGCCCCAACTTGGATCCCTTTACACTGAAATCAAATTGCATTTTGTTTTTCCAAGTGGACCATGTGCTGGTGTGAGCTACTAGGAAATTGAGTTAGCAGAGTCAATGATGTACCAAATGAATTTCTGACTTGGTTTACTCAAACAATTTATTGGCAAATTTTGAAATAGTCTTATTTTAATGGTACCTTCTGGTTTGAGCCACATTATTTTGGAATAATGTATTTTGAAATAGTAAATTGATGGAAAATGTGTGGTTGAAAAAGAAGGAAAAGTTATTGATGTGATGAAAAATATTATTTTATTGAAGAATGTGTGATTAAAAATGAATGAAAAAATGAGAATGAAAATTTTAACGTGTCTCAAACAAGTGCTTAATACAACTTTTTCAAGTACCCCTTCTCCAATTCATTGTCTTCATTAATACTATTGTCCCACCTTCTTTCCCTCCCCATCCTCATGAGGAACGTGATGGAAGGAAAAGGGGTGCAGGAAAGATAAAGATGGTAAATATATTCCATGTGAATTTCGTTTTCGTTCCCTCCCTCTCATTGAGGGCATCTTTGGTGTAGATTTTTGGAAAATAAGCATTTATTTGGTGGAAATTAAAATTAAATTTTTAACAGATTGTGATAAACTGCAATGAAATGTGTAAATAAAAGGTTGTGGGTTTCATAAAATATATGGTTAAAATTAATTGTTGACTTTAACTTTGATAAAATTCTGTATTTTAGGTTTTATCAAACAGGGGCTAAATTTTGTGAAGTGATTTTTTTTTTTTTTGTGTGTGTGAGAATGTCTAATTTAAAGTCCAAAAAAGCTACGATTCATGTGTAAAATTGTTTTATTGGAAGAAAGTTGTTATTAAAAATAAATTTGAGGAAAAATGAGTTTTAAAGAATCCGTACAAACATAGACTTAATCTTTTTAGAATAATGTTATGTGTACACAAAGTTTCACACAATCTTTTACACCCCCTTCACATAGAGGGGGGTCCACACATAATAAAATAATCGTGAGCCCCCCTCCATGAGTAAAAGATCACATGAAAGCAGCATAATGAGATTACCCATCTTTCTAACACAATTTCCTCATTCTTACGTTGTGATTGTCTGGATATTGGTGTGTGAATAAATTCAATGGACGAAATGAATCACCAATTAGAATTTGACAAGCATGAAAAGTTGTGTTTCTCCTCTTTTCAATTTATGTTATTTAATGACTGTTTGGTTTAGATTAAAATAAGTGTTTTTGTAGATTAAAAAATTATTATTATTATTATTATTATTATTATTATTATTAAATGCATGATTAAAAAAGTTGTGAATCCAATAAATTATATAATTAAAACTAATTGTTGATTTTAATTTACACCAAACAGGGACTTAATTACAAATTTTAAAGGTTGATTCTGAGTCTTCAAAATGAACAGGCTGCAAACCAACTTGTTACATTGAATAAATTCCGGATCGCTATTATTTCCTTATTCATATTCTTTTATCTTATATTATTTTTTTAATTTCAGAATCTTTCAAATGATAAGATCAATTTGAATATTTTATAACTAGTTGCACATATATATATATATTAAAAGAATATTCAAGAGATTGTACTGTATTCCTCTCTGTAGCGATAATGGAGGCGAAATGATGCTGATTGTCCCAGTTTAATCAGTTCACGCGTATTCAAGTCGTTACGCAGCCCTGGAAATAAAAATTAAAATTCAACCCTCAATCTTTCAATTGGTATGTTTACGAGTGATATCTTTGAAAATGAGGTTTTGAGCTCTCGACTTGCGAACTTTGTCCCCATGTGATAAAATAAAAAAAAAAGTCAATATAGACGTTGAAGTTGGATGACTTTTTGTAATTAAAGATAAATATTAAGTGATTTGATGATTATGCCCTCCCGCTTCAAGTCACACGAAAGTCGCGTATGATTTTAATGTTCATATTGGTGGATATGGTGGGATCTAAATTTATAAAATTAAATAAACTGAGAATCGAGGATTTCACTTTTAAAGATTGAGGGTTCATAATTCCAAGATTAGGCGCCTGCCTGGGCGTGATTGTGCCAATTTCACAATTGATTGTTACTTCAAATAATCATGGCCCGTGTTTGAAATTTGGTCCATTTTCCAGCTTTTGAAGATGGGAAATTGTCCATTTTACCCTCATTTATGCATAATGACTACATTTGGAATGGGTGGTTGAGAGTCTTTGATAAGGGTTTTATGGGAATTTTGCATGTTAAGATTGTAAATGTGTTATGCAAAGGGTTAATTTCACAAATTGTCACTGAATTTTCAGATTTTTTGGCCAAGTTTGAGGCAATTATTCGGCAACTTCCGACCACCAAAACCACCGATTTCGAATACCGTTGGAAAGGCCACGATGTCCTCTTCAATTACCACCAAAAACCTCCCCAAAACTCCAAGTGATTCGGCCGGAATAAAGCCACGAAGTCGGCAACCGAAAATTGTAAAAATCTGCCCAGATTTTCAGATTTTTTGGGTAAGTTTGAGGCAATTTTTCGGCAACATCCAACCACCAAAACCGTCGATTTCAGATACCATTGGAAAGCCCACAATGTCCTCTTTAATTATCACAAAAAATCTCCCCATAATTCCAAGAGATTTGGCCTGAATAAACCCACGAAGTCAGCTACCAAAAAAGTCCGAAAATCTGCTCAGTTTGGGTAGCTGACTTCGTGGGTTTATTCCGGCTTAATCACTTGGAGTTTTGGGGAGATTTTTGGTGTTAATTGAAGAGAACATTTTGGGCTTTCCAACGGTATCCGAAATCGACTGTTTTGGTGGTCGGAAGTTGCCGAAAAATTGCCTCAAACTTGCCCAAAAAATCTGAAAATCTGGGCAGATTTTCACAATTTTCGGTTGCCGATTTCGTGGCTTTATTCCGCCCGAATCACATGGAGTTTTGGGGAGATTTTTTATTATAATTGAAGAGAACATCGTGGGCTTTCCAACGGTATCTGAAATCGGCTGTTTTGGTGGTCGGAAGTTGCCGAAAAATTGCCTCAAACTTGGCCAAAAAATCTGAAAATTCAGTGACCGTTTTGAAAGAAATTTCAAACTTCAGTGACCGTTTCTGAAATTTTGAAACTTCAGTGACCGTTTTGAAATTTTCAGGTAACTTCAGTGACCATTTGTGAAATTAACCCGTTACGCAAATGAAAAGTAGACATTTTTAATCAATAAAAATGTGTATTTGAATGATAAACGGTGCAATTTTTAATTTCTATTAGGTTTTTAGCAGACTCGGACGTAGACTAGATATGTTGATCCTGATATGGACAAAAGATTGCATCAACAGAAGAAGAAGAAGAAGAAGTACAGATTTTAAATACATAAAATATTATATTTGATCCAATAAAATCATTTACGTCCATATCTCCACTCTATGATGGATCATGTTAAAAAACGAATAATGTTTAAATAGTTACAGCTAAGCTCGAGATGTTTGTGCAGTTCAACTATAATGCAATATCTAAGATTAAGCTCATGTTTGGTACACATTAAAATTTTCATTCTCATTTTTCTACTCATTTTTAATAACATATTTTTCAATAAAATAATATTTTTCATCACATCAATAACTTTTTTTTTCTTTTTCAACCACAAATTCTCCATCAATCTACTATTTCAGAATACATTCTTTCAAAATAATGTGGCTCAAAAACACCCTAAAGAAACTCCAATATGTTTTTGCTACAATAATAATTGGCTTTGAATGGACTCTGCCGTACTAATCAAAGTCACCGTATACCTTTTAAAATTATTTTTTTATTAATAAAATTTATTTTAAAACGCAAGTAACGCGTTTTCCATTTCATTAGTCTTAAATTTATAATATGTCGATTGGACTAGGTCCAATTTCGTCCCCGAGTTCTGAGTCAACATTCATATAACACATTGAATCTTCCACGAATATTTTAAAACCACCAATGAACACATAGATTTGGAATAAAATAAAATAATCCACGAACACAGACTTTGTAGCTTGATTGTTCTATATAAAAAGTGGGTTTTTGATCCAGCGTCTTCAAATTTGTTTTCTGCTTTCTCTTCCATGTCGATTTCTGGTATCCAAGGTCGAATTCTCGAAGTTACGGGTACAGATTTCGCCCTTAATTTTCTTGCGCACATATATTTATTTAATTGTTTTTAGAAGAATAGAAGCACGGGATTAGTTATTAACTTATTATTGAGTTATCAAGTTTCTGGAGCGATGTTAATGGCCAATCTTGTCAAGAAAGTAGGCGCTGTGTGAAATTTTAACTTAAAAGCACTCTGTTAAGATGGTAAATTGATTGAGTTTGAAACATACTTTTTTTTAGTTTTTAGACTCTGATTTTGGGTTTCATTTCAAAAGTCCTATTATGTGTTGATTATTATTTATCTCATTTAACCTACATGGATTTTTACCTTAACTTGTTAGTATATTTTTTGGGATTTTGCAGTTGTTGGTTGTACCAAATTGAAAAACACAGAATGGATTTCAAGGCAAGATCCCTACGTTTGTGTTGAATATGCTAGCACGAAATACCGTACAAGAACCTGTACAGGTACTGGGAAATTGTATAGGATATAATGTATAATGTTGGAACAATTTAGTTCAATTACAATTTTTCTCAAGCATTTGATTAATTCAGGTTTTTTTTTTTTTAATTGTAGATGGAGGTAAAAACCCTACGTTTCAAGAGAAATTCGTGTTTACATTGATAGAGGGGCTACGGGAGTTGAATGTTTTAGTATGGAATAGCAATACTGTGTCTCATGACGATTTCATTGGCAGTGGAAAGTAAGCCCCTAAATATAGTCTATGGACCGAATGTTCACTTTTATTTTTTGATATTTTTTTTCTATGACTGATCTTGAATTTGGTGTGTCTAGGGTTCAATTGCAGAAAGTTTTATCCAGTGGCTTCGATGATGGCTCCTGGCCACTTCAAACTAAAACTGGCAGGTGAACATCTACTGAAGAGAACGACATTATTAATCATCTTAACAGAGATGTATATGTATATATATGCATATCTGTTTATTTATACATTTATGTTGATTGCTTAAAAGTGGTTACTAAGTTCATACTCACTCAAATCTTTGTTAACTTTTATGAAAGCATAATTGGTGTAGATTTTGTCACACGGTCTCTTTTTTTTGTGGCCTAATACAACTGTTGATATAGATAACAATGGTCGTTAACTGAGACGAACCATCTTGCATTTTGGAGCAGTGGTTTGATTATTGGCAGTACTAGCCTTTTGATTCTGATCCTTGTGGTATTGTGAAGTCTTAAATATTTGTTAGTAACTAGCTTTGTGAGTAAGTATTTGGGTGTGGAACGTGCTAAAGATGTGAGCTACGATATAAGAGGTTCAGATTCCAGAGTATGAATGCAGAGAGAGTAATATGAGACCAAAGTTATAGTTGAGAGTATAAAAGTGCATAACTTTCAAATGATATAATGTATGAGCTTATATAATATGAGAGGGAAAATACTAACCTTTGGATAAAGAGACACATGGCCTCATCCTAGCAGTTGAGGCGCCTTGTCATATGCATTTAATGTTATGACCGTTTGCAGTTCTAGGCTTGACATGTAGGGAGTAGACTTGACATCTTGGCTTAGTAGAATGGCTGCTGAGTGGTCACATCAATCAATTATAAAAAAATCTTGTACGGAAGATCCTCTGCAATGCCTCATATTGTCTCGCCTCATAAATGAGGTTCGACCATGCCATAAGGGTTCAGCCTTCTATGGGGGTTCGGAAAAAATTGCCGCATGGGTGGGATGACGTGGAGTGTGAACATGGGTTCGCTTACCACATGGCCATTCTTGGAACCTCGCTAGAAGAGGCTTAACATATAGCTTAGAAGATGGACCTCGGCTCTTTTTTGAGACTACAATATGACGAATAGTTTTTGCAAGAGTTGAGGGTCACAAAAGCCCAGCCATCCATCAAATCTTAAATATTTGTTAGTAACTAGCTTTGCTATCTTACCATGAAAACAAAAATAGAAATAACTTTGTCACGACATTTGCACAGAAGGATTTCCCAGCACAGTATTTGTCGCTTGTGCCAACTTAGCTTCACTTTCTGGTCACTATCTGATTCAATCTGTGTATACTGTAATGAAATTACTAATGTCGTAGTTTGCCAGTCTGCTATAGAACATTATATGCCATTTGAATAACTAATACTACCCCCGCGTATGGTTACCTACTTGTTCTCATTATGTTTTTAAATGATCATCCTGCCCTTGATTATCAAAATATCATTGATAAGTATATTCTTCGAAGATGACTAGTTGACCAATGGATGAGAAATGTATTTGTTCTCTTGATGAGTGATCGAACAGAGTCAAATTGAAGAAACTCGTGTGGAGTTCCTCATACATATCACTCTTATTCAGATAAAAGAACATTTATGCAAGCGAGATTATTGCTGCCAAGTCAGCTAGCATTTCTTGCTCAATTCCTATCATATTTGTGCTCCTGATATAAGAACTTTTCAGGCAGCAGTGCCTTTACTCATGCAGCTGTTCCTGGTGGAGTGTCCCAAAGCCCACCCTTCATTACATTGATATTCTGCAGAAAAATTAACTTTTTATATTTCCTAGACGCTCCTCAAGAAATTAGCATTTCCTGCTTTGTGCACCTTCATCTGTCTTGGCCTCAACTTTTTTTTTGTAATTCTGCTTTACAAATCTCTGCATGTCATGAATTGAATGTAATAACCTAGTTGGTATGCTTAATTCCTCTTTTATATAGTATCTTTATGCCACAACTTATGGGCCTATGATATATCTTATAATGGCCTCCTACCGTCAATGTTAATTTGATAACTAGTTGATTTTCTGAAAAAGTATATCTTTTGACTGCTAATTTATTCCTTTCCTCTATAGGCATGCAGGAGAAGTTCGATTAATAATGCATTATGCTAATGCTAATGCCAATGTAAGTTATAATTCTTCTTTCATCTTGATTTCTGAGAAGAAAAAAGAAATTCGCAATGTAGATAATGAAAGATTTTGCAGTACATACTGCAGGCAAGATCATCATATCAGAAGTTTATAGACATTTCATTCTTTGTTTTTCAGAAGCCAGCAACGAGCCATGCTCCATCAGCTCCACCTGCAGTAGCTGCACATGTACCTCAAGTCCCTCAATTTTCAGCACCACCTCCATTCGTATCTCCTTACACCCAATCAACATCAAACTACCCTGCACCAGCTTCTCATTCTTCATACCCTCCTCCCAATTCAGCAGGGTACCCACCACCTCCATATTATCCTCCTCAGCATGGTGCATATCCTTCAATGTATGCACCAGCGCCACCTTCAACATATCCTCCACAATCCTACCCTCCACCAGCACGCGACCCACACTATTATCCTCCAGGTTAGTTTTATTGAGAATTTTTATTATTAATGCCTTTATTTGTTTCTTTTCGATGGAAGTTTGATATATTTACCAAAGTATCATAATTTTAGATTATTCTTGTGATGATGATCGATTCAACATCTGATAGAAATTATACACTGTATTCATTAAGGGTGTCCAAAAGTCCCGAACCGGACCGAACTGAGCCCCGAATCGAGCGGTTCTTCATAAGTTAAATACCCGAACGGGTACCCGAATGAAGAACCGATAGATTTGGGTCGGGTCTCGGGTCTAGACCAAGAACCGAAGAATCGAAACTAAATAATTTTTTTTATTTTTTATATTGAGTTAATTAAATTATTTTATTTTTTCTAAACAAATTAGCAAATTAATTAAATAAATCAGATTATTTCATAATTTTAATTTTAAAGTCCAAATCATTTTTAAAGTCCATTAGCTCTTAATTTGCTCATGACTATATGACTATTCGAATTTGCTCATTAAATTTAAAGCCTTCAAATGAGATAAAATTAATTTTATTGGACGGCTAGTTATTTATATGTTTTTGAATTGTGCTACGTTAATTTGTAAAAATTACGAATGAAATGTCATTAGTTGTATTTATATAGTGTTGCTGTAAATATTAAAAAATTTAATTATAGTACGTTACCGCAGCGAACCGAACCGAACCGAATCGAATCCGAACAGTTCCATAATTATATTTGGACCCGACGGTTCCATTTATTAAATACCTAAAAGTTTTGGGTCGAGAACTGAATCTAACCGACCCGCGGACAGTCATAGTATTCATGTTTTGTCCTCAACAACTTATTAATGAGCTTTACGACCCTATTGTTCCAATTGAGAGAAGAACCTATGATTAAGGGAAATTCCCTAATGAACATTTGAATGGAATCTTTCAATTTTTTTATTTTACGTTTCTCAAATCTATTATATAATTGAAACTATTTCTTTGCATTGCATTTAATCAGGTTCATATCCTCCTCCTCCGTCGTATCCTCCACCACCGTACTGAGACGAGCTTGCTGGAGCCTCTATGTGGATGCTTTGAACAACAAAATAATCAGCTGTAGGGATGAGTAACTGATTGAATGGTTCTATCGAATTCTTGAGTCTACTTTTGCTGTAAAAATTCTGTGGTTCCATAAAAACGAAAAAAATTACTTATCGATGGTCTTAAGGCAATTATTTACCTGAGTATTTTCACTTTGCATATTATTTTTATTTGGAAAATCATATTCTGATTTCTGCTCGATTCAAAATAAATTGGCATGTCTTAAATAAATGCACGCAGTGTGTGTTATTTGAAGTAATGACAGAGAAGGCTCGAATGTTGACACGAAATATACGTGGGTTGATAGTATTTTAGTGTATATTTGATAAGGTAGATTAGACCATACGGGAGACTAATAAAAAATAAAAGCATTTAATGAATACTAAAAGAACTGATTGCTTTAATAATTTATTCATAGGTCTTAGAATGCGTAGTGTTGTTTGTTTCTCATTTGTTCAAATTTTTTTCCTACATATTCATTTTCAATTACACGTTCACACTATATAATATTATATACGTAAATTTAAAATCTCTCTATTTTTTAGTCACACGTCCTTCAAAAGTTCACTATTTAAAACAATATTTTTTCAAAAAAATGGGAACCAAATAGGGCAGCCCATATGAACAAAATAACAATATGATTTTTTTGTGAGTTAAAAAAATGATGAATTATTCTACTCTATCAGATTTTGGTTCACAGATTTTATACAGACTATCTCACATGAGGTGGGTCTCGAGGACCTAACTCATTAAAAAAACCCCCCAAAAATGTTAAAACACCCACCCACCCCATCTCACATGGTCATCGTTAAAGTCTTTTACCGACTGCACAAGAAATTTCTCCAAAAATGATAGTTCATTAAATTAATGTTAACAAATCAAGTCCCTGTTTGGTATCCATTCTTCAAAAATATATTTTTGTCTTTTTCATTTTCAACTACAATTTCTTCAATAAAATAATATTATACGTAAACTAAAATTTTATTTTATTATTTAATCACATATTCTTCAAAATATTACTATTCAAAAATGTATTTTTTCCCAAAATGTATTTTTAATGGTTAATGGAACCCAAACAAGGGCTGAATATAGCCAGAATTGAGATAAGTTCTTAAATACTTCCAATCACATAATTGTTAATGTACATCTCACGTCAAGTTGCTTTCCTTAATAAGATTGATTTTTTAAAGATAGAATTTCAAAATTTAAAATGATATCAGAGCCCATTAAATTTCAACAAACAATTCAAATTCGACTAATGTTCAAATGAATAAGTGAAATTTCCCAGACTCTCTCTGCACCTCTGAGATAGAAAAATGAGACCCAATCTCCAACCACACCAAAGTGTGCCTCTTGAGTCTGAGGAGGTTGAGATTAGATCCCTAATGCTTTATGCACGTTGTAACTTAAAGCTTTGAGCCACACATAATTTGATTGACGTAATATCTTTTCTTTTAAAGTTGATTGATAGTCAAAATCCTTCTTATTCGTCTAGGACAGGTGTAAGAGGTCACATGCCTATAATAGATAGTGACACCATTGATCAAAGCCATTTGAATAAGGTCATGTAACGGTGTCAAGATTCAGACGTCCTCATATCCATCTTTTTTGTCTATAAATACTCAAACAATGCGTCATTTGGAAGTAATTGACATTTTGTAATTTCTCAATCTAGAAATCTAAATCCTTCTCCTGCATTTCTCCTTTCTGCGTGTTTCTCCCACACCAAATTATTTGTCCATTTATTGACTAGAGCATAGAAGTCGTGGCCTCTCTCATTTCCTTGGAGAAGCCTCATTCTTGTGCCTTTATAGTGTGTCCAACTTTGCAAGTAATGTACATATGAAGGAGATGAAAATTGAGATCTATCGACAACTGAATCTCATCCATATTTGCATTTAACAAAAACAAAAATAACTTAAGTGCAGACAAGATGTAGATTAATCAAACATCTTGTGGACGGTAATAGAAATTATTATCTGCCCAAGAAATAATATTTTTTGTAATTTTACTAATCACTTAAACTTTTAAAACGTGAGTGGTCGATTCATTAATAATGTTCAATACACTGTCCACAACTATTCATATAGTGAATCTATCAAATTCACAAGATTTAATAGCATATTACTCGTGCCCGAATAAGGCCAATTTTAGACCCTACCACTTGTCTAATAAAATTACCCTTTTGTCCATCATTTATTTCTCTTTATTTATAAATAAAACCCTTTATAAATTATAAGCCATTCTAAACTTATGCTTATTCTCTATTTTGATTTTTTTTTTTTTTTCAAAAATTTTCATTCTAAAGTTGACCTGACTGTAAAATCTTGGTTTTAGTACCACAAGTTTCCCCATGGTAAGGTTGTTTTTTGACTGTTCAATGATTCATCTACGAATCAATATGGCTAGAACCTCGAAAATAGGTTTTAAAAAAAGTATTTCGTACTTTTTTACTTTGTTTTGTTGACATGATTTGATGTGTCTGAAGGTACAAATGGTGAAACATTTCATAATTGAAAAGGATAATTGCAGTTGCAGTTTCAAACCTTATACTTTTTTACAAATTTTACTCAAAATTTTCATTTGTACCATCCACGATATCAAACATTTAGCCCCCTTTTGTTTCTCATTTTTCATCCATAAAAATGAAAAATATGACCGTTATCCATCACATCAAGCCATCAATTTTGAATTTCTATCTCTTGTGTAGGACGCAATAATGACTATATTTTTCATTCTCATTCTACAATAATGAGAATCAAACGGACATTAAAATAGTTGTAGCACAAGGACACATTGACGGTTTTCGTCTAATTGACCGGAAAAATTAATTTTGACAATTTTTAAAAGGGCAAAATGATAATTTTATATTTTTACAGATAAAAAATTAAGATAATGAAATGAAAAAAAAAATCGAAGAACACATTTTCTTCTTTCACACCCGCACCCCCACCCCCAAAAACATATTCTTCCCTTCCCTTCCCTTTCTTTTATTTTTTATTTTTGGTTTTTATTTCATTATTTAAATTTTTTATGTGTGGAAATAAAATTACTGTTTTACCTCTTTTGAAATTTGTCAAAACAAGGTCAAAATTAATTTTTGTGGTCAGATAACAATCAAATGGACGAAAACCGTCCATGTGTCCTTGTGATGCGACTAGTCAAAGGTTTAAAATTATGAATGGCACAAATAAAAGATTTGTGTAGAAAAAAAAAAGTGAAAGATTTGAAATCACTTGTCCCTCAATAAAAAGAAAAGAAAGAAGAGAATGACATGAAAAGCCTCGTCCACTTGGTGGACACGATTAACTATTGTCTTGATTATGACAGGCAAATGAATAGGAAAATTAACGTTTCAATGAATCTCCAAACACGCTCAGGTTGTAGTGCAAATTCGTGACTATACACATAATCTAATTATTATTTATTAGTGCTTTATTGCTGTGTCCAACTGGAGAAGAAAGCCCCACTTCCCTAACCAGTTCTCACCTACGAAAGATACCTCAAAACTCTAATTTATTATTTTTTTTTTTTTTGTAGGACTAAGGTGACCGGGCTTCGTTTGACTAATTTTGAGAATGACGACTTTCCTCCTAGTTCATCACCCGGGTAAATCCGAATACGATCACGATTTATACACATTTAGACCTAACATTCGGGAATTGATTCTCCTTCCTGTGGACCTCCATTTACGATGTGCGGATAGAACCTCCTGAGGGACGACAAAGCGTACCATAACTTTGTCATCAAAGGACATCTGTCTTTCAACATAAATATTATTTACTTTTTGCCACGTAATATTATCCAATTGGACAGTTTAAAAAAATAATTTTATTAATTCAATTGTTTGTTGACAACAATGCAAATGTCATGTAAAAAATAGTGTACAAATGTCATAGCCCAATTTTTTAATTTTTGTTTTTGTTCTCTCTTTATAGAGTTTTGCTACACAAACATAATGGTTGACATAGGGGATGACACAATACACACACGGGAAGGTCGGCATTATTTAATGAATTAAGCTAAATGAACATAATGCTTAACATAGGGATTGACCGACCACTCACATTGCATGTGGGTCCCGAGCTGAATTAAATAATGCCGACATCCCCATGTATGTGTGTTGTGTCATCCCCTATGTCAAGCATTATGTTTGTATAGCAAAACTCTTATTTAATTCAGGTTGGGACCCACATACAATGTGAGAGGTCGATCAACCCCTATGTCAAGCATTATGTTCATTTAGCTTAATTCCTCCTTATATATATTCACATGACCGTGGCCATACCAGTCATTGAAAATTGCCAAGTTTCATCATGTCAAATTCCAACAGGTACATTTTCTTCCACCTTGCACTTTCCTCTCTTATTTCAGTCCATTCTCTTACCCAGTTCTCAGATATCACAGCCCTCCGAGCCTTCAAATCCTCTGTAAAACCCTCCTCTATACCTCCCAATTCCTGCCTAGCCACCTGGGATTTCACCACCGATCCATGCTCCGAGCCTCGTGTAACTCATTTCATTTGTGGCATCACTTGCAGTGGCAACCGAGTCACACATATCACCCTTGACTCACAAGGATACACTGGTACACTTGCGCCACTCGTCTCCAGGTTAACTCAGCTCATAGCCCTCGACCTTGCAGAGAACTATTTTTATGGTCCAATCCCGTCATCTCTTACGTCTTTACCCAACCTTCAACACTTAATCCTTCGTGTCAACTCGTTTTCTGGCTCAGTCCCGCAATCTTTAACCAGTCTTAAATCTTTACGTACTCTTGATCTTTCACATAATTTTCTTTCTGGGCTCTTGCCGAATTCAATCAATTCACTCACCAGCTTGACGAGACTCGACCTGAGCTACAACAGACTCACTGGGTTTCTCCCGAAACTCCCACCAAACCTTAATGAACTTGCTGTGAAGGCGAATTCTCTATCCGGGCCTCTGTACAAGTCATCATTCGAGGGACTAACTCAGTTAATGGTAGTCGAACTCAGCGAGAACTCGTTCACCAGAACTCTTGAGCCCTGGTTCTTCTTCTTGCCTTCACTGCAGCAAATCAACCTCGCCAACAACAGCTTTACAAGTGTCGTGGTCTTAAAGCCTGTGAATATTAATAGCCAACTCGTCGCCATTAATTTAAGCTTCAACAGAATCGAAGGATTTTTACCGGCGAATTTCGCTGACTACCCCATGCTCCGATCCTTATCTTTGAGTTACAACAGATTCCGGGGGCCAATCCCGTGGCAGTACAGCAAGAAGAAGGGTTCATTACAGAGGCTGTTTCTTGACGGTAATTTCTTGAATGGGTCACCTCCAGCGGGGTTTTTCGCCGGTGGCACGGTGGTTTCCGGCAGCCTTGGGGACAACTGCTTGAGGAGTTGCCCGGTTTCTTCGGAACTTTGCTTGAAATCACAGAAACCTGCTTCGATTTGTCAACAAGCCTATGGTGGGAAAAAACCAAGGTCTTAGTGTCAGATTTTCTTAGGCAATGTGTCTTCAACTTTGATTTGTTTGATTTTTATTTTTTTTTCTTTTCAACTTTTTCCTATTAATATATATTGTAAAAAAATAAATTCGAAATGTAGAGTTTATTGTAATATAAAAAATTTTGAATTGTAAAAAAATAAATATTCCACATTAGAAGTTTATTGCACTGTCAATTTTTATGGCTTGTATTTTATCTGGAGAATGAGTCACCAATTATTTCCAAACTTTAATGCTCAACTTTTGATGAAAACTTGCTCTTTCAATTTCTAACCTTTAAAACTTTTTGAAGAGCTTCAAATTTTAAACATCGCGATCGAGATGTTCTTTTTACAAGATTTTCATGAATTTAGATTCGCTCGTGGACATATTTGTGAAGTAAAATTGTCTCGATATCATTGTTATAAAAAAAAAAAGTAAAGCGCGGTTAGGAGTGGAGACAAAATTTCAAGTTTTACGAGTTTAAACGAGCCTAGACGAAGATAAGTTTAAAAAAAATGTTTTCTTATTTTTAATATTATTTTAAATCTTTAACCATTGTAGAAATTACTTAATAATTAAAATAATACATACCAAATATCTAAAATTGTAAATTATTATATTTATTTAATAATTTCAATAATTCGTCAATGATACGATTTTCAAATTTTTGAAATATAAAAATTAGATTATTTTTCATAATTTCAATTTTTAACTAAACAAGATCTACTAAATGGATTTATAGAACTTTTTATATGCTTTCAAAGTTTTTAACAGAATAATGAGTCTCAAATTATAATTACATAACAGAGATAACACCGTAATTTAAATCTTATTTAACTCTTTATTGGATAAAGTCATTTTAACTTTTTTACATATACGGTCTTCTAAAAACTTGAAATTAAAGTCAAATAAAATGTTTTTGTGAAAAATAATGAACTAAATTCAAATGAAAGAACTTTAAAAAACATTAACAAAGAGCACTTATGGAAGACAAAAACGTGAAAAGAAAAAATTCAACCATTTAAGAATTAGAAAAAAAAAACGCTTAAGCGCAAAGCGATGAGTTTTGCCCGAGTTTCGAGCCTAGACATTGTTTAAGCGAGTTTTTTAGAAAATTGCTTGATATTGACTAATTGTGGATACTAGCAATATTGTAAAAATGTTTTTATACCTAAAATTTGTTTAAATGTGAGGGTTACATGTAGATTTAAAATCAGTATTTAAATTTGAGAGCCACAAGTAAATTTATTTAAAATAAAAATTGACAGAAACCTCGAAAATTGAGCAACTCTGTCACACTTTGTTTGAGTTGCTAAAGGTCAGGATTTGTAATACAAGTTTATAGGTTGGAGACAAAAGTTTAGAAGTTACAAAGTTAGTATAAAATTTTCATCTTTTGTATATCAAGAGACTTTATTTACCTACAAACCTTAGATAATAGATAAGAAACACTTAGGTATTATTGATGAAAGAAAATGACGAGGCCCTTCTTGAACAATTTATAAAAAATTTAACATAACAAAGTGCTATATTTGTTGGAATCCAAGTATAGTAATGACTAATTTACTGAAATTCTAGTAGAGATTTTCAATTGCTCGCCTTTCTTGTTTGAACATCCATCCCTTTATGCAGGCCACTTGACTCGAGCTTGTTGTCCCAATCATGTCAAATTATAGTTTCCGACCTAGATATGTGTGTCATCGCTCGTTTTGGAAAGATTTGATTGACTGGAGAGTTCAATTGTAACAAATTATTATAATACTTAGGTTGTTGCCCTGACCATTGATTGATTGTTTGTGGGTGGTGTTGTCTCCCATATCATGATAATGTTTTCAAATGGCGTATTCCTACATACATGTATTTGTGAAATCTTGAGTTCACCTTTCGTGCCGACATGTTTGCCTTCATTGAAAAAAGCTCATTTGCCCAAGTCAAGGTGGAACCTCAAGTGATCCGATGTAGATTTTTAAATCGGCACCAACAAACATGATAGATAAAATATTTGCAAATGTAAGAGTTGGCCAGTTTTTACCCTCATAGCTTTTTGTGTGATGAGTTAGACAGATTTAGAGCCCATTTGAGAGTTTTTTTTTTTTTGATTGATTTTGGGTGGCACCAATTATGAGAGGTTGAAAAAATCGGTGTTTGTTAGTTTTTTTCGGACATCGATTTTGAATTATTTAAAAAAAATCAGTCAAAAATAGTATAGTGTAATTTTGACCGTCTCTCAACACACTAAATCAGCGGGTTTTGACATTTTCTATTTTTTTTTCTAATTTTACTCTTTATAAAATAATTATTTCCAACAAACATATTTTGTTCAAAACAACTTGTAAATAAAAAATGCATTAACTAAAAAAATTAATTTATAATTAAATTTTTTACTTAAAAGTGAAAATTACTCATAAGTTAAAAACACTTTTTTTGTAAAAATTTGTTTATCAAGTAAAAATAGCACTAATAAGAAAAAAAAATACTTATAAAATATAAAAAGTTAGTTATAAGTAAAAAAAATCACTTATGTATAAAAATATTTTAAAGTACAAAATTAACTTATAATTATAAAATTAAATTATAAGTAAAAAATGCTATTAAAATTTGAAGTAAATATTTAACTTTTTAACTTAAATATAAAAATTACTAAAAATTAAAATTCGCTTATAAGTATATACGAAATTGTATTCTTTTAAAAAATATTCATAATCGGTGTATAATAAACTCTCAAACATGAGTTGGACTTAAAAATCACAACAAAAATCACATAAAATCGATTAACTCATTAGCGCTTAAAATCGATACTTTAAAAACGCTCATAATCAATGCCCAAAACTCCGAAGTAGGTATTTGTGGGTTAACATTACTTTTTCGTTCAATCCTCAAAAGTCATTCACCTAACAATTATTGATTTATGTGTATTGTTACATGTTTCGATAAATTCTATAATAAAAGTCGAGATGTATGTATGACTATAACAATCAACTAATCTTTATTTTCAATAATTTAAAGTTAGTTGCTCAATATTTTAACTACTTATCACAAGTCCAATAACAGAAAGGCAATTTCTGTAAGAATTCTTATTCTAATGCATGCATACTGACCAATTTGAAAACAGTTTTTTTTTTTTTTATTATTTAAACGTTGCCAGCCATATTCATATATATTTCTAAGCCCAAGGCCAAGGTTGGTAAGAATAAAAAAACATGAATTTCCTCAATTGAGTTGGCAGTCGCAGTGTGAGGGTTCGGTTCCTATCCCTTACAAGATATGAAATTAGACTCTTTGTGGGCACCGACCAGTATGGTAACTCTTGTATCCTGACCTGTTGAGGCACATTCCGCGATTTACCTCCTCCACAATCCTCTAGGGGTGAGACAGTGGGGACTTTCAAGGTTGGGGTTCAATCTTTAAAAAAACACGAATTTCAACTAATGTTTTATATATTAAATAGTAAAAACCAGCTAGCATTTGGTGAGATTCTTCAATCTAACATTCCCCATTAATTTGTATAACTTGTAAGAATAATGTCGAGAAACATGCATTGGTTGAATATTGTTAATGGGACATTGGGACCTCTACTCTTTTCCTTTCGGTTGAAGTGTCGAAAAAAGTTTGAGGCGTAAAGATTAGTTAAAAAGTGAGGGGAAAAAACCGTTATAGCATATTTGACATAAATGAGTACTAGACAACTAGACGTAACTAAACAGTAATAAGATTTTATTTTTATTTTTTTACTTAATATTGTCTCGACTATAGTAACTAATTGTACCAAACAAGTAATTTTTATTTTGTTCACACATTATCCTCTCATTTTTGCCTCACTTTTTTGTTGGAATAATTTGTTATACATTCATTTTTCCAATTAATAGATTAATGCTCTTTAATGAAACTCCAACTCCTGGTTTCGTTCCGATACTAATCGGATTAGTATCATAGTTTGATAGTTCGAAAGTGGGAATTTGAGTTAAAAAATGTGGAAATTACATGGCCTAAACGTTTAGGTATCTGGTTGATTGTTACCAATAAATTGGATATATTGTGACGAATAAATTATATGTGATCAATAATCAGTGACCAATAAATAATCCTTGACTTCAAATTTTGATTTGTGATTTATAAAATTTTCGATTTGTGACCTATAATTTTTTTGATTTGTAAACTATAAAAAATTTGATTTGTAATCAATTAATCTGATAATTTGTGATCAAATAGTATAGATTTGTGACTTAATATATTTAATTATTAATTTTATAAATAAAATTTAAATAATATCTAATTTTTGAAATTTTGAAACTTTGTTTCTTAAATTTGAAATTGATCGTACTTAATCTTTTAAATGTGAAATTTCCTCATACAAAATTATGTCGGCCTGACAACACATTATTCATGCTTCTTTCCATTACCCATTCTACCCTTGTGCATTGTGAATGTATAAATTATTTCGAAGCTCTATTTTTATGAAATGCGAGTTTTGAAATGGTGATTTTTTTGGAAAATGTATAGTTAAAAAATATAGAAAATTGAATTTAAGTGTAAAATTATTTTATTGAGAGAATACGAAGTTAAAAATGAGTTTAAGAAGAAATTAATTTCAAGAAAATGAGGCTCAAACAGGGATGGAGTGGCTATAATTAAATGAGTAACGCTACACGAACCGTTCATTTAAATTTAGATTAATGTTACTTACAGTCACTCACTGCAGCAGTCGCCCTATGTGGCACATCCATGACATGTAGTTATTTGATGTATTAATGTGGTAATTTTTTACCACATTTAATGTATCAAATACACACTTGACATGTATATGCTATATAGGGCGACTGCTGTAGTGAGCGACTACAAGTAGCATTACTCTTAAATTTATTCTAATTAAATTGATTTTTCATAGGGACAAAATGGTCTTTAAATAAAATTAGTGCATGATGAGTTGGGAGGAAAGTTATCCACTTTGTCATAATTGGTTTGTCGAGAAATTATATTTTGATTGCTTAAGGAACCCATAAATTGGTGACAAAAAATCGATTTTCTTAAAAAAAAATAAAAATGAACGATCAGACAGCTCGTTTCTTTACTTTTACTACTCCCATCTCTCCACCACCCGTTTGTTACGTACCAATGGATATTTTCTTAAAGTCAAGATCTTCATTGCTTATGGACCCTAGGTTTACAAATCATGTGACATTGTCGACGGGAGACTTAAAATTTACGTTAACTATCTCATTTAAAAGTTTACACTAACTTTTTTCAAAATTTTCCGTAAACAAAAAGGAGTATTCGACAATAGAAAATCGTATTTTGACAATCAAAATAAAATAATAAAAGAAAATAAAAAATAGGAAGATGACACACACAATTGTAAGAGGGACATTATATTAATTGCTTTGGTAGGGAAGATTTATTTCTTAATCGAGACAAAGATATCCTGTTAGATACACAGCACATGTTTCTGCCTCTATTCTCTGCATTTATAATTTAAATTTATTTAGCCGTTTACTTAGGTAGAAAAAAAAAAAAAAAAAGCTGCCGTTCGATTTCCTTTATTTCGAAAATACATTTTTCTTTCTATTTCTTCTTTTCAACTACGCATTTTTAAATAAAATAATATTATATTCAAACCCAAAATTTTGCCTTATTTTTTAATTGCACATTCTCCATCAATCTACTATTTCAAAATGCATTCTAAACGGGCGATAAAAAATCACGCAAATCTTTTTGGAATCATATGTAAATGAGATTCGACATAGATTAAGAATTTCTTTGACAAGGACAATGGAAGCACAAAAAGCTGTTGCTTGCTCATAAAATTTGGTAGGGAGAACAGCCTTACATCCGATTGTTAATTAAGTAGGTATATTGATAATACATATTTAATTAAATTATTCAAACAACTGTATAATAAAAATATATCTTTTAGAGAATAATGAAAAAAAAGACAGTGCCTATGTTGGGCTCCCATTTTTTCAAAAAACTCATTTTTTTTAAAACTCATTTTCAACCACATATTCACCTATTAAACACGCAAATGAAAAAAAATTATTTTTTAACCACACATTTTTCAATAAAATATTATTTCAAAATGTATTTTGACTCAAAAATATGGCTCAAACAAGAACTATATCTATCAGAAAACAACAAAGAGCTGTGCGTTTTTGATATGCATTGAAATTGACAACTAGGGGATCGAGGTTGGTAGACTTAGCCTGTGTTCGGAAAGAATTTATAAACCGTTTTAACTTATAAATAGAGAGAAACGAAGTGACAGATTGAATAGAATGGATTGGAAAAAATGAAAATTCATAAATTGACTCCCTAAATATAACATAATTGATAGTGTGTTTGAGCGATATTATTTTGGAATAATGTATTTTGGAATAGAATATTGATTAGGGGTGTCCAAAAGTCCCGAACCGAACCGAACCGAGCGGTTCTTCATAAATTAAATACCCGAACGGGTACCCGAATCGAGAACCGATGGGTTTGGGTCGGGTCTCGGGTCTAGACCAAGAACCGAAGAACCAAACAAGAACCGAAACTAAATAATTTTTTTATTTTTTATATTGAATTAATTAAATTATTTTATTTTTTTCCTATACAAATTAGCAAATTAATTAAATAAATTAGATTATTTCATAATTTTAATTTTTAAGCCCAAATCATTTTAAAATCCATTAACCCATTTTAATTTGAAGCAAATGAATATATTTTATGTAGTTTTGCTATAATATTAATATCTACTTTTTGGTATTTGTATGCATTGAATTAATCTTATTGGACGGCTAGTTTTGTATATTTTTTTGAAAGACCATGCTACACTTACTCCATGGATTACTACATGGATGACTTAAGGGACAAGTGGCGACCACCTATTGGAGGGTCGGCTGGGGCCGAGGCCCCACAGCCGACCCTCCAATAGGTGGTCGCCACTCGGCCCCACAGCCGACCCTCCAATAGGTGGTCGCCACTTGTCCAAGATGTACTCCATGTAGTAATTCATGGAGTACATCTAGTATTTTCCTTTTTTGAATTGGGTTACGTTAATTTGTAAAAGTTACGAATGAAATGTTATTAATTGTATTTATGTAGTGTTGCAGAAAATATTAAAAAATTTAATTATGGTACGGAACCGAACGGAACCGAACCGACCCGAACCGAACCGAACCGAACGGAACCGAACCCGAACGGTTCCATAATTATATTTGGACCCGACGGGTCCATTTATTAAATACCCGAAAGTTTTGGGTCGGTTCGGGTATCTTCAGAACCGAACCGAACCGACCCACGGACAGCCCTAATATTGATGTGGAATGTGTGGTTAAAAAATAAAAAAAAAAAAATTGGATGATATGAAAAATATTATTTTATTCAAGAATGTGTGGTTGAAAATAAATTTTAAAAAGATTAATGCTGGTCGGCCAAGATGAAGGATCGACCAGAATCCAGGTGGCTAAGGTGTTATCACCTCAGCCCCTAATTTAAAGGAAGAGGACCCCACATGAATTAAAATCCCCCTTGGATTTGGGCTTGGTTTTGGCCGTGGATATGCAGCATCTCTCTTTTAAAAAAATGATTTTTTGTAAAATGTGGATCAAAGGGGGCTGAGGATAAAATTGTTGCTTGTGATAAGAACAATTGTATACACGTGGTTTTTAACCTAATATTAATTTTTATTATTTTTGTTTCGTGTTACTCGTTGGATAAAATATAAATAAACAAATAGCTCCTTTCTAACTTTTAAAATAAAAATATATACACGTAGCAAGCTTAAATTTTCAAAAGTGATATGACATGATACCAGATTAGATCAGGTATTGCCTCCATAGCATTGTCACCATAAAAGAAAAACGTGTCAAGCCTTTGATAATGACTATGATAGAAATAAAATAATAGAAAAAAGCTTATTCTTATTTTAATAGGTTAGCCCTTTATAAGAGTTAAATTATTGTTGAAAATCAAAATAGACTTTGGAGTGAATAAAGGATTTGGAGGTCAAAACTTTGACCTATGCGATCGCATACGTTTATTTTATGTAGTCGCATAGAACTGAAAAATAGTCGTTAAGGTTGTTTTTGTCTAAATTCTTGGTAGCCTTTGCTGAAAAGTTTGCAATTTTTCATGATTTTTTGGTACTATTTTTTATGTTTTGATTGAAATCTATAAATACATAATAGATTATCACATAAAAAAAATAATTCAAACAACTTGAGATCAAATCTTCATTCCAAAAGATAAAATTTATATTTCTTCTTTCATATTCAAATTTTCTTCAACATGTTTTTGAAGTTTTGGTAGAAAATACTAAATGTTTTTCTATTGCAAGACTTGATTAATTTTACGGACAATTTGTCAATATCTCTTTAAGCACCAAATTCAATCCAAGAAAGAACAAATATTGTTTGAGGACAATTGATTTCGTGTTTAAGCCTTCATCTTTAATTCTAGTGTTCTTCTCTTTGTTTTTTTTTTTCCCTTCCCCAACCCCTTAATGTGGAAACATTTTTTCCAACTATCTCAAACAATAATTTGTAATGGAGAACGAAATTACAATGGCAACGATCAAATTGATGAATCAAGATCTTGTCCGCCTAGATCAATTTAATGGGACAAATTTCACAAGATGACAAGACAAGTTGAAGTTCCTTCTCACGGCGTTTAAAATCTTCTACATTATTAATCCAGAATTTGCACCACTTGCGGATTCAATGGATGAAGATATCGAAATCGTAAAGAGGGAGAAACAAAAACGTCAAGAGGATGAACTTATATACCTCAATCATATTCTTAAAGCTCTATTTGACCGGTTGTACAATCTCTACACAAATACATTATCGGCAAAAGAAATATGGAATGCTTTGGAAAACAACTAAAAAGTCGAAAAAGAAGGTACTAAATTTTTTTAACTATTAAGGTATTTCGACTTCAAATTCCTTGATAGCATTTCCCTTCTTCCCCCAAGTACATGAGTCACAAGTTCTTGTCAACAAATTGAAGGCGGTCATAATTGAAATTTCAAAACCTTTCTAAGATGAAGCAATCATCTCGAAACTCCCAAAGACTTGGAAAGAATATCGGAAGAAAGATTATAGTTCCAAAGATTATTTTTTGAAACAAGTAAAAAAAAAAATTCGAATTGAATAAGAATCGAGGGCAAGAGATAAAAATGAAAATTCTTATGAAGACACTTCAAAGGCCAATGCCATGGAGGAGACCGAATTTTCAAATAAATCCAACAAGAAAAAATCTTCTAAAAACTTTGACAAGGTTAAGAAGTCCAAGGAAGGTTGCTTTATATGTGGAAAACTTGGATATTATGCAAATGAATGTCAACATTGAAAACAAAACAATTTCGAAGGAAAAGTGAACTTCATCAAAGAAGATAATATTGTGGCCACCGTAAACGAGAGCAATGTAATCAAGGAAATTTTTTTGGTTGGGGTATGATACATGTGCAACTGCACATGTATCATATGATAAGTCTTTATTCAAGACCTATTATAAAATGGACGTAGATCAAAAGATTCAAATGGGTAACGAATGCCTCTCCAAACTAGTTGGGAAATGAAATGTAGAGATTATCTTCATTTTCGAAAAAATCATTACTTTAACAAATGTAATATATGGTCCTGAAATAAATAGGATCTTAGTTAGTGGTAATCTTTTTGGAAAATTGGATAAAAAAATGTTTATGAGTCCGGTAAACTTGTATTATCCCAAAATGAAAAATTTGTCGAAAAAGATTATTCTGAAAGAATAGTCAAACTTTGTATTACTGACAAAATTATTAATAAAGTTGATTTTATGTATATTATTGATTCATTTACTTTATGGCGTGGTAGATTAGGTTACATAGATAAAAGTACCACGAAAAAAATGTTAAAATGTGACTTAATATCATATAATGAAAATGATGTATTTAAATATAAAATATGTGTAGAATCTAAATAACTAAGAAGCCTTATCAAAGTGTAAATATAACTTATAATATTTTAGAATTAATTCATATGGACATATGTGAATTAAATGATATGTTAACTAGAGGTAAAGATATGTATTTTATTACCTTTATAGATGATCACTCTAGATATATTTATTTTTATTTAATGAAATATAAACATGAAACTTTTGATATGTTTAAAACATATAAAAATGAAGTTGAAAATCAGTTAAGTAAGAAAATAAAAACTCTAAGAATTGATAGAAGAGGCGAATATATTTTTTTTTAATGATTTTAACTTGTATTATGAACAATAAGACATAATTTATTAATGTTCTGCACTTAGGACGTCCGAACAAAATGGTCGGCTAAAAGGAAAAATAGAACTTTAGTTGAAACGATAAATGCCATGTTAACTTATATTGAGTTGTCATTTAATTTATGAGGTGAATCATTGTTGAGTGCATGTAGGATATTAAATAGAATTCTTTCGAAAATTACAAAGATTTCTCTTTATGAATTGTAGAAAGGAAGAAAACCTAATATTAGTTACTTCGAAGTCTGGGGGTGTCTTACATATTTTAAGAACACGAACCCTAATAGGACTAAGTTGGGTCTAATAGGCATTGAATGTGCCTTTGTTGGTTATGCTAGTAATGGCAAATCACATAGATTGTTAAATTTGGAGACTATTGTAGTAATTGATTCAAGTGATATTGAATTCTTTGAGAATTCACTATCCTCGAATGATGAATTAAGGGAAATTTACAATGAGATCTCTAGCTCAACTGGAACGCAAGATGAAACATCTTCTAAAAATGTTCATGAATCTAGTGAACCACAAAAAAGAAAAAGAACTCAAATTGAGAAATCTTTAAGATCAGATGCAATTAAGTCTCAACTTATTCAATTTTACCTAGTAGAAGGAAATTAGAAGAATGTTGTAAGATCAATTCATTTTGTTCTACAAGTAGAGACCGATCCTAAAACTTATAAAGAAACTATGATTTCTCATGATAGCATCTTTTGTAAAGATGCAATTAAAGACAAAATAGTTTCATTTATGTCAAATAATATATGAGAACTTTTTGATTTATCATTCAGATCCAAACCTATTGGATGTAAATGAGTTTTAGGAGAAAATACAATGTTGGTGGTTATCATAATACCTTTAAAACTAGATTAGTAGCTAAAGGGTATCGACCAAATGAAGGAATAAATTATTTTGATATATATGCACCGGTAGTTAGAATAACTCTAATTAGGATTTTATTCGCATTACCTTCGATACATGATTTATATATTTATCAAATGGACGTCAAGAGGACATTTTTAAATGAGGGTCTCGATGAAGAGGTATATATGGAACAATTCGAAAAGTTTGCTCTACCTGAAAATAAACATAATGTATATAAGTTAGTGAAATCGTTAGATGGTTTAAAGCAAGCACCTAAGAAATGGCATGAAAAATTTGATTTAGTTATTAATTCATTTGGTTTCATAAATAATAGTGTAAATAAATGTTTATATTCTAAAGCGTGTGATAAATATATAATCTTTATTTGCTTGTATGTTGATAATATGTTGATTATGAGTAATAACATAGATGGAATCAAAGAAACAAAGAGGTTTTTATGTTTCACATTCAAGATGAAAGATCTTGGATAAGTTGATACCATATTGGGTATCACAGTTACAAAATTAGTGGGTGGTTTTACTTGAATCAATCACATTATATTGAAAATGTGATTAATAAATTTAAACATTTGAATATAAAAGAATTTAATACCTCCCTTGATCAAGTTTAAAACTTATAAATAATAATGAGAGATAAATTGCTTAATTGGAGAATACAAGTGCTATATGGAGTTTAATGTATGCAGTTCAATACATAAGATCAGACATAGCTTTTGCAATTAGTAAACTTAGTAGGTTTACTAGTAACCCGAGCAAGTAACATTAGAAGGCCATTTGAAGAATTCTTGACTATTTAAAGAAAATCAAGAACTTAGGTCTACAATATTCTAAATCTCAGACTATATTAGAAGGATTTACCAATACTAGTTCGATATCTAGCAAGGGTGAAAGTAAATCTACTTCGGGTTGGATGTTTAATCTTGGAGGAAGTACTATTTCTTCGAAATCAAAGAAACAAACATGTATTATACACTCAATTATGAAATCTGAATTTATAGCATTATCAGATACTGGAAAAGAAGCCGAGAGGTTTAATGATCTTTTTCATGAGATACCTTGGAGACCAAAGAATACATCTTTGATATCTATCATGTGTAATAGTTAAGCCACATTAACAAAATCATACAATGAGGTATACAATGGTAAGTCTAGATATATGAGTTTAAGACATGACTATATAAGGAAATTAATCAAGAGTGGAATAATTTTCCTAAATTATGTTAAGTCAATTGAGAATTTAGAGTATCCCTTAACTAAACCTCTAAATACAGATTTAGTAATATCTATTTCGAATAGGATGTGATTGAAACTCTTGAAATAAAATATTCACCATTGATAGCTACCCTACATGTCATTACTTAACAAGTAATTCACGATTTCAAAAGGCAACAACAACTCATTCGATATGTGAATAGTGCAATATTATAAAATCCTCGATAACCCTATCCTAGTAATATAATGTTGGTTGCTCCTTGAATGAGGGTTGAGTTTTAAGCTCTTGATGAAATTCAGTATTAAAGTACAAGTATCTCTAAAAGTAATAAAGATACTGGAAGAATTTCACCTAAATGAATTTCGAGGTAGTTGGAATTTCTCTCTTAAAAGTGCCACCTTAATAGAGAGTTGGAATTTCTCTCTTAAAAGTTTGTTGAATAGGATAAGCGCAACTTCATATTAGCAATAAGCGAGATTGATGAACTTGAGAACACATGATATTTGTGTGTGTTCTTACCAAGGAATGATTGGTTCAAAACTTTATTACTATCATTAATTTCGACTTTATTTTGTTTGAATTACACTGATTATATTCAAATCGAAAAATATATGCATAAGTATTGTATATTTTGAATATGAAATTTTATTGAATATTGAACTAGTAGGGAATTGTTGAGATTATTGTTCAAAATTAATAAAATAGGTTTTGGAATGACGGATTTGGAGGCCAAAACGTTTGGCCTATGCACTTTGTGGCCTACCCGCGCATGAAGATATGTAGGGTGCATATGGCATGCAAGTGAGTAACCTACGCAACCGCATAGGTTTGCCCTATATGTTGCATAGAACTAAAAAATAGCTAATATGGCTGTTTTTGTTTGAATTCTTAATGTTTTTGGTGAAAAGTGTGCAATTTTTCATGGTTTTTTTGCATTATTTTGTGGGTGTTGATTGAATTCTATAAATACACAATAGATTGTCACGTTAAAAAAATAATAATTCAAACAACTTGAGATCAAATTTTCATTCCAAAAGATAAAATTTATATTTCGTTTTTCATATTCAAAATTTCTTTAAAGTATTTTTGAAGTTTTGGTAGAAAACAATAATTGTTTAAGAGTTTTTCTATTGTATGACTTGATTAATCCTACAAATCATTTGTCAATATCCTCTTAGGCATCAAATTCAGTTCGAGAGTGGGTAAATATTGTTTGAGGACAACGAATTTCGTGTTTAAGCCTTCATCTTTAATTTCGATGTTTTTATCTTTGTTCTTTCTCTTTCACTTTAGTGTGGAAACATTTTTCCAACACATCTCTGCTCGCCTCTCATCCTTTTTATGTTCAACTCTACATAATGCAATATATTAAATTAGAATTGGTCTCCCGCCTTCAGTGAATAGATAAAAAATTTCCACCGTTGACGTGGCAATAGAACCTTAACTATGATTCTTTGAATTTATGACTGTTTCAAATAATCATAATTAATATTCTCTTGCCATTTTAGCAGTAAATTTTTTTTATCCTACCTATTGGGGACATGAGATCAAGACTCTATATTAAACGTGCCCAAAAATAACTCATTGTTTAATAAGGTGAAATGATATTTCCCTAAAGAAACGAAAAAGTCCTTTCCCTGGCGTGCCCCTCTACTGTCTCTATCTAATGCAATGTACACTGAAAAGGAGTTGCCTGTCATGCAACATAGTGGGATATTGGCGTAAAGAAAGTAAAAGGGTTATCCTCTTTCACCCATCTGAAGGATATAATTAAAAATGCATTGATAAAGAGGAGACTGTGGCAGAAAAGTCCTCTGTCCCAGGTCACTTCTGGTGAAATCTGTGCTGCTTTAAAGAGGAAAAGTTTGGGGACTGCTTGGAAGTCGAGATCGAAAACCATTATATATTTTAATAATACTAGTTTACGCACGTGCTACATTTTAATTGGGTATTTAATAGCGTGGAGTGATTTGAAGGCATATTAGGCATAAATGAGAGTCACTGGCTTGTACACAATTGATTCCATGCAAGTAAAATAAACTATATGCTCAACCCCAATGTATGTGCAGTTGTGCACCACATATACAAACAAATGATCCATAGCAGTTTGGGGTTACATCACAAGGAAAAATATAAAACCCACCTCGGAAAGCTTCTTCCATCAACGACACCCTTCTAACAGAGGTGGTCTTTGAATCATTAAACTGCACCAAAGCTTGAGAAATAGGAAAAGCGGTAGTGAGGTCAAATTTTGTAGGAATTAGAGTCCTTAAAGCAGCAGGAAAACAAAACAAAAACCCAAAAGTAGATATACGTGTTCTCAAAAAGTGTAACGACGAAATAACGAAAATTGATGCTAACATGCAATTGAAGTATAAATCGAAAAATCTAAAAATTTCGGCAATGGAAGCACCATGTCAGCTAAAAAGGTGGTCTAATGGGAACAGTTTTTACATATCATTTTATTAACATAAGATGAAGACATTGTTACAGGCACAGGCATGGGTTCCGATTCTTCCGAACACTGGACAAAGATTTACCACTTGAATGCAACTTTGGGATTGGCTGGAATAAGCTTGACAGGTACTTTACCTGAAAGGTAGAGAAACAGGGGGTGGAAACATTTGCAGTTTGACTTCTACAAAAATAAGTTCTGAAAATATAGATATGCTGATAAATGAAAAGAAAACGTTATTTTCTTACTTGGGATGCGGTTAACTCTGTCTTGTATTTGCATATCCTTTCGTTATAATTATCTTTGATTGCTTTCTTAAACATATTCTCAGATAGTAGAAGGCAGTCACTGTGAACAGTGAGGCAGATTTGTAGAATGACAAATCATTATTATAGAAATATCATTGAATTAAGGATGAACACAAAACAAAGATCGGGTATCTAAAGAGAGCAACCTGAGTTGGGAAAGCTCCCCATATGCAACCAGTTCAAGTTTCATGCCACCAGCAGAAGATGCTTCATAGATTCTACAGTACGACAAATTTGCAAAACCATAATTCCTTATTACCGAGAAAGTACAATTCTCCAATAGGCTCATAAATTTTACATTAGGATAAATATGCTTTCATGAACTAAACCAAGTAACAAATGATGATCCACATAACGAATACATACCTTATCTGTCTACTCAGCTCAAGCATTTTCCCAATCAATCCATAAATGTTCGAAACAAAAAAAAGATACATTTAAAGAAAAAAGTTCAATTATTAAATCTCAAATTTCAAGAAATCAATTTGCTTTCACTGAAAATAAATTGAAAATCTGTACCTCGCAGAATTTTCATCACCCCAATCCCTTCTCGAATCTTCGATCCAATCTCAATTACCCATTTTAACTCCGAATCAATGGCATCAATCCCCGATAAATGGGACTTATTATACAGTGTGAAGATTTCAAAATGCAACTGCGTTGCCTTAGGAAGATCCCATTTTTCAGGGTAGGGTGGGGAAGTAACAAATAAATAAAATAAAAAATCGACCTCATTGTCGAGAAAATGCAATGGAAATCAGCCCGGTAAATCATTTAACATAACAGCGAAACTATCGATAAACCATTTAGTGAACAAAGAACCATACTTTTAGGCCCCGATGGGGAACGAAATTGGAATGCAGATATTCAACTGACAACAATAGCTGGGTGAACCACTTCAAGAGTTTTTGCACAAGGCACGGGGTTCAATTCTCCAGTAGAAGAAAAAAAATAAACATTCAATCATCAAACATATTCCAATATTTCATAAATTACAAAACAATCATTTTGAACAAAAATTCTATTATAGAAGATAACTAAAATTCCTAATTACTATTTATAGGATTCAAAAATCCCAAATAGCTTCTATTGGTATGTTAAATATGTTTCTATTTAAATATATTTTTTTTATTTTCAGTCAACATAAGATAGATTTTCATAGGCTAACCCAAATAGCAAAAGAAATTGTTATATCCTACCATATAAATCAACATTAGCAAGATCCAAATGCGAGCAGCAGATTCTACTAAAAATTGGTGAAAACTAATAAACCCAGATTGCTTATTCTTACAGACGAATAATTATTTCCATATTTCAGCTAAAATGAGATAAAAATGAATAAAGATTTTAGCACTCTTTTAATACCTGACGAGTCTGTTCTATGAAATCCTTTCTTTGCTGAGCATTTAACACATGGCATACTACTCCGAACGCTTTAATCCCTCGAGACTTAAGTTTTTCTACTGCTGCATCTACATTTTTCTGCAAAATCCCTCACAACACATGAATACAACATTCATATTAAAAAAAAAAAATTCGAGTTGAAGCAAAATTGAAGAAATCCAGGTTAGTTAATCTCTGATATCTTCACAAATACATATAAGCATAAATTTATTAGAAGGATTCAACTAAAAGCAGAACAAGCATAAATGAAATATAAGAATTATTGAAAAAATGGAAAGAAGACGAACCAGGCACAGGCAGCGGCACACCACCAATAATTATTGAAGCCACAGTTTTCGGATCTGCTCGAGGATCATCAAAGAATGGTGCTTCAAATGCCTGAAATCATTTTTAAATGCAAATTCATACAAATCAAACAAATATTTCAAGAACATAAATGAAATCTTGAGGTGAATTTATTCACTCACCACCAATTTTTTGCTGATATCACGTGTCAAAACTGAAAGCCGTGTCTCATAGAGACACGGAGGTATGAGACACGGAGGCACCATGTCTCGCGGTGACAACCCGAAAAAGGCAACAAAAAAGGCAGACGACGATTAACAAACCTAGATCGATGACGAAGAAAGGGGCGGCAGTGAAGAGATGACACAGACGACAACTAAAACCTACCAAACGGAGCGGCGGAAGCGGCGAATGTTTAGGGTTTTCGAAGGTTTGATTTGAAGAATAGAGACGGGGATCGAAGAATGAAGTCGAAATGAAGAGAGAGAGAGACAGAGGAAATACCAAAGAAATAACACATACAAAAACGGTGTCGTTTAGGATAAGGATAGTTTCTACAGTAAAAAATCTTCACTCTTTTTATATATGTAGGATATCTAACACGGGCGCTACAACAACAATATATATCACGACACGTAGTAAACTCAATGAAAGCTATAATTCGATTACTCATTTAATTTCACATTAGCGCCCTCATAAAATGATTTAACACTAGTGGGGTTAAAAAGGGTCAATCTTATACATTGCTTCTGCCGAAAAAACTCAATATCACAGATTCCTAGGGAGAATGTTACACTTCACTCCTTGTATTAATAAAGATGTCATCGGCATGTCTAGTTGCGAATGAAAGTTACTTTTGAAAGACTTTTATCTAAAGAAATATATTTTGGATAAGAATCGTTTTTATGTACAACTAAACATGTTTTTAGTAAAAAAAAAAAGAAAAAAAAGGCTAACCTTTTCAACTTATAATATTGTTCTAGTCAAAAAGAATTTGTAAAATCCTACGAAGTCCTTGAAAGTAGACCGTTGTGATAAGCTAGTACGTGGAACACATTGTGATGAGGAGTTTTGCTTTATGTCACTTTGGTGTAGTCCTCTCACAATAGGGTTCTTACGATTTTTTATTGGTGATGGGCCCCTTCTATTGCGAGGGAGTGTTAGTCTCGATGTACAAATAGCAAAACTCATATGATGAGATGAGATAGAACTGATAAGAATATTAAGAAAATGAGACCAAAAAAATAGAACATTAAGAAGCTTTCTGGCTCGTATACGAAACAAGGCAATAGTTTCAGAACAGAACATGGTGAAAAATAAGTTTGATAAATTCTTGATGCAGATTGGAAGATGAAAATTGCTGTCAAAACTCCCCAAGTACTATAACCGCCCAAGTCAATATAGACATGATGACACATGATTTTTCTAAAATGTAGAACATGGATACGTCCATTTAAATTCTTTAAAAAGTTAAATTTTTTTTTTTTAACTTTTTAATATAGAATGCGACTCATGTCATGTCGAACACTTGTCCGAGAAATATCCTACTAATAATCCTCTAGCATTAGAAATCTAAAAAATAGACAAAAATAGAATATGACATGTGGCTTATCAAACTCATGTTAAAGTTCAAGAGTATGAACGTGTCGTGTCAAAGCTGAAGCTGAAACCTTGTAAAAGTGTATTTGTTTCATAGACTAGGATATATGGTTCTACTCTTAGTCCTCCACCATAATAATTGAAAATGAAAACGAAAAGAAATGATCAAACTCAGGTAAATTAAAGTTTGAGATCAAAATCTATAAATGTAAACAAATATATGGATTATGTAGCACAATGCCCCGTCAATTGGTGATTTGTATGTTGCCAAAAAGTTATTCTCGACTGAATGTGTGTACTCTATCTTATGAGGTTTACACGTGGCAAGACCAGGTCATGCATGTTTATAAATTATTCAAAAATATTGAAGTATTTTTTTTATCTATGTATTTCGAAGAATGTAGAAATATTATTCATTTATTTACTATCCATATATATTTTCTTACAATTTAAATCGTTTATGAATACTTTCTAAATATACTATGTTGGAATTGTCTATTATACTTGGAATAATGTTATATACTATCTGTTGATATCCAACCTAACCGGGAGCTCTAACCTGGGGGATAACGTTGTTATCCGACCTCACCAGCTACTTCGACCTGGGGGGTAATCCGACCTCACCAGGCGGCCTCATTAAGTACTGGTGGGTACATGCATTAAGCTCATACTGATATGAATTCAGATGTGTGAGGTCAGCTCGATTTATTTAGTTTATCGAGGCTCAAGGAGACATAATGATAGAAGATTTCTTACACACTGTCAAACGTCCAATCAATCAAATTCATTTGGATAGGCTTATGACAGCACCTCCTAATCTCACCAATCATATGTCTTAACTTCCTTCCTGAAGTAATTCATTAATTATGGCAGACCACCTGTAAAGTTAAAAATCATGATGGTCTGACAGAGTCGAGCTCATTAAACTAATTCAAATATGCCCATTGTTGATGAATTGAGTTGACGAACTGAGCTCTAAGGTCGGACAAATCAGATTAAAGCACGTACGCTCGGTGGTGTGAGTTCGGCTCGGATGGTTAGCATACCTAGAAAGATCGTGTAGTCTTTCAAGGAGGTTATAATGATTACAAATCACTGACACAATCAATAAACCAGCCAATCAGGGAAATCCACAGGGAATAATCTTACATCAGTGCTTACATAAGCCCTGATCAAAGAGTTAGACTCCTTTCCCAAGGCTTACTTCATTAATTGCTAAAATCCACCTGTAAGATTTTCTTATCATGACTGTTAGATCGAGCTCGGAGGCCAATGGAATCATTCCATCATGTGTACTTGATTACGCCCAAAGACTAATGCGGTAGTTGTAGTGTATTTTTGGGGTGTCGTATCCACAGAGCGATGGAAAATTATTCAAAGAATAAAAAACTTAGGGTTCCCATGAATTTGATGAAAGGAATTTGTTTATTGCATAAAAATGTAAATGCCACCGGAAGTAAAAATGGAGTTTAAGGTTATATGTAAAATAGTGAAGTTTCGGAATTCTCTCAACTAGATATAATCAATCAACATCAATAATTTATGCATTATTTACTCAATTAGAAGTTTTTATCCTAACTTTCTAATCGGATGATTTAGCAATACAAACCAATTTAATCCCACATGTAATCCTAAAATTTACGTTTCCCATATCACAATCCTTCATTAATTTATTGAAATCAGATTCAAAAAGCGACTATATATTTCTAACATATAGCAGTAATTAAATTACACCAATAAATGATTTGAAATTGAAACTTAAACCAATATTTTAATTCAATGAAAGAATCATGATTAAATCCATGAAAAATTGAATAAAAGCTAAGTTAAACTCAAATCTGATTCAAATTACGGAAAACATAAACCGTAGAATTATTGAAACATTGAAAAACACATTACATGAATAAATGATGTCGAAATATCCAAATCCAATTGAGTTCCTTCATGGCTTTACCAATGGTTTAGTTCTTCATGGGTTTCTTGAGCCAAAATCAATGAAAAAATGGTATAGAATGAAGAATAAGGCATTCTGGGCCGTTCTATGGTGTTTTAGGGTTGAGAAATCGTGTCAAAATAAGTTACCATAAGTGGTTGATTTAAATTTGAAAACCAGAATTTTTGCCTTAAAAATGCCCTATGCGACCGCATAGGTATAAGTGTTGCGGTCGAATGGAAGGCTGAAATTGGCCACTTAAAATTTTTGAAAGGTACGATGCGACCGTATATGTTTAAAATCTTTCCACCAGACAGTTTTCAATATTTTCATCATCACTTTCTCTCTCGATATCCGATTAAAGTGATTCAAGATGTATTAGAAAGCTAACTAAAAGGGCTATAACTTTTCTTCAGATTCCATCTTTGAATTCGATCTTTTTCCATATCAAAAGTCGGTCTCAATATGAGACTGAAAATCGGTGCAAAACTTTTCAGATTGGAAGTTGATATATGATAATGTTTTAACTATATTTCATCACTTTGACTCCTTCCTTCATCCAATTGACCTCTAACACTCTCAAATCTTCATCAAAGGTTAGAAAGAAGTTTAAAGTATTTGTCCTTTAGTCCCTGAACTTCTGTTTGTCCCAGTTTGGCTATTTTTCATTTGTTTCTCCTTAATTTCACTGTATTCATCACTTTATCCTGTAAAACATGAATTAAATAGAATTAAGCTATATTCCAACATATTAATCAACAATTGCTCATGTTTTGAGAGTAAAATAAGTATGTAAAAATACACTTATAAAACTCCCCCAAACTTGAACTATTGTTTGTCATCAAACAACAACAATATAACTCAACTCTACGAACAACATGGTTTAACAATATGTCATGTCTCAAATTTGAAATTTGGTAGTCAGACAAATGAACAATTACAACAGTGTAAAAATTAAACCAGTTTCCACATGTTACATGCATAACCTGACGTATGTGAAAACTCATGTTAACATCATAAAATTATAATTGGTTCAACACTTGTCCCAAAGTAGTCCAATATATCATTTCCTCGCTCGAGAGATACACACACCCCCAATTTATGATTTCCCTCATTTTTCCACAATTTTCACCCATTTGCAACCTAAACCAAGATATAGAAGTATTTAGTGCATTTAGGCATCAAATAATCATATAAATGTAAATATTAATGGGTGAAAAAGTAACAAATGTGCTATTATCAAACCCCCAACTTGCTTATTGCTAGTCCCTAGGAATTTGATGCAGAGAAAAATGAATGAACGACTGGTCTATATTAGAAGAAAAATTGTGAGGTTCTAATTTAACCACATGCCATACCCTCTTCAAATTGAAGACCACACGAAATTAACAATATCATGATTAACAAGATGTCAAAGACTCATACCAAATGTATGAGTGTGTGTCAAGTCATAGTCATCTTACCGCCAATCCTAACACATGCAACATCGAGTATATCTCAAACTGAAGGTTCAGCTCCATAACTTGCGGGGTATCAAAGTGTTTAGTGCGAGGTTTCTCTATATGGAGTTGAGAAAGATGTACACTCAAAATTGAAAGCTTAAAATTTATGAACAAGCAACATGCAAACATTGATTTTATGATAGGCATACTGCCTAATGAGAATTCATCAACTTCTTACCACAGCCTATTTAGGGTTGTAACAAAGTTCAGGTTGGATCGTATGAGAAGAACATATACAAAAATTCAAATACTTCCAAGCACATAGTTAGATATCTTATCAAACATTTCGATCGATCAAAACTTCCAATAAATACCTATTTTGACATATCAAACCACAAAATCAATGAATTTTTTTTTACTTTTTTTTTTCAAACACTTACACTAGTCAACTCCTGTCATTTTCCTTGCTTCTATTTTTCACAAATAAACATTCAATACTTACTACACACTTGGAAGTAAATAGGTGGAAAAATTCGTGTATAGGTTATACTTCAAACCAATTTGTTTTGGTGAAACTTTCATCAATCAAGTTCTGTATTGAGTTGAGGAAAAATCAAGAACTAGGGTTTTCAAGATTTCTAAATCTATAACTAGAACGAAGATCAACTGTTTATTGACTTTGGGAATTGGAGGAAGATGACCCAAGTAGGAGATCTTCCGTCTAAGAAGACCTACGCAAAAGTTACAGGAGGAAAACGAAATCTAGCATCTGTGAAGGATAGATCATTCGATGCTATCGCTAGAGATCTCAAATCGGAAGCAGTGGCAGTCAGAGATGCATCTGTATTCAAGAATGAACCATTCAATCAAGTCTCCCAGGAAGAAATTCAGAAATTATCTCAATGGTTCAAACATGGATTAGTGGGTAAATTCTCACATAAAAAGCATGCTCTTAATTTGATTGTTCGAGCCCTAAATCCATTTGAACTCGAAGGGGAAGTGAACGTTGGGAATCTGGATGGAAAGCATGTTTTCTTGAATTTTGAAAGGGAAGAAGATTATTGTCGTATATTTTCAAAACCGGTCTGGTATATTCTGGGCACATCTATGAGAATTTTGAAGTACACCTTTGATTTTGATCCACAGAAAGAATCACCTATAGTCCCTATTTGGGTTGCTTTACCAAATTTGCCTTTGGTTTTCTATGATAAAGTCAATAGCCTCTGTCCTGGGTACTCCACTAAAAATTGATGAGCAGACTGCCAAGAAAACTAGAACTAATTTGGCTAGAATATGTGTCGAAATGAATGTAAATGCTCCGAAACTGGAAAGAATTAGGATCGGTAATGACTCATTTGCTGTTTGGCAGAAAATTATATATGAAGAACTTCCTTCATATTGTTCGTTTTGTAAACATGTGGGACATGACATTGGGAGATGCTATTGGAAGAAAACTACGGGAACTAATGTCATTGATAAACAACAGGATGATGGTTATAGAGAAGCACATAATAAGGAAAAAGGGAAAGGAAAGGGGAAGGAAGAATGGGTTGAGATACAAAGGGGGGAAAGTTGCTATGAAGGCTGAATTCTTGAAAGGAGAATGCTCTAAACCTTATAGCTGTGAAGAAGGAGAAATTGGAAATGAGGTTTCGAAGGATAAAGAAAATAAACAGATTGAAGTTGATACCAGTAAAGAGGATAAAAATCAGAATGAGCAAATAGAAACGGGATTTTATGCATGTCTACAAAACTGTGAAGAGGAGATTCAGACTGGAGTGGAAATTATAAAAGAATGTACCAAGGGGGAGAATAATAATCAAAATAATAAGGATAATTTAGATCTAAACCATATGGATCTAGATGAAGAAAGTTTCATCAAGATTAGTCATATCCCCAACTACAGTAAGTTGAGTAAACAGAAATCATTTGAACTGGTACAAAGGGAGGAGGAAGAAGTAGATATGAAGGATGAAGTACTTTCAGTTGAAGTCAAAAGTGCTACGAATGAAAAGGTGCCTAAGGAGGGTCAGAAGATTTCCAAGAGTAATAAGAAGAGAAGGGGGAGACCATCCAAACGCTAAATATGCAGTACAACGCGTTAATTTGGAATTTAAGAGGAATTTCTACTTCTTTGAAGAGACTCAGAAATCTGATTCAAACACATCATATTGTTATACTGTTTGTCCTTGAACCTATAGTTGATAAAGGCCAAGTTCAAGATTTTTGTAAAAAACTGGGATTTGACAATAGTTATGCTAACTTGAATGGTAAAATTTAGGGATTCTAGAAGAATGATATTGATGGCAAAATTATGGAAGATAAGGAACAACATATTACTCTGAAATTTAAAAAGCAGAACAAAGATATTTACTTCACTGCGGTTTATGCCAAATGCTCTGTTACCTTAAGAAGAATATTATGGAATGACCTTAAACTTTTTTCTGAGAGACTGGATTCCCCTTGGATTATTGGAGGTGACTTTAATTCTATACTCAATCGAGGGGAGAAGGATGGAGGAAACTCTCCTAATAGAAGGTCTATGGAGGATTTTAATAACATGCTTATAGATTGTGGTGTGGAGGAGCATATCATTAGAGGCAGTAAATACACTTGGACTAATGGCAGGATTTGGGAGAAGTTAGATAGAATTCTAATTAATGCACAGTGGATGAATGAATTTAATGGCTTCGAGGTTGAAATGTTAACAAGAGATACATCATATCACTGTCCTTTCCTGATAAAGTGCAAGCAACAACATATAAGTGCGAAGGCCTCTTTTAGACTCCAAGCCATGTGGTGCCAACATAATAATTTACTGGAAATCATAAGAAGATGCTGGGAGACCCCACTTTGCGCTTACTTTAGAGGGTTGTTTAGATTTTATTTTAAATTGAAAAGACTTAAGAAGACTCTTACCAAGTGGAATAAAGATATCTTTAGCAATATCTTTGTTGATATTGCTAAGGCAGAAGAGGAAGCACTAAAGAAAGAAATGGAGTATGACGGATCTAAATCATCCAATGATAGGATGGCAGTTAATGAGGCATTTGCCAAACTCAACAGATTGCTCTCCATGGAGCAAGCATTCTGGAAACAAAAATCAGGGATCAAATGGTTAAATGAAGGAGATAAAAACTCCAAATTTTTTCATGCTTGGGTCAGGAAAAAATGGACGAAGAATAGCATCAATTTGATTTCTAGTAATGGGGTGGAACTGAAGGAGCCCAGAGATATTCAACAATTTGCCGTGGATTACTTTGAGAAGATACTCACCAGAGAACCTACTGAAGGAGGGGACAACATACTGGATAATATACCTGAGATAGTAGGTAGGGAGGAGAATGACAATCTTAATAGAATACCTGATATCGATGAAATCAAGGAGGTAGTTTTCAGCATCAACAAAGATAGTGCAGCTGGGCCTGATGGCTTTTCTAGCCTGTTCTATCAACATTGCTGGGACATAATCAAACAGGACCTATTAGATGCTGTTATGGAATTCTTTAATGGCAGAAATATTCCTAAAAGTATTACTTCAACCTCTATTACCCTTATTCCCAAAAAAGCTGAGGTTATGGAGTGGAAAGATTTCAGACCTATTAGTTTGTGTAATGTGATCAACAAACTATTTACTAAGGTTCTCTCTGCAAGAATCAATAAAATTTTGCCTAAGATTATATCCAAGACCCAAAGTGGCTTCACACCTGGTAAGGATATTGGAGATAACATCCTGCTGGCTCAAGAACTTATTCATAATATTGACATGAAGGTTAGAGGAGGTAATGTGGTGAGAAGTTTGGATTTAATCAACTTTGGATTGATAAAATCAGAAGAAGCATTAACAACTGTTAGTTTTCCATCCTGATTAATGGAGAGCTCAAGGGATACTTTAAATCTACTAGAGGGTTGAGATAAGGAGATCCCATTTCTCCCTCATTATTCATCATTTTGGCTGAATGTTTGTTTAGAAGGTTGGATAATCTATTTGCCAGGAATGAAGAACTGCATTACAGATGTGGGGGTGCTATCCCAGTATCTCACTTGGCGTTTGCTGATGATATCATTATCTTTACTAATGGTCAGAAACATGCTGTGAATAAAATTATGAGCTTTATCAGCCTTTACACTGCTAACTCAGGACAAGCCATTAATTGCAATAAAAGTTCGTTTATCACGAAAAAGGATAATCACAGAATTGTGATTGCTGAGAATACTGGATTCCAATTCCAGCCTTTACCTATGATCTACCTTGGAGTTCCTCTGTATAAAGGGCATAAGAAGGCTAAGTTGTTTGAGGAATTAATAAACAAAATCAAATGAAGATTGCTGGGATGGGAACATAGATGGCTGTCTGCTGGGCGTAGGCTGACTCTGATAAAACATGTGCTGAGTTCGATGCCTGTACACCTATTACAAATTCTTGATCCTCCAAAATGCATCATTAACAAAATCTCCAAAATGTTTAATGGATTTACCTGCGGCGATTCTAGTCAGAGCAAGAAAATCCATTGGGCTTCGTGGGATAAAATTTGTTTTCCAGTGGCAGAAGGTGGCATAGGCTGTAACTCACTTTCCGATCTGAATCTTGCATATGACTGTAAACTCTGGTGGAAATTTAGGGAACAAAAATCGCTATGGAGTCAAGTCCTGCAAGCTAAATATTGTAGGTTTAGTCATGTATGCATTGTTAATTATAGCAATCAAGATTTTGGGCTGTGGAAAAGGATGTTAAAAGCCAGAAGCATAGTTGAACCACATATTGCCTGGAGAATTGGAGAAGGCAAAGTGAACTTTAAGTATGATACTTGGCTTAAGTCAGGGACCATTCAAGACAGATTAAAATAGGCTATCCCACATAATAAGCTTGTTAAGGAATTCAGGAACAATAATGAATGGGACATTACCACTCTGAGTAACACTATACCAGCTGAGGTTGTGAATGAAATTAAGAAAATCCCTATTGTTAATGCCCCTGATAAGATGTTCTGGAAGCCTAATACTTCAAGAGCCTTTACCATTACGTCTTGCATTAATCTTTTCAGGCAGAGCAAAACTAGACAAATGGCATATATACATATCTAGAATTAGAATGTTCCTTAAAAAATCGCCTTTCTAGGTTGGAGGATATGGCACAATTGGTTACTAGTGGATGATATTGTTCAAAATAAATATGGTATTCAATTAGCCTCCAAATGTCAATGTTGTAACAACTCTGAAAGTATTAGTCATGTTTTTTTGGAAGGTTTAATTGCTAAGTCTGGGGCCATTTCTGTAAGATTATGAAGGTCCAACATATCAGTTGTGATCATCCAAGGGCTATGCTAATGCACTGGTTTCTACAGAAGAATTCAAGCATTGGGGAGGTTAGAAATATTGTCCCGTTGGTTATTCTCTAGTTTATCTGGACTGCCAGAAATAATGCTAAGCACAAACAATATCCTATTAAGGCAGATAGGATTATCAAACAGGTTAATGTACTGATTAACGCTCTCTATAGGGCAGAGAAGATCAGTCAGGAAGGGAGAAGCAAATGTCTTAAACCTATAGCAGTGAAGTGGAGTAAACCAGATATAGGATGGCATAAACTAAATACTGATGCGGCATTGAAATCGAACTCATTAGCTTTAGGTGGTGGGATATTGAGGAATAATATGGGAACTGCAATTTGGGGCTTCTATGACTACTATGGTGATTGATCTATCTTGGAAGCTGAACTCAGAGCTATAGAAATGGGACTTCATTTGTGTTTGAAACACGGCATCAAGAAAGTTTGGATTGAAACGGACTCTCAGGTGGCCCTTACTTTGATCACATAGGACAATAAATCATGGAAAGTCTAATATTTATTACAATCCATTAGATGGCTAATGGAAAAAATGGAAAATAAAAACACACACACTTGGAGGGAAGCCAATCAAGCTGCGGACTGGTTCGCTGCTAAAGGTAATAGTAAAAGGAAGTTTAAATGGATTGATGCTAGAGATTTTAAGGGAAGAATAAAAGGTATTGTGAAGCTTCATAAAATTAGTTTGGAGTCTATTAGATTAGTTTCTAACTAGTTTTAGCTTGCTGTTTTTAGTTTGGTTTTTGAGCTGTTATTGCATATTGTACATCTTTAGCTTAGCGCATATTACATCCGTAGTTTGTAGAAGTTTTTTTGTAATTCATTTGGAGATAAGGTACATTAGTCCCCTTCCTTGCATTGTACTTGTTTTCATTTAATAAAATTCATATCCTAAGGCTTGGATTTTCAAGTTAGGATATTTTACCAAAAAAAAAAGGTTATACTTCAACATGGAGGGGTATGGATGACATAGGTACATGAAGGAAAATGCTATATGTGTGTATCGGCTCAAAATGACTACTAAGGGTTGTACTTATTGAAAAGAAAGGCTTGAAAGGCTTCAATATTGATCCTAAATTGACTTTATCATTTCCCAAGTAATCCACCATTTTACCACAAACCATATATTGTTATTCTCAAAGGAGTTTCGAATTCACAAGATCAATGAACGTTTATTGCCATATTTTAGTATATTGTGGTTCTCAATCCTCACCAAGTATCTCATAAAAAAAACTTCAGCAAGAGACTCATCTAACAATATGTGTTAAACTACCATCTTACCACAAGACTTGTTCTAGATTTTCACAAGTAAAATTAATTTCTAGTGGCATGTGTTGTTATTCAAGAGCATAAACATGCAGCAAATTAGAGATTCAAACAAATTTTTGTTTTTCAAATTCACATGCAATTCAACAAAATCCAATAGATCCTTCCCAACTAAAATTTTGCGTTGTCCTCAATGTATAAACTTGAAAGCCAAATAAGAGATATCACAAAAATGATGCAGAGAATCAACATAAACTTGAATGATAGGAAGCCTGAAAGCTCCTTGTAAGGCTTGTTGGAAAACCCGTTGTCGGACTTGATTAATCGCCCTTTGCTGTTCAAACTGAATTGTTTCATTTTTGTAATTTTCTAATTGCTTCGACTCATATTCCCCAAAAAGTGGACCCTGCTCTAATAGCTCCGAATAAATTAAATACGTGCATTAAGATACGAAGGCTTCTTATTCCACAACAACAAAAGTAAACAGCAAAAGAAAAAAAAACGAACTCTTCTTGGGTTGCCTCCCAAACAGCGCCTTTGTTTATTGTCGTTGGCTTGACCCAAAGTTTCCTCCTTCAACCCGCTAATTTCCTTTGCAATGCACTAAGCCCGTTGGACGTAATCACCAGTGGTTTTCTTCCGCCTCCATCAAATACATGCGTGAGATGACTAGAGGAAAGCTTAAAATCAGGAGTGGGGGCTTATAACACAAAAGGTAAAGTCCTCTCGTTAGAACTGGTAATATAAAATAAGAACTATTACCTGACTCTTGATCCTCCATCTCAAGATATTTCTTTATGGCAACGTCCAATCCAGCTGGTTCTAGAATTCCCATACTGGTCCAAGAAATATATTATCAACTACTTCCTAAGTGAGTGCATCAATCATGTGGGTTTGATGACACTCGTCATCCTCCTCTAACTGTTTAATGATATGGAAAATGTTGACTTCTAGAGTCATATTCCCAAATGATAGTTTCATAAGACCATTCCCACAATTAATCAGAGTATTAGCAGTAGCAAAAAAAGGTCTACCAAGAATAATAGGAATTTTAGAATCAACATTCACATCAACTTTTATATCCAAAACCAAGAAATTAACGGGGTAGTAAAATTTATCAATTTGTACCAAGACATCTCAACTACTCCCCTATGTCTAATAATGGACCTATCAGCTAATACAGAGCTACAAATATAGGCTTCATCTCACCTAAACCTAACAACAAGTAAATAGCATAACATATGAGATTGACACTAGCTCCTAAATTAAGAAGGGCTTGTCCAAACTAATGATTCCCGATGACACCAGACACTGTAGGACAACTAAGGTCCTTATACTTTGGCAGGATCCTTTGCATAATCACAGCACTCGCTTGTTCAGTCAAGAAAGCGATTTTCTTAACATTGTGCTTCTTTTTGACAGTGCATAAGTCCTTAAGGACTTAGGCATAAGTAGAAACTTGTGAAATTACATGCAAGAGAGGCAAATTTATTTTTACCTGTTTTATATGTTCCGAGATCTCACTATATTTACCAGCAGATTTTGAGGTGAACTTAAGAGCTTGCGGGAAAGGTACTCTCACTGAATTTGTCATTACTTCCTTACTAGGACTAATCTCTTCAGGCTCACTAGACTATTTTTCAGTTTCCCTAGGTTTGGGGATTGGTTCCATAACTTTTCCTGATCTAATAGTTATAGCATTTACTTCTCTAAGATTGTTTTCATTTGAACCTGAGGTTTGTCCTATGCGCTGCCCTTTAAAATTTGGTTGAGCTTGAATCGAAAATTTTCCACGTTCCACTACTGATAAGGCACTAGTTAGTTTGAAGATATGATTTTTGATTTCCTTGTTTTCTTCAACAATTTGGGTAATCATAGTCTCAAATTTTTTATTTGTTTTTCCCTGTACCTCCATGAATGCATGTAGGGTATCTTTTAAAGAATTCCTAGATGATGTGGGTTGGTATGAAGGTGTATTAAAAACTCTAGGTGGCTGGGTAGATTGCTAGTTTTCATATTTCAAGCTGAAGTTAGAATGATTCCACCACCCCTGATTATAGGTATCAGAAAATGGAGCATAGGGCTTGTTATACATACCTAAGGTATTGTAGTGTTCCTCATAAACCCCCCTAATCTCAGCTAGAGCAAAACATTCATGCGCTGGATGATCAATTCTACCTTACACACAACATGGTCCAGACGATTCAACACGGGCAACGGTAGGTGTAGACTTTGAATTCTTAGTACGTAGGGTTTCAAGTTCTTTAGTTAGGGCTTATACTTTTGCTCTAAGGCTATCCTCCTTCCTAAGATGATAGAAACATGTGTTAGTGGGGTTACTTGCAGGTCGTGACCTATTAGTACTCTCGATGGAACTAGGTCCAGTCCAAGTATGGGCTTTTTCTTCTAAGTCATCTAAATATCCTATAGCCTCATCTGGATCTTTTTATAGGAAATCACTATTACACATCATCTCAACAAACTGACGCTTCCTATGTGTTAACCTTTCATAGAAATAGATCACGGTACGCTAACTCTCATAACCATGGTAAGGACAAAGAACTTGGAGTTCTTTATACCTTTTCTACGCTTAATATAAAGTTTCACTTTCCTTTTAGATAAAAGAAGAGATTTACTTTTTCAACGCAATTGTTTTGTGGTGAGGAAAGTATTTGCCAAAGAACGCTTGGGTCATTTCAGCCTAAGTTCTAATCGAACGTGATTTCAATTAATACAACTAGCTTATTGCCCTTTCTTTATGAGAAAATGAGAAGAATTTAAGCCTAATTGCATCCATCGTATCATATTGATTGTGAAATATTGCAATCACCTCCTTAAATTCCCTAATATGCACGTATGAGTTTTCATTATCAAATCCATGAAAAGTGGAAAGAAGTTGAATCATTCCCGATTTAAGGTCCATACGTGTGATATTAGATGGAAAAATAATGCATGATGGTATGGATGTGTGTGTGGTGTGAAGATAATCAGTAAAGTCTTAAAAGGTGCATCATGCTCACTATCAAACATTGTGTTATGTGATGTGGTGTTAGTGTTAACAGATGTAGAATAAAAAATAGGGTTAAAAATATGTTCAAACTCTATGAGAGGTGTTTCCACAAATCTTCCTCGCTCGTCTCGATACCTACTCATAAAATACAATTAAAAGGAAATGATGTGAGAAAAATAAATAACAAAGAAAGATAACAAATTAACAAAAAATGAAATTGAAAAAGGGAACGATGTCACCCTCTTACTAGAGGATCCTTCAGCTAATTGTATAGTCTCCCCGACAACGGCGCCAAAATTTGATTACGCACAAAGAATAACGTGATAGTTGTAGTGTAACTTTGGGGTGTCGTATCTATAGAGAGATGAAAAATTATTCAAAGAATCAAAAACTTAGGATTCCCGTGAATTTGATGAAAGAAATTTGTTTATTGCATAAAAATGTAAATGCCACCGAAAGTAAAAATGGAGTTTAAGATTATATGTAAAATAGTGAAGTTTCGGAATTCCTTCAACTAGATTGAATTAATCATTATCAATAATTCATGCATTCTCTACTTAATCAGATTCAAAAAGTGACTATATATTTCTAACATATAGCAGTAATTAAATCGCACCAATAAATGATTTGAAATTGAAACTTAAACCAACATTTTAATTATTCAATGGAAGAAAATCCATGAAAAACTGAATAGTTCTTCATGGGTTCTTGAGCTAAAATCAATAAAAGAATGATGTAGAATGAAGAATATAGCGTTCTAGGCCGCTCTAGGGTGTTTTAGGATTGAGAAATAGTGCCAAAATAAGTTACCATAAATAGTTGACTTAAATTCGAAAATCAAAATTTTTGCCTTGAAAATACCCTATGCGACCACATAGGTATAAGTGTTGCGGTCACATAGAAGGCTGAAATTGGCCATTTAAAATTTCTGAAAGGTACGATGCGACCACATAGGTTTAAGATTTTTTCATTGGACAATTTACATCGTAACTTTATCTCCCGATGTCTGATTGAGCTGATTTAAGATGCGTTAGAAATCTAACTAAAAGGGATACAACTTTTAGTCAGATTCCATCTTCGAATTCGATCATTTTCCATGTCAAAAATTGGTCTCGATATGAGGCTGAAAATCGGTGTAAAACTTTTCAACTTGAAAGTTGATATATGATAATGTTTTGCCTATGTTTCATCCCTTTGACTCCTTTCTTCATCCAATAACATTCTCAAATCTTCATCAGAAGTTAGAAACAAGATTAGAGTATTTGTTATTTAGTCCCTGAACTTTCGTTTTCCCCGGTTTGACCATTTTTCACTTGTTTCTCCTCAATTTCGCTACATTCATCACTTTGTCCTGCAAAACATGAATTGCATAGAATTAAACTATATTCCAACATATTAATCAACAACTGCTCACGTTTTGACAGTAAAATAAATATGTAAAAACGCACTTATCAATACTTCTTCAGCTCGAAATTACAGGTGATAAGATAGAAAATTAATGAAGCATGTATATTTTCTCCTATAAAAGAGATAACAGTGAAGAAGAAGGATAAAACTTCGACCCATGATAACTCTTCCTACAAAACACATGATATTCCAAATATTTCATTTGACAAGGAGACCCATGATAACTCTTCCTACAAAACACATGATATTCCAAATATTTCATTTGACAAGGACAAAGGAAATACTTGTAGTTTACTCTTGTAATTTACAAGTCATTATCAGTAAAAATCTTCATTTATGCTCTAAGTTGGCTTGAATTTTGTACATACAATTTTCGACGTCAACACTATCGGTGATGCTAGAACACCAATTTATGTGACATTATGTAATAGATTCAATTTGAAGTAAAATTATATAATTTATTTAATTGAACATGTAATTTAATGTTATTAGTGTTGTCATATAACTGGTGTTAAACACCTGTAGTGCTAAATACATGTTTAAAAAATTTCGTAGTTAAACTATGTTCTCATTGGATCTAAGTCCTGATTATATCGTTGATGGACTGCAACAATATTATTCCCAAAATGTGCGTACAATTACATGTGTGTGCTGCTATAATTTACTAATTCGAAAAATCTAATATACTAATCTTTAAGCAATTTTAGCTCAAAACTATACAAGTCCAATGGGCTTACAGAGATGCAATCGAGCAATGGATCAAGCGATGGGAATGATTCTTGCTGGACTCAACGCCCAAACATCTTGATACACTTCCAATGGATACAAACAAACAAGTAGTAAATACAGCTTTCATTATTTTTGGGAAAACTACACGACTAGAATAAAACGATTCCATTTCTACTTAGAGTGGTATTTTTCATCTCTAATATTAATTGACATCCATGTCCAGGGGCGGACCCAATTCATGCTCAGTGCAGGCAGTGCCTGTACTGAGCTTTGGGCCACCCAGCCCACTTAAGCTAAAAAAAAAATTCTTAGAGACATAATTGTGTTAAACTAGAGAGTGGGTGCAGACAATTCTTGTAGCCAGCTAAATTTTATGTATGTAATCTAAAGACCAGAGGCCTTGAGCTTCTTCTGCTATATTGAGTGATCTTTTTTTAGGTACCCTCGCCTACAACGTACCACCCACCTAGTTGAATTTGAACTCAACCCTTCTAGTTAATACAAAATATAGACACCGATTCTCTATTGATGGTACCTCTTGGAGGCATTAACACATATTTTTTCAGCTCTCTAACCGGAGAAATGAAGAAAATTGGGTAACATAATGCATCATTTTTTCAGCTTCAGTAAAGAGAAGATGTTATTTTTAAATCTTTACTAATATGACCCATACAAAAAAATTTCTTAGGTCCGCCCTTGCCCATATTAACATCAAGTTCTCCCCATTATAATTGACTTCTGGTTAGGAGATTAATAAAAACCTATTCGTTTTTTTTCATTGTGAAATTTACTTGTGAGTTATCCACCAATGCACAAATAAATCGGCTTTTATTTTACAATATATTGTATCTGAATTTTTTTTTTTTTTTTAAATCTTCCCTTGTATGTGATATTTTACAATAAATCAGCTATCATTTTATTAGGACATTTCTTAGCATTAGGGAGATGAATCAAGCACCTGGAAATAATATACATAATGCATCATTTTGTTCTTGAGATCTCCATACATGACAATTCGAACTAAAAATTCAAAAGATAATTCACTTAAGATGTATTTACTTACCAAATAACCAAATCTCATATACTATTTATAAACGCTACATCCCATATTGAAGTCTTTGAAGGACAATTAGTTAATACTACATTTGGTGAATCTATTGCAAGATTGAAGTTTGATGACATTCGATTATAAGAAAAAAAAATTCAAAAGAAAAATTGAGCAAATAATAAATATGATCCAATTGAGCAGGTGTACATATAACTAATTGTAAAATTCCAAAAGATGTTCAAATATTTGAAGATAGCTGAAATAAAGATATCTCTATAAATTATGTCTATATTGGGAAGAGTTGAACTAACAAAGAAAAAACCGTTGAAAACACTTTTAAGTACGTGACGTAACACTTCATATTTATGAATGATATCAAAGATATCAAAGGAAATCTATCAAAAAATGTTGACGTATAAATAATTTGCCAACAAAACAATACAATCCATGTAAAATTGAACTTACTAGAAAAAATTGGACTATTTGGACCAGCAGTTTGAACAACTAAAGGAGTAAAGCTAATAGTACTTAAGCAAAAATGAAATGAGAAAATGAAGTCGTAAGATATAATGCATGATTCTTAATAATGAATTTCACAAAAAATGGACTATTTGGACCAGCAGTTAGAGATTGATTTTGCTTTATTCTATGGGACCAGATGTTCCAACCGATTTTGAAAGATTTAGAGTGAATTAATTTCAAGATTTAGGGTGTGTTTGGATCACATTATTTTGGAAGAATGTATTTTGGAATAGTAGATTAATGGAGAATGTGTGGTTGAAAAAGAAGGAAAAGTTATTGATGTGATGGAGAAAATGTGTGGTTGAAAATTAGTAGAAGAATGAAATAAAAATTTCAATGTGTACCAAACAGGGGCTTAGAGAGTTAGTTTTACAATAATGCCCCTGTTTGGCCTCCATTATTTTGCACTTTTGGGGGTTGAAAATTTTTAGAATAATGATTGATGGGAGAATGTGTGGTTGAAATTTTTTTGATTTGTATGTAATATTATTTTATTTGATAAATGTGTGGTTGAAATGAAGAGAGAAAAATTTAATATAATGTAATGTAATTTAATATGGACCAAACAAGGGCAATATCTTATCAAGTAGAGTGTTTATATTCGCACCACAAATTTTATTAATTGCACTACATTTTTAAATATTTTTCTTATTTACTAAAGTGACCGCATATAAAATGACATAAATAACCCCATATTTACACCCATATATTTATGAACATGCAAATAAAAATCCTAATGCATATTTTATGTACACCACGAGTAAAAAAATTCATACGGAAACGAAAAGCTTGATTATGTGTGCAAAAGAGCAAACTCACTGCAAAAAAATCTTCCTTGTTTCGCATTGATGAGGCTCAATTTTTTTTTTACAAATGGATAAAGTCTCATGTTGTGGATGACTCATTAGTTGATATCTTGTAAGCTTGTCAATGCACATAATAAATGCGGTTATAAGAAATTCATATGACATGTCTATTAATACTATTCATATAAATTTATGCAGATTTAATATGTTTGAAACATATAGTTCAAGATATATTATCATAAGGGACACTAAATATGTATTGTACTCTTCTTTCTTTGATCAGAATTTTGTTCTATTGAATTTTTCGACAAGGTTCATAGTGAGACAACTTTTGTCACGTACTCAAAGGAAAATGTACTATTTTTTCACTAAGATTTTCCACATGGGTTTTTCTAGTAATGAGGCATGTTTTTTGTGTATGGATGTCTATAATCTACCAAAAATGTATCATCTATATAACTTTATGATTTTACTTACATATGTTATTTGTTATATATGAGGCTAATGAAGAGGACAACAACACAAATTCATCAAACTATCATGTTGACTACAATCAATCAGGAATAGATGAAAATATCTTATATGCTGATGATTTTGTTTGAATGTTACAACAAAGACATCAACATAGAGGTTGGAACATTATAATTGTTTTATACAAGTTATATAAAGATGGTGGCATCTTGGCGCACAAGATATGGATGACTCAATACAAATATATTTATTGATTGAAATTAAGGGAACTAACTGTACTCTGTTTTCCGTTTAACTTATGTCATATTGAGCTTTCTTAACAAAGTTTTAATGAGATGAAATTTTAATACTCCGAATTCTTTTTACTCTTTTTTATTTGTTTTGTATTTTTTGTTCATTTAGATTTTTATCAAACTATATTTTTAATACGACAATTGTTGTGTAATTAGTGATTCAGGAGGGATGTCGTAAATTGAACACTCCCTACCATATAAATAGCTTTGATTTTTAATGAAATGCACAAAAGATTTGACTATCTCTAGTCTACTCTGTTATCTTCTTTTATTCTTAATTTTTATTAGTTTTATATCAACTTCTTCTTATTTTGATTGATAAATTTCCACACATTTTTTAGAGAAGCCGTCATTTGTGGTCGGTACAAAAACAACGTTGTCAAAATCGGATCAGACTGATCGGTGAAATTGTGATCTGAATCGAATCCAGTTCGGTTAAGTGATAAAGCCACTTACTTAAAAAATTGGTAGATAAACCCCATTAACCAGACGATTCAACCCTTGAACCGGATGAACCGGTTACGATATCCACGGTCTATAAAGAAAATAATAAAAAAAATTCGTTCAACCATTATTTTATCTTCATGGTCGGCACTAGCATTGGCTTGAAGAGCAGTTAACAGATCTAAGAACATAAGAAGGAAAGAGGTGGCCCTCGCAGAAATGTTTTATTCTTCAAATTGTTTACTGAGAAAGAGAGTTTTGATTTTAGAATAATGATATCTAACATTACTAGTGTTATAATATCAGTTTAGGCGGCATTAAGTGATAAACTCAATGAAATGTAAAATTAAGTGATTTATTCAATTATACATCTTATTTAATGTCACATGAATACGACTTATATAGATGATTTAACACCAGTAATGCTAAATAACGTTACTCTTGATTTTATTGAAATGAGAGAATAAAGAGTGATTTCACTTTTAAATATGGATCGTGAACGGAGAAAGAGGTGTACAGGAAAAAAATATGAAGTTTTTGACACAAGTATCGAAGGAGTTAATTGTTGGAAATGGCATACTTTTTGAAATGTTTTTAAACTTAATGATACACTTGACTTATGGTTTTACTATTTAGTTACTAATTAAAATTTTATTTTTCATATATTAATAATTATTTTTTTACTTCTGGTTCGACCAGGTTGAACCCTTCAATTCTTGATCCTTTGTGTTTTTCGAGTCGAAGATTGAGTAAATTCTATAAACATTGTACAAAATACATACATTGGAAAGAGAAAAATTTATCCATTTTAAGATCACGTCTCTTACATTTTCTAGTAATATTTATTGGTTATTAATTAACCGCAAGTAATTCAAAAAAAATTACAAATATACACACAAACCAGTTTTTTAGAATTCTTAAACTATTAGGATATATCGGTACATTTTTTTAAACTAAAAGAGTATGAGAGAAAAATATAAAAGAATCACACATACATTGCAATTTCATTATATTAACGAACTCTTATATAAGCTTCCAATGAGAGTTACAAATTCATCGAAATACGGTCTCTTAATAGGATTTCTCTTTAAAATATCCCAATAAAACTAAACAGTCATCAATATTTTCAATAATCATAATATATTCCTATTTGATGAATGTTTGCACAATAATTAGCACGTTAAAAATATTGTTTGACAAAAATATCAAATGCATTTGGAAATAATAAACCTAATGCATCATTTGTTCTTGAGATCCCCATACATGACTATTCGAACTAAAGGTTCAAAAGATAATTCACTTATATGTATTTACTTACTAAAATAGTAACCAAATCTCATATACTAGTAATAAACGCTTCATCTCATATTGAAGTCTTCGAAGGACAATTAGTTAATACTACATTTGGTGAATCTATGGCAAGATTGAAGTTTGATGACATTCGATTATAAGAAAAAAATATTCAAAACAAAAATTGAGCAAATAATAAAGATGGCCCAATTGAGCAGGTGTACACAGATATAACTAATTGTAAAATTCCAAAAGATATTCAAATATTTGAAAATAGTTGAAATAAAAATATCTCTATAAATTATGTCTATATGGAGAAGAGTTGAACTAGCAAAGAAAAAAACTATTGAAAACATTTTTATAAACATGATGAAACACTACATATTTATGAATGATATCAAAGATATCAAAGGAAATCTATCAAATAATGTCGACATAGAAGTAATTTGCCAACAAAACAACACAATCCGCGTAAAATTGAACTTGCTAGAGAAATTTTGAGTATTTGGACCAACAATTCGAACAACTAAAAGAGTAAAGCTAATAGTATTTATGCAAAAATGAAATGAGAAAATAAAGTCGTAAGATATAATGCATGATTCTTAACGTAATGAATTTCACAAAGACTTGTACAAATAAATAAAGTCTCATGTTGTGGATGAATCATTAGTTGATATCTTGTAAGCTTATCAATGCATATAATTAATGTGGTTATAAGAAATCCATATGATATGACTATTACTACTATTGTATAAATTTCTGAATGATTTAATATGTTTGAAACATATAGTTCAAGAGATATTATCGTTATGAAAAGTAAATATGTATTGTACTCTTCTTTCTTTGACCAAAGTTTTGTTCTATTAAATTTTCCTTGCAAGGTTTATAGTAAGACAACTTTTGTAATGTACTCAAAAGAAAAATGTACTATTTTTTTAACTAAGATTTTCCGCATGGTTTTTTCTAGTAATGAGGCATATTTTTTTTGTATGGATGTCTATAATCTACCAAATATTTATCATCTATATAACTTTGTGATTTTACTCATGTATGTTATTTATTGTATATGAGGCTAGTGAAGAGAACAACAACAAAAAATCATGAAACTATCGTGCTGACTACAATCAATCAAGAATCGATAAACATATCTGATATGATGATATTGTTTAAATGTTATAACAAAGAATTCAACATTGAGGTTGGAACATTATAATTGTTTTATACAAGTTTTATAAAGATGGTGGCATCTTGGCTCTCAAGATATGGATGACCCGATATAAATATATTTAGAATTATGTTAAGTGTACATTTCACGGGTTATATCATAGTGTACATTATGTGCAAATTCAAAAAGTGTTGGGCAAAAAAATGTGTTGTTTTCTAAAATTGTCTAGTCATGTATCGACACGTGGTACAATATAGAAAATGATGTAAAACAAGATGTATATGTAGTGTGATTGATATATTTATTGATTGAAATTAAGGGAAGTAATTGCACTTTTTTTTCTTTCTTTCAAGTTATGTCATATTGAGCTTTCTTGACAAGATTTTAATGAAACAAAATTTTGATACTCCCAATTGTTTTGTACTCTTTTTTCTTTGTTTAGTACTTTTTTTTTTCATTTGGATTTTTACCGAACTACATTTTTAATAAGACAACTGTTGTGTAATTAGTGATTCAAGAGGAATGTCATAAAGTGGATAATATTTGTGAATAATAGTTATATCCCTTCCATATAAATAGCTTTGATTTTTAATAATATATACAAAAGATTTTATTCTCTCTATTCTACTTAGTTATCTTCTCTTATTCTTAATTTCTCGGAGTTTTATATCAACTTATTCTTATTTTGATTGATAAATCTCCACACATTTTTAGAGGCGCTATCAATGGTGGTCCGTACAAAAATGATATTGTCAGGTTCGATCAGTGAAATTGTGTATCGAAATCAAATCTAACTTAGTTTAAGTGAGAAAGCCACTTACCAAAAAAAAACAATTGGTAGATAAACCCGACAACCGGATGGTTCAACCCTTTCATCGGATAAATCGATTACGATTTCACGGTTTCTCCGTAAAGAAAACAATAATAAAAAAAATTCCTTCAACCACCATTTTGTCTTCAGCACTAGGCATTGGCTTGAAGAGCAGTCCATCGATCTGTGAACATAAAAGGAAAGAGGTGGCCCTGGCAAAAATGCTTTTATTCTTCAAATTGTTATAGAAAGAAATAGAATACTTGATTTTAGAATAATGATATCTAGCACCACTGATACTAAAAATCCTAATTATGTGACACTAAATGATAGGCTCAATGAAATATAAAATTAAGTAATTTATTCAATTGTTCATTTCATTTGATGTCGCATTAACATTTCATTTGATGTCGCATTAATATGATTTAGACTGTTGTTTTAATATTATCGATACTAAATAGAATTACTCTTGATTTTATTGAAAGGAGAGAATAAATAGTGATTTTGCTTTTAAATAAGGACCGTGAGTGGAGAAAGAGGTGTGCAGGAAAATGAAGTTTTTGAAACAAGTATCGAAGAGTTAATTGTTGGAAATTGCATACTTTTTGAAATGTTTTTAAACTTAATAATACATCTTTGACTTATGGCTTTACTATTTAGTTACTAATTCAAATTTTATTTTTCATATATTTATTAATTATTTTTTACTTTTGGTTCGACCTGGTAGAACCCTTCAATTCTTGATCCTGTGTTTTTAAGTCGATTTAAAAAATATTGTACAAAACAAATACATTGTAAAGAGAAAATTGTATCCATTTTAAGAGCGTGTCTCTTACATTTTCAGTAATATTTATTGGTTATAAAATAACCACAATTAATTCAAATATATTACAAATAGTCGCAAAAACCTATTTTTTAGAATTCTTAAACCGTTAAGATATATCGGCACATGTTTTTAAACTAAAAGAATGTGAGAGAAAAATATAAAAGAATCACATGTACATTATATTTTTGTTATATTAACGAACTCATATATAAGATTCCAGTGAGAGTTACAAATTCATCGAAATACAGAATCTTACTAAGATTTCTATTTAAATATCCTGATAAGGCTGAATAGTCCATCAATATTTTCAATAATCATAATATATTCCCTATTTGATGAATGTTTGCACAATAATTATCTCGTTAAAAAAATTGTTTAACAAAAATGTTAAATGAAAGAAAAAAGAGCGCATTGTTGTAAATAGTAAGTTTATTGGTGAATGACAATTGTACTCCTGCTACAACCCTAGGAATTATTACCATACATATACATATTCCTTCCCTATAAATATAAGACTTTGGTTCTTATTATAATACACAAAAGTCTATTGACTTTTATTTTCTCTTTTCTTTTTCTCTCTTTTTACAACACGTTATCAATACAAAAGTTTAATTTTTCAAAGTTTAAAGAAGATAATATTTTTTTAAAAACATAATCATATATCATATGTACCAAAATTAATTTGGTAACATGTGAATTTTTTATGAGTGTATAGATTTATATACGTAGGGTTAAATTAATCATGTTTGTATGCATAAAGTGTCATCACATTCCTTTTTTTTACATTAATCAAAGAGAATTAGTGCGCTTTTGTCCTTGAGCACTAGAGAAGCAATCATTAGGCCATTTGAACCAAATCTATAGTAACGTGATGATTGCCTTTTAATAATGATAGTTTTTCACCCATCTAGAGTATGAATATACATCTTTAATACCTTTAACATTGATTGCTGGTGGTGTTTCTTCATTGTTTGCTCTCAAATTCGAGAATATTGAATACTTATGTCCGAAAATTAAGTGCTATTTATGTTAACAGAAAAATTACGTACTCTCTGATTTTTATTTTTTTACATTTGTAAAATATATACGTTTGATATTTTTAAAGATTTTTGTCTTTAAATTAATAATTTATTATTAATCTATCTATTATAATAGTTTGTTATTGCTCCTAAAGTAACACAACTTTATAATTAATATTCTTGAAAAATATTACTTGCTCCTGAAAAGCATAAATTATAATTTTCAAAGATTCCTAAAAAATATTGAGATATTTCTCTTGAAAAAGTAATAGTAAAATACAACGTGCTCTCTAAGGAGCACATGTTTCGAAGAACATATTATTTTAAATTAATGTTTGTCCCTAAAGGAAAACATATAACTTGTATTTTCCAAAGTAATTGTATTTTTCGAAACTAATTGTATTTTCTTTTACTTTATTGTGTAGTTAATTAAATGACAAACATCAAAAAACTTGAGTTTGTTGTACTTAGACATATCTGACAATTATTTGTCATAGATACTCAATACTGATATCAATTTTGTGTCAAAAGGTTTGGAAGAGACAATAAAAGAAAGAAACAAAGAATCCCTACAGAATCGTGTAAAAGCACTCATCTTCCTTGGATGGATTGAAAATTGAATATCTTACTAAAGAAGATACACGTGTTCTTTGAAAAAAATTAATTGAAAGATTTGACCATCAAAGGACTATAGTCCTACCCAAAGCCCACTACGAGTGAATGCATCTTTGTTTGCAAGATTTCAAAATTTTTTAGTGAGCACAATTCTGAACTATTCAGAATATGTTCAAAATTGATATTGTGTGGAGAAAAATCACTAATGAAGATATGCTGGAGAAATTTTTTTCCACATTTTACGCATCGAATGTGCTCATGCAGCAGCAATATCATGAGCGTGGTTCAAAAGGTACTCATAACTCCTATCTTGCATGCTGGCTAAACAAAATAATGAATTGCTGATGAAAAATCATGGGTTACATCTAACTGGTTCTGTATCATTGCCCGAAGCAAATGATATCTCATTGCTTGAAGCAAGTATAATATCAAGACAAGGACGTGAACATGGACGTGGATGCAGACGTGCATGTGGATTAAATCATGGACGGAATAATCAACAAAATTATCAACAAAAAGACAATAATTTCAAAATTACAAAACAAACGAAAGTAGCACATCCAAAAAGGAGTATAAAAAAAACTGCTTTAAATGTGGAGTGAAAAGGCATTGGGCACGTACTTGTTGTACGGTAAAATATCTTGTGGATCTCTACAAAAAATCAACGAAGGGAAAGGAAAAAGTGGAAACAAATTTTGCTGATTATGATGGTCCAATTGATTGACTCATTTAGATATCTCTGATTTCTTTGTTGATTCAAATGAGAATATTGACCATTTGATTGTGGGTGGTGTAATGGAAGATATAGATTAATTTAATTTCAAGTATTTCCTTTCGTTTTAGAAATTCAATTTAAATAATATTCTTATTTTTGGCAAAAAATTGAAATTTTATTATGCATCGTTGATTTCCTAATACTGAATTATGTTTACTATTTTAAATTTAAATTCACGTTTTAAAAAAATATATTTGTTTTCTTGTAGATTCACAATAGATTGTCAAGATACTTGTTTTATTGATAGTGCAACTACACATACTATTTTTCAAGACAAAAAATATTCTTTAGACTTAACATTAGCAGAAAATAATGTTAATACGATATCAAATGCATCAAATATCGTTAAAAGCTCCGGAAGAGTTTGTATTATTTTACCAAGTAATATAAATCATATATTGACGATACACTTTATTCAAGAAAATTTAGAAGAAATTTGCTTAGTTTTAAAGATATCCATTGCAATGGATATCGCATTATGATGATGTAAGAAAATAATGTTGAATATAAGAAAATAATGTTGAATATCTTGGCATAACTTCTTTTGTATCTGGCCAGAAGCAGATAAAAGAAAAATTTCATGCACTCCCATCTAGAATGTATTATACATTTATAAAAATGTTCGAATCAAATATTATCATGAACCAAGAGTTTTTTGATCCAAAAAATTTTATACTTTGACATGATCGACTTGGACTCCAGGAGCTATAATGATGCGTCAAATAGTAAACAACTCACATGGATATCCTTTAAAGAACTAGAAGATTCTCTTACCTAATAATTATCCATGTGTGACTTGTTCGCAAGACAAGTTAGTCATTAGACCTTCAACTATAAGGTCAATATTGAATCTCCAACTTTTTTGGAAAGAATTTATGTAGATATATGTGGGCCAATACACCTACCATGTGGACCATTTCACTATTTTATGGTATTAATTAATTCTTCTACTAGATGGTCACATGTTTGCTTACTTTCCACTAGGAATGTAGCTTTTGCTAGATACTTGCTCAACTCATAACACTACGTGCGCAATTCCCCGATTACTCAATCAAGACTATTCGTCTTGACAATACTGGTGAATTTAGATCACAAGCATTCGATGATTATTATATGTCAATTGGGATTGTTGTTGAACATTTGATTGCGCATGGCCATACACAAAATGGTTTAGTTGAGCCATTTATTAAACGTCTACAACTTATTGCTAGACCATTAATTATGAAAACAAAAGTCCTAGCTTCTGTTTGGGGTCATGCTATATTATATGCTGTGTCATTGGTTCGTATCAGACCAACTGCATATTACCAATATTCACCTTTGCAACTATCATTTGGTTATGAACATAATAATTCACACTTGCGAGTTTTTGGTTGTGCTGTTCAAGTCCTCCCTATTTCATCCCCTCCCCCTAACAACGGACTAAAATGGGTCCCTAATGAAGATTTGTGAATTATGTTGGTTCTGATTCACCATCTATTATTAGATATTTTGAACCTTTAACAGATGATACATTTACTTCACGTTTTGTAGATTGTCATTTTGATGAAATGACTTTCCCAATTTTGGGAAGGGAAAAACTAAATCCTGATAAATAAGGATAAAATTTTTTGGAATGAAACAACTCTATCTCATTTTTATTTTCACAGCAATCAATGTAAGCAAGAGGTTGAAGAAATCATTCATTTGCAAATAGTTGCAAATCAATTACCAGATGCATTTGTTGACACGAGAAAAGTGTCAAAGTAATATATATCAGCAGAAAATATTTCAGCAAAAATTGATGTCCCTGTAGGATAATTTATTGTAGCAAATGAATCTCAAATATGCCATAAACGTGGTCAATCAGTTGGTTCAAAAAACTTTGTATCTCGAAAAAGAAAAGTACAAGAGAAAAACCAACCAAAAAATTCAGAAAAAGTAACATTAGAGAAAATTTATCAATCAAATATTGAAAATATGGATCCTAAAGAATCACAAGTATATGAAAATAATGAGATTTTAATAAATTATATGATATCTCATAAATTATGGGAGCGAAATAATTTTGTTATAGACAATATTTTCGCCTTTAACGTAACTTTTGATATTATGCAAAATGAGGATCCTAAACCACTGTCTATCAAAGACTGTCAAATAAAAATAATTGGCCAAAGTGGAAAGAAGTCATACAAATGGAATTGAATTCTTTAGAAAAACGGAAAGCGTTTAGATTTGTAGTTTGAACATCTGAAAATGTAACCTATTTTGGATACAAATGAATTTTTCTACGAAAGAGAAATAAAAATAATGAAATTATAAGATATAAAGCCCGACTTGTAGCTTAAGGTTTCTCACAAAGACCAGTAATTGATTATGAGGAAACATATTCTCTTGTAATGGACACTATCATTTTAGATTCTTAATTAGTTTGACTGTGTCACAAAGGTTTGATATGCGCCTTATGGATGTAATGACTGCCTATTTGTATAGTTAACTTGATAATGATATATATGAAAATCCCTAAAGGACTTAAAGTGCGAGAAACAAATAATATATTCTCAAGAACTACATTCTCAATTAAATTGTAAATATTATTAGATGGATTGAAACAATCCGAACGCATGTGACATAATCCGTTTAGAGAATATCTGATGAAAAAAAGGCTATAAAAATGACGATATGCCCATGTGTTTTCATAAAGAAAATAAATATTGGATTTGCAATTGTAACAGTTTATGTTGAAGATTTAATTTGATTGGAATTTCTGAATAGCTCAACAAAACTGCAGATTATTTGAAAAATGAATTTGAGATGAAAGATTTGGGAAAAACCAAATTCTATCTCAGGTTGCATATTGAACATTTTCCAAAAGGATTATTTGTTCATCAATTTACATGTATAGAAAAAGTCTTTAAAAGATTTTATATCCATTGATATCACCTATGGTTGTTCGATCACTTGATGTAAAAAATGATCTTTTTCGTTCACTGGAAGATGTAGAAAAGATTTTTGATCCTAAAGTACCATATATTAGTGCAATTAGAGTATTAACTTATCTTGCAAATTGTACTCAACCTGACATAGCTTTTAAAGTAAATTTTCTTGAAACATATAGCTCTACATCAACACAAAGACATTAGAATGGTATTAAACATATGATTTTGGATTATTTGATTCTCAAAAGTCAGGATCTGCTTTAGTGAGATATGTAGATGTATGTCCTTTCTCTGACCCACATAAAGCTAAATCACAAACATGATACATGTTTACACGTGGATGAACAACTATATCATGAAGATCTATGAAGTAATCATTGACAACAATATCCTCAAATCATTCTGAAATTATTGCAATCCATGAAGCAGGCCAAGAATGTGTGTGGTTGAGGAATATGACTCATCATATTCAAACATCATGCTGATTAATTTCAACAAAAGATAGTATTAAAATTTTGTATCAAGATAATGATGCGTGTATTGCACAACTCAAAGAATGTTATATCAAATGTGACAGAGCGAAACATATTTTTTCAAAATTCTTTCTACACATGAACTTTAGAAAAAAACGACATCAATATTCAACAAATTCGTTCAAGTGATAATGTGCTGATTTATTTACAAAAGTATTACCAATATCTATATCCAAGAAATTAGTTCACAAGATTGAAATGCGTCAACTCAAAGATTTTTAGTGATCAACATCAGAGGGAGTGATTGTACTCTCTCTCATTCGCTTATGTTTTATTCCACTGGATTTTCTTAACAAGGTTTTAATAAGGCAGCATTTATTTTTAATACTCTAAAATAACTGTACTCTTTCGTTTGATTTTTTTTGTCTAATTGAATTTTTAACGAGACATATATTTTGTAATATGTCATTCAATGGAAAGTGTGTAAATAGTGAGTTTATTGGTGAATGACAATTGTACCCGTGCAACCCTAGAAACTATTACCATATGTATCCATATTCATTTCTTATAAATATAGGACTTTAGTTCTCATTATAATACACAAAAGTCAACTGACTTTTATTCATCTTTCTCTTTTTCTCTCTTTTTACAACATACATTTAGTTGTTCAAATTTTTGGAATATTAAAATAAGATACATTGTTAAAACCTAACCATTAAATTTAGAGGGACAAAACTTGAACGAAGGAAAAAGGACATAACTACTGCTCTTGATGTCAATAAAGATCTTTGAGTCGATACAATATTATCTCATGCGGGGGCGGACCCAGGGGGTCCAGGGGGGTCTCGTGCCCCCCAACTTTAAAATTTTTTTTTTTATAAAGTCATGTTCGGTATCAATTGAAATCTAATTTTAATTTAAATCAAAGTCAACAATTAATTTTAATAACATATTTTACGGAATCTATAAAAGTTTAACTTTTATCAAAATTTACTAAAAATTTGATTTTAATTTCCACAAAACTTGGCAAAATCACAATAAATTTGAATTTTTCTCTTTTCTCTTGCTCTCTTCTACTATTTTCCTCATGCATTTTAACAAAATCTTAACTCTTCTAATTTTTAAAATTTGTATATAATTTCTCTACAAATTATCCTATTTACTACAAATCTTCACTTTCCAAACAAATTTTCAAGTAATAGAATCTAAATTTGTATTTTCTCTTATCAAACTGTGTATATAGAATGTTTCTGAACTCATTATATCCAATTTGACTTATATTTAACGAATTGTGTTTATTTGATTGATTATTAGTATTGAATATTAATTATATGTTTTTCGTTTCGATTACTTGAATTGATTGTTTGTATCAAATACATTATAAGATTTTTAAATGTAAATATAGATTTTCTTATGATGAATAAAACATTAATAAAATGACTCTTCGAAATCAAATGAATGAAAATGATTACCAAAATATTAATAAAAAATATTTTTTTAAAATGTCAATATGAATTATCTCAAGTCAAATATGAATCATTCAAAAATCAAGAATAAAGTATTCGATTTGTACATGGTTTGAATGTGCCCCCAACCTAAAATGTCTGCATCCGCCCCTGATCACATGTACCAATTCATGAATGTAAATGTCAGCAATTTTTTTGTTAATATGTCGGCACATTATTACTCTAGCAAATTTGTTGGACATGGGAATCATTCTTCTAGAACTCAAGTATATAGAAGAATTCTGGAAAAAAAAAATGCATTGTCATGTTCCTTTGATATAGCCTCTAAGTTGTGCAGTAGAACTTGTATTATTTTCATATAATATTATGGAACAACCATTTGTGGTAGCAAATCTGGTGATATTTTCTCATCTAAACAACCATTATTTTGAAATATGGTGATGTATTCTCATCAAAAACGAAAAAAAGTGACATTCAATGAAGTGGGAACTTTAAAGTAATCATTCGACTCGATAATTTCTATAAATTTGATCTTGTGATTAAAGTCAATGAAGAAGTTTAAGTTATCATAGTTGAGTTCAAGTCGAATGATTAAGTCATATTTTTAAGAGAATGGCAAAGTTAAAGATTCGAAAAATGAACGAAAAATGACACAAAGCAAACCGATGCAAGCAAAGAAGGACCTCCAAAGCCTTATTCAAAATGTTGAGAACCAATTGTTGCGAAAAGGCAAGCTAATAACTTTAAACAAACGTTTATTGAGAGAGAATATAATTTTCTAAAGTCTGTCTTTTTGTACTTTTTAATTTTATATTAGGACTTATTTTGTTATTTTTAGGTTTTCTCGAGCAAATTTAGAGTCAATGTCATAGAAATAATTTAGCGTAAGCTTTTCATGTTTTCCTTTGTTAATGACTTTTGTTGAAAAACTTAATAGGAGGCAATCCAAATTTTTAAACTCTTACCTTTTTTTTTCAGCTAGTCTTCCGTATGCACTGGGAAAAGGACTTAAAGGATCGAGTTATTAACATTCAACTATGGAAATTCTTCTTAAGAGCTGAAAGCAAGAGTTCAGAGTGGCCAAGAAGAATCAAAGTTTATTAAATCAATCATTCCGCATAGGAGCCATTCCATAGTGCAAAACCAAAGAGAGTACTGAGAGGAGAGGAGTTCAAACCCGACTCAAGGCCTAATAGATCTGTTCTTGCTACCTTACTTCCTTGGGGGAGGTTGACAAGAACAAGCTGTTACAGAATCAGCTGCTATTGAACATTTTAGGACTTATTTTTTTAATTTTATGATTTTTCTAACAATTTAGAGTCATGGTCATCAAAATAGATTAGTCTAAGCATCCACGTCATTTCAGATTTTCTTTTGTGCAACTGCCCCTTTTGTTATCTAATTATGCCCCTATTTGGTTTAGTTAAAAAATTAAATTTTTAAAAGAATTTTAATAAAAGTTGATGAAATGTCTGATTAAAAAGTTAAAAAATATTGTGAATTCTATAAAATGTGTGGTTGAAATAAATTTGAGGAAGATTAGGTGCCGTTCTCTTTGGCTGTTTTGGGTCGTTTTCTGTTTTCAGTTTTTCAAAACAACAAAAACGTGTTCTCTTTCCTATTTTCGAAAACGCGTTTTTCAAAACGACCAAAAATTTCTACACAAAACACAAAATGATGAAAACATCGTTTTCCACGTTTTCAACCAATTTCAAGCAAAAACACGGCAAAAACTCAAAACATGCGAAATGGATTTTTGGGTACAGTAACACCTACTCCCAATCCATCCCTCTCTTCCGTCTTCATACAATCCACGCCCTCTCTTCCTCCTCTCTGGACGCCCGTACCGGAGCCGCCGTGGGGAGACGACTTCCATGAACGCAGGGTCGCGACCCATTCTTCGCGATGCTGCTGTGGTTTGGCCCATCTCTGCCTCCTCTCTCTTCGACGTCGGCGACGAATTGGTAGGGCAAAGGTAAAGTTCTCTCTCTTTTCGATCTGCAATTTTGGGATTTTTTGGGTTTTTCGATTTCGATTGTGTTGATTGGTGACGACCCATTGATTTCGGTTGTGTTGATTGAAAATTGCAGTGGTGGTTGTGATGGTAGTGGTGGTGGTGACGGGCGGTGGGGGCTTTTTGGTTTTTTCAATGGTGGTGGCGATGGAAGTTCTCTCTTTTTGATATGCTATGTGGGGGCTTTTAGATTTTTTCAATGGTGGTGGCTGGTTGTTGTTTGCAGTGGTGGTGACAATGGTGGTGACCGGCGGTGGTGACTGGTTGTTGTTTGCAGTAGTGGTGATTGGTTGATTGCAGTGGTGGTGAAGTTCTCTCTTTTTGATCTGCTATGTGGGGCGATGGTGGTAGTGGTGGCTGGTTGTTGTTTGTTTGGTGGTGGCGATGGTGGTGACCGACGGTGGTGACTGGGTGGTGGCTGGTTGTTTGCAGTGGTGGTGGCGATGGTGGTGACTGGTTATTGTTTGCAGTGGTGGTGCTTGGTTGATTTCTCAAAATTCCAAAGGAAACAAGTTTTCTAAAGTTGTGTTTTCAAAAACAATTTTTCGGAATGACAAAAAGAACACGTTTTCAATATTTTCAAAACAGACACTCAAAACACAAAACACAAAACGAATTCAAAACTCAAAATAGAAAACTGAAACGTAAAGAGAACGGCCCCTTAAATTTTAGAAAATGGGGTCAGACATGAACTATGTTTTTCTATCTCTTTTCAGATATAATGAAGATATTATGAGGATCAAACAAAAGAGACGAAAGAGGATATTTGACCGAGCACCAAAAGGGATGCAACATCATGTAACTTGGGAGATTATTCTATATTTCTTTAGGCTTATATTGAGGACATTGTAACTTTAGAATATTCTATGAGTCAACTGTGAGCTTTAAAATTTTGAAAATTCAAAAAATATGCTCGCGCGTTACTTAGTTGGATCGCCTTATCATTTAACGATGAGTTTATGCTTGAAATTAAGTTGATTTGCGATATGTGACTTAATGGTGGTACTTGTGCTTATTTTGATCAATTAATTAATTATATGTGTCATTAGGCACATAGTAAAATTTGATTGTTGTTTTGGTATGAGAATTATTGTGTAAATAGGATGAATTCTAGAGTTGGTAGAATTAGGTCGTATTTTTCTCTAAATACAACATGTTCCATTAAAAATAAACCACTTGACCTAATTGTAAGAAGTTTGGGGATGATTGAGCCCACAATGGTGATTATTTATATATGTGCATGTTGAATCTCTCTTAGGTGCTTTTGGCTAACGGTTGAAGTTACGCATTGATTGATGCTAGAATTTTAGTTAAAAATCCGAATTGTCACTAAATTTTGCGTAATATTTTTTCATTGGACATCCAACTTAAAAAGTTTTTTTTGGATTCTCATTGAACTTATCATATCGTTCCAATTGATCACTAAATTTTAAAAATTTTTTGGGATGGCTATCGAACTTATTAAATTATTATTCCATCCATCACTAAATAACCGACTTTTCAATAAATTCGACCGACTAGAGACGGGACAAACAGAAATGCTGATAATAAATCAGCCAAAAATATGCTTATAAAATGCTATTAACGGGAAAAAAAAATACTAATTGAAAAATGATAAACAAAAGAAAACAGACAAAAGGTTAAAAAATCAACTCCATCTTTTATAAGCACTTTTAATAGATGAAGGAGCATTTTTGATTGATTTTAGATGAATACGCCTATCAAACTATGAGATTTTGGACATATAATATTGCCTATTTAAAAAAATGTTAGTGTGGTTATGATCTCATGCATATTTATAACAAAGATCTTGTTTGTGAACTCGATCGTGCCATAAATTTTAGTTAAAAATCCGAATTGCCACTGAATTTTGTATAATATTTTTTCATTGGACATCAAACTTAAAAGTTTTTTTGGATTCTCATTGAACTTATCAAATCGTTCCAATTGATCACTAAATTTTAAATTTTTTGGGATGGCTATCGAACTTATTAAATTATTATTTTATCCATCTCTAAATAACCGACTTTTCAATAAGTTCGACCAACTAGCTGACGTGACAAACAAAAATACTGACATGACATATTATTGTCATTAGTTGATCACAAATTAGCCAAAAATATGCTTATAAAATGTAAAATCAACTTCATCTTTCATAAGCACTTTTAATAAATGAAAGAGCATTTTTGATTGATTTTAGATGAATAAGCCTATCAAACTATGAGATTTTGGACATATAATATTGGCTATTTAAGAAAATGTTAGTCTCTTTACGTGGTTATGATCTCATGCATATTTATAACCAAGATCCTGTTTGTGAACTCGGTCGTGCCATAAATGTGTCGTACAAGTAAGTTGTTCTCCCTAAATGTGATGTCCCAATATTCTTCCAATTTTGAGTAAGAATTTTACAGAATGGAAAATTAGTTTTATGTGGTGTTTTCTTCTTTGGTGAGGAAAGAAATGTTGGAAAAATTGGATAAACTAAGTTAAATGGCTGACTTTGGCACTCATTTTGAGCGGGACCCGCTTGACTATTTTAAAAGATGAAAGTTGATTTGTATTCTCCTCCGTGAGTACATCGTAATCATATATACTTGTCAAAAATGATGTTCGGGTGAATGAGAAATTGAAGCTCAAAGTATGCCACGTGAAAGGAGTTTGTTGGTGGGAAAATAAATATTTAAACTTTGTCCCACATATGAAGTGGATGAAAGTTAAAACCACTTTATAAAGGATTGTACTTTAGAATTGTGTAATCATGTGTAGTATAGAGGCTCTCTCCACGTGCGCGCGCTGGGGGTGCAAATCTTGGACCGAAATTGGCGTCAGATCTTGAATTTGTGTGCGAGCGCGACCTGCGTACACGAATATCGGACCGAAAGGAGCAAAATTGGCCCCTTAACAGTGTCCACGTTTTGCTACATTTTTTAATTTTTTCAATAGACTTTTGGTTTTCCAAAACTGTTGAAACTCCAAAACTCTTGTTGTAATTGCTATGAATTGAATGAGTAGGTTACAAGCCAGTCTATATTATTGTGCATTGGTTTTCCACGTTCAGCCCACGAAAATTCATCTGCATATTCATCTGGACACAGTTTGAGTCTGCTTTAGTTTTTACTTTCTGTTCCTGTCTAGTTTGGTGATATTGTTCGGACACTGGTTCAATTCGTCGGAGTACAATCTGTGGTACTCAAATTATACTGTTTCGCCGTTGTATCCTTAGAAACAGACGCTCTGTTAAACCTCAAGCACAGACGGTGAGGGAGCGAATCTGTTTTAAGGAAACTGTGTGGAACACAGGCCTCGGGTTAAAAGTTTCCTGTCATTTAATTTCTGCGATTATTTGTTTGTCACTCGTTTATGCAAATTTGCGTTTGTGGTTCTGCTTAAATCAACTGTTACACTTTACTGCAATTTAACATATTATCGAATCTGCTACTATATTAAATCTTTTGTGTATATTTGAATCCATTGTATTCAAAGTTATTGAATCTGCTACTGCGAATCCGATATTCAATATTCAAACAATTTTCCTACAAGAAAAACTTGACGTAATTTAAAGGAAACATTTAGGAGATAGAAAATTAAAATCATATAATATCAAAATCTGTGCCAACCATTAACTCATGTCTGCTTAAAAAAAAAAAAAAATCCTCTGTTCTTTATCTCTCTGTTGTTTTAAATAAATTGGAGTTTAGAATAACCAATGTCCATACTTACGCTTTTAGGCCTTCAGAAAGATAAAAAATAAAACACGGTTTTAGCAAGTATATGCTGTGAGCTCTTTTCTCTCTCACACACACTGTCCCCCTTGAAATCCACTCCACTCTCATACTGCACTCGGTATCACTATCTTCTTCGAGTTCCCGAAATCCAATGTCTACGGTTCTCCCACTTACAGCTACGACCCACCTTCCTTACTCACTTTTTCACCAATTCAAGAAACGCCCACTTTGTTTCTTGCCACCACAACCTCCTCCTACTCTTTGGTCTCACCCACCTTGTTTGGTTTCACTGAGGATTAGGGATTGTCCGAGAACTTTGTTGCACAAGAATGAGCTTCTTGCTCGGGCCGAGGATAAAGCCCGAGGTGGCTCTTCTTCTTCTTCGTCGACTCAACAACCCAACTCAGATAAGAAATTTCAGGTCTTGATGGTCAGCGTACTTTATTTGTTCTTGAGGAAGATCACACTTTTAGATAGTAGATAGTTCAGTTCATTGTATGTCCCCTGTAGAAAAAAATTGAAGTTAATTTCTTACTTCATATCTGTTTATCTTAGGTGATTTTTATGTGAGGCTGTTGAATTAATAAACTAGATTAATTTTTCGACTAATCCATAAATATCTAGATTAGTGCTAGAATTTTTTTAATGCATGAATTAAAGAGAGTATATGTATGTCCGTTGGTGTTATTCATGTACTTAGATAGAGGGAAAGTATGCAATTAAATTTTGATACATATACTAGACTAGGTTATGTTGAGAAAATTCTATATACACACACGTGTAATCTAGTCATTTGAAAATCAAGTCAAGTTGAATTGATAATAGAATCACATATATTTCTCTACTTTTTCTTGAGTTTGAGCATTGAGTGAATTTATGCTCTCCAATTTCTAACAAATTGGTATCAGAGTCGCTTGTGATTGGAGATAATTGAAGAAAAGATGATGAATGGAACTCCATTTCTCGTTCCACCACTCACCAAAGAAAATCATGATAATTGGTGCATTTGTATAAAGGCTTTGCTTGGACCCTATGATGCTTAGGAACATGTGGCGCAAGGTATGGCAGTAGAAGATGAAGATGCAGCTGCCATGAAGAAAGATCAAAAGGCATTATCTCTCATCTATCAAAGTTTAGATGAAAAGATGTTTGAGAAGGTTACTAGAGCAACCACCTCCAAGGAAACATGGTGAAAGAATGTGTTGGAAAAATGGTTGGGTGGCTGACTTTGGAGCTAAATTTGAGTGGGACCCGGTTGTTCATTTTGGAATATGGAAGTTGATTTGTATTCTCCTTCGTGAGTACATCGAAATCATGTATTTACTTGCCAAAAATGATACTCGGGTGAATGAGAAATTGATGCTCAAAGTATGCTATGTGAAAAGAGTTTATGTGGGTAAGAAAACTAAAAGTATACTTGTCTCACATAGGAAAATGAGGAAAGCAAAAACCACTTTATATAGGATTGTACTTTGGAAGGATGTAATGGTGTAATCATGTGTAGCATAGAGGCTTTCTTCACGTGTGCGAGCAGGGGGTGCAAATCACAGATCGAAATGGGTTTCAGACCTTGAACTCGTATGCGAGTGCTACATGCGCACACGAATGTCTGACCGGATTGACTAAAAATTGGCCCCTCAGGTGGGCCTACGTTTTGGAATTTGTTTTTGCTTTCTAGAACTGACTTTTGGGTTTTTGAAACTCCAAAACGTCTGAAACTCCCTTAGTTATTACAAGTGAGCTATGAAGACTTCGAGTGTTAAAAGTCTATATAAGAGAACATTTTTCCTCTAGTTCAAACGCACGAAATTTCTTCCTGTTTTGCATACTGTCAAACTCCAGTTCTGCATTCTGCTTATGTCTGTCTTGCATACTATTTTCCTTCTAAACCTTATTTCGATTTTCTGGTGGAGATATTGTTCAAGCACTAACTCAGTTCGCCGGAGTAAAAACTGTTGTATTCAGATTTTACTGGTTAACAGTTGTATCCTGGGAAGCAGACGTTCAGACTATACCTCAAGCACGAACAGTAAGGGGCGAATCTGTTTTAAGGAAACTGTGTTCGCACAAGCCTCAGTTTGGGAATTTATTTCTTGTTGCAATTTCGATTTCTTATTTTGTTATTGTATTGCACTTAACGAGTTGTTTTCGTAAGTTGTTTTCCTTGTAGTTAACGAGTTAATACCCTAAATAGTCACCGAACTTTGTCAAAAGTTCTCAGGGGGTCACCAAACTTCAAAACTTTCTTAATTAGTCACTGAACTTTGCAAAAAGTTCCTAGAAGGTCACTGAACTTCAAAACTACCCTAAATAGTCACTGAACTTTGCTAAAACTTTCTAAGAGGTCACCGAACTTTGCAAATTGTGACCTTATACATCAATGATTTAATGACCCCCTATGAATTTTTTGCAAAGTTAAGTGACTAATTAGGGTAGTTTTGGAAAGGTTCAGTGACTATTTAAGGTAGTTTCGAAGTTCAGTGACCTTTTATGAACTTTTTGCAAAGTTCAGTGACTAATTAGGAAAGTTTTGAAGTTCAGTGACTTCCTGGGAACTTTTAGCAAAGTTTAGGGTATTAACCCTGCAGTTAACATATAAAGAAGTTTGTATTTCGGCCTAGTAGTTTATCCACTAAAATATTACAACAAACTTAAAACAGATTCAAGGAATATTTTTTCCTTATATTGAATGCTTTAAAACAGAAACTTATTTTTTTTGTTTTTTTTTCCATTTCAGAAATGGCAACCGATTCTACCAATATGGATGTGTCCCAATCTGTGGCAACTCAAACTTTTGCTCAGACTGTGGCTATAGTGCCAAGTCATGTTGTGAACCAACCCGTGTCTACTGTTCCGGTTCATCATGGTGAAAAATCGGAAAAATTCAATGTCTTGAATTTCAAGAGGTGACAGCAGAAAATACTATTTTATCTGACCACTTTGAATCTTGCGAGATTCTTGACTGAAAGTGCTCCAAAACTGAATGAGGGTGATGGAGATGTTCAAGCGATCAATGCACTTGATGCTTGGATCCGTTCGAATTTTCTGTGCCGAAACTACATTATGAACAGCTTAGTAGACTCGCTATACAATGTGTATAATACTATGAAAACTGTTAAGGAGCTGTGGGAGTCTTTGGACCGAAAATATAAAACTGAGGATGCCAGTGCTAAAAAGTTCATTGTTGTCAGGATCTTAGATTATAAGATGGTGAACTCCAAAACAGTAATCAGTCAAGTGCAAGAACTCCAAGTGATTCTTCATGAAATTCATGCCGAATGGATGATTTTGAGTGAAACTTTCCAAGTGGCTGCAATTGTTGAAAAATTGCCTCCGCGTGGAAAGATTTCAAGAATTATTTGAAACACAAACGAAAGTAAATGAACGTTGAAGAACTTATTATTAGAGTTCGAATTGAAGAAGACAATAAGAGTTCTGAAAAGAAGTTGTTCAATCCTAGTGTTGCTAAAACCAACGTTGTGGAGCATGGTCAAACTAGTAAGACCTACAAAAATAAGGTTGGGTCATTCGGTGGTAAAGGGACCAAGCTAGGATCTAAATGTGGAATTTCTAAGAGGAAGTTTTAAGGGAAATGCTTCAATTGTAACAAAGTGGGTCACAAGTCTTCGGAGTGCAGATTGTCAAGAAGAAGAAAAAAGCAAATGTGGTTAACTACATGGCACATGATGTGGCGGAGATGAATTTCGCAGCCGTTATATCTGAAGTGAATATGGTGGGTTCAAACCCAAAAGAGTGGTGGATTGATACCGGAGCTGCGAGTCATGTGTGCTCTGGTAAAGAGCTGTTTGGTGCCTTCGAAGCAATTGAAAATGAAGAGAAGTTGTTCATGGGAAATTCAGCAACTTCTGAAATCAAGGGACAAGGCAAGGTGGTTCTGAAGATGACTTTGGGAAAAGAGCTGGCTCTTAACAATGTGCTGTACGTGCCGGAAATCCGTAAGAACCTAGTGTCCGGGTCGCTTTTGAATAAGCATGGTTTTCGTATTGTATTTGAGTCTGACAAAGTTATTTTGTCAAAATGTGGAATGTTTGTTGGAAAATGTTATGTTTTCGATGGTATATTTAAACTCAATGTAATGGTTGTTAAGCCAAAAATGAATAAAGTAAACTCTTCTGCTTACTTGCTTGAGTTTTCAACGTGTGGCATGGTAGATTAGGATATGTTAACTATGATACTTTACGTAGACTAGTTAACTTGAATTGCATGCCTGGGTTTCATAATGATTCCAAACATAAGTGCTAGACTTGTGTTGAGGCAAAATTAACAAGGTCATCCTTTAAGTCAATTGAACGGAATACATAACCACTTGATTTAATTTACAGTGATATATGTGATTTAAAATTTGTACAAACAAGATGTGGAAACAAGTGCTTCATTACTTTTGTCGACGATAGTACAAAATACTGTTATGTATATTTGCTAAAAAGTAAGGATGAAGCGATAGAGAAATTTATTCTCTATAAGAATGAAGTTGAAAATCAACTTATAAGAAAATTAAGGTGTTGAGAAGTGATAGAGGTGGTGAGTATGAAGCTCCGTTTGCTAGATTTTGTGCACAACACGGAATCATACATGAAACTACCGTAACTTATTCACCACAACAAAATGGTATTGCTGAAAGGAAAAATCGCACCTTAAAAGAAATGATGAATGCAATGCTAATACGTTCTGGATTACCTCAGAACAGGTGGAGAGAAGTTGTGTTGTCAGCAAATTACCTTTTAAATAAGGTGCCTCGAAAGAAAATGGAAAAGACCCCTTATAAGTTGTGGAAAAGAAGAAAGTCTTTCTATAAATACTTACGAGTGTGGGGGTATCTTGCCAAAGTGGCTGTCCCAACACCAAAGAAGGTGAAGATAGGCCTGAAAACTATAGATTGCGTCTTCATTGGATATGCACAAAATAGTAGTGCTTATCGGTTTCTTTTGTATGAATCTAAAATTTCATATATATACAAAAACACGATAATGGGATTGAGAAATGTTTCGTTCTTTGAACATGTATTTCCATACAGGTCCAAAGAAGAAGCAAGCTCTTCTAAACGGACATATGAGATTATGACTGAAAATAGTCAGGATCAAGAATAAGAAGAGGAGATTGATGTTCAACCAAGACGTAGCAAAGGGGAAAGGACAGAAAAATCTTATGGTCCCGATTTTCTGACATATATGCTAGAAAGTGAACCTCAAAGCTATCAAGAAGCCGTGAACTCCTCAGAAGGATCTCAATGGAAAGAGGCTATTAAAAGTGAAATAGATTTCATTTTGCAAAATCATACATGGGAGCTAGTGGATATTCCTTCAGGAAGTAAACCACTGGCTACAGGTGGATTTTCAAATGGAAAATGAAAGCAGATGAACTATCGAAAAGTACAAGGCCATATTAGTAATAAAAGGTTACAGACAACGGGAAAGCTTTGATTACTTTGATACATATTTTCCAGTAACGAGAATAACATCTATTAGGATGATACTTGCGATTGCTGCTCTACGAAATCCTGACGTACATCAAAATGATGTTAAGATTGCATTTTAAATGGAGATTTAGAGGAAGAAATCTGTCTGGAACAACCCGGGGGGTTTTCATCTCCAGGGCAAGAAAAGAAAGTCTGTAAATTGGTGAAATCATTATATGGCTTGAAACAAGCACCAAAACAATGGCTTAAAAAATTTGATAATGTCATGATGGAATATGGATTTAAAATCGACGAGTGTGACAAATGTGTCTACGTCAAAGACACTGAAAATGGTTATGTCATTTTATGTCTTTACGTTGATATGCTTATTGTTGGTAGCAACGACGAGATGATTAAATCCACTAAAAATATGTTAAATTCGATATTTGATATGAAAGATATGGGTTTAGCTGATGTTATACTTGGAATAATAATTTCAAGAACGTTAGATGGGGTCGTTCTAAGCTAGTCACATTATGTGGACAAAATTTTAGAAAAGTTCAGTAAGGATGATACATCATGGCTAGAACATACCCTACGCAGTCAGTAAACTCTGTAGATACGAGTGATCCAGGAGATGATCACTAGAAATGAATAGTAAGAGTATTGAGGTACTTGAGATTTATTCGTAATTTTGGACTGCACTACAGCGGATATCCAGCGGTCTTGAAGGATATAGTGATGCTAATTGAATATCTGATATAAAAAATTCAAAGTCCACTAGTGGATTTGTGTTCATATTGGGAGGTGCAGCCATATCTTGAAAATCCTCTAAGCAAACTGTTATAACTAGATCTAGAATGGAATCTGAGTTTATAGCTCTAGATAAATGTGGTGAAGAGGTTGAGTGGTTACGCAACTTCTTAGAGGATATTCTAAGATGGTCAAAACCTGTGCTAGCAATTTGCATATATTATGATAGTCAATCAGCAATTGAAAGGGCACAGAGTAACATGTACAATGGTAAGTCTAGATATATACGTCGTAGACACAATACTATAAGGCAACTACTCTCAACTGGAGTTATCACTATTGACCACGTAAAGTCAAAGGATAACATTGCGGATCCGCTAACCAAATGGTTAAATAGAGAGTTAGTTGGAAAATCATCAAGAGGAATAGGACTTAAGCCCTTGAATGGATAAGTCAATATAAAAGAAACTCAACCTAGTTGATTGGAGATCTCAAGATTTAGGTTCAAAGAGACAATCTAACTATAAGGACTTGATAGAATCACTGTAGGGGATATTAGCTCATGTCCATTCCTATGATGCGACAGTGATGACCCGTAAATATGGAGGATAAGCAATAGGTTTTTAATGATTCTTATGCATTGGAAGTCGAGCCAAGTAATACGGGTTACTTGTAATGAGAAATCACCTATTTGAGATAGAAGTAGGGCCGTTTCTAGGGGAATTGTGTGGGGCGTAATTCTTGTAAACTCTCACAGAACCAAGCGTATGTTTATGGCCAAAACGAACATAATAATGAGAACTGAAATGTGTTAGGAAGAATCCTGTGTGGAGTATATCATCTTTTACATAAATGGCAGTACAGTTCAAAGACATCGCGTCTACTGGTCAGCTAGTAAAGTAAATATGCTTTCACGAGGGAAGGTTCAAAGGGTAACACCTACCTATCCTATGCAGGTTTCAACCGTTGAATATATCACCAAGTTGTCATGTGTCACATTTATGAGTCGCTCTCAATTTTCATTCATGTGGGTGATTGTTGGAAAAATGGTTGGGTGGCTGACTTTGGAGCTAAATTTGAGGGACCCAGTTGTTCATTTTGGAACATGGAAGTTGATTTTTGTTCTCTTCCTTGAGTACATCGAAATTATGTATTTACTTGCCAAAAATGATGCTCGGGTGAATGAGAAATTTGTGTTCAAAGTATGTCATGTGAAAGGAGTTTACGTGGGTAAGAAAATTGAAAGTATACTTGTCCAACATAGGAAAATGAGAAAAGCAAAAACCACTTTATATAGGATTGAACTTTGGAAGGGTGTAAGGGTGTAATCATGTGTAGCACAGAGGTTCTCTCCACGTGCGTGATTAGGGGGTGCAAATCACAGACCGAAATGGGCTTCAGACCTTGAACTCGTATGCGAGCGCGACCTGCGCACACGAATGTCGGACCGGATTGACAAAAAATTGGCCCCTCAGGCGGGCCTACATTTTGGAATTTGTTTTTGCTTTCTAGAACTGACTTTTGGGCTTTTGAAACTCCAAAACGTCTGAAACTCCCTTAGTTATTACAAGTGAGTTATGAAGACTTTGAGTGTTAAAAGTCTATATAAGAGAACCTTTTTCCTCCAGTTCAAACACACGAAATTTCCTCTTGTTCTGCATACTGTCGAACTCCAGTTCTGCATTCTGCTTCTTTCTGTCTTGCATACTGTTTTCCTTCCAAACCTTGTTTTGATTTTCTGGTGGTGATATTGTTCGAGTACTAACTCAGTTCGCCGAAGTAAAAACTGTTGTGTTCAGATTTTACTGGTTAACAGTTGTATCCTGGGAAGCAGACGTTTAGACTATACCTCAAGCACGAACGGTGAGGGGGCGAATCTGTTTTAAGGAAATTGTGTTTGCACAGGCCTCGATTTGGGAATTTATTTCTTGTTGCAATTTCGATTTCTTATTTTGTTATTTTACTGCAGTTAACGAGTTGTTTTCGTAAGTTGTTTTCCTTGCAGTTAACATATAAAGAAGTTTGTATTTCGATCTAATAGTTTATCCACTAAAATATTACAACAGAATGTACGTCTCCAAACATTAAGAGGAGAATTCGAATCCTTACAAATGAAGGAATCCGAATCTGTTTTGGATTATATTTTCAAGAGTTTTGGCTATTGTTAACCAAATGAGGAGATATGAGGATGACATGAAGGATGATCGAGTCGTTTGAAAAATTCTACGATCCTTAGATCTACGATTCAATTATGTTGTCACCATTGAAGAGTCCAAGGATTTGGACACCATACTATTGAGAAGTTTGTCGTGTCTTTGCAAGCTCATGAAGAACGACAGAAGAAACCGAAGCAAGAATTGGTGGAGCAAGAATTGCAAGCAATGCTTTTATTGAAAGAGGGGGAAGAAGTGGCACATCCCAAAGAGGTTGAGGATGTGGAAAAGGTCAAGGTTGTGGAAGAGGCAGCAACCAACCTTCAAATAATGAGAAGAAAAACCAAAATTTCAACTGAGGGAGAGGTCATGGACGAGGCAAAGGAGGAAGTTTGAGGCAAAATCAAGGAATTTATGATATATCAAATGTTGAATGTTATACTTGCCACAAATATGGCCATGATTCTTGGGAATGCAAAAATAACATAGAAGAGAAAACTAACTTTGTGGAGAGCAAGAATAAAGATGGGGATCCCACTTCTCGCTTGCAAAAGCAATGCAAATGAAGAGAATAATCAATGGTATCTTGATTCCGGCGTAAGTAGTCGTATTTGTGGAAAGAAAAATTTATTTATGGAGCTTGATGAATCCATTGGCGGAAATATCACTTTTGAAGATTCTTCCAAAGTTCAAGTCAAAAGAAAATGTATTATTTTGATCTGCTTGAAAGATGGAAATCATCAGTTCATTTCTAATGTGTTTTATGTGCCGGATATGAAAAGTAACATTTTGAGCTTGGGACTACCTTTGGAGAAAAATTATGATATTCACTTGAAAGACAAAAGTTTGACTATGAAATATGAAATAGGAGATTGTTAGCCAAGGTGCCGATGATGAAGAATAGAATGTTTACGTTGAACATTCAACATGATGTCTCGAGACGTTTGAGATCTTGTGCTAAAGATTCTTCTTGACTTTGGCACATGAGATTTAGATATTTGAATTTTGATGGCCTCAAAATAATGAGCAAGAAAAATATGGTGAAGGGATTGCAAACCATTGACCATCTAAATCAACTTTGTCATGGATGCCTTTTTGGAAAACAAGCAAGAAAGAGCTTTCCTAAAAAGTCTTTGATAAGAGCTCAGTGTCCATTAGAATTGATCCACTCGGATGTTTGTAGACCTATCAAGCCATCATCGCTTGGTAAGAATAATTATTTCTTCTTTTTATTGACGATTTTTCTCGAAAAATTTAGGTTTATTTCTTGAAGGAAAAATCGGAGGTGCTTAAGACTTTTAAAAAGTTCAAGACTTTGGTGGATAAACAAAGTGGATATCAAATCAAAGCTATTCAGTCCGATAGAGGTGGAGAATTCACTTCTAATGAATTTAAAGACTTTTGTGAGAAAAATGGCATTCAACATTGCAAGGAGTATGCTTAAGAGCAAAAATTGTCAAAGGAGTTTTGAGCTGAAGCAGTTGCTTGTGCAACCTATTTGTCCAATCGGTGCCATACCAAAATTGTTAATGACAAAACACCGCAAGAAGCTTGGAGTGATTACAAGCCCAATGTTTCACACTTGCGAGTTTTTGGAAGTATAGCATTTGCACTTGTATCGGATGAGAAGATGACTAAACTTGATGACAAAAGAGAGGTATTTGTTCATTGGCTATGATCAAAGTTCTAAATGTTACAAGTTGTACAATCCAAACAATAATACAGATATTGAGTTTGATGAAGAAAGAGCTTGGGAATGGAAAATTGCAAAGGAAGAATACAATTTTAATTCGTTCTTTGATGAAGAAGACATTATGCGGCCTACTGCTTCACCCCCAACACCTCCACCAAATCCACAAATTGGGGAAGCAAGTACAAGGACCTCAAAGAACTAGAAGTATTCGAGATTTGTATGAGTCAACCGATGAGGTACCATAAAATTTAAGGACTCGACTCAATTTTGTCTTCTTTGCGGATTGTGAGCCTCTAGCTTTTGAAGATGCTGCTTTTGATACCATCGATGAAGAAATAAAGGGAAGAAAAAGAATGATACTTGGGAATTGACATCACTACCTAAAGGAAAAAGTACAATTGGATTCAAGTGGGAGTACAAGATAAAGAAAAAATTGAAAGGCGAGATAGAGAGATATAAAGCAAGATTTGTTGCAAAAGGATACAAGCAAAAAGCCGTCATTGACTATGGTGAGGTGTTCGCTCCAGTTGCTCGTTTAGAAATAATTCGTTTGATTATTTCCTTGGCAGCTCCAAGTCAATGGAAAATTTATCAAATGGATGTTAAATCCGCGTTCTTGAATGGATTTTTGGAGGAAGTCTACATTGATCAACCCTTGGATTATGTGGTAAAAGGTCATGAAGACAAGATCCTAAAATTGAAGACTCTCTATGGCTTGAACAAGCCCTACGTGCTTGGAATAACATAATTGACAAATATTTCCAAGCAAATAACTTCTCCAAATGTCCACATGAACGTGCGTGCACTTTATGTGAAATTGAACAAAAGTGGTGATATATTTCTTATTTGTTTGTATATCGATGACTTCATTTTGACAGGAAATAATCTAACGACATTTGAAGAATTCAAGAGAGTTATGGTTAGAGAAGTTGAGATGACGGACATTGGATTAATGTCCTACTATCTTGGCAATGCGATGAAATAAAGAGATGATGGAATCTTTATCTCAAGAAGGATATGCAAAAGAAAATCTTAAAAGGTTTGAAATGGCAAATTGCAAGCCAGTGAACAATCCTATTGAATGTGGAGTTAAATTGTGTAAGCAAAGAGATGGAGAGAAGATCAATCCTACATTTTTAAGAGCCTTGTTGGAAGCTTGAGGTATTAAGTCGTACAAGATCGGATATTCTTTTTGGTGTTAGACTTGTAAGTCGCTTCATGGAAGCTCCTACCGCTCATTTAAAGGTGGCCAAAAGAATACTTTATTACATTAATGGTACACTTGATTTTGGTATTTTCTATACATCTTCTCAAGACTTCAAGCTTATTGGCTATTGTGGTAGTGATTGAGCTGGAGATATTGATGAACAAAAAAGTACTACCGGGTTCGTTTTCTTTATGGGAAATATGGCATTTACTTGGAATTCTAAGAAGCAACCCATTGTGACTGTTTCTACGTGTGAAGCGGAGTATGTCGCAGCCACTTCTTGTGTTTATCATGCAATTTGGCTTAGGAGTTTGTTGAGGGAACTTCACCAACCACAAAAAGGCTCAACAAATATTTTGTTGATAATAAGTCCGCTCTTACATTGGTCAAAAACCCGATGTTTCATGAAAGGAGGAAACATATTGATACGATGTATCATTTTATACAAGAGTGCATGTCCAAGAAAGAAGTGGAGCTTGTGTTTGTGAAGTCTCAAGACCAAGTTGTGGACATTTTCACGAAGCCCTTTAGCATTGACATTTTTTCAAAGGTTACAGATGTCTCTCGGCGTAATGAATCAAGTTTAAGAGGGGGGTATTGAATTAATAAACTAGATTCATTTCTAGACTAATCCACAAATACCTATATTAGTATTAGAATATTGTAATGCATGAATTAAAGAGAGTACATGTATGTCTGTTGGTGTTATTCATGTACTTACGTAGAGGAAAAGTATGCAATTAAATATTGATACGTGTATTAGACTAGGTTCACATTGGGAAAATCCTATATATGCTCATGTGATCTAGCCATTTCAAAATCAAGTCAGGTTGAAATAATAATAGAAATCACATATATTTCCTCCACTACTTTTTCGTGAGTTTGAGTGTTGAGTGAACTTATGCTCTCCAATATCTAACAAAGGCAGGATAATTCAAGAATTCACAAAATCGAATTACGCCCCCACAAATGCAAATGAAGTTTCAGAAAGAATGGAATAGAATTTTGAAAATTTCAATTGAAACCTTGAGTTCTCATTGGTTTTATAAATACATTAATTTAATAATTGAAATGGCTTCCTGATAATGCAGTAGTTAATTTGCAGAATTTACATTCTTTGGTTGATATCCGTAATGATAATTTTGTTCACTATTTTCGTACATAGTAAAAAAGCACAGCGGAGTGTTTTGGGGAACCTTTCTTGTACTTGGTTTGATTCATCAATCTTGATATATGAAGATACATAAAGTTGATTTATGGGATTTTTTTTATTAGTTCACAAGATTGATGGCCAAATCTTCTTGGTACCCTCGATTCGATTTTGCCACAGTTGAGTGTTTCTGTTCAATTGCTACATATGCACAACTCACTCTCAAATGTGGCCTTGAGTGCAGTTGCTTTTGGTTTAATATGGTATCGACAGAAATAGCTGTTTTTCCAGTTTTCCAGTTCTCGAGGTTGAGCAAGGACGCTTATATAAACAGCATTTTTTATAAGTACATAGACAGATGTTACTATGTCATGATCTATGCTTAAAGAATCCCCAGTTTTTGAGCATTTTCCTCGTTACTTTTTGAATATTAAATCTAACTAAACTGTTCTTGATTCGTAATATCAGGATTTGAGTCTGTCCGGAACATGTGATCCTTTATGTTCTGTTGATGATGCGAGCTCAGAAGATTTTGAAGTCAATAACCAACCCAAGACTGATTTGCTGAAAGCTCTTGCAATTTTTGCAGCAGCTGGAACTGGGGCAATCGCGATAAATCATTCTTGGGTTTCAGCAAATCAGGTGCCTCGTTTGTTGTCTCATTTTTATTTCCACATTTCCTAGTATGCATATGAATTCACAACCTTTTAAGAATAAAAAAATGCTGGTTTGATCAAATCCCATGATTCAGGATGTTGCCATGGCAATTTTATTTGTGATAGGATACGCTGGCATAATATTTGAAGAGTCGCTGGCTTTCAACAAAAGTGGTGTGGGACTCCTAATGGCTGTTAGTTTGTGGGTTATACGGAGCATTGGGGTAAGACATATACATCTTGGTTTTATGGATCATATTGTAATTAGACTTCAGCCTGTCATTACGAACTACTTTCATGGAGTGTATTCCTGCTGAATGTTGCCAAGTTATCTAGCTTTTCGGTTGTGTAAAATCTAGCTTTTAATGTCACTTGGAAGTTATCTTTGAGGAATTGCTTATTTTTAAAAAGGAAATTATCTTTTTAGGCTGTCCATTGTCCTTGTGCAGGCCCCTTCAACTGAGATAGCTGTTTCAGAATTGTCGCATGCATCTGCTGAAGTAAGTGAAATAGTATTTTTCTTGCTTGGTGCAATGACCATTGTGGAAATAGTTGATGCTCATCAAGGATTCAAGCTGGTCACAGACAACATCACTACTCGCAATCGGAGAAGTCTGCTTTGGGTGGTTAGTGTTCTTCAATTGATTGTTTATGCTTGCCCATGATTTACCCTATCCGAAGACTGAAATTCCATTTTACGTGGACTTCTTTGTAACTTTGATTTATCTTGTTCTGGGAAAAATGGTTAGTGATTGTATGTTCCTTTTCCATTTCAAAAGCCTAGATGTAATATACAAACTATAGGCCAAAACTTACAAGTGGATCCTATGCAACCACCATGGATCAACGATGACCAAAACTCGAATTTTTTCGTACGCCGTGTATTAAGTTGGGTACTTTGTACAAAATAATTGTAAAATATATAGAGGAAATGTAACGCCCCAAAATTTCATATATCTAGAGGTGTTACCAAACATAATTTCATGTACTTAAAATGCGGAACGTTAAAAATTCTATTTTTCTAAATTAAAAAAACATTCATAAATTTAAATTCGAATCATAAATCGTGTTATATATTGTTATTGGACAAAACAAACTAATAAATTTTAAAAGGAAAGCGGTAAAACTTAATAATTTCTTAGGGTGAAATCCTTTGTCATTCCGCTGCACCATCCGGCCACATCTCCAATTGACCCGTACTAGCCTGTTAAAATTTGTAAGAGTGAGTATTTTGAAAACACTAGTAAGATACGTGCAGTTTTTATGCACAATTATATGCAATAAAATAACACTTCATACCACTCGTCTCTTATGGAGTATCTTGTGATCAAGCGAAACACTCATATAGATCATCTTAAATTCCCGAAGGATCTCTTATCTCTTTCTAAAGAACCCGAAGGCCAATGACTATTCATGCATAAATTACTGAAAATAAAAGTATAAGGAAACAAATAACTTTGCACAAAAGTATCTTACCTTGAAAGATCAAACGAGCTTTGATTAAAGAAAATGTATTTAGAATTTACAGCTGCTTTCTATATGAAAACTGCTGTGTAAAATTCTGTGTGGTGAATTGTGAGATATGGACACACTATTTATAGGGGAAAAATAATAGTTGAGTCATAGTATAATTGTGATAAAAATCTATTTTGATAAGCATTAAATTTTTAGTAAATCAATTATAATATAACATGTGTACTAGAATTTGTATACGATTGCAAAATTATATTCCATAATACACGTGCAGCCAGTGGTCCTCAATTGGAAGAAATTTGATATGACTAAATCTCTTCTTCAAAGTTTAAGATAAACATGACTGGCAAATAAAATAATACATCATTACAATGCACGTGTAAAAAAATGAAACTGAATAACAATATGACTAATCCTCTTTTTAATTTAAAAAATAAACGTACTTATATAATATAATATTATTTTCTTTTACTAATTAACTTCAAAGATATCTTTTTACAAAATAAAATAATACATATTAATCATGCTTTCTTTGAATTGAAATATTTTGGGCTTAACTTATCTGAAGTTATATTTTCTCGACTCCAATCTACATTATTTAATGCGAGCTACAAAAATGAGCCAAATGTTGATATACTTTTGGTCACTCTATAAAAAGTTAAATATTTGACCCATTTAAAACATAAGGATTTAAAACTTTATTTTAATCCCTCAACTTTCAAAATCATAAAATATAACATATAGAACAAATAATTTTATTCTAAAATTTTCGGAGTGCTACAGGAAAAATAAACTTAAGGTGCGTTTGATTGAGAGTGAAATTTGCATGGAAAGAAAATAAATTCTAGGCAATTTAATTGCTAAGAATTTATTTTTAAGAAAAGTATTAATTAAATGCGGTTGATTGATTTGGTTTTCAATCTTGAAAATATTATATTTATCCATTTTTTATTGATTGGTAGATGAGAGAGAGAGAGAGAGAGAAGAGAGTGAATTACCTGGAAAATAAAAATTACCCCTCCCTAAAGAAAATATTTTCCTTGGAAAAGAATTGTTAATCAAACACTCCAAAAGTAGGAATTTGGATGGAAAAATGACATTTTCCTTAGAAAGTAAAGCAAATCAAACACACTCTTAGTTTGTTTGCATGCGGAGGCTGATGATAGTCATTAAGAAACCTTATAGTTTGTATATGAATCTACATTCTGGTGTTTGACTGACTAGTGCTAATAACTGCAGGTAGGTTTTGTGACATTTTTCCTCAGTTCAGTCCTTGACAACCTGACTTCTACTATTGTGATGGTCTCCTTATTGAGAAAATTGGTACCACCATCTGAATACCGCAAGTAAGTGGCCCATAGCCACTAGCCACCTTTTTTATGCATGCATGAATTGGGAACAATTGAATGTTTCGTGTTCAATGTCCATTATATATTGTTTAATTCCTTGAGACTGTAAGGTAGTCGGGTAATTAGCCTACTTTGTTATGATCAACTTGTTTTCATTAATTAGACACGGAGCAAATTAGGTTCTTATCTCTTGAAAGAAGGTAAAGATTCTATAAGAGAACATGAGAAATGTTGAGAGCCTTATGGAGTCTCTAGGAAATCTGTAGCTCTCACATTGAGCAACAAACACTAGAAATCTGTATGGGCTTTGTTCCTTTTTTAATTTCTATTCTATTTAGTATTTATTATTTCTCTGTATTTGGGATTAGGACTTAACATATAAACACCATTTTCTGGTATGAACATTTTTGTATATCTTAATAGTCTGATAACGGCGGATTTTTTACGATAATGGAACTGGTACTTGGGGACTCTTTCATGGAAATGTTTTTACGACCTTGGATGAGTGAAAATGTCTATTTCGTTTTGGTCACTGACGTATCTGGGGACCTGCCCGGTCCAGGCCCCAGCCCATTGATTTTTTTTTTTTTTTAGTAGTAAAAAAAAAAAAAAAATTCCTTGTGTAAAACTTTTTTTTTATGTATTAGCCCGGCCTGTAATCCGGTCCTGGATTTGTCCCTGGTTACGGTTACAGGACATGGAAATTTCTTGTTTAAAGCTTGTTTAACAAATTAAGAATGTGCATTGCAGGCTTCTGGGAGCTGTTGTCGTCATCGCAGCAAATGCTGGTGGAGCATGGACTCCTATTGGTGACGTTACAACTACTATGCTTTGGATACATGGTCAAATATCCACATTGCAGACGATGAAGGTCTTTCCATTGATACTTCTAACTGATAAAATAGTAAACAAGCTTTATATTTATTGACTATGAAACATGCTGACTGAATGCTGTGAAGCATCAATATTATTAACTAAACTGAAGGGTTTTTGAAATTCATTAACACTACAGGATTTACTTGACCTTTAATGTTCTCTGCAGGACTTATTGGTACCATCGGCTGTTTCTCTTGCTGTCCCTTTGGCCTTGATGTCCCTTACAAGGTACTTCTATTTCCCTCAGAAGGCTCAGTTATGATTTTTTCATATCGCAGACGGACGTTTGCTTTTTACCATGTATACAACACATCAAACTACATATTTCTTGATTCAGTGAAGTAAATGGGAAAGGGCAGAATACTGCAAATGTTTTGGCATCTGAACAAATGGCTCCTCGAGGCAAGCTTGTTTTTGCTGTAGGAATTGGGGCTTTGGTATTTGACCCAGTTTTCAAGTCTTTGACCGGCTTACCTCCTTACATGGGTATTCTGCTTGGGCTGGGAGTTTTGTGGATCCTGACGGATGCCATTCACTACGGTGAATCTGAAAGACACAGGTTGAAAGTACCACAGGCTTTATCACGCATTGATACTCAAGGGGCTCTTTTCTTCCTCGGAATCCTTCTCTCCGTCAGCAGGTACTCTCAAGTACTTTTTTCGATGGTGTACTGCTCAGGTTTTGTGCGGAATAAATATCTGCAACTACAAGCCTAGGACCTTTTAATAATTTTATTTATTTATTTTTTTGGGTGGGGGAGAACCCTTTAGTGCCCTTTAGTGCTGCCTAAGCACTTTGTGGAATCAAAATCGGTGCTATTTTGTAATCACATGCATACCATGTCACCTGCTTCCTTTTTCTGACTTATGGTAAAAAGTTACTTATTTCGGAAGTAAATGTAGAGGTGTCAATCCGGGTGGTCCGGGCCGGGTCGGCCCGCCAACATGTGAGCCCGGTAACAGCCCGCGTGAAAAAAAGCGGGCCCGCTGCGGGTTCCGGGCCGGTTACGGGTCAGCCCACAATTTTGGACTACAACCCAGCCCGCCCGCTGACCCATCCGGGTCGAGCCCATGCGGGTCACGGGTCGCACGGGTCGCGGTTCGTTCCGATTTGGCCCGTATGATTGTATAAATAAAATTATAAAAATATAGAATTTTTCCGGTTTGGCCCATATGGAGAGCAACTATCATTGAAAATAGGATTTTGAGAAGAAGAATCGCGAGAATCCATAATATAGTAGGATTAAAAAATTTAGTAGTGACTAATGAGAATCGAGAAGAAAGAAATATAATCAAGATGATGATGATATTTGCAATTGAATAATTGTAATTGTAGTAAGGTAGTAACAAGTATGAACTATGAAGTATAAATGTATAATAACTAATGAGAGGATATTGTAAAAATAAATGTAAGAATAAATTGAAATTTATTGATGAAGGGGATGATATTACCGTTAGAAAATTTATATTACCATTAGTTAAAATTAAAAAAAAAAAAATTGACTATGCAGCAGGCTACGCCTTTTTTTGATTTTTATTTTTTCAAATTTTTTTGTTTCCCTCCCCTCCCCTCCCCCCTTTTTTTATTTTTTTTTTTCAATTTTTTTTTTACGGGTCGCGGGTTAACCGCGGCCCGTGGGGGTGCAACCCGCGAAGCCCGCGGGTTACACCTCCTTGGCCCGTGAACCGCCCGCACGGGTCACGGGTTGGCCCGCGGTCCCAGTTTTCACGGGCCGATTTTCACGGGTCATGGCCGGCCCGTCCGTCTTGACACCTCTAAGTAAATGTTACCGAACTGTCAAAATATGTAACTTACTTATTACCAACTTTAACCAATAAAAAATCATTTATTTTAAAACTTGCTTTTTTCTTACTAAACCGCATGCTCTAATTTTCTATACTTAAATGTAAGTGACTCTTAGACTCGAGATTCTTTGCATTTCCTATTTTTTCCTAGGTGTAGGATGCATCTTGTGTTTCTGAAATACAGTATTGCTAAAGCTGCCTTCAATAATTTTTACGATACAAGTTTCTCAAAATGATGAGTTAAAATTCTTCATGGTAGCCTGGAGGCAGCTGGTATCCTGAGGGAATTAGCCAATTACCTTGATGCCCATATCCCCAATGTCGAACTGATTGCTAGTTCAGTAGGGGTTGTGTCGGCTATTATAGACAATGTCCCATTGGTTGCAGCAACAATGGGAATGTATGATCTCTCTTCGTTTCCTCAAGATTCTGAGTTCTGGCAATTGGTAGCATATTGCGCTGGTACAGGTGGATCCATGTTGGTTATTGGTTCTGCTGCTGGAGTTGCATATATGGGAATGGAAAAGGTCGACTTTTTTTGGTACTTCCGGAAGGTACGTGCAGCTGTGCATCATCTACTTGTATCAAAATCTGTCTTCTTGCTTTTAGTAAATTATGTTATTCCTTCTATTGCAGGTAAGTGGTTTTGCTTTTGCTGGTTATGCAGCTGGGGTTGCTGCATACCTTGCAGTTCATAATCTCAATGTTTCCCTCCCAACAACTCTAGCTCACGTTCCATTTCTGTCGGGCTCGTAAATCATCACGGTTATAGTCGGATGCTTATTTTCAGTAACAATCCTTCTGTGCTCTCAGCAAATGCAGCTACAGTTGTCTAATCGATTGTGGGACTTTCTCCAGGAAATATGTAATTTTGCTCACGAGTCAGAAAAATCTTTCAAGACCAGGCAAGAAGAAGAAGAATATTGAACTAGTTTTTACTTTAATCGATAATTAGACTACCTTGTACACTTACTTTCTGAAGAAATAAGTAGAATCTTGAATATAATAAAGTATAATATTTTGTAGGCAAGGCTTTCGTGCCCATGTATGGATTCCAGTTGGTGCTGAATTCATCATATTTATAAGTGGAATCCAGATTACCTAGTAAAATCAGAACGTATTGGTACATGTTTTGCTAATGCTCATTCCCATCCTTAGCTGAAGGGCCTGTCCATGCCGCGTTCGATAATCTATCTCCTCCCTTTCTGATTTCTCGTAAGGGTCCCATGCCAACAAATGGGAAGAGAGTGACTGAATATCTCAATCATTGGCACGAAATTTTCTGCATCCAATCCCTAATTTTTGTTCATCCTGAGCATGCCAGATGAATTGTGAAGGGTTACAAGTAAGTTCAGGCAAGCATGATCTCTAGTGTAGTAGTGCACGAACATTGTCGGAGTAACACAATCTTTTCAATTAAGCACCATTCAGCAATGACGAATATTTGTACTACTGAAGGTGATACTAATGCACACGTGTAGGAAGGAATTACTGTACAAAGAACACAAACAGTTCAGATATTCCAAGTATTTTCTCGTATGGGAAAAGAGAACAATTTTATCCAAGGGGAGCTAACACACTCTTTATAACAAAATTCGTTACAATGTGTCGACATTCAATCAATGAACGTAATTCTAATTGCACAGTCGGATTATTTATTTCCCTTAGCTAAAAGATACAACTCAAATCAAAATTGTGCACAGCGTGGATATTATTACTATTGGCATGTTTGGTAAAAAGGATCATATGAAACTCGCCAAGAAAGAAAAAGAAGTAAAAATCTAGTTCGTTATTCTGTCGAATCATCCAGTACTACGTACCAAACATGCCTTACAAGTTAAGGTAAACGAACTCTTCAACAGATGAAATTTCTCCAATCCTCTTCAGTGACTGCTTGCTTGGTTCCTCGTCGACTCCAATTGCCATTACGGCTTGCTTCCTTGGAGCAATCCTTCCAACACTCATAAAGCTCACGTTTACATTTTCCTCACCCAAAATGCTACCCACCTTTCCGATCATTCCTGGCTGATCAACCTGCCTGCAGAGGATGATACTGCCTTCTAAACTCACGTCCACTTCAAAAGATCCGACCTTTGTCAAACGTGGGATTCCATCTTTAACCCGACCCTCAACTTTGATCTCTCCAGAATCAGATATGGCACTGGCGAATTTTGATTCCACGTTGGCAATTTGAACTTGGATGAATTCAAGTGGACTTTCAGGTGAACCATCCAGGACAATCCGTTCTTCAGTTATGCGAAGACCTCTTTGTTTAGCAGTGAAATCAGCATTCACCAAGTTCACAAAAACACTGGAAATAGGCTCAATCAGACCCTTGGTAATCATGGCACGAAGCAGCCTTGTGTCAAGGTCATCTGGAGCTCTAGCAGAAGCATATGTAACTTTCACAGATTTCACACCGCTCCCACCTGCGACTAATTGGACTGCAAGTCTACCAAGTTTTTCAGCAAGTGAAACAAATGGTTTCAGCTCAGTCAGAACCTGCAATAATCAAGAGGATTGACTATAAAACAAGATACCTACAGCTTCACTGATTAACTTTTGACATGTGTTTCCACCCAGAAAATAAATGAATATAGAAAAAAAATAGAAGTGCAATATCAAGTTCAACACACTTGGTTAAACAAATCCATAGAAGTTAGTGGACAAAGTGAAAATAATAATTTTACACCTGAAGTTTTCTTCAGTTATCATTTTCCATAAATACTGTGTTCACTTTATTAAATCAAAGAGAAATTGAAAAAGGTTATGGATAAATACTGACAATTGAAATGAAAATTTTGATGCAAAATTAAATAAATTTATGTAATTGATTAGAAGCAATACCTCCGAAGGAACCATTGGTGCATTGACAGCAGTAGCAGCAAGCTCCCCCTTCAAGGCTCCAACAACAGCTTCAGCTATTTCAATGGCCACTCCTTCCTGTTTAAGAGTTTGAACATTATTTTGTGACATGGTAACAAGAAGTAGAAAACATACAGAAAATTAGTGCAACGTTCTGTAAACCTGAGCTTCCATGGTACTAGCTCCAAGATGAGGAGTTGCAGTTACATTCACATGCTGCACCAATTTGCTGTCCTTTGGTGGTGGCTCCACAGTGAAAACATCAAGTGCTGCCTGCGATAAAGATTTTCTAAGTAATAATTAGTAATATATCGTTTGATTATCACAGTTTCACTTTATGTCTCAAATAATCAAATAATTAATCATTTGTTCTCCCAGGATAATGAAGCAAGAACCTGGGCTACAATGCCAGACTCGAGGGCCTTCACCAAAGCTTCCTCGTCAATCACTCCCCCACGTGCAACATTGATGATTCTCACTCCTTTTTTCATCTTTGCAAAATTTTCATCATTGAGAATTTTAGATGTAGACGGAGTAAGTGGCATGTGAAGCGAGATGAAGTCTGCAGATGATATAGCTTCATCAAAGCTCACAAGCTCGACTCCTATTGCACGAGCGCGGTCAGCTGGGGCATAAGGATCGTGTGCAATAACATGCATACCAAGCCCTTTGGCACGCCTAGCAACTTCAGTTCCAACCTTGCCAAAACCCATCACAGCAAGTGTCTTGCCAACAAGTGAAACACCAACGTATTTGCTCCTCTCCCATTTACCTGGATTGATTATATTATTAATAACTCAAGTGATTATATTAATTTTGAAGCTAGAGGTGCAAATGGCAGCAACAAACTATTAACATCTGAAAAAAAGGCTTGGAATTAAAAAATAGCTTGACTCATGAGTTGAGATCCATGGATTATCAAAAAACTAAGGGTCCGTTTGATTGTAAAGGTAGAAAATGGGTAGAAAGAAAATGAATTCCAGGGAATTGAATTGTCTAAAAATTGTGTTACTGGGAATTGTAATTAATTGTGTTTGATGGATATAATTTTCCACCTAGAAAATGTTGAAAGTTTAGTATCCTAACTTTTTTTTTATGGAAATTGTCCATTAAAATGATAATTTTTTTTTACCATTGGGTCTAACATTTGTTCCAATTGCCAAAAAAAAATTAAAAAAAAAAAAAAAAAAAAAAAAAAAAAAAACCATATCGAATACCATTCGTTTGACTTTGTTTTACATAAAAATTATCAATAAAAGTGATAATTTTTTTTATCATTGTGTCTAGAATATTTTCTAATTGCCAAAAAGAAACAGAGAAAAAAAAAGCCGGAAAACAGAATTCCCACCAAAACCTAAAGAAAACCAATTCCTCAATTGCCAAGAAAACAGGAGCGTGGCTGCTGGGGGAGGAAAACAATTTATGGGGAAAATAAAGCATATCAAACACTACAAATGTGTTCCATGGAAAATGGGCTCAATCAAACAGGGCCTAAGAGGTAGAGGTGTCAAGACGGACGAGTCGGCCATGACCCGTGAAAACCGGCTCGTGAAAACCGGGACCGCGGGCCGACCCGTGACCCGTGCGGGCCGTTCATGGGCCAAGGAGGTGTAACCCGCGGGCTTCGCGGGTTGCACCCCCACGGGCCGCGATTAACCCGCGGCCCGTAAAAAAAAATTGAAAAAAAAAAATAAAACAAAAAATAAAAAAAGGGGGGGGGGGGGGGAGAGAGAGAGAGCCAAACAAAAAAAATTGAAAAAATAAAAATAAAAAAATTCAAAAAAAAGGGGGAGAATTTAGTTGTGCAAGATGGTTTGAAATTAATAACACCACAAATAAGTATAATTAGAGAATCTATTAATTATATTTCTTGTTCAGATTCTAGACAACAAGAATTTGCAAAAATTTGTAAAAATCTTGGATTGAGAAGAAGATGAAGTGGATAAATTAGACATGCATTTTGATGTAGTTGTTATTTGTTTAAGTTAAATTTAAGTTTGTAAAGTTATAAATAATTCATGTAACGTTAAATTTGAATTCTATGTAAAAATTTCTTGATATAATTATGAATTTATCATTTTGTTCAATTCTTAGTTTACATTTAACAAAAAAAAAAAATATTTTTTGCTATAAATATGAAAAATTCTATATTTTTATAATTTTATTTATACAATTATACGGGCCAAATCGGAACGAACCGCGACCCGCGCGACCCGTGACCCGCATGGGCTCGACCCGGATGGGTCAGCGGGCGGGCCTGGGTTGTAGTCCAAAATTGTGGGCCGACCCGTAACCGGCCCGGAACCCGCAGCGGGCGGGCTTTTTTTCACGCGGACCGTTACCGGGCTCACATGTTGGCGGGCCGACCCGGCCCGGACCACCCGGATTGACACCTCTACTAAGAGGATATAGTAGCTTCATTCACTTGGCCTTTGTTTGGATAAATTATAAATGATTTATAAATGGAATGTGAGGTTAAAAGGGGGTGGGTCCATTGAAATGTGTGGTTGAAAATGAAGTTTGATTAATTATAAATCATTTATAATTTATCCAAACAAAGGCTTAAACTATGTTGTTTTATTTTATCATACTTTAAAAACATAAAATACTTCAATAATTCTCAGTGAATCCCACACAACAAGATTATAAAACAAGACCAACACAAAACAATTCCTTTAGCTAATGTTTCTCAAACTACTGAAAAACAGGAGAAGTTGATGTGGGATAAAGGGGAGAAATGACTCATACTGAGAGAAACAGGATTGGGATGTTTAGTTGTGATATTTGTGTTACATATAGGATCTATGAAAGAATCAAAGGGAAGCAAACTGTTGGTGCTAGAGATGTTAAGAGGCAATGTGCACTGTGAAAACGGTGCACTTCTAATGGCTAGTGAAGCAGTAACTCTTATATGAGTTAGCAAAATGTCAACATAAAACTTGGGGTTTCCAAACCAAAGAAAATTAAAATTAACAAGTTTAGAAAGCAAAAGTCTTCAATGTCAATGAAAAAGCTTCTTAAATAGCAGACTAAATCTTCTTGAGCACAAGGACTGAATGACATTGAGCCTCAAAAGGATGACAAAATCAAAAGCAAAACTTTCACATGACTTTTAGGCAACACAAATATTTTACTTCTGAAGAGTAAATTAATTGAATTTAAAAAATAATTTCAGTCAATTAAAGTGTCTTTTTGTTAAATAAAATAACTACGGCATTAGGTATCTTTATATTCAAATGGCTGCAAATTCAAAAGATCACAACGATCAGATCTAAGATCATTCTACCGGATCAAAACCGAAAATCATTCTGCATATTCCGAATCTGAAGCTTTATTGAATTAAATTCCCCTTTTGATTCGAATTCACTTTTAGAAAAATTGTTACGAACAACTTTTAACTTTAAAAAATCTCATTTCAAAAAAAATGCAGAAATCAAAATACGGATCATATACATGTATGTGTTGATACAATTATGTATGAATTACCAGCTTTGACAGAGGCATCAGCTTGAGCAATGTTCCTCGCCATGGCAGTGAGTAGCGCAATCCCATGCTCAGCCGCTGCGACTGTGTTAGCAGTGGGCGCATTCACCACAAGGCATCCGTGCTCAGTCGCAGCAGCCAGATCCACGTTATCGATTCCAACACCAGCTCTTCCAACAACCTTAAGCCTACCTCCGGAGGACTCAAACACCTCACGACTGACCTTAGTCCCGCTCCTCACAATCAGTGCATCGCAGAGCGAGATCTTGGTGCATAGCTCCTCGGGACTGAGATTATAAGAGCAATCCACATTAGCGAAATCCTTGAGAAGCTTCACTCCGGCTTCGCCTAGTTTTTCTGCTACTAGGATTGTCGGCTTGGCGTCCATGGAGAGGACGACGAAATGGCGGCCGCGAGGCTCGACGCGGCGGAAAGAGATGGCTGTTACACCGAAAGTGGTGGAGAGGGAGCGTTGGCGCATCCATGATGCGGTGGTTGGCGATGGCGAGGCTTTAAGGCTCGTTGATGAAGCTGCGGCCGCCATTAATGGTTGATGAATGAAAGATAATTGCGGCGAAAGAGAGTGGAGTGCGCGACGGAGGAGGAAATATGCCTACTTTTATGCCAGGAGGGGTCCCTGTGTTTAGTGGCTTGAGTGGGAAATCAGGTAGGGAAAGATTTGGAGTGTGTTTGGTAGGAATTTTTTGGGGAAGAATTGATCTTTGAATAGTGATATGATGGGAAATGTGTGATTGAAAATGAGAAATGATTTACCGTAGAAAATGAAAATCTGTACCAAACAGGCCCTTATTTATTTATTTATTTTTCTGCAAAAACATATTTTGTTATATATAATGCCCATATTTGACCCATTTTTCATCGAACCTATTTTTTCAAAATTTATTTTCAATAGTAAATTTTTTCGTAAAATAATTATATATATAAATCTAATTTTTTTTCAAATTTTTTAACTACACTTTTTCGAAAAAAAATATTTTAAAATACATTTTCTCCCAAAAAAATAAATAAAATGGGTGGGGCTAAATGTAAAATCTTACAAAGTCGAGAATCATTCAAGGATATTTCTACTTGTACATCAAGATCTATACATCAAGGTTTACACCCCTCTCACATGGGGGGTGGGGTCCACTCGAATAATAATTTTTTATTCGAGTGGACCCCACCCCTCATGTGAGAGGGGTGTACACCCCGATGTAATTCTTGATGTACCACTAGCATGGTCCATCATTCAAACTCCATTCAATCCCTAAATGTGTACTTCTAGGTACAATTTTTAAGAGCAAATTACATAAATTTTTCAGAGATTTAAGTCTCGATTAAAATTAAAAAACAAATGTAGTCTCTTTTTTGTCGATATATATATATAAGAGAGAGAGAGAGAGAGAGAGAGAGAGAGAGAGAGAGAGAGAGAGAGAGAGAGAGAGAGAGAGAGAGAGAGAGTTTTTATGCTAAGAGGAGTATTTCTAAAGTTTTTAAAAATGGAGGCGAGGTATTTGTAATTGTTATAAACCTCAAGGACTTAAGGTTAAATATAATTTACACTTTTTCTTTTAAGCTTAATAAACATGTTATTTTAATTATTCTTTTTAAAAAACACGTGAACGAACTTTTCATTATAAAGCAACGTCATCCCCATCTATATGGAAAAAAGCCGCACATTCACCATACAAAAACTAAAATAAATGTCTGCCACGATTAAACGATTAATTCTTGTATATAATATAGAACTCGAACAAATATCTGTACATTCATTCAAAAATCATTAGAATATAAACGAATAACAATCTGAACTCAATAAGAAAGAAAGTAAAATAATGACAATTAAGAGGTATAATTGATTTTTCTAATTAAAAATAATCGAATTAACATCATCACCTAATTCCTAAACATTGGAGGGTGGGTGGAGATCGAAAAGGTATATCTTTACATTTTGGTCAAAATATAATAACCTCTATATTGTTTTAGAATAAATTTTGTGAAAATTGATAATTAAAAAAATAAAAATTATTCTACATATACATCAAAATTTACATAATATGGGGAGGGAAAATATTTGATAAAAAAGTATATTGCGTTTTAAGTTGACAAATGATAGAGTGTCACGTGGTATTATGTAATTCATTATATAAATCTTGATACTGTAGCAAGATCCTTTTATCGTGAATGGTGGAAATCGCGTGTAAAATTATTTTATTTGAAAAATATTTAACTGAAATTGAAATTTGAAAAATCTGTACCTACAAAAATCTAAAATGAACAAAATATGCACTTTGTCCTAGTCAAAAATAGAATAGTTTCTATCAATGAAGTAGGTTAACTACCAACTTGTCTAAGCGTGGAGAGTTGCACAAGGACTTGTACATCCTTTTTCAGCATCATACCAACATTATCGTAGTTGTCAAGCAATGATCGGCAGAATTTTTTTAAAACTATTTAATGGTGTATTATCACGTGATACAGTGTAAAATTTGATGTACATCAAACATGATTACAAGAGTTTTCTCTCTGTATGTCGACTTCGATGGGAGAGTTTGGAGAGTTTGCTCGGTTTAGCTTGTCAAGCTAAAAGCATCTTCAATGTAATCGTGGCTCGTTTAATAAGTAGTGTTATCTATGTAAAATAAATGTTTAAAAAAGCCCATAATGCAAGTTGATATCAAGTGACATGACATAGAAATAATAGACAATGTTTGGAGTTTTGTCTAAATTTAGACGTTTTATACGAAGTGATTCAACGTTATAAATTTGTTTTTCCTAATATTCATATTTTCTATCCAGATTTATATGTGGTTCCATTTTCATTCAAACATGGAAAATCAATTCATGGAATGCATTGAAGACTAAATTTAGGTTTAAGCATATTTATTAGATAATAATGCCACGTAGACAGAAAGTCTTTCTACTCCCATATCACTGTGGTGTTAATTTTTATATCTCAAGTGTATGATATAGTAACTAGTAATAAAGTAGACTTATAAGTTTGGACATCATTTTCATGAGAACTATTATCTAATAATTGATTCAATTATTCATAATTTCAATTTGATCCCAAAAAAAAAAAATCTATTTTAAATATACTAAAACAAATAAAAGTGATTTTTCTTATATGATGGTTTAAGTGTTGTGATTTATGATTTTATTATAGTTATCTCCTTAATCTCAATTACCAAGTTTTATATAGTTAATTATGTTTACCCGATCGAATTCTTCTAATATATTCAATTTACCACTTTCAAATTCTCATTAAGTTTATTGAATAGTTCAATTCCACATCTCTATGCTAATCAATCTTTATTAAACGTAATTATTGTTTTAAGAATTCATGTGACGACCGCAATAATTAACATAAGTATCTATATGTTTTATACTAAATAATCGATTTTTATTATGTGGTCTAAAAAATTAATTCACATATTTTTATAATTATTGCTCACGAAATCAATGAATTAGTGGTAAATTAATCCAAGCATTAAGATTGGAAGTAAAAACAATTCACAAAATCAATTTGAGACTTAAAACTAAGGTTCAAAACTAGGTTACAATCATTCATCCTAACTAAATACTTAATCACACATTATGGGAGAAAAAAATACAGGAAGGCATTAAAGTATATCACTAGATATTAAGGAAAAAGGGGGAAAAGATGAAGAACTTGCACCAAGTTTCCTTCTTCTTGTAAAATCTTGAAATCCTGACTTTTTAATTGACTTCTTGATTTTTCCCTCCTTTTGTCTTGAATAATATATGTTCAATGAATCCTCCAAACCTTGACTTAAATATATGTGTCGAATGAAATCCTACCAACTCCCTTTAATTGTTGGACTATGTTGTGTACTTGTAGAATAAGATTAGGCAAAGTTCTTGTTCAAATTTTTATCAAAGAGTTTAAGAAACAAAATTAAACAATTCCTTTTTCCAATTGAACTCATTTTCTAATTTGACTTTAGTCCTTTATCTTCTTTTATTCTGCAATTAAGTCATCTTCATTTAAAAATCATAATAGTTGACCGAGACAAGTTTTGAAATTTTCAATTTAGTCCTCAAACTTTCCAAATGTTGAGTTTAACTCTCGAACTTACAATTTGTTTACTGAATGCTCCATTAATACTTCCAATTGATCTCTTGCAATCCGGTTAATCTTCAGTTGTTTCAAATCAATTCCAATTAAGCTCCAAATAACCTCTTTTCACAAACTATATCCATGTTGGGATTTTCCTACAATTAACATAATTTACACAAATTAAGTCGATATTCCCTTAATTATATATAAATAAATAAGAATAGAAGTCAATATAAGCACATAAAATGCACTTATCAACCGTGATAGCAATCTATAAATTGGAGATCTTCTACGATAAACATCAAAGCAAATACGACAAATCAATATGATATAGCATTCAGATTAAAATAACAAAGTAATTTTGGAAACTACTTGAAAAGAAAGACGCAATAATGTCATACAAGATGTTTAGTTGGAAACCACTTTACTCGAAAATAGCAAAATTTTCACTACCTTTTAACTTTCAACTTTCAAGAAAACTTGAGATCTTTTTAGATGAAATTTTTTGTATAATGATAATTTACACTCAATTTCAAAAATTACAAATATAGAGAGAAAAGATTAAAAAAATAACAAGAAGAAATAATCAAGAGTCGAAAAGAAGATAGGAAACGAAGAATGGGAACTTCACGGAAGTCCCAAAGGGCATAGTTGGAGAGACCACGGGTGTTGGGAATAGACGTAATATCATGACTTAAGGTTCCAATTTTAGATATCAATCTTATTAAGAGTAGTCGCTTACAAAACAAGGAAAAAGAGCGGGACAATCAATTCTGATAATATGGATTAAAATCGGTTTTTCTTAAAAGAGTGGCTATGTGTACACTCTTAAAAAATGCAACTTGAAAAGTTGGTTTTCAATACTGTCAAACATGCTACGAGTCCAAACTCAAAAACAAGCTCTAATGTTATGGTGAAGGCCCAACTATCACCCGAAAATTTTCTTTTGGACACAGTAAAGTACTCAAGGTTGACAACTGTTGGGAATTTACTTAATCATGCACAGCGGAAATAAAACAATTTTCAATTCTCAAACGAGAATCTGTAATGTGTTTAGATAGAAACTGTGATTAGAATTATACATTTGATGAATTCTGCAAAACCATTTGCTGATTCACGAACTCCAATGATCACGATCTGCAATCTCAGCTGTCCAATTGTCCAGCATCCAGTGGTGATCCACACAGAGAACAAGAATGGTGGCTAGGGTTTCTTTTCTTGTGTTAGCAAGAATAATAAAAATTCTCTACAGTTTTCAAACCCTGGTATCATATTAATATAAGCCCAAGTGGGCTTGGCCCCTCTTGAAACTAAACCCGATCCGATATTTTATTAATCAAATTAATTAAACCCGGTCCATGAATTAATTAATCCAATTAATTAATTCGAGCCTATTAATAAACAATCCAATTAATTAATTATCCAACACTTGTCAATTAATTAATTGGTAAATCTCATTCTTCTGATTCTCTTTTGTGTGTGACCCATTAGGTTCCCGATCACGATGTCTAACGACGTGAATTATTATTTTGATATAATCAAAATCGATAAATTAAAACACCCTTTTTAATTTATCACTAATTCACTTTCGTTGTCCCAAATTGACATCTAGCAATGTGTCGGGCAATACATGTGACGGGAAATATCACATAGTATGACAAAACCAAACTTGTTCGTTTACCGTGAAACTATAATCCTTTCGTCAATATGATCCGACCAATTATGAGATATGGATATGTATCAATCTCAATTATCGATCATATCTTTTATCCCACTGTTAAGTCAATGTACGTCGAAAACTCTTTTCCGACTTATGAGTTCACCTTGACCAATGATTTCATTATTAACTTAACTGGATAAAATGTAGATCATAATCTCTTACTATCTAAAAGTGACGAATCCTCTATTGATCATTCACAACCTTCATATGATTCTTGACATACCCGAACGATGCTGTATTAGCGACCCTTGACATAGCAACCTCCAACACCACCAAAGTATGACTGCCCTCATATAAGGTACCATGATGACCTCAAGTCAAAGGACCAATTCCACTACCGAACGTTAGAGATTAACCACTAACACTTAGATAGTTATCCATGTGGAATCTCTCAGCGGGTCTCCAAAGTTTTGTTCTATAACAAAACATTCACGTGTTCATTCAAGTGTCACCACACTTTAGCTTGTGAGATCAGCTACTTACTTCACAAGTAAGAATGACACACGCGATAATCTATCCGTAATAACGATATCCGTATCTCGTTATTACTTCGACCACGGACGATTTAAGATTCAGTCATATGTAATTTGTATCTCACAATCACAACTCCTTGTGATTAACAAATCACCAAGATTTGAATCTACAGATTCTATTAATTAATTTATTAGAATATTAATTTAATTAAATAATAGATATTGCCATACATATGCATTGATTATATATATATATTCAAAGTGTTTATGTCCAAAGTTGATTGGACTTAGGGCATAACACTTACAACAATTTGGTAAAAAGACTGTATAACTTGAACAAATCACTCATTTTCTATATATGGTTGGTAGAATTGACAATGCAATATTCTATCTTTACAACAAATAGATTGCTTCAAAGTCAAGTATCAGATATAAAATGGGTGAGATAAGCTGTCCGAAATCTACTAGGGACTGTGTTAAATGAAGATTTGGGTCCCAATCTCTGTAGAAGCTCAATTCCCTTTTGTACTTTTCTGATTTTCTCAATGAATTTTCCCTCGCCCAATGCTATAGCTACCTAACATATACAAAGTTGCTGCAGATACATTGTGGGTTACACTTTTTCATGTGGCATGATCTACACCGTTGAATTTCCCCCCACTTTTCCCATCAATGCACGAATTCCCCACACCAAAAATGCCACTCAGCTCGGCCTGAGGCTCGTGGGCCGAGTCGAGCAGGCCAACAAATCATTAGTGTGTTAACTTTTTTAAAAAAAAAAATCGAAACCCTCCTTTTTTTATTTGGGATTAGGATCGTCTACTCTCAATATAAGCAAAGTTGAAATTGTATACAAACAATTTGTTACATCTACATCTTTTTTTGAAAAGCGAGAAACATTAAAGAAAATTAACATGCCCAATACTTACAAAGTATGATGAATTCAAATCTTTTAGATTGTTGATCGTTATTCTATCTACTTTATCTTAAATTCAGAACTCTTCATCTTCCCAATCATTTAAACACATTAAACTTTCTCATTTGTCTTCTTTAAACCTTATTATGTAATCAAACAGAATCCTACCACTAACACTAAACTTCAAAGCTATTGTACTTATTTGAGATGTCAGTAGATCACGTGCTCTAAGAAAAATAATTGGATATTGACGACCATTCATCTCCAAAACTTAAGTATGTCAAAATATTTCACTTCTTCCGTTTCTAATGTACTAAGCATGTTGTAAGAAAAATACCTAGTTAATTCTAATGATTTTCCATAGCTTGGGCAAGGGAAGAAGAAGAAGAAAAAGTACCAAAATATTGATTAATTCTACAAGAACTAATCAGTGTTGATAAATATAACTCGTTATCTTCGACTTCTTGTGACGAGACACTAGTGCTAGGCCTTGGTAAAGGGGACTGTCGAAACATTCGTGTCGGTCATTTGGACATACATCTCATATAAACTTCTCTCTCTAGTATAATATGTAACCAGAGGTCCAACATTTAATGTATTTGTTATTTGATTTATAACAACTTTTGTACCCTCTAAATTAAATCTAAGGTCCATTACATAAGCTAAAGTGAACAACATGACAAATCCTCATAATATTTTTTGAAGTTTCATCATTACTACAATATCAGAAAAATAGTAATGCTTTATACATTCTAAAATTTTTAACAATATGATAAAGTGAGTAAGAATGAGGGAACTAGAGGGATAATATACGTCCAAACATGCATTCGTAGTGTCGTAAAAGACTTTCAAAAAGAAATTCACTTGAAATGTAATTTTCCTATCATGCTCTTGTAAATCAGGCTCTGGGACATGTGAGAGTAAAGTGTCTAAGTAGTAATAACATTTTGGTAACCTTCCCAACAAAATAGCAAAAAGCTAGGTTGAGTTCCATTTATGACCTATATTTGTGCCAAATGTTTGGATTTGGGCTAAACTTGGGCCGAAATCGGACTACATCCCGGTCCAGTCCCCCCTTAAATCCGTCTCTGCGTGTAGGAAAGACACACGTAAGGATTTGGGCTGTTTCATCCGAGAAAGATTATTTAATAAATTAGGAATGTTAGTCTTCATATCTAAATGTGTGACTAAATCATGGATTAATATTAAAATGGATGAAGGTAGGGGGATTCATGATTATACTATTTATCCATCATTTAAGTCTCATAAACGATTCCACATTAATTAGTTATAATAGTTTGTTTGGTATAAATATTAGATTATTAATATAATACTCCTCTCAACTAATCTTGTTATTAGAATAAAGTTGGCGTTAATTGATAACTAGATTAAGTACTTAGTTATCGTGGCAACGATACTTTATTCACAATTTTATTATTTATCTGTGATACTGTACATTTGCGTGATTTCGTGAATCAGGACTCATGCGCCACCTCCCAATGGATGTGCGCGTTTAGGCATTAGAAGGATTGGGGAACATTCCAACGGAATGATGATGTCTTAGCTGTGGCTGTTAACGCTACCACATCCCGCCATGTTGCGGCCGAATTTGTAGGCTGGGATTCATCTTCCTAGGTCGAATTTGAGGACCGATTCTTGCTTAGGTTCCGAGAGATGCCGCTCAAATATGGATGGATCTATGGTTTGGTGGGTACAAGGTAGGGTATATTTATCCTGAACCACCTAAATCGGGGTAAATTGGACTGGACAGTTTAGTTTGATCTCGCTTAAAATTGACTAGCTATTAGTTTTACAATTGAGAAATGAATAATTTTAATCTATTTCTTGATTTTAGCTATAAAACCATATATTAATTCGATTTCAATGTTATTTTCCATAGTGTCTTAGTTAATTTTAATTCAGATTGAATTAGAATTGATCTGCTCTGATCTAATGCGGTTATTTTTTTTTTTTTTTCACATTTCCTTTTTCGCAATTCTCAATGAAAATAATATATTTATTACAGTTCTTAAGGAACCATTACCAAACTACTCAATGCCTACAAAAGGAGGGTAGAAATGAATAAAGTTAGTTGTACAACTTTTGTCGACAACTCATGTATTGTCAAATTTTCGATCATTAATTTTAAAAATATTGTTCAAATAAATGGATACAATTTTGCTTGGTGTACAATCAAGTTTGACAGCATATATGATATTGTGTGAGTTGACATCGTTTTGTGTATTAATTTTAACAATATTATTTTCAATCAATGGTCGGATTTTCTACACATAACGAGGATGTTATCCAAAATGTCAACCATGAATGTACAATTAGCTTAATTGGAATGGATGTGATATTTGACAAGTTATAGATTGTAAACAAGATTATACAAGTAGAATGACTTGGATAAGAATAATGCTATACTACTCATTTTTAACACCAATTTAGATGTTAGAGTCCGTTTGATTGCAATGATGGAAAATTAGTGGAAAGAAAATGAATTCCAAAAAAAGTAATTATCTAAAAATTGTTTTGCAAGGAATTGTTCATTAAGTGTGTTTAATTTGTATAATTTTCCACATAGAATATTTTTAAATTTTGTGTTGAAAATTGTCCATTAAAATGATAATTTTTTCCACATTTGGTTTAGGGCTGTAAGCAAAAACCGCCAAACCGGAAAATCGAACCGAAACCGCAATTTTGAAACCGGCGGTTTGGTGCCACGTGGACCCGTCAACGAAATGGTTTTGAACCAAACCAAACCGGTCAAAATCGGTTTGGTTTAGGTTTGAGAATTTTAATTATGGTTTGAAACCAAACCGGACCGGCGAAAAATATATAAAATAAAAAAATAAAAAATTGATTTTTTTTGAAAATTTATTCAAAATTTCAATTTTGTAAAATTGAATAATTTTGTCATTTTGTAAGTATTTTTGTCAATTTCTAATTTTCTATTAATTATTAAGATTTATGACCCGCCCAAGCCATTATATATAAAAAAAGGTCCAAATTTGAAAGAAGTAGCACTAAACAGCTCAACTCAAGTCCATATACTCACAAATCACAACCCTAATATTCCAATTCCCATTTCTCTCACTCGCAACTCGCTGGTCGCTCGCTCCCCGCGGCGCCTCCTAGTTTCCCCCAAATCGTCAACGTCCTCGAAATCTCAAACCTCCCAGTCGCCAGTAGTGTACGTTCGCCGTTATTATTAGACTATTTCAGGTTCTTGCATATTTATTTGATCGTGAGTAAGGCTTAAAATTGAAATTTTGTCACTTTCTAGTTGAAATTTGTTTACATATTTATTGATCGTGAGTAAGGCTTAAAGTTGAAATTCGGGCTATCAGGTGCGCAAAAGACATTTGTTTACATATGAGAGAATATGTATAATTCCGTATTAAATTGCAGAAAATGAAGGTGGGTATATATAGTGGAATGGGGGAGAAAAAATATTTGTAGCTTGTCTTTTGGAAGCCATTATTAGATGGATCCGTATCTTAATTCTTTTTTTTTTTTTTCCAATTTGCTAATAAAAAATTTTTTTGTGTATGAAGGATAAAATTGATCATGAGTTCTATGGCTTCTTGAATATGTGAATGTTTTCCTTTTGCTAGTTCTGTGACAAAATTTGATGTTTCTTGAGTTATATGACAAAATTAATTCGTTTATTCATTTTGTTAGTTGAAAAGGGACATTATTATGTTTTTTTGGACCTTATATTTATTTTAGTAGACTTGTATTGTATCATTATCGTAAAGTATTATTCTAAAACATCAAAAGGGCGAATAAAAAACTATGCTTTAGTTTTTTGTGATTTTACTTTTATTTTGTTGGTATTTAAATTTATAGTAAATATATTTAGTTTGTTTTAGATTTATTTCTAGTAAGATATAAATATATATTGAATTAATGGCATAAAAGTAGATACTAGATAGGAAAAAAATATATGCGAAACCGGCGGTTTAAAACCGGACCAAACCGTTAGGTTTAGGTTTGAGTTTTTTTCAAACCGGTCAAAACGGTTTGGTTTAGGTTTGAGCTTTTCTCAAACCGGTCAAAACGGTTTGGTTTGAAAATTTGTCAAAAACCGCAAAAACCGGACTGCTTACACCCCTAATTTGGTTATAAAATTTGTTTCTATTGCTAAAAAAAAAAACGAAAATTATTTCCTAAAAAATCATTTTATTCATCAGAGTTTTGTTTTTGTTTGACTTTATTTTACATGTAAATTGTCTATTAAAATGAATTTTTTTTTTTTTTTAACGATTGATTATAAAATTTGTTTCTATTGCAAATAATAATAAAAAAAGGGATGGCAGAACAAGAAAAATGGGCGCGTGGGTGGAGGTGGGAAAATTTTTTCTTGACCAAATTTGTCCAATAAAAAACACTTGTTTTACATAGAAATGGAATTTAAATTCCAAGTTCCATGGAAAACAAGTGTAATCAAACACTACCTTAGTGAACCTCACACCATGCAATGGTGAAAGCCCCCAAAAAATTAAAAAAAAAAAAAATAATAATAATAATAATAAAAAGATCTCCAATTGTATGCAATATAATCCACTAACCCTAGACTAGTACCAAACACAAATGATGACACGTATCATTACTCTCTTCGTCTAAGGGTTCATAGCAAGAAGAAATTGTTGTCTTCTAGTTCTCCAATGCCAAAGTATTTGGAATAGGAAGTGAAGTACATACATATTGCATCTACTTAGTGCATGTTGAAACCCATTAATTTATTTTATGATTTGCTACGGATCATTTTCAACCACATATTCATATAATAAAATATTTTACGCTTGTATAAATTACAAAAGCAAAATTTTACAACTAAAATGAACAGCAAACTTCCAAACTCAACAAATCACCAAAAATTGCACAGAGGATACTGTTTCGATCTCATAAAGCACAAAATACCACATAAAGCTAACCATCCTATTCAGACTTCTGGCATTCACACAAAGAAACTTCAAAATAAGTAAACTGCAGATCCTTGAACTTCTGACCAAAATCATGAATGTACTGTATACCAGTCAATGAAGCGTGGAAACTGGTAAGGGTCAACTGGTTAGAAATTAAGGAAAATATGATCAGTGATTTACAAGCAGGAAAAACAATATTTGATTAGCCTCTTCCATAAACTATTGCCGAGAAGGCAATCATGCTCTCTGTTTGTTCCCAGAACTCATGGTAAGCAATGTAGATATCCAGTAACTAGCAAAGTTAAGATACCTGCAAAAATATTCCCCATATTAGACAAATTCACACATCACAAAGTAGTGCATATGAAGGGAAGTAGCAATTTGACAACGAACAATTGAAGAAAAAAAGGAACAAGAAAGAGAAAGGGGATCCAAGAAGAAGAATAATCTATTGCAAGAGAAATTAATTTATTTCATATATTCGAGGGGCACGTGTTACAATTAATAAGCTTATTTTATATAGAGCAAAGAAGCTAAAATCAAAAGAATATCTAATAAACTAGAACCTTATCAAAATATTAAATTAATCTAAACAAACATAATTTGAATTAAATTCTATTTTAAAATCCTATCTAAATCCTATCTTTATCTCCATCAAGTGCATAATAACAGAAAACAAAAATTGTCAGCTTCCTTAACTATTGCATTTGTTTACTATGTTATCCAATGTCTTTCCTACATCTCAGTGGATATAAGGCAACATCAATATTCACAAAAACATTCTAGGTTCCAAACCATTACCTTGGAGCCTGGAAGAGACACTAGCATAGAAAAGGAAAACACGGTTTTTGCCTCACAACGTGAAAAACTTATATTTCATTATTCAAAATAAAACTTTCATCATTAATAGAAGCTTTAAGATGAATAGTCTATAATATTGTCAAAGTACTCACTTCTTGCAAAAAGAAAAGAAAAGTAGGTTGAACATCACCTAATATGAAGCTTGGCTTTACAAAGCAATATACAATCGCAATACCTTTGGGCAAATATACATTTCAGAGAGAAAATATAAGATGTGCATTTTCAAGCACCTTTGCAATTCACAAAACTCTTAGATATCATGCATGTATCTTCACGATTTTCAACAGGGAACATCAAATTTTGAACCCATCAAATGAAAAAAAGTGGAAACTCCATGAGATTATCAACAAATTAACAAGTTACAACAGACTCCAGTTTTATCCATTTCATAGAAACATGACCCAGTGTTCACAAGTATCCACTCCAATTTTTTGATCTCCTGTTGCATACAATTGTACAAACCAGTCATTACTATCCATCTAAAACAAATCAAATGGAGGGTATCATCTCTAGGGAAAACGGGGGTCAAGACGAGGGAAAAAAATATTTTTGAACACCATCGAGTTCCTTTTCTCCTAAAGGAAAACAAGCAATTGGATCTATGTGAATGATAAGAGATTGTAACCCAGACACAGGTATAGACCAAGGCTGTTCTGTTTCTTTCTCCTCGGTACAACCAGGAAAAAAAAGAATTTGCTACGCTACTTAGATTCAAGTATCAACAGAAGCTTCACAAGAAACAACTATCCTAAGAACCAATAGACAAATTTGTCTGAAAAAATTAGACTGTTTCAGGGCCTATAATTTTCAAGATTACAATATTTCACATAATATGGATCTACAACTGATGTTTGACAAAGCATAAAACCATTCAAGGATTCAAATTAACTACAAGTTCCTTATCAATCTTCTGTGCACAAATTTCAAAAAGATTTTTTAACAAGAATTTCAGTGAATTCTTATTGGCATTGTGTTTATCAATTTAAAAAGGAAAATATTAGTAACACCAAAAAATTGACACGTTTGCATGATTTCAGCAATGTCAAACTTGCAAAACTTCTCTGATAAAATATCTCCTTCAAAGAGTTAGATAACCTTTTTCTAATTTAGCTCTTCCCATCTTTCCTGTTTAGGGTAAACAAAAAGGTAGAATAAACCATGAATCATTACATTGATATTTTACGATCCATTAAGAAAGATGGAATGACTGCAGCACACATAAACAGACACCGAAAAAGAGAGATGGGATGAGATGAAAACCCTGACACCTTGATATTGTTGACAGAACTACTATTAAGGCAGTAAATCTCCAACTTCCAATGACTGATAGTTTTTAAGGGTACAAAGAGAAGAGCGTCAAGGACTCTAGCCACATAGCCAAAATGCGACTATACTCCATCAAAATGAAAGGCGTTAGTTATTAGAATTGTGCACCTAGATATATAGTGCAATGAAGCACACCGTTTGGACTTTTTTACATGTTTGAGGAGAAAAGTTTCAAGAGAGCACTTCTTATGCTTTTGGAGGCTTCAAAGCAAAACAGAGTAGAACACTGGCCAAAATCATATTCTTTGTGTTAACAACTGTTTTAAACAAACAATGGAAAGCGAAGTACTACAATTAATTATCAAGAGCAAGATAATCACTAGGTGGTCCTCCCCATACTCGATTATCAATTAATCATATTTCAGTATGTGGTAAGAGTGTACATACAATGTGAGAGTTGGGCTTACGATTACAACATTAAACATTAAGCTTCAATATATGTGTTATATTTATATTATTCTAGGTTCAATTTTCAAAATTGATATCATATTGAATAAATCGTAAAATTAGTGTCACGGATTACATATATTTAGTTTTCTGTAGAGCTATAGGATTTATATTCTGAAAACAAAAAGCAGTTTGTTTGATGAAGGGACTGCTTCACTTTGCACTTAATCCCTAAGAAGCTTTAAAACTTCAATATGCCATGCGCGCTATTACTATGCAAAGAGCACACAGACATTATGTATACAATATAAAATCTCTATGCCTCTACAAGGAAATCTGTTAAGCTCAGCACATTATAAGCTTGCAATTAATACTTGACAAAGATCAATAATAAAAATTAATAAGATTATTAAAATGTGTTAAACAAATAATGGAAAATAGAGAATTACAACAATTATCAAGAGCAAAATAATATAGTCGGGAAAAGAACCCATAAAATGTTCAAACCAATAACATTTAATTATTTCTTGATTTTATGTTTCAGAGTATGGTGTACATATTATATAAGAGTCGAGGATGCTATTACCACATTGACCATAAAGCTTAAATACATGTGCTACAATTATATATTGTAGGTTTAATTTTCTTAATTGATCATATCATGTTGAATAACTCATAAAAATAGTGATGAATTTTGTATACTTAATTTGCTATTAGCTTTTTATTCAGAAAAAAAGTTGCAGTTTGTATGATGAACACACTGCTTCACCTTGGACAGCTGGAGAATAGATGCTACAACAAAACAGGTTGTAAAACACAAAGGAAGCATTTGGAACGCTGAATTGGATTAGAAGGATAGAATTGGAGTGATAGGATTACAGGGGATAATATTAAGGTTGATTATGACATATCATTATAATATGGCGTTTAGTGCTATACCTTATAAGAACGTACAGGTATTGAACAATAAATAATTTATGACAATTTGTCTAATCTTAAAAAAGAGTAAAGATACTTTCATGTAACTAACGTAAGACTTAAGTTTAGAAAATGTAATGTCGACTTAAAAGTAATGAAAAAGTAAATTATTCATATATATTTGTAGAAAAAAGAAGTTACTTGAAAGTATCTTTACTCTTTTTTAAGATTAGACAAATTGCTTATTTACTTATTTACTCATAAGTAAATTCAAATCTTGTCTAAGAATGTATATTAGGATAACTTACTTTTTCTTTTAAGTATAAAAGTTATTCTTTCGAATGTAACTCTTACATTGATGTCAAAAGAAGTAACTTACTCATTTTTAACTTTGATTATACAAAAATATATTTATTTTAAAACTTAATTATTTATTTTAAAGTAAAAAAGTTATTTTTTTCTAAAGGAAGCTTAAAAAAGTGTAGTTATTTCACATTTTGACAACTTACTTTTCTTACTTCCAAGTAAAAAAGTAATATTTCTTAAAAGGAACTGATACTTACTTATTTTTAATTTTGATTGATTAAAAAAAAAAAAAAATTAATTCACAACTTGCTTAAAAGAACATTTAAGTGTTCTTGTTTTTGTTTAGACTTTCGATTTGTGTTTCTTGCTTTTCATTTTGCAACTAATAAAAAGAATGGTTGAAGTGAATTATGATGATTGTCGATTTGTTTAAGTGATTCTAATCCACCCTTAACCTGTGTCCCTACCTTTGATTATTTTATGCGGTCAACATAAAATAGTAGAAGTTGATCAGATAACGTATTACGGTGCACCGAACACACCTAAAGTGTATTAGGAACTTATGAAAGGCTATAAGACAAATACTGGCTATTCATTGGGATTCTGATGGAGATAGAGACGTTACTGCATCGAATTCTCATGATGATTTGGTAGGATGATACTTGTTTTAAACAAACTGAACCAACAGGATTAGCAAAATCTTCACCACAGGGGATGTCAAAAGAAAATGAAAGAAATATATCAAAAGCAATACATTTTAAATACTTTAGTAACATATATTTGCGGTGCCATATAGCCATTCTTGAGCTTTTTGTCCTAAATAACAAGTCTAGGTTCTTAAAAAGGCGACCGTTTCAATATGCACCCAAAATTAATGGTTATACATTTTAAACCTAATTGATTGAAGAAACAAAGAAAGAACAATAATATCCTATTGAAGATCACACTTTGCACCTTGAGATTTATGTTTAACCCCAAAAGAGAGAGAGAGAGTGTGTGTGTGTGTGTGTAACAACGGTTCATAAAAAATGCATGGCCTATTTTGATCATAAAGTTGCAGCAACACAAATTCAACCTATTAAGATTCAGGGTTCCATCTCAAAAGGTTAACCTTGTTAAAAGTAACTCAATCTCTTATATATTGGTTTATATTTCAGTATCAGTCGATATGAGATTTATCCATTAACATGTTTTCGCAAGATAATGGTTCGTTTGAGCATACCAATCTTAAAATTTGTGTGCTCGTCTTTGAGTATTATCGAATCAAAATTGCTTACTTGAGTTAAAATGAGTTTGATACCATATTAAGATTTGGAGTTCCATCTTAAAAGGTCAATCTTGTTAAGAGGAGTAGTCCAAGTAATTAGTTGAGGTGAGATTTACCCTTTAACACAACCCAACATACCGTAAAAAATTCAGCAGCAAGACTTCTTCGTTTAATGTTTTGAAATGCCATGTGAGACCAATTATTCAGCAATTGTACACAAGTTTTGTGAAATATAAGTACACAACTCACAAGCATGTCTATCATGATAATGATTGTTCACAATTAGCAAAGAAAAATGATGAATGAATGCATGCATGCACAAGAGCAACTAAGGATTTTGTCCAGAAAATAAACATGTGACTAATTATACACAAAAAACTATAGTCACAAAGGGAGAAGAGAGAAATAGGGTGAGGGGTAGGAGATTACACTGAATCTATTGGGTCTTCTTATCTTTTTTAGAAGGCATTGGTATCTTTCTCAATATTTGTTCATCAATTTTCTGGTACTGTGTCTGAATAATCTTATGTGCTATAATCAGCTTTTCATCGATTTGCTTTTGGTATTTGGTGTACAACACAGGTAGTGATAAACTAAGAAGAACACCTGCAAATAATAACAAAAAAAAAAACCCACAATACCACTAAAGAATATGAGAAAAATCAGAGACCTAGAGGAGATCCAGAAAATACTGACCAATATACGCCAGGGTAAGGAAGCTGAAGAAACTTCCTATGTAGGATATCACCCACAAGCCCAAAAAAACCTAACAAGCAAAATCCACATTGCATGGAAATAACCTCAGACATCATATACACAATCTAAACTTTATCTACTCCGGGAAAATGACAAATTAAAATGTATAAATAACCTGAAAAAAGAGTCTCAAGTTTCCACCAATGGCAATGTCATGTGCAATGGATAATGCCCCATTCACATAAACTAGCATCTCATCAGCGCCTTTCACAACAGATTCCTCAGAAATGTCAAGATTAGGAACAGGAGGCAGAGGTCTAAAATCACAGAAATGAATATCCATTCATTAAACTTTAAGATTCCGGTCAATAAATAAGGATTACATTGTTTGCATATAGAAACACCCATCATCAGAAAAACAAGAGGGCAGGCACATGGAACAAATGTCAGCCCTAAGAATGAAATATTCCATCCGTTTCCGCCAGTCCTAATGATGAACTAATTTCTGGAAATATAACAGCTAAGGAGAGTACAGTAACAAATCAGAACTCATTTAAAAGGCAGTAAATTCCACACATTGATATACGTAAATCCATCCAAATTTATGCTACCTATTGAGAAGCAATGCAGATTTGGCCCAGAAGAATAAGATCACTACAAGCAATAATAAGACATTTGAAATAAATGATAAGAGATTATAGCCGGCTCTTTCAAATAATAACCAAAGGGCGGTGGAACCGATAAGCAGAGCAGCACTCCCAAACCAATTTTTCCACAACAACACATCGGCAACTGCATCAAGAAAAGAGACATACAGAGCATTATTGCTTGCATAATTTATCAAATCCATCAAAAATCATGGATCTGCACTGGGTTTGGAATTGGGTGTTGTCCACTCCAAAATATTGTCCAAAAAATCTAATACTCGAGCATGTTATAATTGTAGATATGGATTATACCTGCGCCACTGCCAAGGACAAGATGGACAGAGGGTCGATGTGATTCTGCCATGGAGAGTCAGGTTTTTGATCTACGGAAACGATGGTTTTGCTGAGGGGGTAATTTGAAGGTTGAGCTGTTGTAAAATTTGCACGTAGAGCTATGGACGTAAATTGTTCAAAGGGCAAAATTGATACAAATTAGAAATATTGTGCCACTTATTTTGCCAGTTCCATCGAAAATACGGAAAATTTCAGTAGCATCCCTAATCTTTGATTTGTTTGCAGAATTTACTCTAACATTTAGTTTATGCCAACAGAGGTCCCAAACCTTTGATAAAATAGCAATTGGGGCCACTTGTCCATTAGTTGACCAAGAAAAGTGAATTTTGATCGATTTTAACCAAATGAGAAGGGGTAAAATGGTAACATTTGAATTATCACATTAAACAAATAAAACTAAACTTCAAAAAAAAAAAAGGAAAATAACTCTAAACAACCATCTTTTTCGCGGCCACCCCTCCAAATTAAATCAAAACCTAAAATCCTTCTTCGACCACCACTAATCTTCTCCTCCTAATGAGATCTCCCACTCCACCCCAGCATAGTCCACAACCTGCCCAAAAAAAAAAAAATTTGTCGAAGTATAACAAGTTTCAAAACTGAGGGAAGCAACTATAAATTTCAAGAGGTTACTGAAGATTGAGGAATGTGGTTTTGGTAGTGTTTATAAGATTATAAAGGCAAACTTGAGGGCTCCGCCCAGCTCCTAGAGTATTGTGGAGGAGGTAAATCGCAGGATGTGCATCAGTAGATCAGGGTACATGAGTTGTCATACTGGTACCCACAAAGAGTTCAATTCTATACCTTATAAGAGGTAGGAATCAAAACCTCACACTGCGGCTACCAGCTGAGTTGAGACTATCTCATTCCTGTCATTTGTATCATTGAGCTATGCCCCGGGGGCAGTGTTTATAAAGATTATAGTTATGCCTCCAAATGGACAGGGAGATTCTATGGTGGTTGCCATTAAAAAAACTCAATAAACAAGGATTACATGTATTTGTTTTGTCTTTGAGAATTCAATGCTGAGAAATGCATACATTGCAGTACAAGCTTTGAAACAAGCCATTCTTTCATATCCCCAAAATCTCACTGTGTATTGGGTTAGGTCCTGTGTTTGTAACTATACCGGAGTTGTTGTCGGTCTATAGTTAAGAATATGTGCTCAATCGATTATGTTTGAGGTTGTGGTTTTTAAATTGGGTGATATCATTTGTGTTGTTAATTCAGGGGTTGCATTGCAATGGTTTGGAGTTTTTTCAATTTGATTTAAGAACTGACATCTGCAATGATTTTGGCAGTGGTGGCAATTTGTGGCAGCCATGGGCGGTGCATCGACGTATTGGTGGATAGAGATGGTCGAAATGGCTAGTTTTTTAGGCAATGCGGTGAGAGGTAAGGAATTGAGGAAGGGAGAAGAATAAGTCTTTTATTTATTTTTTTATTTTGTTTGATTTCTTTTAGTTTTGCTTATTTATTTAATGTGGTAATCTGAAGTTATTATTTTACTCTTTTAATTTGATCAAAATTGGTCAAAATTCATTTTTCTTGATCAACTAATAGTCAATTGGACCTTACTTGTTAATTTATCAAAGTTTTGGGACCTACATTTGTACAAATTGAAGACAAAGGTATAGTCCGCAAAAAAAAAAATAATAATAATAATCAAAGGTTATGCTACATTTTTCTCTTGAAAATATGTTTGATTCTTAAATAAGTTTGAAAAAGAATGAGAGTTTGAGGAATTTAAACTTATCAATTAAACTTATTATCTAGACATCTAGATTAACAACTTAGTACCCACTTATAATACACACTTTTCGTAAAATACACAGTTTTTAAGTACTTAAAAGTGCTATTGAACGAGCACTAAATTATTCTACTTCTATTTAATTTTCGAGATACCAATTCTTGATTATTTTTCCATTATCATGGGTTTGGCATAGGAAAAAATTGTATGAACAATGTATTCATATTGTTGTAAGCAATCTTTTCATTTTTTCTACGTAAAATTTTATAAATTGCAATATGTACTAATTCTTGTGTAACAACATTCCAACTTTTGTGCCTAAACATTCTTAAATTCACAAACAATTGTTCCAATAAGCCAATAATGTACATTAATACGTCAAGCATAAAATTTATTTTATATTAATGGTTTAAATACAACACGTAATCTCTTAAATGGAACATGCTCAGCGTCATGTAAAATATTACGAGGATTTTAATGGTAAATATATTGCTGACAATGTCGTGTTTTCCTTACTTTTGGCTAACCTTAAAAGAGAGAAACAAATCCCCACGACAATGGATTGTTATCAAGGGTGATTGAGTGGAGGAACTATTTGGTGTCCCTCCACGGGTCTAGGTCCAGAGTTCTTAATCCAAGCGGTATGTTTTGAAAAGTCTAGTAATCTTTTTTCTTTACTTGGAGTTGAAACAAATGTCATCGATGTTGGTGGCAGTATCTAGCTTGGCTTGTCGAGTAATCTGTTTTCTTTACCCGGAGTTGAAACAAATGTCACCGATTTTGGTGGCAGTATCTAGCTATGTCAACGAGCCGAACCGAAAAAAAAAAGTTCGGGCTCGGCTCAAGCTTTTTTGGGCCCGAGCCGAGCCGAGCTTTCAAATAAGGCTTAGCCTGAGCCTTAGCGGGTCGAGCCGATCCCGGACTAAGACGTTTGGATTTTTTTAAATGTCAATCTATCTTTTTACTTAAAAAATTTAAAATTTGTACGATTTATACGTACTATAAATTAAATAAAAAAACTCGGGCTCGACTCGAGCTTTTTGGGGTTGAGCTTTTTTGGGCCTGACCCAAGCCCGGTCAAAACAATGAGGCTTGGCCCAAGCTTGACCCTACTCGAGCTTTTTCCGAGCCGAGCCGAGCCGAGACCGAGGCGGCGAGCTTTTTTACCGTCCCTAGCAGTATCATTTAATTAACCCGGCCTAGTTCGTCCGACAATGGTCGAGCTATGGTATAAAGTACCGAAGTAAATATCATAGAGTAAAGAAGAAAAAAGACGAACAAGTAGTGCTATTATTTTCCCATAGGATTCAATTGGAAATTGGCTGTATAATGGATAGAGTTTATTAATATTTTCAGAATGAGATTTCCAATAGGTTGAGCGCATGAATTTATAGCATTGGAATGGTTACAATATCTGGGGCATATTGTTCGTAATTTCACATCTGGTTTTGACTCTGAAACAGTGGTTATAGATAGCTATACAATCATGTGGAGGGAGATTCAAAATTTAAAACTGTCCAAGGCACGATAATTCTATGTCATCAGGAACATTAAAATGTTCCGGAATTTCACTCAAATCCTATTTGATTAAGGTTGGTAGAAATTTACGAAGTTTCAAAAACCCCCTCATCACTCTCGTTAAGGCTTACAGATTCACTCGAATGTTCGCATACCTTGTCAAGCACCTCAATCCTAGAATGAGAATTACCCCTTTGTCTAAGAAGCTTTAGGTTAAGGCAAGTACTAGAATAAGGAACTGTAGAAAGGTAACACCACAATATACAGAAATTCTATAGGAGAAAAAGAAGCACTAAGAGAGTCATCCCTAAATCTAGAACTCCCTGTTGTCAGAATCAAAAGACATTTTCGGAATCACCTTGGGAAAATATTATAATAAAAAACTTACAAAGTACAAGAGAAAAGTAAAACATGTACCGCGGAAAGGATGTTTGAAGAAAAAAATAGGAGATAAGATCACCAGAAAATAAGCTCAGCAAGAAAGAATAATGAAGATACACTAAAAAAGAATGACCTATTTATGAGTTCTGAACGAAAAGTATAAACTATCGAAATACGCCATTCAAATTATCTTGAACAATCGTAACCATTAAATACTAAAAGGCACCTGATCATGATTTTGAATGAATGAACAAGATCACGCGTAATCTATATGCACGCTGAGCATACGTGGGCCACCAACAAAGAAATACACAAACATGCCCACTAACACACGGAAAAAAGGGTCATAATCATGGCGCATTCCCTTAATACAAGCACGCATCACTAGCAACAAACAAGGACAGAGATGCTCAAATAAGGCCATTTGTAGGTTCGCTGTACAAATAAAAAAGTCCAAGATTTAATATGAATAATAAAATCGAATTTTGGGGATTATTTGTTGATGTCAAAAAATAAGTCTATCCTTCGAACTCAATCCCTAGATGAAGCCTAAAAGTGCAAAGACAGCTAAAGCAAATAGAGCTCGCAAAAGAGGCAAGGCAAATCATCTTCGATGATGGCCGAAAAAAAAGGTTACTTTAATACATGTAGACAAATCTAAAAAGCATGACTTCTAAACTATCGGGTAACACGTGAATACATAATAGTATCTGCCCACCAATAACAGTTGCCATTTGTTATTTCTAGAATGACCCAAACCCCGAAGAAAATTTATAAATGTATTCCCGTCTAAGAGGAGAAATGCATGCAAATTCAAATTCTCCATCCCAAATAGCCATTTCGCCTCTCACTCCCATTTAAACATCAAGACCTGTGAATTTTGGAGGCGAAAATCTTGACTAAGCGAGAGGGATTTATTGATTAGAAATTTATCATCGACAGTAAATAATCCAATTGTTTGATAAATTGAGATATTTACTAATTCTTCTGTAACAATATTTCGACTTTTATGCCTAAACAATTGCTCCAATAAGCCAATAATGTTCATTAATACATCGGGCATAAAATATATTTTAGACTAATGGTTTAGATACAATACATAATCTTTCAATTGGAACATGCACAGTGTCATGCAAAATATTACAAGGATTTTAATGGTAAATATATTGCTGACAATGCCGTGTTTTCCTTATTATTTGTTAACCTTAAAAAAAGAAAAACAAATCCACGCAATAATGGATTGTTTTCAGAGAGATGCTACTCGAGCTGTACAAGTAGCATAAACCTTGTTTTCAAGGGCGATTCGGTGGAGGAACAATGTTGTGTCCCTCTCCAGGACTAGGTCCAGAGCGTTTAATCTGAACAATAGGTTTCTGCAAGTCGAGTAATATTTTTTCTTCACCCGAAGTTGAAATGAATGTCATCGATTTTGGTGGCGGTCTCATTTGATTAACCCAGCCCAGTTCATCCGACAATGGTCGAGCTGTGGCATAAAATACCGAACTAAATATCAGAGAGTAAAGCAGAAAAAAGATGAACGAAAAGTGATATTGTTTTCCCATAGGATTCAATTGGAAATTGGTTGTATGATGGATAGTGTTTATTAAGATTTTCAGAATGAAAATTCCACAAGGTTCAGCGCATGAATTTATAGCATTGGAATGGTTACTATACATGGGCATAAGGTTTTGACTCTGAAACAGTACATTATTCTGCAAAATACGTCATTTTGAGCTTTGGAATATTGACTAGCAAAATTTGATTAAATAAAGTGGTTAATATAATAAGATTATATACTGGGATGGACCTAGGAAGGAAGTTCGATGAGACCAAAAAACCTTTGAAAAAAATATCTGAAAACCTAAAAAACTTGAACAAAAAAACTAAAAAAATCTGAAAATTTGAAGAAAAATCAAGAAATCTAAAAATTGAGTGGGGGTGGTAGCCCCCACTGGTCCTCAAGTAGGTCCGCCCTTGATTATATATATATAATTTTTTTTCTTTTTTTTATAAGAGACTCGTGAACTCACCTTCACTATCATTAACTTAAATTACTCGTGTATCATAATCCTATTTAATTATATATTTAAATTTCCTGTATATTATAATATACTTAACATAAATCCAAATACAACTTTACTCTTCGCTTGATCTCTATGTCATTGTCACTTATATGAACTCCTTTCTAATTGTAGTTGGGGAAAACCAATTAATTTGGTTTGTTCCCAAATATTTAAGAAAGTTGGAAGTGGAGAGGAAAAACATTTTAGTTTGGAAAATGATTCCATCCACCAGATACGGGGATTTGCTCCAGTTTACGTAAAGCAAAAGCCAAAATGTCGAGAATTTATGTCTTTTTAGCAGCCATGCATGCACGATGGTTTGACAAAGTTCTATACTTCAATTGCAGTAGTCGTCAATGTTTCGATAGAGAGCACATTATGTTTGGTGTTGTGCAATAAATAAGATTTTAGCAACTTTTCTATTACTTTTTGCCTCTTTGTGGATGTAAAATGTCTTTTTTTAACATTTTCCATCGAAAAATACAATTTACATTTCCTTTATATTTCTCTATTGGAGAGGTTTCTGACCACTTTGGAGATCTAAATCACTTTATATCTCTTTGAAACCATGATTGGAGATGGTCTAAGTGTATATTTTCTAATTCATATCTTAAGACGTCTTGTTTGAATATAAGAAAGACTTGTCTACTTTTGATAGTTTTTTTGTGTTTTATAGCGCCTTCGAGGAAGTAACTTGAGACACTAAAGAGAAGTGCCATTTTACCTAAATTAGTTAAGGTGCCAAATCTAGATTATGACATGTAGATAAAGGGTTTTTATTCTTTTCAAACTTGCACGAAGACCAATATCATGATCTATAGCAGTTTTTTCTTTTATTTTACGTGAGCTTGCCATTGATGATGAAAATTTCCTTATTATCTACACAATTTTAGAAAATACATAATTTTACTCGAAAAGAAAAGGACACACACACACACACATAGAGAGAGAGAGAGAGAGAGAGAGAGAGAGAGAGAGAGAGAGAGAGAGAGAGAGAGAGAGAGAGAGAGAGAGAGAGAGATTTTGGGGGAAAAAAAAAAAGTTAAAGCCACACAATTGCCCAACAATAGAAATTTGTCCAATTTGAATTTCTTATGCTCTTGTTATTATTGTTATTCTTTATATTCATTTTCTGAATATTTTTCAAACACTGATGTAGAAAAAATCAAGAAATAGACTTGGATTCTCAATTTTTTTTTAATACTTGGTGATGTTAGAATTGCCAGATGTCGAAGGACCATCGACCAGGGCTAAAACCGGGATGGCATTTCGCCGTCGATTGGAATGAAGGTTGGTCACTGATAGTTTATGGGCACAAACAGAGATTCAATCCGATCAATGACTTATATGATCTCTCTTGTACGAATGGCCTTGCCAAATATACACCTTAATTATTCATGACTGTTATAATTTTTTGATCCAAATAAGATTTTTGTATACCCACGTTCTTTCATTAATGCCCAATTCTTAGCAAATCAAATGGAGACGTGTGTGCTCGCTATTCTAAGCGTATGTTTGGCTACTGTTTATTAACTGATTATAATTTATAAAACGACTTTTTATTCATGTATATCGTAAGACCCACAAATATTATTTATTTATTCACCTCTCATTTATATCAATTTATAATTTAAATTATTTATAAAAACTCTCAAGTCTCTTAAAGATCTGTCATTTATAAAAGCTACTATAAATTGAGAACGAGTACCTCAGATATAGAGATTAGACATTCAATCATTTTCATATAGGTTATGGGTAAATTACACTCTGGGTCCCATGTCCGTTTTATAGCAATTTTATTCCCATTAGCGAGGTTCATTATTACTAACAGTTTTCATCTAATTTTTAAGTGATGCATAAAGACAGTCTTACCCTTACAATTTTAATTAAAATTAGTAGGGCAAGATTGTCTTTGTACATTACTTCAATAGAAATTTTGATGGAATCTGTTAGTACAAAATAATGTTTTTGTTGACGGAAACACTGAGCCCCTGTTTGCCCTCCATTAATTTAAATTTTTGGGGGGTAGATAATTTTTAGAATAGTGATTGATGGGAGATGTGTGGTTGAAAAGTTTTTGATTTGTGTGTATTATTATTTTATTTGATAAATGGATGATTGAGATGAAGAGAGAGAAAAAATTAATGTAATGAAATGTGATATAATGGGGGGCAAACAAGGGCTGAGAAATTTTGAATCGGGGCTAAGAAAAAAACCACCAAAGGACCACCAACCAAGTTAAGGTTGCCTCTCTCACCCACCCTAATTGCCCTCTTACTAACCCACAAATGGTCAAAGTGGTGGTAGCAATATGAGTATATGACAAATGAAGGAAGAAGAAAAGAGGAGCAATGGTTGAATCACAAACCAACCCCAAGTCGGCTGCCTATTTCCTCTCCTCTATTGCGCACACACGTACAAGAAAGACACGACCGGGAGAATGGATATGGTACCCATTTAGGTTACCTCAATTGGGCCAAAAAATTCTTCTTTCCAAATGGGCCAAGACCAAATGGCCCAACAAGCCAACAGTGGCTCAACAACTAAAAGGGCCAACGGATAAATCCGTTAAATGGGATATCATATCACCATCCAACCGAAGCCCAATACTAACTAGATATTTGTTGGGCTTAATTTACTTTTTCTTAAGGAAAAAAAAATCATAAATCAGGTGTATAATTTACACCAATTCACAAATCAGAATTATAATTTAAAAATTCAAAATTCAAGTATTTATATTATTAATTAAATATAATAATGGTCACATATATAGAAATTTAGGTCATAATTTATTTACTGGTCACATATTATCAAATTTTTTATAAGTCACAGATTATTTCGAGATCACAAATTAAAATTTTATTGGTCACAAATCAAAAAATTACAGGTCACAATTTAGCTATTGGTCACAGATTTCAAGATATGTTGGTCACAAATTACTTTTCAAGTCACAGATTATCAAATTTTAAAGTCACAGTTTAATTTTGATCACACGTAACCAAGTAATTAGTCAAGTGGTCACACACCATCGCCACCCGTCTTTGCAGCCACGAGATCCACCATTATCCCCGTCACTGTTGCCACCACCACCGATACCACATCACCGCCACCACCGACACCACATCGCCACCACCAACAAATCACCATTTGCAACTACAAACCACCACTGCTACTACCAGATCCACTGCCAAATTCAACAAAAATACTCAAACTGTCAGATCCACCACCTCTGCCGCCACCATCAACAAAAATTTTAGCCACCATCAGTCCAACAAAACCACCGCACCACCTCAAGTTCCTGCAAACAAAACCACCACCGCCTCAAAAATTTCAGTCACCATCCGTCTTCATCTAAAATCTTACATACATCGTCACCAACGGAGAGACATCACCAAATACCGTCACAACTCACAGCGATTCGAGCTCATTTTGGCCGGTGAAAATGGATTGAGGGTGGTTGAAGCTTCTGCCGGGTCGCGCTACCGCCCCCAACTCGAGACAATTCGAGCTCCGCAGCTACCGCCGCAAAGCCCAGCTGCTCAGCCTCCACGCGAAGAGGCTCCGATCTCCTTCCATTACAGCAGCATCACAGTCCATTCACATAGGGTAAGGCAGGGGAGGGGAGGGGAGGGAGAGGGAGAGGAGGCGAAAGAAGAGAGAGAGGGCAAGAGAAAAGGGAAGGGGGGGAGGGGGGAGGGAGTGAAAAATTAGGGTTAGGGCTTTTTTATACTATCCGATTTTTGAATAATAAAAATTGGTCCTTGATTTTTGAATTCCAATCTTCAAATCCCTAGATTTATGTAATTTTCTCTTTTCTTAAAGTTATAAAAAATTGACTGAACTTTGCTAGTCTAATTTGGAAACAATTTTTAACATAAATGCATTTGTATTTTGGCGTTTAAGCGCACATATAGGATCAACAAAACGGATTGACCGTATTATCTCTTGCATACCCCATATTCTGGGCGTTTCGAAAATCCCTCGCGCATATGCACGCATTTTAGAATATTGATAGGAATTAACCTTGCTAACATAGAGTGTAGTTTACCCATATGTTATTTACACGACAAGCTTCTTCCTCTATTTAATCTCGCATTAGAGTGTCCATCAAAAAGAGGTTCTTGACCACATTTTGTGGGTTTTAGGCCATCTATGCCGTCGTTGATAGAGTAGGAATAACAACAATGTAAGTAGCAATTGCATTTTCTGTAGGAACATTTGAGCACAAAGGTCATGGCTAAGTAAGGAAAATTAGGATGATAAAGCTCAAGCATCTCTGCAGCTAGAAACGCTACCACAACCACCCACCAAAAAAGTTCACTACTACTGACCATGTCATTGCCTTGCACAACTAAGTAGTAACTTTAGTGGCTAAGCTACAAAACCAGGCTAATCGGGTTCCTCTACTAGCTCCGAATGCACAACCAATGCAACCACCATCAGTGCGGTTACAGGTATAGTACCTCAGCCAGTAGAACCACCACCAAGCTTTGATTAGAGATTGGAGAAATTGAGGAGCATTAGCCCACAATAAGATGATCACTAATAAATATCAGCTTTACACCTATTGAAAATTACAAACGAATTGTATCCGTTGGTAATCAGAAACTAATTATCTGTTAGTAAAAGTAATAGACTACCAACAACGGAAATCACCAATGAAATTGGTAAATGTGGAAGCTTTTCACCAATGGATTTTTCGCACCTAATGTTGTTATTATTGTGCATCATTTACCAATGGCATTTCCGTAGGTAATGATAAATATTTACCAATGGCTATTCGGCTGGTAAATGTGGCCTTTTACCAACAGAAATTCAGTTGGTAATAGTAATATTTTTACCAAAGGTATTCGGTTGATAATGGTTATGATTTTTACCAATGAAAATTCTGTTGGTAAAACGTTCACACATTCCCAACGGAATTTCCGTTGGTAAAAGGTTTACACTTTACCAACGGATATTCCGTTGATAACTAGTAGCGACCCTCAAATTACTATTGTGGTTGTTAATGTACGAATAGATTTTTGGTTGTTAATTTTCTGTTAGTAAAGAATAATAGCAACGGATATTGTGGCTTCATGAAAAGTCGGGCTTGAAGCCACATTTCTTTTGAAGTGGATGAGCCTAACAAAGAATAAGTCAGCGAGCCTTAACAAAAATAATAAGATGAAAAGCCTTAACAAATTAATAAGGCGAGGAGCCATAACAATGGTAACGTGAGATGCCTTAGCAAATAATAAGGTGATGAGTGTTAACAAAATATTGCTGAGAAAGCTTAATGATATTAAAGCAAGAAGTCTTAGCAAATAACGATGATGAGTTTTAACAAAATAATAAAACAAGAAGCTTTAATGATAACAAGGAGATGAGCCTTAGTTTGGAGACTTCGAATTTTAAATAAAGAGCATTAACTATTTTACCAACATTTATAAGCTCAAGGGCTTCATAGGGTCGCCAACAAAATCCCAAGCTTTAAAAAATTTGATGCGGAAAACTGCTCAATTGTTTTTTTTTTTTTTTTTGAAAAATCAACATTGCACCGTGAATTCAAAATTTTTAGCTAACTTTGTTACCGTGTTCATTGAATTTACAATGGTTGATGTCTTTGTCGAGTGTCTATTTTCTACCTTGTGGGCTCTTGACCATTTGTCATATGCGGCATCTTCTAGTAATGAAGACAGGGGAATTCCAGAAATCGTTGAGATAGTCTACGTCTCATAAACTTCAGATTATTAAACGTCATAATTTACTCGATATTTGTGAATTCCACAGTTGATCTTATCGATATGCTCATATGATATTCAAACTCTGATACCATGAAAGCCCTAATAGTTACGTTAAATGCTTACCAAACACCTTTTGCTTTTTTACCAAATTGCTTCTTCAAATTTTCAATTGATGATAAGAACACGCTACATGCACCGCATATGTATACACTTTGTCTGCTGCATTTTCTATACTCCTGTGCCGTTCCGAAACAATAATGGTCCATCATGTTTTCCCTACGCCTCTTTCAACAGCCTCAAGAACCATTCCTATGATGCATCAATCTATTCCTATGACTCATCAATCTTGTTATCTCCAACTCCAAATGTAAGTGCGAGAAGAATTCTATTTGGAATGCTATTGTCGAATCCGATTCAAATTTACTTGACGAATTCTAGTTGAAATTCTTCTTGAAACCCAATTGTAAGTTGAAATTTGTATTGGACTTGAAAAAGACTTTTAAATGAAGAAAAACATCTACGAAATGAAGAAAAACAACCAAACGAGATTTGAACCCGTCAATAGAACCATTGGATTTGCGTTTAGTTTTAAAAATCCACTTACATCCAACAATGTTTTGATGAGAATCAGGCGGAACTAGCTCCCATGTTCCATTCCTTACTAGAGCATCATACTTTTCAGACGTAGCCCAAAGCCACTTATGATCTTTGGGAGCTTAGGTCATTGTGGTTGTTTCAAAGTCATTGCAGGTGAATAGTCGGGTAAGAAGGTTGATTTTTATTAAAGGTTTGTGAATGTTATTCTTGGATCTAGTGGTCATTGTTTGAGTAGGTTGTGGAAGGGTTAGGTGTAGGTTAATAGTTAGTGAAGGTTGCGAAGAACTAGTGGCAGGTAAAGGTTTGTATGAGGGTGGTTTAGGTAAGGTTATTGTTTGTAGAACTTCACTGGGGACCTGCGGATGAATTTCTGTTGTAGATGGTGTAATGAGTGGTGAAACCAAGGAAGTTGTGGAAACTCAAAGTAGGGGTGAAATCCAAGTAGAGATATCTCTGGTTGAGGACAAGGCGATTGATTGGAGAGATGAGTGAAAGGAAACACAGACTCAACAAACTTAACATGTCGAGTGACATACATTTTGGAAGTTGAGAGATCAAGGCAATAATATGCACTTGGAGTTAGAGAACATCCAAGAAGGCACTTGGTTTGGAACGTGAATCAAGTTTGTTGAATGAGTAGGGTCGAAGCCAGGGATAAAATAGACACCCAAAAATTCTTAGTTTGGAGTAATTAGGAATAGTTCCAAATATATGTTCATATGGAGAAGATAGATGTAATGTAGGTGTTGGCATGCGATTTATTAGGTATACTGTTGTAGAAAATGCACGTGACCAGTAAATTAGAGGAAAAGAGGCATGAGATAGTAAGGCTAGACCGGTTTCAACGATGTGGAGATGTCTTCTTTCAGAAAAACCATTGTGCTCAGGTTATGTGGCGGTGTAGTGAGATGAGAAATACTATTGGTTGAAAGAAAGTTAGCAAGAAAAATGTATTCGCCACCATTATCTGAGTAGAGAACTTCAAGTTCTTGTCAAAATATTTTTCAACGATGGCTTTAAAGCGAATGAACGCATTTTTAACTTTTGATTTTTGTTTGATTGCATACAACCATGTGCATTTTGTGAAGTGATCGATAAATATGACATAGTATTTAAAGCCATCATGTGAAACAATTGGTGAAGTCCAAATATTAGTGAATATAGTTTCAAGTGGTTGAGAGAAAACAAGTGTTGATTTGGAAAAAGATAATTTGTGACTTTTATTACACCGACATGCATTACAAGAGAAATTAGATGAAAAAAGAGGAAGATAATCCTAGGTTATTACTGCAAACAATGTGTTTTAAAATTGAAATTGCTAGATATCTTGATCTATGATGCCACTCCGATTGAGAAGTAGACATGCTGGAAAATGCAAGCAATGGTGAGGTGTTCGACCACTAATGCACTCCATCTTTAGCTTGGCCCCGCAGAAGTGAAGTCCCCGTGCTAAGTTCCTTCATAAGAAAGGCAAATGGTAAGAATTCAGTTGCAACATTATTATGTTGGAAAGTAAACTTGATTTTGGAGTAAGTAATATAAGTTTAAGAATTTTGCTCATAGGCCCAATTCAAAGGCCCAACAAAGTCTAGCATTTTCTAGAATTATATTCTAGAAAGATCCATATAAATATCTAAGTAATAGATGTGATCATAAATATGCATTGTATCTAGAATACTTTAGGAAAATATCTAGTCCAAATATGAAATCTAGAAGCCTCATGAAAATTTATGGATTAGAATTCTCTAGATTAATGTGTGGTCTAGAAGTCTCATGTAAGCCCTATATAAAGGGGAAGAGTCCCTCCATTTTGTAACAACAAGTCAAGTCAAGTGTTGTAAGTGTTGAAGTTGAGAAATATAAGTTACATTTTATTTACCTCTTCCTATTAGTATTGTCCTTCCTATCAAGTCTTAACCAAATCAAGTTGGTAAACCCCTATTTCCTCCAACAAACTGGTATCAGAGCCCTAAGGTCCTTGTGAAAAATGGCAAGTGGGATGATTCCTTTTCAAGTCCCTCAACTTAATAAGGATAACTACGACAATTGGAGTATAAGGATGAAGGCATTGCTTGGGTCGTAAGATGCATGGGAGATCGGAGAGAAAGGCTACACGGAGCCACATGATGAGATCACTCTATCCCAAGCACAAATGGATAGTTTGAAGGATGTAAGGAAGAAGGACAATAAGGCGCTCACCCTCATCTATCAAGCCTTAGATGAAGGCATGTTCGAGAAAGTAGCTTGTGCTACTACGAGCAAGGAAGCATGGGAGATCTTGCAAAATTCCCACAAAAGAGTTGAGAAGGTGAAAAAGGTTCGACTCCAAACACTTCGAGGTGAGTTTGAAGCTTTACATATGAAAGAATCGGAATCAATATCTGATTACTTTTCAAGAGTATTGGCCATTGTGAACCAATTAAAGAGGAATGGAGAAAAGTTGAGTGACACTAGAGTAATTGAGAAAATACTTAGGTCTTTAGATTCTAAATTTGACTACATAGTTGTAGCCATTGAGGAATCTAAAGATCTAGATAGTATGAGTGTCGATCAACTCATGGGATCTTTACAAGCCCATGAGGAAAGACAAAAGAAGAAGGTGAAAGAAGAGCCATTACAGCAAACTCTTCAAACAAACCTCACCTTGAACAAGGGTGAAGGAAAGTTAAGCAATAGGAGAAGCCAAAGAGGAAGAGGACGTGGCCAAAATCAAGGAAGAAGTGCATTCTACAAGGAGGAAAGAAGCCTAAACTCGTTTTCCACTAGAGGTTATGGAAGAGGAAAAGGTACGAGGCAAAATGAAAGGCCAAGGTATGACAAATCTCAAGTTAAATGTTACGATTGTCAAAAATTTGGCCATTATGCTTTAGAATGTAGAAATGGTAATAACCAAGTCAAGGAGAAAGCCAACTATGCTAGTCAAGAAAATAAAGTGGATCCTACACTATTGATGGCATACAAAGGTGAAGAAAGCAAGGAAATAAACACTTGGTACTTGGATACGGTAGCAAGCAACCATATGTGCAGAAGAAGAAACATGTTCGTGGAGCTCGATGAATCGGTAAGCGGCAATATTACTTTTGGAGATGAATCGAAGATCCCCGTGAAAGGCAAAGGTAAAATCTTGATTCGCTTGAAGAATGGTATGCATCAATTTATCTCAAATGTCTACTATGTGCCCAATATGAAGAATAATATTCTGAGCTTGGGACAACTCTTATAGAAGGGCTATGATATTTATTTGAAAGATCATAGTCTTTCAATAAGAGATCAAAGAGAAAATCTGATTGCTAAAGTCCCTATGACAAGAAATAGAATGTTTGCATTAAGCATTCAAAAAGATGTTGCTAAATGCTTAAAAACTTGTTTTAAAGATTCATCTTGGCTTTGGCACTTAAGATTTGGGCATCTTAATTTTGGGGGCTTAAAGTTGTTAAGTAAGAAGAAGATGGTAAAAGGTTTGCCTCCAATAAATCATCCGGATCAATTATGTGAAGGATGCTTACTTGGGGAGCATTCGAGGAAAAGTTTTCCAAAAGAAGCATCTACAAGAGCTAAGAAGCTGCTAGAACTTGTACACGCAGATGTTTGTGGGCCAATCAATCCAAGCTCTCTCGGTAAGAACAATTACTTTGTTCTCTTCATTAATGTAGTAGAAAGACTTGGGTCTATTTTCTCGAACAGAAATCGGAAGTTTTTAGAACTTTCCAGAAGTTTAAAGCTCTCGTTGAAAAGGAAAGTGGCTATAACATAAAAGCCATGAGATCGGATAGAGGAGGAGAATTTACCTCCAAAGTGTTTGAGAAATATTCTGAGGAAAATGGAATTCGCCGCCCATTAACAGTTTCATACACTCCACAACAAAATGGAGTAGTCGAAAGAAAGAATAGATCAATTTTTAACATGGCCCGCTGCATACTCAAAAGTAAGAGATTGCCTAAAGAACTTTGGGCCGAAGCTGTTAATTGCGCTGTATACCTATCTAATCGATTTCCTTCTAGAAGTGTGTGGAATAAGACATCACAAGAAGCATGGAGTGGAAGGAAGCCTAGTATCTCTCATCTGCGAGTATTTGGAAGCATTGCATATGCTCATGTACCGGATCAAAAGCGGTCCAAGCTAGATAATAAGAGTGAAAGGTATGTCTTTATCGGCTATGACTCTTGCTCCAAAGGCTACAAACTGTATAATCCAACCAAGGAGAAGATTATCATAAGTAGAGATGTCGAGTTCAATGAAGAAGGAGATTGGGATTGGGGTGTCCAAGAAGAAGACTACGACTTCTTGCCATTCTTTGAAGAAGAAGAAAAAGAGAATGAAGAGCAGCAAGAGCCTACCAGTCCATCTCTATCACCTGCTCATGGAGATGCTTCACCAGTATCTTCACAAGGAGAAAGCTCAAGCGAAAGGACCACGGATGAGAAGTCTACAAGAGCTATACGAGGTAACAGAGAATCAAAATAATCTCACACTTTTTTGTCTTTTTGCCGATTGTGAGCCAATAGGGTATGAAGAAGCAGCACAAAATAAAAGATGGAGATATGCCATGAATGAAGAGATTAAAGCTATTGAGAAAAACGATACATGGGAGCTGACGGCTCTTCCTAAAGGAAAAAGAGCAATCGGAGCCAAGTGGGTGTACAAGGTAAAGAAGAATGCAAAAGGAGAAGTGGAGAGATACAAAGTAAAATTGGTTGCCAAAGGCTACAACCAACGGTCGGGGATCGATTTTGAAGAGGTATTTGCCCATGTTGCTCGCTTAGAAACCATAAGATTAATTATCTCTCTTGTCGCGCAAAACAAGTGGAAGATTTTTCAAATGGATGTGAAATCAGCTTTTTTAAACGATTATCTTGAAGAAGAAGTTTATGTGGAGCAACCAATGGGATATAAAATAAAAGGGCATGAAGGTAAAGTCTTAAAACTCAAAAAGGTTTTATATGGGTTGAAGCAAGCTCCAAGGACATGGAATAGTAGAATTGACAAGTATTTTCTAGAAAATGACTTCACAAAATGCCCTCACGAGTATGCCCTTTACACAAAGGTAAATGAGAAAGGAGATATCTTGCTTGTTTGTTTGTATGTGGATGATCTTATATTCACAGGAAATAATCTAAGCATGATCACTGAGTTTAAGAAGGCCATGGCTCAAGAATTCGAGATGAGATATATCGGTCTTATGGCCTACTATCTTGGGATTGAGGTAAAGCAAATGGAGGATGGCATCTTTATCTCACAAGAAGGGTACGCGAAAGAAGTTCTAAAGAAATTCAACATGGCGGATTGCAAGCCTGTATGCACCCCCGTCGAATGTGGAACCAAGTTATCAAAGTATGATGAATGTGAAAAAGTGGATCCAACACTCTTTAAGAGTCTTGTCGGAAGTCTAAGATAATTGACATGCACAAGACTAGATATCCTCTTTGGAGTAGGGCTAATCAGTCGCTATATGGAAATACCCACCATGACCCATATAAAAGCTGCAAAGAGGATTTTTCGCTACATCAGAGGTACGCTTGACTATGGTTTAATCTATTCATCATCTAATGAATTCAAACTTGTTGGCTATAGTGATAGTGATTGGGGCGGAGACATTGACGATAGAAAGAGCACTACTGGATATGTATTCTACTTGGGCAACACTGCATTCACTTGGAGCTCGAAGAAGTAATCGATCGTGGCGCTATCTACATGTGAAGCTGAATATGTTGCAGTTACATCAAGTGTTTGCCATGCAATTTGGCTTAGAAAATTGTTGAAGACACTTAAAGTCTTACAAGATGAACCGACTGAGATCCATGTTGACAACAAATCAGTATTGGCATTGGCAAAGAATCCAGTATTTCACGATAGAAGCAAGCATATCGATACAAGGTATCACTTTATAAGAGAGAGCGTTGCAAAGAATGATGTGCAATTGAAGTATGTAACCTCTCAAGAGCAGATCGCCGACATTTTCACTAAGCCACTCAAGCATGACGTGTTCCGCAACCTAAGAACTTTACTTGGAGTAGCAAAATCAAGTTTAAGGGAGGATGTTGGAAAGTAAACTTGATTTTGGAGTAAGTAATATGAGTTTAAGAATTTTGCTCATAGGCCCAATTTAAAGGCCCAACAAAGTCTAGTATTTTCTAGAATTATATTCTAGAAAGATCCATGTAAATATCTAAGTAATAGATGTGATCATAAATATGCATTGTATCTAGAATACTCTAGGAAAATATCTAGTCCAAATATGAAATCTAGAAGCCTCATGAAAATTTATGGACTAGAATTCTCTAAATTAATGTGTGATCTAGAAGTCTCATGTAAGCCCTATATAAAGGGGAAGAGTCCCTCCATTTTGTAACAACAAGTCAAGTCAAGTGCGTAAGTGTTGAATTTGAGAAATATAAATTACATTTTATTTACCTCTTCCTATTAGTATTGTCCTTCCTATCAAGTCTTAGCCAAATCAAGTTGGTAAACTCCTCTTTCCTCCAACATATTAGAGGTGCAAAATTGAGATAATGAAATTAGGTTCTTTTTTTCACGCTAGGGACATAAAGAACATTGTTTAATTTAAAAGTGTGTTGAAAATTTGTGAGAGATGAGGAACCAGTGTGAGTAATGGTGAGGCCAGAGCCATTGCCAATCATAATGTCATCAGAACCATTGTAGGAAGCATGCATTGAGAGATTGCTTGAGTCGGAGGTAACATGGTGAGAAGCACCCTGTCCAAGAGCCATGAAGGAGTCTTGGGAGTATTAACAGCGTAATGAGCTCTTGGTTGCCACGATGAAGTAGGATTACTCATTGAAGCATTGGAGCTGTTGATTGGAGATTGAGCTGGTACTAGTCGATATAAATTACACCTTTTTACTGTATGACCTTTAATTCTACAAATTTGACAGTATCCAAGGTATGGACGAAAGGGGCAATCTCCTCTAGTTGAAGTTGGACTGCTACTGGTTGTTCTCGAATATCGATTAGCCTGATTAGATGAGGAGTGCCATGAAGAAAAGCTGCTGTCGAAGTTGGATGAAGGACGTCAGTTTGTGGAGGCTCGGCTCATAGGAATAGCAGTGGCAGTAAAAAGAAATGGCTCAAATTTTGTTGTCAGCGATAAAGCTTCAAAACTTGAGCAAATTTTCATGAAGCTCCTCAAAGGTAATGGTGGTGTCTCTGGCTTGGACAACATGCACTAATTCCTTGTAGTCATCACCAAGTCCATCAATAATTTTTCCTTTAAGATCCTTTGTATCAAATGGTGCTCCAAGAAGAGCAAGTTCATCGGCCCGTGCTTTGACAGACTCTAGAAATTCAATCACAGTTGTGGATCCTTTTGTGATTTGTTTGTGTTGGCTTTTAACTTGTTTGATGCGGCCCCGAGAAGACTTGGCATATGTGTTAGCTAAGATGGCCCAGGCTTCACTAGATGTTTTGGCAGTAGCAATAAAATGTATGATAGTAGGTGAGATTGAGCTAATAATGGCATTAAGAATGAGCTGATCTTGTCGAACCCAGATGATGTGATCAGGATTCGATCTTGTAATACCATTTTGAGTGAGAGTGGCTGGTGGACAAAGCTTCGATCCATCAACATATTCGAGTAGGTCATAACCAATGAGTAAGGTATGAAATTGTAGCTTCCATGACATGCAATTACTGGAAGTGAGTTTAAAAAGTGCTTGGGCAGCAATGATGATACTGATAAGTGTGTTGTGATTGTCAATAGTATTATAAATAGTGGTCGGGACAGAGGAATTGGTATTGCGGGTTTCATTAATATTTTGAGTTTCAGTGGCAGAAAGATCAACCATGAGGAAAGCTGGAGAAGAATGAATGGAAGATTAGTTGGCTGGAGAGGAAAGAAGATATGAATGGCTCCACAAAAAAAAAAAAAACTGCTCCCATACCATGTGAGAGTTTATCAGGCTATTCAATTGGAAAAGTATATTTCATGTTTCACATTCATTATTCATCATACAAATACAACAATGAAGTAACAGAAGGATGGATGAAGTTCCTAAATATAAGGGTTGTTACAAACAAATTTTATCTCTATGATTTACAGCTAAGAATTATCTATGATTTTCAGTTTGTGAAATATGAGGATAACAATCCTCTATTAGGGACTCGCAATTTTGGTTTTGACGTTGACTGGTAGGCTGGGACTTGTGATTTAAGGTAGTCGATAGCCAACAATAGCTAATTTGGATGGATTAATCTATGTGTACGTAAATGTACATATAGAATTCACATAATGTGAGTGGGGAGGGGCCAACGATACTGTAGCATGGGTCCCACCCCACTCACATTATGTGAACCTCTATATGTACATCTATGTACCCTATTTGAATTATGGTTTTGGTTGGATGTTGGGGCTGAGGTGGCGTGGGATGAGAGTGGGTTGGGGTTGGGGAAGAAGATGAAGATGAAGACCGGATGGGGTGCAATGGGTTGGGTGGGGCAAATTTCCTTTCTTTTTTTCTTTTTCTTTTTAGTTTAATTGTTTTAATTGTTAATAATATTTGGGAAAATGTTAATTTTAAAGTTACAATTTTATCACTTTTAATTTGGTCAACATTCCTTTTCTTTGTCAACTAACGGTTAAATCCACCTATTTGGATTTCAGCAGCTAATTTTTCGAAGTTTTGGGACATTTGCTGGCTCAAACTGAAGGATAGGGTAAAATTTTCTAAAAACTCAGAAAGCTTGGGACCGTTGCTGCAATTTTCCTTGAAGCCAATTGAAAAGTAACTTTTATGCTAATCGGGTCATTTTATTAAGGGAATATGGTACGAATGTTCCTTAACATTGTATTCTTGATGTTGACCATCAATCTATTGAGTTTGTGTAATCCATTCTTATCATTAAGCTCCTTATTGACGATGATTAAAATTAAATTTTTTCTAAGTTTAGATAAAAGTTGATGAAATATGTAGTTGAGAAGTTGCGAATTCCATAAGATATGTAATTAAAACTGATCAGTGCCCTTTTCACACTTATTTTGATCACGAAATATGGACAATTGTTGATAAATATGTTGGAATATAACTTAATTCTATATAATTTGTGTTTCGTAGGACAACATTGATGAATTTAGCGAAAATTAGGAGAAAGAAAAAAGGATGAAAACGAAAGAAAATCAAAGTTCAAGAACCAAGATGCAAATAATTGAAAGATGACCCAGAAGAAGAATTTAAGACGTGAAGATGTCGAAGACAAATTGAGCAACGAAATGAAACATTGGAAGAAAAAGAAGTGGAAAAAGAGGTCGAGAATTGCGAAACAGAACTCGAGGATCAAAATGTAAGATTTTGGAAGTTATTAATGCTATGCGGTCACATAGCACAAATACCTATGCGGTCGCATAGATTGCTTCAGGTAAATCCAAGCCAGGTTGAAGTGTTCTATGTTGTCATATGCTGGAAAACTATGCGGTCTCATAGTACTGCTCTGAAGGAAAAATTCTGGTTTCCTTATTTCAATATAACTCCTACGGAAATAAATATGGGAGCGTATTTTAAAACTCAAGCGCCGTCCAGAACGTCAGAGAACATATTTTTAAGAGCTTTTAGAAGAGAAAATGAGGCAAGAACGTGAAGATCGACTCAAAGAACGTGAAGATTCAATTCAAAATTAATCAGGTGATGTCGATTCTTCATTATATCTTGTGTTTTCTTCTTCATAACATGTTAGGCTAGATTTATTTGTGTTGGGGGAACGATGAATTATGTAATATAAATTTTTAATCTTTATTTTACATTCTTGACATTAAAAGTACGTTTTTGGATATTGAATAATTTATATGGTTTTCTTTTCTGCACAATTATTTTACCTATTAGTTGTGTGAATTTGGTTGCTTATTTCACACATTCGAAAGAAGGGAAACATATTCGATATATATAAATTGTCATAGAGTCCGATAGAGAATATAAATATACTGTTATGCCTTAGGTGAATCTTTAAGTGTTCATAAAAATCTATGCATTCGTCATAGAGATATAATCGGGTCATATGAGAATATTTTTGGCATTACTCAAGAGAGAGTGCTGAATAATTTAAGAACATTGATTCATCAATATTTCGCGTTGTTGTCAAAGTGTAGAACTTACTAAAACAAATTATTATATAGGGATTCGTGATCCTAATACATTTATTGTAAATTAAAACACTACAACCTACATTAATTGCCGTTTGCATTTAATTTAGTTAAATCGTTTATAATTACATACTTAGTATTATTTTAGTTATAACTTCATCATAATAAACACGTCATTTTATTTTAATCTCGGTTAAGGTCAAGGTAATACTCACTTTTCATGAGATAATACTTAGACTCAATAAATTCACTTTATTGTTTGTTAACGAATAGTACACTCGCGGTGATTTTATTTTGAAATGTATTTTTGTGAACAAAAACTATAAGTTGATTTTTACTTAAATTAAAATTTGGACCGTTAGCCCTTGTTTGAGCCCTATTTTTCTATCAAAATGAATTCTTGGACAATGATTTGACCTCATTACAACCACACATTATTCAATAAAATAATATTACACGCAAATTCAAAACATTTGTTTATTTTTTAACCACACATTCTCCATCATAAAAATATTGCAAAATATATTTTTCGCAAAAAATTGGGAGCTCAAACAAGCTTTTAATTTCAATCAGGGCTAAAAATATATCTATTTTAATAAAATAGTAAAATACACTTGTAACTTCTATCCATTTTTACAATTAAATGACTGTTTATGCGAAATCTCCTAATTCTAATAATTTTTGTAGAAGATGAAGAAAGAAAAAAAAAATATATGAGTGACTTGCATCCTTTTTTTTGCTAACGTAGGAATCCGTAGCAGCTATCCGCCAGCGAAGTCTCGACCATCCCCGACGAGGCGGAGGCCCGATCACTATGAGTGTGTGTACTAGGTAAATCCCGCTCCATGTGCAGTATCCTGACCACTGTGATTTGCATCTGTTTTTGGTTGTTAAGTTGATAACTGGAAGGGTAAGTGCTATTTTTCTCAATTTTATTGCTTGATGTCATTTTAAGTCATTTTCAATCCTGTCAATTCACTCACTTTTATAGGGGTATTTTTGATATAAATTTTTTGAAGTCACTACAATATAAAAGAGCCTAGAGAGTTGGCTCTACGTGTCGCTATTTGCCATCGTTGTAATTCTTTTTTTTTTTCCCCCGCTTTCTTCTTCCTTTTCACATGCAACGACCAACCACCAATTTTCCTGTATACCAATTGCGCAATCTTTTCCTTTTTTTTTACCTCCTCTTTTTCCTTTCCTAAAGACCTCTTCTTAGTACAGTTCTTTCTTATGGTAATCTTTTGGGTTGAGCTTCAAGTTGAGGTGAGTTGTGTATATTTTCAGTTATGCTCAAGGAGGTATTGGTTGAATGTGATTCTTGTCTCGATTCCTATTTTAGAATTACTTGCTCTAGTGTGAGTTATGCATATTTTTTCCCGTTTTCCTGGACAAAATCTTTGTGTGGTGACAATGAAAATGAAAAATAGGTGCACCGCTTTCTTCTTCCTTTTGACACGCAACCGACCAACCACCAATTTTCCCGTATACCAACTGTGCAATCCTTTCCTTTTTTTACCTCTTCTTTCTCCTTTTCCCTAAGACCTCATCTCGGTTTCTTATGTAATCTGTTGGGTTGAGCTTCAGGCTAAGGTGAGTTGTGTATATTTTCAGTTATGCTCAAGGAGGTGTTGGTTGAGTGTGATTCTTGCCTCGATTCCTATTTTAGAATTACTTACTTTAGTGTGAGTTATGCATATCTTTTCCCGTTTCTTGGAAAACCACTAAGACACTGTGGTGTCTCCGTGGCTAGAGGAGGCATCGCCTCTCCGTGGGAGAAGGAGGCATCGTCGTACCTTCTTGAGCCACGAAAAATCTCCGTGGACGGGGCACCATAGTATCTCCGTGGGAGAAGGAGGTATCGTCGTGCTTCCTTTAGCAACGGAAAGTCTCCGTAGACGGAGACACCGCGGTGCCTCCGTGGTTGAAAGAGGTATGGTGATGTCTCCTTCGGTCACAGAGGCAATGCCCTTACCTCCGCCTTCCACGAAGGTGTCTTAGTGGGAGATGGTGCCATGGCAGTTTCTCTGTCTCATGCGGAAGCACTGTCAGTGTCTCATGCTCAGTGCTTAACCAATGGCAATCTAGGCATCTTGGATAGTTATAGAAGACCTTTGTCAATCCATTCCGTGCCTTGACGTAGTCAATCCATGGATTTGTTACTTGCTCAACTGATGGCGATTTAGGCATTTTGGACAGTGTCGTGCCTTCACATAGTCAATCCATGCCTTTGGTTTGATTCTAACATTTTATTTTATTTTTTATTGTGTATAGTTATTTGTACTATGGATGGTCATGAGCTAGAAAAAAAAACATTGTTATCCTCAATCAAAAGAATTTTCTAATACTCTACGTAGAGAATTATGTGCCCAATCAAAGGAATCTTCTACTGCACGGCGCAGAGAATTATATGCTCAAGAACAGAAATGGCATACTATGTGTCGACAACAATTGTATATTCAAAAAAACATGCGTCTAGCTACAGCAGCGGGAGAGATTACATCATATACAACCTATGAGTTTTAAATTTTGTTGTAGTATTTCTGCTAATCAGTTATATTACTTGGCTCATTTTAATAACTTCTGAACTAATATCATCTGTTTATATTTTTCTATATTTCAGGTTTTATTATGTTAAAATTTTTTTTTCTTACTTCGTGCAATCTATTTTGAATTTTGTTTATCAAATTTATATTCTACAATGTTTTAGGTAGTATGTCACCCGGAAGAGTTGATGATTTTCAACGAACAAGTGAGTTATACTTTGCTGAGTTTAAAGTTTGTTTATTTCTTTCGCTAGGTTACACTTTGCTTATAGTGTATTTTTGTATTCCACCTGAGTTTATAGTTTGTTTATTTCTTTCGCTATGTTCTACCCACGTCCAAGTGTTAGGATATACTTCCAATCTTTTACAGCACATTCCAACCAAATCTTACTTATTACTTATGCCAACAATTTGTGATTTTTGTGGAGCGAAAAAACTTCATAAAGAAAGTAAAGGTTTTTCATGTTGTGATAGGAGTATCAAACTGAAAATCAATTATATACCCCCCATAATTGCATCTTTTATTTAGAACCTGTTTGGTACAGATTCTCATTTTCTACAGTAAATCAATTCTCATTTTCAACCACATATTCTTCAATAAAATAATATTTTCCATCATATCAATACTTTTTTCTTCTTTTTCAACCACACATTTCCCATCATATCACTATTCAAAAATCAATTCTTCCCCCAAAAATCCATACCAAACACACTCTTACTTCTAAATCTGATGAATCAGTTGACTTTAGAACTTATATTATAAGTTACAACTGTAATTTTTCTTTTACTTCATTTGGTGTAAAATATGATAAAAACTTATGCCGAAAGAATAAAGGAATATATACTTTTAGAATTCGAGGGCAGATATATCGTTACCTCAATGAACTTCTTCGCATGGATTCTAACCCTTCTTATTTATAGCTTTAGTTTTACGATACCGAAATGAAATACAAAATCTCTTGAAAATATCAGTTAAACTTTCTTAATCAATTGTTGAAAAATTGGTTCACATTTTAGAGATAAATCCATACGCAATTTTTTTCGAGGTTTAGCCAGTGTTACTGATCTGGAAAGCCGTGAGATAAAATTGCATGTACTTTGGGTATGAATTAAAGAGTTTATAATGCTCCGACAAAATCAAAGTTGTTGCGATTTTGGTTAATGATGAACAATCCAAATTTGGGTTTCGTGATATATGTATTTATACCCATTCTGGTAGCAAACATAGAGTAAACTATTATTTTGGATGCTATGATACTCTCCTATATCCTTTGTTATTTCCTAATGGAGAAAGCGGATGGCATCAAGGTATTGACAGAGTTAATAAACATGGTAGAAATCATGATGTTTCTTCAGTTGATGTTATGCTTGATGGCAATTATGCTAATTCTCCTGAAGAAATATTGAAGAATGAAAGTACAGGTTTTAACAATAAATTGTTTCTTGATTTTAATTACTTTATTTAGTTTGTTTATTATTAACTTTTATTTTTTCACCCGTGCTTTCAGTTTTACACAACAAGTGAAAGCGACTACTAGTGTTTTGCCGTGAATACTATTGTTATAAACTACATGTAAGGTCATTAGATAATTCCATATTGCTACATGCTGGTCGTCTTTTGCAGCAATATGTAGTTGACATGTATGTTAAAGTTGAATCTTCTAGGTTAGATTACTTCCGTAATAATCAAACACAGATACGTAGTGAGCTTTACCAAGGAATTGTTGATAGTGTGCAAAACGGTGAAACTAGTGGTTCAAATGTGGGCAGAAGAATCATTTTGCCATCATCCTTCATAGGTGGTCCTAGAGATCTGAGTAAAAAATACATGGATGCAATGACATTAGTTCAAAAATTTGAAAAACCTGACATCTTTTTAACAATTACATGCAACACCAATTGGCATGAGATTAAGCGAGAGTTAAAATTTTGTGACAAAGTTCAGAATAGACCTGATTTGGTCTCTTGCATCTTTAAATCTTGATTAGAAGAATTGAAAAAAGATTTATTCAAAGAATATATATTTGGACTAGTGGATGTGTATATATATATATATATATATATATATATATATATATATATATATATATATATATATATATGCGTATGTGCGTGTGTGTGTGTGTGTGAAATCCAAAAAGGAGGTTTACCACACGCTTACTGCTTAATTGTATTGAAATCAGGCTCAAAAATTATTTCTCATGAAAGGTAGATGAAATTGTAAGTATTGAAATTCCCGATAGTACAAAGTATCCTTATTTACACTCCGTTGTTGTCAAAATCATGATGCATGGTCCTTGCGGTATTTTAAATCCAAATAATATGTGCATGGAAAATGGTGGAAAGTGTAGAAGTCGTCATCCACATAGCTGCACTTCACACACTTCTTTTGATGAAGCTTCTTATCCTAAATATAGAAGGCGAAATGATGGTAAAAAAGTTAGAGTTAGGAAACAACTTCTTGATAATAAATGTGTTGTACCTTCTAATCCTTATTTGTTAGCTAAATATGACTGTCATATGAATGTAGAAATCTGTTCAATGATAAAAGCTGTTAAATACTTGTACAAATATGTTTACAAAGGATATGACAAGGTTAATTTCTCTTTATGTGATGAGAATGAACTTAACAACATGGATGAAATAGAACGTTTTCAGTCTAGTAGATGGGTTTCTCCCCCCAAAAGCAACTTGGAGGATACTATGTATGAAATGAGTCCAGCTATTATTTCTTTACAGTTACATCTAGAAAATAAGCAATTAGAAAGATACTGATAATCTTAGTAAAGTTATTCGACGCGATTTCTTCCAAAAAACGATGCTTACCGAATTTTTTACAACGAATATTACTAATCAAGAAGCAATAAATCTGTTATACAAAGAATTTCTTGAATACTTTGTCTGGGATGCACAAGGCAAATGTTGGACTAACAGGAAAAAAAAGGGTGTTGTGGTTGGGAGGGTTGTAGTAGCAAATCCTAGAGAGGAGAGAGATATTACTTGCGGATATTGTTAAATCATGTTAGAGAACGTATGTCTTTTGAAGATCTTAAATTTGTAAATGTTATTTCAGTAAAAACTTTTCGTGAAGCTGCATTATTACGAGGTTTACTCAAAGGAGATAATAACTGTGAGCTATACTTAAAAGAAGCATGTAGTTATCATATGCCTAATTCTTTACGCCACTTGTTTGCAACTCTTTTAGTATTTTGTGGTCCTGATGATCAAAAAAAACTATGGAATCAGTTTAAAGAAATTATGTTTGAAGATTTTTTACGAAAAAATATGGGTGTCGATAATGCAGAGGTGAATGCATTAAAGTCTATAGATTCATTCTTAGAACCACTTGGCAAATGTTTGAATGATTATGGATTTGCTATTTATGATGTTGGCATCCATCAAGATGAAGTATTAGAAAGATTGGTTAGTGAAGAATTTTACATACTGATATCTGAGAATGATATTTCATGTGCTGGTAGTCTTAACCAAGAGCAAAAAGAAAAAAAAAAAAGCTTATGATCATTTGAAGTAAAGTTTTTGATAACGTTGGTGATATGTATTTTATTGATGGTGCGGTGGAACATGGAAGACTTTTTTATATTGTGCCTTGCTTGCGGCTATTAGATCAAGAGGTTTAATTACTTTAGAAACTGCATCATCAGGAGTAGTTGCTGGCTTATTGTCTGGAGGTCGGACAACACATTCAAGGTATAAGATTCCACTTCATATTCATAATGACATTGCTTGTACAGTAAGTAAACAATCTGCTTCAGCTGATTTGTTTAGAATGACAAGACTAATTATATGGGATGAAGCTCCAATGATAAATTGTAAGGCTGTGGAAACTTTAGATAAAATGTTAAGAGACATAATCAAAACTGACTAACCATTTGGTAGAAAAGTAATAGTTTTGGGTGGGGATTTTCGACAAATATTGCCTGTTGTCCAAAGAGGGAGTAAAGAAGTTAATTCTTATCTGTGGCCCCAATTTACAAAAATAAAATTAGTTCGAAATATACAAGCTCTCTTAGATACTTCTTTATGTGAATATTTGCTTCGGATTGAAAATGGTACAAAAAAAGAACATTCATGTGGTATGGTTAAGCTTTGGTCTATTATGACTGTATATTATGAGGAAGACAATATTTCGTTACATAAATTAATAGATGTTGTGCTTCCTGATACAGTCAACTATTTAAAAAACCTTCATCTTATGATTAATAGAATTATTTTAGACTCAAAGAATGAACATGTTGACGACATAAACAGTATTATCATAGTTCGCTTCCCAGATGATACTTATACATACTAGAGCTTCGACGAAACATTAGATACAAGAGATCAATCCATCCATGAAGACTTCTTCAATTCATTGACCCCAAATGGTATACCACCACATCAATTAGTTCTCAAGATTGACTGTTGTGTTATATTACTCCGAAATATTAACCACACAGAAGGATTGTGTAACAGAACAAGATTAATATGTAAACACTTCGAATGGAATGTTATTTGTGCAGAAATTACTACTGGAGGATATAGTGGCAAGAAAGCTTTTTTGCCTCGTACTCCTTTTATACCACTGGAATATGATACAATAGTATTTCTATTTAAAAGAACACAATTTCCAATACGTCCACGCTTTACAATGACTATAAACAAATCTCAAGGGCAAACTTTAGAATGTGTAGGCATATATCTTTTAGAACCTGTATTTTCTCATGGACAATTGTATGTTGCTTTATCAAGAGTAAGAACAAGTATGTGTGTTAAAATTCTAACTAAACCAATATTATCCAGTGAAATCCATTCTCACTGTACCAAAAATGTTGTTTACAGAGAAGTTTTATCTGTAGTTGTGTAATGTTTATTGTAAACTTCTTAACATTTACCATTCCATTTAAATTTATTTTTTTAATTTTCTCTTTATGCCTTACTACATGAAAGTTTGATATAACTCTTATTATACAACAAACATTACTACATTCAAATTACATGAATTAACTCATTCCAATCAATAAACCTATTTGTCACATTCTAGATAAAAGCAAGTCTTAATCCATTTCCACCTTTTCTTTCATATACTTTCTTCTTCTTTTCAATTGTTTAAAATAAATGTAAGGTTGAAAATTATTGTTGCATCCAACAAACATTTGATGAATATGTTTCATAAGGATGGCTATTTTTATGTGCCATATTTTAATTTCCTCACCAACTTAATTTGGAGACTTCCAACTGTCGTTCATGTTGACCGTAGGGAATGATTTGGCATATATCAAATATTTGATGGTCATTTTAAGTTGAAGATTTTTTGCAAGTTGTTTGCCAGCTGAAGTATGCATTAGAAGTCTTTGAGGATGTATGTTATTCAAGCTGCAAGTATGCATCTTTGAGAATGCAAGTTGTTTGGGGACAAGGTTGCCATGTTCTCATGTTGGTTCCCATGTTGCAGAATTCTAAGGATGAGATGAGTTCTCAATGCAAGTTTTTAGCCAATATCCTGACTAACTTAGGTGTACAGAGGAAAACAGACAAATGACTCTGTAGAATTCAGACTTTGATATTAGATAAACTCAATTGAAAATGTCATATGAATTATTATGATAATCATAGAGTTATATTCAATTATTTCTCATTTCTCTCTTCAACTTTCTAGAGGTCAGTATTCTGTTTTACTAGGCAAGCTGAAAAAGTGGATGTCAAATCTTTTGGTTATAATGACAAAGTTGGGAGCACAGAGAGAGACTTCCGTGCAAATGGATGCATCTCTCTGCATCACAGAGACATCTCCGTGCAACACGGAGGATCGGAAAGAGGCCTCATGCAGCACGGAGACTCGGAGAGAGGCCTTCGTACAACATAGAGACATCTCCGTGCATCACAGAGATATCTCTATACAGTACGGAGACTTTCTGTAAGTATCCTTGCGACCATGTCACCATGCAATGTACACGAAGACAGAGCAATGGGACGTGGTCTCCGTGCTGTACGGAAACTTAGAGACATGGTTTTTGTGCTGCACGGAGACAGTCCAGATAAATAAACTAAAAATACAATTAACAATGAAATTAATATATTAAATTTATGACTTAATTGTTTGTTTAAAATATATATATATATATATATATATATATATATATATATATATATATATATATATATATATATATATATCTTATTCAATTTTTCCGTTTTCCACATAGATATATCTCATTTTTCTAAAATTTAGTATAATTTAATATACTTTATCGTGATTTTAGCCATAGCTAAAATATCCATACTATGTCTCCGTCGCATGGAGACACGACATGCTGCATAGCTCGGAAACTTTAGGTAATTCAATTTTTTTCCTTTTTCACGGAGGCACGGAGTGGTGCACGGACACCTTCTCATCCTTCTTGTGTCTTCTAATAGTTTATTATAATTTTGGATTGTTGTGATTGTTGGGAGCCATACCTAAGCTGGCAAAACATCCATACTTTTCTTAAACAAGTAGACAAGTAAACATAATCATCACTACTTTGTATCAGTGATGCACGAGATTATATAATGCAGTCTTCTCTTCTCTACACAACACTTTATATTTGTTCCTCATCTCTCTTTTTTATATTTCCACTCCAAATCTGTATTTCCATTCCCGAAATGTAAGTTCACAGACAAATAAACAAAATATTCTTTGATTTTAATTAATATTTCTAACTATGCTTACTTTTTGATAAATGCAGAAAAAATGAGCAAGAATTACAAAAGAATCCCAAATATCCATCCAGGCCAAAGTGACTGGATTGCAAAAGTATCGTGGTTGAAAAGAGTTCACACAAATTCGGTAAAAATGGTTCTACCAAATACTTAAAAATAACATTAATAGACATTGAGGTATGTTGTTTCTTATATATATTTAAAACACAGCTATAAATATTATACTCTCCACTTATTTTTTTTTTCTTTTTGTTATAATTTAAAAGGGAAATAAGGTGCAAGCTACAATTTTTTATCCCAATATATCATCTCTTGAAGATAGATTCATTCTATCCAAGACATATTTGATATTCAATACAATAGTCAGATACACACCATGCAGTAATGAAATAATATGTAAATTGCTATGAACAATATCTGGAACTACTAGAATACAAGAGATCCGAGAAGATCATAGCACACTACTGTCTTTTACATATGTGTTTACTCATTTTTATCAATTGCAGGATTATATGGATACAAACACAGACATTTTTAATTTCTAATATCTTCTTTTTCCATTATTACTACTTATTGTTTTTATACATACACCTACAAATTATTTATTTGTTCCATTACCAATATTTTTAGCTATCCTTGGAGCAGCTATTGATCTTCAACCAAAAAGATTGATTCAAACGTATTTTGGATCACAATCTTATGTTCATGATGTCATTCTTATGAATAATGAGTTTATACATCTATTTAGTTTATTATGTTTGTATCGATCTATTCAATAGGACCATTGTAACTTCCAATCTTTTTCCACAGGTTTCAAATAATAGTACTAACTATGTAAAATGGTTTTGTAGAGAGAATGTTCTCTTAATTCAAATAATTTAACAAAAAGACCAATAGTTGTTGAAAAACAGCTCAAAATATCATCATTCAATGGTAAGCTTTACACAAATATATTCACTCAATCTTTCCTTACCTACAAATTTTTACTTAATTATTACGACATGCCTTTCAATATCCACGAAGCCAAACAACTCTTTCATCATTGACCCTCCATTTAAACAAGCTACTCAACTGAAGTCGAGGTTGTTGCTCTTAAACCTTTCTTCATTTGCTATTGTGCTTATTCATGTTAAAGTTAAATCATCACTCAACAAAAAAAAAAAAAACTTGTTGTTTTAATCAATTTTTGGGTGTTTAGTTTGATTTACTGTTTTAATCAATCTTATATAAGGGTGAATACGAATGTTCAAACGTTCAATGACATCGTAGCAAAAAAGTGTTATGAATTGACTTCCTCGAGGGTATCTGTTCCAGAAAAGACAAAATCACCCAGATAAGAAATATAGAGAATCTTTTACTTGTGATGAGTGGTTCTTATATTAAATATTTACATGGGGGTAGTTTCATCATATTCCTTTTCCAACATATTAATTATTCTATTATCATAGCAAAACTATTTTTGGTTAAGAGCAAAGGCAGATATCACACATCATGATCAATCATTCTGGTATATGTCTTGCAACAACTGCAATAAGTCTACTTATGCTGATTTTGACTAAATCTATTGCTGCTCATTCTGTAAGTATTCTCAAGCTTGTGCTGTTCTAAGGTCATAATGAATTTAATACAATACATGTTTTTCAACTATTATATTATCAATTGTATAGGAATGATATGTTTTGTTAATAACAGAGCAAGAGTTTTATCAAATTGGAAGATTCATCAGGATGTATTTATGCTACAATGATAAGAGAGCCTACCGAAATGTTCTTACAGTGCTCTGCACTCATACTAATGAAAGAAATTGTTGAGGTGCATGTCTTACTATAAAAATATATTCAATTGTTATTGCACTGTCATGCATTCATTTACATTTACATTATTAACATTCATTTTCTCTTTTTTCCAGGAAGCTCTTCCAGAATCAATTGTCCCTTTGTAAAATGAAGAATTGTTTTTCTATGTCAAATCTATGAAACAGAAACATGGAAAATAGTACAAATACAATGTCATCTTTGTAATAGACGAATATTCGACAATAAGAAAAATTCCACACAACACCATTGATGAAAGCATATCTCTAACTCCCTTAGCTAAATCACTGCATTTCACACATGATTGTGATGAATCATCAGCGGCGAAAAAAGAATTATGCTTTGCTGTCAAGGAAGATGGGGATGAAAAAGATGATGGTGGCAAAGGGAAAGCAATTGCAATGAGTAAATCAGATGATGAATTTGATGAACTTACTGAATGATAGATGATGGAGAATGTTAAACAATTGAAGATAGTTTTTGTGAAAACTAGATTTAGTTTTTGATGCATTTGTCTCATTCCATGAATGAAATTATGAAGTTTAGAATATTGATTTTGTGACAGTGAATTAGTTATTCAACCAAACATTATTTACAGTTTAGTTTGGTTTGGTTTTATAACTGTTGTTTAGCCTTGTATTCAGCATATATTTAAGTAATGCTTTGGTTGATCTCCATTCCAATTTTCACAGCATATATTTAAGTAATGCTATAGTTTATCTACATTCCAATTTTCATATTAGTAATAATAATGTAGTTGTTAGTATATATTTAAGTAATCGTTTACTTCATGTTTGATATATTTCTTTCTTTTCAATATATTTTCAATTAAAATATTTTAAACAAATTTTGGCTTTAATATTAATTAGAACTACATCCATTAACACTTTCACCTACTCACTCAACTACCCACCCTTTACACTACCTATATTCATAACCAAGTCCCTGCAAAAAATTGCTCACCAATTCCCTATGAACCAATTTTCATCTCTAATTCACTGAAGCTTTCAGCTAACTACAGGAAAAGGTAAATTATATCTACTAAAATGTATGTACAAACACTAATTTTTTGTGTTCCTTGGCACCAAGGGAGGGAGACATGACATTATGTTTGCGTGCCGACACACGACAATGTGTCTCTAGTGTCTCGAGCGCTAAGACAATGTGCTTCAAAAATTTACTATTGAATTGTGTATTGTTATAATTTTTGCAGATATCTTTGCAATATATATTATCTACATATCACTGGTTTTCGGTTACAATCAGTCAATTTCCAAATTATCGATATGTGAAAGATTTTGTGGATTTTATCAATTCTGATAAGCAAGCTTTATATAGAAATTTTCATGCATTTATGAATGGAATGATTTATAGACGAAAAGAACACCAATAGTTTAGTAGCAAATTAATTCACGAATTCATGATGAGACTTGTAGATTGTGGTAAAAACAATGACCTCTGGGTGAAATTAGATATCTATTTGGCACTTTAGTCCACAAGAGTTTTGTCTTATTACATGATTACCATGCCACAAGATATGTGTTGATCCTGACTTCCATAATAATCGACTTTGAAATCAATATTTCATTGGTGTTAAGAAAATTAGTATGAATATGTTGGATGTGGCATTTCATATCTGAGAAGACGAAGAGGATAAATTTAAAATGGGATTGGTGATGTTAGTAGAGTGTGTTTTGAAATTGATGGGAAGATATATTGATTACAGAACACTAGGTATGGTTGAGCAGCTTAACGACTTCCTTCAATACCCATGGGAGCGTAATCCATATTTTGTGTTATTAAATTCACTGCGAGAATCTCAATTGAAAATAGTACACATACTAGAAGAAAATCAACAAAATAAATCTAAATATGCATTGCATGGATATGCACTTGCCATCCAAGTATGTTTTTGTATTCTTTTATTTTTGACAAAAGTAAATATAGTTTATATATCTAATCTTTATATTCAATTTTATAATTTTTGTATTCAATTATCTCAGTATTTGATATACGAAGATTTCCCACAGATTGGGAAAAAAATTGGACACCTTAGATACAGAACATTGCAATGTCCAAGAATGCATAGATGGAAACCGAATAAATTTTGGACAGAGAACACAGTTAGACAATTTTTGGATAAAGATGAGGTAATTAAATTATTTAATTAAATTTTTTTATTAAACATTATATTTCTTTGTCTTTTTCCAACAAATCATATGAGTATTTCAATTACAGATTCAAGTAATTGCAGTCTTAAACCCTACCGAGGAAGAATTGCAAACAATATGGTATACAACTCTTTCATTGCCAGATGACAATCAACCTAATATATTAGATGCCATTGCAAGTAGAGATATCAACAATGCAGTAGAACAAATTGCTGAAAACATGCCACATCCTATAACAAACCCTTCTGTTGGACCTGGAGCTGGCCCAAGTTCTAGCTCCAATTACGGAGCTGGAGTTGCCCCATGTTCTAGCTTCAATTACGTGACCAGAGAAGAAATGGAAGACATGTTCAATGTATATAGGTAGCACGTAGTATCATGTGTATCATATTTGTGCAGCAATTTGAAAACAAGCATTGTTGAACAACGGAAAACTACTATGGAGCGATTCTTAGCAACCAACAACATTTATTTGTACAGCAACAAAAATGGCAACAAGCCACTTTCAACAACAACAACAACAACAGTGGCAACAACAACACTACCAAGACATGCAGTGCAGCATGCAGAATTACGTAGATACGAGTTTAATTTCAGTGAGGTCTTACATAGATGAAGAAAATAACAATATGATGAATAAAATATCAGGCTCGAAAAAAAATATGGAAGCTATTATGGCTTCCTTCCAGGAAGATGTTCGTCCCCAACAGAGTCCAATTGCGATGGATGCCTCGACGTCTCAACAGGTGGAAGATGTTAAGATGTTGAAAGATTAACCAAAATAAAAATGACAAAAATCTTGGACAAGTTATGCTCTGGAGAATTATACTTTAGAAGATTATCCTATGGACAAAAATGTCGTTCTTAGAGATTAGATATAAAAGAATCCATCCGGGTAACCAATCTAACTTCAATATTAAAATTTTACTTTCATTCATTTAAAACTAATTTTAATTATCTTATGTAGAACGTATTTCGACGATGGAACTGGCAATTTCCACAGCAAGGATGTTTTGAAAAGTATAATGGATATAAGACAAGATATCAATACTAAGGTCACTAAAATTAATTCATCGTTGATTATACTTATTATATTTTATTTATACTTATTTATTCCATTACTTAATATATTTCATTCACCCTTATTTAATCTATTAGAATCTTGACATGATTTGCATTTGTTGAGGCGACTTATCAAAGAAGGTTGCACCCGTCTTTCAAAGGAATATGCAATTCTCGATTTTGAATTTGAAGTTGAATGTACTCACGAGTTAATGATGCAGACAAGCAGAAGTGCAAGTAAAAAACAATCACTGAATCTTGCTCGTCTAGAACAATACGTGAATGTCATTTTACCATCAAGTGGTCGTCCATGGTGAGCATGTAATTATTTATTAATTCCGTGCTGGTATCAAGGCAACAATTGGTATCTTTTCCATATAGGTTTTCGAGAATGTAAATTTCTGATATATGATTGTAGCTATAGCGTTCATACCACACAAGAGGTAATGGATCATGCAAACGCAACATTAAATGTGGTCCAATTATTATTATTGTCAGAGGTTTTCTTCAGTCTAGTTATAAAGAAAAATTGAAACAAATAGATGGAAGTGGAGATTATACCCTGCCTGCCTTGTACAAATGATGGGTAAATATTATTTACTTCTTTTTTATCTCACTTTATTTTCATATTTATTAGCACGAAAAATTTTCTCTTCCATAGGCCAAACTGTGGAGTTTGCTAAATATATAGAATGCTTCATTTTTAGATATCCTATTGAATCAGTTTCTCCAAACAAAATGGCTATGTACAGATGAAAAATGGTAGTAGACATTTGCACCAATGAATACTTTCTACATCCTCTTTCATCCTGACATGAATATTCAAACTTAGATTCAACAAAAAAAAAAAAAAACTCTCAGATTTACAATGTAGATTTTCAGCAATGCTTTTTCTACTGCCTGCTCCATCAATTGCTAATATGAGGTAAGTTTTTTTTTTTTTTTACATTTCATGATTTCGTGCTCCTTCCAGTCAATTTATGGAAATTTTGGTTTTGTTGACTGTAGTCAATTTTTATATTACTTGTTGCTTCTTCATATTATTGGATTGACCCTACTTCACATGGTTTATTATGCCCCTGTTTGGCCCCCATTATATTACATTCCATTACATTAATTTTTTTTCTCTCTTCATCTCAACCATACATTCATCAAATAAAATAATAATACACACAAATCAAAAACTTTTCAACCACACATCTCCCATCAATCACTATTCTAAAAATTATTTACCCCCCAAAAATTTTATTTAATGGGGGGCAAACAGGGGCTATGTTTTATGCTTACAAAACTTCTCAAGGTAATTCTGACAACATGATGGTAACCTTATCTTTTGGATATTTTTATTCATGGAAACTACATCTAGCTAAAATTTTTGTTATGTTTTCTTTGCTGATTAGGAAAGTTGGAGAAGGTATGACTTTGCAAATATGACCTACTATTTTGTCTAAAATTCGAAGTTGCATAGATGCTACAAACATCATAAAAGTTTATTGCTTAATTTTAGAACAGAAGGCAAAGGAAGCAAAAGAAGACTATACTGGTCAATTTGAAGCATTTCTTGTTAAGATTAATGTGTTAGACAAGAAATTGACATGTCTTGAAATAGATGCTAAAGAGCTTATCGATTGTAATAGAAAAGGGAAAATTCTGAAGACTAAAGAAAAAGATTATGAAGTTTCGGAACCTCTACCAAATGAATGACGTGTTACTCTGGAAGCATTTGCTCTGCCGATATACAGGTAAAACCAATGAATGACCCCCTAACTCTTGTAAATTTTCATTTAGTAGTGTATGAAAGTTGTTGCATGTGAGTTTTAAGTGGTTCTCTAACACTTAATAGACTAGTGCTATTTTCGACATTTGCTAGTTGCAATCCTTTGACCCGGTTGCTTAGGTGTCTTGTGCCTATTGGTAGCCTTGTTGGTACTTGGCTTGTGCTAGTTGAGGATTAATTGTGGCCCTTGATTTTTATCTTTGGTTGGGATTAAATCTACCTAGATATTTTCTAGGGCTTGGCTTATTTGAAGAAACCCGTCCCTTTTCATTTTGACTTCTTCCTTCTTCGTGGTTCTGCCCCTGTTTCTTTCCTCTCTGTTGAAGCCACCTAAAATCGACCTTGGAGCCAGCTTTTATAAGGAGACACTCTGGGATACTTAGGCCTGAAAGAGTGGCTGATTTGTATGGTATTTCTCGGTGGCTTAGTGGTGATTTTAGGAGGTGTTCTTGGATGACTTGGGAAGATCAATTGATCATGATCCAAGCCAAATTGAAGGGGTTTCTGGCCCGCTGTTTTTCTCTCTCTGGACCGTGATTTTCTAAGCATAGAGGGGCCGTTCCTGATCCTAATGTTTCAACCGAAATAGGAGGAAAAACTGGGATCAATTGCGTGCTTCGACTGGGGAAAGGGAAGGATCATTCTGCATTTATTTCTATCATTTTAAATGTCTCCGTTTCTCTGTACTTTCGCATCTCCATTTCGATTAATGAAGTGTGTGTATGTGTGTGTATGTGTGTATATATGCTTGCAGTCAGTACTTTATCTGGGAAAGTATTATCACGATTTCTTTATTTTGTAATGCTCGATTACATGCTGGTTGTGAGTTCTGAACTTTGTCATTATTCTGATTGAACTATTAGAAATATGTTATGCTATGTATTGGAGCCTTATGAACTCTGGTGAATTGTGACTTTGATGTCTGCATTGCCGTACTAATTCCCAACATCTGGTATTAGAGCTAGGCTGTAAGTAGCTTGTTATCCTTTATAAAATTTGGGCATTTTGGAACTACTATTTTAAAATTTGCTATTTGGGTCAGTTTATTGTTTTTTGGGCATTCTAGGGTTTCTAAGTCGATACTGATCTGTGGTTATTTTCTGTGTGTATGTTGATTGGCTGGATTGGGTGATTTTGGAAACTGACTGGCTTGTTTGACCTCGAAGGTTGGTGGTATATTGTTACTGTTTTTCAACAGTAGTTTGTTAACATTATTCCAAACTCTCTGATAGGTTAGGTTTGGTATTTTTACCAGTTTATGCATGTTGCTTGGTTGCCTATTTGTGAATTCTGTTGATTGAATTCTTGAGATTAATTTGTAACCTGAAAAACACGTTTATCTGCATTATATACATGTGCATTGCCTAAGTTTGAATCACACCATTGAAGTTCAAGTGATCGAATTGATTCGTTGTTGTGTTTCATTTCTGGATATTAGTTTTAACTCTGCATTCATACATTGTGTGTTGATCATCTGGAAAAAGATTTTTTCAAAACCTTTTCTGTTGTGTCCATGAGTACGGGCCACTCTTTTACAGAATCTGGAATGGGTTCGAGGGTCGAATTATCACAATTCGATGGTAAGGAGGACTACTAAATTTGGAAACAGAAAATGAGGGTCATTTTGGTCCAACAGAGAGTTGCTAAGGCTCTCGATGATCGTTCGACTTTTTCTGACGAGTTAAAAGCTAAACATGATGAAATTGAAGAAATGAATGAAATTCCATATAGTTCCATAATCTTGCATTTATCTGATAATATTATTAGACAAGTTGATCATGCTAAAGATGTTAGGACGTTATGGACTGCTTTAGATGCCTTATTCTTGACTAAGACTTTGCCTAACAAGATCTATCTATTAGAAAAGCTGTTTAGTTTTAAGATGGACCTAGGGAAGGATGTAGAGGGGAATTTTGAGCGATTATAACATAATCGTTAAGAGTTTGACTCATAATGATAAGAAGTTCGATGATGGGGATTTAGCTGTCATAAAATTCATTACCCGGGTCTTATAAAGAAATCAGAAACACCATAAAATATGATAGGGATACTCTTACACTGGCTATAGTGGCAGATGCATTGAAATCGAGAGAATTGTAATTGAAAATAGATAACAGAACTAATGTGAGATAAGAAAGCCTATTTTATTATGGGAAGAACTGAAAAGAAAGAATTTAACTTCCATAACAAAAAGGGAAGAGGAAAGTCTAAAGTGCGCTCGAAATCTAAAAACAAAAGTGGTAAGAAATGTTATAACTGTGGAAAGTTAGGACATTTTAAGAAAGACTGCTTTGACTAGAAGAAGAAATAGAAAGACTTAAATAACACTGATCAAAACAATGCTGCTGTTGTTTCTGAATTTGAAAGTCTACATGTCCTAAATGTGTATGAGGGGGAATTTGATAACAATTTGATCCTAGACACGGGGTACACCTTTCACACGTTCCCTGAAAGGTCTTGGTTCTATAACTATAGAGAGGTTGAGCTTAGGAATGTCTACATGGGAGACAACAATTCTCAGAATGTGGTTCAAGTTGGTGACATAGCCATCAGGATGTACGATGAGGTTGTCAGGCAACTCAGGGAAGTTAGGTATGTCCCTAATTTAAAGAGGAATCTCATTTCCTTAGCTACTCTTGAATATGAGGGATATATATATTTAAATTCGGGAATAACGTTCTGGAAATCTTTAAGGGATCTCTGATATTTATGAAAGGACCCAGAGGAATGGGCTGTACTATCTGGAGGGTAGAACTGAGACTATACCTGATTCGAGTCTTCTTACAGTCAGTAAAGACAAAACAGAACTTTGGCATAATAGAATGGGTCACGTTGGATTTAAGGGGCTAAAATCTTTAAGTAATCAAAAATTGCTTGGAAAAGATGATATTGAAACCATGAATTTCTGTGAAACTTGTGTTTTGGGTAAGTCACATAAGGTGAGCTTTGAAACTGGCTCTTATAGGACCAGCAGTCCATTGGACTATATACATGCTGATCTATGGGGTCCAGAGAAGCATTCCACATTTGGTGGAAGTAAGTACTTCTTGTTCTTAGTGGATGATTACTCAAGAAAAATTTGGATTTATCCTTTGAAGACTAAGTCAAAAACTTTTGGAAAATTTAGAGTTTGGTTGAAGTCTGTTGAGAATCAGTTAGAAAAGAAACGTTAAACATTAAGAACTGATAATGGGCTTGAATTCTGTAATTTTGAATTTGATAATTTCTGTAAACAGAAGGGGATAACAAGACACAGAACCATTAAGTACACACCTGAACAGAATGGGGTCGCTGAGAGAATGAATAGGACCACAATGAACAAAGTTAGGTGTATGTTGATTAGCTCTGACCTTGCCAAAGGGTTTTAGGCTGAAGCTGTAAGTACTGCAGCTTATCTGATTAATAGGTCACCGTCCAGCTGTATAGGGTTTAAGACCCCACAGGAGTTGTGGACGGGGGAGCCTCCAAATTTGAGTCACCTGAGTGTGTTTGGATGTGCTGCATATACATATCAATCTGAAGGGAAACTTGAGCCTAGCGTTATCAAGTGTGTGATGTTAGGGTATCCCGAAGGTGTGAAGGGTTATAGGTTGTGGGTTTTAGGGGTTCAAGGCATTAAGATTATTAAAAGCAGGAATGTAGTCTTTAATGAATCTGAAATGTCATGTCTAAAACAGAAAACTGATGAAGCTAACAAATCTGAAACTGAGAGGAGTGTTCAGCCTGAGGTGAAACTTACTAAGCTTGATTCACCTACACCTAGGAATGATGGTAATGACCCACACATCAAGAACCTGAAACTGAAACTGAAACTGAAACTGAAACTGAACCTGAACCTGAACCTGAAGAGGTGACTGAACTTCAAGATAACATTGAACCAGTTGAAGTTGAACATTTTAATGATCAACCACCTAATCAAGATTATCAATTCACTAGGGATAGAGCGAGAAGGCAAATTAGGCCAAACCCTACGTATGAATCCCTAAGTTTGACTGAGTTTGCATTAGTTTCACGTAAAACCCTTGAACAGATAGAACCTGCCAATTATGAAGAAACTATTAATGGAAAAATGCTGAAAATTGGATAAAAGCTATGCAAGAAGAAATGAAATCTTTGAGTAATAACTTGTTCAGAAAACTAAAGATCAGAAATTGGTTCCATGTAAGTGGATCTACAAGATAAAAGAAGGTTTAAGTACTAATAATCCTATGAGGTTCAAGGCAAGATTAGTGGTTAAGGGTTACACTCAAAGAAAGGGCGTAGACTATAATGAAATGTTTTCACCAGTGGTTAAGTACATGACGATCGGACTGATGTTGAATTCAATTGGGAACTTGAACAACTCGATGTAAAAACTGCATTTTTATACGGAGAGTTGGAAGAGGATATCTTCATGAGCCAACCACAAGGGTTTGTAGCTAGAGACAAGTCAGAGTATGTGTGCAAGTTGGAAAAATCTTTATACGGGGCTGAAACAGAGCCCAAGCCAATGGTACAAGAGGTTTGATGTCTATGTACTAAATATAGGGTATAAAAAAAGTGAATTTGATGCTTGCTTATATTTTAATGACATAAAGAGCGGTTGTGAAGTCTACTTGCTACTTTATGTTGATGATATGCTGTTAGCTGGATCTAGCAAGACTCAAATTAATGAACTGAAAGATCTTTTAAAATCGGAATTTCACATGAAGAATTTAGAGAATGCTAGAAAGATTCTAGGATGGTGATAACAAGGGATAAGGCAAAGAATAGGTTAACAATCACAAGAAGCTTACTTGAACAAAATAGTAACAAAATTTGGAATGAAAGACAGTAAAATTGTTAATGTGCCTCTTGTTAGTCATATGAATTTTTCACGTGATCATTCGCCTAAATCCGAGTCTGAATTGAAAGAGATTGAAAATATTCCGTATTCTAATACCATAGGTTTTCCATTAGTCTCCTAAATAGATTTATGTCCAACCTTGGTAAACCGCATTAGGCGGGTGTGAAATGGTTATTAAGGTATTTGGTTGGGATTTTACATCTAAGTTTAGTGTATGAGAAAATATCTGAGAGGTTAACTCTTAAGAACTATGTTGATGCTGACTTTGCTGGTGATAAAGACAGTAGGAACTCAACTACAGGATATTTCTTTACCCTAGGTGATAACTGCATAACATGAAAATCTCAGCTGCAACCTTTAGTGACTCTGTCGAGTACTGAAGCAGAATATGTTGCCATAACCGAGGCATTTAAGGAATGTATTTGGTTAAAGGGAATCTTAAAAGAATTGAACTTCATGCATGATACACCTATTATGTTTAGGATAGTCAAAGTACGTTGTCACTTAGTAAGAACCCTGGTTATCATGAGAGGTCTAAACATATTGAGATGAAGTATCATTTTATATGTGAGAAGCTTTCTCAAGGTGAAGTCGAACTTGTTAAAATTCACACTGATAGGAATCCCTCTGATGCGGGAACTAAAATTCTACCTGTAGGAAAATTTAAATTATGCTTATCTTTGCTGCATATTAATACTGGTTAATTTTTCTTGCAGGTAGTGGGCGATGATGATGAACAGCGTTCCATGTGCAAATTCGCAACCGAGAGAGAGTGAGTGTTAGGAGAACCAGGGTGAAGAATGTAAGTTTTAAGTGGTTCTCTAACACTTAATGGACTAGTGCTATTTTCTACATTTGCTAGCCGCAATCTCGTTTTTACGATCATCTTTCTTAAGCCAAAAGAGGAGCTTAGCTCTCATAGGGCTCGGCTACTAGAGCTCGAGGCTTTCTTTCGTCCATCATAGAATATCAATCTATAAATAGAGGAGTCAGCGGACAAGCGTCGGCGCTTTAGGTCTCATTTCTGCTGCTTAGCTCAATGCGCTATCCCCAGATCTCGAATCATTGGAATTCGCTTTGCTTGTTTTCCGTTCTATTCTTCCCCGGTCAAACTGGTCTGGAATCAATCAGTAGTACGTCCCGCGCTTGATTGGCGAAGGAAAGCCGGGAATTTGGAATCTGGAATTTCGATATCAACTGCCCGGTCCTCTGTTGGTAACGATCTACGGTCAAGGGCATAATATAAAGGCTTTCTTAGGCGCACTCCCCTTACGTCACATTCACAGGTTTTGTGCCAGGATCTCCGCTAGGGCTTGCGTGCCTTGGGTTGATCCTTCTCAACAAAGAATGTTCATCGAATACTTACTTATCTTCAGTAGTTTTTCAGGGCATCCTTTCCAGCTGTACAACCTTGTTCAGTTAAGAGAAAGCGAAGGGGATACAAACTTGGAAACATCCAATGACGGAATCTGACACATCCATTTTGTTTGACCAGTATCATTCCCATCTCTACCTGATTTATCATTTGTCAGCCTTCTTGGATCAGAAACGGAGCCAAGAGGTGCAGGAATCAAAGTGAAGTTATTCACTTGATTTTGGCTTAAAGTTACTGAAGAGAAGAAAAGAGACTTTAGGAAAGCGGTTTTCGGGTAGTTGCTCAGAGAGAATGGTCCGTGCGCCCTTTGAGAGAGGAAAGACAGGAGGGCAAAGGTTGAATCATGAAGATTGTAAAGTGGCTGGCCCTTGATTTTTATCTATGGTTGGGATTAAAATCGACCTTGGAGACAACTTTTATAGGGAGACACTCTGGGATACTTAGGCCTGAAAGAGTGGCTAAGTTGTGTGGTATTTCTCGGTGGCTTAGTGGTGATTTTAGGGGGTGTTCTTGGCTGATTTGGGAAGATCAATTGATCGATGATCCAAGCCAAATTGAAGGGCTTTCTAGCCGGTTGTTTCTCTCTCTCTGGACGATGATTTGCTAAGCATGGAGGGGCTGTTCCTGAGCCTAACGTTTCAACCGAAATAGGAGGAAGAATTGGGCATCAACTGCGTGCTTTTGCTGGGGAAAGGGAAGGATCTTTCTGCATTTATTTCTATCCTTTTAAATGTCTCTGTTTCTCTGTACTTTAGCATCTCCATTTCGATTAATGAAGTATATATATATATGTTTGTAGTCAGTACTTTATCTGGGAAAGTATTATCATGATTTCTTTATGTTGTAATGCTCGATTACATGATGGTTGTGCGTTCTCAACTTTGTCATTATTCTGATTGAGCTATTAGAACTATGTTATGCTATGTATTGGAGCCTTATGAACTCTGGTGTACTGTGACTTTGATGCTGCATTGCGGTATTAATTCCCATTATTACGAAATTTCTTGATTTTCTAACATTTCAATTATCCTCCCATCTGGCGATGTAACTAATATGTGTTCCCCTATTAGTCATATCAATTAAAGTCGTTAGGAAATTACTCTCGAAAAATTGAACTACAAGAGAGTAATATGGAGATTAATGTTGCTTCTTTTATTTTGTTTCTTTCATGGATCTAAATATTTGACCTGTGTATATGCTCACATTGTTCTAGGGGTGTATCTTTTATTACTCCGTATCCATATCACATCTTATTCTTTACTAAGTAGATGTATCCCTGTGTGAATCTATGAATAGTATTTGACGCTACTTCCGCACTTTGCTCTGCTTCTGTATCTTGTTCACTTGAAATCATGAAATGCATATCACATTATGTTCTTTACTACGGAACGATATGATTAGTAGTTGTTATTACGTGGACTGAATTTTGAAATTATCTCTCCCAATATTCATTGTGAATGCAAACTGTTAAAACATAGAGAGAAACTAATTTTGTACCTAACTTGCATGCAAAGGGACTTTTCGTGCTTTTGAACTTGTTGAATCATTTGTTACCAATGTTGGAATTTAATCACTCATATCAAGTACTGCAATATCTTTGTTCTTTTTAATTTTTATGAAAGATGCAATGAATGATATGCCAAGGTTTCACCAATTGATTGGATGATTTTTGATTTCCTTTTCCATTCATTACTTTAGACTGTCTCAATACATTTAATGTTACTATAGACCTTTTATTGTATATAAACATCAGATGTGCAACATGAGAAGTTACCATTGAAGTTTGTCGACTTATCGAGTAAACTCCCCAGCTCAACATTGAGGACTTAAAACCTACAAAAGATAAGGCTACTGATGCCAAGACTGAAACTAAGAAAGAAGAAGCCCCTGAATCTGATGACGAAGAAGATGAAGATGATTTGGAGGATAGTGGATCCGATGATTTATCAGGAGGAATGGTATATCTCCATTCTGATTGTGTGAATATCTTTGTTTTATTCCTTGAGATCATTCATTACAAATTCTGCATTTTCTTGTGTTTTAGATTATTGTTTGGATGTGTAATTGTAAAATATTGTATTTCTGCTATTGTGATTAATTCTTCAAATCATATTATGTGCTGCCAAGACTCCAACATCATTTTTCTTATGAGTAAAATAACTTAGTTTTACATACACAGATGAGTTTGGCCGACGATAGTCATGAAATTTTTCTACTTATCAGCTTCCATAGATTTGATTGAATTTTTTTTGTTGCAATCTAATGTAGCCTCTTGGATTTTAATGTTTACTTTTCTTGCACATGACAGCATTTCCAGAGTGTCCAATTATTATATCATGGTCTGACGAACAATATTTACAACTTTGTATAATCTGATATCACCAGGACTTTCAAAATTTATTCCCAAAACATGTATAGTTTGTAAAATTTTCATTTTATGCTATATTTAGGTGCTGAATTCTTCAATCCTATCTACCCTTATCAACAAATTTTCAGAATATTTCACAACAACATTGGCATATTTATGTGCTCCTTCTTGCTAGATTTTACCACATTTAACAGGAGTAAAAGTAATCAATCTTGCCTCATTGCCATGATTGAAAAACTAAATATTTCAGATTGGTTTTTTTAACTTTTGTGTTGGGGTTTTACAGAAGGCATCCAATTAAACCATGGGGCACCTCAACCTCTTCAGTCAATGCAGCTCTACTTTCCCAGCAACTCGATTCAGTTAACTGAATTGACTTCAATTTTTTCCCCACATCTTATATACAAAACTAATTATAAATTTCATCTAACTACAGATCAAAAGATTATTTCTGTTTACCCGAAACACACAAACCATTTGCGATACAAAATAATATTTTTAACTAATAGCAAAAATTTATAAGCAAAATATTGAGAATACTCATTCAATGAGCAATTCAATTAGACCACTCAGATCAAAACGGTATTTTTACTGTGTTTGTTCTCTTTATACAAAACAGTTGTATAACTAAAATTCCTTCTCCTCCTGGACAAATCTAAACCATCAAGAATTCTAAAATATAATCATTTCTATTTTGTAGACAATAATCAAGTAACGTGCAAAACACATTTTCCCCGCTAGTAATAAACAAAAAACTTTAAGATTCGTTGCCAATACTCGGATTAGGTAGGATACCAATGCAGCAATGTAGCAGTAATTGCCTTTCATATTATATGGTCCTGGACTTCTCCTTCGTCGCTATCTTGTGCAACGTATTTATTGTTGGGAGTATGCAAGAGCATATCCGAGTTTCAGAATAATTTTACAGCAACGTCCTTGTCGCGATAGACAAGTCATCCCACCCAATAGGTTTAAATTTTTGGGATAGTTGGCCCTTTTAGCAAAAGCTACTTTCGAGACTAACAAATTATTAACATGTTTGGATAATTTTCTACAAATACTTTACTTGACTTGAAGAACTTTTAGAAGAAATTGATCTAAGATAGCTTCTTCCTAAAAATTTTACGCAAAAAATAGAAATCTTACCGAATGGGCCATTAGTCGATTTTTGTAAAAACAAAATATTAACACACAAGCTTAAAGAGGTAGGCTTAACATGGCTTTTCTTTCATACAATCAATCTAATTACATGTCTAGTTTTACATTATGAGATGCCAAATACTATTCATCTTAAATTATTATTTAAAACATAATGACCATTTCATTAAAGTAAGGCCTGTTTGATATGGTTTATTTTCCTTGAAAGTTAGAAATTATTTTTTATTTTTCAAGTTATTGCATGTTTAATTGGTCAAAAATTCCACGGAATTGGTTTTCCACTCATAGGCCCACGTGACCCACTTTTTCTTACTTTTCATTGAATTGGTTTTCTCACCACTTTGGTGAGAAAATGGTTTTCTAGCCTTTTTTTTTTTTTTTTAATATGGAAATAAATTTTATCCTCAATTGTAACAAATTATTTTCCTTTAATGGACAATTTTAATATAAAACAAAGTCAAACAAATATCAAAAAATTCAAAATTTTAATATTTTTCACGTGAAAAATTATACTAATCAGACACAATTAATTGACAATTCTCAGGAAAACAATCTTAGACAATTCAATTCTCTAAAATACATTTTATTTCGACCCAAATTTCAGTCTTACAATCAAATGGACCCTAAGAGTAATAAAAAAAGGAATCCTATGAATGGTTATATAGTAGTATTCAATTACGCTACAACCAAGTAGTTTTCGGTCTGACTTTAATGTTTGTCTCCATTACTTAGTTCATTGCTTACGAAAATTATGAGTTCGACTGATTTGGATGTATGGATATTTAACAAATACCCAAAGAATATTCTGCCCACATTTTTTTACCATTTTGATGCTCTCGAATTTCATGAAATAGACGTATTATTAATTACTCTCTCCGTCCCACAAAGATAGACTTATTTCTATTTTCACAACAATTAAGAAAATATAATTAATGTAGTATGAAATATAAATTTCTCTTACATTTTTCCTAATATACCCTTATATTAAATAATAATTTATGTTGACAAGATACATTGAATATACGTATATTAGAAAACTAAAAAGTCATCCATACTTTCAATAAGGAAAGTAATCTATAATTTGGAACATACGAAAAAGAAAAGTAAATCTATTTTTATGGGACAATGGAGTATTAAATTTGATATTTTTGGAAATTTCTCTCTTTTAAATCTAGTAGAGATGAGATAGAATCTTAGTACTATGAATTTCAACTTTTATTGTCCTTTGTGTCACAACATAGGCACGACATCGATATTCCGTGTCATAGCAAAATACCAATTGGTAATGACGTGAACGGAATTATAGAACTTTGAAATTTCCTTGATGATACCTAAGAGCCCATATGGACAATATAGGTCATGCTTGAAATAGTTACAACATCATATTTAGAAATAAATAAATTATAGAATACCCGGTCCCACCTCATGTGAGGGAAAGAACACCTCAATGTACAAATAATTATGTACACCAAGTATTACCCTAAATTATACATAAAATTTAGTTTCATAAAGTCGGAAATGTTATACCATCTGACAATTTAATGGGGATTTAAACAATTTTAATCATATGGAATTATGTGCAACGATATGCATGTTGATGATCAAATATCTTCTTCTTCTTTTTTTTTTTCCCAAAATTAAAGACGAACTATCTACTCAATATGAATTAAGAATCAATAATCCCAACTAACAATTTAACACGATCACCGTGAAGGCATGAATGGTTGCACTAATTTTGCTTGTACAATGGCAATTCTGCCAGAATTATTACACGTGTGGCTGTGGTAGCATCTTGGTCTCATGGAATTTCTGTCTATCTTTTCTTTTCTCTCTATTTTTTTTTTTTTGCCATTGTTCAAACAAAAACTGCCACGTGTCTTCCATATTAATTCAGGGAGCATATTTTCTGTACAAATAGTAGATGTTTAACCCAATATAGAGATCAATCATATATAGTACTATGTACTTAATGCATGCTAAAGCTCCTCATGAGTGCACGTGGACCATAACAATCGTTCAGGGTTTTGTTATTTGACCAGGGCGCATCCCTATTGGTGGCGGGCCAAGCCATTCGGCTTTTTCCCTTGATATTTATCGAAGAGTAATGCTATACGTACTGATATTTCTTCACAGAAGCTTCACAGAATTTTAAAAAAGCTGATGTGGCACTGCAACCTTCATTATTTCCTGCCACCAACCCCTGCAACTGCTGCTCCCTTAGTCCCTTTTACCCACCCACCCCACGACAACCCAACAAGGCAACACCCCTTCCCCCTTTTTCTTTATTTATTGTCTCAACTTTTAAAATTATTGCGTGAATGTTAAACGAAGTCGAAATCTCGTATTCTTAATATCATTTCGAAGTACTCATTTGCTAGTTTATTGCAACCCAAACCGCGTGTGAAACGGTCAACCGTAGCAAAAGTTACCACTCGTCGAAATAGGTCGTTCAAAAATATATAATTTCTTTTTTCTTATTTTTATCTCAATTTTCGGGTTTATCACGGTATGTCAAACGAATCAAATCCGTATTTTAACACCATTTCGGGTATATTATCAATTTTAATCACATAAAACGTGTCGTTAGCAAATCGCATTATGCCTACAACTGTCGAAATGGTCGCTCAAAAATATATAATTTCTTTTTTTCTATTTTTATCTCAATTTTCGTTATACGCATGTCAACGAAATAAATCTCAGATTTTCACACACCATTTTAAAAGTACTCACGGGCTAATTTATTGCACCCTAACCGCTAGAACGATCAATCAGTAAGCAAAAGTTACCACCAATAAATAAGTCGCCTCCCAAATATATAATTTCTTCTTATTTTCATCTCAATTTTCGAGGTTATCATAGTACGTCAAACGAATCGGGAATCTCGTATTCTTAACACCATTTCAAAGCACTCACGGACTAGTTTATTGCATTCCTAACCACTTGTAAAATGGCCAACCGTAGAAAACGTTACCACTCGTCGAAATAGACCGTTCCAAAATATAATAACCCCGAAAATTGAGATAAAAATAAGAAAAAAATATTTATATATTTTGGAACGACTTATTTCGACGAGTGGTAACATTTGCTATGGTTGGCCGTTTCATACATGGTTAGGGTTGCAATAAATTAGCCCGTGAGTACTTCGAAATGGAGTGAAGAATACGAGATTTCGATTTCGTTTGACATACAGTGATAACCCCGAAAATTGAGATAAAAATAAGAAAAAAATTATATATTTTTGAACGACCTATTTCGACGAGTAGTAACTTTTGCCACGGTTGGCCGTTTCACATGCGATTAGGGTTGTAATAAACTAGCCCTTGAGTACTTCGAAATGGTGTTAAAAATACGAGATTTCGATTTCGTTTGACATACCGTGATAAACCCGAAAATTGAGATAAAAATAAGAAAAAAGAAATTATACATTTTTGAACTACCTATTTTGACGAGTGGTAACTTTTGCTACGGTTGGTCGTTTCACACGCGGTTTGGGTTGCAATAAACTAGCCCTTGAATACTTCGAAATGGTATTAAGAATACGAGATTTCGACTTCGTTTAACATTCACGCAATAATTTTAAAAGTTGAGACAATAAATAAAGAAAAAAGGGGAATGGGTGTTGCCGTGTTGGGTTGTCGTGGGGTGGGTGGGCAAAAGGGCCTAAGGGAACAGCAGTAGCAGGGGTTGGTGGCAGGAAATAATGAAGGTTGCAGTGCCACATCAGCTTTTTTAAAATTCTGTGAAGCTTCTGTGAAGAAATATCGGTACGTATAGCATTACTCATAACAAATTGTTGTTTATCTTTCATATTTAATTAATCATATTGCACGTGCTTTATATTTCTTGATGAGAATTAAAATCGAATTTTTAATAGATTTTGATTGAAATTGATGAAATGTGTGATTGAAAAGTTTTGGAATCAAGTATAACTAAAATGTTTGTTACTATAAAATAAAGGGTAAATTGCGGATGATATCCCGAACATTTATCTCCTTCAATAAATTAGCAACCATCCTCCTCATTAACCGTTTCCATCCAAACATACTGCTATAATGGCATGAAATGTCAATTTTTTGACCTTTAGTTTATGTAAGCACAAAAAAGGTATAAAAATAAAAAGTAGAAAATAACTGGGGAAAAAAAAATCCATTTCACCTACTACCTTCCAGCAAGCCTCCACCATGTCACCCACCCGTCCAAGTTCTTCCCATAGTCTTTTTGAAAATTTGAACTATTAATCGGTTTTCTAAAAAATTCATTTAGGAGATCGGGGAAAACGTTTTACGCTGCGTCTTGACATTTTTTTTTTCTTTTTTTCAATTTCTAACGATTGAATATTTTTCCTTCCTCTCTTTCGTCTTCCCTAGATGAGCTTTATTATTTTTTTAAAAAAATCTTTTATTTGACTTTAGTTTATTAAATTTTTATTTAAAAAAATAAAACTTTTCATTTGACTTTAATTTCAAGTTTTTAAAAGATTTTATCTGTACAAAAGTTAAAAATGACTTTATCTAAATAGTTAAATAAAATTTAAGCTATGGTGTTGTCACATTATTGACTAATTTCGATTCCACCTGTGAAAGTTACTTTTGAAGTGCAAATGAAGCTTGTAATTAAACTGAACCAAGGCCGCAAGTTGACTCCTATTTGCATAACTTTATTGAGAAAGAATGTCCCCGAGGGTCAACACAAAGATTATGATGGAGGGGATGTAAATGGTTTTTTGAGATACAGTGGATATAATTCGTGAGGGTAATGTGGATATTCTTGAGACAGTTGTACTTACCATAATCTCATTGTTACGCACATAATTCATGAGGAAGTTCAAGGCAATGATGATGAAATGCGATTTACAAATCAGGATTTGATTGCTTTATCTAGTCAAAAATGTGAGTGTAGTGGGAGTTCACAGATTGGGACGAGTACACTGTCTTCTAATTGTTAGCGTGTGGTTTCCTATGATAAAGATTTACATGTCGATCAACTGTTTGACACGAAGAGAGATTTGTACGAAGCTATACACAGAATTGCAATGAAACATAACTTTGAATTTAAAGTAAAGAAATCAAACAAGTCTACATACACAATTATTTGTGTGGACAACAATTGCAGTTGGCTTTTTAGAGCGATGAAGATGGACACAAATGAGTTCTTTGTAGTTCACAAGTATACACGGGAACATAGTTATGAAGTGGGTATTCATCAAAATGATCACAGGCAAGCTCGATTATGGTTTATTGGTCGACAGATAATGCACAAACTTCAAGATCCACATACGGTTTACAGACCTATAGATACCATCAACGACATCCGCCGAGAGTATGAGGTGGTCATGAATTACTAGAAGGTCTGGAAAGCTGAAGAGTGTGCCAATGATGATTTATTGGGTTCGACGGAGGATAGTTATGCAAAATTGGTAAGGTATTGCCATAGCATGTGGAGAACTAATCTTGACTCGATATTTTTTATTTAGACTGATGATGAGAATTGTTTCAAGTATTTCTTTATGACTCTTGGACAATACATACGAAGATTTCGAAATGCGATGCAACTCCTAATTCTAGTCGATGGTACAACCTTGAAAGCTAGATACGAAAGGAAGTTGATAATTGCTACATGTTTAGATATCAACATCCAAATTTACATTTGACATAGTTGATGGCGAGAATGATCTAGCGATGCGTTAGTTCTTCACGAAATTGAATGAAATAATTGGGGACATCGAGAACCTTGCATTTGTGACTTACTGGGGCAGTCAGTAATAAATGGTATAGTTGAAGTTTTCTCGAGCACATCGTGGTTATTGTATGTATCATATACAGGGCAACCTGAAAACTAAGTCTCGGGGAAGTAATATCATTGCATTATTTAGGAGAGCTACAAAGGCTTACAGTTTCAAAGAGTTCGATAAGTCCATGGTCCAAATAGAAAATAAATCACACAATACATGGGATTATCTAACAGCGATGAGGGTCGAACATGGGACACTATTACATTTTTCAGGACATCGATACAATGTGATTACGTTGAACAATGCGGAGTTGCTCAATGCATTATTCAAATGGATCGAGAGTTACCAATTCTCGCGATGATTAAGCACATTTCTAACAAACTGTAACAGTAGTTTTATGACTAACGTGAGGAATCACAGAATTGCATAAGTATGCTAACCCCGGTTTAGGAAGATAAACTCTTCATAACTCTGGAAATGGTGAGAAAGCTAAGCATGGAACCACTGGATCAATTTCGCCTCTCCGTGAAATGCAGACGTAATATCGATACATCGTGGACTTGAATGATAATACTTGCATGCGTAGACAATTTCACTTGGAGAGTTTTCCATGTGCACATGTAGTGGCAGTGGCTATGTTCAGAGGATTCCTATCTAGAGGTGTCAATCCGGGTGGTCCGGGCCGGGTCGGCCCGTCAACATGTGAGCCCGGTAACGGCCCGCGTGAAAAAAAGCCCGCCCGCTGCGGGTTCCGGGCCTGTTACGGGTCGGCCCACAATTTTGGACTACAACCCAGGCCCGCCCGCTGACCCATCCGGGTCTAGCCCATGCGGGTCACGGGTCACGCGGGTCGCGGTTCGTTCCGATTTGGCCCGTATGATTGTATAAATAAAATTATAAAAATATAGAATTTTTCATATTTATAGTAAAAAATATATTTTTTTTGTTAAATGTAAACTAAGAATTGAACAAAATGATAAATTCATAATTATATCAAGAAATTTTTACATATAATTCAAATTTAACGTTACATGAATTATTTATAACTTTACAAACTTAAATTTAATTTAAACAAATAACAACTACATCAAAATGCATATCTAATTTATCCACTTCATCTTCATCTTCATCTCAATCCAAGATTTGTACAAATTTTTGCAAATTCTTGTTGTCTAGAATTTGAACAAGAAATATAATTAATAAATTCTCTAATTATACTTATTTGTGGTGTTATTAATTTCAAACCATCTTGCACAACTAAATTCTCCCCCCTTTTTTTTGAATTTTTTTATTATTATTTTTTCAATTTTTTTTTGTTTGGCTCTCTCCCCCCCTTTTTTAAAATTTTTGTTTTATTTTTTTTTTTCAATTTTTTTTTACGGGCCGCGGGTTAACCGCAGCCCGTGGGGGTGCAACCCGCGAAGCCCGCGGGTTGCACCTCCTTGGCCCGTGAACCGCCCGCACGGGTCACGGGTCGGCCCGCGGTCCCGATTTTCACTGGCCGGTTTTCAAGGGTCATGGCCGGCCCGTCCGTCTTGACATCTCTATTCCTATCACACAGCTTATGCGCTCATTATTATATGGCTGATTATTGAAGAATAACATATGCCAAAACTATATTTCATCTACCAAATAAAGTCGAGTGGGAAGTTCCCGACCACATTCTCCCACTTAATAATTTGTTACCACTCGAAATTCGATCGCGTACTCTTGGGCGTAAACGTATATCTAGAATACCATCTATCGAATAATTTTTTCCACCGCGTAGATGCAGAAGGTGCAGCACAACATGGCACACTCGCCATTTTGTACAAGTCAGATCCCACTACGTAATAATCTGAGGGATGTGTAATATCTATTTAAATAATACGTAATCTCTATTCACAGTACATTATTTATTTACGCCACATTTCGATCATCGTGCTTTATTATTCATCAACTATGAAAAAGTTACAATTAGGTCCCCATACTTTGATGTTCTATTTATTTTGGATTAAATATACAATTACATTAAAAATAGTCACCATTAAATATTTTAAAGCCATTTTCTAGCTAATTAGAAAATTGCGATTAAACTTAGAAGAAAAAATTGTGGTCAATAATAATTAAAGTTATGATACGAAGTCTCGCGACCTTTTCTAACATTTGGTGTGTGTTTGTCAGAAATTATAATTGATTATAAGCAATAATACATATGAATGAAGAGTATGTAGAAGTTGTGAATTTTAGAAAATGGATGACACAAAAATATTTATATTAAACTATAAAATTTTGGCAATTGAGCATTTTCGACATGTTAAACTTTACAGTTTTAAATTCGTAGTATATTTTCTTTTTGTTTTAATTATATATGAAAATTTTTCGTTTCAAGTTGATGAATTAACATTATCAATCAAATCCCAAGATTTATGAAATAGTGTTAAATTTTCTCTTAGATTAGATAATAAAGTTTTTTGTGACACTTCAAGTCTATTTTTTTTAAAGAAAAGAAAGAGATCCTCACACGTGGCATCATCGTCAAGTCGAGGTTCCATTTACTAAATATCCGAAAATTTTGAGTTTGGTTCGATTCTTTTTAGAACCGAATCGAACTAAACCATGCCACCCGCTAAATAGTACAACCTTTTGTCATTCACATATTAGAAGGCAAGAATATTGAATGCTCAAAATACTGTGCAACGGTCCGAAAAATGAATAAAATGAGGTTAAAATAGGTATCAAACAAGGGTAAAAGTTGGGAACATCATTCCAAATTTACACTAAAATAAACTTTTAAACCTTTTGGGGTTGTTCGCAACTTGAATTTAGCCGTTGTTTGGTACCAATTAAAATCTAAATTTTTATTTAGGGTAACTAGCACATAACGTTCCCACATTTCACTGTTATTGTGAAAAACGTCATTATTTTTCATTTTTTTTTGACATTTTCATCTTTATTTCCATCTTTCATTGTACAAAAAGCTATTTTCATCCATTTTCTCAATTAAAAATTGTGAAATGACAAATATACCAATTTCTTTAAATAAAAAGAAAAAGAAAAACTAATTGAAACTATAGTCTCAAATTCTTCTAAAAAGCGCAAATGAGTCTTCAAATAAATTATTAAAATGATAATTAGCACGTAGCCCCTATTTGACATACATTCTTTCAAGATATATTCTTTCAAAACTCATCTTCAATCACACATTTTTCAATAAAATAATATTTTTCATCACATCATTTTTTTTATAACTTTTCCTTACTTTTTAACCACATATTTCTCATCATATCACTATTTAAAATACATTTTTTTTCTCAATAATATCCATCAAACAACCCCATAACGTCCCCATCTTTCACTTCGATAGCGAAAAACGTCCATATATTTTAATTTTTTGGCCTTTTTAACCCATAATTTCACATTTGATTGTGCAAATCATCATTTTTATTCATTTTTATCTAATTTTTCATTAAAAAGATGTGAAATGGTGAATATACCCTCCTATTTAAAAAAAAGGACATTACTTTTTAAAATTTCTAATTTATAAATAATTTATTTGGGATTTGTTTGTATTTTTTAATTTTGTTAATAAATTTAATTCGGACTCGTTTGCACTTCTTTTAATAAAAACTAATTTTTAATAATTTATTTGGGTCTCATTTGCACTTTTTTTTAAAAAAAAATAATTTCTAGCTTTTTAATAATTTATTTGGGACTCGTTTGCTCTTTTTTTAAAAAATTGAAACTATAGTTGCAATTAATTCTTTAACTTTTTTATTTAAATATGATGATATATTCATCATTTCACGGCTCTTTATTAAGAAATTGAATGAAAATGGATAGAAATGATGTTTTGCGCAATTAAATGTGTAATTAATGGTGAAAATGTAAAAAAAAAAAAAAAGATATGGACATTTTTGCAACAATAGTGAAAGGTAGAGATATTATGTGCTAATTATCATTTTAATAATTTATTTGGGACTCATTTGCACTTTAAAAAAAATTAGGACTATGGTTGCAATTAATTTTTTTATTTTTGTTTTATTTAAAAATAAGGGTATATTCGTCATTTCATAATTTTTAATTGAGAAAATGTATGAAAATGACCTTTTACGTAATGAAATGTGAAAATAAGGATGAAAATGCTAAAAAAATAAAAAATAAGGATGTTTTCTACAAAAGTAATGAAAGATTTTAATTTAAGTCAAAATCAATCATTAATTTTAATAACATATTTTATGAGTTTCACAACTTTTCAACCACACATTTTTTCAACTTTTATAAAAATTTACTAAAAATTTAATTTTAACCCCCACCAAACAAGGGCTTAACGAATTTTCAAATAGTAGTCTGGGTTCTTGAACTCAAAAGAGATTTGCATAAATCTCATTAAAAATTGTGAAATTTTAAAAGATTTTATTGTATCTATTTTTAAGTTTGAAATCCATTCAAATTAATTAAAATTTCTTTGTTAATGAAAAATCCTTATCAATCCACGATTCATTTGGAGAGATTTAAATTTTAATGAAATTCATTAAAAATCTCACGTAGAAACACCTCGATTGATTAACAAGTTAGACGACAGATGAAAATATGCCGTGGACAAAACTCAGGCAATCAAATCCATTATCCACAGAGACTGAGCCAAACAACCTTGTCTAGTTTCTTCTTACTTTTCTAAATCTTATATATCTCACTTCCCCATTTTTTTCTTCAACACAATACATATCCAATCTCTGCAATAAAGCAAAAAAAAAATGGGGTCTAATTCAGCCTCTGAACCTCTGATTCATCTCTTACTGGTCTCATTTCCTGGCCAAGGACATGTAAATCCGCTGCTTCGGCTCGGCAAACGCCTTGCTTCAAAAGGCCTTCTTGTTACTTTTTCTGCGCCTGAATTCATCGGCAAAGACATGCGAAAAGCCAATAACATCAGCGATGAACCCACGCCAGTTGGTAATGGAATTATCAGATTCGAGTTCTTTGGTGATGGATTGGCAGATGATGACCCTATACACTATGATCTCGATACGTACTTGCCGATTCTTGAGCTCGTTGGCAAAGAAAAAATTCTAAGTATGATAAAGAAACAGGCCGAAAAAGGAATTCCAGTTTCTTGTTTGATCAACAATCCATTTATTCCATGGGTTTCTGATGTGGCTGAGAGTGTTGGAATTCCCAGTGCAATGCTTTGGGTTCAATCTTGTGCGTGTTTTACTATTTATTACCATTATTATCACAATATAGTTCCTTTCCCCAGTGAAAATGAACTAGAAATTGACGTTCATTTGCCGTGTATGCCTCTGTTGAAATATGATGAAGTGCCCAGTTTCTTATATCCTACCACTCCCTACCCTTTTCTTAGAAGGGCAATTTTAGGACAGTACAAAAACCTTTCGAAACCCTTCTGCGTATTAATGGACACCTTTCAAGAACTTGAACAAGAAATCATTGATTACATGTCCAATATTTGCCCCATAAAGACTATTGGTCCCCTTTTCAAAGACCCTAAAACTTCAGTCGCGAATGTTCGTGGTGACTTCATTGCCGCCGATAATTGCCTTGACTGGCTTGACTCCAAACCGCCGTCTTCCGTTGTGTACATTTCGTTTGGCAGTGTTGTTAAATTGAAACAAGAACAAATTGATGAAATGGCATATGGGATTTTAAATTCAAAAGTTCCATTTTTGTGGGTCATGAAGCCGCCGCCGGAAGAATTAGGCCTCCCTGGAGTCTATTTGCCGGAAAAGTTTTTGGGAAAAGCTGGTGATAGAGGTAACCATCTTATTTACAGGGTTTTGCTATTTATTCATCGACGTTGACAGCTCTCTCACATTAGGAAGGGTCCATGCTCAATTAAAAAAAAATTGTCGACCCCCTATGGTGAGGTGCTGTACACACTTAACAAAACCCCTTATCTATAACCTCGAAGTCGGATGCAGGGAAATCTAGGATTTTCGTTTCAGACGTGTAAAGTCACAGGAAATTCTCTAAGTTATCAGATAATTCGCCATCGAATTGTTAAACCCAGATATTTTGTGAACTTTTATACAGCCTTATATTCGTAGGAAAAAATAATCTAGTATTTATTTAAATTTTGTCTTGACCAGGCAAGATAGTTCAGTGGAGTCCACAAGTTCAGGTCTTGAACCACCCATCTGTCGCCTGTTTCGTGAGCCACTGCGGGTGGAACTCCACAATGGAGGCGCTCACTAGCGGTGTTCCGGTGGTGGCGTTTCCACAATGGGGTGATCAAGTAACGGATGCAAAATTCTTAGTAGATGTGTTCGAAGTTGGGATTAGAATGTGCAGAGGTGAAGCTGAGAACAGAATAATTCCTCGAGAGGATGTTGAGAAATGTTTGCGTGAAGCCACAAGCGGTCCGACGGCGGAGGAAATGAAAAACAATGCACGCAAGTGGAAGAAAGCCGCGGAGGCGGCGGTGGAACCCGGTGGGTCCTCCGACAAGAATATGCAAGACTTTGTGGACGAGATTGTCAGGATTGGATCTCGTCCACAGAACAATAATTTGTAGGTGGCATCGAAACTAGAGACGTAAGCCAAGTAAGTGGCACGAATTTGAAATAATAATAAGAATGTGGGGGCAGGACTGAGTGTATTTTTGTGATAATTTTAGAAATATTTTCTCACTTTAAAAAAATGATAATTCTTGTCGTACATAATACCCCTTAAAAAACTTATACAAATTTCTTTTATATTAAATTATAAAAGAAACATCTTAGATTCACGATTATGAACATTTCTAACCTAAAAGAAGGAAAGCTTTAAAACTTCCAATTCCGAAGGTCCATTATATAAATAAAATATCATTATAATTAAAGGTCAATGATCCAAGTTCACATTTCGTTTGAAAGGAAAGCAAAATAAAAATAAATAAATAAATAAAAACATCGAAATATGAACTTTAACCATAAATTTTGGTGGAAGCTATTTATTGGTCGATTTTTGTGAACATGCTCGTCACAAGATGAATTTACGCCGCAGATACCAATGAACTTATGATAGATAAAGATAACTGAGAAAAAAGCTTGAAACAGATATTATTCAAAAGGAATAATTCCAGTTGATTTAATCGAATTTAATACATTCTAGAATACAATCATAATTCGAATCCCTGTAGATCAGAATCTCTGATATTAAGCTATGATTTGGTGGCCTTTAATTTAAAGATTTTGCTATTTGTACATTGGAGTTGACACCTCCTCAAAATATGAGGTCCATGCCCGGTAAAAAAAATTGTGGATTCCTTATTGTGAGAGTCTGTACACACATAGCAAAACCCTTAATTTAATTTACTTTAATTTAATTTAGTTCTCATATTAATTTTCAACAACATATTCACATAATAAAATATTCCACACTTAAATCCAAAAAATTTTCCTACTTTGTAATCACACGTTCTTTAAAAAATACTATTCAAAATATAGTTTAAATGCCACCAAACAGGAACCAAATTATAAGTTACTTTTAGGTACGTGTAGGGATGTCAATTCGAACTGTTAAAATCGAAAATCGCGGTTAACCGAATCGAATGAGGTAAAAAAATCGAACCAATAGTGCAATGAGGTGGTTATGATTTTGATTTTAATAACCCGGGTTGGGGTGTGCGGGTATGGTATTTAGCGACGGTGCCATGTCCCGAACCAATTACCCATAAAAAATTAATTGGTTTATTGGACTTTCCATTATTCTTTCCCAAAATTAATTGGACAATTTTGACAATTAGGCTTGCCCGAAATTCTGGTCCAATTAACATTACTAGGAAACCATTTGACGAAGATGTACATTTTTTTGTTTAAATCCTCAGTTAAGTCCATTCTTGATTTTGTAGTATGGTTGTATTACTACTCTAATTACATTTCTTATTACTATATAAGAATCAACTTTGAGTCTTAACTCTTAACCTATGCTAGTAAGAATCGTGAGGAAGAAAGAAGATTGACTTATGCTAGTAAGAGTCTTGACTTATGTTGATAATATTGTTTGTTAAATTAAAATTTTACATTTGGAAGTTGGGATATTATTTGCATTTTCATTTGAGATATTATTTGTTAAATTGACTTAGTATTGTGTTTTTGTTTTTATTGACTTTTTTTCATAAATTTTTTTTTTTTCCATTTAACGGTTAGAGTTTGGACTTATAAAAAATAATTTATTTTACGTGGTTATTAACCAAACTGATTTACGTGGTTATGGTGCGATTATGGTATGACCAAAAATTTGGTGGTGCGGTTATGATTTTGGCTGAACCGACCTCGAACTGAACTGAACCGAACCGTTGCCATCTCTAGACATGTCACATGTGACTAGAAACCGTAAGCAAAAAGACTTCGAAACACAAATTTCGAGAATAAAAACCACGTGAGGAAAAAAAAAATGTTTGGCTTAGGTTTATAAATGGTTTATAAACATTAAGTTTCTTTTGATTAATACAATTCGAGGAATTCACAAATACTATAAATTCCTCTGCCACTCAATCATTTTTAATTAATTATATTCATTTAATTTTTTTGGTGAATGATTTTTATTAGATAGTATGTTGCATGAAGATGGAACTTATCATTTACATTTAATGAGACTAATTGTTTTGATTTAGTTGTCGGCACTAACTTTTGATGATATAACTTTATACTGTAATTTTATTAATGATTTTGAAATTTTGATTGTGAAAGCGAACTATTTGGTTCCATAATTACAGATGGAACTCGTGATTTCATTGTAAGTTAATCATCGATTTTCAGTTAATTGAACCACGCTCACAATTAAAATTTTAAATTTACAAAACAGACCATTTTTTTCAATAAAATAATATTACACGTAAATTCAAAACTTATTTTTATTTTTTAATCACACATTTTCCATCAATCTACTATTTCAAAATGCATGATTAGCCAACATGTGGCTTAGACAGGCTCCAGATGCACTAATTCCTTAAATATCATGTTTTAGTGTTAAGCCCCTGTTTGGTGAGGATCAAAATCAAATTTTTAGTAAATTTTGATAAAACATGATGATATGTATGGTTGAAAAGTTGTGGATCACATAAAATGTGTTGTTAAAATTAACTTTTAATTTTAGCATAAATTAAAATCCGAATTTTAATTTTTACTAAACAGGGTCCATGTTTGGTGGGTATTAAAATCAAAGTTTTAGTAGATTTTGATACAAGTTGATGAAATGTGTGATTGAAAAATTGTGAGACCCATCAAATATGTGGATAAAACTAATAGTTGACTTTAATTTAGGTTAAAATCTAGATTTTAATTCTTATCCAACATAGGCTAAATGTATAAATTCCTCGTAGAGTGGAGTGTAGCTATGTCTACGTTCAGTCTATCTTTAACTTGGGCTAATTTTATTACCTAATTTTGGCCACTTCATACGCAAGTTTTCTGCCCTAAAGAGTGAGTCGAATTCACAGGTTTCAACTCATCCAACACGAGCCGACCCGACTAGACTCGACCCGGATGAACCTCCCTTTTCCTTGGTTTTTTTTTCATAGCCTTTACAATTTTATTTACCTATTTATAGTTTAAAATGTTTATAAATACTTCCCAATGGTCTTAAAACAACAAAATTTGTTGAATTTTAGTTTTACTAAATAAGGCAATTGGTCAAGCTACTACGCATCTCACACGCCGGTAATGCCGCTCTTTCTGCTTCACACTGTAATCTCAAGCTTAATAATGTTCTTTGTACCTAATCTTTGCCATCGTTTGAACCCCTTTTTTTTTAAAAAAAATACATTCTTGAATAATGTTTTGATCTCATTCCCATCATACATTTTTCAATAAAATAATATCTGATTTTGAAATAATAAACATTGTTTCTTAATTTTGAAATGAGAACGAAATTTTCCATATATAGATTTAGGAATAGGACGAAGTTGGGCCAACAATACTTAAATGGGTATTCAACAAAGGGAAAAGTTTATGGTTCAGGGGTTTACTTTCATGAAATTAAAAATCAGGTCCCAAAATTTTAATTTACAAAACTCAGGTTTTTCTTGAATTAGTTAATTACATTTCAGAATTATTATATTAAATTAAATATTTAACTGTAATATAATAAAATCACCCCAACCCACCCCACCCCCATTACTCCGGCTACTACTCCGGTGACCGGCGACTACTCCGGCGACCGGCGACTGCTCCGATCCGGCGACTTTTTCGAGGTCACGGATCAAAAAAATTGTAGGTCATGGGTTATTTCGAGATCACAGATTTAAAATTTTATAGATCACAGATTATTTTGAGGTCACAGATCAAAAAAATTAAGGCCACAGATTCTTTTTTTAAGTTACAAATTATCAATTTCAAAGTCACAGCTCAATAGTAAGGTCACAGACACCAAAAAGAACCACAATAGCTAGGTCACAGTCACCCAAACACCCTTCCCCCATCCCAGTACATCACCACACTTTGTCACAGGTCACAGATCGACCAAATAAATAGTCACAGACACTTCGACCCATCCGCCGTACCCATCTCCCAATCACAATACACCAACAATACTTGGTCATAGGTCACGGAACGACCAAATAGTTAACAATACCTGGTCACAGAACGTCCAAATAATTGGTCACACACTTTGTCCGATCCGCCGCCAACCCTAATCCCTAAACTACCCACCAACAATATCAACCCAAACCACCACCAGATCCGCCACACACAGAGATCTGCCCCCATACCCATAGATGCATCGCTGAGCCACATACCCACCTGCAACAGATCCACCACCCATAGATGCATCGCTGAGCCACACACCCACTGCACTGTCATTTTACCACTCAAAAAAATAAATATATAAAAATAAAAAAATCTGCCGTTCAGCAGCGTGGACCTTGCTGAATCGCAGCGTCGTCATTGCCGTCGTTCAAAGAACGTCCACACGTTAACGAGCATCGCAAACGACGACGCGTCACGCGATTTAGCAACGTCTTCGTCGCGATTCAGATAGTGTCGCCGTCGAATCGTAGCTGCCAAAAATAGGGAGGAGGGGAGACGGAAGCAAGAGAGAAGAAGGAGGGGAGGGGAGGGGAGGGGAGGGAGAGGCGGGGGGTGGTGGCCGGGCTGGTGTAGGCGGCGGTGAGAGATGGGAGAGATGAAATGAGATGAATTAGGGTTTTATATTTAAATAAAGTTGGTGGAGGTAGGTATATATTTAATTTAATTTAAAAATATTATTATTAATATCAATTGTGTTAAAACCTGATTTTGATTAAATAAAGTAAAAACCTGATTTTTTAAAAGTCAAAACTAAACAGCTTGTTTAGTGTAATTTCCTCACCCTTACATAAGTGACCTTAATTATTTAAGGACAACTTACAAAAATATCCTTAAAATTGAAAGTCTTTTGAAAAATCGCATGAAAAGTATTTGAAAGTAAAAATACTTTGTAAAATTAATTATCATTTTTAAATATAAAAAGTAACGCACTGTCGCTTTTTTATTAAAACATACAATGTCAATTTTATTAAAATGTGATGTTTGTCACTCAAAAAAGTAACTAAAATTTCAAGAAAGAAAAAAAAAAAAAAAAATTAGTACGAAATTAAATGTCACTTAAAAAGTGAATTTTTATTACATTTTCATTAAAAAAGTAATGTTTGTCACTCAAAAAAATAACAAATATTTCAAAAAAGTGATAAAAAAAATGACACACACTAAAAAAGTGGCAGAAATTCAAAAAAATTGACACTAAAAAATTGATAAAATTCAAAAAGTGGCAAACACTAAAAGAAGTGAAAAAAATTCAAAAAAAATGATAAAAACTGAAAAAAGAGACTAAAATAAAAAAAATCGATAAACAATAAAAATGTGATAAAAATTTTAAAAAGTGACAAAACACACCAATTAAAATATTGGAATATATTCAATAAAATGACAGATATTAAAGAAAATAACAATTTTAAAAAAAGTGACAAAATTTCAAACAACTAATCAACACTAAAAAAAGTGATAAAAATTCAAAAAGTGTCCACCATTTAAAACATTGAAATTAGTGCAATGAAATGACATAAATAATAATAAAAAAAGACAATTACCAATTAAAACGACAAACATCTTTAAGTTAATTCACCATCACCATCATCTACTAACTCAGCCAACATATTGACCTCCACGAACCTTGTTAGTGAATTTTTGTTGCGAGACCACTTCCTAATTATATAAAAATATCCCATTAGCAAAAATTCCAGCAGCAGAAGATAAGCGACTATTGGGTTTTCCATAAAACTGCATTTCTTCACACTTATCACCGGTATTACATTCAAACAATGGACTCTTTTTTTTACCATACTACTTATTTCAAGTCTTTTTTTCCATATTCTTTACTCTTTTTAGGTGAGTTCTCACCAAACCCTTTAAGAGATGTTAGAATAAATCAGCTGATAGCAACGAATAGGAGCAACTGAATGGTGCACCAGTACACTTCCTTATTTTCAGGAATGGAGAAGGAATTTGTTAGCTAGATAGTACAATCTGTTTTGCATTGCTGTTAGCTCAATTCTAGAACTTTCCTAGCTACCAAGACTTGTATATATTCATGTAATATTGTTGATTAATTATTGAGCAAATTCAGCATCACATCCTTCTAAAATTTCTAATTTGGTATCAGAGCCAACAATGGCCAATACTGGATCCGGAAACCAATCTGAGTTCAACACTACATCAACCTCTCAGTTCGCTGTCGGCCAGAATCCTTCGTTTGGGATGAATATTACACAAACACCTGCAGTCAAGCTTGACAGGAACAATTTCCTTTTATGGAAAAACATGATAATGCCCATAGTTAAAGGGCACAATCTTGAAGAATACTTGATGGGGACAAGGGAGTGTCCACCTGAATTTCTAGCCACTCAAACAATCGTTGGTCAGGGAGAGGCTGTTGAAATGACTAAAAATCCTGAGTTCGTTAAGTGGGGTTCAGCTGATCAACTCCTCATGGGCTGGTTGTATTCATCCATGACACCGGAGATAACCATGAAGGTAGTGGGCTATGCAAGCTCGAACAAACTCTAGATAGCTGTAGAGGAAAGCTTTGGGATATTAAACAGATCACAAGTGATGTTTCTCGTGAGTGAACTGCAAAGAATCATAAAAGGATCCATGACAATGGATCAATACCTAACTGCCATCAAGTAATTGGCAGACAATTTGGAGATAGCTGGAAAAATAATTGATCAAGGAGACCTGATTACACAGGTTCTATCAGGACTTGACGAGGAATATACGCCTATTGTAGTTCAGATAAATGGCAGGGAGACCATAACCTGGCATGAGCTCTCCTCAATACTCATGACTTTTGAAAGTCGACTTGAGCACTTGAACCAGGTTAAGAATAATTTTTCATCACTTATTGTCAATCAAACGAGTGTCCAATTGGCACATAGAGCTAGTCAAGGATTTGGCAGAAGCTTTAGAGGACATAACAGTGGAAGATCACCAACTTTCAGAGGTAGAACTAGAGGAAGAGGTAGAACCAGCAGAGAAAATGAAATCAGGGGACCATGTCAAATTTGAGGTTTAAGCAACCATTCAGCAAGCTGGTGCTACAATAGGTATGATGAGAGGTATATGGAGAGTAAACCAACTAATTCTGGCCAACAGAATATCAATCAATCACCTTCAGCCTATGTAGCAATGCCAAGAATTCTTGATGATCCAGCATGGTTTGTAGATTCTGGCGCGAGCAATCATGTGAAAATGGATAAAGGTAACATGAATACTGTGAAACATTACGAAGGTAAGGAAAAATTACTTGTTGGTAATGGAGATATGCTTCAAATTGCACACACTGGAAATGGAAAAATCTGCACTATGAGTAATAAGACATTAGATCTAAACAGATTGCTGCATGTTCCTTCAATAAAAAAGAACATAATTAGTGTCTCTCAACTCTGTGATGATAACAGTGTGTTTGTAGAATTTTATTCTAACAATTGTGTTGTGAAGGACCTACAAACGAGGAGGATCCTACTGCAAGGAGTGCTTAAGGATGGGTTATACCAACTGCAGTTGCCAGACTTCAAACCAGCAAGAACCATTTTCGAGTCAAACCACCGAAATAACTATCACTGTCTCACAGCCAGTTCTGGTAATGATCAACTGTCTTTAGTTAAGCTAATTTCAGAGTCTGAGTTTGATATCTGGCATAAGAGATTAGGGCATCCTTCAAACTATGTTATGAGTCGAGTTCTAAAGTCATGTAATAAGAGTGTCAAAGCTAATGAAATCTTTGTTTTCTGTGAATCTTGCAAGCTTGGTAAATCACATGCCCTTCCATTTGCCACTTCATCCTCACATGCATTAAAACCTCTAGATCTTGTTCAAACTGATGTATGGGGGGCCTGCCCCCTTAAATTCTACCACTAGGTATAGATATTATATAATCTTTATTAATGATCATAGTAGGTTTACATGGATTTACCCAATGAAGCATAAATCTGAAGCTCTGTTCACCTTCACTCATTTCAAAAATTAGATAGAAAACAAGCTAGATAGGAAGATGAAATGCCTCCAATCTAACTGGGGTGGGGAATTCAAGAACTTCAGTAAGATAGCACTTGACCGAAAGAGATGAATCACACGGGCAAGAGGGAACAGGCTTCAAGCAAACATTTTTTTCAAGTATAGCGCGAAGAGAGCATAGGAATTCATGCATTCCTGTCCTCATACCTATGCTCAAAATGGAAGAGCTAAACGTAAGCACAGACACATCACAGAGACTGGTTTATGTCTCCTTGCTCAGGCTCAAATGCCCCTTCATTACTAGTCGGAGTCCTTTAAGACTGCCACTTACTTGCTCAATAGAATGCCTACGCCAATTTTGCATCACAATTCGCCTTTTCAAACCTTATTCAACAAACTTTTTGACCATAAACACCTTAGAACCTTTAGGTGTGCCTGTTTTCCATGTCTTCGACCTTATCAGAAACACAAATTCAGTTTTCCCTCACAAAAATGTGTTTACCTAGGCTATGGTGATTCTCATAAGGGTTATAAATGTCTAAGCCCAAGTGGTAGAATATATATTTCCAGACATATAGTATTTAATGAACAAGATTTTCCTTTTAAGTCAGGTTTCCTAAACAAAAAATTCAATCTCAAGTCAGTGGTACCACAGTTAACTATTTCTCCTTCATTGACCACAATCAGCTTTCTATTCCTCAAATGGCAACTGCTACTTCTACAGCCCATTCTGAAGGCACTGTTGCAGCAGATTTCACTGATGGAGAGGCTAGAAGAGATGCTATAATTGAACATCATGATGAATTGAATCATGAACCAATGGCAGAAAGTGAAACTTCAGAAAATCTGGAGACCAGAATTGACACTCAAAATGTGGCAGAAGAAATAATGTTATCGGATAGGAACATGGGTCAAAACCTTGGACATCAGATAGTGGTGTCAATGGGCCAGCCGAGCCGGCTCGGCCCATTGTCGCACGAGCTCGGCTCGTGCTTGCATGAGCCGAGCTCGTGGCTCGTCGGCAACGAGCCGAGCTTGAGCTCGGCTCGTTGCCTTTTGGGCGAGCTCGGCTCGTGCCCGAGCTCGCCTAAAGCGAGCGGCTCGGCTTGCCTTTTTTTTTATTTTAAATAACGCTACTAGTACTACAAGTCTATTTTTTTTAAATATATATTTTTCAAAACATTTATCGGGGCTCGTCAAAACATTTATAATTTTTAAAATAGTAAATATACATTTATTTAAAAAAAAAAGATAAACCCTCCTCCTTTATCCGGGTTTGGGACCGGCTACTTCAATTTCGTGTAGTCGGAGTTAAAATTGTACACGAAAAACTTTTTACGTGTACAATTTTTTTTAAAAATTATAAATGTATGAAAATAAAATTTTGTAATGAATGTATTGAAATTAAATATCACTTACTTGATTACATGCAATTTCGGCATATTTATGTTGAATTCGATAATTAGCGTCTTCTCAATCCTTCACGCACATTAACGCTTCCAAAATATCTTCTTTTAGTCGACTTCGAATATCAGAGAGAACCCTCTTCCCGCACTAGTGCTGCATCTCCGAAGCTACGAGGAGGTGTTAGTAGATCTTTTGCAATTGCAGAAATAATTGGCCATCGACGTTCATTATTTCGCCAGAATTCGATTACATCTTCTGAACTTTTCTTAACTGATTTGTTACTAGGTATAGTATAACGAAAGTAATCAATTAATTCAAATGACAACGCATTTGGACTACTACTCGAAATTTGAGTACATGCAGTGGAACACATACTTCTACTACTAGAGGAACCATATGCATATGCAGTTGAATCATATCTAATTGAGTCTATGTTTTCTAATAAATTAATTACTTGAGCTATTGCCATCGTTTATATTAGTGGGAGGAAGAGTAGGTACACGAGTAACTTGTGTACCTATTCTTGAAGCATATAATTCATACATTTCAGTTAACGTTTGTTCCAAATTCCTATAAGTAATAAGCATATTAAAAGTTAAAGCATTTGAAATTTGGTCAATTATAAATTTAGTACCCGATAAATTATATCGGGGGTCCATGACGCACGCTAAAGGAAATAACATAGGTAATTCTTCCCAATATTTTCTAAATTTTAATTCCATAGCATATATAACCGCATGAAAATTAGGGTCATTTTGATATCTATTAAAAGCCCTACCAGTTATATAAAGACGTTCAAGAACCATGCAACTAGTTGGATAATAAACACCAGACAATATATTCGTAGACGTATAAAAACTTTCCAAAAATTTCTTAATTTTAAAAACTGTATTCCAATCGGATTCATTTAAGATATCATCGTCTTCGTCTCTAATATGCCTACTGTTATAAAATTCAGTGATAAACGGTTCAAAACCATCACAGGATTTTAATAATAAGTAAGTTGAATTCCACCTATGACCTACATCAGTAATAAAAGTTTTTGTATTAGAGTTTCCAGCTTGTTCACAAAATTCTTCAAATGCTTGTTTTCTACTAGGTGTAATCGTGATATACGTAAGTGCATTCCTAATTCGAATAATTTCGTCATTCACATGTTTTAAACCGTCTTGTACAATTAAATTAAAAATATGGCACACACATCGAATATGGAATAAATAACCAACAAAATCGGGTTGAAGTACTCTATGCAATTTATCGATAACTACTTTATTTACAGAAGTATTGTCAAAAGTAAAAGAACGAATTTTACTCTCGCATTTATATTCTTTAATTATTAACATAATTGCATTAAATATAGTGTTAGCATTATGAGGATACTCAACAATTTTAAAAGCAATAATTTTTTTATGCATAACCCAAAGTGGGTCTATATAATGTGCAGTTGCAGCTATATAACCTCTCTTATTAATCTCTTCCCATAAATCCGAAATTAAAGATATTACACCCCCGTATTTTTCTAAATCCCCAATCAATAATTGCTTTGCATTAAGAAAATATTCAATTGTATTAGAACGAAGAGTATTTCGACTTACCCCAACGTACCTTGGTTGAAGATATTGTTTGACGTAGTTTACGAAATGTTTGTTGTCCACTATTGCTAGTGGCAGCTCAGCTGCGGCAACGAACTTCACCATTCCCTTTCGTGCTTCCTCCTCCGAATACATCCACGTAGAAAGTGGCGCAGTAGTAGCACCGGCTCTACTAGTACCAAACTGTAGTTGCGTTTGTCCACGTTCAAGAAGCCTATGTTTGGCCGCACATGCTTTGTAATGACGGTTGAGGTGAGTGGTTCCAATGCCTTTTGCCATGCCAGTCGTTGTTGACAGTATTTACATACTGCTTTCGTTTCTGGAAGTCCATCGATCACAATGACCGTTGTTAACCAATTTGAAATGGTCCCAACATTTTGCCTGCTTCTTCCCCTTTCTCTTCCCTCTTGCATCGGGAATATTTAATGCAGGTTCTTTATCTTGTTCTAAATCAATAGGAACACTAGGATCAATATCAACGTCATCCAAATCAATTGGATCGGCTTCACTAACGTCAAAATCTTCAATGTCTTCTGGAATTGGTAGTTCGTTGAGACTGGCAAATTCATTCCCAAATTGATTTTGGGCAGGTGTTTCGCCTTCCATACCGAACAAGTTTTCAACAAATGCTCGTGGATCCATTTGTGAATTATTGAAATAGAATGTAGAAATGAGAAGTGAATGAAGATTATGTACTAGTGGTTAGTGTATAAAATGAGTTGTAAAATGAAGATAATAATGTAAAAAAGTGTAAAAGAGAATTATAGAATAAATGAATGATATTGTTGATAATAATTTGTAAATTGTAGAGTAGAGAGTATAGAATGAAAGTTTGGTGGGAAAAAAATGTTGTAATGGGTTGGGTATTTATAGGAGAAGAATTGAAGAAAAGTAGAAAAAAAAAATTTTAAAAATAAGTGACCAAACGGTCAATGATTTTTCAGTGACCGTTCTGGTCACCAAACATTTTTATTTTTATTTTTAATATTATTATTTTTTTTAAATGATGGGCTCGTCTTAGACGAGCTTGCAGGCTCGTCTCACGAGCGGCTCGGCGAGCCGCTCGTGAATAGTGACGAGCCGAGCGGGCTCGGCTCGTCTAGCCCACCAGCCCGCTCGGCTCATGCTCGGGCTCATTTTTTAACGTGCTCGGGGGCTCGTGGGCCTGAACAGTACGAGCCGAGCGGGCGAGCCGACGAGCCGCTCGGCTCATTTGACACCACTAACATCAGATGATAACTAGGGGTAAGGCTGGAATATTCAAGCCCAAAATTTATACTAGCCTAACAGTTGATGATTTGACAGTAATTGGGCCAATAAATGCTAATGAGGCACTCTCAATTGGCTGCTGGAAAAATGCTATGCAAGAAGAGTATAATGCCCTTATTAAGAATGATACATGGATACTGGTTCCACCTGATAGTGGAATGAAAATCATTGGGAACAAGTGGGTATTTAAATTGAAGCATGACTCGAATGGTAAAGTGGTAAGGTACAAGGCTAGGTTTGTTGCTAAGGGTTTTTCTCCAAATACCTGGTGTTGATTTTAGTGAGACCTTCAACCCTGTCATTAAGGCTTCAACTCTAAAGATTATTCTAACACTGGCTGTGGCTAAAGACTGACAGATCAGGCAAGTTGACATAAATAATGCCTTCTTAAATGGTAGCTTAAATGAGGTTGTTTACATGAATCAACCACAAGGTTTTATTGATGAGAAATGTCCTCGCTATGTCTGTAAACTAAAAAAGGCTTTCTGTGGTTTGAGACAAACCCCAAGAGCTCGGAATGATAAGCTGAAGAATACATTGATGGAGTGGAATTTCAGACAATCAAAGGCAGAGAACTCCTTATTTTTCTTGGCAAAAGGAATTGATATATTGTTTGCCCTGATATACGTAGATGATATAGTCATAACTGGGAACAATGATCAGCAATTGCAAGAGCTCATTGACAGATTGAACTTCACCTTTGCACTTAAAGACATGGGGAAGCTAAAGCAATATCTAAGAATTGAGGTTCAAAGAAATTCAACTGGCCTGCATCTGAAGCAAACTAGATATGCAATTGAGTTGATAAAGAGATTTGGCTATGAAGACTTGAAGCCCAGCCTAACCCCTATGGCAGTAGGGAAACTGGTTTCCAAAACTGAAGGACAAACAATGAAAGACCCCATTCTTTACAGAAGTGCCATAGGAGGCCTTCAATATCTCATCCATACTAGGCCGGACTTAACCTACTCTGCTAACAGGTTAAGCCAATTCCTTCAAACACCAACTGACACTCATTGGAAGCTATTCAAGAGGGTGCTTAGATACCTGAAGGGGACCTTGAATCATGGGATAACTGTACAAAAGAATGACAGTCTTCATATTACTGCATTCACTGATTCTGACTGGGCTTCTTGCCCAGATGATAGGCGATCAACTGCAGGATACTGTGTATATATTGGAGACAACCTGGTGTCGTGGTGCTCTAAACAGCAACATGTGGTTTCCAGGTCTAGCATGGAGGTGGAATATAGAGCTTTAGCTCATTGTGCTGCAGAAATAACTTGGATTTAGTCCTTATTGGAAAAATTGGGAATTCCACAGCAGTCGACTCCAATTATTTGGTGTGATAGTCTAAGTTCAAGTGCCTTAGCCTCCAATCCCGTATATCATGCTCGCACAAAACATATAGAATTGGATGCTCATTTTGTAAGAGACAAAGTCCTAGACAATAAACTCAAAATACACTATGTTCCCTCTTCAAACCAAACGACACACATACTGGCTAAACCAGTGTCCCAATCAAGATTTCAGCTGCTTAGGGACAAGCTTGGAGTGATGGAACACACTCCACCTTGAGGAGGAGTATTAGAATAAATCAGCTGATAGCAACGGATAGGAGCAACTAAATGGTGCACCAGTATACTTCCTTATTTTCAGGAATAGAGAAGGAATTTGTTAGCTAGATAGTACAATCTGTTTTGCATTGTCGTTAGCTCAATTCTAGAACTTTCCTAGCTACCAAGACTTGTATATATTCATGTAATCTTATTGATTAATTATTGAATAATTCAGCATCATATCCTTCTTCGATTTCTAATTAGAGAAAGATTCAAAGAACGGCTGCATTCATTATTTGAAGGTCCAATCTCGTTATCATCTGAAAAGGGTGAAATATCGAAAAATTTCTTCTCGAGTTGGGAACCCAGCAGTTGCCATAAAGCTTGCAATCTCATGCTTATCATCTTCATCTCTTGGTCTCCAAAGCTCTTGGACAGTCACCTCAAGATTTGTGACCAGGTAACTAGAAATAGATTAATAAATGAGACCAATATGTGCATATTAAGCTCGTGTTCGAATCTAATTTTGAGGAGAATAGAAATTTTGGAATAGTGATTGCTGCGAGAAAATGTGGTGGAAAAGTGATGAAATTTTTTTGATTTATGTGTAATATTATTTTATTTGGAGAATGTGTGATTGAAATGAAGAATGAAAATGAGAAATTAACTGGTGTCAAACGTGGGCTAAATAGCAGCTGCAACTGTAGTTGCCATTGCAAGGCCTGCCTTTACATCAGAATTCACCCCATTTTGGTTGGTTATAACACTATTTATGTATTAACCAAAAAGTTGAAAATGAACGAAAATAAAGCAAGTTCATGCACTTGACTGGATGATCAGATAGTAAATTAGTGTATTAACCCTCTTTTGATACTCAAGTGAGTTGAATTTTCAAGGACTGGAATAAATTAATGCAAAAAAAAAAAAAAAGAAATCTGTAGGCATGTGACCTACAAACGAATCTTTCGAGATGATGAAAGGAAGAATCGTGTTATATAAAATCAAATTCATGGGTGAAATTGAGAAAAAAGCGTTACCTAATCTTGTGTAAGAATTATAGACTGACTTAGTCTGTAATTTCCTACGGGTGATTTGGGGCTTTATGGAGTTTTGGGGATTTTAACCATATTAATTACGAGATTAAAAATATTAATTAATTTTAAGATTATTATTCTAATTTTTCTATTTTGGAGGGTAGGTGGCCTAATTTTCCCACTATTTAAGCTGCTTACAATGATACAATTTTTTTTGGGCCGAGCAACACATTGCGCTATTGATATAAGGGATGAATACATAAATCCTGCTTTTACTTATACATATTTCAAAATTAATGTTAGATGTTTTAAATTTCAAAAATCAGGTTTTTATTTAAATTCATCGGTCACAAATTAAAAATTTAAAAGTCACAATTGTTTCATCGGTCACAAATCATAAAATTTTTAAGTCACACATCTTATTTTATGGTCACAAAACAACGAATTATAGGTCACAAATAACTTTTATTGGTCACAAATTAATAAATTTGTGGATCACAAAGTATTTATTGGTCACAATTCATTCTTTATTGGTCACACACCACCCAATTTAATGGTCACAATCAACAAATCCTATGTGACCACCACCAACACAACACCGCCGCCGCAAACACCCTTGCAACCACCACCGCCACAAACACCGCTGTCTGCACCAACCACTGCCGACCACCAACAACTGCCCACCTGCACAACACTACCAAACCACCAAGAACCGCCACGTGCACCACAAGATCTCAGCAACCACCACCGCCACAAACACCGCCGTCTGCACCAACCACTGCCGACCACCAACAACTGCCCACCTGCACAACACTACCAAACCACCAAGAACCGCCACCTGCACCACAAGATCTCAGCAACCACCACCGCCACAAACACCGCCGCCTGCACCAACCACCACCGACCACCAACAACTGCCACCTGCACAACACTACCAAACCATCAAGAACCGCCACCTGCACCACACGATCTCCAACAACAAAAAAAAAAGACCACCACCACACAACCGCAGCCTGCACTACATCACAACCAAAAAACCCCCCAACACCACCACCGTCCCATACCGGACCACAGCCCAAAAAAAAAAAAACCAAATCACCACCACAGCCGCACGCACACCCCACTGTGTGCGAATGATTATTATCGACGAAGCCTTGTATCGGTGGGGCCACCGCTGTCGAGCTTCTTCATCAGCAACCAGCTCTCCAACAAACCGACAAGCACCTTCCTCTTCATCTTCCTCGACCGACCTTTCTGCTTCACATCCGAATCAAGCAGTTTCGATGTATTCTCACTGTTCCCATTCTCCAACACTTCCCCGACTCCCACTTCTCCTATGATAACTCCACCATACCGGACCACAGCCCCAAAAAAAAAAACCAAATCACCACCACGACGTCCCGACCAAGGCAGATCTGGTTTTCAGATCCAGTGGTGGTGGGTTCTTGAGACACCACCACCGCACCCAACCGCCGACGAGAGAGAGCCTGGTGGTGACGGTGGCGAGACTGCCCCAACTGCCTGCGAGAGAACAAGGAAAGGGAGATGGGGGAGGAGATGAGACGATGCCTCAATGTCGATTCAAGGTTTGACAATGGCGAGGTAGTGGAGATATGGGTGAAGAACAGCAAGGGAGGAATGGGCGAGAGAAGACGGCGGCGTCGTGGTGGTGTCGCAGAGAGAGACGGGAGGAAGAAGGTTATGGGTTAATGGTTTTAGGGTTTGAGATAGATATAAATTAATTTATTGTAAAAAAAAATTAAATTTTTTTTTAATTATTAATTAAAACCTGATTTTTGAAAAGTGGAACTTGAATCAGGATTTATGAAAATGGAAATTTAAAAGTAGGTGTAGGTGTAATTTCCTCTTGATATAATTAATCCAACCTGTTTTAACGTTATCCTCCAAATTTATTGAGTATCAAAATCCAACATCTATATTTAATTATTTATGTATACATATAAAACCTTCTATAGTAGACAAGCCTCTAAAAATCCACTTTCTAAATTTAACCCCCTTCAACATCATATCAATTAAAGGACAAAACATTCTTTCCCTAATAAATTGTCATTATAATTTTCACAAATCTTATAATATTATAAACTTATTGATTATATTTGTCAGCGAGAAAAATTCACTTGTCAATCTTTAGGAGAAAAAACAATCCATCTTGCACGTTTAGTCGAGGCAAAAAATTGCATGAAAATTAAACACAGAATTGTTGAGATTTTTTAATACAGAACTATTCTTTTTTTTCACAGTACGCACACTTAGCACAAGGACTTGAGTTTATTCTTTATATAACCACTGGCAATACTATGCCCAGATTTGAAGTCCACTTAGTAATTATATTTAGCTTTGTAATTCTTCCAGAGCTGATCTACAGTCTTGCCCAGAAGCTCAACAAAGTATTGATCACTGTAACCATTTCTCATCTTCTTGTTAAGTTGTGCTACAAACCCAGTTTTGAGACTGTTGCAGTAATCCAAGAAGAATGCAGTCACGTCGTAACCTTGATCCCACCTGTCTCCTTGCCCGGGTTTCACCCAATGACTTGGTGCATAGCAAGCCTTGAGCCTTACATAATCAGCTATACCTGTTGCAGTTGTAAAATTTATCATTTAGACAAGAGGGTTCAGTAGCTTAAATTTTAGATGAAATGATACAAGAATACCTTCTACGAGCCCTCCAGGAGCTTGACCATTTCCATCCCATTGCCAGATGTGAGTCATTTCATGATACAAAACTCCAGTGATCTCTTTTCTCACATCACCAGAGTAACCTTGTATGTATCTTGCACTGACGTGAATCTCGTTGTTGATGGCGTATGCAACTCCGTCCATATCATCAATGAATAAACTTACTCTCTGAACATTTTTCCGGTCAGCCGGAGAACTGAACTGTTGGAAGATTCTCCATATGAAACGCTTAGATAGGTACAGTGTTTCGGTGGTGTATTGAACTCCAATGTCACTAATGAATCGAGCACCGCCAGGAGTGTTTGCAGCAGTGTTGGTGATTGTGTAGTCCACTGCATGGATTCCTTGGATAGCTGCTAGAATTGCCAAGAAAGAGAGACAGTATATTCTTGAATTAGCCATGGTTTTATGCATGCTGTTAGGAACACTGCTATTTATACTTTGGATATATAGATGAAGAAGAGTTGGTCGAATAATTTTCATAAATAAGTGGGAATCAAATTGAAGTTTAAAAATATGATGAATTGATTCTGGCAGTGGCGCACTGCTGGCAGCCGCCAATGGATATTGTAGCCCTTTTTGACAAAGTCACCCATTTACTTAGCGCACTGCGCTTCTTTACAATGCACACAATATTTTAATTACAATTAAATTAATTAATCTTTGTTCATTGTAAGGGTTATATCCTTAACTTTTTCACCGTTGAATTCTTGTGTTTAACATTTTATTAATTAGTAAGTCAGGTACTTGGATAATGATTTATATCAAAATATTCTATTTTCATGTTTCAAAATGAGGGAAAAATATATTTTCGTACTTTTATTTATTTATTTTTAAAAATATGATGAAAAAAATAAGTTATTTTACACTTTTTCAACGGACTTTTGAACATAAAACTGCTATCAAATACAAAATGTGTTAATTAATAAAAAGTTTAAAGTTAAAAATGACATGAAAAATCATTAGGAACATAGGTAATGTAATAAGCAAGGACTAAAAATTTTAAGTGCAATTAAAATGTGATGCAAGAAATAAAAATTGCGATGTTAATATAATTGCCCTTAATGAATATGGGGATAATGTTTAGCCATGTTTTAGATGAAAATCAAATTTTTAATAAATTTTGATAAAAGATAATGAAATGTGTGGTTGAGAAAATGTGAATTCAATAAAATGCATGATTAAATATTTTATTATTATTATTATTTAAATTATAATTCAATTTTTTAGCTGAATTAAATCGGGGTTAATCGGATTCAAGTTGACTTAATTGGCGTATAAGAAATGTGATGAAACTGAACTACAATCTATTTAATTATTTAACTAAATTAACTAAATAAGTTATTTTGGAACATTAATGAACTCTCAAATAATAAATCCCACTACATTTTTCTATCTTATAAATGAATCCAAGAGTTTGGTAGTATTAATTCAGACATGAAAATTTATATCCCTATCTTGTTTAATAATCTTTCGAATATAATTAAACATATCCTCACATATGATCTAAAATATCCCCAGTCTGGATGCGAACGTATGAATATGCATTAAATCACAAGAACATTCAATAGGATCATGCAAAGCATAGAAAATTATTCCTAATGTTATTAGGCTTTATAATGATTGTGGTCGTGCGCTATCTTATCTATTCATTCTCCCAATGATAATAGAAATCATACATCTAATCAATTAGTGGCCAAATGATAGGAAAGTATTAAGATCATAATAAGTATTCAAAACCAAACAAAAATTAAGCATCTAAATCTGGAATTTTATATAAACATCACTCATAATTAATGTTTGAAAAGAAGATGGAAATAAATCTTGAAATCCCGGAATCTCTTTAATGACTCATTGTTCAATCTCCTTAAATGTCTTTTTCTTCAACCTAAACAAAGATGTATGAAAATATATGGATATGTGTGATATATATCAATAGCTTCTATAAAACTTGTAAGAAATATTTAATATATATGTATTTATGGCTACCTCCTTAGGCTGCTTCTTTTGGCATATATGTAAATTATATCACATTAGCCTCTCTTAAGCTTCTCCCTTGTACTGTAGGATTTGAGTCACAAATGTGATTTAATTAGAATAGTGCTATAGTCTTATTGACGCTAGAACAACAATTTAGATGATAACCTATGATAGATTCCATTAAATGAACAAAATTTTCTTGTATATAAATGAATCTATCATTTATTACTACATAATCACCACTTAGAGTGGCAAATAAGAACTATCCAAATTGATCAACGGATACTTATCAACAGGCGATCAACACTAGTTTAGATGACATTGAGATCACTGCAATATGATATTACATAAAGAAGTTGAGATTTTTTTTTTATTATTATTTTTTTTTTGATTCATTGAATAAAATGGTAATTATCATACTATCTCTTAAGTCTGTGTTTATCACTCGAGATGATACATAACATCATTCAAAAAAAATTAATTTTCGCAAAATCGTTCTAAAAAATTAATTATGTATGTGGATTCATAATCTTTCTACTTTTTAATATGGTTGAACATCCAATACACTGCTTTAAAGGTGCTGATAATAATTAGAGAAGGACTAGCTAGACATGCCTACCCGTCCATTATGTGCCATATCTACTTCCCACCTTCACAAATTTTTTTCGCATTTGATGTGACAATAAACTCATATTTCATTTATTTTTACTATTTATTCTCAATTCAACGTGTTAAATATGTACTTGAAAATTAATCCTCTCAGTACTCAAGTACATATTTAATAACATTTGTGACTCCTTGTAACTCCTTTTTTCAATATTACTAGTTTTAGCATGTGCGATGCACGAATTTTGTTATTTTTAAGGTTATGTTAGCGTTGTATATGAAGTCAATGAAAAAGTGTTTATTTTGTTTTCCATTAGGTGTTATACTTTTAGCAAAACTTTATGCATATAAAACTTATAACTATTGGAAAAAATATATAGTATAATGAAGTATAGAAATAGATACAACCACAAAAAATATATGTTTGTAAGTGTGAAAATGAGTATACAGAGAGACTTACAATTGTTGACTCAAACTGAAATAATACCATGCAGATTTAAGCGTAAATATAAATATAAATAAATAAATATATATATATATATATATATATATATATATAAATATATATAAAAAATATTTGTCTTAATCATTAGTTACATTAAATTTAAAACACTTGAAATGATGATGAGTGACAAAAATAATATTAAGAGATTTGATTCAAATCTTATTTTCTATACTTTGCGTTTGAAGGTATCTCTATTCTTTTTTAAAAAAAGACAGGGCATAGGTGATTAGGTGTTGATGTCATGTTAAAGAGATAATGAAATTCAACATAACCCTAATTTTTCTACCTATTGAGGTAAGGTAATATGTCACATTCATCTTGTGTTCATAGAATCTCTAATTACATATATTAGTTGCACCAGTATTTCATTTCTTTACCAAGACCCTATGCACGTATGTAGTAAAGATTAATTAATTAATGATAATACAATGCATAATTTAGGACAAATCAAGGGTCTCTATTAGTAATAAAACCACAACACAACGAAAAATTCAATCATAGAGGAAAAAAGAATGACAAACGATCACATAATTTCTTAAATTCCGTCGAATATCTTTTCAACATGTTCTAATGATACTGCACATTAAATCGATTTTTAAAAAAAACTAAAATAATCCACTTTATAAAAGATGTTTGTCTATCAGCATTACATGGTGTAGGAAGATTTTTCTGAAAATAATTGAGTTCATTCAATATCCATTTTGACGCCATAAATTTACCCTTTTCAATTGTAAAAACTGAAGAAAAATGAAATTGAGAGAAATTGGTGTGAGTATGGAGGTTGAGGGTGGGGTGAGGTAGAAAAGAAAAATGAACGATTATGATTTTACGCTTAATAATTAAATAATTCAAACTTAATCGACAATATATTTATTATTATCACATTTTAAATTTTAAAAAAAAATTAAATCGATCCAAATGGATATTCATACCGTGAAATATTGAATCAAACGAAAAATTGTAGGAAAATAAAGTTCGAATATTTATTATTATCACATTTTAATTTTTTTAAAAAAATTAAATCGATCGAAATGAATATTCATATCATAAAATATCAAATCAAACAAAAAATTGTTGGAAAATAAAATTCGAAAAATGGACATTGGAATGATGTTGGGATTGGAAAGCAACATAAACAATCACGACTTTACGTTTCACAATTAATGTAAAATTATTTTTGATATTTAAAATTTATCAATCATATATTTATCATGGCCGCACTTCAACATTTTCAATAAATTTTAAATCTCTTAAAACGGATGTTTGTAACTCAAAATACTGAATAAAAAAAATCAACTTAGACGGCTTAGCCGAGCCGAGCTATAAAGCCATAAATACTTAATCAAATATTCATATTTCGTGAAATATCGAATCAAATGAAAAATTGCAGAAACATAAAGTTCGAAAAAAAGACATTGGAATGAGGTTGGAATTGAAAAGAAATATAAACAATCACGACTTTACGTTTCACAATTAATATAAAATTATTTTTGATATTCAAAATCTATCGATCATATATTTATCATAGTCGCACTTCAACATTTTCAATAAATTTTAAATCGCTTAAAACGGATATTTGTAACTTAAAATACGAATTAAACGTTTAAAAAAAAAACCCAGAAACAGGTTAGTCGACCCGAGCCGTCAAGCCATTTGGCTTGGCTCGGCTCGGCTCGGCTCGACTCGGCTCGCGAACAGTAACTAAAATCAGCCTCTTTTATATTTAGTTAGAAATATTGAACTAGGAATCATTAAACTTATATTGTAGGGTTTGGGAGTACTTCTTTCTGCAATTAATACCACAATCACTTTTAGAAGTAGCCAAGTTGTAACAGCATTTTCATTTAGATGGTGTTTTGTGGAGATTAAAATTAGATTTTTAGTAGATTACTTGTGACATAAATTTTTAAAATGTGTGGTTGAAAAATTGTGGAACTCATGAAAGATGTGGTTAATATTAATTGTTTGACTTTAACTTTGATTAAAATCAGATTTTAATATGGACCAAACATGGGCTTAATTAGTCTCTTAATGGTGACTCCCGTGTACACGACCCTCACAAGAGGGGGGCCCACAATTATTTTAATCACCGTGTTGTGGGTCCCCCTCTTGTTGTGGGGGTGTCAACTTTCGTGTACGTGAAGCAAAGCTCTTTTGAATAAGCAATTCTAGTGGTCGCTTAATGCTAAAGTCATCAGTTGCTCTGGACCGTTGATCATCATCTCAGATCAACATTGAAAGAGTAGGGAATAAATACCATAAGAGTAATTTTTTGTATTTGATTAAGGGGTTAAACCACCTGGTGGCCGCTAGAAATCTTGCTTTTCAGCAAAAATTCATGTTAGCGACTCGAACTTTATTTCATGTTGGACAGTTTAATATCAGCCTATGTTTGGCTGACGTTTTTATATATTCAAACTTTTTTTATCCATACATTCTGAAGTATCCATCATGTTAGCTCTTTCATAGTAGCAAGCAATTTTTGTATTTGAATTTGCTTGAATGTAAATGCATCTAAAAAAAGAAAGGCATCTGACATAAAATGCAAACAATAGACTTCCAAAGTTCCAAAAGCACAAAAAATTAACAGACAGCAATATTGATATGTTCTGTAAAGACCTCCAAAATTTCTCCCTCTACCCAGAAAATGGACTGAAAAAACTTTCAGCTAACTTCCCAATACTCTTGATTCTCCTCCTATATATACACTATTTGCACAAACATTTCACAACACTAATTCACATATTTCACCATTCATTCCTTTTCACTTTTACCATGACTTTTAACTCCATATTTCCATTCATTTTCCAGTAAACATCTACTAATAAATAAACTGAGAATTACGACCATAAAGGATCTCCACAACCAACCCAAAATTAATTGTTTTCTTGTATTGTCGAAAGGGCAAAATATTCGGCAAAAAACCTTGACCATGTCCAACCCGGAGAGAGAGAGAGAGTTGAAGAGACAAGTCATTAGTTTGACAAAAGATTGTTCACCATGGCAGATGACCAGAAATCAGCACCATTGGAGTCTGCTATATGTAGGGTTAACTCAACAGGAACCAGACACAGCCCTTTGCTCCTTAGATCTTTTCTTGTTTCAGTTACACTCTTCCCCGTTATTTCTTTGTCCTCCTGCATGTCCAAATCTATTGTCAGCGTACAAGGTGGAAAATTTTGGCTACTTACAATTTTTTTAGTAGAATATACAAATACTAGTGTCTTCTTGTGTTTTTTTTTTCCCATGAAACACAATGCAATGATCGTTGAAATAAGAAAGGATTGAGAAATTTTTTTCTCACTAGAATTATATTCTGCAACATTAATGTGAAAAGATAAACTCGGAATCGGAAATCAAATTCAATTCACACAAGACTCTATTTCAACATCCTACAAAAATTTTAGGTAACCTCTGAAAAATTCCATTTTACAAATTTAAACACAGCCATTTATACTTGTTCAAAACATCATAAGTGGCACTGGAAGCCTCTCTAGTAGGTGGTGTTTTAGATTTCCAATCTCAAGCTCAAAAATTATGAACTATATATTGAAGGATCAATCTATTGAAAATTTCTCTCTGTAACTCAATGACCTTTTATTTAAAAAATATGATTTGTACCTCCTATAATTTTGGACTTTTTTTCTCAAAATTACTAATTTCAAGATTCTAGTTAATAATCACGTAAAATGAAATGAAAAGTATTGTATAAATTGAAAAATATTCTAATTAATTTCAATTCATTTTATATCATCGAAAGTCTGCTATGTATATAAATTCATAAATAAAATTTATTAATGATGGCAAAACTTGATCCTACAACCTTGTTGCTCCAATGTTGTTCCTATACCATGCTGAACAACTTCGTTACAAAGAAGTAAAATTCTTGTCTATTACCACTAGGGATGTCAATGGGTCGGGCGGGCTAACTCGAGCTCACCCACGACCCCTATATATTTGAAATGTGACCAAACGGTCACATTTTTATGAGCCGCTTGTCCCGGCTCGCCCAAATTTCTTTGGGCCATGCTCACGCAACAAGACCGAGCAGCCCATGAGCCAAGCCCAGACCAGCCGAGAGGTCAAGCCGACTAGCCGCTCGGCCCAATGGCCACACCTATCAATTATACTGTTCATTCCAATCTACAGTATACTAGGCTGTACTGCCTGTACAATACATGATCCAAGTTGTTGGACAGAGGCCTAATAGCTAGACAGGTCTCAGGTGCTGAGATATGCATATTTGAGTTTATTAAAGTGTGACGAGAAATACTTACAGGCAGAGAGTGAATGTATGGAGAACACAGAACTTGAACTTGATCCTGCAGAAACCTGATATAACCCATTGCTTCATGAAGTACTGAAGCTGTATCTGTCTGCACCATTATACATTTACACTATAAAATTATAAATCCAGATATATCTCCATATATATAAACATGATTTTAATATGTGCAGAGAGAAATTTTAAAAAATTAATTAAATGAAATAAATATTTGCAAAGTGATCAAATGAAAATCAAACCTTGCCAAAGGGTGATACAAGTTGCTGCAATGCCGTGATTCTTTCACCAAGCTTCTCTTTCTTCACCTAGATTTAACCCAAACGTGTAAAATATTAAGCATTTGGCAACATCGATCTGCTAATGAATCTAAAAGTTTAAGCAACATATATAATGCATTTATTTATTTAGAAATTTAGCATTCCCTCACATGCAATTCCTAGTCTTCACTGACCTTTGCATGGCCGGTGACCACCGATGAGTTTTCCGACTTTGTTTTCTTACAGTATTTCTGAGATCCTGCCGTAGCTTCGGTATTAACTCCGGAGTTCAGATTAGATTCTCCACACCCCGGCCCATTTCTCTTCTTAGATTTTGGCAGTGTATTCGTATCGCTGATGTAATTTGTTGAAGAAGTCGAGGATGAATCACTGCATGTAACTCCAGATTTTTCAGCCGTTTTAATAGAATTCTCCACCATCTTCAAATCACATTCTTTGCCATAGTCTCCCAAACACAGCATTTTCGGAGGATTATCACATGAAAAAAATGAATTAAAATTGAAACCTTCGTCCTCAAACCCATCCATACCCGTACCCGCCATTGTCGCAGACAGAAGCTCGTGTATATTTGTAGTGGATGGGGTGAGGTGGGGTGGGGTATAGGGTAGAAGAAGAAATGAAGAATGGGGTTTTATGGGAGTAAACAACGGAAGCTTTAGCTTCTCGTTTTGAGTCAGAGACTAGGCCAGTTTAAGCTACGTGTTGTCTTGTGCTGTTCTGTGCTGTTCAAATTCAATACATTTTCTCTCTATATGTATAGATTTCTCTTTCTATATCTATATATCTTGGAATGGAGTTACTGAGAGATAGGCTTTGGTTTTGTCATCACAGTCAAGTCTTCAAAACCCACCACCATAACCGAGAAAACCGTGCTTTATCAGTCCAAAGTAAGAGACGGTTCGGACCCCTACACAACTGTTATAATTTCTTCGAAATTATATAGTACTACGACAAATTGTTAAATTACGGAAAATATTATAATTTTCTTCCATGGACTCCTCTTAACCTGAGCTTGTCGAGTTAGTTGGACAACAATGTAAACTAGCATTTTTACCCCAACATGCCATTGAAATGCAATTTTAACCAAGTGTTACATAATATGACTTACAAGTTGAATGAGTTGAACTAACAATTAGTCTTGTTGATGCTCATATTGTAGCAAGAAAAGAAAAATATTGCGTCTTAAGGGACCAAGGCATAGATCCTAGGATTAATCGTCGAAAGTGAACACCTGAGTATTAGAAAAAAAATTAATTAGAAAGAAAACCCTTTGTCACGTAATAAATGACGCCAATTTGCTCTACTTATGTCATGAATCCCTCTTCACAATTTTCATTAATGGTTTAGGTGACATAGACCCACTCATTTATTGTTCAATTTAATAAAATACATCACCATTTTAACAATGAATAAGGATTCCCACTATCAACATAGACTAATAATAATTTGTATTAATGAAAAATAATATTGCTCAGTGTTAGGTTTTAAATTGTATTGGTTATTCTTTAAACAAAATGATTATTATAAAAAGAGTTGTAAAAGTCAAGGAGTCTTTTAGGATATTGTATAGATGAATTAGAAGTATTTGAGTTCGAGTATGGAACATGGAAAAAGAGTCGTCGGAATTATGTTAGCCTTGTCGCCCTCAAACATCCAAAATTGAATCACTGTTGCCCGTCTGTAGCTCAAGCGACACGCCTTCGCTCTCCTGGTGCTGGAGCGACGGTGTTTTTCGAGAAATCCTAGTTCGCGATTTTCAAGAGTTCTATCTATCTCATACTATCAAATACCTTTATACTATAAATACTCAAGTCCCACTTCATGAAAATGATGGTTGATCATTATTTTCTACCTTCATAACATCTTTTGGAGATCAACCAATAATTCTACATCTTGACATCAATCAACCACAAGTTGAAAAATATCAAAATTAAATAATCCAAAACACCAACATCCTAAATATAATCAAGAATGTACTTTCTCAATAACTTTCAGATGTTGCTGAAGATTGAGGGAGATTGGATCAGAAGTACAAGAATAATACAAGAACATGGTGTTCTTTGTGTTCCGTAGGAAATGAACAACTCTAGAAGCTCGGGAGCAGGTGTGAGCGAAGCACATTCCAGCGGGTCTTGGAGATTGCAGGAATTATATCAGCGAATCTAGTAGGTTTTCTAGGTTTGATCATACTATAAGTTCTTATTGTCTATAGTGAAAATTACTAGATTGATCCCAGAGTTTTTATCAAATGAAGGATTTTCTCCGTCAATAAATCTTGTGTTATTTTATGTTTTATTTACTATTGTGACAATTCAACATAGGATAAAATTGACTTGATTCACTAGATATCTAGAACAATTAAAATGTGACTTGTTACTTTGAATTAGTAATTTTAATTTCGCGTTATTCACATATTCACCACCCTCTAGATGATTCTAGGGTCGAACTTGTAACTTTCAATTGGTTTCAGAGCCCAAATTCGATTCCTCGCCCTAGTTTTTTAGGTAAGTAGTTCATTTTCTATTCCGCTATATTTTGATGGCAGTAACTACGCCTATTAGAAAGTTAGAATGAGTGTCTTTCTAAAATCGATGGATGAGCATATTTGGTTGAGCATAGTGAATGGTTGGACTACCCCTTCTAGCATTGTTAATGATGTCGTCACTCTACTTCTATAGCTAACTGGTCAAAAACTAATTTAAATGAGTGTAATTAGAATAGTAATGCTTTACATGCTTTATTTGTGGTTGTGTCACAAGAAGAATTTAGACATGTGTCTATATGTGAAGTTGTTAAAGAGGTTTGAGATACTTTACAGACCAAACACGAGGGAAATCGATCTGTTAAGAACTCTAAGTTACAGATGTTGACCACTAGGTTCGAAGAAATTAGGATGAAGGATGATGAGACCTTCGATAACTTCCATGCGAGCTTGAATGACATATTTAATTCTAGTTTCAACCTAAGTGAGAGAATTTCTGAGCCTAAGATTGTCAGAAAAATCCTTATACCTTTACTAGAAAAATCCTAAAATCACGGTTATCAAGGAGAACAATGATTTAGATACGGTTAAAATTGAAGAATTAATTAGATCTTTCTAAACTTATGAACTCACCATATCTCAATCTAAGAAGAACAAGTCTATAGCCTTGAACGCTGTTAGGGAAGAAAAGTATGACTGTACTGATACAGAGACCGTTAATGATGAGGAGATAGTTCATTTCGCTAAGAAATTTTGAAAAGTGTTGAGAAATAAGAAGAAGCCTCAAGAGAGACATAAAGGTGCTTCCAGTGATTCTAGAAAGAGATCTAAATCCGTGAGATGTTATAAGTGTCAAGGTTTGACTACTATAAAAGTGAGTGCCCTAACAGTAAGATAAATCAGGATAAAACTATGAATACAACTCATTGATATTGAGTCTAGCTCGAATAATCAAAGAGAGAGATCCACTCAAGATAAGAGTGAGAAGTTTATGGCCTTCACTGCTAGGATTAATAATGAATCTGATAAGGACAACGAGGAAGTTGAGGAAGTAGATAGTAGTGAGCATTCTAAGGAAGATTCTTAAGATGAGGAAGAAATTTGTGAGGCTTATCATCAATTATTTGAAGAGAGTCTAAAGATCAAGAAGGTGAATAAGGTCATGTTTAAAAGGTTAATGCACTTGAGTTAGAAAGAGAAAGACTTATATATGACCTCCAGGAGTCAACCAAAAGCCTTAGTAAGTTAAGATTAGTCCAAGGGAACTTAGAGGCCAAGGTTAGACAAGCGACCTTGAAAAATCTAATACTCAACTCCATTCCTTCACGAGTGGATCTCACAAACTGGACAATCTTTTAGAGTTGAACAAACTTGCTACAAAAATGGGAGGTCTAGGATATAAAAAGATGATCATAATAGGGCTAGTACTTCCAAAATCATTTTCGTCCTTGCTACTAACCAACTTATGTATGTTCCTAATTCTAAACTCAAGAACAAGAGTATTGTAGGATAGAGGCCTACTAGACAGTGTATGTCCTACCAACCTAGAAATAGCAGCGACCACATAACTTTGGACCTAAGGTTATCCCTACTTATTTCAATTGTGGTGATTTAAGACATGTAAGGCCTTGGGCTCATAAATTCCTGTATAGAAATATAAATCAGAATTTCACTAGAAATGATCAAGATTTTGATAGCCGGATTGACTTTTTAACTATCAAGTGAGTCAATTGACTGTGTTAATGATACAGTTTACTCGAAACAAGTCTTCCACTAAACAAGTCTGGGTTAATAAGAGTGATCTCTATGATTCGAGAGATGCTCTGATTGATGGTATTGTTTGTGTTACTCTTAGCTATGTCAACGAACCGAGTCGAAAAAAAAAACTCGGGCTCGGCTCGTGCTTTTTTGGCCAAGCTTTTTTATGGCCCAAGCCTGGCTAAAAAAATAAGGCTCGGACCGAGCTTTGGCCCAAGCTTTAGCGGGCCAAGACGGCTTGATTTTTTAATTTTTTCTTTCTTTCTTAGTTGCCTACATGCAGCTTTTAAGTTTTTTTTATTAATTACTGGCCGGCCCGTTGACCCCCCAAAATGGGGCTGGGCCCGAGCTTAGGCTCGGTTCCACCGAGCTCGAGTCTGGCCTGGCTCGGGCTTTTTCCGGGCCTAGCCCGAGCCGACGAGCTCTTTCGCCATCGCTAGTTGCTCTTCATGGGGAAAGCAGTTTTATGTCTCAATGAGTTGGTATTTTTGGTGCATGCTTGTGCTTATTCATGATAGCATGCTTCTCGTTTTATTTACATTGGCACATGCACATTTTCTTTACTTTGTGTGTTTTTTTATCTTTATTTTGTGTGTATGATACATTCATATTTTATTAATTAAAAAAATAAAAAATGGAATTTTTTTTTTGAAACTACAGCATGATGTATGATATATTTGAACTTTTGTATTGTGACCAAGTATAAGTTTAATTAATGTTTTGTAGCGTAGTTTCCATCGCTTTGTTTAAATTTATGTATAATACTTCATGTATCTGCATTGCACACATTGTGATCTTGTGAGTGAGTTTTGACCACGTGTGTGACAATTAGAATGGTCGTCATATGTTGGTAAAGTGACCTTGAACATGGATTGACCTTAATTTAGTATACCGAACTCCAGTATATCCCCTTAAAAGAAAATATGTTTTATCTCATACTCTTCTTCGGAGCCTATTTGACTCGAACAATTAAGTTCGAGGGTTTCCTCATAACCTGATACCTTATGGTCAACTAGCTTGGAGCCATCGACCCAAAACTGATTCAGGGATCATCTTAGTCACTTAATAGAGAAAAGTCTGACAGTAAGATGTGAAAACTCAAAAGAAAAATGTTAAAAAATAGAAATTGTACGAAAATGTATATATACTCAAAGTCAGTGGGAGAGTTTGTTGTAAGGGGGGGTGATAGTATTTCATGCATTCCATATCATTTTGATTAATTGCATTTTCGAAAGAGTTTGCAGTAAAGGGGAGATGATAGTATTTCATGTATTCCATATCATTTTGAATGCTTAGCCTTTTTAAGTTTTAATGTTTTGTAATATTAATGTTTTGATTGGTATTTTGATTAATAATAGTATTACTTCTAAATCTAGCTAGCATATTTATAATAGTGTGTATTATATTTTTTGTTTCACGTGCTTGTATACTTAGTACTTGAGTTGTTGATTTCAAGAAACAGGTTTAACAAGGAATGCGATAGACATTCAGTTTGAGTTTAGGTAGATTAATTTTGTTTTTATTTCCGTGACTTGTATTGTATAGTTTTATCATAAAATACCAAAATATGAGCTTGTTAGGTTTTAAGTAAGTTGTATTGGCTATTTTTTAAACAAAATGATTATTATAAAAGAGTTGTAAAAATCAACGAGTCTTTTGAGATGTTATATATATAGATGAACTAGGAGCTTTTGGTTAACGTATGGAATATAGAGAAAGAGTTGCCAGAATTATGCTAGCCAGTTGCTAAACTGATGCTCGAGTTTAGAAAACAGAATAATTGTCGTCCGCCTGTCACTTAAGCAACTGTGTTTTTCAAGAAACTCTAGTTCTCGATTTTCAAGAATTCTATCTATTCTATACTATCACAAACCTCTATACTATAAATACACAAACCCCACTTCGTGAAAACGGTGGTTGATCATTATTTTCTACCTTCATAACATCATTTAGAGATCAACTTACAATTTTATATCTTGACATCAAGCAACCACAAGTTGGAAAAAACATCAAAATCAAATAATTCAAAAACTCACTTCCTAAATATAATCAAGAATATACTTTCTCAATAGATTTCAGAGGTCGTCGAAAATTGAGGGAGGTTGGACCAGAAGTACAAGAACAATGTGTTCTTGGTGATCTACATGAGATAGACAATTCCAGAATATCGAGAGCAGGTGTGAGCGAAGTATGTTCCAGTGGGTCTTGAAGATTACAGGAATTAGATCAGCAAGTTTAGTAAGTTTTTTAGGTTGGATCATATTATAAGTTCTTATTTTTCTATAATGGAAATTACTGCCTTTGTCTTGAAGTTTTTAATTCTATGAAGAATTTTTTTTTCGTCAACAAATTTTGTATTATTTATTGCTTTATTTACTATTCTGACAATTCAACATAGAATAAAATTGACCTGATTGATTAAATATCTTAAACAATTAAAAGGTAACTTGTTACTTTTAATTGATAATTTTAGTTCTGCGTTATTCACCTATTCACCACCTTCTCATAAGTAGGATCGAACTCGTAACTTTTACTCAGCAAGAAAATGCGTTGTTGACGTTAATACTATAATTATGTCTTGAATCTGTCTTAACAATTTTCATTAATTGTTTTGGTGACCGTAGACCCACTCATTCAGGTTCAATTTAACAAAATACATCAGCATTTTAACAATGAATAAAGGATCCCACTGTCAACATAGACTGATAATAATCTGTATTAATGAAAAATAATATTAGTCAACAAGAAAATCCTTTCGTTATGATGCTAATTTATTTCATGGATCTCTTTCACAAATTTCATTATTAGTTTATGTGGCCGTGAGTAATAATCTTTACAAATGACATATTAGTATTACTCAACAAAAAGATCCTTGTCACATAAGAAATGACGATAATTTACTCTAATTATGTCATGAATCTCTCTTCGCAATTTTCATTAATGGTTTAGATGATATTAGACCCATTCATTTATTTTTCAATATAATAAAATACATCACAATTTTATTGAACAATGAATAAGGGAGTCTACCGTCAACCTAAATTGATAAAAATGTGTATTAGTGATAAATAATATTATTCAACAAGAAAATCATCCTTTTCTATTCTAATTATGTCTTGAATCTCTCTTTACAATTTTTATTACTAGTTTAGATGGCAATAAGTAAATAATCTTTAATGGTGAAAAATTGTATTACTCTAAAGAAAATCCTTGCCACGTAAGAAATGACGTTAATTCGCACTAATGTGTTATGAATCTCTCTTTGCAATTCTTATTAATGTTTAGGTAACCGTAGATCCACTCATTTATTGTTGAATATGATAAAGTACATCATAATTTTATGCTATTCAACACCAGTTTATGTGACCAGTACATGACATTAAACGATAAATTCACTTAAATACAATGTTATATAATTCATTTAATACTAGTCTATGTAGCCACACTTAAAAGGTTCAATTAAATAAATCGCGTGACATTGCAGTTAAGTGAATTTATCATTTAATACTATAATTGCCACATAAACTGATCTTGACACCAATGATGTGAATAGCATTACTCTTTGTTATTACGCTAAGGGTCCGTTTGATAGATAAATATGGAAAGGAATTTCAATTCCATGTTAATTGGAAAATAAAAACCCATCAAATCCATAAAAATTCGTTTTCCATGGAAAAAAAAAACAGTTTAAAGTGGTTATACCTTGAAATTCGGTTTCTATTTCCACGTTGTAATCAAACAATTAAAGTGGAATCTATTTTCTTCGAATGTGACATTTTCCTTGGAATTCGTTGCAATCAAACATGGCCTAATTTGCTTTAGATATATCACGAAGAACCTTGTTATATGTACATCCTCATTTACAAAATCTACACTTCGCAAAATTTCACACTATCTTCCACAACAACCATAATTAATCCAAAGATCATGCTACATATAAATAAAGGTTGACACATTGACTTACACATTGATGAGTTGACAGATTTTGGTGTATTGATTATAATATTTTTTTTCAATGCGTGGCTATATTTTTGACATATAAAGAAGTGTAATTCAAGGTATAGAGAATAGGTTTACAAGTAGATTAACCCTTAATCCAATCGCTATTTTTTTTTTACAACATATTCATGAGGGAGTCCAACCTTTTTGTACGACTTGCTTTTCCCTACCACGAATCTCCCTTTACAATTTTCAAAGCAAATGAGAGTGGCTGGGTAATTTGTTACGTGTCACAGCCTAAAACACATTACCAGTGGATACAACCCACATGTTAATATTATACATGCATAAAATTTACAAACCTCCCATCTTAACATATAATTTTCCATTTTGCACCTCTTTTTGTACTTATATTTCTTTTTTCAATTTTGAAAAGTTGAGTTTTAGGTTTAATCATATTATTTTGAATTTTTATCTTGCATTTTGAAAAATGAATAAATTAATACAACAAATGTCAAGAGTAATAAAACAATATAAATTAGAGAAAATGCTATTAAATATAGTAATATGAAATATTTAATGAATTTTCAGTTATCTTTATTTCATTATTCTAAAATGTTTTATAATATGTTGACTTGTTCATTATCATACTTGTCAGAAAAAAAAACATACAACAATATTATAATAATTCTTCAAACTAAAGTTATCTCATCAAAATAAAAAATATAAGAAAGTATATCTTAATAAATAATAAGAAAGAAAAAAATATATAATAAAGTAACAATTTCAAAATAATATAGAAAGGTAAAATAAGAAATTAATATTCACCTTTTGTTGATAGGGGGGAGATTTCTGAATTCTTAACAATAGAAGAAAAATCTCTTTAATTGTCATAAATCTTAAGGGAGGTTAATATAATGTTCAGTTATATTATTATAATGCTCGGTAAATTGTAATTATTTCTTAGGCTCTTCACTTAAAATTAAAAGTTTATTATTTGATATCGTTTTATATATATTTGATAAACCTTTTTCATAGAATTTCTTAACTTTTAAAAATATTTTTAATCTTTATAATCCATACACAATATAGATTTCCTTGGTCTTTTGTTTCATACTTCTTATTAAAAATTACAAAAAAGCTAGTGTACATCTAGTATGATATTTGATGTGCTGTTGAAAAGGGATTGGAGGAAAAACTGTTTATTTTTTCAAACTGTCCAATATTGTGTTGACACGTGACAAAGTATAAAAAATGATACAAATGATGATGTATATGTAGCATGATTGCTAAAATTATTAGTGATGGTGCATACAAAATTATTTGACTTCGATTTCATACATCACCACTCTCAATGATGTTGTGGAAATAATGATTAAAAAAAACAAATACTCGAAGAGGAAGATGGCCTATAGACTACGCAACTCATCCTCTTCTTTGGGTCATCGTAACATTGCCAAGCATCGAGCCAATGTCTCTTACCTCACTCAGGCGAATAAATTTACAAGAGGCCCAACCTCATTTTTTTCATTACCACTAGGTATATGATAAACATCTTAATTTCTTGCTTATTTACATCGTATGAATTAAGTGATTTTCCTCAAATGCTCCAAATTTTATTAAATGGAGGAATAAATTCATTAATTCAAGAAGAAAAATAAGCCTTGAATGTTAGTATATATCTAAGCAATTAATGCATTCCATGATTAAAACCTCGGAATCAAATCAAACTATTGTAAAATAGAAAGAATAATGAGAATGAAAAATCTGATTCATTGATTACAAATGAGGTATTTACATGGGATAAATATCAGACCAAAGAAGGTGGGAAAATAGGCTGGAATTACAGTTGGCAACTAACAAACAAATTTCTAGAACTAATGGGCGCCTAATAGCTGGAAGAATCCTTATGTGATTTCTGCTGGATTTGATACTCCCCCTCAAGATGGATGGTGGAGATCAATAACAGCCATCTTGAACCGCAAAGGAAACAAGGATGATGCAGGGTAGTGGCTTTGTCAAGATATCAGCTAGCTGGTGATTAGTTCTGATTGGCAGCAGCTTGATGAAGCCATCACTGATCTTGTCCCTTATAAAATGGCAGTCTATCTCAATATGTTTGGTCCTTTCATGGAAGATGGGGTTGGTAGCAATGTGAACGGCTGCTTGGTTGTCACAAAATATCAAAGCAGGAACCTTGGAATCGACATGGAGATCATGAAGTAGCTGGTGTATCAACACTAATTCACTAGCAGTTGAGGCCAACGCACAGTATTCAGCTTCAGCTGATGACCTGGATACCATGCTTTGTTTTTTCGCTTTCCATGACACCATAGAGTCTCCAAGAAACACACAAAAACCAGTAATTGATTTTCTGGAATCTAAACATGTTCCCCAGTCTGCATCAGCAAAAGCACACAATTTCAAGGAGGAATCAACAAAGAATAAAAGCCCTTGGCCTGGAGAAGCTTTGATATATTGTAACAAATGGTGAACATATGTTAAATGAGGTTTCCTAGGCTGAGATACAAAATGGCTGAGCTTGTGCACCGCAAATGTAATATCTAGCCTAGAAATGGTTAGATGAAGTAGCCTTCCAATAAGCCTTCAATATGAAGTGCTATCGTCCAGTAATTCCCCCTCAAAGGAGCTCAGTCGAACTTTGGGATCCATAGGCAAAGTAGTGGGTTTACAAGCAAGAAACCCAGCATCTTCCAGCAGCTAAAGTGCATAATGTCTTTGAGATAGGACAATACCTCGATGAGACCTGGCAATCTCCGAACCAAGAAAATATTTGAGTTTCCCCAAATCCTTCAACCTAAATTGTTTGTTTAAAGATGACTTCGGGTCATTAATAACCTCCAAATTTGAGCCAGTGATGACTATGTCATCAAAGTAAACAAGTAATGCTACAAAATCATTTCCAGATCCCTTGGTGAACAATGAGTAGTCTGATTTGGATTAGCTAGAACCATGAATCAAGAGAGCATGTGAGAATTTCGAGAACCATTGCTTTGAAGCCTGCTTCAGCCCATAAATTGACTTATGTAACTTGCAAACTAAACGTTCCCCCTATCGATGAGATGGAGTGGAATGAATGTAGCCTAATGGTAGGTCCATGTAAATTTCTTCAAATAGATCACCATGGAGAAAGGCGTTATTAACATCCAGCTGAACAATGTACCACTGATTTATGGCTGCAACTGTCAATAAGAGTTTCACGATTACTAACTTGGCCACAGGAGAATATGTTTCCAAGAAATCTAGTCCCTCCTGTTGGGTGTACCCCTTTGCCACTAATCGAGCTTTGTATCGATCAATAGTTCCATCATATTTATACTTAATTTTGTACACCCATTTGCAGCCTATGGAATGCTTCCCTGTAGGCAGATTGGTGACAGACCAAGTTTGGTTTTGTTCCATGGCATTCAATTCAGCAGACATAGCATCCTTCCACTGGGTGTGTTGTACACCTTGATGGTAGTGTTGAGGTTCAAAATTTGAGGAAATATTGAGAAGAAGATGATGATGAGAAGTAGAAAATTTGTCATAGGTGATGCTATGGGATAGGGGATCTGAGATTTATAGGTTGAATGAGATTGTGAGATAACAGATTACAATGGAAATCTTGTATGTATGAAGGAGGTTTATTTTGTCGAAGTGATCTCCTGAGAGTTGGGTTGGTAGGAGTGACAACAGGAGATGTAGGAATAACAGGAAGTGCGGGAGAAGGCAATGAAGAATTAGAATTCTGAGGAGAAGAAGTGGCAATGTGATCTGACGGTATAGAATAATTGGGACTTTAGTCAGTAATAGGAAGTTGGCTAATGAGGGGAGATTCTGATGTTATATCAGGGATAGGCCTGGGAAGGACAATATGAAGAAACTGATCAACAAAATCATCAGTTTGAGAGATAGAATGAAAAGGAAAAATCTCTTCATGAAAAATTACATCTCTGGAAATGAAAAATGTTTTGGTAACAATGTCATATAGCTTGTAGCCTTTAATGCCAGGATGATATCCAACAAAGACACAAGCCTTTGCTCGAGGGTGAAATTTTAGGCGATGAGATGCAAGGGTGGAAGCAAATCATAGGCTTCCAAACACCCTAAGAAATCTGTAATCTACTGGAGACTTGTAAAGCATAGTGAAGGGCGTTTTATTTTGCAGGATTGGAAAAGGAGTTCGATTGATTAAGAAGGTGACCGTAAGAATACAATCACCCCAGAATGATATAGGAACCCGTGCTTGAAAAAATAATGCCCTAGCCACATTACATAAGTGCTGATGCTTTCTTTCAACCATTGAATTCTGCTCAGGGCATTCAACACATGAAAATTGGTGAAGCACACCTTTGGAACTGAAAAATTCTTTGAAATGTAACTCAGGGGCATTGTCAGATCTGAAGACTTTAATAACCTTATGGAATTGTGTCTCAATAAGACTGAAAAATTTAGGAATGATGGTATGAACATCAGATTTATGCCTCATGAGATAATACCCAGGTGAATCTCGTGCAATCATCTACTAGGGTGAGAAAGTATCTGTAACCATCACGTGTTGGAGAACTATATGGACCCCAAGTGTCACAATGAATGAGGTCAAAGGGATTTGCAGACAAATGATTGTTAGAGATAAATGATTGTTAGAGATAAATGACAATCTTCTTTGTTTAGCCAATGGACAAATGTAACATGGTGAATTACACTAATCATTCTTAAAATTGAGTTGATCTATCAAAGTTTCCAGTCTTCTGAATGACAAATGACCAAGACGATTATGCCAAACATGTGAAGGCACATTATTTACAACAGAAAAAACAGGATTACAGACAACTTCAGAAAAGTTTCATTCATTCTTCATTCCATTGCTTACTACTTTAATTGCATCAAGTATGTAAAGACCATCAACTCTCTTAGCCTACCAATCATCTTCGAGCTGTATATGTCCTAAATATGACAATGATCAATGAAAAATCTGACATTGATGTTGGAACTCCTTGTTAAAGTACTGATGGATAATAGATTGAACTTGAATTGTTGTACATATAACACATCTTCAAGGATTAATTCAGGACTTAGCATTACATTTCCAACCAATTGTACTGGGATTCTGATGTGGTTGGGTAGTGTGATGAAAACATTATTCACAGCCTTCAATGTTTGAAAGGACTCATAATTGAAACAAACATGACTGGTGTCCCCAGAATCTAGTACTCATTGTGTAGAAGGACTGAGTACTTGGTTAATGAAAACGGTGAGACATGTACATGATTCATGCCCAGAATTAGCACCTTCATCCTGCAACTTTGCTTCTGAAAGATGTGTGCTTAGCAGACTCATTAAATGTTGATATTGATCAGGGTTCAATTTGTGCATAAAGCTGCCAACATTCCCAACAGTTTTATCTGGAACAGAATCAGAAACTTGATTAGCAATGACATTATTAGAATGAACATTGTAACATGTTTGATTGCTTCCACTGGATTCCATCTAATTAGCTGAATTTGGTTTCTGCCTTGATTTGAATCCTGGTGGAAATCCATGGAACTTGTAGCATCTATCAATCACATGGCCTACACTACCACAATAAGTACAAACATGCCTCTCTTTCTTCTGATTTCTACCATAGTTTTGCCCCATGTGTGTCCTTTTAACATCATTTTTAACAAAAAAAGGTCATAGAATCACCAGCTCCAATAGTAATACTTACAGATCTTTGATGCTCTTCTTGAGTTATAAGTGAAAAAACTTTGTTGATTGGTGGAATATGATCCATGAGCAGTAATTAACTTGTGCATACGAATCATTTAAACCCATCAAAAAAGATATCACATACTCCATGTGATAGTGTTCAGCCAAGTTCTTATTTCCCCCACAATCAAATTTTCCACAAGAACATGAAGGGCGATAATTGCTAAGCTCTTCCCAAATAGTTTTCAACTTAGTAAAATAGGCATTAACAGACAACTGGCCTCGCATATGATTCATTAAATCTCTTCTCAATTGGAAGATTCGAGGGCCATTTCTTTGTTGGAATAGCTCCTTCAGATCAAGCCAAATCTCTTTAGCAGATTCTGAATATATAATACTCGCTGAGATCTCCTTCGAAACAGAATTAAGGATCCACGAAATAACAATGTTGTTATTTCGAATCCAAGAGTTGAGAAGATCTGCATTTTCTTCAGGTTTAATGACCAATCCATTAATAAAATCGAGTTTATTTTTCACTGAGAGCGCTATAGTCATAGCACGACTCCATGAAGAGTAATTTTCACCAGTCAAAGGCTGAGAAACCAGAACTAGACCTGGATTGTCTGAGTGATGGAGGTAATAAGCACTAGAGACATCATCAACAGTTGATTGACTCATTGATGAAGATAAATTTTGAATAAGTTAATTTTGAATAGGAAAATCCGCCATGAATAATCAATGCTCAAAGACGAAGAAGATGAAGAATATTCTCTGATACCATATTGTGAAATAGAAAGAATATTGGAGAATGAAAAATCTAATTCATTGATTACAAATGAAGTATTTACAAAGTATAAATATCAAACCAAAAAGGAGGGGGGGCGGGGGGGAATAAGTGGGAATTACATTTGGCAACTAACAAACAAATTTCTAGAACTAATGGGCGCTTGACAACTGGAAGAATCCATCTGTGATTTCTGTTGGATTTGATACAAACATACAAGTCTCATCCATAACCACGAAGTTCGATTCCTTTGAACCCACAAAACTTACTTCAAGTTGGCAACCTTTCCATCACTCATTCTCTCTATAATCCCCACCCCTCTTCTCCATATTCAAGAATCTTAAAACACGAAAATCCCTAAAAGAAAGAGACATTACACCAAGAAAATATGGATATATGGTCATGGATGTGTGAACTCTCCGACTCGGACAAGTGGAGCGAGTCGAACTCACCTCAAACTTTCCTACTTGCAGCTTCCAAACCGACCCTACTCAACAACTCAGATCAAACAATTGAACTTAGAGCAGAGAGAACATTTGGATCCGACTCAGAATCGTTCCTCACTTTCTCTATACGCTTTCTAGAGCCTTTAACTCTTCTAGTGCAGCACAGATAATCATTTGGAATTCTGATACGTGTCCCTTGGCTCCAGATAAGCCATTCTTGCCTCTAATACTCCAACTCCTTCAAGAGATAGTATTTCGTTCCCCCACCGCGCATGATAGCACTTGCCCTCGTTCATAGCTTCAAAAGCTGAAATCTGAGCCTGTTTCATGGATTCTAGACTCGCATTCACCAGATCTTTCTTGAATTTCTTCAACTTTATCTTCCTCACCTTTTCTGGCTATGTGCGTGCGAGTTGCGTCGCACCTTCAGAAGTTGGCTCCCTGTATTTCCATTCGTTGCTTGCTCCAAACCTCGAAACTTTCTCACATAAAGCCACTCCTGTTCTTCGTAATTTCTTCTTCACCGTAGGAACGGACGTCGAAATTTGCTTCATGCGGACTTTTGGGTACATAGCAGCAAAATGGTTGGTTTCTAGTGATATTGAAGTTGGATTACAGTCTTTGGCACCATTGCCATCTCATAATCTTGGATTTTCGTATGCCACGGAGTCTCGTGGGTTATGGATTAAAAAAGGCTACTCTCCAGTGAAATCTATGCAATGCAGTAATAATGGTCGTAAAAATTATCAATTCCCTCCTATTATTGAAGCCAAAGAATCTGTACTGAAGTATGCACTAGCACACCAGCAGCTTGAGGCTGTATTCCAGTTGGAATGTACAGTGGGATTCAACGGCGGCTTTATCCAAGTGAAAGCACATGTCAACAACCTGTGTTTCCACGTGGTGAAATTAGGGTTTAAGAAAAATGATGAGGATGGTGATTGGATGGATGAGAAGTATTTTCCATCAAGAATCCGGGTTTGAATCGGGCCGCAAGTGGGTGCAAGCTATGTGGGCGGGATGAGCTTGGGCCAGTCAACTGACAATATGAAAAGAGAGATGGAAATGCAAAAGAGTTTGAAGGGTACTTATGGAAAATCAAAAGTTCCTAAGGTGAAGACAATGACAAGAATGGCATCATCGACAAAAATGAAAAATTGTAGGTGGGACCAAGATGTGGAAGGAAATGTAGCTACATTTGATGCAATTTTATGTGACAACGCCACTGGCACCGAAATTGCCGCGTGGAAGGCTTCAAACGATTGTGGCGTTCAGTTTCAAAAACAATACACAGGAGGTGGTCGGCGTTCACTAAATCTGGGTTTGATTTTCTCCGGCGAGGAATATAAGGACGGGGTTGGATGGAGGTTGAGCAAAGAAATGGAGGGGAGTGTGCTGAAATGGAGAATAGGAGCACGAGCATGGATGACCTACTTGCCTAATGACATAAATAGTCTTCTTTTTCAAGTTTAAAACTGAAAAGTGAATTCACAATAACACAGTATGTGCCAAACATACCCTCGTAGTCTATCAAGGAACCGACTGATGCTGAAACCTTAATGACTTCCTAACTGTAGTCCTATGAGGAACTATGAGCTATGGCAGCTAACCAATTTTTACTTAAGATGCTCATTGCCAAGGTTAAACCACAACCAAATGCTGGGTTTAATTTAGACAGGTAGAGAAGGTGGACACTAGACAGTTAAATACCGGTAGTATGATGGTAGTATGGTAGTAGGGTGACGCTGACAAGAAGGGGTAAGGCGAAGAGGAAGCTAATCACAGTAGAGCACTAACTAGCATAGCTGTCGAACCCAACCCGAATGTTGACCCGAACAATGCAGCAGGTCAATGGTTCAATCAGCGAGTCAATTCCTGTCAAATATATTATTAACTATTTTCATTGTATAATAAAATTTTGATATTTTTTACAACTAACTAAATTAACCTTATGTTATTTCGGTGACAAAAGATCAATATGTATGCCAGAATTCATCAAAAACTATATCATATGTTGTGAAAAATCCATTTGCAATAATAAAATCAACCACCAGTGACCAAAAACTACTTTATGTGCCAAAATTCAGCAAGATCGCTTCACATACTAAAAGAATATACTAGTTGTGTGATTATGTATAATCTCTAAGCTCTATTAACGAATGAGCATAATTCAAAGTGATGATTTTTCTGTTGGCTGCACATTGTCCTGGTTGTCTGCAAAGTTTCTACGAACTGATAATCATAGTAGATTAATTTACATTTTTCACCTGCTTTTCAATTTCTTATGATCATTTTCACCTACTTTCAATTGGCTAATTAAGGGACTGGAGAATAAATCTTAAAATTAAAATTTTCTGTTGATTTTAAATTACTGATTCTACAATGTATTCACCCCCAATTTCTCCAAGTGAAATCAGTGACCCAAGCATTCACTAATTAAACAAAAAGTCATAAATTGCAAAAGCTAACCAAAAAATCGATTCCAAATTCACCCATGAAATTACATGTAAAACACAATCATAGTATACAACACACAGACAAATAACATGGAATTCTAGTGAAAATCTTCCAAAATTCATCGGCGCAGAATAATCTATTTCACATATTTTAATGGCAAAAAATTGAAATTTACAAAGAAAACCTTAAATTTTAGACTTATATAATTAGTGGAATTGCAAGAGACGGCTGAAGCTGCATTTCTGCTATAGGCTTAAGGGCATCGTACCATGAATGGCAGAATGAGAGATGATGAAATTGAGTTTTTATATAAAATATTTGGGCCGGTGGGTTATTTAAAAAAGCAACGGTTCATATGGATTTTCAACGGGTTGCAGGCACAGTTACAAAATTGAGACACCCAGACTGGACCACGGTCCGGTTTGCCGATTCCGGACAGAACTGGCCAGTCCGGTCCGGTCCGGTCCGGGTTTAATAACACTGTTAATTAGTGGTATTGTTTAAGCCGATAAAGATGTTACATATTCTTTTATTTAAATTTAGTCTTATATATTACATGTGCATTAAAAGTGCACTGGTGATTTGTTTTCATTTACTGGGATTACTCAACATTATGACAAATCAAACATGAGAGGAAAGAACAAGAAACTGCAAGCTAGCGTATAGGGTTCATAATATGAAGAACACATTTTTTCTTCTATTTCTTTCCCCATGAAGATTACTTGTGGTTTCTGCAATTATAAAAATAATACTCACAATTATAAATAACTCCTTTTGCTTTTCTCCAACAAGATTGGTTATGGGTTTCTTCAAATATAAATAAAATATTAAGAATTCATTAAAGCTTACACGATCTATGTGATAGAAAGCTTTTGGGTCTTGTGCATGATGATTGGGAGCCTTTTGCAGATGATGCCAGGATCATTATAAGAAGCAGAATCAGTAGGATATCCTTTCTGCACCAGATTATTGAGAAAACATGAGTCATTTTAGAAGATGAAAACAAAGCTCAATACAAAGAAAGATCTTATCAAGAATTAATTTGAAATGCAAACTTCAAACTTTCAAAGATACCCAGACATATTGGAAGTAGAGAATGTGAATTAAATGCACTGTGATCCAACCAGGCCTCTTTCAACTTCCAATAAGTTAAACTTGTGAAAAGGAATGACCATTCATACCACATTTAACAAACTTGACTCCACTTAACCCGGCCAAGCACCGGGTCACTAGACTCGATGGTAAAACCAGTTGCCCCGGTTGAATTATGTAAGTATTTTAAAAATGTAATGTTAGAATCTAGGAGAAATATTACAATCCTTTTTCTCTTTTTAGTTGTTAGATTTAATTTAACTTTACTCCTACACATCAAAAAATTCTTCAAATAGTTATTTAATATTTTAAAAACTAGCTATCTGTTTTTCTAGTTTTACCCAAAACTCAAATTTTCAACTAGGTGGTAGCAGCACCACACAGGATATGACAAAATATATATGCTACCACTGCACACGTATAATTATGAAATCTCGTTCAACCCCCCAGGATATAGTGAACAATCAAAATTGTTTTAAGATGTGAACTTGGAAAAATATAGTTATCATATAGCTAACCAGTACGGTATAAGGATTTCCTAATGTACTGGGTGTTTTTCATTTTCTGGGTCAGCGTGTGGTGTGCATTGTTGTGGGGGGAGGGGGAGCAAACAGAGAGAACACGTACCAATGACAAGGCTTGAAATGTGGCTTCTCTCCAGCAGATTTCTCGAAGAATAATGGGCAACGAACTTTCCCCAAAAATGCAATGCATACGCGTTTCCCTTAATCTCATAAGCACTCCATCCACTCTCAGCTATAAGAGTACATCCAACAATAAATACGCAGCAACAAAAATGGTTCTAAATGAGGAAACAATCCATAAATTCTGAGTGTTTTCTCAGAGCATACACCCTCCAACTGATGATAAATTCAAGAGTGAAAACAAAAAAAAACTGAACAAAGAAATGTGAGTTCAATAATTCAGTTTTGAGCAACCTTTTAGTAAATAACATTTGTGAATGTTGATTCACCAAAAGAATGTATTATGACAAGTGTTATTCATTAGAAGAGACTCACCCAAAAACGCAAGAGAAGAAACCAACCACTGGGCATGACTCTCTACAAATTGCAACAAACATAATAAGATCTACACCATCCAAAACAAAAAAAAGACCAGTAATTAAAGCAAAGATCTGTGATTACCACTTTAACTGTCAAAAGAGAGACACCGCTGTCAGCTAATTCATCTTCATACAAGATGACCTGTCAAGGTATTAAATTTTACATTTGTGGCATTGTAAAGAAATAGAGCAGGGGAAAAAAGAAGGTAAAAGATGTGTTACACAAAGCTCCAGATGTCACCTATCATTTGATCACAAACCTCATCATAGAAAAGAATAGGCTCCTTTGATGCCAAGGCAACCATGTCAATTTTCTCATCGCAGTCTTCCCAACGAGCTCCTCTTCCAGGCTAATGAAGATTAACATCAAGAATAACCTTAGGAATTTAATGATAAACAGCATCGAATGCAAAGTTAAATACCCTCTATGTTCAGAGCAAAATGGGCAATCTATGTTTCTCACAAACTGTGATAGAAGTGTATATGAAACTTATTACTAATTTCAAGGGGAGGCCGATTGCAGAACATGGGAAAAAGGGATCTCAAGAAAACGGTTTAACTAGGCATGACCAATCGGCATCACCATCTCAAACTTATAACAATACTGATGACAAATGCACGAACAAGATCAATATTGAGAAAAGGAGAAAGAGAATTTAGAGGGAAGAGATATAATTTTTTATTTCAATATACAAGTGGTACATGTTACAATGAATAAACCCTCTTTATATAGAGGCTAAGCAAATCTAATTTGAGAAGGAAACAAGTAAATAAACCCTAATTTAGTCAAACTAGAAAACATATCAAACAATAACCTAATTCTAGTCAAACTACAATACTAATATAAATTAACTATCTTGATTTCCCATCAAATACTAGAGAAATGTTAGAATGGAAAAGCCCCTCAGCTTTGAGTACAGCTCAGATGCATCAGAGAAAGTGCACACACCTTAGCATTCGTCTCAATACTATCGGTTCCACAGTATGGTGTTGTGAAGGTATAGTCATAATCAAGTATCACCTGATGATCAGGTTTGCTGCAGAATTTAGAAGATAAAAAGAATGAGAGAGTGAGGAATACACAGAGAGAAGATGAGATAATGTAGCAATTATTTAGTATTCATGACACTCTACTTCCAGTACAGAGAGAGAAGGAACTCGATAAATTTTTATAGGTCCTTTTGCATGAAATTCGACATTGACTAAATTAACACTTCATGTGCTTAGGCTTACTTCAACTAATTTTGAACTATTTTATATCTAGATACTCAATCCACAAATATAATTTAAACTAATTCTTCTTATCTACCAAAATGATATCACATACAAGAATATATAGCATAGAACCTCATGTTGCATCTTCTTATTCATCATCCATCATAATTAAACAAATAATCATGGGCTTAAAGCTGAACACAAATGCAATTGTATGATAATAAGAATTCACTAGATTTCCCTGCACTTGCTCTCACCATGGACATAATCCACGAATACATATAATCAACAATATCAATTACCCATTTTTCCATTCTTTTCAAATAAACATCATAGCACGTTTGTTGCAATCCCACAATTCTCCTTTTCTAAATCAATATAAATAGCCAAAGATATTTTTTCTTTCATATATCACTCCATCAATCTCAAATTAATTGCCTTCATAGTCGATCTGCCACGAACAAATCCAAAATGATTATGAAATCTTAATTTCAATCCTATGTGGTCTGTCAAATACCCAAAACTTCACCCATTTAGATATTTTCCTCACTAACTAAATGATAAGGCAAACATAATAGCTATGACAATGAGTTTGTCTATATTTGCACCAAACAATAGCCCAAACTAGTAAATTGAGGGTTTTGTATTAACAACAAGCATTCATCTGAGAGTTTCATGGGAAAGCATCTACAGTTTCGGGCACCAGTAATGAAGATCTGGTGTATTTACCTTCTGAATTTCCATTGTGCAGCAGCAGGAACTTCCACTGGTGGTAATGACTCCTGCTTCCAACCAAGGAGAGCATCAAATGCATTAAAATGAATCTTAACGCCACTATTCACGTGCTTAAGAACCAAAGAACTTTCCCCAAAAATCATCTCTGGAAAGTGGGATGTCTGAAGCTTCTGTTCCCACCTATAGACAAAGAGGATGTAAGGCAATTAATGATTAAATTTCTCCACGATACGGAACAATATATATATATATATATCAAGAGGCCAAAGCAATACAAAATATAAAAGGATACAATGGTTCTAACCAGCATCTGCTCCAACACAAGCATTATTATTCAATGAAATGGATATGCACTTAAATCCTTCTGCGGCACTTGAAAAAAAATACTACATGCTTAATGAAACAGTGAAGTACCCCTTAATTGCTTAAACGTACATGGCATAACACAGTCAACATTAACCTACCAGCTTTGGACTGTCCTACACTGCAGTCCACTGAAAAGATCAAAGCATTTTCTTTCCAGAACAACTTTCCTCGAGCATGTCCTGTAAGAACCAGGAGCACACGTCTTTGGACTGCCTCGGTTCAACTTTTTTAGGCATAATGCCATAACCTAACTTGACCAACCAATTAAAATGAGATCTAATAATAAGATATTTTCTCCAACCAAGTTTAGATGGCAAAAATTCAAGTTCTGCCAGACTCTTTGGAGAAGAAGCACTTTAAAGTTCATAACCTCTATTTATTCATTACAGTACATTCAACATAAAGTAGAAAACAGGGTGACTAACGAAACTCAATTACAGTTGCTATGGAAATTCCCCAACCACGATTGCATTCGACAGAGTTGAAAATACAACCAAATCAACTTGAATCCTTTCTCAGTGCTGTTGATATGCCCCATCGTAATCATTATGTTTAGCTTTTCATAACAACAATTTTCTTTTTCTAATTTCTGACAATTTACCACATAAAAAAATGGCAATGACAATAATTAGGAAGGATAAGCCTACGACCCATGTAATAGTGGGACAAGTCCTAAAAACAAACAACGGTGGAAAATAATATAACTTGAGCGTAAGCCTTGCCTCAACGCCAAAGAGGAGCTAAACCCTAATCTTTTTATTACCAAATTAAAACCTTGAATTTCAAATCTCGAATTAATTCCCTGCAGCTTAGCAATTTTCGAGAAAAACTCCAAACAAAACCCATAACTATGAATCAGTGTTCCAAATGATCGGCGGAATTCACTTCTTGATCAGAAGCCTTATCACACTTATTAATTGCTCCTCAGACAAACTAATAGCTACAGTTTTGATAACGCAATATTAAAATGATATACAAATTGCAATGAAGAAAAAGAGGGAATGATAGGATATACTGTTGGAGAAGCGAAGAGTTGAGAATGGGGAGCTTGCGCGATTCGATTTCCCACCCACGAATGCGAAGACCAAGTCGGCCGCCGTCGAGCGGCTCTGCTCCGGCGGCCTTGAGCTCCTTTTCGTCGCTATCCAATTCCATATTCTCCGATTATTTGAAAACACCTCCGATTTTTCCACGGTCAACTGGGAATTAGTGATGCAGTGTCTAAGCCGAAACACGTTTATGCTGTCTTTAATGGAATATTTTTAATAGAAACGGATTAATTGGTCACGTGAGGGAACCGTGAATATTAATCGAAGAGTAAATTTAATCAACGGTCACTCAACTTTCAAGTTGTTACTACTTACTCATTGAACTTTGACGCGTTACCGAACGCTCACTCAACTTTCCTCATGATTACCCATCCACCACCCACTCCATTCCCGTTGCTCAAAGTTAACAGAAAATTACACGTGGCTACCGGTTTTCTTACGTGGCAAATAACCCACGTTAAATTGCCAACTTGTCATTAAACCCACGATTTTCACAAAATAATTCACGCTTCTCTGGTTCTCCCGCTCCTCACCAATCACGACTGAAACCCCCTAAAATGAAACCCTTTAATTCCTAATTGAAACTCCCAAATTGAAATCCTTTAATTCCCAAAACCGAAGCCTTCCACTTCCCGTTCTCAAGTAATCGCCGCTGTTGTTGTTGGCAGGTTGTGTGCCCTGAAAAATCGAGAAGCGGCTGGTTGAGTTTGCGAGCGGAGTTACACAAAATAAATTATTCAAAGCATTAACCTGTGCTGATTGAGTTTGCGAGGGAAAGTGAAGGAGCTGCCAGAGATCTGCTCCACGTAGAGGCCGCAAGGACAGATGAGAAGATTGTTCTGATCGCGAGTGACCATAACCGGTGGCATCTCCATTGCTGTTTCGTGTGATATAGCTAGTCATTTTGGAGCCGTCCCAGCTGCACTCACTTTCTACAGGCGTAGCCGCGTATGAAGATGCCTGAAAAATAGTTGAACATGAGGAATTAGAAAAAATTAGCTTTTCCAGTTTCTCAGTCTGGTTCATTCGTAGTTTGAAATCCTTAATTTCTTAAATTGTGTTGGTTGTTGTATAGTTGGTTGTTTTGCTGATGGGGCTGAAGCAGAATGAATGTGATGAAAATTTGTTTGATTGAGATTTTCTGTCTATTGGATTGATGAATGAAATGATACATTGTCTTACATTTCTGTCTATTGGATTTTGATGAATGAAAGAAATTGTCTGTTGGTTTGATTGAGATTTTGGTGCTGGTGATGATGAATGAAATTGATATATTGTCTATTGGTTTGATTGAGATTTTGGTGCTGGTGCATCATGGTTTGATTGAGATTTTGGTGCTGGTGATGATGAATGAAATTGATAATGGTCTATTAGTTTGATTGAGATTTTGGTGCTGGTGTATCATGGTTTCATTGAGATTTTGGTGAAATTTCTGTGCATCAGCACACCAGCACCAAAATGCAGAAGCACACCAGCACCAAAATTTATGTGCACCAGCACCTCAATGATCAGCACCTCAGAAGCTTATCATGTTATGTTAGAAGTACAAAAAACAACACAAACACCACAGAGAACAAGATGAGTCAACCTTTGTTTCACTAGTACCAACCATATGAATGAGCAGACATGATTACATAATCCAAAATACAAACTAAAATCTGCTGCTACAAAATTAGTTCACTGTCAACAACTTCCCAAAAACTTCACTGTCAACAACTTCCCAAAAACTTCACTGTCAAAAACTTCTAAGTGTGTGCCCAAGACACATTTCTACAGATAGTTCACTGTCAAAAACTTGTAAGATTAGTCCCTAAACTACAGCTATTTGGAAGGATCATTGTTGTTAGGTTGTGCATCACTCGTGACCCGAAGTCCTGGTGTGGGTATGAAAATGTATCCATCTGTTGGATCCTGGAGTTGCACTTCATTTGTTGAATTCTTGTTTGCTCTTCGAGTTGCCAGCTTGGCCTATGTTAAGAAATAGGTAATCAGTGGTAATCATAGAGTAACAACATCGGAAAAATTTGTGGTAGTCATAGAGAAACAACATCAAAAAATGTACCCTTGTCCTTTGACTTTCAACTTGGCTTGCTCCATCTTGATTTATGTGATCGAGATCATTTCCAGCCCAATCCTGAAATTAGGAAAAATAGTTACAAAACATGATCTCTACTACAAAACTTTAGAACAAACCTCTTCATAGTTAAAGAAATACAAACCTCCATCGGTGCATCTGCCCTATCATGGTAACGCTTGTTGTGGCCAGGTAACCTACATAGACTGCATGTCATCGTCACTGTGCCTTTTTTCTTCATTCGTGAAGTTGTACCGGACTGAGTGATTACATCTTCCTCTTGCTGCCTTCTACGTTTTTTTTTTTGTTTCCTTCCCCTCTTCGCCACCACCCAACCCGGTGGTTGTATAGGGATAGCATTCACTTCCGGCCACAATTTCTTTCCATTAATGGGATTGACAATGTTTTCATAACAATTTAAATAGGTCTGCACCGTGTAGCACTCATGCACATACTTTGTAGGATTATCCCCTCTATCTAGTATAACAGCAACCACATGTCCACATGGAATCCCTGTTAAATCCCATCTCCTACATGCACACGTCTTATTTGACAAATCAACTACATATTCCCCAGTACGACATTTCACATAGAACTGTGGGCCCCCAGACCACTCTACTTCACACTCCTCAGCTATTTCCATGGATTTAGCTAATTTTTGTTGAATCTTAGGACACAAAGGTCCTCGACTCTTCTCATCTTATCCCTCCTTGATTGTATCCTCTTCATGCAGCTAATATGCATGTCAATTAACATAGTCAAGATAGATTTTTCCCTATCCTCTAACACTACATTGTTGAAAACTTCACATAAATTGTTAAGTGCTATATCACTCTTTACCTTAGTGGAAAAATGCGACTTACTCCATTCACGTGGATCCTTTTTACTTAACCACTCAAATGCACCCGCACTCTCCTTTGCAAGTTCATCCATCCAAAACTTCCAATCAGGCACAGTAGTTGACTTTGCAGCTTTCCATAAGTAACCTTTAAGTGCCAAGCTCTTAAATTCAGCCCTAAAAAAATTTGTATACATGTGCCTCACACAAAACCTATGTTCAGCATCAGGGTACAAATCCTCGATAACCTTTTGTAATCCTTTCTGCCTATCAGTCATAAAAGTCCATTCGTTACTATTCACAATCCTTAAATCTTCACCCAAATGACTAACGAACCATCTCCAACTTCTAGCATTCTCCGTCTCCACTATTGCGTACGCTACGGGGTAAATACAATCATTGGCATCTAGTGCCACTGCAACAAGCATCTGTCCGCCAAAATTCCCTTTCAAAAAACATCCATCTAAGCCTAACAGTTGCCTACAACCACTCATAAAACCTCTCTTGCAAGCTTCTAAACATATATAAACTCCTTGAAACTTCGACTCATGCGTGGTAACTATACACGTGGATCCTGGATTGCTTCTCAATGTCTCATGAGCAAAAGACCAAAGCAGGCCAAACTGGTGTTCATTAGAGCCCTCAATCAATATCCTCGCGTATCTTCTAGCTCGCCATGCAGTCACTCTATTGATTATTAATTTCAAGTCATCTCTCACAGCCTTAATAATGAGTTCTGACTTCCAATCAGGGGCAATCTTGAAAGTCTCTATGTACTTTTCAGCAATATACTTAGCTGTACAATGCCTATTTATTCTGTCTCGTATGCATGTGTGCTGTGAATTGAAGGTCTTAATTTGCACGCAACCTTTATTCTTATTCCATGAAGCCCAAATCTTCCACTTGCAATCCTTATTTTTGCACACTCCCTGTGCTCTCTTTTCATCATTGGCCGTAAACTTCAAATTACGCCTAGTGACAACTCCATAATGTCTAACTGCTTTCTTAAACTCTTCTATGTCTTTGAACTCTTTCCCAACCTCTAATTGTGGATTAAACTTCTCCATCTCAGCATCATACGCAGGGAAACGAAAATTATTTTCCTCATCTGAAGAATGATCAGTATGCAACTCCTCCTCAGAATATGCATAATATGGATCATCCAATTCTGAGTCATTATCTTCCCCAACTGTTTGACATTGAAGGTCCGCATTCAAACCAACCAAAACTCTTTCATGTGCGTTTCTCTGGTACTGAAAACCACCATCGTCCACATCATCCTCCGAGTCATTTAACTGGCACTCTAGTGGCACCAAATCTTCACTCTCATTGTTCGTCACTACAATGCAAAAATAATAGGCTTAATGTTTGGATATAAAAGAAAGGTAATTAAAACAAATATGCAACTGGGACATTTGTGAAGTCTAAATTTAACTGCTTCGTTTTATAAGATTTCCCAAACAGATAAAGAAAGTGTTTTAACATATACTAAGCAATGACTGCACTTCTCCTTCATAACAACCATGTTGTATACACTGCAAATGGAAGACATTACTGCACTTTATGAAAACCCTAATTCTCAGCCATGATTTCCTCCTCCATTTTATAGTCAGTTAGATGAACATCTATTTCTTAGACTTTATGTATATAAGGAAACAAATCATGTTCCAACAAAATATTTTTAAAATATTACCTTCCAGAACTCTTTCTTGCTCATCTTCTAACAATGCATCTTCCATGTGAGGGCCTTGTGGGTCACCTATGCCCTCCATTATCCACACAAGAGAAGAATTCCCAAGCTTAGGATGCTGATTTCAGGGAGAATTTCAAGAAATGTAGAGGATTGGTGTTGATTTTCTCTTCCAGTTAGCAGAGAAATGTGAAAATGGGGAAGACAGATAAATGTCGTGATTTTAGATGTTTAATGTCGTGGGTTTAATGACAAGTTGGCAATTTAACGTGGGTTATTTGCCACGTAAGAAAACCGGTAGCCACGTGTAATTTTCTGTTAACTTTGAGCTACGGGAATGGAGTGGGTGGTGGATGGGTAACCATGAGGAAAGTTGAGTGAGCGTTCGGTAACGCGTCAAAGTTCAATGAGTAAGTAGTAACAACTTGAAAGTTGAGTGACCGTTGATTAAATTTACTCATTAATCGAAAGAGAATGGACGGAAAATTGAAAGAGGGTAGGGTAGGTTTGTTGCCAAAGAAAGATAAAATACTCGGACAAAAGAAAATGATTTCGTTGATGGATAGATAAAGGTATAAATTATCGAGTGAGCACCGTTAACTATTTTTATTTAACAGGTAGTGATCAAAAAGTAGTCACTCATCTAATTAACTTGTATAAAATATTGTTATCCTCAAAAATTACATAGTATGCACGAGGTGGAAGGAGCCAACATGCTGACTCCACCTCAAGTGATTATGTTAGTGACATTGGATCGATTCAACTAAGTAATTTCATATTGGGCTCAGGCCATTAGCCCCCACAGCCTACTTCCCATCATTTTTATAGGCAAGCTTAATAATGTCAATTAATTTTACAAATATCATTAATGATAATTCTGATCATCATTCATGATACTATCTTGACTTTGTGGACCGATATCACTTTCGGTGAACATTTCTAATGCGAAACCTTATAATGCTCAACCTCAATCATGAACAAAAGGTAACAAAACTATGTTAAAAGGACTTTATTGATCATTTTTTTACAATCAACAAAAATTCTTGGAAAAGAGGAAGAATGTGAACGTAAAGGATGCATCTAGATCTAAAAGAGAGTTTTTCGACAACTTGTCCAATTGGCACCAGGATTCAACTTAAATATCTTATATGATGGAGGTCTTGGGTTCGAATTTTGGGGGACGCGTCAGAAAGCCGTGAGGGCATAAGTGGGCAGAAGCCCACCCCAGAGCGGACAGTACGTACGATAACGATTGCGACGTGAGATCGGGTCGTTACAGCCTTCTCTACCTCTGGTCGACCCACACCTTCTCCAACACATATCGGCACCATCAACAAATTGTTCGTGCCCTGTTACAAAGTGATCTCGCCGATTTCGCTACATCTATCTCTTGATGCCACCAGCCTCCTCTCATGTAGCAACGGTGTACTATTCTTCAACAAGATCCATGAGTATCAACGAGCAATTTCAAGATTTAAGTGGAGGTGTAGGTGGTAGTGGTGGTGGTTATGTTATGGTATGGTATGGTAGAGATGGTGATCAATGATATAAGCTCAATTGGCGGCTGTGGGATGAGGAAAATTTTTTATGGTGAGTTTTGAAGGTAGCAATGTGAAGGAATCGATTGACGATGGTGGAGAAGACTGTGGTCCGATGCTGGATTCGACGATTTTGTTATGGATTTATGGTGGTGGTGGTTTTGAATATTGATGTAGTTGTGGTTGTGGTTGTGGTAGTAGCGACGCTGTAGGCAATGCTGGTGATCATGGAGTTTGTGGATTGGAGGAGGAGGAGGTGCAGGTGGTGGTGGTGGTGTGTGTGCGCGTTGGAGAAGGTGGTTGTGATCGTCGTGAGGTGACAACATGGCATTTTGCGTGATGCTGACGGTGGAGTGGAGTGAAATGGGGTGGGGATGGATGAATGGTAATTTTCAACTAGCTAATTGGGTAATTATGATCAATTAATATGATAATTTGTGATAGATAAATAAGTTGTCATCAATTAATTTAATAATTTGTGATCGAAAAATAAGAATAATTAATTTAATAGTTTATGATCAATAAATAAGTTGTGCCCAATTAATTTAATAATTTTGTAACCTATGAATAAATTGTGATCTACAAAAATGTATTATTTTTGGCTAAATTTCAATTGTGATCATATTTTATGCATTTGTGATTGTGTCGTTTTGTGATTTGTGACTAGTATGTAATTGTGGTCATAAATTATATATTATTATGACATTGATTTATTAAAATACTTAATTAATTAATACCATCCGATTTTTGAAAAAAAAAAAATTAAAATCACATGTTTGTCAAGTTTGAAAGTGTATTTTTAAATCTTGGTAGTTATGTATTTTTCTCGTGTACTCGAGAAATTATAGAAAAATTATATACTACATCTAATATATAAATTTATTTGTAGTATATCAAGAAATGTTTTTATTTTAATGGGTTTTCCCTAGGTGATTTTACCTATGTTAAAATGCTTCAAAGACTCAAAGGTTGGGCTGGCCCTGCTCATTTACACAACCAGGCCTACCCAACATTAAGAAATGTAATCTACAATTTAGGCCCAAAATAACAATGCATTGTTAGTGACAACTATAAAGGTATTAAAATTCTTTTATTTTAAGTATTTAAAATGAAATTTCATCATAAACTTTTAAGGCATAATACATATATAAGATGGTTGTAAAATACAATTTCAAAATTAGTAAATTAGTTTTACTATTCAAAAATCGGGTTTTAATTAAATTTTATTAATTAAAAATATTTTATTAACTAAATATATTAATATCACAATATTATACAATTTATTATCACGGTACTAGTCAAAATTACAGACATTACAGTTACAAATCACAAATTTTATAGATCACTACTTATTTTTCAATCACAAATTATCAAATTAATTGGACACACATTATTTCTTGATCTCAAATCACAAATTTTATAGATCGCAATTTATTTATTGATTACAATTTATCAAATTAATAGGTCATGTATTAATTTTTTTTTATATCAAAAATCATAAATTTTATAGGTCACAAGTTTTTTCTCAATCATAAATGATTAAATTAATTGATCACAACTTAACAAATTATGAGTCACTATTACAAATTTAGTCTCAATCGTACTCTTTTTAGGTCATTATTTATTGGTCAAAAAAATTATCTACTTATCAATCACATATTATTTTTTGGGCACAAATTAATCAATTTATTGATCACGATCACCTCAATAATTGGTCACAAACCTCCTTTATACAACTCAACTCAAACCCAGTACCACCTACAGAATCACCTGCATCACCACCGTCTTCGCTACATCCAACACCGCCACCATTGTCACTACCATCTCATCATATCATCACTGGCAGCACCGCCACCACCAATACCAACAATCACAACCACCATCTCTTCTATCTCTATCCACACCACACCCACCACCCTAACCAAAAAATCCCCAAACCATTAAAGCAAAGATCATGCCGCGCGATGCAGAGAAACAGAGATGGTGCGAGGCAAAATAAATGCAAGCAAAGCAAACAGATCATGCCCGCAGAGGTGCTACGCGCAGTGAGTATTGCTACACGCACCAATGAGCAGAGGTTTTGACTGGAACAGAGAAAGAAGGCGTCGCTCACCGAAGAGAGAATGAGAACAAGGCCACGTGGTGTTAGTGACTAGCAGTTGGAGAGACGAGACAAAAGGGAGATGAATAAGAGAGATGAAAATGATTTAGGGTTTGAATTAGGGTGGATATGTAAATTAATTTATAGTATTATTATTATCTTCTATATATATAAAGTGGCTATGTAATGGAATTTGTTGTTTTAACTGAAAATCTAACGGAATTTCTCGTTTTAATGGAAAACATTTTTTCACCGTTTGTTTTATTGTTCTAATATTTTCATTAAATAGCAATTGAGAACAAATAAATTCTTTTAACTTGATTAATAGCATTAATTCAAAATGAAATTGAAAAATGGATGTTGTCATTAACAACATTAATTCAATTCATTTTACATGAAATTGAAAAATTGGCGTTTTTCAAGAAACTCAAATAATGGCATTAAATTCAACTTTTGATATTAAAAAAAATATTTTAATTTGATTAATAGTATTACTTCAAAATGAAATAGAGTCCTTATTTGATTCCCATTATTTTTAAAATATATTTTTCTCACTTATTTTCAACCACATTTTTCAATATAATAATATTACACACAAATTCAAAAAAAAATCCTTGTTTATTTAACCACACATTTCAATAAAAAAATGCTATTCCAAAACACATTTTAATTTTTAAGGAAAAAAAAAAGGGACTCAAACAGGCTCTGAAAAATGTATTGTTAGTAACAGCATTTTCTCAATTTATTCAACATGAAATGAAAAAACATGTATCGATTAAGAAACTCAAAGGACATATTTTTGAAAAATATTATCATGTTCAATTGTAACGTTAAAATCATTTTTAACATCTATATGGTGCATAATTTGTCATTAACGTATAATACATGTATAAGTATTAAAATTTAAGGTTTACATTCATGTATTATTTCACAAAAAGAAAGAAATTATCAAAAAAAAAAAAAACGGAACTAAAAGGTTGCATTGATATCTTCACCTTGGCACTTGAATTTATTTGGAAAAGTCTAAGTGTACATAATTTGGCCACATAATGGTATCCATAATGTGATGTGGACAAGATCGACTGTTGATGTGAATAAAAGGTTGGATCCAGTACCATGTGTAATTATGGATATCATTATGTACAAAATTATATACGTGTAGCACTTCCCAATTTATTTTTAACATTCACGTCATTAGCCTATAATGTATTCATGCATTAAGTTTTCTTTTATTTTTTTAACATCCATTAGTTATTATCCTAAAAATAGTCAATTTAAATTCCTTTTGTACACATTAATTTACAAAAAAATTTAAAAGTTCGCATTAACTCGTTCATAATATGCGATGAAGCACCAATGGTCAACAAAAAATATAATAAAAATCGTTTATAGAACTTTAGTAGATATCTTGAACAATTCAGAACCATTCGGTGAAAATGTTATTGTATTTGGAGAAGATTTTCGCCATATATTACCTGTCGTCTTAAGCAACAAGACAACAAACAATTAACCTAGGTTTAGTTAGATCGCATCTTTGGAAAAAATAAAAAAGATGCAACTAAATCAAAACATGCGTGCTCAAAATGATAATGCTCATTTGTTATAATAATGTTAAAACCAATTTTAACATCTAACCCTTTCCATTTTACTTTACTGTTGAAGCGCCTTTTACACTAACATTCATTCTAAAATTTGATTATGATTTAATGTAGAAAGCAAAATTCTAAATATAGGCGAAGATAAATGTGATTGAGTTTGCCCAAATATTTTATTACATGTTATGCGTTAGCTGTAATAAAGGAACTGAAGATAAATACATTAAAATCTTCGTTTGTATATATTGCAAAAGTCAATGGGTCTGCAAACCATAGTATATATCTTACAATTTTAATTTAAAATTGATGTCTGATTTAATTTAGAATTTAACACTATTCAAATTAAAATTAATATATTCAACGAATTTAAAGGGATAGGGGATATGTTGAACTGGACGATAATACTGGAAAGATAGCTGCTAGCCTGCTACTATGTTTGGTAAAGTAGCAGAACATGCACTCGGTTGTTCAACAATTGAATTGATGGAACATGCTGGAGAGGCATCTCTTAAATTTTTCTTCAAAACTTGAATTTTATTATAATGAGTTATTTAAAAAATAATTGGGGTTTTTTATTAATTATGTAAACCTATTAAATATTTATTTTGTAGGAAAATCAACCATATGTTAAAAGTGTTGCAGAGAAATTTTCAAAAAAAATTGGAAGATTCAAGTTTATGTAGATCCAGAGAAACTAAAAGAGAAAATGTCAACAGTTTAATGTTCTCTCTATTGAAGCAGTGCAATATGAGGAAAATGTTGAATCTTCATCTTATAATCAAAATGATCTCAAACAACTTTTATAAAACTATGAACGATATTTATTTATAGATCATGCTATAGATTCTATTAATACTCTTTTTTTTATTATATCACATTGTGTAATTATTTATCAATTATATAAACATTACATCATTAGTTATTTAATTAACCAAAAAAATTACATCTTTATTAATAAAAAATTAATTCTTAACAAAAAAAAAATTATATATAAATTAAGCAAACGTGCATTGCACGTTGCTGACACCTAGTTAATATTAAAATGTGGAATTATCACCTCATTTATTTTTGTATAAGCAAGCTCTAAGCTTTATTTTTTGAAGTTGGAACTTAGAAAATATGGGTGTCTGGCTTATATTTTCCTTTACAAGTCTAAAATGTAGCACGATTTACAATGAATATTCGCAGAAACTGTTACCAACTATATGATAAATGGTAATAACATGTAGAGGGTAGGGGCATATATAGACAGTCGTGGGCTTTCGTCTAGGGCAACTCAAGCCCAGTAAATTTTTAATACGTTCAAATAATAATAATAATAATCTTGTATTTATCAGTTCAATGAAAAAAACTTTGTAATCTTCTGACTCTGTCCCGAAAAGGGGCATATATATAATATAGATTAAAATAAATTAAAATTTTATTTGTTATTTGTATCTCATCTAGAATGTCTCGAATTCAACGAATTTTGACTCGTAAAAACTTCAATCAACAAGTAGTTACAAGCAAGAACTAATTACTATTTTCCTAAATCATTCTTATTTAAATGTGATGGTGAAAAGTTCTATTTTTATTTTGCCCTGTTTGGCCCCCATTCCGTAAAACTTATTTTTCACTAAATTAAATTTCAACCACATTTTATGGTATCCATTCTTTTCATAACCAAATAAGAAAATTGTATGGACTTTAATTAATTTTAAGTAATTAAGTTGTAGTTTATATTTTCTTTTCTTCAAAAAAAAAAAAAAAAAATTAGATAGGAAATATAGAATCCAGGCTTTACAGTTTGATGTTGAACGACTTTATGACCTAATAATAGTGCCCCCTCCCTCTTTTGTCTACTGACCACTGTCAACAGATTCAATAGACAGCCACAGCCTCAACTTGGAAAGCAATAAAGTGAAAGATGCAAAGATGAGTCCTTCTCAAGCTTACCACTCCTATCTTAATCATGTTTGGCATGTTTGGATGAACTTTAAAATAAGTAAAAAGTTCATTATAAGTAACTTGTTATTTACAAATATGTTTACTTTTTAATCTTAGCAAAAGCTCTAGTGATGTCTAGCACCAAGTCAGTTTGAATACTCGATGGCCTTGCTTAACTTATAATCAACGATCATGACTCTCATATATATATATATATATATATATATATATATTTCTACAAACAACACGAAATTAAGTCTCGTTTTCGATAAATTTGAAGTAAGTTGTAGCTTGTACGAGTCTTTTTGTTCGGTTAATTATCAAAATTATTAAAAGACTCGAAATGAATAGTTTTTTAAAGAGGTCATGATATGTTTTATAAAAATCGTATCAAATAAAAGCTTCTTGGTTTTTGCATAGAACATAGCTAGACTGCATGGAGTTTGAGTCGTTTTCATCTCACCCCACACCTGTCACAACATTTCGCTGATTGGTAATAAAATAGTCCCGAACGTGCGAAGGGCACCAAGAATGCATTAACTGTAAGGAAATTTCACTTATACATCAACAATTGTACATAAGGGTCTACACCCCCTCACATGGGAGGTGGGACCCATTGAAATAATATTTTTTTATTCGAGCTGGTCCCACCCCCCATGTGAGAGGGGTGTAGACCCTTATGTATGGGGTGATGTACCCCTAGCAATGCTCTAACTGTAAACGTCTATTATGAGACATGTCGATTGCTATGCTTTTAGTACAGTCGAAACTCATATGTTTCTTTTTTGTTTTATTAGATTAGATTTGTTCACACAAACCTACAAATTCTTTTATTCTTTCTAAAAAAATTATTGGAATATATATATATATATATATATATATATATATATATATATATATATATATATATATATATTTATTTATATATATATATTATTATTATTATTATTTTTAGTACAGTCGAAACTCAGATGTTTTCTGTTTTGTTTTATTAGATTAGATTTGTTCACACAAACCTACAAATTCTTTTATTCGGATGTTTTCTTTTAGTACAGTCGATACTATATATATTTATATAGTACATTCGATACTCGGACGTTTTCTTTTTTGTTTTATTAGATTAGATTTGTTCGCACAAAACTACAAATTCTTTTATTCTTTCTAAAAAATTTATTGGACTGATTATATGGACTGGACTGGATTGGATTGGACTGAGATGCCCACCTTCATGTGTCCCTACGATGTGTCAACAAAATTCATCGACATACTCAGGAGATAAAGGTATTGACATGTACAGAAGTTTTAATATTGTATATCAAATATAATCTTAAAAATTAGTAGTTTACAATATTTTAATCTATGTGCAAATGAATGGTAGGGCTATCGATGGATTGTGATCAGATGGCGTTAATATTTAAGAAAAATTGTAATTTTGTCTTCGATATAGAGCTCTTGCTGTTTTCTTTTTGTAATTTAGAAATAGCTATAAGCTCTTTTATGGTTTTAAAATATAAACAAATACTTCATGTTGATAACATGATTTGTAGGATTGTAGGAAAATATGTAGTATCGGGAGAATGCAGTCTATGTAGATTTTATCTAGTCGTACATCTGCCGACAATGTCATTCTCTTTATATTATAGTTATTCTTACAAATTTATAGGATATTTCTTGCTTGCATGTATCACTTTCGATTGGACAGGAAAAGATAAAATTTTCTTGCACAACAAATTTGCATATTCCGTCGAGGCAACTAACGGTAATTATACACACAAGATTTGAATCTATAAGAATTATTTTAATTCAACAATAAACTTATTTTTAAATCAGATATGAAGAAAAATAAAAGATTTGTAGCATATATTTTGATTAAAATTAAAATTAAAAGTTCGAAAACCTTCTGCCTGAACTCAACATTAGGTAGATACATGTATATTATTGTCAATCATGCTACATGTACATCATTATTTACATTATTCTTTACACTCTATCACGTGACAACACATTATTAAGTAGTTTAGAAAAATTCATTTCAATCATTTTTTAAAAATATATCAAATGTCAAACAGGATGTACATTTAGCATTTTTATATTATTGGCATTCCAGTACGATGGTGTATTTGTGTTTTACTTATCATATTTTCTAAATTTACATTTTACACACTACATTTTAAGCTATTGTAAAAAATAAAAATAAAAAATCTAAAATAATTATAAATTTCCATTAAAAATATTTAATAGACACCATATAATATTTTTTTAATTATTTTTTCATTCTCCAAAAGGTAAAGAGTTAAGAGTCAACTGTATGAATTGAAGTTGTAAAATTAAATAAATAGATAAATAATAATGGATTTTCCTCTTTTAAAATTATTTAGTCAGTTTTGGGGTGAACCGGTTGATTTGGAGGTAAACAAATTAGGTCATCCTAGAGTAACATTAACTTACATTAACTTACATTAATAGAGATGTACGTAGCATCTACTAGATGAAAATGTGTACCCTACTTTATTGTTCAATGAATCTCTACTAATGAAAAATAGCATTATTCGTTATTTAAAAGAGTTTCAAAGTTGCTCAGTTTTTTGTTTTTGTTTTTTACCTATAATTAGATTGCATTTCGAACTGATTTTGCGATCGAATTGTTCGGTCCAATCATATTGTTATGACATTGAAACGTTATGTTTGGAAGGTAAAGCAAATAGAATTTACTAATATTAAAGCAAAAAACTAAAATGATGTCAATCGTACTGTTTGATCACATTAAATACTTCGTATATACCAATCTTGATTAGAAAAACTTAAATATGTATACTCATCATTGCATCACGAGTTACAAATCTTATAACTATGCATGCGATTAATATTTTTGGCGCAAAATCACTTATAATTGACAATTGAGTATCCCCCACTTTTTACGTAATAAAAGATACTAAACCAAGAAGGATCCTTAGTTCCAAAGGAACAATAAGTTTTCCCACTTTTTCTAAGTATTAAAAAGAAAGCATGTCCCACTTTGATAATTAAATTGACCATATCATAGAGATTTTAAAAGAATAAATTTGACTGACACCTTTATATATAACTCAATCAGTCTACAAGTACAGGAAAAAATGTACAAAATTCATACAAAAATTTGAAATCAACAACACAGATTCAAAGTTGGAAAAAAAACACACACACATACACAAATTCAAAGGATGCTGCCACAGCAGCATTCTGTATTAATTCTGTAATTATTCCATGTACTCAGGGAATTATTGTATATAACTTGGTGGAGATATTTTCGTTTGAATAATGGAATTTTTATAGGACAAAAATTTCAAATAACAATAATTATATTGAAAGAAAATACATTGTAATACATCAAACATCATAGTTCATAATTGATGCCACACGTGAAAGCATAATTTGTCCCCATGTTGATATATAATTCACTATTAACAGCTTGTTTGATAGGGATTTTTTGAGGGAAGAATTGATTTTGAATAGTGATATGATGGGAAATGTGTGGTTGAAAAAGAAGAAAAAATTATAGATGTAATGGAAAATATTATTTTATTGAAAAATGTGTGGTTGAAAATGAGAATTGATTTACTGTAGAAAATGAGAATCCCTCCCAAACAGGACCTAAAGTATTCAAAAATAAATACATAAAGCTAATGTATTAAGAGCGCGTTTTATGTGTTGAGTTGGAGAATGTTAATCACGACTATAAGTAAATATTTTTTAACGGAGGACGTGTATTTGTTACAATAGTTATCGTGTTCACAATAAATGCTAGATGGTCAAGAGTGAATCGAGTGTTCAAATCATCTAAACAGTAAGTCCACTTCAAACTAAGTACTCTTCAATTCGACTTATCTAGAATTTAGCATGCAAACCTAAAAAAGTAATTTCTCTTGATAAAAAGGAAGAATCGACCATTTGAGGTAGTTTCATAAAGAGCGTTCGATCATATGGACCAAAGAATATCAACTTTTGATGAATGAAAGGAACATTTGTCTTCCAAATTGCAATTGAATATGCCTATTTGTGATTAAAAATAACGAGGGACAAATGAAAAGGGATAAAAATGGTACATGCATAAAACTTTTGACAACAATGGAACATGTTGAGTGTTCAAATGATGTCCAACCTCACATATCTGCAAAAAAAAAAGAAGATAATTTTGACAAACCTAAATATTTGTTCTTTACATAGTCTTTAAAAATATCCTATTTTGTAATATAAAACCATGGTTAGCTCGATTCGTAGGCTCAATTCATGTAAGGTTTTGGAGTGCCGAGCTCAACATATTTTTCATTTTTTGTAGTTCGATTAATTTTTGAAGAAAAAATAATAAAGAAGTCGATGTGCACCAATCCCTATTGATTGTGGCTCTGAACATATCTCTATCGAATTTATAGCACGACTTAGTCTACCCCTTATACAAGTCTAGATACTAATATGCAACTTTTATCGAGAATTAATTCCTTGTCAATCCTAGAATTTAATCAAGTTTCAATATTGAAAAGTTTTTTTTTTTGGGATTCAGTATTGGCAATAATCTAAATACAAAAGTCGAGCTCAAATAGCTATAAATTACTTAAACTTCTCTACAAGTAAATCTCATATAAATCCTCGTATTAGGTAATCATACTTGCCCAAGTGAAGTGTTTGCATTGTAGAAGTCTAATAATATAAATTACATCCACTTATAGTATGGTTGATACGATAGAATAAACAAAATTGAACATGAAAATTTATAATTATTTTAACTTTATTCTCTTCTTCAATTCTACTTGTATTGACCAACAGTACATCAAACATGTCGACACAAAAGAAGCTTTTAAATTTAATTAGGGAATATTAAATTCAAGTCGTGCAGAGAAACATCAATGACTATCATGGAAGCAATGGGCACAACTATGAAATAAGTTCAATTATAAACCTGGAATAATCATTCTCAATACATCCATTTTCAGGGCGAAGAGAGGAGATGATTTAAAAAGGTAAATCTGAAATAATTGAAAGCATTCCATTAAGAAAAAATCTTCCTCTTAATATAAAACTTGGCTTGGCTGCTTAGCGATACTGCAAAAACAAATTTTCGTGATAATTAGTCATCCTATAAAAAAATGTGAGCCCATAATAGACAAAGAACCAATAGATGATATAATCATGCTACCAAAGTTTTACAATGTGGTACTTGAATCCATCTCTCTATAGATGTAGAGCTTATGACAAAATCCATCAAAAACTTCTCTAAGTAAATACAGATACAACTAGGGCTGGATATGGTCTGGTTCAACCAAACCAAAATTTTCAGGTATTTAATAAATGGAATCGTTCGGGTTCGGTTCCATTCGGTTCGGTCCAGTTCAATTCGGTTCGGTTGGTTCCGTACCATAATTAAATTTTTTTGACAGATTTCTAATGGTCAACGATCGGTGATTGTGGTTGGAGGTCGCGGCTTCGATGGGCATTGGAGAGGGAAAGTCGGACTCGGTTGTCAGCGATTTCGATTTGGGCATGTAGATGTAGGTTTTCAATTTATCAAATGATTTAAGGTCATTGACTCAGTGGTTACTGAATGCAAGTGTGAAATTGGAAAGAGAATGATAAAAATTTAAAAATACATAGATCTTGGGTTAAGAATGAAATTAATAATATGACCAAAAAATTAAATCAAAAAATTGAATTTAAAAATTGGGTCGGATTGAGCTGGGTTGGGCTGGCTAGACATGGACTTGACTTGAAAGTTAGAACATTAATCATTAAATTAGTTAATTTGCTAATTTGTTTTTTTGAAAAATAAATTAATTCAATATTCAAAATTTTAAAAATTATTTAAATTCGGTTCTTCGATTATGGTTCTAGAATCGAAAATCGAACCGAACCCTTCGGTTATCGATTCAGATACTCGTTCGAGTATTTAACTTACGAAGAATGACTCGGTTCGGGTTCGATTCGAGAGTTTTGTCTAACCTTTAATAAGTAATATAAACAATTAGCATTAAAATGATTCGTCTTATCCATCCAATTTGAAAACCATATGATGAAAATTGATTATTATTATTATTATTATTTTGCTGTAGTCTTCCACTTAGTGGAATTAATTATACTTAGCTGTAATCAATCTTACTCGAATACCTAATAAAGTTTAATGGCGTTATTTGGGCCCCTTAATACGGGTGCTTTTGGCAAATGAGACGACAATAATATTTCATTAAATTGAAATTAATACAAAAGCATGTACTTTGTGTCGTGAATGGCGAACATATCCTAGTCCTTCGTGGAATTCGTATTCAAATTAGAGTATTTTATACTATTTTTAAATGTATTAAGAATAAATTCTAATTTTTATCATTATACTAAATTATCCAGTTTGATTGCACTTTTTTCCCATTGGTTTTCCACCTTTTTAAAGGAGACAATACTATCAAATGCCTATAATATCCCTTGATTTTGTTTTCTCATCTATTTGGTGGGAAAACATTTTCCACCATTTTTTTTTTCTTTTTTTTTTATTGCAATGTGAACAAATTCTAAATACAATGGTAAAAATTTTTTTCACTTTTATTGACAACTTCCATGCAAAACAAAGTCAAACAAATGATATTCGGTATGGTAAATTTTTTTTTTTTTTTTCAATTTTTTTTCAAATTTTTTTTTTACAATTGGAACAAATTTTAGACCCAATGGTAGAAAAAATTATCACTTTAATGGACAAATTCCATAAAAAATGAAGTCAAATGGACACAAAACTTTCTACATTTTCCATAGAAAATTTTACCAATCAAACACAATTAATTACAATTCCCAGTAAAACATTTTCTAGGAAAATCAATTCCCTATAAAATATTTTCTTTCCACCCATTTTCTAACTTTGCAATCAAACGGACCCTAAGTATTTTATACTTTTTTAAAATGTATTAAGAATAAATTCTAATTTTTATCATTATAATAAATTATCTAGTTGTACGATTTTAGTACTTTTGGACCATGTTTTAGCATTTAAAGGGAGAAAAAAATACTATCAAATGCCTATAATATCCCTTGAAATTATTGTTTCATTTTAAAACCTTTTTTTTTTCCGATTCCCTTCAAACTTTGAGACAAAAGCAAAGTATAGTGTATTATATTATATTCTCCTTAAAAATATATTTTTTTAACTTTTTTCGATTTATTACATCTCATAAAATTTAATAATATGGGTAGACCATGTACAATTACATTTTTTTTTTTGTAAAGGAAGATATAAGTAAATAAATAAAAAAGAATTTTATTTATCAATTCCAAAATTTTGTTAATTGTGTGGTTTTAACTTTCAAGTCGTATATAAATTTTAAATTATTGTTATAAGGAAAATTCTATCATGATGTAACTGGTAAGTTTATTAATGAATAACCATTGTACTCTTGCAATCCTAAAAATTATTATAATTGTTTCTATATTCATTCTCTATAAATATATGATTTTGATTCATAATAGAACACACAAGTTTATTTGTTTTTCTCTTTTGTTTTCTCTTTTTCTCTCTAATTTATAATATGTTATTAGCACGAAATTCTAACCAATTGAGTTAGCAAAATTTATTTCTCTTTTTTACTTTCAAATTTTTAGTCAGTTGAAATATAATTTTTTGCAATCAAAGAAAGACAAGAAGTGTAGCCAGTTGAGTTTACAAATAAACTCTTTTAACCTGCTCAATGAAAAAGTAAGTATTTTTTAACTTCAAATTATATAACAAAACAGTATAGGTATTCGATCTAATATATCGATTTAACTATATCAATTTATGATATATAAATATTTGTTTGAATATAATATTTTTCATTCAATATTTCAATACAATATTTTCGGAAGAATATTCTATATTATTCTTAAAAGGAAAGAATTTAAATCAATATTTCAGAAGAATATTAATCGTAAATCTTTCTATTATAAGTAATTTGTTGTAGCTCATAAAATAGTACAACATTATAATTAATATTTTTGAGAAATATTATTTGCCCCTAAAGAAAATAAATTATAATTCTCAATATTCCAAAAAGAATAATGACATATTGCTCTTGAATAAATAATAGTAAAAGACAACGTGCTATCAAAATAGGATGTGGTTCGAAAATATATTATTTCAATATTTCTCCCTAAAGGAAAAACATGTAACTAACGTCATGGAGAAATTAATTAGTTTGACCATTTGAATTATATATAATTATATAATGTTTAATCATATTTTTCGAAATTAAATAATTGAAATATATCTTATATTGAACCAGAAGTTCAATTTGATTTTATTGTTTGGTATGACTAGTTGGACCATTAATGGATCAGTAATCATACAAAATTAAAAATTTAAATGGATATTCACTGAAGAACCATAAGATTCTTCAATCCATGAAATCCTATATGATATTTGTTCTCTTTCATGAAAATAGGTCATCACTAGCTAAATATGGACTGAATTCCCTATATTTCTAAAAATTAATTAGGATGATATATGTGGCTCCATCACTTTCCACATTGACCATATAGATATTATTTGTATCTAATAGATTTGATACAAATACTAGATGATTGTATGGTGTTACAACTTGAAGTTTGCGAAATTACTGCTTAAATTATGAACATAATTTTTAGATTATTCAATTTAGACGACATGTCTTGTTAATGGTAGTGATTCTAAATCTCAACTTTTTAATAAGTGTTAGTTGAGATATCAATAAATGGTTTAACACTATTATTTATTAAATACCTCCAATTAATTTAATTGAGAACAAAATACTTCTTATTTCTATTTAGGGAATGTTATTATACATCATGCCATCATCATAACTATCCGTATTATAATTGGCTTATGGTCAGAGTCTAATTTTTTCATTAAATTACTTTGTTAGTGTAGTATATGTAAAATTAATTCACCACTATACACTGAGATGGAAAGTAAAGAATGTTGAGAATAAATGTGTAGTTTGAACACATATCCCAAATTGATGATATTTTATAACATGGTTTGTTGATTGTCAACTTGATTGGACAATTCTCTCTGCATTATGGGTCGGAATTAAGAAATTGAAAATAATGTATTAATACATCGTTATCTAAATTTTCGCAAAAGATAATTCGAACCAAAAGTTCGAAAGATAATTTATTTAGATATATTTACTGACTAGTGAGATTAACAATATCTCATACACCAATTTCAAATGCTCTAACTCGAATTAATATCCTGAAGGGTAATTGGTTAATATTATATTTAATAAATTTATGGTACACCTGAAGCGTGATGTATTCGAGTCTAATATAAAAATCTCTAAACGAAAATGGAGCAATTAGTAAAGATAGTCAAATTAAAAAGGCATATACTCTTGATAAATTAAAATTTAGACATAACAAATTATAAACTCATAAGATGTTTAAGTACCTTATATATTAAAAATTATGATATCTCAATAAATTATGTCATTATGGGAAAGAAATAGAATCGAAAAAGAAAATAAAAAGTTGTCGACAACACTTTGCACATTATATACTGCATCTTGTTATGATTAGCGAAAATTCGAAATAATTCGTCAAAACATATCGATCAAAGTAATGATTGGCCAAACAAAATGTGGCTATCATACTAAAATTGAATTTACTAGAGAAATCTGAAATTTCTGGACACTGTCCTAGTAAAATTAAACTTACTAGAGAAACCTGGAATTTCTGGATCTACAGTCTGAACACCTAAAGATACATACTTATGCGAAACGAAAATATAAAAAGTAAATTCATAATACGAAATGTATGACTCTTTATATAATGAGTTTTGCGAAAATTTCTGTAAATAGATAAATTATCACTTGGTGGATATGCCCCTGTTTGACACCCATTTTGGGTAAAAAAATAAATTCTAGAATAATAATTGATGGAAGAATGTGTGGTTGAAAAGTAATAAGAATTTTTGGGTTTATGTGTAGTATTATTTTATTTATAGAATGTGTGGTTGAAATGAAGAAAGAGAAAAAAAATTGAGAATGAGAAAGAGAAGAAAATGGGTGTCAAACGGGGGTATAATCACAAGTCCCTAATTTATTAGTTTAAGAATGTATGGAATTTGACATGCATATAATAAATTTGTGTTGACCTATGGTCGATCTTATGTTTTGATTATAACAAACAAGGTATTTTTTTTTATCTCTAAGATTTACATTCGAGTTTTCATTGTTACATGTTGCGAATTTCATGGAAATTGAGCATTCATAATCAAGCATTGAAATAATCGTGCGCTTGGGCAAAAAACGATCAGAGGCAAATCAAGCACTTGCGCCAAATTCAAAATCGAGTAACAAATCAAGCACTCGTGGAAAATCAATTAAAGATATTAAAATTATATGTTTGAACCCACTTGTAAAGGTAAAACACTTCAATTCTTAACAATAAATCACAACTCGAAAATTAAAATTTTTATGCACGAGATAAATTTTTCACAAAAACGCTCGCATAAAAATTATTTCTATATCACAAAAATCTGCACTTGACTCTTAAACTCTTTACCAATGATATTTATTTTGAAAAGATAAATGAACGTGTCCCTAAAAAATTTACATTTGCTAAAACAATCATGAAAAGAGAAAACCAGAAATTTCTGTTCTTGCGGACATTCGGTGGCCCCAATGGTCAAAATTCTAACCGTTCTGATTTCTGATGCACAATAGCTAGTTTCAGTCGTCCGGTCAGAAGCGGACGTCTAGTGGGGATTGTTTGGTTGGTCAGAACTTTTTACTTTTTTGACTGCTATAAATACCACATCACTTTACATTCAATTCTATACATTCAAGAGCATTCAAGTAAGATAGTTTCGAGCAAAAATTGTATTGATTTCTCATCTCATTTATTATTAAATTATTTTAACTTTGGAAAACTTTTGATCAAATCAACTTTTGAAAATCATTCTACACATTAAATTTTTTTTTATACCTAACACTTGAGCTTTATCCATTACTATTTATTAAAGTGTTAGCCCATTTTTCTCTTTGTACTTAATTTTAATCATATCATTTATTAATAGAGAAGTTTCAATTTGTAAAATCAATTCTTTTTAAACTTGTAGGTCGTGTTGAGGTCCCGTAAAGCACAACGTTGTAAAATGATCGATGCTCCTTGTTTGTAAGTCAACGGAAGCTTTGTAAATGGTTGGATTGTACCACAAGTTAATCAACATAGTGAAATTGGTCATGCTCGTGCTGGAGAGCTTGGTAATAGAGGACGTAGATTATTGCGTGGGATCAAACCTCCATAATTACATTGTTTGCATTATCTATCCCCTTTACTTATCGCTTTCATTTTCGTGCTTATTACTTAAATTAATCTATCTAGTTATTACATACTTAATTATAGATTAATTTTTCGAAAAATTTTTAAAAATCAATTCACCCCCCTCTTGGTTAGTTATTATTTGGCTATCAATTTGATTATAACCAACTCATCCAGCATGACTATTAATGTTACCTTGAAAGATTCAATATGCATGAAACATATAATTCAAACAATGTTAAAATGAAGGGAAGTAATTACACATTGTACTCTTTTTTCCTTGATCGATGTTTTATCCCATTGAATTTTCCTAACAATGTTTTTAATGAGACAATATTTGTAGCGTATTTAAAAGAATAAATACGCTTTTTTTTTTCATTTGTTAGGATTTTTTCTAATAAGATTTGAATGAAACATATTATTTGTATAATGAATGTCCAAAACATACAAGATATTTACTCTTAAAATAATATTTTTATAAATATGAGAATTTTGAAGAGATCAACAAGAGTTATTTTTCAAAGAATCATGTTACTGCAGTCATCAAGTTTTGTCCCACTGAATTTTCTTGATGATGTTTTTATGGGACATATATTTTGTAATATGTCATTCAATGGGGAGTATTGTAAATAGTAAGTTTATTAGTAAATGATAATTATACAATTGCAACTAGATTTGGGCCCATAAATCGAAAATTGCAAAACCCGACCCAACCCAACCCAACTTGAATCGGGTCAGGCTGGGTCGGTTTAGAATAAAAACGGGTTGGATCGGGTTCCAAACAATTATAAATTTATTTAGGTCATGTCGGTTCGGGTTTAAACCCAATTAAACTGATACAACCCAATACCATGTTTGATCCACATTATTTTTTTCATTCACATTTTTTTACTCATTTTTAACTACGCATTCTTCAATAAAACAATATTTTTCATCACATCAATAACTTTTCCTTATTTTTCAACCACATATTCCCCATCAAATCAACAGTAAAAATGCATTCTTTTTCCAACAATGTGACCAAACGGGAGCCAAATGTAAAACCCTATTCCTGTCATTTGCATCAAAAGTGAAATCGTTTCTTTGCTTCGGAACCAAGCCTCATGCGGGTATTGATCTTCATGCTCTTCTCTCCGGCTATTGGCGGGCATCTTCTAACAGTTCTCTTCAATGTATTGCTTGTAAGTTAATCTCCCTCTACTTATGTTTTTTTTTGTATTGAAGATTTTTTTTGCAACACTGGGTTGTTAAACGTTATTTCATATTTATTTCTTTTGCGTAGTCATTTGTATAAAAATCCAGATCCGTAATCGAGGAAGTTCATTTTTCACGAGAGGTACAGTTAGAATTCATTAGCAGCTTGCATACGGTTTTGGAGCAGTAAACATCTGCACCATTTCAGCTCCTTATTTTTAGGGAAATAGAATCTATTTGTTAGCCAGCCGGTAGGATCGGTTAAGCTTATTATTGGCACTATTCCAAAAGCTTCTTACTCTTGTATAAAATCATGTATTTTCATTTATTAATATAACTTGAATTCAACATCTTTATCTTCAGTTCTTTAACTTGGTATCAGAGCCAATAATGGCTAACACGGATTCTAGCAACCAGTCTAATCCATCGGAGTTTAATACAACTCCAGTTACTCAGTCAACAACCAGCCAGAGTTCATCATACGGAATAAACATCACGCAAACACCTTTAGTGAAGCTAGACAGGAACAATTTCTTGCTATGGAAAAACATGATTATGCCCATAATCAAATGGCATAATCTTGAAGGGTATTTGTTGGGGACAAAGGAATGTCCACCGGAGTTCCTAGCCACCCAAACAACCGTTGGTCAGGGAGAAGTAGTGGAGATGACCCAAAATCCAGAGTTCCTAAAGTGGACCTCAACTGATCAACTAATTATGGGCTGGTTGTATTCATCCATGACTCCAGAAATAGCCATGAAGGTCATGGGCTGCACGAGTTCAAGCAAACTCTGGATAGCAGTGGAAAAAAGCTTTGGTAGAGGTGTTAGATGAAGTGGCAGAGCAGATCACCAAATTATAGATGAAGAACAATGGGTAGAGGTAGAACTACAATTGGCCGGCAAAATGAAACTAAAGGGCTTGTCAAATCTGTGGACTAAGCAACCATTCTGTAAGCTATTGCTACAACATGTTTGATGAAAGGTACATGGGAAGCAAGCCAGTTTACTCTGGGTAGCAGAACTTCAATGCATCTCTATCAGCCTATGTAACATCACCTAGAATCCTTGAGGATCCAGCGTGGTTTGTTGACTCTGGGGCAAGTAACCACGTGACAATAGATAAAGGTAACATACATACTATGATGAAATATGAAGGTAAAGAGAAATTTCTTGTTGGTAATGGAGATATGTTACATATTGCTCATATTGGAAATGGGAAAATTTCTGCATTAAGTAATAAATCGTTGGTTTAAATTCCTGCAATCTGACGGGGATGTAGAGTTTAGAAGCTTTAGCAAATTAGCTCTAGAATCTGGTATAAAGCTCAGGCATTCCTACCCCTATACCTTAGTTCAAAATGGAAGGGATGAACGCAAGCACAAACACATCACAAAGATTGGGCTAACTCTTCTAGCTCAGGCTCAAATGCCACTTTACTATTGGTGAGAGTCCTTCAAGACTGCCACTTATCTGATTAACAGATTACCTACCTCTGTTCTACTTCATAAATCACCCTACCAAGCCTTGTTTAATAAAAACTTCGACTACAATCAACTTAAAATATTTGGTTGTGCTTGCTTTCCATATCTCAGACCCTATCAGAGGCATAAGTTTAGTTATCACTCCCTAAAGTGTGTTTATCTTAGCTATGGTGACTCACATAAAGGTTATAAATGTTTAAGTCCTAGTGGTAGAATTATATTTTCAGGCATGTTTCCTTCAATGAGCTAGAGTTTCCTTTTAAAAAAGGTTTTCTAAACAAACAAGCTCAACCTCAAACTTGATATACTAGAATATGTTATCTTCCCTTCATTGACCCCAACTATAACACTATGCCTTAAAGTACAACTGCAGCTCCTACAATACAACCTGAAGTCTCTCCTGCAATAGACCTTGTCAATGGAGAATCAGAAGTTGGGGCTGAAGAAGGTGAGTTGGTGGAATATATCGATGATGAAGGAAGCCAGGAAGTGGTAACAAGTAATGAAAAACCAGAAGCTTTAATTGATGCTCAGAATTTACCAAGAGAAATAAGTTTATTAGACAGGAATTTACCTTAGAATACTGGACATCAAATGATCACTAGGAGCAAGGTTGGTATGTTCAAGCAAAAAATTTATACTAGTATGATAGTGGATGAACTGGCTGTAGTTGAGCTAACTAGTGCAGATGAAGCACTAACAAGCAGATGTTGGAAGAATGCTATGTACGAAGAGTACAATGCTCTTATGAAGAATAAAACTTGGACTTTGGTGCTACCTAAGGCTGGAATGAAAATCATTGGCAATAAACGAGTATTCAAGTTGAAATATGATTCAAATGGAAAAGTTTCAAGGCCAGGTTAGTGGCTAAAGGTTTCCTTCAAACCTTTGGAGTTGACTTTAGTGAAACTTTTAGTCCTGTAGTCAAGGTTGCAACACTGAAAGTTATCTTAACTCTTGCTGTATTAAGAAATTGGCCAATCAGACAAGTAGACATAAATAATGCCTTTTTGAATGAGAGTTTGACTGAGATCGTTTATATGTACCAACCACAGGGTTTTGTCAATGAAAAACACCCTAGCTATGTTGGCAAACTCAAGAAGGCATTATATGGCTTGAGACAAGCACCTAGGTCCTGGAATGATAAACTAAAACATACTCTACTGTAGTGGAGCTTCAGATATTCTAAGGCCGACAATTCCCTATTTTTCTTGGCAAGTGGAACTGATATAGTGTTTGCGTTAATATACGTGGATGATATAGTGATTACAGGTACCAACATTCAGAGGATGCAAGAGTTTGTAGACAAGCTAAACTTCAATTTTGCACTTAAAGACTTGGGGAACCTGAAACAATTTCTGGGAATTGAAGTTAAGAGATATGATGCTGGACTATATCTGAAGCAAACCAGATATGCTATTGAATTGCTAAAAAGATTTGGCTATAAAAAACTTGAAGCCTAGCCTAACACCTATGGCTGTAGGAAAGCCAATCTCCAAAACTGAAGGTCTAGCAATGAAAGATCATACTCCTTACAGAAGTGCAATTGGTGGTCTCCAGTATCTTATCCATACCAGACCAGACTTAACCTATGTTGTAAATAGATTAAGTCTGTTCCTTCAAGCACCAACAAATGTCCATTGGAAGCCACTTAAAAGGATATTTAGATATCTAAAGGGCACTTTACACCATGGATTAACCATCCAAAGGAATGATAGCCTTAACATCACAGCCTTTGCAAATTCAGACTCGGCTTCTTGTCCAGATGATAGAAGGTCCACTGCTGGATATTGCGTTTACATTGGAGAAAATTTGGTATCATGATGCTCTAAGAAACATCGTGTGGTTGCTAGATCCAGCACATAAGCTAAGTATAGAGCTTTGGTTCACTGTGCAGTAGGAATAACTTGGATTTAATCTTTGTTTAAAGAGTTGGAGATTCAACAGCAATCAGTCCCTATTATCTGGAGTGATAGTATAAGTGCAAGTGCTCTAGCCTCAAATGCTGTATATCACACTCGTACAAAACATATAGAACTCGATGCATACTGTGTAAGGGATAAGGTATTGAATAATCATCTGAAAATTCACTACATTCCCTCATCGGATCAGACAGCAGACATGTTAACTAAACCTATGTCACATTCAAGATTTCAATTCCTTATAGACAAGTTAGGAGTGCTTGAACACACTCCACCTTGAGAGAGGGAAGGGGGAGGGGATGGAGTTAGAATTCATCAACAGCTTGCATACGGTTCTGGAGCAGCAGACATCAGTACCATTACAGCTCCTTATTTCTAGGGAAATGGAATCTATTTGTTAGCCAGCTTGTAGGATCAGTTAAGCTTGTTATTGGCACTATTCCAGAAGCTTCTTCCTCTTGTATAAAATCATGTATCTTCATTGATTAATATAGCTTGAATTCAGCATCTTTATCTTCAGTTCTTTAACTCTTACCAACATTTTCTCACTTTAATATTTTTACAGAAATCATATGTAAATCTTTTAGATGTTGTAAATGTTTGTTTTTAGTGTTTTTTTTTTGAGTTTCAGTTCTTGATATATGGTTTGAATATTTTGGTATTCAATTTTTGCTCTTATTTTTACCATTTTTATGTGCGTTTTATTCTTCTTTAGATGATAACTCCTGATGCTTCAATGTGCCTAGCTGTAAACCTACTTTCTACTCTAATTTTGTACCCGTAAGTTAATCTAGTAGGATATAGACTTCTAGGTTGCAAAAATTGAAATCACTTCACTAGGTTTTCCTTCTTTATATAACTTAATACTTATAATTCTTCAAAATTCTTGGAAATAATTTTACAACCTTTTATATGTTCTATCTCAAAGTTTAAATGGCAAGACATAAATTTGAATGTTGCAAATCAGAGGTCACTTAATTGCTTTTTCCTTTGCTAAAATAAAAAAGGGGTTTTTTTTGTTTGTTTTTCTATGCATTGCTAGTTGTAAAACATATATTGTGTGTTTTGGACTTTAAAACGTGTAAATCTATGTTAGTAACAAAGGAAGTTATTATAAATTTATGTTAATAGCAGCCTGCAAGAAAGTAGTCAGTGTAATGATTGTTCTTGCACCAGAAGTAGTAAAGAGAATCTAAGGGTGCGTTTGATTGTAAGGGTGGAAAATGGGTGGAAAAAAAATGTTTTACAGGGAAAAGATTTGCTTAGAAAATATTTTGTAGGGAAAATGATTTCAAGTGTGTCTGATTGGTATAATTTTCCACCCGAAAAATTTTTAAATTTTCTATTTGTTTGGCTTTATTTTACATGGAAATTGTCCATTAAAGTGATATTTTTTTCCACAATTGGTTATAAAATTTGTTTCCATTGCCAAAAAGTAAAAAAAAAAAGGAAAAAAATTATTTCCTAAAAAATCATTTTTTAATCAAAATTTAGTATTCGTTTGACTTTGTTTTACATGAAAATTGTTCATTAAAGTGAATTTTTTTTTTCCATTGGTTATGACATTTGTTTCCATTGCAAAAAAAAAAAAAAATTCCAGACAGTCGGGAAAATATTTTCCCACCAAAAAGGCGGGAAAATGCACACGTGAGGAAAATCCGGAAAATATTTTCCGTGGAAAATTTCGCCTATCAAACAGCCAAAAAAGTGGAAAGTGGAAAATATTTTCCTACTTCCTCGGAAAACACGGCATAAGTTCTTTTAATTGATTTTACAAGATTGAGCCGTAGGAAATGCAACACGGACAAAGCCGAGGCTCACCATCCCTAGGAACAATAAACCTCCACTCAGCTGTGTTCAAGAGAGTTTGTTCCGGTACTTTGTCAACAATCCAATGCATCTTACCAGCCTGACAATGATATGCATTAACAAAGACACATTCTCTTATACTTATTTGGTTTCTTGTTTGATTTGTGTGTATATATATATATACGAACATGGATATAGATGGTAAAATTGAATCTATTGGTGAAACTCCTTCAACATTTGTTCCTCCACTTCCACCATCATGTTTAGGGAAGAGAAAAAATAAAAAAAAAACTTTGGATGTGTGGGAACACTTCACAGTTATAGGGAATTCAAACAAAGAAGATGTTAGGTGTGCATGCAACTATTGTAGGCAAGATTATGCTTTTGGGGTTAGAAAGTATGAGACTAGTATCTTAAGAAATCATTTAGTTCTTTATTGTAAGAAGTATTCAAGAAGATTGGAAGATAAATGACAAAAAAGCCCAATTGAAGGTGGTGTGAACATTCTAGTGGACTTTAATAAGGAAGAGTGTAGGCTTGCATGTGTTAAGATGATAATATTAGATGAATTACCTTTTAGTTATTCCATGAATTATGTAAAATATGTATTTTATCAAATTTATTTCTAATTTAATCATTAATTTTTGTAGAGCTTTTGGAATCACATAAATGAAATGAATGCTAAATCAATGCGATTAGTTTATTTCTGAATTTTTGAGGTAGAAATGTAGTCTAATGTGCATAACTCTTTATTAATGTAATATTTATCTTTTTTGCTAAGTATTTCTATTATTTTATTGTAGGAATGATGCTTAAAGCTTATGTGACAACTCGGAAGTCGTAACATTTTACTTTATTATTTGTTTTATGAGAGTGTTGATTTTGGATGATTGTAGAATTTTTATTTTCTTATTTATTGAATTTGGATGATTGTAATATTTAAATTTTCATTTCATGCTTGATGGCTATTTTGATTTTGTTTAGTTTCATTAGTATGCTTTTAATTTAATTAAACTACCTTGTTTCGGTTAAATTTTTTGCGATACTATGGTTTGTGAAAATGACAAACTATCATCAACATGAATAAAAAAACATTAAGTTTTTTCCGATTTTATTTTAGGCAAATAAGAATTCATTTGACAGTTTGAAACTAATCGAAAAAAGAAAAAAAATTGCTGACTCGGCCTGAACCGAGTCGGTTCTGGTTGGGTCGATTCCTGTCAATGACTGGGTCAGTTCGATTTAAAAGATAGCCCAAACCCGATAAAGTCGGCTCGGGTTTGAGTAAAAACCAACTCGGCCCGGCCCGTTCTCCACTCCTAATTTCAGCTCTAGAAATTATTACAATTGTATTCATAATCATTCCTTATAAATATGAAGTTTTGATTTCTAATAAAACACACAAATTTATTAACTTTTCTCTTTTGTTCTCTCTAGTTTATAACATATCACACTTGAAAGATTTTATAAAAGTTCAATTGTTTTAAAAAAATAAAATTTTGAACTTTAGTTAAAATTGAAAGTTTTTATACTTCAATATAATATAATTTCAATTTCAATTTCAATTACATGTATGAAAAATAATTGTAGAAATAATCATTCACAAAATATTAACATAATGAAACTAATTTCACAAGGAGTAAGGGGCACTTTTTGTCCTTAAAAATGCCTTAGAAACAATGATTTTTTAGACCCATTTTTTGAAAGAATATGTTTTATAATAATGATATTTTGAAGAATATGTGATTAATTTTTTTTTTTTTTGATTTACGTGTGAAATTATTTATTTAAATAACGGATAAGGGGCTAAAAGGGAGTTTAAAATGTATGACAAAAACATGTTCAAGTGAGTAGTTAATTTAGTGCGTCAATAACTAAAAAGAATGTACGACAGAAACGTATACCTTTGACGAAAACACGACTAAATAGCATAATTAGAATATAGAAAATGAGAAATTTCTGGATTTAAGCAGTGAATATTAGGCTATTAAACCCCATTTGACAACGATGTTTTGTAAAGAATGAGTTGTTGAATGGTAAATTTTTGTAAAATTGGTGATTAAAAAGTAAGAAAAAATATTGATTTTACGTAAATAATATTTTATTATAAGAATGTGTAATTAAAAATTAGTACGAGAGAGAAGAGTTTTGAATGAATGGCTCCTAAAGAGTGAGTAAAACAAAAAGCAGAACTACAAAACATAATTAAAATTGAGAAATTGAGAAATTATTGGAGTAAGCAGTGAAGATTAGGCGATTAAACCCCTGTTTGACAGAAATGTTTTGTGAAGAATGAATTTTTGAATTGTAAATTTTTGTAGAATGAGTGATTAAAAAGTTAAAAAATTTTGAATTTATGTAAATAATATTTTATTATAAAAATGTGTAGTTAAAAATAAGTGTGAAAAAAAAAAAAATTAGTTTCGAATGAATGATTACTCTAGGGTGAGTAAATTCGAAACACCTCCAAGTAAATAGGAAATTGGCTATAGGGTTAAAAAGGTCTTTTCACATCTACGTCCATGTACGGCGCAATATATTTTTTATTTTAAAAGAGCAGATGGACCCATAAAAAAACAAAAATGGGAGTGGGACCCATGGTGGTATGGTGGTTTTGCTGCTAGGTCTCTCTCACACATTCACACATACAAAATACAGCCTCTAAGAGAAAAAAATTGCACTCAAAGTCCCCAATTTTTTTTTTTGTTTCGCTGCCATCTTTCGCTTTTATAACGTGAAAATCTAATTATTGTTGAAACCCATAAAAAATGACTGTATTTAGAGAATTGTGTTTTAATATAGGATTATGCTATTTGTACATAAAAATAATATATAAAGGATCACGCAAAAGAATGTGGATGGAAACGGTTTGATAAAAAAAATGACTGTATTTTAAATTGACAAATTGTAATGTGTCGTGTGATATTATGTAATCTTTTATGTAAACATTTATGCAAATGTAGTAAGATGTTAAAATTAGCATAATTTGTCTTAATTGCGAAATCATTAATTTGATACATATGACACTCGATGGTTACCAGAAATCAACTTGTAAACCATAATATCTGTACCAACTTGTAAGCTGACTGTATCCTCTACGTTTAACGAGTGAAATCTAAGTCCTAATTTTTCGTTCTTCCTTTTTTTTTTTTTTCTAAAAATTTGTTGGTAGGTAGTGAAGAAATTGAGATTTTGGAAAACTTGAGGAGAACTTCATAAATTGAGCCTTCAAATGCAATATACATTCCATTTTTTTAATCCATGGAGTTTTATAGAAGTAAGATTTACTTTTAAAATGACAAACAAAATAAAATGTTTTTTTTCAAATAATTGTATTAATAATAAAAATGTATCCACAGTCTTAAGTCTTCTAATGAGTTATACTGAAAACATGTACTCGCAGTTGCCTGTGAGTTGTGACGTTTAGACTGCACAATGGGATGAACGAACAAATATTGGAACGAACAATAATAATTATTTCATATTTATAATAGTTTCAACTTATCATAATAAAAAACAAATTGTTGGTTCAGCGACATATTTTTCTCCAGCAAACTAGGAATATACATTAAGATATGCATTGAAAATCAAAATAGGCTATATCGAAATATGTTATTGCATTTTTCCCTTTCAGAATCTAAAAAAGGAAAAGCATATGACACCTAAATCTTCCAATAATTAATGAAGGCATTAACAATTAAACGTGAATTGGAATTTGGTGATGAAATCGTAGTTTTAAGTGCACATCACATACTAATTAAAATAGTTTTTAAACTGAAACCCTAAATAAGGATGAAAATGAACTAAAAATAAAGAGGTAGAGGATTTTAGTGCCAATAAAAAAAAATACGATTAAAGTGCGATCATCCCCAAACATTGAGGACCGAATCCACAATTCATCAAGACATTAAGGACTGTAACTAAAATTTAGCCCTCACTGTCAAGAAAGTAGCAGCGCACACACTCTTTTTCCCTCCCTCCACTGGTCAGTTCCACACTGTCACCCTCTCAGCATTCTCTCTCTCTAAAAACGCCACTTTCCTCTCAACTTTATCTATCACTGCTCATGTGCTCAACATTTTCTCTCTTAACTGAAAGCCTCCTTAGCAGACATCAGCACTACTACGATCACATTCTCCCTCTACAGCCCGAAGCTTTCTCTCGCTAGAACACCACCGGTACAATCTTTTGTACTTATCAACTCGCACTGATTTTTGTTTTTTGGGATTTTGGAAAATGCTGATAATTCTAGCTTATTGATCGTATTTCTCTCTCTGAAGTTTAGGGGAGTATATACATATACAAGGAAAGTACGTTGTTTTGGTCTGTTAAATAGAGCATTGAGTGTGTGTTTTGGTGATCTTCTTGGGAAAAATGGAAAAAAAGCAGGGATTTTTCTCGGCGTTAAAGGAGGAGGTGGTAAGGGGGTTATCGCCGGGGAGGTCACGGGTGAAGAGTTCGAGTCGGAGCGGGTCTCCCTTAACGGCTCTTCTTCGGAGGAAGAAGAGTTGTGGTAACAGCAATTATGCGGAAACGGCGATAGCGAGATCGGGGAGCCTGAGGCCAGTAGGGGAGACATTGACGCCGTTGATGGAGGGTCCGGATCCGGACGGCGGAGAAATCGGGGAATCGAAGCGTCTCGGGTCGGGACTCGGGCAATGGGTTCGCGGACAGCTAACCCGGAATCCCTCGGTTCCAGTAGGGGCGGCGGGTTCTAATGGGAATGGACACAACAAGAGGTCTGATCTTAGGCTATTGCTTGGGGTCATGGGTGCCCCCCTCGCCCCGGTGCACGTTAGCACCACTGACCCACTGCCTCATCTGAGCATCAAAGACACTCCGATTGTACGTCTCTCCCTCTCTATACACACTCACTCATAAGTCATATATATATTTTTTAGTTTTTTTATTTTTCTGTTAAGCATGTTCGAGTAGCAATGTTCAAGTAAATTCTGAATTTTCTTGGAAGAGTATATTTTGCTATAGTTGTGATGATTGGAGGGAGTTGATTGGAATTGACTGAATTCTTTATCATACATGAATTTCTATTGACTAACTGCTGAAAAACTGAAGCAAGGAGGTGAATTTTAAGCAGAAAAATATAAGGTATAGTACTAGGTTCAGTTAATTTCTTAATTTTAATGGTTATAGAAAATTTTGATGTGGTTGTTGTATCTGATTTATGTTTATTAAACAGTACTGGACTTCTTTTCACTCAGAAAAATTCTTAATTTTAATGTCAGATATGGGTTTCTGATTTTGTAGGAAACTTCGTCGGCCCAGTACATATTGCAACAGTATACAGCTGCATCAGGAGGGCAAAAACTCCAGAATTCGATTAAGAATGCTTATGCCATGGGAAAGTTGAAGATGGTAGCTTCGGAGTTTGAGACTGCGACAAAGGTAGTGAAGAACAGGAATGTGGCTAGAGCTGCAGAGTCCGGTGGGTTTGTTCTCTGGCAGATGAATCCTGACATGTGGTATGTGGAGCTTGCAGTTGGGGGAAGCAAAGTCCATGCTGGCTGCAACGGCAAACTCGTCTGGAGGCACACACCATGGCTTGGTGCACACACTGCAAAGGGGCCAGTTAGGCCTTTGCGCCGTGCTCTTCAGGTGAAGATATGCTCGAATATTTTATGATGCCCCATCTTTGTGATATTTTTCTTTGCTGGTCTGATCTTGTGTGGACATGGGTAATGTACTTTGCAGGGTCTTGATCCAAGAACCACTGCCAGCATGTTTGCCAACGCCATTTGCATTGGTGAGAAGATGATCAATGGAGATGACTGCTTCATTCTGAAGCTCTCTGCTGATCCACAAACATTGGGAGCCAGGAGTGAGGGACCAGCTGAGATCATAAGGCATGTCTTGTTTGGCTACTTCAGCCAAAAGACAGGACTTCTTGTTCACATGGAGGATTCCCATCTCACCCGCATCCAATCTAATGGAGGTGATGCAGTATACTGGGAGACGAACATCAATTCTTACTTAGATGATTACCGACCTGTGGAAGGAATCATGATTGCCCACTCTGGTCGATCCGTTGTTACACTTTTCCGGTTTGGAGAGACGGCAATGAGCCATACAAAAACAAGGATGGAAGAGGCTTGGACAATCGAAGAGGTCGCTTTCAACATTCCTGGCCTATCAATGGACTGTTTTATTCCACCAGCTGACTTGAGATCTGGATCCATCAGTGAAGCATGCGAACTCCCTCAGAACGAAAGGGGAAAGTCAGCAATTGCCCTTGCAGCTTCCCGAGCTAAGGTTGCAGCAGTGGAAGGAACTCAAGATGGTAGCATTGATAGTGTCATCTGGAAGGTGGAAGTCTAACCAAGTAGGACCAACTTACGGCAATTTGTTTATACTCGGTAGGCAGTTTCTTATAGACTAACATAGTAGAAATTGCAAATTGGGAACTCAACTGATTGAGTAATTTTATTAATACTATAGTAGAGCATAATCATTCAAAGATTCCTGCCGAGCTTGATGATTATACTCTTCTTATTACAGAGTCCAACTAAGGGGTTGGAGATCCTTTTTCCTAGCAACAGATCAAGTGGACGGAGATTAACTTTTATATAACTCTTGGGGGTGGAGGAAGGTGGTGAAGCTTTAGTATTAGTATTAGCCAAACCATAACCTGTTTTTTCTTGTTTAAGTTATTCTACTAACTTCTTTCCTGCCTAAATGTATACAAACGTGGCAGTTAGAAGGGGAAACACTGCATCAATGGGTTTGATGGTGGTGTTTCAGTTCTTTAGATTTAATTTGTGTGCCCTTTTTTTCCCTCATGGTTGTTTGATTGTTCAAGTTTTTTCATGGGATTTTCTGGAGCTTAGAGAAAAAGGCAACATAGAAGAGAAAATCTTTGGTAAGTTAGTTTTGCGGCCAAATTCATGTCTGAATGTTCTTATGGTTGTAATTGGTTTCTTGTCAGCAATGTCAAGAAAATATATGAACAGAACAGTCTCTCCAATAAGACATTGAATTTCTTTTGAGTTTTTAAATACAGAGATGAGAATATTTTCTAACTCTTTTCCAGTAATGTTATTTGTGTAATGTGTATCTCATCATTTTGAATGCTTAGAATTGATGCAACATAAAAACTTTCCATTGTTGATGTGGCAAAAAGAATCGTAAGTATGGTTTTCTAAATGTATGATTGTTTCAGAGAATCATAAGTAAGGTTCTCTTACCACGTCAGAAATGGAAAGTTTTATCCTACCCATAGGAGATCAGATCTGCTTGAATGCTAATGACTATATAGTTGAATGATAGTATAATACCTATTTATTTTGATTTTCTTGTAAGGGAACTTCCTTGAATACACAACAATTTTACTCAAGTCAATCTCAAGTCCAAAATGAACAATTTATTCATCACATAGTGATGAAAATCGTCTCCGTGACAGTGAAATCTTCTAGTAGATATGGACATGAGCTGGATGAAGAATTTTGGCTGATGTGCAAAGTTGGTCCATGATGTCTCCAAATTGTGTAGTAGAATAATGTCAAGTGTACGTCGTTTACTTTACGCCTTTGTGTACGCTCTATTGAAGATCAAAAAGTGTTGGATGGGAAAGTGCCTTTTTTTTTTTCAAAATTGTTCAATGATGTGTCGTCATGTGGAATAATGTCGAAAATGATGTGAAAAAGATGTACATGTAGCATGATTGTTGGGTAGCGAAAGCATCTAGGGCTAGTTGGAAATTTTAGAAATCTTTTGAAAATCCTTTGCTGACCGTTGAACCAAAATCCAACAAAATAAGAGTAATGTGGGGTTTGGTTTAGAAATGAGTTTGCATCGTTTGGGTCAAAAGCGTGATAGAGAAAATATGATTGCACCAAAGTGCAAAGGGTAAAAGTTTTCCATGTGATTTCCTCTAGTCGTCGTTTCAATCTTTATTTCTTTTTTCCTTATCCATGTGCCTTTGTTCCCTTCCCACTTACCTGCTTTTGCCCCCTCTTTGCCACCCTATTCCCATTAGGGGGTATGAAGTACAATTAGGCATAAAAATGTTTGCTTATAAGTATATATATAAAAAAATGATATGCTAAGAATAGTTGCTTAGTGTAAAATGACCGTTACATAATATATTAATTAATTGATAGATAGATCATTAAATGGAACCTACATGTAAGTAAATAAGTGATTATTTGGAATAACTTAAAAAATTGTTAAAATTTAAATCAACAATTAATTTTAATCATATATTTTATGGGATCCACAGATTTTCCAACTTTTTAATCACAGGTTTCATCAAAATTTTATCTAAAAATTGAATCTAGCGTCAACATTTTTCCCCAGCACGAGGTGACGGACCAATGTAAAACGATAGAGCAATGGCTCTCTATAAGAAGACGTATGAGTATCACATAAAAGTGACAAATTATGCTTTACCTCGAACGGCCACAAAAACTCGGCTCAGCCAATCTTGGATCGACACTACTCGAGTTCATCAATTTTACAAAGAAAAATCTAATGCGACATTCGAAGGTAACCAAGTAAATTTATAATTTATTGATTTACATTATGTCAAAATCTACATTTTTTACCGTAATGGCCATTTATTCACTTTCATTTACCTAAACATTGCTACTTATAATTGACTGTGTTTGTAGGTGGAACTTTCCTCATTATGATTATGTCAAAATGCCCCATTGATGAGGGAACTTTTTAGAATATGGTACGTATATTCATGCATAATTATGAATGTTTTTAATTTGACAATTTTTGAATGAATGATTCATCGTATTTATTATGTAGACCCCCTCAAGTCAATGTCGAATTTGATGGCCATGAACTACCTACCAAATAAATTTCCATTTTTCTTGTATTATAATATTTCATTTGATTTTATGACCATGCTAATGCAAAACGTATGATTATTTGAAACGTTTTCAGAAGTAGTATTTTTATATATGTGATTATCTTGAATATATTAATTTTTTTATCTTTCAATAGAAGGGATAATCTATTGTTTCTTCGATCATTTCTTCAACAACTTGTGTCTATGTATCGGAGAAAAGAGAACAAACAAGACTCGAAATTTCAACTTTTCTTCAACAACTTGTGTCAATGTATCATTGGAGAAAAGAGAACAAACAAATCTCCAAACACTCGAGGAAATTTCAACTTTTTTCTTATTAAAGTCGCATTCAATATAGACACATATCTAGACATGATCTCATGGTTGGATGTCACATCTCGAGGATTGGTACGATCTCTTACATTTCATTATTAACAATTATATTTTAGGAAAAAAGACATCTAAGATTGTTTAGGTTAGCATTAAGGCCTTGTTTGTTTAAGATTAAAATCAGATTTTAATTTGAATCAAAATCAAACAATCAATAATAATCACATCTTTTATGGGTCCCACAACTTTTCAACAACACATTTCAAAAACTTCTATCATAATCAACTAAAAATCTAATTTTAATCTCCACCAAACATCCAGTAAACCCATGTTCCATCTACTTCCCTAGGTTTGGATGGCAATTTTGTATTCTAATGTTAGACTTATATTTTAAACCCCACATATAAACTATGAGCCTGTTTGGTAACAATTCTCCTTTTCTACAGTAAATCAATTCTCATTTTCAACCACACATTCTTCAATAAAATAATATTTTCCATCACATCAATACTTTTTTCTTCTTTTTCAACCACACATTTCCCATCATATCACTATTCAAAAATCAAATTTTCTCATAAAAATCCCTACCAAACACACTCTATATATCTTTCTCAATAAACATGTATTCATTCAATTATTTTGTGCAATCATTAACGATGAAATCTGAACTTTGACAAAATGATTTTTTTTTTAAAGGCCAAGCCACCCATTTACTAATGGTGGTCCTTATTTTAATTCATTTATTTTAATAAACATTAAACTCTAAGTCAAAGTCAAAGTCAAAGTCAACAATTAATTTTAACCGCATATTTTATGTGATCAATAATGTTTCAACCACACATTTCATCAACTTTTATCTAAATTTACTAAAAATTTGATTTTAATTATCACCAAACAAGGACTAAATAAAGTGTTCAAAATGACATAAAGGATACAGATTTTGAGTTTTGAGTTCGAAATAAAATACAAATAAATATATATTTCTTACTTTTGACTGCTTAAACTTATAGTTAAAGTAGTTGAACGGCTATGAACAACTAGAAACTCTAAGAGTGAGCAATTTGCAAATGAAAAATATAATAAGCATAGCTAAAAATTATATAAATAGACTTTTCTCAACCTTTATTTTAAATTTATAAAACATTTTCCTCTGTGGTTGAAAAATTATGGGACCAATAAAATATGTGGTTAATATTGATTGTTTGACTTTTATTTAGATTAAATTTTGATTTTAATCAATACCAAACATGAGCTTAGTATGTTAGACGGAACATAACAAGTGACGATACATAAATTTCTCACATGCCGATCTCTCTTGTCATTCGGTTGTCCAATAAAGACAAATTTAGTACACTAAAATAAATATAGCATTCAATATGACAACGTATAAGTTTGTCACACGCCAATCATGTTCTTAATCTTATCAAACCGTGTTGATCTAGTACGTCGTACCAAATTCTCATGGAAACGTAAATGTTAGGGTAAAAAGTGTCGGCAGAGGACGTCTCTCTCTTAGGTTATCTAAGGATTGGTGGCATATTTATGAATGTGCCAGTGAGTAACCTTACTGTACTCTTCCATGCCCTCCTCGCTACTCTCAAAAATGTACCACAATTCCATGAAAGGGCATTTACTGCATCCATGTTTGTTACACAAAGAACCCCGCGAACCCCACCCACCCCAACACCCCCACGTGTCCCTGCACGTGCATCTCTCTACATTGGGGTTACAAAAATTTATTGACAGCTTGTTATTTATGGGAGGGTTGGACTTGGACTAACTTCTAGCAAAGTGTTCTAAATGATCGAGTTTGACTTAGAAGTCAAAATTTTTTACATTTGATATGTGGGTAGAATTAAGAACGGAGTCTTACCACGTTAGTGATCTAATTTTGAAGAATTATGCTATTTGTACAATGTTTTTGTACAACATTGTTGACAATGTTGATTGTGGCAAAAAAGTATTGGTTGAAATAATGAGTTGTTTTTTAAACTGTCAAATGATAACATGCCATGTGGCATGTTGTCAACAATGATGTCAAAATCATTGTACATCAAGCACTACTCAATTTTGAATCAGATTTGAGACTTTAGACCATCTATTTTAATTTTTGGTTTTTCTAAACTAACCGAGAAAACGAAAAAAAAAATAGAAAATAGAAAAATAATTTGGGCCCTTTGGCCCGTCTATTGTCGGGCTTTACCTTTCTAAAGACAAGTTGGATCGCTCATTTTACATCTGGGCACCACTTAACTATAAACAGAAGAAGTAACGACCATCTCAGGAGGCCATAACAAAATCAATAAGTTTCTAATCGCTGAACCGTCTTTCTGGTTGTGTCCGACTGTTTCTGAATTAAAATATTTTTTAAGTGTAAAAATTGGACAAATTATTGATAGGGTCTGGATGTAGGTCTCGTTAAAGAAAGTGCTGTCCTACAAACGAGAGAGCAATTGAAAGCACACACATATGAATGGGCCTCTTTACCATTTTGAATAAATGGGCCTGGTCCTGCTAATCGGACTAGGTGGGCTGGGCCACCAATACTAGACACCACCCTGAATATCACGTTGAGGTTCTAATTTCATGACCCACATGGGCTGGCCTGCCAGCAAGGGCTGAAATCTTCGTACCTTTTGTAGTTTCCTTTTTTTTTTTTTTAAATACATTTCACAGGAACACCTATACTAAAAAAATAATTTTAGAAAATTTAAAAGTGAGAAAGTATTCCTGTTTGAATTTTCTATAAATTTTAATTAATTTTTATAAGAAAATTACACATGCTACCCTATATATAATACAATTTTCACTATTCAACATGTTTTACTGTATACGTGTGATTAAATACTTGACATTGTCTTGGTATTGTTTTGGCAATTTGGCCCTTGGTGAGACAAAAAAATGGAATTTTTGTTTTTCTATCCAAAAAAAAATTATAAACTTTTTCTTCAATCTAGTTTTAACAGTATTATTTGCTTAAATTCTGAAGAAAAATTCTAGAAATTGAGGATCGGGACAAATATCGGGAAGGTAGGGAAAAATGATCGATGACTTGTGCATTTAATTATTGTGGCATAGGTGACTGTTACACATGTACTGTTAACACTTCATCCCCACACGTCTATTGTCTTTTCTTCAAATTATTGCATATTATCTACATTTGCTGAAATATTATGTAATCCCATGAATATGCAACAAATAGTATTGAGATCTCTCTATAAAGTCACGCGAGGACTTGGGATATTTGTGCTTGTATTGTTATTTTCGAGTATGCTCATAAAAGATGAGGAAGTTTTAGCTCGAAATATGGTACATGGGATTATGCTTCTTTTTATTGTTAGTCTCCGTTACCCAAATTCCATGTGATTTGATGTTTGGTTTGAGAAACGCAAGTTCGACCTTAACAACACCTAGATGAGGGTGAATAGGTGTAATATGCAGAATTAAAATCTTATTAACTAATTACCAACAAGTCACCAATTAATTATCTCTAGATGATTAATCAAACAGTCAGTTTAATCATAAGTTTACATACCACAGATCATTCATTCGTAACACTAAGTAGTAAATCAAATACCAAAATGATCATAGAGACCCAATTGGGAAAAACTCTGGATACTTTGCCAATCAACTATAAACGAATTTAACAACTTACAGTCTACCGACTAGACGATTCGTACTATCTGATCACCCAACTGTACTCCTCACATCTCACCATGGATCTCGTGCTCTCCTGCACCGATACTCAGCTGTTGTTGCCAAAACTCTCTATGAAATCTGCTACCCTGCAGCCCTCCAAGTTTTGTGAATTCGTCTATCTCCCGTGAATCACAAAGAACAACCCGTTCTTCACAGACTAGAACTCCAGTCGCCTTCCTCGATCTTCAGCACCTCTGACAGATATGTAGGAAGTTTTCTTTCTGGTATTTGGATATTGGATTTGATATTTTTCTAACCAAAACACTCACACAAGATGAAGGTTGAATGATGGAATGATTAGATCTCTCAATGATGAAACTCTCTCAATTAACAACCTCCACTTTACGTTCTGTACAAGTTCTGGTATATATAGATAGGTTAAGAAATCAATGAGCTGAAACAAAAGCCTTTAAAACGCGAAAATAAAATTTTCCATATAAAACTGTCGCTCGAGCTAAGAAACGCGACAGTGCTTCGCTCGAGCGAAGGAAGGGCGACATTCCATCGAAGCAGTTTCTGTTTTTGAAGCTCGAGCCAACCCTTGACGACAGTCTAGCCAAAATCCGCGTCGTTTTCCTCCTTGTTCCAAACTCGAAACCCTAGACCTATTTAACTAACTTTTAAACAAATTGCACATTACTCCTTAAACTTTGACACTCTATTAAATTAAGTCATTTTGTTCACAGAATTAGCCAATTACAAAATCAACTAAAACCTAACATGGTTGAATAAAAGAGGTTTAAGGAGTTTTGTCTTTGGGATGACGAAAACATCATTGGAAGAATTAAACCCGAGAATGGGCATCCAAGATGAAAAAACTGGGCAGAAGGCCAGGCGCCTTGATGTTGAAACAACGCCTAGGGCATCGAGGCGCTAGGCTCCAGCGTCAAGGCACCGCCCTCAGCATCGAGGCGTCAACTGGACGGATTTTTCGGGATTTTGCGAATTTTATAAATTCTTCAACAATTTGAACTCCAAAAAAAGGCTTCTATATACATTCAACATTGTTGTATCGCCATATACTCATTCAACATCTTAAAAGTTAGAGAACTTAGATTTCAATTAAGAGTATTAAGATCTTGATATTGTAAAAATATTCATTATTAATTATAGTGCAATTCTCCTCTTCTTTTGTGGTTTTTTTTCCTTTTTTTGCATCTTTGGTTTCTATATAAATCTTGATGTTCTTATTTGTTCTTGTTTATTTCATTATTATCGTTATCTTGCGATCAATTCTTAACAAGTGGTATCAAAGCAATGTGGTTGTTCCACATGACATCAATTAAATATAATATTCCATTATTGGATCAAAACACAAGATTTACTTTATGGCAAATGAAGATGCGAGTGGTTCTCACGCAAATGGATTTGTAGGAAGCCTTACTTGACTTTGATAAGATGTCTTCAACCTAGACATATGATAAAAAGCAGCGTAGGGATCAGAATGCTTAATCTCAAATTTATCTACATCTTTCAAACTAAATTCTTCTAGATGTTCTAAAGGAGATAAATGCAGATTCGTTGTGGTTGAAGTTGGAGCAACTTTTTATGACAAAGAGTTTGACCAGCAAGCTACACTTGAAACAACGCTTGTATTCTCACCGGATGTCCGAAAGTGCGTCATGGATGATCACTTAACTATGTTTAAAGAAATCGTGACCGATTTGAAGATATTGGAAGATAAGTATGATGATGAGGACTTGGCCTTGATGGTGTTATGTTCGTTGCAGCCATAATATGTGACTTTTAGAGATATTATTCTTTATAGTCGGGAAATTATCGCTGTGGTATGATACTTTACTATCTAAGGAGAAGATGATGGATCTTGCTGGAGGATCTGGGAGTTAGTGTGAAAGCCTGGTTGTTCGTGAGAAAAATCAAAATAGGAATCTTACTAGAAATATGAGGGACAGATCGAAATCCAAACATGCAGAGAAAATATGACACTTTTGTAAGAAGAATGAGCATATTAAAGTTGATTGTTATGCTTTGAAAAATAGAAACAAGGTTTCTGGTACTACTGATAAAGGAAAGCAACCTGTAAACACAATGGAGGCTAATGTTGTGGAAGATGGGAAAAGTGAAAGGGAGCTTCTTGTAATTTCTGACACGGGTTCCAAACCTTGTGAGGAATAAGTTCTTGACTTGGCATGTACTTTCCATATGTGTCCAAACAGGAATTAGTTTACAACATATGAGGGAGTTTCGAGAGGTGCAGTGATTCTGGAAAAAAAGTGCCTTGCAAAATTATCGGAGTTATTATCGGAGTTGGTACAGTCAGGATCAAAATGTTTGATGGGCTATTAGAATACTTACAGATGTAAGGCATATTCTAGAATTGAAGCGGAATCTCATATCTTTGAGTGTACTTGACTCGAAAGGTTATAGATACATTTGTGACTGTGGAGTTTTGAAAGTGAGTTGGGGTGCTCTTGTTGTCATGAACAGACATAAACGATCTACACAGTTGTACATTTTGTAGGGTTTTACGGTAATAGAGGATGCATCGATTTCTACTTTTTCTTTGATAGATGAAGAAATTACAAAATTTTGGCATATCCGGCTCAGGTATATGAGTGAGAATGGTATGGTAGATTTGAGTAAGAGGAGGATTTTTTATGGGCGAAGTCTAGTAAGATATATTTTTGTGAGCATTGTGTCTTTGAAAAATATAAAAAAGTTAGATTCACTAAATGAAGACACAACACGAAGAGAACACTAGAGTTTATCCATTCAGATTTTAGGAGTCCAGTCAGGGTACCTTCAAAATGAGGTGCTTATTACTTGTTGACAGTGAATAACAACTTCTCTAGGAAAGTTTGGGTATTCTTCTTAAACTAGAAGAGTGATGTATTTGGGACCTTCAAGGAGTGAAAAACTATGATAGAAAAGCAGACCAAAAAGCAAGTAAAACGGCTACGCTCATATAATAAGTTGGAATTTTGTCCGGATGAATTTAATTTCTTCCGCAGTGCTAAAGGCATCTTTAGATACTTAACATTGTCTGGAACTCCTCAACATAATGGTGTGGCAAAACGAATGAATAGAACTTTGATGAAAAATGTTCGTTGCATGCTTTCAAATTTTGGGTTGCCTAAGACTTTTTGGGTTGAAGTTGCTGCTATAGCTTGTTTTCTGATTAATCACTCATTCTTAACTGCCATTGAGAAAAAGACACCAGAAGAGTACGATTTGGTAAACCTTTTTGTTATTCTTATTTGAAAATTTTTGGATGTCGTGTTTATACTTGTGTGGGTAATGGAAAGTTGGAGCATACGTCTAGAAAGTGCATCTTTCTTAGGTATAAATTAAGTGTGAAGAGGTATAAATTGTGGTGTTCTGAGACAAACAAAGTAGTGGTCAGTAGAGATGTAATATTTGATAAACTTGCTATAATTCATGATTCACCTCATGGGGATCCTAATAAAACTGAGGAACAAAATCATTTACCTCAGTTGGAGCTGAAAATTGGTCAATGGGGACAATTAGAGACTTCAGAACATTCTACTACAGATCAATATAGTTCAGAGCTGACAAACAGTAATACTTTGCCTATACCATTAACAATACCATAGTATTCAATTGCTAAAGATAGACCTCACGGACAGATTGTTCATCCAGTGAAGTATGGAGAAGCTGATTTGGTAGCTTATGCATTAAGTGTGGCTGACAATATTGATTCCACTGAGAAGCCTGCTACATATTCAAAGGCATTCAGTTGCAGTGATTCTAACAGATTGTTGATTACTATGCAAGAGGAGATGGAATCATTGAATAAAAATAATACTTGGGACTTGATAAAATTACCTAATAACAAAAGGGTTGTTCGCTGCAAGTGGGTATTCAAAATAAAGGAATGTACATCAGAGATTGAAGATATAAGGTATAAGGCCAGATTGGTGGCAAAGGGCTACAATCAGATTCTAGGTGTTACTTCACATATGTGTTCTCACCGGTTGTAAAGCATAGCTCTATTTGGGCTTGGAGTTGTTGCTAAGAATGACTTAGAACTTGAGTAGATGGATGTCAAAACAGCATTCTTATATGGAAAACTTGACGAAAATATTTACATGCAACAACCCGAGGGTTTCATAGTTTTTGAAAATGAAGACTATGTATGCTTGTTGAAAAAATCTTTGTATGGACTAAAGCAACAACCAAGGGAGTGGTATAAAATGTTCGATTCATTCATGACTACTAATAGTTTCATTAGAAGTAATTATGATAGTTGTTTGTACTTCAGAAAGGAAAATGGTGGATCGATCACATATTTGTTATTATATGTGGATGATATACTTATAGCAGGTAAGGATAAAGCAGAGGTCACGAAGGTAAAATCTCAATTTAGTAGGGAGTTTGACATGAAAGATTTGAGTACAGTAATGAAAATCGATGGGTTAGCCTTAAGGTTTGGGGCTCGATTTTAGGGGATTTCGATTTCATTGCAAATGAATTAATTTCATCTTCAATTGAAGTTGTAAGGAAGAAGATGTGTTTAATTTCTTATTTATGATAAATGCGTGTTTGGTAATTGCTGACCTGGAGCTGATTTGACGCTTAACTTACCGACATTTAACTGATCACCTCATTTTTTTGGTCCGCCATGTAAACAGATCTACTAACGGATTCTATCGGTGACCGATGGAATGAGACAGAGTAAAGTTCAGTAGCCAATGGAACACTTCACAAAATTTGTTATTATATGTGTATGATATACTTATAGCATGTAAGTATAAAGCAGAGGTCACGAAGGTAAAATCTCAATTTAGTAGGGAGTTTGACATGAAAGATTTGAGTACAGTAATGAAAATTCTTCGTATGAAAATCTTGAGAGATATGAAGGCTGATAGATTGTATTTGAGTCAAAATTACATTGAAAGGTACTTCAAAGTTTAATATGGTAAATGCTATTGCTGTCAGTACTTCTTGGCTGCCCACTTTAAATTATCATCTAACTTGTGTCTCGGTCAGATGAAGACATTGATTACATATCTTAGGTTCCTTATTCCAGTGCAGTTGGTTCATTCGTGTTTGCTATGATTTGTACAAGATCATATTTGGCTCATACAGACAACGCAGTTAGTAGATACGTGGCAAATTCTGGCAAAGAACATTAGAAAGAAATGCAGTGGATATTCAAATACTTGAGGGGCTCTTCTAATGTTTGTTTGAATTTTGGTAGAAATTACAGATAGAGTCATTAGGTATTTAGATTCAGGTTATACAGAGGATCTTGATGAGAGGGAATAACTTACAGGATATGTGTTTATCTTTGGAGGATGTGCTATCAGTTGGAAAGCTACTTTGCATAATACAGTAGCTTTGTCTACAACAAAGATCAGATTTAGCTCATGTATGTTATGGTTTGTACAAGATCAGATTTGACTCATGCAATTAGTACAGTTAGTAGCTACATGACAAATCCTAGCAAGGAACATTGGAAACCAGTGTAATGGATATTCAGAGACTCGAGGGGCTCTTCTAATACTTGTTTGTATTTTGATAGAAATACGGATCTAGTCATTGGGTATGTAGATTCAGATTATGTAGGGGATCTTGATAAGAGTGGATCACTTACAAGGTATGTGTTTACCCTTAGAGATCGTGCTATTAGTTGAAAAGCTACTTTGCATAATACAGTAGCTTTATCTAAAATAGAGGCAGAGTACATGGCTATTACATACGCATGTAAGGATGTTATGTGGTTGAGAGGTTTAATTGGTGAAATCAGTGAAAACTTGCAGATTTCTACAGTATATTATGATAGTTATGGTACTATTTTCTTTACCAATGATCATATGTTTCTTGAGAGGACTAAGCATATTGATGTGAGGTATCATTTTGTGTGTGATGTGATTGCTCGTGGTGGTATTGTAGTGAACAAGGTTGATATAAGATAATCCAACTGATATGATGACAAAACCACTTCACATTGCTAAGTTTGAGCATTGTTTGAACTTAGTTGATATTTGTCATTGATTTAGCCAATTGATATTTTTTGGAATATGGGAAGTGGTGTTTACTTGGAGATGTGTTTTTGAATTTTTTGTATTGGAATTTGGTTGAAAGTAGAGAATTGTTGTGGTGTGACCCACATTTCATGTGATTTGGAGTTTGGTTGAATAAAAGAAGTTTAAGGAGTTTTGACTTTGGGAACCCTAATTAATAAAGATCAAATTTTATCAAGGATTGAAAGTTTGGCTTAGAAATAGACTTTAGGATGGCGAAAACATCATTGAAAGAATTAAACCTGAGAATGGTCGCCGCAGCGCCATCGTCGTGGTGCCATGAGGAAAAAACTGGGCTGAAGGCCCGCCTCGGGCGCCTTAACGAATTTTTTAGGATTTTGTGGAATTTATGAATTCTTCTACAATTTGAACTCCAAAAAGAGGCTCATATATATATATATATATATATATATATATATATATATATATATATATTCCACATTGTTATATTTCCATGCACACAATCAACAACATCTTGAGAGTTAGAGATCTTATATTTTAATTGAGGGTATTGAGATCTCGATATTGTAAACACATTCATTATTGATTATAGTAAAATTCCCCTCTTCTTCTTGTGGTTTTTTTTCCCATTTTGAGTTTCTACATAAATTTTGGTATTCTTATTTATTTCATTATTATCATGATCTTGCATTCAATTCTTAAAGGTCTCCAATTAAAATTTCACGGATATTGACTGAGATATTCTTATTTATTAACATTTTACCTCTCTCTAGCTTTGAACGTGTAAATAGAGGTTTTATAACAATCCCATGAATGTGCAATGATGTAAATGTGCTGTACAATTATAAATGTGTTTTTCCTGATTTGGTTTTGACCGTTAATTTACGAGAAATGTGATGTTTTTAATTACATTGACTTACTATCGAAAATTATTATGCATGCAAATTGTAATATTGAAGTTCTTATATTTGATGTTTACATGTGACATAGCATGTCAATATATGACATAGAGCCCGAATGCATTAATGACTTCCGTAACACATGATGTCATATATTTTATAAAACAAATATAGTTTGTAATATGTTGCATCTCATGCTATTAGAGTCAAAGAAGCTTAATACATAACAATTAACATGCAATACATTATGCCAATCTATGTAGCATGAAATTACACTTAATTTGTGATAAATAGGTCGCAACAAATTAGAAGCCATGAAACATATCATTATCAATGTTTTAAAGTTGACCCGACCATCGATCCGAAAAATGTCAAGGGTCAAAACATTGAACAGGAGTCGAACCGGTAATAAATATATACATTTACAAAAATTTTAAAAATATACATTTATGTAAGTTGAACTGGTTAAATCAGGAACTAGTCACAGGTTTTTCAAAACCCTACTGGTTTAACAGGTTTTGGGGAGGGTTTTTAATTAGAGGTTTTGTAAGTCTAATCGAATCGGTTTTAGTCTTGATTTTCTCGGTTGAACCGGTTGGACCGATCTAATTTTAAAACTCTGATCATTATTAGCTCATCTCACTAAATATCAATAATCACTCGGTGCCATACAACCTAGTGTATATTAGCTCTAAAATATTATACGATTGGCATGGGATTTTTCACTAATTTTGTATCCACTCATGTGATCAAATCTTCAAATTAAATTATATGAAATTTACTAACATGAATAGTGAAAAAAAGACTATCTAATATTATTGCACAAAATCTCAAAAACAAAATAAAAAACAGATAACTTTATTTTACCTTAACATTTAGAAAAATACTTATGAAATATTTACAGGTTGCAATTATTTTAAATAATTAGGTTTAATGTATCTGATTTCTAGGGGTTGTAATCAATATAATAGTGATTTATTGACTGTTTTATTTGTATTCAATTACTTAAAATAGATTTTTAAGTGTGGGATATCAGTTAATTTTTACCAATTTATTTAGGTATAATATTTAGCAGTATGTCGTTAATTGTAGGCATGTTCCTGATTGTTGCTTTGTTTCAGTTACAAAAATTGGAAAAAATTTATGCAGACATAAACTTAGAGCTTGTTTGGGAGGGATTAAAATCAGATTAAAATTGAAAAATATAGCCGTTGGAGTTGACTTTTATTAGACGGGTGGGACCCAATAACAGCTATATTTTCAATTTTAATTGGATTTTAATTCTTGTCAAACAAGCTCTTAAAGTTGAAGAAGGAAATTCCATGTGTGGAACAGAGGAAAAAATCGAGCTCTATTATCGGTTCCATGAGTGACTAATGACTCCATAATGACGAGTTAATTTCATTATGAACAAGCCATTTACAACTTATGATAATGGCTATAACCACGAGAGTTTGAAGAGTTACATGGAATGGCATTTTAAAAAATAAATAAGAAAAATAAAAACAAACTTGGACCCTATTAAGAGGTCAATTTTGCATTCGTAGTCGCGGGGGGGACCCAAGGGGGGTCCTGGGGGGCACGTGCCCCCCAACTTTTTGAATTTTTTTTTTTTTTTATAAAGTTATGTTTGGTATCGATTGAAATCTAAATTTTAATCTAAATCAAAGTTAACAATTAATTCTAATAACATATTTCATGTAATCCATAACAATTTAACTTTTATCAAAATTTATTAAAAAATTGATTTTAATCTCCACTAAATAAGGGCAAAATCACAATAAATTTGAATTTCGATAACAAGCTAATTTTAAAAATTTTCCAACAATTGTACTCTAATCGAATTTACAAATTACTTATATCATTTTAAAGCTTATTTCGAGAACTACATTATGGGCATATCGAATAATCCAAACAGATATCGAAAATAGTTAAAGAAAGATGTCTAACTCGCATTTTTTTAAAAACAAAATTAATTATTTCATTAACATTTATTATTTTTGTGATACAAATTTCTCAATATAATTTTCATCATTTTATTAGCCAATTTTATATGGAATATGATATCAAAAAATTCGAAATTTTATATCTGAAAAAGTCATATCTCATGTAAATTTTCGGATGCAAAATCACATGGTGTATGATTTTTTTGGACGTAAATTTTCGATTGTAAAATTTCTCCTAACTTCTTTGCAAATTCGATTGTGCCCTCCTAACTTTAAACTTCTGCGTCCGCCCCTGCGTAGTCGCATGTTGTGCTTGTACATGAGTTGAATGTACGGAGGTGCTAATCTAGTCCATGATTTGCATCCATCCACATGAATGTAGAAAGAGATTTTATGCTATTCATGATTTCTCCTCCATAAAGTGTGGCCATATATAAATTAGTGCCCTATAAATTTTTCCACGCCGACAAACTAATTATTTTCTCCAATCACTATAACAAAAATAGCCTACGGCAACGTTGCCGTAGACCTTTTGCAACGTTTGGACGTGTGTTGCAAATCAAGATGTTGCCGTAGAGTATGACCCCTACGGCAACGTTTTTTAAACGTTGCCGTAGGGATTTTTTTTTTTTTTTTTTTACAGCAATTTACTCAAATTGATTGACAAAATTGAAAATGAATCCTTATGAACAAATTTTGGAATTGCATAAAAATGATAATTTTATTACAAATTTTTGAATCCATACACTTGAATATTAGAATGTGATACAAAAACACCTAAATAAGAGTGAGTTTCAAAATGGTAATACATCAATTGATAGTAAGCACTTCCATCCAGTGTGATAATCACCCAACAAACAAATTTACTCTAAGCAACCCTATCATGCTAAAATAGCCCAAGACTTCAAGACATTACTTCCACCACTACTAGTAGAATCTTCATCTATAGCAGTAAACTGTACAAGGCCTTCATTCTCCTGCTTTAGAATTTGAATTATTGTAGATTTCTCCTTAAGTGCCTGCAAAAAATTGAGGACACCAAAAACATTCCAAGCTTGTAAAACAAAAATATGCCCATGTACAATTCAATCTTCAAATGATTAATTGTATAAAAAATATATATATGAATGATGTAACTAAGTAAACCACAACTACTAGTAGAATCAACTTCCTTCCATATAATTTGACAATGAACAATTGAAAAAGGAACAAGAAAGATGAAAGTTACATGACAAAGCTTGATCATCCTCCACCTCCTGCTGTGAACATTTCCTTTGTAACAATATTTTATTCCATTGAATATTCTCCTGTAAGCTCTATATAAGGCAACCAATTGTAATAGTCACAAAACGAGAAAGATGAAAACTTAATCAATACAATTCTTCTAGCAAATGCTCCCAACACTTGAGATAAACATCAAGCAACAAGCATTCACAAATCTTAATAATAAATATTTCCCTTCAAAAAAATGAGCAATAGTTAAAGCAGACACCACAATCAATCAGGGTTAAGCTCTTTATAAATGGGCAAGTAATTCAAACAATAAAAAAGCTAAATGATTATCAATCCCAGCTTAATTGTGCAGAAGGGTATGCATAGTGATGTACCATTTTTAAGCTCCAATTCATTCTCCAGTTTGTTACATTAAAATCTTCATCGTGGATCCGGCTACTAATCTTCCCTTTAAAACTTATATTGTGAGCGACACAACGCAAATTGAGAATCAGGAATCACAAAACCATAGCCAATCGCCTTCTCTGCCACTCCCACCACATCCCTCGTGATCTCGTCGGCCATTCACGACCTCGTAAAATAACAGGAACACATCTCAGATAAATAGCAATACATCACAAAAATACAATTATACAAGGCCAATTTTAACAAGTAAAAGTGATTTTGGGCGTGATTTCAGAGTCTTGCAATTTGAGCTGCTTTATCCCTATATATTAAGGAGATTAGAAAATTGAATTTGCAGCAAAAACAAACCAAGAAAAGAAACCATAGTCGACTTCAAAAAATTTACCAGCAAAGATAAAAATTATCAGTTCATGGCCGAAGAGTTGAACACAAATTGAAAAAAGCGGGGGGAGACGCTTAGTAGTGCTGCCTGAAGGGCCGAGCAGGTGGCGGTGGTTGCAGGGGCGGACCCAGACAATTTGTCTTGTGGGGTCAAAAATGAGAATTCAAAAATATTTAAAACTACATATTATTAACGAAAATACGTCAATACGTCAGTTGTGCTAAATCAATTTTATCCTCAAGATCTCTTTCTCTCCCAGTATCTGATTCTTCCCGACCATCATTTTCTTTTTCAACACTCGATTCAACAATAATTTCATTTTCCCCCACACTCGAACATACAGATCTTCGTTTAACATATTTCTCCATGCCTGCTAAAAAGCAAATTCAAAAACACAGTTAGACAGACTACAAAATTCAATTCAATCTAGTGTTCTACTTCTACACAATTCAATCCAGAGCTGCAATTGCAAAGCACTGGAGTCTGGAGATTAACCAATAACCAGCTAAGCAATAATCTCAATTGCAATGGATTTTTAGTTTCTACTGACTACTGTTATAGTGTTATACACAATCAGGGACAGAATATGTATCTATTCAAACAGGGCAGAATATGTATATATTCTCCGTGAGCAAGTGCAACTCATAACAAATTAACAATCAAATCACAAATATGAATATGAATATATTCAATTATTCAGAAACACCAAAATCCAAAATCATATAAAAAATCGATGAAGGAATCAAAACCCCAAACGCCAAACAATCGCAAATCCAAAGAATTAACTAATAATAAAAAAGACCCAAGCTATTGGAATACTTACAGTAGGTTAAGGTTACTGTTGCTGCCGATTATTGAAGGATGAAGAAGATTCGAAGAAGAAGCAGCCAAGCAGGTCACGAAGCCGGAGGCGAAGCACGGAAGCAGGTCAGCAAGTGGATAACCCAACTGGTCTAGGACTCTTAAGGCTCGAAGTAGAACTGGTCTGGTCCGTCTGGAGGCTGGAGCGGAAGCTGCGGCCAGCGGATGACGAGTCAGTGGTGGAGGTCGCGAGAAGGAACTGGAACTGGACTACTGGAGGTTGGTTTGGAATCGATTGAGGCAGGGCTGAGGAGTGGATTGGAGAGGAGGCGGAGGAAGTGTTTTCACAGAGAGAGAGAAGGGGGTCTTAGCCTGTGTTAGAACTTGTCCCCATGGCTTCTAAATTGGAGGGTTTGGTTTGGTTTGGTTTGGGTTGGGTTGGGTTGGGTTGGGTTGGGTTGGGTTGGGTTGGGTGGGAATTGGGTTGACCCTGGGCTTCTAAATTGAGCTAGGATAAGTGGGCTAGGATAAATAGGCTAGGATAAGTGGGCTACTGGATTAAAATACCTTTCGCAACGTTTACCAAACGTTGCGAAAGGTAGGACCTTCCGCAACGTTTGGGAAACGTTGCGGAAGGTCTACCTTCCGCAACGTTTCCCTACCTTTCGCAATGTTTGGTAAACGTTGCGAAAGGTAACACATTCCGCAACACTCGTTAAACGTTGCAAAAAGTGGTCTACCGCAACATTTTTTAAAAAAACGTTGTTAAAACTCATTTATATTAACCTATGGCAACATTCACTTACGAAAATGTTGCCAAAAGACCATTTTGGCAACATTTATTGATAAATGTTGCCTTTTAAATGTTGCTAATGGCTATTTTTGTTGTAGTGAATACATAAACATCTTCCAATGGGTATAATTTGAACTCCAATTTCTCATTCGCTCGAGCATCTTTTTGACAAGTAAATTTATGACATCGATGTTCTCAAGAAGGAGAACATGACTCTATTTTGATAATTCAAAATGAAGAATCAGATCACACTACAAAATATGTCAAAATAGCCCCATATTGAGGACTATTTTCCAGTAATCCCTCAAATGAATAAAAGCTGAGAGAGACACGTAAATGAGAAACATAAAGACTTAGGCCCTGTTCGGGAGGGATTAAAAGCCAATTAAAATTGAAAATATGGCCGTTATTGAACCCCACTCGTCTAATAAAAGTCAACAATAACGGTTATATTTTCAATTTTAATCTGATTTTAATCCCTCACACACAAGCCCTTAGTGATAAAGTTCAAGTGGAAATTACACTACAGTCGATTCTTAAAGAGTACAATTCTAAAATCAAGTTTAAGATTTACTTATCCACAAATCATATTTAAATTAATCTAAACATTCACCTCACGCTCATCCAATTCCATCTACCCTACCAAATTTAACTCCAAACCCTAACCATTTTCCTTCTCTCTCTTCATCTCACTTCTCACTTCACTCCGTCATCTTCCTCCTTCCTCACACAATCGAACAATAGTCCGAAGATAGCAGCGCTCACAGAGAAGTCATCGTTGTGGCTGCACAGAAGCTGTGCAGACTGGCACTCTCTTCTCCCTTCTCTATGATGGTAGCACTCACAAAGAATCCACAGTGCATCAACGATGATGGCGCTAGTTGCTGTACAAAAAAACTACCGCGTGCAGCGACGATGTGTGCGGCTCTGCGCAATGACGATGATGTCGTTGCTACGTAGATGAAGTGTTCAGGGTATTTTTGGGTAGTTTTTTCCTTCAACCAGCTGCTTAGTCAGAGTTTTGAGCAATACTTGTGGTGGTTTTGCAACGATTTTGAGGTAGTTCTGTGGTGATAGTGACAATGGCGGTGGTTGTGGTAAGGTAGTGGTGGTAGTGGTAGTAGTGGTAGGGCGCATGTGGTGGCGAGGTGGTGGCGGTTTGCAATGATGGTGCTGGTGATAGTGGTGCTGGTAGTGGTAATGCTAGGGTTGGGTTGGATTGAATTAAGATTGTATAAAGAGGGTTTGTAACCAATAAAATGGTTAATTTGTGACCAACAAATAATATGTAACCGAATAGATAATTGTGGCTGGGGAATAATAAGTGACCTACTAATTTATCTACATGTTTAAAAAATTATAAATCTATTAAAAAATTATCTACATGTTAATTTATGTCGAAATAAAATTTATCGATTAAAATGTATCCTAATTTAACGAAAATGAAATTAAACATACGCAAATATACTTATCGATTCGAAGTGATATATATATATATATATATATATATATATATATATATATATATATGGATGAAAATGAGGTTGAAGTAGATGAAATTTCTAAGATTTTGAGGTTGAAGTAGATGAAAATGACAAAGCGTTTTTATCTTTGTTGGAAAGAACAAATAAAAAAAGTTAGCTAATTTTGAAATTTTAAATGAAGTGTTTCATTTTCACTTGTTAACTAAAATGATAGTATTGTCTTTTAAACAAAACAATATTTTACAATTGTATTGTTTACTTAAGAGCATCTTTGTCTTTTAACATTCAAAAGATCATTGTGAAAATATGCAACTGTTGAAAATTCAAAGTAACCAAGTCAATTTTAAAAGTATCCCTAAATCTGAGTCTTCTGAGTTCCTTTGTCGAGAGAGAAGATATGACGTTAGAGTTGGACAAAAAATTAAAATGTTGAAACTTTTCTTCTTTAAATAGTGCCATAGAAAACAATATCAAACCAGCATACTCTTTACCTATTCTCAAATATATTTGAATAAATTGCATGCTTAATTTTAAAAAAAGTTACTTCTAATAATAAATTATTTATCTTAAAATTACTTAAAGTAAACATTTTAAGGCCTATTTAAGCACCATTTTTTTATAAAAATAAATTTTATAATATTAATTTTTTTAGAATGTGTGATTAAAAAGTATGATAATGTTTTAAATTTAAGAACATATATGTACAATTATTTTATTAAAAAATATATAATTAAAAATTAACTTGAGAAAAAATATATATTTTAGAGAATAAGCTCAAACATGAACCGAGTCCCTCTTTGGAGGCCTTTAATTTGAAAGAGTTATGTTTCGAATTGTATTTTTTTCGAGGATAAGTGGTTAAAAAGAATGAAAAAAATTTGATTTCATATGTAAAATATTTTATTTTATGAATTTATAATATGAAATAAATATGAAAAATAAATTAAAGTAAAGTAAAGATTACCAACAAATAAGTCAGCAAAATCCCGATTACAAATAATGGAAAGGCATCTACTTTCTGGACAAAATCTCCAATCAAATCCTCCTTTATCAATCACTCGACAGTGAAATAAACTTCTCAAAGTCGTAAAAGGGAAATGTGGAAGAATTCCAACTTTGTTTGAGGCTGTCGCGTCAAGGGTTCGAATCATGAAATATGGATTTGGCTCTTGGGTAAGTGCAAGTGTACAAGCAACCTTCCACCCTATACCCTTAGAGGCATAACCAGCGATTTACCCCTTCACTAAGATCCAAAGCAAAACAGGGCAGGTGAGGGTCGTTAAGGACGCGGTTCGTCCTTTTATTTTTTTAATAAACTTCTTGAAGCCGCCCGTCCCCTCTCTCTCGTTTTCTCTGGACACAGTTCGCAACCCCTCTTGTTGAAAATGAGTTGGTGGTGGGCAGGAGCTATTGGCGCTGCAAAGGTAAGTTCATTCATTTCAGATACATTCAGCATCTGTATACGGATTGTGTGTGTTGGTGGATACTGTATACATAGTAGTTTCTAGAGATTAAAAACCTTGTATGATTTGATCTTGAAACAGAAAAAATTCGAGGAAGATGAGGCACCTATCAAACATCAAAGCGTGGGCCTAATAATCGGGGTCACAGGCATCGTGGGCAACAGTCTGGCCGAGATCCTCCCGCTAGCAGACACCCCCGGCGGCCCCTGGAAGGTATACGGCGTCGCCCGCCGCCCCAAGCCATCGTGGGACGATGGCAATCCAATTCAGTACATCCGATGTGATATCTCAGATCATGAGGATGCTCAAGCTAAGCTTTCACCTCTAACGGATGTCACACACATATTCTATGTCACTTGGACCAGCAGATCCACAGAGGCTGAAAATTGCGAAGCCAATGGCAAAATGTTTAAGAATGTGCTTGATGCAGTTATCCCCAATTGTCCTAACTTGAAGCACATTTGTTTGCAAACAGGAACGAAGCATTACATTGGTCCATTTGAATCCTATGGAAAGATAAAAACTCATGACCCTCCTTTCCACGAGGACTTGCCCCGTTTGAATTACCCAAATTTTTACTATACACTTGAGGATATCCTGTTCGAGGAGGTGGAAAAGAAGGAGGGTTTGACGTGGTCCGTTCATAGGCCAGGTACTATATTTGGATTTTCTCCGTATAGTATGATGAACTTAGTAGGGACCCTATGTGTTTACGCGGCTATCTGTAAGCGCGAGGGCTTGCCATTGAGGTTTCCGGGGAGTAAGGTTGCCTGGGATGGATATTCTGATTGTTCTGATGCAGATTTGATTGCCGAGCATCATATATGGGCTGCGGTGGATCCATACGCTAAGAATGAGGCGTTCAATATCAACAATGCAGACGTATTCAAGTGGAAACATTTCTGGACGGTATTGGCTGAGCAGTTCGAGGTGGAATATAGAGAGTTCGAAGAGGGGCAGAATCTGACCTTGCAGGAGATGATGAAGGATAAAGGGACAGTTTGGGATGAAATTGTACAGGAGAATGGATTAACACCAACTAAATTGGAGGATATCGGGATTTGGTGGTTTGCTGATGTTGTTCTTGGCTCCGAATGTTACTTGAGTACCATGAACAAGAGCAAAGAGCACGGGTTTCTGGGATTCAGGAATTCTAAGCATTCGCTCGTGTCCTGGATTGACAAGGTGAAAGCTTACAAGATCGTCCCTTAATTTGATCATCGTCTATGTGTTCTTGGTGTACTTTTATGCTTCCTTGGTTTGATATTTGTGTTTTCTTGGTGTATGATAATGTGTTTAATGTGTCTTCTGCTTCAAAAAATGTTGGGGAAAGAAGAGGAAACTTTTTCTTTCTGAATCAGTCGGGCAATTTGGGTTGTAATGTAGTTACTCATTATCAATTTTGTTAAGCTGTCAATTTTATTACTGGTACTGCAAATGTTGTTTGAATCTTGCTTGAATAATATTTGGTAACAATAATCAAAGTTCGAAGGGCGGTTTAGGTGATTCGAGCACGTTTGCATAGCCTTGATCTTGGACTCTCAGTAGTATAGTCAGAGAAGAGACAGAAGATGAAAACTAACATGGTATGAGAACAAATTTACTGTTAAGAGAAGGTTCAACCATACCATATTAGCTCAAGATCGACAAAAATATGCACAAGTAAGAACTTAAAGAAAGTACTAAAAGAAAGAAATCTCATTAATTATTGCCCTCAGGCAAAACCCAATTTACACAAGTGCCTCAATCATTGAAAACAACCACCGTCATTCACAATGGAACACAACCAAGGTAAAAAGAACAGATCTAGACACTCAGACAAAACCCTTAAAAGATCGCAGTAAATTAGCCTTCATTCAAGAAAATTGTTCACACAAGAACATCACATTCAACTCAAACTAGAAATCCCTCAAGATTACAACATTTGAGAGAAGCCACAAAATCGAAGGAGTACGTTGATTTTCAGAGAGAAGGAGAGTCAAAGAGCTCGAACGGCACAGTTGAAGAAAAGATGAGAGAGTGTAAAGTTCCAATCCTAGGAGGCTTTTTATATGAGTCACCCAAAAGTGTCCATCCAACGGTCTTGGAGATAACACTTGGCAACATCACGAGCATCCATTTCAATTAAAAGGGCGAAACAAGGCTTTTCCAACCAAATCGACTTTGCACCAACTCAATAATCAAATAATTAGTCAACTGGTCAATCATCCCAGTCTGCAGGTTGTAATGCATCATTGTGCCAACCTTTCAGATACGTTATAAGTTATAGAAGAGGATGTTGCAGCACATTTGAGAGTCTGATCTCATTATTCTGATTTGAACAGATGCAATGTGCTTTCGAATTTTGTCATAACATTTCGTTTGATAATCCTAGACTAGATGTTTCAAGATTGAACTGATGCAACGTATGTTTAGGGACATTTCATTTGACCTTACCTATATGCACACAAGTCCAACACCCGAATAGTAACATATTTGGTGCTAATTAAGCTGTTAGTCCCAAGCTCATGGACAACTCAAATGCCATAAAACCAATGATGGAAAAAGGTCAACTCAAAGTTACCCTTTTTAAAATTGGTCAAATTATGGTCAAACTCCGAGTAGTCAACCAACGAATTTTTGGATAAAAACTGTCCAAAGGTTTTTCTGCGGCACAAATTTGAAAGGTTTGAAACAAGCACTGCTACAAATTCAATACAATACAATACATCAGACACGACATCTCGGATTCTGAGGACTCACAAGCTAAGCTTTCACCTCTAACGGATGTCACACTCATCTTCCATGTCAAATGGACCAACAGATCCACGGAGGCCAAAAATTGCGAAGCTAATGGCAAAATGTTTAAGAATGTGCTTGATGCAGTTATACCCAATTGTCCTAATTTGAAGCATATTTGTCTGCAAACTGGAAGGAATCATTACATTGGTCCATTTGAATCCTATGGAAAGATAAAAACTCATGATCCTCCTTACCACGAGAACTTGCCCCGTTTTGGATTGCCCGAAATTTTACTATACTCTTGAGGACATCCTGTTCGAGGAGCTCGAAAAGGAGGGATTGACGTGGTCAGTTCATGGGCCACGTACTATATTGGGATTTTCTCTGTATAGTATGATGAACTTATTTGGGACCCTATGTGTTTATGCAGCTATATGTAAGCATGAGGGCGTGCCGTTGAGGTTTCCAGAGAGTAAGGTTGCCTGGGATGGATATTCTGATTGTTCTGATGCATATTAGATTGCCGAGCATCAGATTTGGGCTGCAGTGGATCCCTATGCTAGGAATGAGGAGTTCCATATCAACAATGTGGACCTATTCAAGTGGAAGCATTTCTAGAGGTTGTTGGCTGAGCAGTTTGAGGTGGAAAGTGGAGAGTTCGAGGAAGGGAAGAATCTGACCTTGCAGGAAATGATGAAGGACAAAGGGATGGTTTGGGATGAAATTGTGCAGGAGAATGGATTAACACCTACTAAATTGGAGGACGTCGGGGTTTGGTGGTTTGCTGATGTTATTCTTGGCGCAGAATGTTTCTTGGATACCATGAACAAGAGCAAGGAGCACGGTTTTCTGGGATTTTGAAATTCTAAGAATTCCTTCTTAACGTGGATCGACAAGATGAAAGATTACAAGATCGTCCCTTAATTTGATCTTCATCTATGTGTTATTGTTGTATTTGCATGCTACCTTAGTTTGATATCTGCGCTTTCTTGGTGTATGATAGAGTGTTTAATGTCTTAAGTTTTAAAGGAAGCCGGGGCAAGAAAATGAATAATTCCGAAAAGTGAAGTTTTTCTTTCAGGATCACTCCGCATTGTGGATTAAATGTAGTTATTGATGATGAATTTCGTTAAGACTAAGAATATAAATTGTTATGGATGGAAGCTTTTGTATGGTTTCTGATTTAAATTTGCCAATCTTTATTATTGGTACTGCAAATTATGTGTCTTTCTGACTTGAATCATATTTAGTACAATAATCAAAGTCGGAAGGATGACTTGGGTGATTCAAGCATGTTTTCATAGGCTTAAATAGGTTAACATTCGTAGACTCGTCTCAAAATCTTGGTAGACTATTTTAGAAAAGGGACGGTAGATGAAGAAAACTAACATGGTATGAGAATAAGGCTTAGTTTGTTGTTTTGTTGTAGGAGAGGAAGATGCAAAGCATTTGCAGGTCTGAACTCGTTATTTGGAACTGTTGCAGATACAATGTGGTTTCTGACTTTGTCATAACCATTTCATTTGCTACTCCTACATGTTTTGAGATTGAACTACTTACTGAACTTGAGGCATTGTGCTCAGCATTTCCAAGAAAGAAGGGGAAAACATTTCTTTACTAAATTTTATTCTAAAGCTTGAGATTTGGAGCTACACAATATGTAGGATTTGATTCCTTTTTCACCTCCTGCAATGATTTGACAAAGCTTTACGCTAGCTGTCAACCTGCGGCAAAATCCAAATACATATTTTAAAGAACAAGTATGCACAAACAAATACAAGTCTGATCTCCTACTCCCAGGGGCTAATTTAGTGTGGGGTCAGCTGCTCCTACACTATATATATAATTTCATTTTTTGTCCAGGATTTTTCTAATTTTTCCAAAAAATTCATGTAATTTTCAATTTTGCCCACAATTAATTTTTTTATAATTTGCACCCACAAATGTTTTCTTCTAGCTCCACCCTTGCCTACTCCAAGTGGGCAGGATAAAAACTTCTCATTGTTGATGTGACAAGAAAATCTTAAATATGATTTTTACTGTCGTAGAAAATCATACTTAAAGTTCTCTTACCACATCAACATTGAGAAGTTTTTATCCTGCTCACTAGAGACAAAAAATCAATTCCATGCACGTTTAGTGACAGTTCATTTGACCTTACATGTATGCACACAATTCCAACAAAGTAATATATAATAGACACAAATTCAGACAAATCCATTCGACAAAGATTTGGCGACTTGTGCTACCTTTAAAAGTGAGACGAGAAGCAACAAGTTCCTTACTTACGCAGGAAGCAGCAGCTGCAGCACATACAGAAACCAGAAAATGATGATAGAGTTGGAATACATCTATTCATATATCTCAAGAATCCAGTCCTCAGAAACTTTCTTGTTTTAAACACCAAAGTTAACCTTAAAGCTGCTTCTTTTAGCAGGAATGAAGAAATAATCCTTGGATGTATATAACACCAAAACCGAGTTTGAGCTTTGCTTTTACATAGATCTACATTTGATAACAGAGAATAACAACATAAAGCTACACCTACATATCTAAGCAAAGTGTAACAAGCTAATTGAGTCCCATATCACGAAATTAAGTTATTACTTGTGGACTTATAATCACTTCGGAACACTCAGACAACCTTCTGGGGATGACTCTCATTGCTGACAAAACGAGTTCTGGAGAAGTCTACTTACACGTTAAGTCTTAGCTTGTGGATTTATAATTACTCAGACACTATCCCTTACAAGCAGGTTTTAAAAGTTCTACTTTAATGTTGTCGTAACACGAAGTAATATGCATGGACAAACATCCAAAAATTATTCAATTGGACTGATAAAATGCCAATGACAAAGTCAAGCATGAGCAGCAAAACTGAAACTCAAATAGAAAGTAGTAGTAATTCTTGAAGACATAACATACACTAAATAATTAAAACTAATTAAATTTTCTCTACCTACCTCAATTACTACAGGCAAAATCTGTTGTGGTGTCATAGCTTGGAAAGTAAGAATGCAAGATCCTCATCAGAAACCTTCACATCAGTGCATACTCCAGTCGAGTCCGAGAGTCTTGCAGCTAGTTGAACCCATAAGCATACAAGCTACGTAATAAGTGCCGGAACAACTAACTCAAAATTATGGAAAATAATTACACAGCAAGCATATCTTACACAAAGCTGTTCCCCTCTGTTCACGATGTCATAGAAGAATGAATAACAAGAACAATAGTGTTCAGGGAAGCATAAATATTCCTCCCTCCTCCGGGATTCTCCCACAACCTGGAATATCACCATTTTTGCATTTAAAGACAGATGGGAATTGTGATCAAGCCTTAATGATAATTACTCTAATCTTCGCTTTAACACTGTTTATATTTTTCATTAGACAATCTCAAGACCAAGTATAAGGGATGGCTGCAGTATGCTAACAGCCAAATAAAATTTGGTGAAATCAATCATATGATACAAATGCCCAAAGGAATTCACATAGCCGATTTCAAATTTATTGAGAATATACTTAGTGGGTTGTAATCTTTTAACTTAATGGTGGTTGCGGTATGCTGGCAGCGAGCCTAAAATTTTTCCAGAAGTAGTCGATTCCAAATTTATTTGGGATATGCTAGTTTGCTGTACGACAATCTTCAACTTAAAAATCTCCGGCTGTAAATTAAAACAATGGAACGATTTTAAAGCTCCAAAAACCATCTCAAATAAAGAAGTTCAAAATTTGACAAGCCTTAGAACATTAAACATCATAAATTCCATAATCATAATGAGAAAAAATTACAAACGAAAAGTAAAAACTACCTGGAAAAAGGATCGACCGCTTTTTTTTTTTTTTAGTTAAAGGAGGACGGTACCTCCGAGATTTTATTAATATGCCCTCACTTGTGGTGAAGAAATGCCGTTGTTACATGAAAATAAGGAGAGCAGTAAATAAAGAAGTACTACTTCCCTCACAATGAAAGTAAATGACTAAAAATAAAGCAATAAACAAGGAAGTATTACTTCATTTACAATAAGAACTAATGTAAAAGAAAAGACAGAGAATAAGCTCCCGTTTGGCCCCCATTATTTCTCATTAAATTATAATTCATTTTTGTGTCTCTTCTTATCAGTCACACATTTTTTAATAAAATATTATTACACATAAACCCAAAAAAATTTCTTTCTTTTTTAACCACACATTATCCAAAAAATTACTATTCCTCTCATTATAATTTGGAATAATGGGGGCCAAACGAGCGCTACGTATTGAAAGTTAAAATAAAATTCAAACTCTGATACTAGGCAATCCATATCGTCAACTTGTACTAGTGCCATAATATGTCTGGTGGGTCAAGTGGTGCATATACTTGATATCGTCGATGATCCCAACCCTCAGCAACAAGAGCATCTGTAATCTGGTCTCTTTCTCCGTAAATGTGGGGGACTGTATCTCCGTCGAAGGGTATGATTCTGTGATATGTCTAAGTATGCCCTGAATAGTCCATGGTCCTCCTCCTCTAGTGATACAGTGAATAGCCAATGTAAAATCTGACTTAACCCAAATCGCTGAATAACCCAGTCCTTGAGCAAGTAAAATCTCATCAAGAATAGCTCGGAGCTCTACCTCTAATACCATACATGGTACATACATAGCTGAGAAAGCCATGATATAGTGTCATGTGTGATCTCTGATGATACCTCCTACACTCGCATAACCATCCTTGACGCATCTATTAGTATTGATCTTGACAGATCTGATTGATGGAATGCGCCACCAAACTAGAATAGGGGGAGATGGGGAAGGGAGGTCCATAAAAATACCAAATATGGGTACAAGTGTGAAATCCCCACGCCAATGCACCGCTCGAAGCAGACCTCCCATATGAAGGCAAAAGATCATGCAATAGACCCTCCAAATGATACGTCTGGCTACCGTGCGAATCCCCCTATGCTTCGCATCATTTCTCGCGGTCCATAGATACCAAAATATCAGTAGATGAATGATAATGCGAATGTGTCCACAACAAACTTACTGTCCAGAATACCTCCATCTTTGGAATCTCTTTCTGACTCCCTCTCCTGAACTCATAGGTATCTGAAAAATATCCTCAAAATGTTGCCATACCTAATTGGAGATGCTACTGCCAGTGAAAATATGACTAATAGTCTCAGTCTCGAACAATACTGGCAGCTAGAAGCCAAATGGCATCCAATCCTTTATCCTCCCCTAAATAACCACATCTACTAGAATGAGGTCCTGCCATAATCTCAGCAGAAAAATGAGACAGTGACGAGCAAAATAGGGCTCCATAGTAGCCGGTACGAATCCTGATACTGGCATCCCGAACGTATGAGCTGCCATGCTGACTTGGTAACGAAGCTACCATCTGATATATTCCGCCAAAAAATTCGATCTGGGGCATCTGTGCATAAAGGTATAGCCACTATCTACTCTGCCGTAAGAGGAGGGAGAACAATGTAATAAATGTCCTATATCCCACCCAGTATCATCATAGAAATCCTGCACCCTCGCAGATGTGTGCTGTCTGTGTGGGGATAAAGATGTCAATGTGGTCTCACCCATCCAACAATCATACCAAAAGAAAATATAACCTGCACCAAGGTGCCATGCAATGTATGCCTCTATCCAGGGCCAACTAATTTCAGCATTTTTCAGATAGAAGAAGTTGAGTAGGTAACTACTACAAGTAAAAGATGTGTCCTCATACAATACTTGCCCCGTAAAAACTGGGCCCAAAGAGATCTCTGAGAACGGAACAACCACCAGAGCTTCATGGGTAAGGTGTCCACCGCATCATGTAATCTCCTAAAGTCTAGACCACCCTTATCAGTAAGAAGACAAATCTCCTTCCAGCTCTGCCATTGTAAACGTCGTGCATGTTCTTTTGAATCCCATAGGAATCGCGCAAAGATACTCTCAAACTTCTTCAGGATAGCCTTAGGGGGCTGCATGATCTGAAGGTGTAATGGCATGGAGGAGAGCATTGACCCCAGCAAAATAATACAACCCCCATATGATAAAAGTCGTGAAGCCCAACCTGAGTTGCTGTCCAGATAAGGTCATCATAAATAAAGCTCATATTTGTCCTCTTAAATAAGGGGACTCCTAGATAAGTGAAAGGCTGTTGCTGGTGTCGAAAACCAGTCAAAATCTTCAATCGTTTGATCTGACTAGTAGATGCTCATCTGGATAGTATGAGTCCACTCTTGTCCATTTCATATTTTTCCATCAGCACCGCGGGATTGTATTAAAATTCGATAAAACGAACAAGACATTGGTAAAAATGAATGTGGATAAGAAATTCGAAAGGACCAAGTGGAAAATATCAAAATAATTAAAATTAATGGACCTGAATTAGTAGGCTCGATATCCTTCCATACTGATTCTGCTACCAAATTACATTTGCTCATACTCACAATCGAAAACAAAAAATGGCTGTCGTGTCGAGTTTGCTAGAAATTCATAATGAAATTCCAAATGTAAAGGGACCTTTCAAATAAGTGAAAATTTTAGTTATTGTCGTTTGGTGAAAACTAAAATCAGATTTTTAACATATTTTGATAAAAATTGATAAAATATATTGTTGAAAATTTGCTCATCAAATATGTAGTTAAAATTAAGCCTCTGTTTGTCTACTATTATTCCAAAAAATTATTTGTTACAGTAAGATTTTCCACCACACATTCACCCGATAAAATATTCTACACATAAACCAATAAAATTGCTTTACTTTTCAACCACATATTCTCCAAAAAATGCTAATCACTACTCTATTTTTCTCCCAATAATGGGAGACAAACGCACCCTAATTATTGACTCTAATTTAGATCTACCAAATAAAACTTAATTTTATGAGTGCTACTTTTTCAAACATACAAATAAATACAAATCATTTTTGTAATGAATAATACTATCAATTACTAGTATAAACAAAAAAAGAAAAAAAATTGATTTTAATTCAAAATTTATAACTCAAAATACTCAGTTTTTAAGTGTGACTAGAAACTTTTGGACATGGACTATGCTAGAATACCAGAAAATTTCTAATAGAGGGCTGACCTATACTCACAAAGGTTTTTAATAATATAAAATTCTCTTTGTTGAAGTAATATATTGCCATTAATGAAATATTTTGCAAGGTAAGTCCTATATCTTTTAGTTGCTAGGTAATTGGGAGTTATTATCTTATACTATTTTCTTTTAACTTTTCTATTTGTTCCAAGAATTCCCTATATTCAATTAATTTTTCATAAGCTCTAGGTTGATCTTCCCTAGTTATGTATCCAAAAATAATTCCTTCTGAAACTTCTTCTTTTATATTTTCGTATTTAGTTATGACGTCTTCAACTCTTTTTATTTCTTTACTAGTTTTTACAGGGTCAAATCCTATATTATGTCTACAAGCATAATTTATATCAAAATATATTTCTTTAAGTTTTTCTTGACCAACATGAACTATATCTTCAGATTTTTCAATAATACTTAATAAAAATGAAATATATTTTTCATCTAAATATAATCTAGGACAATCATTATTAGAAGTTGATGCTTGTGAAGTGTTCATGAAAATTAAAATATAAAAGCATGTAAATAACTTACAGTAATCAGTAGAAATAAACAGGCTTTCCCTCCAGCATGTTCTTATAGTAGCTTTGCATGTATTTGATCAATCTTCTTGAATCAGATGAACATTTAAGATGTTTTAAAATCATTTGGGTCCACAACTGCTTCCGCAAAAGGTTTTTCAATTAAGGTTGCATTTCTCACTCTAGAAAACTAGCCGTGTTACCACAGACGCTATCTCACAGTATTCAGAGTCTCTGTTTTCACATCTATTCAAACTCTTTTCAGAACAAGTTCTTACTTAGAACAAGACTTTAAAAGATAACTCACACACAAGGTGCTACAATTTTTGTTAGAAGACTGCCTTTTTCCCCTAAAACATTCATCAAAGACGGGTACTTTGGCATTGCTAACAACCATTCAAAACGATGTTTTGAAAATCTTTTAAAATCTTTATTTGTACTGCCGAGGAATCATGAGAAACTTAACGAAATCCTTTCAAGGAAACTTTTGTTAAATCATAACAAACTTCATCTTTATATTCATGAGACTGAAATAATACATGCTTGTTTACTATATTTACATACCTTTGGTACTCACCTTATGAAGTTTAGAACTCTATAAGTGATTACCTTATTACAAGCTTTCCTATCTTCAAGACTAGCTAATATCTTTTTCGAATACAAGTAGTGTATACAGATATGTTATAGAAAAATAGGGGTATATTGAATCTTCGATGGACCAAAAGGGAGTTTTTTCTGAATCTAAGATGGTTCAAAAGGGGTTTTTTTCGAATCTCAGATGGATCAAAAGGGGTTTTTTTCGAATCTGCCTCTCTTCTTGGACTCCTCCTCCTTATATAGTGGTCTGATAAGGAATCTTATCTTTTCAGCTATCTTCCATTATTTCTTGTCTGCCATCTTCTTTTGTTTGGTAGCAAAGCTATCCACCTTTTGAGCTGGTAAGTAGGTAAAGAGTTATTATCATACCTACTTTTCTTATCTTCAACAGCAACTTTGTGTTATTTTCTTCTGTAGCTGGTAGAAAGTCATTATCTCAACTACTATCTTTTGTTTTTGAGTGACCACAGTTTTTCTTTAATAAAGATACTTTATTAAAGTAGTGATAAAGGGTCACTGTCTCGGCGCAAGTATTTTTCCATCCTGGATTCAAAGAATTCTGCTGGAAATTCGTCACTGTTGAGTGATGCTTGGCTCATATCTTCCACTACACAGTGTTCACAATGATGATCACTGTAATCCCAAAGTAATTTGCATAATTCTTTCTCTATTTTTTCTGATCCACAGACTTGATTGGAAATTATCTTGGATAATAAATGGTCGAGATAACATATATCTTCCTCATTTGTCTCTTTTCTGGCATTAGAGTAGATTATATGTTCTTCAGATGGGTAAACCCATATTTTTTCCTTCTCAGTAATTATCTGAGTTAGATATTCAAATATTTCTTTATATCCCTTGGCTCTTCTATATGGCATCATGTTAATAATATCTTGATAATCATTTTTAACAACCCTTTGATTAGTTGGTAAAAAATGTTGGTTTGTGAGCCCTAATTTGATAACATGAAATGATGGCTGCATATATTGAAGATCTGGATCCCACTCCATTGTTGTCGAGAAGAATCTGATGTATATATTTGTAGTTTTGATAACTTCAGTATATCTTTTAACTGCCTTTTTGACATCAGCTGGAAGTTGGGCTATTTCCTTGAGATCTTTGCTAGGATATATACAGAGTATATTTCATAGTTCAAAACAATTTTTCACCCAGTTGGCTGGAGCTTCTGGATAAAAGTTTATCTTGTTGTATCTTCCATAGTGGAGAGTCTTCATCCACTTTCCAACTTCTAAATACCAATAAAGAAAATAATTTCTTCATAGTTATCTTTTTTGGATATTTTTGTCATATGGCATATCTTGACAATTTTTTTTAGATCAATTTTTTCAATATTTAGCTCATGTAAAATATGGCTCTGTGAAGAGCTACCTTTGCTATTTTTGATATCTTGGATATCTTCTTTACTAGTAATAGGTTCAAATTTTCCCTGTGAAGGGGTTCCTATTACCTTCTTCTCTTTCCCTTTATCCTCGGATAGAGCGCTAGTATTCACAAGTCCCTGTGAAGGGATACTAGACCTGGTACAAGTTTCTTCTGCCACAAGGGTTGTATTTATTTGGTCTCGAAAACTATCTTGTATATTTTGAATTTGAGTTTCCAAGTAGGAAACTTTTATCTCAAGTATCTGGACTTTCGTCTTTAATTGTTCTAACTCCATCCCTACTGAGATAATCAGGAAGAAAGTTAGTTTTTCCTTTTATATGTTCAATATCAAATTTGAAATAAGAAAACCAAATTTGAATTCTAATAATATATCTATTAGCAATAGATGGATCAACATTATTTTTTAAAAATACTTTAACTTGAGTATTATCAATTCTTATTAAGAACTTTTTTGGTAGTAGATAATCTTCATATTTCTGTACTCCTCGCTTTACAGCAACGAATTCTTTTATGTTCATCTCATATCTTGTTTCGACTTCTTTGAATGTTCCTGATGTATAACCTGCAAGTATCTCAGGACAAGAACAACTTTTTTCACATTTATATTCTTTATGATTCTTCTTAACCTTTAATACTGCACCCCAATAGTTGTCTGAAGTATTAGTTTCAAGGATGAAGAAATCTTCTTCCTGTGGAATTGCAAGTTTAGGCAAAACTTTTAATTCCTCTTTTACTTTTCTTATATTTTCACAGTTTTATTCTTCTTAAGACCACATTACATATTTTCTTAATTTTGGAAGAAAATAGTTTTTTTGATTTTGCACAATTTTTAATAAATCTTTCAGCATAATTTAATATACCAAGGAAGCTTTGTAGATATTTTTTATCTCTGATTTTTTCAGAAAATTCTTGAAGTTTTTCACCAATATGAGATTGCAGTTACAATTCTCCTTCTTTAATAAATAATCCTAAAAATTCTATTTCTGTTTTGGCTATTTCTGCTTTCTTTTGAGAAAGTGTAATACCATGTTTTTTCATAATATAACAAAATTTCTCAAAATGTTCAATATGCTCATCTATATTATTTGAATGAATCAATAAATTATCAACATAAGCAATACAGAAGTGAGTAATTGGTTTAATTACCTCATCCATTCTTCTTTAAAATATCTGTGGTGCATTTTTCAACCCAAATTGTATTACATTCCATTCATATTGTCCTAAAGGACTGGGAGTACTAAATGCAGTCAATGGTTTACTTTCTTCTGTAAGCATGATTTGCCAAAATCCTGACTTACAATCAAATTTTGAAAATATTTTTATTTTTTGTACTTGTTTAATAAGGGTGTCCTTATTAGGTAAGTAGTATCCATCAAATTTAGTAACTTCTTATAATTTATTACCATTCTAGCTTTTCCTCTTTTTATCTCGCTATATTTTCTTACCATAAAGGCTGGACTACTATGTGAGCTTTTACTAGGTCTAATCAACTTAGCTTCTAGTAATTCTTTTATCTGATTTTTAAATTCTTTTTTATCTTCCACACTATATTTCATTGGTTTCACTCTAACTATTGTGTCTGGATTGATTAGTTCTATTTTTGCCTTTACTTTATCTGTATTCCATTTTTCTAGTGGATTTTCAGAATAGGTTTCAGAAATTTCTTTTTTCAATTTTTCTAACTTATTTTCTGTTGTCATTTTTAAAACTGTAATTGGTTTAGTTTTTTCTGTATTCCAACATCCACCACGCTGGGTTGAGGAACTCTGATGATTAATTTGTGTATGTGCTATGCTAACAGCTTTAGTGATTTTAGGTGTAAATATCTTATGTGTACAAGGTGTTGTGAACATGTATCTATCTATATATTGGGTGAATGGTGCATATTTTAGTAGGAAATTTTGTCCTAATAAAATATCACATCCAATTGTAGATGACATGTACATAGTATTAACAAATACTTCTCTAAAAGTTATTAGAAAAGGTACTTGTGTAGCATATTTACTATATATTACTTTGTTTCCTCCTTCTGTTGTAGCAGTGACAATCTTTTTTGAGTCATATTTCCAGTATTCGTTTGGTAGTACATTTGGTAAACACAAACTTATTGTACTTCCTATATCTAGGTAAGCATGAAATTTTATTCTGCAATACCCTTTTATGTTAAGTATAATTTCAATATATGGGCTCATGGGATTAGTATTAATTATTCTTTCCATGATAACAATGTTTTCATATTTTCATCTATTCTTGATATGATGATTGGATTATCATCAATTGTTATTTTTAGATATCCTTGACAAATTTTATAGGGGCTAAATTTTTCAAGGAAGTTCATTCCTAATAGTATAGGTGAACGTTTAATTCCATATGATTCATCTTTATATAGAATTATTTCTTTATTATATTCTTTCTGGTCTTCTCCTACAAATATAAGAGGGAATTTAACATATTTTTTAATTTCAAGATTATTTCCCATATAATCTGGCGCCATCTGTGGAACAAAGGAGGGAGGTGGGGGACCTCCCTGGCCTTGCATTTGCCTCAACAGCTCTTGCATTGCCAAGTTTTGGTTGGTAATGCTCCTCATATTGGCTGTCATGGTTGCCATTTCCCTAGTAAGCTGGGCCGCCAACCTCCTACCACCTCGCCTGTGATGGTGGTGGGGTCGGCGTCGGACCGCAGGGGCCTCATTGTCAGCTTCTCTAGTTCGCCTGGGGGGAGCCTCTTCTTCTGAGCTCATGTCTTCTTGAAACTTAGAATTGTAAATATTTTCCAACTTTAGGGGCTTCCTCTTACTCTTCTTTCAAGAATAACTCATTTTTCAAGGGGGATGCCCAAAATATTTGAGTCATCTTTTCCCATGGCCCTAGCATGGAAGAGGGACTCGAAAACATGAAGTGGGAGGTCCTCGCCCAGAGATACTTCCTTCCACAGGAAGTAGGTCCCCACGACTTGGCTCCACCCATTGGGAAGGATTTGGGTGGGGGACAACATAAAGGTCCTCAGCACCGCCCTAAAGAAGGGGTGCAGAGATAGACGCACACCTGCCTTAAACAGGTGTTCACTGAAGGCCACACAATTGGGCCTCGGAAAACAAGCTCTTTCGTGAGCATCAGGGATTAAGAGTTTGACGTAAGGGGGAATGTTATAGGTCTGCCTAAGTTCGTCTAGTTTGGCAGAAGTGATATTGGATTGGATTTTGGCTGCCCCCCATCCCGCCTCGTAATCTATGGGCTCTTCGGTCATACTATACCACTCGCCAGAGGCCCCAGATACTGACTCCTCCCCACTTCTAACTACTGTCATAGCTAGAGACGCCTCGGAAGACATTGCAGTTTGAGGAAGGTGATGAACAGTACAGGAAAAAGTGTTTAAAGGAGGAAAGAAGACAACTACGTAAGGAGAGAATACCTAAAATGAAGAAAAGACTCAGAGAGGTCGCCGGAAGTTCGCCGGAAAATGTCTGGCAGCAGGACAGTTTCAGAAATTTCAGAGTGTTTCGCGAAAGTAAAGTATGAAAATGATAAAGTTCTGGCTTTTATACTAGTTAAGGATTCAGCCCCAGCCGTTGGATCAGATCTCAGTTAATCTGAGGCGTTCAAAAATGCACAAATCTTAACCCTTGAAGTCAAACGTTTTCTCTGCATCAACGCTCCAGATCTGTGCGTGCACGAACCAACATTGGCTCGCGCGTGGACCTGTCCTCGAAACCACGCATCCTAATAATTAGCCATCATTGTGCATTAAATAAAAACAGCGGTACGGCTATTGAAATTCGTCTCGATGCAGTTAATGTGCCTTGGAAACATAAGAAACTGTCATATCACAAGTACTAATGTCTATGGACATCTCCTCGCCTCGCCTCGTCTAAAAGGAATTCAGCTTCGGCCAGTGCGAATATGAACTCGCCTCGTCCAAAGGAAAATCAGCTTCGGCCAGTTCGAATATGAACTCGCCTCGTCCAAAAGGAATTCGGCTTCGGCCAGTTCGAATATGAACTCACCTCGTCCAAAGGGAAATCAGCTTCGGCCAGTTCGAATATGAACTCGCCTCGTCCAAAAGGAATTCAGCTTCGGCCAGTTCGAATATGAACTCGCCTCGTCCAAAAGGAATTCAGCTTCGGCCAGTTCGAATATGAACTCGCCTCGTTCAAAAGGAATTCAGCTTCGGCCAGTTCGAATATGAACTCGCCTCGTCCAAAAGGAATTCAGCTTCGACCAATTCGAATATGAACTCACCTCATCTTGGCACGGCTCCAGAAGAACTTCAGTTTTACAGGCAACTTTCTTAAAAATGGTGTGAAGTACAGAAAATTCAGACTTTGAAAGTCCACGCCTGGCATAAATAACCACACATGGACTTGGGGGACTATTGTTACGGGTTAATGAACATAATCGACACGTGGCGTCACATCACGACGGTGGGACCAGCTTGATTAAATTAGGTTACGATTCTCTAGCTTCAGTCGTGAGTTCTGAGGCCCTCACTATTATTCCGAGGCCCCCACTAGTACTCTGAGGCCCCTGCTGCTAACGTCCGAGGCTCATTAAAGGCCCACTTGCGAGGATTCACTCATGATGAAAATCTTCAACAAATGATTGATGTGACTCTTGTGTAAAGTTTGTTTATGTCTTGTCTTGTCAATGTAAGAACATTTAATGTTTTGTAAGGCTAGGAGAATCAACTTGATGGCTAGGACTTGATGTCTTGGCCGAGGAGATGGTGCCACGTGTAATTTGATCCAAAGGTCACAATTTGTGTTGTAACACTATAAATACCCCAACCATGTAATACTAAAGGGACTAATGCAAAAATTGGAGAACAAACTGAATCTTTTGGAGCCATATTACTCTCGTTTCAATATCATTTTTACAACATTTTATTACAACACAATCCTGTTATTTATCGATTGGTTTCTTATACAATCGCGTTCTTTCTTCATGCCGGAGGCCCGAACTTTAACGTCTCGTGTAGCGAGCTCCTCCCGCGCCCGGATTCTGGAAATTTTCTGACCGTTCATCGGCACAAGCGTGTTGGACAAGGCTTGCACGTGCACGAGTAGGCTCGGCATCTGTTGGCAACATTTTTTGGGGTCAACATAATCTTTGAATATATATGGTTCTGATAACTCAAAATCTAGTAAATGGCTAACAAATTTAGCATTTACATGACTTTGTTCTGCTCCAGTATCTATAAGGACAAGAAGATTTTTCTTGTATCCTTCTTGATTAACATATCTTGTCTTGATATAATATTGCGAATTTGTTGGTTCAGCAATATTAAGTTTTTTGGCTTGGATTATTTTAGAGTCTTGTCTGGAGGGGAATCTTGCAATAAGATTATCTCCTTCTAGACTTACACTATTTCTTTTTATCAATTTTCCTTCAGAATTAATTTCTCTTGCTTGTTTGTGAAAATCAAGCATTATTTGTTCCGGTATTGTAACTTCATGTTCTTGGTATTTTCTAGGAGATATATATTGAGCTAATTCTTCAAATTCTTTATGTATGATAATGTTATCAGTTATTTTTCTTAAATTATTATGGTGGCTAGTACTAAAAGCAAAAATTGATTTTATGCTAATACTAATAGCCTTACTTTTTCTTAACATTTTCAAATTTCCAATTCTATAATATAGATTAAAACTTTGATCAATATTTTCATCAATCAGTGAAACCGCATAATTTGGTTTTACTGTGAATATTATCTTTTGATAGACTATATTTCCTATAATAGTTCCTAATAGAGCATTACAGGATCTTATAAGATTCTATTGTCCATACAATATATTTCTATTGGTATATTCATTCATTCCCTTAAGAATCCTTTTACCATAATTTGGATTTCTCCTATCTCAATACATTTTAGTTTACTTCTTACATTTTCTGGGACTTTAGATAATTTTTGTCTTACCCATTCTTTTGTAATTATAGGAATTCTTGCTTTTCCCATAGTATCTTCTATATTGATAGATATTTCCTTATATTACAATTGTTTCATTTACTCTTGGTAGTATTCCTAAGAATCCTTGGTGAAATATATCTTTTTCTTGTAAATCTAATATTTTCTTTGTTATTTCTTTGTATTTCTTTACATCAAAAGCGATTTCTTGATTTATACCTTCTGCTGAATCTTCAACTTCCTCAGTTGTTTCAACTTCTATTTCTTAATCTATTTCTTATATTTCTTGATTCATATATACAATCTCCTCAGAATCTTCTTCTGAAGATGATATATCTAATTCATAAATACTACTGCATTCACTACTTAAATTTTCGAAATTCTCAATTGGTTCTATATCACTATCATCTTGAAATTCTTCATATATTCTTAGGGTTTTTACATTTTGTTTATCTTTCCTTTTAGGGCATTGAGGAGCTATGTGTCCTTCTTCATTACAGATAAAACATCTGCATTTCTTAATATATTTAGGCTTGGGCTTCTTAGTCCAGTCTTTTCTTTTAAAATATTTTTTATGAGGTTTAAAAAATCTTTTCTTAAACTTCTTATAATTTTTAAACTTTCTTTTATATTTCTTATATGGTTTATACTTCCTTTTATGACAACCAAATTGCTCAATTTGTCCTATATCTTTGTAGCAACATAAAGAGTTTCTTCTCATTTTATATACTTTCTTATTTTCTAAGGCTTCTCTACACCATATGCTTATCATTCTTTTCGTAAATTCAATCCTACATCCTAAACTATCTTTATTTATTCCATCTTCTTCTCTAAAAGGTAATAGTTTTTCATATTCTTTTAGTAATTTTATTCCTCATGGAAATGGTAATTTTGTAAAATAAGATCTTAATATAAGTTTGTTTTCTTGATAATTTCCTTGATTTAATATATAATATATTTTTTCAAACTTGAATGTGTATCTTTCAAGTTCACACATATCACATATCTTTAGATTTTCCATTGCTATCATTCCTTCATTATATTCTTCTTGTTTTCTAGTTTCTTCATTTATTGTGAATCTATTTCCTAAGAATTCTGTTCTTAGGGCTCTTTCTAATCTCCTTAATATTTCTTGTATATTTTGCTCATTCAAAGCATTCCTATTATCTATTGCTTCAATTGTGTTTTCTCCATATTTTATGTTCCTTTTTATATTTTTTGGTAGTTTTCTCCACCAGTCAGATACTATTCCTTTAAAGGTATGTTCTATAAATCCAAAGGCTGTATATGTTTCCCATTTGTTAAATTGTATAGCTAGGTTTGTACTTTTTATCCATGTTTCTATAGTTTTATTTTTATCTACACAATCTAAATCTAACCATATTCTTGTTGTATGGATTGGTTCATTATAAGATTTCATTGGGTTTATTTCCTTAATGAATTGTTTTCTTATATTTCCAGTGTATCTTTTCTGTGTTTTCCTATATTGGTTAATACCTTCTTTGTTTGGTATTGGTGTACCATAAGGATAATTTTCATACTCTTCATCACTACTGAATTCTGTTTTTATATTTCTACTAGTTGATGGATTAGTATTCATTTTTGTATTTTCCAATTTTTCAGTTAATTTATCTAACTGTTTTTTATATTCTTCACCAGTAGATTTTAAGAATTTTTGTTCTAATTCTTCTACTTCCGTTATCATATATTGTTTTATTTCATAATTTTTTTCCTTTATCTTTTCCTATTATTCTAAAATATTGAGGTGGATTAATTATAATCCTATCTTTTCCTTCAAGTTTTTTGTCTAAAAGAGCATTTCCTATTTGTATATTATATTCTAAATTTTCCAATCTTTTATGTATATCCTCAAAACTTTCATTTGTACTATTTTTAGATAAGTAAGGATAACTAAGTTTCTTATGTTTTTCAACTCTTTTCAAAAATTCTTCAATTATGTTTTCTTCATCAACTATATTCATCATGACTTTCGGTTTGTAATATTTAGATTCGTAATATATTTCAGGCTCATACATTTCTTTAAAATAAAATTCTATTTCTTCCTTTTCAAACTCTATCATTATCTTTTGATATAAATATTCATCTCTTATGCATCCTAATATTAATTTATCTAATATTTGTTCTCTTATCTATCTGGGTAACTTTTTCGTTATTATTAATGTTAATATTTTTAATCTCCTGGAAACAGGATCTATAAACATATAACTTAGATATTTTCCTCTTAGTATATAATACCAATCATTTTTAATTATTTCAATTTCCATGATCTAACGAGACTCTGATACCAATTTTACCAGAGTGCGCAGAGTCAGCGGAATAAATTTTGCACTCTATAATTTTTGGGGTTTAATTGAAATTTTATATTTTTATATGGGTTCTTGGCTGCAATTTCTTTATAAGGGTATTATTGGAAAATTAGTCATTCTGTTACCATAACAGAATGAATCATTCGGGTAAAGTAGAATTATCCTTTGGACATTTGTATGAAGCGAAGAATTTGTCCCAGCTGGACATTTGGCCATCCGTACTGTTTGGAAGGCCACGGTTAAGCTTGACTGAATGAGGTTATACAATAGATTAAATAAATTTAAAAATATTTTTTTGTTGAAGAATGAAATGAATTGAAATTGTTCATATCCAATTTGTCCTTATGAACCCGGCCAAGCGGGTTGGTTGAACAGTGTGTTTTATAGAATTTGATGTATGTTTATTTGAAGATTGATTCGTATCTGTTATGTTGAGTTCAACGTGGAGAAATAAATATCTACCAAAGAGAAGAAGACAACGAATGAAGATAAAAAAGAACAAAAATAAACTAAAAATGTTAGCCAATGGTAGAAAAAGTAGATTGTAATTCATGTTGTCTTTGTAAATTAGAGTCACAGTCCAAGAGTGTAAAGTGAGTTAGGTAAGAACAACGCACGAAGACCATGGCATATGTCAAGGGTCGACTTATAAAAAAAACTTAGCATGGCAGGCCAAGTGTGAATTGAGTTAGGCAAAAACAAAGCACGACGCCCATGGCCTATGTCAAGGGTCGACTTGTGAAAAAAACTTAGCATGGCAGGCCAAGGTTGTCAAGATGATATCTTGAGCCAAATACTGAAGAAAAAACATGCTCTGCAAATGGAATGGCCGATCTATGATCTTAGAGCATAAAAGAGCGTAAAACTTGACGCAGAAAAAAACATATCCAACACCGGCCTTCACAAATGCAATCTGGTAGCTCAACCCAAAGTAAAATTAACATTCAAAGAACAAAAAAATTGGTTATTTTATGTTAGAATCTACATGCGAAACCTTGCCTTCTCATCTCAGCATCAAACAGCAACTATAAATTTATTTACAGCAAACTTGTATACAAAAACCAATTTTCTGGTTTCAACACCGGGATAATTCTATTTAGGATACTGCTAATATATGCCGAGATTCCTCATTGGAAAAAATCTTGTCAACTGGAATTTCCTCCACTTCATCTGAATTATAGGAGAAGATGTCAACAGGGGCACTGGTGCTCCCAAAAGACCCTCGTTTGTGTTTAGGACTTTTATGATGATGATCGTGATCCAGATAGAACACAATCACAGTAATATCATCATGGAAATGACGCCTAACTCCCTTTTCGATCTTTCTAATGTCCTTGTATCTCACCTCCCTCTTCTTTGCTGCCTCGTGAATGGCAGCTCCAACTAATCGCTTGGCTATACCCTGTAAAATTTTCAGCACAACAAGAAGCAAGTCAAACTCTCTGTTCCGACCAAAAGCTTTCAAGAAATGAATGGCCGGATGTTAAACAAGATTAACAATGGTATATCTAATGAAGTAAAAGTTTGATGCTTTGCCATTGTGCTTTAACTGATTGAGATAATGAATTGAATTCTCATTCTTGTATCGTGTTTGTAACGAGAAATGCCTCATAAAATGAAAGAAAGTGATTCGTAGATTAACATAGCATTTAGAAGCAATTGAGAATAATACGAGATCCTTGCAATCCTAATATAAAGGTCTTTACATAGGAACAGCTAGTAGAGCAAATGTCCCGAGTAAAAGAATAGCATCGAGGCATGTGTCTATGCTGAATTTATATCTGTAAAAGTAGCAGGGAAGAGAAACTTACAGCTCTTGGGTATTTAAATACAATATCCACTGCTGCTTCATCACTGAGATGCTCCCAGAGGCCATCTGAGGCAAAGATTAAAAACAAATCTTGTGGCCTAAGCTTCCGAGTAACAATTGACGGTTCAGCCGTTAATAGTGGTCTCTTCAAAGGAATAGGGTTTCCAAATTGTAAGAAAAGTGGGTCTCTGTTAAAATCAGGTTTTTTCAGATAGACGTCGCCAATAGATCTTGACACCTGGAAATTATAATTGCACAAATTAGCATCTTACATGACATTTTGATAGGACTTAGATGATAAAAAGAGGAGAGCAGTTAATTACAGACACACTCAATTTCTACCAACACCATGCATACCTCTAAATTATATGGAGAGAAACAGACTAGATCCTAAAAGTTATATGAGCATCGTGAAAATTTATAGCCATCCGGATGGACAAAACAGAGGCAGAGGACTAAAATTTCACCAGAATCACAATACTTTGCCTTATAAGATCTTCAATGGCAACTCATGAGCAAAACTCCCATAACTTCAGCTGCGTGAGACAATGGGAAGAGAGGCAGAGAAAGTGATTTCTGGATGAGTAGAGAAGATATAGCCCTTAAGAAAATGAAAATGCGGCTCGCAATAAATGAAGTATACATGACTATTTTGGATCGTGTAAAGAATAATAGATAATCATCTTTCGAAGAAAAATAGAATGGGGAGTGTAAAAAATGAAACAAATGATTTTACAATGAGTGACATAACACGTACTAGTGCCAGTACCAAAAAACCAATTGGCAATGTGTGATATAACACATACCAGTACCAGAAACACGCTGGTGCTAGTATCTTTAGTAAGATGGGAATGCAAGTTGGCCAAGATATACTTGGGATTTTGGAAAAATCGAGACTTAAAATTGTAATAAAGAAGATTAGTGCTACAATGAGGCCGTCCGATGTTAAGAGCTACGTGTCACCCTTTCTCAACCTTCATTCAGCATATCACAAATATCTGAATTTGATCCGATGGTTGATGGAGGAGATCTCTTAGTAGCTTCTCTATAAAGATTGAGCTTAAACAGTATACTAAAGGAAGTCGAAAATCAATCAGAATCCTCAACCATTCAAAGTCGCTGATCCAGATTCCAGCATCAGTCCGAATTGAGTCCAAATCACACTAGACACTATACATTGTGTATTTCTAAATGATCATTGTATTAGTGAATAGATGGACAAATTAGTTAGTCATAGCCAAAGCAGAACAATGAAAATAATCACCTGGATTATGCCCTTGATCCTCCAAACTCCACGACAATTGACAACTATGGGTGAATCATCAGGATGTTGTGCTTCGACCTCCCTCCTTACATTTTCACAAGATACGTTATGATCCGTTGACAAACGTTCTGCCAACCTCTTCCCATCAGAACCTTGGCTACCAAGCACTGCTCTAGAGTCTCCTAAATTCGCAACATACAGTTCACCATCAGATATTGCACCGACAAGACAACATGATCCAACTGAAACAATCTGCGGTCTGATAGGCAATGATCGCTTCACCAAACGAGTAAAATCCTCTTCTGTAGCATTAAATGCCTTCTTTATTACATCCACAGATAACCCTCCATGTTCTTTGGTAAATTCTGAAAATATTCGAACACATTTCAGATAAAGAAATAATATAAAGGATAAGTCAATACTCAATCAATCACTGCCAATTTATACAAGGGAGCTAAGCAATTCATAGAACTGTCACTTAACAATAACCAATAAAAATGTGTCATAGAATTTAAAAAATAATAATAATAATAATAATAAATGGCCAAAGATAGAAATAAGAAGAAGACACGAAAATCTTAAAATATTAAGAATAAAAACTAAAAACCCCTTTTCAAAATTTCCTTATAAAGTTCCATAATTCATACCGAGAGAAGCATAAAAACACTTCAAACAAAAAAGATTCACAAGTATACATCGATCCATAATCTCCAAACTCACAATTCATGTAATACAAAAATTTTATAAAAAATAAAAATACAGAGGCATCTCCATATAAAGAGCATCAGCTCATGTATGTAAGCAATCATACACAATTGCAAATAAGAAATGACAATTCACACACGTAAAAATAGAGAAAACCCAGCAAAAACAGAGCGAGAGAGAATTGTGTATGACAATATTACCCCGTATATAAGGGAAGAGGTGGCGGCTAACGAAACGGGAGGCTTCAGGGCCTCCGTGTCCATCATAAACGCCGATGTAAGTTGCCGATGGCGAAGTGTAGACTTGGCTTTGGTCTTCGAGGACTGAATTAGCCTGAACAACAGCCATAGAAAAGTCTCCAGTTGCGTGTGGCTTCAAATCCATGTGCCATAACAACTCATCATTCCGAATCCCAAAACATCTCTCCAATGGTCTAAAACAGCATGATCGCAGCATCTTCTATATCGTGATTCTTCTCCTTATTTTATTTTTTCACAATTTCCGATCTTAAAGTATTTTTAGTGGAATTTTGTTTGTGGGTATACGATGATTATACGGTTTTGTAAAAACTGATGGGTGGAGGTGAATTCTGAGGGACGTTTATGGAAGAAAATGGAGGAGAGAGTTGGGAATACCGCGTGAGAAAGAAGATGAACAAGAAAAAAACTCACACGGTCATGGCACTTTCAATACGCGTTTTAGGTTTTCGTACTTATAAGCAAATGGGTTAGAAATTGACTAATGGTGTGAAGTGAAATTTTGAAAAATGCAGATGTGGGGGAGAGCTATGAATTGACATGTAACATTATTTTACGAGTAAAATATAAAATTAAAAAGAAATTATTTTTAAAAATTTTAGGAACTATGGCCTTTGATAGACATGATTTTCCATTTACAATTTCCCACCTGTTTAATAGCAAAATTTTCCCACATTTCCTTATTTTCTAGGTTTTCGAGGAAAATGTATTCTTGTTGTTTTGGTTGGTTTTGATTTTCCAAGTTTTTTTTTTTTAATTGCAATTGAAAAAAATTCTACACAATAGTAAAAATAATTTATCACTTTTATTGACAATTTTAATGTAAAACAAAGTTAAACGAATGGTAATCGATATGATAATTTTTTTCCAAATTTATTTATTTATTTATTTGCAATTGGAACAAATTTTAGACCCAATGGTAAAAAAATTATCACCTTAATTGACAATTTCCATAAAAAAGAGGTTAAAAAGAACCAAACTTTCAACATTTTTCAGGTGGAAAATTATACTAATTAATTACAATTTTCAGTAAAACAATTTCTAGACAATTAAATTCTCTGTAAAATATTTTCTTTCCACTCATTTTCAACATTTGCAATTAAACGTACCCTAAGTTTTTTTTTTTTTTTTTAAATCGGTTATTTACTTACTTTTTAAAAATGTAATTTTACTTCTTTTGTAAGTTTACTCAAAGTATTTGATACTCTGTTGAAATGTATGTAATGTTCTAAAAAGTTGCTTATAGACTACTTATTTAGACTTGATCAAATTGAACAATACATCTGTAAAATACATGACAATGTGTAATATTCAAAGTTTTGATTCTAGATTGATCCTCTGATTTTATTCTTATACGTTTATGCTAACTTCATTTGTATGCTTTAAGTGTAATGTATACACCTTAATTCATGATATTGAACTCTTTAATATTTCACTTTTTGTTTACTTTCATACTTATCTGCAATAATAATTTTATTTTTACTTCAAATTTGTTGAAATGATAAATTCAAACTCAAACTTAAATGAAATTACTTGTTTTGAATATTGATGTTGGGAAAAATTTACAGCTTAGGTATTATCTATTCCAAAATTAAAAATCAGGTCCCAAAGTTTAAAATTGTAAAAATCATGTTTTTCTTGAATTAATTAATTATATTTCAGAATTATTATATTAAATTAAACATTTAACTGTAATATAATAAAATTAACCGACCCACCCACCCCACCCAGCCTCCACCACCCCCATTGCTCTGTCTACTACTCCGGTGACCGGCGACCACTCCGGCCTCCGGTGATCGGCGATCACTCTGGCGACTTTTTCGAGGTCACAGATCAAGAAATTTATAGGTCACGGATAAAAAATTTTGTAGATCGCAGATTATTTCGAGATCACAGATTTCAAATTTTATAGGTCACAAATTATTTTGAGGTCACAAATCAAAAAAATTAAGGTCACGGATTCTTTTTTTAAGTTACAAATTATTAATTTTAAAGTCACAGTCTTATAGTAAGGTCACAGACACCAAAAAGAACCACGATAGTTAGGTCACAGACACCAAAAAGAACCACAATAGCTAGGTTACAAACACAAAAAAGAACCACCATCGCCGTTGACCCGCCACAACAATAACAAAATCAACAAACAGTGGGTCACATACATCGACACCACCTCAACCCCGTCGCCGCCACCAGATCCACCGCACCCACAAACCGCCACATCGAAGACCCACATCACCTCCACCACACACCAACTACTACGCCACCGCACCACTAAAAAACAAAAAAACCAAAATACCCAACTGCTTTTTCGATTTTTAGCTTCTTTACAAACGGAGGCCCACTCATTTTCCGATAAGTTGCTGCTGCCGGCATCGCAGCAGCGTCGCGTCTCTGCTGCGACGCCGACCGCAGCCTAGCAGTCGCGTCGCAGCAGCATCGCGTCGCTGCTGCGACGCTAGCAGCATCTTGAATTTCTGGTCGGCAACATATATTGGATAGGGACGATGGTTGAACTGGACTCCATAAACAAAAATGGGAGGGGGACTGACTGTTGCGGCGGGCGCCAGCAGCAGCTTGAACTGGCAGTCGCGTCGCTGCTACCATCGTAACGCAGCAGCAGGGAGGGCACCGGTTTCGGCCGGCGCTGCTGCTGGGTGGGCCGGAATGGGCTGCAGTCCGGCAGCCCAGGCCCCTTTCGGCGGTGGTGAGGGGGTGGAGGAGGTGGCCGGCGGTGGTGAGGAAGGGGAGGAGGTGGCGGCGGGTTGAGAGAAATGGGGAGAGGGTTGGTTTAGGTTTTGATAGAATTAGGGTTTTGTATTTAAAATAAATTTGGGTGGGGTAGGTAGGTTATTTTAATTTTATAATATTATTATTAATTAAAATGATAAAGCCTGAAAATTGAATTAATAAAGGGAAAACCTGATTTTTAAAAAGTCAAAACTAAATAACTGGTCTAGTATAATTTCCACATTGATGTTTATGATGCATCTTAACCTTGAGGGGTTGCTCAATTGGTCAGGCATTGAGTTTGCTCTCCAATGATTACCAATTTGAGTCCCCTCAAGACTAGTGAGGTGAGTATCCGATCGTAAACTCCAGGGCTCCGTGAGATTAGTCGATGTGCGCGCAAATTGATTCGAACATCCACGATTTTCAAAAAAAATGTTTATGATGCATCTTATCGAATATTCACGAATGGTAAATTTTACATTGGATCGAAAAATTGGATGCTTATATTTCTCTACATCAACCAGAATATGTTCCTTGAGTTGGAGATAGATATACTTGATTGCATTTTATTTGTGATCTATATATTCTCCATTTTTGGTTCAACTGAAAATTTGAATTAAAATCTAAGTCAAGGTCAACTACATATTTCATGTGATTTACAATTTTTTAACCACACATTCTATCAATTTTTATCAAAATATATTAAAAATCTGATTTTATCTAAATCAAACGATGGCATTGTCCTTTTTCCTTTATATTATGTTCAGATAGGCCCTTGCGCGAATGGATGTGCTCTCTCTGTCCTATAAAAATAAATTTGTTTTCATTTTCACATAGATTAAGAAAATAGAATTAATATAGTTAAAAATATAATTTTTTACACTTTTTTAATATACCCTATATTGATAATTATTTAAATAAGAGTAGTTCATATTTGTTGATAATAAAGCACCTTAAATAAGGACGTATTAGAAAATGAAAAAAAAAATCAACTATACTCTCAACAAAAAAAGTAGTCTATATTTTGGGACAAACAAAAAAGAAAAATAAATTTATTTTCATTGAATGAAGGGAGTATCAATTATGTATAAATAAAGAAAATTAGTGCGTGTATTTAATTCTTAGGTAAATACATCTACTAGTTAGTACACTACATATAAGGCCCCGTTTGAGCCCCTTTTTTTCCAAATTCTCATTCTCATTATTGACTTTTTATGGGCCCCACAGCAGACATTTTGGTGAGTTGTGCCAGAGATTTTTGGCTATTGAACCGTTGAAATTCCTCGTGACTAATATATCCAATTTGTCATCACTATTTACCAAAATACCTACTATTATTACCCTTACTTTCTAATTTCAAAAACAAGTAAAAAAAGGGCAGAGTCGGCATATTCAAAATTTGTCTGCCAAATGTAGAAAAAGCTGTACGAAGTCAGGCAAATAATCAGTCATGCAACTGTTGAAGCTGTTCAAAAACCAAGGAAAATGAGAAAAATTGGGAAAAAAAGGGGTCTCAAACGGACGCTAAATATACTCGTTTACATGTACCAACACGCAAAGTTAGTACACTACGTATAAATATACTCGCTTATGTTTGGTCTTTATTTTTTAGAATTTATTTTTTTCAAATTCATTTTTAACGACATATTTTATGAGATTGAGTAATGTTATTTAAGTGTTTAACATCAGTCTAAATGACAGTTCTAATAACATTAAATTACATGTTTAATTAAATACAAGAAATTATGGCATGTCCAATAAGACATATGTTATGTTGACACCGAAATCGGTGCTTAACATCATTGGTGTTAAATGAAATTATTATAATTTTAATTAACCCTTTATCCATACATTCGATGTCAAAAAGAGCTTCTAATATTTAAAAGTTGTTTTAGGATGTGTTTGCTTAATTTTGATTCTTTTAATTAAAAGGGTTTTTCAAGAATGTTACCAATGTGACTTCCTCTATATACTCTTTCGAAAAAGAAAGTTATTTTAAAAATTAATTTTTTCTACAAGAAGTAAAAGTCATACCAAACGGGTCATTGATCAATTTTTATTAAAATCTACGAAAAATATGATTTTTAACAAAATCAAACAAGGGGCTAATTTTTTATGGATACAATTTTTGAGAACCTTCCTATCAACTTGAAAGGTTAAAGATAAAACTGCTTGAAATCGAATGTTGAAAATAGGCTGGGACTCCAATTGTAATTTGTCCCCTTTTTTATTTTTTGGGTGTGGAAATTATGAAAGAAAAAAGGTACAAGTACATGATCACATGGGCCATGAACGTTACAGGGGGGGTCAGTTGGCAATATGTTCGAATGCGTGGTCAAGCAAAGAGTCAAGATCTTGCTTGTTATATTGTATTAAAACATTTTATTATAATGTTTTCTAATATTATATTATTTGTTTTATGAATTTTGCAATATATAAATACGGCATAATATGTTATACATTCTATTATACGAAATATAATTATATTGTATTGTATATATTTCTTAAATCATATTATTTCCAACGTCTTCCGTAACGACAGGTAGATAGTAGTCAAGTACGAATATCTACTGTCTATTGCTAACTCACGAATAACTTAGTAATGAATATAGTAAAATTTATGCAGACTGTGAAATATATTTGGGAGTGTTTATAAATGATTTAAATTATAACTGAGTACTGATGAGAAATGTGAAGGAAAAATTTTGAATTTGTGCGTAATATTATTTTATTAAAAATACGTGATTGAAATGTGATCAAAACATTATTCAAGAATGCATTTTTTTTTTTTTTTCAAAAAATGTGGCTCAAACAAGGGACAAATGTACAAACATCCATATTATAATTGAGAGAGATGCCCCCAGGGCATATCTCCCAGTGGCAAAGGGAAGGGGTACAGGCGCGGTAGTGTGCGAGTTCGATTAAAGTGGAATTGGCTTTGTTGCGGAGTTCTGTGGGGTTAATAGCGCGCCTATCCATAAGCTCTCCACCCTGGCTCCTGAGAGGCACATCCTGCGATTTACCTCCTCCACAATGGTCCAGGGCAGGGTCGGTGGGGGCCCTCAAGGTTGGGGTTCAACCTTTTTATAATTGAGAGAGAGGGGAGAGGGGAGGGGGGGGGGGGGGGTTCAAAAGTTAGATTGGACCACATTTTAAAGTTTTTAGAAAGATAAGGCCACTATAGGATTTTATACATTATTTTTCTTCTAACCTGCTAAACACGTTATGGAAAATTAATTAATTAATGCTTTTTGCAATAATATATCGTTGACGTGGACCATAAGGCAATGCAGAAGTTCTTTTCGTTAGGTATTGTTTGGTAGAAAAAAAAAGGTTAAAAATATTAGGTGTGTATGCAATAGAGTTTAAGAAATGTCATATTTGGCATCGTAACATGCCGACTTTTCAATTTTACATCGAAAGGTCATTTTTAATACATTTGATTGAATTTAGTGTGAATAAAAATTAGAGAAAGAACATGTTTTTTTTTTCACTTATCGCAAACATCTCTAATACGATATATGTACAATAAACCGACTTTAATTTCTTTCACGTCTCAAAAATGTCTCACAATGTTCAATGACCACTCAACCTGGGTTACTAAAAGTGTGGGTCTTCCTTTCGAAATTATGCCAAAATACAGAAATTCTAGCCAAAGGCGACCAACGACCATCTTTTTACCATGGTTGACTGGAGGTGAGCTTCATTATGTGATTGGTGACAGATGACAATTGTTAATACTACTGCACACTAGTCGCTGCCTGATTTCGTCCCACCTTCGTGTTGATGGAAATTTGACAAAAGAATTCACGTGGAAAACGAACTTACTTGTGTAGGAAATATTACACCGATAATGTGTATATTATATTCATCAAGAGCATGCCGTTAATATGCGTGAAATCGAAACATCATTCGACTTACCGAAATCTGATTTGAGAAGATAAAATAGCGATTTACCGATTTCGAATATAATAATATGAATTCTTCACTTCCCAATATGAGTGAACACATGTTATTCTTCAATTCAAACCCTTCAATAAAACACATAAATAAATTAACCATATTCTGAAATCAAGCATAAATAAAATCAGAAATGAGAAAGATGAAATGCAAGTGATGCGATCGGTCGAGGCAAGTGTTTGACACTTTTTCCTTAAGATGAATTTGTCCCGCATCGGTGCTAACGGTTTCTCGGCAATCATCTCCCAAGATACAACGACCACGTCAAGCCATAGGAGCACTCCAAATGACTTAGACCAACGAACTCGAACGGAGTTCCCTCTCTACCATAACCATGATTTTGATGCAAGAGAAAATCACTTCTATAAAGTGTTTTATACAAAACTAAAGTAATCATGATATGAAACTATCAAATGAATTGTATGTTGTATATTTCATCCAAACACATAGGGAATCCATATATATATAGTAGTTGGAACATCCATACCAAGAGACACATCTCTTGAATAATCATAATTATTGGAAGTTACTCATACCAAAAGTCATGCTCTCCAAGAGTCATGATCCATATGAAAAGACACATCTTTTCATCTACATTCTCTAGAATATTCCACAATATTCTACACAATTCCAATAATTTCAAGTATTAAGTGGTTTAAGTTTGGCTTAATTTCTCATTCACCAAACAAGAAATTTCCATTTAAATCATTTCAATTAGTCACAACCAATTTTCAATACAAAATTCCAACAACTTGTACCTCGTAGACTATTCTTCAAAAGAATTGTTGTCCCAATTTGCCGTATTAGTCCAATGTGGGCTAAATCCGAACTTTCATCTACCGCTTATTTTTACATATTTAGCATCCGTTTGGGATATAAGCTGTTTAAGTTATAAACAGATAGAAATAAGTTGCGGATAAGTGAATAATACTTGTGGATCCATTTAAACAATTTATATATTAACCAAATGAAGGATTATAAATTCTTCCCGAATGGAATATTTGGAGTGTTTTAAATTACAAATTTTATTCTATTATAAAAATCTTATTTTAATTTATTTATTTCTAATTTTAACTGACAAAATATTGTTTATTTTAAATTAACTTATTATTTATAAGTAGAATTTTGAAGCTCAAGCAGCACAAACTGCACCTTCTCATCATTTTCAAGTTCTCTGATAACAGAAGTTGATGTTCAAATACGACTGCCCTATAGTCAATTGCCTACCAATAGCATTGATTGAGATTCAGACACCTTGACTACGATTACCACTTGTATCCATGTGTTCAATCTATACAATTAACAAGAGGAAAATGCTACTTGTACATTTTTCCTTACTTTTTAGTTTACTCTTTTTTGTCATTTTGTGAACGTTTTGTCTATTTTACACTTATCTCTATATTTTAATTGTTTTCTGCTTATTAATATAATAAATGGTATCAGAGTCTAGCAACGAAACTAAAGAAAATTTTTAAAATGAATAGAAAAGATAAAATGATTTTAGAAGAATTACAAAATATTAATATTTTAACTAATACTAATCGAATTAAATTACAAGAATTAGCAACAAATTTGAGTATTAAATATAAATCTCTAAGTGAAGAAATAAAACAAGTAAATAGTCCTCAACATTTAGCAGGAATAAAAAATAAAGGATTACAAATATTAGTAAATGAACTTTCTGAAAATAAAGAAGAAGATATTATTATAAATCAATTTTTAGAACAATATGATAATTTTACTCAACCTTTAGGAGAAACAGATATTTTAAACCAAGATGTTTTTACTCATATAAAAAATATAGAGTCTAATTTGAAAATTGTGAATGACAATATTAAAATAGGACCAAAAATCATATATAAACAAATTGAATCTAAATTTAAAGAATCAAAATTTAAAGATTCTTATATGTCAATTGAACCACTTTTACCGGCATATGTTATAGAAGAATTAGAAACTAAATTCTATAAAGCCACAGGAGAAGAATTAAAAGTTTATAAATAGAGTCTAGAACAATTAGCTATTCAAACTGAGAAAATTTATATGAATGATCCACCCAAAGAAGAAACCACCGAAATTAATATTCTACCTTTAAATCAACAAGTTGAAACACAAACATTAGATGGAGAAACAAGTAGAACTAATGATTGGATTCAAGTCGAATCTGATGATTGGAATTTTGAATGGATGAAAGAACATGGATTAACAGAAGAACGAGAAAATTACAATTTTAGAAAAGGAGTTAGAACTACATCAACCAAGTCTATACACCTTAGGGATAATAATCCAGTTAAATTATTTACTGAACAAATCCCTACAACAGGAATATGACTAGATGTTGATGATAACAATAATAAAAGTGAAATTATTGACTCATAGGCAAAAGCTAATGATTTAGCAGTCGCTTTTCATAAATGGAATACCACTCAAGCATACAACTTTATAATCCACACCTTTGGAGGAATCATTTCAGATATCTGGAGAAGAACTTCTGAAAAAACTAAAAATAAAATTAAATATGGAGAAAAATCTACAACCACTATAGATAGCAATGAAAGCTTAGATACTGAAAACTTTAAGGAAATTTTAAAACGAATGGAAAATTTCTTTAGACACTTACTCTTAGGAGGAGTTATACCAGAAACTAAAATAGATATGATCACTCAAGAAGCCTTACAAGTAGAAAGAGAAATGAAATTATTAAAAATCTGTGATATGTGTGAATTAAATGAATATACCAAGAAATTCGAAAAGATATACATCAAAACATCTAAATCCATAAAAGAATGGAACCTATCAGAAGAAAATAAAAAACTACTTAATAGATATTTTTTTAAACTACCTTGGCCATGGGGTCAAAAATTATTTGAAAATTACCAAACTTATTAGAATAAAATAGAATGGGAAGATCCTAATCATAGAGCTGATACCTTAGGAATTAGAACTTCATTCACTAAAAGAAAAATATCATAATGGTGTAGAAAATATATGTATCAACACCTATTTAGGAAATATGGTAAAAAAGCCATTTTATGTTGCTATGGAGAGATAGCAGCAGTACCACAATTTGGTTGTCACAAACCATCTAAGAAATCATACTATAAAAAGAAATTTAAGAAATATCTTAAACCTTGGAAGAGAAATAAAGGATTTAAGAACCACAAGAAATATTTCAAGAAGAAAAAATCTTGGAAAAAAGAATATAACCAACATAAGAAATCTCAAAAGAAATCTAAATAAGAATTTTATAAAAAATGTAAATGTTTTACATGTAATGAATTTGGGCATATATCTCCCAACTGTCATAATAGAATTAAAAGAGAAAATGTTAAAGCCATTAGATTAATGGAAGAAATAGAATCTGACTCGGATTATGAAATAATCGAGGACTTAGACGAATTATCTGAAACAGACTCAATCTATGAGCTTGATATAGAAGAAATTGAAGAACCAGAAATTGAACAAATTTACATGAATCAATAAATTATGGAAACCATTGAGAGTACTTTAGATAATGAAGAAAAAACTTCACAAACAGTTATGTTTGATGAAGAAAAATATGGGGTCATAAAAGAGAAACAAATATCTTTAAAAGATGAAGATGTTTTTGTAAGACCAATATTACCTTGATTTAACAAAACCATATATATTGCCAAATATGATGAAGTACCTATTAACATCGAAAATGTTAAAGGTAACACTACTATACATCTAATAACCAGAGAATGGATTGATAAAGAATTAGCTAAAATAAAACCCTCAACTAGAGAAAGATTAAAAATATTGTGTTTGGAGGAGTACAAATCATGGTTAAAGGATACTTTAGAGAAGGAATGGATATTCCTATACAAATGTACTTGATGGATAACAGAATACTTCATGATCCTATGGATGCTTTATTAGGAGTTGTATTTGGAAATCTAGTATATAAGAAGATTATATTTACTATAGGACCTGGATTTATCATGTCTTTATTAGATGAAAATTTAAGTCTAGGATTAAATCTATATCACAAAATTGATAGATTAATTATGCCACCAAGAAGTAAAGCAGTAACTTTACATTGTAAAGCTTTATATGCTTTTACTATTACGCACCAAAAAGAAATTAATAAAGTCTCAGGAGACTTTATACAAATCCATGAAGATTTTAAAGATCTAGCACAATTTGCACTGCTGAGAATGTTAAGTAATAATAACATTTCATTACCACAAGACATATTGCTTGATTTTCATCAGCAATCTAGAATAATAGACAATAATGTAGGAAATCAAGGATTAGTCACCTTAAATACCTCTGGACAACTTCTTGTTAGAATGCCTAGCGGAAGAATAGAAAGAAGTATTAGTACCAGAGAACTCTCAAACTCTAGTAGATCATCTACAAGTAGAAATTATCCAATAATGCCTAGAAATAGCATTGATATTGACCTTAGAAGGTGTGAGAAAGATAATTTCCTTATCCTAACAGAATATATCAATAATCAAAATAAATACAAAGAAATTATAGCCCTTGTTAATACAGGAGCTAGTACTAGTCACATAAGAGAAGACTTAGTAGAACATTTAACATAAGAGAATTTACCACAAGGAATAACTCTTACAGATTATCACGGAATTAAATACGAAATTAAAACATTTGTTAATCTAGAACTAAGTTTCACAAATAAAGAAGGAGAACAATTTAAATTAAATCTTAAAATCCATAAAGATTATAGAAAAGGAAAATATACTAGTCCAATATTACTTGGAATGAACTTTCTTGAGAAAGTCTCACAATTTTATATCCAAAAGAATACTCTACAAATAAATATAAAAAGCAAACAAAAAATGACTCCTAGAATTACTAAAAATAAAGAACCAATTTATATGATACAAGGAATCAGATCGATCAAAACTAGTATACTTAGTCCATATATTGAGATAATTCTCAATTTACCAGACTATTGTATGATAAAGTTTCATGCCATAATTGATACTGGATCAGGTATTTGTCTATGTAAAAGAAATGTATTCCCAGAACATTATTATAAAAGAGATTATAAGAAAACAACTTATGGTCAAACAGCCAGTGATATTGTTGAAATTTATAGAGATTTTGTAGAAAATGTTCCTATTATTATTGGAAATAGATAATGTTTTATTCCACGAATATATGCAACAGATAAAATTGGATGTGATATCCTTTTAGGAGAAAATTTTATCTATACATATAGTCCATTTACACAATATAAAGATAGTTTTGAATTTACTACACCTTGTAATCACAAAATTAAAACACCAAAAATCTATAAAGTTATTGGAATTGCACATCAACTAATTCACCATAGACCTAGACATCAGAGCTCTGTAGGTAATCGTGGTGGATGTTATATAGAAATTAATCAAAAACAAAAAATTCAAGTATTAAGAATTGAAAATTTAGAAGAAAAATTAGAAAATGTTAAATTAGAACTAAGAGAATGTTATTATGAGCATCCTCTAGCCAAATGGGATAAAGATAAACATATGACAACCATTGAACTAAAAAACTCAGATCATAAGATATCAGGAAAGCAATTTCCTTATAGCAAAGAAGATAAAAAAGAATTTGAAATACAAATTAAAGAACTCTTATAATTAGGAGTAATAAGAGAATCAACTAATCCATATAATAGTCCAGCATTTATGGTCAGAAATCATAGTGAAATCAAAAGAGGAAAAATTAGAATAGTAATTGATTATAGAGACCTAAATTCTAAAACAATACCAAATAGCTATAAACTACTAATAAAAGATTTGTTAATAAAACAAATACAAGAAAGTAAAATATATTCTAAATTTGATTGTAAATCAGGATATTGGCAAATAAAACTAGATGAAGCCTCAAAACCTTTAACTAGTTTTACTACACCTAATCCATTAGGACAATTCGAATGGAATGTTATGTCATTTGGATTAATGAATGCACCTGTAATATTCCAACAAAAAATGGATAAAATTATTAGACCAATAAAGAATTTCTGCATTGTTTATATAGATGATATTCTTATTCATAGTAAAAATTTAAAAGAACATATTGAACATTTTAAGAAGTTCAACTATATTGCTAATAAGTATGGATTAGCCTTATCGGAAAGAAAAGCAGAAATAGCTAAAATCGAAATTGAATTTTCAGGATATATTTTTACAGAAGAAAAAATACTTCAACAACCTCATATTGGTAAGAAAATTATAGAATTTCCAGAAGTGATTAGAGACAAGAAAGAACTGTAAAGTTTTATCATATTATTAAATTATTCCGAAAAATTTATAAAAAATTGTGCTAAACATAAAGTCCACTTTACCAAAAAACTTAAAAAAGAAGTTGTATGGGAATGAATACAAGAAGATGTAAAAATAATAAATAAAATTAAGAAAATATGTGAAAATCTACCTGAATTAAGTATTCCAAATGAAGAAGATTTCTTTATTTTAGAAACCGATGCCTATCTATTACACTGGGGAGCAATACTTAAAGGAAAAGAAAATCATAAAGAGTTTCTTTGTAGTCCATTGTGTAAATGTCCAAAAGAACTAGTTGCTTATACTTCAGGCACATTCAAAGATGCCGAAACCAGGTATGATATTAATCGTAAAGAATGTTTAGCAGTTAAGAAAGGAGTAGCAAAATTTGAACCATACTTGCTACCTAGAAAATTTCTTATTAGAACAGATAATACTCAGGTAAAACTATTATTAACAAATAAACTTGGAACAAGTGCAGCTGAAAGACCACTTATTAGAATGCAAATGTGGTTTGCACCATTTAAATTTGATATTATCCATATTAAAGGAAAAGATAATTTTATTCCAGCTTTCTTAACCAGGAATGGAGCAAATCAAGAAGGAGCTCGAAGCATTGAAATTCAAGACGAACATAAAAATTGCTGCAATAGAGTCCAAGATAACGTTGATGGAAATGGCTGCTGTTAAGCCGATATCTGAGAAAGCCAACAAGGCTATATTACCTGAAGGCCCTAGTGCCAATAATTTTGAAGGCATTTGTGCAAATATTGAACCAAAAGCATTGAAACTTCTTAAACTTTCAGTTAGAGAGAATACTACTTTGTCTCCGTTACAGGAGAAAATACTTACAAATGATAGTATTTCCATATCAGAGCTTAATAGCTCAAATATCATCAAAACCTGTAACACTCATGGTGTTATGGATATCAAAAATAAAGACGATTTTATACTAGCATATGTATTGTTCAATCTAGCCTACTGTTGGTTCACCAGTCTAGGAGGATGGATGAAAACGCTAACATATGGAACCTACAACAAAGTTAACCTTTATCTAGGAGCCCCAACTTATTGGGTTCGTGCTCTTTACGAAATGGGAAATATAATTTATATTTACTCATCGGAATCTTTAAAAGAAATTTCTTTGTTACCAAAAGAAGTAGTCCGAGCTATTAAAGGTATTGCCAAGTTCTTAAACATAAGAATATATATATCAGGTTTTTCTCTGCCTGTCCCGAATGGGATAATGAAGAAGATAGGCTACTGTCAGTTAGCCATGTCATAAGGATTGCCACTACTTCCAAGCATCTTCAGCCTGAGAAGAGTGAAGTCTATGAAACTACACTAGAAGATGTTATCAAGATGACGACCTTCCGTAGAGCCAAGGGATATAAAGAGCAATTTGAGCATATCTAGAAAGTTATTGAACAAAATCAGAATATTTGGGTGTATGAATCACACGACCACTTGATTTACAGTAAGGCTGTGACACCCACTAAATAAGGAGATTGGCACTATCTTGATTTATGGTATGATCATATTTTTGGAGGTGATGCTAGTGGGACACAGAAGATAAAAAATGAGCTGTGTAAACAGTTTTGGCGTTGTCCAAACCATAAGTGCGAGTTCTGTAGCAATGAAGAAGATGGCTCACCAATCTCATTAGATCCAGAGGAATTTCCGGATGAGTAGTTTGAATCTCATATGGAAAAGTAGAGGACTCCATTTATCACTAATTTATCAGATCTACTTTGATAAAGAAAAACTGTGGGGTTTCACCTCAATAATTTTCCATGTTAAGACGAAGAACTTTATGTTACAGTAAGATTCTCATTATCTTACACAGTAACACCACAATAATGAAGGACAGTTGGAGAACTTTTTGTGTCCATAAAAGGAAGATTAATTCTCAGAAGAAGGCATTCCATCCTTAAGCAAAAAACTATCTTTCTCTCTAGTTTTTGGAATCTTGTAACCATTTCAGTTTCTCTCTTTCATTTTGAAGCTTGTAATAAGGTAATCTCTATGGAGTTCTAATCTCTTTAGAGAAAGTACCAAGAGTGTAGCCGAAATATGTATGTATACTCTCATGTAAGAGATATTAGTGTGATGTGTTTATGAAATCAAAGATGTTCGAAAATACTGTCTTTCTATTCTTGTTGTTTTCTCAAAAACTCTTATCTTACTTATACTCCAACGGTGAGAACTTTGAGGGTTGTGCAAGTATCTGGTTGCCGTTTAGCCATGTGTTGGCGTTTAAGGCATTGTTAGAGAAAGCCATTAGAACCCCGTTACCTTTCAAAGTGATGTTTTAACAAGGATTTGAAAGGAAAACTGTAATTCCGTGTGATCTATTGTGAGATATGCAAAAGAGTCGAGAGAAAAATAATAAGAGTGCGGAAGTCGTGTTGGACCATAACCCACTTTCTTAAACTCAAATAATATCGATCATTTATATCTGAGTATACAAACATACGGGAGCAAGCTCGAGGGAAATCTCGTTGATATTATTCTGCATTTACCTTCTACTTGAATACTGTAAGATCTTTCTTATTTATGTTGAATACTTGTATTAATATTTGCACTTATGATATTTATGAAGTTTTGGTTACTATTATTCAGTATTTAGAAATTAACTGCGAAAGGAAAAATGAAGAAATTAAATCATTTTATACTGTACTTGATTATTTTCTGAAAAATAGTAGAAATATACATGTGCCTTTATATTTTACAGAAAATATAATCAAAATTAATAAATAAATTAATAAATTAGAAAATAAAATTAGAATATTAGGAGAAATAAACCAAACTTATCCTATATTAGGAATAGAGAACCTTGACTTGACTAAAAGATAGAAGAAGGATATTTAGGTCTTTTTGTTAGGAAGTGTAATCCAGAGTGTAAGTCAGCAAGTACGAATAGCAAGGTCCTTAACAAAAACATTACTTGTACAGATATTTTATACAGATGAGTTTATAGGTTCTGGCATAGGCGGATTCAAAAAAAAAAAAAAAAAAATTAAGCCAAGTTAATACGTAAATAATAATAATAGTAATAATAATAATAATAATAACAACACAAATTTTTTTTTTTATTTTTACTTAAAAAGTTTCTTTAAGCACCCAAAAAAAAAGTGAATTGGGTTGGGGGACTGGACTTGAGCCCAACCAAGCCCCCCTAAATCCGTCCATGGGTGCTAAGATTTTAGCACTTCATAGATTGGTTTAACTGTGTTTTTGTCCAAAATTCAATGAACTCTCAGCCATTTGAAATTGGGAAAATTACATAAAACAAGTTAATTAAACTTCCAAATTCAAAATTCAAGTATGAAGTTTATTTAATCAAAAATCAAGTATTAATTGGATATTTTGTTGATTTATATATTATATATTTTTTAATTTATTTATATAATATTATAATACTAATATTTCAAATAAACCCTAATTCATTTTCAATCTCATTTTCTCTCACTACTTACTCACCCTCTCTCCCTCATCTCTCTCTTTATCCGAAATTGAAGCTCGCCGAAAAGAAGGCTGCCACCGGCAACTGCTAACACCAGATCTAACAAACCCCGACGCCTTTGCATGCGGATCTATGGTTTCGCCAGTACACAGATCGCTGCGATTCATAACCTCTTCTTCTCTGCTCACTACAGCTAAGGCGACGACGAAGGGTGTGAGCGCGCTTCTCCCTGCACAGCTTTTGTAGATTGACGCTGCTGTGAACGGCAGCGTCGCAACTATATGGCGAGATCGACTCCCGTCAGGTGAGGTATGGTGTGGTGTAGTGGTGAATCTAGTGTGGTGGATCTAGGTAGCGGCGACAGGGGTAGAGGTTGTAGCGATGGAGGGTTTAGGGTTTTTTTCGACGGGGTGGGGTGGTGGTGGATCTGGCTATGACGGGATGACGAGTTTGGAGTTTTTTGTTGGGTGGTGGTTGTGGTGTAATGTGGTTTGTTAATGGTAGTAGTGGTAGTGCAATAGTGGTGGTGGTTGATGGTGGTTGGTGGTGGTGGCTGGAGATTCGATAGTGGTGGTGTTGTGGTTTTTGTTGGCAGTTGACTAGATTTAGTGGGTTGGTGGTGGATCTGGCTATGACGCGATGACGAGTTTGGGGTTTTTTGTTGGGTGGTGGTTGTGGTGTAATGTGGTTTGTTAATGGTAGTAGTGGTAGTGTAATAGTGGTGGTGGTTGGTGGTGGTGGCTGGAGATTCGATAGTGGTGGTGTTGTGGTTTTTGTTGGCAGTTGACTAGATTTGGTAGCGACGATTTGGTGGTGGTGATGTGGTGGTGGCAACAGTGACAAGGATGGTGGTGGATATGGCGGGGACGAAGACTAGTAGATGCGGTGGCGATAGTGTTGGTGACGATGGTGTGTAACCACTATTTGGTGTATGTGACCAATTACTTGGTTATATGTGATCAAGTATTAAACCGTGACTTTAAAATTTGATAACTTGTAACTTGAAAAGTAATTTGTGCAACAAATCTGAAAACCCGTGACCGATAGATAAATCGGGACATGTAATTTTTTTGATTTGTATTCGTGTTCGAGAAGTAATCCGTGACTTATAAAATTTTTGATTTGTGATCAAAATTTAATTTATAATTAATTAATTAATTAGATAATTGTGACCAAATTGCATATAATCGTGTCCTTACTATGACCATATATTTAATTGGTAAAATATATATTTAATAAATTAATTTATTGAATTTATTTAAATAATAAATATTTTTGATTAATCAGATAAGTACGCGATTTTTGTATTTTATAAACTTAAAACCTGAATTTTGAACTGTTGAAACTTAAAATCTGATTTATGAATTATTCCATTTGAAATTCTATGAAATAGTCTGTAAAAACAGCATGTATATTTAGCATTTCTCTACCGTTAAAATATATTTTTGTACCTTGTCATTGCAAATTATAAGGTGGATCTGATCTATTTTACTCCCTCAGTGTTCTTGAACCATTAAGTTTGATCAAATGATGCAGCATCAGTTGGCGTTGTTGGATAAAGGATTTGCCCGTCAAGCACTCGTGATATTTTGAAATAGATTTATTTTTCAATTAATCTTTTGTATTGATTTGAGCTTGCATTTTTATTTTATGGATGGACTTAATATTATAAATCGAATGTTTAAATTGTTAAGCATGGAAATATTCGATCGAAAATTCGATCTAAAATTTATTATCCACCGGTCAATGAAGACGGGCACTTTATTTTGATAAAATGAATCGATTTTTATTAAAGTTGATCTTGACTTTGTTAATATAATTGGGTATATATTTTAGAATGTATTGGACTGAATCTGTGAAATTTAATTTATGAAAGTAATCATATGAATTTAATTTCACATTAATGTTGTACATAATACATTAATTCTGCGCGGTAATGGACTTCGATTACTAGTTTAAAGTTTTTGATGTATCAAAAGGGAGATCAAATCACTGATCAATATTTCGGTGTCTTGAAAATTAAAGTGAAATAATCGGGGAATATATATCGCAATAAGAAATATGTTAACCTATTTAATAGGCACTATCATGACCTCTAAGGGATTTTCTAGCTAACGGTTGAATTTGAGCTAAGTAATTAGACATGGACCGTTGAATTAATATTTTGATGTGATCATGTGGGACCGTCAGATAGAAAATGAGATTGGAAATTTAATGTATATTTGAAAAATGGTATTTTGGTCATTTTACTTTGTTCCAAATATTCTAAGGGTGCGTTTGATTGCAATGGCGAAAATGGGTAGAAAACTTTGATTTTAATTAGAATAAAAAAGAAGTCCTTTTAGATTAGTACCCTTGTCCTAAAAATAAAATAAACAGCTCTTTTAGGATTAGGATATTACCTTATTCGAATCAATTTCATATTATAAATATGACACTTGCATTAAGGTTTAATTAACATACAATTAATCTATTCCCACACACACATAATTTCCCTACATTCTGAGTTCTTGAAAACGTTGGAGAAGACTAAAAGGTTTAATGATGAATCAAGAAGATTAAACAACAAGGAGACTTGAAGGTGAAATCAAGAGATCAAAAGATTGAAGGTTTTATTTATCGGTTTTGTTACCGGTACATCAAGGTGTACATCACACTCACATGGGGGTGGGACCCGCTTGAATAAAAAAATATTTTATACACGTGGGTCCCACCCCCATGTGAGTGTGATGTACATCATTATGTACAATTCTTGATGTACAAGTAGCATTTTTGTTTATTTATTTATTTTTTTTGCAAAGCATGCTACAAAGGTAATTTTTAAATACCTATGTATTTATCAATTTACCAAAATTATTACATTATTGTCGATGCACAATTAAATAAAATCTTATTTTTTCAACAATTTGATGTCAGAGCATTATTTTTTATATTTTTTGTGTATCAAGAATTATATAATTTCGATTTTTCGCAAGTGTTAGTAAAAGGACAGTAATAGTATTATGTGATTTATTTTATTATTGGATAAATGGCGTTTTGTTGAACGAAATTGTGGCCTTAGATTTTGTAGTGATCCTGTATTGTTAGATAGAGTCAAACAAAGGGGGTGGATTACGACTCCCTGTTTTTCCGTTTGATTTCAATTTTTGCAATAGATTTTAAGGTTTTTATTTTTGTGGGGTTGCTCCTGCAATTTTGTTACAGAGGATAGGTGCCACAATTTTGACTTAGAGTGTGTTTGGTAGGGATTTTTGGGGGAAAAATTGATTTTTGAATAGTGATATGATGGGAAATGTGTGGTTGAAAAAGAAGAAAAAAGTATTGATGTGATGGAAAATATTATTTTATTGAAGAATGTGTGGTTGAAAATGAGAATTGATTTACTGTAGAAAATGAAAATTTGTACCAAACGGGCCCTTAATGTCAGGTTCTACCCGTTCTACCCTTAATTTAATTAATTGATTAATTGTTATTATTGTTATTATTATTTTATCGTTTTATTATTAGTATTTAAATCATACTAGGATTTAATAATTTATATTTAACTCAAGTAGGCGTTTCACAATAAAATCAAAACATATCATGAAAATTAAGTTAATAATATAAAGAATTAAAAGAACTGCCAGCCAAATTTATATTATGTCAAGAGGGTACTCGTTTTACAAAATACTGGTAACAAGTTCATTATATGACAATCCAAAAATTTCTAGTCAAAAGAAGTGTCTGCTAATTTTCGAAAAAAATTTCTAGTCAAAAAATTTGACCATTTACAAATGTAAATTTAACTCTATTTTTTTTTCAAAAACTCATTTTTTTAAAACTCATTTTCAATCATACATTTCCTTATAAAATAACATTACACGTAAATTAAAATTTTATTTTATGGATAATTAGCACATAACATCCTTACGACCTTACATTTCATTTTTTTATATTTTTACCCTTATTTCCACATTTCATTGGGCAAAATGTCATTTTTGTTTATTTTCTCAATTAAAAGTTGTGAAATGACGAATATACTTTTATATTTCAATAATAAAAAAGAACAAATTGTAACCATAATACCCAATTTTTTAAAAAAAGTGCAAACGAATCCTAAATAAATTATTAACATGATAATAAGAATATAATGTCCACATCTTTCACTATTATTGTGGAAAACGTCAATATCTTTCATTTTTTGACATTTTTACTATTAATTGCGCTACCTATCATTTCTATTCATTTTCATTCAATTTTTCAATAAAAGCTATAGAATGACGATATGCTTCTATTTAAAAAAAATTAAAGATTTTTTTTAAATTTCTAATTTTTAATAATTTATTTGTGACTCGTTTCCGCTTTTTTTTTCCCAAGAAATTTAATGTCTAATAATTTATTTGAGATTTGTTTGTACTTTAAAAATAAAAATTGCGTTTATAATTGTAGTTAGTTCTTAATTTTTCTTTTTTTATATATATTTAAATATGAGGGTATATTAGTTATTTCACAGTTTTTATTGAAAATTGGATAAAAATGAATAGAAACGATAGTTTGCGCAATCAATGGCATAACTAAATGTGAAAATGTTCAAAAAATGATAGGTATGGATATATTTCATGATAATAATGAAATGTATGGACATCATGTGCTAATTACCATTTTTTATTTAATTGGGATTCCTTTGTACTTTTTTTAAAAAAAATTTAAGACTATGATTACAATTAATTCTTTTTTTATTATTTAAATAAAATAGTAAATTCATCAATTCACAACTAATAATTGAGAGAATGGATGAAAATGACTTTTGAGTAATGAAATGTGAAAATGCCAAAAAACGAAAGATAATGAAATTTTCCACAATAATAATGAAATGTAACAACGTAATGTAGTAATAATCATTTTTCTTATTTTTTAAATGCACATTCTCAAAAAAATCAACATTCTAAAACTCATTTTCCCACAAATTTCCACAACAAGGGCTAAATTTTGTCAACTAACACTTCACCCCTATTTGATCCACATTATTTTTTTCGTTTTCATTCTTCTACTCATTTTCAACTATACATTCTTAATGAAATAATATTTTACATCATATCAATAATTTTTTATTCTTTTTCAATCACTTATTTTCCATCACATCACTTTAAAAAATGCATTTACTCATTTTAATGTACACCAAACAGACTCTTCTTCCACAAGATTAATAAATTGTGGGCCAATTAAAAATGCTACATTAATTAACTGTTTGAGCCCCATTGAGCGAGGGTCCCATCTTGATTGCATTGAGCAAGGGTCCCACCCTCCTTGTGAGAGAGGACTGTCAACATTGAGTGTACGTCAAGGGTGTAAGCCTATTCTCAATTTCTAGAGAACGAGGTTAAAACATGGACTTCAATCTTAATACTGAATTTCAACATGGATGTTGGAACCGTACACGTGTCACAATCTGTCGGTTCTTTTTGTTGGTCAAAAAACTACATTTTCTTTACGTTTTCTCTTTCCTGAAAAATATGAATTGCTCTCAGTCCCGCAATCACATTTGATTTGAGCAAAATAAAGGGCCGTCAACCATGGCTGCCGCCTTTACGAGAAATGCCTCCATGCACAATCTACGCCGGAGCCACCGGCATTCGATCGGAGCACGGAATATTCTCCCACGCCAACTCCAATTATCGAAATCGTGCTCCCGTTTTCCACAATCTGTTTTCACAAGGACCAAGGAGCTTGAGATTTCGGCTTCCACCATAATTTCTTCATCAAGGAAATTGTCTTCTTCGAAGTTCGCGCTATTTGGATGGTACTTGGGGATGATCAAATCCAGGCCCATTGTCACCAAAAGCGTCACCTCCGCTCTCATTTACACCGCTGCCGATTTATCCTCCCAGGTACTCACAAAAAATTAAAAAATAAATCTTAAAATATATTTTTTTTGTTGATGAAAGTTAATTTACTCGTTAGTTTTAAGCTTAAGCTTAGCCAAACATGCTTTGGGAATAGGCAAATGGAATATTGCACGAGACTGGTGGTGTTGTGTTCGAGTTATGTGGATTTTTTTTATCTCTTATTGCTTGATATTATGTTATTCTTTATTATTGCTCGTATAGCTTATTTGGTTTAGCTTGAAACTTGGTTAAAATTAATTTTCTTTAAGCAGCAAATAGTTTCGAGAATAAACATTGATGTCGTGTTTTTTTCTGTAATGAAAATAGGACCATCAAACATGGAAAGGTTAGTAGGCTAAGATTTCTAAATCTTAGTCCTGTTGATAACGAAACTCTTGGGGAACTTTAGCAAATTTTTCGCATGCTTGAAAAAGAGTTTTCTGATTTGATACTGATTAAGAATTTGAAATACTAGGTGGAAAGTCTAGGAAAATTCAGAGAGAACTTCAATTATTGTTTCAAATTACATATTTAATGTTACTACCCTGCTAACTAGTAAACAAACCAAATTTCATTGTGTTGGGAATTTAGTCTTCCCCACAGCTCAAGATCGATCCAGAATTACAGGAAGAAAATGCAGCACCAGCAGAAAGTAAAACCAGCAAGAACAGATTGATAACCAGAAGCAAAAACAGCAAGAAAGAGAATATGAACCAGCAGAAAAAACTTGAAGACCGGATTTGGAACAGGAAGATTTCTTCCTCAGCCCTTTTATTCACACAAGGCTACATTCAATTACATGAATCAATCACCATCTCAGGCGATTATTTGTACAATAAATAATACCAGTAGAAAGCTTTTATAGATTAAATTTTTCCAGAGAACTCTTTCTCTCACAATCTCACTCTCTATCTACACCTTTTTCTTTCTTCATCAGAACTCTCTCTTTACAGAATTCTACCACTACAGAATTCTCTCATTCTTCTCTACTTTGAGCTCTCTATTCAGAGCTCCAGAATTTTACAGAAGTCCCTAATCCCGAGCTCCATCTATAACACTACCTAAGGCTCCTATTTATAGACATAAAGGAGCATCATTTCAGTTACAAACCAAGGCTCCAGTTGGTTGAAGATTCCAACCACAAATGGCAGTTGAAACAGGTGGTTAAAGGCTCCTTCAGTTGGAATCTGTTTTGCATCAGTTCAGGAATCTTCAAGGAATCAATTACTTACACATTGTCCATTTGACGGATCAAATGAATGTTCCGTCAAATGAATGTAAAGTAAATTAATGTAGAACAATGTGGTGAATGCCGTGAAAAGAAGAAAAATCAAAGAGACAGAAGAAGAAAATTTACAAAGGAAAGGGAAAATTCAACAATTTGTTTAGCAATTGTTTTTCCCGTTTTGCACACCACACACGAAAGTTTACATATTAAAGAGTAAGATTTTGTTAATGGTTTTGTTTTTATCTTTGTACTCGATTCCAAACTAACCAAAGCAGTTGTTTTTCCCATTTTGCACACCACACATGAAAGTTTACATATTAAAGAGTAAGAATTCTGTTAATGGTTTTGTTTTTATCTTTGTACTCGATTCTAAACTAGCCAAATTTTGTAGTCTAGTAAATTCAATTATAATAACAATTGTATAATTACTATAGTTGTAATGGTAATATCCGTCTTCTATTAAGGAATCAAGTATACTAATTGAACTAGCAGTAAAGTGAATATGGCAAGAGATGAATTTTGGCTCTTATGAAGATATTAGGATGCTTGATATGGTCATACTTTTGTTATTGAACCAGATATGGAGGTGATGGTATTTGCTGCTGATGATGGTAGTGATAAAGATGATAACGATGAAGCGACTGAAGCTGAGATAAATTAATTTGAAAACTAGGATGTTTTTTATTTTTTTTAACTGTTGAATATTTGTTTTTTTTTTACTGTGAGTAGAATTTTTTATGACTGCAAAACAGATATTATTTCTAATATTCCTTTGATGCTATATTATTATAACCATTCTTAAGTTGAGTACTGGTATTATAAATTAAGAATACATTTTGTATAGTGGACTTTCCCGTACCATTTAGTGTCTTACCTTTTATGAAAGAGAACACGTTATCACATATTTCTCGTTAAGTTACATCAACCTGTCTGATTATAAAATCTTGTACAGACAATTTTGGGGGAATCAACAGAAGGATATGATTTGGTGAGGACATTACGGATGGCTGGCTACGGAATAGTGCTATTAGGGCCTTCATTACATTATTGGTTCAACTTTGTATCAAGAGTATTTCCTAAGCGTGATCTCCTTTCGACATTTAAGAAAATAGCTTTGGGGCAGACAGTCTACGGACCTGCAATGACCATTATTTTCTTCTCTGTTAATGCTGCTTTACAAGGTACCGTGCCTTCACTTTTATGTTCACAATGCAATCCTGTATTCTACATATTTTCATTCTTTAACGCAATGTTGGTGATGTGAAAACCAATCTTATCTTGTCAACATTAACCTTTATAATGGCTACGAAGGGCTAACATGAGTTCAGGCATAATGTAGTTTTAACTTTTAATTGATATTTTGTTACTCATGTCGTAAGGAAATGAAAATGAACAAGCAGATGGAAGCCTCTTTGTGAGAGATAAAATGTTGACTTTGTAGCTCAATTAAATTAATTTGCCTAAATGACAAGTTATAGTGTGTGCTAGCCATGTTGCATATATCTTGCTGTTGCTGTACATTATAGGACAGTCTATAGCAGTTTGAGGATTACGTGCTTCATTTTACACGAGCTAATCATGTTCATGTCTTGTTGGGATTGACCAAAATAATTATGGAATAAAGAATTCTTGTGTGACAAGAAAAGGAAAAAAAGTGGTCAAGTTAAATTAGGAGTATTTTTCTTTATGGAAATATTACCAAGTAGAAAAGGAAAAGAATATTATTGGTATTATTAGATAAGGAAAATAATTAAGAGAGTTCAATTGTAATTAGGTAAGTTTAAGCATAATTTTGGTTATATATACAATAGGCCTCATCAATTGAAAAGTAACGTGAAAAGTGAAAAGGTGAGAAAAAGAAAGCAGAGAGAGATAAGAAGTGTGCGACGTGAAAAAGGTGAAGAAAGGAGAGGAGAGAGAAGTATTGTGTGCAAGGAAGAAAACACGTTTGTTGTTCTTTCTTTGTGTAGGGAGAAGTTGTGAGGGTGAGAAAAATATTGTAACGAGTGATTTATTTTTCTTATCAATAAAAGTGTTCTTCTCCTGTGGTTGTCATGATCGGTTAGTGAGCCATGTTAAATTCTTTATTTTCTCTTTTGTCCAATTATTTCGTGTTTTGTGTTTCGCTGCGTTTGGTTGATTTGGGTGGGAAAGTTGATTTTTCCCAAACAAGTGGTATCGTGAGCTAAAGGTTCAAACTCTGCAGGATTATTGCGAAGATGACGACGGGTTCCAAGTTTGAGGTGGAGCGATTTGATGGGAAGAATAATTTCAATATTTGGAAAAGTCTTGTTGAAGATATTCTTGTGCAACAAGGACTTTACAAAGCTTTGCGGGGGTAAGAGACCGGAAGGGATGAAAGATCGCAGATTAGGGAAGAATTAGAAGCGAAGACAGGTCGGTACAATCGGATTGGCTCTTGCACCCGAGGTAAAGTATAGTGTTTTAACGAGAAATCCGCTTCTAAGTTATGGAAAACGTTAGAAGATATATATATGTCTAAGTCCTTAACTAATAGGCTTTATTTGAAAAAAACAATTATATGAGTTGAAGATGGATGATGATATTGATGTTAGGGACCACTTGAATAAGTTTAATAAGTGTGTGGTAGGTTGTTGAATGTGGATGTGAAAATTGAGGACGAAGATAAGTGCTATTATATTGTCTTCCTTGCCTAAATCATATGAGACGTTGGTGACCATATTTGTTAGTTGGTAAATCTACTTTGACGATGAACGAGGTTTTATTTGCTTTGTTAGAGGCAATGACATGAAGAAGCAGTGGTAATGTGAATGGTGATCGGGTTACGTTGACTACTTCTGGTAATAGATATGGTAGAGGTGAATCGCGAGGAAGAAATTATGAGTCGAAAGGGATGCGTTCTCAATCTCGTCGAGGAGAGACGTGGAATGCTATTCTTGTCGCAAGAATTAACGTTAGAAGAGATTGTGAAGAATTAATGAAAACATCTTGACTCGAAGAGGAAAAGTAAAGAAATCACGTGAAAATTCGGACTCTACAAATTTGGTGGAGGAGAATTATGATCTTGAAGATGCTTTATGTGTTGCTAATGATGAGAGTCTAGTTAGTAAGCTTGGTTTCTAGATTACGGATGCTTTTATCACATGAGTCCAAACAGAGATTGGTTTGAGAACTATAAGCCATGTGATGAGCGTTGCTATTTTGTTCATGATAATCAAAAACTTGAAGTCGAGGTTAGGGTATTGTGAAGGTGAAAATGTTTGATGGAGTGGTGAGAAGAATAGCGGGTGTTTTGCATGTCCCAAGATTGAAGCGAAATTTAATATCGTTGGGAGCATTGGGACACATTGGGTTATGAATATTGTACCCAAATGTGGTGTGATGATTGTGAAGAAAAATTACATTACGCCAATAATTAGAGGTGAAAAGATTGGTAATTTGTACAAGTTAATAGGGAAGACAATTTTAGGTGGAGGCTGCCAGATTGGGAGTCGCAGAAGTCTTCTACTATTACTAAAGTTTGTGAGGTAGCCAAGATGGGATCTGTGGCCAATGTCGTGAAGGTTGAAGAAAGCGGGTTCAAAGATATCAAAGCGAAATGTGGCGTTTGATGAATCTTTGAATACATTCATGTTTATTAAATTTTTGGTCAAGGTGGAAATTGTTGGGATTGACCAAAATAATTATGGAATAAAGAATTCTTGTGTGACAAGAAAAGGAAAAAAAGTGGTCAAGTTAAATTAGGAGTATTTTTCTTTATGGAAATATTACCAAGTAGAAAAGGAAAAGAATATTATTGGTATTATTAGATAAGGAAAATAATTAAGAGAGTTCAATTGTAATTAGGTAAGTTTCTGGCATAATTTTGGTTATATATACAATAGGCCTGTCAATTGAAAAGTAACGTGAAAAGTGAAAAGGTGAGAAAAGAAACGGAGAGAGATAAGAATTGTGCGACGTGAAAAAGGTGAAGAAAGGAGAGGAGAGAGAAGTATTGTGTGCAAGGAAGAAAACACGTTTGTTGTTCTTTCTTTGTGTAGGGAGAAGTTGTGAGGGTGAGAAAAATATTGTAACGAGTGATTTATTTTTCTTATCAATAAAAGTGTTCTTCTCCTGTGGTTGTCAGCAGTCAGCTGAGCCACGTTAAATTCTTTGTTTTCTCTTTTGTCCAATTATTTCGTGTTTTGTGTTTCCGCTGTGTTTTGTTGATTTGGGTGGGAAAGTTGATTTTTTCCCAACACAATCATATTCATATAGCTTAGTTTCATTGAGTACTTCCTCTCCTGTTTGCAATACTCAGGTGAAAGTGATTCTGAGATTGTTGCTAGATTGAAGCGTGATTTGATCCCAACAATGATGCGTGGGGTTATGTACTGGCCCATATGTGATTTTGTGACGTTCAAATTCATCCCCGTACATTTACAGGTGAGATCCTCTGTATTTGAAAAGACATTAGCTTTGCAATTAACTGATATTTTTTTCCTTTGTTTTCTGTCTTTTTGTTATGGATTATATGTGTGCCGTTGGGAGTTAACCCCATGGTTGTTATCGTGTTTTCTATGTCGCAGCCATTAGTGAGCAACTCATTTTCTTATCTGTGGACCATTTACATGACATACATGGCAAACTTGGAGAAAGTTGGCACAACATGATGGTACATTGATTGATTTATAGATCTCAGACTAACATCCCGTATTGGACACAATTCTAGAGCATAATGAACAGAAAATTTTCTCCATTTCATCTTTAAAGCTATCAATACCATTCAACGTATCTTACTAAAGATGTGTGGACATTCGTCCTGAATGCACGCAGGTGGAGGTTCTTTGTAGGATTTATGGCAGAATCAGAAATCTGTACACGGCTGTAGAGATATTATTTCTGATATGCATCATTGTATTTTGGTTATGTTGTACGTCAAGAAAATTTTTATCACTATATGTACAAATCGTTACCAAGCACAGTGTTCGTAAATTCATTCATGAAAATCAACTGTCATACACTATCCATCCCACAAAAGTAGAAACCGAAAATTAGTATGAGAGATCACTTTCAAAACTCAACAAGATAGTTATCAAATCACAATTACAGAGATTAATTCTGCAAATTTCTTTTGCATAAATATTAAAGTTTAAGGAGTCACTAGGTTCCGTTGGCACTCAGATAACTGGAAACATCCTAGTCAATCAGTCCTTGACCCTTCTTTCACAATCACTTCGCCCTCTTACAAGAAGGGAAATGGAAGATAGAAACAGAAACCATAAAAATTGCATAAAGCTGAGCATTAGCCCTTTCAAGTCAACTCCGAAGTGGTGGAGCTTCACCAAATTTCAGGAAGTATGCAATTTCATAAGCAGGGCGCAGGGACAATATCACTTGAGCGTCAAGGTATGCATCACATGAGAAACACCACACTGATAAATCACTGTTCCAAGTACAAGCCGCAGACTGATCAGATTATGTAATGAAAAAGGAACAAGAAACCAATAATATAGTTCTACCCACAAATAAAAGGAAAATAAACCAGCAAGAACCTATAGCTTAGTGCCAGACAATGGTCACTCTGTTGATAATGCTCAAGCATGTGCTTGTTCACAAAACGGCTGCAAAGGACATCTTTGCAGCATAAGCATAGCCAATTCTCATCGGGATGTTGGCACCTTCATGACATTGTTACGGTCAGAAAACGTTTTAGTTCTTCAAGGTTGACAAAAAGATCATAAATAGCACAAAAAATAAAAGAACACAACAATAATGAGTACATAATGGAACTTAATTCACAAAAAAGCTTGGGTGTGGAAACTTTTCTACTCTAGAAGTCCAATTTGAAGAACCTCAACTCATCAAGGCTCGGTTATAAAAGAGTTTCGATTTCTTGACATCAGAGAAGCAAAGCATTAAAGACAGACAAGTTTGAAATTTAGTTTAAATTCTGCAATGAAAGACAAATTGATGGATTATCATTCAGAGTCATCGTAAGTCAACAATGGAAAAGATGGAAAAAAATAAGTGCGGTGGTGATGATAGAAGATTCAACTTTATGAAACATATATATCACTTAAATTTGTTCATTCTATTGCATTTAAACCAGATAACACAAATTCAAAGTCTATCTGATGAACGCGTCGCAAAGTTTTCCATGCTTCAGACACACCTTAGGCACAGACTGCCAGTATGGAACTAAGATCTAAAATTAGTCAGTAGATGAAAAATTAAACAAAATTTTCAATTTTCTTTATGAAGTCCCATTTCAAAGCTTGCAAAGATGCTCTTTACATGATTATGTCAGTGCAAATCTTATTATCTATCCAATTCATGTTCTAACTTCACTTCTTGCGGATGGAAAATAAAATTTTAGAGATATATCACGCTGTCGGGTAAGGTAATTGCTTGTTTGTGCAAACTACAAACTCTTTTGTTCCCAATAAATTTGACAGCAGCTTCATTGCTGCCACATAAGAGGCGTGTTCCTAAAAAAAGGATCTTATCTCTTGCAAATCAAAACAAAACCCTAATTCAGACAAACCCAAATCAAAATTCCTTCAAAAAAGGAACCCTAACTCACGATTGCCAGAAAATGGATCATCTCCCACCCTAAACCATCCCCAACTTTAGATGATTTTGAACCCCTAAACCCACCATTCTACCCAACCACGCCTCTTACGTGGCAGTAATGAAGCTGCCGTCAACTGCCAAATAGGATTCCATCTTGCCAACTCAGATGAAATCCAAACGGTTGGGTGGTGAGTTTTGGATAGAGGGACTCTTTTGTAAGTTCAGTAACCAGTCAGAAGAATCAGTGCCTATATCGTGACATTATACCAAGTTCAGTGATTACTGAAACTTTTTACTACATTAATCAATTTTGTGGCTCCATCTGCGTAAGCCTGATCAACGATTATATAAAACTCTAATGTATACATTGGTTTGAGAATTGCCTTTCCTTCCTCTATTAATTAACTAAGACCATGAAATTCTAAATTGCCAAATGCCAATCAGACGTGTCAGTTCAAAATTAACACTTGGCGGTTATCGTATTCTTCTTGGAAACATTCAATTAACCATATATTGTTTTCATGGAGATAGAGACTCGTAATTCAAAAAAAAAAGTATAAAGAGGATCTAGGGTTTAAGATGGCGTACCTATTGCATTGAGTATCCGGGGTTGGAATATGAGTAAGATCCTGTGACAACGAAGCAAGGTGATCGCAGTGTGTTCTGGCCTCCACCCAACCCGATTCGGACCCGTATAAGGGCACTTCGTCTACGGAAGCGGCATCTTCATTGATGGAAGGAAGAGACGAGGATGAAGCTTTATTCGCCATTGATCTTCTCAATTTGCTCGATGGATCCTAAATCTCGAGGAATTTAGCCTTTTTAAACACTTAAAAAATATGATCTTCGTCGGCAGCGTCTTTCCACCTTCTCATTGATTATTTCTCCATAGTCTTTCTCGAAGATACGAGAGATCTAAAGGTGGGTCTCAATGCTATCTAGACGGGATCTAAACTTGATTTCCCACAAAGTTTAGCGTAATTTGCATTTGCTTAAACAGGACCAGATGAAATTTGACTAAAGTGTCACAAAAATTGGGGTGGGAGATGCAAACCAAATAAATGAACGATTTTCACTTTCCCCTTCATTCACTTCACTAACGTAAACCATTTTTCTCCAAATTCATAATTACAAAATTAAACATTAATCTCCTTCAAATTCTCAAACCCTTCTCATTCAAGTCAAAAACAATATATTCTCTTTCTTCTTTTGAGATCGAAAATTGTGCAGAGTTTTATAATTAATAGTTTTGTCTATCAAGTGTTGAAGTTCGAAATCTAGCTTCTATGTTTCCCAAAAAGCGACAAGCTCACAATTAGAAAAATCAATGTAAATTCTCAAACCAGCAATGAGTTTTCTGTATAGTGTTCAAATTGTGTTCAATTTCATCTGTACATATTCTTCTTCTTCTTGTGGAATCGCTCTATTGAGTTTTTAAGTTTATGAATTTGGACTCCATGATATTTTATTTAAGATTGCATTTTTTTCCTATAAAAATTATTTCTGTATCTTTTATTCAAGTTTTCTTTCAAATAATTAATAATTGCATTGGAAATTCAAATTGAGGGTCGGTAGATTTGGAGTTTTGGTTCATCACTTGATGTTTAGCATATTCATTTTATTGAGTTCTTAATGATTTTTTTGGGAGTTTCATTTCTTATTTATTTTCTTAATTATGTGATTTTCTTACACACACACACTATCATTTGTATCTATTGAGGGAAAAATAAATTCATTGAAAATCTTATGACTATTTGTAATTTATTTACTCTATGAATCTAATATTTGTAATTGTTCTATCTGCTTTATTGTCTTTGAAATTTGTTGAAAATCAATGTTTCATTTGAAAGCCCAAGAATAGCTAACTACGAGGGAAGAAGTGAATTGATTTCTAAAACTTTTTCGAGAAATTAACTTAAAATCAAGTGTGTAATAATTGGATAGATTAATTCAAATAACAAACACGAATATGAAGCCAATAAGTAAAGAGGGATAGAGAGTGGAAACGATATAATTATGGACGTTGGATGCAAAGCAATGATCAACATCCTCCGTTACCAAACTCTTCGACACGAGTAAGACCAATTTCACTATGTTGAATGACTTGTTGTGCAATCCAACCTCTTATAAAGCTTCCGGTGATTTACAAGCAAAGAGTACCGATCCTTTTACAATGTTAAACTTTTCGGGACCTCAACACGACCCACAAGTTTAAAGAGAATTGAATTAACAAACCGAAACTTCTCTCTTTATAATTGATATGATCACAATTAAGTATCAAGAGATAAATAAGTTAACACTTTAATGGATAGCAATGAGTGAAGCTCAAGTGATAGGTTTGGAAAAACTTTTATTGTGTTGGATGATTTTCAAAAATTCATTAAAAGTTTTTTTTGAAGCAAAATGATTTGATAATAGTATATAGGATGAGAAATCAATGATATTTTGCTCAAAAGAACTCACTTTAATACCCTGTTGTTGTATTGATGAATAGCAAATGAGTTGATATTTATAGAAGTGAGAAAAGCAACTTTTTCTGCCTAATCAGACGACCCATCTGGGCGTCCAGAACAGTACCGGACGACCCAAAAAGTAGCCATTGAAAATCAATCAGAACGATCGAAAATTTGGTTCGGATGGCCAGAAATATTTCTGGGCTAAATTCTATCAACTAGTAGATTTTTGCACGACATTTTTACTGGATATTTCAATGTAAGTGATGTTTAATAGTATTTAAGATTAATTCAGAAACCTTATATTTGAAAAATAATTTTTGTGCAAAAACGAGTTTTTATCGTGCATAAAAAATTCGTCACTTGAACTTTCAATGTATCATTGCTAAGAATTAAAATGTTTTGCTTTTACAAACGAGCTAAGAACATCTAGTTCCAATATCTTCGATTAATTTTGGCGTGAGCTCGATTTGTTGCTCGATTTTGAAATGGCGCAATTTTTGTCTCTATTTGATTTGACATGAGTGCTCGATCATTTTGAGCTTTTTTTGATCGACAACATTTCGTCCAATTAGTTTGTCTCCAATTTGATTAAGCTAGCAACATTTAACATTTGAAGATTTGAATATAAATATTAGTGATGAACATACTATTGTTTGTTATAATCAAAACATAATATTGACCGTAGGTCACTAATTTCCCTATTTTTTATTATGGCAAACAATAGATGATTTGCAACACTTTTATTTCATATGATTCATACATTTGCAAAGCTCTTCCCCCTTTGTTTTATAGATTAAGAATTCTCCATTTCTTAAACACATTAAGCATGCATATCATAATTATGTTTTCCACCTTTTGGCATAAGCAAAAAGAACATGAAGTAGGGAAATATAAAGCAAAACATAAGGCAAAGAAACTCATATAAAAATGTTGCCATGAAGCAAAATGTAACAAGATATCCATAGTAAAGCAAATAGAGAAAAATATATGAAAAAGTAAGATCAAACTATGACTAGGACTCCAGAGTAGGTGGAAGAGGAAACCGAGCATAGAAGTGGGAGTAGAAGGCATTCTATTGATCCTGCATCGTTGTCTTTTGAGCCTAAATGGCTTCCTGTTGAGTGAGTACCCGTTGGAGAATTCCATCGAGACCATCAACTGGGGATGTGAGAGAGTCAATGCGGCTATTCGAGAAGTTGTACTGATCTTCGGTGAATGTGAAGTCGCTGCTCGGGGAATAAGGAATGAGGGATACTGGACTCCGGAATGTCATGAGGAAGAACATGAGCTTCTTGTACGTCATCGTAGTCATCTTCTTAACGGACCCGAGATAGGGTCGAATCCCCTGGTATGTATCACCCACTGACCATGTTCTTTGGTGATTTTCATGAGTTTAAGTGGTTTTGATATTGATAGTGTCGGTGGGTTTAAGTTGGAAAAATGTTTCACTATCTAATGAGATGTGAAAGTGTTTGAAAATCTTTGTAAGAAGCATGCCATATGATAAAACTTTAACATTTCGTGACGAATGGACAACCTTCATTAGTCCTAATGCAATGATTAGGAAATCAAGTTTCCTACCTATAAGAAAAGAATCGAGAAAGAAAAGATCAAATGAACTCATTTTATCTTGATGCCATTTTCGAGGTAGGATAATATTTGCAATAATGTTGTGTAAAATCTTTTATGGAAGAGACAATTAATGTGCACTCACTTTGGTGATATTTTAAAAACAAAATTCCGGTAACGCGACGGCTAGCCTTGGTAGGCTCATAACTGTTGAGCATTGAATGTGCCTTGTGCAGAAAAATTTGTGTTTCACACGCTTCAAGTTCTAAGATTTCACGAATGAGTGTTTTGTTAATAATAACACGTTTATTTTTAATCAAACATGAAATTGTTATACTATTGTAAAATTCTTGCATAAGTTGTGGGTATGCATGCTCTTCTAGTGTTGCAATTGAAACCCATCCCATATTTTCAAAAAGTTCATCAATGTGAAATGCTGGTGCTTCAAACATAAAGTCGACAAAATCAATGTTCTTACCAATTAAAATGAGTGATTTTGCAAATGGGTTGATCGACACCTCGGTTCCGTATCAAATTTCTCGTCGGATGATGGTGGAGGAGATTGACATACCGTACTCTTGAGTCTTTTCATCGTTCTTCAAGACATTGCAAAAAATAAAGAAGCTTTGGAGAAAAAAGAATTAGATTTTTGGATTTGGGAAAAATGGAATAAAATGGATGAAATTTGAATTTTTTGGAAATGGTTAGATTGTAGAAGTAATGAGTTTTTGAAATTTAAGGGTAATTGATGATTTGAGGAGAATAACTAGGTAATGGAGAAGACGTTTAGGGAGAGAGAAGTGGAGAAGGGTGGAGAAAATGGGAGAGAAAGGGTTGTGTTACATGATTTTAAGAAAGCCTCAGACGCTGAATTGGACGTCCGGATGAAATTTTTTTAAAAATACTAATGCTCATGAATTAAGGTAAAGAAGATAAGATACATAAAAGAGTATGTAGTTTCAATTATGTACTTCAAATTCATCAATTATACCTAACCTCTTCTAAGATGTGAAAATCGATTAAAAGCTAGAGGTTTTGTGAAGATATCGGCCAATTGATTTTCCGTGTTTACGAATTCTAGTACAATGTTACCTTTTTTAGCATGGTTTCTAAGGAAGTGATGTTAAATTTCAATATCTTTCGTCCTAGAGTGTAAAATATGATTTTTAAATAAGTTAATAGCACTAGTGTTATCACACATGATGGGAGTATGATCAAATGATAAGTAATAATCACAAATAGTTTATTTCATCTATAGAACTTGTGCACAACAACTTGCAGTCGATATATATTCGGCCTGGAGGTGGATAATGCAACAGAGTTTTGTTTCTTGCTAAATCATAATACAAGTGCAAAGCCTAGAAAATGACATATTTCGCTAGTGCTTTTCCGAGCATTCTAATAGCTAAGTAGATCGATGTGAGTGCCCTTAGGATACCAAAGACCTAAAGTTCTGGTACCACTAAGATATCTAAAGATTCATTTTTCGTCCTTAAGATGTGATTCTTTAGGATTAGATTGAAATCTAGCATATATACATACACTAAACATAATATCGAGTCTACTTGCGGTTAAATAAAGAAGGGATCCGATCATACCTCGATATTTTGTTATATCAACGGACATACCTTGATCGTCCATGTCCAATTTTATAGATGAGCTCATATGGGTGTTCATTGGCTTCAAATCATCCATATCGAATTTCTTGAGCATATCCAAAATGTTCTTACTTAAATTGATGAAAATTTCATCACAAGTTTGCTTAATTTGGAGACCGATGAAGAATTTAAGTTCTCCCATCATGCTCACTTCAAATTTCACGTTCATGCACTTAGAGAATTCTTCACAAAGATGAATGTTAGTGGCACCAAATATAATATTATCAACATAGATATGAACAATGATTATATTGTTCTTATGAGTTTTAACAAAAAGAGTGATATCCGATTTTCCAATGGAAAAACCATTTGAAGTTAGACACTTGCTTAATCGTTCGTACCAAGCCCTAAGAGCTTGTTTTACACCATAGGGAGCTTTTCGAAATTTGAAAATATAGTCCAAATTTTTATGATCTTTAAAATCAGGAGGTTGTTCAACAAAAACTTCTTCTTGAATGAAACTATTTAAAAATGTACTTTTAGCATCAATTTGATAAAGAGTAAAATTTTTATGGCAAGCAAAAACAAGAAGCATGTGAATGGATTCTAATCTAGCAACTGGTGCAAATGTTTCTTCATAATCGATGCCTTCTTTTTTATTGTAACATTGAGCCACCAATCTAGACTTGTTACGAATAATTGTTCAATTTTCATCCCGTTTATTTCTAAAAACCCATTTTGTACCAATTACGGTTTGATCATTCAGTCTAGCAACTAAATCTCAAATATGATTTCTTTTAAATTAATTTAGTTCTTCTTACATCTCTAGTATCCAAAATTTATCAAATTCGACTTCTATAAAAATTTTGGATTCAATTTGTGAAATGAACGCACAACTTCCTAGATGATTTCTAAGAGAGATTCTAGTAGTGATACCTTTGGGTGGATCGCCTATTATTAATTCATTTGAATGAGATGGAACAAACTTCCATTCCTTTGGTAGTGGGTGATTACTTTGATCCTCAGTTGATTTTTCTTCATTCTCTTGAACAATGGGCTCTTTCGTTTGTTCTTCGTTAAGCACTTTCTTGTTTTGATCTTGAATGTTCATTTGTTCGAATGGAGCTTCCAAACCTACATCATCATCAATATCTTTCTCAGGATCAAGTAAGTTAGTCTCATCAAATGTGATGTGTATGGATTCTTCAATGACTATAGTTGTATTGTTAAATACTCTATAAGTTTTGCTAGTCGATGAATATCTTAGGAAAATACCAATATCGAATTTTTGATCAAAATTTTTCAAATTATATTTTGTATTCAAAATAAAATATTTGCAATCAAAAACTTTAAAATAGTTAATATTGAGAATTCTATTTTTCCAAAGCTCGTATAGAGTTTTGGTTTTCTTACCATTATCCAAGACTCTATTTACAATGTAACAAGCGGTATTAACGACTTTGACTCAAAAGTATTTTGGTAAGTTATTTTAGTTAAGCATGATTCTAGCTATCTCTTGTAATGTACGATTCTTCTTTTCTACTACATCATTTTGTTGAGGAGTTCTGGGAAATGAAAAGTTATGTTCATATCCATTTTCATTGAAAAAATTATCAAAAGCAGCATTATCGAATTCTCCATCATGGTCACTTCTAACAGTTGTAATGGTATAATATTTTTCGTTTTGGACTTTCTTACAAAAATGTTTAAAAGCTTTTAGAGCCTCATCTTTTAGACTAAAAAATATGACTCAAGTAAATCTAAAAAAATCGTCAACAATTACAAAAGTATAATGTTTACCACCTAAGCTAGCGATTCTAGATGATCCAAAAAGATCCATGTGGAGAAGCTGTAATAGTTTTGTAGTCTTTGAGTATAATTTGGGTTTAAATAAACTTTTTATTTGTTTACCAAATTGACATGCATCGCAAATTTTATCTTTTTCAAATTTCAAATTTGATAATCCTTAGACAAAACCATTTTTTGAGATTTTTTGAAAGAAGACCAATGCCAACGTAACCAATCTTCTATGCCATAGCCAAGTATCATTTTTCAAGCTAACTAGGCATTTTTCATCATTTTCAAAATCGATATTTATGATATAAACATGTTTCGATTTCCTATAAACAATACCTCTTTAGTGTAACATCCTTAATAAGACATTTAAAAGAATCGAATTTAATGTGGTAGCCTTTATCACATAATTAACTTATGCTAAGTAAATTATGTTTAATGTTATCTACCATTAGTACATTTTCAACGGAAGGGGAGAAATGATTACCAATGTTTCCAGTTCAGATAATTTTTCCTTTAACATTATCTCCAAATGTTATATGACCTCCATCTTTCTTTTTGAAATTTGATAGTAAAGTTGTATTTCCGGTCATGTGTTTTGAACATCTGCTATTCAAGAACCATTTGCTCGTCATTTTCTTCGGTACCTACAACAACAATTAAATTTTTGATTTTTGGTACCCATATAAATTTGGGTCCTTGATAGTTAGTTTTAGTGGATCCTCGAGTCCACTTGTTTTCAAAGTGTAACTTCTTTTTTGCTAGACAATTGTAGGTAATATATCCATTCTTGTTGCAAAAGCTAAAATATTTTGAGGGAATTGTGTTTGAAGTTTTGACAAATAGATTTTTTAGAGATTTTTGTTTTAAAAATAGTTTATATCTGATACCTCATTTATCAAAAATACATTTTTGATTACCGAGCATTAAGTCAAAATTCTTCTTCCCTTGAGTGAATTTAAAAATAATTTTTGTTAAGTGTTCAACATTTTCTTTTAATGAACAATTTTCTTTATATAATGAATCATAATCAATATTTCTTTTTCTAATTTCCAAGGTTTTCTCCATTTCATTTTTTAATAATCTATGTTTCTTTTTAAAAATAGTGTGACTAATGGCGAATTTTTCAAATTTTTCTAAAATTTCATCATAAGAAGAAGATAAATCATCATATGATAAATTTTCGATAGATTTTACCTCATCGCCAATTGCCATGAAACACATGTTGGCGACTTCTTCTTGTCTTTCATTTTCATCACAATTATCATTGTCGCTTTCATCCCATGTTGTTTGAAATGCATTTTTCTTGGAATTTTCCTTGTTTAGACACTTGATTCTCTTGTGACCGGGTTATCGCAATGATAGCAAACAATTTTTTTGCTCCTTTCATCACTCTTTTCTTCTTTCGTTTGAAACTTTCGATTATTTTGAAAACCTCTCAATTTTTTGACAAGAAGTACAAGATCATCAAGCTCTTCATCACTCATATGTTCACTTGTAGTTCCTTCTTCAATAGCCGATTTGAGAGCAATTTGACACCTAGGAGGCTCTTTTGATTCTTCCCTGCTCCTCCTAGGTTTCTCTTTGATTTCGGCGTTGTTGAGCTTGTATGTCATCAAGGTTCCATAAAATTCCTCCAAAAGATACATGTTGATATCTTTGGTATTTTTTTATCAACATCTTTAATGGGTCTCAATCTTCCGAAAGTGATCTAAGCATTTTACTTACAAGCTCATCGTTAGTAAGTTTACGATCAAAGTCTTTAAGGCCATTAACGATATCGGTGAAATTATTAATCATATCAACAATGAGTTCACCTTTTTTCAAGAAAAAAATTAAAATTCTTTTACCAAGAGATTAATATTGGTTTCTTTTACCTTAATTGTGCCAATGTGAGTGACTTCTAACGCATGCCATATATCATGTGCGGATTTACATGTTCTAACACAGTTAAAATTATTTCTATCTAAGGTACAATAAACTAGGTTTTTAGCTCTAGCGTGCAAGTAAAATTTTCTTTTATCATCTTCATCATACTCTTCTAGAAGTTTAGGATTGATCAAGCCTTCCATCAATTTGACTAATCTTGATAGGCATGTAAGGACCATATTTAATGACTTTCCAAATATTATAATCTATTGATTGAATGTAAATCATCATTCTAACTTTCTAATAATTATAATGAGTGTCATCAAAGAAGGGATGTCGATTTGTACAATGTCCATTGAGATTTTGAAAATTGTTGTGGTTAGCCATAGCTTGAGATTGTAAAATCTTAATTTTAAATTGAGCACCTTGCTCTAATATTAATTAAAAGCCCAAGGATAACATAAAACATAACTACAACGACATTGAAGTAGTTTCTTTTCATATAAAATGACAATTATATCGTGTTGACTGAAAACGACAATTCGACCGTCCACGATGGTCGATCATGCCTCCGACATACGTAGAACTATCGAAAAATATTATCAAGTGAGCTCGATCTTACTCAAAAGAAATTATGAGAACATTTTTGTTCTCATAGTTGTCTAGCACTTTCTAACAATTGCTGACAGGAAGAAAATATCCACATTCTCTCTTTCTAAGTCGTTTGAGTGCTATTTTTTAGATGCGTTCAATTTTGATTATACGACATAATTTTTCAAGTAATTCAAGGTTATATTGGATGTGAGATTGATAGGTAAATACTCAAATGAGTTCATTTTTCTATCTGTCTTATATTTTTTCTTACCTTTTGACTTTCTTTCTTACTCGTGTTATTTTATTTATTTAAATAAGGTAAGTAGATTTTAGCCTTTACATCAAAATCTTGACTTATAAAAGGTGAATTGAATGAAAATCATCTAAAATGACTAATAATATGTGAAAATTATAAATGTTTACACTAATAAGTTTTACTTTTTAAACGGTGAATTGAATGAAAACCATAAAAAATAACAAATATTAAATGAACAATTAAAAATCATTTGTGCCAGTTTTCCCGTGTAAAAAATTGTGGTGTTAATAAGCCTATGTTAGACTCGTGTGTTATATAACATGTTTTGTAAGATACACGAATACTACTCATTACTAATTTATATCCATTTATAAATAAAATTATTTTTAAATACTTTTCAAACATGCTTTAAATTTAAAACTACTCAAACGGTTTGATTTACATAATTTTATGGATAATTATATTTACAGAATAATTTTTTTATTAGTTGCATGTAATGGTCCTTAATCTTTGCTCACTGCAACACTTATGTCGTTAACTTTTTTTCAATGTATTTTTATCTTCAATCTTCTATTATTTAGCGTATCTTATCTTTGATAATGATTTCGTCAAAATGTTTGTTGGGAAGCATAAAAATGATTTAATTTACCATCACATTGACATTTTTATAAAAACTGTCAATGCAAAAAATTGTGTGCCATTTTTTTTTTTTCATGTTAAAGCACATAAACACAATATTATTTGATAGAAAGTTGAAGGTAAGAATTTAACATAAATAATTAAATATTACAATAAACAAAGCTTAAATACTTTAAATGTAATCAAAATATAGTTCAACTATTAAAATATGTGGCGTCAATATAATTACTCATAGGATAGTTATATTAACACCCTAATTTTTATTTGTTACACTAAATTTTAATTAAAGTTAAGTTCTTCAATTTTTGCTAATTGTATTATTTCTTTAACTTTTTTTTCATTGAATTCTTATATTCGACATTCTGTTAATTAGTATGTTTTGTACTTTATGATGATTTATATCAAAATATTTTTTTTTTCATATTTTGAAATGAGGGAAAGAATAAGTTATTTTACGTTATTTCAATGGATATTTGAATATAAAATTGTTATCAAATATAAAGTATACTAATGAAAAGTTCGAAGACAAGATTGACATGAAAAATCTTTAGATAAATGTTGACACACTAAAAGTGCAGCCCAAATTAAATGGCCCAAAGAGCGAAGCCCAATTAGGAATCCAAGATGAAAGCCCACAAGCAAAGGAACGTCGTCGCCCAAGCTTGCAGAACTCCCAGATGTTGAGCGAATAAAGTACCACATGGACACCCAGAGCGAAGGAGTCGTCGCCCAAAGTGTTGAGTCGCCCAGAATCCTAGCAATGACTGAACCTCGTTGTAATCTAAAGTCACGATTTGAGACGGTTTGAGCACATTACGATTACACCCCACGATTTGAGAAAATTAGTGACAAGCGATTATGAAGAAAACGTGGTGGTAAGAGTTACAAATGGTAGTTATTGGCCAGTCAGCCACTATGAAAGAAATGAGTAGTTACAAACAGAGTCCAAACGGTTAAGAAACTGCCCAAGGAGTATAAAAAGAAGAGGACAGCAATGAAGAAACCCTGACAAAATTCACTCTCAAACAGAGAATATGTAATTTACTTTTTTCTTAGATTAACTTTAATTAATTCATCTTCTTGTACTTGTGTGCTTGCGCCCCTTGGAGGGATCTTGTTCGTATCCAAATTGTAATCTTCATATTCGAATAAACACCCCTTTTTGGGACTTTGTTTCAAGAGGTTTGTCCCTTACACAATCGTCTGATCCTCTTTTAATTGTTAGCGAGTAACCACGCGAAACAATTTGGCACGCCCAGTGGGACAATTGGTGTTCGAAGATGCAAAAAGAAAGCATTATGCCTCATAAAAGTTCTGATAAAGTATCAGCAAGTCACGGAATAGTCCAGTCTGTGATCGAGCGATACGAGGAGCAGCAACATTCTCCTCAGACGGAAGGACAGAGTCCAAGTAGTCACAGCCGTTATGAACCAATGACAGAGTTGAGTCCTCGAACCATGCGTGCATTACTTGGAGAACTCACACAGGATGTCGTCGAACAGGTAAATTTACGAAACGTCCATAATGTGGAAAAATTTACCTAAAATAAAAATATTCATTATGATAATATGGCCAAACAACTAAGTACTTTGAATGATCTTATGAACAAGTTAGTAGGCCAAGTGTGTCAACCAGCAATACCCATAGGAAATCATTTCCAAACCAGGACGATTATGAGACATACTTCACCACACAATTCCTCTGGTTTGAACCCAGGTCAGGTTTAGAAGCATTTTTCGGTCCTTCTACCTCAAATTAGGGGGTTAATGGAGCGCTAAATTTGAATGGTGATAATGTGACTACCAACTTGAGGGGTAATTCAAACATAAGAGATAATATCCTGAATGGTGGACATAACTTACTTCGTGTTAATGAAGGAGTAAATACTCAATATAATGGGTACAATGGTCTAAACAAGGCACCTTCCCTGCCAATCAAGGACCAAACGTCAGGCCGTCTCAAGTGAACCAACAAGTAAACCAACCCATAGGAGTCCCATATGATCCAAACGTTTTGTTGAGGAATCAAATTATGGAAATAGTACAAGATCCAATGGCTGTTGGAGTACGTCCTGTCATGAGGCCGACTTACATTAAATCATATCCTGATTGGGCAGATCAAGCATATCCATGGCCTAGAAGGTATAATGTGCCCGAATTCTCGCTGTTCACCGGTTTAGGAGAAGTGTCTAGTCTAGAGCATATAGGGCGATTCACGCTACAGAGTGGTGAAGTGACTGATTACCATAAAATGAGACTATTCCCTAGTTTTTTAACAGGGGTGGCCTTTTCTTGGTTTATTAACTTGCCAGCAAATTCTGTTTAGACATGGCAACAGATGGAGCAGTTGTTTCATGCTCAGTTTTATAAAACAGAATCTGAAGTTATATTAGCCGATTTGGCGAATTTACGTCAAATGCCAAATGAATGGGCAGAAGGTTTTCTTCAAAGGTTCAAAATAGCCAGGAGTAAATATTTTGTGCCCATGCCTGAGAAGGAATTTGTCAAAATTGCTCAAAACTGCTTAAGTTTTGATTTAAAGAAAAAGTTCCAGGATAAGGAATTCCCCGACCTATTCCAACTTAGTGCGAATGTGATTAGGTACGAACGTTTGATAAGAGAGGAAGAGCAAGTGAAGAATTCTAGTAAAGGGATTTATTACAAAGACCCGAACTTTGACGTTCATACCATAAGTGACGAATTTTACGATCAAACTGAATTATGTTTGGCTGAATTAATCAAAGGAGATGCATATACTTGTCTCATAATGGCTAAACTAAGGAAGTTAGCCATACATGAGCCTATAAAAGGAGAAAACAAAAAGGCCAGAACGTTTTCGTTCGATGTAACTAAGGCTGACCTTATATTCGATAAACTGTATAAGGATAAGCAGATAAAGTTGAGCGACAAACACAAATTGCCAAGCTCTGAGCAAATTAAGGTTAAAAAATATTGTAAATGGCATAATGCATGGTCACACATGACTAATTATTGCTTAGTTTTTCGTCATGTTTTACAGGACGCTATTGAGTCAGGACGAATCACATTCGAAGACAAAAATAAAATGGCAGTGGATGAAAATCATTTCCCGCAGTCACTTGAAGTGAATATGGTGACGACTAGTCTTAAAAATAAGTTGCCGAGATTCAATTTGGTTATCGATGATGAGGAAGACCCCGAGACACATACAAGCGTATTTGAACGTATTAAAGGAAATGAACCTATGAAGAACGAAGATGTTTTGTGTGCCAGATGTAAAGGAGAAATGACAGCAAATACTGAGAAACCAGAAATATGGCAGAATCACCATCACCCTGAGTTTGTTCCCAACAGAACGCCAGGCACATCGTTCTATAGAGGACCACCTCTGGAAAGACGGTTCAGGCCAGCAAAGCATGAGAGATCGTTTAGGTCACAACCTCGCTAACCTAATCTGTGGCACTCATATCAGTATAATGCAGGACGTGTTGTACCTTTTAATGAAATGATCAGGACTCAACAAAGGCGATTTCAACGAAATTATGGACGAATGATGAGACAGCAACAAGAAATGCCACGTCCTAAAGCGCCAAGAGTACTAGAAATAGTTAATCAAAATGCTCTCGAAAGTAGTGAAGAGACTAGCACAGGGGAATCAATGAAAGAAATGCCATAAAGTTCTTCTGGGAGGTCTAAGTTTGAGCAAAGCAAAATAGACGAAGAAGATACAGAACTACCCCTTACTATCCAGTTCGGTACCTTACCTCCCGTCATGGCTAATAATTATCTGTTAGCCAATGAATTCAAGAATAAGGAAAATGAAAGGGAGGAAGAAGGAGGAGATGAGGAAGAAGCATGTGTGTTGGAATATGAAGGTGGTCGGACGTCTCAAGAAATACAAGACGAAGAGGATGATGGTATGATTGATATTGAAGAAGAAATTGATCTAAAAGAAGAGAGGAGAAAGAGAGGAGTATCGCGTAATACTTTGCTGAAACAATTGCATCGGAAAGGGGTTCGTGAAGTAGATTTGTTGGGAGAACCATCTGGGCGTTCTTTTGATTTCTACGTACTATATGGGACACTCAAGAGGAAAAAAAGGGTACCTCGCTCTAAGAAATATGGATCTCCTCCAAGGATTCTACCTCCCTCAACAGGCTGGGTAACTGTTGAAGAAATACTGGAGGATGAAGAAAGTGCCCCATGGACAAGTACTCAGCCGGAAGTATTGCATGTTGATTTATCACAAAGGGACAAGTCAATAGGGGATAAACAGGACGTAAAAATTGATGCAGCGGAAAAAGTCATCTTCAAAAGACCCACCATGAAATTGACCAAACATTTAGGGCCACTTTATGTGAAGGCCTTGGTCAATGGCATACCCGTGGTGAATGTGCTTATTGATAATGTGATAGCCATAAATACTATCCCATTAAAGATGATGAGGAAATTCGCGAAGACAAAGAATGACATGATCCCAACAGAAGTCATTCTCACAAACTTTAATGGAGGAGCAACCTCGGCCAAGAGAGTAATGCCACTAGATATAACTGTGGGAACAACTACTAGGACCATAGTTTTCTTTATCATTGATGGTCCTACTAGTTACAATATACTACTAGGACGAGACGGATCCATGAAAGTCATTGTATACCATCATCGCTCCATCAATGCTTGGTTTTCTAGAATGACCAAGATAAAGTAGAAGTGGTACAGACAGATCATAGGCCTTTTGTTGCAGAAGCTAGCTCTATAGAAAGATTCATGTACGAAGGAAATTATGGACCTGTCAGAATAATCCAAGATGGAGAAGAAACTCAAGTCGTCGCACAGAGTGAAGAACCATTTTCAGTAGAAGCCTTCGCTGAAATGTTCAATCAAATGAGGCCAAACATAGTAGCCCTAGAAGAGCCAGTGATTGGCAAAAGAACGTTCAAAGAACATTGATGAGTGACAACCAAAAGAGCATGTGGCCGAGATCCAGACCTTTAAAGCCAGACTAGTGGCTTTCAATAAAGAATGTCAAGAGAAAATTAAACAAGAAACAGCATTGAAAACATTGGGAGACAAATGGCAGTATTCAAATTGGAACAAAGTGTTGACCAAGAGGTCAATAAAGTGGATTGCTTAGAAGAAGAAGTTCTTAAGGGACATGGACGATGAAATAGTGAGGATCAACAAGCTTAGGAACGCTCAAGCACAAGACCCTTTGGTCAAAGTAAACATGGCGAAATAGGAGAGGATCGCTCAACATTTATCAGCCAGATGCTTAGTCAAGATGTTAGTACAACATTAATTGCTTTATTAAAAGAATATAAAGATTGTTTTGCTTGAAAGTATGAACATATGCCTGATTTAGATAAAAATTTAGTGGAACATAGATTGCCAACTAAATTAAATTCTAAACCCCATAAACAGCCTCATAGACGTTTTGCTCCTAACGTATTACCTGAAATTAAGAAGGAGATTGAGTGTTTGTTAAAAACAGGCTTTATCAGGACAGCCGATATATTAAGTGGTTATCTAATATTGTGCCAGTGTTAAAAAAGAATGGCAAATTAAGGGTATGCATAGACTATAGAAATCTGAATTTAGCAACACCTAAAGATGAATATCCAATGCCCACGGTAGATTCTTTGGTTGATTCCACTGCCGGACATGTCATGTATTCCTTTATGGATGGATATTTAGGGTATAACCAAATATGTATTGTTGAAGAAGACATACACAAAACTGCCTTTAGATGCCCATGGGCCTTAGGGTGTTATGAATGGATAGTTATGTCTTTCGGCCTGAAAAATGTAGGGGCGACTTGTCAAAGGGCAATGAATCTAATCTTTCATGACATGATAGGTAAGTTTGTTGAAGTGTATGTGGATGATATTGTGGTCAAATCTGTTAAAGAGGAAGATCATTTCGAACAACTGAAATGCTCATTTGAGCAAATGAGACAGTATAAGTTGAAGTTGAAACCTTTGAAATGCGCATTTGGTGTCAATACCAGGAACTTCCTTGGTTTTCTAGTGTACCAAAGGGGAATTGAACTCGATAAGAAGCAAAGGTCATTTTAGAGGCCAAACTGCCTAGTAACAAAAAAGAATTACAACGATTTCTAGGCCAAGTACATTTCTTAAGGCCTTTCATTTCTAATTGTGTAGGGCGAACAAAAGCTTTTTCACCTCTCTTAAAGTTGAAAAACCAGGACGAATTCGTCTGGGAGGAAGAATATCAAAAGGCTTTTGATAGCCTAAAGACGTATTTATCAAATCCACCAGTGTTGGTGTCACCTATCCAAGGACAGCTAATGAAAGTGTATATATCGGCTGAACAAGAATCGATAGCTGGAATGGTCGCGCAAGAAAACCAATTTGGTGAAAGAATGGCAATATATTATTTAAGTAGACGTCTGACAAAATGCAAATGTAATTATTCTGCCATCGAGAAACTATGTCTCGCTTTATATTTCACATGTATTAAGTTAAGGGCTTATTTACGGCCTGTAACAGTTTATCTAGTTTTTAAAGTGAATTTAATGAAGTACATGTTTTCTCGCCCTATTTTACACCAAAGGATAGGCCTTTGGACTTTAGCATTATCCGAATTTGAAATACAATATGTACCACAGAAGGCAGTAAAAAATCAAGCATTGACTAATTTTTTGGCCGATCACCCGTGCCTGATATGTCTAAAGAAATTAAATTGGAAATAGACTCATTCGAGTTGAAATCATGGATCTTATATTTCGACGGATCAAAAACTTCCAAAGGTGCAGGGGTAGGAATAGCCTTAATAAATCCTCTAGGAGTTTGTTATAAATTCGCCTTCACATTAGATAGAATGTGCACCAATTACCAGGCCGAATACGAAGCATTGATTGTCGGCCTAGAATTACTGATTGAAATGGAAGTAAAAAACGTGATTGTTAGAGACGATTCCCAGTTGGTAATCTACCAACTTACTGGCGATTTTAAATGTCAAAGTGATTCCGTCATGAGTCAGTATGAAATCGCCCAAGAATTGCTAGAAGAGTTCGACCAAGTGGAACTTCAATGTGTCAATAGAATGTGCAATGACATACAAACGAACTAGCCCAAATGGCTTCAGGCTACTTAAAAATTTTAGATATGGAACCCACTTGTGAATATGGAACAATATTGCCCATTGTACAAAGGAGGGCAAATAGGATTGGAATTCATTGCATAAAAGAAGGAGACACAATGGATTGGAGGGTAGAGATAAAAGAATTCTTGAAAGAATCAGGTAAATAGAATAGTAGAAAGATGAGGCTACGATTGTTGAATTACACATTGATTGAAGGCGAATTACTTAAAAAAGGCCTAGATGAGGTGTTGTTGAAATGTGTAAACTTACAAGAAGCTAAGGTAATTACGGCTGAAATACATGAAGGAATTTGTGGAGCCCACCAAGTTGGCCAAATGATGAGGTGGTTAATTATTAGGAATGGATATTTTTGGCCTAAGATGGGAGAAATATGTGTCCAATACGCAAAAGGTTGTTTGGCATGTAAAAAATATGGACCAATCCAAAGAGCGCCGCTAGAGAAATGGCACCTATCATTAAGCCATGGCCGTTTAGAGGTTGGGCGATAGACCTAATTAGGAAGATTTATCCACCATCGTCCAAGCAACATACGTTCATTATAGTGGCGATAGATTTCTTCATCAAATGGGTAGAAGCAATACCTCTAAAAGAGATATCTCAGAAAAGTGTTATAGAGTTCATTCGCGATCATATCATTTATAGGTTTGTGATCCCACAAACTCTGATGGTGGATCATGGGACTTCTTTGAATGGGGATCAAATGAAAGAATTTTTGAGCGAATTTGGAGTCAAGTTGGTAAATTCCACGCCTTATTACGCTCAATCCAATGGTCAGGCTGAATCCTTTAACAAGATTCTGAAGAACATTGTAAGAAAGATGATAAGTGAAAACACCAGAGATTGGCACGAATGTTTGAATAAAGCCTTGTGGGCTTATAGAACGTCGCTATGCACAAGCACTAAAGTTACCCCTTTTCAGCTAACATACGGACAAGACGTAGTGTTGCCCATGGAAATCTATGTGCAGTCAATGAAAGTATGTTTACAAAACAACCTGGGAGACAAAGAATGTGCAGAGTTACTCGTCCAAAACTTATTGGAATTGGACGAATTAAGGTTGGACGTCCTGGATAGATTGCAAGTCCAGAAACAAAAAATGGCTAAGTTTTACAATAAAAAGGTCATAGTCAAGTCCTTCAGCTCGGGCAATTTGGTTTGGAAAACAATACTCCCTTTGGATAGCAAAGACCCAAAATACGGTAAATGATCACCAAATTGGGAAGGACCATAAAAAGTGAGAAGTGTGTTGCCTAATGGAGCCTACCATTTAGAAAATTTAAATGGTACTAATCACGTGAGGTTCATCAATGACAAATATTTGAAGAAATATGTTCATTTCTTATGAGAAAACGAACAAATAAAGACTTAGTCATGTAAGTTCTATTGAGCGTTGATCTAAATAAAATAAAGAACGAAATACGTTCAAACAAAACTTTTATTAAGTAAATGTTGATTACATCCATGGAATACAAAAGTGCAGAGTCTCCTATGAGCAAAAGTATAAAACTTCCTACGAGTTACAACTAGGGATAAACAATTATGGTCATTTTGGCAGTAACAGTGAAAATTGTGAACTGGGACCAGCCACCTTCCTAAATGCATCGCTGCAATGATGAGCAAAAAGGCTGAAAAACACTTTCAATAAGCAAAGTGGCCCGGAAGTATTCCCTTCCACCATTGATGGACGACAAGAACTTTGCTGCGGCCAAGAAACATTTCCTATCTCCCATACCGACAGGCGCATCAAAATAGACAACAAACGGGATGGATCAACTGACCCATTTCTACAGAAGACGGAACTAGAGATGAATTATCAAGATGTTAAACGATGGAAGCAAGATAATTCTTAGAGAAAGGATTAAGAACAAGGATGAAGATGATAACTACAAGAATATATATATATATATATATATATATATATATATATATATATATATATATATATATATATATATATAAGCATGGAGATGAAAAGACAGAATGCAAAAGGCCACACACATGCATTAAATGGCCTAAAGTCTTGGGAAAAAGGAGATTAGAGGGCCAGGTACATGAACTCGAATACAAGATAACAAAATACCTGGGGGGTTGACGATTAAGGAAAAGAACGTCAATTAGTTCACGAGCAGGTAAAAGAATCATTCATTGATAATAAATACTGCTGTTACAGCTAAGTTCATACATGGCAACTATTTACAAAAGAAAGTTAGGACGTCAAAACGTCTTGATTACAATTCACTCCAAGTAGACCTCAGCTGTTCACTAAGCTTAGCCCAATCCTCGTCCTGCCTTAAAGAAGCGGCATTTATCTCGGCTACAACTTCGTTATCAACCTCCAACTGTTGGTAACGTTCAACCAAAGACTTGGTTCGCTCTACTTCTTGGGAAGCATTACGCTCTTTAGCAGCCATCCTAGCCTTACAATCATCTATCCTTACTTGAAGTTCTTTCATCTCTGCAGCCAAGTTCATCATTAAAGAATCTTCAGCCTTAATTTCAGAGGAGACTTCAATCAATTTAGCCTCGGCTTTGTTAATCTCCTGAAGCAGAGATTCTTTCTCAGAGGAGGCACGAATATACTGAGTACTTTTAGCCTTCAACTCGACACTTCTAGCCAGCAGGGAAAGAATTTCAGAGTGAATGACCTTCAACGTCGCTGTTGCGTATTTTTATATCGCAAGTGTACGATATCGAACAAGTAATATAGTGGACCTAAGAGTCCGAATTATCGTTCCCACGAGGACTAAACTTTAGTGCTTAAAATATTTCTCCTACTACTATTTGATGAAAATAAACGAACTCAAAATTCAGATTGTGATGAATATGGATGCCTAGAATAACTAAATTCCTAAAACGAATGAAAATTTATGAACGAATATTGGAGATAAACAGATCGAAGATTCAAATATGTGAGAAGTATTAGGGTAAAACAATTTCACCTAATGATCACCTTAGTTACCAATTCAAGATTCTAGCCTAATGTAGTGTTCGGTCGAATTCTCCTACGATATTCAATTTACCCCTCTCGAGTTCTCATTGAGCCTATTTAACTAAATCAATTCCATATCTCTATACAAATTCTCCTTAGTTAAACGAGTTAAAGCACTAGGAATTCATATAACGACCGCGGCACTTAGTATAGGTATATCTACACGTTATACCTCGTTACCGGATTTTATTACACGTTCTAAGTTTCGAACTCACCTCTCGACTCATAAGAAACTCAATAAATCATCAAATTAATGGACAAGTAATTTGAAGCATTGCACACATAATAAAATCAATACATTGAATAATGGAAACTCAGAATTCATGAATTAAAATAACTAAGGGTTTCAAAAGATTACATTGTTCGCCCTAATAATGAATTTAGCTACTCATGCGTAAAACAACGAAATAAATAACAAATCTGAGTACATCACCGGATTTGATTGATACAAAAGATGGAAAGATTAAGCCCTTGCACCAAGATCTTCTTCCGCTTCCAATATTCGATTTGAACCCGAATCCTTGATGTAATTCCTCTTGTGAATCTCTATTTTATTTAGTGTTTTTCTCTCAATTATTGCAAAGTGTGGACTCTTATTTCGTGCCTTTCTTAGCCTCTTTATACTTCTCATACATCCTTGGTCAATTTGGAGTCATTTTTGTGGGCTTTTTCGTGGCTCAAAAATACCCTAATTTTCTTCGTGGCGCGGCGCTTGAGCGCCCGACTGCAGTGCTTGAGTGCCGCGTCATGTGTGCAGGTGGCGCTTGAGCGCCATGAAGGTGGCGCTTGAGCGCCATCTTGCTGTCCATTTTTCTTCACTTCAAGTTTGATGTGGCGCTTGAGCGCCATAAAGGTAGCGCTTGAGCGCCATCTTGCTGTTGAAAATTCTTCTTTGATCTCCGGCGCTTGAGCGCTATTTTCGGGCGCTAGAGCGCCATATTGCTGCTCCATTCTTCCTCTAATTTGCTCCAAAAACCATTCTTCTTTATTTTAACATTCCTTCAACCAAAACACTAGCAAACACATTAAATTCGTTCCATAGTCAACAGATTAAGCATACAAATGAAGTTTTATTGGTATAAACTCCGTGTACAAAACACACTAATTAGTCGCCTTGAAGTTAGAAGAAACATTGAGCGACGGAAGCGTAAGTGCTTGTGCTAACTTCATGCTCAAAAGAACAAATTTCTCCTTCTGTTTGGCAGCACTGGCCATACGAACATCCATGTCCATGAAGGCAACATACTTAAGCATTGATTGTTTGAGGATCTCCATGTTTGCTTCTAAGGAGTCAGAAGGATGGCTGGAAGAAGGACAGGATGTCTTCATTCGTTCCCAAGAAGAAAGCAAGTCTTTGATAGAGCGCACAACGACATTAGTGCACTGAAAGAAAATACCGGTGTTAAAACTGCCACTACTAAAAGTAAGGTAAAGAACGAAAGAGGAATATGAGCTACTTCATCAGCGACCTTCGTATGTTCAGGATCATCGTCAATCGGCCCCACCATCCGCGAAGACTTCCCTTTCTCTGAGTAAGTCGACCTTACCACAACGGGCAGGTCCATGGAAACGCCTGATGCACCCAGGGAATAGTAAGTCAAAGACTGCTAAATAGAGTGAAAGTGCCAAAAGATGCCCTGCCTGCTGGTTCAGCACTTGGGGAATGGATGCCCTGGGAAATCTGCAGTATCTCAGTAGGTTGGGATGAAAACTCTGGAACTAAAGGTTTTTCTTTGAGTGAAACCCCTTCCTCAGATGATTCGGTTGAAATGATTACAATAGCGGGAACTGGAGCAGGAGATGCTGAGGTTAAAGCCTTTGAAGGAGAAGCCAAACTTCTCTGAAAATTCAAGAGAAACGTTAATACATGAAAGACAGCATTTCATGAAATAAACGAATCCAGTTCCTTCTTCTTGTGGATAAGAGGCACATCATCATCATTATCACCCTCAACATCGTCTTGCAAAACTGGGGAAGCAGTAGCTGGTCGTTTACGGCTGGAGGTATCTTTGGTTGCAGCTGACTGGGCAGGTGGAGAAGCAGGGAGAAGGCTTAAACACTTTACACGAATTGAGGACGACGGAGAGGGACTCCTAATAGACAAAGGGGTGACAAGAGTGGGAGAAGTGGAAGAGGTCTTTGACAGATCCAATAGGTGAAATGCACGATTGGCATCAATAGCAAATAACCAACGTTTCACAGATGGCCAGAGTTGATCAAAAAGTGGATGTGTAGCAATCGTAGGATTGAAAGGAGCAAAAGAGAAGCCGTGGGCTAAAAGTTTATTACGAGCATCGATGCTTTCAGCCTCGATTGTATTTATAAGATGGAAACGCTTTGTCAAGTTCTTGGAATAGCAGGGAGAAACAGACCATGTTTGGCCGAATCCAAGCTGACGGGCAAAGAATTGGGGGGCATATAATTCAACCCCAGCCTTGGCGTTCATCCCGGTCAAAATATCATGGATCAATTCCCTTCCAACTAGAAATTGAACCCAGACGGGCAAAGACGAACCTACTTCATCCATGATAGAAGGAGGACGAACAAAAATGGGAATTTGATGAGCAGAAAAAGGAAAGAATGAAGGGATTGAATTCAAGGTATAAAAGAAAGTGAAAACATACATGGCATACATATTTACAGGGCTCAATTGATGGATGAATAACCCATAGCAGGTAATTGACCTATGAGGAGAGGGTACAACACCAAGTTGTGGGAAATACACCCTCAACCATAATTGGGCTAACCAAATAGGCCCACTGCCTGTAGGGGAGGCACCACTCTTCAGTTGGAATTGGAGGGAAGCCATGCCTCTATAAAAGGTAGCCAAAAAGAATGAACATAAATTCAAGGATCGGCCACGTGTCAGTTCATGTGATATAGGCAGATAGCTCATAGAAGATTTCAGGCTGGGAACACAAATGACATATTTACAAAGCCAGACCTGGATGAAAGCTACACGTTCAGCATATCTGGGTTCAGAAGTGGAGGTAGCGTAAGGATGTTGCAAGCTCGAATAAGATTCAGTGATCTTCTTATCGAACTTTGGGGCAGTACCTGTGACTAAGAGGCAAGGGGATATAGTGTCGCCCAAAGGGGGAATGGTTACTAAAGCCCCTACATCAGTACATCCCTCAAAGTGACAGATATTGGATCAAGGGGGAAAACAAAAGTGTTATACTCAGAAGACCAAAAACTCAGCGCGATGGGGAAAAGCGTTGAATCATAAATTGGGGAGTGGAGCGTAATTTCTAATAAATCCAAAATTCTTGCACGATCAAAAAGGGATTTAGTGGGACCATGTTTCATTAAACGTGCATGCCAAAAACGGAAAGTAGAATCAGTTTTAGACCAAGTACGAATACCTCGTTCTTGGATTGATTTCAATGGCAGCGAGTTCAGGAAGGGAAGGTCCTCAGTGCAGGGAAACAGTTGGCCGACCGCCGTTTTCCCCACCGATTCGGCATCTTTAAACAATGGACTTAGATAGAACTCAGTAAAGCCTGGATTGGCTTGAGAAAGGTAGGATGGATTTACGTATGGTCTAGTGATGAGGTTTTGGAAGTCCTCAAAACTGAAAAGAGCATCAGGCTGAGTTTGTGAAGTGGCCATTGGGTGAGAAAAACAAGTTTGCTGGAGTTTGCCTGAGAAGCGTAGCAAAGAAGCAAGAAGATGAACAGTAAATATAGCGAGGACGAAGCGCGAAATACAGAAACGTGGGTTAATGGTAATACGAAATGGCGTGTCCTTCGGATTTATAAGGGTTTGTAAAGTTACACATTTTCAAGTATAGACGAAAGTGATGATTGAAATTCTTGGGAATTTCAAATGTTGCTGGACAATACGAAGTAAATATGGCAAAAATTAATTATTGAATATTAATTCTGCCATATTGGGGGTTAATTGTTGACACACTAAAAGTGCAGCCCAGATTAAATGGCCCAAAAAGCGAAGCGCAATTAGGAATCCTAGATGAAAGCCCACAAGTAAAGGAACGCCGTCGCCCAAACTTGCAGAACGCCCAGATGTTGAGCGACTAAAGTACCACATGGATGCCCAGAGCGAAGGAGTCGTCGCCCAAATTGTTGAGTCGCCCAGAATCCTAACAATGACTGAACCCCGTTGTTATCTAAAGTCACGATTTGAGGCGGTTTGAGCACATCACGATTACACCCCACGATTTGAGAAAATTAGTGACAAGCGGTTATGAAAAAAACGTAGTGGTAGGAGCTACAAATGGTAGTTATTGGCCAGTCAGCCTCTATGAAAGAAATGAATAGTTACAAACAGAGTCCAAACGATTAAGAAACTGCCCAATGAGTATAAAAGGAAGAGGAAAGTAATGACGAAACCCCGATAAAATTTACTTTCAAATAGAGAATATGTAATTTACTTTTTTTTTAAGATTAAATTTAATTAATTCATCTCCTTGTACTTGTGTGCTTGCGCCCCTTGGAGGCATTTTGTTCGTATCCAAACTGTAATCTTCATATTCGAATAAACACCCATTTTTGGGTCTTTGTTTCAAGAAGTTTGTCCCTTACACAATCGTCCGATCCTCTTTTAATTGTTAGCAAGTAACCACGCGAAACAATATATAAGCATTATAATGTGCAAAGATTAAAAATTTTAAGTACAATTAAAATGTGATGTAAAATGTGAGAATTGTGGTGCAAATATACCGTACTCTAATTTTCCTCACAACCAGGTCTATACACGAAAGTCCAAATATACCCCTAACAAAACAAAAAATCCCACGTAAAAATCTAGGGTTTTGACGCTGCTTAATATAAATACTTGCGTTTCACAATCAGTGCAAAACCTAACCTGTTCACCGTCGGTAGGCTTTTTCACTTGCAAACACTAGCAGCCTTTCCTTCAGCAGAAGAGGAAGAATGGGGCACTCCAACATCTGGAATTCTCATCCCAAAACCTACGGCCCTGGCTCCCGCACTTGGTATAATCATCTCGGTTCATTAATCAATGCTAATTTGTGGAATTTTGTTTTTTATTTATTTAATTACTTTTTGTCGATGTATGCTTTTCTTAATCTTCTTTGCTACCTGTTGTTGATGAGAAGTACCCAATTTTCGTTGTTTGAAAGGACTTAAGGAAGGTATTTAGTAATTTGAGCAATATATTGATGTTTCTCTACGTACATTATTGATGCTTCGGGGCACTTATCTTTTGTTCTAGTCAATTTGATCCGTGATGCTTAATTTGAACTTACAATATACACTAGCATTACAAGAATTTAATAGTCTTTTAGTTGTCTATTTTAAATCTGAACTCAAAGTCCTGGTAAAATTTCCTTGCAATTCATAAATGTGTATGATGGTTTTAAACAAAGGGCATATGTAAGTTTTTTGAGGCTTATGTTCGTTATTTTGAATTCATTTCTCGTTTATTCTTTGTAAACCCTCTTGTCAATTTGATATGGTTTTCTGCTTTGTTCTATCAGTTTTGACTCTGGCAGTGTGGATATATTTGGGTTTATTTTTTTCGTGTTTGGGCCCTTTAGTTTGTTCGGAGTTCATATCATGCAGTCATATCTGGGTATAGAAGCTTTAATTTCTCAATGGATTTATCATGCTTCATGAGGTGCTGGACATGATGTTGGCCCCATGAATTCAGATGAGGGCAGTGTAAACTATTGTGTTTTCGTACTTGTAGCAAGCTGAAATCATATATAATAGATGTTGTAATTAAGAGCTTTCCAAGTTCTCTTGCTCACTTCTTACATTTTGCAACTTTCTTTTTGAGAAAGAAGATTATTTTTACCTTCTCTTTTAGTATATGCTGTCCCTACACTAAAGCATACATAACTGTAATTTTTGACTAAGTTTTTTAAACTCGCCATTTTGCATTGCTTTAATGTGTTTATTTAATCATGAAAGGGATACAATGGGATGTACCTCTAAATTTTGTACCAACATTGCTATATTAACTAATGGTAATTTGTATATAGTTTGAAGAGACATTGGCATAACTGGAAATGAACTTCAAAATTTTCTTGAGTAACTAGTACTAACTCAAAAATTTTTAAACCACTTGAATTTAGAAATAAGCCATCTTATGTAACAATCAATAAGAATTTTTTATTTTTTTCCTCGCGTTTTCTCTTGGGAGTTGAGCATAGGTTGACATTTTAAATACTTTAATTTTGCAGCCGTGTTTGTGGGAACCCCCATGGTATAATTCGAAAGTATGGGCTCATGTGCTGCAGACAATGCTTTCGCAGCAATGCTAAGGAAATAGGCTTCATCAAGGTAATCAGCTGAATTTTCTAGAAATATTTTGATGACATGGGTTTCTGTACAAAGCTTTGTATATGCAGTTGTATCTGTATTTACTTAAGAGTTAAGTTTCGATGGATTTTATCATAAGCTCTACATATATAGAGAGATGGATTCAAGTGCAACAATGTAAAACTTTGCTAGCAAGATTATATCATCTATTGGTTCTTTGTCTATTATGGGCTCACATTTTTTTTTATAGGATGGCTAATTATCATGAAAATTTGTTTTTGCAGTATCGCTAAGCAGTCAAGCCAAGTTTTATATTAAGAGGAAGATTTTTTCTTAATGGAATGCTTTCAATTATTTCAGATTTACCATTTTAAATCATCTCCTCTCTTCGCTCTGAAAATGGATGTATTGAGAATGATTATTCCAAGTTTATAATTGGACTTGAAGTGATATTTGAATAGACAAATTATATTTGCTTATTTCATAGTTGTGCACATTGCTTCCATGATAGTCATTGATGTTTCTCTGCATAAATTGAATTTAGTATTCCAATTGTGTACTATGGAAGGCAAATCCTTCTCTAAGATTACTCCAAAGTTTTATTCTACTTTGAATTGTAGAATCGTGAAAGCTTAAGAAACATTTATATATGCTTGATTTTGAATTTGAACATCAAACTTAGCCCCTATTTGTCTTCCTCTAAAATAAAATTATTTAATTCTCATTTATTTTCAATTACAAATTCATATAATAAATATTTTGCACGTAAACTTAAAATATTTCTTTACTTATTAACTATTCCAAAAAATTACTATTCAGAACATTTTTTTTCAATAATGGCCATCAACCAGGGCTTAGCTTTGTTATTGATGAGAATTTGGAGTTGCTACATGGCTTCTCTTGTGCCACGATCACCCAACAGACCAGTTTGACTCTATCTAAATTAATTTTTTTTTCCTCGCATTTAATTTTAAGCACACATTTACATAATGAAATTTTTGTACGTAAATCTAAAATTTTTCCTTTCTTTTCGGGTGTGTTTGAGTCACATTATTTTGAAAAAATGTATTTTGAAATAGTAGATTGATGGAGAATGCGTAGTTGAAAATGAAGCTAAAGTTATTGATGCGATGGAAAATATTATTTTATTGAAGAATGCGTAGTTGAAAATGAGCTCATGTTTGATACACATTCTTTTAAAATTCATTTTTAAAAACATATTATTCAATAAAATAATTTTTTTATCATATCAATAATGTTTTCTTACTTTTTAACAATATATTTTCCATCATATCACTATTTAAAATACTTTCTTTTTTCAATAATATCCATTGAACAAACCCTGAGTAGAAAAATGAAAATGAAAATTTCAATGTGGCTCAAACAAAGATTCAATTGTACATTTTTAAAAAGAAATTCGCTTTTTAAAATATTACTTTTCCCCAGTTTTTCTTTGTAATGATTGATGGGGTTAAATGTTCTTTTCAACTTTTTAATCTCATTCTATGGGACACACTAATGATGTACAAAAACAATCTATACCAAACATAAGCCTAATACGTGTATTAAAATACGAATTGTAGAATGTCTGTGAACACAAATCCAATAATAAGATGCTACTATGCAAAACATAAGCTTGAACAATATTGATTGTTAATTGTCCATTTCATTTATCTGTTGTGTATCCATTATTTTAAAAATACATTCTTCTCTATCTTAATTTCAATTACACATTATTCAAAAAATGATATTACTCTTCATCGAATCATTATTTCAAAATATATTTTTGTCAAAAAGGGGGCTCAAATAGGCTCTTAATGTGCTTTAAATCGTTGTATTTTACATTTTTACGGCTCAGTTGGCGACGGAGAGGCAAAGTTGTTAAGACTTAAAAAGGACTTGAGATGACACGAGAGATCACTTAGAGATTGGGTTACCTAATTGCTTATTTAAGAAACGCCACTATCTTGATGGATGTATTACTTTGGAACTAATTAACTATTAGGGTGTACTTTAAGTCACATGCCTTCCAATATTGCAACCACCAAACCCATTTTATAATTTAAACCCAACATGGCTCTGCTTACTACTATTTATCATCTTTCAAAATTTTTTCTTTTTTTTGGTATTTATTTTATACTAATTCTTAATAATTATGAAATAAATAAGTACAAAAATATATTTTAAGATTGTGTTAAGTTTATTAATTATTAATAAATTATAGTAAAGCGTGCTATTATTTCCACGGGATTCCTCCCTCTCTCCTCTTGGTTGTACGGTTTATATTTGTAAACTGATTGGTAATAGACTAATTGCTATTCCATATTGAAAGAAATGGATGGATATGAAAGATGAATAATAATATTTATCAGTAGATGATGAAACATCGATAACATGACAGTTTATTTGGAATGATGAGATTGAACAGTTCAATTTTTATAAAAGAGAAAGAGATGTGAGTGATAATGGGTTGATACATTGCCGATATTTCATCATCATGATAATAAATAACATTGCTCATGAAAGATAGGCAAGCCTATAAATTGGCTCCGTAAATGCTGAGTCCTTCAACACTAACATTTAGCCATTTGATAAAAATAAATATTTTTATAAGAAAACTCAAACCTTTAAAGCCGGTCAAACCAGAAATGGTTCGATGGGTGTTCGAGAATTTGCTATGTCGCGGGTTTTTAATGGCATATTTTTCTTGTCTAACCAGTAGGATCAGAGTATTTTTGTAACAATGGTATTTATGTTCATAATATATGATTGTGAAAATGTAATTTTTTGTTATAATCTATGAGATAAGGTACAATGAGACTGCTTGATTACTGGAAAATGAAAAGAAATGGGTGATTGAAGATCCTTTTATACTTAAATCGATTGCATTTGCTATAGGAGTTAAAAACATTTTTTTTTTTTTTTTTTGATATGAAGGAGTTAAAAACATTTTGGTAGAGTTGCACTAGGGATTTTGAGTTGTGTAGTAAATGAGGTTGTTGGGCTGGATCTTTTCATTAGTTGAGTTATACGATTCTTGCATTCCAAATCTATGGATGTTCCTCGCTTAGGCTATCTGACATAACTCTTATGCCTACTTGATAATTTTTTCTAAATATAAATCTCTCGAAATACTGAGTTATATTTTGAGTTTCTAACGACTCAGTGAGCTCAAGAATGCAAGGTAGTGGATCTCTATGCTCGAAATGATCTTTTGGATTGATTACCAAGTGTGTACACACGATCAAGTTTATATATGTGAGCTTAGAGAAAGGATTGCATTGAAACGATATGTTTGTTAGTTAATGATGAATCATTAATCAGTTTGTAATTGTGTATATCGTCCCCTGATGACTTATCATCACTCATTGATGAACTATTGCTAAACTCGAAAATTTGGAGCTCTCGTTGAACTCAGAGCCGAAGTGTCCTATGATTCATTCAGTTACTCGAGCCTCGGCAATTTTGGTATGTAATCCTGAATTGTTTTAACGGATTCAACTCCTATTACAATTGATATTGATGAATGAGATGATAATTTATACATACATGCATACATATATACAATTCAATATATATTAATTAAGACAGGATTTTCTTTTGAATTATCGCCTTGTTTGGTCCTCATTTTCTAATATATATATATATATATATATATATATATATTTTAACCATATATTTCATAAGATTCACAATATTTCATCAACTTTTCAACGGTACATTTTATCAAAATCTATAAAAAAATGATTTTAAGCCAAGCCAAAACAGTGGCATACTTGCAATTTGTAATTGAAAACTAAAAACGTGTATTGCCGTGTTCTATCTGTGTTGTTCTCATGTATAAGCGACAAAAGATTCAGAAATTGTCCGTGAGGACAAAAGTTTGCATGTCAAGACAAGGATTTAAAACTCATTCACAATGTACAATTTTTTGTTTATTATTATTTGGAGTTGGATTTTTAGATCTTTTTCATTAATTCATTTGGTTCATTGTTACATTTATTATTACATCTTTAGAAAACACGATAAACATTAATTTTACCTTATCATTCACTTTTCAAACTTGTTAGGTACAAAATAATATAATAAACACGAGTTCACGTCTGACCGAACTAATTAAGGCCATGTCTGGGATCAATTTTTCGGTGAATTTTAATTGAAAAGTGGACCGTTGCTGAGGCTTGCAGCCGGCATTTTTGACTATTTCTCTCACATTTGGACCCACTTACTGTCAAAAAAGGACAAAAAATAAATTAAAATCTGAAGATAATTTGGGGCAATAGGCCCTAACCTTCTTCATAAGAGACCCAACAAATGGGTCAAAGATACGTTGATAAACGATCAGCTAGATCATGCTATCAAGCATCGATATATTACACCCGAAGACAATATCTAATTAACAATACCAAATTTCTCTACTATCACGTTGTCGATCTTGATAACTCATTGTGCATAAATAAGACGATCAATCCTCTGTAATTTGTGGACACAATATAAAGCAATATCAAATACATATTTGTTGACTTTAGCATCCAAAATATAATGGAAGCAGTTGATCCTCCTTTCTTTTTGCACCAAAAAAATAAATAATAATAAATAAATAAATGCACAAATTTGCTTCAAACGCAAGGGGGGGGGGGGGGGTGGCGGCGGCGTGGGGGACTAGAGACTGAGTCACTGAAAGGGGCGTCGCATCCCATAGTAAACCAAATAACGACAAAGTTATAAGTGGAAGATTTAGTGACAACTTTAATTTTTGTTCCGTGACTCCACTTTTGCAAATTTCTCGACACCAACTTTGGTCGAAAAATGACCATGTGATTATTAACACGGAATTGTACCTTTCTTATTGGAAGGATGTGTAATAAAAAAATAAATATTAGAATTTACGTGTAAAATTATTTTAGTGAAATTTTAAAAATTAATTTGAGAAAAATAAGTTTTTTGAAAATGAGGTAAAAAGCTTCATTTTACAGTTATAATTAGAGACAGATCAAATTTAATAACATATTGCATTCGTATATTATATTTATGTATACTTGTTTGTAGTCTTAGCAAGTTAAAGCCATTTCAATTAAACCAAGGGCAATGAGCTTTCATAGCTGGTAGGCTGTTGTCCTCGACTACAACGTGAACAGAGAAATAAAACAAGTCACGTTAAGATTGAAGCTCAATAAAGCTACCTCTTAAGGACCGAAATAACAAAATATATTTTCTTATTTGGTACTGTAATTGGTAATCATCAAATCTCAACAAATTTTATGGTGATCTATTTTGACCTCCATTTTTGTAGTTGTGCTGGTTCTTACTGATATCTTATCTCTTCAGTCGAAAGATTAATTTTATTAAAAATTTTAAATAAATTAATATATCTTTCAATTAATCTAGTTGTACAACTAGTTTGTTATGCCGTTAATTTAAAAGATGAATTGTGCTACTTGTATATCACCCCTTACAGAAGGGGTGACATAATGCACACGGCCTCGGCGCCCCTCCAATGAGGAGGAGCCGCTTGTGCATTATGTCACCCCTTCTGTAAGGGATGATGTACCCATAGCAAGGCTCTTAAAAGATAATTTTTAAAATGAATGGATGAGATGTCTATCAAGCGTGTAGTTGTAAAGAAAATTGTATAAGTAGCATGATTGTATATCTTGTTTAGGGTACATACATTGGCGGAGGTAGGGGTCGGCTCTTGTCCATGCCCACCCCCTTTAAAAAATAATTTTTTTTTTGTTATATCCATTGTTTTTCCACCATTCAAGCCCAGTAGCCTACAGTTGAAAATTTTTGCCCCTCCTACCATTAAATCCTGGCTTCGCCCCTGGGTACATAAATGTAGTTATATATCATGTGTGTATATAATAAATAAAAAAACTAGATAGTCAACTTTAATATACAATAAAACTATAATTATTTTTATTGTTATCATATAATTAACTTTCATAGTTAGATTAAGTTATAAATTTTGTGGGGGCTAATAATGAGTAGTTAACAGTTGAGACAGTCCATCAACGAGTTTGGAACAAACAAATGCAAGCAGTTATGTAATTTTCTCATCATTAAAATAATTAAATTTAAAAATTAAAAATAACTAAAACCATTAAAAAATTATTAAAAATGAAAAGTTGTAACATTGGTTCGCGCAAGGACTATCCAAAGTTCACCCCTTTACCCAGTGCCCACTGGCCACTCCTAGTACGAAAAACTCTGTGCCCCCAAATCTCAACTCCCCACAACACCATTTCCGTTCCTCTCTCTCTTAATTCTGGCCGGAAAATAACAACTTTTTTTTTTCAGATTTTTTAGGGAAATTAGCTGAACTGTAATCCACTCAATTTATACCAAGAAATCTTGGGAAAATGTGGAATCTTGCAAAGACCCATTATGGTTTCTTGAGTTACAGTGGGATTTCTTGATTTTTCTTGCAGGTTTGCGTATGGTGACGATAAAAGGGCTTCTAGGTAAGATTATTTTGGTTTGAAAGTACAATGAGAGAGGTGAATTTCCATTTTTTATTCTGTATGTGTGTGTATGTACTTTCTTGGTTGTGAAGATGGTGGCTGCTGTTTCTGAAAACCCCAAAATCATAGCTTCAAGAAGACCTCCATTATTGTCTTCCGAAAAAGATGATTGTAATGGGGTTTCAAACAATCCCAGGAGGCCCAAATCAAGAATTGTTTCTTCAAGATACATGTCCCCTTCAACTTCCACGTCCACTTCATATTCCTCCTCAGTTTCCTCATCTTCCTCTTCTTCTGGAAGGTATCCCTCTCCTTTAGTTTCAAGAAACTTGACCCCAGTGTCAAAGATTCCTTCTTTATGCCCCAAGAGGTCCGTGTCCGCAGACCGGAGGCGGCCCGTGGCTGCCAGGCCTTTAGCACCTGATCTTGATTCCAAGCATGGGAATTTGACTGAAGTTTCAACAGCCGCTAAGTTGCTGGTCACTTCTACTCGGAGTTTATCAGTTTCCTTTCAAGGCGAAGCCTTTTCTCTACCCTTTAGTAAGAGTAAGGTTGCCCCGCCTTCACCTAATTTGATTAGTGTGAGGAAGGGTACGCCAGAGAGGAGGAGAAGTGGTACTCCATTGAGAGGAAAGGGTGACAGGGGAGGAGATCAAGTAGAGAATTCTAAGAGTAAGGTTGCCCCGCCTGCACCTAATTTGAGTAGTGTGAGGAAGGGTACTCCGGAGAGGAGTGCTACTCCATTGAGAGGAAAGGCTGAGAGGGGAGGAGATCAAGTAGAGAATTCTAAGAGTAAGGTTGCCCCGCCTGCACCTAATTTGAGTAGTGTGAGGAAGGGTACTCCGGAGAGGAGTGCCACTCCATTGAGAGGAAAGGCTGAGAGGGGAGGAGATCAAGTGGAGAATTCTAAGAATGTTGATCAGCATAGGTGGCTGACAAAGAACCGGCTGGTGAATCCATTGTCGAGGAGTTTGAATTGTAGCAGCGGTAGTGGAGAGAGGAGTACGCTCATTGGATCTGGGAATGTGGTTCGAGCATTGCAACAATCTATGATTGATGAGAGGAGGGCATCACTTGGTGGCAGGTTGAATCTTGATTTGTGCTATTCAGATCTTTTAAAGACTGCTCAACAAGTTATAGATAGGAATTTGGCTAATAACGAGTCATCTGTACCATCTGATCTCACTGCATCTGATTCAGACAGTGTCTCTTCTGGTAGTACATCTGGAGTTCAAGAAAGTGGAGGGGATTTCCGTGGAAGAAGTGCTCCCCGTGGAATTGTTAATTCGGCTAGGTTTTGGCAAGAAACCAATAGTCGGTTGAGGAGGTTGCAGGATCCAGGCTCTCCTTTATCAACAAATCCCAGTTCAAAACTAATTGTGCCTCCAAAGTTGAAAAAGTATGCAAGTGATGGTCCGTTGTCATCCCCTATTCGTGGAGGTATTAGACCTGCATCTCCGAGCAAGCTTATAACACCTGTGGGATCATCTCCATCCCGGGGAATTAGTCCATCTCGTGTCAGAAATGCTGTTAGCACCATTACTAATAATTTCAACGAGACCCCATCAGTTCTTAGTTTTTCTGTTGATGTTCGGAGAGGGAAAGTAGGTGAAAACCATATTGCTGATGCACACTTTTTGAGGCTTCTGTATAATCGGCACCTCCAGTGGCGTTTTGCCAATGCTAGGACTGAAGTGATCTTGCTGGTGCAGAGACACAATGCAGAGGTGAGAATCTTACTTTAGAATTAAACTTCTTACCTTGAACATCTTTAACAATAATCTGCATATGCCTTTTTAAGAATGATGATCGAGATATTAGTTTGTGACAAAAGTTATTCTCGAAACACTTTACATTCATGGTTGACCAAGTGAGTTTATTTCTTTCCAGCCGTTGGAAGCTCCTATCAGCATTTAAGACCCTTTCCTTATTTTGGTTTTCCTACAGATAACGTTTAAGATACGAATGTGACAGACGTATGATTAAACTTAGGGCCAGTATAAGCTGATGAGCTTAGTACACAACTTCTCACAAGGATACATTCCCCTACATATAACTATGTTCCTTCTCTTTACACGCTCTATGTGATCCTTCGCAGGGCCAATTTGAAACTATAAAGACATTTATTTTGTCTGGAAATTTTAGTGATGATATTAGTGTGTAATATGGTGTTTGGGAAAGGGAAGTCTTTGAGATGAAGAAATATATTGTCCATAGAAATAACGTGCGTGTAGATTATAGTTGGTTACTTAGATTTCTTATCCTACGGACTTTTCCTTTAACATTTCAGATTTCAGAATTATGCACATGTAACAAGTGTTTATAATGATTTTTCTGATTGCGATTTTAGTCATTTTCTTTACGTGGTCAAATGAGAAAGCTTGTTTGCCTTGTACTCCTAACATTTTGTCGGAAAACACAACTTTTCCAGTGAGTGAAAAATATTAACCAACAATTGCAGGGAAAGCTGAGAGATAGTTCAATACTGAGTTGAAAATTAATTATATTGATCCCAGATAGATCTGAAAGCAATTGCAAATGCCTGTTTTTATGAATTCTTGTGTTAGGTTACTTATCAAAAAGAAAAATGGAGAACAGAAAATTCTAATAGGCTAGAGGATGATGCCTTTTCGTTCTGATTAGTTAAGGACTTGAGCCCTTGACAGCTGAAAGTGGGCTTAAATCTAGAGTGGAGATAAGGTTTTTAGTCCTAGCCTTCATTCTAAGTGATAGAGATGGAGTATTGTAGTGAAGAATTTGGAAGAGTTTGAGAAGGAATGCTTGAACATAATATTAGAAGAAAAAGTTCTACTCGTTTCATTAAACACGATCAGCTCTCAACAGTTAATTTCATCTTGTAGCAAAAATAATGATGTTATGATAGATTCGACAGAAATTATGAATTACAATATGCACCACCAAGTGGAGGTGGCTCAAACTGAGAATAAATTAAGCCTTGTTTGGTTTAGCTAAAAACTAGATTTTAGTTTTTAAAATGAGTGGTTGAATTGTGAGACTCGTGAAATGAGTGATCAAAAATGAATTTAGGTAAAAAAAGAATTTTAGAAAATAGGGGCAAAACAGGGGCTAAGTGAACATGGTATAAATTGGTTAGATAACATGATTGTAGCAGAATGAGGATGTTATGACGGCAGATGTATGGCCATATTAGAATAGGTATAATACCAAATTCCCTGGAGCACATTGTCCACCTTCACATGCTGACACCTTTGGCTTCAAAGGCATAAGAAATAAAATATTCACCAAGTGGAGGTGGGACAATCAATTGATAATAAATTAAGGAAATATGACTAGATAATTGAGTTTCTCTATTCTTAAGTGAACTCCCAATGCTAAGAAATGATGTGAATCTAGTTGAAGAAGGTGGAGGAGGGAGAGGTAGATCAAGCTTAACATAGCACAATTGGTTGAGAAAAAATTGATTTCATTGGACCTATCACTTGACATAGTTCTAGTTCGAACGACAACAAATGATTGCCAAAATCATCCTCAGAATTTGTTTTCAAGTTACAGTTGTTTTAAATGTTATTGATTATGAAAGGAATATTAACTACCTATCAAAAAAAAAAAGGGAATATTAACTAGTTATATAAATTTCTGATGATGAAATGAGTGTTCGAAAATCGAAAAGCCAAAACCTCAATGTTGTACGAATGGAATTTATAGATTCAGAGTTTTAAAGCATTAAATTGCTATCAAAATGTGTTAGGGTCAGTGCTTCAGATTTTATTACATTGATTTAGGTAGATATTAAAATACCGGAGTCAAGTAAAAAGCATATAATGTGACAATGGTACTTACTGAAAGATTTTAGTGCAATTATTTTTTAATTTTTTATGTTTTCTAAGCCCCTGTTTGATCCACATTCTTTCAAAATTCATTCTTTTAAAACTCATTTTCAACAACACATTTTTCAATAAAATAATATTTTTCATCACATCCAAAAATTTTCTTTATATTTTAATCACATATTTTTCATCACATCACTATTTAAAATATATTTTCTTCACAATAATGTGCATCAAACACCCCTAAATGGGAAAGGGGGCGAGAGATTGGAAAGGGGAAATATAGGAAGGGAATGTGCCAAGCTGTTTGGTTATTCTTTCTTATTTTTTTATGATACTAAAATTCCATATGCACTGAGAACTTTGGGAAATCTTTGCATCTTTAAACTAATGCTACAAAGCTTTGAGCCAAAAGCTTCATATACAAAACATAATGAACTTTAATGTTTAGAATTTCTTACTAAATGATGCCAGTTAAGATGAGTGACTATATTTTATGCATATGATGGTGTGTGTGTGAGATGCGAATTCTTGAAGTTGGAAGATAAATTATGACTGTTGATTTAGCCACTTGAATTTCTATTTTCGTTTTCCTTTTCCTTTTGAGTACTGATTTTGTGAGACAAACTTGAAATTCCTAACTTTTCTTTTATCTTCCACATACAATGTCCATTTTGTTGTTGTCGATACAACTACTGAACATGTTCATTTTTGTCAGTTCTATGATCAGAACCAGGTTATGGAGTGCACGTTGCTCAGTATGTTCAAAAGCAATTCATATCTAAATCTGGATCTCCTGAGCAACTTTCGAATTTCCATTTTTTGTATTTTATCTGCAAGAATATTTTATGCTTCTCCTTTTCAAGCAAGTAGCATAGATGCATGTCTAGTTCTAGGTATCTGGGACTTCATTGAACTCTTTAACATGTTTCATACTGCATATACGAGTCATACCTGGTATTCTAAAATTTTACAAATTAAATCTTTTTCTATACCAGAAAAATCTATGGAATGCATGGATAACAATCTCAGATCTACGTGATACTGTCACCAGAAAAAGACACCGACTGCAGTTGCTTAGACAAAAGTTGAAGCTAGCTTCCATTCTCAAGGGACAAGTAAGCTCTATTCTTTGATTCTGTTTCTAATTGGGAATGAAGATAGTTTTTAATATTAGTTTATTTTAGTGCTAAGAAGCACCGACACTGGTCGTGTCGGACACGTTGACACGCGATTTTTTGAAAATGTTTCGACACGATACGTTGCCGACACGTTGATTAAAATATTATTATTTTTAGTTTATTTTAATTTGATACTCTAAAGTAATAATTTTTTATACTTATTGCATCATACATATAAATAGTTAAATGATAAATATAAATATAAATCAAACTTGACATAAAATTCATACATGTTTCTTAATAACATAAGTTCAAAAAGTAAAAATGAAATTAATTATATTATTCATCTTGAACCTCTTCAACATCTTTGTCTCCATCGTCCGCAAATACTATCGCTTCCAATTCCGGTTCGACTAGAGACAAATTAGCAACTTCAAGCACACCAACATCTTCAAATGTATCAAATGCATCTTCACCGATATCCTACATTTTTGTCTCTCCTTGTAAGTATTGTGCACTCTTCCTTGACAAGAGACGAATTTTACTGTGGACAAAAACTAAATCGTCCGTACGTTTTAGAGTTAGCTTATTCCGTTTAAGAGAGTGTAAAAAGGAATAAGTACTCCAATTTCGCTCACAACAAGATGAAGATGGTTGCCCCAATAATTTCAAGGCATAACTTTGAAGCATAGGTGTACAAGCACCATAAATAACCCACTAAGACTTTGGGTCCAAGCGGTAACGATCACGGATAGATTCAAAATCACCAAAGTTGTCTTCCATAGTTAAAAATTTGGCATATTCCTTATTCACCATATTACACTCTTCATTTGACAAGTATCTTTTAAAGCATTTTATTCTCTCTTGAAATCTTTACATCTCTATGTGGAGCAAGTCGAGTGAGATCCTCATTAAGCCATTCCTAGCTATAGTACCTAAACAAGAGAAAAAAATTAAAGAAATGACAATTCATTCAATAACTAAGGGCTTGTTTGGGGGGGATTTTAATCCAATTAAAATTGAAAATATAGCCGTTATTGGGTCCCACCCGTCTAATAAAAGTCAACAATAATGGCTAGTTTTTCAATTTTAATCCGATTGTAATCCCTCCCAAACAAGCTCTAACTAAAAATATTAAATATTATGAAAATGTAAATAAACGATAAATGTATGAACTAGATTTAAAAATTACCTTGGATTTAGAAAATGAGACAAACACTGAGGTGGAGTGTTATTTTTGTTCCAACAATCTACAAGTATCCAATGAACAACATTGTAGAATGATGATTCCTCTTCTTGAGCTTTTTTCTCGTTCGTATAAATTATTCCTCTTGCTTTCTCAATCATTGTATCCCACATGTCTTAAACCAAGTGAATGCAAGGTTTACCCGTATCACAAAATCTAAGCATGTCATAAATGGAAGAAGTGAAGGAAGGAGCATAACTTGTAGAGTCTCACCAAAGATCATCAAGCACTTTCAATTTCACAAAACTTTTCTTCGTCATGTCATCTTCTTGATAAAATGACCAATTTTCACTAATAACCAAAGCTTGAAGACCACATTGGATAAGCTTAAATTTTTTTAACATGACAATAATAGAAGCAAATCGTGTCTTGACTACGAAAAACAACTTCAAAGTCTCAAATTCATTAAACATTGCTAGTTTTATAGAATGGTTTATGATAAAAAATTTATAATCATTACATCATCACGAAGATTGGTAATCCAATTGCATTCCTCATATGTGATCAAATTATTTTCAACATTCTTTGCGGCACAAATGTTCTTCAAAGCAAGATTTAGCGTGTGTACAATACACGGTGTCCAAAAAATACGAGGATACTCCAATTCAATTATTTGCCCGTCACCTTTGCAATTTGGAGCATCATCGGTTATTACTTGAACCACTTTTTCATGACCAATTTCATTTTAGCAATAAAATATTTATCTTTCGTTTCTCCAGATTAATCAATCGTTTTTAAAAACATTGGTCCACTTTTGGTCACTGCCTTAAAATTAATTAGTGACCTTCTTTGTGGATCACTCCATCCATCACTTACAATGGTAACTCCTTTTTCCGCCCACATGCCTTTAATTGGGTTTAATAACATTTCCATATTTTTCTCTCTTTTTGAATACGAATAGTTCTCAACTTGTTATAATCGGGAGGCAAATATCCCGAAATTTGACTATTGGAAGCAAGAGTAGAAGAACTAATGTAATAATGATTTCTTGCAAAAGGCAAACCACTTGAATAGAACATTCTAGCAATTTCGGAATCCAATTGGTCACTTGTTGTCATTTTAAAAGCATTTTCTATTGTACTATTCTTTCTTTCTTTTTTCCCTCCAAAACATAACAATCCTTAGAACTCATATTATCCGACGGAAATGGTACTCTTTTCCCCACCTTATTTTGCATCCTCAACTTGGCTTCATCTTCCAATTTTTTGCATTTCACATATATCTTTCACAGTTACTTTTCCACAATCCCCAATTCCATAACCTTGTAATTTTAACAAATGTGCCACCCACTCTTGTGCATGAACTTGTCTTAGTTGCGTTACAAAAATTGCATTGTCAAAGAATGTTACAACCTTTTTCATTAAACTTATCAAGTTTTGTAACATATTTCCGAAGAGGTTTAGATAAATCATCATCCATAGCATTACTACTCATAACTTCAAAAGAAAAAAATTCAAATAGTTAAATAAGATAGGAGTGATATTACCCGAAACTTGAAAAAATAGGTTTTTCTTGATCTTGCAAATGATTCTTTAAATGTGGATTGATGAAATTTTTGAAAAACAATGAAATAAGAAAGAAAAATTTAAGTGGATTTTTTGAATTTCTCTTGCAATTTTTGTAGGTTATAATGAGGAAGATAAGGTATTTGACTTCTTATATAAGTTTGATTTTTTATTGAAGGGTGAAATGGTAAAAAATTGATTCAAATAAAATTTTACTTATTTTTTTTTGTCAAAGAATATAGATAGAACTAAAAATCATTGGTACATAAAAAATCCATTATACATTACTAGAAAATAAATTTTACAGTGGTGGGTCCAACAATCCTCTTCATTTCCCTGAGCAGTCATTTCTTCATTTCCTTTCTCATTTCTCTCTTTCTTCTTTCCTTCCCCACGCATTACTTCATTTCCTTTCTCTTTTCCCTCTTTCTTCTTTCCTTCTTCCCCAGACACTTCTTCCCAGACGCATTTCTTCCCCAGACCAATGACAGGTTGCATTTCTTCCCAGGTATTACCGTTCATTTCTTCCTCCCATCTATTTTTCTTACTGATTTCTTCAAGCTAGCTGCCTTTTCTCGCCTTCAACACACCTCAAGGAACTCTGACACACGTCGGCAACGTGTCGGAGGCGTGCCGGTGTCCGATGCGTGTCGGACACAGATACGTTGTCACCGGCAGTGTGTCCGTGCTTCTGAGTTCTAGTGTATTATAGTTTCTTAGTTTGACTAGAATTAGGCTATTGTTTGATAGACTTTCTAGTTTGATTAACTTAGGGTTTCTTCCCTTGGTTTCCTTCTCAAATTAGGTTTGCTTAGACTCTATATAAAGAGGGTCTATTAATTGTGATACAGACAACTTTTTACATTGAATAAAATCTGATATTTCCTCAATCTAATTTCTCTCTCTTCTCTCCCTCTTCTCTCTTTCTTCTCTCTTCCTCCTTTTCGCAATCCTGTTCTTGTTCGTTGTGTTCGTCATCAGTTTCATATTACAGATTCCAGTCAGATCATTTGTGAAAAATGATTGTATAACTTGAAATTCTAATAACCAGGGCTTGACCTGATGGGATCTGATTAATCAAATGAGATTTAGCACTATTAATGTTAAAATGAAGTTGGATTGATAAACTTGAATAAGAAAATGGTACTCGTATGACTATACTGCAATAATAGTCATAATCTCATAGAACTATTTGCCTTCAATTGCACAAAATTCTGAATCGCATGAAGAAATTTTTTACGGTTGTCTTTACTCGAACAAAACTACAAGTTGAGGTAAATTACATGATATATATGCCCCCAGATTTATATTTGGATTAATTTTCTACATATTTTTTATTATAAATTATATAGTGATCTTTCCTGATAAAAACTGTGAAATCATGAAGTCATGTTATATAGCCACTGTTTGGTCCCACATTTTCTAAAACTTATTTTTACTCAAATTCATTTTCAATCACCATTTTATGGGACCCACAACTTTTCAACCACGCATTTAACCCAACTTTTATCAAAATCTATTAAAAATTTGATTTTAAACTAAACCAAGCAGGGCATAGTATTGCCAATATACCTCTTACCTCTGCAAAAGACAAAAAAGAAGAAGGTAAGATATGGTTCTACCTAGTAGGATCTATTTAATTGTAAAATGTTATAGGGAAAATTAACTTTATACTTGTCTTGAAAGACGCTCAAGAACTCTATCGTACAAAGATGAAACTACAAAAATGTGAATGTCTTTTTTTCTTTTCACACACGTCATGGAACATGTAGAACGGGTAAAAAAGAGAACTTTGTGCATTAAGCCTTTCATGTGTTCACAATATAATCTTTCTTGTCGGATGTAAATTTGCTAGAAGTTTTTCTCTTAAATAATATAAACTATGTTTTTACTGAAATATAATTGGGGTTGGTTTGTGAATTCACACTTCTTAATGTGATTTAATCAACTGTAAATATTTATTTTCCTTTATCTTCTTGCAGATGATGTTTTTAGAAGATTGGGGTTCTCTGGGTAAAGATCACTCCATCTCTTTGCTTGGAGCTACTGAAGCTTTGAAAGCTAGCACTCTTCGGCTTCCAGTGGTTGGAGGAGCAACTGTATGGTCTCGAGATACTTACTTCTTTGTTTCTAATGTTGAAACAAATTCCTGTCGTGATTGATAATATCAACGATCTTTTCAATTTTCCAGGCCGACATCCAGAGCTTGAAGGATGCTATTTGTTCAGCAGTTGATGTTATGCAGGCCATGACATCATCAATTTGTTCACTTCTACCAACGGTAATCTTATGAACTCATGTTTACCTGGATGCTGCTTCTTGATTACGACAGTTTCTGGGAATTTAATACACTATAAAATGCAATCCAGCAAGGACTGGTTCACTGCTAAGTACTTGGAAGCAAATTCAGATGGAGAATTTGTCACTGGATTTTTCTTTTGTTTGTTTTCCTAGTGTAAATCAAGTAGAAAGGCGAGGTGTTAGAGTTGAAAGACTTGCACGAAAGCTTCTTCTGCTTGCATTTTTCTGCAAAACAGAAGAGGCTGTGCTTAGGATTGATCTCTTATCTTGTTAAATGCTTATTAAATGATGTAGTGTTGGGACTTGGGCTTCCATACCATAAGGTTAACAAACCTATTAGGTGAAATAGACCAATACTCTTATAAAGCCAAGAGCATCCCCGTCTCTAGTCAAGGTGGGATTTTTGTTTTCACACATTTTTATGGCCCACGAATGATCATCAGGGCCTCCCTCGAGTGATGATCTTCTTCGTTTCATCTTATTTCAACAATGAGATTTATCATGTCCATTGCACCATTCTTACTTTACCATGGAGGCTCCCACAACTAAAGGAGTTCACCTTCATGAAATCTCTTGCTATCATGATTAACTAGAGACCACACCATCGTTCGAATCTTCTTCAAATGTCTGGAGATTTATTTTGCGCATTTGTAAGGGCATGGCTTTGATACCAATTGTCAATTCTTTTATGGACCCATGACTGTCACCTTGTCTAGTGGACGTGGGACTTTTGTTGGTATATTTCCGACGTTAAGTTGGAATTAATTATGCTTCAATTTCTATTAACATCAAAGTTACACCAAGTCGAGTTCAGTTGTATATCTGTAATGTAGCCATGGCAATGGGTCAAGCCAGCTTGTCTTGGTTAGCCCAACTCCGGGCTCGGCTCGGCTTGTTGGTCAGCAAGCTGACCTCTGCGCAACTCACATAGCAAAAGGAGAGCTCAGACTTGGCCCGTACTGAACTGAGCCGAGCAGCCTGAAATCTTTTGCCATTTTTTAATAAAATTTTCAATTTTTTATGAATAAAAAAAATAAAATGAAATTGCAGGTTTGCATTGACTGCACATGCTACAGAAAATGCTGGCTGCGCCTTCACAGGTTGCTTGACTTCACATCGGGCCGGCTCGCAGGGCAGGCCCATGAACCTGCTTTATGAGCCAGCTTGCGAGCCCTGTCAAGCTCAAGCTTGGGGTTGGGCTTGGTTAAAACTGAGCTTCTCATGGCCTGAGCTTCATAAGCCATTCGGCTTGATTGTCATAGCTATCTGTAATCTATCTTAAACCTTGTCATTTTGATTCCTAATTAGCTTTTGCTGTATCCTAGAGAGTTCCAGAACCGTTCTTTCCAGTAAGTCTCAGGATTAGTTGTTCATACATTATACAATGTTTAACGCCACTGCTTATCATGTGAGAAGAAAAAGAAGCGTGTCAATCTGATCTTCAGTTGAAAGCTGTTCTATTTGCATAGCTGACCTGTGTACGAACCATATTAATCATATTTCAGGTCGAAGAAATGAATTCTTTGACTGCAGAACTTGCCAAAGTTACGGCAAAAGAGCGGGTTTTGCTTGAACGATGCACAGATCTTATATCCATGTTAGCAGCCATGCAGGTAAAATGCATTTTTCTTCAACTCTCCAGATAATCTTTTCTATCAATGATTGACTATTTTTCCTTCCATAAATAAATTCAACAGGTCAAAGACAGTAGTCTGAGAACAAGTATATTACAAAATATCCTAGTATCGACAGCCTGACAAGACCTTAACAACTGACCTTATTTAAGTCGACTTTAGATGCTAACATTATACGACGCTTTTGACCTAGTGAAGGCTGCAACGAAGGTGATGAAAAATGTACCGGATAACGAGTCTTGGATGATCATTTCGGCATTCTGTAACACATTGATGTCTCGGTCCTGTACTCCGGATATTGAATAGTATAGAAAATGATAGTTCCCTTCTTACTAATTAGCTGTATACAAACATTTCTTTCTTCTGTTATATACTAGCCCTCGTTTCATGGAAACGAGAAAAGTGATGTATAGATGGAATATTCGAAATGCACTGTTTTCATATTTGGTGTCTGCAAGTTATTCGCAGGCTTGAGGGTTGATCTTGTAGTATAACTATCAGTTTTACGAGTCTACCCTTTTTGTTCTTTTCCAGTGGCCTTTTTAATAACGATTATTGTCATCATCGATTCTATGTGGTCATGTTCAGGCTAACATACAGCGACTGGGCTGAAACTATATTCGTAAAGGAAGAACAGAGAACATCAAGAATGGATCATGACCCAAGAAAAAACTCTTACCCGGGGGCTGTTTAACAAGGAGTATTGTCTTCGTCAGTTATATCTAGTCATGTTGAGTCTAACATAGAGCGACCAGGCTGAAAATATCGTGAAGGAAGAAAAGAGAACATCGAGAATGGATACTGACCCAAGAAAAGCTCTTTTGATACGTAGCAACTCAAAGCAGTGGAATGGCATCATGCTGGTACCCCACCCCACCCGTATAAGATTAAATGAATCTATTCTTGTATAGGGTTCAAAAGGAAATGCCGAAAGGCCAAAAACTACGGAAATGGTGATGCATTTTCCACCCAAACCCCACCCACATAATAGGAATTACCAAGTGCCTGAAAAGATATGGCAACTTGCAAAAAAATGTAGGCCCCCTCTTAATCATGTGAATGTCCCTTTTACAACTCGAATGGTCAAGTCATCCATGAGTGACAACTTTTGTCAGGGAGGGTATGATTGCGTTCAGGAAGGATGAATCGCTAGTAATCGTGTTTCCGATTATGCTCGTGACTATGTTTTATCTATTGAGATTTGAGATGTTACATGTTGAATTATTGAGAATGGAATTGTGACAATATTCAAAAACAATTTGGTACGCTAAAATTAGTGGAAGATACTGGATAAAGATCCACGTGACATGCCCGATGGATTGCCGAATATTTTTGAAGCCATCAAAATTATCAACGAACGAAGGCTCCTTGGTTAGTGGTGGTAGGTGCTTTGTTAAATGTGTTTGAAAATAAATAGAAAACATGTACAAAGTTTTAGATATATTCAAAATTATTTAAATTCAGCTCTTTGAAGTTAATTTAGCTCTTTGACAAGTCTGAATGAAATTTCGTTTTTGCCCTCAAAAGTATGTTTAGTGTACTCAAAATGTTCAAGTCTTAAAAAATGCACACAAGTGAATTATGAAGGGAGAAATTCTAAACCAAAAGTTTGTTGTAACCATGTAATTTCCCTCTTCCCCCACCAAAGGAAATAGAAGTAAAAGAAGAGAATGGTAACTTCAAGCTATTTCTACTCAAGGACAAACAACCAACGATTTTGATGCATGCATCGAGATTAACATTTCTAATATTACACTCAACTGTATAAAGTAAACACGACGAAAGATAAAGATAACGTTCTGAACATGTCAATAAAATCGACTTTAAGATGGAGTGCAGGTACTAGTGCCCCCAAAACATCCAAACGCCCGATAATAAAAATAAAAATAAAAATAAAAATTCAAAATTTAAAATAAGTAATAAAATAAAAATACTCACAATTAGCCTCTAATCACATGTTAATGTAGAAAAACCTAGACAAATAGTCTCAAGAGCTTTGTTTCATGTCCATCATGGTGTTGTAATTCTTGATCATACATCAAACCACTCTCCAACGTGGTCATTTCAGACTTATCCGATGGCGGCGATGCCAATCTCCTTTTTACCGTCCTCCGGTTATTCCTACCGCCGGCCGTCATTCTCGCCGGAAATCCAGCTTCAAGTCCAAGATCCAAATCTTGTGACGTGTTATCAAGCCCATTTCTTTTAAGCCTCAAGTTCAAATCTTTTGATCCATATAGATCCTCTGATCTTTCATCAAACTCCGGGGGCTGAGCAAACCCAGAAAACTCAGGCAACGGCTGTAAAACGCCGCCGCACAAAACTGTCTCCACCGCGGATTGACACACGTGCCAGTTACCTCCCCACAGTAACCCCACAGCTCCATTAACTGGATTTACTGTCCTTCCACACGCCTCGAACAATAAAGATCGAAACAACGCTGCAATTTACAAAATATCTCATCTCATTAAAAATGATTAAATTTAGCTTATAGACTAGATGATTCAACATAACATTAATAAAGCATATCATCACCTACTTTATGAAAATTGTGAACGCGTCCGCACTTGATGGAAACATGAACTTGACTAGTAGCGAGGTGAAATGCCCATCTAAGAAAATAGTTTAAACTTTTAAATAAGATAGTTTAACACGGTACCTGATCTTTGGGACTCCGGGACCGAAGAAAGGAAGGACATGAGGCCAGCCCGGCCGAAGAATTTGGCGACAAAAACAGTAGCATTAGCTTGAGCTTCTGCAGTTTCAATGCCTTGCAAACTTTGTCTAAGCAAGCAATTTTCATTGCAGCCTTTTCGAAGTATTCTACACCCATTGCAACTCATTTTAAAAGTTGATTCCTGAAAACCAGAGAGTAGGCAATTCTTTTTGAGTTTCTTGAAACACAAGAAATTGTACAATGAGAAAATTTGGTACAAGAGAGGAGTATATAGAGAGGGAACGGTGCATGTGATGTGAAGAAATATATATAATTATTAATGGGGGATTAGAGTTAATTAACTATAGTTTGCTTGTCTATATAGATTTTTTATTTGAAAGTTAACTAGGGTTCATCATTTCAGAGTGACTTTAGTGGAAGGTGAGTGGAAGTTACATTTGGGTGGCGTAGGTGGGGTGGGTTTCCAAAGTGTTAGGGGGAAGCAGCCCAGCAGCTCCATGTCTCCACGTATGAGTAGTTGGATTCATCTTATCTGATAACGTCATATATTCAAAATATAATTTTGAGAAAATTATAGGCCAAGATTCTTAATTTATTAAAATTATACAAACGAGTCTTCGACCTTTGATTTTGGCATTTAAGTTTCAATGTTCCATTACAAAGTGTTGGGACCCGCCAAACTCCACATTGGTATGATATTGTTCGCTTTGGGCTTGGGCTTGGGCCCTCACGAATTTGCTTTTGGATACTACCAAAAATGCCTTATATCAATGGAGTATTGTCCTACACTTATATACCCATCATATTTCCCATGTCTAACCGATGTGAGATTTCTTTTACTCCCAACAATCATCCCCTCAAACGAAGGACCACATCATTGTGGCCTCCCCTCAAACGATAATCCATCAGCCAATCATCTTATACAGTCGTTATTGTCGTCGCCCTCGACCAAACAAGACCCGCCGTCTAATCACCATATTTTTATGTCAGGAAGACTTTTGACACAAGGCATCTCAAACGCTAATGATTTATAGCCAGGCGCAAAGCTAATTAGGGGGAACCTCCACCACGCTTTCTGCTGCATTCCTCTGGCTAAGTTTTTGGGCTCTGGGATACCAATTGTTAGGACCCGCCAAACTCCATATTGGTATGATATTGTTTGCTTTGGGCTTGGGCCCTCACGAATTTGCTTTTGGATACTACCCAAATGCCTTATATCAATGGAGTATTATCCTACACTTATAAACCCATCATATTTCCCATGTCTTGTCGATGTGAGACTTCTTTTACTCTCAACACAAAGGTTCTTAAGTTATTAAAATTGTACAAATTGATCTCTAGTAGCCTTTATTTTTCGTATTTCAATTTCGAACCCGATGTTAGATAGCATCAGTAATTATCTACAATAGCCAACAAGGTGTAGATTACTTAATAAGCACTCTACGTAAAGCACCCTATATTAGGTCACCTACCACTACGAGGTCCTCTACTTCTACACTGGGCTATCGACTACTATAAGACCTTCTACACTCATGCTAGGCCGCATACCACCACGAGGCCTCTACGTTTACATCGGTTTGTCAATCACTATGAGGTCAACACAACACTTAACCTTAAAAACATCTTTAAGTTTAATGGGAACCGTTCCACGACTAATACAAACACAACTAAATGCTTGGTAGTGGAGGTCCCCCATTTAGAACATGAGGATAGTGAGAGGTATTATGTGGGACACATGGCTTGATAACCGCCCAATAGTTACATGGCTTCAAATGCTTATAAATACTCCTCAAGCAGGACAAGTATGCTTTTGAAAAAAATTGGCTATTTGAATACTCATTTTATTTTTTCTTCCTATGTTCCTAAATCACCTACTAATTCTCACGTTGGAGGTACAACATGGGAGAAAGCTCCAATCTCATTTTGCAGGCGACATTCATTTATCGAAGTAGCATAAACACTTTGTGCCCTAGGATGACGCAAATGTTATTTTATAGTCATCTCATCGGCGCTATCTGTGGGAAACCACTGAACAAAAAAACTATGTCAATAAGACGAATTAGGAGTGAAACACGCATGGTCGGGAATACAGCAGAGACGGAGTAGGAGTCCGTCGTAAGGGATAACGATCCGTCGTCTCAGCCGCAATATGTAACGTAGAGCCAATTCAGTATTTTGGACACTCAGTTGGCGGCCATGATAGCCCTCCTGCAAAGTTAATCTCAGAGAACAACAGTCTCACCACATAATCCTCCAAAGGTCATGTTCGAACAACCACCTTAAAAGGCACTAGCGATTGTCCCACCTATTATTCAACCAGTAACGGGAGACTTGGGGGCTACATGGGTCATAGTTTCCACGACCAATGGTAGATTTGGAATGAAAGATGGAGAAAAAGATGACCCAGAAGATAGACAATGCATTATCCAAGAGGAAGGACATATGCAGACAAATGATTTTGGAAGAAGACCTATTTGCACCCAAGATCAAGGTGGTCCTTATATCGAAAGGCTTCAGAAAATCTATGATAGAGGCATGGATTCGATTGACTACCTACGGACTTTCTTTGATTTAATGGGACTAGCCCTAGATGCAGTGATGTGCCCGAATTTTCCCTCGATACTAAGGAGAGAGGCCAGAGACTGGGTAGCAACTTTGGCACCCTGGTCTATCAAAATATTAGGAGTTTTGTGACTTATTTCTTAAGCAGGAAGATGAAGAGAAAGATAGCCATTGGATTGATGCATGTCGTACAAGAGAAAGATGAATCTTTGTAGGAATACTTGGCTAGATTTAGCCGAGCGACACTGGGCATAAAGGATTTTCAAATGTCTACAGTGGTAACAACATTGATGAATGGGAGGCGAAACCGGCCTTTAAGAAGTCACTCTCCAAAAATCCCCTAGAATCGATTCATGACCCGCTGAAGAAGGGTGGCAAGTACGTTGATGCAGAGGAAGTAGAGAAGGTCCAAAAAATTTTAGAAATTCACGAGCGAAAGTCAAGTAATGAATGAAAACTTACTGACATAAGCAAGTCAAAATATAAGTGCTTGAACAAGGAGTACGCTTAGGATAGATCCATCAGGGAAATGCAAAAGGAGGTTAAGGCCTTCACCCTTTTGAACACCCTGCGCACAAAGCTGTTGATGGAAATACGGAACATGAAAGAGCTAGAATGGGATAAAGTCGATGTTGACGCCATCCATAAAAAATGTCAAAGCAAGTATTGCCATTTTCATAAGAATCACGTACATGATATTGAAAATTGCATGTAGCTGAAGGAAGAGATAGAGAGCCTTCTAAGACAGGAACGTTATGTCTCTACTTGGTAGTATTACCATAGGCAGGTAGTGTGGTGTTAATGAAAGAATTCCTATGGGCACGAAAGCCAGTTTACTATGTAAGTTAAGTGCTGGAGGGCGCAGAGACAGGATATAGCATGTCCGAGCAACTGGTGCTTGCATTGGTTGTTACGGTTAGAAAATTAAGGTCATACTGCCAATCTTACACGGTACAGGTAATAACTGATTAGCCGGTTAAGCAAATTTTACATCGACCAGAAACTTCGAGGAGATTGCTGAAATGGGCAATCGAGTTGAGTGAATTCAATATTGAATTCAAACCAAGAACAAATATTAAGGCTTGGGCTTTAGCGGACTTTATCATTGAGCTTATCACCCCGCATGAGTAGCCAGCAAGACAAGAGGTGGATTGGAAAATTTTTGTAGACGGGTCCTCAAACGGTGAAGGATTTGGAGTATGGATCATAATGATAATGCCGAATTTCGAAGAGTTGAAATATTCACTACGTTTCAAATTTCCATCTACAAATAATGATACTGAGTATGAGGCAATAATCACAGGCCTAGGCTTGGTCATGAGACTGAGATGTCATCAGTTGAGATTTGCAGCGACTCTCAATTGATGGTTGGGCTGATGGTTGGGCAGGTGACAAGGGAAATCGAAGCGAGGGACGGAAAGATGGCAGCGTATCTAATGAAAGTAAAAGATTTGTAAAGAGGATTTACAAGTTTCAAGATAACCAATGTCCCCTGGAAAAATAATGAGCAAGCAGGCGCATTGGCCAGACTTGCATCTGCTAACCCGAAGAATTTGCCTCGCACAGTAAACGTGCAACTCCTGCGACGGCCCAGTGTTCAACATGAAAGTTACGCAGTTTGACCCTAACAATACCTAGAGGGGGCTGAATAAGTACATTATGTGGAATTAAAAATATTTTACGAATTAAATAGCAATAAGTCACTTTTTAATTCTTATCTAGATGATTAAATATGCAAGTCATTTTAGTTCTAAATTTGAATACCGCAGTTTATATAATTAATCAATAAAAAATCAGTAAATCAACACCAAGATGATCACGGAGAAACCCAACTGGGAAAACTCTGGACACTTTGCCAGGCAATCCACTATAAACAATTCAAACAACTTATAATCTATCAGACTAGACGAACCGTACTATCCGATCACTCGACTGCACTCCTTACAGCTCTCCCTGGATCCTGTGCTCCCTTGCACCAATCCTTAGCTGCTGTTGCCAAAGCTCTCCATAGAATCTACTACCTTGCAGCACTCCTAACCTTGTGCAATCGTCTATTTCCCATGTATCAACGAAAAACACGAAAAAACACTCCTAGCCTTGTGGAACTCCAGTCAAACTTCCTCAATTTTCAGAACTCTGACCAGATATAGAGGAAAAGTAGTTTGATATTTAGATTATAGAAACAATGTTTTTCTCACCAAAACAATCAAAGTAGATGAATGTTGAAGGATATAATCGAATGAATCTCTCACAGATGTAGCACTCTCAATGTTCAACCTCATAAATTTTCGTACAGAAGTGTTTTGGTATATATAGGTAGGTTAGGAAAATAAATGGGTCGGGTAAAAAGGTTTTAAATCACGAAATAAAAATTCGGATAAACAATTCTCTCGAGAAAAGGTCGAGCGACAGTATGTAGCTCTAGCGAGGAAGGGGCGACAGTCCAGTGACAATGTTTCTGCTTTTGTAACTCAAGCCAAACCTTGGAGACAGTTTAGCGAAAATCGGCGCCGTTTTTCTTTTTTTGCCATTCTCGAACCCTAGACTCAATAACCATATTTTCAACTATTTGCACATTACTCCTTGACTTTTTAAATATAGTACAATTCAATCATTTTGTTTACAGAATCGCCAATTACAAAATATCTAAAACCTAACACAACACATGATCGATGTAATGAACATAGAGCATGAAAAAATTTGGATGGACTCGTTGATTTAATATCTCACAGAAGACAGGGTAATCAAAAATAGTTTCGAGGCAAAAAGGTTAAGGGCTCGAGCAACTTTGTTTACCATCATCGGTGGACACTTTATAAGCGGGGTTTCACCATGTCATATTTGAAGTGTTTACGACCAATAGAGGAATGAGAGGTGCTCTTAAAAGAGGAGTAATCTCAACTTGACTATTGAAGAGATGAATTTGAGGATGTCTCCAATTAATGTTGAAAGGGAATTGACCATTAGAAGGTCGAATAAAGAAGAACCGATATTTCCACCCGCTGTTGGAATTCCTAAATTTAGGAAAGCGCGAGGGAAATCTAGAGGTGAAGAAGACAAAGACATACTGAGCTAGCCCATGCATCTCACAGACGCACCTAATGAGGTCTATTGAGAGGGAGAATTTCTTGCTAAGACAAATATACAAGATATACAATGTATTTCTCAATGCGTTAGGGTTTATTTTCTTAAGAGTGAGGTGAAATTTGTTAAAAAATGAGACAAAGAAGGGATGGATGGGGAATTGAAAGCCACCATCCATAGTGTCTTTATACATGACAATCTTGTGGGGGTCAGACCCGGGAAGGCTCTTTTTGGGCCTGGGACTATATAAACATAATTATCAACACGATTGAATTTGCTAAGTGATTTTTCCGATTTAAGTGGGGAATTATAAATGATATAACATTTTGGAATCTCAAGAACCAATTTCCAAAATTTGGTTCGAAGACTTAGTTGAGCCAACATGCTTTTGGGAGAACTTGGCTGGAGTCATATGTGATCGATCAACCCCATGAGTGGGGCTATCGATGGGGCTTGTAGATCTCGTCGACGGTCAACCAGCCAAGAGGCTGGTCGATGATCAACCAGCCTCTTGGCTGGTTGATGATCAACCCGCACCGGTCTACCGTTGACCGTGATGTTTAACTGTCACTGACCGGCCTATTCAACGATGGGCCAGTGGACTTGCTAGTCCCCTCATTTTCACTTTCATCGGATGAAAAGTTAAGATGGTTTTATATATGAATGGAGCAAAGACAACTAACAAAAAAAGCTAGGATGAAAGAAGAGTGGATGAAAAAGTTGCCTTGAGAGTTTGAGGGAAATAATGTTTTTGCAAGTGGAGAAGTGAGGGTAAAAGGGAGGTCCCCCGACTCCACCTCCTTATATAGGCGAAAATTTTGAATTTTTTGGGGGAAAATTTCTTCCCAAAATCAAACCCACACATTGGGTTCCATTTGCGCAATATTTACATTACCTCATGCCACTTGGACTGCTTGACCTATTTATATTATACCAAACGTCGATATGTGATGAGGCAATTTCAAAAATAAAAATCAAATCAAATCAACGTAGCAAAAGATGCTACCCCTTATCAATAAACATCGACAAGAGATGAGGGGCTAGTGATATTAGTTGACATCAGTAGACAGTAATTATCTACAATGGCCAACAAGGTGAAGATTACTCAATAAACACTCTATGTAGAGCGCCCTTACCATTGCGAGGCCCTCCACGTCCACATTAGGTTGTCGACCACTATGAGGCTCTCTACAACCATATTAGGTGCCTACCACTACAAGGTCCTCTACGCCCAAACTGAGTTATTGACCACTATGAGGCCAACACAACACTTGACCTTAAAAACATCTTTAAGTTGGATGGAAACCGTTCCACGACTAACACAAACACAACTAACCGCTTGGTAGGTAGAGGGCCTTCCACTCAAAATGGGACATGTGACATAATAACCGCCCAGTAGTTATATGGCTTCATATGCCTATAAATACTCATTAGGTAGGACATGTATGAATTACGGAAAAAATTGGATGTTTGAATACTATTTTTTCTTCCTATGTTCCTATATCACCCACTAATTTTTACGTGGAGGTACAATGTGGGAGAAAGCTCCAACCTCATTTTGCAGGTAACATTCGTTCATCGAAGTAGCAGAAACACCTTCCACCGTTAGGAGGACACATATGTTATTTTATAATCATCTCAGACTCTTTGTTCTTTTAGTAACTTCTTTTCCGAATTTAAGAATCAACCAATTTTGATGTCATTCTGGTCTTATTAGAGCGGTTTTGGGGGAAAAAAAACATACTATAAAACACAGTTGTATTAAAAAAAATAGAAATTATTTCATGCTAGGTTGTCAATTTGTGGTTTGGTAACATATTTGGATAACTTTAATTATCAATCTACATTATGGATCAAGTCATAATTGTGGAGTATATATAAACTACTCCAAAAGTCATGATTATTTCGATGATAGTCTATCATTTGCCCTTTCATTTACATGTAAAGCTCTTTTCATTTTGAGAAAAAATGGGTAAGATTCCTTCTTATGGGGTTTGATGTAAGCCTATGAGTCATCTTTCACTTCATCATTTATAAAAATTACCTCTACTTAATTCACTTTGTTTATTTTATGCCTTTTGGGTTTTGGCGAAAAGTGACACTCAATAATTGCTCTTTACTCGTAGATTCGTATAAATATTGTTGCATAGAACATAAACACGTGCTATGTAAGTAAAGAAAAGTACGTATATTACACACATACATACATGTGATGCGTGTTTGAATTTAGTAGTCTAAGAATATTATCTGTTACTATTAGGTGAATGTGTATTCGAGACATTTTTAAAGAAACTAGTAAGACAAACGTGCAATGCTCGTGCCATAATATAGTTGGCTCTATGATAGCGTAAATATAAAAAAAAAATTATTTGTCTTAAGCATTAGTTACATTAAACTTAAAACACTTGAAATGATGATATGTGACAAAAATAATATTAAGATATTTGATTAAAAGCTTATTTTTTAGACTTTGCGTTTGAAGGTATCTCTGATCTTTTTAAAAAAAGATAGAGCATAGACGATTAGGTATTGATACCCTATTAAAGAGATAATAAAGTTCAACCCAGTCCTCACTTTTCTACCTATTGAGGTGAGGCATTATGTCTCCTTCATCTTGTACTCATAGAATCTCCAATTATATGTATCAGTTACACCGGTATTTAATTTATTTACCAGGACCTAATGCAAGACGTATATAGTCAAGATTAATTAATTAATGATAACACAGTGCAGAATTTAGGACAAATAAATGGTCTCTATCAATATTAAAACCACAACACAACGAAAACTTTCATAATAGAGGCAAAAAGAATGACAAACGATCACATAACTTCATAAATTCCGTCGAATATCTTTTCAGCATGTTCTAATGATATCAGTATTAAAACCACAACACAACGAAAACTTCCATCATAGAGGCAAAAAGAATGACAAACGATCACTTAACTTCATAAATTCCGTCGAATATCTTTTCAGCATGTTCCTATGATACTGTACATTAAATATATTTTAAAAAAATAAAATAATCCACTTTATAGAAGATGTTTGTTTACCAGCACTGCATGATGTATGAGGATTCTTCTGAAAATCATTGAATTCCTTCAATATCCATTTTGAAGCCATAAATTTACCATTTTTAACCGTAAAAACTGAAGAAAAATGAAATTGAGAGAAATTGTTGTGAGTATGGGGGTTGAGGGTGTGGTAGAAAAGAAAAATTAACGATTATGATTTTACATTTAATAATTTAAGATAATATTTATATTTAAACTTAATTGACAATATATTTATTATTATCACATTTTAAGTTTTTTTAAAAAAATTTAAATCGATCCAAATGGATATTCATATCGTGAAATATCGAATCAAACGAAAAATTGTAGAAAAATAAAGTTCGATAAAGGATATTGGAATGAGTTTGTGATTGAAAAGAAATATAAACAATCACGACTTTACATTTCACAATTAGTGTAAAATTATTTTTGATATTTAAAATTTATCGATCATATATTTATCGTATTCGCACTTCAACATTTCAAACAAATTTTAAATCGCTTAAAACGAATATTTGTAACTTAAAATACTGAATTAAACGTAAAAAAAAAAATGGCTGGGCTAACGCGGCTCAACCAACTCGGCTAGGTTTCGGTGGCCGAACGACTTGTGAATAGTGAAAAAAAACCTCAATAAAAAAAATGGCTCGGCTAACATGGCTCAACCAACTCGGCTAGGCTTCGATGGCCAAATGGTTTGTGAATAGTGAAAAGAAAATTCACTCTTTTATTTATGAGATGAGATGAAGTGATAAAAGAAAAGTGTAGTAGAAGGAAAAGGAAAAGAAAATAATTCAGCACAACCTAATGTATGACTTAAGTGTGACTGTTGGAACTGTTGATGACATCTATTTTCTGTATTAATTAACAAAACAGAAGGCAAAAAGATTCTCAGCCCTTTTCAGTTGTGTAAAGCCTTTGCTTTAGGATTGAACAAGAATAATTACTATAAGGTTGAATTTAAGTTTTTTTTTTCTTTTAACAAGTTAATCAAATCTGGCATAAATTGTCATGTAGTGACAAGTCTTACGTCACATGAAGTTTTTCTCAACATGGTGCAACCCTTTTTTTATAGGTCTAATTAATGGTAACATATATTATTAAATAAGTCATTTTCTTTTCGATAATTTGGTTATCTCCATTTAACATAAAGTTGTTCAATACGATATTAGAGCATACAAAAGTCTCAGATATCTTAAATTCAAGTTCGATGCCGGTGCAGTCATTATGAAAATTCTTTTTATCAGAAAGTCAATGAAAAATAAATTTGGGCTTCATGGAGAGATGACATGGAAAAAATAAACTTTTTAATCAAACTTTGGTGGTATTGTACTCATAGTTTATACTGTGTAAATAATATCTACATATAAATATGAAAAAACTAAAAAGATGACCTAAGCTGAGAGAGAGTTAAAGCCTTTAACATATGTGGCATCTCAATCCAATTCATGGTTTCTCTACCTGATATTTGGACCACAAATCCATCAAAATTGACTTTTTATACAGTTTCCAATACCCAAAATGATATTAATTTGTAGAGAATGGGATTCCAATCCACATTGGACTTTAGCTTAAATAGAATACTTTTGGTTGCTTCATATAAAATATTGTAATGGATTTTGATCTCCAAATATGTGGAAAGGTCCACTCAATATTAAGTTGAGCTGTTGATCATATGCAATTCTTTAAGATTTGAAGGGCTACTTTTGGCCTTGTGTTTCCTTGCAACCCTTCAAAATTGCCCTTCCATGGAATAGAGGGACAGGTATTGATTCACACCACACATAGAGCCACTACAATTTTTATTCTTAAGATGGTTAAATAATGCACAAGCTTAACATTTTATACATAAAGTTTTGATAAGTGGAAAGAAAATCTTACGAGATATACAATGCAAGACACTTTTCTTGATGCTTTGATCTAGTGTTGCATCTTTTATGATTTCGATAAGTATGGCACCCTCACTTCAAGATTAGAGGACTTGTTTGAGCATTAAGTTTTATGCACTTCGCAAGTGACAATTGGAATCTAAATCGGAGAGAAATCGAAATTGACTAATGTTGCATTAGAGATAAAAGAAAGAATGGTTCATTCCTTAGCGGAAATATAGTAGTTTGTATTTCTCAACTCAAATATTTTTACTCAATTTCAAAAAAAGGGGGGAGGAGGGAATGAGGATTACAAGAATTATATTGGTTGCAACTTTCTCCATACCTTTGAAAAAGAACCAATTACAAATAATCAGTAAATTCATTGTCAATAAAATGTATGCATCATTGATACACGGATCTCTCCTTATACATGATATCTATTTTTTTTGTTCGGAACGACCTCCCAAATCTCAATTGTGCCTTGCCCTAGCTAATCATGCACATGTGAAACGAACCTTGTAAACTAGCTCGATTCACCCGTACCTACATCCAAAATATTGTAAAAACTTCTCAAGTTTAATGGTTTATCCACATTTGAGTACACAATTATGTTTCCTTAAAAAATATAAATCTCGTGGTTTATCCATGTGAAACATTTGATTGATTTTTTACCTAGTCCAAGCAGCACAATTATGCCCTTTAAAAGGGGTTTTATTCACCAACTATCCTAGACTTTCAATTGTTAATTCACCTTAATTTTTCAATAAAATTTCCTTGCCATACTTCAAGGTCAATGAATATGTGGAAACTTGGAGAAAGTCTTTTGCCTTTTCTCCTTGTGGAAGCACCAAATTGCACTGCTCATCTCTTTTATAATGTTTTCATTTTTTTAGGACAAAATTTCATACACGATTAGATTTTTGCTAATCTTAAGGTAGCCAGCTCCCATCTCAACTCTCCAAGTACATATTTGGTATGAGTATTCAGTATTGCACGAGACGTAAAAATATATTAACAATGTTTTAGCTTCTATTAATACTGTCCCATCCTGTACAATGAACCGTACTATAAGTTATTCCGCCGAGGCTACAACATCCCACTCTTCATCTGAATTAGTTGTTCCCAACGTCCCGTAGGAGGCATAGTTAAGGTCTCTAACTGCTTTGGATAGATTGAGAGTGTTGCTGCCATAAGGTGCAGAAACTGTAACTTGGTCGAAAGAGTACGTGTAGAACTATGCACAAAGGACGTCTCTTGTTTTGCACGGTTTGGATGCAATTGCAGCCCATCAGCTGGCATCTTCCCTTCCTCTCACTCTTGGTGATCCCCGGTGCTCCTGTAGAAAACCGTGTATTAATTCATTAGCTGAATCCTTCTCATTGTGGAAGAATCCATCAAGCTCTGAATTCCAATACCGTTCTACTTGACGGGATGAGTACATACAGAAGAATCCATCAAGCTTCGAATTCTAATACCATTCTACTTCAAAGGAAAAATATCTCATTGGTGACATGTAATGGAAATTCAAGAATCTCGAATTTGAAATGAGAGCATGAGGCTTAAAACTTCCTTGCATCATGAATAAAAACTAGAAAACTGATGCAATGAAATTAGTCAGAAGATTGATAAGTTATATAAAAATGGAGAGAACTACAAAACAAATTGAATGAAATGTCTTTAACTACAATTTATGAACAAATTTATGTTAAACAACAGTAATGATACATTCTTGGTGAATCGGAAAAGGATCCTTGACGTTGTTACGCTCAGTGTGAAATGAACCGGGCTTGGATCCAAGTTTCATGAACTTAATCCTGCTAACTAAAAGATTATTTTTCCCTCAATTTATCACAGCAAAAGACACTCGAGTGGATCGAGTTGGTGCCTAATCATAGGGTATACTTATCTTCGACCAGACGTCACTCACTAGCTCCAATCTGACTGCACCCCACCACCTCCTCTCTATTTCCTTATCTTTCTTTCTTTCCTCTGCTCTCTCTGATTGTTTAAACCTTTTTACCTTTAGACTAATAGACACTACAGATTCATACCAGAAAATCCTTCCCAGTGGCAGTGGCGTTAAAAGTTTCAAATCATCCCCCATGACAAAGAGTGTGTTTATTTATTACTTTGTGTTGACGACATGTTATTAATTAGACCTTACATGAAGGAGGTAAATAAGATTAAAATGGAATTGAGCAAATAATTTGATATAAAAGATCTAGGACATGCTAGGCTGATCCTTGGTATGGAGATTAACCAGGATAGAAATAATTCTTGCTTGTATGTGCAACAAACTCCTTACGTGCTTAAAATCTTGAAGAAATTTGGCATGATTGACGGTAAGCTTGATTCTGTACATCTTGGAAACCATTTTGTCTTATTTGGAAACCAATCGCTTGCAAATGAGGAAGAAAAAAATTTGTAAGTCATGTGTCGTATTCTAACGTGATATGATCTGTGATGTATCTCATGGTATGCACTAGACCTGACTTGGACTTATATTGTAAGAGTGTTAAGTAGGTACATGTCTAATCTTGGTCTAAAACATTAGGAAGCTTTAAAGTGATTGCTTAGATATTTGAAGAGTACTTTTGATGAATGGTTAATTTATAAGTCTAAGGGTGAAGGTGTGAAACTTAAAGGTTTCACGGATGTTGTCTATAATGGTGATAGGAACAATAGGAAGTTTACTTTTTCTTAGGTGTTTACACTATGTGGCTCTTGCATGAGTTGGAAATCCCAATTGCAACATATTGTTGTTTTATCTACTACTGAATCTGAATATATAGCAGCCACTGAAGTTAAAGAAGTTTTGTGATTTAGATGTCTACTTAATGAATTGGGTGCTTTAAGTGACTATACTGTATACTTTGATAGTCAATCTATTATTCATTTATGCAAGAATCATATAATTTAGGGAAAATTGAGGCCGTGGTCCCAAACCTTTCATTTTGTTGCAGATTACACCCAAACCTTTATATGTAGTTGCAGTGTCGGTCCCAAACCTTTAATTCCGTCCATGAAACCGCCAGTCAACGTTTCAACAGTAATTTTGACTCGAAAATATTGCAGCGCTGGTCCCAAACCTTTCATTTTGTTACAGATTACATCCAAACCTTTAATTTTTGCGGCCGAAGTCCCAAACATTTATATATAATTACAGCATTGGTCTATTTCACGCATTCCTCCATAAAATCATAAGTCAACGTTGAAACAGTAATTTTAACTCAAATGACATCTTAATTGATGGGTAAAATTGTCAAAACAAGTTATCCAAAAAAATGTTTGTTTTCTTCAAATCCTTCAATCTTTTCACAGCCATCACATTCTCATCATCGATAACCATCTGATCAGATAACAATTTGATCCGATTTGTTATAATAATTGAATCGATAAATTATTTTTATGGCATGTTATTTGTCACTAAAATAAATAAATGGAAAAATAAAAATAAACAAACTGCATTTGGTACTATAATTTGTATGTATTATTAAATAATTTTTAAATTGATTAAAAATTAAAAATAATATTAAAATAAGAAAATACTTTTTTAATAATATCTATGCCTAGGCTTTGTCTAAACATGCCGGTTTGGGATTAGCGTTGCAATTTTTTCATTTTTTATGGCATGTTATTTGTCACTAAAATAAATATATGAGAAAATAAAAAAATTTAGTACTAAATAAAATTTTTTAATATTATTTTTAATTTTTAATAAAAATGTATTTTTTTATTTTAATATTATTTTTAATTTTTAATCAATCTAAAAATTATTTAATAATACATACAAATTATAGTACCAAATGTAGTTTATTTATTTTATTTTCTCATTTATTTATTTTAGTGACAAATAACATGTCATAAAAATAATTTATCGATTCGATTATTATAACAAATCGGATCGAATTGTTATCTGATCAGATAGTTATCGATGATGAGAATGTGATGTCTGTGAAAAGATTGAAGGATTTGAAGAAAACAAACATTTTTTTTTTTGGATAACTTGTTTTGACAATTTTACATATCAATTAAAATGTTATTTGAGTTAAAATTACTGTTTGAACGTTGACTGACGATTTTATGGACGGAATGTGTGAAATGGACCAACGCTACAATTATATATAAAGGTTTGGGACTTCGACCGCAAAAATTAAAGGTTTTGGTGTAATCTACAACAAAATGAAAGGTTTGGGACAAGCGTTGCAATTTTTTCTAGTCAAAATTACTGTTGAAACGTTGATGGTTTTATGGACGGAATTAAAGGCTTGGGACCGACGCTGCAACTACATATAAAGGTTTGGGACTTCGACCGCAAAAATAAAAGGTTTGTGTGTAATCTGCAACAAAATGAAAGGTTTAGGACCACGGCCGCAATTTTCCCTATAATTTATGAATGGACTAAATATATAGATGTTAGACTGCATTTTATTAGAGATGAGATATATCAAGGTTTGATAAAATTTGAGAAAGTGCATTCTAACTACAACCCTGCAGACATGGGTACCAACGTGCTCCCCTTGGTAAAGTTTAGAAATTGTTCTACGCTTCTAAACATTGGTAAAGGTACATGATGTTCAATTTATTTTGAAATCATATTGTACAACCACTAATTTGTTTCTTCTTTTCTTTGCAGGTATATTTGACATCAAGGTGGAGGTTTGTTGGATATTTTAATACCGAACGAACTCAGGGCGATGATGAATATTCGAGTCGGAATTATTCATTAGACTTTTCGTAAGTCAATTAATGAAACACTTTACGTGTTGAGTCGAAAATCACACCTGGTAACCCAAGTTACAAAGAAAGACCAAGACCACAGCTCGACCCATTACTTAACCTATTATATGGTGTATTTAAATGGGGTCTTTCCCTTTGTGTTGAAATAACACACACGGCTGCTTCCTCTCGATGTTGGTTGTACCTCTTGATTTCATCTCTGGCTGCTTCTGTTCGTGACCTGTTTGGCCTCTGTATTTTGCCCTTCTGTGGGTTATCTTCTGCTGTCCCTTCTGTTTGTCCAACGACTTGGACCTTGGTTTTTTTTACCGTGTACGATTTTAGCCCTTGTTTCGGTCCCTTTTCTGTCGCCTTTTGTGCGTAGTTTTCTTGGCCGATTTTGGGTATTCTTGTGGTCCGTTTGAATTGGTTACTTTGGTTCAATTTGTGTGGTGGTGCTGTGTGATTTTCGGCTTTTGATCTGAACCTCAATCCATCCATGTTGGTGCCAAATCATTGGAGTATTGATAGGGGATTATTAGTTTCAATTTACTTAGATTAATTCTATTATTTACTTGATAGACTATTCACTTGGTGTTTGTTATTATCTATTAGGTTTATTTAACACTAGAATCTTCCCAAAATTGCGAATGAACTCCCATAATTTGTCCTTGGTGTAAGTGAAGTAAATTTTAAATTAGGAGGCCCATAAAACCGTCCATTCTATGTAGCTGTTCACTGAAGAAGTTGAACATGTATAAATAAAGAAGGGCATATGGAGTTAACACAGTTGGCCGGCTAAGAGCCATGATAAATAGATAACCATTATTGTTAATGCCAATTATTGGTGATGGGTTTCATATATTACTATTGCGTATTGAATTTAGTGACTGAAAATTCTATTACGCATATTACTGGTTTGGACCAATTAGAAAAACACGTGCTCACATTTGATATAAAGAAAACCAATATACAAATTAGAATGTGTAATACATGAGTTCTTATACTATTCTTAATAGTTTGTTAGTAGTTTTCCAACATAATGTTTGTGATTCCTTAAATATATTTGGTTTACGTTGTTAATATGAGTATCGATTAAGTATCTTGTTTTCAATTTTGAAGAATAAGCAGGTTCACTAGTTTCTTCAATATGAAGTTGAAGAATAAATAAAGGAGAAAGAAATTGGTACTTCTACATCCAATGAGGATTGCAGTGAATTGGTTAGTGTTGAAAATTTTGGTAATGCTATGGTAATTAATAATTTAATATAGTCATTTGTATATGTCATGTGTACGGATATACATTGATGGTTGATCAGTTCTAGTTAACTAAATTGAGAAGTATTTGATAATTATAGTGTTTTTAGAGAGAGAGAGAGAGAGAGAGAGAGTCAACACTTCCAGATCGCAGTCACAAATTGAGCTGTGGCGGTCAATAAGAAATCACGATGGTGGCGACTACAAGTGGCAACGACGAGAGAGGCAGCGGTGTGTCGATGGTCGACAGTGGAGTTTAGAGAGATTATGAGTTTTTTTAGAGAGATGAGAGTAGAAATAAGTGGGTTGGTGAAGAATATGATTGGGTGAAGTAAACTTGTTTTGAAAGAAAAATGTTAGCACCTGATTTTTGAAATGAATAGTTAAAAAATATGTATGGGTAATAATTTTTCTAAATATTAACTTTTTTGTTAAATCATGTCCAACGAGTTGGAGCCTCGGTACTCGTACGTACTTTTTGATAACATCTATAATTAATTTATATTATGGTGTAAATGCAATTTTATTACACTTTTTTTTTGGTTATTCGCTAACTCGAAATACAAATCATGTCCATCATGTTGACTAACTAGCCGCCCACGCACCAACCCACCGTCCAATTTGCTCTATCCTCTAGTGGAGATGCAATGTGTTGCCTACAATTGCCACAGTTGATAAGAGGTCACGTGTCCGTGAAAGATGTATAAAAAGTGTTCTTTTTTTCTTGAAAAAAATGAAATTGTTAGTACTGAAATTTTGTTTTTACTAATGGAGACTAAGATTAAGGACGTGTTCATTATTGTTGACTTTTATTAGACGAGTGGAATTCAATAACGATTATATTTTCAATTTTAATTGGATTTTAATCTTTACCAAACGAACACTAAATATTACATCTAAAAGTTACTTGGATCATTCACTTCACCAACTATGAGTGTGTGTTTTCAAGAGTACACTATAGGCTAGTAAATCAATCTAATATTAATGAATAACGCTTTCTTGGGGCATGTTTGGTACGGCTCAAAATCCAATTAAAATTGAAAATATAGTCGTTATTAGGTCTCACTCATCTAATAAAAGTCAACAATAAAGACTAATTTTTCAATTTTAATATCTATCAAACACCCTCTTGATAACCAGCTTGGATTATAAATGCATTGCTAGTAGTGAATGATTGGTGGGAAAATTGTTTGTATTTTTAATCGATAAATGATTATCTGTCATGTGACATTCTATCAAACAACATGATAATTTTTTTTTACAACGTAACATAATTGAATATTAGCATACAAATTAAACAATTAAATGAAAAGCATCAAAATGAAAATTATAATCAAGAACTCAAGTCATTCTAAGTTATATTTTCAATGAGCGTTCTCCATGCCCATGAATTAAGCTCCTGTTTAATGACCATTATTTTGAAAAAATAAAATTTTGAATAATGACTTATTAAAGAACGTATAATTAACAAAAAATTTTTTTTTAAATTTACGTATAAAATATTTTATTGTATAAATGCGTAATTAAAATTGAGTAAGAGAATACTTGCTAACCCTCAATCATGTTGTGGACATGAACAACTTTGTGTCGACCACAAACTCATATTCCTACTAAACAGAACCCACTGTCCCCCATTAATTTGTAATATCTAACCATTACCAACGAAATGAAATAAATGAATTTAGCAAAAAAGAAATTACTCAAAATAACAATTTTTTTATTTAAATATAACTGAATAAACAAATTTTACCCCCCCAAATATTTTCCTAAAGAATTACATAAAATCACGTAATGAAGCTAAATTAAATACAATAAATTTAATTAAAATCCATCCTCAAATAAGGTTAAACGAGGTTTCTTGGAAGGCAATGGGCTTTCCACTTCTTGATCAAGAAGAAATTGACTTTTCTTCTCACAGTCAACGGTCAACGCCAATTGGAACTCTGGCGTTGCAGGCAGATTCAGATCGAAGTCCTTTGGAGCGTGGCTAGTGCTGTGGCTGGCCACACCGCCGTCGGAAGAGGTGACGCCGCTTTTAGAGCTCCCGCCGCCTCCACCGATGGTGCCTTCGTAGTGGCGCCGCTTGTGACCGCCCAAAGCCTGGCCTGTAGGGAACGACTTGTGGCAGACGGAGCACTCGTGAAGTCTGCCTGTTGGGTTGAGAGCGGATACATTAGAAGCTGTGCTTGCGGCGTTGGCAGATGTCGATGTGGAAGGATTGCCATCGTCTGAAGCGGTGGCGGTGGAGTTCTTGCGGTGGCTTGCTTTATGTCCGCCGAGGGCTTGGTACGAGGGAAAAGCCTTGTTACACACGCTGCAGTTGTATGACTGGTTCTGCGTCGTCGGTGGCGGTGGCGAATTTTCTGTTTGTTTCTTGGTAAAATCGGTTGTTGTCTTAGTGGGACTTGTTGTATTAACGGAGGGACTGGTGGTGGCGCCACCTCCGTCTCCACCGCTGCGAGCTAACATGACGAGACAGAGGGCTAAATATTCTTCATCCGTCGGTGGGTTTTCACTGCGTGCACGCTTTGAGCGCTTTCTTTTCGTCCAGGAATCAAGATTCCGGTCAACATCTTCATACCGGAGTCCCGGTGCGGTCGAATTCAGAGCTTCAAGTGCCATAATCAGTATCTATTTCTCCACCGGAAAATCAAGAAACTGTGCTTTTGTGTGAGTGAAAACGAATATATAGAGAGAGATAGCTTAAGAGTAATGTGTCGTAGAAGACTGAGTGAGTGAAGAAAGGTTTGGGAAGTTTATATATATAGTGGGGTTTAGGGGAGTTGGAAGTTGCGTGGGGAATGGCGGTGGGGGAGTTGTACAGTACAGGTAAGAGAATATGTAATTAATTAATTAACAAATAACAACTCCTCAATTAATTAAAAAATAATTAAGGATAAAGATTATAGATAGTAGTAGTGTAGAGGCGGTGGGGGTGGAGAGAGTGTGGTCAATAAGAGTGGGTTTGTCATTTGTGTGTGTGATAACTCGCCTAATCTTCAATGACTTTACCAAGTCAGAACCAAAATAACGCATATTCTTTTTTATGGGAGTGGTTTTCGACTTCTTTATTGGGTTAATATCACAAATGCTCATTGAACTTACCTAAAAATTATAAAACGATAACTGAAGTTTAAAATTTACAGAAACGATCACTGTAGTTTCAAGCGCTTTCACAAACGTTCACTTAACTCACTATTAGGACTGTTATGATGTTAATTCAAACACAAAGGATCAAAACACATGGACATAGAAGTTTGAGGACCTCAAGTGCAAATTCAATTCCCATCCCAAAACGGCCGAAAATACACAATCCGGCGACACCCACGTTAAAAGAAATATACTGGTCGATTATCCTCTTCTAGGCGACCCTATCCATAGCCTCCAATCAACAAATAATCAACTCCATCAAAATAAGAAAGCTCTGTTCGGGACGTCGGTGGTGGGACCCATGATCGCAGACTACCACCTCAGGCAACTACTCTTCCGGCGCATCCATTGAGCGCATGGATCTTCCCCAATTTGGTCTGGAACAGGCGATTAACGGTGGGGCAACTCGAACGCATCGCGAGCCACTCGATCCCCTTTCAATTGATGCTTCTCCACAGCTCCAATCAACAAATTGGCCAACCAGAATGAAATTCATGATAAAACGGCCTTGGGGGTAAGGATTCAATTGCTACATTTCATCAGTTAAAAGAAACAATTTTGGATTTGGCTTCAAGAACGATCCGCCCGCGTGAATCTGAATTTCATCCATCAATTGGAGGCTCATATGTGTTTCAAAATACACATCAATATGGGGGAATTGAAATTTAGGCTAAAAAATTTTGGGTACTCAATCAATTGTAGAAATTACAGCCTTCGTTTGCCAAATTTTGGGTCAAATTTCTGCCAATTTGAGCAGAATTTCAGCCAAATTTGCACTTGAGGTCCTCAAGTTTCTATGTCCACGTGTTTTGATCCATTAAGTTTGAATTAACGTCATAACAGTCATAATAGTAAGTTCAGTGACCGTTTATTAAAGCGCATGAAACTTCAGTGGCCGTTTCTGCAAGTTTTCAACTTCAGTGACCGTTTTATAATTTTTAGGTAAGTTCAGTGACCGTTTGTGAAATTAACCCCTTCTTTATTTAATTTTGGGAAAATTTTAAATAATAATTAAATTATCATGCAAGATTATACATTTTAAAGATGATTTGATATTAAATTTAATATTGTTTTTTGGAAATTATAATATCATTTATAATAAATTATAGTGGTTTATGTTAGATGGATAAATTTAATTACCTATTAAATGTGAACTAAATATTTTCTAGAGGTTTCTAGGGCTTTTTTTTTTTTAATTAATTGAATAGTGACATGCAATGAATTTACACAAAATATTTGGGGCAAAAGGGAACTTCAATTGGTACATTGACTAGTAGTTTAACTCTTTTAAAAAGGATTCAATTGTATCGTAGACATCCAAGAAAATTCAAAAAGGAAAGTTTGCAGGCGGTGCCGTGCTTTAAAATATAGCATTTGTTTATATACCAGAATTATCTACAAATTCATACTTATCGTATAGAAATAAGCGGCCAGTCAAATCAAGAAATGTCCACTAGGTAAGGGTGTAGGGTTATTTGAGTTCTCTACAAGTCATTCAAATCCATTATAATTAGCTTTTTGAGAGAAAAAAAAAAGTATTTTGTAATAGAGCATCTGTTTGGTCCGAATTAAAATTTGATTTTAATCCAAATTAAAGTCAAACAATCAATATTAACCATATTTTTCATGGGTCCCACAACTTTTAAACAACACATTTCAAAAACTTTTATCGAAATCTACTAAAAATCTAATTTTAATTCCTATCAAACACCCTCAGAATTTTTTTTGAAGAATGCGTGGACAAAAAAAAAGGAAAGAGAAATGTATTTTGAAATTAATGTTTAAAAATCTGATATGAAATATTTATATTCGAAATTCAAATGATCTATTCGGAATTCATACAATAGTAAAAAGTTCAAATTAAAAAAAAATATATAGAATTTTACGTAAAAACAAGTCATTTCATAGTAACTCAACCCCTATTTGACACCCATTTTGAAGAAAAAGTAAATTATGGAATATTGATTGATGGAAAAATGTGTGGCTGAAAAGTAATGAGAATTTTTAGGTTTATGTGTAGTATTATTTTATTGATAGAGTGTGTTTGAAACGAAGAAAGAGAAAAATAATGAGAATGAAAAGAAAATATGTGTTAAACGGGGGTTCAGATATTATTTTAGATTTCAAACTTTGAACCAAATTAATATCTTATTTCAACGATTTTTAGATACGTGGGTTTTGACCAATTCAGGACTAACTTGAAACTTTTCGATTCTTGTCAGTCGATACTTTTATCTTCTGTGGATGAGATTTTGGGTTGGATGGGGGCGGTGGTGTGTGGAAGAGTTGAAATGAGGTGTCTGATGGATGGTGTGTACACTACACTTATTTTACATTGAGAGCTTTTTGAATTATAAGTTACTTTGGAATATCCTTTTCTGTTGGCTATCTAGAAAGACACCTAAGTTTCGTGAGAACACGTCTCAGCTAGCCACGTGTGCTAATCATTGGTCACGATTCTCATTCTAGAACATTACACCCAACCCACAAATGCTAAATAAAGGAGAGAAAAACAAGTGCTAACATCAGTTAAATTACTACAGAACCCCTCAACTATGGGGTGTCTAAGCATACTCTTCTTGATATGCAAAACCATTTTTGGCTCTAGAAAGTGAGAAAATTAGGGTCAGGTATTCTGACATTTCAAGTTATGTGGTTAAGGGAATTTAACCTTAAGAGTAAAGTTGACTTCTGTATATATTTAAATATTTAAATTTTGGTTCCTATATAGTCGAAGTTGTCAATATAGTTATTAAAATATCGTGAAAGAGAAATGTTAAGGGGAATGTCAATTTTGCTCTTAAACTTTGTGTCGTGCAAAGATACCCAACGATTTTAATGAACATCAACAATTTCGATCGCTTAGAGAAATTTACACATTTGAATAGTGTTGGTGTTCGACCTAACATTTGTTAGAAAAAAGAATCGTCTGACCCAGGACAACACAATGTAAAGTTGAACTACGCTAGAAAAAGTTTAAGCTCGAACATTAGCCATCGTAATTTAAGAGAGATCATCATTAATAAATCCCTACTACACTGCCCCACCTCACCACCAACTACTCTCAGTAGGACTCGTGGCGGTCATGAAGTCATCAACTAGTTTACAACCAATTATAAGCAAGCAATGATTATCCATCGATGTCATCATTATCTGACGTCACAACTGAGGCATAGGTGTAATAGTGATCTACTAAGCCGATCTCATTAACCAATCAAGAAATCAAAATTTCAAGCGTTGGCACGCATTCTAGATCGGTACTGCAGCAGAAAATACCCTGAGCGGGCAAGTGAGATGAATTTATATCCTATAAATCGGGCCAAATGATCCTCTCCGGAGGCATAACTAAGAAGATTTAGCCACGAACACTTTCAAATGCTTCTTTCATAAAATTACATTGTAAACTTTGATCCGATTCCAACAATGTTCAATAAATTTTTCCTTTAACTTGATCTAATATTGTCACGTCATTTTTAGTCATCAACAAATAGGTTGGAATCTAGATCTTCAATTTTAAAAGTTGAAGGTTCATAACCAAAAGTTAAATAAAGCTTAGTCTTAATTTTCGCTTAAAACGTTTACTTATAACTAATTAAGTAGGCTTTAAATAAATAATTTCTTAAATAAGTAAAAATTGAAAACAAGAAAGTTATTTTTTTTGCACATATACGTAATATATGAATTACTCTTTTTGTTTGGACAAAAAAAGTAGTAAATAGATTTTATCAGCTTAAAAAAGTCAACTTTGAACGCGGCTCTGGAGTGGCGTGGAGACTGGGAGAAAGAATGGGGCTGGGGCAAACAGTAACTTCACCGGCAGGCAAATAAATCGTGTGGTTCTGGCACACGGCACGCAAAACGCGGTTCTACTTTATAAACACGACACGTGAATTCTTGATTCTTTAAAGATATAATAATGCTGAGTGCTGACACGACACGTGTACGCTTCCCCTAAGTGAGTGAGCGAGAAGCGAAGCTCACCGTCTGAAATAAAATTGCATAGTGTACGCAGAAAAAGGACAGCTGGACATTAATCCTCCTTGTTGAGCGGCCTTGCCAGGTGGCAAATTCTCTGACTTTGTGGGTAAGGAAAGATCGAAATTGTTCACTAACTTTAGTGAGCAAACTTCTCACTATTATTGATGTGAAAAATTATTAATTTTAATAATTCATTTAACTTAATTTATAATTTTTTAATCCTATTTTTTATTAATTTCTATTAAAATTTTCTAAAAATCTAATTTTTATTTAAACCGAACATAGGCTTAAAAATCGATTAAAAGATGCTACAATTACAGAAAAATCAATTCTGTAAAAATCACATAATAGACACATTGGGGTGGACCCATTTTTTATAACAATATTTTATTCACATGGGGCCTACTCTCATGTGAGTATTCTTTCAAAATGACAGAAAAACAGTTCTGTATAAGTGGAGTTCTCCAAATCAATTATATTGTTTAGTCTTATCCAAACATGAATTGTTGCACACATAGTATACAAGCAAAATGATCTTAGCTGCCTAACACTTAGCTAAGAATCGATGCTTAAATTTTAGAATCGACATATTTAATGTGTGCAATTATGTCAATTACGATCATGTTTGTTTAACAAACTTTATGATAAATTCACGCTATATCTAATATTGAATAACGTTGTCCAAAAATTTTACGTTATTAAAGAGTAACATTATTTTTTAAATTATATAATACATGAATAATTTTATAAATAGATATTACGATAATAAATTTGAGCAATATTTGAAAGATGGGCATCAAGCGCGTCTATTAAAACGTCTCTATTACACAAGCGAAAACAATGTGCCCCAATCGAAAAGCATCGTTATAAAAGAATAAACGGGATTAGTTTTTTTAAAATTTATGATTAGGATCCTTATTTGTAATGGCAAAGTAAGGCATCAAGTGAGTAAAGAACAAGGGTACAAGTAATTTGAATCTAGACAACCCCCCAGCGTTGGGAATAAGATTCGACAAATGGATTGTTTTCACGTTGTCCTAAATGACACGTGTCAACACCGAAAATCAGTTGCCACATACTGTTGTTATTGTTTACTAGTAAAGTTAGGTAAAATGTGCTAACAAAATAAAATAAAATATGGATTATTTGGCAAATTATAGACCGTTTAATGAAGATTACTTCTAATGACATCCAAGTTCAATGAAACTAAAGGCGGCCAATTGCTTAAGCATTAAAATTAAATTGTCACTAAAATTAGGACAAGTTTGGTAGTATCCAAAAACTAAATTGTGGGATTTTTATTTTATTTTGAATTGAACTGTTCGATCTCTTCGAAAAACTATTTGAGCTCAACATTGGGCCCGATCGACCAGAATGGATAGCCCTCTAGCTATCACTTTTTTTTTGTTTTACTAAATACAATTTTTAAAGTTGTCTTGTCGTGTTCAACCTTTTTAAAACTCGCAACTCATATAATTTTAAATTATGCCTCTTACGTTTAGTTGAGTCAGGACCTTTAAACCATGTTTGTGAGGTGTTTATAAACAGTTTAATAATATAGATAACAATGAAGGAAATGCACGTGTACAGAAAAAATTTCACAGAATCCCATCAGATGTGCCACATGGATGTGGGTCCCATTGTCAATAAAATATTCCAAAAAATGCGGGTCCCACCTGTGTTGTGTGTGGTCTGTAAATTTGATAGGAAAAATTTTTCTGCACACCAAGAATGGTCCTAAAAATGAATGATGCATAACTGTGTACTAATTGATTTCTCGAGATGACTATGTAAAAAATATTTTGAATATTTATAATCATTTTGTCACGTTGATTCTTAATGGAGCAAACGTGCCGTGTCACTTTTATCGTATGCCTTTGACACGATCTATATTCAATGGATTCATGTCACTTTTATTGTATGCCTATGACACTTCCAATGGATAACCATAAAGAATAACAATAGTACGAAATATTTATATATAAAACATAAAAGTACTATGTCGTGTGGAAAATTCAAAATCTTGGCTTAGTCCCAATTGGTACACTTACCCGTAGAGTTGAACAGCATATGCCTTTCCTTACATAACCAACTTCATCTTGAATTCAATTAATTTAATTTCTTTCTACCTGGTTTCTCACCGGAAAAAGTAATACCAAACTTTTCTCCCCTTAAAAAAGTCAATTTTTTTATATTTTGCGCAAGTTTGATTCTCATTAATTGGAGAAAAAATGAGTTTTGAATAGTATTTTTAGGAGAATGAATGATTAAAAAGTAGAAAAAAGTTTCTGGTATACGTATAGAATATTTTATTATGTGAATGTGCGATTAAAAATGATCATATAGCAAATCATAAAATAAGTTAATTGGCGTCAAACATCCACTTTTATCACATCGGTTCATTAGTATATTATTATATTTTTAGCTATTTGAAAGAATGGTTGATTAGGTACAAAACTGTATTTATATTTTCAACTGTCACCAGTCTCAACTTTGGAGCATTTAAATCACATGTTTTTAGACTATCATGAGATAAACCTAAACAAAAGTGTAAACGTGACGGGTACGTTTTTTCTTCTAACGTCGCCTTTAACCTTCTCATCCTTTTTATATTGAATAAAGCGTTTTTCAAATTATCCATTAGAAATTAAGGATTTGACTTGAAAGCGTAGAGACTGTTAAAAATAGAGCCGTATAGATTTTGTTCCAAACAAAGAACGTGGAGAAAAAGAAATTGGAAGCGGTCTTCAACTTTGACATTTACCAATTGTAAGAGAATAGACTCTAATCCAACCAATTTCCGGGCTCAATCTCTTCCAATCGACCACCACAATCAACAACCTAATCCCAAACCAAAACACCCAACCGGCTGTTCACGGGTTTGCCAACAAAGGACAAGGTGTGGAATATAGTACTTTCAAGGTTCAACCACAAAGGCTCGAGAAGGAGGAGGAGACTAGGCACAATCAAGCACAAAGCAAGATCGGGAAGCACAAAGCCAAAAAAGGGGACGCTGCCTTTCTCTCCACGAACCAGCTGCTCAAGTTTCACACACACATCAAACAGTAACGGGGCAGCATATATAAAGGTAAGGGTGTGGGCTTTTAGGTTAAGGAATAGTAGAGGTCCAACAAGTAATATATAAGGGGGCAGAAATGATCTAATGAGCACCGGTGCTCATCTTATCATAAGCACCAATGAGTTGGCACATTAATTCATTGGTGGATAAAGATTTTGTGAGTTCCAATTCACCAATGAATTAATGTGCCAACTCATTGATGCTTAGGATAAGATGAGCACCGGTGCTCATTAGATCATTTCTGTATAAGGGGGTACTTACAAAAATACCCTTAAAATTAGGGGTGTTTTGAAAAATCATGTGAAAGATTTTTAGGAAGTAAAAAATACTTTGTAAAATGAAAAAGTGACACAATGTCACTTTTTTATAAAAATTGTCACTTTTTTACTAGTGTTTTGAAAAATCATGTGAAAGATTTTTAGGAAATAAAAAATACTGTGTAAAATGAAAAAGTGACACAATGTGACAAAATTCAAAAAAAGTGACACACTCTAAAAGTGATACACATTCAAAAAAGTGACAAATACTTTAAAAAAATGACAAAACACCAATCAAACCCTATATTTGTTATTCAAAAAAGTGATAAAAAATTTTAAAAAGTAACAAACAATAAAAAGTGAAAAGAAATTCAGAAAAAGTGAAACATATAAAAAAGTCACAAACACACAAAAAAGTGATAAAATTGACACTTTTTTTAAAAAAAGTGACATAATGCCACTTTTAAAAGTTTAGTGTCATTTTACAATCTCACTTTTATTAAAAAGTGATGTTTGTTACTAAAAAAATGATTGAAATTTCAAGAAGGTGACTGAAAAAAGTGACAAAAAAAAAAGTGATAAAACAATAATCAAAACTTTGGAATCAATTCAAGAAAGTGACATAAATTTTTTAAAATGATAAAACTCAGAAAAGTGACCACACTAAAAAAAGTGACAAAACCCCGATCACTTTTTTGGGTGAATTGTATCACTTTTTAATATCATTTTTTAATTAAAAAAAATGACATAATATCCACTTTCATTCAAAAGTGAAGTGAAATACAATGCCACTTTTATCACAAAATAATATTTGTCAACTAACAAAGTGATAGAAATTTAAAAAAAAAAAAAGTAACAAACAATAAAAAAAGGTGATAAAAAAATTAAAACGCTAAAAAAGTGACATGAATTAAAAAAAAAGTGACAAATGTTCAGAAAAGTGACAAAAAGTTAAAAAAAAAACTACAAACATTCGAAAAAGTGACAAAACACCAATCGAAAACATGAACATCCAACTCTTCAATGTGGTCTATACAGTTTTTAAGCTTCTCGCATGTGTTCCCTGTCTTAGTTTGGATTGTCCTTTGTTCCCATTCCTTAAACTTTGCAGATGTTAACTATTCCAAAAGTTCGTCGATCTCAAATTCCTTGACGTCAACTTCAAATCAAATCATAGCAACGCATGTCGTTGCCCTCCATTTAGCAAACCGGTCTCTAGAATACGACTATTGAATTAATTAACAGAGACATATGGATACCAGCTCCCACTACATAATTCATGCTAACGTTCTCAACATTATGCAGCCACGATCCATAAAATTTCAAATTTTGTATTTCACACACTGAAACGAAAATTACACAAGTAGGCTAATTTCAGCAACAGTTTATGTGAATAAAAAGCGTAAAAATGCCACGAGTTTCTTTTACTTTTTCATAGGGGAAGAAAACATGAGATACAAGCTTAGATACGAGACTTGGGGATTAAAATAATATCGAACCAAGACTCCAACTCTTCACTTCCTATCTTAAAAACATGAGATACAAGTTTAGATACGAGACTTGGGGATTAAAATACTATCGAACCAAGACTCCAACTCTTCACTTCCTGTCTTCTTTAGAAATCCAATTAGAGATTATCCTAACGCAGTAGATATCAATGAGCCACTTTCTTCAAGTGCTGTAAGGTCTTTTGTTTGATCCACTGACGGTCATATGGGAAGGTAAGCCTGAATTTAGTGATCATAGCTGCAGAAATGAAATCATTTATTGTTACAATTGTAGCAATTGCCTGGAAATAATGTGTGCACGAAGTGGTGAATGTTGGAAGGTGCAGCTCGATTTAATCTAATACATAAAGACCTACAAAATTACAATTAGTATGATATGATTCCTGCTCTGAACTTACAGAAGCAAAAAATTTACATGTAAGCCAAAAAGTTTACTGAATCATGGGTTCAATTATTAAAATGTCAAAAGAGTTTTCATGGTCTATTTATCAGAAAATACATGATCTATTTATCAGAAAATGTTCAAAAATTCAATTAATTCATACATTTTTCATGGTCAAACATAGACCGAGTTGCAAACATGAAAAGCAGATAACCCATGCCTCTACATCTTCACCTCCAGAGCCATTTCCCTTTTTGGCCTTTGTCCGATGAAAAAATCAAAACAAATTAATAAAGCTAATAATGATAAAAGCAATCAGCAAATTTGCAAAACCCAGTCTTCACAAAAAGGAGCAAAAAATAAAACGTACACACGAGAGCGGAAACTGAATAAATTAATGTTACTTTGGATTTATAAGATTTCTTCTTCTTTGAAGATGGTTCTTCATCAATATTTCTTTTCATTTCATCTTCGACCCACTTTCTCCTGCCATTGTAGAAATAAGAGTCAGAGTTAGATATCGAAGTCGTCGTCGGAGTGAATAAGTGGGAATCAGACTCCGATTTCTTGATCAGAACATGTTAGGGTTTCGACTATTTGGGATTTTTAGTATTGATGTTTAAAATCTCCACGAAATGAGAAAGAGAAGACTGAAAATGAACGGAGATGGAGAAATACGGAGACGAAATTGACAAAAAATGATTGAAATCGGCTTCTGAATGTGGGGAGCGTTTCTAAGGATGAGAGTGGCTTCTATTGGGTTAGTTCAAGGGGTTAGAGTTTTAGTTAATAATTAGGACGTAAAGATTACTGCATTAAAATGTTTAATTAGTTTAAAAGGTATAAATCAAAATACTTATTTTTGTAGGATATACAGCCTAATTTCCTCATATATAAGTGGGCAATCAATCGAAAAGCCTTCCAAGGTAATGGATCAGGTCATGAGCAGTACTAATAAATTAGGTTACTTCAAATGGCTCAAAAAAATGTTGTGGATCAGTCTGAACAATTGTGGTGTCGATATTTCACTTCACTTATCGGCCAAAGCCTATGAAGTATAATCCAAACAAAAAATGGTTTAACATCATCACCCAAAATTTATTGGGCATCAAAACCCAACAACTAGGAAACCACTGTGAAAAGTAATTAATTTTAAAAAATGTGACATATGACCTATAATTAGGTATATGTGACTATTAATTACATAATTGTAGCTTTATTATATTTAATTAATAAATATTTTTAATTAATTAACTGATTTTTGCACAATCAAACTTAAAAACCTGATTTTTGAATTGTGAATAGTTAATTCCTTACTTTTGAGTTCTTCCCATCTATATATACATATAGTCCACGTTTAGGATTTTAACATTCTTGTCATTACATCCTTGCTAGCACAAGACATAGTCAAAATCCTAAACTTAATTCTCTCTAAGTTCAACTGACGATCGTGTACTGATTGTGTTTCATTTTAATTCCCGCTTTTGGAATTTTGTTAGAGGCTGTACCTCTGGACAACTATAGTATGCCCAACTTACCTCTCATGAAAGATTCTATTTAACACAAAGATGATCCATTTTTTTAGTATTGAAACTTTTTTAATTTCAAAGGTGCATGTTTAAGTACATACATAGCAGTAGATTGCTTCTACACAAGTTTGGATCTAGCAGGGTTGCTTTTAATATGTAATTGTATCGTATTTGAACTGTTCGTATATAACATTATATATTGTGAACATACAAAGCAAATTCAAGTTCTTCAATTATTTTAGCTCCAAGTGTTAATTTCAACTTGCAGAGCCAGCCCTGGCAACTTTGAGGCCTCAGACGACTAATTTTTATGTTGCCATGTTGGAATCCTTCTTGAAAGAGTAATATTATTTGCCTAAATGGTTGATTTGTGACTCATATTTTGAAACCCGAGTGTAATATTGAGTGAGGAGCAGTGCATACAGTTTTGCTTATAAAGAAGAATATTCATATTTCAATTTCATGTCAAAAGTATGAAATCATGGGAAAAGAGGAAAATGGATAGGTTTTTTCCTTTCTGGGATGGCCTTTACCGGAGACTGCAAGATTTTTTGGCTGAAAGCAGACAAGAGAAAATGAGTTTAGGTTGTTGAAGTCTAAGGAGAGAGACGTGAGAGAATATGTTGGTCTTGCATACGTGCAAAAATTGTACCATGTTTCGAGAGGAAAAGAAAGCATACAAAATTGTAACCACCCGACTAATATACGGCAATGACGGTCTCTTCCTTCTTGGAATCCTCCGATAAATGTGACTGGATTTTTCTTATGAGGCCCCCAAAAATTGAGGCCCTAGGCCATGACCTAGTTGGCCTTGGGCCAGGCTGGCCTTGCAATTTGGTATCAAAGCATTGCTCATGGATTTAATGAAATGGGTACTTACAAAAATACCCTTAAAATTAGGGGTGTTTTGAAAAATCATATGAAAGGTCTCTAGGAAGTAAAAAATATTGTGTAAAATAAAAAAGTGACACAATGTCACTATATAAATTTTTAAAAAGTAACAAACAATAAAAAGTGAAAAAAAATTTAGAAAAGTGGCAAAAAAAAGTGACAAACGCTCAAAAAAGTTACAAACACACAAAAAAATGATAAAATTATCACTTTTTTTTTTAAAAAAAGTGACACAATGTCACTTTAAAAATTTAGTGTCATTTTTTACAATCTCACTTTTATTAAAAAGTGATGTTTGTTACTAAAAAGTGATTGAAATTTCAAGAAAACGACTGAAAAAAGTGACAAACACTAAAAAAAGTGACGAATTTGAAAAAATAACACATTAAAAAAGTTGCACACATTCAAAAAAAAGTGACAATTCTTATTGTGACATTGTGCATCATATTTCGCCTTGGATTTTGTCAGAAAAATATCAAAAGTTAGGATTGCTTTATCTTTCTGTTTGTGATAAGGTTCCAGCTGCAGTTGATGAACAATATCAGAACTAGGAAACAAATCTATCAAATGTTGAACCCCCAATCTCTGTACCCACAATATGATCCACAGCAAAATCATTATAGGAAAGAATCATAACTTAAAAAAAGTAACAAACACTCAAAAAAATAATAAAAATTCAAAAAAGAGACGACAAACACTTAAAAATCAAAATCAAAAATAAAAATAAAAAAAGTGATAAAACATAAATTAAAACATTGAAATCAGTTCGAAGTGTGAGATTAAAAAAAGTAACACAACCACCATCCATCCCCTTCTCCGTTCACCACCAAGCATCTTTAAATTAATCCATCAAAAAAACACCAATCAAAACGCCAAGCATTCAAACAACTCACTGCTATTGCTCAACCATCCCGACAACGAGAATTATTTGGAGTTTTGATTGTTGAACATTACAAAGTCTATCATTTATCAAGTCTTTACCAAATCCCACCACAGAGGTCTGGCCACTAGGAGCTAGACTTTATAACATAAATCCCCAGGAAGTAAGTTTTTGCCCGTCACTCCCACCAATAATCTTATCCCTATCTTCCACGAGTAAATATGATTCCTCCAATTTATGTTGGCCAACAAGCTGGGACACTATGTTCAGCAGATTAAAAATCCAATATTTGTAAGTTCAAAATCAAGAATAATTTCATCAAATGATGATATGGAACACAGACACATCAATTCAAATTAATTTAAAGCTATATTCAAATCCAAATACTAATAACAGTTTAATTCCATCCAAATTCATATCACTAAGATAGTTAGTTTAAAAACAAAGAAATACATCCGCTTCAATTACACAAAATTTACCCAAGTAAATTTATTTCTCCCAAGCAATTCATTGTTCAATCTTCGATATCATAGACCCTGAAATATAAAAAAATAAAGCAAATTCCTAAAAAATATAACTCCATAAAAATGCCCAAGACATTCGAAATCTGTGGTTGAGAGTTGAAGAGGAGACGATGGAGATGGATTGGGGATTTGAGTCGGATGAGGTTTCTCGAAGAGGAAATCACCGTTCTTGAGGAGTTGGGGAAGGTTTCGGGTCTTGGGACTTTTCTCTTCGGAGATTCACCTATCTGATTTGGGATTTCTATTTTGGGTGTGTTTCGGTTTTGATGTTTTGGAAGTAATCAATACGGTAATAATAGTTTCAATTAGTTTTAGAGTATTAATCTAATATTTAAATTTTTTGAGGTAGTTGGCCTAATTTCCCCTTAAGGAAATCCATAAAATTTAGGTATTCTCAATTATTCGTGGAGTTATAAGGATTCATTAATAAGGGATTTCAAAAGTATTAGATGAATTTTAAGCTCTAAAATACACCTAACAAACTCTTTTAAAAATTTCAGCATTTTTAATGAAAATTTTATGGAAATCTATTCAAATTCATGAAATTCATTAAAATTTATAATTTTTTAGAAATCTCGACCGTTCACCCAATCCACCAATTTCTTATGCTACTCTTTCTGATTGGATATTGGAGTTTACTTGACTAACCCATTTTCGAACTTCTTCGGAATGAGGCCCATATCTAATTAAGCCCAAATGAAGTATAGCCCATAAGTAAAGCCCACGTAAAGTGGCCCAGAAGAATGCGGATCCAAACTACAGTTTGCAGGTCACTCAAAAAAGAGAAAATTACCATAAACAAGGTGTTTAGTTTTGACTTTTAAAAAATCAGGTTTTTAGTTTATTTAATCAAAAATCAGGTTTTAATTTTACAATTAATATTAATAATAATATTTTTAAATTAAATTAAATATATACCCACCCTACTACCTACCTCCATCAACTTCATTTAAATATAACATCTATACAAACCCTAATTCATTTCACACCTCCTCCCTCTCTCACCCGCCGCCGCCACCACCGCCCGCCGCCGCCGCCGCCACCCTCCTCTCCCCCTTCTTCTTCCCCCCCTTCCCCTCCCCCTCCCTTTCCTCTCCCCCGCAGATCGCCGCCCCTCCCCCTCCCCCGCCCTTCTCCCCCCCTCCCCCCTGTTTCACTGCTGCAAATCGCAGCAGTTAGCCGGCGACGCCGTCTTGCGATTTGCGAAGCGATCTCTTCTTGCCGCACGTTGCGGCAGCGGCGTCTCGGCGGCTAACTGCGCAACGTGCGGCAGTCTTCGCCGCCGGTCTTCTTTATTTATTTATTTTTTTTTTCTTCTTCTTCTTCCTACTGCCAGATCTTGGGTTTTTGAGATATGGTGATATTGAGTTTTTATTCATTCTCAAATCTTGTTAGTGATTTGCACATTGTGATTTTTTTGGAAATGAAAATGGTGAGGTGGTGATTATTTTTACGTTTTGGTGGTGTTGGAACTGTTGTGGTGATGGTTCTGTGTTGTTGTGACAGGTCGAAGGCGTTGGAGGTGGCGATCGCGAGTCTCTGTGACCTAGGTAGGTGTCTGTGACCTAGGAATTGTGTCTGTGACTCGTTGAAATAAAGTTTAGGTGACTGTGACCTAGCTATTGTGGTTCTTTTTGGTATCTGTGACCTTACTACTGACCTGTGACTTCGAAATTGATAATTTGTAACTTAAAAAAGGAATCTGTGACCTTAATTTTTTTCATCTGTGACCTCGAAATAATCTGTGACCTATAAAATTTTAAATCTGTGATCTCGAAATAATCTGCGATCTACAAATTTTTTTATCTGTGACCTCGAAATAATCCGTGACCTATAAATTTCTTGATCTGTGACCTCGAAAAGTCGCCGGATCGGAGCAGTCGCCGGATCGGAGCAGTCACCGGTCGTCGGAGTAGTAGCCGGAGCAATGGTGGTGGGGTGGGGTGGGGTGGGGTGATTTTATTATATTACAGTTAAATATTTAATTTAATATAATAATTATGAAATATAATTAATTAATTCAAAATAAAACCTGATTTTTACAATTTTAAACTTGAGGACCTGATTTTTAATTTTGGTAAAGAAAATGCCTGATGCATAAACTTTTCCCCTCAAAAAATGGGTTTAAAAAAATGTAGTCCCTATTTCACTTTGGTCATCAAACTTTTCTTTCTTCGAAATCAATCATCAGTGTTTTATTTTTACTTCAATTCAAGCACCCTTCTACTTTTATTTTTCAATGAAAATTGTTACCTTATATACAAAATGATAATAAGCAGCTTTAAATATACTCTAATACTTTGATCATGTCGTCCAAATTTTTGAAACCCTTATTGTTAAAAGATGTTTCATAAATATATTATTTTTAGAAAAATATTAGGCCTAATTGAATAAATCCAAAATCAAATCCTCACATTCGGAGTAGAAGAGATTTGAATTACCCTTAGGGTCCATTTGATTGCAAGAGTGAAATTTGGGTCGAAAGAAAATGAATTTCAGATAATTGAATTGCCTAGAATTGTTTTCATGGGAAATGTCAATTAATTGTGTTTGATTAGTATAATTTTTCACGTGGAAAATATTAAAATTTTGGACTTTTTGTGTTCGTTTGACTTTATTTTACATGAAATTTGTCCATTAAATGGATAAAATTTGTTACAATTGGGGATAAAATTTGTTTTCATTGCCAAAAAAATTAAAAAAAAAAAGTAAACTGAAAAACCAAATCTCACCAAATTGGTGGGAATTGATTTTCATCAAAAACAAGGAATTGGAACCGTGTGAGCCAAAACCAAGAAAATTTAATGTATCAAACATGCGTAAAGTAGAAGTTGAAATTTCTTTTCCATTTTCAATGGAACTTTTCAGTCAATCAAACAGGGCCTTGGTGGAAAAGCATTGATAAAGATACAATAGAGGTTCAACTTTACACATATTTTGATGTGAATATTTTTATCTTACCCAATTAGGTTCCGTTACCACATTGATCACCGCTCAGCCACCAATATAGAGCACCGACTACAACTAAGCAAAATTGACTAAAGTCTTTTTGAAATAATGTAATATTTGACTTTAAGAAAGATCGTTTATGTGTTTTCTAAACCTATTTTAATACTTTTTTAAAATTTCCTAGCGAAATGACGAAAACAATTTTTAATACCCTTACAAGCTAGCGATGAGTTAAACTATTCGTGTTAACATGTATTAAACTTTCTATAATTGTAAGCGATAAAATTAACGCCTTACTAATTTATAAAGCCGCACGGTCATTTTCTTTGTTCAAATTAGTAATTCCTTTAATTTGCAAATAAACAGAGTAGATAGCGTATGAATAAAAACTAAGGACTAATTTGAAATAAAAAAACATGGAGTGGTCATGCTGAAATAACACTACAAGTTCAGTGACTATCAATATTTTCAATTTAACCCCTCAAAAAATTTCAACCTCTCTTATTTCTTTCTTTCACTCCATCGACAAATCTTCAATCTTTTCCATTATTGTATAATCTGGTTCTCCGTAAAAGCTCTTTCATAATCTCATGGCTGCTGCTTCTTTGTTCTCACCTCTCTCGTCCGGGACTATTGAAATGAGTAGCTATAATTTTTCTTCATTTCTTCATAGTCCAAAGCTCATATTCACTGCTAAGCCCAGAAAAATTGCCTTTCGGAGATGTGGGTTTAAGTCCCCAGTAGCTCAGAAATCATTTGACCACATACCCAAACAGTTCCGAGAAGAGAATCTTAAGGATGGATGTAAGTTTTTCGTTCGTCGCCGTTTTTATGCTTTGTTTGATCTAGGGCTTGTTAAATTTCAGTTTGTGGGTCTTGCCATCTTAGGAATTTGTGTAAGCTTCAAGTGATAGATAGTTTTTTGGGTTTTCATTTTTTAAATTTTTTGAGGTTCGAGCACTCGTTTATTCTGTTTGAGCCCCATTTTTTCAAGAATACATTTTTTTTTTTCAAAATCATTTTCAACCACGCATTATACCAATTATACACGTATTTCAAAAAAATTCCTTTCTTTTTAACCACGTTCTCCAAAAAGTCACTATTCCATAATACATATTACCCTGAAAATGGGGATCAAATTGGGGCATATATATGGGTTGGTGTATATGTGTCATATACTTATTGTGTAAGGAATCATGTAGATATGTTGTTTCACTAACAAGAATAATACCCAATCTTATAAAAGTAGGAACTTAATGTGAAGTAATGAACTTTTAGAAGGCATGTTGCTTTGGATTGGAAGTTTATGAAGAGGAACCCCTAACTGATATATCTTACAGTACAGTACTACGGAAAACCATTATGGGTTATTGGCTTGTGCCTTCTTTGACCTGGGCTTTTCTGCGTTTTGGGAGTGTGTGGCATGCAGTCTTGGCAGGATTGGAAAGTATAATGGAACAAAAAAATTACAATTTTTGTTCATCATAGTGCATAGTTGTGTCCAATATTGCGTGCCATTCTTGTTTTATGATGCTGAAAGGTATTTTGTGAGCATGATGAACCATCTTCAAACTCATTGTGGCAGAAGTATTTTACTGTCCAGCATGTCAACGAGGCTCTAGAGCCATCAATTACTAGTGTTTTTTTCCTTGTTCTAGTCTTTCTAATTACTTAGTCATAGCCCATTCTTGTCTTTGTGGAATTCTCTTTTTAATTCTTTAGAATTGACTAGATGACCGTCGAGGAAGGGCAGAATGCTCTTTCATAGCTGTAGGTGCCTAGGAGGATTACTGGGAGAGGATGGAGTTAGGTGGATTAAGGTCTTTTGACAATAATGTGTGGCAGTTTTTTAAAAATGGCGTACTACAAGATCATAAACAAAGCTCAAGGTAGAAGAACGAGCCTTTTCATTTTCCATAGACTACAAACCTCAAGGCAGAAGAACAGAAGTGCACCTGCTTATAATTTAGCTGCATGATTGATGCTAAGTTATTTAATCAACGAGACTCTCCATAATTTTATTCTGAAACTTAAAGAAAGGCCTTCAGGAGGTGGCTTATTGTTTGTTTCTTCTGACAGTTAAATATGTTTAAACAACTATAAAAATCCATGTGATTCTTGATTACTAATCTTGTGGAAAAGGAATATATTGAAATTTTATGATCTTTCCCTCTTATATATTTTAAGTTGTCTGATGGTTGTACCTTTTGAGCTTGACTTCTAACTTAACTTGTGTTTGTATTGCTATAACTGATCCATCTTCTCTTCTATAGTGGTGGACAACTACAAAAATGCACCTCAGTATCTTTATGGCCTTACTCCTTCACAGATGGATATGTTCATGACAGAAGATAATCCTGTCAGACGGCAGGCAGAAAAAGTCACTGAGGTATGCCTCTCATGTTTAACTGCTTATAAGCTTCTCGATGACTATCGTTTTGAAAGGTTGTGTGTTATATTCTGATGTTTGTCCCCCTCCCTCCAAAAGAACAAATAAAAAACAACAAAACATTTTCATGTCCTATTTCTGGCATTTCATTTGGGTGAGTTGAATTAAAGTTTATTATTGAAAATACTTTTAGCTCAAAGTCCTTGTACCGTTTGCTACCATGACAGGAAAGCATCTCATCATCCTGCAATTATTTAAATAATGGTGGAATGTGGAGTCTTTCTGGCACGAATGAAAGAGGCCCCTCAAAGTATAGCATGAGTGTCAGTATGTACCGTGGAGGAGCTAGAGGATATGGAAGACCCAGAACCGCTCCTCCTGATTTGCCATCTTTGCTTCTAGACGCTCGAATTGTCTATCTTGGAATGCCAGTATTACATTGCTTTCTATCTCTTGCTTTGCAGACTTCAATTTATTTATTTAATATCTTTAATATTAGTGGCTACTCATGTTTTCATTTCTACTGTCATGTTGATTGATTGTCTTAAATATTCGCAGATTGTACCAGCCGTAACTGAGCTTCTTGTCGCTCAGTTTATGTGGTTGGATTATGACAGCCCATCAAAGCCCATATATCTATACATAAACTCATCTGGCACCCAGGTGAATCATATAACATAATTTAGCTTTTATTTTCCTGTCTTCACTACTTTAAGAACAATTAAATTAATTTAGCCTGATCTCTCTCCCTGGATTTTTCTAAAGCCATCTCTATTGTTTTGTTTCCCTGTACTTTCACGTAGAATGAGAAGATGGAGACTGTTGGGTCTGAGACTGAGGCCTATGCTATTGCTGACACCATGGCTGTAAGAACCTGCCCATTTTTTATAAATCAAATAATTAACTGAAAAGAAAATTAAGGATCAAACATTTTTCAAAGCCTAGAAATGTCATAATTTCACTTTTTTTAAGTAAAATAAAGAGTAGCTTAACTCTTTGCCAAGTCACTTGCTGGTTTCTGTTTATCTCGTAACTAATCCTTCTTTTAACTTTGTCTTCTGAATAATTTCTGCCAAAAGTACTGCAAATCAGATATCTATACAGTAAATTGTGGCATGGCATATGGTCAAGCAGCAATGCTTCTATCACTTGGAGCGAAAGGTTATCGTGCATTACAGCCAAATTCATCCAGTAAGATTCAATTCTTTGCATATCAGCATGGATTCGTTTTACATTCAACTATTCAAGTGCAACCACCCTGTTAATAAAGCTTTCTGAATACGTATAATGCATTGCTGCATGCCTGCATCAACTCATGCTTAATGATTGGATCCTACATTACAGGTTTTATATCAAGCACAGAAAAAAAAAAAAAACAAAGTGCTTTGCCTGTAAGGATGTATGTATACATGTTGCCAGGATATGCATAGTATAACAGTGTGTAGATTTGTTTGAAATAGCTATGGATCCATATCTTGACCAATCTGCAGGAGGGGCAAAAGCTTCATGTACTTGTTTATTTAGGTTCACTGATGATTGCCAGGTTTGGGCTTAATTATTGAATCTTCCAACGGAAGTAGGAAAGGGTCGGGGATTGTGTTCACCTAGTCATCACCTTATCCAAAGGATGTCTTGCCCCTGTATATAACCTACTTGCACACCTTATCTTATTCAATAGGTGACTAAATTTCTGTAACTTTATAATGGATAAAAATGTTTCCTGTTAGTGGTGTCAATTGGAAAGATACTGACTGCTAGAGCTTCCATTTGAATATTCGGAAGATGGAAGTCGTGATAGTGTTCTTTATTTAGGCTTTGGAATGTTCGGAAGACTATGAAGTGCTAAAATTGGGAAATAGGCAGCTTTAACTACAATTACTTAACGCCAGATCACTTGCACATCGGATGAGAAGTTATAGATCTTAAGGAAAGAAGAATCGGATTCCAATCACTTCATGGAGATCTTTTTATCTTCTTTTGATATTGATGATAAAATTCATTTAAAAATCTTCAAGGGGGTAACTACTTAGTTTGGACATCTTTCCTGATAAATCCATATGGAGAATTCACTGCAACTTGGTCCCTTTAGAAAGGTATGCACTTATCTGAAGTGTTTTCCTGAGTGCTTCTATTTGCTCGAAGAAGATCAAATCAGTCAACACTCCGGATTAAGGGGAAAAATATTTCTAGTCCCTCTTGGACCTTTGCTCCGTGCTACATATATTATATTAAAATATCCAAAGAAATAGGAGTGATACTTGTTTGTTGGAATAAATTTGCTGATTCACATTCTTAAAAGTGTGCTCTTAATTTTGACATCCATGGCTTATCATTAAGTTTTGGAATGGGTTACCCATATGTTACAAGCCTCCGGTCTATTCTTATCGATACTTTATTTTTATGGATAATTATACTTTATTTAACTGCACAACATTTTTATTGCAACGAAGTTCCCTAACATTTGCTCATTTTCCTACTCAAGTCCCCAACTTTTTTCAGCAGATTTTTATCCTTTTATTAATTAACAAATCTTGTTGGTTTCCGTCCAAAAAATATGTTAGGATGATGTAAAAAAATTATTTGCTCCTAGTGTTTAAATAACGAAAAACAACAAATACAAAAAATTCAATAAAATATTTACAGCTATTGAACGCCAATGGAATATTTGGACAGAGACTGTTATCATACAGAAATCTGTTAATTAATTGGAAGTTAATGATAAGAAGGTGGCGAAAAAGTTGAGAGTTTAAGTGCAAAAATGAGCAAAGATTGGGAGCTTTCATTACAAATAAAATGTGTAGTTAACCAAAACTGTGGTGTGAATGTGATTACCATATTTTTATTCCTCTTATGGTTTATTTTCCATTTTAAATAATTTTTAGGCCTGTCTGTCATCTATGCTTTCATAATTCCTCTGAATGAATGTGCAAACAAATAAATTGTGGCTATTTTCTTCCACCACCTGTAACATTTGAATGAAGCTTTTGAAAGAAGGACCAGATTGATTACCTGTGCCTTCTTAAATTTAGCACCAAATTTTATGATCCATGTTGAACTCTTGAAAACCATCAAGCGCTGTAGCCACAAGGGAATGGTGGCCAGACAGTATTTTGCTTTGTATAATCTATAAAGTGTACCAGTTTTCTGTTAGCACTTTCCAATTCAAACTGTTCTAGTATTGCTATAAATACATTTTCTTCTTATCTTTCTTGAAATGGGTGGAAGGAAACTCAGGCCTACCAACCCTGGTAATATATCTAATATGTCTTGGGTATCCTAATAGAACCTCATGGACTAGCGTTCATGATGGTTGTTGACTAATGTATGAAGCTCTACGGAAGCTAAGTTATTATCCAGGTAAAAAAAACTTGGCAAGGAAAGGAAGATTCTCTTAAAAAAAATTATCTTAATTTTTTCCTATGGAAAAACTTTTGCACTTTTCTTTGGCTAGTAAAACTCACTTGTATCGATGAACCCGCCTGCCTGAATCTATCTTTGAGTAGATGTCATTTAGAAGTAACAGTGTTACCATTTATAATTCATGGATTGTGTGATATTCATTATTTGGCCTTTGTTTGGTTCCCATTCTGAAATTGTAGAATTCATTTTGCATCACATCTTGGGTCCCACCCACCATTTATGTCATTGGTTAGAATACCTGCAATTGTCATTTTTGTAGTTCCTTTTATGCCCACTCTTTTGTCCAATTGTGAGGAGAGTAGTGAAAAGTAGCGTTCTTGGAGAGAAGGACAGGGTAGGGAAGGTGGAGCAAAACAATAATGCTATAGTGAAATGTCATGTTAGTGTAAGATGAATGCAATAAAAACATGGGTTTATGGAAAGCGACGGTCCAATTTCTTCTAGTTAGGAACAAAAAATGGGAAACAAACAAGCGCTTAGTATATGAAATTCTGCGTTAAGGGGTTTAAATTATATGTCCATGTTTAGTGGGGATTAAAATCAAATTTTTAGTAGATTTTGATAAAAGTTAATAAAATTTGTGGTTGAAAAGTTTTAAGTTCCATGAAATATGTAATTAAAATTAATTGTTGATTTTATCTTAGATTAAAATCTAGATTTTAATCCCTATCAAACAGGGCATAGTATCTTAATTTTGGTGGACTAACCTGATATTTTTGTATAAAATTTATTATTGAAAAGGGCTGTTGCATAATGATACCTAATCTACTGGATTTTAATCCCTATCAAACGGGGCATAGTATCTTAATTTTGGTGGACTACCCTGATATTTTTGTATAAAATTTATTATTGAAAAGGGCTGTTGCATAATGATACCTAATCTACTGTGCTGCAATGTTGCATTCTAAATATGGAATCATGATGCACTTGCTTCTTATCCCATTTTTTCTAAACGTGTAAATTGCAGCTAAGTTATATCTGCCAAAAGTGAACAGATCGAGCGGAGCTGTCATAGATATGTGGATTAAGGTCTCTCTCTGTCTGTCTGTCTGTCTGTGGGCAGACTTGTGTTTAAGCATGCTTTCCTTTTCTATTTATTGCTCTATTGATCTTTCACCATCCATCAGGCCAAAGAACTAGATGCCAACACAGAGTATTACCTCGAGCTGTTAGCCAAGGGAATTGGGAAACCAAAAGAAGAAATTGAGAAGGACATCCAACGTCCAAAATATTTCCAGGCGAAGGAGGCAATTGAGTATGGCATTGCTGACAAGATCATTGATTCAAGAGATAATGCATTTGAAAAACGGGTAAATATTTTGCCAATTCCTCTGTTTATTATTTCTCACATCATTTCGCCATATTAAAATTCAACCGCTATCCAACCTGTCAGAATTATGATGAGATGCTTGCTCAATCAAAAGCAATGAGGAGAGCAGCAGTAGGTCCACAAGCAGCTCCCTCCGGGTTCAGGTAAACCTGTATGTCTGGGGACTCTTGAATATATGGAGACATGATTGACTCTCTCCTGGTAATACTCCGTATTGCGGAATGCGTTCACTGCTGTTTTCCATATTTGTTTGCAATTATAATGCAAACCGAGCTGGTCTCTACCAACTTGTGTTAGCATAAAATAGTAGTTTGTTTTACTTTTTTATGTACATGTCAAATGGGAATGTAGAAGATTGGATGCTTGCAGTCTTACACATTTAACAGTTGCTGTAATGGAATTGTGCTTTAAGTGAATTTCTTCAGCATTGTCTTCTTGAGGCAGTACCGAGTTTTTTACATCAATAGTTCTTGAAGTAGATGATCATCTTTTCTTTTTGCACACTTTTAAAAACTCAATCTAAGGGAATTACATCACAGTTTATTACAAAATGAGTAATGCTATTCATAATCAACGATTGCAGTAGTCATCCTATATAGTAGCTTATTATTTGAAGTGCAAACTATCACATAAAATGACTCCCATTGTCGTTGACTATGAATATCACTATTATTAAAGAATATAGAGTGCAGCATGAAAAGTTTGTGTACTAAATTATTGGACTAGCTTCTTGTGATAGCTGATACCTCTATTAATGTCATCGAATCTCACTTACAGAAAATCACATTAACAACAGCTTGTCGACAAATCCCACCAAGGATTAAATATCAAGTGCGCTCGGGAGGATCAGAAATAGTTTGTCCAAGAAAGGAATCAAAGAGACAATGACAAACTATACCATACTGCAGTTATTTTCACACTTCACACTAACATATATGTTCCATAAATATCGCATCCAGTCCATGGCTGGATCAGAAGAAGCCTCAAGTCTTAGCAAATTTTCCTTTCATGTTGCTGGATTGGGCAACACTTTCGGTTTTGGTTTAACTTCAACCTCATTCACACTGCGCACAAAAATCGCATCTGGTTCATGGCTGCAAACAAACAATAGAAAATAACCACCACCGAAATGCCAAGTCCAATGGAAAATAACAACACCGAGAGAGAGAGAGGCAATATTACGGTTTGTCCCCCTCCTCATATGTGTAACTGGATGCAACGGCCAACAATCTACCATCTCTGCTAAATGACAAAGCTGCAATGCTTGTTGGGTACTTTGGGTACTGCAAGATTTCAAGGCAAACAAAAACGAGATAACCTCTAAATTCCATACTTGAGATGACGAAAGCAAGAATCAGATCTAAAAAATATTTACCTGATACAACCTCTTCTTGTTGTTCCCATCCCACACGTTGACATAACCATCACAACCTCCGGTAGCAAATGTACCATAGCTACACATGCAGAAATTCATAAATAGGCTAACGAAAAGAAATAAAATAAATGCTCATAAACCTATAATGTCAGACAACATAATTGAACTTGCTTAGTGCCAAACTCTTTTGCAAGCCTGGAGAGATCTCCAGACAAATTCAATAAAACAGAGCTTGTTTTGAAGAGGAATCATTCCAAGCATGCCAGAACATGATTTATATAACACCAAATTTAGATAAAAGTACATTGATTAGCAAAGTTTTTTGGCTAGCTATTAATAAATCATTCATGATTAGACTAGCTACCTTGCTTTCGAGGCTAACATTGGCTGTACAAATATCATATTGAATGGTACTGTGTTATTTCAACCGGCACTTTGGCATTATTTTTAACTTTCCAGCAAAAAGGATTTTGCCTTTTTTTGCTTCTGAGACACCCATTTAATGCAATCTTGAATGTATTAGGAACAAAATACCCAAGCACAATATGGAGACTTACATGGGATGAAACGCAATAGAATTTACTGGGTACACAATATCCCTTCCAGCTTCTGATTTACGATGACATTTGAATGCATATCTGCACATTAAGACCATCAGTAAAAGGGGAAGTAGTTTAGCTTCACAGACAAAAGAGTAGTGCAACAGTTCATAAATATCGGAATATTTTTTTTAACTTACATGACCTTCATCTTTGGGTTCGGGGAGAAAATTTATTTATTCCCAGTTGATAGGTCAGCAGTCAAATTTTCTATGCAAGACATTAAGCCTTCGTTTGGCAAATTTATAAATCGATAGTAAGATGTATAGTAGTAGGTCCTACGAAATGTGTGTATAATAAATGAGTAGTACATATGAATTTGAGTTTGAAATTAAATGGTTTATAAATTGGTTGCCATACGTAGGCTAAACTTGAAAATGTCTATAAGGAAATACCTCTCTCATTCCCTTAATTATAAAATCATTGGAAAATTCTAGGATATAGGCAGACCAATGCATGTTTTACAGGAAACTCCAGAAACATGTGATTCTGAGAAGAAAATGTCATGGGATGAAAAATAACTGCTGCAATAGAGTATCCCAGATATGAAGTTAATGTCATGCACTTCTACGACTTGTATTTTAGAACTAAAACACAGCAAAGTAAACCTAACAGGAGCTATTAAACATCTTATAACTATAATCTGCACACTCGCACAAGGTGCAAATACATACTTTTTGGATTGACCAGCCTCAGAGAGATCAAAAAACTCCATTGCAACCCGTCCTTCCACGGAACTAAGAGCATAACCTGCAAATGAAAATTGCAACCAGATAAGTTCTAGTGAAATTAGAACTTAAAGACGACTAGTTCTGTAATTAGTTGTTCCCTGAATAAAGTTACTTCTTAATTAGTACTAACCATTTCTTGTCCAGAAAATTCTTAACTGTCTATCATAGTCCTATGTCAACCAGCGCATTTTGGCGCTTCTAGTTGTTCAAAATAATTCAGAGAACAAAACTCTTCAACGTAGTAATTTTAGTGACAGTCAAGATTCTCTCAGAAATTCTGAATAAGAAACGTAAATTGTGAGTAACTATTAACCAAGATAGTATAAGAATAGAGCACAAAGCACTTTGGACTGGAACATCCAAGCAAGGGAAGATAAAGCAAAGACCATGCCAAGCTCTAAAGTATAGTAAGATGAGGAAAAAGCACCTGTTCCATTGGGATAACATCGCACGCATCTAGTTTGGTACTTCAATGAAGATTCCCTCCGTTGTTCAGGTTGATTCATGTTCCGAAGATCATAAACATTTACATGTCTTCCAGCAGTGGCTACTACCAAACGATTGCCAACAAGAGACAGAGAATAAACACGTTCTGGTTGTGTGTATGTTCCAATAAGAGAACGCTCCTGACCACTTGCACCTCTGGGGTCCCAACACTTAAGGGTTTTGTCCCAACTACCAGTAATAACTTGGCCTAAAATCATGAAATACAGATACAATTAAGAAATAGAACAAACATCATCATTCTAGAAGAGTGTGTCTGCATAAATACGAGACCAATTTTGTTAAAAATATAAGATATTCATAATTTTGTTTTCAACTGAGAGGAGAAATGATAGTTTCTTAGAATTATATGACGTGTAGTAAATTGTCTAAAAATTAACTAGTATGATTACCTATTCACCGCAGAATCTGGCAAGTAGACATTAGTTTATGATATTAGAATCAATTTTCATGGATGTCACATGATGTATGAATAGGTTGAGAAGGATACAGAAATGCTGCGTGAAACAGAACATGCTAATACTGCTGCCAAGAAGCATGCTGTGTATATTCATCAATGTTCAAGAAACATCCATCTTCTCTCAAAGATGTATGTATATTGATAGATTTACCATGTATAATAAAGAAAACAACCAAATTGTCTCATAATAGGGGCATGTTTGTTTTTTATTCTCAAATTCTATGGTAAATCAATTCTCATTTTCAACCACACATTCTTCAATAAAATAATATTTTTCATCACATCAATAATTTTTTCTTCTTTTTCAACCACACATTTCCCATCATATCACTATTCAAAAATCAATTCTTCCCCCAAAAATCCCCTACCAAACAAGCACTAGATGATATTGACAAGAAGCTGAAGGAACTACCTAGCGTTAATTACTTAATTCTATTCCTCGTTATTGAAAGTTTACTTTTAAGAAAAAGGTTGGAAATGCATCTGATAAATCATAACAGATGTACAGAAGTGACCAGCATTTTCAAACAATCATGATAAACTTCAAAGAGGAACACTAATTTGAGAATTATAATTATGCAAAAGCGATGAACTTTCTACAGTGACTGAAGAGCACTTCACAAGTATCAAAACTTAACACGTTCCAAAATCCTGAGTTAAGAAACCTATAGCTGCATTGTCAGAGTATATTTTGCTAACTACCCTTCCCCCTCCACAAAATATGTTAATTGTTTTATTTTCACAAGTGAAGTGGGGAGAAATATATACAAAGGCTATAGTAATTGGAGGGCAGTGAAAAAATGTATCAAGAAGATGCCCAGTTATCCGTGTATAATTTATATCCCAAGCATGAGTTACATCCCAGATGTGTTGTACATTTTTTTTGAGTGTGTACACTGTGTTTGTATTATGCTAACACCCACCAATTCAATCACTCAAATGCATTTCCTTTATTTGGTATTTTGTTTCTTGTAAAATTCTTTTAATATAAATAATGATAATCAGCATGAACAGAAGAACAGAGGATCATACACATAGGTAACCCTTAACAGTTTCATCAATTGGAAAACCTACCAGTTGCATATGAGTATTCAATGCATCGAACTGGTGCATCGTGCCTTCCCAAAATATCCTCCCTGCCCTGATTGAACACCAGCCTGAAGCATAAAAAGCAACATTATTCAATGATCCATAGTAAAATGGCACACCCAAACAACCTCCTCATCATCGATCACAAAGACGGATGAATTAAACAACTAGTGTACATATTTTGCCAAAATCAACTTCATAATAACTTATCATCCCAAAATGTAAATTAAATTCGAAACTGTAAATACGATTTTGAAGGAAATTAGCACTTAAACTGAGCTGGCATTTGAAAAATTAAACAAAAAAAGTAGAATGATTCTTAAATAAAATTAGAAGCAGCATCTTTGAGACATTATTAACAACTATAACCTTCTAACAGTGTGGTCAGCACATGCAGTGAACCCTGAGGAATCGTCATGGAAGCAGCAATCAAGCACAGCACCTCCGTGCATGAACTCTCCTCTCAGTGCATTGGCACTCGCATCGTACAATCGAACACTCTGTTAAACAGACAAGCAAACACACATCAAAATACAATCAAATATCCCAAAACAACACTAAAGAAATTCAAAATCAAGATCTAAAAAAGAAAAATCCAGAAAAACAAAAATCAAGTGACCTTATCCCAAGACGAAACCAATAGATTGTCGCTGTGGTTGGAGAAGCGGATATTTGATATGCCGTCTGTTGGAGGGCTTGTCAGCTCCCGTCCGGTCGATTGTGGTGCCGCTGTCATGATCTTTGCCTGGTTTTTTGTTACTAAAATTAGTCAACTAGATCTTGGAGAAAACTCGCGTGTGAAAAATGGCTAGGGTTTTATGCGTAGAGAGAAAGGAGAGAGAGGGAGGAAGGAGCGTACTAACCGCTATCCGGGATTTGAATTCAAATGAGTATGATTCCGTTACAATGTTTGTTCAACTATTTATATACTAGTTGCTTGCTAGTTTCAATTATTTGGGAAATTTGGTGTTCAACAAAATTTTATTTGGGAGATCGTAATAATTTTGTGCATTTGGTCCCATGTGCATTAGTTAGTGGACTCTGCTCAACCCATCTGGTGAGCTAGCTCGTGCTTGTTAGTGAGACAAGTGGAGCATGAACTGGCGCGCTTCGCAAAAAAATTGCTTGGCTTGCCCAGTCAACTCGCAATGAGCTAGCTTACTTTTATTTTTTCTCTAATTTATTTTGTAAAGAATTATATTTATTTTGCCCCCTTTTAATTGATTAAAAATATGATCAAAATTAATTTTTTTGGTCAACTGACAGAAAAATGGATGGAAACCATTCAAAAATGCCTCACATGTAATTGTTGGAAAGATTAGGAGTGACGGCTGTAACAATTCAAAGGTTAGGGGGAAAGTCTGCTAATATTTCAAAGGTTTGAAACTTCTGCTGCAATTATCCCTAGTTTGAATTTAACATTTATTTAGCTTATTTGTTGACTATTTGGTAGACTGATTTTGGGGATGTTTTGGGGAGAGGGGCTTCAATTTTATTGCTGGAGATCGCCAAAAGCGATTTACAGTCGTCGCCGACTGTTTTAACAGTCGGTCGGCCCAACTTTATTTTTAACAGTCTGGACTGACTTTTAACAATCAGCCTAGACTTTTTTTTAACAGTCGACCCAGACTGTTAAGGACTGACTGTTAAATCAATTGGCCCATAACTGTTTTACGTTTTTTTTACATTTTATTAATTATTTAATTTTTACAATTTTAAATAATATTTTTATTATGTATTTAATTTTCTTTTTATTTTGTTCTTTAATTTTTTTTTTCATTTATTTTGTTTAACAGTTGGCCCGACTCTTTTTTTACATTTTATTAATTATTTAATTTTTACAATTTTAAATAATATTTTTATTATGTATATTATTTTTCATTTTTATTTTGTTCTTTAATTTTTATTTAATTTAATTTAGTATTGGTTGTATGATTTTGACAATTTTACTTGTTTTGAAGTTTTATAAAGGATTTCTTTCTTTTGGGGGTTATCGTTAAACTAAATTCTTGTGTATTGTGTTGTGAATATGATTTTGAGTTTGTATTAAGTTAAGTCTCATTTTTCTGATGCAATGTGATTCAATTTGAAGATTCAAACATCTTATTCATATTAGCATTTTAAGAGCTCACATGTAGTTCTTGTAAAACCCATCTGTCGAGATAAAATGTCAATCTCGATAGTTATGTTCTGGAATTCTTGATAGTTGGTTCTTGTTTGTCGACAGTTATGATCCAATGCCAAACTTGTTTTTAGTTGGATGCATAGCTCGATTGTGTAACTGGTATTATTTGTGTATTGTAAAAATGGTTGAGAGTAGCTATATTCAACCAAGTGTATCAAGTGACTCGGGTTAAATTTTTGTAGTTAATTCTATTACCCTGTGTGAAATGCATCTATACTGTCCCGAATCCACTAATGATGAACTTGATGGTGGAATTTACCTATATTACGTAATTGTTAATTTTTTATTTTTTTTTTTGAATTAAATCTAATGAATAAAATTGAATGAGGATGGTGATTCATACATATTCATTGATTACAACTACAAATGATCAACAACTAATGTAAGAATAGTATAACAAACTAAAGTTAAATCACGAATTGACAAGCATTACACATACAATGAATGTTATCGTTGAAATTTACAAAATAATCATATAAATCATTAAAACAAACTTGAACATTGCGTGATAGGCATTCGAAATTTCTCCATCAACGTAGGATAAGTCATTCTAAAGTGATATTATTTGGAACTATGATTGCAGTGGTTGAGTTCTCTCGCCACGTCTTTCATCATTTACTAACACAAATTGTCATCTATACGACACGATGAATTTCTAAGTATCACTCATACCTGAAATTAAGCAAACGATATGGTAAGCATTCTACACAAATTTAATATATTGGGCTTTACATACATATATGAGGCACCTGCGAATAAATTCTACCAAATTGCATACCGATTAGACGAAAAATTACAATATTTATCATGATAGTTACGAAATGTCGAGATTAACATTTAAACTATCGGTCTTGACATTTAGTAACTGGTGAGAGCGTATTTAAGGTGTATGGAAGGATAAGAAAGAATTTTTTATTAACAATTTATTATCTACATTGTATAATAGGTAGATTCATGTATATCTTCATCAACAAGTTAAACAACAAATTCAAGCATTAATTGAGCAATAAATGCATTCAAAAAAGTATATCCAATGGTAATTGGGACAATTTGCACCCAAAAAATAACATTTTTGAACACCCCGTGTGAATTGCATCTATACTGTCCCGCATCCACTAATAATGAAATTGATGGTGGAATTTACCGATATTACGTAATTGTTAATTTTTTTTTTTTTGAATTAAATCTAATGAATATAATTGAACGAGGCTGGTGATTCATACATGTTCGTTGATTACAACTACAAATGATCCACAACTAATGTAAGAATAGTACAACAAACTAAAGTTAAATCACGAATTGACAAGCATTACACATACAATGAATGTTATCGTTGAAATTTACAAAAAAAATCATATAAATCATTAAAACAACTTGAACATTGCGTGATGGGCATTCGAAATTTCTCCATCAACGTAGGATAAGTCCCGCAAAAGTGATATTATTTGGAACTACGATTGAAGTGTTCTCTCCCCACTTCTTTCATCATTTACTTACACAGACCGTCATCTATACGACACGATGAATTTCTAAGTATCACTCATACTTGAAATTAAGCAAATGATATGGTAAGCATTATATATAAATTTAATATATTGGGCTTTACATGCATATATGAGACATCTGCGAATAAATTTTACCAAATAAGTGCATACTGATTAGACGAAAAATTACAATATTTATCCTGACAGTTATGAAATGTCAAGATTAACATTTAAACTATCAGTCTTGACATTTAGTAACTAGTGAGAGCGTATTTAAGGTGTATGGAAGGATATGAAATAATTTTTTATTAACAATTTATTATCTCCATTGTATAATAAGTAGATTCATGTGTATCTTCATCAACAAGGTAAACATCAAATTCAATCATTAATTGAGTAATAAATGCATTCAAAAAGGTATCCAATGGTATTTGGGACAAATTGCACCCAAAAAATGACATTTTTGAACACCCCGTGTGAATTGCATCTATACTGTCCCGCATCCACTAATAATGAAATTGATGGTGGAATTTACCGATATTACGTAATTGTTAATTTTATTTTGTTTTTGAATTAAATCTAATGAATATAATTGAATGAGGCTGGTGATTCATACATGTTCCTTGATTACAACTACAAATGATCAACAACTAATGTAAGAATAGTACAACAAACTAAAGTTAAATCACGAATTGACAAGCATTTCACATACAATGAATGTTATCGTTGAAATTTACAAAAAAAAATCAAATAAATCATTAAAACAACTTGAACATTGCGTGATGGGCATTCGAAATTTCTCCATCAACGTAGGATAGGTCCTGCTAAAGTGATATTATTTGGAACTACGATTGAAGAGTTCTCTCGCCACTTCTTTCATCATTTACTTACACAGACCGTCATCTATACGACACGATGAATTTCTAAGTATCACTCGTACTTGAAATTAAGCAAATGATATGGTAAGCATTATATATAAATTTAATATATTGGGCTTTACATGCATATATGAGGCATCTGCGAATAAATTTTACCAAATAAGTGCATACTGATTTGACGAAAAATTACAATATTTATCCTGATAGTTACGAAATGTCAAGATTAACATTTAAACTATCAGTCTTGACATTTAGTAACTAGTGAGAGCGTATTTAAGGTGTATGGAAGGATATGAAATAATTTTTTATTAACAATTTATTATCTCCATTGTATAATAAGTAGATTCATGTGTATCTTCATCAACAAGTTAAGCATCAAATTCAAGCATTAATTGAGTAATAAATGCATTCAAAAAGGTATCTAAGGGTAATTGCGACAATTTGCACCCAAAAAATGACATTTTTGAACAGCATTTCAAAAAGTGACAAATTTTGTATCCATTGATATTGTAGAGATATATATGCTAAATTTCCTTTAAAACATGTGTAAGAGGGAGAGCTGTCTATTAAGAGTATCTCCATTAGAGATCATCACCTATCTTTGTGGTTGTTGATATGAAATGATAAAACTAAATATGAGACATTTAGTACCACATCATACGAGGATCATCCTTAATAAAGATATATAGTGTTACTCATCTATTAAATGTCATGCAACAGTTGTTCGATTGCTCGATATTTTGACAAGTACAAATCATGAGGAAAACCACAACCACTAGGCACTGGGCAAGAGACAAGTTGACGAGGCAACATACTCGAGATGTCCATGATACTAGAGACAATTAGGGTAGTAGGACCAAACATCTACTTCCGTCACCCATCAGTATTCTTGACACTTGATGATTGTTTCCAACTTGATTCACAAATTCAAAGAAGTCGCACTACGATTATTAATATTGATGTCCATTAAACAAAATATGATGCATGCAACACATAATATGATGGGACATAATGGTAGCACTAAAGTGGCATGCATGAACTTCTTTTATCTTAATCTGGCCACTTTCTGTGAAAATTGTTTGTATGTCGATGTTTCAATTGAAAATATGGAGAGCACAAAAGTCGTACCACTAGGGTAAAATATGATCCAATATGGCTCATTTTAGGAGATCCTTTTGCTCCATGGCCTTCGTTGATCAACATTAGGAGACCATTTTGCTCCACTATTGGCCACTTTTGCACATATTACAATGTTCTCTAATATTTTAATTAAACTGATTAAACTCGGTTTTAATTGACATAAGCTACTAGCAAAATCGAAATCTCCTAATGCTTATTTGTCTTTGGGTAATTAGCACATAACGTCTCCACCTTTCATTGTATTGTAGAAAATGTTCTTACCTTTCATTTTTTGATATTTTCACCCTTATTTTCACATTTCATTGCACAAAAGGTCATTTTGACCCTTATTAGAAATTGTGAAATGAAGAAAACACTCTTTCATTTAAATAAAACAAAAGAAAAATGAAAGAAACTAATTGCAAACATGGTCTCAACTTTATTGAAAAGTGCAAATGAGTCTCAAATAAATTATTAAAAGGGTAATTAGCACATAATGTCTCTACCTTTCACTATTATTGCGAAAAACATCCCAACCTTTTTTTTGGCATATTCTCCCTTAATTATATTTTGATGGCGCAGACCATCATTTCTATCCATTTTCATTCAATTTCCCAATAAATAACTGTGAAATAATGAATATATCCTCGTATTTAAATAAAATATATTTTCTTAATTTTTAATTCTTTAATAATTTATTTGGGACTCGTTTGCAATTTTTAAAAAAATTGGGACAATTGTTCTTTAAAATGGATAGAAATGATGGCTTGCGCTATCAAATTATAATTAATGGAGAAAGTGTCAAAAAAATAAAAGGTAAGGATTTTTTCACAATAATAGTGAAAGGTATGGACATTATGTGCTAGTTACCCTTTTAATAATTTATTTGAGACTCAATCGCGCTTTTCAAAAAAGTTGGGACTATGTTTGCAATTAATTTTTTTCTTTTTCCTTTTGTTTTATTTAAAGTGAATGGTATTTTCGTCATTTCATAATTTTTAATTGAGAAAATGGATAAAATGACTTTTTTGTGCAATGAATGGTGACAATGGCAAAAAATGAAAGGTATGAGCTTTTTTCACAATAACAGTGAAAGATGAGAACGTTATGTGCTAATTACTCTTTGCGTTTTCAATTAGGGCTGTCCGTGAGTCGGTTCGGTTCGGTTTTGAGGAGACCCGAACCGACCCAAAACTTTCGGGTATTTAATAAATGGACCCGTCGGGTCCAAATATAATTTTGGAACCGTTTAGGTTCGGTTCCGTTCGGTTCCGTTCGGTTTGGGTCGGTTCGGTTCCGTACCATAATTAAATTTTTTAATATTTACAACAACACTACATAAATACAACTAATGACATTTCATTCATAACTTTTACAAATTAACGTAGCCAAATAAAAAAATATATAAATAACTAGTCGTCCAATAAGATTAATTCAATGCATACAAATACCAAAAAGTAGATATCAATATTACAATAACACTACATAAAGTATATTCATTTGCTTCAAATTAAAATGGGCTAATGGGTTTTAAAAGTGATTTGGGCTTTAAAATTAAAATTATGAAATAATCTGATTTATTTAATTAATTTGCTAATTTGTTTAGAAAAAATAAAATAATTTAATTAATTCAATATAAAAAATTAAAAAATTATTTAGTTTCGGTTCTAATTCGGTTCTTCGGTTCTTGGTCTAGACCCGACCAAAACCCATCGGTTCTGGATTCGGGTACCCGTTCGAATATTTAATTTATAAAGAACCGCTCGGTTCGGTTCGATTCGGGTTCGGTTCGGTCCGGTTCGGGACTTTTGGACACCTCTATTTTCAATTAACTACATCTTTTAAGCTCTTGTGATCTATGGAGGTATGTTCCGATTTCCTAGGCTCATCATTAAGGTTGTGTTTGGTTGACTCTATTTTTATGGAAAAATGACAAATATCATTTTTCCACCAAAGTACATATTTTTTAGGGTGTTTGATTCAACGACGTACCCAGCACCCGGCAAGGGGGCGCGACCGCGCTTGTTGGGCTCCGTCGGAACAGTAACCGACGCTGGCAGAAAGAAGAAAGAAATCGGCACGAGGGTTTGGCTTCCTCTCTTTTTTTTTTCAATTGGGCATTTTGCCTTTTGGTTGGGCTGAATTTTTTTTAATTGGGCCTTTGTTTTTTAATTGACCAAGCCCAAATCCAATGGCAATTATATACCAGGGGCTCTAGGTCCGTTTCCAAAATCAAAGGCCAATTTCGGCATTTCCACAAATCAATTTCACCATCTGTTCCCGGTGATGCCTCCACCTCCTAGCCTGTTGTGCAGGTGTCGAACGACATCGACGAGTCACCGGACCGAACGATTGAGTCTCAGAAGGTCGGAACTCGAAAATTTTAAAACTACCTGCCGCCATGACCTGGACCCCGTGAGTCTTTCTGACTCTCTCTCTTCTCTTTTTGTTTTGGTTTTATTTTTTATTTATGAGTTATGATTATCCTTACTTAAGAATCATAGTTTATGTTCTATGAGTGAATTGACAATTTGACATTGAAATGAGAATTGTGATTTGTGAATCTTCGAATTTGTGATTTGGGATAATAATTTATGTTGCACTAGCATTGAATTATGAATTGTAATTTATCATTTATGAGTTTTGAGTTGTGAATTTTCGTTTATGGAATTAGGATAAGTGGAAAAAAAATAAAATCAATTGGTTAATTTGTTGGGCTCAATTATGTGTATTCTGTTTTTTAATCAATTGTGGCATTTTTCAATTGTAAGATTGTATCAAATTGGTGATTAGTGGTTTATATATATTGATAGGTGATTTAGATTTAATACTATGATTTGGATGGTAATTTGTTGTATTATTCTTCTTGTAATCATCTCTCTGTCATCTATCTCGTGTAAAAGATCTCGCTATTACGATCGTTGATGGTTGACAATTGTCGACCGCCTTAGCTGAACAAATTTTCTGGATTTGCCACTGGTTTGATTGACATTTTTTTCATGAAAAATATTTTTCAAAAATTGGTCACGTGATAATATTTTTCTTAAAAACAATGAAAACGTTTTTTTAGGGGGGTAGATTTTTGTTTTTCAGACAATCCACTCTCTTTCTTTTTCATCTACTCCCTCTCTCTCATCTACTCATCAATAAAAGACGGACAAATATAATATTTTCTAAATTGAAAATTAAATCAATCAAACATATTTATTTAATAAATTTCATGCATACAATCAAACACATCCTAATTCTTGTTCATGAATTAGTCTAAATGAAAAATTCAGAGACTTCTACAAATAGCCAAAAAAATGGAAAACGCTAGAGGAAGGGCTTGAACCTTCGACCTTGTGGTTAACAGCCACACGCTCTAACCAACTGAGCTACTCCAGCAGGTGCATTTTTCAATTTATTTATATTATATATAATAAATTTATATCGATAATAAGTTCTTAATTTATGATTGATAATGCAATACTTCATACAGTATCAACTGTTGCTGGGTATTTTTAAAATTCAAATGGATTTCATAGATTGTTGAGATCAAATTTAGCCAGATTTTAACCCAAATCTTTTTATTTATAGGCTAGGCAGCACGAAAATGAAAATGGAAACAAGAAACGAAATGCGAAATGATCCGACATATTAAAAGTTATTTCTTAAAAAAAATTAAATATTTAAACTTTATAAAAAAATTAATATTAAACAAGAAATTTTGAATGCTAATTTGAATATATCAAAACTTGTATCAAATAATTCACATTAATGTACAAATATGAGAAAAATTCTAAATATTCAAAATATATAATTAAAATGAACTATTTACCTGGGTATCCTCCCAATCAAAGTGTGAAATAATGAAATGGTTCTTGATTGATGGTTACTTAATTTCTAGTTCAGATGGAAGAAATTATTTATTCCAATTGAACATTGGAAAGAAAATTGGAATCAATAGGATGGACGGTCGATATTGTTCTATGAAAGCAGGCGGTTAGAAGTTCGGCCGGGAGGGATTAACCTTTCTAACGCATATTCAGTCGTGTTTCTTTGGGCCACTAGTTTCGGATTTAATACCGATATTTTTAGCAACAAATCGGTAAAAAATAATTGATAAGTTAAAGTTATAGCCTACTGCTAACTTCTTTAGTATAATAATTAAAGCTCACGATTAAGTTAATTTTAGGACAGTGCCCATAATTAAGTTATTTTTTTTGTTTTGAGCATGTAAATAAGTTAAGTTCTTTAGTTAAAGTTTACTTAAAAGTTTTTTGAATTTGAATAAGAAATAGGAAACCTTTTTTGAGTTTTCAAGAATTTTCGAAACGTGTCTTAAACAAATAGTCTAACACCCTAGAAATTTTGGTCCATCATAGTTTGTAGGTCTAAAAGCATATCCATTGATCAGTAAAAATTTAGGGTCCGTTTGATTCTCATTATTGTAGAATGAGAATGAAAAATATAGTCGTTATTGGACCCCACACAAGAGATAGAAATTCAAAATTGATGGCTTGATGTGATGGATAACGGTCATATTTTTCATTTTTATGGATGAAAAATGAGAAGCAAACGAGGGCTTAATTTAAATCTCAATTGGATTTGAATAGAAATTCATATTTCCAAAATATATTGGCCTTTATTATGATGAGCCCTTACACGCAACCTTTAAGAATTATTTGGTCATTGGTAATTGCTTTTACTTAATAATATTCTACATGCATGCCATTATTATACATTCATGAAAGGAGAATTTATAAAAGAATAATGTTAAATCTACATAATAGAATTATATAATGATTTACATACACATGAGATGTCAAAAACAGATTGGGGAAGTTTTTTTTTCATTATTATTTTTATTTGATTGAAGAAATTTTACATGATGGTGTTTACATACACATGATATGGTAAGATATGAATAATGCTATTTGTACATAATAGAGTTATATAATAATTTACATACATATAAAGTATCAAAAAGAGAGTGAAGATTTTTTTTTTTATTTGGTCGAAGAAATTCTAACTCAATCATCTATCACCACATCATCATTATGTAAATCATTATATATATGCAACACGACCGTTATTACGAAAAACGCCATTTGTTGAAGAATTCGCAAACGTAACATTGTAAATTGATGAATAGACAATATTACCTTTAACTCAAATAACATTGAATTTGCAAATATGACATTATAAATAGATGAATACACAATATTACCTTTAACTCAAATAACAAATCACACCCTATATTTTACCTAGTGTAATATATTTACTAATTATTGATTTTTCTTTAATGGATTTTTCTTTAGTTTTTGTTTAGTGGATTACATCTAGACTTCACTTGAAAGCAAGAATGTAAGAAAATTTAGTGCACTCTTATTTAGTATTGGTTGTATGATTTTGACAGTTTTACTTGTTTTGAAGTTTTAGAAAGGATTTCTTTCCAAATATGTTATTGTTTTGGAGATTATAGTTAAACTAAATTCTTGTTGTGCTGTGAATATGATTTTAAGTTTGTATCAAGTTAGTCTCCTTTTTTTGATGCAATGTCATTCAATTTGAGGATTCAAACATCTTATTCATGTTAGCGTTTAAAGAGCTCACATGTAGTTCTTATGGAACCCATCTGTCGAGATAAAATGTCAATCTCAATAATTATGTTCTGGAATTCTTGATAATTGGTTCTTGTTTGTTGACAGTTATGATACAATGCCAAACTTGTTTTAACGGATATGTAGCTCGATTGTGTAACTGATATTATTTTTGTATTGTAAAATTGATCGAGTTTAGCTATATTCAGCCAAGTGTATCAAGTGACTCGAGTTAAATTTTTGTAGTTAATTAGATTACCCTGTGTGAATTGCATCTAGCGGTGGCAAAAAAGCTCGGAGGCTCAGACGGCCCGAGCTCGGCTCCACTCGGCTCGGCTCGGGCTCGATGGAACCGAGCCCAGGCTCGAGCTGAGCCCCACTTTGGGGAGTCTGCTCGAGCCCGGGCCGGCCCGTGGCCCGGGCGAGCCTCCATTAAAAAAAAAAAAAATTTTTTTTTTTAAGGCGAGCGGTGCTGCGGCTTGCCTGGCAAGACAGGCTGTTGCCTTCTTCTGACGACTTGCTACGCTGCGAGCAACTTCTTCTTTGCAACAGGATAGCTGCCTGCAAAGGCAGCTAAAAAGAAGGAAAAAAAAACCCAAAAAATCCTAGCCGGCTCGGCCCGCTAAGGCTCGGGCCGAGCCTCATTTTTTTGGCCGGGCCCGGCTCGGCTCGGGCCGAAAAAAGCTCGGTCCAAAAAAGCTCGAACCTTTTTTTTTCTCAGCCCGGACTCGGCTCGGCTCGGCTCGTTGCCACCGCTAATTGCATCTATACTGTCTCGCATCCACAAACAATGAAATTGATGGTGGAATTTACCTATATTACGTAATTGTTAATTTATCTATTTTTTTGAATTAAATCTAATGAATAAAATTGAATGAGGCTGGTGATTCATACATATTCATTGATTACAACTACAAATGATCAACAACTAATGTAAGAATAGTACATCAAACTAAAGTTAAATCACGAATTGACAAGTATTACACATACAATGAATGTTATCGTTGAAATTTACACAAAAATCATATAAATCATTAAAACAAACTTGAACATTGCGTGATAGGCATTCGAAATTTCTCCATCAACGTAGGATAAGTCCTGCTAAAGTAATATTATTTGGAACTACGATTGAAGTGTTCTCTCGCCACTTCTTTCATCATTTACTTATACAGATTGTCCTCTATACGACACGATGAATTTCTAAGTATCACTCATACCTGAAATTAAGCAAAAGATATGGTAAGCATTCTACACAAATTTAATATATTCGGCTTTACATGCATATATGAGGCACCTGCGAATAAATTTTACCAAATAATTGCATATTGATTAGATGAAAAATTACAATATTTATCCTGACAGTTACGAAATGTCGAAATTAACATTTAAACTATCGATCTTGACAGTTAGCAACCGATGAGAGTGTATTTAAGGTGCATGGAAGGATATGAAAGAATTTTTTTTATTAACAATTTATTATCCATTGTATAATAGGTAGATTCATGTGTATCTTCATCAAGAAGTTAAACATCAAATTCAAGCATTAATAGAGCAATAAATGCATTCAAAAAGATATCTAAGGGCAGTGTTTTAAAAGGCGTAATGCGTTGCGATGCGTCGAAACCGAGAATCAAGAATCACAAGTTTAGGCGTGTCAATGCGAAGAATAAGCGTCATAATGCGTTTCGTATTTTTAAGGTATTAAATATATTTTTATATAAAAAATAGATTTTTTAATATATCATTAAAAAAAAAATTATAAAAAAGGATTAGGCAGGATAATGCGCGCATTAGGCACGCCTAGGCGTGCATTAGGCGCGCCTTTTAGATGGAAGACGCATTTTTCGCGCATTTCCCGAATTCGACGCGTTTTCGGTCCGCGTCGCGCCTAGGCGGCGCATTTTGGCGCTTTTTAGAACATGGTCTAAGGGTAATTGGGACAATTTGCACCCAAAAAATGACATTTTTGAACACCTTTTTCAAAAAGTGGCAAATTTTGTATCCATTGATATTGTAGAGATATCTATGCTAAATTTCCTTTAAAACATGTGTAAGAGGGAGAGCTGTCTATTAAGAGTATCTCCATTAGAGATCATCACCTATCTTTGTGGCCGTTGATATGAAATGATAAAACTAAATATGAGACATTTAGTACCACATCATACGAGGATCATCCTTAATAAAGATATATAGCGTTCCTCGTCTATTAAATGTCATGCAGCAGTTGTTCGATTGATTGATATTTTGACAAGTGCAAATCATGCCCGACTCTTCGGGGCAAACAACAACCACTAGGCACTGGGCAAGAGACAAGTTGACGAGGCAACATACTCAAGATGTCCATGATACTAGAGACAATTAGGGTAGTAGGACCAAACATCTACTTCTGTCACCCATCAATATTCTTGACTCTTGATGATTGCTTCCAACTTGATTCACAAATTCAAAGAAGTCGCACTACGATTATTAATATTGATGTCCATTAAACAAAATGCGATGCATGCAACACATAAATAAGATATGACATGATGGTAGCATTAAAGTGACATGCATGAACTTCTTTTATCTTAATCTGGCCACTTTCCGTGAAAAATGTTTGTGCGCTGATCTTTCAATGGGAAATACGGAGAGCACAAAAAATGTTTGTTTTGAGCATGTAAATAAGTTAAGTTCTTTAGTTAAAGTTTACTAGAAGTTTCCATAAAGTTTACGTAAAGTTTTTGAATTTGAATAAGAAATAGAAAACCTTTTCTGTTTTTTCAAGAATTTTGGAAACGTGTCTGAAACAAATAGGCTAACATCCTTGAAATTTTGGTCCATCAAAGTTTGTAGTTCTAAAAGCATATCCATTGACCAGTAAAAATTTAATTTAAATCTCAATTGGATTTGAATAGAAATTCATATTTCCAAAATATATTGGCCTTTATTATGATGAGTCCTTACACACAACCTTTAAGAATGATTTGATTGGTAATTGCTTTTACTTAATAAAATTCTACATGCATGCCATTATTATACATACATGAATGGAGTAATATAATGATTTACGTATAGATGAGGTGTCAAAAAGAGATTGAAGATTTATTATTATTATTATTATTATTATTATTATTATTATTATTATTATTATTATTATTATTATTATTATTATTATTTGATTGAAGAAATTTTATATAATGTTTTACAGACACATTATGTGGTAAGATATGAATAATGTTACTTCTACATAATGGAGTTATATAATAGTTTACATACAGATAAGATATCAAAAAGAGAGTGAAGAATTTTTTGTTTTTGGTCGAAAAAATTTTGACTCAATCATATCTTACCACATCATCATTATGTAAATCATATCTTACCATATCTTAACACAATCGTTATTACAAAAAAACACCATTTGTTGAAGAATTTGCAAACATGACATTGTAAATAGATGAATGGACAATATTACCTTTAACGCAAATAACTTCGAATTTTCAAATATCTATTTACTATATTAAAGAAGGATAGCTGCTGCAACAGTTCCCGCATAAAATGCTGCCCCAATTTCCCGCCCAAGGAAGGGAAAAAAAAAATAAAGAAAAAGGAAAGAAAATCTCTACCAAGAAAGCTGGTAAAATGGCATATAAAATTGAAACAAGTCACGCCACCATTCATTGTCAATCAGTCAAGGACTCACATAAAAAAATCATCTACAGTGATGAAGTACTTAAGATCCATGACTTTTGAATTGTAGTGGGTCCCACTTTTGTATTTTTTTCAAATTTGGCTGGCTCCCTCCCAAAAATAATACTCACATATGAAACTTATTTTGACCAATTTTGTGGCGCCGGTGCAGTGTTATCTCATTTTCAAAACCCGAGACTGCCTTCTTATCGTTTGAAAAAAAAATTGGCCGCCATCTGCTCAATTTTTACTGTGACCGATTATCACAAGTTCTTTTTGCAAATTGGGGCACAACTTAAAGCCAGATTGGAGGTAAAGGATAGGGAAAGTCCCAGATTGGAGGTCAATAGGCACAACTTAAAGCCAGATGCTCGGGTACTTCTGTGAGTTATTTTCTTCTTGCATCTTGAGAATTTTAAAAGTTAGTGCAATAGAAAATCGACGTCTCTGCACGATCCTCCGACCTCTTCGCTCACGGAGGCATCGTCCTTCGCACGATCCTCCGCATGCGGAGGTACGGTGCCTCCGCTGTGAGGAAACTGTTCCTCCGCGTGTGGAGGCAGCAGCCACCGCACGCGGAGATCTGGGATCTCCTCGTGCCGTGGCTGTTGCCTCCGCACGCGGAGGAAGCAGCTCTCCGCGTGCGGAGACTGTGCCTCCGCACCCGAAGGACCCAGATCCTCTGCGTGCGGAGGCACAAATAGTTGCAATTGTTGTATAAAAATTGTTTTTGATGATCAATTGCATATAGATATATGTGTTCGTGGAGATCAGTATAATTATATTTTGATCTGATGGCGGTGGTGACAATGGCGACGGCGGCAGGGGCGGTGATGCTTTTGTACTACGTGCTGAGCAGGCGGATGTCATCGGCAGCGGGGGAGGAAGATTCTGGCCTCGGTGAGTGCTCTAAATCGAAGAGTAGATCTGCGAAGAAGAGGCTGGCTCGACGTCCAGCCGGCGGATGTCATCGGCAGTAGGTTTTTTTTTTTTAATATGACATTTTCTTAATACCTTCAGAATTTATATTCTGTTATTTACTGTTTTATACATCTTTATCAAATTTAATTTTAATTTATGGTTAAGCTGTCTTAGACCTATTTATATGATTTGGGTAACTTTTCTCTATTTTTTGAGGTATATTTGAAGTATATCATTTAGGGATCCTGATTGTTGATGAAGTCGAAGTCATTGATTGCTTCTTCTTCATAAATTTATGAGTTTGTTCATGAATTGAAGATTCTTCAATAATTTTGTGGCAAAATAGCTTTTCGATTCCTAATTGAATATTAGCACGGATTGCTCTATTATTGACTGTTCTTTAGCTTATTAACACGTTATTGTAAAGTTTGAACAGCAAATTGAGGAAGTTAGAATGTTTGTACATTTAAAGAAAGAATAGAATCATTTTTCTATATTTGTACATAGTCTTTAAAGGACTTTGGAAGTTGCTGAACTGTGTGATTTATGGGAATGGTTATAAATCAAGGAATGAGATACTACTATCTGCGTAAGTAATCATACATGTGTAATTTCTGTAGATGAATTTTCATCCATGTATGTTATGGTTGCTCTTTTTTTTTTGTGCCCCTAATGCATTCTACAAAATTTGGGTACCTTTTCAGAGTCTATGCGATGTGATGTACAATTGAGAAGAAAGAAACAGCGAAAACCTACAACGTGAAATGTGCTAAACTTTCAGGCTAATCTTTGCTATCTCAACTCCATTTAGGTAACAACTTGAAAGACCCAGTTGCAAGTTGAAGTTTTTTTCTATCTGTTGGACTGCATGGATTTTTTTAACTAGATTTTAATTCGAAACACCAACTATATATTAAGATTTTATGTGATTTGGTTTATAACATTATTACGGAGAAACTACTTGCAGTTCATAAAGAACTCAGATTAACAACTTGGTCTAATAAAATCATAGTAAACTTATGTGATTTATTTTTGTTTTTTTTTTTCCAAAATTTATTGGAAAGAAAAACAGGATAGAATAAGAGCTTACCCTTCATAGAAGGTTTATACGAACTTTAGCATACTAATTTGGACAAAAAGTTCAATGATGTTATACAAGTAGGGATAGAATAAGAGTGTACTCTTCAATCTCCTCTACACGCTCAGAGCATAGCTATTACGAAAAAAAAGAATTTTGGAGTCTCAGTTCATCCATTATTTTTAGGGGCAAATGAGTCTTCCACTTCACATCTTTTCTCTTTTCGGTGATAAAATATTCTTCTGCAAAGCGCCTTGAGAACTTGGCATGCCACCAATTAAGCTCAAGAGGCAAAAAATGATTTGTTCTAACAACAAATTTGTGAGTATCATTGTTTGAAATCCATTAGTCATAAAATATTTTAGACATTTCTAAAGAATAGCTAGCGAGTTTTGGGAATCGTATAAATAATGAAAGAAAGTGTGCAAGAGGCATAATCTTGATAGGAATTATAAATTATCTCAGAATAGGTATTCATAGTAAACAATTTAGGTGAATTTACAGTTGGACTTTGAAAAATGTCATACATGGTAGTTAATATATTGTTTTTTCGGTTGGATTTTTCAGACTTTAAATGTTAAGATTTTATCTTCATGTTCATTGACCTGACTACAATTTTTTTTATTTATGTTTATTATTTCGACATTTATACTCAATTTTTTTGTTGCGATCGAGATGGAGTACCATCCAATTCAACAACAAATGTTGTTTTTTCAGAAGTTTTTCAAAATTTGAATTAGTTATGTGGTGTATATATTTTTATTTAAAATTACCCATTCACTCGCAAGTTAATTTTAGGAAGTGTTTTTGCATCTAATTGGATTGGAAAATCAATTATCATATGTTGCTCATGTTAGAATTATTTATCACTTAATATAGATTTGTGCATCGCACGGGTGAAAGACTAGTGACATTATAAATAGATGAATACACAATAGTACCTTTAACTCAAATGACAAATCACACCCTATATTTTACCTTGTGTAATAATTTGTATGCTATTTACTAATTGTTGATTTTTCGTTAGTTTTTTTTTCTTTAAAGGATTTTTTTGTGGTGTAAAATTAATTATGATCTTCCTAAACTATATCAAAATTATTAAAAATTAATTTCAGTAAGTAAATAAAATGTAAAAAATATATATAAAATATTTCATTTGACTCTTTCGACACTGTCAAAAACAAATAAAAATTCTTAATTGTTATCTTCTCATTAATAATTTTTCTTCAATGAAAAAAAAAAACAATTAAAATAAATTTTTATATTAATTGTCATTTTGTAGCTACAAATCAATTCCTACTCATTTTAAGTTAGGGTAACTTAGCCCCAGTTTGGACCCATTAAAATTAATAATTCATTTTTCTTTTTCTTTTTATTAACCATACAATTTTCAATAAAATAATATTGCATGTGATCTCAAAAATTTTTATTCTATTTTAACCATATATTTTTCAAAAAGCATATTATTCCAACCATTAAAATTTCAAATGATGGGGGCTAAACTATTGGAATTTATTGCAGATGGTTTTTTTTTTTTTTATGTTTTTTCTGTTCTACGAAAAAGATTCATAAGAGAATAATATAGATGCTATGTGAAGACTCGAGTGAATATTAATTTATGGAGAAATAGATGAATGAGATAATAAAATTAATTTTTTAGATGATATTGAAATAGTGATTGAACTTCTGGAGAATAAAAATAGTTTAAAATATTGGTGTATAAAGTTTTACATAATTTAATATAACTAGTGTGTGATTGTTATTTTTTGTTATGGATATTTTGATCTATTTAACTATTTCTTATAAAAAAAATTATAAAATTTTTTGGCGAAAGTTATTTTTTATTACAAAACTGTAAAAATGTTAAAGTGCATACCTAAAAAAATACTGTTAGTAAAGTTTATATGCACACTTTATAGGGTGTGTTTTGTAAATTTTCCTATATGTAACTCCATATAGCCCCTGTTTGTTAAGCATTAATTCTATATATTTAGAAAAATTACAACCGTTGCCAAACACCATTTTTGACTCTTTATCTCACAGCCGAGGCCCACATTCGAAAATAACGGTCCTTTTTGTCTACTTTCCACCTGAATAATGTGCCCCAATCAGGGGCCTAATCGTGTGCACGATTTAACCAATTTCACTCGCAGCACAAGTCGTGATCAAAGTTATAAAGCTGAGGCGCGATTTCAATTTCTGAAGTTTTTAAGTGAAATTTGCAATTAATTTCTTTTTATTTGATTTTGATTATGGAAATAAGAAATTGAAGAGAAATTATAATTCAGGACTGAGTTTCAGACATTCTTTGCTAAGTGGAAATTCCAGCTTTCAAAAACAAATCAAAAATAAATAGAGAGACAGAAATACATAAAACGAGCACAGTAAATAAGTCATTAGAGCATATCTTCAATTGTAGTGTAAAATTGAGTATAAATTAATATCTTCAAAATTACTTTTGCATCCTCTTTTACATCTCAATGTATCTAAATTCAAATTTAACTCCAATGGAAAGATTTAAATCCACATTTTATCTCGGCTTTGCCCAAAAATGTAATTTGCATTTCTTTTGCATATCTCCATTGGAGATGTTTCCGGTAACTTTGAAGATCTAAATCACAATTTAGATATATTTTACATCACGATTGGAGATGTTCTTGTGCTGTGCCTCGTGCTCATTAATCTCATTTGCGGCTTGGTTCACTCAAGAAACTATTTGCGGCTTCTGAAGGCATGCATGTTGGTTCAACCAACACAGTCAGAAGATTCGAGGTACTATTATCGGGTTTAGAGGTGCAGTTCTATGTTTAGGTGTAATGAACTAATAACATTTACACAGGCTGAAAGTGGACTATCTCCTCTAGTAATGAATTCTAAAACGAATTATGCTAGTTGTACAAAAGGCAATGTCCAAAACCAGTGCGAGAAGATGATTTGAAGGGGCAATGATTAGATGAAAAAGCTAACTGTGTTTTAAATTGGCAAATAATAAAGTGTCATGTAGTATTATGTAAACTTTCATGTCAACATTGATATACATGTAGCAAGATCCAAAAAACTAGCAAATGACATTCTGCCTGTAGCAGTTTATCTAGAAAGGTCATGTCTATGTTGGACTAAACTCTGAATCCATCATGGAGGAGGAGATCCTTTTTTAAGTTCAGTTCTTTATGATCTGCTTATCTACTTGCTACCAACTTTCTCCTCTTGACCAAAATAGCAATGAGAATTGACAGTGTATTTTCTGTCCAACATTCATCATGTAATTTTTCATGCAGCAATTATTCAAAAGTAATTATATACATTTCAACGTGACATTAATACTTCCAGGAGCCAAAAAATAAAATAAAATGAACACTTCCAACTCATTTATCACCAAGAGGACGAATATGACAAGGTAGGATGGTAATAATAGTCGAAGAGACATCAAAAAATAAATAGTAATAATAATTATTACTAAGTAAATGACCCCATTTTTGGGGTTACATATGATTATCAAAATAGGAAAATAATAACTACCTACAATAATCTACTCTATCAATGCCTACCATAATGTTTCCTTATGAAAAGTCGACATAACATGTCCTATATAAAGAAAATGAAACTAGATTAAATATACTAAATAAGGAAATAAATAAATAATGTGTAGGATTTGATTGAACGAGGAGAGTTGAAACCTTCCGACAAAGTTATTACATGCCTGAGAAGCAATTACTTCTACAGAGTCATTGCTGCTGCTACATTCCCAATATTAATCATGGGATGGCCAAAGCTCTTTACCTGATCATGTAAAAACGAGCTCAAATTTAAATTTACAACAATACTGGAGGAAATTTGATTATTGCTACAAACAGAGTATTTTTTGAAGAGAACATCATGATAAGGTAGTACCTTTTGCGACACGCTGCTTGTTTAATAATTGAGTCTTTGCCTTGCGGAAAGCAGAGCTGGGCGCCCTACGAATTTTCTGCATTGCAACAAAAAAGTGTCAAACAAAGTACCATCTCAAAGACCACAACTGAAATGTTACTCCATTTTCTCCAAGAGAAGGAAAAAGGCAAAGAGTCAAAAGACAAATGATCGTTGCTTTATACAACAAATACTGTAAATTATAAAAAATAATTGCACTATTTTTAAAATTTGGACACGAGTTTGAAGAGTGAAGACCACGATGTAGACCTTCAAATAAGCTTAGAAAATTTACCTCAGGAAAATCTTCATCATCTCTTGTTCTGATTTCAGGCACAAAAATCTTAATAGTGGCCTAAATCAAACAAAATTTAGACATAAAAAATGTGTAGAAAATGCTGGGTTCTAGTAATTATCTGGAGAACCACTTATAAAGCAAAAAGAGAAGGAAAATAAGAAATGAAATAGACCTCTTCTCTTTCAGATACATAAAGTTCATTCCCTGAAGTTGATTTTCTCGGCGTGAAGTTGAAAACATCATGAAGAAACTCATTTTCCTATGATTAAGTAAACAGCATTATTCTAATTCAAAAACAACAGATTATTTCCAAGACAAAAGGACTAGTAAGGAGGAAAAAACCAACCAGCATGTGTTTCACAAATCCACGTCTTAAAAAATGTTTCAGAAAGTTAACCTGTAAAAATACACAGGATAAAGTTAGAATATAAAAATATCAAACAGGGAACATTAACAACATCACGAGAGAGAAAAATACCTGCAGCAACTGGGACCATGAATTTATCTCTAAACTCTGTTTACCAATCTTCAATGCAGTCTTACAAAAACAGCCATCCTAAAAATCAGATGATATATAATCAGTTTATTGAGGAGAATTGTTCGTCAATAACTTTAAAACAAGATAAAGAAATACCTCTAGGACATTCAAAAGATCCCTACAAAATTTGTGTCGTTCATTGAGAGAATTACTGGCTGAACTCTTATTGGCAGTTTGTTGAAAATGACTCCTGACATGTCTGGATACTTTTTCTTGTAACTCTTTCATAGACGAATATTGTTTTAACAAGTCATTTTCCTTTTCATCTGTACCAATATCAGCACTGTGGGTATCAAAGACAGATTTCTCAAGAAAACCAACTTCACATATTAAAGCTAGTGCTTCACCAGCCGCAATACAAACAGATGGCTCGTCCACTTGTAGAAGATCCAGAAAGACAGAAATTCCTCTGGAAAGAATTAATGCGGAAAACTGTTCATTCTAGAGTGAGTTTTAATCCTAAACTAAGCAGTTAATAATTAGCAATAAACTGGATTTCTTGAATGCATGAGCAGCATGGAAAAGCTATTACACAATTTTCACAATAAACATCCACTGAATCTCTAAACCTAGAGCCAATAGTACAGCTGATGCTGGATAACTATTCATGAGGTTCTACTCACCCTTTCCAGTAGTTGTAATTAATGTTCCAGCCATCGACGGTTGTGAGAAGAAGTGACCAAGCAGAAATAGCAGCAGAAAGAACAGCTGATGAATGTTTCTTTGCTACAACCTAGGAAAAGGAGGACCACATAATTTTGGCTTAATATCGGTAAGATAAGAAACAAAAATAAAAAAATGGTATGAACGTGATAGGCCCCAACAGGTACAGGAATATTTCTTAAAGTAGGGGAGGGATATTATGGGGAACTATTAGAATAAATGTTCAGGCTTCTAACTAAAAAATAGGGGGAGAGAGTTCTATATTCTTTTAGGCAGAAATTAGGCGATGAAAATGGGGAGAGAGGCAGCCTCCCAAAAGCTGGCCATTTATCAGTAATTGCATTCAGCGCATATAGTAATTCAATATAATTCATCATTCAGCACCAGAAATACAAACGCCCATGCAGTTTGCATATATAAAAATAGAAATACCACTGTTTCGGTTCTGCAATCTGTAAATTTCCAGTAATTTAGCTCTAATTTTGATTCATTTAATCAAGAACACATCAGAATGTAATCAACAACAACAAACTAAGTCTTTTTGCCAATATATTCGGGGAAGTCACATGAACCCCTCTCTGCCATTCCATTCTGTTTGTTGCTAGATTTATTGAAGATCTAAAGCAATGAATAGAATAATGATGTTTGCAAGTTCTAGGCAATGTTGAGTTTCATTGTGGCATTAAGAATTAAACAGCCAAGATTACATCATTTAATGAATAAACATAAAGGTAACAAAACAAAGAAATAAATGAGCAACATAATTGGATATGTTGTATCAGTCAGGTTTTGCTTCTTTTTTCCCCTTTGGTTGCCTTGGACTAACTTTTAGAGTTTCAGTCAGTTAAAACAACAAATGCAAAGAGATAGAAAACAAAGAAGGAAGAGGAAAAAAGGCTACAAGCAATTGGCAACTGCGGAAAATTAATGACTGAACTTAAATTTTAGTTGTCGGATTCCACAAACCTAATATATCACTAAGTGCATAAACTCATGTTTAGATTTCACCCCCTATCTATTGGGCCTCAGTTTAATAGATGGGGATTCTTTATCATATATCTGCCACTGATGCGTCATTGCCAGGATATACAGAGTCAAAACATAAGTCATAGAAAGGACAACATATTATGTACATACATTATCATCGGATTCTAGGTGAATGAATTGCCATAACATCTTCATGGATGTTTCTGTCTCCTGAAAATTACTTCCGCCAACAAATGTCACAATAGCCAAACAGTCAATGATCTACATACAACATACAAAATCAGTTACAGTCCATCCCTACCCCAAAAGAACATGAAAGAAAGGAGATAGTAAGATAGTAGAATTGAATTTGTATAATACACAAGTTTCAGAACCAAAATGATTGACTAAAACGCTGCAGCATTTAGAAACCAATTACCAAGTAACATACATACAGATAACAATGAAGATTCAGTCCCGGATTTGAGAGCTTTTGAGATCAAGGGAAGTGACTCATTGTAAAGTTCATGAGCATCATCCCCACAACCTATTGTGACAGCCAGCAATCCTGTACATGTAACAATAGAAGTCATTATAAGCAGAATGCAATGGATAAAACAAAAAGATACAAAAGATTAAAATCTTGCATAGAAGTGCTAAACTAACCGAGTGCATGAGAAGCTAAAGCAATCTCTTTGGAAGACCCCTTCTTGAAGGAATATAAGAATCGGTACAGTAAAGTAGCAAAACTGCAAGAAATTAGCCACAGTGAAGAGATAAATGTCATTTATACACACAGAATTATCTTCCACCTAACTACAATGGATATTTCATATTTGTATATAACTAGCCAAGACAGTTCCTGAAGGAAGTGGGATCAGCAATTAAATACAGATTCTACACCAGTGTAACCAATTAGAATAGTTTGTGAAACTATTAAACAGCTTTTATGAAGAACATCTGTATTACAGAAGAATATAGAATCTGATGTTAGAACCTCTAACTGGAGACAGATTACATTTTACACCATTAAATCAGCTAGTTCTTTTCCTTATGTTTTAGGTTATCATTTGGTTTTATGTGCAAATACTGTCTAATTCCACTGGTGCCTACAGGATATTAAATCATTTAAATTTTCCCTTGAGGAAATGAGTCAGATCTAAAAGCTAGTGATGTTGGAGAAGGAGAAGGTAAATTATTTCGAAGGAATGAGTTGATTACTTCTTTTGGGAAAACTGATGGCGATAGTTGATGGTAAAGTCCTCAGTTATCAAAGACAGTGCTCTTTCCCTTGTTGATCCCCTGATAAACATTAAATGAAGCTGAAATCAGTATCATAAAAGGATATTTCAGTAGCAAATAAAGAATGAAGGATCAAGTTGATGGAATAAGTCAAACATATTTGTTCTAATTTCTAAAGAGATGTACCTTTTGCAAAATAAGTCATCTAGAAGTTGATCCATTGTCTTTACTACACCGGTTGAACTACTGGTGACTAGGAATCAATATCTCATGCTACAATTTTGTGGCAAACGCAGCCTGCAAGAAGAAGTGCAAAAATATTTGTCACTCCTTTTCCTAAATTATAGTCTCACCTTTCTGTCACCCTTATAATTGTTGGGAATCTGGAATTATTTCCAGATTCACCCCTCAAGATCCTCCAAGAAATGTCAAGAATAACATTGAAAAAATATAAAATTAAAATTACAATATATGGAGAACTCCAAAACAGAAGAAACTTTACTACATAAAAAATCAAGACAATCACATAATATTTCTTAAACCCAAATACCCAAGTACATCCAACAGCACTCTTACCCAAGCCCCCTATTCTTGGAGTCTATATAGTTTTGTACAATTTTCCAATAGCCGCACTCATTATTTAACTCCCTTTTCTACTCCCCTATAATTACTATCCATGCAGAACAAAGTCAAACTCCCCTTACGAGCGGCATTATGCTACATAAGTAAATTTTAAGTTTCCTAGCAAGAGGAAAAAATCCTACAACAATTAGTCTGAGTTCTTTCATTAGTATTAGCGAATCCTACCCTAAGTATTAACCCGCAACCTCTCACGTACATCACGTTTGTCCTAATGCAAGTAAATGGTGTTCTAATTCTAATAACAAAAGATTTGCATCAAAAATAAAAATTTCTTTTTTTTTTCACCAAAAAAATAGATACAAAGCTTGTGCTTTATTATGGTGCAAAATTTATATAAATGTTACCGTAACTAATAATCGCCCTAACTGTCAATAGCACCAAATTAGTTTTATTATATAATTCCGAAGCCCTAATTACATACTGCCCTACTTTTCATAAATCTTTTATTTGAACATCTTGACCACATCTTCAAGTACTATTTTACCACAGTTTCCAGAAACGTACCTGAGGAAAACTGGTGCGTCAATGCTTCAACCCTAAGAGTTCAGAATTGAGAAATAATGTTCTGATTGCGGGATCCAACCGAAGGGGAATGGCCAGAGAAGAAGGAAATTTTGAAAAAAGAACTCTGTTTTAAAATATATAGGAATTGATTATTTTTGTCCTAGTTGTTTTAAAATAGGCACTCTTTGTTAAAACACCTAGTCAAACAAAGTAATTGAAAAAAAGACCAACTCTCAATGTTTATTGGTTATATGGCCTCCATTAAAAAATATAATAAATAAACATGGAAAAATATCTAAAATACCCTCAACAAGTAAAAGACCTATACACCCTTTTCATCCAATCAAATTCACCATTTCACCTCTATCAAAATCAACGTGCTCTTCTACCGATGAAAAAAAAATGTTCTTCGTCTCCAATGTTTGCCACCTCCTAAAATCTTGTAACTGGTTATATTCCTCACCTATCTTCTCCAACATTTTGAGCATTTGAACAAGAATTTTAGCTTCTATATTATGTACATTGAAATCTTCATTAAATTTGAAGAAAATAAATGGTATTTTTATAAATCTCATGTACATTTGGTCCTTTTATTGTTGAATATAATATGAAATGATATTTTAGTTGATTTTTTTTACTGCTGGTGTATTTCCGCAACTACTGGACGATTTGTAGTACAGAACGACAGTCCAGCCGTTTTACGTAGTGTAGAACGACACTACAGTCGTTATCGTTCATGTAAAATGACAATACAAACAATATCTGTTATGGTCTGTCCGTTCTTGATAATACAATGTGGTTACTTTGATAATTTAAATACGATAGCTATTTTCATATTACTTTGATATATATTTGAGTAAACTATTTAACTTTTTTATTTTATTTGCAACTATGGATTCTGTAAAAATGATATGGGTACAAGTATGCTATTTTGTTGAGTTTAAAAAGACTAAAGAAGGCAAATGGACATGGAGTTATGTAGGGAATGGTGAAAAAATGTGGATATTCTTTATGTTTCAACTAACATTTCGTATATAGAATTGTACAACAAAGTGCAAGAACTTGTTAACGTGGATTCAAAGTTGTAAATATAACGATAGTCATACCATTCTAATAAATAATATCTTCCCTTTCGGAACGACAGTTGTGCCGTTTTAAAAAACAGTAACGGCAGTTGTGTCTTTTTGTTTTTCATTTCGATTAAGTATTCAGCATATCTCCCCTATGTTCTAAGAGGAATGTCCATTCTACAACTTCAATGAGTACGTATAACGATTTTATCGTGCCTCGGACGGGTCGTGGAGCTCTGTACGATTGTTTCCAGGCAGAACGACACTTGTGTCGTTACACGACAGTTATGTCGTTCTGTTGATTTCTTCAATATTTTTCAACTTTTCCAATCGAACGAGCTCCGCAGTTGGACCCCCTAACTTTTTTAGGCTGGACGTGTTGATTAGGTGACAAGTAACGGTGGAATTGATGTAGAATATATGGTATTGAACGGTGAAAACCATCAAATCTATAATGATTTTGTTTGAAAGTATAAGTGTTGAGCATATCTCCCCTACGTTCTAAGAGAGATGTCCATCCTACAACTTAAATGAGTACGTATAACGATTTCATCGTGCATCGAACGGGTCGTGGAGCTCTGTACGACTGTTTTCAGGCAGAACGACACTTGTGCAGTTACACGACAGTTGTGTCGTTCTGTTGATTTCTTCAATATTTTTCAACTTTTCCAGTCGAACGACCTCCACAGTTGGACCCCCTAACTTTTTTAGGCTGGACATGTTGATTAGGTGACAAGTAACGGTGGAATTGATGTAGAATATATGGTTTTGAACGGTGAAAACTATCAAGTCTACAATGATTTTGTTTGAAAGTATAAGTTGAGCATATCTCCCCTACGTTCTAAGAGGAATGTCCATCCTACAACTTAAATGAGTACGTATAACGATTTCATCGTGCCTCGGACGGGTCATGGAGCTCTGTACGACTGTTTCCATGCAGAACGACACTTGTGCCGTTACACGACAGTTGTGTCGTTCTGTTGATTTCTTCAATATTTTTCAACTTTTTCAGTCGAAAGACCTCCACAATTGGACCCCCTAAACTTTTTAGGCTGGACATGTTGATTAGGTGACAAGTAACGGTGGAATTGATGTAAAATATATGGTTTTGAACGGTGAAAACCATCAAGTCTACAATGATTTTATTTGAAAGTATAAGTGTTGAGCATATCTCTCCTACGTTCTAAGAGGGATGTCCATCCTACAACTTAAATAAGTACGTATAACAATTTCATCGTGCTTCGGACGGGTCGTGGAGCTCTGTACGACTGTTTTCAGGCATAACGACACTTGTGCCGTTACACGACAGTTGTGTCGTTCTGTTGATTTCTTCAATATTTTTCAACTTTTGCAGTCGAAGGACCTCCACAGTTGGACCTCCTAACTTTTTTAGGTTGGACGTGTTGATTAGGTGACAAGTAACGGTGCAATTGATGTAGAATATATGGTTTTGAACGGTTAAAACCATCAAGTCTACAATGATTTTGTTTGAAAGTATAAGTGTTGAGCATATCTCCCATACGTTCTAAGAAGGATGTCCATCATACAACTTAAATGAGTACGTATAACGATTTCATCGTGTCCCGGACGGGTCGTTGAGCTCTGTACGACTGTTTCCAGGCAGAACGACACTTGTGCCGTTACACGATAGTTGTGTCGTTCTGTTGATTTCTTCAATATTTTTCAAATTTTCCAGTCGAATGACCTCCATAGTTGGACCCCCTAACTTTTTTAGGCTGGATATGTTGATTAGGTGACAAGTAACAGTGGAATTGATGCAGAATATATGGTTTTGAACGGTGAAAACCATCAAGTCTACAATGATTTTGTTTGAAAGTATAAGTGTTGAGCATATCTCCCCTATGTTCTAAGAGGGATGTCCATCCTACAACTTAAATGACTACGTATAACGATTTCATCGTACCTCGGACGGGTCGTGGAGCTCTGTACGACTGTTTTCAGGCAGAACGACACTTGTGCCGTTACACGACAGTTGTGTCGTTCTGTTGATTTCTTCAATATTTTTCAACTTTTCCAGTCGAACGACCTCCACAGTTGGACCCCCTAACTTTTTTAGGCTGGACGTGTTGATTAGGTGACAAGTAACGGTGGAATGTATGATTTTCCTTCAAGAACGACACAAGTGTCATTTCAGGACAGTAACGGCACTACTGCCGTTACGGTGGAATTTCTTTCACAGAGCATAACGGCACTTGACTCGTTCTGATATTTGTAACGACACATGTGTCGTGTTGCTCATTGCTTTAATCAATTTGCTTCGATTTTCAGCACTCAAAATTTCATCAAGTGTCTTTCTCATTATCGTTACGTTTAAACAAGATAATTTTATCTTCCCAGGCAGAACGATATAAGTGTCGTTCTATGGACAATAATGGCACTAGTAACTTTCTCATTGAATTTCGACCAGGCAGGATAACGACACTTGTGTCGTTCTGATATCAGTAACGGCACAAGTGTCGTTTTGCTCATTTCTTTCATCAATTTGCTTCGATTTTCAGCACTCAAAATTTCATTAAGTGTCTTTCTCTTTATCGTTACGTTTAAACAAGTAAATTTTATCTTCCCAGGCGGAACAAAACAAGTGTCGTTCTCTGGACAGTAACGGCGCTAGTGCCGTTCTCGGTGAATTTCAACCAATCAGGATAACGACACTTGTGTCGTTCTGATATGAGTAACGGCACAAGTGTCGTTTTGCTTATTTCTTTCATCAATCTGCATTGATTTTCACCACTCAATATTTCATCAAGTCTCTCTCTCGTTATCGTTATAGTTAAACAAGTAAATTTTATCTTCCCAATCAGAACGACACAAGTGTCGTTTTCAGGACAGTAACGGCACTAGTGCCGTTCTCATTGAATTTCATTCAACTTAAATGAGTTCAACTCATCATTATCGTGGTTTGGATGGGTCGCGGCTCGTCAAAATCGATTTTAGAACCAGAACGACACTTGTGCCGTTTTCAAAACAGTAACGGCAGTTATGTCGTTTTCTTTTTTCCTCTTGATTAATTAACGAGCATAAATTTCGAATGTTGTAAGCGGCGCGTTCAGCCTACAACTTATTTGAGTTCAACTCATCATTATCGTGGTTTGGATGGGTCGCGGCTCTTCAAAATCAATTTTAGAGCCAGAACGACACTTGTGCCGTTTTCAAAACAGTAACGGTAGTTATGTCGTTTTCTTTTTTCCCCTTGATTAAGTAATGAGCATAAATTTCGAATGTTGTAAGCGGCGCGTTCAGCCTGCAACTTAAATGAGTTCAACTCATCATTATCGTGGTTTGGATGGTTTGCAGCTCTTCAAAATCGATTTTAGAGCCAGAACGACACTTATGCCGTTTTCAAAACAGAACGGCAGTTATGTCGTTTTCTTTTTTCCTCTTGATTAAGTAATGATCATAAATTTCGAATGTTGTAAGTGGAGTGTTCAACCTGCAACTTAAATGAGTTCAACTCATCATTATCGTGATTTGGACAGGTCGCGGCTCTTCAAAATCAATTTTAGATGCGAAAGCAGCAGTTACGTCGTTACAGTAGACGTTTTAAAAGCAGTAACGACACTTTTGTCGTTCTGTTGATTTCTCCAATATTTTGCTACTTTTCCAGAGGAACGACGTAAAGCATTGGACCCCCTAACTTAAAAAGGTCGATAAATGTTGAGATGAATGTTCATTAACTTAATCAACACATAAGAATAAGACGACTTGTGCTTTCATTATCTCAATAATATAAAAATTATGTCATTTCAATCGTTCTTTGTAGCTAGTTAATTTTTTTTTGTTGTACATGTTAGTAAGTCCATTATTAAAGGTCATTTCGTTGAAAAAATCAAATTACAGCAGATAACGACTGTAGTGTCGTTTTACGTTGCAGATAACGACTGTAGTGTCGTTTTACATCGCAAGAAATAACAATTAAATCTGGCAGATTTGGCATCATGACTGCAGACCTTTTTGAGCAACATCAGATATAATTTTGTCCAAAGGTTTGTTGCAGATCTTTTAATCATACTTACCAAAGGTTCTAACTTCAAACCATTCTTTAGCTTTTCCGCCGCAAGTGATGGTGCTCGCGACCTTGAAGGACGAAAAATTGGCCGACCGTTGAGAAATGGAAAAGCAAATAATTGGACCAAATGTATTCCGTCGGGGTCGTTGAGTTCTCTGATGGATTTGGAGAAGATGGATGATATTGGTTAAATGGGTGAAATGAGGGAAAATTGGATGATTTTTAGGTTAAAAAGTGAATGGCAATTTTATCTTTTTATCAATTAAAACATTTTGAATTTCTTTTTTTTGTTTAATTCTGGTCAAAGGCCATTTGCCTAAAATCATTCTCTTACCAGGCTGTCTGGCCAAATTTCCCTTTAAAATATTATTTTATTAAAAATATGTGGTTGAAAATGAGTAGAAGAATGAGAATGAAAAAAATAATGTAAATCAAACGGGGGCTATATGTTAATTAGGTTAGCCTTTCGTATTTATTTATTTCCTAGATGCATTGTCAGTCTCTAAACTTTCAATGAACGTGTAATCGAGTCATTCATCTTTAATTTTGAGCTATTAAGTCACTTAACTTCCACTCCATCTATTGTCATTGGTCTTAGGTAACATGATACGCTAATGTGGACATTAACGTGTATGAAGAATGAAAAACGATTAAAAACATTTTTTCTCCCTTGAAGTCTTCATTTTAATATGCCGAAAAATGTGATTTTTTTGTTTGAGTGTTCTTTAAAAGTGTATTTAAGTGGTTCATCCTCATGTTAGTTTTAACATCCACTTCAGTGCATCACGTTAGTTAGACTAATGGTAATCACTATTGAACACAAATCAAAGTCGGTTGACCTAATTGCTCAAAATAAAAGATAAGAACATGCTTGCACTTTTGTTGAAAATTAGTGACTCACAATACATTTAGCCCCTGTTTGGTTTGGATTAAAATCCCAATTAAAATCTCAAGTGAAAGTCAACAATTAATTTTAACCACACATTTCATAAGACCCATAACTTTTCAACTACACATTTCATCAATTTTTATCAAAATCTACTAAAAATATGAATTTATCCTCTACCAAACAACCACTTAACCTTGGAGTTGAAGATAGTGATTGACTATCTTTGGAAGTAAAGATTCAAAGAGCCGTCGGGAAGTGTTTATAAATAGAGAATTGAGTAGCGAAAAAGTGGGTAGTATTTGTGGAATCAATAAAGTGTGTGGATAACAAAATTGGCCAATAGTGCTTATAGACACAATTTCTTAAGTTGATATCTCAACGAGTCCCATGAAATGTGTAAATAACAAGTGAGTGGTGATTAACTAATTATAGATCTTATAAAATGTGTAGACAAGAAATATGTTTGATAAAAAAAATTTATTTAAAGATTACCAAGCATCTATTCTTTGCTCAATTGACAATTGTATACATATTTGAAATTCTGTCGAATTCAATTTTATAACTTGTTTCAGCCCCATTTTTTTGACAAAATGTGTTTTAAAATAGTGATTTGAAGAAAAATGTGTGATAAAAAAATAAGAAATTTTTTTGGATTTACGTGTAATATTATTTTATTGAAAAATGTATAGTTAAAAATAATAGATAGAAAAATAATGAAAATCAAACAAGGGCTTAATATGAGTTTGAATCACTCAAGGGTGGATCAATAGAAGAGACGATGTTTTTTCAACTCTCAAAAAACTTTGTAAGGCTGTGTTTGATGTGCATAGTTTTCTAGGGAAGTTGAAAAATAAATTTTCCAACTTTATGGCTGTTTGATAGCCAAACTTTTGCAAGCAATTTGTTTTCCACCAGCCACCTTCACGCGCCAGTTTTCTAGCTTTTTGAGGATTTTGTTTTCTCTTGGTTTTAGTGGAAATATGTTTTCCAGCTTTTTTTTTTTTTTTTTTTTGCTTTTTGGAAATTGGAACATATTTCAAACTCAATGGTAAAAAAAATATTCATTTAATTAACAATTTGCATGTGAAATAAAGCCAAACGAACACAAAAAAATTTCAAAATATTTTTTATTTTTTATTTTTTTTACTTTTTGGCAATCCAAACAAATTCTATTCTCAATTCTAAAAAAATTATTTCTTTAATTGACAATTTTCATGAAAAACAAAGCTAAACGGAAAAGGTGGAAAATTATACCAATCAAACACAATTAATTACAATTTCGAGTAAAACAAATTCTAAACAATTCAATTCCCTGTAAAACATTTTCTTTCCACCCTTACAATCAAACGCACCCTAAGTGTTTGGGCTACTTTAAAATTAAGCCCTTTCTTAAGTTTCAAAAAAATAAAAAAAAATGCTTTGTTGACCACATTTTTTATAAAATAATATTATACGCAAATTTAAAATTTTTTCTTATTTTTTAACTACACATTTTCCGTCAATACACTATTCAAAAATGCATTTTTCTAACAAAAATGGGGCTCAAACAAGCACTGAATTTTGAAGAAAAATGTATTTTGGAATAGTGATTTTTTGGAGAATGCGTGGATTAAAAATTAGAAAAATTTTTGAATTTAAGTGTAATATTATTTAATTAAAAAATGTGTAATTGAAAATAAGAAATAGAAAAAATACATTTTATAAAAATAGAGCCAAAATGGATAATCTAATATATGTCATGATTTCATACTTTAATAGGGTATAAATATAAAAATTGTTCCACTAGCCCAAACGGCCCAAGTCCAAAAAATAAGGCCCACTTGATAAACACAATATATTTTGGCCCAGTTCGTTACGTCGATCGGGCCAAATAAGACCCACGTGTCAATTCGCAATCCTTGATAATTTATTTTCAAAATAAATCACACTACGATTTGGTTATCTGAAAGCAAATATGATATATCAACTGAATAGATCTTATCAGTTCCAACGAACAAATCTCGCAGAGCCCTTGTCCATCCCGTCGAGACGGTTATCCCACTGCTATAAATTCCGTAGTCAGTCTTATATTTAGGTACACAAAAAACAAATACTACTTTACTCTGAGTTATTTCTTCTTTCTTTTGGTCTAGTATTCCTAGAATTCTTGAAAAACTTTTCTGACTTGACCGTCGGAGGGTCTTTGGTCGGCACCACACCGGTGTCCTCTTGAGATCTTTTTGCGGTCTTTCTTCTTCGTTCTACTTTTTTGAAGGATTGCTAGTGGCCTGACCGACTTAATTTTCTCAACTGTAGAATTTACCGTCTACAATTTGGCGCCCACTGTGGGGCCCTAGCAATCATTCTTTTTTTTTTTAGCAAAGTTCTTACCATTACTATTCGTCAATCACCATGTCCAGAACTTTTGAAATCCATCGTACGGAGGACTCTACGAATTACGTTGTGGACAAAATTGCCCGTCAAGGACTGGAACGAATGATTAGCCAGGAGTGGGAGCAACAAGGCAACAGGGAGACAACTTAAGTCATATCGCCGCTCTGCCCACCATTACAAAGCCAGCCCATTCGACCCAGCCAGTCCAGTCGACGGTTGCTCAGCATGATGTTGTTTATCCTGCCTCCACACACTCTCAACCTACTGCTCTGCCTAGCGAAATAACTGCACAACTAGCCCACCTCATTGCGTTGACAATGCAGAATTCACAAAAATTGGAGAGACTAGAAGCGGAGAATGCTGCCATCCGTGTGGAGAATCGAGACCTTCAAGAAAGGGTAGAATTAGAATCATTGGCATCCGATCCCACTTTGGTACGTCCGTCCCGGCCTACACCTTCACTCGACCAAAATGGACTTAGGACCATTGGTTCGAACGTTAAATTCGCCACACCGCTGAACGGTGGGTCAGAAGATGTACAACCACAGCCTACCAATGGACAAGATCCAGAGTTCGCATGAAAGTTAGCGGCGATTGAAGCCATGGTTCAACGTATCCCTGGGATGCCCGCACTAATAAAAAATAGTGCAACCAGTTGTTTTTCCGACTCTCCTTTTGTTGATGAGATTGCCCTAGTGGAAATGCCCAGAAACTTTACGATGGGATGGCTGATACGGACGATCACATAGTTCAATACAGAAAAATAATGTTTACTACTGCTATACCAGGAGACCTTCGCGAGGCTTGCATATGTAAGGGGTTCGATTCCAGTCTTGTGGGGTTGGCCATGCAATGGTATACAAACCTTCCAAATAATTCTATATCGTCGTTCGCACAACTAACTGATACTTTTGTTGAGCAGTTTACAAGCAGCAGAAAACTGGAGAAGCGGTCTGACGATCTCTATCATATAGTGCAAAGGAGAAGTGAATCACTTCGTGAATTTGTCGGACGATTCAACCGAGAGAAAGTTTCCATTCCTAGCTGCAACCAACAAACTGCTGTTTCTGCTTTTCGAATGGGGCTCCTCATGGACACTGATTTGTATAAGGAACTGACCAAATATCCATGTAGTACAATGGAGGATGTCTTGGCTAAAGTCTGTGCCCAAATTAAATGGGAAGAGCATGATGCTAACTTCAATTTCACCAGACGACAACCCCCTAAAGAAAAGAAGAGTCGCGATGACAAAAAAGAGTTGAGAAACGACCTGCAAGTACTTATTCTCCCTTAGATATGAGGGACACCAAGCGCAGAGAGCTACCCAGACCATTTGATCGTCCTTTTGAAAGGACAAAGGTTGGGATCCCTGAATACAACCTTTCAATCTGACCAGCAGAACTAATTGCAGTACTAAGGAGATGAGCGACAAAGTAAATTGGCTCGAAAAAATGAGAAGCTCTAGTGACCAATGCGACAAGACTAAATGGTGTGAATTTCGCGCAGACCATGGCCACAGAACAGACTATTGCATTGCCCTGAGCTTGGAAGTGGTGGAGCTGTTGAAGCGGGGACACCTTATCGACTTTTTGACTGAAAAAGGAAAAGAGAATGTTACCAGATGACAACAACAATCACATGGTAAGCCAGGCTCAGGTCTAATGGCCGCGCCAACACATGATAGAACTATTAACTTCATCACCGGTAGGTCAGAAGTTAGCTGGATAACGAGGGCAGTGGCACGGAGACATGAGCGTCGAGCAGTTCATCTTTTCCAGAGTCTAAACCAAGTAAGCGAGTCAGACTCACCACAGATCATTAGCTTCACTACCTTTGAGGCTACGCAACTACTCAATCCCCATCAATCATCATGACGCTTTGGTCATATCTTTGAACATCGCCAATTGCTTGACCAAGCGCATCTTGATAGATAATAGCACTAGTGCAAACATACTTTTCTTGGAAACCGTTAAGGCCATGGGGATTCCAGAAGAAAACATTACTCATCAGACGACAATGCTAATCGATTTCAGTGGTGAACAAAAGAACACTTTGGGTGAAATTGTGCTACCTGTTTATGCAGAAGGAGTTAACCTCCACACTCGATTCCTCGTAATGGATAGCCCATCAGCATATAATGCTATCCTGGAAAGACCCTGGATCCATGAAATGAAGGTTGTACCATCGACATTTCATCAAGTACTCCGTTTTCCTACCAAATGGGGAATAAGAGAGATTCATGGCGACCAAAGGGATTCTAGAGACTGCTACCAGAATTCACTCCGCTCTGATCAATGTCCTTTATATCAATTTTAGCCCGTCATTCCAGATCGTCCAGATGTGGAAAAGCTAGATGAAGTACAGATCCACCCCGCCTTTCCAGAACACAAAACTCAAGTGGGGGCAAGGTTAGAGCCGACGCTTAGGCAACACCTTATCCAGTTTCTCATAGAACACCATGACGGTTTTGCTTGGTCTCACACATGCATGACTGGTGTTGACCCAGAGATAATGACACACAAATTGAATGTCGATCCCCAATACATTCCGATCAAACAGAAGCGAAGAAGGTTTGCTCCTGAACGAAACCGCATTATTAATGAAGAGGTAGAAAAAATTATAGAAGCTGGCTCCATACGAGAAATCTATTACCCAGATTGGCTCGCTAATGTCGTCATTGTGAAAACGAAGAATGTTAAGTGGAGAGTCTGTATCGACTTCACAGACTTGAACAAAGCATGTCCGAAGGACAGCTTCCCACTTCCACATATAGACATGATGGTCGACTAAATAGCTGGGTATGAACTTCTAAGCTTTATGGATGCCTTTTTCGGCTACAACCAGATTCTGATGCACCCAACTGACCAAGAGAAAACTGCTTTCGTGAAAGAGCGAGGCACTTTCTGCTACAAGGTCATGCCGTTCGGGCTCAAGAACGCTGGAGCAACATATCAACGACTAGTGAATCGTATGTTCGCTGATCAACTCGAAAAAATCATGGAAGTCTACATCAATGACATGATGGTAAAATCGCTGGTTGCAAAGTAACACTTGGACCACATGAAGCAATCATTCGAGGTTCTAAAGAAGTACAACATGAAACTCAATCCGTCCAAGTGTTCATTCGGAGTATCCTCTGGCAAGTTCTTAGGTTACTTAGTAACTCAGTGGGGAATCGAGGCGAACCCGGATCAAATTCAATCAATTATAAACATCTCATCTCCGACTTGCATGAAGGAAGTTCAGAGGCTGACTGGAAGACTTGCAGCTCTTAACAGGTTTATCTCTCGATCTTCTGAGAAAGTCCAGAAATTCTATAACATATTGAGGAAAAACAAAACTTTAGAATGGACTCCAGCATGTGACGAAGCGCTTTAGCAACTCAAACAATACTTAACTTCACCCCCACTCTTGTCAAAACCAAAAGATGGGGAACAACTCTACATGTACTTGGCAGTATCGGATACGACTGTCAGCGCAGTTTTGGTTCGTGAAGAAGAAGGAAAGCAACTCCCTATTTACTATGTCAGCAAGACGTTACTGGATGCAGAGACCCGCTATTTAGACATGTAAAGATGGAGGCCTGCCCAGGCCCACCCGGAGGTGAACCGGTCCGCGATTCGGCCCACGCACCGTGTGGGCCTAATCGTGGGCCGCCCGCACCTTGAATCGGACACTGGGCAAGGCCAGCGGTTAACCGCTTGCCCGGTTGAAAAAAAATAAAATAAAATAAACAAAAACTTGTGCCTGATACAGGCTACAAGCTTGTACGAGGCTGCAGCTTGTAGCTCGTACGGTCATTTGATGGTTTTGAAAAAAAATTTAAATTTTTTTTAATAGTAAAAAGATTTTTTGGTATAAATTGTGGTATTATGAAGTGAAAAAATTTTAAACTCTTACAATCTACAACTACAAGCTTGAAAATTTGAAATATCTATTTTCTCGTTCTCTCTTAATATTTTCAACAAGTATTTTTCATATTTAGTATTTTGTGTTTTCTTTTCATCTTGTTGACTTATTATTTCAAAAAAATTTGTTGAAAATTTATTGATTTCTCACGATTTTTCTTCAAAAAATGTCAATTTACATGATAGTTGTTCTCCAATAAATTTGGAAGATGACAATGATCTAAATATTGGATCTTCTCAACAGCGAAAAAATAAAAAGCACACATCTGATGTTTGAGAAATCTTTACAGTGGATGAACCAAACAAAAGAGCAATATGCACTATTTGCAGAAAGAGTTATGTATGGGTTAAAGGTCAAGGCACTGACATATTGCGAAGACACAAAGATAAACACATGAATGAAAGAGGGCATTTGGATACTAAACAAGCTCAAATTACTTCTTTTACTAATACTAGGGGAACAGTTACTTTTTCTAATTTTCGTTATTCGCAGGATCGAATGAGAGTATGAATGTCTGAATTTTTGGCATCAAGCGAGATGCCTTTTACTTTCGCAGAAGATCGATACTTTGAGGAGTTTATGCAAAAATATGTTCAACCCGCTTATCGGTCTATAAGTAGAAATACTGCTTGCTCAGATATCTTGAAATTATTTCATACAATGACTGAACATTTGAAAACTGAATTTAACAATTTTGATGGAGTTATGTATTTTACATCTGATTGTTGGTCTGGCCGTAATCACAATGGTTATGCACGTGTCACTGCACATTTTATTGATAATAATTGGTTACTTCACAAAAGAATTATTGCTTTTCGCTTATTTGAATATCTACATAATAGAATAAATTTGTGTGAGAATTTATTACAGGTTTTTAATGAATTTAATGTATTGAGCAAATTATTTAGCATTAGTTTTGATAATGCTAGTGCAAATAATGCATGCATTGAACTTTTGAAAATGACTCTTAATTTCTCGTTTGACTCTAAATTATTTCATATGAGGTGTGTTTGTCATATATATAATTTAGTAGTGTAAGATGGTTTAAAATTAATAACACCACAAATACATAAAATTAGAGAAGCTATTAACTACATTTCTTGTTTAAATTCTAGACAACAAGAATTTGTAAAAACCTTAGATTGAGGAGAAGAAAAATTATTGATGATATTCCAAATAGGTGGAATTCAACTTTTCTTATGTTAAAATCGTATGTTGGTTATACAGATGCTATTAATGCTTTCGTTAATTCAAAACAACATCAATTTCACATAGATGATTATGATTGGAACATTGCATTTAAAGTCATGAATTATTTGAAACCATTCTATAAGGCAACAAAAACTAGTTCCGGAGTTTATTATCCAACAAGTAATCTTGTGCTCGCTCAATTTGTAGAAATTGCTAATCAATTTTCAAGTCATAAAGACGATCCATTTTTCTATGATATTATTTGTACAATGGAGGACAAGTTTCAAAAATATTACGAAAATATGCCAATGATTTTTCCAATTGCAGCTGTAATGGATCCTCGTATAAAATTTTTTGGAGTTCAGTGTGCTATGGACCAACTTTCTGAAACTTTATCTTTCAATATAAATATTACAAGCCGTGAAATAGAATGCTTTATTAATGAAATGTGCAATAGTTATGATATGAAATATGGTAAAAATGAAAGTGTTCCTTCTACTACGAGTTCTGCTACAAATTTTAAATGTAAAAGTTCTTTCTTTTCTTTAATAGCTAAGAAATACAACGTGTCTTTTACTTCATCTACTAGTTCATTTTCAAATGAGAATGTTACACCAGCTGAATTAGAAAGATATTATCAATTTGATCACTACAGTTTAATTCCACAAGACGAGGTTGACAATTTAGATGTTTTACAATGGTGGAAGGTAAATGAACGGTCATATCCAATATTATCAAAAATGGCCCGAGATCTACTAACAGTTCCAGTCTCAACAGTGGCATCGGAGTTTGCTTTTAGTGCAGGTAACATAGTGCTAGATGAAAGAAAATCAAGACTTAAAGAAGATATTTTAGAAGCTCTCATCTGCGTGAAAGACTGGTTATTTGCTGATAGAAGAATGCAAGATAAAGTTGCTGACGATATTGCTCAAGATTTTAAAAATCTTACCATAGATGAATAAAATTTGATTTGTAATGACGAAATTATAGTTAAGTAGGTGCCAACCTAGTTGGGATGTATTTTAACTATAAATTCATAAATAGTTCAAAACTGTGTAATTTGTCAAGTTAGGCAAAATATTGTTCGAACAATTGTAAATTTTTATGTTATTTATTTATTGATGTAAATTTATCGAAAAATAAATCAATGTAAAATTTATTTTTACGTAAATTTTATCGATTTTCACTATAGTTCTTTTTACGGTTTATTTTTTGGGAAAAAAAACGTGCGGGCCGACGGGCCGACCGGCCCATGCGGCCTGCGGTTCGGTCTGGGTCAAACCTCTCCTGACCCGGTCCGGGCCGGACTGGCCCGGGAAGCCCACTCGGGCCGGTTTATTTTCAGCCCCGGTCCGAGACTGGGCTTTTCTCCTTGCGGTCCGGGCCAGCCCGAACCACCCGTTTTTACACCTTTACCGCTATTTCCAGCTGGAAAAACTAGCTCTGTCACTTGTTAGCGCATCTCAAAAACTAAGACCTTACTTCCAAAGTCATTCAGTAGTTGTCTAACATCCTTCTCATTAAAGCAGATATTCCACAAACCAGAGTTATCTGGACAACTAACCAAATGGGCCGTCGAATTAAGTGAATATGATCTTTCCTTTGTACCTTGTACTACCATCAAATCTCAGGTACTTGCAGATTTTATCGTTGATTTCGCTCCTAACTCTCAGGTCCTAGCCCAAAAAGAGCTTCTATGCTTGACGAACGGACCGATGATAGGCACATGGATGCTCCAAATGGACGCGTTAAGCAACATCGATGGTGCAAGCCTTGGCATCATTCCAACATCACTGGAAGGAGAGCAGACAGAACAGGCGGTTAGGTGTGAATTTAAGGCAACTAACAATGAGGCAAAATACAAAGCACTAATTGCTTGGCTAATCTTGGCAAAGGATATGGGAGTCACTCAAATAAATATTCGCATCGTTCTCAACTCATTGTAAACTAGATCCAAGGCACCTTTCTAGCCAAAGACGCAAAGATGACATCTTACCTAGAATTAGTTAAACAGCTCTGCAGCAAGTTTGATGAGTTCCAAATCACTCAAGTTCCATGGACCGAAAACATCCAAGCAGATGCGCGGCCAGCCTAGGAGCAGCTATGAATACGAAACAAATCAAGGTCATCTCGGTGGCCTACTTACAATAGCCAGCGATTCGAAAGCCAGTCGAAACCAAAAGTTTTCATTCTATGGAAGAGCAATCTTGGATGACGCTGATTGTTAAATACCTCCAAAATGATGAATTGCCACCAGTTAGGAATGAAGCTCGTCGAACCAAGGTAAAGGCTGCCAGATTTTGTATTATAGATGGTAAGATGTATAAAAGATCATTCTCTGGACCCTATCTCCGATACGTCGGTAACGCTGAAGTCGAATATGTCTTAGCCGAACTTCACGAAGGGGAATGTGGCAATCACTCAAGAGCCCGAAGTTTGGCGCACCATGCACTCACCACTGGATACTATTGGCCAACGATGATGGCTAACTTTTTTTAATCATGTTAAGAAGTGTGACCGATGTCAACGATTCGCCGATGTCTTGCACCTCCCTCCCGAACGACTCAACCCCATTCTTTCACCCTGGCCTTTCATGAAATGGGGAATGGACATTGTCGGGAAACTTCCAACTGTTCCCGGACAACGTGTCTGCATGCTAGCAGTCACCAACTATTTCACGAAGTAGATTGAAGTCAAGGCACTCCCACAGGTACGTGATCGCGAAGTTATCCAATTTGTCTGGAAAAACGTAATGTGTAAGTTCAAGGTTCCAAAAGAAATAGTCACCGACAATGGGTCACAATTCATAAGCACGGGGTTTCAAAATTTCTGCAAAGAGTGGAGTATCAAGCTGAACTTCTCCACTACGCGGTATCCCCAAGCCAACGATGAAGCCGAATCTTCCAACAAGACTATCATGAAAACGTTAAAGAAAATACTATCAGAAACCACAGGAAAATGGGCAGACGAATTGCCTGGAGTCCTTTGGCCCTATCGCACCACCGCTCGGACATTAACCGGTGAAACTCCCTTCTTGTTGGCTTACGACATGGAAGTAGTCATACCAGTAGAATAGGCACTCCAACATTTCGGTGTGAATGGACAACTGATGAGTAAAACCAAGTTGAATTGTATCACGAGTTAGATCTTGTGGATGAACGAAGAGAAAGAGCATTGGTTCGTACATCAGCATATCAACAAAAAATTGCCCAACACTTCAACCGACAAGTAAGGATCAGAACCTTCAAAGAAGGCGAGTGGGTGCTAAGAAGAGTATTCCAAAACACCAAGGAAGCAGGTGCAGGAAAACTTGCAGCAAATTGGGAAGAACCATACCTAATCACGAAAGTCATTGGACAAAGAGCCTACAAGCTACGTACCCTATACGGTAAAGATATCAACAACAGCTGGAACGTCATTCATCTTTGCAAATATTATTTCTAAGATTTCTAAAACTCCTTTCATTTCTTGTGTTTTCATTTATACTCGAAACTTGACACTAACTTAAGCATCGGAGAGCCGATGGCATTTCTGCCATCTGCGGTCCTAACCTTTCTCTGCTTTCAGGATGATCAATGACAAAGTTTCGTGTGGACCAAACATGCCACCATTTCATCTCGGGACATCTTCGTTATCTCCTTAATGCTTTTGTAATTTCTCTCTTCAAATTATTTACTATCATCGAGATCGACACTAACTTAAGCATCGGAGAGCCGATGGAAGAAATGCCATTGGCGGTCCTAACATTTCTCTGCTTTCAGGATGATCAATGACAAAGTTTCACGTGGACCAAACATGCCACCATTTCATCTCAGGACATCTTCATTATTTCCTTAATGATTTTGTAATTTTCCTTTTTAAATCATTTACTATCATTGGGATCAACACTGACTTAAGCATCGGAGAGCCAATGACAGAAATGCCATTGGCGACCCTAACTTGTCTTTGCTTTCAGGAGATACACCACGTAGAAAAGTGTATCACTCATTGAAGATCAAGAATCTCCTCATCAATAGGGACATGGAAAGCCTCAAGTGTAGAGAAGGAAGACCCCGTACAGACACCAAAAATTATGTAAAATCTAGAAGCCGAACGATAAAAGATGGCCTCGTAGATTCTATCAAGCCTTCTAGATGAAGAAGACCACACGATTGCTTTCAAGCCATAAGTACAAGTTTGGTCCTACCATCACCATATGCCAATTTGAACGAAGACTTAGCTGCCTATGAATTGGGATAGGCCTACCAGTAACATTACATGTCGAATCGAATGGATCGATCGAACTCTTTGTAAAAACGCATTTATGAATCTATCTTTTTGAAAGTAAGTTCGATTTCTATTTTGATACATAAACTCTTGTACTTCAAATAAAAGATTAGAAGTTTGATATTTCATCAAGTTTTAGCATAAACCCCAATGAACCTACACATTACATAATTTAGAAGGACATAGATGGAAATACTAATACATAAGTCCGAAAGGAAATGCCAACTAGGAAGCACAATTGGAAAATGTGCTACCAAAAAGAGTTCAGGCTTGCCCATCGTCAGCATTCCTGACTCCCTCGCCAGACAAAGTCCCGACTTCGAGTTGCTCTTCTATTATATTCGGCATACCGAGCATCTGGCACAATTCAGCATAATCAGCAATCGCTTTGTCCACATCCCAGCTAACGTGTTTACCTTTCTTATAATCATTCATAAGAAATGCTCTAGTGGCTATTTCAACTTCCAGCTGGCAATTCTCTGGACGGTCTTCTAAAGAAGTAATCTGAGCCCCAGAAGATTTCTTTAAGTTTGCAAGCTCATCTTCCAATGCGAGCTTCTCACAAACCATATCGGCTAGCTCATCTATCGCCTTTCTTGCAGCCAAGTCAACATCTTTCTTCCCAACCCTCAAACTTTTGACTTCTCCACGTAATGAAGTATTTGCGTCCTGCAACGAGCGCACCTTTCTGGCCTGTCTAATAGCTTCATTTTCTGAAATTGGCACCTTGCAGACCCCGAAATCAAATAAATAAGTTCGCATCAAATGAGTTATCCATAATGGAGTATATAGAAAATGATATACTTGAAAAATCTGAGCCATCGTGTTCTCGGTTGCCTTTACTGGTCCAAGTTGCTCATAGCACGTCCGGTCTTCGGGAAATAACAAACCTTCACGAAGTGCCACCACCCCCGGATTAGAGAACGCAGACGAATCAGAAGGAAAGGTAAGCACTATCAAATCATCGTCTGCCGACAAAGGCCCTGGATGACCGCGTTTGCGAACCAACGAGGATGGAGCATCAGGTAGCTCGGTCTGGCTCGAGAAATCACCAGTTAGGACTGTAGGGTTGTTAGCTAGCGATGTAAGATGAAAAAACCTCTTAGACTTTTCTTTCACCTTTCTCCTTTCCAGAGTGTCAAGCGAAGACCCTACCACTCTTGACATAATTCGATGTACAATCTCCCGTTAAGTCGAAATTATTCTGAATTTTAGTTAACCCAATTAAAATTAAACACAATTCAGTTAAAAAGATACATTCATATTAGACATAATTCAATTAAACTCAATTCAACAATTATACACATCAATTAATTAATTAAATCATATCTAAATATCCATCAATCATCACAAGTGTGAATGTAAAACCCTCAAATTGGGTAAAATGTTTAACAACTAATAAACCATATCCATCGATCATGCATTACAATTGATCAGGCAATTAAATCTAAATTTTAATTCAAACTAACACATTTCATTTCCTTCTACTAATAATTTTCTCAAATTTTGCCTAAATTCAAGTTAGATTATCCCGATTCTTTATTTTTTGGTAATTGTTTTCTATGTTTTTATTGTAGTTATGTTGTTTTGTTCTAATAATTGTCGAGCTCCCTTAAAGTAATTCGTCAATATTTAGATGGAGTATAAACATTGGATGATTCACAAAAAATTACAGTAGTTAAGTATTATCATATTTGAATTTTTTTTATTCATTTTCTTTTATTAGTTAGTTTCTATCATTTAATTATAATCAATGAATCAATGTACTATATTTTTATATTTATGGAGAGAATGAATCGTGTATTACAATTGCCGATGGACGCCATTAGTATCGGTTAAGAGTTTGAAATATTTATATCATGTTGTTGCATTATAATGATTATAATTATATAACTTTGATTTATATTTTTTTAATGATACAATTTATGTTTTAATGTGATATTTTAGACTAATATTTATGATTTAACTTATTTGATATATATTAATTTTTTCTTTGTTAAACCGTGGTTTTAAATCGAATCAAAATGAAAAAAATAGGTTGGATTGGTTTGGTTTAGAAATCAAAGTGGTTTGGTTTGATTTTGAAAAATTCCAAATCGCTTTAAATTGTTTGGTTTGAAAATTTGTCCCAAACCGTTCAAATCTAACCGTGTTCACCTCTAAAAAAATGTGTCTATTTTTCATTAAGAGTGATGCAACACGTACATAATGGTGTACAACTTCTCTCCATGTGAGGGGGACACCCCAGTGTATACACGTATCATTTTTTTCACGAATTATACATGGATCAAGCATATTATGGATGAATTCTAAATAACAAGGCAAATGTTAAACATGATGTACACTTTGAAGTGTACAAATGACATTTTTCATGAGATCCAAAAGAGTGGCCGAGTTACATATTATGTTAATTTCTTAATATGTAATTTATGAAGAGTTTGGAACATGTGAAATATCATCTAACTATAATAATTTTTCAAATAAATCTATTTATATTATATCATGTGATTTTCCTCCATTTCGGAGTTGGCCAAGATAAAGAAATGACAATTTTTTTGTCAAAACCCGTCAAACTCTATTTTTTAACAATATTATCTCGATGACACAAATTTATATATAAAAAATAATACAAGTCAAGTGTATTATTTGTTCATACCATTATAGCGAGGAGAAAGCCGTGCAACGAATACCAACAACGTGACTCTCCTTCGACATTCAAATTTTTCAATTTACCTCTCATTTCACGTTTAAATACATTCACTGTGTATTCAAATGAAAACTTTCACCATGGATACTTCTCGAACCTGTTCAGATCATCCACCAAGTCCAGCCACCATAAATCGATGTAGGTGATTTCCTCCGTGGCCCACAGGGCGTACGTCAAGATTACGATCAATCCCAACTTGTACTTATCGCTCTTTCTTTTCTTGCAGCATACAAATGTATTATAAGCATCTCCCTTCGTAATCTTACCCACATTTTTCTTAAAATATTCTTTCACGATCCGACATTCCGCCCTTAAAGTTTTATCTACATTGTTATCATTACCCGCATTTAAGCCCGTCACTAAAACAAATTCTTCCAATTCAAATGTAGCTTGTTTATCTCCTATCTCAAGTCATACTTCTTTTTTGCTGGTTTTCATCTTTCGCAATAATAATTAATGTATAACCTGTGAAGCCAACCTTATATCCCTCAATCTAAGAAGAGATCCGAAGCAGCTCTCGCGGAGCTTTTTTTTTTTTTTTTGTAATTTGTATTTAGTTTTTCATAAACATCTTGTACTACCCGCAGTCTACATTTTGTTGTAATTGTAGCGTCAACTTCAATCTTCTCAAGCACTGCAAATTATAAAACATGTGCAAATATTAGAACAACTGATGACAGTAAAATACATACGAACAAGATGCGCAAGCCATATAAACAAAGTTAAGCATACAGATTTTCGATAAGATAAAATAAATTCTGTACAGATTGCGAACACTGTAGTACTTCACAACAATACATTTGAACTCATTCCTTGATTCAAAACATATCCAGTTAATTCATATGTAACTAATGAACTTTCTATCAAAACATTTGTGCAGATTAAGGACATTAAATGTTGGAAAATATGCCATCAATAAAGAGGTAAATTAGAAGATAGAAATGAAAGAATCAAATGACATTGAAACTATCTTAGGCCCAAGTGATCATGGGAAGTTTGTAACCTTTGCTTATAGTTTCTCGTTAAATTAGCATAACACTTATTGTGTTCTAATCCTAAACGAAAAATTAGAAACAAACAGTGGTGCAAGAGCAACAACAGAATCAAGAACGAATGAACAACAAGAGCCAACCAGATGTGAATTGAAACAACTCAAGTATGTAAACATGAGGTTAAATGCTCGTCCCAAAGTGCAAAAACTATATAACATTAATTACTACCCTCAATTTAAGTAAATGATCGCTATACCAGAACAGAAACAACATGATATCGTTACAATTTTCAGATAGCAGAAAATGAATAAACTTACATTAAATTTCTTCCACTAAGCTGTAAACGAAAGGAAGAAAAGAAGCGAACACAATACAAATTCAAACGCGTGCGAGAGAGTACCTAAATGTGGTCCAACGAGTCACTGAGAAAATAGAGACGAAGATAGAGTTTGAGGTACAATTCTCGAAGGTGAAAAATGGAGACAAATAGAGTTTGATTGATTGATTGAGACTCTAATTTGGGAAAGAATTGGGTCTGTCCGTCCTTTAATTTGGTGAAAATTGAGAGGTTAAAATCGTCTATTCACATTTTTAAATGTTTACATTTTATTTTATTTTTGATAATTTGGTCAAAGGGCTTTTGAACCAATACAATTTTAGGTGCCGCCGTCTTAGCTAATTCTCCATAAAATTTGTCCATAGCACTGCAAATCTGAAAGATGCGGGACCTAGATGCTAAAGTAAAAGGTTAAAGACCTCTTCTGTACATATTTAATAAGTTGGGGACATCTGCTACAATTAAAGAACGAGCACAAATCCTTCTGCTAAACCTGCAAAAGGGGGCCGTCGGCTAGAATTTGGACTTGTTTTCCGATGGCATACAAATCGGTGTTCGATTTTTCCGTGGCAAAATCAGAATTCGAAAACGTCGGCATCAAACCTCACTTCATCCCTCTCATCTGGAAGCACGTTTTACAAAACCCTAATTGCCAGTGGGATGAAATTCCATCTTTGCCTTCCGCGGCTTACTCTTTGCTCAACTCTAAATTCAAATCCTGCACTTCCACTCTCCACTCAGTCATTAATTCGAACGACACAGACACCACCAAGCTCCTCATCAAATTACAGGTACCCTTTTATTATCTCTTGCATTTGTCTCTATGAATTAAAATTACTGTAATTTTAGAGTTTTTATTGTGTGTAATTCGCTGCTGATTTATTTTATCATAACTGAGTTTGGTGAATTGGAACAACGTCCATTCATTTCAATTTTGGTTTATGGTGTCTATTTGAGACTCAACTTCCTCTGTATCCAAATTGATTGTGGTGGACAGACGAGTTAACCTTATTTTGATTAAAAAAAACTTTTACTAGAGTCTGAACATGGTGAAATGCCATTGACAACAGTATTTTATACATGAAAAATACCACTGCATTCAAGACACGTTTTCAATAAATTAAATTAATCGATCTAGTTTAATACCTCTGTGAAATGATAGTGTGTTCATTGGGCTTTCATCTGTTAGTGTGTTCACAAAGGCCTACAGTTTGTCTCCCTCTAGAGAGGGGAGTGGGTGGTTCTGGACTGCTTAAATTAATGGTAGTTGATGTGTATATTACCATGTGTGTACTATCCTTACTGGCATGCTCTCTTTGTCTTTAATAGAATGGAGAATTCGTGGAGGCTGTCATAATGAGATATGATACACGTCTGGGAAAATATGACGGGAAGCCTCGTCCTGGTGGACCTAGGTCAACCTTGTGCATATCCTCTCAGGTACTTCTTTTGTTTTTCACTTTTTTACCCCTCTCAAAGTTCGCATACGAAGGAGATGCATCTTCTTATGGTACAACCTTTTAGTTACTGTAAGTTCACATTTTTGTGTGGTATTGAAAGTGATTACAAATTTCGTCTTACTTTGCAAAGGTTGGATGCAAAATGGGTTGCAAGTTTTGTGCAACAGGAAGCATGGGATTCAAAAATAATCTTTCATCAGGTGAAATTGTGGAACAACTGGTTTATGCCTCTCGCATATCGGCTATACGAAATGTTGTTTTTATGGTATAGCATTTCTCTTTCAACAATATAACTAGCATACAGTACTTCAGATTAGTTAATAAACCATTGTCTGTGGATTGTGAAATAGCATGTTTGATTTCGTAGAGCACCATGAACTCCAAGATTATGATATGTATGGATGTGTGTGTGTGTGTGTGTGTGTGTGTGTGTGTGTCTGAACTAGCATGTTTGTACTTCACCAACCTTGTCAAATTCCCAGAGGATGTATTTCTTTTTAAAGGGGAGGCGATGTTTGATGAGGAACTTCCTTAAATTGAACTGATGATTGTCAAAGTGGAATGGAGAGAATATTGCCAAGTCCTATACAAGTATCTGAAATCTCCAGTTTTTCTATTTTTATTTTCAGAGTGGGTATGTTGGTAAGCTTGGACCCATGGGGTTGAGATATCCCATTTTAGGATCTCCAAGTTTATGTTAGGCCATTGGTCATCTTCAACTCAGTTAAACTACCAGATTTCGACATGTAAAAGAGTTGAGCGCTTATTGGTGACTTTGATTGCTAAGTGAACTAAATAGCATAACATTCCATTTCAATTTTGATTTTGCAATATGTGAATTTGATTTTGTGACAAAAATTTGAAATCCTTTATGAAGAATATAAAAAGCATAATGAGCTGAATAAATGCAACAAGGCACACCACTGGTGTTTGTGGTATTATCAGATAAAGTGAACTGATGTTGAAAGACGATACTAATTGCATTACAGCGCATCCATGGAGCTGTTGAGGACAATTATGATGAGGCTATCTCAAAGCTAGTTTGGAAGTTGTTTATAAATACTTTAAATTATAAATAGATAGAATTGAGTGATGAATAAGTGAGTAGTACTTGTGAATCTTACGAAATATGTGGATGAAAAATGGCTTGACAGATTACAGCCAATTTGTATATGGTAGCCAAACAATGGCTCAATCTGGTGGAGGTTGCTATAACTGCAAGATACTATATCTCAACAATATTTTTCCTGATTAAAGAGTTCATCATTTATGTAGCACTTGATCATTGCCAAGATTTTGTGATAAATAAAGATGATGTTTGTTACCTACTAGTAGTCTTTCTCAGTTCAAATGAATCCTTGAGGAAATATGATGCAGAAAAAGATAGAAGTCCATTGTTTTAGAAAATGTAAATATATCTACTCTTCCTCCACCATTCATTTTTCACTAGACTTGTGACAATAGATACTCGTTAATTTTTATTCATTTGAATTAATGCCTCATATCATGGTGAAAAATGTAGATATCTATGTGATTATATGTTTCAAACCTTTTAATTGTCACATTTTCTGTTTTATGCTGCTCCCTGATTCCCAAAAAATATTGGTTTGTTGTCTTTCTGGGATGAAACAAACAATTACCGTGGACAAGATTCTCATCAAATTCTTCATTTTTTTGGGTAAAAAATTGCAAAAAATAATAAAAGGCAGAATATAGTGCTATTGTGAGCTTTTTGCTTTAAAGGAAGTAGAATAATTATTGCCAATGACTTAAAAAATATTCTTAAAAAAATTTGATTAGTTCAGCAAAAACAAAAAAAAGAATAGGCCTTATTATTCCTACATGTTCCCATTCCCTTGAGATGTTACTACGTATTTTGCTTGTGTTTAATCTTTCACGATTCAAAAAAGAATTGTTATCCGGTTCATCCTTTGGAACCCTATCACACCCCGGATCTGATGAAATAGGATGAATTGAGACAGAATTTTGTAAATACGTAATTATCTTGAATATATTAACCATTTCTTTATTTTCTGATGATTTGATTTGTGAAAGTACAGGCTGGTCTTTTTGGAGTGCTGAAATTTTTTCCATTGCAGTCTTTTTGGGTGTTGATTTTTCTTTTCCTTTTTTTTAGGGATTTATTAGCTGAAGTGCTTTCTCTTTATCTCAATGATTATTTGTTGTTGGTAGGGCATGGGAGAGCCATTGAACAACTATGCCTCAGTGGTGGAAGCTATTAGAGTCATGACAGCATCTCCTTTCCAGCTTTCACCCAAGAAAATTACTGTCTCAACGGTGCAGACTTCTTAGTTGCTTGCTAATTTTAATATTCAAATTTATCACACGTTTTCAAGAAATTGAATATTTTTAACATTAGCAGATGAAAGTTTTTCCAAATCTTCTTCCATACTGTACAAGTAAAAGCTTCCATTCATGTTCAGGATCATGCAATTTTTTTTTTAATTTTAGTTTTCAGCATTATGCCATTCACGAATTATTTTACATAATTAAAAATATTGTGTATAAATTCGTGCAGGTTGGCATTATCCATGCTATCAACAAGCTTCAGACTGATGTACCAAACTTGAACCTAGCCGTTTCACTGCATGCACCAGTACAAGATATTCGATGCCAGATAATGCCTGCAGCACGGGCTTTTCCTTTGGAAAGACTAATGAATTCATTACGAGAATATCAAAATAACAGGTTTTTAGTTTGTCACTATTTCTTTTTATTGTTGAAAATAAGGTTTTTAGTATGTCGCTGTTACTTTTTATTGTTGAAAATAAGCATAAATCAGGGGTTTCCCGAATAGGGCCATATGTTACACACGTAACATTCATTCTTCTGTATATTGGACTTTGCAATTGTTTCTGCTTTATTTATGTACGTCTCTTTTGATCTTTGCTTTTTCATAGTCACAGTAGGTTGTCAGAATATCTCATTTGGTCTTCTTTGTAGTCGGCAGAAAATCTTTATCGAGTACATAATGCTTGACGGGGTGAATGATGAAGAACAACATGCTCACCAGCTTGGCAAATTGCTGGAGACGTTACAAGTGGTGAGTTTTATATTGGAGAACAACTATCTTCATTTGCTAGTTTTAAATAGCCAATTCATTCCAACCTTAATCTCCATTTCTGCCATTTGTTGCAGGTTATAAACTTGATTCCATTTAATCCAATTGGTACTCTGAGTCATTTCTCAACTAGCAATGATCAGAAAGTCACCAGCTTCCAGAAAATACTTAGAGGTACATATAACATCCGAACAACTGTACGTAGGCAAATGGGCCAAGATATAAGTGGTGCATGTGGTCAGCTAGTGGTTAGCCTGCCGGATAAAAGGTCCACTGGAAGTGCAGGTCCCTTAACTGACATTGAAGATCTTCGTATTTAACTCAGGGAACTATTCAGGTCAGACTAGATGTCTATGGCATTTGATCATCTTTTATCTTTATTTCCCCTTTCAAATTACCATTTGATCTGAGGTGAGAAAATTTTCCTTTGGAGCACAGTGTATATTTTGGCAAGGTTTCTTATTTTCTCCATGCGTCAAAGCCAACTAGCTGAAAAAGAAATTTTATGCTGAGCTTACTGTCAGAACTAGTATGGCTGGCAGAAGAGCTTCATTTTTTTATTGCTCTTGTATTTTTCTTTGACGTGTTTGTTGGGGGGGGGGGGGGGGTGGTGGCGGTGGATATTTGAAATAAATACTGTTTCATTGCTTTGTCTGATACTGGCATACTGCATCACCAAAATATGGTCTTGATTTGATTTTATGTTGTTGAGAAGAAACAACATATTAGTAGGCACGATATGACAATTTTGATAATCAATGTGATTTTGTATATCTTACTATTTTACTCTCGTTTCGTTTTAGAGCGTTTTAGAGTTGGTCTGCTGCACTATTTGGTCGCGCATATCAAGTCCACATCTAGTCCATATTGTGATATTGATGGATTTCAAGTTACTTGCTGTATAATCTGTAATGACAATGTACCAGCAGCCTGGATGCTGCATTTTCTCCTTGTACTCCACTTAGATTAAAAATTCACTAAAATTTTACTCTCATTCATAAAATGATAATCTCTAGTTGTTGAGGAAAATCTACTGACCTTTGAGCAGCTAATAGTTCTTGTTGGCACCTTGTATACGCGCTATGGTTGTTGATGATATAGGCCTACCAGAAATTAAATAGAGCAACATTTTATGCATTGAGGAGATTCAAGCATGCACTGACAGTCATTAGCTTGCTGTTTGCAGAATCTACTATATGCTGAGTTAATTTTGGAGTCAGGATTTGCGCCAACGGACAATTTGAAAAGCATTGTATTGATATCAATATCAGTTTCCCCGTCCGTCCTTTTTGGGTTAATAACATTTTGATCTGCTCCAATCCTCTGCCTTGCATGCACTTGGTGCTGCTTTTTGGTCCATGCCAAGAATTTTTGACTTCTCAACTCTTCTGTAAATTATCTAGTGGGTACATTGCAATTGAGACATTATTGGAGGAATATCCAAACTGTTGTTGGTATCCATTTTGATAGGGCGTTTTCAATTATAATGAGTTGACTGATGGATTTACTTATAAGTAGATAAGTAAGTTTATTGATCAAAAGAATTACTTCAAGTAGCCTTAATCGACTTCATGTCAAACTCCAGTGCCACAAACCGGGAAACAAATGAACAAGCTGAACTACACATGAGATGCATCTGCATGCAAACCAATAGGCGCATGACTTCGTTTCGAAGACGAGCTACCAAGCTTCCACATAAAGCACAAGCCAAGGCCAGAATATGTAAATTTGGTATCAATATTCTTCATGGTATGGTTCAATTTCAATAAAGCTATGTTCGATATGCCACATTTTCCTTGGAAGTTGGAAAATAAATTCCTTTTCCTTGCATTCGAGTTGTTTGATTAGCCACATTTTTCCACCCATTTGTTTTCCTTGTAGCTGCCTCCCGCGCTGGAATTCGTTGAATTGTGGGAATTCATTTTCCCACTTCCATGTGGCTGCCGTGTCCCTTATTTTTTAGCAATGGAAACAAATTTCATAATCAAGTGTAAAAAAAATTCACTTTCATTGATAATTTTGATGCAAATGAAGGCCAAACAAATACTAAATTTTGATAAAAAAAAATGATTTTTTAGTAAACATATTTTTTTGTTTTGTATTTTTTTTTACTTTTTGACAATGGAAACAAATTTTATAACCAAATATGGAAAAAATTATCATTTTAATGGATAATTTTGATACAAACGAAGGCCAAACGAACACAAAATTTATAAATTTTCCGACTGGAAAATTTTACTAATCAAACACAGTTAATTAACAATTCCCTAAAAAACAATTTTTAGAAAATTACTTTCCTTAAAATTCATTTTCTTTCTACTCATTTTCCACCCTTACAATCAAACGGACCCTAACATAATATGTTAATGCTCAAAATGTACGTCATGGTCTGGAAGCACAATTTCATAAAATTGTACGCTTGTCTCGCTAGCGGTAGCCAAGTTAAATCATACGAAAACACAAAAATGATTCTCACAACTACACAAGTAGCCAAAATGCAAATTAGGAATGAGACACAGAATTACCTCGGCAACCATAATTTCAACAGATTAATCACGAAGCTAAGAGTTCTTCAATTTTAGCAATCCTCATTCTTTGGGGTTGGACTCCTACTGGCTTCATTGTAAAGATCATGCTTCCATTTCTCAACATAGCCTCCAGTTGGAGGATAACCCTGCCTTGGAATGACCCTATTTGTTCTACCGTACTTATCACTAGCTCCATACTTTTCTCTTAAGGAAACGTTACCTCTCAATGCTTTCCCCCTATTACCCTCCCTCTTCTCTACAAATGCTTTTTCACGTGTTCCAAAATGACGAAAGGTAACGCCTCTCTCCTCTCTTTTTTCACTTTCCATGGCATGATCTTCAGGGTTCAGAATCACAGGGTTGGCTGCTGCTTTGCGAGTTTTCTTGGGATCTGCAAGAAACTTTTGCTTGCTAACGGCAGGACTTTTAAGTGCAGGTACTTTTGGGTCTGCCTCAATTTTGTAGTACCCATCATGCTGCCCAGTGTGGCTACATTTCCTGTTATCTTTAGTATTCAGGTCCTTTAGCTGTGCATCACTCTCCCCTTTTTTATTTTTGATCCTGTCATTTAGCTGCTCCTTTGCATCTCCCCACCATCCACGCTCTTTGTAAAAGTATAAATTTAATAGTTATGATATGAGAAAATAGCACCTTATTAATATTAGTTTTCTGGCAGCAATTGACAGGTCTAATTGTAGAATCAGAGATGTCATAGTGCTAAATATAAGGCACTGTTAAGACAAGCTAAAGAAAGTGATGATTGAGTTCAATAATCTGGCTAAACAAATTTTCAGCATGCCAATGGTTGCCAACTCTCAAGCAAAACATCAAAATTTACTTCCCTAGGAAGTACAACTTCAATTGAAGTGAGCATTAAAAACTTACCAGCAGATGCCCTCCGACCGAAGCTTCGCTCAACTTGCCCGGCATTACCACGGCCAACATGCTGTTATAAGACATTCCTAATATTGTTATATACAAGGAGGTATTTAAAGCCACCAGGCTGTACAAAAAATCCCAATACACCAGCCTGGCTAACTAGGTTGTAAATTGGGCACTGTGTTTGTCTTAATACCGAGAGATGCGTGGATGATATTAATGCATTACCTTATAAACTCTAATGTACATAGATGCTTTAGACGAGAGCAAGAATAAAAGGTATATAAATTAAATGGTTAGATTACATATGACAGCTTTAACAAGGCAAGAATAGCCATCTATCTTATTGACTACTAATTAATGAAAGCATGGAATATTTTCTTTGGTGACAAACCCCTTTTTGGCGAAGACTATAACAAAGCTAAGTATCTCCCATTAAATTCAGAGTAGGGTTCATAAAATCATTCTGCTCCCATTTGCTATATTCATTACTTCATATAGTTGGAGATCTAAGAATATCGTCAAGAGACTCTTTAAAAGTGAAATACTCTCTATTTTAAAGAGTTGATCCCTAAAATTATGCTCCAAGAGACTCTTGAAATTAACAATTTAAAATATAGAATGAGTTTGGCTCTCCAAAAATTATGCTCTAAGAGAATCTTGAAATTAACATTTTAAAATAGAGAGTGAAATCTACTCTCTATAATTAAATGTATTCCAAATATTTCAGTTTTTCAATGCTCCATGTATTAACCCAACTAAATAGAATATTCAAAGAAAACGTAGGAAAATAATATAATAATTTGAAGAGAAGTCGGTGAAAATAAAAGATAGGGAAAATGATAAATACATATTGGGAGTAGTAAAATGTAAGAGTTAAAAATAAAGAGGCTATTGGAGTATTTAAAAATAATTACTCTATAAATTTATAGATGCTCTCTAAATTATAAATTATGCACTTCAAAAATAGAGAATCTGTTAAAGATGCTCTAAAGCAAATATATCAAGTCATGTTAATTTTAAGGGTAATGCTACATGTACACACAACACTTTCACACAATCTTTTACACCTCTCTCACATGGAGGGGGGTCCACGATTATTTTATTATGTGTGGGTCCCCCTCCATGTGAGGTAGGTGTAAAACATTGTGTACACTTAGCATTATTCTAATTTTAATATCTTCTATTTGGGGGTTGGTCACACCAAAGGTCCCCCACTCCCTCTAGATGTGCAACAAAAATATTTTGGGACGATCACAAATCCTATTACAGTGAGATGGGGCCACACGCTCTCCAAAGAGAATAATCAAAATTTTCACTGCTCGTTGACTCGGATGTCATGCTAAGATTTCTCAAAAAATCGCCAGACGCCAGATAATGAAGCTACTGGTCAGTGGTCACTCTGGCAACAAAATCTTGATTATGACAAAGAAATAGAGCAACGATTAAATAGCAAAGTGATCAATGACACGAGAAAAACTTCTCAAAAGACCTGGCATCCAAAAGATGACAAAGAAATAAGACACCAGTTCCTATAAAGCACAATCAGATGATGAGTTAGTAACTAAAAAGATTCCTATCTAGCTAGAAGAATTTCAGTTCTTCGATATATCACCTGACAATAAGATTGAGAGTGAGGTAATTTAGTTTGGTTTGAAGAATGTTTGGTGCCTTCACAGTGTCCACCAGTTTTTTTTTTGGATTGTTTACTCACAGCTCCGGTTTCTACCTTAGAATCCCCCTTACCCAACGAAACTTCAAGAGGTGATGCATTCTTCAGCCAAAGGCAGTCCTTCCGATCCCTGTCCAAATAGTCTTTACCCATAACAGAACCACTTGGCTGTCTTACAGTTTCTGGTTTAACATCGCAACCAGATCTCTTAGGTCTAGCAGAAAACAACAGAAGATCGAGTCTTGCTGTTAGATGCAAATTCAACTACTAGGAGTCAAGCACAAGAACTACAGTATTTAGAAGAAAAATTCATCCATGCGTGACAACACATATCAAAGAGTACAAGGCATTGCCGCATTAGTGACACTGAAAAGAAGTTAATATTAATTATTACAAAATAAATCCCAAGGTTTTCGTAAGAGCTGTATGAGGCAGAAACCCATCCCACATGTGCCAGCAAAAGAAAGAAATTGTTGACGCTTATGCTGTGAAATTAGGTATAACAAGTGCAACTCTGTTTATCTACATTCCGAGCGAAACATCTCTAGGTCTACGAATAACTGAAAGCTCCGTGTCTATCCACACTTGGCATTTCTTGATTAATTCATTTTCTTTTGGTAAATTGTTTAACCAATTTCATCCATCCAGAATAAGACTCAAGTAGCAACAATCGTAGTAGATACCTGCAGGAATTCCATATTCTTATACTTACGAAACTCTAATACAAATCAAAATTCGGAAATTTCAAGCCATTTGATATGCAATTAACTTCAAATCAAAAAAATACAGCAGTTTATAATTACCGGAAAATAGAAAATTATAAAATCTTGAAAATACGAACAAAATTTATATTATTCACCTGGGATCACGATCGAACCTAGAATATTGGCGTTTTGAGTGTGAATAACGATCTTCTCTACTAGACATTAGGGTTAGTTGATAGCACAAATATGTGAAGACACTGCAGTCTATTTCTTTGCAAACATAACTATAAGCAATTATTTTAGCCATTAGCTTCTTTTTTTTTAAAATGAATTTTGTAACAGTGAATTTTTGAGCTTTTTTAAAAATTTATTTTTAGTTATATATTCTTTCGATGATATAATTTTGTATGTCAATTTAAAATTTGCTTTTGCTTTTTAATTAAGTATTTCTCAAAATATAACTTTTTATAAATCCATTATAAAAAATGGGACTCAAATATTCATTAATTCTAATTAATTAATGTTCATGCTCGTGTATGTATTTGATCATTATGATCAATATTCAATGTAAACGAATCAATTTATCATGATTTACGAATTGACGTACAGATTGATGACATGAAAGAGAGAGAGAGAAAAAATAAAGAAGGAAAAAGAAAAAAAGCCCTTTAATATAATCCAAATCATGATTCTGGACATCAATTTGTAAATCACGATGTACAAATAACATTATTCTATCAATAATAATTTTCTCAGCTATTTTAAACCTTTAATTTTTTCCTCGCCATACAAAAACCAAAAGTTCCCATTAATATTGAAGCATAAAATCAATATCTATATAATGTCATTTCTAGACTTTTGATAACATTCAATTAAGTCATTATTTGAGTGATCCAACTCATGAATTTAAGAGGGGCATTATTGTTTCTGAAAACTTGTAATTATGTATAAATTCTAGTAAGGACTACTTAAAAAAAAAAAAAAAAATCACCCAACTAGGGTTATCCATCAATAATATAGTCAAATAGAATACTGAACTTTGGAAATGGAAGGTAAAATTTAGCAAGTTCAATAAAACTTTAGATATTCAGTTATCGAAGTGATTTTGTTGTTGGGTTAAATACTCGTTTGATTGCAAAATTTTCAAGGCGTGAGTTTAGTCACCGAACTTTTGTTTAGCATAGGTGTCACCAAATTTATATGTTAATTTCAATTAAGTCCGTGTCGACATATTCATTAGTCTATTTTATTGAATTTGGTGATGTGTCCAATGACGAAAATTTATGTGGCAAGTGGATTTTTTTTTAATATTGGAATGATACATAGAAAAAAATATATCTTAAAAATCTAAATGGGCTTGGGCTGCGCCTAAGTATGTATAAATGAAATAGTGTGTTACGGTTCAAAATTAAGGCTCAAGAAGAAGTTCAAACAAAATGCCTACACTCTACACCATCAAAAATTGAACTGAAGTCATAGGTAAAGATGATGAATCGATGCTTCACCCAAAGCGTCATGTGTTAGCAGAAGCTCCATGACCGAAGCAAGGCGTCACCTATTGTAAAACAATAATAGAGAGATGATCCACCACTTCATCCGAAGCACTATATAAGTGCTTGAAAGCCTGAAACCGAAGCACTATGTAAGTGATTGAAGCCCACATTACCGAAACGGAATCCCCATAACCATAAAGGAGCATATTTCATATTCACTTCTCCTAAGAGATCTTCTATATAAAGATTTTATGTGAATGATTGATGTGACCCATGTTGTAGCAGAAGAATGTCAAGACTTGTCAACCTACTACAGAGGTATCAGACCTAGGCCCTAGAGTGGCTACCTTTTCAGAGTGCATTAAATAATGCATGGCCTAGTATGTGTGATATGATACCTATGATGGGATGCTTCGAATAAGGAGATGAATCCACATGCCTCTTCATTCAACGACTACCACTTCATCCGTACAACTATAAAAGATCACAACTCATGCCATTTGAAGGCTAATGCAACTCAAAACACTACAAGCTTTGTAAGGTTATTCTTTCCTATTTTTACATACTCTCATACACACGCCCCGATGCCCAAACACCTAAGTGGCTCACGTATAAAGCACCTCCCACACACAAATATAAATACCTCATTGACTGACTTGACGTTGAAGTGTACGCGACCACCTTCCCTACCAACGAAGAAGGCCACATGTGACTAACAGTTTGTCCAAGTGTGCGGAGCAAACTTATGTTGATGTAAGTAGATTTGAGATCCCGTTGGCGCATTTTTTGAGGTCAACAGATTGGCGTCGTTTGGGGAAAATGTCACTATAACCACAAACATCCTTGTTCAGAAACCTTACCAGAATAATTATTTGGCTTCCCCATTGAAAAATGATTTGTACTTGAAGAAAGTAAAAGTCGAAGCCCCAAGAAAGAGATTAGGAGTTTGTATCAGTACTTGAATTGTTGATATTCCTTGGAAAAAGGAATACATTGAGATAGAAATCCATTTGTAAGACCCTAACCTCTTTGAAGAAAAGAGTTGTATGGACAAAATGAGTTCAACCAGTGAAGAAACCTCATTAATAGGGTTAGGGAAGCCCCTGAAGAAGGGGTCCCTAGGAGAACTTCATCAGTGGGTCATCGATGACCTTACCACCAGCATAGACAAGGTAGAATGAGAGTTACTGTCTAACTTACTCGAGAAATGGCTAAATGGCTACCAACGTGAGGAGCATCATCTAGAAAAATGCCCATGTACAATAGCTCCAAATGTAAGAGAATATGAAGAAGAAGTCTCTAAAGAAAAGACCATGAATAAGAAGACCTACAGAAAAGGGAAGACCCCAAAGAAGTGGCTTTCAATAAGTAGACCCTTAAAAAGTGGGAGACCTCTGAAGAAGAGGTCATGAATAAGAAGACCCCTTGAATAAGGGGAGGTCTCTAAAGAAGTAGCCTTCAATAAGTAGACCCCCTGAAAATGGGAAGACCTCTGAAGAAAAGGTCATAAATAAGAAGACCCCTGAATAAGGGGAAGCCTCTGAATAAGAGTCCATGAATAAGAAGACCCCCTGAAAATGGGTAGGCCTCTGAAGAAAAGGCCATGAATAAAAGGACTCCCTGAAAAAGGGTAGGCATCTGAAGAAGAGGTCATGAATAAAAAGACCCCCTAAAAAGTGGGAGACCTCTAAAGAAGAGGCCATGAATAAGAAAGTTCCTTGAAAGGGGAAGGTTACTGAAGAAATGACCTTAAATAAGAAGACCCCCTAAAAAGGAGGTCTTTGATGAAGAGACTATTGGAAAACCATTTTAAGAACATGAGGCCTTTGAAGAAGAGGCTATAAAGGGAGCAACACTGAAGAAGGGCACATTTATCAAGTGATAACAAAATTTTACAAATTGAAGGGGAACAACAGAGAAGAAGAGAAAATGACTAAAAGTGTACAAAATGTGAACTTGGGGATTGAAGTGTAGATGTTTGGAAAGTTGACGGACTTTGAATGCAATTTATCAAAGGTATGATTGAAATAAAAGTCAAAATTTGAGGATCAAAATGTATAAGGTCAAAAGTCACGGGACCCATGCATGAAATTAATGAAGGACTTGAAAGCAATTTTCATATTTTGCCTATTTACAAGCATAGCCTTCTACATATTCACCACGTAAGGCCTCTTTCACCTATACACCAACCCTCTCAAATGAACCATCCACGATGGGGGGAGCCCTTGACTAGATAAGCCACCCCATGCAAAGAATCAATCCACTTCGAAAGAAGAGGTGAGAAGCACCCCCAATGGCGGCTCGCCTCAGATACCTATAAAGACGAAGCCCCTACGGATGAACTATCCATCATGGAGAAACCCTTCTATGGATAAACCATCCACTATATATGGAAGCATGAGCACTTTGGAGAAGAGGTGGATCCCAAAAGGGACCACTTCCAAATTCTCTAAGCTTGGCAGCATAAACCTCTCATGGATGAAGCTGATCATCATGGAAGAAATCTCTGTATGGATGAACCATCCACCATCTAAGCATGAGTGCCTCGAAGAAGAGGTGGATCCCAAAAATGGATCACTTCCAAATTCTCTAGGATTGATATCATAAGCCTCCCATGTACGAAGCTGATCATCATGTGAAAAGCATTTGCATCGATAAACCATCTACCATGCAGGAAAGAATGAGCACTTCGGAGAAGAGGTGGATCCTAAAAAGGGATCACCTCCAAATTCTCCAAGGTTGATAACTGATAAGTGTAGTTTTTACACTTATTCGAGACCCTAAATCATGATATTTTATTATCTTTTCGATAAAATTCCACCTAATTTATGTTATATTGTATTTTGTAGGTAAAACTTTATATTTAATGAAAAATTGGATAAAAGAATGCAAAAGTGGTGAAAAATGACAAAATTCAAAGATTTTCCATTAAAGATAAATATTACATTCAATGTGTTCGAGTTAAATTGGTCTCAATAGACTTGCATTGAAAATTTTAATTGGAAACTCAAATTAAACACACACACACACACACACACACACACACACACACATATATATATATATATATATATATATATATATATATATATATATATATATATGATAGAAAAAAACAGAGAGAGAACGCGCAAACGAGAAGCAGAAAACAGAGAAGAAAATTGCGGTAGGAAAGAAGAGAAAATGAGAAAGAAAAAAGAAAAAAGAAAAGAAAGGGAAAGAAAATGTAAAAAAAGGCTGACACAGAAAGGAAAGATAAAGAAAAAAGAGAAGAAAAAGAAAGGAGACAGCATATACAAGCAGTTTCATGTTTCGTCAATTTTTGGTGATGTCGTTCCACTTTTGCGCATTTTATTTTTACAGATGAATAAATAATTTTTATATTAGGGAAAACAATGTAGTCAACTTGTGATCCTTTATTTTTCTATTCAAAATTTTTGTGATTTATTTATTCATGTGTTGGTTTTATTATACGCTTAATGTATTAAATTATCTGATCAATAATTTGATGATTACATAGTCTCTTACAAATTGAGAGATGAATTTGAGATTTAGATCATATAGTAAAATTTGGTAAATTAGTATAATGTGTAGAGATACATATACTAATTATTGTAGTCATAATATGAATTCTTAGTACTAGTATTTCGTTTAACTAAGATTAATTCACATAAATATATGAAATTTAATTAGTTAAATAGGCTCAATGAGAACTCGAGAAGGGTAAATTGAATACAATAGAAGAATTCGATCGACCACTACATTAAGTTATGAATCTTGAATTAAGAATTAAGGTGATCAATAGATGGAATTGTTATGCCCTAATATTCATGATAAGTACGTTTTACATACTTATTTTACTGTCAAAATATGAGCAATTGTTGATTAATATGTTGGAATATAGCTTAATTCTATGCAATTCATGTTTTGCAGGACAAGTGATGAATGTGGCGGAAATAATGAGAAATAAGTGAAAAATAACCACAATGGAAGAAAGTGAAAGTTCAAGGATTAAAGTATAAATACTCAAAAATTATGTCGAGACTCAAGATAAAGGTTCGAGAGTACTAAGGGTCAATTGGAAGCAATTAGAAGTCAAAAAGGAATGTAATATTATCAAAATCAATTTCCAATTCGCACGAGATATATTCTAGATTTTTAGTTGAAGATTGAGACCCATTTTTGTTATAGTAAAAGTCCGAATTGGAAAAGATGTATTTCTACAAAGTTGTAGGTCTTCGAGTTACCTTTCCAATTCATCTTGATTCATCTAAATCGGATATCAGAAGAGAAAGTTCTAACCAAATTACTGACTGATGTGCAGAGACAAAAAATCCGCGCGCGAAAGAAACTTTCCTTATTCGATTAGAACTCTTTTGGAAACCAATTTGGACGTGATTTTCATCTAATTTCCAACCCTTACAAATACTTAACAGTAGAATACATATGGAGAAGGCCCCCATACACAATTCTTCTCTTCTTTGGCTCAAGAAACTCATGGAGAACTAAAACCCTTGGTGAAGTTACGAAAGAACTCGATTGGAACTAGTGATTTCATGTCTTTTATTCATTTAATTTTATATTTTCATCGTCAAACAATGTTAGAATTTAGATTTTCATTCTCTTGAATTTATAATGAAATCGATTTAATATTTACAAGATTTTTAATGGATTCAGTCATACTTTTTCTATTATTCAATCAAACTATTTATTGAGTTTTAATTTCAATTATTTATTGTTGAGATTGGTTTAACAATTATTATATCTTTCATAAATCTAGTCATGCTTCTTCTATCGTTAGATTAAACTAGTTGTTGAATTTTAATCTCAATTTTACTTTATTGGAGGATTGATTACTGCCTTATGCTTGATGTATATGGTCGATCTTTGATCTTGTTCCAATAAAATTGTGCGAATATGTCTTAAATCTAAATTTTAGGATTACATTTGTAAATTAAATTGATTTTCACGATATATCTTCCGATTAGAGTGTCGGGATGAAAGCCTCTAATTATGTTATAAAAATGAATAATTGATATGATTAATCCAATCCAATTGAGAGAATTCCGACGCTTCACCGATTCGAATTATTGATTTTAATTTCATGTTTCAACATTGAATTTTATTACACATTTGAGAGAACAATTCAATCTTTTTGATCCTTTAAATATTCTTTCATCTCCCTGTGGATACGACACCCCAAAACTGTGCTACAACTATCGCGTTATTCTTTGGGCGTAATCAAATTTTGGCGCCGTTATTGGAGAGACCGGTACAAAATATGCAAGGATCGACTACAAAAAGGCGACATCGTTCCTTTTATTTTATTTTTAGTTCGTTTATTTTTTTTATTGTATTTTTCTTCTTTTCATTATTTTCGTTTACTTTTTTCTATGAGCAGATATCAAGGAGAACGATGACCATCTGCGGACAGACACGACACAGAATTTGAACATTTTTTTAACCATGCTTTTGATTCTGCATCTGTTAAAACTGACACCACATCACATAACACAATGTCTGACAGTGGGCATGATATATCGTATAGAACTTTGTATGATTATCTGCACCCCAAATGTACATCTACATCTACACCTTCATGTATTATGTTTCCACCCAACATACCACGTGTAGATTTTAAACTTGGAATGATTCAACTTCTTCCTAATTTCCATGGACTTCAAAATGAGAACCCGCATGTGCATGTTAGGGAATTCGAGGAGGTTGTAGCAACCTTTCACAATCAACATGGTACAATGAATGTAATTAGGCTCAAATTCTTCCCATTTTCTCTTAAGGAAAGGGCTAAGAGCTCGTTGTATTTATTGAGACCACGTTCGATTGGAACTTGGGCTAAAATGACCCAAGCGTTTTTTGGCAAATACTTTCCCCACCACAAAACTACTGCTTTGAAAAAGCAGATATCTTCTTTTATCCAAAAGGAGAGTGAAACTTTATATCTAACGTGGGAAAGATATAAAGAATTCCAAGCTCTTTGTCCGGACCATGATTATGAGAGTTGGCGCATCGTGAGCTATTTCTATGAAGGGTTAACATCTAGAGAGCGTCAATTTGTTGAAATGATGTGTAATGGTGATTTCCTACAAAAAGATCCAGATGAGGCTATAGGATATTTAGATGACTTAGCTAAGAAAGCCCATACCTGGACTGGCCATAGTGCCACTGATAGCACCAATAGGTCACGAGCCATAGGAAATCCTTCTAATGCTGGCATCTACCATCTTAGGGAAGAAGACAATCTTAGAGCTAAGGTAGAAGCCCTAACTAGAGAAATTGAGAACCTACGCACTAGTAGTTCAAAGCCTACATCTACTGTTGCTCGTGTTGAGTCTTCTGGGCCGTGTGGTGTGTGTGGTGGACTTGATCATCCAGTGCAAGAGTGTTTTGCTCTAGTTGAGATGAGGGGGGTTTATGATGAACGCTGTAATACTTTAGGTGTGTACAAAAAGCCTTATGCCCCATATTCTGAGAGCTACAACACAGGGTGGCGAAATCATCCCTATTTTAGCTGGAAATCTGAAAATCAGCAACCCGCCCAAACGAATAGAGCTTACAATATACCCTCAGACCAACCCATGTCATCTAGAAATTTCTTAAAAGATACATTGCATGCTTTCATGGAGGTACAGGGGAAAACAAATAAAAAATTCAAGACTATGATTACCCAAATTGTTGAGGATCATAACGAAATCAAGAATCATATCTCCAAACAAACTAGTGCTTTAGCTGTAGAGGAACGTGAAAAATTTCCGGCTCAACCTCAACCTAACCCTAAGGGACAATACATGGCACAAACCTCAAGATCTAATGTAAACAATCTTAGGGGGGTAAATGCTATAATCACTAGGTCAGGGAAAGTCATAGAACCAACCCCTAGACCTATGGAAACTGAGAAAGAGTCCAGTGAGTCTGAAGAGAGTAGCCCTAGGGAGGAAGTGATGACAAATCCAGTTAGAGCACATTTCCCACTAGCTCTTAAGTCCACCTCAAAATCTGCTGGTCAACATAGTGAAGTCTTAGAGCATCTAAAGCAGGTAAAAATCAATTTGCCCTTTTTGCATGTAATTTCACAGATTCCTGCGTATGCAAAAGTCCTTAAGGATTTATGCACAATCAAAAGAAAACACAATGTCAAGAAAACTGCTTTCTTGACTGAGCAAGTGATGCAGTGATTGAACAAAGAGTCCCACCTAAGTATAAGGACCCTGGTTGTCCTACTGTGTCTTGTATTGTTGGGAGTCATGAGTTTGGACAAACTCTTCTAGATTTAGGTGCTAGTGTCAATCTCATGCCTTATGCTATTTAACTGTCATTAGGTTTGGGTGAGATGAAGTTTACATCTGTGGTTTTACAATTAGCTGATAGGTCCACTGTTAGACCTAAGGGAGTAGTTGAGGATGTCTTGATTCAAATTGATAAATTTTACTATCCCGTGGATTTCTTGGTGTTTGATGTAAAAGATGATGTGAATGTTGACTCTAAAATTCCTATCATTCTTGGTAGACCTTTCCTTACTACTGCTAATGCTCTGATTAATTGTAGAAATGGTCTTATAAAACTATCATTTGGGAATATGACTCTAGAAGTCAACATTTTTCATATCACTAAGCAGTTAAAGGAGGATGACGAGTGTCATCAAACACACATGATTGATGCACTCACTCAAGAAGTTGCTGATAGTATGTTCCTTGGAACAGCACAAGAAACTCTAGAATCGGATGGAGTAGACTTCATCATCAATAAACATGTTGAGATAGATGATCAAGAGTCAGGTAATAGTTCTCATTTTACATTGCCAATTTCTAATGAGAGAACTTTACCTTTTGTCTTGTAGGTCCCTACTCCTGATTCTGAGCTCTCTTCTGGTTATCCCACGCATGTATTTGATGGAGGCAGATGAACATCACCAGTGCTTATATCCAAGGAGCCTAGTGCATTGCAATGAAAATTGAAACCACACTTATTGGATGTAGGCCAGGGAAGAAACATTGGGTCGAGTCAAAAACAATAAACAAAGGCGCTGCTTGGGAGGCAACCCAAGGGGAGTTCATTCTTTTTCTTCTGCCTTTTACTTTTGCATTTTATTCTAGTTAATTTTGTCATTTTCTTTACTTTACCATTCCATTCACTGCACTATTATGTGATATTTGTAATTCCCTTCATTTGTCTATCATGTTTATGCATTGAGGACAATGCAAAATTTAGTTGGGGGAAAGTTTCTGTTGGATTTTGTTGTAAATTTGCAAAAGTAATATCATGGAATTTCAAATGTTTTGAGAATCATTCGGATAAGTATCAGCTGTGAATGATGAAATAGTGCATTATTGGATTAGTTTATACTTGTTTATGTAAAACTTGACATTTTCTATGCACGTCACTTATATTTGGCATATTGAGTAGTGATTTGGTTCATTTTGTAGAGGATAGTGGAACTTAGTAATACAACCTAATAACCTCTAGTGTCGTATTCCATAAATCCAAATATGCTAGTTTGGAGATGATTGAACTGCTACAGGGAAACACTGAGATAAGTAGGGATTCTATGCATGAAAACCTTGTGTGGATTGTCTGAAACTCATTGATAAAAACGAGGTGAAAGTTTTAAGTTAGAGGCTAATTTTAGAGATTGGATATCTAAACAAAATAGGGATATTGCACTAATCTTTGAGTACATTGAAACATCTTTTCGAGCCTATATAAATCGGGTGATTAAGCATGTGAGGGTGATTTAAAACTTGATGCCCTATGGTCATCTAACTTGGGAGTCATCGGCTTAAAACTCGCTACATGGGTTATACAGAAAGCAAATGAAAAGATGCTAAAAAAAAAAGATGGAGAAAATATGAAAAAAAAAAATTCTATTCAAATACATTGATTAAGCCCAGACATCCAGTTGACAAAACTTTACCTTTGATGAGAAGCAAGTAATTTAGTCTAATCTCAATGGTAGAAACAATCAAAAATATAGGAGAATCTTGATTTATTGAAGTGTGAACTTATAAGAGTAAGATCTATCCAAACTACGAGAGGGTAAGGAATAGAAATGAAAAGTTGAACCTAGGATGCACCCCGGGAAAAATGTGTGAAAATTATAAGTTTGGGGGTGTGTGAATCTCTCGAGCGAGGAAATGATATATTGGACTACTTTGGGACGAGTGTTGAATCAATCACAAATCTTAAGATGTTGACATAGGTTTTCACACACACACGTTAGGTTATGCATATAACAGGTGGAGACTGATTTAATTTTTGCACTGTTGCAATTGTTTATTTATCTGACTACCAAATTTCAAACATGAGACATGACATTTGTTAAACCGTGTTGTTTGTAGAGTCAAGTTATATTGTTGTTGTTTGAGGACAAACAATAGTTCAAGTTTGGGGGAGTTTGATAAGTACGTTTTACATACTTATTTTACTGTCAAAACATGAGCAATTGATGATTAATATGTTGGAATATAGCTTAATTCTATGCAATTGATATTTTGCAGGACAAGTGATCAATGTGGCGGAAATAATGAGAAATAAGTGAAAAATAATCAGAATGGAAGAAAGTGAAAGTTCAAGGACTAAAGTGCAAATACTCAAAAATTATGTCGAGACTCACGATGAAGGTTCGAGAGTACTAAGGGTCGATTGGAAGCAATTAGAAGTCAAAAAGGAATGGAATATTATCAAAATCAATTTCCAATTCGCACAAGATATATTCCAGATTTTTAGCTGAAGATTGAAACCCATTTTTGGTATAGTAAAAGTCCGAATTGGAAAAGATGTATTTCTAACAAAGTTGTAGGTATTCAAGTTACCTTTCCAATGCATCTTGATTCATCTAAATCGGATATCAGAAGAGAAAGGTATAACCAAATTACTAACTGCTGTGCAGAGACAAAAAATTTCCCGCGCGAAAGGAACTTTCCTTATTCGATTAGAATTCTTTTGGAAACCAATTTGGACGTGATTTTTATCTAATTTCTGAACCTTACAAAAACTTAATAGCAGAATACATATGGAGAAGGCCCCCATACACCATTCTTTTCTTCTTTGGCTCAAGAAACTCATGGAGAACTAAAACCCTTGGTGAAGTTACGAAAGAATTCGATTGGAATTGGTGATTTCATGTCTTTTATTCATTTAATTTTATATTTTCATCGTCAACAATGTTAGAATTTAGATTTTCATTCTCTTGAATTTATATTGAAATCGGTTTAATATTTACAAGATTTTTCATGGATTCAGTCATACTTTTTCCATTGTTCAACCAAATTATTTATTGAGTTTTAATTTCAATTATTTATTGTTGAGATTGGTTTAACAATTATTATATTTTTCATAGATCCAGTCATGCTTCTTCTATCGTTAGATTAAACTAATTGTTGAATTTTAATCTCAATTTTACTTTATTGGCGGATTGATTACTGCTTTATACTTGATGTATGTCACGCGTTTTCTATAACGTGAATTTATGCCGCAAGTGTACGATGTCAAGTTTTGTAATATAGTATGAAAGTTAGGATGTCGAACCCACAGGGATTGTAATTTAATTCCACTAAATACTATAATTATGCAACTTCTATTTTATCTAAACAATTGATGAATGATTGATTGATTGTTTTAAACTAAAGTAATGAAATTGGTTGAGACAAAATTCAGAAATATAAATTATCAAAATGAAGAAGCCTAGGGAATGATTTCACCAACTTTCAATTATGATTCAATGATATCAAATTATCCAATTAATTTTTCAATATTTAAAAGTAAGAATCCAATTGTATTTATCTCCCCTCTCTCGAGTGCCGGCTAGAAATTAATCCTACAATTCAATCCTAATATCTCATTCCGAATTAAAGCCTAGAATTTATTAAAGTCCCGATTCTTTTGTGAAGTAAGCTTCATAGATTTTACACTTTCTCTCGAAACCCACAAAACCTACGTTGCGTCAATCCTATGATCACGCCTAAATTCCTCTCTCTCGAGTGCCGGAATTGACTAGCATCTATTCATTCAATTATTGATCAGGTAATTGAAAGCATTAAATTCATGACACAATTAAATACACGTGGAAAATCCAAAAGAAGTAATTATAAATTCATCAAATCATAATCTCAAGTGGCTACATCAAACCATAACTAAATTATTTAGTTCATGAAGAAATTCATAAAATCTAAACAATTTACAATGAAAAACATAAAGGAGGAGGTAAGAAAAACTCTTTTTGGAGTGTTGATCGAAGTCCCCTTTGATGTTTCCACCCATTCTTCACTTGATTTCTTCAAATCCTTCTTCTTATTTTTCTTGAAGATTTAGCCGTTTTGTATTTTTTTCCTCCTTCTCCAACCTTTAAAATTAGGTCTTTATGGTGGTATTTATAGTGTCCACAAGTTGCAAGACGGAATAGGGTTGGACCGGGCCGAAAATCTTTTAAAATTTCCATTTTTTCTCTTTCTCGGTATCGGGCGCCTGGGCACTGCTTAGTCTGCTCATTTTCAACAATGTGGGTGCCAAGGCGCCCACCTTGAGCGTCAAGGCGCCAGGTTCGCTAAAATTCAGTTTACGCTTCTTTCAGTATTTTTAACATAGCTCTTTCTCCTGATATCCGATCGAGATGATTCAAGTTGAGTTGGAAAGCTAACTCAAAGGCCTACAACTTTGCTTTAGACATCATTCTCCAATTCAATCGTTTACTATGTTAAAAATGAGTCTCAATATGAGACTAAAAATCTGAAGCAAAACTTTTCGGTTGTAAATTGATTTGTGATCATATTTTGACTAAATTTGATCCCTTTGACATCTTTCCTCATCCAATTGGCTCTGTTCACTCTCAAATCTTCATCGTGAGGCTCGGTATAAATTTCCAATATTTGTACTTTAATCCCCGAACTTTAGATCTCTTACAATTTAGCCCTTTCCTTTCCAACTTTTGTTTATTTTCTTCAATCTCATCAACCTACATCACAACATCAAAACACACATAAAAACTCTCTAAAACTCTCTCAAGAATGACAAAATAACGGATTAAGTGACATAAATATCATGAGTGTAGAACACTCATCAATGTATATGGTCGATCTTTGATCTTGTTCCAATAAAATTGTGCGAATATGTCTTAAGTCTAAATTCTAGGATTACATTTGTAAATTAAATTAATTTTCACGATATATCTTCCAATTAGAGTGTTGGGATGAAAACCTCTAATTGTGTTATAAAAATGAATAATTGATATGATTGATCCAATCCAATTGAGGGAATTCCGACGCTTCACCGCTTCGAATTATTGATTTTAATTTCACGTTTCAACATTGAATTTTATTACACATTTGAGAGAACAATTCAGCCTTTTTGATCCTTTAAATATTCTTCCATCTCCCTATGGATACGACACCCCAAAGTTGTGCTACAACTTCCGCGTTATTCTTTGGGCGTAATCAATTCATCACATAATTGAACCTTCAATTATCTGTTGTGTGCAATATTTTTATATTTTCAATTAGTTAGAAGTAATTAGGAAAAATAATCATAACCATCATAATTATTTACTTGCTTTATCAAATACGAGTTAGAAAAATTAGATTAAATGCTAAATTATAGTTCTTGTAGGAACGATGTCCGGACTCAAAGGTCGACTATACTGCTTGTTACGATAACGAAAACTTGCGATTTAGAAAAAACAACAATAACATATGCCTCCCATGGATGAAGTTGAATACCATGGATGAAGCCTCTGTATGAATGAATCATCCACCATGTAGGGAAATATAAGCGCTATCGAAGGGAACATAAAAAATGAGCTTACATTCAAACTTCTGAAGATGGGCTTAAAAAAAGCTTCATCTTTAATTCAGCATAAACTTCAAGTTTAAGCATAACTTTAGTGCTTCAGAGCCTCGTCTTTGTATCAAATTTCAGCAAACTAAAGTTTAATTTTAGCATTTCAAAATCTCGTCTTTGCGTCAAATTTCAACCAAACTAAAGCATCATTTCACTCTCTTTAGAACAACTCAACATTCAAATTAAGACTTCTACAAAAATTAAAGGCTTTTCATGAAAGTGTAATAATAGGCAGAACCACCAAGTCAAGCAAAGGGCTGCCATATCAGTATATTACTTTTCAAAATAAAAAGTCCGCGCATGACATAAATAATTATGCATAAATTTGGGGAACTATTGTTATACCTTAAAATCGAGGCTCAAGAAGAAGTCCAAACAAAAAGCCTACACTTCGCATCATAAAAAATCAAACTGAAGTCATAGGTAAAGATAACGAATTGATGCCTCACCCAAAGCGCCACTTGTAAGTAGAAGTTCCATGGTCGAAGCGAGGCGCCACCTACTGCAAAACAATAATAGAGAAGTGATCCACCGCTTCATCCGAAGCGCTATGTAAGTGGTTTAAGCCTTGAAACTGAAGCGCTATGTAAGTGGCTGAAGCCCTGAAGTCTACATTCCCGAAGTGGAAGCCTCCTAATTATAAAGGAGCATCTTTCACATTCACTTCCCCTAAGATCTTCTACATAAAGATTTTATGCGAATGATTGATGTGACTCATGTTGTAGCAGAATAATGTCAAGTCTTGTCAGCTACTACATAGGTGTCAGACCTAAGCCCTAGAGTAGCTACCTTTTCAGAATGCATTAAATGATGTATGACATAGTATGTGTGATACCTCATTGATTGACTTGACGTCGGAGTGCACGTGGCCGCCTCCCCCACCACCGGAGAAGGCCACGTGTGACTAACGGTTTGTCTAAGCGTGCAAGGGCAAGCTTATGTTGACATGAGTGGAGTCGGGATCCTGTTTGCACATTTTTTGAGGCAACATAGTGAAAAATGAGTGTAGTGAAATCAAAATTAAACGTGGAATATTCATTTTAGGTAATTAATGACACCTTTACAACATCATCAGCTACATAAGAAACACCATCACACACCTCAACAAAATATTTGAATTTACTAATGGATATGGTAAGTTCAGTAATCATTCGTGCAAAAAATAAAGTTTAGTGCTAAAGTGCCATGTATTATAAGTTTAGTGACTAGCATAGTATTTAACCCTTTGTTTTTGTATTAATGAAAATTAATTTATTTTTATAAATGATTTAATGTTACTTATTTTTAATTATCAATGATCGAATTCAACTCCAATTTAGCCCATGTTTGCCCCCCATTAATTTAAAATTTTGGAGGGTAGATAATTTTTAGAATAGTGATTGATGGGAAATGTGTGGTTGAAAAGTTTTTGATTTGTGTGTATTATTATTTTATTTGATGAATGGATGGTTGAGATGAGGAGAGAGAGAAAAAATTAATGTAATAGAATGAAATATAATGGAGGGCAAACAAGGGCTTAATATTTTTATTGTAACTCTATACTTTTTTTCGTATCAATATCCTCAACAAATTTTAAAGTTTTGCTTAAAAATACTATATTTTCGTTATAAAGAGATGTAACTGCTGAAATATTTTATGGAAATTGCAATTATATTCCTAGTTATCCTTATCAAATATTATTGTGATAGGATCATCTCTTCTTATACTAAGGGTGTGTTCGGTAGAGATTAAAATCGGATTAAAATTAAAAAACTAGCCGTTATTGTTGATTTTTATTAGACGAGTGAGACCCAATAACGATTATATTTTTAATTTTAATTGGATTTTAAGCGTGGCCAAACATGCTCTAAATCTTGATTTTTGAGTGCATTAATATTGTCAATTCTTTCTTTGAGCATGTTTGAGCCCCTTTTTTATTTTTTGCCCAAAATGTATTTTTGGAATAAAATTTTGATGGAGGATGTGTGGTTCAAAATTAAGAAATTTTTTTATTTGCATGTAATATTATTTTATCGAAAAATTTGTGAATGAAAATAAGAGAGAAAAATGTATTTTGAAAATAATGGAGACCAAACAAGGGCTATAAAAATACTCATTCATATTAAAAATTCCGTGGAAATATATTCAAATTCACGAAAATCATTAGAATTTAGAATCTTTTTACTAGAATTCATTAAAATCTCAGTTGGGACCCATAATGAAATTCTTATGAATTTTGTGAAAATTTATACAAATTCACAAAATTTATTAGAATTTATAATCTTTTAAAATTCATTAAAATATCAATTGAGAACACTTCATTAATGAGATTCTTCCAAATTCCATGAAAATCAATTCAAATTCATGAAATTCATTAGGATTTATAATATTTTAAAATTCATTAAAATCTCAGGACACCTTCATGTGAAAAGAAACAATCAGTAGTTGATTTTGCATTCTCACAACAATTCATTGAGACGTACAAGTTGAGAAATGTCGTCATGGGAAAGCTATTGACATCTCTTCTGTTCATCGCTGTCGTTTCATCAAACCAAAGTCATATCTCTCTCTCCAAATCTTTAACTCTCCCTTTTTCTGCTCCCTCAAAGCAAAGTTATAGAAAACCAGATAATCTTAGCGATGAGTGGTGGCAGGCCTTGTGGTGCCTGCAATTTCCTTAGAAGGAAGTGTGTAAAGGGTTGCATTTTTGCACCACATTTTGACTCAGACCAAAGCACCACTCACTTCGCCGCCGTGCATAAGGTGTTTGGAGCCAGCAATGTTTCTCAGAATTCCGCCACACAAATGCCTTGACGCCGTGGTTACTCTTTGTTATGAGGCTCTAGAATCTATGGTTGCGTTGGCCACATCTTTACTCTACGGCAACAGTTAAAAAGGGCGAGTTAAAAATGCAACCCTTTACACACTTCCTGTCGATGTGGTTGCCAAAAGCTGTAATGTGTTGGAATCCGTTGAGGAAATTTTAGAACAACTTTTATTTCTTATCGTCGTTTGAAGGGATTACGCGATCAACCCCTTGCCCACTTTTGTAGATGCAAAAATTACTGTTTATCATAAGAGTTGAGCGACTTTTCTGAAGTTATTGATTGAAATAAATGCATAATTTATATATATTTTTGTCAGTGTATTATTGATTTATGTTATTTCAATTAACGTGCACATGAAAACTCGGGATCTCTATTTTTTCTTTGCTCTTCGTAGATGAGTTTAGCCATTGAGTGGTGATGTGTATGAAATTTTTTTGGTGTTCGTTATTAAATTGTCGAAGTCGAGAATAATATTCTTCAGTGATTAATATTACGCCTCTCCTAACGAGGCTCCAAACCACCACTTGGCAACAAAGTGTCAAAGTCCACATTCTACATTATCCTTCTACCCTATCGAGGTGAGACCACATATAAGGTAATTGACACGCTTGTTGGATGCCTTAAATGAGTTTAATATTAATGAATGGGCGAAAGTCTACTTACAATCGTATAAATATTATCTTTATAGGTAAAAAATTTCAAATCGAATGAGAATAATGTAAAAGAAGCAGAAAAAGACTAAAAGTGAACAAAAATGTGAACTTGGAGACTAAAATGTAGAAGTGCCGAAAGATGAAGAACCTTAGTTGCAATTTGTTGGGATATTATTGAAAAAAAAATCAAAATTTGAAGATAACATTTACAAGATAAAAGTTGAGGTACCTAGCGTGCAATTATCGAGGGCTAAAAATTAATCAAAACAATCATACTACATATATTTCAAGTTAGACAGCTTCTTTGACATCATGTGAGTTAGTAGATTTTTATATATTGATTTTAACAGCACTTTTTTCAATCAGTGGCATGATTTCTACACATAGACAGTCTGTCAAAAAAGCTATCATCCAACAGTTTACAAGAGGATCCAAAAGTGAGAAAAAAAATCCATTCATCACGCAGTTAATTTAATACACATTAGGACAAGAAAAGGCAAAAGAGAGAGAGAGAGAGAGAAAAACTCGAAGAAAAGTGGAGATATTTTGAGGGAAAATCAAGACCAAGCTATTTCATATGAATTCAACCAAGGGATGGGTCCTATCTATTGTCTTGCTAATCCTAGTCAATATGTCCAAGAAAACGATAGCGAAGTCATCTGACAATTCACATAAACATCCTTCAGCAAACATTGAGGCCTTCACCTGCATATGATCGCAAAAGGAAGCATTCAGTTGATAATCAAGAAAAAGAGGAGCCAATTAATGGGAGCATGGGAAGGCACGTATATATTCATTGGAGGAGCAATATAAATTATTATAGGGAAAATTAAGAAAAAATAATATCAAAACAGTAGGATTTATTAAAATTAAAAATCCAAGTTTTCTCTACCATATCTTCCCTTTTCCTCGATAATTCAAAATTCAGAAAAAGAAATTAATTACATACGCAAAGATCAACATCGAGTCGTGGTATGAATCCAAGGCCGACTCTGAAAATGTTGATGTCCTAGTCAATAAACTATTATGTAGGGCTGTCCATGGGTCGGTTCGGTTCGGTTCTGAAGATACCCGAACCGACCCAAAACTTTCGGGTATTTAATAAATGGACCCGTCGGGTCCAAATATAATTATGGAACCGTTCGGGTTCGGTTCGGGTCGGTTCGGTTCGGTTCGGTTCCGTACCATAATTAATTTTTTTAATATTTTCAGCAACACTACATAAATACAATTAATAACATTTCATTCGTAACTTTTACAAATTAACGTAGCCCAATTCAAAAAAATATACAAAACTAGCCGTCCAATAAGATTAATTCAATGCATGCAAATACTAAAAAGTAGATATTAATATTACAGCAAAACTACATAAAGTATATTCATTTGCTTCAAATTAAAATGGGCTAATGGATTTTAAAATGATTTGGGCTTAAAAATTAAAATTATGAAATAATCTAATTTATTCAATTAATTTGCTAATTTGTATAGGAAAAAAATAAAATAATTTAATTAATTCAATATAAAAAATAAAAAAAATTATTTAGTTTCGGTTCTTGTTCGGTTCTTCGGTTCTTGGTCTAGACCCGAGACCCGACCCAAACCCATCAGTTCTCTATTCGGGTACCCTTTCGGGTATTTAATTTATGAAGAACCGCTAGGTTCGGTTCAGTTCGGTTCGGGTTCGGTTCGGTTCGGGACTTTTGGACACCTCTACTATTATGAGACTCCCTAAAAATAATTTTTTACAAGCGTAACAATCTCTTTAGCATCATCCATAATCCATTCAAAAACAATTTTTCGTGATGAGGAACATTACCTAGAATCAATTTTTGTGCATTCAAGAAATAAAATACTAAGAGCTTCTGAAAATCAGTGAGATATAATGATGGTGACTACTATTTATTGTCCAAAATATCATACATGTAAAAACTAGGAAAAAAATTCAAAAAGTAGCAAAATAAAAATTCACCCTCAATAATTTACAAAAAAAAAAAAAAAGGTCATTATTGAGTAATATATATATATATATATATATATATATATATATATATATGTGTGTGTGTGTGTGTGTGTGTGTGTGTGTGTGTGCAAGCAACGTGCAATACACGTTTGCGTAATTTATATTTAATAGTTTTGTTTAAAAATTAATTTGTTATTAATAAAGATGTAATTTTTTTGATTAATTAAATAATTAATGATGTAATGTTTATGTAATTGATAAATAATTAGATGTGTGATTTTGATATTGTGATGTAAGCTAGTGAGATCGAAGAAAATAAGCAAAAGTTGACAAATTTGAAGAAATGGCTAAATTGTAAGGGATTCAAAGTTCGGGGACTAAAATATAAATACTTAAAAGTTGTGCCTAACCCCACGATGAAGATTGAGAGTGCTCGGAGTCAATTGGATAAAGGAAGACGTCAATGAAATCAAATTTAGGCAAAAGATGATCACAAATCAATTTTCAACCGAAAAATTATGCTCCGATATTTTAGTCTCATATTGAGACCTATTTTTGGCATAGAAAGTGATCGAATTGGAGAATGATGTCTCAATCAAAGTTGTGGCCAGATGAGTTAGCTTTCCAACGCATTTTGAATTCCTCAATCGGACATCGGAATACAAAGTTATGATAAAAACACTGAAAGAAGGTGCAGCTGCATGTTTAAAATAAGAAATTTTGTTACATTGTCCGTTAAAACAACAAATTCTGTTAGTTTTTCCGTTAAAAACAAGAATTTCCGTTACATAGCTACTTTTAATATATAGAAGATAAATCACAATAATAAAATAAACTTCAATTTTTGCTTAATTACACCTAACCACCTACTAATGGATTCTTACATAAATATAACATTTGTGAAAAATCTGAGTGCATGGATCAAAATCTAAAATCACCTCAAAGTTTCCAATTTCAAACAGATTATACTTCAAATCTTACCTCATCAGTATCACCAGAAACCAAACTTGATAGCACAATGTACCGTATATCAACAACATCTTTTGTAAAATCCGCCCAGCAACCAAACAAAATCAAAGCCATCAATCTTTCTTCAACATCTCTGGTATCAAACACTACCTTCACTCTTCTCAACAATTCCATGTAATTCTTCAATTTACCCTTGCTCAAAATCCTACAATGATCATCATTAACCTCATTTTCCCCTTTCAAATGCATACACCCATTTCCAGACCTAAAATAAAGATCCCTGCAGAAGATTTAATCTCAAATCTTCAGAGAGAGATCAAATAATACTCATTTACTCTATTACTGTATTACCGTTTAGTAGTCCAGTAATATTGTTAAATGTTAATCCATACACGTTTGACACTCCATCATGTGTTAAAATTTGAACCATTAGTTGTTTAAAGTATTTTTAAAATCAAGAATAATGTTAGGTGTATATCATTTGGTTGACATTTTTGTGTACACTCAATTGGAGTTCAAAAAGTATGGATGGGAAAGTGTTTGTTTACAAAACTTTCAAATCATGTGTCGCTACATGGTAAAATGTAAAAAATGAAGTAAAAAAAATGTACATGTAGTATGATTGTCAAATCAATTGATAAAAAATTGTCACCTCATAATAGTGTCAAACTTGATGTACATGCAGCAAGATTGATCTTAATTTAGGTAGTAATTTGTTTAAATTCCAGACTCCAATCCTAATAAATCAAGAATGGCTCCTACCTTTTTGTCTATAGCCTCACATCAGATTGTTGCATTTTAAAGGTTAGTTAATATTAATTTTTGTAATTTGGACTTTCTATGAATCTAAAAGTTTAAGCTAGGTTGCAATATAAGTTGATGAGTCAAATCGTTCATTATTTGTAATTTGAGTTTTTTTGTTTTTTTTTTTCCTTGCATTGTTACAAACTTTAAGTGATTTTTCATTTTTGTTTTTTTTTGTAGTGATTGACAATTGAACATGATATATTCATAACTTGGGGCTGTGGAGTACCTTTTTTATTATCTTAAGTTCGTGGTTCTCTTTTAAAATATAATTTTTTCTTTTTTATTCAAATGGAGCGAGCTCAATAAATGTACTGCAATTTCTTGATACTTTATAGTTATGTATCTAACTAAATTTTTTTTATTTCAGTTCATTTTAAGAGTATAAGAATTTAAGTATTGTTCATAATTAAATTATAAACTTTGAGCATGTCTCACTTGTGGGTCGAATAAGATTTACGAGGAAAAGATAAATTCTTCTCAAATTGTAATTTTATTTATGATGTTTTAATTTCCTCTTATTTTCATGGTTTTTAGCCTCCATTTTTTTGATTCTTGAAGATTTCTTAGCTAAATTTTCTCCATTGCAGAAATGTTGCCGAGTAGTATCGTGTTAGTTATATCTATTAAAATGATCTATATGAAAAAGTTTATTAAATGTATATAAAAAAAATATGTTATGGATATAATCGAATCGAAATCGAAACCGACGGTTCAGGTTTGAGTTTGGTTCCAATAATTAGAAGAACATGAATGCCTTCGTTTACGAAATACCCAAAGTATAATGGGTGGTTTCGGATATTAAAAGACCTAGACTAACCACTCGACGTCCATTCCTAAATTCAGTGCAGCTTAAATTTTAAATGATTCTGATTTAAGAATTGATCGATTGAGAATTAATTCTAACCTAATTACTTTTTCATGAATTATATTTATTGGTTGATTTGGAAAATGATTTTTATTAGACAATATTTTGTGTGAAGATTAAACTTTTCTTTTGCATTGTTATTTAGAAACTTCACCAATATAAAAAAGGGAAAAAAACAATAATTACCACCCTTGCTATTTTTTTTTTCCCCAACAACAGATGATATTATATTAATAGTGTCATAGTTATTTTAAACCATTTTAATTAGATACAAATATTTAACGTGGCCTAATTTTATTTTATTTTTTCTATGAATTCCTCGAAATAAATTTCTTTTTAATTTGAAATTACTTGTCAGAAATTATATGTTTCTGTATGATTAAATAAAAATAAAATTAAGCTTATGTTTGATTCATGTTTGTAAATACTCAAAACTACTTTTTATCAAGACATTTTAAAGAATTAAAAAGTATTACTCACTTATTTTAAACTCATTTCTACATATTTATGATTCAAACCATTTATGTTCACTTTGCTATGTAAATAATATCTAACACCATACATAGTTTGATCTTGAATTAAAAAAAAAAATGATTATTTCCATATTAAAATACTTTTATGATATATCACTTACCAAATCTAAACTTGTTTATTTTGTTTGGGATTTAAGCTACTCAAATATGGAGTTTTGACACGAAAAGTTGACAGAGCTGATGTCAAGATGTGATTCGCCTGTTATTTTTTCCATCTTCCAATGAGTGAATGCATGCCAAGTGTTGTCCATCAATATTTCCTGTCAAAATTCTTTGTTTGAGTAGCACGATCCTTTGTTTGGAGCTTATACACAGCTATAGACTTGTAGTATAAACTCATATCTACACTACAAACTCTACAAACAGATATCATTATAATAAAATATGCTATCCAATAACATTACTATTTTTCTACATATAGAAATGCAAATGCGCAGTAGAATTACAAATATTTTTAAATTCAAGACAGAGTTTATGTAATCTAGTTCCAACAAAGAAAATAAACACTGAACAAACATCTAGTTACAGTTTCCTTTACCTACTACTTTTGATTTCTAGGGAAATATTCCAGTCTCCCAAGTCTGGATACTGGGATTTACTCACGAAACTACCATATTTACAGAGATAGGTCGTCTTTTATGAGTAATTCAATGAGTTTGAATCAAACCGAAGCTGTAAGTGACTTGTTATAGATGTCGTCCCCAACTCCATCACGCATGAATCATTTGCATATTCTGCAGAGACAAAATCATTTGATTCAGGAAGTGAGGAGCATTGCAAACAACATGTGTGAAATAAAATGGTGGAAAATCAAACACATACTTCAGCGTCCTACCTTTCAAAAGGAAAAGAAATAACAATGATGCAAAAAAAAATAATTTGTTAGTAGAGATGTACTCTTAATATTGAATATATGGGGCAAAGTAACAGATTAAAATTTTCTTGTCATGGTGGCCAAGGGCAGTGTTAGTAACTGCATGAAGTAGCGGAGAGTAGCATTAACAAAGCACCAGCACACAGATAATTACAGCCTTTTGGTCCAGGTTGATTGGCTGGATAGGTTCAGCATTATGATAGAGATAAGCTGTTTCATTGCAGCATCATTCTCAATTTACATGAGAAAATAAAACAGAAATACGACATCAGTTAAACATAGTTTTTACTTTTCAGCACTCCGAGGATAAAAATGTTACTAGGAAACAAGGCGTAATCACATGAAACTCTCGTAAAGCCAGATTAGCATATTATCATCATATATTTATAAAAAGGCACTAGGGGACTACAACTGCAGAGGAGAAAGAACTCGAGTTTTAGAATTTAGCTTCTCGAGAAACTCGCTCCATGAAAATTAGCAGATGTCTTTATTAAGATAAATAGACTCTCGTAATCTACTTACCAAACTTGGAGTGCTTCTTCCTTTTAGTGTCTTGGATGCTGCATCTGCAAAAGCCTGTGCTGCTTCAGCATCAGCCTCTGCTGCCTCTGCCTCTCGCGCTGCCTCTTCAGCTTCAGCCATTGCAGCTTCTGCTTCAGCAACTGCTTGAGCAGCAGCAGCAGCAGCTTCTTCTGGAGTCATGCTCCTCATCTTGGCTAACTCTAAATCGATCTGAGATTTTGTGAGATCACTGACATCATCATAGTCAGTTCTCAGAGAAATCCCCTGCCTTCTGCCAGCTATAGAAATAGAAGGGTTCCTTCTTCTCTCAGATAATGAAGCAGTTGGAGCTATTCTATATTTCCGTTTCATCTGCAGAAGATGAGCAGACTCAAAGTCAAAGAAGTACTTGAAATTCTCAGAGAAATTAAAATAAAGGATTCAGGGAAAATAATTTTCAATCCTCTGCAGCTTTAAAACAGGGAAAAGTAACCCACAATAATCACTCAGTTAGGAAATTTGATGAAAGGCAAAAACCACCTTAATAAGTTTCCCGTTTGCAGCCAAATGCTTCAGTTTAGCAGATAATATCCTTTTAAAGTTTGGAGGTGCCCAGTATTGGTCCTACAAAAAAAAAATGCTGTAAGATTGGGAGATAGCCAATGAAGAGCTCAATTTATTAGTTACGAACAGTGTCAAGTCTTCAGGAAAAACTGTATGATTAGAAGATAGCCAAAGAAAAGCTTGATTTATTAGGTACAAACAATGTCGAGTTTTCAGATTGGTGATATTCTACGCCATATAATATTTAATGAAAGGACCTTTGTATGCAAGTCTTTGGTGTTCAACACTCTCAACGAGACAGCATATATTATGGTTTTTAGAAATCCTTTCATCAACTTATATTTTAAAGCACCATATGGAACCTTACTCAGATAACCAAGTGTAACATTCTTTTGAAAAGATTCATCTAACTACACTATGTTATTTGCTACATACAATTATTCTTAGTAAAAAATACTGTCGAAAGTAGATAAAAGTCCAGCAATTGTAATTGCCACTCTAAACTGGGGCTACAACACAAAGTAGCTTAGAGTAATAGTCTGAGATTGTTATGGGAGTACCTTAACAATAAAGTGATAATAGTTAAAGTACAAAAGGTGGAACTCTAAATTCTGAAGGCGCCAAAACAAGTTTTGAAGCCTTCCTTGACCAACACTACCATCTAATACGATAAAGCTCATCACTTCGTTATCATCTAATTTTTGCAAAGATGCGAGTTTTTCGAGCAAGAAACATTGATATTGGTCTCACAAATTCAAAAATACGAGTACTTAAACTTTCAGGACAAATTTAGTGCAACAGGAAAACAATAGATCGTGTTTCGACTCATACATGAACATTTTACTCACCTGAAACGTGTTGTGTTTCAACAGGCAAAATGCAGTTCATTATAGCATTTTTGTGATCTAAGGGGGCCATTACCAACTAGGATGCACCGACACCCTCCTAAGGCCGGCAACTGTTGGACATTGACACATTGCTAACACCTATCAAATTCGTCAAGTGGCATGTCCAAATTATTTTATTCGGAATGGTTCGATACATCGCCAACCCATTTCCATCGGACACCCACAAGGCAATTGACATGTCGAAAACGCGAGGTCACATGTCCAAATTATTTTACTTCGCTGAATGTATCGCCGATGTGTTGTGAAGCATGGTAGGAGATACACCGACACATTGTCTACACGTGTCGGCATTTTTTTTATATTTTATGTCATTGGACATGTTGCCAATACACTGAAAGATACATTACCGACATGCTCGAAGATACATTGTCGACACATTAGAATTAAAAAAAAAAATCAAATTAATTTATAATTTAGAAAAAACAATAAAAATAATATTATTTTAATCAAAATGTCAAGGACGTTTGCCACTTTTTAAAAAATTGTGTCGACATGCCCGTGTGTGAGTCTGTGTCGGACACTTGAGTCCATATCGACTATTACTATTTTACTATGATGCACGATAGTCCTATTTGTGTTGCATGTTCATGTGTCTGTCATTGACATTTCTCGAACACTCCATGTCATATATTATATAAATTATTCATTTCCCAACAGTGCAATATCTAACTTGACTTAAAAGTTATTTTAATATAACGAATAGATTCTCAACTAATTTAAAAATTTCATGAAAAAATAAAAACTGAGAAAAGAATTAAACTTTATTAAAAGAGAAAAAGTATAAACAATAAGATAGAATATATAATCTACAAATTTTTAACAAATTTAATATGTGCTAGACGTGTTCATGTCCTGCATTTCTAAAAAATTACTTGTCAACATGTCTGTGACTTTGCATTATAGCTAGATTACCAATGGACAATACCACCCTTCTCAAAATGATCCAATATGTAGCCAACGCATTATGGGTGAGTGAATATAATGTCATTCATAGTGCAAAGTTACACATGAAAGATTAATTTCACACCACATCCTTGGGACATACTGCATAGCACCCAAAATACTTAAAGAAGATGCGCAGCTACAAGCGTTTAACACTTCATAAACTCTCAACATCCCATTCCCTTAATACAAAAGCAGAAGTAGAGAATCACTACCTCTATGTAGGTAGCTATAGTGGTCTTGTTAGAACCACCAGGTTCCCTCAAGTTGTTTAAAGCTTCTATAATAAGATTGTCCAACCTACAACAGAAGCAAAGAAGATAAACATTGATCATGCGTAATTCAAACAGAATGAACATGAGATACCATCGAAGATATTATTTACTGCCATGTATTCAGGTTTAGGAATATTATGATACTGCCGGAGTATTAAAAACAATATGATCTTGATTATTGGAGAGCAGTGACAAAAAGTATGTAAACTTCAAATATGGACAGACAGGTTATATGATTTCCATTTTCAAAAAATGCTATTACCACATCTGCACATGCCTAGAGATAATATACCGATATTGATGCTAGAGGTGTGTATGCGTAGAATAAATGCATCATGTACATGTCTTATCTTTCTAACTGTTGAATTGGAAGTGCTGGCTACTTAGCATGAAAAATATTTAAAAAGAAAAAGTGCCAAACTTGTGCATAGTATGCCTAACCTCATAATAGATCTTTTTGGGCCATTGACTGGTGATGTAGAATCATCAATTTCCTCATCGCTTTGAGATACACTCTCACCGTGTTTTGGTGCCTGATGCATCCTCTTGAGTGCTAATCTAGCCCTCTCACGAGATCCCCATCCATTCGCCATCACACTCATGTTTCTCCACTTATCCTACCAAAACATTATGACAGCTAACATATAATCCAACAGCTATTAACATTTTCAAAGGAACAATATAATTGAGATACAATCTATACCTTGAGATCAACATTGGATCTTGAACACAAAACGCCACTGAATTCTGGGTCTTTAAGAATTGTACGCCACTTTCCAGGGCCATGCTTAAGGACTCCAGCTTTAAGAGCCGCTTCTTCCTCTGCAGTCCACTTTTGCTTAGGTGCACCCATTAATCAACACAGCACAGATAAATTCTACCTCCTAAGCAGTAATCACCTGCACCAGAAACTTGCCATAGCAGAAATTTTCAAATTCAGACACATAAAATTTTAAACAGTAAAGGGATCTACACTTGTCTAGAATTCACTAATCGGACTCAATCCACCAAAATAAATTGATCAAATTAATGATAGATCCATTCAAACCTAGTAACAAAATAAAAATTTTAAATTTCATTTCTCTTATCTAAATTATCCAATCTGAAATTCCCGTCAAGTTCTCTTGCTTTAATTTAAATTATCAAGAATTCAAATTGATTTCGTGAGGTTTACCATTTACGAAGGAGGTGTAATTTATGCCGCAGAAAATTAAAAACCCTAACCTAATGGTCCTTATCCCATCATGGCAATAAGAAATTTCTTATAATTCACGTCAGCAGTCAATTGGAAACACAGATTGAATGAAGAGATAGATGTAGAATTACCGGATACGGGCAGATTGACAATTATTCCTTCGATTTTCAGAATTGAAAAGCCCCTTTCTTCAAATCCCTAATTTCTTTAGATGAGCAAGCCGACAATATGAAAAACGGTTTCACGCGTGCAGTCTTTATATTCCACGTGGATTGAAGGAGAAAAAAATCTGCAATTTTTTTATATTCATCCACTTTTTTAAAAAAAAAAAAAAATTATATTACATTTTTAACCTCAAGTAAATTTAACAAAAATAAAATCAAGTAAATCCTTTTAAATCTATACAGTTCAAGGTGGGACGATCATCATTTTATATATTTATACATCCACGCCAAGACGTAAGGTTATGATTTGCAAAGAAAATGTTCTTTTAAGAGTGATGTCGTCTCATGTCCATCAAAGCCACCATCGCCGTTGGCTCTTTGAATTCCAATGCAAAGATTCTCATTTTCTGCGATGGAGGAAATTGTTGAGACAAAAGAAAATTTTGAGGAAATAAACTTTCTCATCATATTATCAACATATATCCATATTACTATTGTTATCATAAGTCTCAATTGCATACCAAAATCTTTATGTAATGACTAATTTAATCATCCCATTGCTTTTCAAATTTTTTTTGCTTTATCTACCCATTAAATTATTATTCAATAAAAATATAGCAATTTTTTTATATGAACCCACAAAATATTTTATAAAAGTTTTAATCTTTTTGTGTTTGGACAAAAAGCCAGAGTCACAAAATTGTAACTTTTGGATATTTTCTCATTCTAGAAAGCGAATTTCCTGCTGAAACATGTCACTTTTGCACTTGATTCGTCCGAGGATTGTATTTCCATTCGATGCATTTGTTTTTGTTTTAAGGGTAATGCTACATGTACACACACACTTTTACACAATCTTTTACACCTTTCTCACATGGAGGGGGGTCCACGATTATTGTATTATGTGTGGGCCCCCATCCATGTGAGAGAGGTGTAAAAAATTGTGTAAAAAATTGTGTACACTTAGCATTATTCTTGTTTTAATTATTAAGGTTATCTTTTAGAACTTCCCATAATAACCAGAACTAGACAAGCACTTTTGTTAATTGTAAAAAATTGTGAGTTTTATAAAATTATTGTTTAGTAAAAAAACGACGACAGCTCACGAGCTTGTTTTAATTGACTGTATTTCTTCTTCTTTTTTGTCTTCTTCAAGATCTCTAGTTTATCATGTGTAGTTCAGTATATTGATTGTTTTCCCGTTCTTTTTTCAGCATATGGCAACTTCTTGATAACTTGTAAGTTATTGAGATAGGGGAAATTTTGAGGGCAGAAAGGTAGAAAATGGGGATATTTGTATTGGAATTTGGTGTGATTGTACTCTTTTAAAAGATTGAATTTCATAAGGTTAATATTGGAATAAACGTGGATGAATATAATATTTTTTATAAAATTTAAAATTTTAATAGGGATTAACTTCGAGTGAGATAGATATATAAAAATTGGGAATGTAAATAATGGTATAAAAAAAAAATAGATTTTTACCTCAACTAAACCTCGTTTGATTCCCGTTAAAACAAAATAATTTAACCTCTGTTTGACGGACATTTTTTTTGTATGGACTGAGTTTTTAAATAGTAAATTTTTTAAATACTTACTTAGTCCCTATAATATTTTCGGTCACACTTGATTTATGGGTAGCTCAATCCAACGTGTTAATCAAAATAAGAAAAGTTGCTTCACTTTTTAAATCCGCACCCTACCTCAAAATGCAAAGAAAGTTCAACACATGCCAATTAAACTTTATTCCATATAATTATACAGATCATGTAAACTACAAAATACTCACTATAGATTTTTCTCAAAACAACGATATGATGTTTGTTGAAATTCACTAACATTTACTATAATTTCTTCACTTTTCCTTAATGGATGGTTTTTATTTGAGATAAAGCACGTGCTTCCTTTATCGATTCGTGTCTTAGCCCCTGTTTGGTACACATTAAAATTTTTATTCTCGTTTTCAACCACATATTTTTCAATAAAATAATATTTTCCACCACATCAATAATTTTTCCTTATTTTTCAACCACACATTCTCCATCAATCTACTATTTCAAAATACATTCTTTCAAAATAATATCTATCAAACACACCCTTAGATGTTTGTACGCTTCAACATTTAACTAATATCAAGTCATTCTGAACTTTATTTTTTTTTGACATAGTAACTAATAGTATGATGTTAATTAACTCAAGTATTCTAAAAGGATGAAAAGGCGTCACCTAAGTGCGCCTTGTTGCGAGGCATTTTCAAAACACTCTGTATATGTGCGAGACGTGAAAAAAAATGAGGCAAAATCTTCCTTTGAACAACTAATGCGAGCATAAGCGCATACCTTTTTTTTTGTTTTTTTGAAATGCAATTTCATTAAAGTCGCAAAATGCGGATACAAGGAGGAAAACCCTCCAACACATAGCTCTCCTAAGAGAGATTGAGTGCAACCATATCCAAGCAACAACAGACTAAACAAAACAAGACCCAACAACTGACAAAACAATAACAATACAAGACGCAACAACAGACTAAACAATACAGGACCCAACAACAGATACAATACGAAACCCGACTTAAAAACGCGTTCGGCAAAGCACCCTGCCCAGAAAGTAGTGTGGACAATTTATTGGGCTTATTTACCTTAAAAAGGATCTTGTGATTCCATTTTCACTTGTCTAGTTTAAGGAGACTTGAAAATTTTCTAATTGTAGGAATTTTCAAGTAATAATAGTATTTATGATTTTAATTATTTTGTATGCATTGATCTATTTATTATTTAATGGTCGTAGAATAACGAAAATAAGAGAACGCCTTTTACGCATCCTTGTCATTGTTCTCTTGTCACATCTTATCCATTCTAGAACATTGAATTAACCTTAGTGACTATGTGAGTCTAAAAATACTTCGAGGACCAATGATATAATGCTAATTAACTTTATTGACGAAATGAGTTAGAAAAATACTTTAAGGATCAACTTGAAATTTTACACAAACTTCATTTACCATTTATGAAATTAACTTCTTGATCATGTATTCAACATGAGATCTATTGATGAGTAACTATAAAGTTGAACTTAACAAGGATGTAGAATTCAAACAATGCAAGAACAAACAAATCCTATATCCACATTATACTAGTAGACCGTAATTCGTCAAGCTCTCATCAACTCGTATGCTATTATTGATCAAAATTTAATTCAGATCGTTGGATGCAACTCTAAGTAGCAAGTAGGGATAGTAAAATGACTCTTCGACTTGGGCCGCCTGTGACTCGACTCCGAAAAGCCTGAGTCGAGCCAACTAGAGGCTCGGAACCACCGAGCCGACCCATCTCACGGGCCGTTTTCGGCCTAGACGAGCTGACCCCGTTTAAAAAAAATTGAAAACAACAGCTGTAGTATGTAGGAAGAAAAAAATAAAATAAAAATTCAAACAAACATGTACGTTGCAGGATGAGGGTTTTAACTTTTATTTATAGTACGTATAAATTGAACAAATTTTAAATTCTTTAAGAAAAAAATTTAGATTTGACATGGAAAAAAAAAGAGTTGGCTCGGCTCAAGCCCGCTAAGGCTGGAGCCGAAAGCTCGGGTCAAGCCTTAATTTTTTGGCCGAGCAAAAGGCTTGAGCCAAAAAAAGTTCGAACTTTTTTTACTCGAGCCGAGCCAGAACTTCGAGTTTCGGCTCGTGGCTCGGCTCCTTAACATGGCCAATAGCAAGTCAATTAAAAAAATAACTTTTAAAACCCTAACTCACCCACCCTGCAAAAATGATAAAAACACTTTCTATCTACTTTTAGCAAACAATATGGCTTCTTTACTTGAAATAGGACTAACTTTATAAAAGTGCTTCAAGTAGGCCACCACATTTACTATCTTGCTTTAAATCGTAGGAGGTCATATTCAGGTTGCTCCTTCAAGTTAGTAAAGTTATTTCATTGTAATCAGACATTGGGTCCTTTACTTTTATTATATCGATGTGGATTGTCGCGCGAAATAGAAATAAAGCTTTTTCAGACATTTATGATTCGTGGTCTAATTAGACAATTTGCTTGATCATAAAAGTTGCTAAGAGTAAAATTTAGAAAAAAAAAAAAAAGATGTATTGAAAATACTCCAAGAAGTAAATTTTGGGACATCTTATGTTACTGAACAGAGCACCTACTTTACATAGGTATATATGCATATCGGCCCATTTTAGTGGAGGGACGTGCTATTTGTTCACATCCCCTCATTCCCAATTCCCGACATTCCACGTTCCACAGGCTCAGTGTCCCTTTTCAATGGTGGGTCATAAAACGAAGCCACAAAAAATCTTTCCAAATCCATTTGGGTCACTACCCTGTGCCAAGGGCTCCTTACCCTACCATTACTCATTATTTCCATCAAATCTCCAATATCCACAAGCAATCCCTCATTGGGCCATGCCACTGATATCCATTCATTGCCCTTAAAAATTTGGAGCCCATTAGAGTAATCAAATTGGAGTAAGAGAGTTTGGGCACTTGCATCAGTATATGGGATTGTGCCCAGTGTTAGGTCGAGCCTTGGGCTTGGTGGGTAGAAGTTGAAGTTTACTCTAACATTGACTTCACTTTTTTTTTTTTTTTGGATACCCAAGTGTCCCAATTTTGCCAGACTAAATTCTGGACCTCCAATACCCTTGCCTCTAAAACCTTGGAGGAGGTAAATCGCGTGATATGCCTCAACTGGTTCCCGGGTTCCCCTCACCAACTGCGCACAAGGGATCATCCTCCAAAGTAATTGCTCCATACCAAATAAATCTGACCGCAGGTTCCCACCAGGATTCGAACCCCCACCATGTCACTGGAAGCGAGTTATGTGCTGATTGTTCTACCAATTGTGCTGTGCCCCGGGACTTCACTTCTTTCTTCATCGAAGTGTTGGAGGAATGTGTGTTGTTCATCGAGGGCTGATTTTCCCATTTCACAAAATTCCTTCCATAACCCATATTATCATTACTCATGCTTGATCCAACACTAGCTTTCTTCTCTTCAAACAATAACTGAAGAAAACCTTTCACGACATCCATAACATTATTCAATATGAAAGAATTTATACCGTAAAAAGTAATTAATACTTGTGAGTTCAACACAATGTATTATGTAAAAAACAGTTTGTCCGATTATGTTTATAACTTAATATGTAGGGCTAAGAAAGTGAGGTTGACAAAGTACCAAACCAAGGTTCTCAATTCATAAAAGACCAACCGAATTGTCGAGGAAGGTGCTAAACAAGGTTATGCACATCACCTATAAAAAAATCTTGAAATGTAGATAGAAATATGCTAGACACACAAGATAATGTGACGATAACTTGAAATCTTCAGCACATCATGTAAAAGCAATTTTCAGTTTATTAAAATTTTATTGTAGGGTTGGTAGTGAATAAAGATGGCGCCAAGGCAATCCTCCCCGTCCCAGCCCCGTGTGTGATTTTCAAGGGTAGAGGCGAGATTGAAAAAAATATCCATGTTTATTATTTATTTAACTTTTTAATATAATTTTACTTTTTTTAAACAGGACAGAGTCGTTAATTTTTCTAGACCTAACTCTGCCAAAATTTTAACATATTTCACCATTTTGATTAACTTTTTAGTCGTACATTTTATTAACGTATAAAAGTTTCATCAAACAGACCCTCGGGCTACCTCAAAATTTTTCATGGGTCGGTGAAACTTGGATCAAATTTAAGGTTTGTCCGAGCTACATGAGAATTAAAAGCATGAGCAAAAGAATAAAGTCTAGAACATGGTGCTGTCCCTACATGCCTATAGCATCCGTACGGGGTACCTCACAAAAAGGACAAATTCGAATTAATTTAATATTTGGTCACTCCACGACAAATATAAAAACATCGTGATTAATTATCATATAAATTCTACTTCCAACTCTAATATAAAATTGATAAAATAATTATTTATTTATGAATTTTCAAAATGTCTTTAGGAGAAAATAAGTTCAATTTACATGTGACAACTTGTGTTTTATCAATTTAAACTATAATACGACATGATTCAATAATACGAACAAATACTTCATGTTCGAATGAGAATTACTAAACGATAAATCATGAGTGGGGGCTCTACCTTCATTTGTAAAGTTATGCTACTAGTTGCCATGTTTGTTTGGTGTATAAATTATAATTTAAGTGATTATAAGTTGTGTGTCCTATAAAATGTATAAATAAAAAGTAATTTAAATGTGTATAAACATGAAGCAAATATAGATTAAAAGATGGTCGTGAGACTTCATAATGAAAACGAAGAATCTTACTACTCCATATCGGTTTTCTTATTTTGAATTCACAAGTCTAATTCGTTGATACTTTGAATCTCTTAGCGTGTAAGAATCTTCAGTGTCAAGGCCAATATTCAAATTGTTGAAATAGGTTAATTGGTGGCCTAATGATGCAAGTTCAAGTCCAATGCTATCGTTTTGCAGTTTCACCGACCAACCACCATTTTCACTTTTATCCGATCTGATCGGATCCGTGAATTTGAATAGCTACAGTGTGCTGTATTGATACATGAATACATGTGTTAACATGTATAATCACGCCTGTTAGTTATGTCTTTGAGTTGTCATCACCAAATTTATGCTTCCACATATAGTTGGAGTTGGTAAAGATCAAAATTAATTATAATAGCTAATTATATGAAAAAAAAAATATTTGAGTTAAATTTAGATTAACCAATTGGTGATAAGGATGTGTAACTCAAGAGAATGAGCACATGATAGGAACTATTAAAACTTTGACTGAGATGAAGAAACCACAAAGCATCATCTAGTGGCTGTCAATAATTAATACAAGATGAATATTAATATGTTAATAAATATAATTAATTAACATTATTTCTTGCCAGATGCACAAAGTTTAGATCAATGTGAGTTTGCACTACTTTCTAAAAATCTTCATGTGTCTGAAATTTTCTCTTTGAATTCATTGAGAATTGCAAGTGGTTTGTATAGTGCAAGAACCTTAATCTTGATGCACTTTGCCACATGATTCTTTAAAATGCTCTTTGCAACTATCAACATCCACATGTTGTTTATTCCAACCAATATTATTATGGAAAATTTACACTTTTCTTCCTTAGGTTTTGAAAAATATAATAAATCTACTAACTTTTTTCAAATTGCAAGAACCAAATCGCAACCACAGACAAAAACACCAAAAATTGCAACCCAAATTCAAACCCTGAAGAATAGAAGAAATTTTGTTATTGCACAGAGATCTCTTACATTTTACTGGTTGTTTTGATTCTTAGTACAAGTTCATATTTTTGCATATTTGTTTAGTTGAAAACATTATTTGGTTGTTCTTGAATTAAAGTATTTTCACAGTTTTTGGCGATTTTGGTTAGGAGTGGGTGTGGTCGGTTCGGTCCAATTTTGAAGGGAACTGAACAGAAATGCACCAAGTACCAATGAAAATCTTAGAAATATAATCATTGGTTCCATATTTAATTATAGAACTCAATCGGAACCAAACCGATCGATTTCGATTCGTCAGGGTCGATTCTTTATATTGAAAAAAATATAAAAAATAAAGTATAAAACTACTTGTTAATTAAAGAGGATGAAAATGGAGTATGAAACCACTTGTCATTTTTGTAATCTAAAACAAGATTATCTTTAGTAATCTTTAAGGATCTTGATTATTTAATGGCCGATCACTTTGAAAACAATGACTTTGAAATATTGAATTAAAGATATATTTTTTCCTAACTTAATTTGCATTAAAGCTATGAATAAAGTATTTATAAAATTATTTAGACTTGAATTTTTATTACCCATTAGGTTTTTACTACAAAGAAAAAAAATGAAAAAAATGCATGAAAAATAAAATTTTGACATGAGATAATGTTGGGATCTAGTGTTCAAAGATTTTGTGCATTTTGGTGCAAGCAAAAAGAAAAATTCGGGGGAATCGAATTCACTACTGGTTCTTAAGACAATATTGAGAACATGACCGAAACTGATTGGTTCTCAATGCATGGTACCAAAATCGACTCATTTAGCAGATGAACTGAAACCAAATCGACCAGTTCTATCTGATTTCATCGATTCCTTGAAAAAATGCCCATCCTTAATTTTGGTTTAGATCAGTGGGTAATGGTTTAATTTTGGAGTTCAAGTGATTTGCTTGGGATTAGCACATGGGAACAGAAAAATTCACATGTATTTTTTCTCCTTTTTTTGATTGTGAGGTGATGAAAGGTAATTGGATCTCCATAATTTGTTCCAATAACACCCTCTATTGATTCATTCACCATGAATCCCCATAAAGAATAGGGATTGCAACCGAAACGGGTGCGGTCGGGGCAACCTTCCCGCCACGTCACGTCACGCCACGTCATGTAATTCTTTGCCTCGTTACCTGTTTAAGGTGGGGCCGGTCCTTGCCCAACTATCCCGTTAAATTTTTTTTTTAAGTTTTTGATGATTCATTTTATTGCCCTCATTCATTAGAGTAAGACAATAATATATTTTTTTAATCTTTACTTATTTTTAAAATTTAAATTATTCAAATATATTTGTTAACTAAGACTTTTATTTTTTGTTATATATTTTTTAGATAATTTTAGTTGTCATTTTCTATTAGAAGTAATAAAATTTTGTGAATTTCATTTAAAGTATTGAATTCTAAAAAAAAAAAAAAAATTAAACGGGGCGGGGTGGGACACCTGTTACCCATCTCCGCCCCGTGGCAAAGTTCCCGTCCCAAATACCCAATTGAGCGGGTAATCCCCGCGGGTATCGAGTTTGTTGAATTTTTTTGCCATCCTTAATAAAGAACTACCTTATACCCCTGTTTTGGTGAAACTTATTTTGGAGAATCCTAAACCCTTTTTCGGGTGGATCCAAATTCAAATTCAAATTCAAATTTGAAATCCCAATTAAAAATAAATAAAAATCTCCACTTTCTGAGGTGGTCGTGGTGCAGTCGACAATGATGATAACGTGCTTGTATTTGTGGTGATGGTATTTGATCATGTTGGCTTGGGTGAGCTTGAGTGGAGAAGATGAAATATTTACTTTTCTTTTTTTAACTTCTTTTTTCTTTGTGTGTTAACATGTATTTAATTGTTAGTTACGGGACTTCCATTGTAAATTTTCCTTGTTTTTGTTGTTTTATGTCCTTTTATTTTTGTTAATTTAAAGAGGGAGAATCCATCATTTAATTGTCAAAATAGAGGAAATGACAGAGTTTTGCTAAGGGTCCGTTTGATTGCAAGGGTGGAAAATGGGTGGAAAGAAAATGTTTTACAGGGAATTGATTTTCTTAGAAAATGTTTTACTGAGAATTGTAATTAATTGTGTTTGATTGGTATAATTTTCCATGGAAAATGTTGAAAGTTTGGTGTCCATTTGGCTTCGTTTTTTATGGAATTTGTCTATTAAAGTGATAATTTTTTCTACCATTGGGTCTAAAATGTGTTCCAATTGTAAAAAAAAAAAAAAAATTTACCATACCGAATATTCTTCGTTTGACTTTGTTTTGCATGGAAGTTGTCAATAAAAATGAAATTTTTTTTTACCATTGTATCTAGAATTTGTTCCCATTGCAAATAAAAAAAAAAAAAAAAGCTGGAAAATAATTTTTCACTTATTAGGTGAAAAAACATTTTCCACCATTTGTGCATCAAAGGGTTGTACCTAGAAAAAGGGAGGAAAACATTTTCCATGAAAAATTTCGCATATCAAACAGTCAAAAAGTGGAAGTAGGAAAATATTTTCCTACTTCCATGGAAAATTACGCGAATCAAACAGAGCCTACATATAATTGAAAGGTTATGGATGAATTATGCTAAAAAAAAAAGGGATTGGATGTATATTTGTTAGATTTCTCAAAGGTTGGAGAAGAATTACGAACTACACGCCTTAGGTCCCATTCTAAATATATCTAAGATCTTTATAATTCACTAGAAATGACCTCAAAATTAAATCCATGACAATCGCACAAGACTTTAGTTTCGATCCACCTCTCTTTTTAACATATTGTACATAGATCACTTTATTTTTATGAAATTTGCAATGTCTTGCAAGGTGATTAGATTACACTTGCACAAAACATATTCGTTTATCGATACGAGTATGTCATCCTTCTGTATGATCATTTTAATTTTCTCTATATGATTTCAATTTGATAGTATATTTCGAAAAAGACAAAAAAATCCTGTCCTACTCGTTGAAGTCGTCATTATCTTAGAAGATACAATGTTAGGGTTGGTAATGCATCGCTATTTTCTTTCGTAATTAAGAAACATCATTTATGGTACAAAAATGTATATTCACATATGTCAATAGAATGTTAATAACTTAAACAATGGGATGACAAAGCTATAAGAAATAATAGTAATAATTAATAGATTGAAGAGAGATAAGAATGAACAACAACTTCTGAACAATGGAATTAATAAGCTTAATTCCAAGAACACAAGGGACTAAAAAAAGATTTTTAGTTTGAAATGTGTGCGCACGTGCATACATGTGTATAAATCTGTGGAAGGCTCCAAATGCCATATGCACACGTGCATACATGTGTGTGTGAGTGCGTGTATTTTAGAGTGGAGAGAAAGTGAGGGCATGTGAATTCATAAAAATTACAGTCAACTTCATATGCCACTCCACAGATCCCTCAGTCTGCCAGTGTATATATCTCTGTTTTTATTGGTAAAAAATTCGAGTTCGAACTTCGTTACATCAGTATTAGACAGTATTGTATAGAATAGCGAAACACTTTCTCGATTATGTAAAGAGCAGATAGTTCTGTTCGGTACAAGATTGCTTGACACTTCCCTATTTTTTGTATAGAATATATTTTCGAATAGTTGATTGATGGGGGATGTGTGTTAAAAATAAAGGAAAAACTTTTAGATTACGTGTAATATTATTTTATTAAAAAATGTGTGGTTAAAAAAAAAAGATATCTTGTTTGATCCCTTTTTTTGGTATATAAAAACTAAGTTCTGTAATATTTATTTTTTAGAGAAGGTGTGATTCGAAAGTAGAAAAAATTTTAAATTTACATGTAAAGTTATTTTATGAGGAGAATGTGTGATTTAAAATTCATTTGAAAAAAAAAATGAATTTTTAGATAATAAAGCTCAAATATGGGCTAAATGTACAACAAGATAAAGCCCAAGATTACTACGCTTGGGTTTTCCATAGTCGCTTCACCGCTCGAATAGAGAACGACGGTGTTGATAGCTAGCAAAAAAATTATTAAGCCCTTGTTTTATTTAGATAAAAATTAGATTTATGATAGATCCCGATAAAAATTAATAGAATTTTTGGTTAAAAAGTTATATGTTCCATAAAATGTGATTAAAATTAATTATTGAGTTTGACTATTTCTTAGCTGAACCAAACAAAGACTAAATCTAAGGCAGTTCCTAATACTCAATTCATAATTCGAGCGTTAGATCGACTTACTTTAAGCCTTCGAGTAAATTTTAATCATGAAACGAACAAAATGAAAAAAAAAAAAGGAAAAAAAAAATGGGTTTACATGTCTATTCCAAAATATTAAGAAACAAAGTACATAACATGCTATCTTAAGTAACTACATGTGACTGTTTTTTATAGTAAAAGATTCTGCAATTTGTATTTGTTTTTCACTTTGTTTCTTTTTCAGTCCAAAAGATGCAAATTCTTTGAACGCGTGGCAGTCAATGGGATCGACACGTTATTTGACTGGCTATGTATCCTTTTTTTTTTTTTTTTCTTGGTCCTCTCTTTCTTATTAATTAGTATAATCGTGCACTTATTTAATTTAATTTTAAACATCAAATGAAATATCAAGAGTGTTAAACCCTACAAAAGATGACTATCCAAAAAAGAAAAAAACACCTTTATATAGTAAGAACGTTAAAACGGATTAATAAAAATCATCTCCGGAGCGATTGATTCCCTACAATCGACCATTGACCTTATCGTGAATATTGATATGTTGTTGATGAGATAAGTATCCGCAAAATTCCAAACCTAATTAATATGAGCTTTGGAAGGACTGGGGGACGGATTTATAGGGGGACAATGGGATCAGTTGCCCCCACACTAAATTTTCAAATTAAAATTGTGTGAAATTTACCCATACAACTCTACAATCCTAGCTCCGTCCTTGTTTTAAGGACACAAGTAAAAGGAAATATTGAGACAATCTACTCCTTGTCACCGTACAACTATACGTGTGAGATTAATGTGCATTAGTGCAGAAAGGAGGGGTAGGTGTCCGAATAGTGAGGAAGAGAAGATGAATATGTAGCCAGTTTTGTTAAGAGGGTACACAGTGCCTGGCTGTCTAGCATGTGAAGCCGTTGTGGCTCCGTTCCATCCATTCTCTTTCTCCCTTTCTTACATACTTACGCCCCACCCAACTGGCACTTTTTGATTCATTCACACAGAGAGCTGAACGGAGTACGTCAGGACAAAACACTCGTAGGATTTCAGCCTGATTCTCTTTGTGTCTTTTCCCCCATCCCAACCCCTTTTATCCTCAGCACTAAACGCAGAGACTTTGAGAAACCAAAAACCAAAAGAATACAATGAATTATGTGTTTGCCAATTCAGAATGCAGCAGTGGATGTGAATCTGGATGGACTTTGTACTTAGAACACTCATCTTCCTCTTTCTCTCAGTATAGTGTTGCCAAGAAAGTAAAAGTCGAAGACGGAGAAGAAGAGGAGAATGAAGACTTGTCTATGGTTTCTGATGCATCGTCGGGACCTCCACATTTTCACGAAGAAGATGAGTTTTATCGTGCACCGGTAGATGCCACATTGTCGAAGATTAACAGGCCTAATATGAAGAAAGTTAAGGAAAATCCACGTCGAAAGGTTCAGGAACAACCTTCTTTACTCGATGATACTGCTAGCTCGCCTATCTTCGACTACTCCGAGGTAAGTACATTCGATATTGCTCGAGCTTTTCTGTCTAATATATCTTAACTGATATGACTAATCTTGAAACTTTACAGAAGAATTTTTCACTTCCAAATGGCCAAGCTTCTGTAGAGAATGCATTGGAATGCTCACAAGGCTACTCCACAACTCAGTTTGAGGTATTATTTATGCTTCAAAAATACAACTTTTTTTTTTTTATACAATTCTAGTTAAACATTTGCTAATCACCAAATCAATTTTTTTGCAGGGGAGATCTACATATCAGGAAAATTATGATTTCTTCCGGTCTTCACTGTATGCAAATCAACAGCAGCAAAATCATTTGAGTACGTATTTCACACCTTATGAAAAGGGCTTCAATTTTTATCTCCAAATAAGCATTATTCTTACTTTTTTTCCCCAAAAAATTAATAATTTCTTGAACCTTTTTCAGATGGTCTGAAGGCAAGAGGATTTGATAGCATGAATTGAAGTTCATCAAGAGGAGAGGTGTTCAAAACGAAGGGATTTGAATCTCAAAAGGGATTTTGTTCCCGATCCTTGATCTATTTTCTCTTTTTTTTTTTTTTGCTTTTATAGCTGTCAATGTAGTGGGAAACAACTAAAATGGGAGCTAAAATTTCAGTGTTGTTCAGATTTAAATTGTTTTTATTAACTCATAATGTCAAGAATGAGCTCTAAGTTTTTCTTGAGCCTCTTTATATATTCTGTCATGGAGCCCCCCCCATGTTGCCTTTATATACTTAATTTGTGCTGTGCAAAGATAAAGAAGAGTGCCCTAAAATAGAACAAGCAATCTGGTGGCATATTTTTACTAGAGCTTTGCAATGTTCCTTTTTTTTATTTGTGGGTACTTAAGAAAACATGGCTGGAGTGAAGACAAATTGAAGGAAGGACTCGTAGATTCAGACGTTTTAAATACGCTTAAATATACTCTTGTTATGTGAGTGAGCGATACCGATTGAACGAGTTAGAAGGAGTGATATGGCACAAGTTACCAGACGTGATAATTGTTAAGAATTTAGTTACTTTAGATCTTTTAATAAATCTTGCATATTGAAGAAAAACATTCATGTACTCATCTTGCAGATCTTTTAAACCTTGTTTTGAATCCCATTTAAGACAAGCCAACTTTAGAACTTCTAATTCTTGGACTGCAACAATACTGAGATTCTTCTCTATGCAAACTCAAAATTTTCAAGTGCCTTCCCACCTTTTTTGTAATAAAGACATTATCCATGACCATAATACAGATTAAATAATTAACAAATAGTGTTTAGGTGGGGTTCTTTTTAATAGCCCTTTGTGTGCAGTTCTAGAACAAAATCTCTAAAAAGTCTAGGCTATAATGTGGACAAGACCTCACTGTCTCTTAGTGTCCAGACAAGGCCCCATCTTTAAAATAGTTCAACTTCTCATAATGAATTGATATTTTGGAGATTAACCATATTCGGCGTCCCATTAAATTTTAATTCATTTTTTTCTCTTTTTTTATCAATCACATATTCTCTTAATAAAATAATATTATAAATAAACCTTAAAATTCTCCTTACTTTTTAACCATACATTCTTCAAAAAATACTCTTTCAAAATCATTTTTTTTCATATAATGGAGCTCAACAAGGGCTAAGAGCATGTTTGGCTAAATTTATAGAAAAAGTAAAATTTATATTATTTGTAACTTTTTCTTTTTACACATATTTGAATAAATTATCTTTTTTGACTTTTAAGTAAAGAAATAGTTACTATTATAGAAATAACTCTTACCTGAATGTCCAATAACTGTTTTATCCAAATAAGTAACTCACTTATAAGTAAACTTTGTCAAGATTAGCCAAACATGATAGACTCAAACAATGAGACAAGATGATAAAAGTGTAATACTAGGTGATGGGTAGTCAGGGATGAGGTGGATGTGCCAAAATAAATGTTTGGAATATTTCACATCCATCTTTATGACCCTTTTTTAAGTGCAGAGATCCTGCCTGTGATCTTCCTGACCTAATGCAACATGCTGAATTTATTTTAATGTTGGCTCCTTCTATCTCATTTGGAAGGATCTTATTATTAGTAAAAAATTAATTTATACACAATTTATGTTAATATATTTAGCCTCCTTCCAAGGTTGTCTTCTTTAGAGCTGTCATTGGACTTCATGTCTGCCAAAATTATGGGTTTTTTTCCTACTTGATTTAACTATTCTTATTCAAGTTTATTTGTCATTGAAAGTTATGGTTTTGTTTGTTGTAACTTATAACTACTAATTAAGGTTGTTAGAGTATGACCCAAATTCCTATTGAGATTAGAATTGGGTTGGTAAATTGATAAAAGGAACAAGAGTCTTTTTGGTTTGGAAGTTCAGTTGAAAAATGGATCAAAGTTCATTAAGGATTGGATGTTTGATTGGTGAAATTTTCGAGTTTTGGATAGCAAGTTCGGGCACCTAAGCGCCCATAACGAAAGAAAACGGTGAAATTTGGCTCGAGAAGCAGCATTGCAACCACTGCTCGCCTACTGTTCGATGACCCTTGAGCGCCAGCGTGCCAAGCTCGATGACCCTTGAGCGCCAGCGTTATCTTGGCACAAATCATTTTTTGATTCTAACTTGTTTCTTGTATTGTATTTTTCATCCAAAACACTTGTAATGAATTCTTCTACTCCATGTGATATACCATCTTCATAACCTTGTTAGAACATAGCAAGACATTGTATAGTATTGAAAGAACATCAAAGTGAGACGATCTAGTTTATAGAGAGAGAGACTCGCATATTTTGAAAAAAGTTGAGAGTCTTGCAAAATCTTTTTGTAATTCTTTGTTATTGATTATAATGAATTCTCCATTTCTGCCCGAGGATTTTTCAGATTTAGGTTTCCACGTTAAATTTCATATTCTTGTGTGATCATTTTCATCTTGTTCATATTTTTTGGTTTTAATATTTATCATAAGCGATATAAGTTCTGTCACTAGATTATTGCAAATTGACTTGTTTTATAACAAAGGTTGATATCTTTTTGGGTTTGTGATATCGGAAGCTAGCGTGCATGAAATTGTCAAAATACGAAGTTTATGAGAAACGTTTTACTTCTATCACTAGATTATTGCAAATTGATTTGTGTTATGACAAAGATTGATATCTTTTTGGGTTTGTGATTTCGGGAGCTAGCGTGTATGACAATGTTAAAATACAAAGTTTATGAGACACTTTTTACTTCCCTATTAATTCATTCGAGGATATCAAAAAAATACGTAATAAGCACCTGTTGATTTATACATTAATACTGAAAGGTTAAACAAAAAAAGATTGATATAACTCAAATTTTTATTCAATATTTAATTGAGTTGACCTTACAAACTTCTTAAACAACTGAGAATGTTACCTAGCTAATGAGCTAGTTAGAATAACATATCTTGAATTACAAACATTAACAAAGGAAACTCTAACTTTCGATCAAATGGTAAAAGGGTTGTTTGATCCTAATATGATGCAGTTTGTCCCAAATTAAGAGTGCAAAAAGGTTTTATCTTGATTTTTCTTGGAAGCTCGACGTTTGGAAAACTGAGGTCACGCGTCTAAATCTAAGATTGTTGACAAAAAATAATAAATAAAAATAAAAATAAAAATTTAAACTTCGACGGAATTACTTTTACCTCGACTATGTTTAGCAAGTAAAAGAATTATAGAATAGATGGATAAATTTGTTTGAATTTTACTCAAATTCAATTTGATCTTAACCAAAATAGCTTGTTAGTCTTATGAAAATTAACTTAATTATGAAGACAATAATTTATGTAAGGATTTAAATTATCCCTCTTAATAAGGTTAATATTTTGAGATGGGACTTCAACCAGGTTAGAGCTCGAAGTTAAAATTTCAAATTTGAGTCGGCTGTTATTTTTTGGCTTGGACTACTATTTAAATTTTTTATGCTTAGCTATGGAAAAGAATTGGGACCCACGGTAGCCCTGCCCCTGACCCAATTCTCAATGTAGTACTAGAATACTTGAAAGTCGAAGTAAATGCTTCGAAACTCATGTTGTCAATGAGCTACTATATATACTAGTCTTTCACTCATGCGATACGTGGTGAATGCACAAATTATAAATTTCATAATTTATACGGACAGTTATAGTATAAACTGTACAAATATTTAATTGAGTATAAACTGTAAAAACATTTACTGAGAGTTATGAAATATTTATTAAAAGTAACGTCTTAACTGGGTACAAAATGTAAAAACATTTAATTGGGAGTTAGGAAATATTCATCAAAAGCAACATCGACTAAAATTTTTCGTCTGTATCCACACATCTTGTCGGATGAAATTGATTCAATTGGTTGTCCTAAAATGAAGGATTCTATGTACTTCAACAAAAAAAACTCCACAATTAGGCCTGAAACAACATAGTATTAGAATATATTAGTATTATTAGTACGAAATTAAATTGAAAAATAAATTTAATACCATGGTGATTAGTATGTAAATGCTTACCCACTATTTGTGCAAGGCCGAGAAGCCATAATGTGCATCTTCATGTCTTTTTTGAAAAATTTTCTTAACTCGTCTCTGACGGACAACATTTCAAAAGAGACCACTAACCTCTGAACTAATTTGAATGTTGATTTTGCATGTAGTTTTACTTGGTCTGGTGTGTGGATACTGTGGCTACGATCATATATTTGAAATTTCCACCTACGTATATCCACGAGATAAAGATACCAATTGTTGACTAGGATTAAAGATGGTATGAGTAGATAATTGTATGTCATCCATGGGATTCCACCTACAAGTAATATACCACTTACGTACTGTTGGAGAACCTGAAAGTTTGGCTGACGATCACTTGCAATTCCTTGTGTCATACTATCTTGCCATATCATATGACGAACACATTCACCTTCGAATGAAAAATCTAGAATTGCATACTCTTTAGGACACAAGGGGATCTATTATGAATAAGTTTTCTCAACAACATTAACTCTATGTTAAGAATCTAATGAAATAGATAGAGTAAATTAGATACGTTAACTATGGACTGTAATTATTGTTATCAATCGTAAATTTAACTAACCGCAACATGGATATTTTTTGATGTATCCTGTATATCTTGTAATATATCTCATGTTTCCACTTCTATCTTTCTAAAGCTCACTGCAAGGCGACAGGTGAATTAATTTGAATACAATGGAATGAAAATTGTAATATGTGAATGAATAAAGTGGAAATGGATTTCTTACTCAGATTGATGCTTCTGTATCCAATCTGTAATAGTTATGTATCTATCCATGGGATAGTCTTCTAAAGGATCTTTGGATGATGACGAAGATTGGCTGTTTTCCTTTTATTTTCTTTGTATGTGATTAATTGTTGAACTTGATGAACTTGTTGAGAGCTTGAAAGATGAATATGTTGATCACCACGAACTGAACTCTTATGGATATGAACATCTTGTTGTAGAGAGTTTATAATAACTTCCATATTGGATTTCCAACCAGAAAATCGATCCAGCATATTCTTATTCTGTTCATGAATATAAGATTTGATTGAATCTATGTTGGTATCTACATAGGATCGCATGGATTGAATGTGTTCATGGTGATCATGTCACAATTGTCGTTGTTGTTGAAATAGTTGTTGTTGGTTGTCGAGAATTGTTTGGCATCGAGCTTCGCGTTTTTCAGATTCTTCAACCATGTGTGCTTTGAAATTATCGAACAAAGTAGACACATCCGATACTAACTGCTGCTTATAGATGCTAAAAAAGTTCATCCATGTGTTCTTTAGTGACATAACCAGACTGAGAAGAAGAAGATCCTGCTTGAAATTCAAACGAAGTACCTGAAACATTTGTCTGATATTCATGCGTGGTATCATGTGGGATTTCTGTTGCTACATTGTGGAATTCCCCACTGATAATAGAATCTAACACATGATGTTGATTATCCGGAGACAGCGAGAGTGTTGTGTACCACATTGTTTCTAATTCTTCTTCTGTTGGCATTAGTACTGCAACTATTTTAATCTATAATGACAAAGAAATATTGGAATTATATACTGTCCTTTTTTAAAACAAACAATTTAATAAATACATATTATTGAAGAATTAAATGTATATTGGACAGTGAAATACCTCTTCAATGGTCAAAAAAGCTAAAAATACTCTCACTATTTTTTCAGTTAAGAATTTATTTAGTTTCCATTTATGCATTCTTAGGCATTGTAATGTTCTGTGTTTATAACGCCCAAATTGTTATCCAATCATTGGAAATGCTTCATATATCCAACATTACAAGATAATTGAGAATAAATATTAGATGAAAAAATATTTAATAGATAAATATAATTAAAATATATAAATTAAATACCCGGAATGCAAGCGGAAAGCCATGCAATGAATACTTTCGTTCTGTTTGTTGGTTTTGCTGCATTCTGTGCGGTCATTGCAACGAATTCAACAGAACAAAATATGATACGCGGCCCCATGGATACATGAGAAATTGTTCAAGATGCTCAACTCAACCATACTCAGTGTTTTGTGATCAATGTACCTTCCAACTGATTTTAAAATACATTCTACCAACATGATCAATCCTAGTTTAAATTTATCATCCGCATTTTCACACATATGAAATGTTTCGGAAAGTATTACCATAGTGATTCTTCTCATTCTGTTAAAATAAACCCTTCTAAGTCGGTAATCACCGGAGTCAAGTTCGGCATACACTTCATGATAGGGTAATCTAGTGATGAGACAGAATTCTTGCATACCAAATCTGACAAATTGATCACCTAATCTTATCCATATTTCATTTGTTTTTCCAGAGTCAACAATTTTCAATATAAATTCGTGTATCAATCTGCTACAGAATTGTTGTTGCTCCACTCTATAGATAGCTGCATAAATAAATTCAAAGAAGTTGCTATTACTGGATAATAATAAAGCTTGTTTATCTTCATCAATAAGTTCTATAAAATCTTTAATATTCTGATGGATCGGAAATTGGGTGATGGTAGCAGAGAACCATCGATTTGGTGGAATGATATATTCAAGAGATATCTGCACAATTTAATAATAAATTTTTTATGTAAATATTTATATAAATATAGGAAAAAAAAAAAAAACAAAAGAAAGGTACCGTTATATCTAAATTGAACACCATTTTAATAAATTTAACTACCATTAAACAATATCAGATAAATCACAGATAAGTCACAGTAAAAAAAGAAAAAAAAGGAGGAATGCCTCCTCTTCCGCCTCCGCACGTGGAGGCTCGAGTCTCCGCGTGCGGAGGCTAGCAACCTCCGCACGGGGAGGCTAGCTGCCTTCCGCTTGCGGAGGCTGCTAGTCGAGTTCCATGTTGTCAATGAGCTACTATATATATTACAATGCACGTACAAGATAAAATCTCATATTGTTCAAATATAAAAACAACAATCGACTAATTATAATGGTTTAGACTATCGCACTCGACAAGATTGTCGCAAAATCACATAATGACAAACACAAAAGAGAGAGCTAGAAACAAGGCAAATAAATAGTCTATGTATATAGAGAGAGATGATTAGGGTTTGTTGTTCGCAGTGAATCGTGTTGGACAGGAATCCAAAGGGTATGGGAACAAACATTTTTGTCCTACCAACTACCACCAAAACTAACCCCTTCAATCCCTTATTAAACAGAAGATGAGATTAAATACATATTTTTTATGTCGAAAATTAAATATCGACTTAGGACTGTTCCCAATCCTTGTGACAACATTTCTTGCTGTACAGAAAACTGTAAATATTGGTTTCTATACACTTATCTCTGCCTGTTCCTCTTTACAGACCAGCTGGTTTATAACTCAAAAATAATTTGTCTAAAGGCCCACAGGGCATGTGTAGCAATGTACTTGGATTCAGCCTTGGATATATATCACAGTACAGTGCAGAATTAATTGGTTTTGTTACAGGGAAATGAATGTGTTTCCTGCAGAAAGTTTGCTGTTTTCCAAGCTGCCCATCTTATTTGAAGGTGGATCACTGACATGAAAATTCACCTGAGGAGAAAAAAAGTTTGGATGAAAGCTAATTAAGGTTAAATATACATGTTGATGTTGATATGTTAATTGTAGTAAACTCAATAGATTGTTTAATAAGGATATTAAGATACAAATTTGTAAGAACTCTAATAAGAGAAAAAGAAGTTATATGATACTATAGAATATGTATTTGTGTGTAAGAATGTTGTTTGAAAATGTTACATTTATAGTTAAGCGCTCGAGACTCGCGATTTGAATAAGCTTTTAGCTCAACAAATCAATTTAGGTCCAACAACACTACACAAGACCCGTTGTTCACATATTTCAATGGATCAATCATGCCGAAGAAAGAAAAGAAAATCCTATACTAACATATTGTCCACGTGAAATTACGTCCTCATCCTTGCAAAATAAAGAAAAATGAAAAATAATATTATCGGCATATCAAATTATGCTGATAATTTTTTATTACTATAAGCCACTGTTTGTTTTAGATAAAAATCAATTTTTTTAGTAAATTTTGATAAAAGTCGATTGAATGTGTAGTTAAAAAGTTGTTTGTCCAGTGAAATATGTGGTAAAAATTAGTTGTTAACTTTTGCTTAAATTTTTATTCTGATTTTTAGCTAAACCAAAAATGAGATTAATAAAAGAAATTATGGAGGTAAAAAGATGGATCAATATATTTTTTTTACGAAAAGAAAAATCAAGAAAAGTCTCGAGGGATAATTTCTGTTAATAAATTGTTAACGGATTTATGATAAATTTTATTTTTTTATTATCCAAAAATATTTATCATAAATCCGTTAACAATTTCGATGAAACTTGGCAATCGAAATTTTACCCATTTTTGTTTAACCAATTAAAATAAATCGTTAAGGATTTTTATTTGTTAAAGACAGGTGATAAATTAGGTAAATGGCGATTGGACCTATGGCGTCAGCAAATCCCAAATCGTTATGAGAAAAATAAGGATGGCATGTCGCAACACCAAATCTAGGATTTGGACTATAAAATATATTAGGTAGGATTTCATCAAATATTTATTTTAATGATATTTTTTTTCCTTTGTCAATCAAGAGAATAAAATATCTATTATAATCAACATTGAATAAAAAGAGAGATTTGGATTAATTAATTAAAAAAGAACTATGTTATAAATTCTTGCTACAGATAAATTAAATTAAATGGACTGTGTTTGGAATATATCAGCTCATTTGTGACTCGGTACTTTTTTTTTTTTTTTGTTGACGAACCCCGTAACAACTACCCGCTGCGGAGCCCTGACCACTCTGAGGGGGCGGAAGCCCGACCACTGTGAGTGCGCACTAAGTAAACCCCATTCCACATGCAGTAACCCGTAAACCATACAGGAGATATAAACCGCATTAGACAAACCCGGTGCAATAGGCTCGATCGAGGAAGTGTTGGCAGGAGATTCGAATTGATTTGTGACTTATATTTTGGTATCATCTTATATAGTTAAGCATGGGATCGAACTTATTTATAATTTCACAAATTTTATTAATTTTTCAATTACATATTTCATTAATTTTTATTAAAAAAAAATTAGCAAAAAGTTTTGTCACAGGCCATTTATTTATAGTCCAAAATCTAATTTTTGGATTGGTACAAAGCCCATTTAATTTTCTCAAAAAAAAAAAAAAAAAAAACGGAGCTTATCATCTCATTTTGATTGACTCAGGGCCATGAATATGATCATTGTAAGGCCCAAGTAGTGTGGCTGATCTCAGGAGCTGTGACATTTTAAAGCCCAATAAACTTGATCCAATTGAAGCCCGATGGTCTTTGACCCAACAGTTGTCTCTTCACATAGGGAAATTACAAAAAATCAGGCATTTAATTTTTCAAATTCAAAATTCAGGTATGAATTTTATTTAATCAAAAATCAGGTGTTGAATTAATAATTAAATCAAGTATTAAATATTATATATCCAACCGCTCCCCAAATTTCCTAAATCTAATCCAAACCCTAAATAATTTAGAAATCAACCCTACCTACCACCACCCACGTCATTTCCCCCAAACTCATTCTCTCTCTACCTCTCCTCTCCATTCTCTCTCAGCACCATCTCCTCAATTGAAACTGTTGCCACCGCCTCAGCCTCACCACTGCAGCTATACCATCTCTCGTCGCCGTCACAACAATTGAAATGGTATATCTGCAGCGACGACATCTGAAGCGGCGCCGTCATCGAAGAACCCCAAGGTCCGCCTCTGTTTTACGGTATTCTCTCTCGCTCTCCCGTGCTTCTCTCTTGTCGTGGTTTTTGTGACTGCTCCGACGATTGGTGTGAATCTGTGGTGGTGTCTCAGTGGCATCACATTGATGATGCTAGAGTGAATCTGCGGTGGTGTCGCGGGGGTTTTTTGTGGCGGTGGTGTCGCGGTGGGAAGAAATATGTGATGGTGCCGTGGTGGTATGTTGTTGTGCGATGGTGGTGTTGATGTGGCGGTCTGGTGTCTCTTATCGTGGTTGTTGTGGTTGCTCCGACGATTGGTGTGAATCTATGGTGGTGCCGTGGTGACGCTAGTGTGAATCTTTGGTGGTGCCGTGGCGTCACAGGGTTTTTGTTTTTTTTTTATTTGGTGGTGGTGTCGTGGTGGGATGAAATATGTGATGGTGTCGTGGTGGTATATTGTTGTGCGATGGTGGTGGATCTATGAGAACGGTGGTGTTGATGTGGCGGTTTGGTGTTTTAGTGGTGGGCATCCAGGTTGATGTGAAGTCTGTCCCATTTGTGGTGTAGTAGTGGTGTTGGTGGTTGTTCAGTGATGGTTGGATGAGATAGTCGTGCAGGTGGTTGTTGGTGGCGATGGCATTGGTATTGCGTTTCTGGTGGTGGTCTAGTCCTAGTGGTTGTGATGGTTTCTGCCAGTAGTTGTGTCGATAGTGGAAACGGTTATGTTGGGGTGGTGGCGGTGCTTTGTTTGGTGGTTGTGGGTGGTGGCGATGTTTTGTGTGGTGATGGTGGCTGAAGTAGTGCTAGTGGTATGTGACCAAGTATTTGGTTATCTGTGACCAAATATTTAACTGTGACCTAAAAATTTGACAATGTGTAACTGAAAAATAATCTGTGACCAACAAATTTGAAAATATGTGACCAATGAAATTAACCATTTTTTTATTTGTGACTTAAAAATTGTATAATTTGTGATCGTAAAAAATCTGTGACCAATTACTTTGAAAATCTGTGACCGTGTGACCTATAAATTTTGATCTGTGACCAACTAATTTTTGAAATTTGTGACCAACGAATTAAATGTAACCTATAAAATTTTTGAACTGAGACCATAAAATAATCAGTGACGTATAAAAATTATTATTTGTGACTGAAAAATATTATGTGACTAATTAAATTATAAATCTGTGATCGGAATGATTGCCGGAATAGTCGTCGGAATGATCGTCGGAATTGGAACAGTCGCTGGAATGGTCGTCGGAGAAGAGTGATTGTCGGAATGGTCGCCGGAATAGTCCCCGGAGCGGTAGGGATGGTGCATGTGGGGTGGGTTTATTATATTATATTATATTAAAAAAAAAAAAAAAACCCGATTTTTGAATTTTCAAACTATAAACATGATTTTTGAATTGGTATAAACTAAACACCTTATTTATGAATTTTTTCCCTTCACATATTTGAAAGGCTTTTTAGCCGAAATGGTGTGTTCATGAGAAATTTCATCCTCCCATTTTGTGGCATCTTTTAATTCAAAATTAATTTTTTTTTTCTAAAATATCACTTTCGGATAAATGACAACATATTTTACTTCAATTTTGCAATACTTGGCTTAAAAGTTACTCGGTGAAAACGAAGTTTTGGACATGGGTTTCGGTACGATCGGAGTGTTGCTCAATGTGAACAAAAAAATCGAGAAACAATTATCTAAAACTTTTAACTTGAGAAATACTAACTCTAATTTTTATTTAAATTTTACAATATATATCTTACCATATGAAACGTCTTGATAGAAAACTTATAAGTGATTATCGATCCAAAACATCAATAATCAAACATTACCGAATTAACCATCCATGTTGAAATCAATGAGAACATCAAAATACAAAACCGGAAACATACCTTAGATCCATAAATTGTGATTCTTTGCATGATGGGGTTAGATCTTCCAATTGATTCATGGTCTCCTCTACAACCTTTGATCTCCATTGATGGGGAACATAGAGAATCTAGAAGCACCACTAACAATTGGGGACCATAACCTATATATTCATAAGATAATGACTATTCATTATCTTTCATTTGTTTTAAATCGGCCCCTCAACAATATAAAACAAACATCCGGTCTCTACACTTTAATTCCATGAAACTTTAATACCCATTAGTCAAAAATTTGTCTTTTGTGGATCACTTTAATGACTATACTTTAAATAATAGCACCACACATTTTAATTTGTTACGTGTGGCCCCAAATATTGTTAGAATATTCCAACAATCTCCCACTGGGCCATACATGTAACCTTTCAAATGTGCATAACCTTATGAGCTCGAAATTTTGCTATCGTTATTATGGGTATTTCCAAACAACCTCGTCCATCAGTCATATTGATATAGGATCAAAGCGATTTTCGTCACATTTAGCGAGACTAAACCCATCAATGGTCACGTATACCCATACAACCAAATAACATAGATCAATCATGGAGTGTAGCACGGAAATTACATGTTATGTGATCCAAACATATCTATTTCCAACTGGTCCACCTTATTTCTTAAGTGAGATCAACCATAAACTTCAATTAGAGTGAAATTGAACTGAATACTTTATTTCTGAAATAAATCGAATATCCATGGACAAAAAATATGTGTCTAAAATAGACAACATCCAAATAGGGGTGTCCAAAAGTCCCGAACCGAACCGGACCGAATCGAACCCGAACCGAACCGAACCGAACCGAGCGGTTCTTCATAAATTAAATACCCGAACGGGTACCCGAATCGAGAACCGATGGGTTTGGGTCGGGTCTCGGGTCTAGACCAAGAACCGAAGAACCGAATAAGAACCGAAACTAAATAATTTTTTTATTTTTTATATTGAATTAATTAAATTATTTTATTTTTTTCTATACAAATTAGCAAATTAATTGAATAAATTAGATTATTTCATAATTTTAATTTTAAAACCCAAATCATTTTAAAACCCATTAGCCCATTTTAATTTAAAGCAAGTGATATACTTTATGTAGTTTTCCTGTAATATTAATATTTACTTTTTGATATTTGTATGCATTGAATTAATCTTATTGGACGGCTAGTTTTGTATATGTTTTTGAATTGGACTACGTTAATTAGTAAAAGTTACGAATGAAATGTCATTAAGCCCCTGTTTGTCTACCATTTTTCAAAAAATTGTTTTCTACAGTAATCAATCTCTACCACACATTCAAATAATAAAATATTCTACACATAAACCGATAAAGTTTCTTTCAATTTCAACCACACATTTTCCAAAAAATACTATTCATTACACAATTTTCTTCTCAATAATGGTTGACAAACAGACAATAATTATATTTATGTAGTGTTGCTGAAAATATTAAAAATTTTAATTATGGTACGGAACCGAACGGAACCGAACCGACCCGAACGGAACCGAACCCGAACGGTTCCATAATTATATTTGGACCCGACGGGTCCATTTATTAAATACCCGAAAGTTTTGGGTCGGTTCGGGTCTCTTCAGAACCGAACCGAACCGTCCCACGGACAGCCCTACATCCAAATACAAACTCCCACTAAACTGGCATATCATCAAAAGATGCAACACCCGTGTGAGCATTATGCTCATGAAAGACCTTGGGTGGTAGCCATTTAGTAAATGGATCCATGATTATGGAGTTTGTCTTTATATGCTTTATTGAAATCTAACAACTCTGATTTCTTTCCTTAACAACTAGGAACTTAATGTCTTTAGATTTTGACATCGTCATGTTCCCGTTGGAATACAAGACTGTTATTGTCACATAATAACTTAACTTAAATGGTCTTTCAATTCCATTCAAAATATGCAACTTAAATGACAATATTTTGTAGTCATATTCCATGATCAGAATCAGAATATCCAATGATCTCCAATTGGTCTGATTTTTCTGAATGTGATCATGTAATCTTTAGTTCTCTAAAGATACTAAATAACCTTATGGCTGCTTTCCAAATTTCCATCCCGAAATTTGTTTAAATATCTGTCTAGCATTTCAACAATGAATGCTTTATCCGGATCTGTATAAATATGAGTATACATTAAATTCTCAATTGTTGAAACATAGAGAATTTTACGTATTTCATTTTCTTTAAATTTATCTCTGAAACTTTAATTGAGACTAAAATTGTCTCCCTTAGCAATAGGGGTATCACTTGATTTACAGTCCTGCATGCCAAACCTTCTAAACACTTTATCGATATAGCTCTTTTGTGACAATCCATGAATACCTCGAAAGTAATCTCGATGTATCCAAATCCTTAATACAAAAGAGACGTCACCAAGATCTTTCATCTCAAAACTCCTTGATGAAAATCTCTTAGTTTCGTGCAACATGCATATATCATTAGTGGGAAGCAGTATGTCATCAACATATAAAATCAGAAATATTTGTTTACTCCCACTGAACTTGTGATACACACAATCACCAACAACATTCATCTCGAAACCAAATGAGATAATTACTTGATGAAACTTGTGGTACCATTGACGGGAAACTTGTTTGAGCCCATAAATGGATTTCTTTAATTTGCAAACCATATTCTTTGGGTCTCCTGACACAAAGTTTTCTGGTTGTATCAAATGGATCGTTTCATCAATGTCACCATTGAAAAACGTCGCCTTAACATCCATCTGTAGTAGCTCCTGACACAAAGTTTTCTGGTTGTATCAAATGGATCGTTTCATCAATGTCACCATTGAAAAACGTCGCCTTAACATCCATCTGTAGTAGCTCAAGATCAAAATGTGCAACAAGTGCCATAATTGTCCTGAAAGAGTCTTTCGTTGAAACTGGAGAGAAAGTCTCTTTGTAGTCAATACCTTCCTTTTGAGTAAAACCTTTAGCTACAAGACGAGCCTTATATCTTTCCACATTACCAATCGAATCCCTTTTGGTTTTAAATATCCATTTGCAACCAATGGGTTCGCACCTTCTGGTAATGGGACAAGATCCTAAACTTTATTGTCTTGCATAGACTAATACTCTTTATTCATGACATCAATCCACTTTGGAGAGTAATTCCTTTGCATGATTTGATGAAAGTTGATTTATCAGATCTTCTTTCACTAATCCATGCCATCCTTATTTTCTTGGAAAAGACTATAAAGTCATCCAAAATTGTCTTTCTCCCTTTTATAGTGGATTTCCGTAATGACTTTGTACTTGAGGTTGTTGAGTTTGAATTCCTGGAACAATCTGTTGATTGTTTATTGGGGATTTGATAATGTTGTCTTGATCCGAAATTGCTTCTCGAACAAGATCTGGAGCAAGAATTTGTCCTTGAACCTGATCATTGTCAATTGCAACAGAAGAATTATATACATATAATTCATTCAAGACAAACCCATATAACCTTATCTCCCCCCACAAACTCTACATCCTCAAGGAACCGAACATTTCCCGTTTGAAAATTGACTGGATAGTGGGATCTTTAAAAAATATTGTAACCCCTTAAAAAAAATTTGCTTCATTTGGAACTGTGTTGAAAATTTAAGCTGCAGTCTTCACTGATCTTTACTAGAAAGATCCTGATGTAACGTGGAATGATTCCACATTCCTCTAAAAATTTTAGCAAAAGGCCTTGGACGTTGTTCTCCTGATTCGTCATATCTTTCATAGTATTCACCACTAAGGTAAGATCTGACTTAATGAATTCTTTTACTGAGTTGATTTTCAATCTCAGTCTTGTATGCCTTGAACATGTCCAATGTTTGGGATTCCTCATAAATGAGATATATGCAGCCATATTGAGAAAATTCGTCTATGAACTTAATAAATGACTGTTGACCATTCCAAGAAACCGAAGGAAATGGTCCACAGATAACCGTATGAATTAGTTCTAAGACGTCCGAAGTCATATGACCCTTAATCTCCTTATGTTTGTTTTGATTTCCTTCTAACACAAGATTTTTCATTCTCTTTTGAGAGAAGTGACCTTATTGCTTGTGCCAAAACAAAGTCGAATTTTCATTGGTTAATTTATGTTCAATACCATGCGGATTCATATACAAGATTTCTTTATAAGAGGCAACTGTATTAAGCTGATATAGGTTATTATTACCAAATAAAGAACTGGTGCCCACAATATTTGAGGTAAGAAAGAGATCATCCTGACTATTTCAAATTGAACAAGAGTAACCAAATTTGTCCAATGTAGAAATAGAAACCAAATTCCGTCCAAAAGACGGTACCGCAAATGTCTCTTTCAAATTCAAATAATAACTTGACCTTTAATGATAACCTAAAGTCCATATAGCCTCAACCTTAACTGATTTGCCATCACCCCACATAGATGAATCTTTCAGCATCAATTGGTTTTGGTAGATCAGACAACCCCGCATATACACACTTATTTGAATAGTAGTACCGAAATATATTCACCAAGTGTGTCTAGGTTTTGACATTAAATTTACCTCAAAACAAACCAAAATGAGAAGTGTACTTTTCTTCACACGCCAAGCATGATATTTAGTACAGTCTCTCTTTATATATCCCAGATTTTCACAAAAGTTACAACTTAATTTATCATTTTCAGGCTTGTTCTGTTTATTTTAAACCGAACCGAATGCAGCTTTGTTATTCTTTATTATCCTTAGAAGTACTTGCCAAGTGAGTAATGCCAGTTTTATGTTTGCTTTAGCATTTCTTCTTATTGCACATAATATGGAAATGAACTCATTAAGAGTCCACTTTCCCCTTATGACAGTTGTAACTGCCCTTAATCAGCAGAATTGTGCAAGAAGCGTAATCAATACCAAATGTAAGAGCAAGTCATCAGACAGCTCGAGCTTTAGTGCCTTAAGCTTAGAAGTAATGTGAGACATCTTCATGATGTACTCCCTTATATTTGCTTTACCTTTATACTTTATTGAAATCAAGCTTTGCAAAAGCGTGCTTGTTTCAGTCTTATCGTTTTTCGCAAAACGTTTCTCATTTCGGCAAGAAATCACTGGCATTAGTTACCTCTTCAGATATTGTGCCTCCAAAGGCTTCCGGAATGCCGCGCTTAATGATCATTAGACTCATGCGATTTGAGCGATCCCACTACTCAAAGTTCCCTTTTCCATTAGATGAACTTTCTTCCGTAAGAAAAACGGGTTGCTCAATCCGGAGCGCATGATCTAGATCTTTGCAGCCAAGAACAATTAATATGTTCTCTTTCCAATACTTGAAGTTTGTTCTAATTAGCATTGGAATGGAGTTGATGTTGTGAGATATAGCGTAAGTGGATGGATTAACTGAATAGAGAACTTATTCCCAATTAACATGTTTACATTGGAATCCGTATAAACAATTAAGTTATTCAAATAATGGTACGTCCCATCTCAAGATACCTAGCACATCATTAATATCAAGTCTTTGGACAGTAATATTAACTGTAAGTGGTACTCTTGGTGTAGTGATCAAACATTGACAATAACTCCTATCAAATAATAAACCCATCTTTGGATTGATTTATTATTCACATGGAAACCTTATAATTGTCACACATTTACCACCACAAGTGTGCATACAATTCGGCCAAATATTAACCTTCCTTTGGGCCGGCTAATATCCGCATGAACAAGCATACACACGAATTCCTTCTAATATTCTAAGTTAATTAATTTCCACAAGAGAGGTTGCTTTGGCAACATATTGCTTCAATCAATTCACTTTTGAATATTATATATACTCAAATGAGTCTTTTATACCAAAATTTGAAAAGCGGAATACTTAATTGTATTTATCTTGAAACTTTAAGGGCCTAAGCGTTAATAATTCAATACTTTAGGGGTCAAAATTAATTAATTCAAAACTTCAGGGACCAATAATTAATTATTGAAAACTTTAGGGACCCAAAAAATAATTATTTAAAACTTTAGGGGCTAAATGTTAATAATTTGAAAGTTTAGGATTCAAAAAATCAATTATGCGGAACTTTAGGGGCCAAACTAAACCAATTATGAACATTCAGGGACTTAATAATTAAATTCAGAACTTAAATGGCTCAAATTAATTAATTTCAGAACTTCAGGGGTTGAATTATTAAACCCAGAACTTTAAAATGCCCAATATGATGAACTTTAAACTTTAGGGGGTTGAGTAATTAAAACTCATAACCTTAAGGCCCAACTTGAACTAGCTTAAAACCTTAGGGGCTAAAACATAAATTTTAACCCTAATCCTTAAATTGCAGCCAAGGGCCTAAACACTTCAAATTTACACAAGAGGCCCCCGCCTCCAAAACTTCCAAAACCGAAACCTTAATGGAAGAAAACTTTTCATCTCCCCCATAACCCCAAGAAAATGGGGCTGCCGGACGGCAATTTCTCCCACCAAGCAGCGGCTACGAAACAATGGCCGGGAGTCTTAAACAAGAATAAAACGTCTGCATTACAAGAATAACCGTCATTAGATCGCTGTGCAACACGCGCTGCCACACAAAAAAAAAAAAAAATTTTTTTTTTTTTTTTTTATAAAACTGAAACCTTAATTCCAAAAAACCAACAGATCCAAAAAATCCAATCTTTATTTCAAATCCGAATTTTGAAGGAAATCATAGATCTATATAATTATCTCCAAAATCATATTATAACATGCTCAAAAAACATGTAATATTAACCCAAATATTAGATCTATAACATAATATGCTTGAATCCATAATATCATGCTTAGATCCATAAAAATAACATGCCAATTTCATGAATTAAGATACCAAAACTCTAGATCCATAACATAATATGCCAAATTTATGTAATAACAATCCAAATTCCAGATCCATAACAGAAAGATCAAATAACCCAAATTATTACATGCTGATTCCATATAATGATTTCCAAATTCTAGATTCATAATATAAAATCAAAAATCCATAGAATTCAGAATTTCAAAATTCAATTTCTCAATGATTCAACAATGGATCGGCTCTGATACCACTTGATAGAAAACTTATAAGTGATTATCGATCCAAAACATCAATAATCAAACATTACCGAATTAACCATCCATGTTGAAATCAATGAGAACATCAAAATACAAAACCGGAAACATACCTTAGATCCATAAATTGTGATTCTTTGCATGATGAGGTTAGATCTTCCAATTGATTCATGGTCTCCTCTACAACCTTTGATCTCCATTGATGGGGAACATAGAGAATCTAGAAGCACCACTAACAATTGGAGACCATAACCTATATATTCATAAGATAATGACTATTCATTATCTTTCATTTGTTTTAAATCGGCCCCTCAACAATATAAAACAAACATCCGGTCTCTACACTTTAATTCCATGAAACTTTAATACCCATTAGTCAAAAATTTGTCTTTTGTGGATCACTTTAATGACTATACTTTAAATAATAGCACCACACATTTTAATTTGTTACGTGTGGCCCCAAATATTGTTAGAATATTCCAACAACGTCTAGTATGAAAACTTCCCTTTTGAGAGATTATAACTTTGACACCTCCTGTACAAATACTTGTTAACATCTGTTTCTTTAAAATCACATGGCGCATCCTCATCTATTCTCCCTATTCTTCCCACCCCTACACTGTAACTCCTCTCAGGCGCCTCCACTGGCATTGTTTTCAAAACTAAATTCCCCTTGCTATCAACGTCGACCTTAACACCACCACACTTTCTGGCAGATGCCCGTCAAATAAGCTCCATGATATCACCATTATCACTTTCCTTAGACAAGTTGACACCACTCAAGTCCTTATGCAACTGAGGCTGTACAATGCAGTCTTGATCAAACCTTTTACCACAATCAAACATGGTGTTCATGTAGTGCATAAACTTGTTCTTTTTTTCTTTATTTCTTGCCATGTTCTAAGAGGAACTTTCAGTCACGTAGATCGAGATAGAAAACGAGCGAGTCGAAGTGAGTGTCACAAGGAACTCACAACTGCAATGGAATATGGGACATATCAATTATATAAGTTCTACCAAAGTACTTTAAGTCACGTAAATCGAGTGATACCTTGTCTAGCACTATTGGACGTCCAACGAGGACCAAACTGCTCCGAACATCTGCACTCCTTGGATTAAACACATCGTGTATAGTACAACTACCCTCTTGTCCACTTGGATAAACGTATGCAAACTGTTCTACTAAGACACTTTATGTCACATAAATCGCAATAGAGTAAGAACGATCGAGGTGAGTGTTCGACAAAGAACTCAGTTGCTTTGGAAAAAAATGGTGGTATATATATATATGTAAATGATGTAAGTTTGAATATACACAATGGTTAATTTGGGTTTTGATCACTAATGTGTATGTTTATGGAGAGGGTTATATGGATAATATGAATTAAACGGCACGGCGGAGGAAGTGTACTGATTAAAGGGTCAATATATGTTCTGTCGTGTGGACTCATTCTAAAGTTACATTCATACTAATTTTGTACCAAATTTTGGAAGAATTTAAAACATGGAGGTTGAAATAAATTCAAAACAATGGTCAAATTGGCCTATAAAATATTTATTAAGCCCCGATTTGGTGAATATTAAAATTAATTTTTTTAATAAATTTTGATAGAAGTTGATGAAATGCGTGATTGAATAATTGCGGATCTTATGAAATATATGATTAAAAATAGAAGTTTATTAGTTGACTTGTAAAAGAAAAATGTTAAAAGAAAAAAAATGTCTAGCACCAGTTTAGTTGGTCTCACTTAATTGATTCGATTAAATGAATCATTGGACAATGCACTTAAGTGAATCTATCATTTAATGTTATGTAATTGTCACATAAACTAGTGTTTAACAACAGTGATGCAAAATAGCACTATTCTTAAAAAATTGTAATAACTCATATTGCAATTATTTTGGTCCTCGACATTGACCACCATACTTTTAGGTCACAATTCTGAAAATTTTGAATTGCACTTATATATCTCCCCACAATTTACAATCATCATTTTTAGTTTGTTACATAATTGTGACTATAGTCACAAAATTTGTGACATTCTTTTGTCACGTATATCTCATCTAATGTATCTATAGTTTCAAGTTAGTATTTACAATCTAAGAATGTAACCTAAGACACGTGTCTTTGAAAATTATGATTTCGTGCAAAAATTATGACTCGATTTCAAAGGAGAAAACTTCATTTAGGGAAGGAAAATATTAATATGGTTGCAAAATATCCATCAAATAATGAATGAATTCTCTCTCTCTCTCTCTCTCCCTCCAATTTTTTTTTGATTTTGAGATCAGATAATGACGATAATTAGCCTTAAATTTCAAGATTAGTTTGACAATTTACATGCTTACCATTCATTTATTAGTTGATAATATAGTTTTAAATATATTAAAATATATATGTACAAAATAATAATATATTTAACATCTAACTTTTAAATAAAATCGTAATGACTTGATTAATGATAATGAAATCTTCGATTTAACTAATCTCCTCGTCGAAGAATTCTTCCATATTTCTCATCTTCTTCAACTATAGGTGTAAAGTAGAATGTATTAGTTCAATCGAATGTCGCCCATCACACTTTTATGCCTACTTAAATTATATGGATCATGTTATCAAATAAATAAATAATTAATTTTATTAAAAAGTTCTATAGATACCCAACTGGCCAACTTCATCCTCATTTAATTACAATTTGTTCGTTGACTTCAAATCAATACATTATTTGAAAAGTTAAAATAAACTATTCAGAAATAAAATGTGACATAGGAAATCTGGAAAACGGTAAGAAAAGAGTAATGCTACTTGCAGTCGCTCAGTGTAACAATCGCCCTATGTGGCACACACATGACATGTAGTTATTTGATGCATTAATGTGGTAGTTTTTTACCACATTTAATGCATCAAATACACACTTGACATGTGTGTACCACATAGGGTGACTGTGAGTGACTGCAAGTCGCATTATTCGTAAGAAAATTGGACATTCCAAATAAAGAAATTGATTCTTTGTCCCCCAACTTATTGTCCCAATTCCAAGTTGGTTCTAACCGTTAATTATAGTTAGACAATCAATCTTCAATAACTCAAGTCATTCAGATTTTCGTCAAATTATCACGTAACACTCAGGAAAAAATGTCTTGCAACGTAATATTAAAAGCCGTCATTCCAAGCATTCCATTTGATTTCTAGATATATATTCAAAACTAATGAACACATGATCAAGGTACAATTAAGTTTTTACATTATTATTAAAATTTCATAATTTTTAACCTGCCCAAATGATTTGATTAACCAAGTTTCAGGACTCCATACAAAGATTTCTAACTTTTAAATTTGATTAACAGTTAATGACAGCACGATGCTTGGCTGTCGTAGATTTTAATGAATGATTTTAATGCACGATACTGTCATTAATTGTTAATTATTACTCCCTCCATCCTATTTATATAAACTGAATTCATTTTTCACACGGATTCAAAAATCTTATTTAATGTTATTGAAAAAGCGATTTTTGTCAAAAACTTTTCTAATTATCCTTATTTAATTATGAACAACTAGTAGTAACTTATTGTTGGAAGTAGTAAAGAAATGAATGTATATTAGTAAATAAGTCAAACAAAACATTCTCAATGATAAAAAAAAGACTATATAATAGGGACCAAAAAGTAAAAAAAAAAAAAAAATCAATCTATATAAATGGGACGGAAGGAATATAATAAAATAAGGCCAGTGATAATAAAGTTCATCGCATTGCAATATAATATTAAGGTGCGTTTGGCCTAACTTTTAAACCAATAAATCACTTTTAAATACGTTTTGATGATTGCGTCTTTGTCCCCAAAATAGAGAAAATTGCGTCTTTGTCCCCCAACTTATTGTCCCAATTCCAAGTTGATCCTAACCTTTAATTATAGTTAGACAATCAATCTTCAATGACTTAAATCATTCAAATTTTCGTTAAATTATCACGTAACGCTCGTGAAAAAATGTCTTGCAACTAATTTTTAGAGGATGTTTCAAGTTGTGAAGCAAGACTTTAACTTCAATTTTTGAATGTATATCTACTAGAAATCAAATGTCATGTGATGATTTTTGTCATTAGCAATCAACTGCACGATAGGTCAAAAGCCGTCATTCCATTTAATTTCTTGATCAAGGCACAATTAAGTATTTTACATTATTATTTTACTAATGAACACTTGATCAATGTCATTTGATGGTTGTTAAAATCTCTTTCTATAAGGCAAGTACAACCACCATCAAATAATTTGATTAACCAAGTTTAGGACTCCATGCAAAGATTTCTAACTACTGAATTTGATTAACAATTAATGACAGCACGCTTAGATTTTAATGAATGATTTTAATGCGTCATTAATTGTTAATTATTACTCTCTCCATCATATTTACATAGACTGATTTTATTTTTCATACGAATTAAAAAATCTTATTTAATGTTATTGAAAGAGCAATTTTTGTCAAAAACTTTCATAATTTATCTTTATTTAATTATCAATAACTAGTAGTAAATTATTGTTGGAAGTAGTAAAGAAATAACTGTATATTAATAAATAAATCAAACAAAACATTTTCAATAAAAAAAAGACTATATAATAGAGACAAGACAGTAAAAAAAAAAAATCAGTCACGGAGGGAATGTAGTAAAATAAGGTCAATGATAATAAAGTTCATCGCATTGCAATGTAATATTAAGGGCGTGTTTGGCCTAACTTTCTAATAAGTCAAAAACTATATTTTAAACCAAGAAATCACTTTTAAATACGTTTTGATGATTTTCTGAAAGTGCTTTAGAGAGTTAAAATAAGATTTTTAACAAAAAAAAAAACCTATTCTATGAGAATAGAAGTAAAAGCAAAAGTAAATGGATCATTAAGCCGATTTCCTCTAAAAATACTTTTAGCCAGTCAAATCACCCTCAAAAATTTATTTAAATTATGTTTTAAAATAACTTAATCTTAAAAATAACTTGATTCTTCAAAAGTCCTACCAAATAGGTCAAAAGAAATTTTTCTACGAGAAGAAGTATAAACAAAAATAGAAACCTTGACAAACGAGCTACATATGACATATCGAACGTACAAGACAAAACTAACTTTGAACAAGTCAAGATTCAATTAACCATGCTCAACGAAAATGGAACCACAAAATATCAATCCCTTTTCATTTCCAAATATAATTTATTTCTTTCATAAATTTAATGAAAGCACTGGACTCCGAACATCGATAGTGTTTCCATGCCCATACATCACCACTACTTACTCAAATAAAAACTCAAAATTTGCTGCTTCTTCATCATATGATCCTATATATACATGTAGATATAAAGAGAGAGAAACAGAGAGAGAGAACTGTAAAAGTTTTAATAAATACTCCGTTTTCCAGGTTGATCAGCAACCTTGAGAGTCTTTTCAATGAGCTTTCGAGCCTTTTTGCTGCGAATTTCAACCTTAACGCTGGCACTCTTGTCCATTTTTACATAAGGCTTCTTCGATTTCTTGAAGGATCTTACCTTTGACTTTATAGACCGCACCAAATTCTCCAACTGAATAGCCATGTTTCACCTCAAAACAAACAAAAACTGGGTTCTTGAATCTGAGGAGAATATCTGTGTAAAGTGATTGTTTTTCTTGGTTATCAAGAATATGTACTATGAAACTTCTGTGGGTTTTCAAAATCAATCAGGGGGGTAGGGTAGGTGAGTGGTGTGGGGCTGCTGAAATCTGATGTGTGCTGCTGTTGAAATTAATGATTTGATGATTTCAAGGAAGAGAGAATTCACACAATTAATGGTATCGTATTCAGATTGGACTGTTATGATGGAAAATGGCTATTGGGGTTTAGTTTTTGAAGAATTTTCCAATGTATCCACTGGTTGCTACTTTTCTTTTTTACATTTCAACGACTGTTTGAATAAAATTTATTCATAATTATTATTCGAATTATGCTGAAGTGCCAGAAAATGGATGACCGAAGGGGTGATAAACCCTCACATTGCGCGTAAGTCCCAAGTGAATAAAATAATGCACGACCTCCGAGGTGTGTGTGTGTTCGATCATTTCCTATGTTATCCACTATGTTCGTGTAACATGGTTCTTATTATTCACTATTTGTTTTCAGTATTATTTCAATATAATTTTACATGAACTATAGTTTTGAATAAAAAGAACTCATTTTTTTCTATTAAAATTTGTGAATAATAAATAATAATTTCCGTCAATGACTTCTTTTAAAGTTTAAATATTCAAATTAGTGACGTGCATATGAAGATAAATCAGTTTATATAGAGAGTCAAATAAAAAGCTATATTTTATATTATTTTTCTTGAGTAGAATGATACATATCTTTTTTTTAATTATTTCTTCATTTTATCGAAAAGAGGCTCAAACTCAAATCAACGACCTAGTAAAGTTTTACTTTTATCACCACTTGAACTAGACATTGACCTCGATTTAGAAATATATTATTTGTTGGATAAATGAAAGAGAAAACTTGCCTAATTAATTAATTGCTCGTACGAATATTTAAGGGCATATGAAGAAACTTAATTGAAATAAATCGCAATTTTATTAGACAATGAATCAGATGATACGAATGATAAACGAAATACAATTTTAATTTCAATACTTATAATTCTTAAGGCTTTAAATTTATGTTTTCAGTAGCATAGCATAAATAAATTGATAATGACAGTCAAATTTGACAGCCACAAATATTCAACTTAAGCTCATCTTAACAGTGTCACATATATATGTGCAGTGCCGGTCAACAATAAAACATGTAACACATGTAACACACACATTGATGCGAACCAAGGTACAGGATCAACGTGAAAATAGCGGAATTAATTGAAAACCCGGAAAAATCCAAATTCATGTTGTACGGTAGAATCTCGACCCGCAAATTATTGAACCAAACAACCAAACAAAAATAAAGTTTGAATGACCTATTGATTATAAAACCAACGAACCTCGATTTGCGAATACCACAAATGATGCCTAATTATTTGATAAGTTTTAAGGGTTGAACGCCACAAATATAAAAATATTTGATAAGTTCGTTACATGTTCAATCAAGAACAAAAAGAGAGAAATTTCATTTAATTCATAATGTAAAAAATGTTCTTAATTTTACAAGGAAATAAATCTCCTATTTATACTAATACTAGAAAACCTAATAAAACGTAATTAGGTTATAGAATATTGTCAAAATTGGAAATAAAATAGAATCTTAAACTAACAAGGAAATCTTGCGAAAATAGGAAAATTCCGCCAACTTGTTATCGACTTATCGGCATGTTTCTATGAGATCGCAAGCCCAAAAGTACCATGAGCTCACATAGCCTTGTGCAGAATTTCATGCCATTTCTGGAATGTACTCATGGACGAAAATGTGACAACTGAGTTGAAAGTTATGCCCGTTTTCATCTACACTGTTCGTTTTCTTTCCAAATATCTTCTAAACCTTAAATCCAACTCGTTTCAGTTCCCGAGCTCTTCACGAAATTTGAACTTTGGCTTGTCAACTTCTTCAATTTCAACTCCAAAACCCGACCAAGCGATTGCCTATCCAGGATCATATCACACATTATACCTTCCTACTGAAAATATAATATATATGCAAAATTTTATAAATAATAGTAGAGATAAAAAAAGACATTCATTGAGGTAACTAATTAATAAATCAATAATGCTAAATGTACATTCTTTGGTGTACATTGTTTTTTACATCCTTTTTGTTTTCAAAAAATTATGAGCAGAAAAATTATTTATTTTTGTTCAAACTGTTCAATTGTGTGTTGCCACGTGACTGATATAAAGGGCAATGGAAAAGATAATGTACATGTAGCATGATTGTTATTACATATGCACTTTCTTGAATTTTATAAATTCTTTTTTGAAGTTTATTTTGCACGACATTTTTTCCTAAATTGTTTTTCAAGTTATTTTTGTAGGCGGGTACCAGAGAGGATTGACTTCGAGGTGAGGATGGATGGAATAGTACGTTGAATAAATCCCTGGCTAAGATAATAGGGCGTTACAAAGAAATCTATTATTTAAAATGAGAATGGAGAGGTATCTTTAGAATTTCAAAAACAATAGAAAACCCTTGTTTGGTTATGATTAAAATCAAATTTTTAATAAATTTTGATAAAAGTTGATGAAATATGTGGTTAAAATTTATGAATCTCATAAAATACGTGATTGAAATTAAATATTGATTTTAATTTAGATTAAAATCTTTATTTTAATCCTCCCAAATAGAGGTGTCAAGACGGACGGGCCGGCCATGACCCGTAAAAATCGGCCCGTGAAAATCGGGACAGTGGGCCGACCCGTGACCCGTGCGGGCGGTTCACGGACCAAGGAGGTGTAACCCGCGGGCTTCGTGAGGCCCGTAAAAAAAAAATTGAAAAAAAAAAATAAAACAAAAATTAAAAAAAGGGGGGAGATTATTTTTACAATACCCTCTCATTAGTTATTATACATTTATACTTCATAGTTCATACTTGTTACTACCTTACTACAATTACAATTATTCAATTGCAAATATCATCATCATCTTGATTATATTTCTTTTTTCTCGGTTCTCACTAGTCACTACTAAATTTTTTAATCCTACTATATTATGGATTCTCGCGATTCTTTTTCTCAAAATCCTATTTTCAATAATAGTTGCTCTCCAATAAATTTAGAAGATGATAATGTTGTAGAAGTTTGCAAAGTTATAAATAATTCATGTAACATTATATTTGAATTCTATGTAAAAATTTCTTGATATAATTATGAATTTATCATTTTATTCAATTCTTAGTTTACATTTAATAAAAAATATATTTTTTACTATAAATATGAAAATTTGTATATTTTTATAATTTTATTTATACAATCATACGGGCCAAAATTAGAACGAATCGCTACCCGCGTGACCCGTGACCCGCATGGGCTCGACCTGGATGGGTCAGCGGGCGGGCCTGGGTTGTAGTCCAAAATTGTGGGCCGACCCGTAACCGGCCCGGAACCCGTAGCGGGCGGGCTTTTTTTCACACGGGCCATACCGGGCTCACATGTTGGCGGGTCAACCCGGCCCGGACCACCCGGATTGACACCTCTACTCCCAAACAGAGACTAAGTATTTAAGGAGAGATCAATTATATTTCAGAGGTAAATATTTGTAATTAGGGTATGAAAATGTCATTTTCTATTTTTGGCTAGTTCTGTATAAGGAGAGACCAAATGGATAATAATCACCTTATCATTATTTCTTAGTATGAACCGAATCTGAAACAACTGACAATGTCAAATGTTAGTATCCATTTGCACACTTGACCACGACATCATAGCAAAGTTTGAAAAGTATATATAAATTAACTTATAAGTAAAAGAATAAATTTTGAAAAGCATAATTTATATTGATGAAAGCGGAAAAAAAATGTATTTTTCTTTTACATAAAAATAAGTTATTCTAATATGTTTGAGGAACACAAGTTACTTAAAAGTAAATTTACTTGTTTAAGTTTAGACAAAGGTGAACATAGTTTGTTTAGTAAAATGGATTACACGATATTGGGTATTGACGAATAATTATAATTTTTTTTATATTCTATGTTCAATATTGTATATGCAATTCATGTGGGACCAATTTATTTTCAATGAGAATTGTACAAATGGACAAGAAAAATAGATTTAACGATTAGCGTGCTATTTTAAAGAATAATGTTATTTGCAGTCGCTCGTGCAGCAGTCGTCCTATGCGGCACACACATATCAAGTGTGTATTTAATACATTAATGTTGTCAAAAAACTACCATATTAATGCATCAAATAACAACATACAATATGTGTACCATATAGGACGACTACTGTAGTGAGCATTGGGGAGATGAGGTTTAAAAGTAAACACAAAAGTCAAAAGGTTTTGAGTTGGAATTTTATTCTAACTAAGGATGTGGTTCTCAATATTCCAGCAACACAAAAATCAGGAACAGAGAGCTTTCCCCCCTTTCCGTGAATCAACAAGAAATAATCATTTCACACTAAGTCCAAAAATTACTACAAAATTGTCAAATTACATGCTAGTTATGATTAGATAAAAGCTTAAATTATTGACAATTTCAAATGTATACAAAGCGTTTAGATTAATCTTAGATTGATAGGTAGAGATATTTTTCTCCAATCAGTATCTTAACATCCATCTTGTTGAAAGTGCTATGATTGTTTTAAATCTTCTAATATATCTATCAATGAACACAAGAGAGTCATCGAAAAGATTTGTGTATTTAATCCTAAATTTGAGGGGAAAAAAAACTAAATTTGTTTGTACTTTAGGTTATCTTTCATATTGAAATAAACATATACATTTCTATTACCATAAATCTTTTAAAGACCAATTTAAGCATTGATTCTAAAAAAAAAAGGAGGTCAAAACTTGGAAGGGTCGAACTTGGTTCTTTTTGTTCTCCAAAGGTGAACCAATTTTACTAATTTTGGTTAACCTAGTTTTCAAGTGAATTGGCCTGTTTCAAAATATGATCACAAATTTTTTATTTTCGATTATGTACATATAGTTTGATCAGATTTCGAACCTATTTTCAATTGAATTGGCCATTTCAGTATGATTCAAATAACATTAAGGGTAATTGGTACAAAACTTCTCTACCTTTGAAGGTTTTTGTAAAAAATGTCATTACCTTTTTTTTTGGACCAGAACGTCTCTACCTTTCACATTCTTTGCGCTGAATGTCATTTTTACCAATTTTTAACATAGAATGATTATTATACCTTCCTATATAAATAAAACAAAAAAGAAAAGAAAAGAAAAGAAAAATAAAGAATAAATTGCAATCTGCTCCTGAACTTTTTTAAAAATGCAAATCAGTCCAAAAAAGTGGCAATTTTTTGCCTTTTTTCAGCCCAAATGCATCCAAATTCCAGCAGCCTCCAGCCACGCAAGCCGCCGAACGTTGACGCCGGTCAACAGCCCTCCAATTCCCCCTTCAATTATCACCCAACCACTCCCAATTTCATCAACTGTAGTGGTCGGAATTAATGCTGAAAGTTCACTGTCCTCAAATCTAAAAATCATCAGAAATTACATTCCGACCACCCCCATGATCGGAACTTACCTCATATCAATTGCCTAGCACCAGACGACCACACCTATGCCAACAATTTACAACAAACATCAACAAAAAAAATTAATTTCATGCCAGATTCTTTGCCAGTTGCGACTCAGCCTGCGAACTTCTCAAATCCCGGCGCCATCCGGAACACCCATGGTCGCGAACCACCTGGGCTAGGTCCCTCTTCACCAGGCGCACCTAGCCCAGATCAATTTCTACTTGAAGCCGTTCAATTCGTGGGAGAAATATTATGTTCAAAAAATTGTAATTGGATTTTGACCTACAGTTCTAATTTCCAGGCAAAATTGTGGAAGACCCATGGGTGGAATAGCTTTGCCATGATGAGAGGGCGTTGAATGGAGTGATCAGCGATCATGAGTCAAAGGGACGACGAAGAAATCAACCAAGTTCAGTGAGCGGCGCAATAGTCGCGACTGCGTTATTTTCAGTTTCAAATTGAACATGTTGGATAAGTATTTTAGATGAATTGCCCACATGGCTGAGGTCCTCTGGGTGTGGGCAACCGGATTGTGGTAGTCCACGATCCTGTTGCTGGCCAGAGGTGCGACTTCCAATAATTTGTCTATTTTTCGAGTAACTGATTTTGCTTGCTGATTTTTGCCGAATTATTGGATGATATGGGGAATTCTTGGGATGGAATTGTAGAGGGTGTTGAGGAGATTGTGTCGGTACCAATGTCCCGAGATTGTGGTGGTGGAGAAGAGTAGATGTTGTCATCAGACGGTGGAGGTGGTGGAGGGAGGTGGAGGAGAAGAGAGTGTTTTTATTATTTTTAATATTTTCATAAGTTTTGAACTGATTTGCATTTTTAAAAAAGTTTAGGAGCAAATTGTAATTTATTCTTTATTTTTCTTTTCTTTTTTGTTTTATTTATATAGAATGGTATATTGAAAATTGGTGGAAATAACGTTAAGTGCAAAGAATGTGAAAGGTAAGGACGTTCTGCATCAAAAAACGAAGAGTTTGGACGTTTTCTATAAAAACCTTCAAAGATAGAGACGTTTTGCGCCAATTACCCAAACATTAATTATCACCAAAAGCAACATAGGAGTAAGTTAAGCACGTGGAAACATTCCATCAGGGTTCTCAATTTTCACCATATACAATAAAAATGATAAATTGGTTGGATGAAGTCCTTGTTTGAGCTCCATCATTTGAAAAAAATTAAATTTGAAATAGTGTTTTTCGAAGAATGTGTGATTATAAAGTAAGAAGAATTTTTGAATTTATCTATAATATTATTTTATTGAGAGAATATGTAATCGATAAAAAAAAGAAAGAAAAATAAATTAAAATTTAATGGGGACAGACATGGGCCAAATTAATAAAAGATTAACAGGAGATCTAAATTCTAAAGTCAATTATTATTAATGCATAGATGGAGGACATAAATTTTAAAAAAATGCAGATTTGGCTACAAAATTATTTTCTAGTTCTTTAAATGATTCAAAATGTGACATGAAAGACAGGTCACTGAGGTCAGCCTTCCCCAGTAAAGCCTACTCAACCTTCTACAGCTATTTGTCAATCTTTTAAATTCAATGTGAGGTAATGACCTCTTGCAACTATTGAAGGACAAATATGAAAATTGGTCTAAGGTAATATAGAAAGGCGTGCAAATTGACTATTGATGAAGATAATTTTTTTATATGCGCATGAGCACGTTCTCATTTTCATTATTCTACTCAATTTTAAATCACACATTTTTTAATAAATAATATTTTTATTATATCAATAAATTTTCCTTATTTTTCAATTACATATTCACTATCACATCACAAAAAAAAAAAAAAAAATTACATTATTTCTATTTTAATGTGTATCAAACACACTATATGTGAAATCTGACTTCTTTTAGATATAAAAAATAATAATTAAAATATAAAAGCTAAACTATTAGTACTATCGGATTCTGTTAACAAGTTTGTTCTTTTAGGATAGACTCGAAAACTTGAACTATTGCACATGGATTATCGAATTGACCCTATCAACTTTGATCGAGCATAAAATAAATTTTACATGTACATAATAATTTACATACACACGATGTTGTGAAATATGATTGGATACAATTTCTTCAACCAAAAAAAAAAAAAAATCATTTTTTTAACACAATGTAAATCATTATGTAACTCCATCATGTACCGGCCGCATTATTCTAAAATAAATTTACTAAATAAATGCACTTCTCTTTGTACCTGTTAAAATTACAAGTAGTGAAAGAGGGAAAAATGGTAGAGAAATTTGGCATGTGCTCATTGAATTAAAATATTCGGGTAGACTAGTCTAACCTTGAACGAGGAAATATCAATCAATCCTTGAACCCAAAGACATTATTTCGCTTAAGGAAATGTAGTGTCGAAAGAATCGTAAAATGAGAAATTCTATCAGTCTAAAGCTCAAACTAATATTCAGATTCCAAGAATTGATCGATTACTTCTCTTAACAAAATTAATAAACTTTGATATGGAAGAATATTATCAATGGAGAAGAAGATAATTCATATTCATTCCTTACTCACGGTTACAGCCATTTGTAAGTATATTTATATGTAAACTGTAAATCTATACATGGTAAATGAAACAACTAACGGAAACAAATTATATATGGTAAATGCATCCTTGCTGTAATCACGTACTGGAATTTTGCTTGCTGTAATGCTGAGATTCTGCTTACTGTAATACTTCCCCTCAAGTTGGAGTATGGAGATCCGTAATACCCAACTTGGAGCGAAAGAAGATAAATAATTCACGTCCCAATGGTTTAGTAAAAACATCAGCTATCTGTTGAGAGCTCGAAACATAGGAGGGAGTAAGAAGGCCAGATTTAATTTTCTCACGAACAAGATGACAATCTAATTCAATGTGTTTGGTGCGTTCATGGAAAACCAGATTGCGAGCAATGTGAATGGCAGCCTGATTGTCACAGTGAAGCAGAATAGGCTGTAAATGGGGCACAGTAAGTTCTTGAAGGAGGAGGCGAAGCCAAGCAAGTTCACAAGCAGTAGTGGCCATCGCACGATATTCAGTTTCAGCAGAAGAGCGAGAGACTGTAGATTGTTTCTTAGTGCGCCAAGAGATGGGACTATCGCCCAATTTGATGATGAAACCAGTTGTAGAGCGTCGTGTGAGTGGACAACTTGCCCAATCAGAGTCACAGAAGGCAGATATCTGAAAGCTACAATTGGATGAGAAGAAGAGTCCATAACCAGGAGTGGTCTTCAAATAACGGAGCAAGCGATGAGCAGCCTGTAGATGAGGCTGTCGAGGAGTGTGCATGAATTGGCTCAGAATGTTGACAGCAAAGGTTATATCTGGACGAGATATAGTCAAATAGATCAAACGGCCAATCAATCGTCTATATAAGCTAGGATCATCCAAAAGATCACCATCCGAGTCATTAAGCTTGCAATGTTGTTCCATGGGAAAATAAGCAGGGCGAGAGTTGAGTTGACCAGAATCTGAAAGAATGTCCAAAGTATATTTTCTCTGATTGATAAAAATGCCTTTAGGAGATCGAGCAACTTCAATCCCTAGAAAATACTTGAGATCACCAAGATCTTTAATTTTGAAGGTCTGTGCAAGATGCCGTTTGATAGAGTTGACAACAGAGATGTCATTACCAGCAACCAGAATATCATCAACATAGATAAGAACAGCAGTAAATGATGTGCCCTCGGTCTTGGTGAAAAGGCTGTGATCAGCTGCAGATTGACTAAAACCTGCAAGGATGAGAACACGAGATAATTTCGAGTACCATTGACGTGAGGCTTGTTTAAGACCATATAATGATTTACGGAGGCGACAAACGCGTGTCTCCCCCTGTCGACAATATCCAGGTGGTGGTTTCATGTACACTTCTTCATCAAGATCACCGTGAAGGAAAGCATTGTGAACATCTAGTTGTTGAATAAACCAATGTTTAGCTGCAGCTATAGGAAGAAGACAACGAACAGTAACAAGTTTAGCCACAGGAGCAAAGGTGTCATTGTAATCAAGACCTTCTACCTGAGTGAAACCCTTGGCAACTAAACGAGCTTTATGACGTTCAATAGAACCATCTGCACGCAATTTTGTTTTATAAACCCATTTGCAACCAATGGCTTTCTTACCAGTGGGAAGATGTTCAAGGGTCCACGTGTTATTGGCTTCAAGGGCTTGAATTTCAGAAGCCATGGCCTCTTGCCAATGAGGCTCAAGAATAGCTTGAGAGTAAAGAACAGGGTCCTGAACATTTTTGGAGACAGAAGAGAGAAAAGCAAAATGTTTTGGACTAAAGAAACGATAAGAAAGAAAATTAGGTAAAGAGTGAACCGTACCTGAGAAAGTCTGGGAATGGGATGATGAACGTGGTCCCTCTGGAGGTAGATTTGAGCAAATATAATCCTGAAGGTATGTGGGGCGAGTAATTGTGCGTCGAGGTCTAGGTGATGGAGGGGAAACAGTGGCGGGTTCTAAGGAGTTGGTAGGTCCATCATTATCTGGTGGTGTTGTTTGGGGAGATGAAGTGGGAGAGCCATGTTCATCATCTGGTGGTGTTGCTTGGGGAGATGAAGTGGGAGAGTCACGTGTATTATAGGTTGAAGGTAAAATAGTATCAGTTATATCGAGGGACTGTGTAGTGTCTGGAAAGGTGTGTGGCGATCGGGCATCTGAGGGTTTCATGATGGTAGCAAACGGAAATGTAGTTTCTACAAAGCGGACATCACGAGATAGAAATATCTTCTTGGTTTGCAAGTCATAGACACGATAGGTGTGTGGAGTTTGAGAGTAGCCTAGGAAGACGCACGAGGTACTACGGGGAGAAAACTTATCTCGATGAACAGTTAAAGTGTGTGCATAACAGAGGCATCCAAAAACACGAAGATGATCATAATTGGGTGTTTTGTGGAAAAGCAGCTCATATGGAGATTTATTATTGAGAGAAGGGGTTGGTATGCGGTTAATTAAGTACGTGGCAGTGAGTATGCATTCACCCCAGAAGGAAATTGGTAAATGTGAATGAAATCGAAGACATCGAGCTATATTTAATAAATGTCGATGTTTTCGTTCAGCCACACCATTTTGTTGGGGCGTCTCAACACAAGTGCGTTCATGAATGATGCCATGGTCAAGAAAGAATTGTTGCATGCGATGAGAAAGAAATTCTTGGCCATTATCAGATCGAACATGTTTAATAGGACAGTCAAATTGTGTGTGGACCATCTTAATAAATGTGGTAAGACAAGTAAATGCATCAGATTTAAAACGCATGAGGTAAACCCAAGTAACACGTGAGAAATCATCAACAATTGTAAGAAAGTAATGTGCACCAGTCATGGATGGTGTGGAATATCCGCCCCAAATATCACAAAAAATGCGGTTAAAAATGAAAGTACTTTTATTCTCAACCAATTTGAAAGGGAGGCGTGTTTGTTTGCCTCGAATACAACTATCACAATTTTTTATGTTATTGGAACTGCATAAAGATTTTGGAATGCAAGAGTGTGAAGGATGACCTAAACGAAGATGCCATAGGTCGGGAGCTGTGGTGGGATTGTTCGTGATTTGGAGTGCAGTTGGAATAAAATGCTGAAGATGATAAAGGCCTCCACGTTCTTCACCCATCCCAATCAACTTCCTCGTGTGTTGGTCCTGAATTAAACAAATATTGGAAGAAAAAGTGACAATACAATTAGACGATTTAGCAAGTTGACTTACAGAAATTAAATTATAAGTAAAACTAGGAACAAAAAGAACATTGGAAAGGCATAAGTGAGAAGAGATTTTAATATGGCCCATATGTGTAACTTGGGCCATTGAACCTGTGGGCAATGTGAGAAATTGAGAATGGGCCGAAACACTATGGGCCTTGGATAAATAATTAGTGGAGGCTACATGGGCCGAAGCCCCTGTATCTATTATCCAAGGAATTTGGGGGGAAATGGAGGAATCAATCCCGGAGAAGGCAAAGACGGAATTGGCGCTGGGCTGCAAGAGTTCCATCAATTGTCGGTAGTGCTCGTCGGAGAGGCCAGGGATTGTACTCGAGGAGGGAGGAATTGAAGCTGTAGACACCATATTCGCTGTGAGGGGCCGATTACGGACCGGTGCCTGAGTTTGCCATGGATTTTCTCTGGCTCTGTTTGTATTGCAGTGAGCTGGGTATCCGATTATGGAGGATGTAGAATCAGACATTGTGATAGCCTGTTCAATGTTTCCAGAACTCAATGAAGTCGAAGGAGGTCGCAGGAAGGGGATAGCTCTGATACCATAATAAACTTTGATATGGAAGAATATTATCAATGGAGAAGAAGATAATTCATATTCATTCCTTACTCACGGTTACAGCCATTTGTAAGTATATTTATATGTAAACTGTAAATCTATACATGGTAAATGAAACAACTAATGGAAACAAATTATATATGGTAAATGCATCCTTGCTGTAATCACGTACTGGAATTTTGCTTGCTGTAATGCTGAGATTCTGCTTACTGTAATAAAAATTGACATTTCAAGATAAAACTTCAAATCTTAATAGAATAGCCATGGAAACTGAAAACTGTTCCTGCCCATCTCAATCATTGACACCTTACCCAGGACCAAAGCCCCGACTTCGAAGTGTGTAATCCCAAATTTCTATGAGGAAAGTAAGGAATGTACAAGGAAACAACTCTAAGAAAGAACTCTTCATTTTTTATTCTAACAAGGCCTTCAACATGAAAAGCCCCGGCTTCTCTTGACAACAGAAGTAGAAAATGTATAGAAAACCAATCTTGCACTCAAGTAACAAAACTCTGCCTTGTAAAAAAGGGAAGCCAAAAACCTGCCTCTGGCAACGAAAGAGACACCTCCACACCTACCTTGCATCAAATGTCAAATAACAGATTAGAATTTATACAGAAGCATGAAGAGAAAAATATAATATAGTACTCGACTGCATTGTGTAGCGCAGTAGATTAATTTATCAAATATCTATATGCTTTTCAACTCTTGACACATTTAACAGGGATTCAACACAAAAGGATCCAATTTTGATTTTCATGAATAACGCTAAAAGTCAGCTTCATTATAAGGAAGATCTCACTGTAAGTCAAAGATGAGAAATATATTCTCTCTTGCACAAAGGTAAATAATCAAATCAGCAATGAGTAAATATCAACCAACTTTAATTGTAAAAATTGCCCAGGAGGGAAATGTAGTTCGCGGATGGTTTGAGGTTTGGGGGGGGTGGGGGGGGGTGTGCAAAGTCCAAGTAACAAAATAATATATGTTGATACAAAGGAAACTAAAATAAGTAAACAAAGAATAATTGAATGCTCAAGGAAATTTCTCTCTGCCTTAGATATATACAGGAAGGCCACACAATGCTTATTTTCTTCTCTCTAACCTAAAGCAGACAAAATGAAACTGATTTCCAAGGAGAGTTCATGTAAAATTATGGTTTCTTTACAATAGAAATATCATGCATGGTGATGTAAGCATTGCCACCATTTTGCCCAAAATCTACAGCTCGTGGAGTAGGTACAATCCACCCTATATCAACCAAAAGTAAATACTCCCTCCACCCCAAGCCCACTTCCTTTGGGTTTACCTTCAAGCGTGCTCCTACATTATATGGTCTTTCACTCAGCATACAACAAAGTGATTACAAGTTCACTTTATACTAGTGAAATATGAACATGACTGAAAAAACCAGCTGCTGTTCTGTTCAAGATAAAAGACCAGATAGATTAACAAATTGAGTTCAATTCTATTGTGCATCATTGGACATTGTTAGCTTGGGAAGACTTCGATTCAACACAATGCAATTCACCAGCATGAAAGCAAGGAGCACATTTGAACTCAAGACCTTTGCCTTCTATCAGGTGCATCTGTTTTTTCAGGGGCCCAAGACATAGAATATTCATAAATAGGCTGTATAGAGACTTGAACTCAACATCTTTGCCTTCTTTAATATCACATTGAATCATCAAGTTATATTAAAGTTTAAGCTATTTTGGAAGAGCAACAACATATTTGAATTTAATAAACACGGTGCAATGCAATCTAAATATACACAATTATACATTTACAAATAGGAGAGTCGGATGATTCTTTGAGATTACATCTCAGTTATATAACGTATGTTCTTCATCAAAAACCAAAAACAATCAATTGCCATGCCAACATTCGCTCTAAATAAAAAAACCTTTGAAACAATAAATTCAAAATACTTATTCGCATTAACTCATCTGACAGTCTACCCCAGGGCATATCTCCCAGTGGTAAAAGGGAGGGCGTTTAGGGCTCAGCGCGGTAGTGTGCAGAGTTCGATTCCCCGCAAGGTAGAATTGGCTTTGTTGCAAGCGGGAGTTACCATAGGGTTAAAAGTCCAAGGCCTATCCATAAGCTCTCCACCCTGGCTCCTGGGAGGCACATCCTGCGATTTACCTCCTCCACAATGGCCCAGGGCAGGGTCGGTGGGGGGCCCTCAAGGTTGAGGTTCAACCTTTTAAGAAAGAGATTTTTCGAAACAATGAATATTTCACTTATTTCTTGAGGTAGGATCACTGTTCTCTCCATTAAACCTCTTTTAATCTATAATATATTAAATATCACATTAAGTGATAATCATTTTTTAGACGATTCTAGCCCTACTATAATTTAGTTATTTCAATAATATCTTACTTTTCGTCTTTCAGTATGTATTTAATTCATTTAATCATTTAGTTACCATTAATATACATGCACATTTGACATATTCATTTCATCTGTATGCTTTCATTAATGTATGAATTCCCTATTATTAATTCTTAATTAATTAACATTCACATTCAATTAATTAATATTCATCTTCATTCATGCTTTGTGCTATTAATTCTAATTATAAATTAATTAGAATTTCACATTCAAGAATGCATTTCATTATTCACATTTATGTATGCTAATTAACATCCTGTTTTACTTAATTGAAAATTGAATAAATAATTTAATATTCAGTCTCATGTATATATTCCCTGTTATTAATTCTAAATTAATTAACATTCACACATATTTAAATATTACTTCAACAACACTTATAAAGTATTTCATAATAACATGCAATGCACGTTCAACATTGACTAGTATCCCTAAATATACTAAAACCTACCAAAAATTAAGCAACATCAACTGCACAAAGCGATTCTAGTCACATTCGAGAAAGGTCATTGGAAGTGCACCATACAGACCACTGATCCTCTTGTGAAGAAAACATTATTAACTCTGAAGGAAGCTATACTTTACTCCCAAAAACAGAAACTTGCTTTTTTTATCATCAACATAGTTGAGCTACAACGTTAAAAACCTTTAACTTCTTCATATTATATGGTTGTATAAATACAATACAGTGATATCCAAGTAAGCACTATAGGAAAGAGTGAAGTACCTATTGTTGATCCTTAATCTAAGAACTTTCCAATGCATGCCAGAATTCACCACACCATGCACACCACACCACCCTGCACACTATATAACACAAATACTTGAACCACTGTTTTCAAACCAGTCAACATATTTAACAATACATATATGTACATAATAGCAAGCAAGGCCATCAAAATACTGATTAGATTAATCTGATGAAGCTGAGAATGCTCTCAGTTGAGCTTGTTATTAAAATTCAATGATGCCACTAGGGGCTTCGAACTAGGGGTTGCATCAATGAACCTATGTTACCCCACCAAAAAAAAAAGTCTTTATATACACTTTCTTTTCAACTTATCACCTCGTTGAAAGTGGAAACAAGTGCCTACATACACTCCTAATGTTTCAATGATGCCCCTAATTTTTCTTCTTCCACCGACCAACCACTACCACCTTCCTTCAACAACTCTGCCAGTCCAACTTCTCCCAACCCCCTAACCATCACGGTGACCCTACTGTCAGCCAAGCCTATCAAGGCCAATGATTTGCAGGGTTTGCAGCTAGCTATTTAGATATTGTTTAATTTTATGTAATTGATAGGTTTCCATACATGAATAGAATCACAAATTATGGCTGATTTTCGGCCCTATAACTAGGCGTACAGCCTCTATTTAAATGAAGAGGCTCTCACAATGACAGGTATCAAGTTCAATCACAATATCATTGTAATTGACACCTACTACCTCCCAATCCTCTAATCTCAACCTTCTCTGACTTCCCATACCCACCTCCTCATAACCCCTCCAACGAAGTAGAGGTGAGTCGCCTGCAACAGAGGTGAAGGCAAAGTGAGGGATAGGGGTCGAGAAGAAGTTGTGATTAGAGGATTTGTAAGAGGTAACTGGGGTTTGGGAACAAGAAGGTGGTAGTAGAGTTGAAGCACTATAATTTTGGAGAAACGGTGATGGTAGTTGTAAAGGTGGAAAGTGGAAGGAACAGAATTTGGGTAAATTGGTGTTATGATGCAGGGTAAATGGGCATTTAACATTTTGTTGAATGGAAAAGAATACAAGTACACCAAGAATTTCCAAACACAAAATTTTTCTAATTGCAAATCGCAATGTCGAAGACATGTAAGCACAGACCTTGTGTACCTTTATCATCACTCTCAACACTAATTTGTCCAAAAATGCTAACAATAGCCTTTCAACACAATTAGGACTTCCTACAGATTCTATTCTGTGGATTCATTTGCACCCTATCCGTAGTAAACTACACATCTCTCCACGTAAAAGAACTAAAAACACATAAAACCATGAGTAAATTTCTCAACGTCTCCTCACTTTAAACATATTATTTTTAGTTTCATCACCCACAGAGAAGTAAAGCAAAAATAAGTTTTCAAATCGAAGTAAATATAAATAAGTAGGTTGTTTCCCTTAACCCGAATCATTCATTACATATCCATCAAACATTACAGATGATTTCGTTGCCAAAATAAGGATGCTGCTATCTAAAAGTACCCATTCCAAAAAGTCAGTGATTCCAACTATTAACATATCCCCTTTGCGACAAAATATCAAACTACTTTAGAACACCCACTAATCACCATTACTCATTGAGCATACTGAGTCACTGATCACCATTATCCCCATCATATCCACCACCCATCTCACAAACTTTTTTCCAAACATCCTCCTCCACCGGCACAACCGACAACCTTGGCTGCCTGAACAGACTAAACTCCACCCCCTTCAGCTCCCTTTTCATCTCAGCCAAGTTCACCGGCCTCCCCATCTCCCCTACCTTCTTCACATCCACCGCACCACCACCATCACTGTCGTCTTCATACCACTGACGCTCCACGCAGACCACGCCCACCACACGACGGGCTTTCGTGCCCGAATGGTAGAAAAAACAGAGGTCCCCTATTCGCATGGATTTCATATTCTTCTGGGCTTGCTTGTTCTTCACCCCGTCCCACTTTGATACACCTTCATTGGCCTCTTGGTCCTCCCATGACCACTCTCCTGGTTCCGTTTTCAGTAGCCAGTACTTTTTCGCTTCACCCATCTGTTCTTTCTGGATTGTTTTGGAACTAGAAGGAAAGTTCGGGGGATGGTTCGGTTTGGGGTCTTTTTTCAAAATGGCGTTTAGGCGAGGTAGACATGGTTCTACTTGGTTCTGATCTCGATGGAATCGAACATGTATATATATTCCCATTTTATCTATATTATTATCTCATTAAAATGAAAAATATGACTTTTATTTTTTACATTAACACTTAAATTCAAATTTTCTATCTCTTAAATGATCCCAATAACGATTATATTTTTCATTCTCATTCTACAATAATTTGGCTCAAACAGTAGCCTCAGTTTGAACTACATTCTCATTTTCATTTTCATTGTTATATTCATATTCAATCGCACATTTTTCAATAAAATAATATTTCTGATCACATCAATAATTTTTTCTTCATTTTCAACCATATATTCCCCATCATATAAAAAAAAAAAAAAATTTGCACTCTCTCCTAAAAAATTGCATCACACACACGTGTGTGTATATAAAAAATGAAATCAATGTTTTTTTTTTGAAACAAAATCGACGGTTTGGTTTGATTTGATTTTGATTTCATTACTTAAATTTTCAAATGATAAATGCAAATTAAAATCTATCATTATATCCATAAATCAGTAATGTATATCTAGATCAAAAAAATAAACATTCAACATTAACAAATTTAACTTCAAATTATCAATCAACAAATGAAATATTGTGTAAATTCATTCACAAAAGTCCAAAATAACAAACAAAACATAATCATAATTTGAATACACAAATATCAAGTCACATCTCATAAAAAAATATTGTTCAATAACAATGATTCACTCATATAGACGAATGAGTTATTGACAAAAGTTGATTTTTTTAGTATGATTTTGAAAAAAATATATAGCAAGAACCAAACCAAATAATAATTCTTGATTCAAAGAACCAAAATCATTAAATTTTTTTTACAATCGAACCGCTTGATTTGGTTCAATTTTGATTTGCTTTGACTTGGTATGGTATGGTCATTTTGTCCATCCCTACTGTCCGGCTTAATTTTGTAAATCTAAATTCCTATAAGAAAGAAATTGTCAATGCATATCGAATTGTGAATGACTTTCACGTGACTTTAAATAATATAAAGTTATTTAAAGATTTTGTCCTTCAACTTTAAATCGCATGCAAATTTATCATCAGTATCTACAATTTCTAGCACATGGAGTCTCAATTTTACGAATTTAATTAGGTTGGTTGGAGACTAAATATAACACTAATTGAAATGTTAGGGAGTCAAGTATTAAATTTTCTTAACTTCACTAATAGCCACTAAACTTTGTACTAAATGTTATACTGGCCACTGAACTTTTCACTTAATGTTATCTTGACCACAAAACTTTAGTTTCTTTTAAGTTGATCACTAAATATTACAAAACGTTTCTGTCAGATCACTAAGTTTTAGACCTCTTTCTGAAGATCAAATGCATCCATGTGCCAAGTTGTAAAATCGAAACAAGTCAAGCCGCCCGGCCACAGTAGGTGGGTTGCTTCCTCTGTTGTCGCCATGGCCTAAGAAGATGGATTGCATTACGAGAATAGGTAGGCCTGGTTAGCGGCACAACATCAGGAATGGATTCAATCAACGGATTCCCCATATTGATAATACGAAGAAGGAAAATGTAACGCTAAGGACATTTTTGGTACTCTTCGAACAAGACCAAACAAATGACAATATTTTAGCTTCTTAACAAAAACGTATATGGATCTACTAAATTATTGGCTTGCATTGCATCTAAATTATTATCGACGACAATATGCATAAATGAACTATGTAATGAAAACTCTCAAAAAATTTAATATAGTTATCGAACATAAAATTTAAATGAGTTTAAAGTTACAAAACCTCAGATACCTAACACACTAAACGGGTTAATTAACACGTTATTACCATTATCCAGATGATTAAAATTGAGCTCTACCGGTTCCAAGACAGACATTGGAACAAAGCAAAATTTGTAGCCACATGGTGCAAGGAAGCATATATGGAGGTAGTAGCATGAAAACATTTACCGAACTTCTCCATCCTCACCAAGTTCCGTCTCTTTATGCTCCTCGGGATCACTACTCCTATAAGAATGCTTCCGATCCCTCCTGTGTCTTTTGTGTTGGCTCTCAGAATCTGTGTCTGAAGTCTGCGTAAAAGAAAATACTCGTCTCTTCAGAACGAAAATACATGTACATGTAAAATGAAATTCTTCTTTTTTCTACCACCACACAAAGGTGGAGTATTTATTCATACTTCAAGAAAAAACACAAACAGTAGGTGACATACAATGTAGAAGTATGATTCAAAAAAATTAACCAAACCAAAAGACTGGAATTAAAAGATTAAAAGGGCTCAGTTCCACAACTTTGTATATACAAAGTCAACAGCAGGATACCTGCTTTGATTTTTTGTGCTCGATGCTACGTCTGTGAGAGTTAAACCGATCTTTCTCATTATCATCAAAAGAATCCCTATGCCGCTTCCCATGTTTCTTATCCTTGTCTCTTCCTGACCTTCTATGCTCTTCCAAACTGTAAGACTCACTTTCATCACTTTCTGTTCCATCTTTCTTAACTCTCTCTCTCTCCTTTCTGCTATCAACTCCTTTCTCTCTATTCCTCTTCTCCCTTTCCTTCCGCTTCTCCTTGTCCTTTCTCTCTTTTTCCTTTTTGGCCTGCAAACAATACATTTTTGTCCATGAATTGAATGATCAGTTCAATATTTAAATCCTAATATTGACATTATTTTTCCATTTCGAAACTATAAGATTGCACTTGGTGCACTGGATTAGACTGTACAAGGAAATAAAGCATAACATTATTTAGAGGAGATAGTACTAGGTGGATACTATCAAGGGGTGGATTAAGTTGGATAGTATTCCTAAGTTTTCATTTAGAATAGCCAGCCTAAACACATCTCTTCCCCGTATTATTTTATTCGGTTAGCTAAAGAAAGTTGGTGCAAATAACATTCTTCTCAACAAAAAACTAAAGAATACTATCCACCCTAATATGTAGTACCATCTACTCTAGTCCATTGTGCCAAACACAACCAAAATGTATAATTGTAGATAAATCAATCACAAATTCTTCCAAGACCAAATTGATGCAACAGGAAGTTCGAAAGTTCCTACTAGTGATTCCATAAGGGGTTTTTAATACCTTTTCCTCCTTCCGCTTCCGCTCCTTCTCTTTTGACTTCTCTTTTAGTTCTGTTATCACTTCATCAAAGATTTCCTGGAAAAAGCCTTCATCCCCTGTGAACCTATCAACAGCATACAGATCAGACTGGTTGGTTGAAGCTTTAGGGAGGAAAAGGGGGAGCTCAAAACCATAAAAGCAAATAAAGCAGGTGTACATTAATTTTTAACTTACAATGAAACCAACATCTGAGAAATTTTAAGCAAATGTACAACGATTGTACGCATAAATGTCTCATCATTAATAATCACATTACAGGGAAGGAAAAGGCAAGACTGAAAGTCTGAAACTATTACAGAGCTTTGTAATAATGACCTATATTTGTGCTCCAGATAACTATTGTAGAGATCCTTAAAATAATGGTTGAAATGCCTTTACCTATCTTCAATAAGTGATTTGCAATCCTCCCATCTTGAAGATGCAGTAATTTCCTGCTTAATCACAAAAAACATATATATTAAAGATAAAGAATTAATAAATCCGTGAAATGCAAGAATTTGTATTGATGATCACAAACAGCTTCATATACCTTTGAAGAATATAAAAAATCATATAAATCATCTGCAAGACGTTTACGCTTCTTAGCTTCTTTTTCCTCTTTCTCCTTGGCTCTTTCTAGTAATTCATCAAATATAAGCTGTTATGTGGCAATGCACACATTAGCTTTACAAAGACGCAAGCAATTAAAGTCAAAAGACTCAAAACAAATGTATAAGAAGGAATATATACAAGGCAAGCAGGAAGTTAACCAGGTTCAGATTATATGAGTAATTCAAGAATTAGTTAATATATAATTTAATTTATGATCAGTGTCAAATTAAATTATTCAACTACTACGTCAAATTCCCTAAAATGATACAGAAGAGTAGCCCATATGCCATGAGGTAGAAAATCACAAAGGACGGCTAACTGAGCACATTAGGATATGCCTAGCAGGAAGAACCCACGACCCATCGCGGAGCACTCTCTCACTGATTTAGTGAGATAAGTGCTAAATTATCCTCCAGAGTCTAGTAAAAAAATGTCCCTACTGGCCTTACTTTCTCAACAGTGAAGATTGATGGGATTTTCGTATTTATACTCCAGTTTAGAGGTTATTCCCACTGTCTTATCTTCTACATAGCTCAGTATAAACAGAAAATTGAATTCAATAAAAGACAATCTAGAAGCTATGAATTAGTCTGTACTAAGAATTCTCATCTTCGCAATGGCGAGAAATAATTAAAACAGAAAATCAGGAAGTACAATACTGGAGGCAGGCTACGCTAAACCTCCAATTAAAAGGGACAGCCTAACTCCACATGTAATGGAGGTATCCCCTCCCTTACAAGTCCAATCCTCGCATGTGATGAAACTAAACACAAAAATATGGTAAAAATGGAGTTCTTTAGGAGGATAAATTTTGGACATATATGCAGAATAATCCAAAGAAGCCAAGTGCCTCATCTTCATCATATTAAATATGACAAATTGTCAATGAAGCAAAGCATATAATGCAAATGAGTTTGAACAAACTAGAAGTTAAACTAAACACCTAACAGCTGATATTTCCTCAACCTATATGTGTCATGAGTGATTTGAATCTTCATTATTCACCCAAAGGGTTATAGAATAAGAAGAAACCTCGGACTCTCCTACTTCCACCACTTGTTAGCAGGAACTGTTTGCACTAAGGCGAAGGTAGAAGCATACTTCTCAGGGATTTTGCATAGGCCAATTTTAATTTTAATTTTTTTTTTTTTTTGAAACAAGCATTCTGTTTGTAAATGTCCTCTAATGACAGAATTTCTCCTAATGCATGATTTGCATACCTTTAAGTTGATATCTGATATTCCTGGTGTGCTAATGTCCTCCAGAATTGCAGCCTTGAAGTCTTCAAGAGTCAAGGTGGATGACAAGGAAATCTGAAAGAATGAAACACTGGGCATATTGATGGAAGAAAAAGGCACCACATAAGGATAGAAAGGAGGACAATAAGCACCTTTTTCATCTTTATTTCATCTTTTATCTGCAACTTATCATCATCGTACTGCAATTGATGTGAAAACGAAAGTTAAGTACGCATTGCATGTATCAGCAACTAAACGATCCTTTGGATAAATATATTGCATGGCCTCCAAAGGAGGGTTACCTCAGCAATCAAAGCATCATAACTTAAAGATGTACATGGGGTAACTGATATTCAAAAGATGTATTGCATGAGTTGTCATAACATCTATACATATGAAACTAGTACTGAAAGATATTCTTTAAAACCACAAATAATGAGAACCAGTATCAGTGTGCACATACATGGAGAATTAATTCACTTGGTCGAATACGCTTCCTTAGGTCTATGATAGACAGGGTGAGGATATAGTTCATCCGTCCATCCAGATATTGATCAAATAGATTCTATTAACCAGATCCGTGCAGAACATTATAAAGCAGATCAGGTATCCAGAAATTTGATCGAGGATTAAATGATTCTATTGACCATAACATTACAGAATATATAAAGCAGATCAGATATGAATCTTTTTATTACAAATTGTTTGCTAAGAAATCAAGTAATTATCCTTTATCTTATATTTTTCTGCTGTATCATTAAGTTCTTATACTTTAACTTTTAGTTATAGATGAGTTTATGAGACTCAGTGAGATTCCTCAAAGCATGTTATTCATAATGACATACTTCTTATAGATAAGATAAGGAGGGATATAACTTGTAAGTTAGAACTTTGAGCAAATACTTAGAAAACTGAAGAGTTTTAAGTTGAATTAAGATAATAGACATAGGCTTCTTCGTATGAATAAGAACAATAGTCTAGTCAAGTAGAGAATCATATCGTCCTAAGAGTAAGTGTTTTAAGTATCAAGGTTCAATTATTAACATGAAAAGAAGACTTGAAGAGGATGCAATGTATAGGATTACAGTTAATTGGACGAAGTGGAAAAGTACTAGAAGGATACTATGTGATATGGGTTACTTCTAAGGTTAAAAGGCAGGTTCCGTATAATGGTTATTCAATCTGCTGTGTGCTATGATACTAAATATTGGGCAATTAAAAGGAAAAATGTCAATGAGATGGACAGAGGACATCAGGATGTTAATATGGACATGTGGCCATACTAGAATATATTAGATTAAAAAAATTAAAACGTATGTCACAACGTTGGGGCATATTTTACCTAGACCTAACAAAGCTCCTGTCCCAAGGAATTATGTGACATGATGCTAGTAAAATATTTTAGATGAGGGAGGAGAGAACTATATTAACATGGTGCTTGATGTAGTTGTGAATAATTAGATCATATTCAATGTTCTAGTAGATATAATGATTGATACAACAAATTAGTAAATGAAAATCACATAGTTGATCCTTAAGTTATTGGAATAAGGCTTAGTTGTTATATCATTTAGAAAACAAAAGTAGCAATCCAAAATATGACAGTTCAACAGTCCCAACTATTAACATCTATGAGCATAGAAGAAAGATGGTCTCATTTCCCTCCATTCTGCGCAAGTGACCACTGAATCCAATGCCTACGAAAAACTAGACAGCAGGTCATCCCTAATTTCAAGCTTAAAGAGGGTCCACCCCTACCTCCAAGTAAGACATACTCTATTGCAATCAATAAAATTGTCTAAGATCCCATTAATTATTTCACATCCAGTTAATCAAATGAAAAAGCTGCCATCAATTGGCAGAACTTGGTATTTTGAAGATGAGTAATTGGAAAAACTCCAACATGATTGTAACACGTAAAAGTTAGCTTGTATTCTAACTAGAAAGCATCCTTCAACATTGAACTCCCATCTGTCTGTGCACATCTTAGCTTACATTCATATTATCTCATAATATTTTTCCCATTTAAAGTATTTCTCTTTCCTTCTTTCTCTTCTTTTCATTGTCCTAACTCTCAATTAACTGATTCAACTCAAACTATTTAAACTGCAAGATCACTTTGTCAGCAAACACTTAGTCAACCAATAGTCCCAATTAAGTTAACAATTTATGTGGTTGCAAGAAAAATAAATTTCCCTATTAGCTCCTTTGTTTCAGTTATGCCGCTCTTACTGAAGGACCACACATAATTTTGGGGTCCTTTCAAGTAAAAAGTTCCAAGAACATGAAATGATGCAGAATTTATACATGCTGTTAAATGTGGCAAGCCAGTGCCAAATGCATAGCTATCATATATGCCAATATGCAATGAGATATCCAAATGCTAAAAGTGATTCTCCTTGTCTCTATGTTTTCTCAACATATCTTTATTTGGTGCTTTCTATGTAATTAGCTTATGTTAGAAGTAATGGCATCCATGTCTGAGTTGAGTAAGACATATATTCGTCATTTACTATGACCTTTTGCAAGTTTCAGTATCATTGCAAAGCTAGCTTCACATGCATAGGTGGCGAAATTCTCTGATATCTTAGCATATGACAGAATATAACTATACAATGACTTTCATACTCAACTTCTCCTCAAAGCATCACAATTTTCTGATATCAAAATAAATAGAGAATAAGTTGGAAAATATAAGTTAGAACAGGAATTATGAAAAAATTTCCATCTAACTTGTATCCTAATTTAGTTAGGAATTAATATTTTTCCTTTTAGTAATAGGATTGTATCTTCTTTCATTTTTCTTTTCCTTCGATTGTTGGGATTCTCCTCCAATATATATATATATAGAGGATTGAATGAGTATGTAATATCATTCAACCTAATTTCTAAGTTGGTATCAAAGTTTTGGTTGTCCCAACATCTCTAAACCTTATAGTTGAATCCTCCAACGAAACTTTATCTCTAACAACCCCCTTGTAATGACCCGGGTCTATACTCAAGTCTTTAACTAACGTATTGTCCACTTTGGGTGGGCCTATACCTATTTACTCCCCTTAGGGATTTCTATCGCGTCCCCCAAAATTCGAACACAAGACCTCTGTCCAATGATAGACTTAACTTGAATCTTGGTACCAATTGGATATTACGTTTTTTTGTAACAACCTGAGTCTTTATACCCAAGCCGTTAGCTTACATTCCGCTTTGGGTGGGCCTATACCCAATTACCCCCGATGGCTTTCTATCGCGTCCCCCAAAATTCTAACATAAGATCTCTGCCTAATAAGAGACTTGAATTGAATCTTGGTACCAATTGGACAAGTCTCTCATTAGGCAGAGATCTTGTGTTCGAATCCTAGAAGATGCGATTGGAAGCCGTGGGGAGTAAGTGGATATAGGCCCATCCAAAGCGGACAATACGTAAGTTAACGGCTTAGGTATAGAGACCCAGGTCATTACACCCCAATCCTTTATTTTGTTTCGGCAACCTCTACCATCTATTCGCCTAGCTAATCTCTACCCTCTATCTCGCTCTGACGAACCTCTACACTCTATTTAGTTGCAGCGAACCTCTGTGCTTTATCTTGCTCTAGCAACCCTCTACCCCCCAAAATTAGGATGTTTAAATTGCAAACCCCAATTCAAGAACCTAAAAAAAAAAATTCTAAAATAAGAAACCTAGCATCAGCCCAAACTTTCGACGTCCTTGTGTTGACTCTGACTCTAGGTTCGGGCACACTCTTTCCTTCTTGTCGGCGACTCTAGTTCTTGCTGTCAAGGCTTGTTTCAACCAATTCCTTGCTGCCGCGGATTTCATATTTCTTGTACCTAGTTCTTCTTCGTAGTTGCTGTAAAGAAATTCTTAGAAGATTTCTTGGGGTTGTGCTAATCATCCGTAGAGAAAAAGAACACAAAAAAGAAATTCGTGATTTCATATTTACTACATTCATTGTCACTACGATGTGTTCTTCAGTGCGCAAAGCTGACTTTGTAGGTTTGCTTTTGTTTACCCAATCAATCATTTTTTTAATTTGGTCTTGCTATTGGGCTAATTGGGGTTCCTATTTGAATTAGGCTCCCAGTTTCTATTTGGCACAATTAGTCCCTAAACTTTTAGATTTGTGCAAGTTGGTCCTTAAGGTCTCACAATCTTAAATATAGTACCTGAACCTTTATGAAAAATTCTTGAACTTTCAGATAGGTACCAAAATGGATGACAAGACTATTTTGAGGCCTTTTGACACCAAGATTGTTTCTTCTTCTCTGACTATTCACGACACTACCTCACCTATTCATATTAAAATGGATGGGGTTAATTACCCATGTGTGATCTAAAATTTTGGAGATGCCTATTGCGGGTCAGACGAAAAAGGGCTATATTACAAGAAGGATGAATATTCCCAAGAAAAAAATTCAAGATACGATAAATGGGAGGCTGAAGATGCTTTGGTTCCAACTGCATTAAGGAGGTCTGCCTCCTGCTGAATACTATAATGAACTTAATTCCATATTCATGGAACTCGATTATCGAAGTCCTAACGACATGACTTGTGCAGCCGATATTGAGAAACAAAGAAAGTGTATTGATGAGGATCAGGTATTAATGTATCTGGCAGCCCTTGAACACAACTTGGATCGAGTTAGTAGCCATATTTTGGCTACCTCTCCTATACCAAGTCTAGAAGAGACCTATTTACAAAGGCAAGTTACTATAGTAACGTAGGCCGTCTCTGAGGCTTCAACATTGGCTATCCTGAAGAATAACTCACAACCAACTAATTTAGCCCCTCTATAGGTCTGCACCCACTACCACAGTGCTACACACACAATTGATATTGGTTGGAAACTACATAATTATCTGAAGTGGTTAAAAGATAAGCAAGTTGAAAAGAAGAAATTTGCTCAGATTGCTACCACTGATGCCCCCGTCTTTTGCTTCTGCATCTCAAGTAACCCCATCATAAACGACAATCTAACCAAGATGATGATTGAAAGATAGAGAGGAGGATGTTTTTACTACATGGAATTGTAATTAAAGTCGAAAAACGGTTTTCAAGTAGTAGGAAATTCTATACTTCACCATCCAAGTTGGGCATGTTTGATATCGCTGCACCAACTTGAATCCGTATTTGGCATATTTCAAACATATTGTAATTTGAAATAAGAAAAACTATATGAGTCTCGACCATATGTAGCCCTCAACGCAATCAATACATTCTAATAGCACATAATTACATATAAAATGCCACCAGTAAAAGTATGTTCATAGCAAGCTACTTAGAGCTTGAGCTTCTGAGAAACTGATGGGTGAAAATCAAATTTCAGCACCATGGTAAGGAGATCATCAACCAGGAATCAAGATAACATGTTCCCAGCCTTTATACGCCGTAGGTCAGATGAATAAAACGTATGTAACTTTCAAGAAACCTATCCATATAGCCAACAGTTAGATGAAAGAGATAACTTTGTGTACCTGCTTTCCAAGGTCCTCTATGACATCTTCGAATAGATCTTTTGCTGTAGAGCCCGCAGTATTTGAAGAGACCTCCAGATATGCAGGTGAATCTTTAACCTGAAACCATGACGAAGTTCAGATACAATGTATGGCAAGTTCTTTGTCCAAACAGTTCCCATGGGAAAAACAAAAATAACCTTCATGCAATAGTCACGCCAATGAGTTTTGGCGGTGAGTATGCCATTAGCAACATGCTCGTGCATCAGCTTCCGGAATTCATCACGATTTTTACGTTCAGCCTTCCTCATTTCCTCCTAAGTTAGTTGTTGTATTAGCGTGAGTGCACAAGAGGGAGGTGAGTATGAAATTTTAACAGAACCACAGAAAAATCTCACTAAGTTACCATTCGTAATTTTCTTTGTTCCTCTTCTTCTTTCTCTAAATCACGTATGTACTCCTGATACATGCCAGTACAGTAATTACAAAACTGACCACAGTATTAGTGCAACGACACTTAAATATAGTTAATAGGATTGAAAGAACAACTAGTACTTGAAAGATTTCCAAGCGTTCAATTTTTTCAAGGCGGGAGCATCTTTCATCGGCTTCTAAGCGATCTTGAACTTTTCGCCACTGGCTGCTTGCCTGAACAGAAAGGTAATCAATAAGCAAAACTTTGATCTTCAAATGATAATTTGAGGACTTAAAAGAAATTTAGAATCCCTCAATAAAAGATACCTTGATAAAGTCACACGATTTCAAAAATTCTATATATTCAACTCTATGGTGTTTCTGCTCCTCCAATGCCTTAGCCCGCTCCTAACCAAAATTGCAATATGAGAAAACAAAGTCACAGGTTTTTCAAAGCATAAAAAATTTGTGATGCAATAAAAAAGTGACCAAAACAGATTTACAAGATACATTTAGAGTGGTCACTTTTTTAAATGAATACCCACAAACAAGAAGTAAATCTTGTTTTTGGCAGTCAGCTGTCTGTACCTCCCATGGATCAAATCTAGATAAATTGCATGCGCATAATTGAAAGGAAAAGAAAGAAAAAATATTAATCTCTCTCTCTCTCTCCAAACCCTGGAAGTCCCCCCCCCCCCCAACCTGCACCAAATCCCCAGCAGCAGGCATCTTACCCCCACCCCAGTTGATAAATATGATTTTTGGGGAGATCCTTTATTACAAAATGGTGGTGTTTTCTTGATATTGGGTCAGTTTGTGCTGATTTATTGGAGACAGAGAGTGGGAAGTCTGAAAATGAGAATTAGAGACTACTTGGTCTGCGCTTCTTTATTTTGAAATTTCATTTGAGGCAAGATTCGCTCAAGGATTCGATTGGGGATTTGGTATTTCATTTCTTCAGTTGCTTGAGCCTCTGATACTGGACTTGTGGAAGGGAGATTCCAAGTTGTTGCAGTACATTGTGGTGCAGGGCTGTGGCGGCGGCGTGACTATGGTGGTTGTGGTGGGGCTGCAGGGGGACTGGGTGGTGGCAGGTGGGAAAGGCATGGCAATTATCTGCTTAAATTCTGTCTAGAGTCTCAAGCAAAGATAGGTTAAATTCTAAATTTAACAAGCACAGGCAGTAGTAGTAATTCAATTCAAAAACCCCACCAGGAAATAAATTTCCCTCTTCTAGCATAAAGGATGGGAAAAAATAGCAACCAAGTTCAATTTGAATAAAAATGCCATACCCGGTATTTGAATAATGAAATATTGCATGTCCATTTATTATCCACGTTTTAAAAATCATATCAATAAGAAGGAAAAAAAAATGTGTATAATTTTGAAAAAAAAAAAAAAAATTCATAAGAAATTGAGTAGCATCTCCAAGATCTTTCGAAAATTTTAAAAAATTATGGTTCAAAAGCCAATATTTTATGGGATTGCTACAACAAATGAAAGAAGCAGACCAGTTCAACACAATGAAATTGAACACTGAAATTCAATATAGCATGTCCAGGCCCGCTTTTCCCCTCAATATCCACTACCTTTTTCCCAAGTTCCTCCATAAAGTCTTTAAGAAGGTCCTCACGATCCTTAGCTCGTTCAACAGCTTTGAAACGTTCATCATTTTCGAAAATAGATATTGCTTTGCTGCAAGAATTATGAACACTTTAATAAGATTTTCAACATCTTAAAACATGTAAAATGTAGACCACACTAAATATCAAATATTCCAACATAACATTATTATCTGATATTCAACAGCAACAATAAGAAAAGGGAGAAGAAGGACCTCCATCTTATTGATGTTGTCAGATCTTTAGACTCCTGTGAACAAAAGGGAAGCAAATAAATTATTTAAAGTTAGAAATTCCTCGTGCGTGAAATCACAAAAGGAAAATAATAAAAATAGTATGCAGCAGCAATTTTTCTTACTTCCAACATTTTTTTGAAGTCTTCCCGTGCTTTTTTCTGCCTAACACGCCTCTCTTCAGCTTCCTGTTTTTTCTTCTGTCCCATAAACTGAACATAGATCAAAAATATTCTTAATCAAGCACCAGATGATGGAAGTGAGAAGCAATGTACACGAGTCGAACAATCAATGACAAACAAACTACAAGCAGAAATTAACTTCACTGAAGAGGGGTACTGATCAGGAGATTTACCTCATTGAAAGCTTGTTTTCGCTCTCCAAGGGTTCTTAGAGCACCATATCTTCGATCATTTATTATTGCTCTCATGGCCTGATTGAATTCATTAATCATGTAAAAAGGTTTTACTTAAATCAATAAATATGTGAATCGGGAGCAGCAAACCTGATCCCAAATCCAGTCAGGCCCAATATTTGCTGTTTCCAGAAGAACTTTAAATGCATTCTTTGCCTCCTGAAGAAAAAAACCCAGAAAGGAAGGAAATTTTGTGAGTACATAACCTAGCTGTTGATACCATCTCCAACTAGATTACCCAATCAAATACAAAGAACCAACGATACAAAAAGAAATAGAACTAATCTACATTACCAGTTTACTTTCATAGACTGTAGGTCCCTGATCTTCATTTTTCTCTTCTGGTGCATTAATGCTTCCACTTCTAGAAATTCCTTCACTTTCCATTGCTTCCTGTAAATGCTTCGACCAGATTATTTTGCAGCAGAATATAAATGGCACTGGATGCATCTCCCTACTGTTATATATAAACATAACAAGAAAAAAAGCCAGGATGCACCTCTATATTCCCTGGAGAAGTTGCATCTGCAGTAGAAGTTGGGGCATCCTGAGATAGCGTATTATCAGAGGTTCTCCTGTAAGGATCATTGAAAGTAAACTAAGATTACTGCTAATTACAATAATAATATCCACAACATGCAAAAAATAACTAAAAATAAATAAAATCAATACATTGGTGTGTTGGCCTGAGTAGTCCCAGCTGTGTCAGAGACAGCAGTTAGTGTTGTAGCTTCAGAAGTCATTTGCAGTCCAGTTACATCTGCTTTCTCAGAAGCAACTTCCCGAGGTATGCTTGATGACCCAGAAATCACTATGCATTGTGGATTAGCTGCAGGTACAACTGGAATTGGACTTGATTCAACATTATCAGCTGGGAAAGGTGAATTATTTGCATTGTGGTTTGATGCTTTGACCCCACAAACAGTGACATCAGCTGAAGAATTAGAATTTACATCCTTTACTGTTGGTGTTCCTTCATATGAATCCACCTTTGCTCTTTTTCGAGCCAACTGTCATACATGTATACAAATCAAGATCAGATAAACCTCCAAAAAGCGATGGTAAGTCTTTTTTTTTTTTCGTACTATAATATGACTACTATAAGGCTTGTCGGCCTTAAGCCACCTGCAGTTCATCTGGAATCGCCCATTTGGATTTTTTGGTAACATTATTATAGTAAAACCTGTAATATACATAAAAACAAAGAGGGTAAATGATTGTTCATGACTTCAAAAACTGCACTATAAACAATTTAATACATTAAAAAACACTAAGTAACGCACTTTCTTCCCTCAGGAGTTGTGAATTCTCTCCAGTCAGTAGATGCATCTGCCCTCTGTCATAATACAAATACAAACTAATTAAGTGGCAAGTGAAGAAAGAAGTCCCAAATGAAAATCTAGAGGAAGAGAGTGGTCATTCCCTAGGCCTCAAATGACAAGGGAAGGAACTGTATTCCACGACTAGAGAGGAAATGAGAAGAGGGAAGGGGAGGGGTGGAGGACAATAAATTATATAAGAGCTTCACAAAGACAAGGTTCAAATTTTTTATGTGTCTTCTTTATAAAATAATGACGCATACTTGCATCTGACATCCACACCTAAATCCATGTATAATAGAGCAATGCAACTGATAAAATCTGTCCTCTACGTAATATACTTTTAAAATGGTCTGCGCATCAAAGAATATCACATAGTAACCATACTTCTGTTGCATTCAATTGAAAGATCAACTCAAACATGTAAAAAATATGCAATGGCAGCAAGTTTTCCTTATCTTACAACAATATGAAACAAAAGCATATAAGGACTTCTTCCAGTTCAAAGTTCCAAACAAAATGGGATTGGCTGACAAGGTATGTCATGTTCACTATCAAATAAATCAATAGGCGATGAGTGTATTTCACTCATCATATTAATGGTACTTAATCTTGATATTTCGTTTGATTCTTAGGGTTTTAAAACGTTTTGATTTATGTTTTCATATTATTTTATAGGTTAGGTGAACTGGTGTGAATAGTGTAAAACTTGGAGGAAAAGAGTCATGTTGGCATGAATCAAGGAGAAGTTGATATTAATTAGGCGAAACTCGATGATTGGAGGATAAATTGAAAAAAAGAAGTGAATAACAACCAAAAAATGGTTAAATTCAAAGTTGAAGGACTCAATTGCAAATTTTTAATAGTTGATTCGGACCACCAAACGATAATTGAAGATTGCTAGGAGTCAATCAGATGCAATTAAAAGTCAAAAAGGAGTGAAGTATGATCAAAATATTTTTTAAAATATGTTCCAGATTTTTAATCGGAGAGATCAATTTTTGATATAGTAAACGTTCGAATTGGAAACGAGTTATTTCTAATATAGTTATAGCCCATTTGAGTTATATTTCCAATGTATTTTGAATCGCCTCAATCGGATATCAGAAGAAAAAGTTATGATAAAAATACTGAAGGACATGCAATGCTGATTTTCCACTAGTTTCTGAATTCTCAACAACCCAGCGCCGCAGGACGGGTTGAGAGTTTTGAAATTTTGGGATTCATTTTAAACCCAATCCGACCCCAACTCCTCTTGAGACTTCAAGATGATATAAACACCAATTAAGATGACACTTTTGCGAAGGAATTTCAATTGGAAAATTCAACAAGGCAAGAGGCAATGAATCAGTCAAGAGAAAATAAGCAACAACGAAAAGAAGAATTCAAGCTCTAAACCAGTTTTTAATTCCTTTCTTCTCCATTCTTTTTTTATTTTTGAATTGATTATGTCTCTTTCATCTATCACGAACTAAAATAATTTAAGGTCTGATGTAACCAGCTTGAAATTATGTTTTAATTTTATTTAGTTATTTCTTTAAAATTTTCCATTCCGTTTATTTGTGTTATTGATTTTAATGGTTTCAATTATTTGGCTACTAATTGAATGAATTGATTGTCTAAATTTCGGCACGCGAGAGAGGGAACCTTAGACTTGATCATAGAATAACACAATCTAGATTTTATAGGTTTCAAGATAAAGTATAGAATCTTTGAAGCAGTTTCACATAACAACCATGAACTTTTTTTTGATAGTACATAACAACCATGAACTTGATAATTTTAAGATTTTAATTCGAAATAGAGATATTGGAATTGAAGTATATGCATAATTTTTACTCGTCGAAAGGGGGAGTAGAATTAAATTAAGATTCTTGCTTATAAACTTGTAAAAAATGATTAGAAATAATTATATAATTCAAAATTATATTTGATAGTTAGGTGAAATCATAACCCTAAGCTTTCTCATCTTGATTATTCTTTTAACTTACATTTATTTGTTGCGTTTGTCACCACATTCATCAAGTTAACTTAGTTAAAACCCATGCGCGCCTAGGCAAGACGTGCGTACAAAACGCGTCAAAATGGGCAATGCGGGTAAAAATGCAGTCAACGGTTTTTGTTGACTGCCTAAGCGCGCCTAGGCGTCTCAATGATCGCCAATGCGCGCATAGGCAAGCATCAAGCGAGCCTAGGCGCGCATTGAGACGTCTAAATTTTTTTATTTTTTTTTATATGATATAAAAAATTGTTTTTTTTAATATAAAAATCTATTTATTATATTAAAATAATATTAAAAGTACGAAACGCATTATGACGCCTATTCTCTGCATTGATACGCTTAAACTTGTGATTCTTGATTCTCGACCTCGACGCATCGCAACGCATTACGCATTTTAGAACACTGGTTAAAACCATTGATTATTCATTTAGATAAAATAAGAGCTACACAATTATAGTACTTGGTAGAAATTATATATCAATACCCTTGGGTTCAACATCCTAAATCCATTATTGTATTACAAAACTTGACACCGTACACTTGTGATATATTTAGGTTGTAAAAAACGCGTAACAATAGGTGCGTGAAATCATGGAAACTAACACCTAAATAATGAAATTATTACTAAAGAAAATATATTTGCCAGTAGAACATGCAGCAAAGACACATAACAAATCATCCCTTCTAACAGGGCACCACATCATGTACCTGTAAGGACCTTATAAACATTGGAGCCAGCCAGTACAGCCATATAATCCAGAAAGATGCTCCAAGAGAATTTCATTTGCACATTCAATATCTAATAGAAATGACCAAAACTATTAAAATAGGACATAATTGTGGTGGCACGTTCAATACTATTCTAATAGAGGCAAGACATTCTATAAAAAGTACCGGATAAGATCCCAAATTCTTCATCTGGTAGAAATTAAAGGTAGAGGAGAACAAGAACTGATTGGCACTTATCCAAGGACCTATAAATCTAAGACACCCAAGTCTTAATATATTGGAGGAAGAAAACACTCAGATGATTGAACGAACTACCCTTCTCAAATTTCTTATACTATTTTAGTATATGAAAACAGACAGACAGTATTCAGAGAGACTTTTTTGCTTCCATCTAATGCATAATAGAAGCTAATAAAAATAACTGAGATACAAGCACTATCTTCCTGTTGTTTTAGACAAAGTTACAAACTCGTAAGAGAAGGTGGACTGATAAAGTTATAAACTTGCTAGAGAAGACGAACCGCTTATAATCTATGATGCTCGGACTCAAGAAAAGGTATTGGGAACAGATAAGTATCTAAACGTCGGATCTTTTATTTTCTAAAATGTAGAATAGGGGGCATTACTAAAAATAGCCCAAATTTCAGACAAAGGTACGACTTTCAAACTTCGATTTTTTCCCCCAGAAATTCACATGTAAAAGTTAAATAATAAATAAGTGGCAAATTGTTAAAAGAAGTCAAAAATGTGTTTTTTCTTGTCTCGTCTCCTTCCCCGTTTCATAATAAATGTTCATCAAACAAAATAAATATTTTTTATTTTAGCTATAGCGGAGAACCTGATCTAAAGGTCAAAAAATATCCAAAATCATACGCAAAATATAAAATATATAATTCGAAAAATAAATTATTATTTTTAGCTATAGCAAATAAACTGATCTAAAGACAATTTTTTTTAATCAGAAATCATACGCAAAAAAGCCCAAAACAAAAGGCCTAGTGTTTTAAAATTAAGAAAAAAAGGCGACAAATCATATTTTTGCCTAATGTTTTAAAATAAAAAATAAAAATAAAATGTCCCAAACATAAGGCACAATACCAAAAAATAAATAAAAATAAATAAAGGTCCAAACCTATCATCTCCTTCCCCTCTTCCTGCCTTCCACTTCATAGTCTTCATGCACGGCCACTAAAGGATCCACTTCACAAGTCTTCCCTGGCTCCGTCCCTAGCCGTACCCGCCCCCATATTTCATACCCATACCTATGTTGTGTCGTATTGTGTTGCATATGCCGGCCAGAATACCAAGTCCGAGCATAAGAACTTATAGTAATATGCCTCAATAACAACTCGTGGTATAAAACAAAAATTGATTTGAACCTTATAGCTAACCATTACAGAACATTACTGCAAAACACACTGGAAAGTAGGAAAACAGGGAATTCAGAAATATATAATAATGAACAATGAGCTCAGTTGAAGAGATAAATGTTTTTCCTCTTGCCAGACCTGCATAAAGAGTGCCCATATGATACTCTCTTACCTCCAGGTTAAGCAAAAACTTGGTTTTGGCACCTATTCTAAGGATTAAAATGTATTTGGGGTGAAGGATATAAATATTCAAAAAGTTCAGTACAGATAATTGCACAGCATTATTATATATTTGGCTAAGACACTCCATTATCCTCAACCAGGCAGGAAAAGCACAAAAGAAACGATATTCGTACATAATTGGTTAACAAGTGACTCACCTCAATTTCCGTCATCAACTCCACAGGCTTTTCCCATGTAGAAAGCCCCGTCCTTCTGCTGTAATAATATCTACATTGCAGCGGAAAATAGTATGATTGCATCAATTATGGCATGCTACACTATATATGCATAGCTATGAAGGTGGAGAACAAATAAATTTAATAACATCATTATCATGCAACAAAGGACTCTAAATCAGCTTCCTTTGTAGGCAATACCAAATTCTCGTGACGGTATTCTCAGCCAATTGCAGGAATATTATATTAGGGGTGGAGAAACACATGGGGGAGCAGCAAAAGGACTAATGGAAACCAAAGGAGGGTCTTCACTTTACAATCCTTAAATAACTCTAAGTCAAATAAGTATATTAAGCCCCTGTTTGACACCCGTTAATTTCTCATTCTCATTCTTCATTTCAACCACATATTCTCCAAATAAAATAATATTACACACAAATCAAAAACTTTTCGTCACTTTTCCACCACACATTCTCACATCAATCACTATTCCAAAATTTATATTCTCCTCAAAATTAGATTCAAACACAAGCTAAGCAAATAAAAAATATTGAACTTCCAACAGCTATCACAGATGTTAATGCATAATCAGCATTTACCTGAAGCTCATTACTGTCACTGGCATGGAGGACTCCAAGAACTAGAAATAAGCCAGCTCATGAATACAAGTTATAAAAAAACTAGCAATGCCAAAACTGATTATCGAACTAGAATAAGCCAGCTCATGAATACAAGTTATAAAAACTAGCAATGACAAAACTGATTATCGACTTCATAAGATAACAGAACAGACACCAGATACTGATTTTCCGTGAAAGACAATATTCTGTCAGCCAGCTCTTGTTTCAGGTGATTCAGTTGCTTCCATTTTCGCATGTCAAATAGTGAAAAAGAAGTAATAAAATGAATTACATAGTAGAATTTTCCTAAGCAGCTTATAAATCATAAAGAGGAAAAAGACTACAAAGGCACTGAGAATGTATCTCATTAGAGCTTGACACAGTTAATGATGAAGATCGTCATACAGATTGCATGAAGGCTTGCCTAAAATACTCAAATAATTTTGGGATAAAATAAAGACTAGATTCTAAATCACTTTCCATAAGGCTCTATGAGCAGAAGGATGTCGAACTATAGTTCAGAAGGGATTTCTCAAATTCAATATTAGTAATTGAGGTTACATAAAATTGGAGCGAGAAAAGGAAATATTTAATCTGTAAAAGTTTTCAGCTCAGGGTAATTATGTTAACGACCAGTTTGCAAAGTTTTCCATCCCAATTTTAGGATAAAGGTTATAAAGAAGCCACCCCATCCCGGCCTCCCAGGAAAAAAACAAAAACAAAAGAAAGAAAAAATGATGATGATGATGATGATGATACCCAAAACAAAATAAAAATAGATCCATCAGAAAGAAAAAAGAAAACGGAGAGACTGGTCGCTTCTTGCTTCTCAAAACTCAAAGAAGTCAGGCTTGATTCTTTGTTTGCCAAAAAGAAAAGGGGAGGTTTTGATTAACCCTCAGATTTCCTAGAAATACAACTGCAACAACAGTGTATGACATGCAAACATTATGAAGCTCTACTGACTGGCCGAAGCATATTTAACATGACACAATTAAGGCCTTGTATGGGAGAGATTAAAATCGGATTAAAATTGAAAATATATCCGTTATTGTTGACTTTTATTAGACGGATGGGGCCCAATAACGGTCATATTTTCAATTTTAATTGGATTTTAATCACTCCCGAACGGGGCCTAAGATTATCAGTTATCAAACAGACCGTATAACTAACGATAATAATGATCTGAAAGCATAATCCTCAGAATTCCACAAATAGCTGATATCTTGTCTAAAATTACAAAGAGGCATGAAGTCCTATGAGAACCATTTTTGATTTTAACCATGTGATGTAATTGCTTGCATTTTAACTTTTTTAGTTCAATGTTTTTGTTTCTATGATGGTAGTGGTACAGTGTAATGAAAGATTCACAAAAAATAAGAGATTATGAATCGCAACATAATCAAGGTCAATTATAATCCATATAGTGACAATGCATTCAAGGACATCTCTGTACATGTGTATATATAAAACTCTATTAAGAAAATCACATACTTTTTCCCATTACGCGCGGTATGTTGTATCCACACTGATGAAGCTTTTTCAAAAGGGTCGGGCTGGATCTTTTCCTAAAATTGAAAGGAATGTCAACAATCTTAATTTTAGGTGAACATTCAGTTATGAAGGACAATACCCGAGTAGCATGAAATGAATATCAATATAAATTCAGAAAATTCTTACGGAATTCACAATGTCAGCACTTTGTTTCCCGGTCTGCTCAGGAGTACCAGATTTCATGTTTTGATTCCCAGATGAAAACCAAAATTGTCCACCAGAATTTTGTTCACCTGTCTGCCCCGAAGCCACTACAGACTTTATGTTCTGATCCCCGGTTGAGTACCAAGGCTGATCCCCAGCACTTTGCTCCCCAGTCTGCTGAGATGGCAGGACAGATTGAATGTTTTGATTCCCAATTGGAAACCAAGGTTGTCCTCCAGTAGGAAAACTGGGGTTATTCGTCTGGGACATTGGCTGGTGCTGAGTTGTGGAATCCGCATTTATTTGTTGTGGGCCAGAAGATGATGAGGATAACTATTATTATAAAGTTAAAAGTATTAAGAGACAATATATTGTAAACTGGGCCAAAGAACTATAAGGGCTCTTGAAGAATCTTACATTGTATGAAGAAGAAAGGGGGATCCTGGGGCCACCAAAACTAGGCACAAAATTACTTGAAATCGGCACATGATGCTGAGGCTGTGGCGGGACAGACGTAAAATTATTTGGCTGGAAATTTGGTGGTGGAATCGGCGGTGGTTGTGGCAAGACATGTCCTGCCAGCCCAGGTCTTTCAGGTGGTGGTGGCACTGGTTGAGGGAACTGGATATGCGAAGGGTGAGGAGGCATCCCTAAGTTTGAAACTCCAACGGGCTGAAACTGTTGAGATGGCATTGGAAGATATGGCTGCGGAGGTGGTGGAACCACCGGTCGAAACTGAAGCAATAGTGTGATTAGCAGAATTGTTTGTTTAGATTTTAATGCTAAAACTTCATATATGACCTCACAAGAATTACAAGCAGATAAACCTTACTTGCATTGAGATGGGCGGCACAGGACTTGGAGGAGGACCAATAGGACTGATCATACGAGGCCGAAAAGGCTTTTCGCCGACATCCATATAATCAGAAAACCACGGAAATATTCAAGGCTATATAAGTTCATAATTATTCATAAATTACAAAAGCAAATTTCTCTTAATGTGTGTGACACAGATACTTTGACGTAACTATGAAATTCACAGAATGAGTTGAGAAAAGCAACTATAAGGAAACGTCAATAAATTGAGATTGTAAGCAGGAACATAAGAAAAATAAGAAGGGAAATATAACCATGACGCAATGCTAAAAGATTGAGATATCACGAAATTCAGTTCCAAAAGAAGGAAAGATAACATATGTCTTGTGTGCTTAGATGCCTCAATTGCAAATTCCAGAAAAAGCCCAGATATGTTGTTATCGCGTGGCTCTTTACAATGTTACAGTTCAATGTTCAATGAAAACACATTTTATTCCAATTACATAATCGAAGACACTACTCATTACTCAAACCTCAACATTCTTGGACATGTGACCCCTTAGTTGGTCATGTCCTTGAGTGAAATATTTGCCTTGACGAACACAGATGAGAGGTATTCAGAATATGCTTAATAATTGATTTAGAAGTGATTGTTCGATCACTATGGTTCATAGTGAAAATATCAATATCGTGTTACAGAAATAAAGGATTAATTTTTGTGGTATCTGACATTATATTTTACACATACTGCACATAACATGGAAGATGCATATGTGTGCAGGCATGTGAGTGTGTCTGCAGAGAGAGGGAGGGGGAGAGAGAGAGAGAGAGTTTTGCGTGTCTCTGTATGATCATCCAAAACTTTAAAATACTTCAACAACTATTATGAGATTTACAGTGGCAACATTTGAATGATATGCACGACCAGCTTCTTAAGTAATATATTTAAGAAAGTATCATAACCCAGTACCTGTGCGCCTGTGAATTGAGGGTGGTTATTGGCCATTTCAGGAACCGGCCAATTTCTGAAACAACCACCAAAAAACAGTAGTATATTAGCCAATTCATTCAGTATTGGCAATCATTATTCTCGGTGAAAAATATTTATGCTAGTTGTAACTAGTAGATGTAACACATTTTCCATGTGACTACTTTGAGTTTTGGAATAGTGATTTTTTGGAAAAAGTAGGGAAAAAATTTGGGTTCGTGTGCAAAATATTTTATCGTGTGAAAGTGTGGTTGAAAATGAGTTTGAGAAAAAAAGAGTTATGATTCAATGGATGTCAACAAGGGTTTTATCTGAACAATCACAATTCGAGGGAAGATCATAGACTCTGATAGTGTTCTGATATTTTTAACAAACGCTAGAGAACCAAAAGGCAGATAAGTGATGTCATTTATACCTTCACAATTTTTTGATACCTACATCATGGCACATGCTCCATATAAATCAGAATGGAATTACTTCCATCAAAAACCTATTTTTTCTCTATTGTGGAGGAAAATCTGTGGCTGATAAGCGATAAGATTTTGTTATGCTTTAGCAATTTATCGAATGGATAAATAGTTCGAGCATAAAGATTCACGAAATGTTATAGTTTCCACACTCCTCTGTAAAGAAAGGGAAAAAATTTAGGGAAAAAAAAGTAAAAATATTGATTTTGAATTTTGTCTCAAATAAATATCTTGATATAAATCAAGTAAAACTCAAGTCTTCACTTAAATCAAGAGATAACATCTGTTTACAACTGAACTTTTATCAATTTTCTTGGAAAAAAAAAGAATCATTTTTCCTTTTTTAACATTTAAGTTCAACAAATATTAAAAACTAGATGGGAACATGCAGTTGAGCTCAAGACTCTCACCACAGATTTCATCAACTATATACATACAGAAACTCAAAATTCAGAAGGCTTTTGGCCAAATTCTTGAAACACCTTTTCAATCAGCACCCGTCAACAATCGTAAAGTGACCAACAGCGCTCTCTTTGGCTAATCAAAACTGAATTCTTGGGCAAAAAAAACTAAAAATTCTATCATTTGTCAAACATCACACAAGCCCTAAAGAAATAACCAATAAACTACAAAAAAATAGAAAAAATAACTATATTTTTGTTATTTTCCTTTTTTTTCAGGTAATACCATTGAATTCAAAACTGAAAAGGGCCATCCGGAAAATCGACTTACATTGAATTTGAAGAGATGATGCCTCCGTGGTTGAATTGAATTCAGAATGCAGGCAAGGAGGTTTGGGATTGAAAATTGGGACTTAATTTATTTTTGAGGAGGATAATTTGGGAATTGGCAGGAGGTACGCGCGGAGAGTTTTGGTAGGGGTTTCCTTTTGAAGTTTGGCGATGAATGAAACTGAAGTGATATTTATATGTGCCCCATTAAACTATCTCTTAAAGCTTGTCTGCGCTAACGCCTCTAAGCATCTCTTTTTTTTTTTTTCAAAATCATTCACAATTACATATTCTCACGACCAAATATTTTACCCCAAAGTTCAAAAAAAAACCTTTTTTTAATCACGTATTCTTTAAAAAAATACTATTCAAAAACTTTTTTTTCCAAAAAAAAAAACTCAATGATCGTCAAATGGGGGCTTAATTAAAAAATTTCTTTAAATTGATATTTAGGATGAAAAAAAATCTTGGTTTTCTATATGTATATTCAAGTACATATTTTTATTGAAATGCTAAATAATTTATTTGTATCAAATCTCAAAATAAAATTGTAGTAAATACATTAATAAAGTGAACTCGCAGAAAAAGAAATTGTAGTAACCAACTTCAAATATATTGAGAACTGAGAAGGTTATCTATATCGACAGTTCGAACGCCAAGAGTTGAGAAGAATACTTATGTACCATAATTATATTCTAGTACCTATGGTGACATGAGAGCATGTTTGTTTTTTTCTCTCGATCATGTGCATCACTTGTTACTCAACTTCAAGGGCAAAGTTGTGGCGATCATCGTTAAAGTACAATTCAACGTTAAAGAAATTGATAGTAGTATCATGTCATTGGAGGTTTTTCAAAAGAGTGAAAATTATTGATAACTTTTACAAACTAATTAGAAGTAACTTTGATAAAGATTCAAATGTAGACCAAACTCCACAAGTATCGTCATGAAGTTATAAAATTGGTATTTAATGAGTGGACATTGATCCTAAGTAAGTGATTTCCATTGATATTTGAAATACATCTCATTGTTTATCGTTTATTTTAGAATTTTGATATTAGGAATTGCACTATCATAAAAAAATAACTTGTTTTAGATATCGTGTCTTATTTCCAGTCTTTTCTAATACGTAATGTATTGAGATGCGTCGAGATCGAGAATCAGAAATCACAAGTTTAGGCGTATCATTGTTAAGAATAAGCACCATAATGCGTTTAGTATTTTTAAGGCATTAAATATATTTTTATATAAAAAAAATAGATTTTTTTAATATATCATAAAAAAATAGATTTATAAAAAAAGGGATTATGTGGAATAATACATGCGTAGGCGCACATTAGGCACTCATTAGACGCACCTTTTATATGGAAAACGTATTTTTCGCTCATTTCCCGAATTCGAGGCTTTTTCGACCCACGTCGTGCCTGGGCGCTTCTAGACGACGCATTTTCGCGCTTTTTAAAACATGGCTTATTTCTTTTCTCTAAATTATTAAATTCGACACCAAAAAGTGCTCTCACACCAGCACCTCTGTCGGTATGATTTAGGTTTTCTAATCTTATAATTGATAACTATTGGACATTTAACTAATCCACGTGTCTAGGATAGTCCAAACTTGTCACCACTTATTTATTTATTTTTCAGTATTATATTTTCATATTTTTAAATATGATTTAAATTTAAAAAATAAAATAAACAATAAGAGTGGATAACGTGAAAAAAATACTTTTCACATGCTACATTTTAAATAATGGTAAAAAAAAAAAAATACAATTTGCTGAAGAAAATTACATATATGCCATTAAAAATATCTGAACAAACAAAGATATTCTTATTTGAAATAACAAACCACACCCAGTACACTACCTCGTATAAAATTTTATATACTATTTTTAATTATTGATATTTCACTAAAAGCCTTTTTAAAAAAAAAAAAGATTATATTGAGATTTAAAAAATTTATTATGTTATTTATTATTTAAACTCTAACATGAAATCAATAAAAATTAATTTCAATAAGTTAAAAACATGTTCAAAAACATATAAAAGACCTCACTTGACTCTTTTAATAGTGTGTGTAAAAATAGATACAAACCTTTAACTCATTGTTCACTTGTCAACTACGATATTACTTTTATTCTGAAAATGAAAGATAAAGAGGGCAATTTTCATAGATAGTCAACTCTTGCTATATATTTGTAGTTTGTACCCAATCTAGCTAAAGTGTCACAGTCATTGACATAAGATTCATGAAATTTTATTATTGAATTATTTTAAACACATTCAAAGTGTGTTTGGTAGAGATTTTTGAGGGAATAATTGATTTTTGAATAGTGATATGATGGGAAATGTGTGGTTGAAAAAGAAGAAAAAAGTATTGATGTGATGGAAAATATTATTTTATTGAAGAATGTGTGGTTGAAAATGAGAATTGATTTACTGTAGAAAATGAAAATCTGTATCAAACAGGCCCTCAACTTTTCTATCAAATTATCCGTTGCCATTCTATCAAATCATATGTTGTCATATTTGATTATGTCACTGCATCTGTTATATTTATTCTCGCAAAGTGGCAAAATCTTATGGCCCCTTCACTGAAAATGAAGCAAGAATACCAGAAGATCAATAAAACTTCAAAATGCTACATAGATCGGATCAATGATATGGTTAAACAAAAAGAATAGTGTTATGTATACCCAGTGAAATTGAGTATTAGTTTATGTGACAATTACATGTCATTAAACGATATATTCATTTAAGGTCTTGTTTGTCTCTCATTATTCCAAAACACTGTTTGTTACAGTAAGATTTTTCACCACACGTTCACTTAGCCATCGTTTGACACCCATTTTTTTTATCTCATTCTCATTCTCATTTTTCTACAGTACTCATTTCTAATCACACATTCTCCAAATAAAATAATATTACACATAAACCCAAAAATTTTTCTTACTTTTTAATCACACATTCTTTACATCAATCACTATTCAAAAACCCATTCTTCAAAAGAATGGATGCCAAACAAGCCCTTAATAAAATATTCTATACACAAATCAATAAAGTTACTTTAAATTTCAACCACACATTCTTCAAAAAATACGATTCATTGCTTCATTTCTTCTACAATAATGAGAGACAAACACACACTAAATGTAAAGTCATATGACTCATTTAATTGAATATATAAAGTGTTTTCGACTAAATTGGTGTTCAATTCTAATGGAGATGAATAATATTACTCAAAAATCAAAAATACGTAAGAGTATTTTATTGAACAGTTAAAAAAAAAAGAATAATGTTATTCATCTCCAGTGGGTATGAAAACACAGTTTAGGTGGTATTAAATGATAGGTTAAATGAAAAGTGAAATTAAATAACTTATTTAATTTCATCTATCATTTAACGTCATATTAACACCACTTAAATTGTGTTTTCATCCCAACGAGGATGAATAGCATTACTCAAAAAAAAAAACAGGTGCGGCCAAAAAGCCTATACTGTGAAGCAGCATTATTGATAAAACTTTGGACACGTGGCCTAGCCCCACCCCTTATCTTATGGAGTATTTGTATTTCAATACCTGATGACGGAACAATCAGATTAAGAATTTCCAAAATTCACCCGCCACAAAAATTCCAGGAACGTCCTTGATTTTCGGTGGGGTTATTCCAGGAACGTCCTTGATCAGTTCAGCTTTGTCACTACCTTCAGTCCACAATACACCTGTTCAATCAAAAAACTCTTCTCCAACTTTCTAGACAAATCCTACTTCCAATACAAAAACCTGATTTCTCCTGCAAAATTCGATGCTACATTCTCTTCATCTCAGAAAATTAAAGCTCTTGATCACCCTTCAATGGCTACTCTATTTACCACTTCCTGTGCTTCTCCTTCTTCTTCATGGGCACTCGGCAAAAATATACCTTCTTCATCGTCTTTTTATTCTTCTTCACCCAAACTCCCTTTTGGCCAAAAGACCAAATTTTCGGGCAAAAGAATGAAACTTTACGTAAAAGCTGAGAATGAAAATGAACCCTCTTCATCATCACCTTCTGTAGCTGTAGAAGAGCGTATTAATGAGGAAACAGGGAAGAAGGATTTGCATATTGGGACTGAGATGAGTAAAGAAAGTGAAAATGAAGCAGAGGAAAAGGAAAAGGAGAAAGAGAAAGAGAAAGAGAAACAGCAAGAAATGGATTGGAAAACAGACGAGGAGTTCAAGAAGTTCATGGGGAATCCCTCTATCGAGGCTGCAATAAAGCTTGAGAAGAAGAGGGCTGACAGGAAGCTTAAAGAACTTGATCGAGAAACAAGTGATAATCCACTTGTGGGGTTATTTAACAAGTTGGTTCGCGACAGTTTGTCGAGAGAAAAAGAGAGGTTGGAGCAAGCAGAGGAGACTTTCAAGGCTCTTGATCTTAACAAGGTAATTCGTATTCTCCAATCTTGGTTAATATGATTTAATTATATAGTTTTTGGTGCAATTTGTTATAAGGGTGATGCATTACACAATCCTTTACCCCCCTCACATGGAAGGGGGTCACACATAATAAAATCCTTTACATCCCTCACATGGAAGGGGGCTCACGATTATTTTATTATGTGTAGACCCCTCCATATGAGAGGAGTGTAAAGGATTGTGTAAAGAATTATGTACACATATCTTTATTCTTGTTATAATGCACTCGATCTAACAAGGTAATTCGTTTTCTCATATCTCTATTCATAAGATTTTGGGGTATAATTTGTTATAATGCTTGAGCAAGCTTAGTTTATTATGGTGATGGATAAAGCATTAATTGTGTTCTGCCTGTTTTTGTTGATTGTGAATGGCAGTTGAAAAGCTGTTTCGGATTTGATACCTTTTTCGCTACTGATGTCAGAAGATTTGGAGATGGCGGCATTTTTATTGGAAATTTGAGGAAACCTATTGAGGAAGTAATTCCCAAGTTAGAGAAGAAGTTAGCGGAAGCTGCCGGGAGGGAGGTTGTGGTGTGGTTTATGGAGGAACAAACAAATGATATTACAAAACAGGTATGTTGAAGATAATCATACTGCATACAGAGATATGCCTAATACTAATCTTAAGTTTTTGGGATTCAGCATGTCTTTTTGTTAGGTTTTTTTCGAATTTCTAATTCAAGCGATCAATTTATTGTATCTTGTACATGGTAAGTTAGGTCTATTTTCGTCATGTTATAAATGTGGTGACGAAACTGATTGAAGGTAGATTTGAAATTTCCTCTTCCGAATCCCTTGTATCTTGTTATATAGCATAGAGCATTATTGTCTGGTCAATTAATGCTTAGCTATCGTACAGCCTGAGACTTTGAGCCGTATAGCGGTGACCGTGATATGCTATAGGTAATTCCAACATATATGATAGAATGAAGTGATTCTTACCTCAATTAAAGTTAATCGTGTATCAAAAATTATTTGGGGGGATATACGATTGGATAACCTAAGGCTGTTATAGGATCATCATCTCCTGATGTCATGTTTCTGATACCTAAGATTCTACCGGAATGTGAGGTATTAATGGAAAATTATCGTATATATTATGAAAAAAGGATATAACAGTTCTCTCATAGCTCAGAATTTGTCTTACAAGTGCCTTTCATGCATTTTGTAATTTCTGTTTTAAATCATTATGATATTTTCTTCTGCTGCCCTCTGATACTTATTTCAACTATGGCTTTTTCTCAAGGCATGTGTGGTGCAACCCAAAGCTGAGATGGACCTCCAGTTTGAGTCAACCAAACTAAGCACTCCTTGGGGGTATGTTAGTGCAGTAGCTTTATGCGTTACAACTTTTGGGACGATAGCTTTGACGAGTGGTTTCTTCGTCAAGCCTGATGCCACAATTAATGACTACCTGAATGATGTTGCACCTCTCTTTGGTGGCTTCTTGACCATTTTAGGAGTTTCAGAGGTATGTTGCAAGTTTCTCCAGCTACTTGATTAACCAACATAATGCATCCTGCAGTTAAGAAATAGCGTAAGATGAACTTCTTTACCAGTTTTGTCATTTCATGAAAAACTTTGTGTCCTTTTTTGGTAAATGGGATGATTGCAGATTTAATATGTTAAAAGTTATGAAAAAGATCAACATTTCTAGAAAGATGATGTATACTAAATGAATTCATCTGCATCATTTTGGTGAGTGGAAAAGACCATGCATTTATTGTACAATGTTGTGAATCTAAGGATTTTTTTCCTCTGGGAAAGATCTAATCAGTGATTTTGTTTTTTCACCATTGGAAGTGATGATTAGTTGGCCGATCAAACTGCTTTTGGAAAATATGGGAGCTGAACAAGCTTTGAACAAATATTGACTTCAAAAATAGATTAAAGTAAACAACTTGGATTTGACAGAGCCCATTAGGTAAAGGCTTTTTTGACAAAATGAAATGCCTCGCTTGCTGTAGGGCATCACTTCATTGTTGAAATACATGTCAGGGAAAGCTTTGAATTTCATTCCGTCAGATAGGAAAAACTTAAAATTTCTCTCATATAAGAATTTTGAAATCAGGACTATCTCCATTTTCTAAACATGCTATTTTCTATTAAACGTTCAAAAAATTCTTGTCTTAATGTTTTGCAGATAACCACCAGGGTAACGGCAGCCCGTTATGGTGTTAAACTCAGTCCATCTTTTCTAGTCCCTTCCAGCTGGACTGGATGCCTTGGGGTTATGAATAATTATGAGTCTCTTTTACCAAATAAGAAGGCTTTGTTTGATATTCCAGTTGCACGAACAGCAAGTGCATATCTGACATCATTGGTTCTTGCGATTGCTGCATTTATATCTGATGGCAGTTTTAATGGTGGTGACAATGCATTGTAAGTGATCTTCATCTCTTCAGCCAATTAAATAGCATGCACTTAGATTATCGTGTCTCTTTGCTACCTAGTGTGTCTTTCTCAATTAGAAAAACTACTTAGTGTATCTTTCTGTGCAGGTACATAAGACCCCAGTTCTTTTACAATAATCCGCTCCTTTCCTTCATCCAATACGTTGTTGGGCCATATACTGATGATCTTGGGAACGTGCTACCTTATGCAGTTGAAGGTCTGGGAGTTCCTGTTGACCCCCTTGCATTTGCGGGGCTCTTAGGTGAGTTTCAAAGCCAATTTCATATATTTTGTCTTCTTGTTTCATAAATGGGAAGAATGCTAGACTATATTAATTGCATCCACCGCCTGCTGAAATCATGCATTTCGAAGAGTTGACCAGATAATCTTGATTCAATTAAAGATTTGGTTCTAATTGACATGCCCAGTTAATCAAATATACCATCTCTAGCCTCGAGTATCTACTACCATCTTGTTGTGAAGAGCTCAAAATGCACTTTTCTGTTTTCCTGCCCCAAATTTCCTTCTGTTCATTACGGCCTCTCTCAGTGATACTGAAATATGATTAGGCTCCCTCCCTCTCATATGTGAGCGCCATTACACGGACATGTATGGACCGATTCCTACTGGGGGACAGAGGATGGAACGTGGACCTCATCTTTCTCCTTACTGCATGTCATTTGTTCTATTATTTGTTTAGATATAAGTTCTTAATTTTTGGATTATGATCCTGGAACCTAATTATAATGTTGACTTATCTCCGATTGACCTAGTTTCTTACTCTATATAAAGGAGTATGATGGTCCTTTTTTTTTCCTGTAAGATAAGACAGAGAGGTGCAACCGTGTGAGCAAAAAACCTTGTGATTTCTTGTAAAAAATTTAATATGGCAAATAGTCGTAATTGTCTCATTAAAAGCGAACCAGTACAAGTCTGTGCAACTCTGTTCTTGGTTTAGTTTGTTATTGATCTCTGCAGAGGGTTTATAGCTAATTACTAACATATATTCTTTCTTTTACAGGCATGGTGGTGACTTCTTTTGTAGCGACCGCGAACTTTTAAATTTTATAAATTAATTCTCGAAAAACGTGTCGCTCGACTTTAACCCTAATTTTTAAGAAATAGCACGTTCGTCTAGCCGTTATAAATGAATTTAAATTATTTCGAATCGAATCGAATATTGAATAATTATTTTTATTTCAATTCGAATTATTTTATTTAAATCCAATTTTATTAAATTCAATCCCAATTACTTAGTAGTCCAAAATCTTGGATGTTTAGGTCCAATTCCACTTAAGTCCAACAAAGAAATTATTTCAAGTCCAATTACCATAAGCCCAATTAGAAAAACCCTACAGCCCAAATGTTAGGCCCAACTATTTCCCAACCCGATTACCCACCTAGGGAATTGTGCCTAATTTCCACTATTCATATATCAACTTCAACCATTTCTCCTCCATTCCAAACATTCACGCGACCAAGGAATCCATTTTGGTAAGAATCATCTCCCTCATTTTGGAAATTCTAGTTGATGCTAGAAAATCAATTTCTAGCATCAACAACAATCTCAAACTCACTTTGATGCTAGAACAATTTCTAGCATCGGCAAGGCTGGAAAACTCACCATTTCCAAATCAACCCCGGCCGGCTGCACAATGCGGCCAACTCCACTGCAAGGTCAACGCAATCACCACACAACCCACTCTTGAAGCAGAATCAAAACACCAACCGATCAACATAAACCATCACTCACCACCTTTGCCAAATTCAATCACCAGAACCCAATCTGCGAGAACCACCTTCACCGACGAGATACCACCATTTCGAAAGCTCCAACGAACCCAAGCTGAACCACCTTCACCCGGCGGACTCCACCCGTTCTACCATCACCACACGAGCATTTCACCAAATCCCGGTACGAGCACACGGCTATGTAGCCAGAAACCACCCTAACTACAACGACCAAAAGCCATAGCCACCAATCGAACCCATGCTCATCCACCTCGAGCCACCAGCACAAAGAAACCACCAAACGACGAGAAAACCACCAACACCTGGCACGGCTCGCTAAAGCGCCTCTCTTGTCCGCCTCAAACAAGATCACCCAACTCGATGACCACCACCCGCGGTCGCGCCGCCCAACACCATCCAAACCCGCCATCACCGAGCGCAAACTTCAAGACACCACTACACCTCAATCGCCCCAAAGCAGTCCACGAAACCCCGAAACTGAAACCAGACGAGAAAAGAAAATCAAAACCCAAGAACTTACCTCATGGCCAGAACCCCGAATCGAGCCCTAGCCCTCGATCCACGCACCAAAATCTCCAATCCACCCCGGCCCCACGAGCGTCGGCGCCGCACACGTGGTGGCGCTATCGACCGAACGGTCGATGGAGGAGTCGCCTCTCACGTCGTCTCCCTCTCTCGATTTACGAGAGAGAGAAATGAGAGAGAGGAATGAGAGTTTAGTTTTATTTGATTTTGTTTTTTTGTTTTGGTTTTTGATTTTAAATTGGTTTTTATTGAATTGATTTTTATTTTAGATTTTAGTTTAATTTTTATTTTAGAAGTTATAACCTTAACCCCCAACGTTTTATAATGTTTATTTAAGTCCTTACGGTTTCCATTATTTTTAAATCGGCCCTTAAGTTTAAGTGTTTTAATTTAAAGCCTTACATTTCTTATTTCCAGGTTTAGAAGTTATTTAATTTAGTCCCTAGTTTATGTAAGTTATTATTTCAGCCATTTAAGTTTTAATTTAGGTTTTAAAATATTTACGGTTTAGTCCCTAACTTGTAAAATTTATCATTTGCCCCTAAGCTTTTATATTCAATTTTAACGATTTTACGGTTTAGTCCTTAACTTATAAAAGTTCAATTTCAGCCCTTAAACTTTTATTTTCAGTTTTAATAGTTTTCAATTAAGTCCCTAGAGTTTCTATTTTTCACATTTAGTCACGATACTTTGGAAATAATATTTTTAGCCCTTAGATTTGTCAAATTCGATTTAATAAACTTTCAATTTAGTCCCTAAACTTTATTTTATCGTTTTAAGCCATTTTATTTCAATTCCAATAATTTTCAATTAAGCCCTTAAACTTAATTTCAACACTTTAAAACTTTAAAGTTCGAGATACTAATTCAACTTATTTCCTATTTTTGGCTAGGGCGATACGTACGAGCAATTAGGAGCTTGAAGTTATTTTTCCGCTCACTTTCACGCAATTTCGAAACAATTGAGGTAGACTCGCCACCATTAATTAGTTTAAATTATAATTGCATGCTTTATGTGAATTACGTGATTTATATGCTTTATGCATAGGATGAGAATGTGTCGTATGCGATATATGATATTGTTATGCTTGCCATAACTTATATGCTTAATTGCATGAGAAAGAAAGAAAGAAAGAAAGAATCTCTTATGAGATAAGAAAGAATGTTATGCATAACTTATGTGCTCCATCCGCACAAGAAAGAAAGACTACCATGACCATGTTTTTAAAGAGCCTATGATTTCAAGAAAATGAACCAAAGATGATATCACATTGTATATTGCATGAGTGTGTTTTCAATTATTACGTAAATTAATTATCGGCGATGAGTCTCTGGTATTTCTTCGAAATACTCGTTACGCTATTTTAACAATATATGCGGACTTCGGAGCGACGTGATTGATCCCGTGATGGTGTGATATAAAATTTGATTATCGATTTATTAAGTTTCCGAACTTATGTATTGACAACATTGTTAACGTATTTTCGTTTCCGCTATCCCAAAAACACGATATTTAAATTTTGAACAATTATCCAATGTATTTTAATTGCAGTAGTTTTCAATTTCAAATATGATTTTAAAAATTAGGTCATTTCCAAAATTGATTGACAAAATTAGGGCAAAAAGACGATGACGTGGCAATCCGGGTTAACGAGAACTCGGGCGCTGACGAGCAGTATCGAGAGCGTCTGGTTTACGTAGGCGCAAAATTTTCAAAAAAAAATAAAATTTTTCAAAGAGACGTTCTAAATTGTTTAATTATCATTAATGAAAGTTGCCTTTGCTACCATTCAATCAGTCGACTCCGAAGGTAAAGAAGTTATTGAAGTTTCTTTGTTATGTTATTTCGGATCTTGTTTTACGATTTACGAGACTTAGAAGAAAGAGAAAGAAGTGTATCGAATTAGAAAGAAAGAAAGAGAAAGAATGTGTATCGAATTAGAAAGAAAGAAAAGAAAAGAAAGGAAAGAAAGAAGCGAGTTTGAGCATAATTGGAAATAATTTTCTAAATTTTACGTCCTCGTAAATTTTAACTAAGAAGAGATGAATAACCCCACTTAATTGGACTTTGCATAATTGGTTTAGGACATGGCACCCGGTGGCCCCATTCGTAGAAATGCACCTAGTGACGTAGAACAAGCGTTGAGTGCATTACGACCGTTTTTCGGTCTAGACTTGATTGGACAATTGCCTAACACGTAGAGCAGTTGAATGTCGTAAATGCGTGAGCGGGCCATACGACATGGCTACGTGACACTGTAATACGCCCGGTCGATTCATCACTTACTCTCGACTTTCCGGAGACGACTATGCGGAAGTAGCTCGTAGCATATACATGGATGCTCTTACGTCGCCCTAATGTGGATATGGAATATGATACATTTTGCGTGAGATTTGTGGCATATTGGCCCATGTACTTTGAGGACGCTTTGGGGTTGTGCACCGAAGGGGAGCGAACATGAGCGGTGCCCGAGCCGAACCGAACCTGAACAAGAGAACGGGTTAAATCCCGAAGAAGACCCAGAAGAAGAACCTGAAGAAGACCCTGAAGAAGAAGAAGAACCAGAAAAAGACACTGATCCAGCGCTAGGAGAGTTCTCGGACGCTGAATCATGTGTAGAAGGAGAATAGAGAGATAGGATCTAGAGTAGGTTTGACATCATTGTATAAAAGGAAATTGGAAATGTTCGGCATACATGCCTTCCTATTCATGTACCCGCACCAAAAGAAGTTGAATTATTAATGAAATGATGCATGTTTAGAAAGACTGAACTTACTAGGAGAAGAGATTGGTAGTACCCTTGAAGTTAGTTTGCCGTCGGGAGAAACCATCGATACTAATAAGATAGTCGAGGCGATTACAAATAGATTTTGATGGTCGAGTTTTGGAGAGGCGGACACGAATATTATCCGAATGAAAGATTTCGATATTATTCTAGGTATGGATTGGCTCGACACCAACCGTGCCGCAATTATGTGCCACGAGAAGGAGGTCATTTTTCGTAAAGACGGTGAAGAAGTATTGAGATTTTATGGGACGAGGATTAAGGCACTTCCTACTTTGATTTCGGCTTTACAAGCGGAGAAGCTATTAGCGAGGATAGTTGTCATGGCTATTTGGTTAGTCTTCAAGACAAACCCGTAGATGAGATTACTCGGATTCGGTGCCGGTAGTATGTGAATATGGTGACGTTTTTCCAGACGATCTACCCGGCACTCCGCGGATAGGCGAAGTGGAATTTTCCATCGATTTGGTGCCGAGGAGCCGCCTCGTTTCTAAAGCTCCATACCGCATGGCACCAAAGGAATTGCAAGAAGCGAAGGTGCAATTGGAGGAATTGCTAGAGAAAGGGTTTCATCGAGCCAAGTGTGTCTCCGTGGGGAGCACTTTGTCTTGTTTGTAAAAGAAGAAGGACGAAAGCATGAGGATGTGTATCGACTATCGAGAACTTAACAAGTTGACGATAAGGAATAAGTATCCCCTACCCGGGATTGAGGACTTATTTGATCGATTGAAAATGCTTGCAATCTTCTCGAATTGATTTGAGATCTGGGTACCATCGGTGAAGGTTTCGCGGTGACGTCCCAAAGATGGCGTTCGGGACACGATATGGACATTATGAGTTCACGGTGATGCCGTTCGGTCTTACGAACGCACACAATATTTATGGACTTGATGAACCGAGTTTTCATCGGTATCTTGATAAATTCGTTATTGTTTTTATCGATGATATCTTGATCTACTCCAAGAATTCCACACAACATGAAGAACATTTGAGGATTGTGTTGGAAAGCATGAGAGCAGAAAAGTTGTACGCGAATTCAAGAAATGTGAATTTTGGCTTGAAAGAAGTAGGTTTCTTAGGTCATATTATTCTGACTAAAGGAATCGGGTCGATCCTTCTAAAGGTTGAAACCGTAACAAATTGGCCAACACTGCCAAATGTTGGAGATGTGAGAAGCTTTCTTGGATTAATTTGGATATTATCGGCCCGATTCATAGAAGGTTTTTCTAAAATAGAGTTCTATGACTCGAGTTGACCGAGAAAGGGAGTTAAGTTTCGATGGACGGAACAATGTGAACAAAGCTTTCGAGAAACTTAAGACAGACTCGTTCACACGATCGACTATACGAATGGATACGAAGGTTTCGTTATTTACGACGATGCATCCAAACATGGTTTAGGTTGTGTTTTGATGCGAGAATGGCAAAGTGATAGCATATGCTTCAAGACGGTTGAAGCCGCATGAGAAAGAATTACTACGACACATGATTTAGAGCTCGCGAGTTGTGCACGCTCTTAAGATTTGGAGACACTATCTGTCACGGGAGTAAATGTGAGATTTGCACCGATCACAAGAGCCTCAAGTATTTCTTCACTCGGAAGGAATTGAACATGCGACAACGTCGATGGCTAGAGCTGGTAAAAGACTATGATTGCACCATTCTTTACCACCGAGTAAAGAAAGCAAATAAGGTTGCCGACGCTTTGAGCGGAAAGGATGCCGGACGATATCGACTTTGGGAACGACGCAAGATCGATTGATTCGAGATTTGAGGAATCTAAGAATCGAAGTGCGAAGAACCCCATCGGTCCAAGGATCTTCTAGATTGGCAAATGCGGCGTTAAACCGACTTGAGAGGTCGGATTATAACGACTCGAGTTGGAGATAAATTTTTGGAAAGATCGGAACCAGAAGTTGGAGCGGCAAGAGAATAGGTTTCGAGATCGCCTGCGATAAGGCACTTATATTCGGAGGACGTCTCGTATGCGAAGGATGAACATATCCGAGAATGAGATTTTGTGAAGCTCATTCGGCACCTTATGCGTGCCACCAGGAGGGACAGATGTATCGTGATTTGCGCAATACCTTTTGGTGGAGAAACATGAAGGGTTGTATTGCAAAGTTTGTCTCTCGATGCATGGCGATGTCGGCAGAAAGTTAGGCTGAACACCGAGACCATCGGGATTATTAAATCCTTTGGATATACGAGAATGGAAATGGGAGAAAATTTCCATGGATTTACGTAACGGGGTTGCGAAATCGGTGAAAGGACATGACGCTATTTGGGTTATCGTAGATCGACTTACGAAGTCGGCTCATTTCCTACCAATCGAGAATGACTCTCAATGTGGATCAGTTATCCCGGTTGTATGTTAGAGAGATTGTTAGACTTCATGGAGTACCGGTTTCCATTGTATCGAGATAGAGACCCCAAGATTTACATCAAGATTACGGAAGAGTTTACAAGTAGCGATGGGTACTAAAATTAAATTTTAAGTCACCTTACCATCCCGAGACCGATGGGCCAGTCACAGGCACTATTGGACACTAGAAGATATGCTTAGAGCTTGCGTACTAGATTTGAGTGGTAATTGGGAGACTACTCCCATTAGTGGAATTTGCCTACAATAATAGTTTTCGAGGCTACTATTGGTATGGCACCATATGAGAGCACTTTATGGACGACGATGTCGATCACCGAGTCTATTGGGATGAAGTAGGCGAGAGAAGAATTTTAGGTCAATTGATTGAAAAGACAGTTGAGGCTATTGATAAGATCGGACTACGGATCAAAGCGCTCAAGATAAACAGAAAAGCTTAGATCAAAGGAGAAAAGACTTAGAATTTGAAGCGGAGAGAAAGTATTTTTGAAAGTAGCTCCTATGAAAGGAACTATTAAACCTTCGGCAAGAGAGGGAAGTTAAGACCCCGTTTTATCGGACCATTCGAGATATTAGAGAAAGTGGGTAACGTGGCTTATCGTTTGGCGTTGCCGCCCGAGCTATCGACCGTGTACGCAACGTTTTCACGTTTCCCTATTGAGAAAGTATGTCCACGATCAATCGCGTGGTAAATTTTCGACTATTTCGATTCGGAGGAATCTGTCCTATGAGGAGACACCTATGTGCATTATAGAAAGAAAAGTCCATGTCTTAAGAAACAAAGAGATTCATTTAGTCGAAGTCGATGGGGTAGACGGGATAGCGATGAAGCTACCTGGGGAGAAGAAGAGATTACGGCAAGTATCAGGATATATTAGATCAAGTAAGTTTGAATTTCGAGGACGAAATTATTTTAAGGGTAAGGTTGTAGCGACGCGAACTTTTAAATTTTATAAATTAATTCTCGAAAAACGTGTCGCTCGACTTTAACCACTAATTTTTAAGAGAAATAGCACGTTTCGTCTAGCCGTTATAAATGAATTTAAATTATTTCGAATCGAATCGAATATTGAATAATTATTTTTATTTCAATTCGAATTATTTTATTTAAATCGATTTTATTAAATTCAATCCCAATTACTTAGTAGTCGAAAATCTTGGATGTTTAGGTCCAATTCCACTTAAGTCCAACAAAGAAATTATTTCAAGTCCAATTACCATAAGCCCAATTAGAAAAACCCTACGGACGAATGTTAGGCCCAACTATTTCCCAACCCAATTACCCACCTAGGGGTGTGCCCTAATTTCCACTATTCATATATCAACTTCAACCATTTCTCCTCCATTCCAAACATTCACGCGACGAGGAATCCATTTTGGTAAGAATCGTCTCCCTCGTTTTGGAAATTCTAGTTGATGCTAGAAAATCAATTTCTAGCATCAACAACAATCTCGGCTATTTGATGCTAGAACAATTTCTAGCATCGGCAAGGCTGGAAAACTCACCATTTCCAAATCAACCGGCCGACCCACGCACAATGCACCCAACTCCTTACAAGGTCTTACCAATCACCACACAACCCCACTCTTGAAACCGAGAATCAAAACACCAACGGTACGCAAACCATCACTCACCACTTTGCAAATTCAATCACCAACGAGAACCCAATCTGAGAACCACCTTCACGGCGAGATACCACCATTTCGAAAGCTCCAATGAACCCCAGGCTGAGAACCACCTTCACCGGCGGACTCCACCCGTTTCTACCATCACCATGCACGAGCATTTCACCCAAATCCCAGTGCCAAGCACACCTGCGAGCCGAAACCACCCCAACTACAGCGACCCGAAAGCCATAGCCACCAATCGAACCCGCCACTCATCCACCTCGAGCCACCACCAACTCGAAAACCACCAAGCGAGAGAAAACCACCAACACCTAGCGGCTCACCTAAAGCGCCTCAGTCACCTCAAACAAGATCACCCAACTCGATGACCACCACCCGCGGTCACCGCCACCAACACCATCCAAACCGCACATCATATTGCCCAGACTCGCCCAAGACGCACTACACCTCAATCGCCCCAAAAACGAGTCCACCAAAACCCCAAGCAAAACCCCAGACCAAGAAAGAAAATCAAAACCCAAGAACTTACCTCGTGGCCAGAACCCCAGAATCGAGCCACAGCCCTCGATCCGCGCACAAAATCTCCAATCCACGGCCCCACGGCGTCGAGCGCCACCACACGTGGTGGCGCGCCACTCGGCGAACGGTCGATGGAGGAGTCGCCTCTCACGTCGTCTCCTCTCTCTCGATTTACGAAGAGAGAGAAATGAGAGAGAGGAATGAGAGTTTAGTTTTAATTTTGATCTTGTTTTTGTTTTGGTTTTTGATTTTAAATTGGTTTTTATTGAATTGATTTTTATTTTAGATTTTAGTTTAATTTTTATTTTAGAAGTTATAACCCTAACCCCCAACGTTTTATAATGTTTATTTAAGTCATACGGTTTCCATTATTTTTAAATCGCCCTTAAGTTTAAGTGTTTTAATTTTACCCTTACATTTCTTATTTCTAGTTAGAAGTTATTTAATTTAGTCCCCTAGTTATGTAAGTTATTATTTTCAGCCATTAAGTTTTAATTTTCAGTTTTAAAATATTTACAGTTTAGTCCCTAACTTGTAAAATTTATCATTTCGGCCCACTAAGCTTTTATATTCAATTTTAACGATTTACGGTTTAGTCCTTAACTTATAAAAGTTCAATTTCAGCCCTTAAACTTTTATTTTCAGTTTTAATAGTTTTCAATTAAGTCCCTAGAGTTTCTATTTTTCACATTTAGTCACGATACTTTGGAAATAATATTTTTAGCCCTTAGATTTGTCAAATTCGATTTAATAAACTTTCAATTTAGTCCCTAAACTTTATTTTATCGTTTTAAGCCATTTATTTCAATTCCAATAATTTTCAATTAAGCCCTTAAACTTAATTTCAACACTTTAAAACTTTAAAGTTCGAGATACTAATTCAACTTATTTCCTATTTTTGGCTAGACGATACGTACGAGCAATTAGGAGCTTGAAGTTATTTTCACACTTTTCACGCAACTCGAAACAATTGAGGTAGACTCGCCACCATTAATTAGTTTAAATTATAATTGCATGCTTTATGTGAATTACGTGATTTATATGCTTTATGCATAGGATGAGAATGTGTCATATGCGATATATGATATTGTTATGCTTGCCATAACTTATATGCTTAATTGCATGAGAAAGAAAGAAAGAAAGAAAGAATCTCTTATGAGATAAGAAAGAATGTTATGCATAACTTATGTGCTCCATCGCCAAGAAAGAAAGACTACCTCTGACCCATGTTTTTAAAGAGCCTATGATTTCAAGAAAATGAACCAAAGATGATATCACGTGTATATTGCATGAGTGTGTTTTCAATTATTACGTAAATTAATTATCGGCGATGAGTCTCGAGTATTTCTTGAAATACTCATTACTGCTATTTTAACAATATGTACGAGACTTCGGAGGCGCGTGATTGATCCCGTGATGGTGGCAATATAAAATTTGATTATCGATTTATTAAGTTTCCGAACTTATGTATTGAAACACTGTTAACGTATTTTCGTTTCCGCTATCCCAAAAACACGATATTTAAATTTTGAACAATTATCCAATGTATTTTAATTGCCGAAGTAGTTTTCAATTTCAAATATGATTTTAAAAATTAGGTCATTTCCGCAAAATTGATTGACAAAATTAGGGCAAAAGACGATGACGTGGCAATCCGGGTTAACAGAACTCGGGGCGCTACATCTTTGAACCTGCTTCCTTGTGGACGACTTGAAGGAGGACGCATTGCTCAGGCAATGTTCGGTAGAAGCACGGCTACTTTGTTATCATTCGCCACTTCACTTCTGCTCGGCATTGGTGGTTTGAGTGGCAGTGTCCTGTGCCTGGCTTGGGGACTCTTTGCAACCTTTTTCCGTGGTGGGGAGGAGATCCCGGCTAAGGATGAGATCACTCCAATAGGAAACGACCGGTTTGCTTGGGGTTGTGTACTCTTTCTTATATGTTTCCTTACTCTTTTCCCCAATGGAGGAGGCACATTCTCCAGTTCATTCTTTGGTGCACCATATTTTAGGGGTGATTTGTAAATGAAAGTGGGAGTATTCTTATCTATAAAGATTTCACATATCTATATCAAGTAAAACTTAAACATACATCAGGCTTTAGGGCAGCTCAGGCCAGCCAGGCCCAATTAATTTTTTAGCTCGCAATTTTATTTTTTTGACATTTAAGCTAGGCATAGATCTTGACGGGTAGCTCAATTGGTTAGGTTTTGGGTTTGTTCTCCAGTGGTCACCAGTTCGAGTTATCTTCAGAGCCATTGATGTATCGACCGTAAACTTCAGGGACTCGTGGGATTAGTCGAGCTGTGAGCAAACTGGTCCGAACATTTACGATTATAAAAAGAAAAGAGACATTTCAGCTAGGCATAAATGATATACTAGTTCAATTCTGTAAGTTACAATTTTTAAGGCACGCCAAGCAAGTGCTATAACAAAAATTGCTTTTCATGACGGTCAAAAAATGTCGTGGAAGACATTTTGTAAGCTCTAATGTTGTTGTAAAGGATATGGATGCAACAATAAACAATTAACAATGTGAAAAGATTACAATATACGTTAATATTTTACAACATGCATTACACATTACTGTTAAATATTAGTAGAGGTGTCAAGACGGACGGGCCGATCATGACCCGTGAAAACCGGCCCGTGAAAATCGGGACCGCGGGCCGACCCGTGACCCGAGCGGGCGGTTCACGGGCCAAGGAGGTGTAACCCGCGGGCTTCGCGGGTTGCACCCCCATGGGCCGCGGTTAACCCGCGACCCGTAAAAAAAAATTGAAAAAAAAAATAAAACAAAAATTTAAAAAAAAGGGGGGAGAGAGCAAAAAAAAAATTTTGAAAAAATAAAAATAAAAAAAATTCAAAAAAAGGCGTAGCCTGCTGCATGGTCAATTTTTTTTTTTTAATTTTAACTAATGGTAATATAAATTTTCTAACGGTAATATCATCCTCTTCATCGATAAATTCCAATTTATTCTTACATTTATTTTTACAATACCCTCTCATTAGTTATTATACATTTATACTTCATAGTTCATACTTGTTACTACCTTACTACAATTACAATTATTTAATTGCAAATATCATCATCATCTTGATTATATTTCTTTCTTCTCGATTTTCACTAGTCATTACTAAATTTTTTAATCCTACCATATTATGGATTCTCGCGATTCTTCTTCTCAAAATCCTATTTTCAATGATAGTTGCTCTCCATATGGGCTAAATCGGAAAAATTCTATATTTTTATAATTTTATTTATACAATCATACGGGCCAAACCGGAACGAACCGCGACCCGTGACCCGCATGGGCTCGACCCGGATGGGTCAGCGGGCGGGCCTGGGTTGTAGTCCAAAATTGTGGGCCAACCTGTAACCGGCCCGGAACCCGCAGCGGGCGGGCTTTTTTTCACGCGGGCCGTTACCGGGCTCACATGTTGGCGGGCCGACCCGGCCCGAACCACCCGGATTGACACCTCTAAATATTAGCAACAAGCATTTAGCCTATGTTTGACTTCCATTAAAATAAATTATTTATTTCTTATACTCGTCTTTAAATTTAAGTTCACAAAATAAAATATTCTGTACGTAACTTTAAATTTTTTTTCTACTTTTTATCTATACTTTTTCCAAAAAATTACTATTTAAAATATTATTTTTTCAAAATAATGACAATCAAATAGGGGCTTAGCAATGCTCAACGCACGTTGCAAACAATGTTTGAAATTCAAGAATATTCTATGGAGATGAATTGGACATTTTGTATGAAGTCAAGTTGAACTTCCTAGAAACTTTTTTAGATTCAACTTAGGGTTTTTTTGTAGCTGAGTTGTAAAATTAAGAAGAATAGTTAAATTTGCAAGAGAAACGAATTGTAATGGAGAATGGTCGATTCAAAATATGAGAAACCAATTTCATGTCTAAAATAATAACACACTTTTTACTGTAGAGATTTAATATAGCAGACTCAATTTAAATGCACCTACATATTTTGGGTTGTTATGAAATAAATGCCACCATTTTTAAGAATGTTGTCATTACACCTCCTCACTAAATTTTGATACTTTTAATGAAAAAGTAATGCTATTTAAAACAATTAGTATTACAACAGCAGTCTAAGTCGTGCTAAGTGGTTATTAAATAATAAGAACAGTTAAATGAGTCACATGATTTTACATTTCATCAAGCTCATTATATGGCGACACTTAGACCGTTGTTCTAATGTTACTGATGTTAGATATCATTATTCTTACCGAAATGAAAACCAAAAAATTAAAATAATGCTATTTGCAGTTGTTCACCGAGACAGTCGCCCTATGTGGCACACACATATCAAGTGTGTTTGATGCATTAATATGGTAAAAAAATCACCACATTAATGCATCAAATAATTACTTGTCATGTATGTGTCACGCAAGGCGACTGTCGCAGTGAGCGACTATGAATAACATTACTCAAAAATTATGACTCTGAACTTTCCAGATTCCTACTCTCACTAATGACATAATTATACAACTGTACTTAATAAATGGATTCATAAAATATCATCAGGACTGGAGCAGTTAATATAGACAAGCACACATAAAAGTTTCTTTCTGCTTATTCAGCAGTTTAGAGATAGAAAGGTTGAAGAAATGATGAGAGATACAAACTTTGGCATAGAAACTGGAAATGGTTATTCCAAGTTTGATGATGATGGCCGCATTAAACGAACTGGTAAGTATTTCTGAATTTTAATCCGTATTTTTCATGTGTTCTTAAAAAAAAATGCAAGTATGATAAATTTGGGCTGTAATGCATCATGAATCGAGGTCGAACATATCCTAAAAAAAATAAAAACTTGAGGTGATACAATGAGTTCTGAGATCGTTTTATCGCGTTCTAACTTCTCAACTTTTTACGTATAATCAAATTGGTTTGTGGATTTCTATTTATTTTTTACATAAAGGATCAGTCTTTGACAACATTAGTTTATTTCATTATTTTACATTCAAACACTTGCCTTTTTCTTTTTTTTTTTTTAATTACTTTTTTTTTCTTCATGTGTATAATTTCATTGCATTGGGTTTTTGCCCTTTGGCGGTGGATCAGTAGAGAGTTGAAGATGAAAATAATCTCTTTCAAAAACTGAAAGTGCAATAATAATTTTGTATCTTTTATTTAGTACAAGTAATGTTAGGAACACCTGGTTAGGTGACCGTTTGGTGATATTAAATGATATGATTTTTTAAAATAAATTATTTATTACGTACAATTAATTGAGCCTATCACTTCATGAAAAATATGATATTGTTGTAGCACAAGTAGTTTTAAATAGCATTATGTTCTTTGTTTATACGTAGTTTGCAGTATTGGTGTTTGAGCATATTCGTGGCAAAATATTGAGTCTAAAACAGTTTCGAATTTTAATTTGCCACGAAAATGTATTCCATGATTCTTTTAAAAAAAGAGTTGCGTCGATATATGGCTTTTAAATTTTTTGCTCACCCTTTTCTTATGTTTTGTCACCTCGAATGAATATTTTATCGATATAAAATACTTATTCCAGTAAATTGATTTATTGAAATAAGATAAGTTCTTCAATACTATACATCAAGTGAAATAATTAGGGGGAATTCGGTTAGGTCTAATTTTAGTGAGAATTCTATTAAGAGAATCAACACCGTCGGACCAAAATCGATTGGTAAAAATAAAAATAAAGTGTCGTTCTATCAGAGTCCAAAGGTGTTGTTTGAACTTAAAATAAGTAATATTTTTTTATATCTTGTAATTGCTTATAAGTACTTTTAAGTGAATTTTACGATATTATTAATTTTTATTTGTGCTTTGGTTTTTAGGGACATTGATGACAACAAGTGCACATATTATAACAGCAGTGATTGGATCGGGTGTGTTGTCTTTGGCATGGGCCATAGCCCAGTTGGGTTGGATTGTAGGCCCAATTTCACTAGTGGGCTTCTCTTTCATTACTTGGTTTACTTCCATACTTCTTGCAGACTGTTACAGAGATGCAGATGGCACAAGAAATTACACATACATGGATGTAGTAAAATCTAATCTAGGTAATTTTTATAATTCATTGTCATATTTTCTATTTTCAATACAAAAATATTTCGAAATTTCAAGGATTATTGGTAATTTATAGCGAGACCTTCATAATAAACGGGTAATTAAATTCCATTAAGTAGCTTATAATAGGTACAAACAACTCAAGTTATCATATTATAACCTGTAAATATATTAGAAATTAGAGAAGATTCATGGCATAAATAATTCACACTCATAATTAACATTCTCTTAGAAATGTCAAATAGTCCGGTCCGGAGATTAGCGCATCTTCAATGGTATCTTCAAAATCACTTTTGTATCTTCATTTACATCCCAGTAAATCCAAGGGTCCGTTTGATTACAATTTACAAGGGTGAAAAATGAATGGAAATAAAATGAATTCCAGATAAAATAACCGCCTAGAACTTGTTTTCTAGGAATTGTTAATTAAGTGTGCTTGATTTGTATAATTTTTCACCCGAAAAATTTTAAAATTTTGGATATTTTTGTGTTCGTTTGACTTTATTTTACACGAAAATTGTTCATAAAGTGATAATTTTTTTCACAATTGGTTATAAAATTTGTTTCAATTGCCAAAAATAAATAAAAAAAATTTCAAGAAAATCATTTTTTTATCAAAGCGTAGTGTTCGTTTGGCTTTGTTTTACATGGAAATTGTCCATTAAAATGAATTTTTTTTTTGACAATTGGTAATAAAACTTGTTCCAATTGCCCAAAAAAAAATTAAATAAAATAAGAAATCCTAGAATTCCATTTTACTACCAAAATGGTGGGAAAACTAATTCCACAATTTCTATGAAAACGTGCACGTGTGGAGTAAAGTAAGAAACAAATTTTCATGGCAAAAAATGACTATCAAACAGGCCAAAACAAGAAAAATGAAAATTGTTTTCCATTTTCTCCATTTTCTATGGAAAACAATGGCTATCAAACATAGCCTAAGGGTCCGTTTGATTGCAAGGATGGAAAATGGGTGGAAAGAAAATGATTTTCAGAGAAAGTAATTGTCTAAAAATTATTTTATATGGAATTGTTAATTAAGTGTGTATTATTGGTATAATTTTCCACCTAAAAAATTTTAAAATTTTTTATTCGTTTAACTTTATTTTACATAGAAATTATCCATTAAAGTGATAATTTTTTCGACAATGGATTACAAAATTTGTTTCCATTGCTAAAAAAATTTTAAAAAAAAATTGTCTCATAAAAAATCATTTTTTACGTCAAAGTTTAATGTTGATATAACTTTACTTTACATGGAAATTGTCCATTAAAGTAGATTTTTTTTTTTTTTTTTTACAATTGATTATGACATTTGTTTTCATTGCAATAAATAAATAAATTCATCAATTGCATGGAAAAATTTTTCCCACCTAAACAACAAAAACCCGGAAAATAGGCGCGTGGGGGGTGGGGAGGAAAAACATTTTTTGTGGAAAATTTCGCCTGTCAAACAGTGAAAAAAGTGGAAAATGAAAAATATTTTCCTAGTTCAATGGAAAATTTCGCCAATCAAACGGGGCCTAAATTCATATCCTGCTCTAATAGAAAAATCTAAATTCACTTTTTGTCTATTGTGGATGTAATTTTGTGTCGAAAAATGCAATTTGTATTTATTTTGAATCTCCATTGGAGATGTTTCCTGCCACTTAAAAATTTAAATCACAATTTAGATCTATTTTACATCACGATTGGAGATGCTCGCACTTTCCTCGTTATTTGACCAAAAAATAAAAGAAAAGTAAGAGACAACCCGCTTTAACCCCCTACTCTTTTTATACGTGTGTGCAGGAGGCATGAAAATTCAATTATGTGGGATAGCTCAATATAGCAATCTCATTGGTGTTACCATTGGATACTCGATCACTACATCCATTAGCATGGTGTAAGCATCACAAACTATAGATGCACATTTCCATTATCATATAATACCATACTGAGACTCTCTCTCTCTCTCTCTCTCTCTCTCTGTGATCATGTTCATGATTTGACAGGGCAATTAAAAGATCAAATTGCTTTCATAAACATGGCCAACAACAGGGGTGTCATGAAAAAAACAACGATTTCATTATTCTCTTTGGAGTGATACAGATAATTCTTAGTCAAATACCAAATTTTCACAAGCTTTCAGTACTTTCCCTTGTTGCTGCTGTTATGTCTTTTGCTTACTCCTCCATTGGCATTGCTCTCTCCATAGCCAAAGTTGCAGGTAACCGAAAAGAAAAATTTCTCCTTTTTAACACATTTATTTATCTATATATAGAATATGTTATATTTTTGCATTATTTTACTTTACAGGAGGAGATGGACATGCTGAGACTGGCCTCACAGGGATACCAATAGGAGAGAATCAGTCAAGTGTGGACAAGATGTGGAATACATTCTCTGCTTTTGGAAACATTGCATTTGCTTATGCTTTCTCCAACGTCCTTGTTGAAATACAGGTGAGTTCATTTCGTTTTGCATAAAGATCCTATGAAATTTATCTATTTCTTCAATATAAAATGTATTTCTCCTTCGAAAATCCTCCTTCAGACCGGGATTAGATGGAGTGATGGACTGTTACAGATTTAAAATTCTATTGTTAACAGATTGTTTCCATCCATTTTATCAAACAAGTCATTTATAATTACTTTGTGCGTTTAACCATATTAAATTCATTGTATTTTTTCGAAGAAAACACATTGGATTCGGGTCAGTCCTTTTGTTTTATTACAGTGTATTTCTTTGTTGATATTGTAGGATACAGTAAAATCAGGGCAACCAGAGAACAAAGTGATGAAGAAGGCTACTTTAATTGCAATATCGATCTCCACTCTATTTTATATGATATGCGGTATGGCAGGGTATGCTGCGTTTGGGAACAAAGCACCTGGAAACTTTCTAACTGGATTTGGCTTCTACAATCCTTTTTGGCTTGTTGATTTGGCAAATGCATGCATTGTAGTTCATTTGCTTGGAGCTTACCAGGTAAACATTGTTCCAATAAATCCTCATTTTGATTATTAATTTACTTTTTCGGTTTTTCCTCGTCTAATACTAGGTAAGTCATTAGTTTGTTTAAGTTCTGGAACGAGAGGGTTGTTCAATGTAGAACCGAAGTAGATAGAACTTCTTGAGTTCAAATCTCATTAACACCAGCGTATAAAAATATCATGTATTAGGCTTTATTCATCCTGCATAGGATTCAAACCCAAAAACATGTTCAGGAAGTGTTTATAAACGATTTTGTTTATAAATAGATATAAACTAGTGGTGGATATGTGTATTATTGTGAATTCCTCAAAACGTGAGAATGAAAAATGGTTTGAATGTTTATTAACATATTTATAAGCATGAGCCAAACATAGAAAAGTTAGTTAACAACCGACAGCTTCATAAGTGGCCACCTAGCATCTGGCATTGGTACGATAACTGGTACACCAGAAGTACGTGCTTCCTTAATCAAAAAAATTAGTATGGATGCAAGAGAGCATGTTGAGGATGTAATATAGAATTTGATCCACTCTTTAACAATTTATCAGCTTTTACATTAGTTAATAATTAAATAATTAAGTTAAGATGATTCGTTTACTTTCTCCCATCCTTTTGAATCTCCATGACATTTTAAAAACTATTTTTCGCTTGTTCGGTAAGGTGAACTATATAACACTTGATACTATATCAAGGAAGAGGTAGAACCTAAAATTTTGTTCATCGTAATGTTTGGTGTGCAGACTACTAAAAATTTCTTTTCCTGATTCAATAAGCTTGCTCTTATCCTACATATGCAGGTATTTTGCCAGCCAATATTTGGCTTCGTCGAGAAATGGAGTAGTGAGAAATGGGCAAGAAGTAAATTCATTACTAAAGAATACCCCATTGGCATGCCATTCTGCGGCAATTTCAACTTCACTTTCTTTAGACTTATATGGAGAACAACTTATGTGATATTCACAACTGTTTTGGCTATGTTATTCCCATTCTTCAATGACTTTGTGGGACTCCTTGGAGCTGCCTCTTTCTGGCCATTGACTGTCTATTTCCCAATTGAAATGTATATTTCAAAAGCAAAGATTCCCAAGTTCTCCTTCACTTGGATCTGGATGCAAATACTTAGCCTCATTTGCTTTATTATATCACTTCTTGCTGCTGCTGGATCGGTCAGAGGACTTATCAAGTCACTTCAAACATTCAAGCCGTTCGATTCAGTATCTTAGAGTATCTTGTTTATTGTATAATGAAGTGTGTATGAAATTACATATTTAATAGAACCTATGAAACTAGTGACTTCTTTTTCTAATCGGGGAATTTGTGTTAGTTTCATTTACTTCTATATTAGACTCACTACCATCACTAATATAGTGTTTAAACAGTAATCTAGTTCCCGTATCAATTAGGCGATACAATAAAGCAAAAGGAGGAATGGTCTAATGAGCACCGTGCTCTTCTTATACTAAGTACCGATGAGACCCACAATATTTGAATTAAGTTTGTTCTCCACAAATGATATGACACGTCACAGGTACTTAGTATAAGATGAGTACCGGTGCTCATTAGATCATTCATGTGATTGTGTATACTTTATTTATCACACCTTTAGTTAGGTAAATTTTTTTTTCCTATTTTAGGAGATTATATTTTCTTTCTTTCCACCTTTGCTGATTGTTGTACCATAAATAGCGGTGTTCCAAAAAACGTAAAGTGTGGCTAGGCGTGGAGGCCAAACTTCAAGCTTTACGAGCTTAAGCGAGCCTAGGCGAATCTTAGGAGTAAAAAAACTTTTTTTTTAAAATTTTATTTTTAATTTTTAATCATTGTAAAAAAATTCAACAATTCAAATAATACATACCAAACATCTAAAATTATAAAATATTGTATTTACTTAATAATTCCTACATAAAGATAAGTTTCAAAAATCATAATTACATAACGTAGATAACTTGTAGCTTAAATCTTATCTAATCTAACTCTTTATCGGACTCCAATTCAATAACTTCTTCTTCATCTAATTCGTCCTCCGTATCGTCAAATACAAAATCATCATTCTCGGACTCCTAATGTTATACATACCTGATACCCAAATCAGTGCGGTGTGCAGATAAATTGAGAGGTTTTGCGCCGTTCTTCCGTCTTCTCAGTTCTCTAGAGTCTGAAATTTTTTAAAATTTGAAGGGATAGTGGGCTACTGAGTTTGGGCTGTGGGTTTTATTATAAAAAAAAGGAAAAAATTTGGCCCTTTTAAAATTTGGGCCTGAGACGGAGGCACGCCTAGGCGAGCATTAAGCGGTCAACATTATCATTGATCGCTTAATTCCCGCTTAGGCTTAAGGTGAAGCGTTTTCATCACGCTACCCGGCGCGCTTTTTAGAACAGAGATAAATAGAGGTCCATAGATTGTATTAATTATACAACACAAAATCGTTCTCTCATAATTTTATATCTCTTTTCATGGTATGAGATGAGCCTCTACTCACAAATTTTTTGTTAATAGAACAATTGGGCTTTTCAGGAAATTGGCACCTTGTAATCTTCATCATTGCACGACATTTTTATATCAGTTTCTCTACATTTCTTACATATATTCTGCATCAGTTCTATCATGTACTATCTATTTAGCAAGCAAGATTTCGGCGTTACATTGTATTCTTTGTTCTCATTTTTTTTTCTTTCCAAATAGTGGTGCTTCCATGGGACAATTGTCATTACTGTTCTCTTTCTATATGAAGGTACTTGACTCTGCTTAACGACATGATCTACCTGCTTCCTACAATATGAACCCTCTGGAGCTATTTGGAAAATGTTACAGTCATCAAAGTAGGATAGCTTGCCTCCCTAATGTTTGCCCAAATCTCGAAGTTCTCATATTACATAAGGTAGAGTGGTAATGAGCTGTATTAGATAGTTTGTCCTTGAAAATCTTCTGAACTTCTTAAATTTTTTTAAAATGTGTCTTGTGTTGGGCAAGTTTTCAGTATTATGATAAAGAACTGCCCTCCCTCCTTGGAGAGATAAGAATAGTGCCTGAATGCTTGTTGTCACGAGTTGAAGTTATTGAGCTTGATGGATTTGAAGGGAACAAAGATGATATGGAAATGGTGAAGTATTTCTTGGCTAATATGCTCGGGTTCTAAAGAAATTAACAGGGGCTATATTTCATTGGTTGGAAAGTACGTTTTTACTTTCTCTGTGTTTCTTGGTAAGTTATGGAATTCGATTTGAATTCTTCAAATTAATTTTAGTAGGATAGCTTTACAATATTTACAGGTTTATATCCAAACGTAATGCTATCAGGATGGCACCAAGTTTGATCTCTCTCTCTCTCTCACACACACATTTAGTAATCAGTGAAAAAATTAAAAGATAGCTGATATGCACACATCTAATAGATGTCCGTAATAGAAGTGGACAGGCAGTATCTCAATCGGTTAGACATACAAAAAAGCCAAAAAATTACTTTTTTACAAAACAAAGCAATCAAAGAAAAGGAAAGGTATAGCTGACCGTTTGAGATGCTGGTCAGTGTGCTCAATCCTTTAATTTAGACTAGGGGCGGTTTTATATATCCTTTCTTCTTCAAGTAGTACAGACGGATCTATATATTGAGGTGAACTGACAGGAGTATCACTTCCATTGTGAACAAAAGATGGTCCAAAATACTGCAGGTGAAGAAAAGGATAGTGGTCATTGGTCAATATTCATAATTTATGCTAACCACATTAGAGGCAAAACAAAAAATTAACATTGTATATTGCAGGATGAACCCCATTAAAAAGAGAAGGAAAAATCTGATCAATGATTATCATATGGAGAAACTCACTCCAAAGAAAAATGTGCAGAACTTATCATTCGTGCTGACAATTACAATAATCAAGAAATTGGGCAAATCTACTAGAGGTTGATTAAATAAAATGATGATGCCCAAAATGAATAATACTGCAAAGATTGGACAATAATTCGGAGTGATCTAACCCATTTGCAAGAATATATTACTTGACGGTGATTGTAGGGGAAAAATATAAGAATCAAGGTAAGGTGTATACCATTTTCTTAAAAATCTTTCCTAATTACAGGGTAATTTCCAAATTTTGTACACACGCAGTGGTTAAAAGTTGAGAATACCAAAGTTAGTTTATGATGATCCCAGCACAGAAAGCAGGCTAGTGCAGCCAAATTAATTATTTTCCATTAGTAAGAGTAACTGATATAGATTTCCATACTTGGCCTCACTTCATCTCTTAGTTTATGATGATCCCAGCACAGAAAGCGGGCTAGTGCAGCCAAATTAATTATTTTCCATTAGTAAGAGTAACTGATATAGATTTCCATACTTGGCCTCACTTCATCTCATTATTTTTCATTGGTAGATAAAATTTTCCTCCAGCATCAAAACAATTATTTTTTCTTTTTCCAGCTACTCGTTGCTGATTATATTGATCTTATAAACCATATTTACCATAATGTAAGTCACCTACGTAGTTTCCGGGAATAATAAAACCTGTTTTAAATGACAATAGATGTGGCTCAAATGTATTTGAAACAAGTTAGGGAACATACCAGATACAGAGCAGCAAATGATGCAACAGTTACGAGAATCAATGGCCAAAAAGCCAAAAAGAAAGTTCCCCCAAGGGTAAGCAAAAGTTTAGCCCGTGGAATCAAACCCTAACATAAAAAGGGAAAATAAAGATCTAAGTCATATAATGGTTACAAATAAAGGTGGGACCAAGAAATTAAGTAGAATTTTACACAGAATATATCTGAAGCAATGAGAAACATTGTTTATATTATATTTCATGTGAGGTGAATCCTGATAAAGTCTCTCTACAATTCCTTTACTAATTCTGTAGACCTTATGTAAACTAAACAGATCATAATTACTCATATACACACTATTTTGTTCAACTTCATTTTACCAATCTAGTTGGCCATGCCCTTACAAGGATAAAATCTCTGGTATCAATTGGACAAGAATGCTATCGTATAAGCACCTAGATGTTGGGTAATGCATATTTCGTTATTTGATAACAAGATTTGAAGCACTGAGTTCATATGGCTGGAAGTCCGGAGGAGAAAAATACTCTAATTCCAAGTGAAAACAACTCGAGTTTGGAAGCATAGTTCAATGGCTAAATAACAATTCCAGTAAGTGTTAAGCGTGGGAAATAGTGCAACATTACAATCTCATTGCTCAAAGGAAAAAAGTGTAACATATATGGAACTTAAATGAGAATTGCAAAATTACTAAATGAATTATAATGGACAGCCAAGTTAGATAAAGAATCCAAATTCCTAAAACACCATAAACTACTTTGACAGAACCTTTGAACTTATTAAATTAACTAAATGAAAACAAAAGGGAGAATGTGACCACCTCAAGGCCTTCACTGTTCAGTGCCATAGACTGCTCCCTCTGATTAAATAGGTTTATTTCAGAATCTGTTCTCACTGCATTTCTAAGTGAGAAACTCCGATCTTCTTCTTTGAACTTCATTTGATCATCGCTCTCAATGCTCCTATTCTTTTCCTCGAGCAATGAAGTAGGTGTCATACCTCGCCTCTTTAATTCTTTCATAAACAATGACTCAGGAGGTTCTTCACCTGAAATCAATCACAACAACCATAGTCATGTGGGCACATCCAATCAAGTTAACAACCAAAGGAAGGAATTAAAGTACCAAACGGATGCAACAGTATAAACTTCTTTGTCCCATATTAGCTACGTAATGGCCTATGGTCATGATGGATTCATAATATGCAAAGCAATTCAGATGACAAGATTTATTATCTAGCTAATAAGAAGCTAAAAGAACAAGGAATAAATTTTAAGATGTATTTTATCAGTCACATTGCCTTAATTGGAAATCTTAATATGATAACAAGGTAAATAAGATTTTGCAGCTAGCAGCAAAGGATCTTCGCAAGCTACCATCATTTCCGGTCTTCAATGCCCTCATTTGATGCATTGCAGTTCCACAATATTTCATGAATAGCTCATGTAATTTCATGAACTAAAATTAACTCGAAGAAAACCGATAGAAAAGACGCTTGTGCATTTCTCTGTGCGAAAATGTATATTCTGTATCTCAAATCTTCCTTATGAAATTTAATTAATCCTCCACTAGCTAAAAAGACCCTCGGTCTAGATTTTGCTCTTGGATATGAAATTTAATTAATCCTCCACTAGCTAAAAAGACCCTCGGTCTAGTTTTTGCTCTTGGATATTTTCTTCACCTAATAACGAGCAATCGATATAATACCTCAAATAGGCCGTACATGAATGCATGCCTACAATCATTTATCACCTCACTGCAACATCAATTGTAAAATTTTCCAAACACTGCAATCTAAGTATAAATTAAGTACAATTCCTATCTACCGCAAAATCAATTTTACTTCATATCCCGTCCCAAGGTTCAAATTTATACAGGCACGTTCATATATAGACAAACACTTGAACAATATTACTTACCATTGCTTTGGTTTTCACTCTCTTGATTCTTACAATAGACTCTTGTCCTTCTATTGTGAATTACAATTCTTGAATACCGAAACCTGTAATTGAATTCCGAGCAGAAACAGCTGAATTTTCTTTGGTATGAAATTGAAAGTGTAGAAGGACTGGATTTTAATAAATGAAGAGAAGCCATTGAATTATCCAAATTTGGAAATTAAACAGTGCTATATTGTTGGATTGAAATCGTAAGTTCTTAATAGAAACTAATGGAATTTCTACGAGAGTCGAGAGAGAGACGAAGTTGTTGAAGTTAAATGATTTGATGTCACAACAGTGGCGTATTTTAAAATTGACAGGTTTCTGTTTACTATCTTGCGCGCTAGATTTTGTCTTGAACCGGTGGCGTTTGTGGCTGGAGTGCACTAGAAGTTTAGGGCTCATAATTAGTCAACTGATGCACGTATTCACTCCTATTCCTTAATATGAGGGTGCGATTGATTGCAAAGGTGAAAAATGGGTGGAAAGAAAATATTTTACAGGGAAAAAATTTGCCTAGAAAATATTTTGTAGGAAAAATAATTTTAAGTGTGTTTGATTGGTATAATTTTCCACTTAGAAAATTTTTAAATTTTCTATTCGTTTGACTTTATTTTATATGGAAATTGTCCATTAAAGTGATTTTTTTTCCACAATTGATTATAAAATTTGTTTCCATTGCGAAAAAGTAAAAAAAAAAAACGAAAAAAAAAATGTTTCCTAAAAAATCATTTTTTTAATCAAAGTTTAGTGTTTGTTTGACTTCGTTTTCTATGGAAATTGTCCATAAAAGTGAAATTTTTTTTTACAATTGGTTATGAAATTTGTTTCCATTGTGAAAAAGTAAAAAAAAAAACCAAAAAAAAAAAAAAAAGAATTAACGTGAGCAGCTGGAAAAGCTTTTCCCACCAAAAAGTTGGGAAAAGCTTTTCCTTAATTGTAAAGAAAATTGGCGCGTGAGCCTACCGAGGGCAAAATATTTTCTTGGCAAAAAAAGTCATATCAAACACAACCAAAAGTGAGAAATGGAAAATGATTTCCCTTTTCCCTAGAAAAAGTAACCTATCAAACATGCCCTAAATATTCAATATTTTATAATTCATTTTTATCTCATTTTATCATTAGTACATTTTTCAATAAAATAATATTACACGTAAATAAAAAAAATCTTTTTTAATTACATATTTTTCAAGAAAACATTATTCCAAAAATTATAATATCAAAATAATGGTGGCCAAACGGGGCTTAAGTTCAGAAAATCATTCATTATCCTGTCTTTATAATTTTAAGAAAGAAAGTGAAGCTAATATCTAAAGTAAAATTAAAGCCCCGTTTGATCTACATTATTATCTCATTAAAATGAAAAATATGACTGTTATCCATCATATCAACATTTAAATTCAAATTTTTTATCTCTTATGTGGACCCCAATAACGATTATATTTTTAAAGCCTTCTAAGTAGTATATTTTTTAGTTGTAATTATCAAATTAGATGTTTGGTTTTAAAAGTTAGATGTATCCTTCCGTGAGTTCAATCAGCGTAAACTTGTCGATTTTATCAAAAAAACTAACGATAATAGTCCCTTCCCACTATTTTCCATAGAGGAGAAGTATATAGTCAAATTCCTCCTAGTCGAGTATGAGAGAACCGTTCTATGGACGAGTTTTATAAACTCCAATTCAATTTGATGGTTAGATTAAATCGTGAACCTAATGAACGTTAGCCGAATAGGCTTAGTTGGGGATCACTCGAATAAATTGCAAGTGTAACTATGAACAAAAATAATCAATTAAAATCGTAAAAATAATTCATTAAGGCACACTTCAAGAACTAGATTAATAAAAAAAAACTGCTGGCACTAGTTACAATCAATCACTAAACGAAGAAACTGAGACTGGTTCACATCAGAGATGTGCAGCTGCTACTGCTAACAGAGTTACCAAATATCGAAGGACTGCGTTAAATTGTCATGGAGAAGTGTACTGGTTAATGAGTCTGCTCGAGCGCCTCACTGGGGTAATAATTTCTTCATCTCCATTAACCTTCAAAAAAATAAACCTAAAGTCAATATAAACAAAGATCTATATAATTATTGTTTGGTTAGCAGCAGCCTACTTACATGCTTGATTGGGATCCTCTCATAAGTGGTGAAGCTTCCGTATGAAACAGAACCAGAATACTCTGAGGAAGAAGAAGCCAATGACTCCCTTTTCGAAAATTTTCTTGCCTTCCTGTCATGGCTTTGAGCTTCATTTGATACTCTTCTTTTGCTGTGAGACGATGACGAGTTTTTCACAAAACTACTAACTTCCGAACGACATGATACGTCCTCTGTTGTCCAATTCTGAGAGGAATGCTTTTCTTGATACACATGCCCTACATCACCAGCTAATCCATAGATTGTCTTCTTACTCGACAATGGATCAGTACAAGAGACAGCTTTGGATGACGTAGAAGTTCTTTGATTCCTATGGGTGAAAGCTGCAGCTGCCAATAATGTAACAACTAGGCAAGAAACTCCCACAACAGCAAATTTACCATCTACTTGACTAAGTTTCGACTCCACCACTTGCGTACCCTCAACACCTTTGTTAAGAGAATCGATTTTAGACGAATTTTCGTGATCCAATAACTTAAGATCAGCCTGTGTACAACGATCAAGATCATTGCTACCTTCGATTTTCTCAGTTTTGCTTATTTCAGGATTAACAATGTTGGCTTCGCTTTGAATTTCACGATCCATTGAATTTATGGCGAACTGATCTTCCGAGATTGTGTCACTCTTCTGTTCAACATTAATATAAGAGACAATCTCTCCTTCATTCTTCATGTTTACTTGACTATCGGGCTCGGAGTCTGGAAGCTGTGCAGGAGAAGCTGGGTATACGTCTTTGACTTCTGTCTCAATTATCTCATCAGAATCAATCTCTGCATAACCTTCGTCCTCAACTTCCTGCAATTCAGCGCCTAAATCCTCTTTCATCTCATTTTCTTCAAGGTTTTCTTCTAATACATTTGATACTTCAGTTTCCTTCTCAATGATCTCATTAGAATCAACCTCCGCAGAAACTTCCTCTTCAATTTCCTGAAATTCTGCGTCTAAATTCTCTTCCATCTCATTTTCTTCAAATTCTTTGCTGAACATCATAAAGTGATCATCAATCATCAACTCATACTGTAAATCAGTTGAGTTCATGAACTGCAAAGTTCCCAGTTTATTTTCTCTACCAAAATCAGTAATCAGCTTAGATATATAGGACAGAGAATCAACTGAATACTGATTAACATTTCTGACAAATCCATACAAATTGACTTTCGTAAAAGCAGCAGCTCTTGATTGGTGATAAAGATTAGTCAAGCTCAAATCTTTAAGCCTAGATGCACGAATGACTGATGAATCAGTAGCTAATACTGATACACATACACATGCAATCAAGAACATCAAAAGCAAAGAAAAACATTTTAATCTAGGGAAAACCCATGATTTCTTATCCCTTTTAGCCTCAAAATTCTCCTCAGAAATTACATCAGGAACAGTTGTACTGATTGGTAATAATGAATCAGAGACAAGAGTCTCTTCTTCTTTTTCATTTACTTCCAGCACCTTATTTTCTTCTTTTTCATCTACTCCCAACACCATTTTGATTGAAGAAGTATCCTCTGATGTTTCATTCTGCGAAGACTCTTCTGTGCCTTCGGAGTCTGAATTGCTTCCAGATATAATTTCTGACATAAAACTATCTTCTAACTTCTTGAATTCATCTGAATCGATCTCCTTTCCCTTGTTCAAAAGAATTTTTATTCGTGGATTTGGTTTATAGTGAAGAAACTGAGGCCTTGGAGAGAGGTAATTGGTTTTAGGGTCATAAGGAGGCATAGAAGGATCAGCATCAAGTGGAGCTATAACAGGAGGTCCAGATGAACAAGAAGTCTTGTTCTCATTAAAACAATCAGAATCTATAATTACTGTATCCGACATTGATTCAAATGTATTCTCAGAATCTGAAGGTACCTCTAAAAATGTCACTCTCTTCAATGGCTTGGAAACTGGAGGACCTTCAAGAGCAGCCTCTCTCTCTGCTGTATCAGAAACTTTCGAGTCAAGAGAACTTCCCCAGACCTTGTTCAGATTTGAATCCATGTCAGATTTTGGCTCGGTATCTTCCGAATTCGCAGATAAAAAAACAGCTTTTCCATCGGAGAGCGAAATTGAAGTCCGAACTGGATCGTTTCTCTCCACCAAAACTTTCTTTCTTGGTGATGGAGTGAACTTGGAGGCTGCAGAAATCGTTGGAGACATGAAATTCTTGGAACCCGAACCTACCTGCCGGATATTTGCTGCTTTTAAGTTGTGATCATCATTCTCTTTAGCAACGATACCTTCTTTCCCCACCGAGCGTCTTCTTGCAAAATCTGAAAATTCATAATCACAAATCAATAACAAAAATCATAAATAAATAAATCTCAGAAGTAAACCAACGAACCTGAAGGGCTGTTGGCAGGGGTACTGGGATAAAAGTTTTTCGGATTCGTGTGAACAGATGGTCGAGAATTAGGGTTTCCAGTGAAACTCCGTCTGGGTCCGGAATTAGATTCAGAAATTTTGGGATTTGGATTACCGGGTCGTGTGGAAAGTGGAGAAGGAGATCTGTTCGAATATGCCGCCATTGATGAACAGAAATTCTACTCTAAACAATAAGGACTGGAGAGAAGAAAATCTTCTTTTATTGTGAGAGGAAAGAAAATCTTGAAGCAGAAATTATGATTGTGCGAAGATCTTGAAACTGATTTGATGAAGATAATGAATGTGGATTTCTTGAGAGATTGGTAACGGCTAGTTTTGTAATCAAGACGAGGGTTTGGAGATTTAAAATTGTTGTTTTTATGACCGTTGTAGTGTCGGAAATTTGAAAGTTGAAGAGTAAAGTAAGTGAAAAGGGGATAGCCGTTGGATTGAATTGTGAAAAACAGAAAAAGGATAGCGAGGATTTAAGTGTCAATGAAGAATTATGGAGGACTTATTCCGACAATACCCATAAGATGGGGACCCCAATGCAATTATCCTGTTTGAATTAGGTTTTTCCTTTTTGTTTTTGTGAAATTTTACCTACTTATGGCACATTTTTGTAAGCTAAATTTGATGCTATTGAATAACATTAAAAAGACAGACGTATAAGATGTTTATTAAGCCCCTGTTTGGCACCAATTCTCTTTTCATTCACATTCTATTTTTTTCTCTTTCTTCATTTCAACCATACATTCTCCTAATAAAATAATATTACACATAAATCTAAAATTTTTCATAACTTTTCCATCACATATTTTCCCATAAATCACTATTCCAAAAATTATATTCTCCAAAAAATGGGTGTCAAACACCCTCTAAAAATACTAGTTGGTTTTACGTGCGTTGCACAAAATTTGTATTTGTTTTGTCTTTATGAGCGTAGAGATTGTTTTTTGGAGAAAAATTTGAAAATTCAAGTATACGTTTTAAAATTTTGAATTAAAAGTTAATTACTCATTGATTAGCATATTGTAGTTAGTTATTTGTGTAACTTATGTATAAGGTGAGAATGATAATACTGGTTGGTAAAACATGGATAAAAAATTCCATCAGATTTATCATCTCGAAATTGTGATGAAATCCATGAGTCAAAAGTTGGACTTTGCAAATGAAGATATTCACTTAATAATATAAGAGAAATGTGAAAATCCACAATTGAATATATTTATTTAGAAAAAAGAAAAAAAAATCTGAAATTAGGTATATTTAAAGGGAGTGTAACTAATATAAAAGAATATGGCTGAAAATAAGTATATTTAAATGGAGTGCAACTAATATAGAAGAACTTGTGAAACACTTATCAATGGGAGTGTATACATGTCCACAAAAGTAAATTTGTGAAAGATATTTATGTATTTGTGTTCATGCAAAAAGGGCAAAAAAATGGGAAAACGTAAGCATGAGTAAAAAGCTAGGAGCATAATATCATAATTTACGTAGGAATGAAGCTTCCATCTGAAGGATAGATCATGTACACTTCAAATATTGATATTTCTTCATCTTCATTGAGGAGCTAAAAAACACACGTATCACCCACTTGGATATTTTTATGTCTTACATACTCTGATCAACCTACTGTGAAACGACATATATGCCCATTTTTCCTAATATTGTAAATATGTCTAACATTATGTCCAGATGATGGCCCAATAAATTGAAAGAGGCGTTGTGGTTAATTGCTCTCATTCGACATTATGATTACACTGCACACAAAATCAAAAGAACTAAATAAAATTGAAAATAATAATAATAAATCTCCATTAGCTAAGATAGAATTCTTGAGCGCAAAAGAAACCATAAAAATATGTCTTATTCTTATAATCTTGTAGGCACAAAGGAAAAAAAATACATAAAAATACACGCCAAAATAATTTCTAATTGAATTTAAATTTTGCTTACCTTTAGATGAAGTATTCAAGATTCTTCACTTTTGTCACGTTTACCAAGTAATTTTTCTGTGTCAATTTCTTTCAAAGACTAATTCTCGACCTCATAGAAAAAATAACGGGTAAATTTTGAACTTAAATATGGAATAGGAGATGAGAAGATGCACTTTGAAGACGGTAATCATGAGATGGCATGAAAATTTTCAGATGTAGAAAATGAATACCAAGACAATGAGTTGCATGTATGTTTCTATTGATAGAATGAACTTGAAAGGCAGAGATAAGCATAATCACAAAAATTTTCAGCCAATCAAGAAATTAATGAATACGCAGAGAGAACGAAAACAATAAGGCCCTGTTTGAGCCACATTATTTTTTTCATTATCATTCTTCTGTTCATTTTTAACCACACATTTTTCAATAAAATAATATTTTTCATCACATTAATAAATTTTCCTTCTTTTTCAATCCACATCACATCAACAGTAAAAATGCATTCTTTTTCCAAAAAATGTGCACCAAACGGGGGCTAAGTATAAGAAATTAAGCCATAAGGACACAAAAATCCTAAATCTTCAACTTTAACTTCAAATGAAAATAATACAAATTACAGAAAACAAAATAACATATTCTAACCCTAACTCTTCATCATCAACTAATGAAAAACCAAATAATAGATTGAAATGCTAAATTTTTTTAAAAAAAAAAAGAAAAGAAAAAAAGAAAAAGGGAACGAAAACCTTCAACGACTAAATCGTCAGCTCAAATATAGAAGATAAAAAAGAATTTTCGAACTACTAACACCTTGACAACAAGAAAACACCCTCGAAGACTAAGGCCTTGTATGGGAGGGATTAAAATCGAAAATATAGTCGTTATTGTTGACTTTTATTAGACGAGTGGGACCCAATAACGGCCATATTTTCAATTTTAATTGGCTTTTAATGCCTCCCGAACGGGGCCTAAATCTTGAGATCACCAACAACAAAAATAACAAAGACAATAAGGGTAACAAATGAAGCCACAAGGACACTAAAACCCTAAACCATCAGCTTAAACTTCAAATGGAAACAACACAAACCATTGAAAACAAAATAAAACATTCGAACCATTTCTCTTCATCATCAAATAATAACAATCCAAATAACAGATTGGAATAGTAAATCTTCAATAAAGAAAGGAAAAAAAAACTTCAAATCCGAATTTTTCAGCTCAAATATAGAAGACCAAAAGGAATGTTCAATCTTTCAACACTTGATCGGTAAAAAAAAACATTCGAAGACTAAATTTGGAGGCTACGAACAAAGAAAATAAATGTAAAAAAAGAAGCCAAAAGGACACTAAAATCCGAAATCTTCATATCTAACATCGAACGAAAAAAACACAAAATCACAGACAACGAAATAACACGTTCAAACCCTAGATCAAACGTTTGAATAACCATAACAAAGTTTGAAACGTGGACATTAAAATCACCCTCCGAAACGGTAACATAAGTTAATGGCATGTCTATTTAGAAAAACCGCTATCTCCTTCACCTTTTGTAAAACTTGAAAGCTTATTGCTATGGATGTATAGTTTTATGGTCTTTGATGGACAGGAAATTATGCAGATCAATATAACCACGAAACAAAAAATAACAGCAAAATATAAAAAAATAAATAACAAATCACATAACTTGGCCATATTTAACTTGGAGTGTACTGATAGATTATGCTTTCATTAATAATTAATTAAAAACTGATTGGAAAAATACCAATTTAAATGAACTTTTTTCAGATATTCACAAGCAAGAACTTTTCTTTTCCTCCCCACTTTCTCTTTGAGCTGGAGACCTACGCTAACCTAACTATGTAAAGACAATCATTAGTGAAAATATGAACGTAGAAATTAGCCTCCAGTTCATGAAGCTTCTGATAGAAGACTTGGGCACTTTAACTGTAAATTATTATTTTCTAACCTACACAAACACGTCCTTTTCTTAAAAATTATTAAATGAAAAGAAAAAGCATTCAGAATAAACATGATTTTATAATATTTCATTTATCAACTAATTAACCTATATAAAGCGACATTGGACTCTATTAATCTTCAAAACCAAAATCAATTTCATTGTTTTCAATTGATGGTATACCCAATACGAAGAGAAAACTAGGGGTGTCCAAAAGTCCCGAACCGAACCGGACCGAACCGAACTCGAACCGGACCGAACCGAACTCGAACTCGAACCGAACCGAATCGAACCGAGCGGTTCTTCATAAATTAAATACCCGAACGGGTACCCGAATCGAGAACCGATGGGTTTGGGTCGGGTCTCGGGTCTAGACCAAGAACCGAAGAATCGAATAAGAACCGAAACTAAATAATTTTTTTATTTTTTATATTAAATTAATTAATTTATTTTATTTTTTTTAATACAAATTAGCAAATTAATTAAATAAATTAGGTTATTTCATAATTTTAATTTTAAAGCTCAAATCATTTTTAAAATCCATTAGCCCATTTTAATTTGAAGTAAATGAATATACTTTAAGTAGTTTTGCTGTAATATTAATATCTATATTTTGGTATTTGTATGCATTGAATTAATCTTATTGGACGGCTAGTTATTTATATATTTTTGAATTGGGTTACGTTAATTTGTAAAAATTACGAATGAAATGTCATTAGTTGTATTTATGTAGTATTGCTGAAAATATTAAAAAATTTAATTATGGTACGGAACCGAACCGACCCGACCCGAACCCGAACGGTTCCATAATTATATTTGGACCCGACGGGTCCATTTATTAAATATCCTAAAGTTTTGGGTCGGTTCGGGTCTCTTCACAACCGAACCGAACGGACCCACGGACAGCTCTAGAGAAAACAACTCAATTAGTCTTCATAACCAAAATTCATACTTACACACACAAATAGAGAGTGTGAGCGCGTATAATAGAGAGCTTACTGCTGGAAAATGAGTATCAAGCATCTTTCTCACAGTATCAAGCTATCAACCAACTCAAATTCCCTAAAATTTTGAAAAAAGTCGCAGTGAAAATAATTCCACTTTTTCTAAACCAAAATCAATTTCATTGTTTTTCAACTAATTACACAATATGAAGAACAAAAACGACTCAATTAGCCTTCACAACCAAAATTATTACTTACATATACATATAGGAGGGCGAGAGCATACAAGAGAACTCACAATTGGAAAACGAGTATCAAATTTCTTTCTCCTAGTTTTATCGACAGAAGAAGTCGCGCCACAAATGAACGAGGGACACCCAATGTTGGACGAGTCACAACTATAATGAACAACACCAAAATTCCCAGGAATTGAGTGAAAGGAATATGAATGGGTCGGGAGAAGAGTGAGTTGTCTCTGCGTTGCGCGGAGGCAGTGAAGAAGGATAATGTTGAGGCCATTGAAGCCCATGGTGATATCGGGAGTGTTTAGGTTGTCTAGTAGGTAAATGTTGGAAAACGGCGTCGTTTTGTAGAAGGAAAAAGAAAAGTAAAGAAAAGGGAAAAGAAAAAAAATGGAAGGGATAGTAGGAAAAATGCGCAGAGACACCGTGTTCGCACTATCAGTCAGTGTCCGCGCATCTCACGAAGACACCGACCGCTGAGACTTTTTTTTTTTTTTTTTAACGTAAGGTGTCTGGAACCAATTTCCAACATATAAAATCAAATTTCTCAAAATAGAAAAAATAAAATATACAACAAAGCAATTAAAATTGAGTGAAAATTGCCTTGTTTTTACATAGTAGCGAAAAGTGGAGCAGCGGATGAGTGAAATCTGGAAAAATGAATAGTAACATCTTATCGCTTTACTGTTGCATCCACAATGATTCCAAAATTGGCGTTTTTATTATAGTAGAATTTTATGCATCTTGATCGATTCAATGTTGTGAAGAATTTCATTAGTACTCAAAGGCTTCTAAAAAACTTATAATATGTTAGCGATGAAATTTAAATTTATACTTACATCATAAATTTGACCTTGACCCTTATTATTTTGAAGGGGGTTTAGGGTATTCAGAATTTGCCTCAATTTGATAATGTTCTCACAATCCACATTAAAATATTGCTTTACCCCTAAATGTCCAGTTGACTCCGAGTTCGAGTGACATTTCACCCCTAATCACAACTCACTTGTTGATTCTTCTACATCAATTGATTATCATAAATTTAATGAGAACCACCTTTATCATTGCACAAAAATAAACTCGTTAAATTTGTAATTTGAATATAAAATTGAATCTTAAATTTCAAATTCTAAGAAGTCAACATATTGATGGACTCCAATTATTTTTGCTATATAGTTTTTGCCCACTCAAAAAAATATCACGGCTCCTCCGCTGGTCATGATGAATAGTTAATGTAAATGACAATGATGAATTAAGATTTTGCAATTGAAATAATACAATTTGAAAAATACCACGAAATAGTTAACACTTAAGAATGGTAGCAAGATGATTGAGATTACAATAAGTTCGTGTTGACGTAGAAAAATGACTAGATCAATTTTGTCAACTTAATTGATAATTTGTGAGAGGTCATTTGAGTTGAAATAGTGAAATTATGTTAAAACAATGAAACTGAGCTGAAATTGTCATAAAAAAGATGGTGTTTATATTAAGTAGAGAGATTTGGGAGTGTATACAACGTGAGTGCTATGTGTGTCCCTTGGGGGGACCATTAGAATCCTTTTTATAGGCAAAAATGGGCAAACTGCATATGTGTGTCCCTTGGGGGGACCATTAGAATCCTTTTTATAGGCAAAAATGGGCAAACTGCATAGCTTTACATCAAATCAGCTACAGTGCCAACCTTATGTGTGTGCAACTGACCTAATTTTGATTGAATGTGAAGGGTTGGCATCCATGTGTCATGATGAAGCTAAGGTGGGAAGTAATCATTACAAAATTGTGGATGCCTCATGATAGTTGCCATTTGTCTTAAAATGATTGGATGATAAGGAATGTTTGTTAGCAGAGATGGAGATCCCCAACATTGTCCGTTGGTCCACTATTTCTAGTTAATTTGTAATGTATTTTTCAGTTTCGCCCCCCAAAAATTTTGACTCGCCCCACAAAATTTTGAATTTTTTTTTCCATTAATAAATATTGACCTAATAACTTACACTTTAAAATGCAACCATACAAAAATTTTAGACCTAAACAAAAGGTATAATAGTTACTTAAATAAATAAATAGCTCGGATCGAATAGATATGTGCCAATTGTTGGCATTGACGAGAAAATCAATGAATTATAATCTTGTTGATAGATTGATTCGCTTTGTCTTGACTCTTCTAGTTTCAACAGCAACTATAGAACGTGCATTTTCAGTTATGAGTATCATTAAGACAATGTTGCGTAATAGAATGAAATATGATTTTTTTGTCCAGTACCATAGTTGTGTATATAAAGAAGGAGATTGTTGATACTTTTTCATTAAATTTTCTTATTGACGAGTTTGAAGTGATGAGGATAAGGAGATACTAATTTCAAATTTCCAAACCATCTCTACCATCTGTTATATAGATAGGCGGTTTACTTTTTGTCTTTTTGATGTCAATCTAACGTTCATGTTTTCAATTTGTATAGCATTAGACACATAAATGGACATATTGTTTTTGTATCGAGAAACTGATTGTCTTTTTTGTCAGTCAATCTAACTTGCCTATTTGGTACTCAAAATCATCGTTTTCAATCCTCTTAGTTAAAAAAAAAAAATTCGAGAGATCCCCGGGAGGGCGACCCGCCCCCCTCCACCCCCCGTATTTTCTCCCCCGCAAGATTGAAATCCTGGCTACGTATCTGGTTGTTAGCCTTGAATTTGGCGAAATTAGATTGTAATGATGGTGTCTCCCAAATGACATGGTTGATTCTTACTTCCGAAGATACACCGAGCTAAGCTAGATGCTATGTCGAGCTAAGCTAGATGTTCCATTTTGGAATGATGAGCTAGCCTGAGATTCATATCATGTTTAAGAGACGTGTGATAGAAAATTGAAAAGGAATAACGAACTTTATTCAAATCCTTTTCACATAAAACCCTAGATCCATATCCATATTGAAATCTAGAAATGAACATAAACATAAAACATACCCGAATCCATGACAATTAAATTGTTAGCCTGAAAGAATCTCGATCTTGATTGTTAGCCTGAAAGGATCACGATCTTCCAATTTGATTTGTGAACTTCACTTCAATCTTGATTTCTATGGATGGGGATGTAGAAACCTTGAAGAACACACTCAAATGGGGACCATAACCCATATATAAGATAATGACCATTCATTATCTTTCATTTGTTTTAAATTGGCCCCTCAACAATTTAGAACAAACTTCCGGTCTCTACACTTTAATTCCACGAAATTCAATACCCATTAGTCAAACTTTATCTTTAGTGGATCACTCTAATGACTAATTTACTTTAGATAATAGCACACACATTTTTAATATGTTACATGTGGCCCCAAATTGCTAAAATATTCCAACAATCTCCCACTGGGCCATATGTGTAACCTTTCAAATGTGCACAACCTTTATGAGCTCAAAATTTTTGCTATTATTATTATTATTATTATTATTATTATTATGGGTATTTCAAACAATCTCGTCCATTAGTCACATCGATGTAGGATCAAAGCGATTTTCGTCACATTTAACGTGACTAAATCCATCAATGGTCACGTACACCCATATAACCAAATAACATAGATCAATCATGGAGTGTAGCACGAAAATTACATGTTATGTGACCCAAACATGTCTATTTCCAACTGGTCCAACCTTATTTCTTAAGTGAGATCAATACTGAATATAATAACAGAGTGTAATAAACTGAAAACTTTATTTCTGTACAGAACAATATCCAAATACACAAATGTGTACAAAACATAAAGCAATGAAAATACAAACTCCCACTAAAACTTGATATCCTCATGATATACAACACCCATATGAGCAATGTGCTCATGAAAGACATTGGTGTCAATCCCTTAGTAAGCGGATCCGCAATCATGGAGTTTGTCCCAATATGCTCTATGGAAATCTGTCCACTCTGTACTCTTTCCTTCACAACCAGGAACTTGATGTCAATGTGTTTTGACTTAGATGAACTCCTGTTGCTATTAGAATATAGAACTGCAGAGTTATTGTCACAATATAACTTTAGCGGCCTTTCTACGCCATTCAGAATACGCAGCCTAGTGACAAAATTTCGCAGCCATATTCCATGATTAGATGCCTCATAGCAAGCTACAAATTCTGCTGCCATGGTAGAAGAAGCTATGAGTGTCTGGCACTCCTCCATTAACGAGATAAATATAGCTTTGATGTGGATCTCCTCTTGTCTTGGCATCCGGAAAATCGGAATCGGAGTATCCTATGATCTCTAAGCGATCCGATCTGATATAGGTGAGCATGTAATCCTTTGTTCTCTTCAAATATCTCATAACCCTTTTGGTCGCTATCCAATGATCCATTCCAGGGTTGCTTACATATCCGCCTAGCATTCCAACAATGAATGCTATATCTGGACGATGTACAAACTTGAGCATACATAAGACTCCCAACAGCTGATGCATAGGGAATCTTCTGCATTTCCTTAACTTCAAGGTTATTTTTCGGGCATTGTTTGAGACTAAATTTGTCTCCTTTAGCGACAGGGGTGTCACCTGATTTACAGTCCTGCATGCCAAACCTCTTAAGTACTTTATCGATATAGCTCTTTTGTGACAATCTAAGAATACCTCGAGAGCGATCCCGATATATCTGAATCCCTAATACAAAAGAGGCGTCACCAAGATCTTTCATCTCAAAATTCCTAGATAAAAATCTCTTGGTTTCGTGCAACATGCCTATATCGTTAGTGGCAAGCAGTATGTCATCAACATACAAAACCAGGAAAATATGCTTACTCCCACTGAACTTGTGATACACACAATCATCAACAGCATTCATCTCAAAACCAAACGAGATAATTACTTGATGAAATTTGTAGTACCATTCACGGGAAGCTTGCTTCAGCCCATAGATGGATTTTTTTAATTTGCAAACCATATTCTTCGGGTCTCCTGACACAAAGTTTTTTGGTTGCATCATATAGATCGTCTCATCAATGTCACCATTGAGAAACGACGTCTTAACATCTATCTAATATAGCTCAAGGTCAAAGTGTGCAACAAGTGCCATAATTATCCTAAAAGAGTCTTTCGTTGAAAGTGGAAAGAAAGTCTATTTGAAGTCAATACCTTCCTTTTGGCTAAAGCTTTTAGTTACAAGACAAGCCTTATATATTTCCACATTACCTTTCGAATCCCTCTTGATTTTGAAAATCAATTTGCAACCAATGAGCTTCACACCTTCTGGTAACGTGACAAGATCCCCAACTTTATTGTCTTGCATAGACTTATACTCATCATTCATGGCATCAATCCACTTTTGAGAGTTAGAACTCTGCATGGTCTGACGAAAGTTGATTGGATCATCTTCCATCAATCCATTATTTTCTTCATGTTCTTGGAGAAATACTATAAAATCATCCGAAATAGCATTTTTCCTTTCTCTCGTGGATCTCCTTAAAGGTATTGGTTCTTGAGGTTGTTGAGTTTGAACTTCTGGAATATTTACCTCATTTTGGATGGGAGGTTCTTCAACATTATCTTGTTGAGGTTCTGGATATGCTTCTTGACCAATGACAGGTATAGGGACTTGTTCATTGTCAAAAGTAATAGTATCCTCAACTTATTCCTCAAAGACAATGTTTCTAACCTTATTTCTCCCCCCAAACTCAACATCCTCAAAAAATGTTGCAGTTCCCGTTTCAAAAATTGACTTAGTTGTGGGATCATAAAATTTATAACCCCTTGATCGCTCAGAATAGCCAATAAAGTAGCTGCTTACTGTTTTGGAGTCCAGTTTCTTTTCATATGGCCTATAAGGCCTAGCCTCAGCTGGACATCCCCAAATATGAAAATGCTTTAGACTAGGCTTTTTACCTATCCAAAGTTCATATGGAGTTTTGGCGTGACCTTAGTTGGCACTCTATTCGAATATAAGCTGCAGTCTTTAATGCTTCTCCCGTAGTGATTTTGGTAAAGTAGAATGACTAATCATACTCCTTACCATATCCTTAAGAGTCCTGTTTCGTCTTTCAGCTACACCATTCATGCTAGGCGTCCCTGGCATAGTGTATTGTGGGACGATTCCACATTCCTCTAGGTATTTAGCAAATGGTCCTGGACATTGTTCACCTGAACCGTCATTTCTGCCGTAGTACTCACCACCACGGTCAGACCTAACGCTTTTTATTCTTTTGTTGAGTTGATTCTCAACCTCTGTTTTAAACACTTTGAATATGTCCAGTGACTCAGACTTTTCATGAATAAGATATAGGTACCCATAACGTGAGTAATCGTCTATGAATGATATAAAATATTGTTGACCATTCCAAGAAGCCGTAGGGAATGGTCCACAAATATCTGTGTGTATCAATTCTAAGACATCCGAAGTTCTGTTAGCACCTAATCCTTTTGTTTTGGTCTGTTTTCCCTTGATACACCAATACATACATCAAAATCTGTGAAGTCAAGGGAGTCTAAAATACCATTTGACACAAGCCGTACAACTCTAGATTTAGAGATGTGACCTAAGCGCTTATGCCATAATTTTGCTGAATTTTCTTTATGTAATTTGCGTTTAGTACCACGTGTTTCCACATGCAGGTTTTCATTATATGATGTAACAGTATCAAGCAAGTATAGATTATCAAATGTAGATAACAAACCAGTACCAATAATATTAGAATTTAAAGAAAGACTAAACTGATTGTTTCCAAATGAACAATAATAACCAAATTTGTCCAACAAAGAAACAGAAACCAAATTCCGTCTAAAAGACGGTACAACTTTAGTGTCTTTCAAAACCAAATAATGACCAGTTCCCAACAATAACCTAAAAGTGCCTATTACATCAACTTCCACCGATTTGCCATCACCAACATAGATGTATCTTTCACCATCACTTGGCTTTCGGTATCTCGAGCGACCTGCATAGAAATACTTATATGAGTAGTAGCACCAGAATCTAACCACCAAGTATTTCTAGGTACTGAAGCTAAATTAACCTCAGAACAGACCAAAGTAAGATTTGTACCTTTCTTTGCACGCCACGCGAGATATTTAGTACAATTCTTCTTCACATGTCCGATATTTTTGCAAAAGAAACATGCTTCTTTGTTGTCCTCTTGCTTTGTTTCTTTTGTCTTTGGACCCTTAGGAGCAACTTGAAATTCCTTCTTTCTTTTCTTGCCCTTATCTTTAGAAGTGCTTGCCAAGTGAACATTGTCGAGTTCTATCTTGCTTCAACCTTTCTTCCTCTTGCACACAATATGAAATGAGCTCATTTAGAGACCATTTCTCCTTTTGCGATTATAAGCGACCTTGAATTGACCGAATCGTGCAGAAGCGATATCAATATCAAATGGACGAGCAAGTCATCAAACAGCTCGAGCTTTAGTGCCTTTAGTTTTGAAGCAATGTGAGACATCTCCATGATGTACTCCCTTATGTTTCCTTTACCTTTATACTTTATTGAAATCAAGCTTTGCAAAAGCGTGCTTGTTTCAGCCTTATCGTTTTTCGCAAAACGTTTCTCAATTTCGGTAAGGAAATCCTTAGCATTAGTCACTTCTTCAGATACTGCGCCTCGAAAGGCTTCCGAAATGCCGCACTTAATGATCATCAGACTCATGCGATTAGAGCGTTCCCACTTCTCAAAGTTCCTCCTTTCATCAGGTGAACTTTCATCCGTCAGAGGAGTGGGTTGCTCAATCCGGAACGCAAGGTCTAGATCCATGCAGCCGAGAACAATTAATACGCTCTCTTTCCAATCCTTGAAGTTTGTCCCATTGAGCTTGGGAATAGAGTTGATATTAGCAGATATGGCGATGTGAGATGAATTAGTCAGAGAGAGAAAATGGAAGAATTATGCTCACATCAATATTAAGATTCAATAATCAATTATTCAAATCATGGTAAATCCCATCTCAAGATACCTAGCACATCATTAATATCAAGTCTTTGGACAGTAATATTAACTGTAAGTGGTACTCTTGGTGTAGTGATCAAACATTGACAATAAATTCTGTCAAATAATAAACCCATCTTTGGATTGATTTATTATTCACATGGAAACCTTATAATTGTCACACATTTACCACCACAAGTGTGCATACAATTCGGCCAAATATTAACCTTCCTTTGGGCCGGCTAATATCCGCATGAACAAGCATACACACGAATTCCTTCTAATATTCTAAGTTAATTAATTTCCACAAGAGAGGTTGCTTTGGCAACATATTGCTTCAATCAATTCACTTTTGAATATTATAAAACCAATTGAGTCCTTTATACCATAATATGAAAATTAGAATGCTTAATTTTATTCATTATGAAACTTTAAGGGCATAAGGGTTAATAATTCAATACTTTAGGGGTTGAAATTAATTAATTCAAAACTTTATGGGTCAAAAATTAATTATTGAAAACTTTAGAGACCCCAAAAAATAATTATTTAAAACTTTAGGGACTAAATGTTAATAATTGGAAAGTTTAGGATTCAAAAATCAATTATGCGGAACTTTAGGGGCCAAACTAAACCAATTATGAACATTCAGGGACTTAATAATTAAATTCAGAACTTAAATGGCCCAAATTAATTAATTTCAGAACTTCAGGGGCTGAATTATAAAAACCCGTAACCTTAAGGCCCAATTAGGATTAACTTTAAACCTTAGGGACTGATATATAAATATTAACTCTAATTTTAAATTGCAAACAGGGGCTTAAGAAACTCTAATTTGCAACTCATGCCCCCGCCCCCAAATCTTCCATAACTCCAAAACCTCCAAATTAATTCTCTAATTAATACCTTCTTCAACTCCATAACCGACATTAATTAAGAATTAAATTTTCTCCCTTCACCGGCGCCGAAAGGCGCGAGCCTCATGGCCATTGCTTTTGAAGCGAAAATGATCGCTTATGGTCGCTGTTACAGCATTTCACAGCCGCAGAATAAACAAAGCTTTCTGACTAAAGAAATTGCCATTTAAAAAAAAAAAAAATTTTTTTTTTTTTTATCTTTTTTTTTTTTTAATCTGAAATCCAAAAAATCCCAATTTCAAAATTCGAATTTTGAAGAAAAACATAGATCCTTATTATTTCATGCTATATCCATAGAATAAATCCGAAAATCATATTATTACATGCTCAAAATCTAAATCCAAAGCATAATATGAAAAATTGATAATATAACATGAAAATCAAATAACAATATTATAACATGCTCAAATTCTACATCTATAACATAAAATGTTAGAATTCTATAATATAACATGTTATAAATCTTGATAACATAGTGATCCAATAATTCATAGAATTTAGAATCTTAAAATTTCATTTCTCATTATTTCAATTATGGATGGCTCTGATACCACTTGATAGAAAATTGAAAAGGAATAACGAACTTTATTCAAATCCTTTTCACATAAAACCCTAGATCCATATCCATATTGAAATCTAGAAATGAACATAAACATAAAACATACCCGAATCCATGACAATTAAATTGTTAGCCTGAAAGAATCTCGATCTTGATTGTTAGCCTGAAAGGATCACGATCTTCCAATTTGATTTGTGAACTTCACTTCAATCTTGATTTCTATGGATGGGGATGTAGAAACCTTGAAGAACACACTCAAATGGGGACCATAACCCATATATAAGATAATGACCATTCATTATCTTTCATTTGTTTTAAATTGGCCCCTCAACAATTTAGAACAAACTTCCGGTCTCTACACTTTAATTCCACGAAATTCAATACCCATTAGTCAAACTTTATCTTTAGTGGATCACTCTAATGACTAATTTACTTTAGATAATAGCACACACATTTTTAATATGTTACATGTGGCCCCAAATTGCTAAAATATTCCAACAACGTGATCAAGATATAAACTGAGCTTAGCGCTAATAAGTTTTTTGCCTTGATGTAGGTCAACAGTTCGAAAAAATTAAAGTTTAATTCTTTTTGGAATACTTGAACTCAAATATCAAATTGATATATTTATGTTCGAGACAATTTTCTTTCCACTCTAAACCCACTTTGTTTTTTTTTTCCAAAAACTTTGATTCCCCTTTCTTATGTTATCGTTTCTTCATTATCTTTCTTGAAGAGAAACATTTTAAACATTTGTGAATTGTTAACAACCTTTGCCCGCTTCTAAAAACGAGGAGAATTTTGATCACGAATTGTCAAAACTTTCTGTTCCAACACAGTTTCTTCAGTTATGGAGAATCTTGAATAACATTTAATGGTTAAATGCGGTGAATCTTGTCTTTGAATAGTTGACACTTTTGAGTTTGCTTGTACCTTAAATTATGGAAAACTTTGAGTTCCACACCTGCATTATTCATGAAAAATCTTAAATTATAGTTGAGCACAATAATTCTCATATTAAACAGGGGGAGACGATTTGTTGGGTGGACAACTAATTTTTGAGTCAAATAGAATAGTTCAATCCAATTTTAGGGAAAACTATGCCATTCAACTGTTTTAGTTTTGATATTCCATGTTTACTTTACCTTAATAATTATTCAAAAAATACTATTTTAAATACCTATCACAAACCACAATATTCCACCCAAATACACATCACTTACACCACATCAGACCATAAACTATCGCCATCGACCCCGACCCCTAACGAGGAAATAAATGGAAATGGTCGTTTGACCCAATCATATTTTCATAATAACCTTTGACCATTAAAAAAATTTTTAAAGTTAAATACGAAAATATAGTTCTTATAAAAATCAAAGCAAGTGTATGATTTGTTAACAAGTAATAAAGTTGACGGCCCACGAAGATTGATTAGTACAAATTTTACTATCGTGACCTTAATCGAAACAAAAATAAAATGAGTTGTTTATTACGATGAACTTATAACTAAAATAATAATGCGGATACAATTATTAGTGATAGACTAAACGGAATGCAATTTATTTTAAATGTATATCGAAGTTTTCTTATGAATAATGATTGCACTAAAATCATGAATCCCTATGTAATATTCTTTTTAAACATAGTTCTACACTTTGACAACATGATTGAAATATTGACGAATCAATACTCCTAAATTATTTAACAGTCTCTCTCGAGTAAAGTCAATCATATTCTCATATATGATTCGACTATATCTCTATAACGGATGTGAACATATACGAATGCATGTGTTTTTATGAGCACTTAAATATTCACATAAAATATAACGATATATTTATATCCCATATCGGACCTTATGATGATTTATACCATGTCGAATATATTTCACTTCTTTTGAATACACGAAATAAGTCACCACACTCACACAATTACGTGCACAATAATTATGGAGAAAATAAGATCATATAAACCATTTAAATATCCAAAACGTGTTTTTGATGTCAAGATTTGTAAAACTAAGAATTAAAAATCATACTACATAGTTCATACAAAATTAACATAACTTAGTCTCAACCTCTTAAAGGTTGACATGCCCAATGGCATGAGCATTGCTTGTACTCATGTCGGGATTTTGCGAATAAGTGTGTTGATGGTACACACTTTGGATTTCGGAGCAAGGAATATGTGGGTTTCAATTTGTGGGAATGATGCTTCAATTTGGCCGGTGTCAAAGTGTTGCAGATGGACAAGGCATTGACCGATCCAGCTTGTGTTAGTGGGCTTCAGTCCACAAATTCGGGTGTCCAAATTGGACACATGTTTGACACGTGCTGGGTTTTTGTGGTCCATACAGGTGGAAAGTATGGGCGGTTGCTGGGAAGGGTTGTGGGAATCAGTTTCCGACAGTTCTAAGCCAACTGGGTTGGTTTATCCCTTTTCCAGTTAACACCCTGCATACGAATTTTGTTCTATAAATTGAGAAGGATAGACTGATGAGAAACAATGTGTGTTGTGTTCTTTCAGTATTCTCTCGTTTTCTTGTATTATTGTGGAGTAATAAACGAGTTGGATTTTACTCGTAAATCAATATGTTCCTTTACATTGCTGCATTTACATTCCCTGTGTTCATTGTGCAAATTCGTGGGCTAACTCAGTAGAATCTCAGTGCCATCATAGGCGAGAATTTGGCTCAATATTTTACTAATAATTTGTTCATGTGATAATTGGTATCAGAGACTCGTTGCAGTTACTGGGTTTCGCTTACAGATGTGGCTGCAAGTTAGAATCTTAGGGATTAGGTTTCTGCGTTGGAGGATTTTGTTGGTGCTCCTATGATCGACAGTGCAGTCAATTTGGCTGCACAAGTCCATGCACATAATGATGTGCACACAGAATTGAGGGCTCAGTTCGAAGAGTTTGCTAGTGGGGTAGACGAAAGACAATCTTCGTTTATGAAAGATCTACTGGATCTTGCTGATAACACAAAGGCTCGGTTTAATTCCCTTGAAAGTGAAATTTCCTTGCTGAAATTGGCCCTAAACAATACTACTGTGCGAGATACAGTAGGTGCTTCAAAAATTCGTGATCCTGAACAAAAGATGTTCAATGGTGCTCGCAACGTGAAAGAGTTGGAGAATTTCTTGTGGGATATAGAGCAGTACTTCAATGTTACTCGTATTCAAGAGGATAAGCGGGTAAATATCACTTCAATGTATCTCTTGAGCAATGAAAAGTTGTGGTGGCAAACTCGGGTAAAGGATGACGAAGCTACAGGTCGGTTACCAGTTGTTATGTGGGAAATGTTGCAGAAGGAATTAAATGATCAGTTATTGCCTTGCAATACGACTTGGGTTGCAAGGAAATCTCTCAAAAAGTTAAGACAGTCGGGTAGTGTGTGGAAATATGTGAAGGAATTTAGTAGTCTCGTGCTGGATATCCAAAATATTCCCGAGGAGGATAAGCTTTTCTACTTTATGTCGATATTACAAGGTTGGGCACATGCAGAGTTGCGGAGGCAAGGAGTGAAGGACCTTCATTCGGTAATGGCTGCAGTGAATTGTCTTGTTGACTACAAGATAGGCAGTAACTTCTCTATTCAGAGGAAAAATAATGAGAAGAAGGCGGCACATAGAAAGATTGGAAGAAAGGGGATAAGAAGAAAAAATTCGAAGGCCCTAAATCGAAAGATGGTGATAAGTCCCAACTCAAGTCAGAGCTTCAGTAGATGCTTCATCTGTAAAGGTCCCCATCGTATAAAGGACTGTCCGAAGATGGTGAAACTGAATGCCTCAAGGTTGGAAGGCAGTGACGACAACTTGGATGATGCCCCATCGAGATTTAATCCGTTACAGCTCGTGAATGCCATTGCTACAATGCAGCTTGGCTTGATGTATGTTCGAGTTGTTGTTGATAGGAAGGAAGTGTTGGCAAAGATGGACACATGTGCTACTAACAACTTTGTAAGTTCAAGGATAGTGGAAAAGATGGGTTTAAGCATGACTCAGGTGACTACAAAAATTAAGGCTGTGAATTCTACAGCACAGCCTGTGAAGGGATCTGCTGAAGTCACCCTTCGTGTGGGTGAATGCGAAGAAGTGCAATTTGATGATTGTTCCCTTGGTATTGAATTCTTTGTCAAAGCGAAGGCATCTGTGGTACCGCATCTAAATGGGTTATACATTACAGAAGAAGAAAGTCCTTGTTTTGTACCAGTGAGATATCTTGACAAGAACAATGGAAAGCAGATTCAGGATGAAATGAAATCTGTGAAATAGCTTAAGGTGGGTCTAAAGAAATGGAAGATGACTTTTGTTGCAGCTTTGGTAGAAATCAAAGAAGATCAGGTTGTGAAGGTACCTGATCAGGTTGTAAGTGTCTTGGATGAGTTCGTTGATGTGATGCCCCCAGAACTTCCAAGAACTCTCCCACCTCATCGTGCTATTGATCATAAAATCGAACTTGAACCAGGTGCAAAAGCTCCTGCACAAGCCCCATATCTAATGGCTCCATCGGTGTTGGCAAAGTTGAGGAGGCAGCTTGATGATTTACTTGATGGGGGTTTCATTCAGCCTTCGAAAGCTCCCTACGGTGCCCCAGTTCTATTTCAGAAAAAGAATAATGGTTCCATGAGGATGTGTGTGGCTTATCATCCACTGAATAAGGTGACGGTGAAGAACAAATATCTGGTGCCTAATGTTGTTGATCTGTTTATCGATTGCGCGAAGGCTTCAATCTTCACCAACCTGAATTTGCAATCGGGCTATTGGCAAGTAAGAATAGCTGAATGGGGATCAATCAAAGACTAACTGCATGACTAGATATGGTTTTTTTGAATTTTTGGTTATGCCTTCGGTCTTACGAATGCACCTGTTACATGTTACAATTTGATGAATGATACGTTGTACGAGTTTTTGAATGATTTTGTGGTAGTATATTTAGATGATATTGTGATATATAGTAGATCACTGGGTGATCATATTGTCCGCTTAAGGAAGGTGTTCCCACGGCTTAATTGTATGTCAAGAAGGAGAAATGTGAATTTTACCGTTCGGAGGTGATGTTTTCGAGACATTAGGTTGGTTAAGGAAGAATCAGAATGGATAGAAAGAAGGTGAAGGCTATCATGGAGTGGGTAAGTCCATCCAAGGTCGCTGAATTACGTTCTTTTCTTGGATTAGCAAACTATTATCGGCGTTTCATTCAAAGCTATTCCAAGAAAGTGAACGCCTTGACAGATTTACTGAAGAAGGATCGGAAATGGGAAAGGACCTATGAGTGCCAACGAGCTTTTGAAAAGTTAAAACAGGATGTTTGAACTGAACCGGTATTGCAGTTGCCTGACTTTGAGAAGCCGTTTGAGGTACACATTGATGCGTCTAATCGTGCTATTCGGGGTGTATTGGTACAAGAAGGCCATCCGATCGCTTATGAAAGTCAAAAATTGAAAGAGGCAGAACAACGATATTCAACTCATGAGAAAAAGATGACGACGGTTGTTCATTGTCTTGAGACTTGGTGACATTATTTGTAAAGAACAAAATTCACTGTTCTAATAGATAATGTGGCCAACACATATTTTCGGTCCCAAAAGAAATTGTCGGCAAAACAAGCGAGATGACATGAGTTTTTAGCTGAGTTTGATTTTGTGTAGGTTCACAAGCAAGGCAAGTAGAATCAAGTTGTTGATGCATTCAGTTGGAAATCTGTGGAAGCTTATGTATCGGCTTTGATAACAATCGAATCTGATTTTCTTGATAGAATCAATCAGTGGGCTGAAAAGGATGTTACTTATACCAAGTTGTTGCAGGAAATTAAGGATTGATTGGTAAGACGGTATTGGATTGAAGATGCTTGATCTATGCCAAAGGCAGTAAATTGTATGTGCCTTCAGGTGGAGGACTAAGGCAAATACTATTGAAGGAAACTGTAACAACCCAAATTTTTAAAGGATTTGAATCGCTACCAAAACTATTTATAAGAAAAATCATAAATTAATACTGCAATTTATTCATCTATGTATGTATAGGTCAAATAATATTCAAAAACAATCTAAGAATTAGGGACATAATTTGAGGACAGCAACTACCATTTCTTTTAATTTGATAAGACATTTAATGAGCGGTATCATAAATGGATTACTAACCCATAACACCATTTAATACTCCAATAATGATATATCACTTTATGAAAATGTTTAAATTCTCATATAAAGCAACTCTCAAAACTTAACAGAAAAGTAAATTGAAAAAGTGAACTCCATGTTATATTCTCTACACATGCAAAATAATGTTTTCAAATCCCCAAGTCAAAATAATAGTAAAACTAAAGTAAAAGCTGGAATTAAAATCTTAGTCTTGTTACACTGGATTTATTTTTATGAATTTCAAATATCTAGCACAATGACTGTACCTCACCGCCCGCCAACCAACGACCCGATTAACCTGTGATGAGTAGGGAAATGGTGAGTACATGTGAATACTCAGTAGGACATAAAAATATGGTGCAAACCTGAATAAAATTTACTCAAATCATGTGTCAAGAAAAATTATACCATCATCATATCTTTAGAAATCGGTAAGAGCTCATATCATATCATATCATTTGTACCGGAATGACCATAATATCATATCATATATTTAACTTTCATAAGCATAAAATTCATCAACATGAAGAACTAAGATTAAACGGGATAAACAACTGCACCTCTTTTCCTACCTTGTCAATTTAAGAAAAATCCTTGAAAGTTGAAAATCATATGGCACGTTTTTCTTCATCTGCTTATGTGCTTTGAAAGAATATATTGTGTGTTTCTTTTATCTTATCATGCGTATAGATATATGATCAATTTATAAACTAGATCCTAAAAGTGCACATTGGGAAAACGTGTGGGAGTGGGGAAACGTGTGGAAAGTGCTAAGATCCTTAAAAGGTAATCTTTGACTAAGTCTAATAAAGATAGGATTAAAATATATAAAATACCTTATTTCCCCAAAATAAAAAAGTGACAATACGTAAATTGATAGAAATAAAAATTGGTAAACGTTATATCAAAAGGACACATGGCAAGCTATCCTATTAATTCCCAAAATCAAGGCATCAAAATTGTTTCCTTCTCTTTTTTTAAAAAATCACATCCCTGTCATTTCCCAAAATTTAAGGCAAGGAATAGTATTTAAAAATAAATGATATATTTCCTATACTTACGTGGTTGACTCACAAAGATTATTCTTTTCCTTTTTATACAAAATCTTTATATAAAAGGAACCAATCAATAATCACCACTACACGTCACCGGTCAACCTTGTATATCAATTAATTAATTAATTTAACTTAATTGTAATTTAGAAAAATATTTTTCAACTTCGATAACTTGGGCTCCGTTAATTCATATTAACTTTTTCTCGAGTCTAAAGTACATGATTAATTACGATCTATCAAGTCAAACCAATATTAATATATTCATCATTACTCTATCAATATTTAAATATTTGACCAAAATATAATTTAATAATATATCATTTAGTCCCTAACTTTCAAAACATTAAAATATAGTATACAAAAATTAAATTCTATTCTATGAGAATTTTCGAGGCATTACAGAAACTCATGATCCACTATAGGCTGGCCATCTAGGCATCGAAAGAATGTTGACTTTACTCTCGAAATCATATTACCGGCTGAAGATGGGTGACGAGGTAAAGGCGTATGTAAAATCTTGCTTGGTGTGCCGCAGGATAAAACAGAAAGGAGGAAAGATGAAAGTTTGCTCTTGCCTTTGTCGATTCCAGAACAGCCCTGACAATCGATTTTTATGGATTTCATTTCAGGTTTCTCGAAGGTTGATGGGTTCAAGTCCATTATGGTGGTGGTGGACAGATTTTTAAAATATTCAGTATTTATTCCAGCTCCGCATGAGTGTACATCGGACGTTGCTACTGGATTATTTTTCAAGAAAGTCGTGAAATACTTTGGAATACCCAATGATATTGTGAGTGATTGGGATTCACGGTTTACAGGAAAATTTTAGACCATGTTGTTCAACATGATGGGGTCTGAATTGAAGTTTTCAACAGCAAATCATCCACAGACAGATGGTCAGACGGAAAGGATAAATGCATTGCTGGAGGAATATCTCAGACACTATGTTACAGCAAGTTAGAAAAATTAGGTTGCCTTGCTTGATACAGCTCAGTTTTGCTACAATCTATATCAATCTTCTGCTACGGGATTGTGTCCAGTCGAGTTAACTATGCTGCATATGCCCAAGATGCCTCTTGAGATTGTAAAAGAAGGGGGTGCACTGTATGTCCAGCCGCTTTTCGATTTACTCAAGATAAACAGGAAATGATTGAGCAAGCAAAGGACAGTCTTGCGAACGCTGCCCGATAAATAAAGAAGTATGCTGATCAGAACATGAGGGATGTAGAGTTCCAAGTTGGGGATAAAGTGTTGTTGAAATTAACTTCCCAGATTTGGAAAAAGTTAGTAGCAAGACCGTACATCATGGGGTTGGTTTAAAAACATGACGGCCCCTTTGAAGTTAAAAATATGGAAGGTAGCATATCGACTGAAGCTACCTGATCGTTTGAAGGTTCATTCTACTTTCCGCGTGAGCTATCTAAAGCCCTTTAATGAAAGTTTGGTGGTAGAAGATCGTTTGCAGACCAAGATAGCTCCTCATCTGATCAGAAAACAATATGATAAGGAGGTGGCAAAGAGTATGGGTCCGAACAATGGGAGCGAGTAAGAAGAATAGAAGAACATACTATCTTGTCTTGTGGAAATGTAGTAGCGGGGTTGATGAAACCAATGAAAGGGATGTCAATTTATGACAGTTTGAGGACAAGGTGAAGGAGTATCTTGATCCTCTTCCGACTAGGAATTTGGACTCTTCCGATGGGGAAGGTTCGTCAGCCCCTTAAAGGTTGACATGCGCAATGGCATGAGCACGTCTTGCACTCATGTCGGGATTTTACGGATATATATGTTGATGGTGCACACTTCGGATTTCGGAGCAAGGAACATGTGGGTTTCAATTTGTCGGAATGATGCTTCAATTTGACCGGTGTTAAAAGTGTTGTAGATTGATAAATTATGGGTTGATCCAGTTTGCTGTTAGTGGGGTTTAGTCCACAAATTCGGGTGTCCGAATTGGGCACATGTTTGACACATGTGCTGGGCAATTTTCGTGGTCCATACAGGTGGAAAGTATGGACTGTTGTTGGGAAGGGTTGTGGGAATCAGTTTTTGACAGTTCTAAGCTAACTGGGTTGATTTATCCTTTTTACAGTTAAGGGTGTTAACTACATATGAGATTGATAAGAAACAATGTGAGTTGTGTTCTTTCAGTATTCCTTCCTTTTCTTGTAGTATTGTGGAGTAATAAACAAGTTGGGTTTTACCCGTAAATCAGTGTGTTCCTTTACATTCCGTGTGTCCATTGTGAAAATTCGTGAGCTGACTGAGTAGAACCTTAGTGCCATCATAGGCGAGAATTTAGCTAAGTATTTAACTAAGAATTCCTCCCTGTGATACTTAGCATGATGGAAAGAAGAAAATTAGAAAAACAATGAAGAAACAACATCATCAATTCAATTCTTGAGATTAATCTTCACGTCATGGTGTTGTTTTTCGTGTTCTTGCTCTTTTTCTCATCTCAAAACTCTTATGCCTCTCTTCTTCCCTGTTCTGGACGGCTCTAGGATTTAAATATGAATCCAAAGATTTGTTTCCATAAGTATTTCACTCGAATAAGGAAACTAAAATTTTCGCGTCAGAGTTGAACTATGCAACTGCATAGTTCATCTCCCTGCTATCGCATAGAACAAAATGTAAGGTCTTGAAATTTTCTGAAGCAACCTATGCGACCACATAGGTATTAATTCTATACGACCGCATAGTATTAAGAAACTTCCACAACTTTGCGTTTTGGTCTTCAAGCTCCATTTTGCATTTCTCGACCTTTTTTCTCACTTCTTCTTCTTCTTCCAATATTTCATTCATTTGTTCAATTTGATCTCCCCATCTTCACATCTTCAATTCCTCTTCCGAATCATCTTTCAATTATTTGTACCTTGGTCAATGAACTTTGATTTTCTTTCGTTTTAGTCATTTCCCCATTTTTCTCCTAATTTCTGCCATATTCATCATTGTTGTCCTGTAAAACACAAACTATATCGAATTAAGCTATATTCCACATATTTATTAAAAATTATCCATGTTTGTGGCCCACAATAAGTGTGTAAAACACACTTATCAACTCCCCAAACTTGAAATATTGTTTGTCCTCAAATAAAACTATAACTTAATTTCACATAAAACATGGTTTAACAACCTGCCGTGTCTCAAGATTTAAGTCTAGCAATTAACTAAATGAACAACTTCAATAGTGAAAAAATCAAATCAATCTCCACTGGTTATATGCATAACTAGACGTGTGTGCGTGTGTAAACTCATGTAGACATATCAAGCTCATGATTGGCTCAAAACCTGACCCATAGTAGTCAAATATTTTCTTACTTCACTCGAGAGATGCACACACCCCAAACTTATTCTTTTCATTCAATTTTTCCGGGGTGCATCCTAAGTTAAACTTATTTAATTTTATTCCTTATCTTCTCTTAATTTGAATAGATCTTACTATTACAAGTTCACATTTCAACAAGTCGAGATTCTACTATATTTTTTATTGTTTCAACATTTAAGACTAGACTTTGTTACTTGCATTGCATCAAAGGTATAATTCTATCAACCAAATGTCTTGGGGCTTAATCAATGTAATTGCTTATTTTTTTCATTACTCATGTTTTCTCTAAATATTTTTTTCTCTTTTTTCAAACAAACATCTTCTCATTTGCTTTCTATATAACTCATGTAGCGAACTTTAGGTCGATAACTCCCAAGTCAGATGACCTGAGGGCACCAGGTTTTAAACCACCCTTACAGGTTTAATCACTCAAGTTATACAGGCTCGAAAGATGATTTTATTCACACGGAGATTTTAAACATGTAGTTTTTAAAACTAACCCCTAACTTAAGATTTTTACCTCGTCTTCATCTGATTGATTTCAAACAATCCACACAAGATAATATCATGCACGGAATCCCTACTTATCTCAATGTTTCCCTGTAAAGTTCAACCATCTCCAAACTACTCTATAATTGAATTATGGATTAATACTATAGAGGTTATTCGGGTTTACTTACTATATTCAACTATTATCTAAGTAATGAACCAAATCACCAACCTAATATGTCAATAATGAGTATCGTGCATAAAGAATGTCTAGTTCACATAAACAAATTTGACTAATCTAATAATGCATTGTTTCTATTATTCACAGTTCATACATATTTCAATATTTAACATCATAGCCAACAAGATCATCAAACTCACACAAGCACACAAAACTATATTATAATTTAATACTAGAAAATAAATGAATAAAAACTATAATTTTTTCCCTTTTTTTAACACACAATCACACAAAAACTGCAGTAAAATGATGAATTGCATGGAAATATTTCCACCCCCAAACTTATATAGAACATTGCTCTCAATGTTTAAAGAATAACAAAATGCAAAGTTAAATGACAAATGCACATAAAGATAAAGAAAATGGGGCTTAGAAAACTCCCCCGATCAATACGGAGATGGTGAAGAGAAACTAGAGCTAGATGCGCCATCTGCTGAAGGTAAAGGTAGTCGTGCACTTAGGAGGTATTCTTGAGGTGCTCCTTGCTGTCGAGGAATTTAAGAAGTGCCGTGTGTGAAGTGGTGAAGGGTTATGTTCGTGAATAACAAGTAAAAGTGAAAAGGGTATGTGATTGTATGCGTGGGTGAGGCCGTGTGAAGTTGTGGTATGTGCGTAGTTGTATGGGTAGTGTAGGGTTATGAAATTTTTAAAATTGATTTTAACCATTTTATTTACCTCTATACGACAGCATAGAGGAAATAGGTGCATTCACATAGAACTAATGTGCAGGGCCAATTTAGGCCCTGACATGAGGAATGTGACCGTATTCCTGGTAGTATACGATCACATAGACTACTAGGAATGAGGTCTGTTTGTTTGTTCAATTTTTTCCACTTTTGATCGTTCGAAACCCTTGAGGCCTCGATTTTCGTGCTAAACAAGTTCAAATGCATGTAATGAGTAAATGCAACATGAAAAAAAAATTTAAAACGTACTCAACTCTCGAAAACTTGTTTTTGGTCAATTTGCACTAAAAACTCGGTTTTCGATCCACACTACAACCCGGCTGTCCAACGACCCCACAACCTGTCCAAACATATTTTAACATACAAGGGGTGCGTGGATGCCATAAATGTGGTCCCAAAAACATTTTTAAAGTTGAAAAAATATGTTGATCCCGGAAAGCTCAAAATTGATAGTTTTGCCTCGAAATGCACAACTTTCTCACCTAATCAACTAAATATCATTCCATCACCCCCAAACTCATGCACAACACAATTAAAACTAGTTTTGACCATGCATAGACTCTTAGTGACATATAGGGACGATGAATGACCTAATAATACTAAAAATTTTGAAAAACATAAAAAATTCCTAATCCAATGCAAAAATTGAAATAAGTAAAAGGAAAGAATTGTTGGATTGCCTCCCAACCAGTGCTTGGTTATAGTATGTACCTTGACTTTATAGTGGTTGATTCATGGTGATTCAAGTCAAAGAATTTCACAATTGTACTCCTTGCAATTTTCAGCTTTGGATTCTCTTTTAGCTCTCCAAACTTCGAATTCTCCGTTATTGTTTATACCAAGAATTTCTCTGAATTTCAGTATTCTCTTCAGGCAAAACACGCGAAACAAAACCCACAACTCTCTCCCTCTCTCTGAACTCTCTTACTCTCTCTGTAAATCGAATTCCTCTCACAAACCCACCATAAAAAATGACTGCAAAACGCGTTGAACGGGGACGACGGGTTTGATATGGGATCTTCAAAGCAATGGCTGTTTGGTCTGGTTTAGTCGAATCGAAGGAGTGTCACGACGGGCAGTTTGAATCAAGATTTCGCATCTTCAAATCAAGGTTTTGATTCTTTACTCATCAAAACGCATTTTCAATTATTTGCTTGCTATTCCATTTCTGAGTTGTTGGGTTCGATTTCCCATCTGTTTTTTTATTTGATTGCTACGAAAATTGAGGCGGGTTGGATACTAGTTGGGGCGGTTAATTCGCAGAGGAAAGGTAGATGGTGGTGGAGGTGAAATTGCAGGTTAAATTTGTAGGGGGAAGGGTAGCTGGTGGTGGAGGTGGAGGTGGAGGTGGAATTGATAGAACGGTTTCTGAAAGTGAGGAAAGTGAGGAATTGGTAGATCCTGATTAGGAACGGTTTCAGATCCTGATTATTTGATATAAATTTGCAAATTTCAACTGTGCTATATCAATTTGCAGATGGCTGGTTGAGAATCAAATTGGATGATTTACTGAAGGACTCGGAGAAGTTAGGTTTTTTGGAGAATGAGTTGATTCAGGTGAATGTGAGTTTCATGGGCAAATGCCACATGATAGTGGAGGAAAATTTGGGCTCTTTCGGGTTCGGAAAGGTCCCAAGTTCCAAGGAGAGGATTATCAGAATGTGTGTGGCTCACCGCCTGACCGGTTGATGTCAAAAATTTATCAGTATCTGGCTAATAGAAGCAGGCCCAGTGGGAATGGGGTGTCCAGGAGGCAGAGGAAGTGGGAGAAGGAGAAGCAGGAGAGGTTGAGAAAATGGGAGCTCGAACATCTTGTGAAAATTGTAAATTGCTCGCCCACACTTGCACGGCTATCGCAGGGCCTCTGGAAAGTAGTTAATCTTGCAGAAAATAGTTTTTTGATTGATATGATTGCTTTTGCTGCAATTTAGAACTTAGCCATGTTTTTATTAGACATATTTTTGATGTAGATAAAAGTTTCGGGATTGGTATCTAAACAAGGCCTCTTGTTTTCTATTATGTCCTAAATTGGATAGTAGAATGAATTATTTAGTAATATGTATGATAAGCTATTATGGACCATGATATGATTGGAGTAGCTTGTAATGTTTGCGTTGGGTTTGGTTTGCTTCTATATTTATGTTAACTCTTTCTATGCTAAGATTGATAACCGAATCTTGAAAATTTGGCTCTGATGAAATATCAATGCTGATTAAAGGATTTTAGGATTATATTGTGATTTCTTCAGGGTCATTATTAAGTTCTATCTGAGTATTAGTTTATCTCAAATTCTTTGTTGTCATTATTAAGGTTTTGATTCTTTGCTCATCAAAAAGATCTTATATGTTATCTGTTCTATAAGTCTCATTGCAGTTACAAATTCATATGGTTAAGTGATTGGAAGAGGAAAAGAACTTCATAATGGAAGTATTTTAGCCTGCGACACTAAGATGTGTAAACGTAGAACTTTACGTGGCTGACTGAATACCTATTGCTTTATTTTTTGCATAAATCATCACTTTGATATTTTTCCTTTCAGAATTTTTGGAGTCATTACTTAAGATGGGGAACTCTCTAATGGAGAAACTGCATTAGATGATGGTGGGGAAAGTGGTAAGAGTGCGTATAGAAGTTGCTTGAGCTCTTGTTTGGGAGCAATAGGAAACGATGGTGTTGCAATTATGATTTGGTGAAATTTTACTAAATACCAATTTATTAACCTTTGTCTAGTTATGAAATTAAATTTGATGAGTCCTCTGTTGGCTTTACTTTATGGAATGATAAAAGCACCTTATTTTGGCAATTATATGATATTTTTCTTTACATCATAATGTTAGCTCACAGTTATTACACCTAATTGGTGGAAAATCACAGTTCCAGATACATGGTTATGATTTTCGAGGGACATATAAAGATAAATGACTAACGCTATTTATTATGCATATATATATATATACTTTTTTTCCTCTTTTTGAGAGAACAAGTTGCATAATTTTACACTAACTCGTATCTGAACGTTGGAAGAAAATAAATTTGAAATGATATGCTCAGCTCTTTGGGCTGGCCAGTATTAAAACCATTATTATTTTAAGACTATTATTATTATTCCTTTTATTTAAAAAATATATTTGTTGTACATCACCATTTACATATTTTTTTACAGATTGATGATGTGTCAAAAATAAAGTGAGAATTTTATTTTTATATAGTTGATGAGATTTTGACCTAGTCAAAATATGTGATGAAGATAACATATGCATTTTTTTCGTTCTGGACGCAGAAATAAGACAAAACATTTGAATTAGACGAGAGAATTTTAGCAATGTTATCTCATTAATTTTTTTCTTCAATCGATTCACATTAAACTATTAAAATTTATTGAATAAAATATTATAAAAAAAGATTCTCAAAATTTTAAAGCAAACGCGTTTTCAAATTTTCTATTTTAAGAAACAGTTTTTCAGAATGACAAAGAGAACGAGTTTTCAGCAATTCCAAAACGGACACTCAAAACAGAAAACACAAAATGAATTCAAAACTCAAAACACAAAACTGAAACACGAAGAGAACATCCCCTAATTTGCCAGCTTTGGTAAATATATCCTCAACTTTGCCTCTTGGATGTGTGATGCTTCTATCGGCCAGCTGCAATAACATCGTTGTTTCTTTTGCTTCTCCCAATTCCAATTTCCTGTAATAGATAAACGTAAAAAATTTAATACTTGCACCTGTAGCACATAAAGCATTAACAGTACCAGATTTTCTAATTGAAATAGGTAAGGTGAAACTCCCTGGATCCTTGAGCTTATGAGGCATTTCTTTTGTAATCTTGCACTGTTCTTCTCTGTTAGTGCCACCCTTTCAAATTTTGGAAGATTTTTCTTCTTTGATATCATTTATTTCAAAAATCTCACATAGCTTGGAATCTATCCTGTTGCGTCTATGAACGGAATATTGATGTGAAGTTTCTTCAGCACGTCAAAAAACTTCTCAAACTGTTGGTCTCACTTGTATCTCTTCAACCTTTGTGGGAATGGAATAAGATGGTAATATGGATTGATAAGAATGGTTGCCTTAACTCGTGGTGTATCAAAATTCTCTTTAGTAGATGCCTCTATCATATGTTCAGTCTGTTCCTCATGCAATGGTTGTTAGCTTTTATGTACTGATTTGTTTTCCCATGAATTTTTCGAACATATCTTCCAACTGCAACATCTTCCCCGGCTGCTGAAACTGACCAGGTGGCTGATTCTGATTTTGATCATTCGAAGAAAGGTTTGGGTGATTTCTCCACCCTCGGTTATACGTATTTGAAAGTGGATTGTTTTGATGGCATTGTCCCCATTGTACGAAGTCCACTTGTTCTGTACCTTGTGCTACAATTGGGCTATCCATTGTATTGTGATCTGCTCCACACTCCTCATGCGGATGCAATTATGAGTGATAAACTAAACATAATGCAATTTATTTTAAATGTACGTTGAAGTTTCTTATGAATAATGATTGCACTGGGATCACGAATCCCTATGTAATATTCGTTTTAAACCTAATTCTACACTTTGACAACACGATTGAAATATTGACGAATCAATGCTCCTAAATTATTTAAAAGTCTCTTTCGAATAAAGTTAAACATATTCTCATATATGACCCGACTATATCTCCATGACGGATACGAACATACAACAGTGCATGTGTTTTTTTGAGCACTTAAAGATTTACATAGGGCATAGAGGTATATTTATATCCCTTATCGGACCATATGATGATTTATACCATGTTGAACCTATTTTCCTTCTTTCGAAGGCATGAAATAAGTCACCACACTCACACAATTACGTGCACAATAATTATGGAGAAAATAAGATCATATAAACCATTTAAATATCCAAACGTGTTTTTTTGATGTCAAGAATTGTAAAACTAAGAATTAAAAATAAAACTACATAATTCATCGATCTCCTAGTATAGAGTTAACCTAACCTAGCAAGATGGAAAGGAGAAAATTAGAAAAACAATGAAAGAATGACATCACAATTCAATTCTTGAGATTAATCTTCGCATCATGGTGTTGTTCTTCGTGTTCGTGTTCTTGCTCTTTTTCTCCTCTCAAAAGCCTTATACCTCTCCTCTTCCCCATTTCGGATGGCTTTAGGGTTTAAATACACATCCAAAGATTTGTTTCCATAAATATTTAACTCAAATAAAGAAAATAGAATTTTCGCTTCAGAGTTGAACTATGCGACAGCATAGTTCATTTCCCCACGACCACATAGAACAAAATGTAAGGTCTTGAAATTTTCTGAAGCAACCTATGTGACCACATACGTATTAATATTATGCAATCGCATAGTATTAAGAAACTTCCACAACTTTGCGTTTTGGTCCTCGAACTCCATTTTGCATTTCTCGGCCTCTTTTCCCAGTTCTTTTTCTTCCAAAGTTTCCTTCATTTGATCAATTTGATCTCGCCATCTTCACATCTTCAATTTCTCTTCCAGGTCATCTTTTGACTATTTGCACCTTGGTCTCTAAACTTTGGTTTTCTTTCATTTTATCCCATTTTCTTCTAATTTTCACCATATATATCACTATTGTCCTGCAAAACACAAATTATATCGAATTAAGCTATATTCCACATATTTATTAACAATTATCCATATTTGTAGCCCAAAATAAGTGTGTAAAACGCACTTATCAATTTGCATGCTTACGGAAGTAGTAATTCAATTGATTTAGATGACATTAATGTTCTCGAAGTGGAATGGAAGTAGGAAATAGATATTTCCGATGCAAGATGGAAGCAAAAGGGCAAAAAAGGCAAAATGTTGGGATCACTTTAAATTGATTCCAACGGATCGTGTGATCGACAGAGTCGGAATCTAAAGCAATATGCAAATATTGTCAACAACGATTGGCATGGAAAAATGGTATTTGTACCACCAACCTCAACAGTTACTACAAAGTATGTACAACTAAACATGAGTTTCTTGCTACCGGTCAAATACAACTGCAATTTGGTAGTCCAATTGTCGGTTATGCTTCTACGACACTTTGCACGTGGATGTATTCAAGAAAGCTCATGTGAAATTTGTTGTCGGTGATGAGTTGCATCTAACAATAGCGGACAACCAACATTTCGTCTCCTACGTGAAACAATATATTAAATCGAGGTACGTTGGGGTAAGTAGAAACACTCTTCATTCCAATATAATAAAATATTTCCTTAATACAAATAAATAATTAATTATCGATTTGCAAAAATATGGGGGTGTTATATATTTAACTTCGAATATATAAGAAGTGATTAATAAAAGAGATTATATAACTGCAACTGTACACTACATAAACTTTCTTTGATGTATGCATAAAAAAATTATTACTTTAAAATTACTGAGTTATCTCACAATGCTAACAATATATATAACTATATTACGAGTATTATTAGAGAATATCATTGTGAGTAAAATTCGTTCTTTTACATTAGACAACGCTAGTGTTAATAAGCCAGTTATCGATAAATTGTGTAGGGCATTTCAACTCGATTTCAGTGATTATTTATTTCATATTTGTTGTATGTGTCATATTTTTAATTTAATTGTGCATATTAAGAATGGAATTCAAAGAGTTAGGGATACATTAATATATATATTATGATTTCACCAAATAGAAGACAAGCATTTGAAGAATTTTGTGCCGAATACGAAAATATTCGTTAGTGACGTAGGGTACAGATGAAACTTCATTTATTATTAAAATCATGCGAATGATTTGAACATTTCATAACTGAATTTTATAACTATAGCATATTAGAAACGATGATGACACTATTTTGAATAAATCTAATTGGCTTTTAGCTTTTAAGATTTAAAAAAAAAATTGACAAGTTTGACTTGACAAATATTTTATCAGATTTCAAAAGTTTTAACTTTTAATACACCAATTACTTATAGAAATTTAGAATAAATTTTATATGAAACGTGTGAATTATATGTAGAACGAATGAGTGCAATTATTAGTCTGGTACCCTCTACACCTACTCCTCCCGTTGATTTTGAAGAAGATGACACTGAAATATTAAACTTATTTGAAGGTATTAATACGTATAGATATGATGCTACGCCTTGAACCGCCTGTCCATCTCTCCTACAAAATGATTATGAACCAAATACAGTAGGTTTTTCTAGTAGTATATCTACCGCATATAATGAGATAGAACGCAAGTCCGAATGCATTACTTGCTGAATTACATGATTACTTTAATCATAATATGCTCAATAATAAAATGATTAAAAAAAGTTCAGAAAAAGTAATTAAATTCTGGCGAAAATACGAACGACGATGGCTAGTGGTTTCTGCGATGGCTAGTAACACCTCCGGTTAACACTTTAGTTTCAAAGTTTTCTTTTATTGCAAGTAAGAGGGTTATGTCTAAGGTTATGAGACAACTGAAAAAAATATTTCGAAAGCGTTAATATGCGTGAATGATTGGCAAGACACTCATTTTAGACTGCAAGATAAATATGTCAAAATTGCATATTGTCGGGTAAATGATATTTAATTTAACCATATTAATAAAATTTGTTATTTCATAATAATATTGTTTTTAATTTTTTTTTTAAAAAAATTATACGTAATAAGTTGTTCGTGTACGATTTTTAACTCTGCATACTCGAAATTTAAGTAGCCGATCTCAAGTTCGGATAAAGGTGGAGGATTTTATCTTAAAAAAAGAAAGATGAGCTCACGAACCGAAGCTTAGCTCAACCCACGAGCCGAGCTTGGCCCTCGAGTAACGAGCCACGATTGGATCGTGGAGTACATGAGCAATTGGGCCGAGCCCAGCCCCTATCTATGCGTAACAACAAGATCACGATAAGGAACAACTTTATTGGGAATAATCACATCATCCTCACGAGCTATCTCCATCATGTCCCGAAAATCATTGGCATTGCGATCCCCTTCATCCGAATCTTCATGTTCACCTTCAGCAACATTCTTCCTCATTAAAGTCACGCAAAGATGAGTTGTGTGCATTTTATTCAATTCAAATAGATAATTGATTTCAGTATCAGAAGTAACCTTCATATGTGGAATCAGAATGGATAAATGCTTATTGAATTGATATTTCGATTTCATATCATATTGAGAGGGAACGAATTTCAGCTTGTTTTGTAAATCCTGGTACATTTTCAAATATGATTTACTCGATGTTATAGAAATTGAAATACCACCATGTATATTACTCGTCCATTTTTATACTCATTGATCTTTTTCATCCAATTTGAAATCACCAAAATAACAAATCGGTATTACAACCATATCTGCATGACGAAACAAAATTTTTAATTATAAGGAAAAATAGTTGAAATGTCGACCAAACCACTGGGCCACGGAATTTTTAATTCAAAAAAGAAAGTCGGGCCTGTTGAAATTTATCTACATGCTAATTTATGTTGAAATAAGATTTATCGATTAAAAAATATACTAATTTAACGAAAATGAAATTAAATATACGTAAATATATTTACCGATTTGAAGTAATAGATATAAAAAAATATTTTCTTGTTCAGCGTTTGATAAATTTATGAGATTTTGAGATTGAAGTAGATGAAAAATGAGAGAATTTTTATTTGTGTTGGAATAAATAAATAAGAAAAGTTAGCTGATTTTGATATTTAAAGTGGGAAGTGTTTGATTTTTATTTGTTAATTAAAATGGTAGTATTGACTTTAAAACAAAACAATATTTTGTAATTGTATAACATATTTAAGGGCATCTTGTCTTTTAACATCCAAAATGTCATTGTGGAAATATACAATTGTTGAAAATTCAAAGTGAAAATTTGGAGATTTGACTAAACAAATTTTAAAAGTACCCCACCCCTAGCCACCTCCTACACATTGCTAATAACCACGACCTTCTCCTATCACCACGCACCACCACCATCGATTGCTCTACCCTCGAAGCTTTAAAACCTTTGATTGCTATAGATTCAATTTATGTTTAACTTTTTGTTTTGTTTTATGTTTTTGTGATTAGGTTTTTGTCTTATTGGAGGACGTCCAAGTTTCATCATAGTTATTGTGTGTGAGGGGTTGTTATAATGTTTAAGGTAGAGCAGACGATGGTGATGATGCTGTAATAATGGCGTAATTGTGCAAATTGTGATGGTGGTCTTTGTGGTGGTTGGTGTAACAATTAACATGGTTATGTCACAGGAGGTGAAAATACAAGTGGTTGCAATAGCAATGTTGGTCTAACAGTAAGAATAATATTAAGTGTACATTGTTTGGTTGACATCATTGTGTATATTTTATTGAAGTTCAAAAAGTTATGGGCGAGAAAGTGTGTTTTTCGTAAAAATAAAATAAAATAAAATAAATATGTTCAATAATGTATTGCCACGTGGCACATTTTAAAAAAAATAATGTACAGATAACATGATTGTAATACTAAGTACTACAAAATGGTGGTGGCAATGAAAATAAAGCGACATTATAGAACACATTATGTTACTAGTGATGACAATGACTATAAAAACATGTGATAAAAAAAGTGTTAAACATAATTCAACAAAATGTAATACTTTGCTTTACAAAATTATTATACCAAAAAAAAAAAAAAAAAAAAAAATATATATATATATATATATATATATATATATAAACTTATTATTATGTGTGATTGAAAATAAAATTTAATTATTTATAAATTAGTGATATAGAGGAATATGTAAATTGTTCCCATAAATTTTTGGGCAAAATTATTAGAAGCTCAAACACTTCAATGGATCACTCTCCAAACTACTTAAACCCCACAATAAAATAGAACCCAAATCCAAATTCAAATCCAATACGATCTCTCAACTCTCACCCATTCCCAAATCCAAACCCGAAACCATCTGCGAATTGAATTCTCCCTCAATGCCTCACTCTCGTCTCTGACTTTGAGAGCCTGCTTAGGAATTTTGTCGTACCGATTATGAACATTTTTTAAAATACCAATTTTAAACGTTTATGAGTAAATCGATTTTGAGTGATTTTAGTATTATTTTTAAAACTACCCAACATATACTTAAAAGTTTATTATCTATCGATTCTGAAAGTTTTCTAAAAGAATAAAATTACATATATATCCCTTAATAAAAAAATTATTTGAATTTTTTTCTCATAAGTAATATTTTACTTACATGTAATTTTTTTTTTTTTTTACATATAAGTTAATATTTAACTTAAAAAATTAAACACTTATTCTCATTATTTTCAAAATACATTTTTTCTTCTCTTATTTCCAATCACACGTTTTTCAATAAAAAAATATTGCACGCAAACTCAATTTTTTTCTTATTTTTAACAACACATGATTCATCAAATATTATTCAAAAATGCATTTTGGACAAAAAAAAGATCTCGAAGAGGCTCTAACTAAAGTTAAATATTTATTTAAAATTTCAAGTAATATTTTTACTTACACGTAAATTTCACAATTATAAGTTAATTTTTATACTTTTAATATAATTTTTTTTAATTTATAAGTAACTTTTTTTTATTTATAAGTGAATTTTTATCATATTAATAGTATTTTTATTTTATAAACAGATTTTTTTATATATAAAAGTGATTTTTTAAAAATAATTATTTTATAAAGAATAAAACTAAAAGAGAATATAAGAAACAGCTAAAACCCGTCGATTTGGTGCATTGAAAAAATCAGTAAAAATTACACGGATGGGTGATTTTTAACATAAAAGATCGATAGATAAAAAAATTAGCATCATTTTTCCAACCTGTCCGTTACTCGGTTACTGTCACCTAAAACCGGGCATAAACCGGTTGAAAAAAAACTCCCCCAGCAGGCACTGAGTCTCTCGGCCCGAGTACTCGACGCCTTCCATCGGCGATTCGGCAGAAGAAGAAGGTTATCGATAACCCGATGGCGCGTTCCTTACCTCCGTATTCATCCCTCTCTGCCAACACCATATTTTTTCTCAACTCCAAACTCAGCTCCGAACAAGACTTAGATGTAGCCCCGACTCTACTCTCGGAGCTACGGACCGAGTGCGATGATCTCGACCAATCCCTCTCCGATCTCAACGCCCAGATCCAATCACACCTGACCCGACACACCTCCCAATCGGGTCGGGTGGGATCCCTTTTCTCCAATATCCATGCCCAGTTGCATGGCCTCCAGCAGTCTACCTCTCACTCTCCATCTGGTGCGAATATACGCATTCACATTTGTTTTGCACTTTAATTTTGATTGTGGCTTGTATTGATTATGGGCTTATTTATTAATTAGCATATATTACTTTGTTTATAGATGGGGTGTCGAGGAGGGGGATGGGGGACGAATTACAGGCTTTGGCGAAAGAGGTGGCGAGGGTGGAAACTGTGCGAAAATATGCTGGTGAGTTTTTAAAATTTTTAATGTTTTCTTGATTTGATTTTGGCTAATTTCAATTGTGTCAAAGTGAAGAGTTTTGAAAATAAATAGATTATATCTTTTGGAAACATGGAGAAATAATTTTAGTGGTGCTTGTAAGAATTGAAACTTCAATTTGAGAAAGTGGTTTTGTTGTGTCTAAGTATGCTAGTTGAATTAATTTTGTCATCGCAATGGGGATTTTTGAAGAATTATGAGCATATTTTTATGTTTAGGAAGTTATTCGACCAGTCAATGTATGGTCTTTTTGTGGATGGCACCGTATTTTTTAGCCTCATCATGAGGCAATCAAGAGCCTGTATGACAAGAGTATGTGTTAAGCTATGTTTGTAATGCTAGTTCGTCAACACTTACAACAATGAATACGCATTTTTATGTATTTCTAATGTAACTTGAGGTGCATCCATGGACATGTTTTCAGCCTTCTTTGACAAAAAAATTAGAAGTTCTGTTGACACTGTAAGTGTAACATATACAGCAACATGAAAGACACAATTTGTGATATTTTCAGTCTACATTGTCATCTAGTCTTCAGATTGTGGATGACCTCCTATTATAATGGATGAAGTGCTATTTTAACTTTTCCCACTTCTTTATAGTTTCATTTTGATGATTGTTGTAAGTTATAGGATGAAAAAACAAACAAGAAATAACTGGAAAACAGATACTTACATTCTTGTTCATTTTGTTTCTGTTGTTCTAATCATTCTCATCATCAGCCTCTTCATAATTTTCAGAGACGGCATTAAAGCTTGACACTTTAGTTGGTGACATTGAGGATGCTGTATCTTCCACCCTGAGGAGGCATGCATTGAAAAATAATTCAGAAGTGAGTACAATTTAAAGGTTATGTTTGTTTAGATTCCTTAGGCTAATTGAATTATGAAAGATAATTAAATTGGTATAAATATGAAATCCATTTTAACTTCTCTAAAAGTCCCATTACTTTTACAAATGTTTTAGTAAGATGCTAACTTTTCCTGGTGGCGATCAATTTTTAGGATTTTATTTGGTGAATTGGTGTTAAAATTTGAGTTTCGTCTTCAAAGGTTAACCTTATTAAGAGGAGTGACCTAAACTCTTATAAATTGGTATATGTTTTCATCTTTATTTGACGTGAGATTTTATCCCTTAACATGCTCCAGCAAGATGTTGGCTCATTTGAGTAGATCGATCTTGAAATTCGCTTGCTCAAATTTTTTGAGGGATCGAATTACTCGTTGGAGTTTAACGGGCTCTGATACGATATTAAGATTTAGAGTTCCATCTTAAAAAGTTAACCTTATTAAAAGGAGTAGTCTAAACTCTTATAAATTGATTTATGTTTTCATCTTTATTCGATATGGAATTTTATCCCTTAACAATTGGTACATCTAAATAAGAAACTCAATCATGGGAACCAAGAAAATAGTTTTAGGACCTTATTAATCATACATGATTAGTTAAAAATTTATCGCATCTTTATCAATCTCATAAAATAACACTTAGCCTCTGTTTCTTAGAGATTAAAATCTAGATTTTAATCTAAGTCAAAGTCAACAATTAATTTTAATAATATATTTTATGGGATACACAACTTTCCAACCATATTTTTCGTTGACTTTTATCAAAATCTACTAAAATTCGATTTTAATCCCTACTAAACAGGGGCTTAAATACGTCAAACTCTTTTCCTAAATTTGAAAGTATTTATTCACTAAATTCTCGTATTGTTCCTTTTGGATTACTTTACTCATTACAGGATACACGGGAAAAGGCTATAAGAACTCTTAAATTGACAGAAGATGTTCTTATTTCAGTAACAAAGACGCATCCTCAGTGGGAACGACTTGTTTCAGCTGTTGATCACCGAGTCGATAGAGCTTTAGCCATTTTAAGACCTCAAGCTATTGCAGATCATCGGGCCCTTCTTGCTTCTCTTGGATGGCCACCGCTTTTATCGACTTTGAGTTCATCAAATCAAGATGAAAAGCGATCAAATGATGTCCAAAATCCTCTTTTCACTATGCAAGGAGACCTCAAGCACCAATACTGTGAAAGTTTCCTCACATTGTGCGGTCTACAAGAATTGCAAAGACAAAGAAAAATTCGTCAACTTGCGGGGCGTTATAGCGAAGTTGCTCTGCATCAACCACTTTGGGCTATTGAAGAGCTTGTGAATCCTTTATTCATTGAAGCTCAGCGCCACTTCTCAAAGTGGATTGATAAGCCAGAGTTCATATTTGCCCTTGTATATAAGATTACTCGAGATTATGTTGACTCTATGGATGAGTTATTGCAGCCACTTCTTGACAAAGCAATGCTATCTGGCTACAGTTGCAGAGAAGAATGGATCTCAGCAATTGTATCTTCCCTATCAACTTATCTTGCAAAAGAGATATTCGCCACACATGTGAGTCAGCTTAATGACGAGAGCGTTACTGGGACTGAATCACAGGCTAGATTAGCTTGGCTACATCTCATTGATTTGATGATTGCATTTGATAAGCGAATTCAATCTCTGGTAGTATATTCAGGACTGTCACTTTTCCTCGATGAAGATGGAAATCTATTGAAAATATCTTCATTATCAGTATTTTGTGATAGACCCGACTGGCTTGATTTATGGGCTGAAATAGAGCTTACTGATGTGCTAGATAAATTAAAACATGAAATGGAAAATGACATTAATTGGTCAAATGAAGGTCAGGTAGCTTCTATTCTATCTGCACAGGAAGATCATAAATCTCCTTTGATTTCCGGTGCTTTCCTTCGGTATCTATCATTGGTAGTTGACCGTTGTCGATCAATTCCCAGCATCTCATTGAGTTCAAGGTTTATAAGGTTGACAGGTGCACCTATAATATGGAAGTTGTTGGATTGTTTACTGCTGAGGTGCCAAGAAGCCGAGGGACTGACAGCTCTAGCAGATGACACTGCTCTAACTAAAGTTGCGAAGTCTGTTAATGCTGCTCGCTTCTTTGAGTCTGTTCTTGTAGAATGGTGTGAGGATGTCTTCTTTCTGGAGATGGGACTGAGCCAAGCTGATCAATTGGAAACACCCGATGAAAATATTAGTATAAGCAGAAGCTCTGTGGAAGCACCTGGAAACAGTATTTTCGATGAAGAAATCAGAAAGCTTGAGCAATTTAGAACAGAATGGGTTGAGAAGTTATCAACTGTTGTTTTGAGGGGATTTGATGCATGTCTCCGAGATTACATGAAGAACAAAAAGCAATGGCAGGAGAAGAGGGAAGAAGGGTGGACAGTGTCCAGATCTTTTATTGGGGCACTAGATTATTTGCAGGGGAAAATGTCAGTACTAGAAGAAGGTTTAAATAAAAATGATTTTACTGGGGTCTGGAGAAGTTTGGCGACGGGGATAGATAGAATGATTTTTAATGGTATTTTGATGAGCAACACGAAGTTTTACGATGGGGGAGTTGAGAGACTTGGGAATGATTTGGCAGTTCTCTTTGGGGCTTTTGGAGCTTGGTGTCTGAGACCAGAAGGTTTCTTCCCGAAAGTTAGCGAGGGATTAAAGTTGTTGAGACTGGCGAAAACACAGCTAAAGAATAATTTGGTGGGAGATGAAAGATGGTTAAAAGAGAATGGGATAAGGCATTTGAGTCCAACTCAGGTTGAACAAATTGCGAAGAACAGAGTATACATCAGTTGAAGCATTTCGAACTCCTTGAGTACATAAGTTCTTTCTGGCACTGTTGGAGGAAATCTAGTTCTTTCTCAGGTTCCTGGAAACTGACTCGACTGTTCTTTCTAGATTAACTTTACAACGAAAGGTCCAGACACACTCTCTTTTGTGTTCTCGGTATCATCACATGTCAGCCAGTCTACGATGGATTGATCAATTGTGAGAATTTCATTTCCTTTGTGATCGTCCATGTTTCTTACTTTTGTCCAATTTATATATCTCGTACTAAACATTTATAGAAAAATTAATGTTTGTTTTACGTGGGTGGGTGTAATTAAAGTCGTTACTAATTTATGACTTTTACAAAGTCTGCTTTGTCCATGGAATGTATATTTTAAGTAGGAGGGTTATATGGGGACTGCAATTTTCATTTGTTATACCTCATTTTAATTGCAGTTTACTTCCTCAATTTTTACTCGTCACAGTTATTTCTTGAATTTTTTTGTCGAATTCTTATCTTCAACTTTCCATTAATTAGTACATCTCCTCCTTTACGATGATTTATGTCAAAATATTTTGTTTTCATACTTCGAAATGAGAGAGAATATTTTGCATACTTTTTTTATTTATCTATAATATATTAAATATCACATCGAGAATCATTTTTTGGACTATTATAACTTTACTATAATATATTAAATACTTTTTTTTATTTGACAAATCCATTTCACATGTATGATTTCATTAATGTGTGAATTATAAATTCATTAATATTCACATTTATTTAATTAATGCTAATCTTCATTTATGTATTTCAGTGTTATTAATTTTAATTATAAATTAATTAGAATTATTTCATTATTCACGCCATGTATACTAATTAATATCCATTTTTACTTAATAGAAAATTAAATAAATGATTTAATATTCATTGTTATGTATATATTCCCTGATATTAATTCTAATTTAATTAACATTTAAGCATATTTAAAATTATTTTTACAATACGTATAAAGCATTTCATAATAACGTGCAAAGCACATTCAATGTTGACTAGTTGTTTTAAAATATGATGAAAAATAAATTATTATATGCTATTTTAACGATTCTTGTAGATATAAACTGTTTAAAAAATAAAAAATATGTTAATTAATGAAAAGTTTGAGGATAAGAATGCCATAAAAAATAGTTATGGACATAAATGATATAATGACTAAGGATTGAGAACCTTTAAGTGTAATTAAAATGTGATGCAATAAATAAAAATTATAGTGAATATAATTACCATTTTTAATATTTGTTTTAGATTTACATAAAATTTTGAAGTTGTCTGGATGTGTGGAAATGAAGACATTTTTACATATACGGTAATTCACCGATGATCCTCAAGTATGATGGTCCTAAAAATGATCCTACATAATTTTTGTGTGCATTTTATTGATGGATTTTAAAAACCTTGTGAATTGACTTGGGTTAGGAGTGTGGTTATTGGGTATTTATCGCATCTTTTGACATAACCGATTATTCTTTACCTTGAGATCAAATTGGATATTGGGCAATGAAAATGAAATAGTATCCTGAAGTTATTCTTAGCCCCTGTTTGGTGGCCATTTTTATGAAAAAACATTGTTTTGAATAATGAAGTTTTGAAAAATGTGTAGTTAAAAAGTAGATAATTTTTTTGGACTTAAGTGTAAAATATTTTATCTTGTAAATACATGGTTGAAAATGAGTATATAGAAAAAAAAAGTTATGGAAGAATGTGAGACAAATTGAAGCTTATAATATGATTGACTTTTGGCTTAATAGTAGAGAACCCCCTACATACTTGACGATATGCGGAATACCCCTGCCTATTGGAAATAACAGAAAATATCCATGTTTAAAACCTTTTGTACAGAATACAACCTTTTATGTACGGAAAACCCCATTCCGTCCAACTTCGTTGGTTTAATCGTTAAAAAGGGTAAAAAGAGCCAAAATTAAAAAGGATTAATTGCAATTGAACTCCCAAACATTTTAATTTTAATTTTTGCAAATTATACCCAAATTACATTTTAACTTCTTTTATCCCATTATTACTGTAATATTAAAGTAAAAATAAATGTGAAAAATAAGCCAACTCCTAATGGTATTAAATATGGTAGCTAATTTTACTCCACCAAACATTCCCTATGTGTACATTTGACCAAGATGAAAAATCTCTAAAGGTGCGTTTGATTGTTAATATTTTTCATAAAAAATATGTTTTTTTTTTACCTAATTTCTTACTTTTTGCTGTTTGGTTGTCAATTTTTTCCACGAATCTAGGTTTGAAACTAAATCAATCAAACACATTTAATTACATATAAATAAGTTTTAGACAATTGAATTGTCTAGAATTTATTTTATTTCCATACAAATTCCATACTCGCAATCAATAATTACATACAAATAAGTTTTAGACAATTAAATTGTCTAGAATTTATTTTATTTTCGTACAAATTCCGTACTCGCAATCAAACACTAACGGTTGCCTTTCAAATTATGTGATATCGATTCAAATGACGTGCTCTTATTCTTTATCTTCTTGATTGCATTATGCAAATAGATTTTTTTCTTGTAAATATTTTTACACTCTCTTGTTATGTTCTAATGATTCTTTTAAGGTTTTTTTTTTAAAAATTTCGGCAACTCTGACGTGTGACAGTGTAACAAGGGTTACCAGTTCCAGTCTTTCTTCGAGGCTGCTTGTAATAGAGACTGAATAGGCATAGCATAGGAAATTTCTATCACCATTTTTCTGCACTCCTTAAAAAATTATGTACACTGAGCATGACTCTTTTTAATGGATTTGTCTTCTTGTACATAATTTTTTCACCATAATGGTGTCCATACACACACAAGTGGTGGGACCCATTTGAATATTTTATTTGAATGGATCCCACCACTTGTGTGTGTATGGACACCATTATGGTGAAAAAATTATGTACACTAAGCATGACTCTTTTTTAATATGTATTCACCATCTTCCATAATCAATTATTACATATGGGGTTGTTTGAGCCTAATTTATTCGAAAATTCATTATTTCAAAACTCATTTTCAACCATACAATATTATTAAACGTAAATCGAAATTTTTTTCTTGATTTTTAATCACGTATTCTCCAAAAATCACTATTCAAAAATGCATTTTTTTCTCTCAAAATGAGTCTCAAACGAGGGCATAGTAAATTACGTCTATAAATACTCAGTGTAAAAATTACAAGGAGAAATGATTTGATGGATTTTCTTTATTGGTGCTGCCTAGAACACTCTTTGGAGTATGATTCGTTATACTTACCTTTGGAGTTTAGGTAATTAAATTTAATAGTGAAAGAAGTTTTGAATAAAATTCAAACAAATATTTTGATTTGAATATTCTATCCGACAAGAAGAATTTTGGATATGCTTTTGTTAACTTCCCAACTCCAACAAGAATTTGATAAAGAATTGATAGAATATGGTGGTGATTAGGTGTCTGAAAATCGTAAGTTTCGTTCTTGTTGTTACATCTTATGACACATTATCGATACACGCATTATGATCACATTACACACGCAACATTTCAAATGGTCGAGATGAAGCTATACTCAGTTTGTTACGTGTTATGATATATTGATCAATATGAATTATACTACATTGTTATATAACATGGAATGCATATGTTTCCATGTACATGTTGTCCCATATACATGTCAAAATCATAAAGTATGTGTATGTATGAATTTGCATTAAGCTTATCATTGATAACAATTTATTTAGAAATGTTAATTGAAAATTAAAGCATTTTTCTATAATTCAGGTATCAACCTCCAATGATGTGGTGAATCATGTCGTCCTGTGGGGGACGGAGTTACACAAATACGGTTGGAAAAATAAAATTGCACATGCAGTGTTTTCAAGTGGATATGCTCCCTTGCTAGCATATATTAATGGTATGTATATGCTCCACTCGGTGATTGTAATTATTGGATATTGGCGCGTGTGTGTAGATTATACCGGACTAAACAAGGTATGTCCAAAAGACTCGTACCCTCTACCCAGAATAGATCATTTGGTGGATGCCACATCAGGTCATGAACGACTGAGCTTTCTAGATCATTTTCTGGTTACCATCAGACTCTATGGCAGAGTCAGACCAGGAGAAGACCTCCTTCATAACCAATGCTGGGACATACTGTTATATAGCCATGCCGTTTGGCTTGAAAGATACTGGAACTACTTACGAAAGAATGGTGAATAAGGTCTTCGGCGAACTGCTTGGGAGCGTCATTGAAGCTTATGTAGATGGCATGGTCGTCAAAAGCATGAGGGCGAACGACCATGTTAGCGACCTACAGAAAGTGTTTGATATTGCTACACAGAATAAACTAAAATTTAATCCGGAGAAGTGTGTTTTTGGAATGGCAGGAGGTAAGTTTCTGGATTTTGTGATAACATAGAGAGGCATCGAAGCAAATCCGGACAAAATTCGAGCCATTCTAGAGATGAAAAGCCTGAAAGTAGAAAGGATGTCCAAAGGTTAACGGGCCGGGTAACGGCGTTGAATCGCTTCATGAGTCGAGCAGCAGATAAGTGTTACCATTTCTTCAAGGCTATTGGGGGCTCTACCAACTTTGAATGGACTAAAGAGTATGATGAGTCACTTGAATCCTTAAAACAGTCATTGTAGTAGCCATCGATCTTGACTAGACCATGTGCAGGGGATGTATTGGGTTTATACTTGACAGTTTCAAAACATGTAGTCAGTGCAGTGCTGGTGAAAGAATTTTTGAAGGTGCAGAAGCCTGTTTATTACGTTAGTCAGGTGTTGAGGGGTGCAGAAACTCGCTACAGCCTCGCAGAGCAGTTGGTATTCGCCTTAATTGTAGCAGTCAGAAAGTTAAGGCCGTACTTTCAGTCTCACACTGTATAGGTCATGACAGATCAGCCTGTCAAGCAAATTTTGCATCGACCTGAGACGTCGGGTAGGATGTTGAAGTAGACGATCAAGTTGAGTGAATTTGACATTAAGTTTAGGTCAAGAACAGCCATCAAGGCGCAAGCATTGACAAATTTTATCGCAGAGTTTACAACTTGGCCTGACCAACCTGAGCAAACTAAAGCGGTTTGAAAAATCTTTGTGGATGGATCTTCACACTGAGAGGCGTTTGGAGCAGGTATTATTATGATATGGCCAGAATCTGAAGAATTTGAGTATCATTACGCTTTGAATTTCCAGCAACAAATAATGACGCTGAATATGAGGCAGTTATAATGGGACTGAGTTTGGCTGCCAAACTTGGGGTAACATCAGTCGAAATTTGCAGTGACTCTCAATTGGTTGTAGGGCAGGTGACAAGTGAATTCGAAGCAAGAGACGGAAGGATGGCATCCTATCTGATGAAAGTAAGGGCCCTGCAAAGGGGGTTTACTAGTTTCAAGATAACCAAGGTTTCTCGCAAAGATAATGAGCATGTAGACACCCTATCCAAGTTAGCATCAGCAAATTCCAAAACCTTTCCTAGTGGGACAAATGTACAAGTCCTGCGACAGTCAAGCATTTTGCTCATAGTAGACATAGCGAGCAGGGGACACAAAGAAAGTTGGTTAGACCCACTGGTAACTTACTTGATGGATGACAAGTTGCCGATGATGTATCCGAGGCTAGAAGGCTGAAAATCCGGGTAGCCTCATTCACAATAATTGATGGACAGTTATACAAACAATGATTTACTATGCCATACTTAAAATGCTTGCGCTCAACTGAGGTTCATGAAGTCAGCCATTTTTGGAGTAAGCCCTTTCTTCCAGTGGTGGATGGATATTTAGGGACTTTACCTATAGCCAAGGGGCAGAGAAAGTTCTTGCTAGTAGCGATTGCCTATTTTACAAAATGGGTTGAAGCAGAACCCTTGGCTACCATTACGACAACAAAAGTACAAAGCTTTATGTGGAAGAACATAATATACAGATTTGGTATACCAAGACTCCCCATCACTGAAAACGGTAGACAATTTGACAACCATGGCTTCAAGGCTTTTTGCTCAAGTTATCACATAGACTACAGGCTGACGTCTGTAGCACACCCCCAAGCGAATGGACGGCAGAGGTAACAAATCGAGCGATCTTATGGGATCTCAAGACAAGATTGGAGAAGGAAAATGGGCTTTGGGCAGACGAGTTACCTAATGTTCTGTGGGCGTATCACACGACCCCATGAGAAACCACCAGAGAAACCCATTTCAAGTTATCCTTCGGGATGGAGGTTGTTGTCCCAGTAGAAGTTCTCAATTAGACTGACAGAATGAGAGTTAAACAGCTTGATGTCTCGACCACCAGCGCGAAACTCGATCTACTAGATGAGGTGAGAGAGAAAACAGTCATGAGGATGATATCTTATAAGCGGAGGGCTGCTGAGTATTTCAATCGCAGGGTGAAACCAAGAGCTTTTCAGTCGGGAGATCTCGTGCTAAGGGAAGCAGAAGCAGCAGCAGGTCACCCACAGTCCAAGCTGTGCTGAATTGGGAAGGACCGTATGAGGTAATCCGAAGCCTTGGAAAAGGAGCTTACAGCCTGAAGGACTTGAAGGGAAAACCACTAGGCAGGCCGTGGAACGCCGAACATCTCAAGAAATATTATCAGTAGATGTTAGGGATTTTTTCGTTTTAATTTTCGTTGATGATGTAATGGTCTATTATAAATATAGTAGCTAGGATTTTTATAATGTAATGCCTGCTACAGGCACGCTTGATTAAGAATTGTTTAATGAAAAGCCAAAGCAGCGGCAGATGATGAGGGTGCTAAGGAAGGGCCAGCCTAGCTGGGACGTCCCGGTGCGCCTACTGAGTCCCCAAGTCTTGGCATGTTTATTTCTGCTAAAAGATCTCGATCCATTGTTGATTGACGCGAAGATTACAAACCTACCTCATCGTCCCCAACATAGCTCGACGTATAGCGGTGAGCAAAAAATTCAAGAAATTGGCTAGCTCAAAATCACTAGGGGCTGGTGGTGAGTTTTCGAAACCGAAAATAGTTAAAGCTCAAAACTACCTAACATCGACCTCAATGATGCAAGAAAGCTCAACACATAGCGGTGAGCGAAAAAGTCAAAAATTGGCTAGCTCGAAATCGCTAGGAGCTGGTGGTGAGCCTCTCAAACCTAAAATAGTTAATGCTTAAAATCACCTAACCCCGATCTCGACGATGCAAGATAACTCAACACATAGCGGTGAGCGAAAATATCAAAAATTGGCTAGCTCAAAATATCTAGGGCCTGGTGACGAGCATTCAAAACCTGAAATGGTTAAAGCTCAAAATCACCTAGCCCCACCTAAAAAAATGCGAGATAACTCAACACACAGCAATTAACACAAAAAAAAATGAAGAAGGCAGAACCAAAATGATGTTCAATAAACAAGTACTCATACTTGAAATGCAATAAAAGTGTCTGTCCACATCCCGGACCAGGAGAACGCGCACAATAATAAAATGTGTGTTCACATCCCGGACTAGAAGAACATGCAAAACAACTAACTGACAAAAACAAAATGGAAAGTGCTCAAAGGCCTACAACTAAAAATCAGGTCAACTCGAGGGAAAGGACTCATCAGAAGAGGGGTAATCTCGACATCACTATTGAAGACGGATTATGGGGTGCCTCCAATAGGTGTTAAAAGGAAATTGGCCTTTATGGGGACGAGCAAAGAAGAATCGGGACTTCCACCCGCTATTGGAATTCCTAAACTTAGGGAAGCGTAACGAGACCCGAGTGGTGAAATAGACAAAGGCATTACTTTGGGCTAACTCGTGCATCTCGAAAACATACTTGAAGAGATCGATTGAAAGAAGAATTTTCTCGCTAAAGAAAACATACAAAAAATAAAGCACTTTCCTCCATGCATTAGGATTTATTTGCCTAGGAGTAAGGTGGAACTCATTGAATAACGAGACAAAGAAAGGATGAATGAGAAAGTGAAAACCACCGTCCATGATGTCTTTATAAACGGCGACCTCGCGGGGGTCAGTTCCGTGAAGTGTTTCATCGGGCCTAGGGGGTCTATAGATGCGGTTATCTACCCGTTCATACTTCTTGAGTGACTTTTCTAACTTGGATGGGGAGTTGTATAAGCTATGACACTTAGGAATCTCAAGAATCATCTCCTCACCCGCGGCATCTCGCCCAATTTCTACGTTTTGATTTGAAGATTTAGTGGACCCAACATGACACTTTGGGAGAATCAGTTCGAAAACTTGAAATGCGGTCGAACGTGTTGAAATATTTGACTCAAAAAGAATTTGGCCAACCTCGCAAGGAGGATCTTTAACGGGAGCCAACCCTAGCTAGTCGTGGGGGTAATTGACCTCCGACCAGCCTCACGGTTGGCCGGGAGTCGACCAGAAAAAGCTGGTCGAAGGTCGACCAACTTTGCTACTGGTCGACTGTCGACGCTTCGGTCGACCAGCAGCATGGCTGCTGGTCGATGGTCGACCGCAGCATCGTTAGTCGACCAGCAAGGGCTAGTTGACCCAAAGACTCCTCGACCAACCCATCCGAAGGTGGGTCGGCCAACTCCCTCGCCCCCTCGTCCTCACTCTCACCGGAAGATGATTATATAATGGTTTTATACATGATTAAGAATAAAAGATGAATAAAGAGGGGGGAGTGGAGGTTATCTTGAAAGAGAAGGAAGGAGTTGAAGATTGACAAAGTAGAAAATGTAGTAAATGAGCCACTGCAACTCTTTAAATAGTGGTGAAAGTTTGAAAATTTTGAATTTTTTGGGGGAAATCCCCCCCCGCCCCCCCCGCCCATAGTGAAGACCAATGGTGGATTGCCACAAGTGCATTGCTAACCCGAAAATTGGCTAAAAAGAGCTACTCCGAAGAAACAGCTATAACTTTTTGCACAGATGTCGGATTGTCTATTATAATATGTTTTCGGAAATGTCTCTCAGAGCTCTATGTTTTCTACCTCAAATTCGCACTTTAAGGCCTTCGACTGAGCAGTTGAAGTTTTAGCGTTATTTTTGTTTTTCCCTTTTTAGTTGCTTTGAGCCCTAAACCTTCGTTATGCGTCAGAAAAGGTTACCTCTCATCGATAAGTATCGACAAGAGGCAGAGGGGTTAGTGATATATGACGGTATTTTAGAGTCTCAAAAAGTCTACTTTTGATTTTTTTTTTTTTTAATACAAAGTCATGTTTGGTATCGATTGAAATATAAATTTTAATCTAAATCAAAGTTAACAATTAATTTTAATAACATATTTCATGGAATCCATAACTATTTAACTTTTATCAAAATTTACTAAAAATTTGATTTTAATCTCCATCAAATAGGGGCAAAATCACAATAAATTTTAATTTTTCTCTTTTTCTCTCACCTTTCAACAAAATATTAACTCTCCATCAAACAAGGATGCAATATTGCATTCTTAATACATTTCAAAGTGTTCACGGTCTAGTTTTTTATGTCGTTAATGGCGTACGAAACGATCAATCGTAACAAATGCTACGACTTGCCAAAGTAAGTCGTTCAAAATTAGTATGTCGAAAATTTCGATAACATACTAACTTTAAAAATTTTTCGACGATCGTACGCTAATCGAATTTACAAATTGTTTATGTCATCTCAAAGTTTATTTCGAGAACTACATTATAGGCATATCGAGTAATCCAAACAGATACCGAAAATAGTTAAAAATACGTTAAACGTGAGTTTTAAAGAAATGCGTTTAATTCACATTTTCTCTTAAAACAATTAATTATTTCATTAATATTTATTATTTTTGCAATACAAATTTCTCAACATAATTTTCATTCTTTTATTAGGAAATTTTATATGAAATATGATATAAATATTTTTCGAAATTTTACATCCGAAAAAGATATCCCATGTAAATATTCGGATGCAAAATTATATGGGTTATGACTTTTTTGGACGTAAATTATCGTTTGTAAAATTTCTCTCAATTTCTTTGCAAATTCGATTGTGTACCATAACTTTAAACTTCTGCGTCCGCCTCTGAATACCCCTAAACTTTTTAAATCTCAAAAAGTTATTAAAAGTCTCAATTGAATACACTCAAATTACTACCAAATTAATAACTAATTGCCTATTTTATTATTGAACAATTGGAAACAGAAATTATTTAAAATTATAAGCAAATAATGAATAAACATGCAAAAGTGAACAAGAATTCAACTAAATAATTTGAATCAAATTTCAAAAATTTCTTAGTCAAAAGCTTCCCCAAAAAAAAAAAAAAAAGAGTTCGTCACCTGCAAAAATGGAATTTCCAATGCTGATTGTAGAATGAAATTAACACCAAAATTTTAAAAGTAAACTTCTAATGCAATATAAAGATGTAGACATCCATTTTTTCTTTTTTTTTAAAGAAGGAAAATACCATTAGAATAATATGGAGAAATCGTTTTTTACTCTAGATTTGAATGAGATGATCTGAAGATTTTTGTGAAAGTGTTTTAATTTTTTTCACAGTAATTTATACGGTATTTTTGTGTAATTAATTGTTAGCTCCTAATTTATATACTGATTTTTCAAATAGGTACATTATTTTAGTGTATTTCTGTAAATTGCCCATAATTTTCCGCGTCAAAGATAAGCCTTTCCACTTCCACACTCTCCTTCAGTCATGTCGTTGCTCCTCCGCACCGTCCCCTCCGCCGCCGTCCTCCGCCCCAAACTCTCCATTCTCCTCCATCTCCCCCTCCTCCACTTCACTCTCCACCATACCAATCCGAGTCCGATAAAATCCCTCCAAAAACGCGCCTTTTCCTCTATCCACGCTTCTTCCTTATCCCCTCCTGAAACACTCAATATCCCTACTCCCAAGCAACTCGTAACTGCGTCTTTAGATTCCAGCACAAACGCCATCGAATGGAATCGCACTGCTTTCTGCGGGGAATTATCCGAATTGGATGTTGGTAAACGGGTTCGGATCTGCGGGTGGGTCGCCCTTCACCGCGTTCACGGCGGACTCACTTTCGTCAATATCCGTGACCATACTGGAATTGTTCAGGTATTTTATAATTGTTCTTATTTATTTATTGTGTAGTAATTGGTTTGCGGTGGTCTGTATTTGAATTTACTTTCGTTTAACTAGATTACAACGCTTCCGGATGAGTTTCCCGAGGCACATTCAGTTGTTAATGACTTGAGGATTGAGTATGTGATTGCCGTGGAAGGTTTGGTGAGGCAGCGGCCAAGTGAGTCCATCAATAAGAAAATGAAGACGGGCTTGATAGAGGTGAGTTATGCTTAGTTCCAGAGCTTACACGCATCACCTGCATTTTTTTTATCAATTAATATTCGTTTTAGAGGTGAGATATACTTAAGTTCAGAGCTTAAACGCATCACCTTCATCTTTTATCACTAAAAATTCTTTATTATATGTATTATTTGCTGCCATGAGGTTTACTTCTGACTCGTGTACCTGAGATTTATGCCAATGTAAGCAATTGAAAGAGTCATAAAAAATGGTCTTCCGTTCATTGGTATGGGACTATGGGGCATGCACAAAAAAGAATATGGAATAGGATCTATTTTACTTGAGATATGACCAGTTTGTTTGAGCATACAATGTCGTGTAAACAGTGTAAGATGGAATGTGATTGGCCAAGTATTCTTTTTTATTTTTTTTAATGGATAGAGAAGTTGGACTTTGCCAGTGGTGCATAGCTGACCGTTGAATAATATTAGCAAATAGCAAATACATGGCTTCTAAGTTTTAAATCAAAGAATGGCTGACGGTTGTGCGATATTGGGATTCCCTATGTGATCATAGGCAGGAGGACCCTCAGGCAAGCTGACAGATCAAAGGGAGTAAGGGAGGATATCTCTGACTCATGTTAGTTTGTATTGGAAAAGCTAGTCCTTTATAAGTTATAACTCTTCAATTGCCAAATAATTAGTCGCATCATGTTATATTTGATTGGTTTGCTCTTGTTTGAAAATTTCCTTTTTCAGAATTTCCCATTCGCACTCAATTCGGTGTGTACAGGTTGCTGTTGAGCATGTCCAAGTGTTAAATGCAGTGAGATTAAAGTTACCTTTCTTGGTTACAACTGCAGAGGATGCAAACGATTTTGTTAAAGAGGAAATAAGACTGCGGTAACTGGTTTAAGGCTTTTCAAGACTTCTTAATAATATGTAATTGATGTTTTTCCATCTAGTTATTTATTTATTTTTGTTTTTCATGCCACTTTTCGTGTAATGTGTACAACCTTTTGAAAGCAAGCATTTTCGAGCATGTTGATTAATTCTGTGGACAAGTTGTGGTTGTCACTGGTTATTGTCTAACTATCCATTCAATAATTACAAACTCCAGGAAGTTGAGTTGCTAACTATAATGACAAATTGATCATTATTATTGATCATTATCCTGGTTTCCTTATCTTGGTAATAACTAAGTTATTACTAGTGCCTTAGTACTTGGCTGCATCCCTTTGGGCGCATCATTTCTCTCATCCTCAGGAGCAAAAACCTAGAACGAATGAATAACTGTATTACATTTAAAATAGAAATATAGAAAGGAGGAACTTGCAGTGTAATGGGTTGGAGTTAAGCTAATTAAAAATTATATTTTTGAACTTTACAGGCTATAACAATAATGGTGCATCTGATTTTAACTCTCCCCTTGCTCTCCCGAAGACACACGTACACACAAAGTAAATAAATAAAAAAAGAGAGGGCAATAGTTGGTCTTATAATGTTGTAACCTCTAAATCCAGGCGAATGGACTTTTCTTAGAGGAAGTTAGTAATTGCTAGAAAATAATTATCCTACATGACAAATTTGTAACTTTTATTGAAATTGTCGGTCTCTTTTCTTGGTATTGTGCTTTACAGTTGCACTCATGTTTAGAAATCCATGGTGATTGCTGTTTAAAAATTTTACTTTTAATTGAACTCTTACGGCTATGACCATTATTTATTTCATGCAGAGGATTTAGTGCTTTAGTTGCAATTTATGGTTCTGGTTTCCAATGTATTTTTGCTCCACTGCAAGCAATACATACTGAAGTTCTCAGATACACGTTTTCAGATATCGATGTCTCGATTTACGTCGGCCCCAGATGAACTCTAACATAATGTTGAGACATAGAGTGGTGAAACTCCTCCGAAGATATCTAGAGGACGTGCATGATTTTGTGGAGGTACTAACTTAAAATTTCATTACTCTTGAGCTTCTTAAATCATGCTAAATTACTGCTAAAAGCAAAACTCAACTTTCATTATTATGCTAGTTCTTTGTGCTGATCCTGACCTTTTCACGGTTGTAAGGTAGATTGAGACTCCAATTCTTTCTAGGTCGACTCCTGAAGGTGCTCGGGATTATTTAGTTCCTTCAAGAATTCAGGTATTTTCATGTATTTTAGTCTGCTTACAAGCACATTAATGCATGCTTTCAGTCCTTTGTTAGTGGTTACTGCAGCAAACTGCTGCGCTATTTTTAATTAAACCAATGATAATCGGTGCATATATGTAATTGTTGATTTTACATCTCCATGCTCCCTGCTCTCCCTGCTTCTTCTGATTAATAGAAGGAAAGGTTTTGAAAAATGGAAATTTGTCAACACTCTTGTTCACGTGGAAAATTGATCCTTCTTGTGCTTTTATTGACACACAAAGGCTATTGAAAACTAAGTTTGATTTCTGTTGAATCTAAGTTTGGTCAGTATAGTGGCTAGTGGCTACTACTTAAAGACTTATTTTCATAGCATTATTCAGGTTACAATGACCATTTCTAACCTATCAATAAAAGTTGGCTTCTTCTTCACAAGAAGGTGCAGCCACCTGAGATAATCATGAATGATGGAATGATTAAGTATAGAAATTATATTTAGAGCTTGTTTGGGAAGGATTAAAATCCAATTAAAATTGAAAATATAACCGTTATAGGTCCCACTTGTCTAATAAAAGTCAACTCAAACGGTTATATTTTCAATTTTAATCTGATTTTAATCCCTCCCAAACAAGCTCTTGCTATTTTGCGATTTTGATATTCATGGAATGAAGTTCTGATTGATGGGTTCTACTATAAAGCCAGGAACATTTTATGCCTTGCCGCAAAGTCCACAACTCTTCAAGCAAATGCTTATGGTCTCTGGTTTTGATAAATATTATCAAATAGCCAGGTAAATTTCTTGTTGATGGAAGTTTGAGTTTTTATTGTACTAATGTCTATCTTTCATTTTACGCTGTTCTTCATTCTCTTTTTCCCACTAAATATACAACTTTTGCATCTCGCGTATCTCTTTTTAAATATTACTGCTTACACGCTTGCATGAGTGATCAGATGTATCGAATGTATTAAAACTGTTGCTCGTGTTTATCTTAGAAAAGGATATTCTCAAAGATGCAGATTTATTTGTTGCATAAATCAATATCTTTGTCTACACCAGGTATGATACAGATGCATCATTGCATAAACCCACCGTTATTTTGCAGATGTTTTAGAGATGAAGATCTAAGGGCTGATAGACAACCTGAATTTACGCAACTAGATATGGAAATGGCCTTCACTCCTATGGAGGAGATGCTGAGTCTCAATGAAGATTTAATTAGAAAGGTTAGGGGATACTATAATATTTGACAGGGGTGGATGGGATCCCTGAAAGATTTTATGAAATTCTATTGAAAGATTCACTTTGTTAAATTAAATAAGTAGCATAACTTTCACTGACTTTTGATTGATGATTGGAATGACAGTCTCACATATATAGCATGTACAGCAGAAGCTTTATTTTTTTATTTTACTGATTTCTTTGATATTCTCATTTCACTTTTCATTTTCTTGGATGAATCTAATTTGGTAATGTCAAATCTTGTTCAAATTATTGGCATTCCGACAATATCGACTGTTGGTGGACAATCTGTTGTTGGTTGAGTTTGCTGAGATTAGTTTATGTTGTAGCATCAAACTAGCAAAATGCTTAGCTTGATTATTCATGGTGGCAGATCAGATTTTCAATTATTTTTTATTTTTCTGGCTTAAAATGTTTCATCTTAAACCATATTGCAGTATATGACGAACAGTTGTGCAATTTAGTAGAATTTTCAAAGCATGGGCTTTTAGTATAGGATCATCGATAAATATGTAGTCCCAAAAGCACTGTAAACAGGCAACTAATTTTAGGAAATTTTTGAACTGTCAATGTCTAGTATATCTTCGATAATCAATTATTGCTTCTAGTTTTCTCTGCTCTTGTATCTAATCAAGTGTGGTCAAATACTTTGTTGCAGGTTTTTCTTGAGATCAAAGGAGTTGAGCTACCAAACCCTTTTCCGAGGCTTACATATGCACAAGCGATGAGTCAATATGGCTCGGACAGACCAGATATTCGTTTTGACCTTCAACTGAAAGATGTAATTGGCTTTTAGAATTTTGCTATTTACTTATGATTCTAATTTTCTTTTTGGCAGTTAAGGAAATCATTTTTATATCTCTACCTAGCTTTGCATTTGATAAATTTCTTATAATTCAGTCTTCGTCCATATCTCTCAGCCAGTCCTTCGTTCTCAACTCAACAATCTCTGTCCTACTATTAAAGAAGATGAACCTACCTTGTTTCTGCAACAGCAGGCAAATGTGAATTCATTTGTCCATGTTTTGCTGCTTCTGTACTATATTTGCATGCAGTAATTTATAATTTGACTATTAGGTAAATATGAGAGTATTTTAGTTCTATTTCATTTGTTAGTAACTTATATTCTCAATGATCTTCAATATTTATGTATACCTTCTATTTCATTTTACTGAAGTGAAGGTTATGCGAGTATCTTTGTCCATCATCTTCTGTATACGTCGTATGGAACATGTGATATCATTATTCTCATAATGAATAAACTATACTTATTATTATTGCTATTATCTGTCCTGTTTGCTATTTGTAAAGGGAAATAATCAACATGTTTATTGGTTTTCTCGCAAGTTTTGCCTAGTCAATTCTATAATTGGCACACTTTCATTTCTCTGTTGGTACGGAGATAACAAGTATGACTCCAGTTTGCTTATATTATATGTTACACGAGGTATGGCATATTTGTAAGCATTTAATGCATTTTCTGCATTACCCAATGATTTCGCAATGTTTTATTTTATTTTCTAGTTTTCTTCAAGTGAAAAGTGCCCTGATATGTATTTACCAAACAGCTAGATTTGGTGAACTTAAATGAGTTTGCATACGTTTCAAGAATATTCTGTCCTATTTTTGTGTGGTTTACAGGGGCAAATGAGGATACTACCGTTTTTGAATTGTATTTATGTTCTACCTGCAGGTATCTGATGTTTTCAAAGGCTCCTCCTTCAAGGTTTTTGCTGATACCTTGGCTAGTGGGGGAATTGTTAAGGCATTATGCGTGCCGTCAGGAGCTAAAAATTATTCAAATTCTGCTCTTAAAAAGGGTGATATATATAACGAAGCTATTAAATCTGGAGCAAGGGGTTTGCCTTACTTAAAGGTCTCGAATAATGGTAACAAACTTCTGCAAATATTGTATGCATAAATATTGGTAAAAGAAGTTCATGTATCACAATTGGTTGTTCAATATATTATCTTAGGGGCCCTTGAAGGAGTTTCTGCACTTGTATCAAGTTTAGACATGACAAAGCAAGAGCAGTTACTGAGCCAACTATCGGCAAGCTCTGGTGATCTTATCTTATTTGCAGTGGGTAACCATGCATCCGTTAATAAAACCTTAGACTGGCTGAGGATGCATGTAGCCCATGATATGGGCTTGATCGATCCTGTAAGTTTGCAATGCTCTAAACTTGGACCACATACAATACATTTATCCGAGAAAAGAGCAAATTTGGGAATATGCATCTCTTCCTTTATCTGACCTTGTTTTGTTTATTCATGTGATATTTAGTTAAGGCATTCAATCCTGTGGGTGACCGATTTTCCGATGTTTGAGTGGAATGATTCTGAGCAGAGGCTTGAGGTTTGTATAGTTTCTTTATTGAGCATCAGAATTTTTCAAGTTTTACAATGTTCATTTTAGGGAAAAAAACTATGTTAGAAACAAAGAAAGAAGAAAAAGGAGAGAGAAAGAACATAATTGGTGGGATTGAAAAGCCTACCTTTTCATGCAACGACTGCAATTCTCTTGCAGTTCTTATTCACAACTGAGTGTCAAGTTTTTATTTTATAAGGAAAAAGCAGACCTGAAGTAAAGGGAACTTATGCTCCGTGGGGTCTCCTCTATTTTCCAAAATATGATAACTAATTACAAGTCAGAGCAAATAAAATGATTTTCGGAGTCCCTAAAAATGTATATCAACATTGAGATTCTAGCAAATGCATTTACTTGATTCTGCTTGTCCCAAAAAATTAAGAAGGAAATTCTGTTGCAATGTTTTATGATAATTACCTTTATAATCATTTTATCATCATCATTATGGTGAAATCAATTGCTTATAGTTTCTTGTAGTTGCTAGAGAATATTGATTTAATGTATATCTTATTTCATTGGGTAATGAACTTTACTTTTTCAGGCCTTGCATCATCCCTTCACTGCCCCCAACCCTGAGGATATGAAGGACCTTTCTTCTGCCCGTGCCTTAGCTTATGACATGGTGTACAATGGAGTTGAGGTATTTGGAATTTAGTTGGATCTAGTAGTTTCTTTCATTGCATAGTAAAATACTTAAAACGTGTATATGCATCCAATGATAGATTGGAGGAGGAAGCTTGAGAATTTACAAGCGTGAAGTTCAAGAAAAGGTTTTGGAAATTGTTGGCGTTTCCCCCGAACAAGTAAGCAGATATTTGTGATCCTATTTGCTATCGAGGATATACTTAGATTCCACATAATCACTTTGAGTATCTTTTTTTTCTCTTATTATTGATTGTGTAAACCATAAATTTGACCCTGAGTGTCGATAGTTACAAAATATGTTCCAGTTATGCCCCATAAACGAGCATCAATGTTGAGAGAAAGGATTTACTGTTTTGTTACATTGCAGTTTCCTATATAATCTGTTTTTAATTATTTCTTTCAAAGATTGATATAGAGGAAGAACAGAGGAAAAGATTTTTTAGCAAGTAATTGAGAAGTATATCATGAACTAGTTTCTATCACTATCTGTAGTTGTGACTTGGATGCTGTTCTTTTGGGTGCAGGCCGAAGCAAAATTTGGGTATCTTTTGGAAGCTCTGGACATGGGTGCTCCTCCACACGGTAATGAAGAATGCCTTTTCTTGTTTGAAACAGTAACGTGGTCTGTTTTTTATCACGTGGTTTTTCTATAAATATCAGTTTATATTTGGAAATAAAAAAGTGACAGCCATAAGGAATAAGGTAGGAATAAAACTGCTGCCTTTATGCTATAAGCATTTTGTGCAATGTTTCTCTATTTTTACCTGAATGATAAGCACTTTTTATTGCCATTGATGAACCTCTATAACCCATAGGATATCTCTATCTACATCAAAATTGTTTATGCCCATCCACTAATCTGGTACTCGAGATTGCTGAAAGATATACTTCTCAGCATGTAGCTTATTATGGTGCTTATTAGTACTTCTTTTAAAAATAAGCAACTTATGTTTTCCATAATATAAGTACTGGTTATGTGGCAATTCAAGTGCTTGAAATCACTTAATGCTATGAAAATGACCAAAATGGATGCTAGATTTAAAAAAAGGTTTTTTATTATTAACGTTTTGCACATTTTAATGTCACCACCTTACTAATTATCACAAATTACGAATATATTTCACCAATCACCTGCATTTATGGGTTTTTACTTAAGAAGGAAGCTTTTTGAATATGTGCAGGGGGAATTGCCTATGGGTTAGATAGGCTGGTAATGCTGTTGGCAGGTGCTCATTCCATTAGGGATGTTATAGCTTTCCCAAAGACTACTACTGCCCAATGTGCTCTTACTCGTACACCTTCGGAGGTCGATCCTCAGCAGCTCACGGATCTCTCATATAAGTCAACATAGTTTCTTGAAAAATCACGATTTTCATGTCGAGTTTTGTGGATTTGATTTGCTGTATCATTATTTTGACTGAAGAAAATAAGTATTTGAATACAGAAATATGACATATTTGGTATGATAGATTGAAGTTATTGAGCTTATCCGACCGGAAAGGATTTATAGAATGAGCATAAATTAATTTTTATCAGCTGATCTGCTCAATGCAATTTAGAATTGTGTACCAAACATGTACTAGATGGAATTATTTTTGGCTTTAATGGCTTCCATTTATGAATTGTATACAGGAAATACTTCCATCTGTCAACGAGAACTTTATTTTCCTACTCTTACTAGGGAGGTTCATTTTTCTAACCCTTTTCCCAAGTTGTACATGTATTATTTTTCTTAATATTTTTTATTCTTTAATCCTTTTTTTTCCTCGTCTTGTTTCAAAAAATTCATTTATTTCGAGACTTTAAATGTCGAAATTAAACTAAGATTTCTAAATTCTAATAGTAAAACATATGTTACAACATGAAGGTTTAAAGAGTAATTAAGACATGAATCAAAGTCAAAGAATTACATGTCAATGGTGCACATATTCAAAGTCACTACTTTATATGCACATGTTAATTGATTCTATTTAATTTTACGTTACATTAACAAAATTAATAATGTGTTTTTTTTTTTTGAATTAACTAGTTTCTTAATTTTGGAGTAGACGTTTTGCATAACGAATAAATTTGGCGTGAAATAGTCAAGTTCATGCCAAATACGATACTCTGTTGAGAAAATTTAATACTATATTAATGTTTGTCCTAATAATGTCAGAAAAATTAATATGTTACCTATGAAAGAAGCTACCTTTTTTTTTTTTTTGCCACGAAAATATTATGCATTTTTCTTTCTTGATTGCAAGAGTGCCTACAATAATTCTGAATCTTGAACTTGCCCCAATGGAAGAATTTCCCTCTCCAAGCATATATTTTAGTTTTTAAGGAAAAAAAATGGTGCAAGTGAAAATTGGGACTTCTTTTTATCCCATACGCTTGCCAATTTCCTTCATTTTTTTTTTGTTTATCAATTCAGATGTGGTGGGAGGGATTTCCAGACTTTATCTCTCAAGCTATTTGGCTTGACAGTCGTCTGTAATTGCTGATTCTCTCGTGAATGCAATTCTTGATTATCAAAAAAAAAAAAAAAAATCTTTCTCAAATATCCAAGCTGTTTCTGTAAATTCATTTAATTCTAGACTGTGAATCACAATCACTATATATTACTAATTAAAACATATGTTAAGTACATGGATTACTCTAAATCTAAAGATTTGTCTGTTACTTGTTTCACTATGTTAAAAAATTTAATATTTGTATCAAAATTTGAGAATCATAACTTTGGCATGCAATAGTCAACTAGTTTCAATCGTGCCAAGTAATACAACTTTGATCATATGACAACTATCCATATGCATTAAGTAAAGAAGATATCATAACTCCCAAATCTGATGAAAAATGCAATAGAAGAGTTTCACACAAAAAGACCTTCCAATTAATTAAATCAATGATCATAGCCAGCTTTAAGAAATAACTATTAAGTGCCTATAAAATGCCTACGTTTCTTCCCAAAACTTATTCTCAACTGAATTCTTGAAATCAACCCCCGTTTTCTATATATTCTTTAGAAGAAAACACAGCTTACCATGGCAAAGAAACCTAGCATGGGTCGCCAAAAGATCAAAATGGAAAAAATAGAGATCAAGAATCACCTACAAGTTACGTTCTCGAAACGTCGAACCGGGCTTTTCAAGAAGGCTAGCGAACTTTGTACCCTTTGTGGGGTTGAGATTGCCATAATAGTTTTCTCTCCTGCTGGAAAAGTTTTCTCTTTCGGAAACCCTAATGTTGAATCCATACTGGATAGGTTTTTCGACCGAAATCTGTTGCTAAATCCCAGTACTCCATTCCATCTTCTTGATGCTCATAGGAATTCTTTTGTCAGTGAACTAAACTTGCAACTCAGCCAACTTCTTAATGAAATCGAAGTCGAAAGAAAAAGGGGGGAAGCGTTAGAAAATATGAGTAAAAATAGTCAAATCCAGCAATGGTGGGAAGCCCCTGTAAATGAATTAGGGTTTCAAGAGCTAGAACAATTAAGGGATGCCATGGAAGAATTAATCAAGAATGTCCATAATCAAGCTAATAAACTGATATCTGATGTGACGAATTCGACAGAGTTTTTCCACACAGATAATGTTGGAGTTTTTGATCAATACTAGTGTACGCACGTGCGATGCACGTGCTACAGTTTAGTTGGGTATTTAATAGCGTGGAGTGAAAAGGATAACGAAGTACTTAATATATTTAGCATTGAAAAAAGAATAATAAAAAATAAACGAATTCCTTCCCTGTCTATCAGAATAATGACTTGTCAATTGTCATCAAAGATTCTATAACATTTTTTAGAGTATTGGCTGCTGCATCATGAGTTCTTTATTGCAGAAGTTCAGGTGATTGAAGCATATACTTGACCATCATCTATTAGCTATTAAAATTGTTAGGTGGTTGTTATTTTTATGGATCTTATATGCCATCATGGAATATACAAACACATGCTCAAATAAATACATGTGGCGGGAAGAGAAAGTGATGAGTGAAAATACAACTTCAAAGCAACCACAAACTTCCCCATTCTGCAGTTACCAATAATAAGAGCAGAATAAGTAGTAGAATGAGGAACAAAAAAAGAAACAATTACCCTACATAGAAACTCCAGTGCTTTACTAATTGCTTTGCTGCATTCTCACAAAGGAATCTGATAAAGATATTGCAATTTGAAGTATCAGTTATATTCATCCCAAACATTCTATAAACATATTGTTTGCCATAGAAAAATTACCAGTGGCACAAAAGGGTTCAAGAAGTGTATTGTATGGAGAAGTGTCAATTACATTTTTCTCCTCCAAAAACATAATAGCTTCTGTAAATTTATTTAATTTACAAAAACCGTTTACTATATCCAAAAAATAGATCAAGCTAAAAATAGATCAAATTTGCATTAAATGAGATTTTCAGCAGTTCATTGACTTTTACGTCCACACTTGATCGTACCTACAAAAGTAGTTTTAAGAATCATGTATGAGAAGTTAACACATACATAAACAAACTTCAAGCACTATAGGATAAGGGATGCATAGGAAGGATTTAGGGCCTTTCAAAAGTTTGAAAGCTTAGGGGCAAATTTACAATCCCAAACTAATTAAAAGAGAGAACCAAATTAATAAGAGCAAATTTTACTTCCCTGCTTGGTGAATATCATCTGAACTTCATCACAAAAATTAATAGCCTAAGAAAACCACAATATGATTGGCAATTATAATGTCAAAAAAATTTTGATCTTTAAGATAAACACTCCTTTCCTTCAGGACTTGGAAGGTATAGGAGATGGATGGGAAGAAGTGGAAGAGAAATGATTTATCAACTCCTAAATGCCAATATCATATACGTACATCCATGCATAAAGACATACAAATCATATTTTATCCTATAAGAACATTAAACAAAACCCCTTTAACTGTTGCAGAAAATCCATCCCTGTGAAATGTCTAAATTTCTTTACCAAATTCAAGTAATTATTCGCTTACCTTGGTGACTGCATAAAAATATGGCCGGAACTTATATTTGGTCTTAAATGTCGAACCATCCTTCAATTAAATCATTAAACGAAATAAATATCAAACTTCTCTTAGGTCAAAGTATACTGCGTTAATTATCAATAATAAAAACTGAATCTTTAATCTTGTTTTACCTGACATACGAAATAAAGATCAACACAGCCGTACGTTTTACGCGTCTCCTGATCCTCCCAAGATGACTAAACACAAAACCACGTCAAAAAATCAAAATAGCTGGAATTCGAGCAAATTGAGTCAAAATGAGATGCTAAATAGAGAACAGATTATAAATAGAGAATTCATAAAATGAAAAACCAAATTAAAAAAAAAGGGAGAAAAATAAAATGTTTTCTTCTTTTTTTCGCTTAAGTTCTAGATAGTTTATCTTGATAAATTTATCTTGCAATTGTTAAATAAAGAATATAAAAATGGATGAAGTACAGAATCGGGTTCGTTATTGTCTCTTTTTTTCACTCGTTTGACCGAAAGAGTGAGTGCAATTGCCACAAAGCAAACAACTTAAAAGTCCAATTGGAACATACCTCAATAGCATAGGTATTGCAAGACCATAGAAATAATAACAAAGTACCAACACTAAACTTTGAACATCTTGAAAGTAATCATTTATTATTTCTAAATATCAACTTAAAGCATGAAGCGTTTCTCTTACAACGGGTACAGACTATGCAAATTGCAGCAGGAATAATGAAAGAGAATCATAATAAGATCCATAACTAAATAAATAATGTCAAGAAAAAGAAATTAAAAACCAAAATAAGTACCTCTTCGGTAGATTCACATTTATGCGCTTCGCAGAATTATCAATCTCGGCTTGAGGACTTTCTTCCTTCCTGATGTTGATTTTGTCAAAAAAAATTGATTCAGTCAACTTATAATATCCACAAGCTAGGATACTTCATAACACCAAAAATCTGCATCCCTTATTATTTATACTTTCGTTTCAATCAAATCAGTCCTTCCGACTCGGTTAACAAATAGTGAACAGAAATCATTAATTGACAAAATAAATGTTTCCTGTTTGTTAGGCTAATAACTTTGACACAAAGTTTGACAACTCCCAAAAGTTTTTATTAGAAAACATGAACGACTTTTATGTGTGAAAAATAAAGAGCAATTGACCTTGTAATTGTGATGCACGTGAAGGACGACCAATACGTCTTTCCTTGTTTCCTTTGAATTCCTTTCGCTCTTCATATGATTCTCTTCGTCTCTTATTTTGTATTTCTTTTTTGTTTGTCAGAGAAACTCTCAGCTCCACCATCGTCGCACCACGATCGTCACAGTCATTGGAAACACATACCCGACGAGAATTAGACATTATCCACAAAAATAATAAAAAAATGAAAAATGTTTTCAAACATCAAAAGTAAAAACTCATTATCTTGATGCAAGAGAACATAAATAAAAAGCATTAAAGCTCTCCTATATTGACAAATGCAAAATGAGATAATTAAAAGCAAAAGCCAAAATTTGCCCACACTGATATGCATCAGTACACACTTAAAATAATATCTTATTAATTATTATCTTGATGCAAAATTAATACTTTAATAGAAGGCAGTTTGAATTCTTCCATTAAGAGCATCTTAAAGCTAATTTCAATTTTCTAACATCTTTGGATAAATTTAAGAGAAAAAAATTAATATGTCTCAGTACTTGGATCAGCGGTTTTACATGCTTATATTGATGTTGAATTTGGAATATCTTGCACTCAGTAAGTGAAGTCCACAAATTCTGCGAAAAAGATCTAACGGGTTAACAATGAAAGAATGCTGATCTCAGTAAATAAATCTCAATCTACTATAACAAATGATCGTAATTTACCAAATGAAACTACATTGAAACTCAATTTACCATATGCATAGTAAGTACTTTATGGAACTATATTGAAACTCAATTTACCATATGCATTGTAAGTACTTTATGGAAGATACAGATTAATACAATTGAAATTCATATATCAACATAAACCTCAACTACATTTATACAACTCCGAATAAGTAACTTGAACAACACAAGAAGTTTAGACTTGGGCGTAATGAACTTGAGTTCAAATGATCAATAGCACTTTTTTTTTTTTTTTGCACCATGTTAAATTGCGTCCAACAAATCTAGCTATTCAGTATACACTCCCATGTATCCATATTGTGTTCCAAGTGTTTTGACATAAATCATAATCTCTACTCATAAATAGACTTAAAAAAACACATCTAAATTTGGAACTCCAAATAAGATTTTGAATTTCAATTTCCAATCCTAATATTTGACCAACGAAAAAATCACCACTCATGTGTGCCGTCTACAATCTGCAAACATTTCCCTCCTTTTAATATTCCCATTTCCATTCTTTATGCACACAATACAATTTACAGGTTCAAGCATGAAGCATTTTTCTCTTTCTATGGTTTCTACCTCTCTCTCTAAAATTCCATGAATCAATAATTCTTTCCATAATTCTTCCAATTTCAATGATACCCTCTCCGATTCCACCTCTTTCCAAAAGCATCAAACCCATAATTTCAGCCCATCATTCTTGAAAAAGTTGAATAAGTCCTAATTCGATAATACGGTTAACCCTTTTTATTTTTCGTAGATTATTATTCTATGGTTATACTTCTTGCAAATCTGACCCTCATAGTGTTTTCATGAGATGAAATTCCAAACACATATCCAAAATCCAAAAAAATATTCAATAACCCCCAAAATTCTCATCAAAAGTCAGTGACTATATAGTTATTAGCAAAATTGGAAGAAAATAACTCGAATATCAACCTGATTGTAGCAACCTTCCACTCTGTTTTGCTCTTTTATATCAACCCTTCCACTCTGCAAAACCATTAACCATTATTCTCAACATGGTGAAGTGGTGAAGTGACGGATAAGAATTGCCAAAATTGATGTGGAAACAACATATGCAAAATCTTGTTTCATCGTCAATTCTAGCTTTACAATCAAACACTTGTAATTAAAATTACAGCTTAAGTTTAATCAAACAGGTAAAGGGAGGGATAAGAATTGCCAAAATTCATCTCCAAACAACACGTCTAATATCTTATTTTATTGTCAATTCTAGCTTTATTTCAATTGAAAGAAGCTGGGATGTTGTTCTGAGATAGCAGCCAAACACCCACCTCCTCTACCTCCTTTTTGTCTTGCTTTGGAGGCGGAGACTTTGATACCCCCACCGGCCCCTTTTCCTTTCGTGCTCTCTTCCGCTTCCCACCACTTGCGAACATTTGATGCCCTGCTCGCGCGGCTTGTAAACACATAACCACCGTATAATTCGAAGGTTTGATTTGAAGAAGGAGAGACGGGGATCGAAGAAGAGAGGCGAAAAATATGAAGATGGTTTAGGGTTTGGAGGCGACGGTGAAGACAACGGCAGCGATGGACAGGAGCGAGAAATGAATTGAAGACCGAAGGACATACCATTTAAGAGAAGTCGGCTTGACCCACAACAACCAACATCATCACCGCTCGACCACCATCGACCCGTCGATTCCACCTCCATCGCAACTCCAAACCACCGCCATCCCGTCGGCCTCCACACTATTACCGCAGTCGAAGTCTTTTGTCTCCATGGGGGTGTGTGTGTGTTTGTGTGAGGAGAAGGGATTAGGGCTTGGCTTGGTGGGAGTACGTATGAAGTGAGGGAGCAAAGCTGCAAAAGCCAGCCTCTACTGAATGGAGAAAGAATAAAAAAAAAAAAAACAATAGAAAAACGGCGTCGTTTCGATGTAGGATTTCTACAGTAACCTTATCTTCACTTAGTTTCTACAGTGATCCATATCCTCACTCTTTTAATATATGTAGGATATGAATAGGAGATAAAACCTACAATGGCACGTGCGAATTCATCTTCTGTTCTTAGCAATAATTTTGGATAGTGTCATGGATTTTTCTGATATGTACTTTTTATCTCTTCAATGGCAATGTAAGCTAGAATCTTACTAGCGTTTATTCATATTGAGTGTTTTGTTTTTCAGTTATGGTTTACTAATAACGAATATTTTCTTCTTAATTAATGATCTAATCATTGATGAGATTTTGATGATAATTTTCGTTACAAGTATAAAGAATAATGTTTGTATTAATTGTTGAAATGAAGCTGGTTATCTATCTCTCACACATGATTCACTTAATTCTCTCCTATCTTTATATTGAGTGTGGAAGTGGCTAGCTTGAGTGGTGTTGGTGGTGAGTGGGTGGGAGGATAGGGGTATAAGGTGGGAGAGAAAGGGTATTTTTTTTATTTTTATTTTTTTCAATTTCAATTTTTTATTATTTATTTTGGACTCATTTGCATTTTTTTTAAAAGATAGGACCATGACTGCAATTAATTCTTTATTATTATTATTATTTTTTTGTTTTATTTAAATAGAAATGTATATTCGTTGTCTCACAAGACTTTATTGAAAAAATGAAAGAAAATGTGTCTTTCACACTTAAAAGCTCATATAGAGAGTTTTCCCCCAATCTGAAAGAATATGTGAAATATGTGATATTTCACACTTTGCCCCCAATAAGCCAAAATATATTATACTATTGTCGATTGTCATTGTATCGACAAGTATATGTTATATTTTAATAGTTCTTTATTATTATTATTATTATTATTATTATTATTATTATTATTATTATTATTATTATTTGCATTTTAAAAAGTGTCAAAGCATATGTCACTTTTTAACGTAAAGCTTTAATTTATATTCATATTAACAATTTACAAATATTTTGTATGCATCTTTCCAATTGATCCTAAGTTGAGTTTTCATATATACTAAAACAAATAAAACATTTCGAAATTTCGAATCCATAATAAAATTGCAACAAATTTTCAGAAGTCGATTGTGTTGGTAACCTACCTAGAAAATGGAACTTGTAAAGACGAGGACAATGAAATTAGAAAAGAGTAATCCCTCAAGTACATGGAATTACTCACATGGCCTTTTTTTGGGGGTTTACTCACAGTGAGTAATTTCTTGTACGTTTAGCATATCTCATTAGAAAAAAGATGCAATTATAACTGGAATCTGAAAATTTATACTTGAAATCTTAAAAATATAAAGAAGAATTTTCTTTTATTATTATAATACCTGAAAATAGATATGTAACTTCTGAAATTTGTCAAAATTGAAGAAGAAACTATTTGAATTGAATCACTTTTGCATTTGATGAAGATTTGAAGAAGAATAGGTTCTTTGTCTGTAACTTTGAAGAAGATGTTTAATTAAGAGTGAATTGCCTAAATAGGCACTAAACTTTACGCAATGCGTCCAAGGGGTCACTGAACTTTAAAAATCATTCAAATGATCACTGAACTTTGCAAAATGTTTTCATTAGGTCACTGAACTTTAAAAATCACATAATTCATCACTGAACTTTGCAAAATGTTTCTGCGAGATCACTAAACTTTGCAAAATGTTGCCTAGGAAATCACTGCATTAGTGACCTATGAGAAACATTTTGCAAAGTTCAGTGATGAATTGAGTGATTTTTAAAGTTCAGTGACCTAATGGAAACGTTTTGCAAAGTTCAGTGATCATTTGGGTGATTTTTAAAGTTCAGTGACCAATTGGACGCATTACGTAAAGTTCAGTGCCTATTTAGGCAATTCACTCGTTTAATTAATATAAATCTAATTATTATTAACAGTATTTACACTGTAAACTCCTTTTCATAATGATTTTTCAAATAAGTCCTTTTTTTGAGTGTATATGTCTAAGTTGCCCAATTATGAATAATGAGTTCCAATCATTTAGATGAGATGGTAATTACCATTGCCTCATCAGAAAACTTTGGAAGGTGGGAGGAAATGGGACAAATACTAAAAAAATTCACCTTTACTATCTCATTTAATTAAGTATTTATTTTACATTTTTATATTGTTTCTATGTTTTTACTACGATTTTAATTGAAAAATATAAGAATGAAAATGAAAATATTTGGACAAGTTTCGAGATTTAATGCGGAGATCATATTCTTCGTCCCTGTCCCATTTGCCATTCAGGACAAAGCAATGGTCGACAAAATTTTTTACCCATCAATAAAAAATCACCACTTTTTTACGTGGGGAATGAGCCCAATGATTCATGGTTTAATATGCATCACAACTCCATTTGATGATAAATTAGGGGCTCATTATCATCTAAATTGATGATAATCTTCTACTAATAGTGATATTCATTACTCGTCTTCTTCTAACAATATCTCAAAATCAAATCTTCATTTAACGATGATAACCTTGAGGGGTTGCTCAATTGGTCAACTCTTGTATTTGGTCTCCAATGGTCACAAGTTCGAGTCTCCTCAGCGCCTATGAGGTGAGTACCCGACCGTAAACTTTAGGGTACTGTGAGATTAGTCGAGGTGTGTGCAAGTTGCAGCGGACATCCACAGTTATTTAAAAAAAAAAAAAAATTTAACGATGATATCTTATTAATAAAGTCATGACTTGGTTTGAATGTCGAACAAACGTGTATACATAGGACATTTGATATTGCATTGACACCCAATTTTTATATCTACGAGATCTTCTCACACTAGAATTAATCAATTTTTTTACCAAAGCTTGACAGGACTTAAGATATTGTTTATTCTAATATTAACATAAACAATCAAATTAAAAGTAACTTATTACAGGTGACATTTGATATACCATACTAACAGCCTGTTTGTTTCCAATTTTGTAGTTCATTTTGATAAATTTTCCTATCGTTGAAAATCTAAGCAGTCGTTTTCTTTGACTTTTTATCTCACAATGGGACCCACGTGTTGGAAAAAAAGGGTAAAAAAAATAATTCTTGTTGACAAATAATAGAAACATACGGGGACTAAATGATAAGATAAAATATTTATTCCGCAATCATATCCATTTTAAAGAGGTTCAATTATCAGAAATCCTAGACTATGAGGTGAAGTCGACCATAGTCATTATAACGATTACATTGGATGAATGTTCATCAATGACGCCAATTAGTGGACTGTAAATTTTACAACTCACACTAATTAGTGTGGAGTCCATTAATTAATTAATTGGTGGGTCCTACACTAATTAGTGTGAGTTGTAAAATTTACAATCCACTAATGACTGTACAAGTGACTTTTTTGAAAAAATTATGCTAGATGAACACAAGCATTTATACATTGGATTACACCATCCTCACATGGAGGGGGGCCCATACACAATAAAATATTCGTGGGCCCCCCTCAATGTGAGGGGGCCAGGGAGTGTAACCTCGTGTGTAAACCACCGATTGTATATCTAGCATAATCCTCTTTGAAAATAGAAAGGTGTTACCGTTGATGTTGCATCGTCATGCCTATCAATCAAGAAAAAGTAATAACTGTTCCCACGAGCGGGCCAGGGAGTGTAACCTCGTGTGTAAACCACCGATTGTATATCTAGCATAATCCTCTTTGAAAATAGAAAGGTGTTACCGTTGATCTTGCATCGTCATGCCTATCAATCAAGAAAAAGTAATAACTGTTCCCACGAGCAGAAAGTAATAATTGCTAAATTGCAAGTGATAACTTAGACCACAAGCTACGGCCCAGTATCATGGTGGTCTGAGCTAATGCAACTTGACAAAATAGAGGGCGGTCGGCTTATTTTCCTATATAAAGGGGCAAGGGCCCCCAAATAAAGGCATGATCGTGCTTTCCTCCGCAACACACTACATTACACTACTCAATTAAAATTGTTCTTTTCTTTACAATATTTAAGCAATTAAAAATAATTTTTAACATATATATGTGCATGTGCGTGTTATTTTTTTTAAGAAAACTATTCACATTTTTTGTAATTAACTGAAAGAATTCTAAAAGAGAGAATTTCATAAAATCACTCTCTCCAACCTTTTTTTTTTATCTATTTTCAGAGAAAATCAACCTGAATTTTTTCGATGTTTAGTATCTGTATCAAAAGATTTAAGACAAAATTACTCCATAATTGATTTTGAATAAAAAAATGACATCTCTTTCGACACTACAAAAAAATTATATTTCCCTACAAAATTTTCATTAACAAATTGATATTTGCAGGTGAAGTTCACTTTTTCCCACAGAAACAATGTTTCGTAGGGCTACGAGTTACTTCAAAATTTTCAAAAGTAGGAGGATTGTGCCCACAAAAATTTATACTTTTATCAACACAAAATTTGATGGGCGAGATATATCTTTTGCCAAAAAAACATAAAAAAATTAGTGTGTTTGTAGGCTAATAATTATTAGAAAAAAGTTCAATCTTTATTTATATTTTTAGCGAGAAAATATTTGACCTGTTTGTAGGTCGAGACAATTATGGGTTAAAACCCAACCCAACCCAACCCATTTCAATTGATTTAACTCAAAAAAAATTGAAGGCTATATTATTATTATTATTATTACTGCTTTAGTACTCATTAGTTCGTGTCGTTCCTGTCCTTCAGTTTGTGACTGATGTTCATATTCTCTCCCGTTCAGTTGCCAACTCTTCGACTATAATGCCCCTGCGCTTGGATCAAGTGTGGACCTTGTTGGGAGAAAACTATGAAAGAAGAACTTCATGCTCTTCAAAAGAATCATTCATGAGACATTGTTCCTTGCCCTCCTGTCATCAAACCTATTAGGAGTAAATATGTTTATTTTGTTAAGATCAGCTCTTATGGGTCGCTAGAGCGCTATAAAACTTGGTTGGTGGCTCTTGTGAATAGTCAAGAATATGGAGTGGATTATGACGAAACATTTGCTCGGGTAATGACAATGGTTAGGACTGTTCTCCCTATGGCTGCCTCCAGGGATAGTCTTTGCTGTAGATGGATGTCAAGAATGCTTTCTTACATGACGACCTTAAAGAAGAAATTTATATGACGCCCCTGTAGGCTTCTTTTCGTTGCCATCTTTCGGTGTGTAAGCTAAAGCGCTCGCTTTATAGGCTTTATAGTCTCGCTCTACTCTCTTAGGTTTCTCATTTACCTAAAGCAAATATGATCTATCTCTCTTCATCTTTGATACCAAAGCAGGTACTATCTTTTTTTGGTCTATGTGGATGATATTGTTTTTAACGGGGACTAACTTCAAATTGATATCTCAACTTCAAAATCAACTAAAGGATTCTTTCCATATGAATGATTTGGGACCCTTGTAGTATTTCTTAGGTCTTTTGGTGTTTTCAAGTCCAGCGGGAACTTACCTGCATCAGCATAAGTATGCGGAGGAGTTGATTAATTTGGCTAGACTTTGGGATGGTCGCTCGGTTGATACTCATTTGGAGGTGAATATGAAGTATCGTCAGGAGGAGGGTGATCTTCTTCATGCTCTCTCTTTATTTCTCCAGCTAGTGTTTAGCTTGAATTATCCTTTTATTACTCGGCCTGATATTTCTTTTGTTGTACAACAAGTCTGTCAATTTATGCATGCTCCACAACATCTTCACTTGACTACGGTTCGTCACATTATTTGATGTTTGCTGGGTATCCTTGACAGGGGTCTTTTTTCCCTATTAACTCTTCTCTATATTTAGTATGCTATAGTGATTCTAATTGGGCTGGATGTGTAGTTATTCGTCGTTCGATTATAGGTTGGTGTATATTTCTTTGGAGTGCGCTTGTTTTCTGGTGAAGTATGAAGCAGGATCGTGTCTCTAAATCTTAAATTGAATCTAAGTATCGTGTTATATCTTCTGTCTATTATGAGATTGTTTGGCTTCAAGGTCTTTTAGCGGAGCTCGATTGCCCTCAACTGGAGCCTACTCCACTTCATGCTGACAACACTAGTGCAATTCAAATTGTTGTTAATCCTGTATTTCATGAGCACACTAAGCACATTGAAGTAGATTGTTACTCTATCCGTGAAGTTTATGATGGTCACATTATTACGCTTCTGCATATCACCAATGTTGTTCAGATCGCAGATGTGTTTACCAAGGCTCTGACTCGACAATGACATCAGTTTCTTATCATCAAATTGATGCTTTTCGATCGTCTAGCATCAATTTGAGGAGGGATGTCAATGAGATCACAAAGATTTCGGCTTGACAAAACATTGCTGTTTATATCACCATATTTATGTATATATATTGTATTTAGGTCGTGATTCAATTTACAATACTTAGATAGATATCCTAGCTGTACGTATGTAATATTTAGCCAAAACATTTTTACTATTAAGTATAGTTCTGCAGTTGTGGGATTCAGAACTAGTGTACAGGACCTCATTGCATCCAGTAGTTCATAGAGTCATGGCATTAGGAACTCTCTGTGCCATTGAAATTGAAGCGGAAGGCAAATTTTACATTGTCCTCTTTCATTCTTGTTAGAATTTTTCACAATTCACATAGTTGTAGCATTTGTGACTTTTAGTAGTTTGCTCAACAGAAAATGGGCAGATTTAAAAAATTTCTGGCCTTTTTTTTTATATGTAGGAACCCGTCCCCGCTCCATGTGTAGTAGCTCGCAAACCACACAGGAGAGGTAAATCGCACTAGACAGTCCAGTGCAACGGGTTCGATCGAGGAAGTGTTGGAAAGGGATTCGAACTCGTGATCTTCGGTCTTTGTGTTCAAGTGTTCTACCAACTCGATCATCCCCGAAGGGGTATTTTTGGCCATTTTTGATTCATTGCGGGATGAGACAGGCTAAAAGCTCAGAGGAATACTTTGATTTCTCAAGGATTAATTTACAGAATGAAACAGTAAAATTTGAATTTCAAAAAATTTCCCAGCTAGAGAGAGAAGGCAAAACTCACAGCAAACATCCTTTAAACCTCTCTATTTGGCTATTTAGGTAGCCCCCCACTGCATTACCTTTCTACCCATTGCTTTATAATGACCCCACCACCCTCAGCTAGGGGGCTAAGGCAGTGACTTTCTTGGAGGGGGCCTGATAAGTGTATTTTATACACTTATTCGGGCTCCAAATTATGACATTTGGTGGTTCTTTTAATGAGATTATAGCCTAATTTATGATATAATGTGTTATTAGGTGAAACTCGATGGATGATGAAGAATTGGAGAAAAGAATGCAAAAATTGGCGAAAAAATGGAAAGATCCAAAACTTGAGGGTTAAAGTGCAAATACACAAAAGTTGTGTCGAAGCTCACGATGAAGATTCAAGAATGCTAGAGGTCAAATGGATGCAACGAAAGATCAAAAGGAGTGAAAACAAATCAATTTCCAACCGCACAAGGATGTCTAAATTTTAGTTGGAGATTGAGACGCAGTTTTGGCCTAGATAAAGTTCGAATTGAAGAAGATCTATTTCTATCAAAGTTGTATTTCTTCGAGTTATCTTTCTAACGCAACTTGAATTATCTCAATCGGACATCGGAAAGAAAAGTTATGACAAAATTACTGAAACAGACGCAAAGTGGACAGAAACTTGGCGCCCGAGCGCTACACACTCAGCGCTCAAGCGCTGAACTAGCCAGAAAATGGATTTTTAACAGATTTTCAGCGCTCAAGTGCTGTCCCATAGCGCTCAAGCGCCGCGCGCCGCCACAGATTTTAGGTTTTTATTGTTTGGGCCGCGAAAACTCCACAAAAAGACTCCAAATTGGCCAAGAACGGATATGAAAGTATAAATAGACCTAAGGAGGCTTGGGAAAAAGGGGGGAGTTCCCACCTTAGTTCCAACAACACAAACACATGGAACTTTGAAGATTTGGGAAGGAATTCAAGGAAGAACACATCAAAAGGATTTATTCTACTCATTGGGAGGGAAAGTATATACAATTGGAGATTCAAATGCGGAATTTAAAGGAGGAAAACATCGCGCAAACCACGTTTTGAAGCATCAATGGGAGTTGGAAGAAGATCTTGGTGCAAGATTGAATTCTTTTTCTACATTATTCTTCTAAACCCGGTGATGTACTCTATAATAACTTTGTATTTTTCTTTCATTCCCATGAGTAGTTAAATCTAATTTAGGGCGAACAATGTAACCAATTGGGATCCTTTATTTCTTTAAATTGAGATTCTTGTGCTTTTATTTGATGTGTTGATTTTGCTATGTTCTCAATGCATATGTGTCGATTTTGCTATGTTCTCAATGCATTTAATTACTTGATCACTAATTAAATGATTTCGTGAACAATAATTACGTAGAGATGCGGATTGTTGTTTAGACCAAGTAGTAAATTTCGGTAAATTGGCATAACGTGTAGAGATACCTATGTTAATTGTCATGGTCATAATTGAATTCTTAGAACTGATGTTTCGTTTAACTAAGGAGAATTCGCATAGAGATATGGAATTGAATTAGTTAAATAGGCTCAATGAGAACTCGATAGGGGTAAATTGAATACAATAGAAGAATTTGACCGAACACTACCTTAGATTGTATGAATCTTGATTTAAGGAGTAAAGGTGATAAATATGTGAAATTGTTCCGCCCTAATATCCGTTATCCTTTGAATTTCCAATCAATCGCTTCTGTATTCAATTTAATTTCAAGTATTTCAATTTAAGAATTCATAACCAATCATTGATCTTGTTTATTTATATCAAATAAAAGTTAGAAATAATAGATTAAGACTAAAGTATAGTCCTCGTGGGAACGATAATCCGGACTCTTAGGTCCGCTTTATTACTTGTCACGATCCGTACACTTGCGGGATATAAAAATCGACAACAGGGCCTTGTCCTCAGAATTTAGTATCTTGAAATTGAATTATAGAGCAAAAGGAAGCAGGGGATTTGAGTTGCCCCTGTGACACATTACCAATTCCATCCTTATTAAACCACCAGCCACCACTAACCAACCACTTTGGTTCCACAAGAAAAAAAACCAATTCAATGGATATTAGCAATTAAGATCCTGCTTTTGCCAAGGTTGGTGGATATTAGCACAAGTTGACGGAGGGGGTGTATTCAATTGAGACTTTTGAAAATTTTGATGACTTTTTTAAGTGATGATTTATGTGGATTTCGTGGATTTTTTAGAGATTTATATGAAGTTAGTGGAAGTCTTTCGTAGACCTATACATTTTCATTTTAAAACTTTTAGAAATTTTTGTAGAATTCAAAAGACTTTTGAAAACTTTTCTAGATCCCTTAAACAACTCTTCAAGGTGGTGAAATAAAAAGTGGTTAAAATAGTGTGAAATGTTGAGTCTTCTCTCTTATTATCTACATTTTGCTATAGAATGTTAAGAGGACTTCCTTCTCATATAGGTTTATTGAGAAGCTGCAACAAGACATTTTTTATTATATTTGTGTATTGGTAAAATATTTTGGATTCAATATTAAATTGATTGACACTACATGTTTAATTAATTTATTGTTTTTTGCATTTTTATATTGTTTTGCCTAAGGTTAAAAATATTACTACAATATAAAAAAATAAAATGTGAAAATAATTTAATTTCTCCATACGAATTCTTTCATAATAACCTACAAATATGTTTTTACCACTAAAAAGTATTTGTAAAGAAAAATATGGTTTAGCCTATAAAATAATCTATATCATGTTGTCACAAACATTATTTTCACACAAAAATTTATTTGTAAAGAAAAACACAATTTAGCCCACAATATAATTTGTAGGGAAAAGTGAAACCGTTTTAGGACATGAATGATTTTGTTAGGGGAAAAATTTAAAAGACGAACTGTATTCGTCTCTAAAGGGTTCGTAGAGAAAAAACTTAAGCCTAAAAATTTCAAAAATTTGTTGTCTTCTATCTATCATCTCGTTATTTGCCCCACAAATATGCTTACAAAAAATTTTCATTTGTAAAGGCTTTTCTCCACAAATAAAAATCTTTCCTTACAAATAAATTTTGTAGGGAAAACATACTTTGCATATTTGGCTAAGAAAGTTTCGGCTTGGCAACCATTGGTAGCGAAGGAAAAGGGTAGGGTTTTTTTCGTAGTAATAGTGGACAAGTCTCACGAGTCTGCAAGTTAGAAAGGCAGATGGACTTGTTCATTCCTTTTTTTTGCTTCCAATGACAAGAGTTAGAGTCATCTCTCAAGATTCCCATAATTTCTTTCACTTTGTTAAGAGTTTGGTGAATTTAAGTAACTTATTTATTTATAAATAAACTTTATAAGCTTATCTAAACATGCCAAACTCATATAAAAATGAAAAATATAAAAAAAAAGTGAATTGTTGCCTAGCTGTTTACTTTCTCACTAAGTCTATCACCCACCGATTGAACTTCATTGCTTAATCTAATCCATGGACCATGGAAATGGAATATAATAATTAAACCCTTATGACATCAGACAATAATAACAAAAATAATAATTTATTGCTACGAAATTAATCGAATTCCAAACAAAGAAAATAAAATTTTAAGTAAAAAGTGGGTCCCAAGAAAAATGGCATGATGCTGTGCCAGCTGCAAATTGAAGTTGAGTAGGACACCTACTTTTATTACAAAATCAATTGTCAAGCGTGATCCCGTAGGGTATTTAATTACTTATTTTGGTTAAACTTATAAGCAAACAAAATATGTTAGTCCTTCTATGCTGCTCTTCTATGGACACATGTCAAGACTTCGTTTTACACGATTTCCTTTTGAGTTAGAGTTTTGCTACACAAATATAATGCTTAACATAGGAGATATCACAACACACACATGGGGAATGTCAGCATTATTTAATTCAGGTCGGGACCCACATGCAATGTGAGAGGTCGGTCAATCCCTATATCAAACATTATGTTCATTTAGCTTAATTCTTTGAGTTAACATGAAAATTTGGGTAATTATTTATTTTTTAAACGTGTGAAAGTCGGGGAGTTGGTCCGATATTTCAAGAATCGAACTCATTTATTAAATTCTGAGTACCTTGTAAATAATTTTTTAATGAAAATCATAGACAACTCAAAAAAGTAACAATTTTTACATGAGTTCATTAAATTGTTTACATTTTTAAACCAGAAAAGTAAAGAAAACTCTCCATTAATTTCCTAAAGTTTTCTTTCTCTTTCAACTATTTTTTTATTCGAGAATAAGATAATTTACAGTATGTGAAAGTAAAATAATAAAAACATTAAAAAGTTGGTTCCTAATCGAGTTTCGGTCCAGATATTCAAGGATCGGAATCCCACGTTAAATTTTAGATATTTTATAAATGAAACTATTTGATTCTATATAATTTTTGAAATCGAACCAAAATTGATGGTTCCAGTTCAAGAGATTCTATTACGGTTTAAAAGCACCCCTATGTTTTTAATACCGAGTATTGAGTGAGATTATCGTGAAAGGATTTTATATTAAAATCCTTCCATTATATTTTGCGTGGAGCATTTACAATTTGAGAAAACATGTAAAACAAGGAAAGACGTGAGATTACATGGTGTTTATTAATGAGGTTTTGCGCTCCCGGGGCATAGCTCAGTGATGCAAACAACATGAGTGAGGTAGTCTCAACTGAGTTGACAGCCGCAGTGTGAGGATTCGATTTTTACCTCTTACAAAGTATGAAATTTGATCTTTGTGAGCACCAGTATGATAGTTCTTGTACCCTAACCTGTTGAGACACATCCCGCGATTTACCTCCTCCACAATGTTCTAAGGACGGGGCGGATGAAGCTCTCAAGGTTAGGGTTCAACCTTTATTAACGAGGTTTTGCTATTTGTACATCGATGTTGATACTTCGGTGTTTGCCCCCTCACAAAAGAGGGGGGCCTACATCCAAAAAAGAATTCGTGAACCCCATATTGTGAGAGACTTTGTACATCGATTTACATATAATAAAACCATTATTAAATGGACCTTGAAAATTCATTCTTTTTCTATTAAAAAATCCTCAACTTTATACAATAATTATTTTAAGACAAAAAGATGTCAAGGTCACTTCTTTATCTACTTGTCATAGGTTTAGGTAATAAATTAGAGCTATGCTTGCATTACAGGGGCCTACCCCTGCACATTTTTTTTAAAAATACATTTTGGGTGGGCCCCGCGCCACAGTGAGGACCCTGTAAGGTCCCGTGAAACTAATTCCTGTACACCAAGAATTATTCAATAAGTAATCATGCAAGTCTAAGCCGTGTGATACACTGATACCGATTAAAATTCAAATTTTAATTCAAGTTAAAGTTAACAATTATTTTTAACAATATATTTCACGAATCCCACAACTTTTCAAACACATAATTCATCAACTTTTATTAAAATCTACTAAAATCTGATTTTAATCCCCAACAAACAAGGGCTAAATATGATGTCTAATCGTCTTCTAAGATTATACTTTACTTTTTCAAACATTAATAAAATATCGACTTACCTTAGGTTGTTATTTGATTAAATACAATTGTCTAACCATAAATTGATATTAAAAAATTTGTCCAAACATAGAAAATCAATTAAAAAAAAGTGACAAAAAGTTTGAATTTTGCCTTCTTGTACTTCACCTTTTCGTCAACATTAATAAATTTCAACTCAACTTGATCAATGGTTTGATTAAAAACAACAATTCAAAGTATAGAAAAGAATATATAATCCAAAAATAGAAAATAAAGTAAAGAAAAATCTTGAAAACAGGATCCCTCATTGGAATTTTTTTTGCTAACGTTATCAAATATAATTAATAATTTATCGTGATTGAGAATGTTTGTAATAAAATTCCACCTCAAATTATCCTTGCGATTGTGATTTAAAAAGTCTATCCAAGTAATGAATAAAGTTGCAAGTATGATTCTTTGCCAGAATCAGAACATGTAACCATTCTATTCGCCTGTTTGTCTATTTTTTTTTTCTTCCAATGAAAATGTTCCAAGTGTATTTTTTGTACATTTTTTCCGTACTCGGAGACTAACTCCCAAGTAGTAACTCGAAAAAAAGTATAGAAAACAATCTTGTCCAAGGATACAAAATCAAGAATATATATATATATATATTAAAAGAAATATCAAGAACAAGAAGGAGGTGAACATTGGGACCACAGGTTGAAGTTAGTCTAGCTGTCACAAAAGCGATAGCTTCGAACAGCTGTTCACCATTAATGGCCAATCCAATTCCCACCTAGTTACTTGATTTTACCCAATCAAAACATTCCAAACACCAATCGTAATAAGAAAACGACAAGAATTTTACGTAAGAATTGTGCGTGATTTGACAGATAGATTCCAATTGCTGGCGCCACCCCCTTAATCTATGCGTGCGTGCAGCCAGCTCATTCTGCACGGATGCCTATGCGTCTTCACCTTCCAGCCTGTTCTCTTCCACCACATGTATATTCTACATATATATATATATATATACACACACTCTTTTGACCCACTAGTCAACCTCTTTGATTTCTTGTTTCATTGTTGAGGGTTTTGCAGGAAAGGGCAAATGGATCCGTGTCCTTTCGTTCGGATTGTTGTGGGAAATCTGGGGTTGAAGTTTATGGGCTCGTCGGTTTTGCAATCTTGTTACTGTAAGTTTAAGCTTAGAGGGTTTAATAATCAGTATTCGAATGTCCCTTTGCTTGTTCAAGAAAGTGATGCGATTGAAAGCAGGAACCATGCTTGTTTCAACTTGAGCAAGTCGGAGCTTGAAAAACTAGTGGAAAAATCGAGTTCTAATGGGAAATTTCCTCGTTTGAAGATCGAGATTTATGAGGGGAATCGGGTGAAAAATTGTGGGTTTTTGAAAAATGGGAAGCGTTTGGGTTGTGTTATTTTCCAGTTGGATTTGAAAGGGGTTTTGGAGAGTGGAAGTAATAGAGTGTTCTTGATTCAAAATGGATGGGTTTTGATTAATGGGTTTGAAGCAAAATTGCATTTGAATGTGAGAACAGAGCCAGATCCAAGATTTGTATTCCAGTTTGATGGAGAACCAGAGTGTAGTCCTCAAGTTTTTCAGGTCAATGGAAACGTTAAGCAGCCTGTTTTCTCTTGCAAATTCAGTTTCAGAAATTCTGGAGAGAGGAACTTGAGATCCAGGTAATATTTTGAATTCTGATTTTTGCTTTTCAGTTTTAATATTTTGAATTCTTGGAATTGATTACTTTAAATCGATTTTCCTTTCTGTTTGTTGGTTTATGTATTAAAAAAAAAATGATATTTAGGGTTTTTTTAGAATTTTAATTTTGAATCAGAAATCAGAAGTGCCTAGTTGAACGGATTGAAAAAAAAAAAAAAAAAAAGAGAGATTCATGTAGTCTACCTAAGACTTGTTGGGATTAAGGCATTCTTGATGGTTTTTTTTTTTTTTGGAGTGGTTTGGTACATGTTTTTCTAAGAATCTGTAAAGGATCATCCAAATACTTCTATTTTGCTGTCTCTGATCTTAATCACATGGTTCAAGAATTGGATTAGAGCTTAATTGATCATAGTATATCACATTTTCTTGTTTACAGATTGTTCCATATGATTCGATTTTATTTAGCAGCTGTTTAATTATTGTAAACCTCATTTTATGTAACAGGTCTTCCCTGTCAGAACCAAGCACATCACCAAGCTGCTTTAGTTCATCTACAGCAGATGAACAATCCACAAAAGAGCGAAAGGGATGGTCGATCACCATTCACGACCTCTCAGGCTCACCCGTAGCTGCTGCATCAATGGTGACACCATTCGTCCCATCACAGGGTAGCAATAGGGTCAGCAGATCAAATCCCGGAGCCTGGCTCATTCTTCGTCCTGGCCACAACACCTGGACTCCCTGGGGCCGTCTGGAGGCTTGGCGTGAGCGCAAAAGTGGTGACCAACTAGGCTACCGTTTTGAACTCATCCCCGATGGCGGCATAGATTCAATTCCACTTGCCAATTCCACGATTAGCACAAAATCTGGAGGCAAATTCAGTATAGACGTAACCACAGGCCCGACCCCCATGACTAGTCCTAATAGCAGCTTTGATATCAGTTCTGTGTCTAGTTCCGGATCGGAACTTGGATCTACACAGGGATCCAGTTCGTGGGCACATCTCTTGTATAAAGGATTCGTAATGTCATGCACGGTTGAAGGCAATGGGAAGTGCAGCAAACCGGCAGTCGAAATTGGGGCGCAGCACGTGACTTGCACAGAGGATGCTGCAGGTTTTGTGGCATTGGCAGCTGCAATGGATTTAAGCATGGATGCTTGTAGATTGTTTTCTCATAAGCTAAGGAAGGAATTGAGGCCACCAGATCAAGAATAATACCATGGGAACTGTTTTAAAATCTTGGATTTGTATTTGAACTAACAGCGTACTAAAACTGTTTTTTTCCTCCTAGAGTGTACAGTATTAACGGGTGTTTGTTTTTGCTTTTTCCATGTGCTTGACTATTTGTCCATTCATTAGTATATTGATTTGAGAGTTTTTCTTTCAAGTTCTTGTTTCCTTCTCAAACCAGTTTATGAGTCAAACGTTGGAACGTTCATTGTGTTGAGTCGCGGGTATCCCTCTTATCTTATGATCGTAAAAAAAGTAGCCTATGATGTGAGATTTGCTTTCGCCTTATAACATTGTGCATTTTATTTATGCGACAATGTCGGGAATGCAAATACTCTTCCTACACGGTTGGACAAACACCTATTATATATGTCTTGCGTACACTCGCTCTGATACCATGATAAAGTTTATGAGTTTAACTCATAATTATAAAATTGACTTACAATGAAGTTTCTTTTCACCTTGCCCACTACATATCTCATCTCAGTTGCATCGAAGTGATGTAGAACATAAAAACAGGATACTCCACCGTAAACATATTTTTAAAAACATGATACTCCACTGTAAACATATTTTTTTGACCCATAACATTCCAGTAAGAAAATAGAAGAAAACGTCTTCTTCTCACCGATCGAACTTGACTAATGTTATTTTGAGGTCATAGTATTCAAAGTTTGCTTCGATTTAGTAATAGCTGCTGCGCCCGCCCCCTTCTTAGTCAATGGGGCACAGCAGGTTCGGCATCTACTACAAAGGAGAGAATCCACTTCAGATAACCACGCCTCTGCTAGGCAGCGTGTGGAATGGCCGAGAGCGGACCTTTTTGGATATATAATCCAAGTCGAGAGTAGAGTTACGGGAACAGCCGTCTGATGGAAAACTACTTTCACGTTCGGTTCAGAGAGCACTTTTTTCGTTGAGAATTCCTCGTTCCCTTTCGTGTGACTGCTCTTGTTTTCTGTATTGAAATCGTGCCCTTTTTTTCCTAGACTAGATGTCCAGTTAAGTGTTTCATCTCTAACATTTTATCTTTTATAAATATGATTCATGTTAAAATATTACAAATTTTTATTTAATTCAGAGCATGAAGTAGGAAGTGGAATCCAATGTTTTGTACTAAGCATGAAAATAAAGTATTGGGTTCTACTTTCTAGGCTGGGAATACACAGGGCAGCAGGTGGTTTGGATCTGGCAATTTACACCTCATTTTGTACGAAAACGAATATCTTGTACTATCGATACAGTCAAAGCTTTATTTGGCATCCTGTGGGCTAAGGTAGAGCTAAGCTAATGTGAAAACAACCACGATGCAATGTCCGAATTATTAACATAATGTTACATGTCACTTTATTATTGAACTGTTAAAATACGGTCATCTTTTCCATCAAATCATCTTATGTCATCTAGGATTTTAGCACTGCTTCTGACATTATTCTTCTGACAAAGTGGTTTAACCCATGTGAAAAACATCAATGTCAAGACTATAAAGAATACGCAAAAATTGTACGTTCAAATTTACCGTTCTAGTAGTAAGTTAATTTTTAATATTCACAATCTAATGATCATATGGTCATCTTTCCTCGTATGTCTAAATTTACAAAGTTAGATTTTTCTTTACAACCTGGTATATGACAATATACTCAAGTTTTGAATGGTTTTCGACCAATTTATTTCTCTTCGAATATTGAAGATTGAGGACCAAAGGTGAAAATTTTCAAGAAATTTCAATTTGGTCGAATAACTTTCTAGAAGCCCTAGTTAAAAAAAAAATAATATACTCGATTTATTAAGAATAAGACTTATTTGGTTATCATTTAAAGAGAAAATGCTCGATTTTTTTACACGACTAAAAGAAAAAAAATAAATTATTGGGTTGTAGCCAACAGTATTCTCCACTCCATTAGAGGTCCATAGGAACAACTGTGCAACAATTGAAAGCAGGGAATGATTATGACAGTGTCCAACTTGTACGGCCTGTTTGATAGATCTTTTTTTTTTTTCCATGGAAAATGAAATTAAAATTCCATTTCTCACTTTTGCCATGTTTGATAGCCAAAATTTTCCATGAAAAATATGTTTCCTTCCACCCCCACGTGACCCCTTTTTCCATGTTTTTGTTGAATTGGTTTTCCCACTACTTAGGTGGGAAAATAGTTTCCAGTTTTTTTTTTTGGCAATGAAAACAAATTCTATGAACAGTTGTAAAATTTTTTTCCCTTTAATGGACAATTTTCGTGGAAAACAAAGTCAAACGAACACCAAAAGATCCAAAATTTCAATATTTTTCAGGTGAAAAATTATACCAATCAAATACAATTAATTGACAATTCCCAAGAAAACAATTTTAGGTAATTAAATTCCCTGTAATTCATTTTCTTTCCACCCAAATTCTACTATTGCAATCAAACATATCCGTAGAGAAATTAAAGGAGCATCTGTATTTTGGATCTTCAATTAAATTGATCATTGTTTTAGAATATATTTTTTTACTTCTAATAAGTATTAAGAGGGTGTTTGGTAGAGATTAAAATCGAATTAAAATTGAAAAATTAGACGTTATTGTTGACTTTTATTATATGAGTGAGACCCAATAACGGCTATATTTTCAATTTTAATTGGATTTTGAGCCGTACCAAACATGCCTTAAATTCAATCAAAGATGTTAGGCAAATTGTTGTCAAACGACCTCCCCCGGGCGATGATGAATTACGTTGTATTAATTCAGTCGGCATAGTCCAAATGACTGAAAGTTAATCGAACACCACAATTGGTAAACCAACCCTAAACCGACCCAAACTTGGATGGCCCACCTATTTTCTACTTGGGCCTTAGCTTGTCTTTTGGGCCTAACCTAGTTCTATATGAATGCTATACCCGTTTCTATTCTTGGAGTGTGAGAGAACTTGTGCCTTGGAGAGAAACCGTGACCTTGCTGTGTGCTTCCTTCGTTCCTTTTCTCTCCTTTGTCTTTGTGGCTAGCTTGTGGTTACAAAATTCTCTTCACCATTCTACCAACCTATGTGGGCAGTAGAGAACTAGGTGGAGCAACCGTTTGGAGGCTTTGGTGTTTTGGGTTTTCTTTGGTGGTGTTCGATTAAGGTATTCTGAGCCCGGTTTCTAGGTGCAAATCAGGTGGTTTAACATTACATTTGGTATCAGAGCATTTGATTGGATCAAAACCAGCTGAAATCGAACCTGGAGAAAGAATCTGTCGCCTTTTTTTCGTGAAAACCGAGGACATTTCCCTCGATTCCGGCCAAACCACTCACCTGCTGGAAAATCTGAGGGCAGACCCATAACCAGCAGGCAGAGGAGCTCCTGGTGGTGCAGTTTGTGAACTCCGGCGGCGGCGCGTGGGCGGCGCGTGCAGGCTGATTCCGGCGAGCTGTTTTCAGGCAGATTACTTATTTTAATTTCCTGAACCTACTGATATGTTTATTTGAGTGTTTCAGGTTTTGCATAAAATATTGGACGATTCTGCCCTTTCGGTGGTCGATACAGATTCGAGGCTGTAACTGCGCAACACATTTACTGAAGTACTTTAGGCCATAAATTGCGGCCTAAAGCAGTAAATTCGCAACTCTCGATAATTACGGACTCAGACAAGTCCGCTCTGGTAAATTGGCTGATCCTCTCGTTAATTTTCAGCACTAGCGCGTCATCGTGTGGGGTGACATTAGGATTGGGGTTACCGTGTGTGGTAACCATTGCTTGTGCTAGAAATTAGGAATTAACTGTTTTTCGTTTGCTAAGTGTTTTTTGCTCTTTTGGGTTAATTTCAGCATATTATCGTTTGTGATATATTGTGAGTGAAACTGTTTTGTTGATTATCCTCCTACTTGCATCGATAAGTCCCTAGAATACCTAGACCTTACCTGTTTTGAAAATTTCCTTGATCTAAGATCGTGAATCTTACGAAACCCTGGAAATCTTAAAACGGTGTATATTTGCGAACCTAGGTCTACTTTGTGTGGCTTAATTGTGTCTTTGTGTTTCCTGTTTGAAAATGACAACGCACAATTTTGATTTGGGAACTTTTACTGGAAAATGTGATTTTTCTATTTGGCAACAGAAAATGCGAGGTATTTTGGTTCAACAAAAAGTTTCGAAAGCCATTGATGGCAATTTTCCCGCTGATTTTTCAAAAGAACAAAAAGAAGAAGCTGATGAGCTTGCTTACACCTCCATTATTTTACACTTGTCTGACGCAGTTTTGAGAAAAGTGGGTAAACTGAAAACCACTAAAGAACTTTGGCAAAAATTGGAAGATTTGTATTTGCTTAAATCTAATCCCAACAAGCTCTACTTACTCGAGCATTTTTTCAGTTTCAAAATGGATTCCTCAAAAGAAGTTGATGACAATTTAGATGTGTTTAACAAACTTGTACAAGATATTGTTAACTGTGGAGAGTCGGTGCCTGAAACCTACAAAGCTATTATCTTCTTTGAATGCTATACCTGATATTTATCGTGAAGTGAAAAATGCTATTAAGTATGGTAGGGACACCTTGACACCTGAAATTGTCGTTGACTCTCTTAGAAGTAAAGAGATGGAGATGAGGGCTGAAAAACATGATAGGAAGAGCGGTGAGATTCACATGATGAGGGGTAGAACTCAGTTTAGGCAAAACAGTCATAATGGTTACCAAAGTAGTGGCGAGTCTAGTAGTAATGGACATAGAAGGAAAAGCAGGGGTAAGCCTAGATCCAAATCTAGGACTAAGCAAAGAAAATTCTATGGCATGGGAACACGGGGCATTTTATAAAAGATTGCTATAAAGAGAAAAATAAGCAAAAGGGTCGAGATAGAGACGAGGTGAATGTGTTGTCGTCGACTCTAGTAATTGTGATGGTGAAATCTATATGATTACCAATTACTGTTGTTTCTTCTGTGAATTAAACTCAACTGCAAATTCTCGTTTTCATGAGTGGATTCTTGATTCTGGTGCATCTTTTCATGTGACATCACATAAAGATTGGTTTGAAAATTTGTATGAATCAAATGATGGGCATGTTGTGTTGTGTGACAATTCTGCTTACAATGTTGTTGGCATGGGTGATATTACGTTGAAGTTTGATACTGGTTTTGTGTATACTTTAAAGGACGTTAAATATATCCATGAATTGTCTAGAAACTTAATTTCAGTAGGAAGACTTGAGAAATCTGATTTCACTGGTAAAATTGGAAATGGGATTTTGAAATTGATTAAAGGTACACTCGTCTCTATTAAGGGTATTAGAAAAAATGATATTTATATAACCACTGGGGAAGTGATGAGAGGTTTAGACTCCTCTATCTCTTCCGCCAAGTCTGATCATACACACAAATGGCACAATAGACTTGCACATGTGGGTATTAAGGGGATTAAGCTTCTTAATGAAAAAGGTGCTTTTGGAAATGACTGTGTGTCTGATTTGTCTTTCTGTGACCATTGTGTGCTTGGCAAACACCATAAAACTACTTTCTCCACAAGTGTTCATAATACTAGAACCATGCTTGAATATGTGCATTCGGACCTGTGGGGTCCATCTAGCACTCCCACCGCAGGTGGGAATAGGTATTTCTTGTCTATTATTGATGACTATACTAGGAAAGTGTGGGTTTACCTTTTGAAAGAGAAATCCGACACTTTCGATAAATTTAATAATTGGAAAAGACAAGTTGAAAACCAAACTGGTAAGAAGATCAAGTTTTTGAGAACTGATAATGGTCTAGAGTTTTGTAACACTGATTTTGATAATATGTGCAAGGAAAGTGGAATAACAAGGCATAAAACGGTTCCTTACACTCCCCAACAAAATGGGGTAGCGGAAAGGATGAATAGAACCATACTTGATAAAGTGCGTTGCATGATGTTAAGTTACGAGTCCCGAAGTCATTTTGGGGCGATCTTTATTATATTTGCTTGTTATTTGATTAATTTGACTCCATCTGCTGCATTGAATGGTGATACTCCGCATGAAAAATGGTTTGGTAAACTTAGTGATTACTCCATGCTTAGAACTTTTGGCTGCACTGCTTTTTCTCATCAGAGTGAGGGAAAGCTTGAACCTAGAGCTAGGAAATGTATTTTTCTAGGTTACCCCGAAGGTGTCAAGGGGTATAGGTTGTGGGATAGGAGCCAGAAAGGAATTAAAATCATTGTGAGTAGAGATGTTACATTCAATGAGAACGAAATGCCATGTTTGAAAGCTGAATCTGAACCTGTAAGTGAGGAAATACAAGGTGAAGAGAGTAGTCAGCTGAAGGTGGAGTTAGGGAAACCTAGCACATTCATCCCTGTTACACAGAGTGAGGTGGAGACTCAGGAACAACAACCTGATGACGAGAATGGAGATGAAGTAGCAGTAGAAGAATACCCTGAAGAAGAGAATCCTCTAGCAGACTATAACTTGGCTAGGGATAGAGAGAGGAGACAGACTAGAGCACCGGTGAGATTTGGTTATGAATCCGAGTTAGCTTTTGCTCATGCGAGTTATGAGGAGTTAGCTGATAGGGAACCGAAGACCTTTGAAGAGGCAATGAAGAGTGAACAATCTGAAGAGTGGTTTAAGGCAATGAGAGATGAGATGAGTTCTTTAGAGACGAATCAAACTTGGAAATTAGTACCTAAACCTAAAAATAAATCTACTGTTGACTGTAAGTGGGTTTTTAAGGTTAAGGAGGGTACTAGTGCTTCTGAACCCTTAAGGTTTGCTAGGTTAGTGGCAAAGGGATACACTCAGAAATAGGGGGTTGATTACAATGAGATTTTTTCACCGGTTGTTAAGTACATTACCATTAGGGTCATACTTGCATTGGTTGCACATTTTGACTGGGAACTTGAACAACTTGATGTAAAAACTGCTTTTTTACATGGTGAACTTGATGAGCAAATCTTTATGAATCAACCAAGAGGTTTTGAAGACAAACTAAAACCTGACTATGTGTGTTTCTTGAAAAGATCGTTATACGGCCTAAAACAATCACCTAGACAGTGGTATAAAAGATTTGATTCTTTTGTGCTATCTATAGGGTTTCATCGTAGTAAGTTTGATCACTGCCTTTACTTCCAACATAATGATGCTAGTAATGATTTTTTGTTCTTACTACTTTATGTGGATGATATGCTCTTAGTTGGTTCATCGCCTAAATGGATAAGTGATATAAAAACAAGTTTGAATGGTGAATTTGACATGAAAGATCTAGGAAAGGCTAAAAGAATCCTAGGTATGGAAATTGAAAGAGATAGGTCAAATTCTATCTTGTTTTTACATCAATCCTCGTATATTTCAAAAGTGTTGAAGAAATTTGGAATGTATGATTGCAAATCTGTTACATTACCTGTAGCTAGTCACTTTATACTATCTAAAGATCAAGCTCCATGTAATGAAAAGGAAGTAGAATACATGAGCAGAATTCCTTATTCAAATGTGATTGGTTCTGTTATGTACTTGATGGTTTGCACTAGACCTGATTTAGCTTTCGCTGTGAGCACGCTTAGTAGATATATGTCTAATCCTGGTCCTGAGCACTGGGAAGCCTTAAAATGGATGTTAAGGTATTTAAAGGGTACATGTAATGTAGGTCTAAAGTTTGGTGTTAATAACGATGGTGTTAAACTGAAAGGATATGTTGATGCAGACTATGCTGGGGATAGGGATAACAGGAAATCCACTTCTGCCTATATGTTTACCTTGTCTAACTCTTGTGTTAGTTGGAAATCACAGTTACAACACATAGTTGCACTATCCACGACAGAATCTGAATACATTGCTACTACTGAGACTATTAAGGAAGCTTTATGGCTTAGAGGCCTTTTACATGAACTGTGTGTTCTAAATGATTATGTGGTGGTATATTTAGATAGTCAGTCTTCTATACATTTATGTAAGAATCCTGTTTTTCACGAACGCACCAAACACATTGATGTTAGACTACATTTCATTAGAGATATTGTGTCTCAAGAAGTGGTAAGGCTTGAGAAAATTCACACACAATATAATCTCTCGGACATGGGTACTAAGGTGCTACCTTTAGTGAAGTTTAGAAGTTGCAAAGATCTTCTAAACATCGGTGGAGGTAAATGATTTCCAATTTTATTGGTTCTCCTTTTCTGGATTATTACTAATGCGTAATAACTTTCTTTGCAGGTCCTTTGACACCAAGGTGGAGGTTTGTTAGGCAAATTGTTGTCAAACGACCTCCCTCGGGCGATGATGAATTACGTTGTATTAATTCAGTCGGCATAGTCCAAATGACTGAAAGTTAATCGAACACCACAATTGGTAAACCAACCCTAAACCGACCCAAACTTGGATGGCCCACCTATTTTCTACTTGGGCCTTAGCTTGTCTTTTGGGCCTAACCTAGTTCTATATGAATGCTATACCCGTTTCTATTCTTGGAGTGTGAGAGAACTTGTGCCTTGGAGAGAAACCGTGACCTTGCTGTGTGCTTCCTTCGTTCCTTTTCTCTCCTTTGTCTTTGTGGCTAGCTTGTGGTTACAAAATTCTCTTCACCATTCTACCAACCTATGTGGGCAGTAGAGAACTAGGTGGAGCAACCGTTTGGAGGCTTTGGTGTTTTGGGTTTTCTTTGGTGGTGTTCGATTAAGGTATTCTGAGCCCGGTTTCTAGGTGCAAATCAGGTGGTTTAACATTACAAAAGAGGAAAATTACAATGTCTGGTGTACGTTTATCTTGATGTGCTAAACATACCATAAATATTATAATTGAGTTTTATGTTTGATCTCTACTTATTGTGTTGTATTATAATTGTGAAATTCTCGCGTCAAAGATAGAAATGGACGAGACTTCTCTATTAACCGTTGGGCTTAAAATCGAACCTTGTAGATATATAAGTTTGTTCAAAGTTATTCAAGAAAGGAGGTGGATGACACCAACACTCGAATTGAAGTTCAATTTTATGAATCGTCAAATATTTTTAACGAATAGAAAAGGAGGCATCCAATCAGTCCTAAAACACTCATGTACTAAATAAGCAAACGACCCCGCTAATCTTGTGACGTAAACTATCTATATCATGCATGCTATAGCGCCGCGTTTGGAGGAAATGCATAGTCGAATGAAAATTTTGGGTCGGGTGCAAAGAATCTGATGTAGGATCATAATAATTTGTTAATAAACGATTGAAGAAAAAGAAAAGAAAGGAGTTAAGAAGATAAAAAATTGAGGGCAAAGAGAAAATTAATGTCTATCACATTGAATAATTTTCTATTTATAGAGCAAGAAACTAAAATAAACTAAAATCTTATCAAAATACTTGAACTAATTTAATCTAAATAAATATAGTTTGAGTTGAACTCTATTTTTTTTTAAATCCTCTCTCTCTCTCTCTCTCTCTCTCTCTCTCTCAAGAGAACTCTAATTAGACAAGGTAGACTTGAACTTCATACTTCAAATGATCATTCTTTTGTCTTGATCTAGTGTCAATATTTAACTCTTACGACAACATATGGTCGAACTCATTCTAAAGTGACATTCTTTCTTATGAACCAAATACCAAAATTGATCACATGACATTAACTAAATATGCAAATCATATGATTTGGCCTAGGAAGACATCTCTTCTTTTAACGAAGTATCCAGGGACGGATTTAGGGGGGGGGCTACAGCCCCCCCCTCCGCCAAAAAAAATTTTTGGTTAGAAAAAAAAAAAAAAATTTTGTGAAATTTTTTTTTTTAAAAAATTCATGTGTAAATTTTTTTTTTTTTACGTATTAGCCCCCCCTTACCTCGATCCTGGATCCGTCCCTGGAAGTATCGATAGCAAACTCCAAAATGCAACAATTTATACAACTTATCCATAAAATCTTTAATTGGTTGTGCATAATGAAACACAAGGGACTATCGAAGTAGACTAACTTGAGAGAAAAAATGATTACAAAATCAAAGGCTCGAATGAGACTCGAAAAGAAACAATTATGCAATATTAAACCCATGACTTTCGTTCAAGTGTGATGACCAATCAAAATTGATTATCTTTATATGCATGTTCCAAAAACTTTTTCTTAACATAAAGAAACCAAGTCAAAGAGACTCGTGACAATGCATAATAATTATCATTAAAGTCTTCGAGCTTACATTACACATTAAGAGTATGCTCAGAAGTTTTATAATTGAAAATAATTTATCTATTAACTTGGCATGCAATTTAGGAACATTAACTAAAAGATGGTAAAATCCTAATATCGAAAGAAAAGTGTGGTATCAAACAATGGTCCTGAAAAAAATGTGGCAATTTGGGGAGTCTTGTGCAATTTAGGTAACACCTAAATAAAGTCAACATGAAAATCATACAAAAAGAGTAGGCGATATCAATTTTGATTCGAGGTCAAGGACACATGGGATGTTGGTTTGGGTGGCAATGCTATAGGTATTAAAGCACCATATTATCAACAAATCTCGGCCCAACAGTCCACGAGAGATATGGGTTTGCTCCCACCCAAGACACAATGTGTGAGGGGGAAATTGTTGAGGTTATCTCACATCGATTGTGAAATGAGCTAACTGTCAGTTTATAAGCGTGAGGGAAAGTCTCTCCCCTTGAACTAGCTTTTGGGGTTGAGAAGGCCCAAGACCACCCAACATCTCCTTTGTTCATGTATTAGTAACGGGGATTATTTTGGAATGAAGTAAAAGTCGAAACATATTTATAGAATTTGAATTATAAGTTTTTTTTAACTTTTTGTACCTATACAAGTCACAGAATAAGAAAGCGTATACACACTTTCGATTTTCTTATCTTGTCGAGACACAGTAGTTGAGAGTGAGTTGAGGGTCGGACAGTCATGAGCCATTAAAGATCATTCTCATCTAAGTCAATCCCATCAGAAAGAAAAGAGTCCAGGAGAAGTTGAGAAGCTGAGGGTCTCATTCTTGGCTGCCCAATGCATCTTTCAATGAATGCCTTCAATTCTGGATCACTCACTTTCTTCATGGCTTGAGGCATCACCCCACTAGTAACCTTCTTGTATATCTTCGCAAGGTTGTCACATTCACTATATGGTATTTCCAATGTGTCCATTTCAACTAAACACATTCCAAAAGAATATATGTCTACTAATTCTGTGTAATTCTCCTCATAAAGTTCAGGTGCCATGTACTCTGGTGTACCCAATAGTGAATGTGCAGCATGACTCTTTCCAACTATCGTTGCCAACCCTAAATCTCCAATCTTGACCTGCAGAATGTTGTAAATAAGATCAATCCCAGTTAGTGACGACACTAAAAATATGATGATCCTGACCAGGGGCGGAGTCAGCTTGTTGAAGTAGGGGGGTCCTAGAGTTGAAGGGGCGGGAGGCTCACGGGGGTTCGGGGGCAGCGCCCCCGAAAAAATTTTTTTTAGATACTTTTGGCATTCCATTTTGCGACACACCTCTAGTGATAGACTAATTACTATCATCTTAAATCCATATATAGCAAGAAAAGGAGAAATTTCAATCTTATGTGAAGAAAATGAAGTCCACACATCATCGAACATGAATACAGATCTCTTTATTCTCTTGAATGCCTTACCCAATTTGGCTGCTGTCTTGTGCTCATGACCTTCAGCCGAAAAATCTAGATTCAATGCTTTAGCAATGTCATTTTGCAATTTGTGAATGTTTAAATCCTGTGAGACAGTAAACCAAAAAACATTAGCGTATAACACAATTTCATTCTTTAGCTTATTATAGATACATTGGGTCATTGGTAGCAAGGAAATGAACATGGAATATCAATGAATATCAAAATGGTGAGGACAAAAAAATAAATACAAAAAAAAAAAAAAAAAAATTTCAAAAAATTGGGGGGGTTCAGGACCCCCCCTGCCTCCGCCCCTGATCCTGACGAATACCAAATATCAAACTACAAGGAAAGACGATTCTCCCTGAAATCAATCATGTTTGAAGATTAGTCTATATCATTTATAAACGTGCCTAGTCACTTGTATAATGCCTAATGAATAAACCTTAATGCTCTTAGTCTTGGGTAGAACGGTTCAGGTCCAATTAGACAATAGAAAACCGTGAACCAGAATTAAGCAGTGAAAAATGATTTAATCAACAGGGGGGTTTCAGGGACATTTCCTAGGTGAAGATAATGACGACTATTTAGGTAGGGATACCAGAGGTGCACCTACTTCCATTGATTCATGATGTTAATTTTCGAGCAACATTAGTTAGTTTGTACATACCTTTCCGACATTCCCGTTGATGAAAATATTACTGCAATTCAAATCTCTATGAATGATGCAGGGCTCATGAGTATGGAGATAGTCTAAGCCCTTGAGAATTTGCCTTGACCATTTCTTGATTGCCTTGATGGATACATGGCGATGCTTCTTCCTGTACTCCCTCAGATTAGATTCACATGCCTCGGTGATAAAATTCAGAGTATTTTTGTCTACATCTTTCCAAAAATGGTAGAGAACAATGATGTTATCATGCTTCAATGTCTTTAGCAACTCGATCTCCGAGTGAAGTCTAATTATAACAGATGGATCACTGCTGAAGTTCCTGAGTCGAACCTGGTTCCAGGCCACGTCAATTCCTTCACGTTGATCAAATGCTCGATAAACCTTCTTCACAGCACCACTGCCCAGCAGATCACTGTACCTCCCGAACCTGCCCGTTGGATCAACCTCAACGAATGGTTCTTCATCGTCTTCAGGCGGATCAGGAATTGCTGATGGCATTCTATATGAACAGTCCTGCAAAACAAGACCCAGTTAGTGAACTCTGCCAGGGAATCTTCTCTTATGTTCAAGGAAGAAACCTATTATGAAATGAATTCAGCAGAGGAAGCTGTCTCTGTGATAATCCCACCATCCCAAGTGATCAACATGAAAAATTAGATCAAAATATGCACTGCTAAAGATTAAACCTAAAATAGAAAACTCGAAAAGAGAGACAAAAACACATTTAATATTATCACAAAATCATCATCATCGACCATTTATATTCCCTTTATCTCAAAAATCATTGATTGGTTACATAAATTAGGCAATAGGCTTACAAGAAAGAACTCATTGCACAATATCATGAGAAAAAACAGAAATCAATGTACTAAAACTCACAGCTATCCAAAAAGTCAAAGAGTCAATGATCAATAGATTGAACTAGTTAATTTCACATAACCCTCCTAAGATTCTCCTTCTCTTTATTATTATTATTTTTTTAGGATGACGGCAAGAATATTCATAACAGAGCGCTTTCAAAGTTCTTAAAGTTCGTTCTGATCAAATTTTGAGCCGGTTATCATTCTTTTTTCAGATCAAACCAGGCCGGTTTTCAAATCATTGATAAAATCAAGGAAGCCTTCAGCACGGAAGAAAATCTGCTATTGGAACAGTACATTTGTAAATAGTAAAAGATGAAAACCAAACCATATGTAAATTTTTGAGCATTAAATTGATTGCAAAATATTCAGCTCCGTAAATTTCAACAATAATAAACCAGTATTGTTTTCACTAAATTTAGGGTTAGTTACATTACATGACAGATTAATCATTTTTTCATAACTATTCACTTGAACTAGTTGATTTTTAACACGAAATTACCCTATCCGTGATGAAATAATCAGAAAATTAAAACAATAAATTACAGTAATTACCTGATTTATATGAAGAGCCTGTTTAGAGAAGAAAAGGAAGGTGATAAATTCAAGTAGGGATGACTGGTGAAGAAATGTATGAATGTGTGTGCATATATAGGCGTATATGGCAGTCCAATCAAACTTTTCTACGTCTCTATGAATATGTGAAAATATATAAACTTTTTCTTAGTTCGGAACAAAAATACTTGCATTCGATAGAGATTAAAATCGGATTAAAATTGAAAAATTAGCCGTTATTGTTTACTTTTATTAAACAAGTGGACCCAATAATTGCTATATTTTCAATTTTAATTGAATTTTAATTTTTACCAAACAAGCACTTATGAGTCTCTTATATTAATATCAAAACAAGTAAAGTTCTTTAACAATGAACGATTAAAATCTTACTTATTTCAAAATTATTTAATTATAAGATATTGAATAGCAAGAACATCGATGACAAAAAAAAAATGGCATTCCAAGTTAGAGTAGAGAATACAAGAAGCCACGTGAATCCATTTATTTTGGTTAAGTAATCTTCAAGATTGACACAACCTTAACCAGCTCAATATTAACAACTAATAAGGGTTTCGAGGTTCGAATATAAAGAATATCTTTGAACTAGAATATTTATATTTACATACTATTCGAGTTTAAGGAGTTGTTTGACAAGCTCATGATAAAAATTTTAGAGTATTTCTCATATTTGTCAGACTCGACCCGAACACAGACCTGAACAATGCAGTGGGTCAATGAGTTAGTGGTTCAACTGGTGACCTGATGGTTCAACCAGTGGGTCATTGCATAAAAACTTACAAAAAAAATATAAAGTATAAATTTTTTTTAGAGGCAAAATTAAAATTTTTGATTTATTTTTCACTAATTATTTAAGTTTATAAAATAAAGTAAAATGTGGGATCAAAATTTTTTAAAAGAATATTTTTATAAAATCTATGAATTATTCATTAAATAGATATAAGTTATTTGCAAATAAGTAATACTAAAACACTCTCTGTCAAGTGATGAGGAACCCATTAATTTTGTCAAGTGATGAGGAACCCATTAATTTTCTTAGAGGTCCAATGTTCAATTCTCTTGAACCTTAAAATTTTGTAAGAGAATTTTAAAACTCAATCAAACCGGTCAATCCGACTGGATAAATCGCCGGTTAATTCGGTCAAATCCCGATTTTGATCGAATCAAGTGTATTTTGATAAAATTAATCTACCCGGCCAGGTCAAGGGTCCGGGCTGAGTTGGGTTTTATAACTATGGTATTTCATTAAAAATTGATAAAATATAAGTTCCCATAAAATGCATAGTTGACTTCGACCTCAACTTTTTAAATACTTTTCAAGTTTGATTTTTAAATACTTTTCAAGTATGCCTATCAAACGCTCTCATTGTTAGAAGATCTATTTGATAAGAAAATCTCCTCGTGTGAGCGAACAATATCTAGATTATATTTCGCAAATTCAATCTTAATCTAAAGTAATAAAAAACTTGATATAGACTCTCCCACTTATTATAACTTTTTAAGAAAAATAGTTGTATTACCCTATAATAGTTGGACATTTATTACACACGTTAGCTATTTAATAAAAATTTAAATCTGATTTGCACGTAAAAAAATTGTTTAAACACATTATTTAAAACGAGGTGATTCAAAACAATAGACCTTATTCCTACTCCATTTGCTAACATTTGAATTTTCTTGTTCTCTGATTTAGGGGTGTAAGCGGTCCGATTTTATCAATTTTTGACAAATTTTCAAACCAAACCGTTTCAACCGGTTTGAGAAAAACTCATACCTAAATCAAACCGTTTTGACCGATTTGAAAAAAACTCAAACTTAAACCTAACGATTTGGTCCAATTTTAAACTGCCGATTTCGAGTATATTTTTTTGTTTGTCTTGTGTCTAATTTCATGCTATTAATTCAATATATATATTTATATCTCACTGGCAATAAATCTAAAATAAACTAAATATATCTAGTATAAATTTAAATATCAACAAAATCAAAGTAAAATCACAATAAACTAAAATCACAATCTTATAATTCCCAAGACAACTTAGACGATTTTCATGTTCAAGAATCAAGAACACGCAGCTATGTAACCAAAATCATAGAACTTCGAAAATAGAAATAATCCACAAGTCACAAAAAATCATGAATTTGAGAATTTTCAAGAATCGAAATGACAAATTATGTTTAGTAATAACTTAGACGGTTTCCATGTTCAAAAATCAAGAACACACATCTATGTAACTAAAATCACAAAAAAAAATCACAGAACTAACCTACATGTCACAAAAAATCACGCAGTCTTACAACGAAATTGAAAGCTATCAGTTGTGACTGACTGTAGACTACCAACGACCGTCGCTGGGAACTGAAAATTTTGACCGTAGACTACCGACTATTTGAGGAAAATTCAGGAGAGAGAGAGAGAGAGAGAGAGAGAGAGAGAGATGGAAGGTTAGGGATTATGGTTGTGTTTGTGAGGGTTTGAGTTCGGTTTTTTTTTTAAATTAGGATAGCGGGTCGGGTTGGGATTTGAGCGGGTCGTAAATCGTAATAACTAATAGGAAATTAAAAATTGACAAAAATACCAACAAAATGACAAAATTATTGAATTTACAAAATTGGAATTTTGGATAAATTTTCAAAAAAATTCAATTTTTTATTTTTTATTTTATATATTTTTTCGCCTGTCCATTTGGTTTTAAACCGTAATTAAAATTCTCAAACCTAAATCAAACCGTTTTTGATCTGTTTGGTTTGGTTCAAAACTATTTCGTTGACGGGTCCACGTGGTCGGTTTCGAAATTGCGGTTTCGATTCGATTTTTTGATTTGACGATTTTTGCTTACGGCCCTACTCTGAGCTAGGAATGGTTGTGTAGATGATTGCATCAATCCCTCCCCATTTTCCTCAACTTCATTCTCATCATGATTTCGATCTCCTTTAGACCATGTCAAATATTAGTAACAAACTTAATTTTTTAAGTTGCACGCATCCTATCTTGAACTCTAAAAAGAACGATAAAAATACTGCTCACGTTTTCCCGCAACATTAAGAGCATGTTTAATACGTAAAATTAGGGGTGTCCAAAAGTCTCGAATCGAAACGGACCGAACCGAACCCAAACCGAATCGAGTGGTTCTTCATAAGTTAAATACCCGAACGGGTATCCAAATCGAGAACCGATGGGTTTGGGTCAGGTCTTGGTTCTAGACTAAGAACCGAAGAACCAAATAAGACCCGAAACTAAATAATTTTTTTTATTTTTTTATATTGAATTAATTAAATTAAATTATTTTTTTCTAAACAAATTAACAAATTAATTAAATAAATCAGATCATTTCATAATTTTAATTTTAAAGCCCAATACCTAAATCATTTTAAAACTCATTTTAAAGACAAGAAACAGTGGAGTTTGGGATCCATTTGCAGTTATTGATATGGATCATTGATATTTTAATATTGACATCTACTTTTTGGTATTTGTATGCATTGAATTAATTTTATTGGATAACTAGTTATTTATATGTTTTTAAATTGAGCTACTTTAATTTATAAAAGTTACAAATGAAATGTTATTAGTTGTATTTTTGTAGTGTTGCTGTAAATGTTAAAAAATTTAATTATGGTATGGAACGGAACCGAACCGAACTCGATCGGTTCCATAATTATATTTGGACCCGACGGATCCATTTATTAAATACCCTAAAGTTTTGGGTCGGTTATATTAAACTAGATTTTAGCAATTTTTTTCCTTTCTTTCTTAATTATGTCTAGCTCAGTTATTTGTCACAATTATCAAATAAATCCACGTAGTATTTACCATCTCATAAAAATAGCAACACTCAAACTATCACATCTTGATAACTAAAATAATGCTACTTTGCTTGAAAAATATGACATAATGGTTGACAAAATAAACGAATGCTTACATCCATTGAAAATAGCAACCCTCAGGTAAGTTTGACGTTTGAATTCTTCGGGGTGATTTATGCTTAAAAATAAGCACCAAATGAACTTATTTTAAATGTGGACTTATCTACATTTAAAATAAGTCAAAATAAGCTCCAAATAAATAAGTCATGCATTTGGAGCTTATTTATTTTTAGCATAAGCCACCACAATCATACTCTAAATAGGAGCTCTTTCTCCATCATCTGCTGTCAAACAAAACCAAAGTCAGTCTCACAATGGAGTCCACTGATATCTTGGACCATGCATTGTCATTTATCCACTCCTCCACAGATATCCAGACCAGGCATTTAAAATTAATCTACCATCTCAGTGGTCGAATCAGTCTACCCAGTTCTAGTTTCTCAATGACTTGTACCACATCGACGTTTGCAAACTTTGAAGGCGAAAATAAAGCAGGAATGAACTAGATATTGATTATACGGATTTTAACTTCGATAACATCAATGTCTATGTTTTGCCTACAACGGTGAAATTATATTTTCTAGCACATTTCATTAGCGATCAATATGCATATTCTAGAGCCCAACTTGCGGGCTAAAACAAAGATAACATGAAAACTTCAACACACAAGCATGAATTGGACTTGTGAGCATTGACAAAACTATCCGTGTAATATTAATCTGTATCTTCATTCTGCTGTAGCCCCTTCACTTTTGGTTCCTTCAGTTTGTATATCAGGGATAGTATCAAGATGAATGCGTATAACTTTCTCCTCTATGGGAATGTAAAAATCAGATGAATCTATGGGATCGTGCTGGACATTCTTGTAATTTTTGCTTCTCGAATCTAAAACATCATCTGTTCCACCTGATTCTTCACTGATTTTGGATTTCTTAGCCTCAGTTGCATCATTCTTTACTGTTAAAGACCCAGTAGTATTCCCTGCTTCCACAGATGCCTCTGATTTCAGGATATTTTCTGATGCAGATTCTGTCTTACTAGATGAATTAGGAAATTCATTTAGATTTGACTTTGCATTCTCGGTTCCAGTTTTTGAATAATGACTATGATTCCCATCATCAACCAAACCCCGATTTAACCCTACCACGATTTCTCTTCCATTCAGCAAGGACAGATCATGACCATCTGTACTTACCTCTGTGGAGTTGTTGATTGTTTCAATATGGTCAATGGATCCTTCCGTCACTGTAGTATTTGAAAATAATCCACTCTCAGAATTGTCCATTACATTCTCCTTTGTCTTATTGGTAATTACATTTGACTGCTTCTCTCTTTTAGCGATTTCATTACTTTCTGCTTCTACCTCTGTTCTGTCTTCTCCCAAATTGATCTGTTCAGTATTATTCTCCTCTTTTTCTACTTCTAAAATATTTTTTTCAGTGCGCACATTTAAGTTCCCCAAGCTTCCATTCTCATTTTCATCAGTAAGTATTTCGCTGTCATGTGTTACTGCACTAGAAGCATCATCAGCCTTGTAATTTTCCTCGCGCGCCTCGTGTGTACTCCTATAATCTCTGTCATCATCACTCTCCTCTAAAGGATTTCCCTTCTCCACTTGACCATTATTGTCTTCAGAATCTCCATCTTCACTTTCATTCTCATCACCCTCATCTCTCTCCTTCTCATCATCTATAAAATCATCTCCTTGATCGATGTCAGCTTCAGATTTCTCTTCACTCTCATCTATCTGGTCATCTCCACCTCCCATCCCTTCATCCTCGTTTTCTTCAGTTTTCTTGTCTTCTTGTTCCTCTTCTATTTCTTCTTCATCTTCTTCTTCTTCACCGGTGGTTTCCTCTGCTTCATGCTTTTCATTCTTTGCAACTGTTTCCTCCTCTTTCTCGTGGATATCTTTCCTTCCAAGTTTTAACATTTCATTGCTAGCTCCTCCGCTAAGTGAGGTTTCTTCGCTTTGATCAAATTCTTTCTTCTTGTCATGGGAACGCTTGACTTGATATAATAACCAAATAAAAACAGCAAGCAACAAACAAATTTGCAGAACATGCTTAACTTTGATTCCCTTAGATCTCGGGTTCCTAATAGGTGAGTGCCTGTACATAATGACTCTGCCAGTGTGTCCAATTGTGGCCTTCTCCCTTTCAAGTGATACTAGAGAACCTGCTAGGAAACTGTAGAACATTATTAAATGCAACAAAAAGTTGATCAGAGGACTTGAGCAATCAGACATCAGTCTGAAACAAGACATCGTGGAGTCATGGTATAAAATTAAAAACTGAGTTTAGAAATTTTATTTCACTAAAATCACATCTATACGTTAAATACTATTTAAGCCATTGTTTGAGCCCCCATCTTTTCAAAAACTCATTTTTTCAAAACTCATTCAATCACACATTCTCCAATAAAATATTTTACACGTAAATCGAAATTCTTTTCTTATTTTTTAACCACGCATTCTCAAAAAAAAAACACACACATTTTTCCCCCAAAATGGGGCTCAAACAAGGGCTAAATTGAGTTGAAGAAAACTGATAATCCTTTAGGAAACCCCTAAATTTCCCTAGCAAATTGACTAGATATTGATATAATCTTTAGCATTTTCAAGCAATGTGTCTGCTCTCAAATATGAACCAACAATTCTGAGGTTGCAGCACAAGTCTAATAATAGTTGATAATTCAACGATGTTTATGGGAACAGGATAACACCTTTCAAGTCCGTCCATACCCATAACCTTTTTCATATATCTCACTTGCATGCAGCAAAAGTATCAAGACTGTCTGACAGGCAACTTTCAGAAAACATTAATAAACTTCACAAAAGTCTAGCTATAGGAAGTAAAACTTGTTTTCACCATTACACTCTATAATATATAATGGCACGCAGTGTGTAATAATAAATCATGTATAATCAGTCCTTCCCTTTCAAATCTTATGTCTCCAGCGAGTGCCTACGAATATAAGGGGGAGTGGGGCTAATGGGTTAGGAAGGAAATAAAACCGGAGCCATATTTTTCTGTTTCGTAATGTCCATACTCTAGAACTCACAAATCAACAAATTGCCTTTCCCAAACACAAAACATATGACCTTGCTCAAAAATACAACTTAAAGGGGGAAAAAATATCTAATGAAACAAGCCACCTAAAGATCACCTTTTCTTGAAATCAAAAGGCAAAGAAAAGTCAATTTTTATTTCCTATCAAAAGAAAGTTCGCACTTAATCTATTTTATAGAAGTATTAGGTGTCATTATTGCCTGCACACCTTTCAAATATTCGTTCATGTACCATGCTAATGTTGAACAATGCTATCATCAGTTGCATTTTACAAACACAAAATATAAAACCTTGCCGAAAAATACAACTTCAATGGTAGAAAATATCTAACGAAATAAGCAGCCAGAAGACCCCCTTTTCTTATGAAATCAAAAGGCCAAGAAAAGTCAATGTTCGTTTTCATTCCAAAGAAAGTTCACAGCCCATCTATTTTATAGACGTATTTTGTGTCATTATTTCCCAGACACCTTGCCATGCGTATGAATGTGAACATTTCCATTATCCGTTGATGAACCATGCTAATGTTCAAAAATGCTATTAAAATGTTGGAATTATCTTGACCAAGGTAGAGATATTACAAACCCTTTGAATTCTGCAAAGTTCATTTCAATCACAAGCCTCTGTTCAGTCCTGCATCATCTTAATTCTTAACTACAAAAATGCCATATTTTCCGCCTAATTTTTACTGCAAAAAACATAATACATAACCTAAAAGTAATCAACGAAAATGGAATATTTTCCACATAAATGGCAACCCTAACTTGTAAATAATGAATCCAACAACAACAACAACAATAATAATAAAAACCCTATGAATTCTAGGCATTATTTTTTCCTCACTAAAATAGTAATTCCAGAACTATATATAACAAAATTGCAGTCGAAATCGCATTCTCACAATATATACCCAACGAACAGTTCCATAAATAGTTAATATATGCAAACAAATCATTATACAAGTCATATTGTCCATAATTACACTTCTAATTCCATCTGCCATGTAAATGAACTTCAGCATTCATAACAATATCATTAAGCAAATAATAACAATATCAATAAATTCAAGAAAATAAGAAAAAGAAGCAAGATACCTTGAGAAATATGAAGAGTATTATCGCTGAAGAAAGTCTAAGACATTCAGTACCGTAAATGATAAGTGGTTGAAAAATAGCTTCAGTAGTTCCAAATTCTGAGGGCAAGAAAAGCGAAAGTACTTGTTGAGTGTGAGTGTGTGAATATGTGTGCGAGAGAGAGAGAGAGAGAGAGAGAGAGAGAGAGCGCAATTTTGTTACAGCGTCAGCAGGAGAACATAGAGAGAGAATATCGGTAATAGAAATGGGCTATATTGGGTTATTGGGTAATATCCATATGAACGGTTTTTCTCCAGTTTGATAATTTCTTGAGCCTAGTTGGTCTATTATTTAATTTGTTTTAATTATACATCCTTTCAATAAAATAATTTTACAAATAAATTCAATTTTTTTCTTATTTTTCAATCATAAATTTTTTAAGAAAATATTTTTTTTACAAAATTTATTCACAAATAATTAAAACATGGCTAAATTTGAATAGTTTTAGAAATATACTCGAACATTATGTTGACATATGATTGACTTCATCCTTAAAGTTTTGATAATAACAAAGAAGTTAATTTGATTTCTAATAATTAAATTTAAGCCTTCGTAGCTATTGTTGCAAAGTTTGTTGATTAGGGACAAAAATGTCACTATCAAAAGACTCGCATCGGACGATTAATAAAAATCGAGATGGAAGCCAGTCATGCATGACAATTTATTCGAGACAAAGAACTTTAATAATCAAATATCAGAGATATAAGATTAAGATATTTTGCATTCTATGTGTTAATGGACAATACTTCAAATTTTAGCAATGAATTATTAAAAACTCAATGAATAAATTTTTATGCACAAGAAAATTATTTCATAAAAAACTTGTATAAAAATTATCTTTCAAAAGGTAAGTATTTAAATCTATGTTTGATACATATTCTTTCAAAATACATTCTTTTAAAACTCATTTTGAACTACACATTTTTCAATAAAATAATATTTTTCATCACATTAATAACTTTTTATTACTTTTTAACTACATATTTTCCATCATATCACTATTTAAAATACATTATTTTCTCAATAATATCCATCAAACACACTAAATTTGATATTCAAACTCATTACAATATCACTTACCTTGAATAAAGTGACAAACACACTTAAAAAGCCTACATTTTTCTAAACAATCAAGAAAGAAACATTCGGAATTCTCTGTCGAATCGGATGTCTGATTTGGCCATGCGGAAGTTCGGTTTGTCCAACTGTCACTTTTTTTAACCGTTTTGATTTCGATGTACAACGGCTACCTTGGTTGTCCAGTTCAGAATGCGGACGTCCGGATTGCTTATTCGGTTATCTAGAATTTTTGAAGTTTTGAACTCTATAAATACCATATCATTTGGACCATGCTATAAGTACATAATTATTTACATAATACATTACATAATTGATATGTGGCGTTCATCCATCGAAAGTCTACAATTTTTGACGTTTCCACACTTCACATTCACGACCGAATTTCTTCCACATGAGCTTATGTAATTCATTATGTACAATAATTATGTACATGTAGATTTATCCGTGAAACATCTCCTTCAAGTGGAGCCAAAATGGGCCTTATTTCGTTGAAAATGAATGAATTCCTCATCACTTTTATACTAGCAAATTTACTTAAAATATAAATAACTCCCAAGCATGTTTAGTTTGCCATTTACAGAACATCCATTAGAATCATTATCTAACATTCCCACACAACTACAACTGCGTTTGTCATCCAGATTAGGGTTGTAACCTCGATGGGAGCTATATAACATTACTCATTAAAAATAGGCCATAAAGCTCTTAATTTCCAGATGAGAATGGTTTTAATCTATCAATGGCATTGCGTCACCATTCAACATCATACAAAACTTATTTGCTACATAGCACATATATATATATAGTAACAATATTGAATCTGAAATTTAATTCCTTATTACTATCGAAGGGGTGGTAAGGTAGGTGTGTTAAATAAGGTGAGCCATGGATGCGGGCTGAGCCCATTTAATGCCCACAGGCTAAGGGCGTGGAACCCGGGGTTTGGATGGAGAAAGAGGGCTACGTGAGCAGCCAGGGTTGGGCAGAGGCCTGGTGAATTGGGTTGGGTTGTAAGATGTCTTTCTTTGTTTTTTTAATCACACAGTTCATAATATTTACAATTTTTATCAATTTCGAACTTTTTAATCACATATTTTTATTAGAAAGAAAAATAAACCAAATGGAGACATAATTAATATTCAATAAGGATTTTACTACTTGTAAATCAAAATTGTATATAAGGGATTACAAAATATGATGTTGCGGAAAAATATTAGATGAAAACGTTGACTGTGTTTTAAACTGGTAAATTGTTGATTGTCACGTGACATTATGTAACCCATATACATGTAACAAGATCCATAAGATAAATATTTGCCCTCGAAATAATAGCAAAAATGGATGAAAACCTTTTGTTAGGAGGTGAGGTAGAAGTGAAAGATTAAAGACAAATGCTCCTTTTTGAAGATTGAAGATGAAAATTGCTGCAATAACTTTGATGCAGTTCCACTTCCTTCCCTCATTAGAAAATAATAAAAAACAAAATAAACAACACAACACTTACTCTTTAATTCTATTAATTCTATTTACTTTTTAATCATATATTTACTTATGTTTAAAACGGTAACTTTTAAATATAGCCAAACATAATATCCCCATATTTATTGTTATTCACGGGCAATAATTAATTATTGGGTACAGACATATCGATACGTAAAAAGGAAGAAACTCATAAAATGGCCAGCATAGATGAGATAATATGTTCTTTGTTTCACCAAACAAAGCATCCTAATGCTAACTATTTTCCTTTGCTCACTAATAAATGAACTCCGTTGCTTTAGAATATCAAATTAGTAATGATTATATAAGTTGGTGCCATCATCTCTTGCTTGTAAACTTTAATTTCCATCACATAACTGCCAGCTATGATGTACCGAAACCACACGAATGTTTGACACGACATTTACAAGACACGTCGACATATGATTTTTATTACTGACATGATATGTTGCCGATACATTGATTAAAATTTTAAAATTTTTTCATATATATATATATATATATATATATTATAAATTTAATTTTATATTTATTATTAATTTCCCTTGTTGAATCATTTTAAATATAACTACCTATTTGTTTTTTAATAATACTTTTTAGTTAGAAATATAGAATCTTCTAATAAAAAAAAAGAAGAAAATGACATGATAGAGTGTTCTAAGAGTGTCAATATCCGACGCATGTCCAAGAAGAATACGCTATATATCCTAGTTGAAATGTGTGTGTGCAACGAGGACTACTAGTAGTAATTAGATGCAAGGGCATAACAATTAACTCTTTTACCATAGGACCATTCTTGATTTTTAAGTCCTACTATTTTTTTTTTCTCGATTGTAAAGTCGCAAGCTTTCACTGCTTTTAGTTGGCTCTAAACCGTGCCTACTAATATATAAATATTGAAGAGGAGGGCTAATTAAATAGTAAAGCTTTTGCATGAGCTGGTTGAATATGGTATTAGAGCAAACCAAGATTCTAATTTCAAGTGTTACTATCATTCTTGTTGGGATTTGATGCCATTTGTGACATTTGGTTTTCCTAACTCTTGGGGCAATGATGAAATGGGCTTGGCCCAAGATTGTGGAAAATGTTTTGTTTAAAGCCATTGCCCAATAACTCACAAGAAAGTAGCCCAAAACCCGGTCCAAAAGGAATTGCCAAGTGTGCTGCTCTGGACCGTTGATCTATTGCCTAATCTATGGTGTGATGAAGGACTATAAAAGGGGAGATGGACGGTCATTCTGTGAGAGAGATTTCATTCGGTTTTCTTCCTTAGTGTGAGAGGGATGTTCTGACCCTTTTCTTCGTTCGTCTTCTCTTTTCTGCCTTCATCGATTCTTTTTGAAATTGATTAAAACACTTGGTTTTAATCACAGAACATGATAGTGTGCATCTGTGTGATCCTTCGATTGAGTTTGATTTGTGTTTAGATAGGCAAATGAGATCGAGTCCACTGAGTAGCTGCTTTAGTGCAATTCTTTTAGGGTTTGGGTTTTTTTTTGTTGGCTTGTTCTTTGTGGACAGACGTCTACAATGTATCTTTGTGATTCTGAGCCCTAAATAATATTAGATTTACTTTGTGTAAATTGTTCTTGATCTTCTTGGTGAATATTGTTGTCTGCTTCCGCGTGAATTGAGGCCGATTCCCTTACAAGTGGTATCAGAGCATTGGTGAGGGTGAAAGGAGCCTTCGATTCGATCGAGATGTGTCACTGAAAAATTAAGTTTTCTGATTCGACATTTATTTTTCTCGATTTTGTGCATAAACCCTAATTTTTCATATTGTTTCGAATTAGCTACTAATTCTCTCTCTCTGTTTGTGTTCTTGTGAGGGAACCTGGTTCCTGGTGAACATTCTGGAGTTTGGGCTGCAAGCTGGGTGTTCTGCAGAGTCTCCAGTTCTTCTTCGAGCTAGCTGAGGGTTGATTATTGGAGCTGCCTGCGATTGGTTCTTGGTGAACCGTGTTTGGTGAAATCTTCTCTAACACCCTGCATTTTGTGATTCTTGATTGTGCTGTTACTGCATCCTGAATATTGTCACTTCCCTTAATCTCCCCTGTGTTGTGTGTCCCTTCTGGTGTTGAGAATTGAGCCTTGACCTGGGGTCTTGAACCTCACGGAATCCTGGTGAATTCTAACACCTTGAATTAAGTAGAATTCTGATTATTAGTCTGTTGTTTTAGTAGCTATATTCTCTGTGAATTTTTTTTTTACCTGTGATTATAGACCTGTTCCATATCACTGTTATCTTTTGTTCATTGAGTTAATAGCCTGTTTTTCAGTTAGATGTATTTTCATTCATGTTTTGTTTACACTATGATTTTTGTGACATTTAAATTGGTTGTGTGAAATATCTGATTACTGTTTTTCTGTGGAACTGTGACCTCAAAAATTCTTTCTGTTGATTAAAAATTTCAAATGACAATGGCAACATTTGAACTTGGAGTTTTTAATGGAAAAGGGAATTTTCCCATTTGGCAGCAAAAAAATAAGAGGGGTCTTAGTTCAACAGAAAGTTTCTAAGGCTATAACTGGTGAATTTCCTGCTACTATGACTGATGATCAAAAACTTGAATCTGATGAACTTGCTTATACTTCTATAATTCTTCATTTGTCTGATCAAGTGTTGAGGAAAGTTGGTAGACTTGATAATGCTAAGGCTTTGTGGGATAAGTTAGAAGAGCAATACATGTCTAAGAGTCTACCTAATAAACTCTTCCTTTTAGAGAGGTTCTTTAGCTTTAAGATTGATATGTCTAAAGACTTAGATGATAATCTTGATACTTTTAATAAATTAGTTCAAGATATCGCTAACACTGGGGAGAAGGTGTCTGATGAATATAAAGCTGTTATCCTGTTGAATGCTATACCTGATGTGTATAAGGATGTTAAGTCTGCTATTAAGTATGGTAGAGATACCTTGACTCCCGACATAGTGATCAATTCTTTGAGGAGTAAAGAGTTAGAGCTTAAGGTTGATAGAACCGGGAAGGATTTTGAGAGTTTGTCTGTGAGAGGTAGACCTATGACTAGGCAAGTCAGTGGTCAGAGTTATCAAGGGAGCAATCATAACAATTCTAAGAAGAAGGTGAAATGGGGACCTAGATCTAAGTCTAGGAGTAGAATTAGGAAGTGTTACGGGTGTGGTAAGATAAGACATTTTATAAAGGATTGTTACAAGAAGAAGAATGAACAGAAAGAGAAGAGAGTGGATGAGGGGAATGTAGTTGAACCTCTAGATGAGAGGACTGTTGATGTATATGTGGTGACAGAACCCACTCCTGATGTGAATACTGTCGACTATGTGGATGACAGTGGTCAGGATAGTGAGTGGATTATGGACTCAGGGTGCACTTTCCATATGACCTCTAGAAGACCTTGGTTAGAGAACTTTAAGGATCTTGATGGTGGAGAGGTGGTTATGGGTAACAATGTAGCATGTAGCATTAAAGGAATTGGTAGTGTGACTTTGAAGTTTGGTAATGGATATACCTTTACCTTAGAAAGAGTAAGGTATATTCCTGATTTGAATAGAAACTTGATTTCTATGGGTAATCTAGATGACATAGGCCTGCAAGGCCGGATTGGTAATGGTTCTTTGCAAATAATTAAGGGTTCCTTAGTTATTTTCAAAGGAATCAAGAGGAATGGTATATATGTCACTAGAGCCAGTGTTGTTCAGAGTCACATTGCTGAGTCCTCTAGTGCTGAGATTGATGCTACCCTGAAGTGGCATAATAGGCTAGCTCATGTGAGTGAAAGGGGTTGCACATTTTGAATAAGAGAGGGGCTTTTGGAAAGGATGTAATTTCTAAGGTTCCATTTTGTGAGCACTGTACTTTAGGAAAACAACATAGGCTTCATTTTAATAGTGGTCAGCATAGGACTGCATCTATCATTGAGTATATTCATTCTGACCTATGGGGCCCATCATCTACTACCACTCAAGGTGGCAACAAATATTTTTTATCACTGATTGATGATTTTTCAAGAAAAGTTTGGATTTACCTTTTGAAACAAAAATCAGATACTTTTGAAAAGTTTAAAAATTGGAAAACTTTAATTGAAAATCAAATGGATAAAAAGATCAAAGTTCTAAGAACAGACAATGGTCTGGAGTTTTGTAATACTGAATTTGATCAACTCTGTAGAGATGATGGGATCCTCAGGCACAAAACTGTTCCTTATACTCCTCAACAAAATGGAGTTGCTGAAAGAATGAATATGACTATATTGGATAAGGTTAGATGCATGATGATTAGTTCGGGGGTTCCTAAAGTACTTTGGGGTGAGGCTGTGATGACAGCGGTGTATATTGTGAATAGAACTCCTTCTAGTGTTTTAGATGGTAAGACACCTGAAGAGGTATGGTCAGGGAGATTATCTGATTATACTATTTTGAGAACTTTTGGATGTTCTGCTTATTCTCACCAAAGTATAGGTAAGTTGGAGCCTAGGTCTCAGAAATGTGTTTTCATGGGGTATCCTGAGGGAGTGAAAGGGTACAGACTTTGGGCTAGGAATGAGAAGGGTTTTAAGATGATAACTAGTAGAAATGTGACTTTTAATGAAGGTGATATGCCATGTTTGAGTAAGAGAGTCTCTAGTGATAATCTTAAGAGTGATGAGGATGAAGAGATTAGAATGCAAGTAAGAGTAGGTAATTCCCTTGAACTTGTTGAGGAGGAACAAGTTGAGATTGTAGGTGGTGAACATGACTTAGTAGGTGATGTAGTTGAACCTCTAGGTGATTATCAATTTGCTCGTGATAGAGCTAGGAAAGAAATCATGGAACCCACTAGGATGGGTGATTATTATTCCGTTGCTGTTTTGTCATATCAAGACTTAGTTTTCAAGGAGCCTAAATCTTATGAAGAGGCGTTGAGTTGTCAACAATCTAAAGAGTGGCTATGTGCTATAGAAGAAGAGATGAAGTCTCTTGTGAAGAATGATACATGGAAGTTAGTTCCTAAACCTAAGTATAAGTCTTTGGTAGGCTGTAAGTGGGTTTATAGCATTAAGGAGGGTAGTTCTTCTAAAGAGCCTCTTAGATTTAAGGCTAGACTTGTTGTAAAGGGATTTACACAGAAGCCTGGTATTGATTATAATGAAATTTTCTCTCCGGTTGTGAAATATACTACTATAAGAGTCATGCTTGCTTTAGTTGCTCAATATGATTTAGAGCTTGAACAAATGGATGTTAAAACTGCTTTCTTGCATGTTGATTTGGATGAAATGATTTATATGGTGCAACCTCAAGGTTTTATTGATTCGAAAATGCCAAATCATGTTTGTTTGCTTAGTAGATCTTTGTATGGTTTTAAGCAATTACCTAGGTAATGGTATATTAGATTTGACAATTATGTGTCTTCTATTGGCTTTGTGCGAAGTGCCTTTGATTATTGTCTTTATTTTAAAAAAAATGATAAGAATGATGTGATTGTTTACTTACTTTTGTATGTTGATGGCATGTTAATGGTTGGACATAAAATGAGTGATATAAATGACATTAAAAAGGCTTTAAGTACTGAATTTGAAATGAAAGACTTAGGGCATGCTAGGAGAATCTTAGGGATGGATATTAAAAGAGATAGATCACAACAATATCTTCTTTTAACCCAATCTGACTATGTGAAAAATGTGTTATCTAAATTTGCTATGCATGATTCTAAGCCTGTTACTTTGCCTCTTGCTTGTTATTTTAAATTGAGTAAAGGGCAATGTCCACATGATGAGTCTGATATTAAATACATGCAAAATGTACCTTATGCTAATGCGGTTGGATCAGTTATGTATACTATGGTATGTACTAGACCGGATGTTGCACATGCTATTAGCATTTTGAGTAGATTTATGGCAAGCCCGGGTCCGGAACATTGGACCGCTTTAAAATGGCTTTTAAGATACTTAAAAGGTTCTGCAAATTTAGGATTGCATTTTAAATTTTGTAAAGAGGGAGTTGTGTTGAAAGGGTATGTGGATTCTGATTATGCTAGTAATAAGGACAATAGAAAATCAACAACTGCTTATGTGTTTACTTTGTGTGGTGCTTGCATTAGTTGGAAGTCTCAATTGCAGTCTATTGTTGCCTTATCTACTACTGAAGCTGAGTATGTAGCTGCTACTGAAGCTATAAAGGAGTCTTTGTGGCTTAAAAGCTTGTTATGTGAACTAAATGAATTGCATGATCCTGTTGTGGTTTATTGTGATAGTCAGAGTGCTATTCATTTATGTAAAAATCATGTTTTTTATGATAGGACTAAACATATAGATATTAGGATACATTTCATTAAAGATATAGTTCATAAAGAATCTATTTTGCTTGAGAAAATCCCTACACAGTTTAATCCCGCGGATATGGGAACAAAGGTACTTCCTCTTTCCAAGTTTAAATCTTGTTTACAAATTCTAAGAATTGATTCTGGGTGAATTTTGTTTTTCTTGCAGGTGGTAACCTTCTTGGTGTTGGTGCTATGAAACACTAATGTGTTTGGTAGTTTATGGCATTGGCATCAAGTGAGAGATTTGTTGGGATTTGATGCCATTTGTGATATTTGGTTTCCTAACTCTTGGGGGGCAATGATGAAATGGGCTTGGCCCAAGATTGTGGAAAATGTTTTGTTTAAAGCCATTGCCCAATAACTCACAAGAAAGTAGCCCAAAACCCGGCCCAAAAGGAATTGCCAAGTGTGCTGCTCTGGACCGTTGATCTATTGCCTAATCTATGGTGTGATGATGGACTATAAAAGGGGAGATGGACGGTCATTCTGAGTGAGAGATTTCATTCGGTTTTCTGCCTTAGTGTGAGAGGGATGTTCTGACCCTTTTCTTCGTTCGTCTTCTCTTCTCTGCCTTCATCGATTCTTTGTGAAATTGATTAAAACACTTGGTTTTAATCACAGAACTTGATAGTGTGCATCTGTGTGATCCTTCGATTGAGTTTGATTTGTGTTTAGATAGGCAAATGAGATCGAGTCCATTGAGTAGCTGCTTTAGTGCGATTCTTTTAGGGTTTGGGTTTTTGTTGGCTTGTTCTTTGTGAACAGACGGGTACAATGTATCTTTGTGATTCTGAGCCCCAAATAATATTAGATTTACTTTGTGTAAATTGTTCTTGATCTTCTTGGTGAATATTGTTGTCTGCTTCCGCGTGAATTGAGGCCGATTCCCTTACAATTCTTTTATGAAAATTTGCACACATATGTTGGGACTTTGATGAAGATAAATAAATAAATTTCTCATGCATATGAGGGACATGAAACAGACAAAGTTGAACTAAATAAAATTTTTACTTTTTAATTGTTTAAACTTTTAAATAGAGTGGTTCAATAATATACATACTGTCGAACGCCAAAAGGCCGAAAAAGAATATTTGTAGAAAACTTGCAGTTGTAAAAAATGCTTAAAATTTGAATACATCCTGGAAAGCAAGCTTAAGAAGGGATATTGGCTCCTATTTGTCAGCTTGTCACTTTTATTACACTTTCTGTGATAATTGGAATATCTTGGAAAAGCCTCTCAGGCATAAAGCCTATAAAGATTGGTGTATGCAAAAAGCTTGGAATATATGTTTGTTTCTCCTTCGTGGGATCATATTAACGTTCGAACACGAAAACAAACTTTTAAGTTAAATCTGACAAGCCCCGACCCTAAATTTAAGAATAAATTTTAATTTGTCATAATCGCAAATTTTAAACTTTGAAGCTAAACTTGATGTATAGTTTGAAGCATGATTACAATTTGTTGGTAACAGTATTATGTCTGTTAATATGGTACTCAAAGCAAACCTATATATAAACAGATAGATATATTTAAGATTCTAACAGCCTGATGTTCCTTTGCTTCCTACTGAAGATATTATTGCTTAAACAAAAATCTTAGTGGTTCTCTTCACATTCACAACCCCCTATAATGCAGTACCTATATGTAGCCTCCCCTCAATCCTCTGATAAACCCATAATTTTTTTATAGGAAAAAACATGAATAACTTGTCCAGATTTACAATCTTGATAGGGTTTGTCTCCGTTAGTTTGATTCAATGTTCATTAGCTTCTGTTGTGTCGACAGGAGATTTTAACAAGGATTTCTTCGTGACATGGTCCCTTAGCCATGTAAATACGTCTGCAGATGGTGGAACCAGAAGCTTAAAACTTGACAAGGATTCAGGTCAGTACATGGAAAAATGCGGGTTATGAATTTTATTTTTAGTTATATGTACATATAGACGAGCAAGAAGACTTTGTGTTGAACAAACTCGTCTGAAGCCTTGATTTTGTACATAGGACTTTTAGACTGTAAATATGATTCATTTTCTCATCAATGGCCTAAAATGTGATGAAACTCGAACACGCTATCTTTTGGTCTAATATCATGTTGTACCAACTTTTCTAGGAATTAAAGTTATGAGAAAGACAAAAAATATTTATTTTTATATTTTGTTATCAAGATATTCAAAATTTCCTTACAATTTTTTCAAGGTTCTGGTTTTGCTTCCAATGACATGTTCTTGTTCGGCCAGTTCGACATGCAAATTAAACTGATACCGGATAACTCAGCCGGCACTGTCGTGGCCTTCTATGTGAGTTCAAATAAACATTAATTAGGGTACGACTAGACTATTTAATGTACAAAATTTTAGTGGTTTAACAAAATGTTGTTGTCAATACGCAGCTCACATCAGGTCAACCAAATCGTGATGAGGTTGATTTTGAATTCCTGGGAAATGTACCTGGACAGCCTTTTATTCTTCAAACAAATGTTTATGTAGATGGATATGATGGCAGAGAGCAAAGAATTAAATTGTGGTTTGATCCCACAAAGGACTTCCATACCTATTCTATCCTATGGAACCTCCACCAGATTGTGTAAGTCCATCTCTAATTAACAATTTGATCCAACTTCAAGTACTTCATGATATTTCATGACGAACCACGACAAATATTTGTTTATGTAGATCTCATTTTCAACATGCTCCGTGCAGTTGAATTGCTTTTACTCATCAAATGTCAATATATATGTGCATAATTTTTATAAATGAGTAACAAGAAAAACGACCTCGAGGATGATATGATTTAACATGGTACAAGAGCTCGTAAAAGTTTCATATATTCATGTCTTGCCATCCCATATTTATAAAAGAACATTATGAGCGTAGCCTTTCATAGAAATTTAAATTCAGTTTTTACACGAGGGAACTTGTTAAAAATAAAATTAAACTTGTAGAATACAAATTAGAATCTATGTGAAGTTTATTTCTTCCGTTTTCTTTGAGCTGGCTAACTTGGGGTGTCAAAAAGTATTGGCTTAGACCCAAGGGTTGACCATGCAGGGTCAAGCATAAAAGGGATTCTTGCAATGCAAGGTGAAAATATACTTGTTCTTATATTCCTCATTTCTTGCAGATTCATGGTGGATGGGGTTCCCATTAGAACATACAGAAATCATGCAGAAAAGGGAGTGGCATTTCCAAGATTTCAGCCAATGAGCTTACAGATGAGCATATGGGATGGCAATGATTGGGCCACAAATGGTGGAAAATACAAAATTGATTGGTCAAAAGGTCCCTTCATTGCCTCATTCAAAAACCACAAAATTGATGCATGCATTTGGAAAGGGAATCCCAGATTTTGTAGGGCAAATAGCCCTACAAATTGGTGGAATAGTGAGAGATTTAACTCTTTGACATGGCCACAAAGAAGGCTATTCAATTGGGTTAGGAAATACCATCTCATATATGATTATTGCATGGATAATCAGAGATTTAAGAATAACTTACCAAAGGAGTGTTTGCTTACCAAATACTGAAATTAATTAATTTGGATATTTTTTTTTAGCATTTATTTGTTGGAAATTATGAATAATATAAACAGCGTGTTGGTGAAAGAGACTAATTATCTTAAAGTAAAGGAAACAAATATTTCTTTAGGCTGATCAAGATTCTAAGTCTATGTGAATCTTGTTGCTTGGTTGACACAATCCACATTGTTGTACAAAGTTGATGAAGAACAAAAAAACTAGAAACAAGAATTCATCAAAATGGGAGGTTTGAATTCGGTTATAAATCGCTGTTTTCAAACGATATTTGTTGCCTCCGGAATAAGTGTTTGAAGGCTTTCAAAGGAAAATAGTTTGTAGGAGTAGGCAAACCTTAATCCAAGTTTGAATCAAGCAAAAAAAAAAAAAACTTGGAAAAAGAACATGAAAAACAATATGAGAAAATTTGGTTTGATCTTTGATTTGGATATAAGTGAATTGATTTGATATTTTAGATATGTTTTCCAACATGAAAACTATCTCTATTCATAGAATATCAACCATCATCTACGAAAATGAGTCAAAATCAAGCCAAAAGGTGTTTAGCCATCCAAAATGTCACCAAAAAATTCAAATCCAACGGACACTTTTTTGAACTGGGCGATCGCTCAGTACAAGATTTTAGGCTCGAGTTTACAAAATAGAGGCTGGGCAATCGCCTAGGCCATTTTCTGGTCTTCTTCATTTTTTCTTCCGATTGTTTTCTCACTTGATGTTTTCACATGATTGTTAGATCACTCCAATTTACTTATCATTATATATTTTGAACAATATAACAATAATCCCCCACTTGTTCAAATATATAATGAGTTCAAATTCAAATTTAACGACACTTATGAATATAGTATGGACATCTTTCGATTTAAATCCAACCTTAGCATAAATCTCACAAAATAACGTTGAAATCCTAGATAGCATAAAAGTTTTGAACCTATTATTCTTTGTGATGATACTAGTGAAGTCACACACACAAGTATCATGTGTTCCAAGCTCTACACAATCTCTTTTAGCGCTCTTATGTCATTGTACTTCTCCTATTCATAAAGTTTGAAGAGAGAAACTTCAACTCTCTATTGAAGCGACACCACCTCAAAATTCATATAGATAAAGTTCTTGTTGTATTTGTGTCACTTTTAGATATACTTGATCCAACAATCTGAACTTCATTAAGAATTATAGAAACTCAACCCTCCTATTTGTGATAAACAATACTTATAACCAAGGATAGGTTTAAAAGAATAAGTGCTGAAACTTTGCACATATCGAATGACTGATTGTTACTCTTTGAACTTGAGGTATACTTATTAGTATAGTTAGGTAAGGTTGTCGTTATTGGTGGATTTAATTACGAAATTTCAATCTTATTGTACTAGTTGTTGTCCACACTAATTTCTTGTGAGCGGTTTAGTAAGCAGCTCAGCCAAATTTTCATTTAACTTCACATAAGTGAGTGGAATTATTCCGTCTATAATTAATTTTCTCACATAGTCATGTATTAGACTCATATGTGTAGACCTATCATTATACACTTCATTATATGTCTTAGGTAAAATTGCTTGATTATCACACAAGATACATATAGAAGAATAATTAATTGATTATCACACAAGATACATATAGAAGAATAATTCATCTCTCCCAATGGGATTTTATGAACTAAATCCGTAAGTCATTCAGCCTCTTTTTCGATTTCAGTCAATGTTACAAATTCGAATTCCATAGTTGAGTGTGTAATACATGTTTATTTCTTGGATATCTAAGAAACTAAACATCTTCCAAGAGTAAACACCCAATCCGAGGTAAATTTATTCTCACCCATACTAGATATACAACTAGTATCGATAAATCTTTCTAGAATTGTCGAAAATTTAGAATATTGGAGACCTAGATATTTGATTTTCTTCAAATGACCAAGAATCCCCCTAATAGTCTTCTAATTCTTCACTTGGATTGTTAGTAAACCAACTAAACTTACTAATTGCAAATGCTATGTTGGGTCTTGTACATAGCACAATATATTTGAGACTTCTCATCATTCTTTATAAGTTTCAAACTTGGATCAAATGGAGTATTAACATTTTTAATGTTCAAGTGATTGAACTTATTGACAACATTCTCAACATAACGTGATTGATTCAACATATAACCCCCATTAGTCTTGGTGACTTTTGATACCTAATATGGTATTCACTTGATCAAGATATTTCATTTTTTGAATTTGGAAGATAGAAACCTATTTGCTTTCTTTGTACATTGCATTTGATTACTTACAATCACCATGTCATTCATGGATAAGCAAATGAGCACAACATAATTATTACAAAATTTTGAATATAAAGATTTATCAACACTTTTATGTTTAAATCCAAAAGAAATTATTGCTAAATCAATTTTTTTGTATTATTTCGTGGCGTTTGTTTAATCCATATAAGTATTTTATTAATTTGTATACTTTATCCTCATTTTTGGGTAGAACAAAATCTTTCGATTGTTCCATATAAACTTCCTCATTGAAATTGCCATTTAAGAATGTCATCTTAACATTCATTTGATATATATGCAAGTCATAAATAGAAGCTAAGGCGAATAAAATCTGGGCATATGTGTTGAAGTAATCAATTTTTTTTCTTTTGTCGATATCATTTGTCCACTACCCTAGTTTTAAAGGTATTAATAGTGCCTTCTATATTGTACTTCCTCCTAAATACTCATTACAGCCTATATGTTTCGATTCGGTAGTAAATCGACTAATTTCCACGTATTGTTTAACATTATTGATTCAATTACAACATTTTTCCAAAAAATACTATCACTAGATGACATTGTTTCTTGATAAGTTTTAGGATCGATTTCCATTTGAAGAACATATGGAATAGTTCTTGTGACGCTCTCCTTATTTTTCTCAGCCAAATAAAAAGAAATAAATTGATAATCAAATTCATCTGATCATAACATTTTCTCTTTTCAAGCTCTTTTGCTTATGCTGAGTTCACTTATTTCAATATCCTCAAAACGTGTTTCTACTTGTGATCTTGTAAAACTAGAAATTTCTACTTGAGGTTCCCTTAAAGAATTATTATCTAAAAATAACAAATTCTCAAAAAACTCTATTTTTCAGGATTCAATAATGACATTGGTTTTCAAGTTTAATAAACAATAGCCCTTGCTGTTTTGGGCATATCCCACAAACTCGCATTTGATCCCTCTATGACTTAGTAGAGTCTTTTTAGGATTCATTCTTACTATAAGGAAGACACTCTACACTTTGAAATAATCAATATTTGATTTTTCCCCTTTCCACAATTTGCAGGGCGAAACTTAAGTCTTTTAGAAGGAATCCTATTAATTATGTAACACGCACTTAACAAAGCTTCACCACATAAGTTAGATGACAATTTAGTGCTTAATAACATATTATTTATCATTTCAACTAGTGTCCTATTCTCTCTCTCAACCAAACTATTTTGTTCGGGTGTTCTAAGTCACTACTTTAATGTATTATACTATGGCCCTGTTCGGGAGGGATTAAAAGCCAATTAAAATTGAAAATATGGCCGTTATTGGACCCCACTCGTCTAATAAAAGTCAACAATAACGGCTATATTTTCAATTTTAATCTGATTTTAATCCCTCCCACACAAGCCCTATGTTTGTTGACAAAAAACAAGACTAAATTCATTTAAATTTTTTTTACCTCTCCTATCACTTCTAAGAATTTTTAATCTTTCTATTTAATTGATTTTCTATTTTAGTTTTGTATGTCTTAAACTTGCTAAAGGTTTCATCCTTATGTTTCATCAAATAGATATAACAAAACTTAGAATGATTATATATGAATGTTACGAAGTATTTATTACCTCATCTAGTTAATATTGGATTTAATTCACATATTTGGAATGAATTAAGTCTAATTAATTAGAGGTCCTTTCAACACTATGAAAATGTTTTTTAATCATTTTAGACTAATACATAATTTACATTTATTATGTTTTATGTTTTCACATGAAATCGTTTCGATTTTTATCATTTTTTTAAGAGTAAAGTACCCAATATATCCTAATCTATCATGCCATAAAAAAATAGACTCAGCAACATAATTCAAATTTGTAGTTTTGTTAATATAATTATCATACAAAGTTTGACAATTCAATAGTACAAAGTTTGTCTCATTCATATGTGGACTTAGTTCTCGAGTTGTCCGACAAATCCTCACTTACAAAATTTCTATTCATATCAGATAAATGTAAAACATTTATCAATGTGATCTTCTTGCTGAATGTGAATTGTAAGTTTGCGCTTCCTTTACCAACAACCTTGGATTAAACTTCATTACCTATTTGTAGGGTTGGACAAAAACCAATTCGAACCAATCAAACCGATCAACCCAACCCAAACCAACCGATTTGGGTTGATTTTTTAGTTCAATTGGGTTGGGTTGGGTTGGGTTTGGGTTAGAAAATCAAATTTTAGGTCAGGATTATCTATTAAAACCCATTAAAACCAAACCAAACCAAACCATACCTAACCAAACCCAACCCAACCCAACCCAATAAACTAAAAAAAATATTAAAAAGAAAATTGGTACTTAAAATAAAAAATCTAAAACCTAATGATCAAAATTCTCCCCTACCTCACATCTCTTCTGCCTCTCCTTGCTGCTCTTGCCTCAGCTTCTCGACTGATTTTTTGACGTAATTTTTGACTAAGCATTTGGATTGAAGGAGGAGATTTAGATTGAAGGAGGAGATTTACATTTTTAGTATTTATGTTGAATTCATTTTATTCAATAGGTATAATATGCAGGTATTCAACATATATTTAGATTGATTTAATATGTGTTTAATTTGATCATAGTATAATCCATTTAACAGGTTTTACAATATTTTTAATTTATATTTTTCTAATGGAATGGAACTTAACTACACGGACCATTGATCCAACTTTAATCGACTTAAGGCCTTTCAAATCTCCCATTTTAATGTAGCTGAAATTGGTTCAAATTGAAATGGTATTAAACTTTTAAAAAATTGTTCAAATTCAACGAAAAAAGTTCTCACCATTGGGCCCATAAAAAAAATTGTCCAACAAAAGAATATTCGGGTCCAACTTGAATTGGACTTAAGTCCAAACCAATCAACTCAACCTAAACAAACCCGAGTTTGGTCAGTTTGAATTGGGTTGGGTTTCAACCGTGAATGAGTTGGTTTCAGTTTGAATTATTCCCAAACCGAACATATTGGGTTGAGTTTAGGTTTGACTCAAAACTAATCCAACCCAACCCACGCACAACCCTAACTGTTTGAATGTGTTTATCATCAACTTCTTGATAGAGTTTGAAAATAGATCTACCATAGAACACATGTATGGCAGTACACATATCATATCACCATTCTTGAGTTCACTTTGCCTTCTTGTGTTGGTTATTTGCAATGTTTGCAATCCCGAGCATAATGTTTGGGTTTGCCACACACATAACAAGAAACCTTGAATTTTTTCTTGTTTTTATTATCTTTGTTGTCCTTGTTGAAGTTTGAGGATTTTCTCTTTTTGAAATCTTTACTGTATTTGCTTGGTTGATCCACAACATATGCTTTAGAAGTGTTCTAATGAGAATATTCATTTCCATCTTCTGCCTGGTGCCCTTGACTCTTCCTCGAAACGAAGATGTTTTTGAATTCCTTTCGAAGAATAATCCTCAGAAATGTGAAGAATTTTCATCCTATAACCCTTCCATGAAGGTGGTATCTCGTAATGATTGTACCAACTTGAAAGGTTTCGGGAAGATCAATCTTGAGGGCCATCATATTATTGACAATTACTTACAACTTTTGTCCTTGTCCTAATAAAGGCAAGTTATCCAAAAATTTGAAATCAAAGTATTTAAAAATCAAAAATTTTTTGGTACCTTCCTCCTTGCCCTTGTACCTTTTTTCTAATGATTCCCATACCTCCTTCACCAAAGTACTGTTTGTATAGAGGTCATAGAGACGATCGAAGAGAACATTCATAATGTATCATCTACATATCAGTTTATCTTATCGTCTCTTCTACCTTTCTGTGCTGATAGCGTCATGTCATTCGGGGTTGTTCCAGCAATGGTTTCAAGTCTGGATCCAAAATATAGAAGATCTTCAATGTTGTAAGAAGAAACTTCCACTTATCCTTCTAAGAAAGATAGATTTGTCGAATATGTCGAGTCTTATAAGGTCTTGATTCATTATCTTGATAGGAGACATGGTTATTTCGTTCTCCATGTCAAAATATCGTTTGAGAATGTTGTACAAAGTTGATGAAGAACAAGAAAGCCAGCAACAAGAATTTACCAAAATTGAAGATTTGAATACGATTATGAAATGTTGTCCTCAAATTATATTTATCGCCAAAATGACTAGTGTATGAAAGCTTTCAAAAGCAAATAGTTTACAAGAGTAAACAAACCTTAATTCAAGTTTGAATCAAACAAAACAAACTTGGCAAAGGAATATGAAAAACTATATGAAAAAAATTGGTTTAATCATTGATTTGGATACAAATGAATTGATTTGATGTTTTAAATATGTTTTCCAACATGATAACCATCTTCATATATAGAACATCAACCACCATGTAAGAAAAGATGCCAAAATCAAGTCAAAAGTGTGTGAAGTCAACCAAAACGTCACCCAAAAATTCAAATCCAACGAACACATTTTTGAATTTAGTGATCGCCTAGTACAAGTTTTTAGGCCCGGGTTTCCAAAATAGAAGTTGGATGATTGCCTTGCGTTAAGCCCGGACAATCACCCGGGCCATTTTCTAGTCTTCTCCATTTTTCTTTCGGTTGTTTTCGTACCTACTTGATGTTTTCACATGGATGTTAGATCACTCCAAATCACTTATCATTATATATTTTGAACAATATAATAACACACATACTTGGGCTAGTAGAGACAAGCTTATCATTCGATATATATAAAATTAAAAGTGGCTACATGAATCCAAACTTTGATTCTCAAATTCTAGTCGGTCAAGTCCATCGGACAATTCGAGTTGTATCTTGCTTAGTTTGAGTTGCCCAACTCAACTAGGGATGGCAAGAAATCCATTGGCTCCAATCCCCATAGGACCTGTCCCTAACAAGGTTCAATTCACCTGTTTAATTGGGTCTGCAGAGCAGGGATGGGGGTATGGTCGTTGTTGCAAACCCTCCCTGTTTATAATTTAAAAATAAATCTACACACAATGTTGTGTAAGCGTGTCCCATTTCTATTATAATATTTAGAAAAAAAATTGATGGAAAAGAAAACATAAATAAAGGAAACTAAATGGGGCTATACATAGGGCGATGGTTGTCCCACCTTAGGCGGGGATTTGGGTGGGGATGGCAGGAAAAATTCCTCTGTGGGGCGGGGACACTAATACAATCCCCAAACCATCGCCGCCTCATTGTAATCGCCTAATCTCAACTCTCGCATTGTAATCCTATTAAAATATTTGTCATTCCTTACTATAAATAAAGTAACAAAGAATAAAAAAAATAGAACAAAACCCATCCGTTCTACGGTTGATGTTTTGTTTAGAAGCTCATCTTCTATAATTGAAAAAATTGTAGGGAACAAATCCCAATACCCTTAAAACGTACTAATTTCATACTTAGCCCCGGTTTGGTAGTGATTATTATTTGATAAAACAAATATTTTGAATAGTGATTTTTAAAAGAATGTGGTTAAAAAGTCGATAAAAGTTTTGAGTTTACGTGCAGAATATTTTACTGTGTAAATGTGTGATTGAAAGTGAGTATGAAGAAAAATGAATTTTCAAATAATGATTGTCAAACAAAGACTTACTTTTAATTTTAATTTTATTTTATATTGTTAATTTATTTACGATAAATTTGTAATGAAGTGGGTTACATTTTGTAACATTATATTACACATTTCACCACCTTGTTTTAATCACCATCGCTTGTAACAAAGTGTATTTTACACATCTTGTAGCCTGTTATCATCGTCACGACAGCTGTCGACACAATCTACACTTGGTAACATTTAGTGTTACATCACAACCATCGTCGACCCTGTCACTTGTAACATTCATTGTTATACAGTCACTATTGATCTTATCACTTTTAATATTTATTGTTTCACAGTCACTTGTAACACCACATGCCCATCATCACTATTGTCCACCTCCGCCGCCACAACCACTTCCACCTTAGAACTTTGCACCATCGTCTGCCTCTACCTTCAACATCACTACCAGCCCTCACACACACACTACAACAATGGCGGAATCCCAATCTTTCTCGTACAAAAATAAAATAAAATAAAATAAATAGATCAGGCAAAAAACTCAACACAACGAGAAAACTCTGGTGAAAACTCCTCAACCCGCTAAAGCTCCACCATCCTATCAACACCGGTAAAGTTCTTCACCACCAGATATGTGTTACTACCATCACCACTAGATTAGAGCCACCAATGAAATATTTCACCACCAACGCCTGCTTGTTTGTTTTCTTCTTCAACAAAAGACCATGCACCCACACCACTAAACCTTAACTGTCAACTACATATATCTATGGAATATATATTAAAATAATGTTAAAATAATAGCTAATGATGAATTGTTAGGATGTTGTGGTATGGGGACACCCAATTACAACTAAAGTTGAAATGAGAAATCGAGGAAAAATGATGAACACAATAATTTTATGTAGAAAAATCAGGGTAAACTATAGAAGGATTGCAACACTTTCTCTCTATAGATAAGGAGAGCACAATTGACAATACCATCTCTCTTATAATAGGAGAAACATACACTCTGAAAAATGAGAGACTACAACTATTTAGGAGAAACTCACTATTATTTTCCCTCTAAAACTCTCTCTCTTTCTCTGTGTTTTTCTGCACTTCAAAATAGGATGATACCATACGTGTTGTAGTTCACACACATATATAGAGGCGGTGATGTGGTTATCCATTAGCTTTGTGGATATCCATTGGTTTTGTAGCTATCCACTTGCCATATTTATCCATTAGCTTATTTGTAGTTGTCCACTTGCCAACTTTATCCATTAACTCATTTGTAGCTAGAAACTTGCCATCTTTATCCATTAGCTTATTTGTAGTTATCCACTTGGCAACTTTATATATTAGCTTATTTGTAGCTATCCACTTGCTAAAAAAATAAAGCCAAAAGTGGCTTTACAACCAACATTTCTCCCACTTAAAGTCAATTTTGCTTTAAATCTTGTATCATTTCTAAATTTTCCATTTCTTGCTGTTTATGTTTCTACTAGGCCAATAGAGGATCGACACCAAGTAAACTTGTCATTGTTGATTGGCTTTGTTAACGTATCTGCCATATTATCTTTAGTATGAATTTTCTGTATATTGACACTTCTCTTTTTCACATTCTCACGGACGAAGTGATACTGAACTCATATGTGCTTTATCTTATAGTGAAATGCTAGATTCTTTGCTAAGTACAAAACGCTCTGACTATCACAAAATCGAGTAATCTTATCTTATTTGTGTCCGAGCTCCTCTTGTAGCATTTGCAACCATATTGCCTCTTTGCTAGCTTGTGTAACTACGACATATCTACCTATGTCGTAGAAATATCCACGATAGATTATAGTTTCGAAACCTAGCTTACAGTTCCTCCAGCAAGAGTAAACAATCAACCTGTGGTGGACTTGCTCTTGTCAAGATCACCTGCATAATCTGAATCAACAAAGCTTTTGACAGTAAAGTCTGATCCTCCATAACATAATGCAGCATTTGAGGTACCCTTAACATATCTCAGGATCCTCTTTACAGTACTCCAATGCTCTTTACCAGGGTTCGTCGTGTATTGACTAACCGCTCCCACTGCTTGTGCAATGTCTGGTCTTGTGCAAACCATAGTGAATATTAAGCTACCCACTGCTGATACGTATGGTACTCGAGATATTTTCATCCTCTTTGCTTCGTTGGTAGGACTCATACTTGAGGATAATTTGAAATTAATAGGAAAAGAGGTAGAAATTGGCGTACAATCTTGCATATTGAAGCGCCGCAAGATTTTCTAGTTTTTCTATGAAAGCCAAATCTTCCTATTATTTCTATCTCGGTAGATTGGAATCCCTAGAATCTTTTTTGCTGGTCCCAAGTCCTTCCTTTCAAACTCCCTAGCTAACTGTACCTTTAACTCTTTATTACAATCTTTGTTGGGGCCTGCTACCAACATGTCATCAACATACAACAGTAAAATAATGAAATTACCATCACCAAAGCTCTTGTAATCAGCACAAGGATATGATCTAAGTCTGTTGTATCCAAGGCTTATAATGAAGGAATCAAATCTCTTATACCAACATCTCGGTGCCTGTTTGAGACCGTATAGAGATTTGTTCAGCCTACAAACCAAGTTCTCTTTTCCTTTTTCTTCAAATCTTTCTGGTTGGAGCATATAAATTTCTTCTTCAAGTTTTCCATGAAGAAATGCAGTTTATCTTCTGCAAATAGTACATCCCTACTAATTATCACCTTGTAGGTAGTGGGATCCCACATGTGGTACCCCTTAACTCCATCAGCATACCCTAAGAAAATACATTTTCTAGATTTTGGATCCAACTTTGATGTTTCTTGGGCATTGTACATGATGTACACATGGCTTCCAAATGTATGTAAGCGAGAATAATCCATTGGCTTACCAGTCCACATCTCCATTGGCATTTTAAGATCAATTGGGGTTGATGGTGACCGATTGATCACATAACAGGTGGTCTTAACTGTTTCTGCTCAAAATTACTTGGCCATCCCCGTAATTCTCAACATTGCTCTTGTCCGTTCTAATAAGTTTTGTTCATCCGTTCTGCTACTCCATTTTGTTGTGGAGTGTATGCCACTGTGAATGGCCTCTTGATACCTTCTTGTTGACGGAAGTTATCAAATTCATCACTGGTATATTCTTCTCCATTATTTGTCCTCAAACACTTGATCTTTTTTTCAGATTCAAGCTCCACTCGCACTTTAAATATTTTGAAAACGAAATACATCTCTCTTCATCTTGATTGGATACACCCAACATCTCCTAGAGTAATTATCAATAAACGAGACAAAGTATCTTGCACCTCTTAGGGATATAACAGGTGCTTGCCAAACATTAGAATGGATCAATTCCAAGATAGCCTTACTTTTAGTAGTGGAACTGCTGAACTTCAATTTGTACTGCTTACTAGTAACACAATGCTCACAAAAGGGTAATGAAACCTTTTTGAGCCCTGGAAGAAGCTTTTGTTCAGCAAGAATCTTCAAGTGGTGTGTGCTGTCGCAGTCACCCAAAAGTAATACCTTAACTTCTAAAACTAATGTAGTAGTGGAAGTAATGGTCGATCTTATGAAGAGTTTGTAATTCAATATTTTATGCTTCGTACAATGATTGTGGGGGTTTTTGTATGCAAAAAATTGATCATAGATGTAAGGATAATTCAATTCATATTTTGAATATTCACCGTTGGAATTATTTTCCTCTCTCTCCTTAATTTTAGTTAGTTAGAAACCAACGTTCTAATTAACCCTAATTATTAAAAACCTCATACTAGTGCTCAAGATTCAATTTAATAACAGCTTTACATAATAGAGAAATAAATGAACTACATAACACAAATACCAGCGGTTGCATTCAATCTATTTAAATATTCCTCTTAAGATTTAATAACCTCTATTGCAGAAAAGCATCAAATTCTAGTACTTCACAAGTTAAAGGAATCAAACGATTATAGATTTGATATTTAATTTAGCGGTATATTGTAACGAATAACAAATTAGTAGGACTCCTAGTAATTAAACATAACAATCATGAAAATAAGTACAGAAGAATATTCAATACGCAAAATAAGAATTAAACAATAAGAAAAACTATTTAGATCTCACAATATGTGGTTCCGAGGCTTTCGTTTCCTTCGACCAAGTGTAAAAGTTTATTTAGAATTCATTTATTTAAGAGAGAAATAATGAAGAATGGAGTTTGGAGGCGTTCTCCCTTAGTTTTGGATGAGTTTAGGGTTAAATAGGTTGTCCAAATACCCTACCATAGATAAACCCATGCGATAACATGGTTATACAAATTTTGCACTATTCATCTCCTGTTGGTGCTTGTGCGACTACATGAACTTTCTACCATGCGACTGCACGGTAGAAATTATTTTCCATTTGGTTCACTTTGGTCCCCAAACTTTATTTCATTTACCCTTTGGCCTTGCTTCCTTCTCCTTCTTCTTCTAACATTACATGACATCATAATATGTTATTTAACTCAATTCCATGCTTGATTCACCATTCGGGTCATCTTCTGAATAATTGTATTTGGTCCTCGAAGTTTTATTTTCACTCCCTGATCAGATTCATTCCTAATTCTGGTAGCAAAGGCAATATATTTTCCACTTTCATCACGAGTGGACTTCTGTTGTGAAAAAGATGACAATAAAAGTAAAAGATAAACACACGGATTTGCAGAGGAATTTTTATTTCTTGAGGAATCACAATACAGTAGTTGGGCGACTACTATTTCGCTTACAAGCCATATGTCATAAAATAACATATATATAGTCAGAAGAAGAAAAACCCTAATACAATGAAAATACCCAAAATACCCTTGTGTGAATTTTCGACCCGCCAGTTGTGGCTGGGTGTCCAGTATAGTCAGGCTCCACACAACTCAACAATCCCCACTTGGAGACTGATGCACCCATTGTATCACCTTCTTCCTCAAACATGATGTCCTCCACCTCTGCAACTCACTACCCATGTCTTCAAGCTAGAAGACCAACTGAAGTTGCACACAGCTTCAGTTTCTCAAGTGTAACACCCTTTGTCAACATATCAGCAGGGTTCTTACTTCCACAAATTTTCTCAAGCAGCAACTGTCCATCATCTAACAATGATCGTATAAAGTGATACCTGATCTGAATGTGCTTAGTCCTGGAGTGAAAAGCTGGATTCTTGGCAAGGAATATAGCACTCTGACTATCGCTGTAGAGAGTACCCTTCTGATTCTTTTTGCCAAATTCCTCCAAAAAGCCAATCCAAATCATCTCCTTTGCCGCTTCTGATATTGCAATGTACTCAGCTTCTGTAGTAGATAAAGAAACTGTTTTCTGTAGATTAGAACCCCATGAAACTGCAGTACCACCCAGAGTATAAACAAACCCTGTGGTACTTTTCCTGCTATCAGTATCTCCAGCTAAATCAGCATCAACATAGCCCTTCACCTCCAAGCTCTCTCCTGAGAAACACAAGCACGTTTCTGAGGAGCCTTTTAGGTACCTCAGAATCCACTTCACTGCTTCCCAATGTTGTTTTCCTGGATTACTCATGTATCTACTCACAACTCCCACTGCATGGGCAATATCCGGTCTAGTGCAAACCATAGCATACATAAGTGAACCAATAGCTGAGGCATAAGGAACCTTACTCATGTAATCTCGTTCCTCCTCTGACTTAGGTGGCCCGATCCTTGCTGAGTAGTGGCGGCCAAGGGTGTGCCAACTGGTTTGGCCTTGTCCATATTGAACCTGCTGAGTATCTTCTTCACATACTCAGCCTGTGAGAGTCTCAACGTGCCCCTGACTCTGTCTCTAACAATTCTCATGCCAAGGATTTGCTTTGCAGCTCCCAAATCCTTCATTGCAAAATGCTCTGACATCTGCTTCTTTAGATTATTGATCTCATCAATGCTAGCCCCTGCAATAAGCATGTCATCCACATACAGCAACAAAATAATGTAAGAATTGTCAAAGTGCCTGACATAGCAACAGTGATCTGCCTGACATCTGATATACCCTACACTGCACATAAAGCTGTCAAATTTCTTGTACCACTGTCTAGGAGCTTGTTTCAGGCCATAAAAGCTCTTCTTTAGTCTACAAACTGAACCTTCCTTTCTCTGCACTACAAACCCCTCAGGTTGGTACATGTAGATGTCTTCTTCAAGGTCTCCATGAAGAAAAGCTGTTTTCACATCTAACTGCTCAAGAAATAAATCTTCAGTAGCAACCATGGACAACACTAACCTGATGGTTGTAATCTTCACCACAGGAGAGAAAATCTCAGAGTAATCAATACCATGCTTCTGCTGAAAGCCCTTTACAACAAGTCTAGCCTTGTACCTTTTACTGCCATCATGCTCAGTTTTCACCCGGTACACCCACTTGTTGTGCAATGCCTTCTTCCCTGGTGGAAGTTCTGTCAACTCCCATGTCTGATTCCCTAACAAGGAATCCATCTCATCCTTCATGGCTAACTCCCACTTGCTAGAATTTTCATCTTGCAAGGTTTCTTTGTAACTCTGCGGTTCTCCATCATCTGTCAACAGAATATAATTTAAAGTAGGTGAGAACCGCTCTGGAGGCCGAATAGTCCTGACTGACCTGCGAACTGCAACTGTAGGAGTGGACGGCTCTGGATCTGACTGCGGAATAATAGAAGTGGGTGCATCGGACCCACTTTCCCCGTCACTCACATCTCTGCACTGCACTGTGGCCTCTGGTAGGTCATCCAATCTCACAAACTCAGACTCCTGAGGAGCTGCTTCAAAAACTGTACTGGACTTGTCCTTGTACACAATCTTCTCATTGAAGATCACATTCCTGCTTCTTATAATCTTCCGACCTTGATCATCCCAGAAACGATAGCCATATGCCTCGTCTCCATAGCCAATGAAATAACATTTCTTTGACTTAGCCTCAAGTTTACTACGATTATCAGAATCAACAAGAACATAGGAAAGCCAGCCAAAAGTTTTAAGGTGAGAAAATTTGACCTCTTTCCCGCTCTAAGCCTCCTCAGGCAATCCACAATCCAATGGAACTGATGGCCCTCTGTTCAGCAAGTAGACTGCAGTGCTGACTGCATCTGCCCAGAAAGTAGGTGGTAATCCAACGTGCAGCCTTATGCTTCTAGCACGCTCATTTATGGTTCTGTTCATACGTTCAGCAACTCCATTTTGCTGTGGTGTCCCAGGAATGGTCTTCTCCATTCTGATGCCCTGACCTGCACAGTACTCCTTGAACCCGGCATCATTGTACTCACCACCATTATCAGACCTCAAACATTTCAGCTTCAAGTCTGTTTCTGTTTCTACCATGGCTTTCCAAACTTTGAATACATTAAATACTTCAGATTTATGCTTCAAAAATAAACCCATACCTTCCTGCTATGATCATCAATGAACGTGACATAGTAACGAGAACCTCCAAGAGATGCCACTGGGGAAGGTCCCCACACGTCTGTGTGCACAAGATCCAGTTTTTCAGGTCTCAGTGTTCTGCCACCTTTCAAGAAACTGACCTTCTTTTGTTTCCCCATGATGCAACTCTCACACATTCCGAGATCAACTGACTTCAATTCTGGTAGCTTACCTCTTGACAGAAGTTTTTTCATGCCCTTCTGACTCATATGGCCAAGCCTGCAATGCCATAAATCTGATGTGTTCTCTGCAACGGTAGTAGCAATAGTATTATTCAGACCAGTAGTCGAATAGAGTGTACCCATTTTCTTACCCCGAGCTAGTACCATTGCCCCTTTAGTGACCTTCCAAGAGTTCTCCGAAAATACCACTGAATGACCACAATCATCAAGCTGCCCAACAGAAATAAGATTCTTCTTCAACTCAGGAATGTGCCTGACCTTTTGCAAGGTCCATTTGCTTTTGTTAGGGAGTGCAATGTCAATGTCTCCCATCCCTACCACGTTCAAAGCCTCTCCATCAGCCAAGTACACCTTCCCAAAATCACCTGCAACATAGTTCTGCATTATCTCCCGATGGGAAGATGTATGGAAGGAAGCCCCTGAATCCAGTATCCAGTCATCAATCGGATTTGTGGACTGCAAGCAATAGTGCATCCTGTACTTCTTCAGTTACCATATTAGCACTATCATTCTCAGTTTTCTTGGGATTTTTACAGTTCTTCTTTATGTGGCCAGCTTTGCCACAATTCCAAAGAAGTTACTCACGACCGTGCCTTGACTTGCTCTTGCCCCTATTCGTTGATTTTGATCTACCTTTGTTTAAGTTCCTGTCTTGTGATCTCCCTCGAGAATCAACATTCAGTGCTGAACTCGAGCCCGAGGTCTCGCCTGAATCTCTCCTGCGCACCTCCTCAGCCAAAATCAAATCACGAATATCAACATATTTCAACTTTGATTCTGCAGAGTGCGATAGCCATTCTCATGGCTTCCCAACTATTTGGCAATGATGCCAACAGTATTAATGCACGTATCTCATCATCAAATTCAATTTCAACAGACGACAATTGGTTTGTGATGGTGTTAAAATCATTCAGATGTTGTGCAACAGACGTACCTTCTGCCATCTTCAAATTGAATAACCTTTTTATCAAATATACCTTGTTATTTGCTGAAGGCTTTTCATACATACCTGACAAAGCCGTCATGAGACTCGCAGTGGTCATCTCCTTACTGACGTTGTGTGCAACGGATCTCGACAGGGTTAGCCGAATAACCCCCAGAACCTGTCGATCCAACAGGTTCGAATCTGCCTCCTCCATTTTTTCCGGTTTCTTCCCCAACAATGGAAGATGGAGTTTCTTCCCATAGAGGTAGTCCTCTATCTGCATCCTCCAGTATCCAAAATCTGTCCCATCGAACTTCTCGAACCCTGATATCTTCACTTCGTCTCCAGACCCGAACCTTAGCTCTGATACCAATTGTTGTGAAAAAGATGACAATAAAAGTAAAAGATAAACACACGGATTTGCAGAGGAATTTTTATTTCTTGAGGAATCACAATACAGTAGTTGGGTGACTACTATTTCGTTTACAAGCCATATGTCATAAAATAACATATATATAGTCAGAAGAAGAAAAACCCTAATACAATGAAAATACCCAAAATACCCTTGTGTGAATTTTCGCTCGACCCGCCAGTTGTGGCTGGGTGTCCAGTATAGTCAGGCTCCACACAACTCAACAACTTTTCACCCTGATTGTCTGAGTTAGACTCGTCATCAGTTAGAGTAGCATTCATAGCCTTATCCGAATTTTTCCTACTGTTAGGGCACTCACTCCTAACATGACCAAATCCTCGACAACTATGGCACCTCACATATTTAGATTTTCTCCTAGATTCACTCGGGCCACCTTTGTGTCTCTCTTGAGGTTCCTAAACATTTTTTGGAATTTATTAACCAGGTAAGCTAACTTCTCATTGTCCAGTGAATCAGAATCAGAGGATTTCGTCCTAGTTTTTCTTACGGATTTCAAGGCAAGAGATTTATCTGTAACAGATTTATCTATGGTCAACTCATACGTTTGGAGGGATCCAACTAACTCCTCTACCTTAATGGAGTTTATATCCTCACTCTTCTCAATAGCAGTGATTTTAGGCCTAAACCTTTCAGATAAGGATCTAAGAATTTTTCTAATAATTTTAGACTCCTGGATTCTCTCATCTAGGTTGAAAATAGAGTTCACTATATTGTTTAAGCTCGTATAGAAGGCATCAAACGTCTCATCTTCTCTTATTCTAATCTCCTCAAACCTAGTTGTCAACATCTGTAACTTAGAGTTCTTAACAGCCTGAGTTCCCTCATGTGTGGTCTGTAGAATATCCCAAACCTCTTTGGCTATCTCATACATGGACACTCGCTTAAATTCTTCAGGGGACACTGGCATAAGTAGGGTATGTAAAGCTTTGCCATTCCAATTATACTCATCTAAGTTCGTCCTAGTCCAATTATCTACAGGAGTGGGGTCACTACGTTATCTATAGTAGTACTAGGGCACTCCAACCATTCACCACACTCAACCAAATCCGTTCATCCACAGATTTTAGGAAATCTCTCATCCTAACTTTCCAATATGCATAATTGCTACCATCAAAGTAGGGTAAGACAGACAATGAACTAACCATCTAGACAAATAGGGTCAAGAATCGAACTAAGGCTGGGGGGTGATTAGGTGTAAATGAACAATTATAAATCTAATTAACTAACAACATGTTACAAGTTAATTATGTCTAGGTGATTTGTCAAACAATCCAATTTAGTTTATCTATGAATACCGCATTTATATCAAAACAATAAATAAAACAATAAACAACACCAGAATTGTTCACGGAGAAACCTAACTGGGAAAAACTCCGGGCGCTTTGCGAGTCAAAGATCCACTATAAACTGATAATACACTTACAAACCACCAACAAAGTTGACAATACAAACTTTCTGATCTCATGTCTGAAGTAAGAAGTAGCCCTCCGGGAATGTGTACACGAACACCAAACCCGGCTCTTCTTTGTAAAGTAGTCCTCCTGGAATGAGCACATGAACTCCAATCTTGACTTTCTACGCAGTTTATCTCCTGTAGATATTCCCAAAGAACTTCTCGTTCTTCAAATTCTCCCTTGATCTTTAATGCAACACAGTTGACGACACAATCTTGCAGCAGACCCAAGCGAAGAATGTAATCCAGTGTTTGATTTGACTCTTTGATGTTTTCACAATGATTGGCATATGAACAATGGAAGGATTGAACTTTGATTCTTATAAAACATGTATTCTCTTTGAATAATATGATGTTCAATCTCTCATTCGTAGGAAGTGTGGCACCTCAATATATAGGTTGGACAAAATATGTTGTATGGGCCAAGTAAAAATCTCGAAAATAGAAAATTAGGTCTGGTCGAATAATACGTCGCTCGAGCGAGAAGGTTGCTTTGCTCGAGCGAGGTTGTCCTTGTTCCATCCGCTCGAGTAGCAATCCGACGTGCAGCTAGCGAAAAATCGACATGAATCCTCCTTGCTCCAAACATGAAACTCCGAACCCTAAGCTAACCTATCAACTATGAAACTTTACAATTCAGTCCATAATCTTTTATAAGTGTTCAAGTTGGTCAATTTGTTTATAGAATCGCTAATACAAAATATAAATTTAACAATCTTTTGTTTTGAGCATGTTAAGTTCTCATTAACGGCGTGCTTTTTGATCTTTAGAAAAGGTAAACCACACAAAAGGAAAATAAGGTTAGAGACCTTCGGGGTAATATCTAAATTATTATTATTTTTGTTCCGACTTGCCCTAATTAGTATGAATAATGCTATTTACCACCATTGGTGATAAAGTACTAGTTTAGATGTCATGCAAGTGATTGAACATCTTAAATGTGATTTATTTTTCTACTTTAAAAGTGATCTATCAATTAATGACACTTGCACACCATTTAGATTGATGCTCAATTAGTCATTACAACAAAAATGATTATTTGCAACACATAAAAGACAACATTCAGTAGTTAAATGTTGCTAAAGGGATTTATCGCAACATTCTAATACGTGAATGTTGCCATTGCTTAACAAAATTGAGTTTTTGCAACATTTTTTAAGTGAATGTTGTTAATGTTACCTTTTTGCAACGTTTTTTTAGTGTTGTGAAATTTTTTATTTTTCGCAACGTTTTTTAAACATTGCGGAAAATAAAACGTTGCGAAAAGCGTCTTTTGCAACGTTTTTTAAAACGTTGCGAAAAGAGTCTTTTGCATTTTTTTTTTTATTTTTCTTATCGTTTCGCAACGTTTTAAAAATGTTGCAAAAAGTCCCACAACCCCTCTAAATCATAAAAAAAAGGTGAAGTCTTAATAAATGCTCTCCACTTAGGGCAATTTTTTCCCCTTTTCAGCCCCAACTATGAGCTCATTTTTCGGCCACCCAAACTGTTGGATATTGGTGCCGTTGGGAAGCCTCCAATCTCCTCTTCAATTTACACCAAAAATCACCTTCTAATTCCTAGTAATCTGGCCGGAATCGAAACACAAAGTGCCCAACCTAAAAATTTGACAATTACAGAAACTGCCACCTCTGGCCAGCAACTTCACTGGAACTCACCACTGGAACATTGCTTGGACCCAAATGAACTGAACTATGGTTCCAATTTCCCCCAAACATCTACACAATCTGAATTAATCAAAGAAATACCGTCAATCGCGAAAACCAGGTCCAAAATTTTCAAATTCTGGCTCCTTCCATGACACAGAGCACAAGTACTTCTTTATTTTTGATAAATCTAATTGATAAACACAAAGCACAGGCATGTTGGTTCAACAAACTTCAATTTACTCAGCAGCAGGAGTCATACAATATTCACGCTGGTTGGTAGCATTTTATTTGTTGAATTAAATATAACTTTAATTTCGTATTTTTGAAGGCTTGTTTCTGCACGTTTCTTTCAATAGTTGATAATTTCACTTGTATTATTCTTTTTATAGACAATAGAGAGTAGCCCTTATGGTGAGAATTGTGAAGGCGAGGCTGTTACCTTGTCACAGCTGGTATATTTTCAAATTCATACCAATTCTACTTTTGTTGGACGATCATTTAAGGCCTTCCAATTGAATTCATTTTTAGTCATTTATTTTGAGATCTTTCTGCCATTGCTTTGTCATGATTGACAAATCTCAATTTCGGCACATTTCACTCTTTGTTGTAGTGAAGGTGACTGGTTAAATAATTGTTGACTCGTGTTTTAAATTCATGCTTGTAGAACCTTATCGACTTGGCAGGTTCTGAGAGCTCAAAGGCCGAAACAACAATGGTGCACCGGAAAGAGGGATCCTATATCAATAAAAGCTTGCTTACTCTTGGAACTGTGAGGGCTCATTCAATATAATTGTATTACCTTTGTAATAGTTTTACTTGATAAATGTTTTCTTCTAGTTAAAATACACTGTTAGGGATTATTAGGAGCAATTACCCAAGGTCCAAGCCCACACCACCAGGCCTAAGTGGGGTTCCATTCCAAAACCAATTGGTAATGGGTGGAGTAGTCCACTTGGGTTATATGTTGGATTTATTTTCTTTCCACGACCGATGTGGGACTTGTTTGCCCCAACATACACCACAAAGCAGCATTGGTACAGTCTCAAAAACCGTCCTCTTTCCAGTTCATTGTCATTGAAATGCATATGATTCTGTTTAAAACCAAGGAATCCTCAATTGTTAAAGTGCATTTTGCGTTTTAACTCAATAAAATCATTCTTAAATAAAAAAGTAATGCAACTCTAAACTTAATAATCACGAAGAGCTAAATAAATATTTTGCAAATGCTAAATATGATAGTATGTTAGAAGATTATTTTAAATCTTCACTGAATGATTGATTATAGATGTCGACATTTAGTTTTTAAAGTTGATATAGTCCAATAAATTTTTAGTATGCTAAAGCTATAGAATTGGTTTTACTGAGCTTCCATTCTGGTAAAATCTGTTGTGTAGCCTCATTTATAGCTATAAGTGCACCTATTGTTCTTTGTTGTGGCCTAAATCTGTTTTCTCTCTTTACCTTTTTATGATTAATGCAATTGAATTCCATTAGGAATGTGATCTTTTGTTCCTAATATATTAGCCCATTTTTCCCCCAAAGATGACATTCGGTTCCTTTAGACATGCTTTAATTGCACTCCGCATAGAGTACTACCTATTTCAAGATGATAATTGATGCAGGGGACACTACAACAAAAATGGGCTTTTGCAACATTTAAACGGCAACATTCATTGAAAAAATGTTGCTAAAAGGGTCAATTGCAACGTTCGTGTGAGTGAATGTTGCGAAAAGTGATATTTTGCAACATTTTTCAAGTAAACGTTGCGAAAAGTGACCTTTCGCAACGTTTACCGAACGTTGCGAAAAGTGTCACTTTTCGCAACGTTCATTGAATGTTGCGAAAAGTCCCACTTTACCGAACGTTGCGAAAAAGTGACCTTTGGCAACGTTTTCCGAACGTTGCGAAAAGTCTCAACAAGTGAGTGTGCTTAAAATCAAATCAGTTCCAGATATTAGCCCTAATTTTTTCTTGTTCTCTCGTCTCCGCTCCCCTGAGCCTCTCACTCTCTCTGACTCTCCTTCTCACCGTCATTTTCACTGTACAATCGCGGTAGATCCGTCGGAATATTCCCCAACTGTCGGTGAAGAACTCTCCCGCTACTCTCTAGATATCCCCTTCCGTAGCAGATTCTTCTCCTCCAGCACCTCCGCCGCCAGATTTCCCCACTGCACCATCTCCGGCTACAGGCGAGAAATCTCTGTCTCCTTCACCGACCAAACTCTGCAAGATCCCTCAGAATAATGGAGTCTAAAGAAACTTGCAGAACCGACTCCTCACTGCGCGTCCTCCACCGACTCGCGTCCTCACAGCCACCGACAGGTCCGCCCTGTCCAGCCCTCACGTCCAGGGAGCCAGGGACCACTGCGCGTATGCGATCTGCGCCTGAATCAGCTCTCGCGCGCCTTTCTGTGACGCGTGACTCTGCCTGGCTCACCGCCACAGCCAGTCAGCCACCGCCAAACCTTCAGTCCTCACAGTATGTTCTGGGTTCAATTTTTTGTTTAGAATCTAAATGATTTTAATATGTCGAATGGAACAACTTTTGATCAGTGCTATGCTTGTGCTTACACCAATTTTTCTATGTTCCGGACTTCTGTGAAATTGGGGAATTTGTAAATATGTGATCAATGATAAATTGGTGTTGTAAATTGGAAATTGGAAATAAGTTTATAATTTGGTATTTCAGTTTGAAGAAATGTAAGATAGACAAAATGTGGTGTGGTTTCTCAAGCTCTCTGGAAATGTGGCGACTTCTGCACCTTATAATCAACTAGACTTGAATGTGGTTAAACAATAATTTTTTTTTCAAGTTTGAATGAAGTCATTCTTGAATTTGTGGATTAATTGCCTTTGTTTGGGTTTGATTCTACAGCTGATAGTCTATGTATTCTGGAATTAGTAATCGCCCATCTGAACTAGCTGATAATTCAAGAGTATTATCTGTAGAAAGGGAAAAGCAGAAGTTATCACAAAATGTTTTGAGAAGTGTTAGCGCAGAGGAGAATTCGGGTACTGAAGAACAAGGTCACAAGGATGGTAATAATAACTTCATGAAACAAACAGAGAGAAGCTTTGTTCAACCATTGATGTACAGTTTTATTGGTTCTCTTTGGAATGTTTCTACTTTTATAGATTGCTGTACATTTTTTCTTTTGTATTCTTTTAATAGCTTGCTTGACTTGTCTAACCATTCTTTTCCAGCTTTCGCATTTATGATGTTGATACAAAATATCATAACTTACCTCTGAAGGTATGCTATTTTCTTTCAAAACTTAATTGATATTTGATTTCAGTTTAATTTGCTTCAGCATATTTATCATAACTTACCTCTGAGGGGAGTTGATTCTATCAAGAGAAATTCAAGAAAAACTTTATTTCATTCAAAATTGAGCTGTCTCAAAGGGCTTACAACGTTTAAATAGCGAAACCCTAATAAAATTCGGAAAAGAAATTATATAATAATAAAAAATATTATTTTTTTTCAAAAATGAAAAAAATTGAGATAATCACGGATCTTGATTCTCCTAATCATCAGGATCATCCTACAACAAACGGAAATCAAATCCGAGTTTATTTGACTAAGATATTGTCAAAACAAAAATTACCATAAATGGCAAAAACGCATAATTGAGGGTCTAAACGACAGAATTTACCCAAAACTTGATGTGCATCAGGGCCAAGGCCCTGAGTTGTGATCATTGGCCCGTTTCCACTCAAACTAGACTATCAATTCGCCAAAAACGAACAAACTCGAAATTAAATGGAATTATTATTTTACCTTCATCATTCTCCACGGGTTATTTTACCATAAACCCCATGACATGATCAAAAGGGTTCTTTCATCAAAAAGATCTACCGCAACGTTTAAAAAACGCTCCAAAAGAGTCTACCGCAACGTTTAAAAAACGCTGTAAAAGAGGTTTTCACAACGATGAATAAACGCTGCAAAAAAAGCTTTCCTCAATGACAACACCGATCCCGCAACACTTGAAAAAACGCTGCAAAAGGTCTACCGCAACGTTTTTTGACCGCTGCAAAAGGCTTTTTTTTGGTGTAGTGAGTATTTCACCGAAGCAAATAATATAATTTGGAGGTTACACATATAAGTTTATTACAAGTTAATAAAATCCTTTATTTCACCATTATTTTTTAAACTAGACAAGATTACATTCAAAGGATATTAAAGCCTATAAATGTCCACAAAAGTGCGAATAATATATAATACATAATCTTGAAATTAAAAAAAAAAAACTGTATTATTTTAGACTATATAAGAAGACTTTAATTTCGTTAGCTTGTATTTAGTGTAGATTAAAATCATATTTTTAATAGATTTTGATAAAAATTAATGAGATATGTTGTAAAAATTAATTGTGAGTTCTATAAAATATGTGATTTAAATTAAATATCGACTTTGATTCGAGATCTTAATCGATAAGATACTGTGACCAATAAGCACAATAAAACCAAAAAAACAAAAAAGATGATTATGTTTGGTAGATAGAGATAAATAATACGAGTAGTACTTCACCACAAGTTATCTGAAATGGAGTATCATGAAAAAGGGTATGTTTCGAAGTTTGAGTCTCTTTTTTTGTGAATCAAGTTTTGCAATTTTCAGCAAAAGTGGAGCTTCACTTGCTTGTATATGGCTGCTTGCGTGCAGAGAGACAAAGATACATGCATGTATGCACAGAGAGGGAGAGAGAGAGATTGACGAACAGGGTTTGAGGTTTCCAAATCTTAGGTGTTGTCTAGTCAGATTTCTGTCTGATTCTCTATGCATTTCCCAAGTTCTCAAGCACTGATAATTTTCAGATCATACAAATTTAAGATGCAGTGCTAATTCGAAAATTCACTTTTTTCTTTTTTCCTTTTTGGGTTTGTGTGTGGGTCTCTATAGTCGATATAATTTTTTAACACGTAGTGTAAGAACACAATCAGAACTGATGCCTGTACATTTTACGATGACATCATTTGATTGACTATTTTAACTATTTTTTTGTCCAAAATTCAATGAAATGTTGTCATATGACATTATGTAAACTCATTCGTGCATTTTTTCGTACATGTTGCATTGATCGAACACACTTATGCTAAAGAATGCCCCCACCACACAATCCATTTTTTATCAGCAAATCATTTTAACATTTAAACACACAGTGCATTGAACACTAGTAAAATCAATATATTCTAAATATAAAACAACGAAAAGTGTAGGGTTCAACATAAAAACGACAAGTTTAAACACCACTGAAGGGGGAAGATACTGAAAACCTATGTTTTCTCAGAAAACAACGCAAATTAGTGAAGCTAGGAAAGAACAAATAGCCAATAGGTTGAAACAGTATTCGAGGAAAAATAAATTCTTAAACATAATGGATTATAGGTTGAAAGTTGGAAATCACCTCCAGTTAAGCCAACAAATTGCTAAAGAAGCATCTCTTGTGGGGAATGAAGCCTGGTCCGACGAAACTAACTTCATACGTGAATATGACTCGCTCATGAAAGGATTTGGGGTTGTGAAATTGGTTTCATCGAGCCAAACAACATTCCCCTCAAAGAAAGAAGCTTCTGGTTTTCATTCTGTTATCTTGCTGGAATCTGCAATCATTCACTTGATGATGAAAATAATGATTTAAATCTGAGGAGAGAAAGTTGATTCAGAGAAGGCAGAAAGATGGAGATAACAAGAGAGAGAAAAAAACTAGCACTTTTGCTGAAGTTGAGCTGCAAATATGGTCACACGGCAAACCCGGGACCCTAACTTGTATTATTATATATACGTACTTGACAGCTTCAAAAAATGCTACATCACACCAATTTAAGACAGGTTTGGTGAGATTGGACAAAATTAAGTCCCCGGTTGGTAGAAATTAAAATCAAGATTTTAATTTAAGTCAAAATCAACAATTAATTTGAATTACACATTTTATGAGATCCACAACTTTTCAAGCATATATTTTATTAAATTTTATCAAAATTTACTAAAAATCTGATTTTAATCCCTACCTAATAGGCACTAAAAAAGTTAGTTAGGTTCAAATGTAGATGTAGCTTTGACTCGATTAAGTCAACTAGCTATGTTAGACATGACTTAGGGCCCGTTGGCGTGGCTTTTAAAAAGTTGATATGAGCTTTTGAGATTCAATATCTATTTTTTGACATATTTGGTTAATTTTATGAAAGTGTTTCTTTTGGTTAAAAAACTAGATAAGACTGGTTAAATGTGGTTTCCTCTAAAAATAGTAAATCACTCGCAAAATAGGAAGTTTTTTTTATTTAAAATAGTTTTTAAATAAAAATTAATATAACACTTATACAAAAAGCAAAAGTAAAAGCAACGGACCTTCAATCAATTTCTTGATCTCAATTCACTTCATCATATAAGAAGCACTACAATTTGTTTCCCCTTTCTACTTGCTTTTTCTCTATTCTTCCTTTTTTTTTTCAAAGGGATGTATGTATTGGTTTGACAAAAGCAGCTCCTTAAAATATGGAGTGCATGCAAATCATGTGGGAACTCGAGACCATGATTAATGTTTTTCATCCAAATGGGGACCGATGTGCTTATTTTCAGAAGATTGAGTGTATTTCTCAAAAAAAAAAAAAAAAATTGAATGGGAACTTAAGTGTTGTATTTCCCAAATATTCTCTAAGATCTTTACTGAATTTTTGTTTTTTTAATCAGTATTATTATTTTTTGGATAGAGCAATGAAGCTAGTTGTTCCATTTTATTAATAGTAGAAAAATAGTACTCGAACTGGGTCTAAGCATGACCTCCAGTATACATATAAATTTTAAAAAAAATTGATCCGACATGTAACGTACAAGATATAGTTATGAGACCCGACAAGACATTGACATAAACGAAGAGGTGAATCATTGGTTCACCGATTCAATTGGTGAACAAAAGTTGAACCGGTGGATCAATTCGTGTCAAACCTAGTGGTTGAAACAAACTAGTGTTTAACCAAACCCGGTGGTTGGAAAAAACTAGAGTTTTACCTTACGTGCTCTATTTTCAGTACTCAAATGAACTTTGAAATTGAAGGCTTGAGAGGATTGAATGTGGGCGAAGATTACTAGAAGGCAAATTTTAGTCCCTATTTGTTTCGAATTAAAATCAGGTTAAAATTTTAAATCAAAATCAATAATTAATTTTAACCACGCATTTTATCAACTTTTATAAAAATTTACTAAAATCTAATTTTAATCTACACCAAACATGTACTTAGTATTCAGCATGAGAATGGGATTGTGCCAATATGGCTTGGTCGCTGCAAGAGAAGATTTTAATGTTTTTTGGCTGCAAAAGCGGAATATAGCAATAAAAATTTCAAGTCTTTTAAAGTGCAATGAAATGGAGGGATCATTGAATTAAGGATGTCCAATTACATAAAAAAATTGGTGGTCTTTCCGAGTTGATAGTGGCTGGATTGCTAAGCGATCAATTAAATGAACTTTGAAACCATTAGACAACCGAGTCGACAGTTTTTCAGTTGGATTGATCGAGCTAGTCTGAATTTAATAACACTAATCCAAAGTAAAGATACTGAATTACATAAATATATATCCATTATGTATATTTTGAGGTAACTAAGTCATTATCAAGTTTGAAATCGTGCATATTCACCATCGCAACCCATTTGACCCCATATATAGCGAGTCATGGTCAATTTTTATATTCCAATTTCATAGTTCTCGAGCCATTGGAGAACCTTCTAACACCGCCATCAGTGTTGGACTCCCAAATTTTATCATTGGTTACTCAGAATGATCATTGTTAAGTTTTTTCATACCCAATAAATTCGGACAATGATGTAAAACAATGGTCGGATTATTTTAGCGACACTAAAAGTTACGGCTCAACTTGGAAACAATTAATACACATTGGAGGGCCTAAGTTTGGTTGGGTTGGTAGTTTGGTTAATTGATGAATTTGGTTATTGGCCAATTAACTTGTCCTATTATGAGTGAGTCTTGGGCCATAGGAGTGACCTAAACCTAACCCTTTTATATGGTAGAAACTTAACCATTTTGATGGATGATACAAGTGAAGAGAAAATGTGAGAAAGGAGGCAGCCGGGTTTGGGGGAAATTGGAGAGATTCTACTATTGTTGCTCACCTTGTTTCTTCTCCATTGTAGTTAAAGGTATCAAGACGGACGGGCCGGCCAGACCCGTGAAAATCGGGACCGCGGGCCGACCCGTGACCCGTACGGGCAGTTCACGGGCCAAAGAGGTGTAACCCGTGGGCTTCGCGGGTTTCACTCCAACGGGCCGCGGTTAACCCGCAACCCGTAAAAAAAAAAATAAAACAAATTTTAAATATGGTAACAATGAAAATATGTTTTCTTCTCCAATCTCTAGTATAATTTCTAAAGGCAAATCTTCTTTTTTCTCCATAATAGCTAAGAAACGTAATGTTCTTGATTCTTCATCTACTACTTCAACTTCAATTGCAAATCCACATACTACACCTACTGAACTAGAAAGATATTATCAATTTGATCATTATAGTTTAATACCTGAAGATGAAGTGGATAAGTTAGATATTTTAGGATGGTGGAAATTAAATGAGCGGTCATACCCTGTATTATCTAAAATGGCACGAGATATACTAACAGTTCCAGCCTCAATAGTGGCATCCGAGTCTGCTTTTAGTGCAGGTAATAGGGTATTGGACGAACGAAGATCTAGACTTAAAGAAGATATTTTGGAAGCTCTCATATGCGTGAAAAATTGGATATTCGCGGATCGAAGGATGCAAGATAAAATTAATGATGATGTTGCTGAAAATTTCAAAAATCTTACAGTTCATGAAAATTGATTGAGAAACAAATATATACTTTTTCAACAACTAAATTATAGTTAATAGTTAAGATTTAAGTAGGTGACAAGCTAGTTGGGATGTACTTAAATTATAAATTATAGTAAAAGTAGGTGCCAACCTATTTGGGATGTACTTTGCTATAAATATATACCTTCACGTAATTAGAAATGCATTTAGTTGTTAAATTTCAATTATTAAATTTGAATTCTATGTAAATATTTCTTGGTATAAATATGAATTTATCATTTTGTTCAATTCTTAGTTTACATTTAACCAAAAAAAAATTTCCTATCAATATAAAAAATTCTTGGAACGACCCACGACCCGTGACCCACAAACCGCGACCTGTATGGGCTCGACCCGGATGGGTCAGCGGGTGGGCTTGGGTTGTAGTCCAAAATTTGTGGGCCGACCCAGAACCGGTCCGGAACCCGTAGCTGGCGGGCTTTTTTTCACACGGGCCGTTACTGGGCTCATATGTTGACTGGCCGACCCGTGCCCGGCCCACCCGGATTGACATCTCTAATTGTAGTCACCACATAGTGTCTTTTGTGGGTACAAAAGAGAGAGCAACCGAAGAGGGCAGAAAAGGGCAACCAATGTGTAGAGGGTTGTTGGGTTGAGCCTTTTGGTAGATTGGTGTTCGTTTGGTTTTTTTTTTAGCCCGGAAATTGGTTATTGGAGCCCCCAAAATCCTACAAATGGTATCAGAGCTTGAGTTGTAAGGAAATTTGTGATTTTTGGGGCAAAAAGGGGCTGAAAAAGACCAAAAACAAAGTTGGAAAACAGGCAGAAATTTGTCCAATTTTTTGCAAAAACTGCTGGAACTTTTTTTGCGTTTTTCGGACAAACCAAAGGTCGGATGGAGAAACATACACCACTGTTGGACTCAGAGGTGGAGGAGAAGAAGGGTGGACGACAGGTGAAGCCTACACGCAGATACGATTTCGGTGCGTGAGGGCATGTGTACAATTTTTTGGTGATGACCAGAAGAAAGAATGTTGCTGGTGGTGATACGGACCCTGTGGTGTTGTCGGATTTCAGTTTCGAGCAATACGGTGAAATCTGGACGATTTTGCGTTTGGACGTTCGGGTGCCGCTGCCGTTTCGTGTTGATGGAAGCTTTGGGACGGATTGCGGTAGTCCCAAAGGGGTAAATTCGCAGCTCTCGATATTTACAGACTTTCATACGTGGTCCGCTCGGTATCGTGCTCTTTGTTTGTTATTATTGCAGTTAAAATTATTGTGTAAAATAATTTATTTTTTGCATTAGAAGTTATCGTGTGGGGGTGACGTTAGGTTTGTGATTACCGTCTAGGGGTAATCATTGTTTGTTGCTAGACCTAAGAATTACTTGTTAATTATTTTCCTTGAATTCTATATGAATTAATTGCCAATTAAATTTTTTAATTATTGGAATTGCACCTGACACTAGGAAAGTTTACTTGACTATTCTGTATGAATTGTGTTGGTACTACTTGTGGTCTTTGTTGGTTGCATCTTGTATTCTGTGCCTTTTTTTGATAAAATGACGACACATTATGAGTTGTGCATGTTTTAATGAAAATTATGATTTTTAAATTTAGGAAAGCGAAAATGTTTTTCATAAAATCTTTTAACGGCACATGTGGTTTAAAGCAAGTGCGAAAATTAAGATGTGTTTTAACTGCAGTAATTTGGACAAGGTTGAAATAGACTGTCCTATGAATGATAATAAAAGGAAAGTTGATGAGAGTGGTGAGGCGAATTCTGTCTTTAGGTCGAGTGATGACATGTTTGAGGTTTATTGAGAATAAACCTGGATATTGTATGTACATCCGTGTGTAACTCATTCTGCATATGTGTGATTGATCAATTCGGTTGCATGATTATATGTGCATTTTTCAATGTGTTTGACATGTGCATTGACATGAATTGGAGTGATCTTATTACTTGGTGTAATTGTTTGCATCCATTGTGTGTTGAGATCTATGGCGCACTTCATCTTGCTCTGTGAGTGGTGTAAGAGAGTGTGGTAGTGAGAAGTAAGAGGGGCAGCCATTTTCTCCTTCATCTTTATAAGTCTGTGTGGTTTGTGAGATTATGTGAGGCAGCATGTGAGGGTTATCTTCATTCTCTGTGTTAGCCTCTTTTTGTGAGTGCAGTGAAGTAACCAACTCTTTCTTCTATTCTCTTTGTGAGTGTCACCTTTACCTTTCCCTTTGTGAGATAAATTCTTTGTGTATTTGTAAGAGCTTGGTATTAGAGTAACCTTGTGGTGTGTAGGTCAATTTAAATTTGAGCCCTAACCTTTGTGGTTGTCGAAAGGTGTTAATTTACCATAGAGGATTTGGGATGCATTAGCAGCGTGTGTGTATGTCTTTTGATAAGGTGGAGTATAGATGTCTAGGGGTACATTGTGGTTTGTATCGGGGAATGTGAAGTGTGACATTTGGATTACGAGTAGAGATGTGATCAAATGTTTGGAATCATTTATCTGTGAAGAGACCCTGATCAGGTAGAGTGTGAGAGAGACGCTTCTATCACTTCTATTAGGTGGAGACCCACTATCCACGTAGGTTGGGAGAAGTGATGTGGTGGTAGAGGATTATCCCGAGAACTTAGGATTTATAGAGACTTACCAATTAGACATGGTTTGAGTGATTAGTCGAGTGATCATTGTGGGCGATGAGGTGAGATGTGTGTTCTCGAGGTGCGAGCAACACGGAATGGGATATGATAAGTGTGGTGAGATCTTCTTCGTGAGGTCATTTATGCATTTGTTGCGTATGTGTTGGCATATTGATTGACTTGGTGTTAATCTGTTGTTCTGTATAAACATGGTTGAAAAGATCTGTGTTATCCTATATGATATTTCCATCGCATGTTTATTTGCTCTTGGTTGATTACTGTGATTATCTGCTTCTATTTGGGTGTTCTTGATCTTAGCCTTGGTGAGTTCATGGAGTAGATATGGTATGTGTTTCGAGTCCGAAACATGAGGTAAGGTCTGTGATGCCAATTTTATTGGTTACCTTGATTATGCAAGTATAAACTTTGTGTTTTGTTTTCTTGTAGATTTATTGGGAATTAATGTTGAGATTTGTTGGGTTTTTTGATACCCAATAAATTTGGACAATGATGTAAAACAGTTGTCGGATTATTTTAGCGGCACCAAAAGCTACGGTTCGACTTGGAAACAATTAATACACATTGGATGGCCTAAGTTTGGTTGTGTTAGTAGTTTAGTTAATGGAAGGATTTGGTTATTAGCCCATTAACTTGGCCCATTATGAGTGAGTCTTGGCCCATAAGAGTGACCTAAACCTAGCACTTTTATATGGTAAAAACTTAACCATTTTGATGGGCGCCACAAGTGAAGAGTAAATGTGAGAAAGGGGGCAGCCGGGTTTTGGGGGAATTGGAGAGATTGTACCATTGTTGTTCACCTTGTTTCTTCTCCATTGTAGTCACCACATAGTATCCTTTGTGGGTACAAAAGAGATAGCAACCAAAGAGGACAGAAAGAAGCAACCAATGTATAGAGGGCTGTTGGGATGAGCCTTTTGGTAGATTGGTGTTCGTTTGGTTTTCTAAACCCAGAAAATGGTTATTGGAGCCCTAAAATCCTACAATCATAGAGGAGCCTCAGGTATTTTATCAAGAAGAGACGCTAATAACGATAATGTAAAACTCATTGATCGATGAAATTGGCTCAGACGAATAACAAAAAGGTATAACCCAAAATGAAGGGGAAACATTAAATGAGGCTAGCGAGAGATTCAAGGGAATACTTTGGAAACTCATGGGTCGACGACATTGGCTCAAGTGAAGCACTTTTATGGCAGTCTGACCCCGGCAAGTAGGATAATTCTTGATCTTGCAACAAATGAAATTTACGAGTTGTGTTACGTGAAAATCCCGCAAGCGTACGAGTTCATTGTACAAGTAATAATTATAATGAGTGAGTTATCGTCTCATAGGGAATAAAACTCAATTTTAGTGTATTCGATATATTTAAATTCGCGAGTGCAACAAAAGATGGTTGATTTTTAGTTAACTACGTTCTATAACTACGGAAGCAATAAAATTTGGTTTTAAACTAAATGTTGGTGAGTGTATTGGATTTTCGACTCCACTATTCAACTCTTAGTTTCAATTCTCAACTAATGATAATCAATTCAATTCATGCAATTATGACAATCGATAATTCCACTTTTATTTATTATTCTTTCCCAAAATATAATAAACATATGATTGCCACGAGACGATCTTATTCCTAGTTCGAATTCATATGACAAACATGCATTGACATTTAGGATTATCATACATGATCGCACACGCCATAAATATTATTCCTAATATTTATTGCACGTGTGTTCCACAAACAGTGTTCTACGTACCGTGAGTTTTCAACACTACGAATAAGCAACTAATTGTCCTAATGCTGCGCAAACATTAAAACAATACATTCATGCATATTTATGAAATCACAACGCAAAAATTAAACTAAAAACACATGGTCTCGAATTAAAAACTAAAAATTAAATAGTTTCGTCATCCATACAATACAAGAGAATTTGGCCTAACATATTATCGAGAATAAACACAAAGAAGTGGAACGATATCACCTATAAATTGGCGGTTATTAATTCCCAATGTCACATTGCTAGGCGTATCTTCTCAAGGCAATCGGTCTCTTTTACTGTGCTTTTCGAGCTACAATCTGTATGTGTCTTCTCTTCTGCGAGTATGCGTGTGCGTATCTGTGCATGTGTATTATATAATTGAGTTGCAATTGTTGACTTCAATTCTCTCCAATTCAACCAGCAGCCAACAATTTATATAGATATATAATATCCTTTAATTCAGCCACAAAATTTTGTATATAATATAATTCCAGCGCCAACTATTCTCCTCTCTTTTCCTTTTTCCATTCATCTATGCGTATGTATTTATATGTATCTTGGAATAGGTAACCCTTGTGGTTGATTTTAAAATTTCAATTGTTGAGTAGTCCAAGCCTACTTGAAATTCCAGAGGCTCATTTATAAACTTTGCAACTAATGCCAATTTAATCCCCGTACTTTGAATTTTATCATTTTCCACTATTTTACGTTATTTTCTCCAATTCTTCATCAAACAGAAAGTTTTATCTACAAAATATAATTTAACATAAATTAGGTAGAATTTTATCTAAAGACAATAAAATCTCATCATTTAGGACCTCAAATAAGTGTAGAACCTACACTTATCAAATTGCTTGAGAAGTTGTTAGCTACCAGTGCTTCGCTCCCATTTACCGATGGAGTAGTGCACAAGAAAATAGGTAGTATTAATGAGCTAGATACTTACACAACTCTGCTAGAACAGATGCTGAAATGACCAAAAAAATTAAAGAATATATATCAAGTGAATAAGCTAAGGTGGTGCAAGCTCATAACTTGGTTTGGGAGAGTTGTGGCGCTAATTGTCATACTACTGAATTCCCAATAGATCATTCTAATGATCCATCTATGTAGCAGGCAAACTTAGTTTTTTGCAAAACCAAGCAAGCAGCAGAAAAATCTTTATTCTTCCAATAAAATCCTGGCCGGAGGAACCACCATAACTTTTTTGGAGGTGGAAATCAAATTGCTGCGACAATTGGGATTATGTAACAACATACTAAACACACTACACAGTACATAAAGAAGTTAAATTTGTTACGACTCTTCCAATGAAACTCTAAGCACGTCCAAGTGGTAGCTACATAGTAAGGGAACCTAGGCCCACACTCCACATTATTCTGCCCATGTGGCAATTTGGTCGAACCTCCATTGGCCATATGTGGAACTGAGTCTTCATGGACGAGATGAGACATGTAGAGGCGTTTTAGAGAAGATCTTCATATAAGATCTTGTATCAAGTGGATGATGTGACAATTAACAGAATAGGTGACTCTATTCAATCAAACAAGTCAAGTCTAGTATTACATGTTCGGCCTAGGTCTGCCTATGATAAGTGGCCCCAAAAACTAGGATGGAGCTACATGTCTATTCATCTATCAACACTTACTTATCATTTTCTACTATAAAAGCTCACACTCAATGCCATTTCAAGGTAATACAAGTTTAAACCCTCAATTATTCCCCAAAACCAACCCTCTTTTTATATCAAATGCTCACGTCTAAAGCTCTCCCACACTCATATATTTTCTTTCCTAATTGATTTGACCGTCGGAGTGTGCGTGGACAACTCCAACCCATTTGAGGAAGCCACGTTTGACTAACATTTATCTAAGTGTACAGGAACAATGTTCGCGTAGACTTGAGAGGCATTGCGATCTGTTGGCCACATTGGAGATACATTTTTTGGAGTCAACAGATTAAAGTCGTACGTGAAAAACCACACTATAACCACGAACATCCGGTGAAAAAAGCATACGAAGAGTGCCAAGGCTTCTCTCTTGAAAAAAGGCTTTGTTCTTGAAAACAGAACAAGTGGAAGCCCCTAAAGGAAAATAAAATTCTAAGCTCAAGGTAGTTCATTGACATGTGATACTCCTCGAAAAATGAGTATTTTGAGTCTAAGATCCACTTAAAAGAGCCCTTCTTTGAAGAAAAGATGTGTCTCCTCACCATGAATTCAAGCAATGAAAAAGTGTCCCACTTGAAAAGGATTTTGTTCTTAAATAAACAGAAAATGGGAGCCCCAAACATAGAAGATTCGAAGTTCAACTCAACATCATATGTGTTCACTCTTTGAAAAATGAAGGCCATAGGAGAAAAAAAAATCTTCAAAATGGGAGGCACCTGAAAAGGAGCCATTAATCTAATAATCCCTGAAAAATGGAAGGCCTCTGAAAAAGAGAATAGGAAGGAAAACCCCTGAAGAAGATGACAAGTTTGAAGAATTAAGAGTCACAAATGCTTAATCTATTTTCAGAGGTTTCATTCTTGTAGGAATACTCCAACTCTACAACTATGATTTTTTCAAGTGTAGAGGCTTCATATTGCTTAATTTAATGGCGCTTCCACCATGCAGCGCCTCTTCTTAACCTATGCATAAGTGCCTCCCACGCGTGATAAGTAAAAATCCCCAAATTGAAGGAGAATAATGGAAAATAAGAGAAAATGACTAAAAGCAGCGATAAACAAGGCTGACAAAAAAAGTAACTTGCTCCACAGTGGGTTCTAGTAGACATAGCCAGTCTTTCTACGAAGAAATGAATGTAAGTAAAGGCAGGGTCAATGAACTATTTCATTTGCTTCTTCTTTTCGAAAGTCTTGACTACCTTTTTCTTTGTTTGATTTGATTTAGGAATTTCACAACTAGACAAAAAAGTGAACTTGGGAACTAAAGTGTAGGAGTATTAAAAGTTGAAGGACTTCGGGTGCAATTTATCAAGGGTATGATGGAAATAAAACTCAAAATATGGGGACCAAATTGTAGAACATGAAAAGTTAAGGAACCTGATCAAGAAATTATGGATGAACTTGGTGGCAATTTTAACTTCGCTTATGCATCAACACATCACCCCGTGAAATGAAGACCCCCAAAAAGGGATGACTTTTGAAAATATCATGAATAAAAGAACCCCTAAAAAAGGAAAGTGTCTGAAGAGGTTATGAATGAAATAACTTCTGAAGAAGGAAGGACCCATAAAGCAGGGGTCATATTTGAAGAATTACAAGGCTTCATCCATGATGCATAAGATCATCTTTAAAACTATAATTTCTCTAAGTGTGGAGGCATCATCTTGCCTATGCATAAGCACCCCCAAACACCCTTGAAAACAGAGGCCTCTAAAGAAGAAGCTGTGAATAATAACTCTTGAAGGAAGGTTCCTGGAAAAGGGATCGTACTTGATGAATTAATAAGCCCTGTGCCTAAAACATGGGACTCCATAATGCAAGGCTTCATCCCACCTATGCATCAGTACCTCCACTATGCAATGCCTCGTCTTGCCTATGCACCAGTGCTTCTACCTGTTGACCTATGGTTGATCATAACCTTAATGTTTTGATTATAACAAACAAGTCCATCTTGTTTACTAACAAATTGAATTAAGTGTTTAAGCGTTCAAAGTTATAAATATTATTATTCACACTCAAATGAAGTACAAGTGAAAGTTAAACGAGCATTTAAGACAATCATTCGAGACAATAGTAATTTTCATACGACAATCAAATTGAAACTTAACAAAATTACAAATCAAGATACAAGTTCAAATCAAGATACAAGCCAAAGAGAGGCTTGAAGAGATCAAGAATATTAAAGATAGAGTTATTTATCGAACCTCATTTATAAATGTAAATGTATAATTCGTCAATATTTAGCAAGTGCATAAAGTTCAAGAATTTCTCATAAATTCATCACTTGAATAAATTAGATTGACAAGAAAATGATTTTGAAAAATGAATATTTGTAATATATCAAAAACTTTGAAAAATCATTTTCAAACGTCCCTCAAAAGATCATACTTCAATTTTCAATTAAAAAGTTATACTCCTATTTTCAATCTCATATTGGAACAGTTTGTGACATAGAAGATGATCTAATTTGAAGATGATTTATGAAGTAAAGTTGTAGCCCTTTGAGCTAGCTTTCCAACCCATTTTGAATCACCTTAATTGAATATCGGGAGAGAAAGATATGATCAAAATACTGAAAGCTATCTGGCCTGTCTGCAACTTTCGGTCAACCGAAGTATGTTTCGGTCGACCGGTTTGATTGACCGAAGTGTCAGTCGAAATTCCAACGGTTTGATTTCCAACGGCTATATTACCGTTTTGGTCGATCGAAAGTTACTGTTTACTCAACCGAAAGTTCCTGTAGCTTGTTTTTCTTGCTCTATAAATACCTATCTCTTTTGCATTCTTTTCTTAACAACTTACAAGAGATTTTAGAGAGTTTTTTGTTGATTATCATTGAGATTACTTGAGTTTAAATTCTATTTCATTTATTACAAAGAATTTCTTGATTGATCAAACATATTTTCATCTTATCTCATCAAGAATTCATTTTGGTAAGAAATTTTCTCAATCTCATCTATTCTTCATTCTTGATAGAAGTTTTCTTTGTCAACACTTTTATTAAAGTGTAAATCTCTTTTCATACTTAACTTGTATTATTTGTTAAGAGAGATCATAGGTTGAAAACTTTGATACAAATATATAAACTATTTCATTATTCATTAAAGTTTACAACACAAACACTTGAGCTTTATTATTTGCTATCTATTGAAGTGTTTACATAACTCTCTAATACTTAACTTGATTATATCATTTGTTAAGAGAGTTCTTTCAATTGTAAAATTATCACTTACATTTTGACGATTTCAAGAGCTTTGTAAAAACTCGATTGTAAGGATAAGTGCTCCTTATTGTAAGTCATTTAAGGATAAGTGCTTCTTGTTGTATGTCACTTAAGGGTAGGTGCTCCTTGTTGTAAGTCACCTAAGGATAAGTGGTCCTTGTTGTAAGTCACTTAAGGATTGGTACTCCTTGTTGTAAGTTACCATTATAGTGCATTTGGCCTTGCTCGTGACGAAGAGTTTGGTAATGGGGGACGTAGATCATTGCATTGAATCGAATCTCCATAACATATCATTTGCGTTCTCTATCCATTTTACTTAATGCAATTACTTCACGCAAATTTACATTGTTCTATTTACGTGTTTACTTGTGTTTAAACTATTCTCTATCATTTGCATGCTCACTTATTAAAATATTGAGTGATTAACGAAAAAGTTTTAATAACCAATTCACCCCCCCTCTTGGTTAGTTATTCTTGGGATAACACTACCATGCAATGCTTCATCTTTACTATGTATTAGTGCTTTGACTATATAAAACCCCTTCTATCGATGGATCAAACACCATGGAGGAAACCCTTGCAAGGAAGAGTTATCCCTTTACAAGAAGGTAAAATAACCCCATCAAGGACAAGTGTGATGTATCTCACAGAGAGCCACAACTTGTTACCTAAGATGATTAACCCTTCCATGGATGGATCAAACACCATGGAGGAATCCCTTACAAGGAAGAGATATCTCTTTACAAGGAGATAAAATAATCTCATCAAGGACAAGTGTGATATATCCCACAAAGAGCCATTTATTGCATTAGAGGATTAACCCCTTCCACAGATGGATAAAACACCATGGAGGGAGGTCTTGCAAGGAAGAGCTATCCCCTCGAAAGAAGGTAAAATAACTTTATCAAGAATAAGTGTAATGCATCCCACAGACACAGAGAGCCACACTTGTCTTATAGGATTAATCCCTTCCATAGATGGACCAAACACCATGGATGAATCCCTTACAAGGAAGAGCTATCCCTTTGCAACGAGGTAAAATAACCTCATCAAGGACAAGTGTGATGCAACCCACAAAGAGCCACAACTTGTTACGTAAGAGGATTAACCCCTTCCATAGATAGATCAAACACCATGGAGGAAGCCCTTCCAAGGAAGAGTTATCCCCTTGAGAGGTAAAATGACCTTATTAAGGATAAATGTGATGCATCCCACAAAGAGCCATTTGTAGCCTTAGAGGATTAGCCCCTTCCATGGATAGATCAAGTACCATGGAGGAAGCCCTTGCAAGGAAAATCTATTCCCTTGAAAGGAGGTAAAATAACATCATCAAGGACAAATGTGATGTATCCCACAGAGAGCCACAACTTATTGCCTTAGAGAATTAACCCCTTCCATTGATGGATCAAACACTATGGAGGAAGCCCTTGCAACAAGGTAAAACAGCTTCATCAAGGACAAGTGTGATGCATCCCACAGAGAGCCACAACTTGTTGCCTTACAGGATTAACACCTTCTATAGATGGATCAAACACCATGAATGAAGCCCTTGCAAGAAAGAGACATCCCCTTGCAAGGAGGAAAATTACTTCATCAAGGACAAGTGTGATGCATCCCATAGATAATCACAACTTGTTGCCTTAGAGAATTAACCTATTCCACGAATAGATCAAACACCATGGAGGAAGTCCTTAGAAGGAATAGCTATCCCCTTGAAAGGAGGTAAAATAACATCATCAAGGACAAGTGTGATGCATTCCACAAAGAGTCACTTATTGCCTTAGAGGATTAACATCTTCCGTGGATGAATCAAACACCATGGAGGAAGCCCTTGTAAGGAAGAGCTATCCCCATGAGAAGTAAAATAACCTCATCAAAGAAGACTCTCCATTTTGCAAAGGGTTTCGGCCAAGTTCAATTCTGTCTTATCAATGGTTTTCTCTTCCCGAAAGGATTCTTCCTTATGCAACGGGCATCCATCGAGTTCAATTCAGCCTTATCAACAGCTGTTTCTTCCCGAAGAAGCTCTCCTTTATGCAAAGGGAATCGACCGTCTTCAATTCAGCCTTATCAATGGCTACATTTTCCTGAATGGCCTCTTCCTTATGCAAAGGACTTCGGCCAAGTTTTATTCAGCCTTATCAACAGCTACCTCTTTTCGAAAGGGCTATTTCTTATCAAAAGGCCTTGACCAAGTTCTATTTAGCCTCCTTAACAACTGTCTCTTCTCGAAGGGGTCTCCCTTATACAAAGGCCCTCGATCAACTTCAATTCACGAAGGGGCTTTTCCTTATGCAAAAGGTCTCGACCAAGTTCAATTCAGCCTTGTCAACAGCTGCTTTTCCTGAATGGGCTCTCTCTTATGCAAAAGGCCTCACTCAAGTTCAATTCAGCCTTATTACAAAGCTTCATCTTCACCAAAAGGCTTGCCTAAATGTAAGGGCAACACCTTAAATCAAGTTCACAAATTGCTTCAAAAATTTACATGGATGCGCTACCCCCATGTAAGGATGTGAACTTATCATAGCAACTTATGTCCAGAACATCACATTTGCTACTTATACATTCATAGTATTGCCTCTACAACTTATGTCCCAAGCATTGTCACTACTTTAGCTTATCACAGTTATTTGCATTCAGTGCATCACCTCTACATCAGCTTATCGTACATCTTTAATCTCGCCTCTATATTAGCTTCATGCCAGCTGCTTATCTTTATAGACTTGCATCTACTCACAAGTCCATGCATTATATGAATATCCATATATGGACTTGGGTGACTATTGTTATGCTATTTCAACGAAGCTCTAAGCACATCCAAGTGGTAGCTACACAGAAAGTGAACCTAGGCCTTCTCTTTACGTCATTCTGCCCATGTGGCAATTTGGTCGAACCCCCATGGAGAGCTGAACCCTCATGGATAAGGTGAGATAGGTAGATGTTTTTTAGAGAAAATCTTGTATCAAGTGGATGATGTGATAACTCACTAAATAGGTAGCTCTACTTAATCAAACAAGTCAAATCTAGGCTTACATGTCAGGCCTGAGGCTGCCAGCCATCATAACATTAAATGCAGTATGACCTAGGAATGATTGATTGATGCCTATGACAAAAGGCCCAATCGCTAGGATGAAACCACGTGTCTCTTCATCTAACGAATCTCAATTATCTTTTTCTACTATAAAAGCTCACATTTATTGTCATTTCAAGGTAATGCAAGTTTAGACATTCAACTATAACTTTGCCATATCACTGTTCTATTTATTATTCCCCAAAGCGAACCCCCTTTTTATATTGGAGGCTCACATCTAAAATTTTCCCTCACTCATATATTTTCTTTCCCAACTAACTTAATCGTTGGAGTGCGTAGGGCCAACTCTACCCCGTCGAAGGAAGTCATGTATGACTAACAGTTTGTCCAAGTTCGTGGAACAAGGCTTACGTGGACGTGAGAGATATTGGAATCTGTTGGTCACGTTGGACGCACATTTTTTGGGACAACAAAATTCATGGAGATAATCAAGGCATTTATGTAGAAAGTTGAAACTTTCATATAAAAACTGACACAAACTATCAAATTCAGCAAACTTAAGTTCAGACACTCAAGAAGCAGGTGTACACTTAGCCAAGATAATGCAAGTAAGAGCCCAAGGGACTTTGCCAATCAACGCTAGTATAAATCTAAATGATAAAGTAGATGCCATATCAACTAGAAATGGTGTGACTCTGGTAGAGATAAATATAAAGAGGTTAGTTCCAAAGAACAAGCATGTGACCAACTTAGTTGAGGATGAAGAAGAACAATCCATACCTATAGTTGATGAAGATATTAAGAACAGTGCAGACATTCAACAACCAAGGCACCAGCTTTTGTAAAGGCTTCTGTATCTCCTATTCCAAACCCACAAAGATAATAGAAGTATAAGTTGGAGAGTCAATTTGAAAAATTTTGGAATTGTTCAAAAGCTGCATATCAACATACCCTTATCCTAGCCCAGATGCCTAGATATGCCAAATTCATGAAGAAGATTCTCTCCAGCAAAAGGTAGCTAGAGAAAAACGATACAGTCATGCTCACTGATAAGTACAATGCTATTTATTATACAGAATAAGCTACTTCCTAAGCTAAAGGATCTAAAAGGATTCATTATACGCTGCACAATCAATGATTTTACTTTTAATAGAGTATTGTGTGATCTAGGTACAAGTACAAATTTAATATTTCACGAAGTTTGGAGGATAAGTGAAGCTAAAAGTTGTGTCCTTATAACTTGCAACAAGTCCATCAAGTACCCATGAGGAATTATTGAATATTTCTTAGTGAAGTTGACAAATTCATATTTCGAGCTAACTTCATTTTGCTGGAATGGAAAAGGATCGGGACATACAACTGATTTTAGGAAGGTCTTTGGGCTCTCATCGATGTCCATCAGTGGGCAACTAATTTTGGGGTTGAAGATGAACAAGTCAAATTTGATGTACTCATGACTCTCAAGTATCCAAGAAGACTTTTCGAAATAAAAGAATTTCTTCATCCTAGCCTACCTAAAATGTTCGCTAGAAAAGTCGAGCTCAAGATTGTAAACTGGACGCTTAATGAAAGCAACCCACTTTCTATCTCTTTTTATTATTATTATTATTATTATTATTATTATTATTATTATTATTATTTTGCATTTAGTAGTTAATATATTGCATCTAGATAAAATAAAAATAAAAACATAAAAGATATAAAATAAAATATTTATAATAACAATAATTGCATATGCATTAGAATTTAGGAATTTTGTCATTTTTTGTGTCATCAACTAGGTTGCATAAATCGTCGTCCCAAATTTCCCAACTTAGGTCGAAACAGAGATGGAATCACATTTGCAATGCATGTATGTCCTTTCGAATTTTTTCATGCTTGGGCTGAATTTTAGTTTTGGTCTTGATGATTAAAATCAGAGAAACTCTCATCATAGTTTGGAGACCTATCTTAGATAAGGGCCTTTAGTTTTTTGATTAGAGTAAGGATCGCGAGAGAGCAAAGCTGATTTATGCATGTAAAACTTAACCAGGATTTTGACCAAAAAATCATGAGTATTCCAACACTCATTAACTTAAGGTGATTGATGAGTATTCCAACACTCATCATGAGTATACACACCATTCCCAAATTCAAGCATTAAGTCATAAGTTGATGCTTGAAGAATATTATAGGTGGCGAGCACTATTTCTGCATATAGTTTGACCCGAGATAATAGCAAAATCCTTGTTTGATAGGGATTAAAATTTAGGTTTTAATTTAAGTTAAAGTCAACAATTAATCTAAATCACATATTCCATAGGATCCACAATTTTTCAACTACACATTTTATCAACTATTATCAAAATCTACTAAAAATCTAATTTTAATTTCCACCAAACAGTTAGGACCACTTGACACAATTATTCAGGATTAGGACCCCTTGACACAATTATTTAGGACCACTTTGACAAATTTGGCGTTGTACACATTAAGACCACTCGACAAATTTCATTGTTCACACGTTTATTTTGGGAAAAAATGTATTGTTCACATGCATGAAAAAAAATACATTTTGGAATAGTTATTTTTTAGAAAATGTGTAGTTAAAAAATTAAAAAAATGTTATCGATTTAGGTGTAACGTTATTTTATTGAAGAACGTGTTGTTAAAAATGAATTTCTTAAAAAAATGAATTTTTGTAATAATGAGATTCAAACAAGAGCTTAATAAATGTACAACAAATTCAACTCCTATTTGATATACATTACCTCAAAATGCATTCTTTCAAACTTTTCAACCACACATTTTTCAATAAAATAATATTTTTCATCGTACCAATAACCACTGGCGGACCCACATGGGATCATGTGGGGTCAAATGACCCCACAATTTTTTTTTTTTTTGAGTTTTCCTGAGTTTTTTTTTTTTTACCTAAACATTTTTGAATTCTCATTTTTGACTCACAAGAAAAATGGTCTTACTTCGCCCCAGCCAATAACTTTTCTTACTTTTTAACCACATATTTCTCATCATATCACTATTTAAAATACATTTTTTCCTCAATAATATCAATCAAACACCCCATCTACACAGTGTTCACATGCTAAAATATTTTGTTCCAATATTGAACTTTTTCTTATAAAATAGGCATACCTGTTTTGCCAACGAACCCCTGTACTATCACATTTATGTGTTATAGAATTCGAATCACTTTATATAAAAGGAAAATTGTACTATTTTCTTAATAGCAAGTTGGTCTTCAATTTTATTTTATTATTTTTAATTTTTAATTTTTAAATTTTTATTTGAGAGAAGCAAGTTGGTTCACAACCTTTTATTTTTATTGTGTGATCAGTCTTACGAAAATTCCCAAATCTTATTTTATAAAAATATATCCCACTTTAATTATTTAGACACTAGTATAAATTAAAAACTAAAATCTAACCTGACACAATGATACACATTAGGACCACTTGCACCCAAATTTCACTGTTCATATGTTTATTTTCATTTCATTTCATTAATTAATAAGGTGACACGTACTAACATATTTTATTTCAACAATTGAACTTATGTCTCTATATAATATGCAGATGATTTTTTCAAACCAAACCTGTATTATCTCATTTATGCATTATTATAGAATTTGAATCTCTTTATAGTAAGGGAAAATTGTACTATTCTCTTAACACTAAGCCCCGTTTGGTCTCAATTAAATTATAATTTATTTTTTTCTCTCTTCTTATTAATCACGTATTTTCTAATAAAATAATATTGCACATAAATTCAAAAAAATTATTATTCCTCTTATTAAATTAGTTATATCAACGAGCCAAGCAGGGTCTGAGCCAAAAAAAAAAAAGCTCGGGCTCCCGTCCAAAAAAGATTCGGCTTGGCCCGAGCAAGCTCGGGTTTTTATTTTTAAATTCGAAATATTATCTTGGCTACCGTAAATTTTGCTATTTTCATTTAATGGTATACTAATCTTTATTGGTTTCTATGGGTTGTGTTAATCACCACGTTTCGAAAAAAAAATTATATTATTTGTACATAAAAAATGTACAACTTTGCTGATATTCAATGAAGTGTAAAAATCTATGTCGTTGATTATTTTAAATGTTTTTAAAATCAATGATAAAAATATTGGCCACCTCACACGACAACAAAACTGTTAACCAAACTTTACCTATAGTAAAAAAGGAAAAGAAAATGAGTCTTACTTGGCTTTGAAATGGTGGATGTTACACATTTTAGTGGGGACTTTATCCAAAGTGCCCAACAGCCATTTATCCACACATATTCATATAAAAATATCTCACGCTTTAAATTTTTCGACACGAGAATAAATCTAAATTTTTAGACACCAGAATAAATGAAAAGGTAAAATCTAACTCGACAAAGTTATACATATTATTGGTCACAACTTATTTTATGGTCACAAATCAAGAATTTTATAGGCATTTCTCGATCACGCATAGAAAATTTTATAAGTCACGACTTATTCATCGATCACAAAACCAACATTTTTATTGGTCACAACTCGATTACAACTTAATAAATTGTGAGTCACAATAACAATTATTAGGTCACATATTATGCATCGATGACAAATTCAAGATTTTAATGGTCACAACTCATTTATTTTATTGATGACATTCTCAAATTAATTGGTCATGCATTATTTTTTGTCACAACTAGATTACAGTGAGTCACAATCACAATTTTAATTGGTCACACTCGATTACTCGCTCAAAATAATCACAGTCACCTCCAACCCCATATCGTCGGCAAGCCCGACATCCACCGCACTCACAAACTAATCACGACCACGAACAATCGCCCTGATAAAAAAGTTTATACTATTCCCTAATGCCTTGATTTTCTATCCTGACGTAGACGAAGGATAAAAAAGGCCACCTTGATAGTGATTATTTGTCCTAAATGTCAAAAAATTGAAAAAGAAAATGCCAAAATTTTCATCTCCATCTTCACACACTTTTTCTACAAATCTTCCTTGATTTTGCAGGATTTCTCCTCGCCTCCGACTGCAGAAGAAGACAACGACTTAGCAGAATTCGGAGTCAATAGATTTTCATTAATCCTTCCTGCTGCCTCTCCAACACTGACATTTTTCCATATCTGATTTCGTATCGAAAAATATATCTGTAATTGGAGGGCGATGGCGACGATGGTTTGAGTAGATTGACGGGATAGGAGATGGGCGGTGGCGGCGGCACCAGTTTGAGATGAGAGAATGGAGGGGAGATGATTTTAGGGTTAGAGTTTGGATAGGGTAGAAGGTAGATAGTGTAGAGAGCATGTATATAAATTAATTTATAATATAATTATTAATATTAATTTATTAATTTATAATAATTAAATTATAATATTTTTGTAAAATGAAACCTTCATCCTGATTTTAGAATATTGATTTTGAAAAATTGGTTGAAGTGTAATTTCCACATAGAAAAATGGAAATGGGCCGAGTGGGCATAGTGAGATAGGCCCAAGTTCGAGCCCAAGATGCCATGTTTAATTAAATAGGCACAGTCAATTGAATAGTTGATGCCACATCGACATATATAAAATCCTATCCGTATGAGCATGCCACCTAATCTATAAGTGTAACCGTATTTAGTTTCTTTTCATTTTCCACATTAATAACATATTTTATTGCAAAAGTAGAACTTTTTCTCCATAAAATAGGCATACAATTTATGAAAATTAACCCCTATATTTTCCCATTTATGAATTATAGAATTTGAATCCCTTTATAATAAGTTAAAATTGTACTACTATGCTGACCTTCAATTTTTTTATTTTTTTTTTAAAAAAGCAAGATGGTTCACAATATTGCATTGTTGTTATGTAATCAATCTTCTATTAAAAAATGAAAAATTCCCAAATTATATCCAACTTTAAATTTTTAGACACTAATAAATCTCAATTGACACAATATTACATATCAGGACCACTTGACAAATAATACTTCTGCCAGAGATAACAATTACAAATATAAATTGTACATATTAGGACCACTGACAAAGTTGCTTCTTATCCATCATACATACATAGCAGCACTTCAATTTCATTATTCACGTGTTTATTTTCATTTCATTATATATTTATATTTTATTTAATTAATAAGCATGCCACGTGCAATGATGTTTTTGAATTAAAATCAAATTTTAATAAAAATTAATAAAATATGAATCTCATTAATGTTAAAATATGAATAGTTGATCTCCACTTAAATTAAAATAAATAATGCTAGAGGTACATAAGTATCTACATAAGAATGTCCATAATGTTAATGTGACATGTGATTTGACCTTTAATTCAAATCTGACACTTACACATCAATAATCGAATGATTGCCACATCAGCATTATGGACACCCTTGTATAGATGTTTATGTACATCTAGCATTATCCAATTAAAATATGACTTCAATTTTTTCTCACTATAAAATGGCCAGATGTGGTTCATCCTGGATAATAAGTTGTGGACTAAATCCATAGATTCCCCTGCATCAATGGCTCACAAGAAAAGCAAACCCACTATACTGAAATTCGATTCCGAGGAAGATGTCGCCGTGGCTCTTGCAAAATACACCGCCGATTTGTCGGAAAAGTACATCAGAGATAAGGGTTCTTTCTCTGTTGTTCTTTCTGGAGGTACCCTAATCGATACACTGAGGTACGCCTCTTATTTTGTAAATGGGATCTACCTTTTTCCCCCAAAAATTAAGGTAAACATATGGGTTTTTTTTTTTTTTTTTAATTGTTGATGTTTTTGTAAATTTGTGATAATTTGGTTTTCATGTTTCAAGGAAAATGGTGGAGCCTCCTTACAAAGATTCAGTTGATTGGTCGAAATGGCTCATCTTTTGGGTGGATGAGAGGGTTGTTCCTTTGGATAGTGATGACAGTAATTATAAACTTGCTTGTGATGGTTTTCTTTTAAAGGTACAAAACATGTCGTGGTATTTTTTGTCTGCAAAATTGAATGCATATCAGTGCTTGTAATTTTGTCAGTTGAAACTCAATTGTTTTGACTGACAATTGATGTACAATTAGATAATTCCTTGTTTTAAAGATATGTACAGTGAAGCCTGGCAAAAGCACTAATTTAAGTTTCGCTACTCCCATTTTGTAAAAAAGGTTGAACTGAACAACGAGTTGAACTGAACTGAACTCACCACTTCGCCGTGACATATGATGTGTTTTAGCCATCCGAGCCCGTTTAGGAACTATTTTTAGTTTTAGTGCTATTTATTTATTTAGTTTATTTCGAATTCTTTTCAATTTTAGTTCTTTTAAACTAAGTTTTCATGTAAACACTTATAAAATTTCGCGACTTTATTTTTTCATTCTCTGGTGGATTCCAGTTTTGATGTTCTTAATGCTTTCGCTTGAATTCATTGTTTCGGGCTGCGTTAGGGTATGCTTGAAATCAGATATATGCAGAATGTCAACAGAGTTGCCTTTTCACTATTTTTGTAGGTACCAATTCCTTCAGGTAACATTTATGCCATCAATGACAAGCTGTCGCCAGAGGGCGCGGCGAATGATTATGAAGCACGTCTCAAGCATTTGGTCGAGAGCAAAATTATACCTATATCTGATGCTTCTGGATTCCCCAAATTTGATCTCATGCTTCTTGGAATGGGGCCAGATGGACACGTGGCTTCTTTATTTCCTACACATCAGCAACGTTATGAGAAGAAGCGGTGGGTTACATTCATTACCGACTCTCCCAAACCTCCTCCACCGAGGATCACTTTCACGTTTCCTGTGATCAACTCATCTTCAGAGATCGCAATGGTGGTCACCGGGGCTGATCTGGCCAATACTGTAAAAATTGCATTGGGTGGTGGACTTGAACCTGGTTCAACTCCCTTGCCTTGCATGGAAGTTTCACCTGAAGGAGAACTCACATGGTTCTTGGACAAGGATGCTGCTTCTAAACTCTAATCAACTTATGTGCACTTTGTGTTGAGTAGAATAACTCGTGCTATGTCTGTGTCGTGTTTTATTATCTTCTAATAATCTCGTGTCTTGTCTTTCTTTATCGTATCAATAATAATCTGTGTGTGAGACCACCTTAATATTGCTGTTGTCGTCATCTCCCTTCTTATTTGATATCTGGTTCCGTTAATAACATTGAACATAAGATCGACCCGTGCTTGCCATAGCAAATTCCACTCTCCAACCTGTTTCGGATTCTTAATATTCTCACTCCGAGATGGACGATAATATGGCGAGACGACATGATAGTAGAAAATGGTTTAATCCTTGAACAATTTTACCGAGAAATTATCAGCGAGACGCAACACAAGGAGGACCACCCTAACCTGTTCTACTCTGCTGTCATTCCCATGATTGTAACAAATATAAAAGGTAGAATTTAAAAATATGTAATTTTATTCAAATATTATTACATAAATTGAATAGTATTTATTTTAGCTAAGAAGAATGTTAGTTTTTAACCAACTTACATACTACGATGTAACATATTATTCAACAATAGTTTCAAATTTTATTATAACTAAGGGTTAAGGATAAAATAGAAATTAAAAATATACATTTGCACTACAATTAGAGGGGGTCTATCTAAAATTGTCATAAATCTCAGGGAGTTTTTTTAAATGTGTGTGTGTGTGTGTGTTATTTTTGCACTAGTAGTAAAGTCTGTGATTTGTGTATACAATTGAGAGAAAACGTGGCTGCTAAATGGTGGCTTTCTTTGTGACTTACTTTATTGTTTTTTCTTGTGTCTTTGTAGTTTACAAATCATCACTGTTATTTTGTCCTTTTGGATGAGATTGGGGATCAATCGAGGTGAATATATTGATTGTAGGTTAGAGTCGTTTGAATTGATTGTTTGATAGAGAAAATGAATGTAAAATTGAGCCTCAAAAACACCGTTTTGACAATCTTTGGAGCGGGCTTCCGCTACAATTTGATTGTTGATTTCTTACAATACTCGTACTTTCTTTTAATCAATAATGGAAAACTTAACAAAGTAGAGATGATAGCCATTTTTCATATTTGATTGATTGAAAGGAGACAACCCATTTTGTTTCATCTTTTCTTTTGGTTTTGGGGACACGTAGGTGTGCCTATTCAATTCGACAGAATAGTGCTTGTGGAATGTGGTTAATGGAACACGTATAACCCTTTAGAATAAAGCTGCTCGCCCAGGGCCAGATGTGGGCCCTAGCAATCAAGGGCGCAACATTTGGGGGTGGATGGCTGGGCTCATGTGGTCCTGGCCATCAAGGGCACTGTCAACCCATTATACGTTCTATAAGAAAGAACCATGCTTCTTGTACAGGGACCTATTTGATAGTTTCCTTACATACCCCTCACACATGTGGGGCCGAGCTTAATTTTTTTTTTTTAAACAATGGTGGGGCCCACCATTGTGTCTTGCCTGTAAGGAACCTGTCAAGTAGGTCCCTGTACAAGCAGCATTATTGATAAGAAAATGAAACGAGAGAAATCTATTTTCTTAAAATATTAGAAAATTGGTGGAAATTGTTTGTTGATTTCCTTTGGAAAGAGACTAGCATTTTCCCATGCGTCAAAGGTTAAAATGTCTATCCCATGTCTGATTGTAGATTGTGGGGGACAGGTAAAATGAAATAATGTTGGTGTAAGGAAAATTAGTCATTGCTCAACGTTGCTTTTAATTATTTCTAAGTGGAATTTGTTACGTGCATGTAACACGTAAAGCACTAAATAAAGAGGAATAATAATTGAGTAAGGTACTAAATCATCACGATCGACAAGAACATGTCTGAGTAGAATTTGTTATGCATGTGTAACATATAAAGCCGTGGGTAAAATTTGTTATGCACGTTTAATATATAAAGATGCAAATAAAGAAGAATAATAATTGAGTTAGGTAAGACCTCATCACAAGAAGAGAAAATCCACGGGCTCTATAACCGGAAAGAAATTCACTAGAATAGTTCGAAATACAAATCTGTTGGGAGGAGTTGAAATGATTAGTTCACAAAAACAGCCAATATAAATGTTCAAGAAATCAGAACTAAGAATCCGAAAATGTAACTTTAAGTTTACAGTAATTTGCACTCAAGAAATAACAAAGAAAACAGTACAATAAACTGTAAAGGAACTCGAAACCAAGATGAACAAAAAAAAAAAATAATAATCACACTTATCTTTTCTATTAAGCCCACAGGCCACAAGTCATCAACCAAGTGTTTCAATCACTCAAAAATGACCACCACCATGCTCGAATCAACCCCAAGGTAGAGGTTACAAAGTATAGCACTCAGACCAGGCAATTTATTACACAAAATAGGAACTCTCTCACTGATAACACACGGTTCACACAAGAACCAACCTTCAAACTATGTAATCACACAAGATCTACAATCTATTGAAGGAAAAACAAGAAATCAAATAAGCAGATTTGATTTCTACAGAGAAGAGAAGAGAAGAGAACTCTCGAAGAAACGGCGCAGGGAACGAGAATGGAAGAGTCGAGAAGCCAAAGTGAGTCTCAAACCCTAGAAAACCCGCTTTTATATGAGTCACCTAAAGGTCGTCCATCCAACGGTGTAGGAGGTGACACTTGGCGACATCACGAGCGTTCAAACAACAGGTAAGTGCAACACGGTTTCATCAGTATCCAAGAACACGTTTTTGCACCAACAGACAAACCAAACCACTTAGGCTGGACTTCAATTCCAGCTTGGGCCAACTCAATATTTGGCCCATTAGCCATTGCATCATTGTGCCATTTCCTTTCAAAATCATTCTTGAATGATAAAGAAAATATATAGTTAACGAGTTAGATTCTACCAAAATGAAGAATTGAATAAATTCCTGATTCGTTTTGTTAGCCACGTTCGAAGTGGAATCACGATCACCGACTTTGACCTTACGCCATTTCTGATTTTTGCCAAGTTCCGTCGTCATGTCCTGAAACATAAACCACTAGTTATGTATTTTGCTAGTCCAAAACTTTACTTAGTGATTTCTTCTAAAAATTTTGTATGTAAATTTTTTTTAGTCTGATCCTAAATCAGTCATCGTATGTTCATATATTTTAATCAACTATAAGCATCAATTGGTAATCACATTTTATGTGCAATTAAATGGTAGCAGTAGTTAAAGGTTCTATATTGATCGACTTGTCTCAAGTGCATGGCTATTGTGCGTTACTAATATGAAAGGTTATGAACTTCAATTGAAACGATGTGTGATATTCTTACTATTGGGAAATATGTAAGAAAATCTGGAAAAAAAACTAATGAACTCCAAGGCAAGAAAATCGTTACTTTCCAACAAAGTCACGATTGGTGTATGATAGAAAATTTCTCTCAGGATACAATGGAGGTGTTTGATTCAAACTGTGACTATTTGATCAAATCAAGAAAACACTCTATAATGAAACTGATGATACCAAGAGAAAAGAGAGAAGAATAGAAAATAATGAATTTTTAATGTGTTTTCCAGATGAGAATTCGCCCAAAATATATAGAAATGGAGGTAACCTTTTGAACAGGTCGATCCCCGTTGCGTAGCGGCAAACACTAGTCGAGGAGGCAAACATTCGCAAAACAAAAGATGGCACATGCAAAATGATGAAAAATATCGAACACTTACTTCTAGATATTGCTTCCAGATGGAATCGCATATGTATTTATACTTTTATTATTAATAAAAAAATCAATAAAATGAAGAAATGTGGCTTAAAACCTAGATGCAGACACCAATTTTTAACGAGGAAATTTATGAACTTGTATAGGATATACGGTTCTCACTTTCTCAAATATGATTATTTCTAAAGGAAAAAAATTGTGAAATTACTTTTGTATCTATTGAAGTCATATAACTGTGCCTTTTCAATTGGGAAGTGTTGCTTCACGGAAATATGTCGATTCAAAATGTCCAAAAATACCACATGAAGCCTTAATGAACTTGTCAAGGATAAGGCGTTGAATCTCATACAGTGTGACAAAACCACAATGTTAGAGCAACGAGCTTTATCGCGTCATGTAGGATTAATTATAATTAGTGGTTAGCCACAATAGAATGGCTTTTTGATAAATTGCTGGCAAACGCGAACTCCTGTAATTTTGTTTAACCATGGGAAAATGTGTGTCGAACAGGTGCATGTGCCAACACAATAGTTATATTCGTGATCCATTGTTCTAGTCAACCAACATGGTGCAACGCGAAAATTAAAATTTGGTCCATGTGATGATTATGATCAAATTTCAATAGCCCAATTAAAGTTAGATGGATCACATTAGAAAATGAGGTTGCAATTTCTTTAAAATGATAAAAAAAAAAAAAAAAAAAAAATTGACTTTTCATTTTTATTTTGCAAATGGCTGTCTTAAACGTGATAGAGCATGAGCTTTCAAGATACATTGACATTCTTAGTCATTTATATGTTGACTATAGATGGAATAAAGTGTTTATCCGATAGATAGACATAATTAACGATATGATCGACTTGAGCGAGAGAGAATATTTTGTAGCTAAACTCAATCTTACCCAATATCATGGGTGTAAGGGTTGTTTGCATTCTATGCTCAACCACAGTTCGGATTTAACTCAATATTTGGGGGGTCGCAATACTAGCATAATACATTCCAGTTGATGAATTGTGTGTAGCTTTATCGATAAATTATATCTTAATACCTTATAAATCATAGAAAATCTTTCTATAAAGATGAAAGGTTGAAAACCATTATATATATAGAATGCTATACAAAGATGACAGACCCTAAAACAAAAATGGTTAAAATGGGCAAGAAAATTACGAATGGTATTATAATGTAAATTGGATTATTTAGTACCAAGGATTCAAAAATATGCTTTACTGTAACTAGTGCAGATGTGTTTTAAAATGTCTTTCAACAACTTTTGAGTTGCACGATCAAATTAAAACATTAGATAAAACTAGAAATAAGCATGTGGTTTCAAAAAATTTCTAGAAGGATTCCTTAATAGGTGATAGTGTGTCTATTATATGAATTTATTGTAATAGCTAGCTATACTTAATAAGATACAAAATCTATTGTAATGGTAAATCTAAACATATACATACTAGATATAATATCATTTAGCAGCTGCTCCTGCTCTCAAATGAAACAATCACTACAACTAAAACAGCATGACAATGTTCAAAAAATGTTGACGTAAGCCTTTTGCAACGTTTGGACGTGTGTTGCAAATTAAGGTGTTGCCATAGAGTATGATCCCTATGGCAACGTTTATTAAACGTCTTAAACACTGCCAAAGGTACACGTACAGCAACGTTCAATAAACGTTGTCGAAGGTCATTTTACATTTTTTAAAAAAAAAAATTCCACAATTATGTAATTTCCAACAAACCTAATAATAATTACAAAACAAAATACTTGAAAATTTTACAGCAAATCTAATAATCAAATTTTACATAATTCTAATAAAAAAAAATATTAAATATGATTCAGTATAATATGCTAACTTCATTAGCCTACTCAAAAAGTTATACAGCATTCACAATTGACCAAAAAAATATTACAAAATATTGGATCAATATCTGAGTTTGCTTATATAACCAACAAACTATCTCAAAAATAAATGGCCCTAACTGTCAAAGATTTCATGAAATTACATTGTTGTGTTCATCTTCATCCGTTCTCAACACAAAAGCTAATCATATAAATCATGCGGACATAGAAATTGACCTGCAGCAACACATTGAAGAACAAAATTATTTATCAAAATTAAGGAAAAAATTTACCAAACAACAAAAATCACCAAAAAAAAGGAGCAAATAAGTTCAATGATTATAAACGAAGTTAATACAGAATTCACTTCATGAAATGACTAAAATGAAGTATTCCTCTACTAGATCACAAGTTCAAGAATTAGAAAGTCTAAAAAGCACAAGACTGGTTAATCAGTAGTACCTCAATGGCGTCGCCCCGATCAGTATCAAGTCAACTCTCCTCAAAAGGAATGAATCCAATGCCAATATAGTTCACAACAAAAGAATCCCAACACATCTAACCAATGCCAATATAGTTCACTGTTGCGTTTTTTATATCGCAAGTGTACGATATCGTAACAAGTAGTAAAGTGAACCTTTGAGTCCGGATTATCGTTCCCACGAGAACTATACTTTAGCCTTAATTTACTTTTCTAACTCCTATTTGATAAAAGACAAACAAATAAAAATATGAATTTGTTGAGACTTTTTAATTTAAACACGTTAAATTGAATTGAATAGAAAATAAATACAATTTATCGAGAATTCAAATAATGAAGGTTCTTAGGGCGGAACAATTTCACCTATTGATCACGTTTATTCCTTAAATCAAGATTCATATCCTAATGTAGTGTTCGATCGAATTCTTCTATTGTGTTCAATTTACCCATCTCGAGTTCTCATTGAGCCTATTTAACTAATTTAATTCCATATCTCTATGCGAATTAACATTAATCAAACGAAACATTGGTTATAAGAATTCAATTAAGACCGCAATAATTAACTTAAGTATCTCTACACGTTATGTCAATTTACCAAATTTTACTATTTGGTCTGAACCCTAAACTCACCTCTCAACTTGTAAAGGATTCACAAAATCATATAATTAGTGATCAAGTAATTAAATGCATTAAGAACATAGCAAAACCAACACATAAAATATGAAGAAAAAAAAAAAAAAAAAAAAAAAAACAAGAATCTCAAATTAACGACATAAAGGATCCCAATTCGGCTACATTTTCGCCCTAAAAATAATTTAGTACGCATAATGTAAAAGAAAATATGCAAAAGATGAACGACATCACCAAGATTTGACGGAATTGTTTAATTCCCAATTTGACGTGGCCTTGTGTTTGTCGTCTTTTTCTTTCACAATTTTCAGCCGGCTTCTGCCTGTGAATGTTTATGTGTAATCCAACTCCTTTTCTCTCCCTTTGCTGCCACGCACCTTATAAGTATATATAAATTTTAATGCAACAGCCACCACCTTCCTTTCCAGTTTATGTGCGTGAATAAATATATCAACCAACCATCCCGATTCTCCATGTTTTCCTCCTGTGTGTATGTATATAATATATTTCAGCAGCCACCGTCTCCCCTTCTCTCCTCTGCCTTGCGCGTATATATATATATATATATAATTACTTCCCAGCAAGTCACCCCAATGTCTCCTTTAGAATTCCGAAATCTGTGTGTATAATTCTCTGTTAATTCCCCAGCCAACCGTCCACAACTTTGTATATCTATGTTATATAATAGAGAATTTCTACAATTACCCGCGGGGGGGGGGGGGGTTGACAACGGGGTACTTGTCAAAATGACCTAGTCAAAGGTCCCTAATTCCATTTTGACTTTTCCAATTGACAATAATCCCAAAATGACCCATTTGCTATAAAAAGACAAAAACACCCTTAAGTGACTAAAACAATTACAAAACATGTTTGTGTTAAAAAGACAATACTACCCTTTTAGTTAACAAATAAAACTACTATTACGAAAAATAATCAAGAAAAATGTAAATGAAAATTCGGATGTTAATGGCCGAAAAAATCACCATAATCACGAAATTTCGATCATATCACTTAGATTTTCATTAACGACAAATGATATTTCACTGTTAACAATAAATATCGGCTGTTAACAGCCGATAACAACCGAAATATCGCTGTTAATAAAGCGAATCTCTACTGTTGAACAATTAAAAAGTCGTAACTGTTGTCGAGGTCGTTTGAGTATTTTTATCATAACTTTTGTTTCCGATATCCAATTAAGCCGATTTAAAAGGCGTTGGAAAGATAATTCAAAAGGCTACAACTTTGCTAGAAATAGCTCTTTTTCAATTCGAACGTTTACTATACCAAAAATGGATTTCAATCTCCAACTAAAAATTTGGACATCCTTTTGCGGTGGAAAATTGATTTGTTTTCACTCCTTTTGATCTTTAGTTATATCTATTTCACCCTTAACATGCTCGAATCTTCATTGTGAGTTTCGACACAACTTTTGAGTATCTTAATATATAGAACAAGCTAAACGTTGATTCATCTCGATAAGATATGGTACTAAAAATTCAATTCAAAGATCATTTGCCATTTTCAATTCAACATATGAACGTTACGTCTGATATTAAAGTGAATTATTTGTTTAAGTTGAACAAAACGTAAATGACACTGATTTGCGTCACTTTAGTGAGGATGGATAATGCGTAAGATAGAAATTTGCTAATAAAAATATTAAAAAGAATAAGAATAAGAATAAGAATTTGCTAACACGTTAAAAAATAATATATATATTGTTTACTTAATTTAAAATTTTCATTTTGTTTTAATTTTTGTATAAAAAATTAAATAAATAATTTTAAATTGATAATTATGAAAATAAAATATTATTTTTTAATATGTTAACAAATTCTTATTTTTTTTCCTTTTAATATTTTCATTAATATAAAATTCTTTAATTAAATATAATTTGTAAACTAATCTTTCATTTTTCAAATATAATTAAATAAATATATATTGTTTACTTAATTTAAAAATTTCATTTTGTTTTAATTTTTGTATAAAAAATGAAATAAATAATTTTAAATTGATCATTACGAAAATGAAATATTATTTTTTAATGTGTTAGCAATTTTTTTTTCCCTTTCAATATTTTAATTATTTTAAAATTCTTTAATTAAATATAATTTGTAAACTAATCTTTTATTTTTCAAATGTAATTAAATAAATATAGATTGTTTACGTAATTTAAAAAAAAATTCCTTTTGTTTCAATTTTGATATAAAAAGTGAAATAAATAATTTTAAATTGATAATTACGAAAATGAAATATTATTTTTTAATGTGTTAACAAATTCTTATTTTTTCCCTTTAATATTTTAATTAATTTAAAAATCTTTAATTAAATATAATTTGTAAACTAATCTTTCGTTTTTTATATCAAAATTAAAATAAACAGAATTTTTTAAATTGAGTAAACAATTACATTTTGAAAAATAAAAGATTAGTTTACATTTGAAAAATGAAAGATTAGATTCGATTACATAAAATATTTAATTGTATAAATATTTATTTCATATTCGATTTATTCAATTATTAATAACATTTAAAGAAAAAATAAGAAGTTGCTAATAGGTTAAATGATAATATTTAATTATTAAAATTAATTATTTAATTATATAAATTTTTCTGATTACGTAAAATATTTAATTCTATAAATATTTATTTCATATTCGATTTATTCAATGAATAAAATTTAAAGGAAAAAAAAGTTGCTAAAATGTTAACATATAATATTTAATAATTAAAATGATTTATTTAATAATATTAGTAATTATCAAATTAAAATTAAAATTAATTATTTAATTATATAAATTTTTTTAGATTACGTGAAATATTTAATTCTATAAATATTTATTTTATATTCGACTTATTCAATTATTAATAAATTTTAAAGCAAAAAAAAAAAAAAAAAATAGAAGTTGCTAATACGTTAAAAGATAATAATTAATAATTAAAATTTTTTATTTAATGATATTAGCAATTATCAAATTAAAATTAATTATTGGATTATATAGAAAAATTTCGATTACGTAAAATATTAAATTTTATAAATATTTATTTCATATTCGATTTATTCAATTATTAATAAAATTTAAAGGAAAAAAAAGTTGCTAAAATGTTAACATATAGTATTTAATAATTAAAATGATTTATTTAACAATATTAGTAATTATCAAATTAAAATTAATTATTTAATTATATAAATTTTTTTAGATTACGTCAAATATTTAATTCTATAAATATTTATTTCATATTCGATTTATTCAATTATTAATAAATTTTAAAGCAAAAAAAAAAAAGATGTTGTTAATACGTTAAAAGATAATAATTAATAATTAAAATGATTTATTTAATGATATTAGTAATTATCAAATTAAAATTAATTATTGGATTATATAGGAAAATTTCGGTTACGTAAAATATTAAATTCTATAAATATTTATTTCATATTCGATTTATTCAATTATTAATAAAATTTAAAGGAAAAAAAGAAGAAGTTGCTAATATGTTAAAATATAATATTTAATAATTAAAATGATTTATTTAATGATATTAGTAGTTATCATATTAAAATTAATTATTTAATTATATAATTTTTTCCAATTACGTCAAATATTTGATTCTATAAATATTTATTTCATATTCGATTTATTAAATTAAGTAAAATATTTAATTATGGAATTGCGTAAATCATTTATGTAATTATATTAATTTTAATGAAATGGGTAAAATATTTAATTATATTACTTTTATTAAATTAAGTAAAATATTTAATTATATAAATATTAATTTATTATGCCATTTATTATATTAAATTATTAAAAAATAAAAAAATATATATATGGGCCTACCGTTAAGTCGGCCTAAATTTAGTGATCTCGTGATGTGGCCCAAGTGACACTACTTGGCCCATATTTTTGAGTGAGATCATTTGATAAAGTTAGGGTATTTTGGACTTTTTCCAACAAAAGTTATATTTTCAGTATTTTTTATTTTTTTTTTATTTTATTTGTTAGTCAAAGGTCATTGTGGAATTATGCAAGAAAGAAAAGGTTATTTCCTACTATTTCCTCGGTTGACAACCCCCCTCACCGGCCCCTCACAATGGTGGGGGGCCCACCCCTTAAAACAAAATGTGGGCCCCCCACCATTGTGAGGGGCCGGTGAGGGGGGTTGTCAACCCCCCCCCCGGTACAAACATCATTTCCGTATATAATATACTTAGCAATAGTAGCCGCCATTCTCTCCAATTCTACTGTAATTCGGTTATCCCCCAAGTAAGGTAATTAGGTAATGTATTCTTCCCATTGAAAGTCCATGTGAGGCCCATTAACTATTTATTTCTCCAAGTCGTTCAAGCTTTATAATTAATGCAATTTAGTCCTTCAATTTCTCTAGTGTAGACTTTTATGCCCAAATTGCCTATTTCACTCGATTTCATCATTCTTTTATTTCTAATTGCTTCCAACGAGTCCACAACTAAAAAAAAGAAAATTTGCCCAAGTTAAGTATAAATTAACAATTTAACGACGTAAAATCCTATTAATATGACTCTAAATAAGTGCACAAAACGCACTTATCATTCACAGCAAAAAAAAGTAATAGAGCAAGATAGCAGAACAAACAAGACCAGGAAAAAATGAGAGTTAGTCTAAGGTCTAATCACAGTCAGGAATATTTATCCAATAAAATAAAATCTCTCCAAGAAACATACCTTCATCACACAAGTCTAATACTACTCTTTGGCCAAGCAACATCACTTTCCATGGCTTCGCGAAAAGTTTGAAATTCATCTGTAGGTCTGTATAAGGTCAAATGATCCATATACACTTCCTCAACCCAAACCTTCCAACAGTTTCTTCCGAGTGGCAAGTGATGCACATTTGCACTTGAGTCTGTTGTTGCAATTCTCCCTTCTGCTACAACTTATTCCTCTTCAAACATGTACAAATCCAGTAGTTGACACCTAGCATTTTCCATACGTGCAATACCCCCTTCGACACCACTTCCTCTAGTAGACTGCAAATTCATAGTAAATAGAAAATATATTATTTTTATAAGTATACTCCAATCTAATTTTATATTTAATAAACTTGTAATAATGTTGGATACAAAAACCTGAGGAGTAAAAGCATTTGAAGTCCCATCCTCCACATTCTGAAAAATGGTACAAAGATTATAAAAATTATTCTACATATACTTGGGTATAATAAGTTATATTATCACAGTATAAATAATGGTCAAACATTTTAACTTGTTGACTTAACTTGAGAAGTGCTTCAACCTTCTCTTCTAGGGCTCCCACCCTTTCCGACTGAGTTTGTAATTGGCTTTCAAGTTTTCTAACTCTCCCATTACTTTGAATCTGTCCATCACTTTTGATGGTGCAATTCCAAACCCAAGTCCCCGAACTCTTCCATGACGTTCAGGACCTAACACTTAAGCAACAACATCATCGCGGATAGAATCTTCTACTGATGTATTAGAAATTGATTGAGCACAATCTTCAATCTTTTTCTGCACTCATGTAACTCAACTTTTATATTAACAAGTGATATAATACAACCTATTATTCTGACTATGAACGTTGAAATAATAAACATATAAAAGTCTCAGCAACTGCTTCATTTATTGGTTTTCCATCCTTCCTAAGATGTCCATGAGTCCATACTCTAGTTCTTAACCCTTTGATATCTGGATTTTTTTCAGCAACGTCCTATTCTAATTGTTCGATCTTATTTCTATCCACCACTCCTTGACATATTTCATTAAAAATGAACATAATTTAAAAATGGAATTCCTTGGACCTTTAGGTAGAAGTCCTCTCAAAAATCAACTGGTAATAATTGTTGCATTAAAATGTGATAATCATGACACTTGAGTCCAACTATCTTACATTCTTCCACTGAAATGCAATTTCCAATATTAGATTCATAACTTTCGGGTAATCTCAAGTTAGCAAGCCTTTTACAAAATATTTGTATTTCTGCACGTGGTAAGGTGTGAGAAGCAGTAGGTAGGTAAAATTTATTTAACCTACTCTCAGGATGTAAATCATGACTAATGTTCATAACTTGTAAGTCCTTGTGAGAGTTAATGTCATCTTTGGATTTTCCTTTGACATCCAAAATTGTATTAATGATACTGTCACATATATTCTTCTCCACATGCATCACATTCAAATTATGACGTACAAGTAAAGTCTATAAATCAAACATCAATTTTAGTCATGATAACTACATGCAAATAGAAATATTAAAATATTACAACAGTTACCTTCCAATATGGTAGATCGTAAAATATAGACTTCTTCTTTCACGTTACATTAGATTAAGTTGTATTCTTTTTCCTCTTTCACTTAGTATTTTTTCCTCAATCATTTGAAATTTTATCAACTTCAATAGAATCTTCTTCACCATTTTTTATCTTTAGCTTAATACCAGTTTCAATATGTCCATTAAACCAACTTCTTTTCATGCGAAATGGATGATTAAAGGCGAGAAATCTTCTATGTCCTATGTACGCAAACTTCCTACCATGCTTCAACTATAGTGAACATGTGTCTCATGACAAATAGGGCATGCAAATTTTCCCTTGACAAGCCATCCAAATATGTTTCCATAGGCAGGAAAGTCATGTATTATCCATATCAAAATAGCTTTTAAATTGAATATAGACTTTGTGACTGCATCACACATCTCAACTCCATCACTCCATAACAACATTAAGTCGCCTACAAGTGATGCCAACTAAACATCTATGTCATTACCTAGTTGCTTTGGTCCCGGAATCAATAAACATAGCATCAAACTTTCCTTTGATATGCATAATGAGGAGACAAGTTATATATAGTTAAAATTACATGTCAACAACTATATTTAAAACTAAGATCTTTGAAATGATTAAACCCATCAGTAGTAAGACCTAATCTAATATTTCAAGGATCTAATGCAAAATGTGGCCACCTTTTGTTGATCATCTCCCAACTCAATGAATCAACTGGATGCCTAATTTTATCGTCTGAACTTTTATTACTTGAGTGACATCTCAGTTGTGTTGCCATCTCTTCTATTCCGAACATCCTTTTAAGACTTGGTACTATAGGAAAATAACACAACACTTTTGCTGGAGTTTTTTTCTGAATTTTTTTAGTCCGTTGGTTAACTTTCCATCTTAAGCAACCATATTTTGGGCATAACTCAGTTTGTTCGAGCTCCTTCCTATATAGACAACAATCATTCACACAAGCATGTATCTTCTCATAGCCAAGATCAAATGTATTGACAAGTTTTTTCATCTCATAAAATGAGTTTGGAAGTGTATTATTCTCTGGCAATATGTCTCCAACAAGATTTATGAATTCATCAAAACCAGTGTCAGATAAACCATGTGAAGCTTTAAGCTCAAATATAGCAACTAAAGCTGACATCGTCATGAACGCCATACAACCAGGATATGGTCAACTAAGCTTTCAATCTCTTTCGCTCTTCCATCATGAGGGTTTTCAGGATCCACATCATGTTTTGCATAGAAGTCCTTAAACATCCTATGTGATTCGGATATTTCTACATCGAACAAATTTGCTTCACTTGCTTGTTCTCCATGAAATACCCAGACACTGTATGTAGGATCCATACCCTTAATAATCAAATGTTCATAGACTATATCATAATGGTGATGCATTAGATTCCTACACCTAACACAAGGACATACTATCATTTCTGAATTACAACTTTCACGAGCTCGTTCAACAAACTTCTGGACTCCATCTCTATATTGTTCTGAAAATCTACAAGTTAAACTTTATGATAATTATAAGTTAAATTTTGTTCAGTTGATATCTAGATCTGCAATATTTAATTTTAGATGATAATCTTGATAAGTGTAGCCACTCTTTGTCCATTATATGTAAAGATACTATTCAACACTGAACAAGAAAAAGTTACATTTGATAAAAAGATTAGTAAATGCTATGAGGAGCCCATGTGTAAAACCCGCTCAAATAATCTCACAATTGAAACTTAATCTAATCTAAAGAAATTGGTTTATCGACAACATAGTAGCGGACATCCAACATTAATGATTATAATAGTTTATTGATTCTTTTAATAAATAAATGTAGCAAGACTCAAACGAAAGGAGTGATAATGATTTTATATAATACCATATTATTATGTTTAATAATATAAGCCACTTTGATAGAACCAATTTTATCATTGAACATAGAAAAAAATTATAATACTCCCCAAATATGGAGTATAGTTCTCGTACCACTATTTAATTGACATTTATATTACTTATCAGGGAGTATGAGTCCTCCATAACAGAGTGCTAGAAATTTTATCAACATGGAAAAATTTCACAAAATATTTTCATACTCCATGAAGTTCATTAGTATGTTCAAATCTGAGCTCTGTTCTATGTGAAGATAATTATCTCATCTGCAAATGCAAGAACAGGTTTGCTAATATCTATGTTTACTCGTCATTTAATCCAACGGCATTTCCCCTATTGTATTGTCTTTTTCTCTACTAAGGTTAATTGAAACAAGAGATTTATATGTTTTGTTCCTTTATCTTGTTATAAAACTTTTAATTACTATAGTTGCTGGTTTTATGCATTTATACAGAATGTCACCCCACTGATATATTATTGCACTAAACCTATCTGTCATGTACAGAATAAAAGGCATTCTAGTATTAGTGATAAATTGGGAGAGAGAATGTGTAGTCATGGCATTTATATTAGCAATCATCCATTCATTGCCCCGTTAAAATCGATTTTTGATGTCTCCTGAAATCTTCCCTTTGTTGGAGTGTAATTGCACTGGAAGCAGGAAAAGATTGTTGGTCTTGTGAATATAATCAGTAACTGGAAAGCTATGAAAGCTGATGTAAAGTTGTAGTGAATATACACCCCCCACCCCTCACAAAAAAAAAAAAAAAAGACAGTTGTACGGGCTTCATGGTGGCTGTTGATGTGGGAACGTCATAGAGGGGCTATTTTGCTGCTGTTTCACGCATTGTTGGCTTGATTTATACTGGATTATGTATTATTATTAGTCATTCATCACTAATAACGAGACCCCTTTCCTTGAAGGAGTGCATGGTAGGACTTTTTGTTGTATGTAGTCTATTTTTGTTTAAATTGGATTCAAGTGTTCACATAAATGAACTCCAGAGCAAATTGAGTATTTGAGGCCCCTTAAAGACTAAACAACATATAGAACAATGGATATAATTACTAGAAGAAAAGATTGCCTATTGACGACATATATAATATTCCTCATCGAAATTACTAAAAGCATATGAAATTACCTCCTGATTTTATGTACTCTTGAACTTCTCCAACGGTTTAGCCAGACGAATCTTCTTTAAAACATACTTGCCAGAAATAACAAAAAAATAATCAAATGTTTATTTAGAGACTTACATGCCAACTTAAATTGAAGACTTGGGGGCATGTGGAAGCTTTATTAATAAGATTGTAATAAGATTGAAACAAGGGATATAGTGACATGTGAACAAGGAATGATAAACACCAGTATTGGCAACCTCTTCTCAACATCCTTAGTTTGCCCCAAACCTTCCTTTGGCACCTCGCCCTCTACTCTTTCGCCTCCTCAATTTTGCACCCCCCCCCCAACAATATTCTCATTATTGAACTCATTTACTTCACGCTTTTCAACATCCGTATTTAAATTACCATTAAATAAGTTCGGCGTTGAATTTACACTTCTGGAATTGGATTTAATGTACAAGAAACCACTAAACGATGTCGGGAAAATCGAGACTTAGGAGGAAGCCAATTGAACTTATGATTTCTACTTCTACATAGAATTAACGGAGAAACTAACATTTTAGCTTAACTAAGTCATGTGACATATAGATCCCTTCCTCCAGACTTTTCCGTGCTTCAGAATCCAATTCCTAGTACTAACAGAGCAATCTCAAAAATAAATTCACATTCCCATCAGTCATACGCTTTGAGGAACCACTGCAATCACTACAATAAGATACTGAAACTAACAAATTCTGGATTGCCAAAAAGTACGAAGACTAACCAAATAGATGAGAGACGCTGGTGGTCGGTGGTGGAAGGCTGCGAGACTGAGAATCCGTCTTCTTCTGTGGTTCTGTGGCGAGACTAAGAGGCCGTATTCAAGTCCTAGATTCTGGATTTGCCAATTTTGGATCTCCTAGTCTGGATGTGTGTTGGCGATTTGTATTTGAGATATTAGAGAATGAGGAGATTGCCGGATTGGGTTTAGGGCAAAAAGTTAGGAAAATGATAGGTGCAGGAACAATTGCGCAGGTATTGCGCAGGTAAAATAAAACGGTGTGTTTCGCACCTAAATTAAACACTTCATATTCAAGGTACGTTGCCCAGATCTCCCTCCTTTCACTCTCCCCCTCTGCGATCTCTTCCCTCATGAACCCTAATCTCCAAAATTCCACTCTCCCCCCACCTACACTCTCCTCTATGCCGAACCCTAACCTCCTTTCATTTCTCTGTCGCAGCCACAAACAAGGCTGTCCTTCGTCGTCCACCTTCCAGCTTTGCAAGAATAGCAGGTAAATTCATACGATTTGGGTGCTATTATATGCTATTACCAGGTTTAAAATTCTTGAAATTATCGGGTATAATAGCTACAGGGGTTTATTAATGCATGTTTGTATGGATAAATTTCATAATTCGTTTTATTCATGTTCGTTTGGATTTATTAGTATTTTATTAGTTTCTCAGATGGGTTACTGCTTCTATTTTGATGTTTTTCATTGTCAGTGATGGTGTGTTTTGGCCGCGACAGAGTAGAGGCTGTGAAGTGGTGAAGTAGATGCTTAGTTTCATGTTAACTCTCTCTGCTTTTAGTTTCTATATACTATTGCAACTCATATTTAACAGCATCTGTTTTAGCTTAGTTGCTCAATATTGTTTGGTATTGACACTTTGTTGTCAAACAAATTAAATGTCGTAATTGTGGTTTCTAAATGTATGTCTAGTTTGGTTGAAAGCTAACTAAGACATGTGATGAAAATATTAGGCAAGTTGTCCTTAAATTAAGGGGAGTGGCATGTGGGTTGTTAGTAGGTTGGCTACCATACTTTTTTCTATATAAACAGCCTTGTATTACCAGAAAACAGAGAGAGATAAATATTATTAAAAATGGTGATAAAATTCCTTCTTTCTGTGAGTTCAAACCTGGAGCAGAGTATATGGTTTTTTCCATTGTGTTAAATCCGGTTATTGAAGCCTTGTTTTACCAAAAAACAGAGAGAGAAAAATATTATTCAAAATGGGGATAAAATTCCTTCTTCTCAATGAGTTCAAACCTGGAGCAGAGTGTATGATTTTTTTCCATTGTGTGAAATCCGGTTACTTCAATAACCGGCATATAAATCATGTTTTTTTGTATCTTCTTCACATCCTTCCAATCTAAAAAATCTGTCCATCATAAGAGCTCGTTTTACAGAGCTTTAGTGTGTTAAAAATCCCAACAAATATGTATGGACAATTGAACACTTAAGTATTGGGAATAGTTTGGTTATATGTTTTTAATCTTCTCTTGATATATGATGTGGGTAGTAAGCAGCATCTTGCATAAAAGGAGTGCTGCAATGTGATTGAATGCCCATCCAGGTGTTGAAATTGAGTCAATGCCCACAAACAATATATGGTTGACAATGACATGAAACCATTTGCTGTGGAGTTTGTTTAGTACTTGCAAGTACAAATGTAGGATTGTGATTAATATTAATTTCTTTCCTGAATTGCCAGGCTTATCTGTTGGGTGAGGAGTTCCAAACTGCATTGGGGATGACCAAAGAAACATTTTATAAATTGCCAAAATGGAAACAAGACATGCAGAAAAAGAATATTGATTTGTCTTAGAGACCAAAGTCATTAAATTGCCAAAGTGGGAGCAAGACATGCAGAAGATGAAAGCTGATTTGTTTTAGAGACCAAACTCATTAAAATTTGGAATGTTGTATATTATGAAACTATTTGAGAATACTCTCTTGAGTCCCAACCAATGTTTCTCCAAACAAATCTTTACGGATGTCAACAACTTCAGCGTCTCCTCCATGTGACTACGAACAAAAAATAAAACCATGTTATGTTTATAAAAAACAATGTAAGGCAATATAACAAAAGCAGTTAAGGATTAATTACCTGTTTTCGTTTTCCTTTTTGTGTTGCATTTTTCGTTTTGGGTTTGCACACTTTCTCCATTAAGGAAGCTCTTCTCAGAGATGGTGGTCTGCCTTTGCTTCTCACAACATGGGGACTTTTTACTTGAGTCGAACTCGTACCTGTAGTTGTATCTACTGTTGGAATTGCAACGTTTGAACAAGTTTGGATTGACGACTTGTTGGTGAGATAGCCCTTGTTCATTGCATGCAATTTGTCAATCATATCTTGAGCATGTTCATCACATGAAGCTGCATTACTTGCAACGTCACCACATATCTTCATTATACGTGAATATCTACTCACATCTGGCCTCACATCAGTAACATCATAACTACTACTTATCAGAGTATACTTTCTTTTTATGTATTTTCTCCACCGGTCCAATATGTACTTATCGGGCAACGTACGAACTCGATTAACCTTCAGAGTGGCAAATACATGTCTGCACAATATACCCCTCGTCTCAAACAATCCGCACGAACACTTCACATCGCACTCAGCCTCATTAAAGTACACAGAATGATTAACCTCTTTAATGAAATCATCCACATGGATTTCATCTTCAACATGATATGTTGAAATTACACCATTTTTTTGTTGTAGGACTGGAAGACAACCAACAATCCCCATTACTTCTTTTTGAACTTCTCTAAATTTAGAATTTGTATAAAAATCCTGAAATATCTTCTCGAATGGAGAGACAGTTACGATTGGGATTCTGAAGTTGAATGACTGGAAGTCCGCCTCATTTTCATTCTCAATCTTCTTCCTCAATGCATTATCGAATTGATCAACAAACTCTTTTAAGTTTGTTTTAGCATGAACATACCCATCAAAGAAAGCATTCATGCTTTCGCTTCGTTGGGTTGTACTCATTTCAGCCCAAAAATAATCTTTAAGGAATACCGGTGCCCAATAGGTACGCTCAGTGTATAAAGATTGCAACCAGACATTGTTCTGCAAGTTGTAAGTTGTAAGTAACATGTCCCAACATTTTTCAAACTCTTCAATGGTCTGTGAGTCATACACACACTTGAGCAATTGACTTTTCAACCCGCTTTTATATGATTTGTGGGAACCCAACTTCTCAGGTAGTTTTTTTAGTATGTGCCATGAGCAAAATCTATGTCGACTATTGGGAAAGACAATAGCAATGGCATTTTTCATTGCTCTATCTTGATCCGTGATAATAGCCTTCGGGGCATTACCATCCATACAATTTAACCAAGTTTCAAACAACCATGTAAAAGTTTCAGTATCCTCGTTAGAAATCAATCCTGCCCCCAAAAGAATTGATTGGCCATGATGGTTTACCCCCACAAACGGTGCAAATGGCATCTTATACCTATTTGTCAAATAAGTAGTGTCGAATGTGACGACATCGCCAAAATATTTGTAGGCTGCCCTACTTCGTGCATCTGCCCAAAAAACATTCCTTAATCTACCGTTATCATCGAAATCCATTAGTGAAAAAAATGCATTATGCTTGTATTGCATCCTAGCAAAATATTCACGGAGGGCTCCAGCACCACCTTTCCCAACTCGGATGTGACGTGCCTTGTCAATGTAATTACGACAATCTTTCTCTAAGAATGACAACTTTTCATACCCACCGGCGTCATGCGCGAGAGAGGCAAAACTCTTATTTGCTCGGATCCCCACCTTATCATTAGTATCTAAGACTCTTTTTACATACTCACTCACTTCTCTATTGCAGCGAAAGAATCGTGATTTTTGTGGACTTAGGCCATGGTTGTGCTCATTGTATACGCTCAACAATGTCAACATCCCATCAACAAATGTAGCATTTATCTTTGCCTTACATTCTGTTTTTGATGTCGGACGTGGCTTGGCGACATTTGATGTTCGATTCCGTGCCTTCCCTCCACGGCAACAACCAAGTGTGACATATCTGAGAGTCCCATCCTTAAACCTCTTACTACTCTGCGTACTTACCCCGAAACCGCATTGTTTCCCATATTTCTTATAATACAAAAATAATTCTTCTATGGATTTAAACATCATCCCCACAGTGGGCTCCTTAATAGTATTCTGTATCTCACACTCATCATCATCATCATCTGTGGATTCAACAGTAGTTGGAACGGTGGGTGTAGATAAACTTTCAACCTCACTTGAGTCAGGTGTGGCACTCAATGTCTCTTCTACATTGCTTGAACTAGTGAAGTGCAAACCAATCGATGGGTTAACTGATGAGTGAAATTGAGGCATTAGATTTTCCTACAATTTACACCCACAAAACACATCCATGTTTTAAATTGATTAGAAAAATGGTGAAAATTAAGAGGACAATTTAAAGGAACAAACCTGGGTTGTAGGAATTGTTGATGGATCTGCAATATGAGGTGTTATAGGAGATGCATGCTCTTTCGCTTTCTCCATCTATCGAGAAAATATTTTTAACGCTGAACAGATGAAATGAGAGAGACGGACAGATGAACAAGAAACGCTGCTGCTGCTTCGAAATGTTGCTGGAGAAATGTGTCGCCAACTGGGTTTTGGAAGGAGCACTGTGCATTGATATTCTTTACTATTTTTTAGTTGGAAATTAGGAGTAGCCTTTCTGAAAAAAAAAACCCTTTTTAAAAGCTGTCCCTGCTCATTCCCTGCGCAAACGTCCCTGCCTGTAGCACTACTCAAAAGTTATGTCTTTCGTCCATGTCTTTTTCTTTATTTAATTCAGGCGGGTCGGTTCGGGTTGGCAGGTTTGGGGTGGATATTTTGTGGGTTGTTGGGTTAGAATTGAAATGGGCCAAAAAATTTAGGCCCTCTGATTTTTGGCATGACCGAAGAAAAAAATTGTGGACCAAAACGAATATTATTGCTGGGTTGAAATTGATGGACTCATTCAAATGAGCCATAATACCTTTCGCAACGTTTTAACACTCAATAAACGGTGCGAAAAGTGGTCTACTACAACAATTTTTTAAAAAACGTTGCTAAAACTCATTTATATTAACAAATGGCAACACTTACTAAAATGTTGCCAAAAGACCATTTTGGCAACATTTATCAATAAATGTTGCCTTTTAAATGTTGCTAATGACTATTTTTGTTGTAATGAATATCGATTAATGATAAACTAGTGAATCCATTTACAAATGAGTTATCTTGAGAGAATAGATTGTACATCGAGAAAAATGAGCTTAAAGCTTAAATTAATGGGTCAACCTAATATGGAGATCGGAGATCCCACGGACTAGATGCAACAAGAAAACTAGTTAAGAATATGACACTATCAGAAGCACTTATGATTTTAACCCCTCCCGATTTCTATGATGTAGATAAGTGCTCCCTACAAAAGATTACTAGGGATAAACTCTGTTTTTAACGATGACTATATCTTAAACAATACAAATGAAGTATCGTACGAACTTAGCCGGTTCAACAAAATTTTATTTTGGGGAATTCTCTAGATTACTTACAGAACCTAAGAAGGTTCGGTGCTGAAATAATGAACACAATAAATAACCAAAGTTTGGTATGAGAGATAATATGTTTGATTTATTATCTAGACTTACAACAACGGTCGACACTGTAAAATGTTTTGTTCACTCATTTGCCAAGTGAATCCAATAAATTCATAACAAGGAAGGATTAAAGTGAAAGCTATCTATCTAGAGGCCTCATCTTTCATATAGTACTTTTTTCGACTTCCTTACTCTCGATCGATTTCCTCCATTTATATGGATGATTGTTGAAATTTATGGGTTGGTTAACAATTAAAATGTGTGAATTGAAAAAGTCTCAAAGTCTCCAATGGGTGTGATAACTAGAATGACTTTTCAAATATGAATGGTGCATTGAAGAATCGTTATTTTTTGAATTGTGTGTGACTATTCAAGAAGTGTATAATATAATCATAAAAACATTTATGTAGGATTGGTAAGTCTAGACCGTCAAATCATATTTCAATATGAAATGGTGCGATCTAATGGTCCAAATGAATTTGTGTCAAAAGATGCAATCATTTCAAAAAATCACGTTGAAATCTATAAATTAAACCCTCCTAATTCCATTTTCCTTACTCGAAATAAATTCCAATTAATTGTTTTCTAATTCCTTCTTTCTACATATTATGTCAAAATAATTTTTAAATTATTTTCGAGTTTCATGTTTGATATATATTTTAATATTTAATATAATCCGATCTAGAAGAGTATAGTCAAGTTTTGATTTGTCCGACAAAATTAATATTGTACTATACTAAATTTGGAAGAAGCATTATATATGCAAACGTCCATTTGATCATATTAATACCAGTGCGGTATGTGAAATCTGTCTTAAAAAGATTTACAATCGCATACCTCAATTCATATTTAATCTGTTTCTAATTTTTGCTCGTTCTACATTCCAATAAGTCACAATTTTGTGCGTATTTTTATTCGTGTATGTTGATTTCAATAAGTAAAAACTATATCCAGTACTTTGCTCCACTAAATTGCGATTAAATTGTATTTGCATGCACATTTTTTTAGTAAATGAATATAATTATACACCAATTTTCGATTAGGATACATAACAAAAGAGTAGATTGGGACACTATTTTTCCTGTCACTAAATGAATCAGAAGCTTTCATCAATCAGCATCCGTACATGGATGCAAACCTACTTGAAGATGGCTTTGTAATTCGTGTCACATCATACCCGAACGCGGACCAGCTTCACCAGTCAATGCGACGACGGACTCTCTGTTAGTACGATACGACTTCTTGGCGGCTGGAAAGTTGTTTGCATGAATGTTTAAGCAAATGCGAAGAGAGAGAGCCCACAGCGGGGATCTCTTGACTCTCTACTTTTATTAGGCTGTAAAATATTTTTATACGACTTATGCTCCATATTGAGCAGTTTATTCATCAGTCTGTAGTATATATAATGCAATTATTTAGCTTAAGCAGTTAGATGAAAACTGTTGTAGCTAGTATGGCCATTCGCCCTCCCAGTTACCAGGAGGATCGTAGCTACAAATAACAAAATACCAGCCGTTATTGCACTGAACCCTAGCACATCCAATGCCGACAGAATCCCTCCGGACAACCTGCGTGTAATGCCCACACTGCTGTCCAGTAGCACACGTGTTGGAATTATAATTGTAGTACTGCTTCTCCGCAACCCACAAGTTAACCGCAGCCGTGCCTGTGAAGGAGGAGGCACTCCCCTTAGCCAGGTTTTCGCCGTAAGGACCATAGGAGTGGACAAGATTGCAGTCTCCCTTTCTTTGATTGGCGTAGTTTTGAGCGTAGGTTGCGAGTGTTGTGTTCCATGTTACGACCCCTACGCCCACTTGGCCGCGGGGTGTGTTGTGGGCATTCACGTAGTCTTGGTTGGAGTTTTGGGCGTGAGACGGGACAAGAAGGGATAACGTTATGAAACAGACAGGGAGGAAGCAGATTTTGAGCAATGCCATTGTTATTTTCTGTGATGGTAAGAGGAGTTTAGACTGTGGATGAGAAGCAAAGATTTGGATGTTCAATATTTATAAGCACCCCGGGGTCCAAAGGGGGTGTTTCATTAGGGTTGAAGATAGTGCCATTTAAACAAAGGCATCCAATATTAGATATTATAAATTTAAACTTTTAGATAAGCCGTTTATCAATCGAAAATAATATTTGACTTTGAGTCTTGTTGTTATATATTTACGAAAATTTTGCAAATGCTAAGCTTACGATTAAGAAATGGATTCCGTCTTGCATATGAAAGGCTTTGTTAAAGACGCAATTTGTCATGAACAAGCGAGAATATGCAATATAAAATTAAGAATAAGAACGCAATATTTAAGTGGAAACTCAAGACACGAAAAACCAACAATTTAATAAATATATTTCAGCTTCAAGCAACTTGCAAATAGCTTGTGGAGATTAAAAGGGGCAATAGATTTTTTACAGTTATAAGCAACCCTAAAGTCATTAGAACTTCCCCTTTGGACATGATTAATTTTAAATCTACGTTTGTTTTCTATACACTTTCCTATAAAAGAAGAGACTAAGTAGAGCTAAAGTTAAGGGTTTTTATAAATTAATTAAATGCTAATTTTATTAAATTTGTACGATGAGTCCTTTGAAATCAAGCAAGTGCCCTCTTTTCATTTGAATAATGTTATTCGTAGTGGCCTCCTACGACAGTCGCCGTACGTAGCATACACATGGTAAGTAGTTATTTGATACATAAGTCAATAAAAAAGCGTCACATTAATACATCAAATAATCACATATCATGTGTGTGTCACGTAGGACTACGAATAACATTACTCTTTCGCTTTACATTCAACTTCTGTTGCATTATTAACTTTCCCATAAAAGTGTCAACTATATATTAATTTTCAAAAATAAATTATAAAAAACTTTCTTGTCTCTTTAATAGTTTAAAACTTCCAAATAAGTCTCGTGTCTACCTATTTTTATGAAAAAAAATTATTTGTTAGATTTTTGTTTAAAAGGACCTTTTTTTTCCTCGAAGTCGTCAATGTCGAAATAAGGAGGTCAAAAGCGGCATTCCTTTTCGTGGCAAAAGTTTGATTCTATCTTTCTTGTCTTTAGTTGTCTTACCTTCTTTGTAGTCCTCGGTGATGAGACTAACCCGAAAGATTAGAGCTCAAGAACTAGAAGCGTGGCTATAGGTTATATTTTGTAAAATATGCATTCAATGAAGTTTTTAAATGGCATTTAGTACTATGTAAATTATTTTACAATAATTTAAAATCCTTTGTGGAATAATTAAAATATATATACATTATGCAGTCACATGCATTATAATTTTAATCTTGTACAAATTAATTACAGAAGAATTATAATTTTGGTTCTCTATAGTTGGACTTAACCTAAACACATTCACCCACACAGAATTTCAAACTAAAATTTTCCCGTGGTGAAATCGGTCACACTTCAGCGACGAAAGAAATTTGTTACTGTTGGCATGATATTATTGGTATGGTGTCTGTTGGTTTTTAGCTCTAATCTCAGTAAGAAATTAATTTTCTTTTAAAATTAAGAAACCAAATAAAAATGAATTTTAGAACTTTTTTTTTTTCTTTTTAAACCAATGACGGAGGAAAGCAACCCTCACTTATGACGGAGGAAAGCCTTAGTGATAAGACAGCCTTACAAATAGCAAACTCAAAACGAAAAAAAAAACTAGACCAATCAACTCCTAAGCGGTCCAACCGAACAAGGCCACGAACATACATAGGCAAGTCAATACTAGATGTAAAACGCTGCAAGTCACCTTTTGCACCCATTTTTGCTAATAAATCTGTCACTTGATTCCCTTCCCTGTGTGTAACGGCTCTGTCTCAAATAAACTAATTAAATTCAATAACTCCTCCCAAAAAGAGCTCCAAAAGTTAATTGGATTAAATCTAGGTAAGGGTTCACCCTTAAGTGATCCTCCACGCAACTTTTTTCCTCCCATAGTCTTCCTTCTTGTTCTACTCTTAGATACCTCTTCTGAAAAATATGAAATGTGCACAACCCTAAATCCTTGAAGAATATCCCCTTAAGTGGCATTTTTATATTCGCACAATTAGGACAATACGTAATTTGCACGATCTTACTTGGACTTGTTGTAGTAGACCAATTAAGTCCTATATCTATCTTGAAGCCAAAAAAGGACCACAATGGAGTCATAAGACTCGAGCTACAATAGATGACGTTTTCAAACTAGTCAACTATTGACCAATTGAAACTCATTTATTAATTTTAGTTCTATCTATCAAATAATCAAAATTGAATTTTAGAATTGAGTGACAATTATGGAAGCAAGTCATGATTCGATAGTAATATTCTTTGATCATCATCCTGCAAGTCGACCCCAATTAGACTTGTCAATATATTGGAGCTAAAAAATGACCAATTTGCCATTCCAATATGTATAGTCCTCCATGTCTCATTTACGTAAGGCAAATTAGTCGTGAATAGATCAAACATAGAGTACAACGTTGGATTACTGAACTTAGATTCAATTGCCCACTAGAAAATCCCTAGTAAGTAATGATCTTAACGGATTCCTTATTGCAAGTATATGATCTGAAATCATTTCATCCCAATTCCCAGAACGTCGAAATCTATCTTCCAATCAAGATTTCACTTATTGGCACCTCGAAGACTTTGAGCTAGTAACTAAAGGTACATTATTCACTCAAAATTTAGATGACTCGTTCGATGATTGAGTAGAGTCTTATAAATAGTGGTGACTAATAAGTCATCTACGCGGTCTCATTCAATTTGCGCCGAGTATATCATTGTTCTTATTTCTAGAATCTAAATATATCCTAATAAGAACAATATTATCTTATCAAAATAAAGCATCCAACTTCATATTCTGATTTCGAAAGATATGATCCCCATTCCCACCGATTTACTATTCAAGACGAAAATTTCCCTCCTTGTTTGGGTGGAGCAATGCAGGGAGAATTGGAGACGAACTTTGTTATCCGTATATTTATTGTCCCCTTGTCGATGTCCCTTTAGCTATAACCCCTGTGAAAAATGACACCTCACCAAAAGTTTACATATCAACTTTTTTGTTTCAAAGATTTTGCTACTTATACATAAAAATATATATATAATGAATTATATAATATGATGTAAAGGGAAAATATTTGATGAAAAAGTTGTGGTTTAAATTGACAAATAGTAGAGTGACATGTAGTATTATGTAATCCATTATATAAACTTAATGTACATGTAGCAAGATCTTTTCTTTGTTTCCGTTCTTCATAGTTTCCATGTTGTTCTTTTGAAAACCTTTACCAAGTCAGGTCACCTGCTTTTACGTGCTACTTTGAAGAGGAAAAACTCTCCCATTTCCAGTCTTGTTGGTTCAATGAATTCTTGGTAATTAGGACCTGCACTTTACTTGAAGAACAACTTTTTAATAGTACTAGATTTATTTAAAATTCTGGATTAATTTATGTATTTATCTTTTTTCTAATTTTATACAATAATTAGTTTAATTAATTTCCAAATTCATAACGATTTTTGCCTTATTTTTAGTTATCTAATCTAATCTTTCTTCATATTGTGGGAGTCTATCACTTGATTTTGAGAAACCCTTATTTAATAAAATTAAGAGAGTTGAGCATATTCTCTCTACTAACCCTTATAATTAAGTTTGTTTGATTGACTTTATTTTTATGAAAATGTCATTTTTCCATCCAATTTCACACTTTTGAGGTGTTTGATTGACAATTTTTTTCAATTTTTTCCAACTTTTGATCATGGAACTATATTTTCCTCAAAAATAAGAAAAACTTTTTCTTTAAGGAAATGTAATTTTTATTTTTCAAGTAATATCTCTCTCTTATCTATCCACCAATAAAAAATAGACAAATATAATATTTTTTAAGTTGAAAACTAAATCAATCAAACACGTTTAATTTATAATTTTCATACAAATAAGTTATAGACAATTGAATTACTTAGAACTTATTTTCTTTTCAAAGAAATTCCATGCAATCAAACACATCTTTAATGTTCAAAATTCTCATTAAAAGGGATTTATGAATATCATCTTAGTAGAATTTGCTCAGTTCATTCCAAAATTGCTCAATATACAATTAATGATCCTCTACCGAATTACAGTAATTTGTTTTCGAACTACCGAATTCAATATTTTTATTCTATTTGTTACAGACGGACTTGTAATAGAGAATATGAAGAAATAGAAACTCCCCCAACCCCTCCAATCCTTACTTTTAAATTAGATTTTGGGTGAATAATAAACTTTTTCGAATTTGAATTTCCCATCAATTGTAATTTTTACTGTTACTGTCAGACAGTGTTCTAAAAAGCGACGTCTCGACTAGACACCACCTAAGCTCGAAGCGAGAACAAAACCCCTCGCACTTTTTTTCTCTTTTTCATTTTTTAAAATTTTTTTCAATTTTTTTTTTATTTTTTTCACGTCTAGGTGTGCCAAGCGCACCTTTTTTTTACACTTTTTAATGCCTTTCAACATTTTTTTAAGTTTTTTTTTCTTTTAATTATTAGATAATTTTTAGATTGATTTAAAAATTTAAAATAATATTAAAATGAGAAAACCTTTTTTTTTACGCTTTTTTAACGCCTAGGCTTCGCCTAGACCAAAGTTCGACCTCCACATTTTATCACGCTTTACATTTTTTAGAGCACAGCTGTCAAATGTAATGGCCAAGAGATGGCTCAAGATTTTAATTCTCCCTTCATTTATTAAAAACACAACATAGTAATGAAGCATTGTTAATTGACCTAAACTGAAGTCTTCAAATTTTTAAATTAGAAAAGGGGAAAAAAAATTTGGTTATTTATCTAAAGACCCCATGAATTTGTATTGCCAAGAAGCAGCTTAAAGGTATTGTTGAGCTTTTCCAATTTTCGGTTTTACCTGTGCCGTATGTTTTGTGGTTTATCTCTGTGATGTCTATACAGAGACGATGACATAAAATCCTACTAAAATCACTGGTAAAAAAGAATAATCAAACTAACTCAAAGAAATCACGAGACAAACAAAACATTTTAGTTCCTAACCTTAAAATTGTTTATATGTGCTATAAACAAGTCATTCCAAGTATCTGTAAGTCCCGGTAAGCACCAATGCATGCAGTCGTCGTGTCTTTTCCCTCCGGCTGCAGATGGATGGGCATCAGCTCTATACTCACTCATCTTTGTTACATCCAATATTTGAAAAACAGAACCTTTCAGAGCTTTATACAGGTGTTGGTTCACGAGTCTTGCCTCCATATTCGTTCCATTATTTTTCAGAGAGAAAAGTTCCTCTACCTGAAACCGAACCAAACCTAATTCAGTAACATGTCACTAAAAGGAAGTGAGCATGTTGAGCTATTTTTTAAAAGATAACCTTTTCTTTTCATTCATGTTTGGATAAGTTATATTTTTTAACTTCTAAGGAAAGGAAAAAAAAGCTGCTCATTTCTTATTTAATTGATAAAAAATATTTATTATTTTGAAACTCGCTTTTATTCGCAAGAAAACATTTTAGGGTTAGTCAAAAATGACAAAACCATCATCATTGCTCCGCTGTGGACATGGATTATTTTCCATTCACAAAAATTCAGGAACTTAAAAACAGTATGATAAGAGCTTACTTCTTGAGGAGCGAGAGGCTGTAAACGAGAACAGGAACCACCTTGGTCCCAGTCACCTCCTTCGAAATGTCTTGGAGATTGTGTTCGAAAAATTAAGATTGCACTTGGTCGAGCCTTTTTCTCCACAAATGATATCTAGTTTGGAAAATATAGCATATCAGCTAGGTAAATGGATTTTAACGTTCCGAAGTGCAGATATATAACTAAACAGAAGGGAAATAAGAACAAAAGAAATTGTTGAGCATCCATTCTGATCAGAGACATACATTAAACAAGTACAAGTCTTAGCAAAATCTGAATAGAAAACAAACTTAATATTCTTAATAGATCATCCAGCTAGGAGCTATGCCAGAAAATAAAAGAGATATTAATGGGGCCATACCATGTGTGATAATACCATATCCAGACCAACATGAGGTGGGACTGGAGGCATCACAGGTATACCCTTCTCAAAGAAAAGCATTGGTGATTTTATAGGGTCAAACTTTGAAGGAGCCCACCACCTAAAACCAAAATAAAGAAGCTAAATTACCAGCAAAAACAACCGTTATATGTCTACATAACATTGAAATCAACAAAAGTTCATCAAAAGATGCTATAAGAAAGAAATACAATGCAAATGGTGATCATTTTGATATCGCAACCACAGTTGTAAAACACTTGGTAAATAATATTTAGCGCCTATTTGAGCCCCTTTTTATACACAAAATACATTTTGGAATAGTATTTTGATGGAGAATCTATGATTAAAAAACAAAGAAAAGTTTTAGGTTTGCGTGAAATTATTTTATTGAAGAATGTGTGATTGTAAATAAAACAGAAAAGTGTATTTTGGAAATAATGGAGACCACGCAAGGGCTTAATTGGGAGGCATGTAAAGTCATTGTAGCAGAGTAGAAAAGACATCAATTAACAAACTTCTTGAGGCACTCATGTTAGGATCTTCAGAGCCATGGAGCTAAGCAATGCCAAACTCGGTTAATTTGGAACTCTAGAAGTTTAAATAACTCTTTAATACAAATTTCCAATCAACACCAGAGCACAATTATGCTGCCATACAAAAAGGAGAAATGTGCAAAAATCCAAACAAGATTCTTCAGCTTTAAGAGATTCTGAGAGAAACTCAGTAAATAGGTGCATTCTACTATGAGCATGAAAAATTGACAACCATCCTTGCTAGGGTCCATTTCACTTCCACAAAGCTATATAAAGTAGCATCCTAAAATCAACAGCAGCCTACATGACAGAAGCCCACATAGGAAAGTAAAATTACCAATGCCCTGTGTTGAAGATAAGAATATCATGGAAATTTGGAGCTTCTGCCCATGTTCCTTCAGGTATATCAACATCTACTCTGTAACCCTCCTTATAACCTAGTGATTCCAGCACACCAGCATTGCTGCTAGCTGCCCACCTACAATATATGGAAGCAAATAATCTTGGGTCAAAAACAGACAACACGCAAACATGGTTACATGATAATCCTACTCCAGGCCAAGTATAAACACTAAGAAGTCCAATAGAAAGATAAATGATCGTAATGAAAAAATTTAATAAAATTTTGCTACTGCATCCATAATGACTGATTACCACATCTTTGATTCTGGTATTCCTAATTGAATATAACTCATCATGGTTCCAAGTATTTATTAACAGAAAACTTGAGTAATAGTATCCTCAGACTAGATAATAATTCATCTGCCATTCAAATCTTTTAATGAATGGAAACAAAGTTACCCATCTAAAGTCAAGAATTAAAGACTCTAAAGCATAGTACTTGAATTCATAATCAAAGGCCAAGGACTCCGTGGCTTATTAAGCGCACAATAGAAACAGGAGTAAGTGATATACAATCTACATAATCTGGCCTTATTTTTAACTGATGTTCGGCCAACAGAACTTCACAAATTTTCAGATTTAGATACCATTTAGCTGTTGAGAAATGTAAGGTAAATTGATTTTCTTTGCATTTCCCTTTGTTGTTCCTCCTGGAGGCCAAGGACCAATGAAGCCTAGAAGTTTAGTAAAAAAAAAAACAGATTCAACAAATTTAAAGGATGAATAGAAGCAAGAAGCAAAATGAGCACATCAGCCAAAAGATTTGTGTATGTAATAATCAGCATCTAATAAGTACACTAATGAGCCATCAATTCAGGAAAAAACTACTGCATGCAATAATATCAGTAATAGGGATATGCCAGGATAAATGCTGCCAAATGCCAACAACATATTTGCAGGATGAATTGGAGCAGTTACCTTACACAATAAATAAACATGTAAGAGCATCTTCAAGTGGCTCTTTAAAGATAAGATGCTCTCTATTTTAAAAACCTTAAAATTATGCTCCAAGAGATTCTTCAAATTAACATTTCAAAATAGAAAGTGAGTTTGAAGCCACTCTCTATAATTAAATAGATTCAAAGTATTTCAATTTTCAATAAAGGAAAATAATATTATAATTTGAAGGGAAACTAATGAAAATAATAAAAGAGAGAAAAATAATAAATATTTTTTTGGAGTAGCAACATTAAATGTTAAAGATAAAGTCTGTTAAAGTACTTAAAATTTTTTACTCTAAATGTATAGATGCTCTGCAATTGCAAAATATGATCTTTCAAAATAAAAAATAGTCTCTTAGAAATGCTCTAATTGCATCAAAGTACATAGTTGACCTCATTATTAGAATGCACTCTTCTTCTTCAAAACTCAAATGACAAGCATTAGACTAACCTTACCTACCATAACGAGCCAGAAGGTTTGTTCGATGATATGCAATTGTCAGGTTGTATCTAATAAAAGTGAAGCCACGGTCAGCTCCAACAGGACGCCACTTTTTCACCTCACTGGACACTCGTTTCAAAGCACAAAAAAGTGAAACAAACATGTTCCGGTTCAAAGAGTCCCCAACAAACCCTGCACTGTTCAAGATCCATAAGGTCTACAGGCAGCACTGTAACAATAGTAAAACAGAAGCATATTCCCTAAAATCTGAATCCAGTGAGCGTATTATATTTCAACAAGAATCAAAAGACACTTGCTATAAACGCTGGTAACTGCATCTATTTTACCTCTGTTATTGTCTTCTCCAAAGAAAAAGAAACACAACAAAATCACTGAATCCAGGATTAATTAAATATTATTAATACCCCAAAGTAACTCTGTTAAACTCAAATGACAAATCAAGTGGAATCATCAGATACTTTGGTTTGATTTTGATGATCAAGTAATTCCACAGGGTTGAATTTCATCGTATCAGTTCTTCGCACACTGAGAAAGCCAGAGCAACTAACACTTGTACAGATTTTATATGCTGCATTTTGTTCCAAAACGTGCTTCTACAGTTGGTATCTAGCTTCAGAAGGGCCGAAACTGCTATGACCTTATTTGCCCATTCTCAGGTGATATATTTGTTTGATTATGAAAACAAAAATCATATAAAACACTAAACAAAAATAAATAAAAATTCTCTCTATTTCCATACATATTCGGATAAACCGGAGCTTCAGCCTTCATATATATACTTATTTCCTCAGACTTCAAATTAGGGGTGAGCAAAAAAATCGAAAAACCGACCAAACCAAACCGACCGGGTTGGTTTGACATAGTTATTGGTTTGGTTTGGTTTGGTTTTATTTTAAATAAAACCACGGTGGTTCGGTTTGGTCATGGTTTAAAGCCTTAAACCACTGGTTAACCGACCCAACCCACTTACACATGTTTCCATTTATTTTATTTTATTTTGAAAAAAGAAAAGTCAAAATCAAAAGCTTAATGATGTTCTCTAGAATGTGGATGTACTCAAGCTGTTTATTTGAGTAGTCTTATTGAATACTATATAAACAATTTTTTTACTAGACATTAGATGTTAACAAAACTTTTGAGCATTGGCATTTGGGATATACATTTCACCTTCCTGGATATACATTTCACTTTCCTAGATATTTTAGTTTACTAGACATTAGATGTTAACAAAATGATATTGTGGTTTTTGACTTAGTTATTGGTACTTGGATTTTATTTCCAATGCTATCGCATGTTGCTTATTGGTGATTGAATTTGGATTTTATTGGTTATTGGTATTTTATTTTGGTTATTGGTACTTGGATATACGTTTTGAGTCTGAATTATTGATCTCTTGTTCACTGTTTACGTCCATTCTTTATAAATTAGAATACGATATTATCTAAAAATCCAAACCGAGAAACCAAACCGATGTGGTTTGGGTTGGTTCGGTTTAAGAAAGAGAGTGGGTTGGTTTTGGTTTTAAATTCACCCAAACCGAAATGCAGGGCATAGCATAAATGAAAGCGTTGATCATACTTTGGTTTTGGTTTCGGGTTGAGGTCGAAACCAACCCAAACCAAACCACGCCCAGGCCAACTTCAAATAATGATTCCTAGCTGATGAACGCGGAAAATTAAGCTTTTTTTGTTTCTGTATTTTTCAAGTAACCAAAGAGAGCTAATTTTCGCATTTCGAAGTAAAATTAAAATACACAAGTAACAATATTATAATTTACTCTCATTTTGGTGTGTCACTGTGTGTAAGTTATACAATTATAATTTTTCCTATCTAATTTAAATTTTCAAGTAATAGATTCCGCAAGCCGAAAATATACCGGGAAACAAATTTACAGCAATGCAATGTGCAAGTATTTACCAATATTGGTGTCTCTGAAGTCTCGAAGAAATTTAAGAGGATCGAACTGCGGTAGATCACAGCCATCGGGTTTCCAGCGCCATTTGACAATATCAAGCGCGTTCGACTTGTTACTGCCAAGGCAGTTCCACCCTTTGTAAATCTCCTTGCAGGTGTTGTCATATCGCGGCGGAGATCTGACAGTCGGATCGTAGATCCAACAACCATCCGTGTAATTACACTTTTTGTAGTTAATATTCTTCGACGTCGACGAGCGGTTTAACGCTGGAGATTGCGCGTTGTCGGATTTGAAGAGAGAGAAACAAATGAAGAGAGAGGCGAGGCAGAGTAGAGCGAGAATGAGGCGAGAAGTGGACAGTGGAGTGGCGGAGGTAGGTGGTTTCTTTGAGTAATGATCTCTTGTGGCCATGGCGGACGCTGCTGAGCGACCCCCCGCACTGTGGCGCACTGGTGCTTAAAAGCTGGGGATTGGATCAGGCCAGTGGCGGTGGACAGCTGGGATGGGCTTAAATTGATGATATTCAAAAACGGCGCCTTATTCTATAATTTTTTTTTTTTTTTCTCAAAAGCATTTCCGTCTATATATTTTTTCTATAAAATAATTTGGGGTACTTACAAAAATACCCTTAAAATTAGGGGTGTTTTGAAAAATCATGTGAAAGGTTTTTAGGAAGTAAAAAGTACTGTGTAAAATGAAAAAGTGACACAATGTCACTTTTTTATAAAAATTGTCACTTTTTTAAAAAAGTGACAAACTTAAAAAAAGTAACAAACACAATAAAAAAATGACACAAATTCAAATACCAAAATAGACTCATCCATTGCATGCTGATTATGTATTCAAAAAAAGTGACAAACACACTCAAAAAGTGACACAAAACAAAGCTCAAAAAAAGTGACAAACACACTCAAAAAGTGACACAAATTCAAAAAAAGTGACAAAGCTCAAAAGAAGTGACAAACACACTCAAAAAGTGACAAAGCTAAAAAAAAGTGACAAACACACTCAAAAAGTGACACAAACTCAAATACCAAAATAGACTCATCCATTGCATGCTGATTATGCATTCAAAAAAAGTGACAAACACGCTCAAAAAGTGACAAAACAAAACTCAAAAAACAAAAGTGACAAACACATGCAAAAAGTGACACAAATTCAAAAAAAGTGACATAAATTATTTGGCATTTTAGCCTCCAGTTCGAAATAAATTTATATCTTATCATGTTAAGTGCTATTTGTATCAATTTCCCCATAGTATAAGTTAATGGGCTGTATTACGCAGAATATATTGAGCTGGAAGGCCCATTACTCTATGGACTATGGAGTTGTGGACGTGGGTACTTACAAAAATACCTTTAAAATTAAAGATGTTTTGAAAAATCATATGAAAAATTTTTAGGAAGTAAAAAATACTGTGTAAAATGAAAAAGTGACATAATGTCACTTTTTTTATAAAAATTGTCACTTTTTTACTTTTTTAAAAAAAGTGACATAAATTCAAAAAAAATTGACAAAGTCACAAAACAAAAAAAAATATATATACTGTTAAAAAGTGATACAAACACAAAAAAGTGAAACAAACTCAAAAAAAATGACAAATATCAAAATAGCACCAATCCACGTGCTAATTAAAAAGTGACGTTTGTTAATAAAAAAGTGACAAATTTGTAAAAAGTGATAGGAAAAAAGTGATAAACAATAAAAAAATGTGATAGAAAAAAGTGACAACATTAAAAAGTGACATGAATTTAAAAAAAGTGACAAAAGTTTAAAAAAAAAAAAATTGCAAACATTCGAAAAAGTGACAAAACACCAATAAAAAAAGTGACAAACCATTCATTCACACCTCTTCTTCTCATCTAACCCCCAGTTCTCTCTCTAATTTCCAACCAAAATTCAATCAAAATTGCTAGAAAACAAAAATAAGTACTTCTCTCTTCAAAAATCTTGATAACCAAAATCATTCTACAAATATTGATTTATTAGAAATCACAATGTATAAATGCTCATATTCTAAAATAAACAATGCATCAAATCCATTCAATTTATTTAGTTAGCGTACAATAACTTTACAACTGATAAACTATTATGATACTACAAGAAGATTACTTATTGAAAACATATATATGCAAGCACCTCATACAAGATTAGTTAGATGATAACTACAAATTGCATTTCACTTTCACAATCCTTATACATTTAAAGCATAAATACAGAAATTTTTCTTTGAATTTTGTGGAGATATCCATGTCTTCCCCCTTGATTTTAATTTTTGCAATAGAATTAAGATTTGTATTTTTGTTGGGTTTTGTTGCGCTTTGTTTTAGAGGACCTGTTCTACAAATCAAATCGGAGTACCTAAACTTCAATTTTTATTCGGGACCTAATATGCAACTAAGCCACAAGGATCAAACTTCACCATCTTCAATATTGAAGGACCGCATCGCAAATTAACCAAAATTAGAAAAGAGGAGAAGAGGAGGACGTATGCGCCGTGACGGTGGGCGCATTCTGTTGTGCCTTCAAAGACTAGTATCTGCAACATTGCCAATGAGATCCTTAATCTCAACTTGTATGGATCTCACCCTTCTGCATGGACGTTCGGCCCCTCGTGGGACCAATCATGGAGTTTTATTGCTCAACAAAAAGGGATGAATATCGTGGTACATAGGGTTTAATGGATTGAATGAATAGGAAGTGAAAGGCAGGTTTAATGGTGGTTGTAAATGATATATTCATTTGCAAGTATATTTTACTGTTAGTTAAAAAGATTAATGAAATTTATCTTTTAAGTGTATTATTCAATTTTAGTGATTTTGGGCCGTATAGGGCCTAATTTCCTCAAATAATTTTACAGTAAATTCAAAAATATTTCTTACTTTCTAATCATACATTTAAAAAAAAAAAATTCACTGTAACTAAAACTCATTTTTTCCAAAAATGGAATCGGTAAAACAAGTGAATTTAACTATAAGCCCCTATTTGACAATCATTAAAAAGAGTTTTTAAATAAAATAAGTTTTAGAATAATGACTTTTTTTTTAGAATACGTGATTAAAAGAAGGAAAAAAAATTCGGGATTACGTGTAGAATATTTTATAGTAAGAATGTGTATTCGAAAATAAGTTTGAGAAAAAAAAAGTTCTATAAAAATGGTAGTCAAACATGAGTTTTTGTTATGAGACTAAAGGGTTGCTTGACAAAAATTTATAAAAAAAATTTAATAAATACTGATGAAATATGTGATTAAAAAATTGATAAAAATTATGTATGTATATTTAAATTAATATTTGATTTTGATATCAACTTAAGCTTTTACAAACAAGAATGTATCATAAAACCATACTCCATGCAATCACAATCACATAGCGTCAACCGTCTAAAACTTTGGCACATTTCCGAGTAGCAAGGTTTCCCATCAATAATGTTATATATACATTATTTCCCTTTCATTCATGTTGGCATTCTCTTTGTTTCAAAAAATTGTGGACGGGAAAAGTAATTTTTGTTTAAACTGTCCAATGATGTGTTGTCATATGACACAATGTAAACAACGATATAAAAGATGTGATGAAATGAAACTGATCAATACATCTGCTTGTGATACTCCTAACAAAGTTTCTAAGAGATCCTGGGAGAACTCCTTTATTCCAAAATGATATGGGAAAGAAATCTCGAAAAAATGGAATAAAAAAAAGAAGCTCTTCATGGCTATATTGGAAAGGAACTCACTCCATTGAATTCGTCGCTGTAGACCGAAACAGTTACACATACTTGTTCAACTCTAGACTTTGATTCTACTTTCTAAAAGAATCCGAAGGAGATCGATTGCCAATCGAGGGCCAACTATGTATCAAATTTGAAACTGTCCAAGATCTATTATGAGTGGGGCCTAGCCAAGCGTCAAAAGCAGAATCTCGACATTTCGGGTCTAAGAGTGAGCAAGAGGTTCATATTAATTGAGATTTAGATCTAAGTTTTAATATATTTTATAATTTCATTCATTCATTGACTACTAGAAACCTATAAAACACAATAAAATCAGATCACTAATAATTTGCAGTATTGAGCCCCTTCATATATTTTCCACCTCCAAAGAAAAATATAAAAAAGAAATCTGCATAAATAACAATTATCAATTGATCAAAACAAAGTAAATAAAAGAATACATGTTCTCAAAGGGTGAGGCTTAGACCACAAAATAGAAACAATACAAGATAAATAAAATCATAAATTAGTGTTCTTTTACAAATACGAGGAATAAATACAGTAACTATGAATATTCCATATAGACTGGTTCATTTTCCTTCAATGCCTAATTTGGAATAATGGTATACTTCCGTGGATGATAACTTACACCCAAAAAGCTTGTAATCAACCAATTCTTTTGTTTCATAAATCATAAAGGAATATCAAATGTTGGCACCATCTTCACGAAGGATGCCATCTGTAATGAAGCCATCAATGCGAAGGTTTGAGGTGAAAGACTTGGCAGGTTGACTCATACGAGTTCTTGGCTGCTGCCTGCTCGAATTTCTTGGTAGCACTTTCATTTTCATGTAAGCCGGTTTGAATGAAAAACCTTATCCACCAAGTTGAGCTCCTCCGTTTGGCCTATTCAAGGAAAAAACCAGCATGTTAACTTCTTGATTCCAAACAACAACAGAATTATGCTTAAACCCAAAAAAATCAATTTTTCATTCTGTCAACCCCCAAAAAAGTGAAATGTGAGAATAAAAATGCACAGTAAAAACCGGAAGGCTCACGCTCCATCTACTTATTGTCACTCTAGTTTTAGATGAAATGCAAGGCCATATGATTCACACAGAAAAAGAAAAAAGAACAAAAAGAAAGATTGGCAACTTACAGGGCGTCCGAACTTTGATAGCTCAGCCACTTTAGCTCTCTGCTGGCCTGGCTGACCTATATAAAAAGGAAATTTAGTGTACTTTCAAAGGAGCTTCAATTCCAGTTAAACAATCATTACAGAACAAGACAAGATCCATATAAGAAATGTTTGTATCCTAACTAAATTTCCTTTTTTTTTCTTTTTTTTTTCTTTTTTATATCCAGAGATCTCCAAATAAAATTGAATCCTCGACCATTGGCAACAAGAGTAAATATACACAACATTTGAACCCTCAACCACTTTATACCAAGAGTAAAAAGCTGACTAGCTAATGTAAGGTAAATAGGTATCAGTTTACCAAAATAAAAGCATGTTTGGGAAGTGTTTATAAACGGTTTAAATTATAAACATATATAAATGAGTGATGGATAAGTGAATACTACTTGTGATCCCTCAAAATGTGTGGATAAAAAGTCGCTTGAGTATTTATAAACATGATCCAAACATAGGCTAAATTAGTTATCACTTCATTCTTGATATTGAGTGGTCAAGGGATGTGTGTATTGATACTCACTTAACAATGTAGGACAGGGAGTTAGACTCCCCACTCAAATAGGCGACGAACAATTCCAATCTCTAGCTTACTCAAGCCTAAGGACACCCAAATGGATAACATTACATGGGTCTGCAAGGACTAAGATCACTAGCCTTGAGAACATAATTGAACAGTATATAAGTAATAAGCCAAACAGCTCAAAACCATATGTAAAGTAGTAATTCCTCCAATCCTTATAACCCATTCATTTGATCACATCCAGATGTAATTGATGTGAGATGGAGAGTTACAATAACACCTTTCAGGAATAGACATGCAATATGATACTCCTTAAAAAAGCCTGGCCAATTCCAACTAGTTGAAGGAAGTGAATAGCCTAGTCAGCTAAGAATGTCTGAAGTTACTATGTAAAACTGTCAAGAGGAGATAATAGTCATAATTCTAACAATTACCTGATAATAAAACTAAACCATCAGCAGCTACCCTCGCTAATTCTGGAACAGTCGTGTTTAAGTACTTGGGTGACAAGTAATCCAAAGCATCTGACACAATGACAAGAGAGAATGACTTCGCCCTGTAGGGAAGAGGAAACTTGATATCGGCCACACGCACAATGGCTTTGAGAACAAGACTCTTGCAGTTGCCATCGACATCATCTAACTCATATGGCTCAATGCCCCAAGCTTCAGTATCTTCTTTTAATAGTTGAGAAACCACCGAGCAGGTGTCGGGGCCTACATGCAACACTTTTTTCATGCTGTCACCATATGTATTCTTCAATATAGGTAAAATTTTCTGAACTTCTAGTGTACATGAGCCACCACCTGCATATACATAGTTCAATTACTTGAGAAATATGTATCCATGTTAATAATAGCACAATCTATTTCAAAGAGCAGGAAAGAAAAAAATAGTCTCATGAAAAACAAGAATCCAGATTTTAAAAAAAAAATACTAGTGCCTAGTGCGGTGAATATTAGATCAGTCATATTTTTCATTTCTTAGCAATTATAAGCTAACAGAAATAATAAAAATCATAAGTAAGCCAGATGCCCATATATATGGCAGCCATATATTTGTATGCAATCAATAAGATTTTTTCTTTCAACGGTGAAAGCATAAATTCGTTTGAAGAAAATTTAGATAAATGGGATATTAAGGCCTTCTGAAAAAAATGAAAAATTCTGATATGAACATTTGCAGCAAAATATTTTCAATATATAAAAATTGTATGCTTCACAACCACCACTGCCACCCCACCAAGCAACTTTGTTGCAGTTGTATCAGTGATGTACAAAGAAATTATTTTCTATCTGCATATGTTTCCTAATCTTCGTTTAAGAACATTGGTATTAAATAGGTCGAACGAGGTTCACTTTAATAAGCGCTGGTATGACTGTTAACCAAAACTAAAAGGAAAAAGTTTCCATTTCATAAAGTACACTTCATTTTTAAACCTTACAGATGTATAAAAAGTTATTGTTGGAATAAACCTGACAATTACGAAAAGCAGTCGAGATTTGGAATCAAGATATCAAATTTTGATTTGGAAATCACTTCACACGTAAAATAGTGTCTAGATTCAGTATTTCGTAGCATAACTAATAGAAAGTTACCATCAAGTCTATTTAAAGCTGTTATATCACCACTCCTTCCACCTGTCATGAAACAGGAAAAATAAATAGTAAGTTTTCATTGAAACCACACATCAAAAGCAATGGTGCATTGTGATCAAATAGAAAGTTATGCTGCCTAGACTTCTTAGTTCCTACCACATTAAGATTAGAAAAATTAAAAAGAAAGTCTTGCAAAAAATAATGCATGGTAAAAAAAGGCTGAATTCTACAGGCATTTGTTCGTGGAATATAAATATGCTAATTCAAAGACCAACTACATACCTGAACCATGGTACATGTATCCAATTATCAGCAATGCTCCCTGAAAATTCACAAAAGGTGTGATATCAGTTTTCTAATTAGTGAACAAAAGCCCATATGTTTAATACTGACAGAAACAAAAATAAAGAAGCGGAACAATTAAGCAGTGTCCGGTAGCCATAGTTTTCATTATTCAGACAAAAAGTACCATCAACATGATCTTGGTATGAGCAGTGTGTGATCCTGCACCCGCGTACTTGAGTGTAAGAGAATTTGAAAAGGAAAAAAGTTCAGAGATTTACCACAACCACAAGCCCTATTGAAAATAAAGGAGATGGCCGTGATTTGGGATGTAATGAACCCACAAAAGGGAGGCTCCCATTGTCTCCAAAGCGACGAGCAGTATTTGGCCTTCTAGACATTGTTGTCCAGTTATAATGACCCGGCAAGACCTGAGAATGGGTGCAATAGAAATAAGACATTTCTTTCTGAAGCGATAGAGGACCTTTTTAGACATATATGAAGTAGCATTGACACACAAGTTTACATATCATCAACACCTGGCCTACCGGCATACAAGCTGAGTAACAACCTTTGGGGACTCACTATGTGTTCCAACATCACGACCAGAGAGAAATCAGAGATATTTACTCTCATGAGCACAAACATCCAATACAGACATGAATTAGACAGCTTAAAATGGAGATTAAACCGTACTGATAGCAATTAGTAAGCATAATAAGTTAATGGAACACAGATTTTGATCCTTAGGTGAATTCCCCTTCTTAGTTCATCCAAAACACCATCACTAAAGTATCTCCGTCCTAACCGTCTTCGACCTGCTAGCTAATTCTAGCTTTTAACTGCTGAAGTTTCATAGATCTCTTATACAGCAGCAAAACCTTGAATTTTTCAACTAATTTCCTTAAACCATTTCAGTTTTACATAGCTGAAAATTCACTTCACTACTTCCAAATCAAATAAGCATCACAAAATCGTAAGAGAAAAATCAATCAATTAAATCAATCAAACTTAAAGAAAGCAACCTGAAATAGAAAACTCGGAAATGTTGTGTATGAGGAGCTTGAAATTGGATCTGGATCTAGAGCTCGAAGGAACAAGAAGAAAAGGCGCTGAGATTTGGATAAATAGTTATTTCACTTTCAGAGAGTGATGATTATCGGTGTTTTTCAAATTTTCAATGATGAAAAATGACGATAAAAATAAATAATTATATATATATATACACACACACACACACACACAGATGAAGTAGTGAGCCAGATTACTGTAGATAATTTCAATTTTCAGTGAAAAAGTGACGGTAGACGCGTTGTGTCTGAATGGGGAAGACGGGACAAAGTACCCTTTTTTTGTCGGCATGTTCTTTTACCAATGTCGAACTAGGTTACAATAGATTATTCTTGTTGTACATTGTGGATACCTTTATGTACATTCCAATGTACTTGTAGCAGATCCCGGTTACAATTGTCAATTGAACTCCTGTACTGGAGTCCTTGGTCCCATTTTATTAAAATTTATTTTTTTTATATTCATTTTTAATCGCACGTCACAACTTTTATAGAGTGTGTTTGGAATACATTCTTTTGAAAGAATATATTATTGAATAGTAGATTGATGGAGAATGTGTGGTTAAAAATAAAGGAAAAGTTATTGATGTGATGGAAAATATTATTTTATTGAAGAATGTGTGGTTGAAAATGAGTAAACGAATGAGAATGAAAAAAATAATGTGTACCAAACAGGGCCTAACTATAAAAATTAAACATTTGACAATCATTATGTTGAAATCTTTTAGGGATGAAGCTTGGTGTACGGGTAGGGGTTCTGCCTACCGAACACACACAAATAGGGGTGGGGAGGAGCTTAATTCATCTTTTAATTCTCATGCTCATTGTCAATTACACATTTACACAATAAAATATTTTATATATAAACTTTAAAAAAAAATTTTACTTTTTAACCACACATTTTCCATAAAATCAATATTCAAAACTTCATTTTTTTTCAAAATAACGGTCATCAAGCAGGGGCTAATTATATATTTTATTAAATTTTATCAAATTTATGAAAAATGCTGACTTTTATCTAAATCAAACATGACCAAACTTTATTTTACACATATTTGCAACCCATCCAATAATTCTCTTAAAATGTTGTGAGTTATAAAAATAACTTTTAAAAACATGTTTAACAAAATAAGTAGTTTAAACAATTATGACTTATGATTAAGCCGATCCAAACAAAACCTTAGAAAAAGTTTGATACTTTGGGATTAATTTTGAGCATTTAAAGATTGTCTAGAATGGAGGTGGATAGATGAACGAAGTCAGCCTTAATGAAGGATATTGATGACTAAAAATGACGTGACAATTATAGATCTAGCTAAAAAAAAAAATAGTAGGGTAATTGTTGGAATATCGCAAAGAAAAGACAAACTCTCATGTACAGGTATTTTAGGTAGTGGATTACAGAAGATTGCTTCGCTCAACCCTTTGTAGGGAACCATTGCCCCATTTATAAGCCTTACAACACAAGCTTGTCACCCTTTTCCAATCAAGCTATAGTGTTTGACCTCGATTTGTGTGACACCGTTTTGTTTGAAGAGTTTTTATTGGAGTTGAGTTCAGTCATTCAAATTATTGTTTTACCTAGAACGTAGCATGTAGCTTAGGTTATGATTGCATGTTGTCTAGGCAATCATTACTACCCTTGTGATTGGTGGGAGGGATAATGCTAACGTGAGAGATGACATTCGTCTTCTCTCAATTAGTTGTTGGGGAGATATTAATATCACTAAGGGATACCGTTTCAATTGGATAATGATGATATTTACTAATGACGATGGTCTTGTACTTTTCCTTATGATTTTTGGAAATCTCATATTTAAGTGTGTTTTAATTACTAGTGAAGTGGCTCGGTCGTTGTGCTTACGGTTAGACACCAACAAAGGAAACATCAAATTAGTGTTTTGGTAGAATATTTATGTACACATACCTTAGAAGAACAAAATGCCTTTAACTACATTCTAGGTGTCTTAACTATAATTGAATCAAACAAAGTCAAGCAATCGAAGTCTATTTTTATCCTTTGCAAGCATTTGCGTGTTATCTTGTGTTCGTTGTATTGCAATTGGACTATTATTTTCTGTCACTTTACTTTTTATTTGTTCTATCGTATTTTCTTTGGCTTAGTTATATATATATTTCATAATCTTTAAATAAAAAATGTCAACCCCAATACCTCTATGTAAATGAGAATTAGATAACTTGAGTTGTTATGCACAAACATACTTCACAAGTGTAGAAGCTCACCCTCTAATACAATAGATTTTGAAGGATGTGAAAATTAGGACATGCAAATATACTACAAGTCTTTGGAACTCCACTGACAAATACTGGATCCATATTTAATTTAATGTAATTTACTGATTTTTAATTTATCTTTTAGCATTTACCAACCATAATTTAAAGGAAAATTAACAGAATGCAACTGCAATATAGGGGTCCAAATATATCTACGAATTAACGGTTTTTGATCCTTTTGACCTTGTTCCTGATCCAATGTGCAGATATGGTATGTTTGTTATACCTTTTTATGACTTCTTGATTTGAACCTATAAGAGGTCCAAACGGATTGAATTTAGTAGGTTGGGAAAAAAATATACAACCTAAGCAAGAACGGCATTTCACAAAATGTATGACTCGTGCTCCTTTTGGTTCTTCTCTCTCATTTCGTGAAAGTAAATTTCAGTATACTATGTTGGAAAATTAGGGGTTTGCTACGCCAAATTTAGGCGATTCTCCCAAAAGTTTCATCAAAATCCTTCATTATTACAATAAGGGTTGATAAGCGTGTTTTTACATACTTATTTGACAGTCAAAACATGATCAATTATTGATTAAAATGTTGGAATATAGCTTAATTCTATGTAATTCATATTTTGCATAATAAAGTGATGAATGTCGTGAAATAAGGAAGTGAAAAATAACCAAAATGGAGGAAAACAAAAGTTCAAGACTAAAGTACAAATACTCTAACTTGTTTCTAACCTTGTGATGAAGATTCGATAGTGTTAGAAATCAATTGGATGAAGAAATGAGTCAAATGGATGAAATATAGCCAAGACATTATCACATATCAACTTTCAAGCTGAAAAATAGTGCACCAATTTTCAACCTCATATTGAGACCAGTTTTTGACATGAAAAATGATCGAATTTGAAGATGGTATCTGAAACAAAGTTTTAGCCCCTTGAGTTAGCATCTTGAATCGCCTCAATCGGATATCATGAGAGAAAGTTATGACCAAAATACTGAAAATGATACAACAACGCAGCACCTAGGCGCTGCACAGACCCAAAAAGAGTATATTTTCAATGCTTGGGCCCTGCTACCATGGCACATAGGCGGCGTATCGTGCAAATTTAGGTTTTTTTATGTTTAGGCCGCGAGAAGCCTAGAAAAGATCCCAAAAACTTTCCAGAACTTCTTATTCCTCATCATTCTTCATTCTGCACGATTCATTCATTAATTTGGCTCAAGAAGCACATGAAAATCTAAGGATCTTGGTGAAGTTACAAAGGAACTCAGTTGAAATTGGTGATTTCATATTTTTTATTCAATTATTTTGATCTTTTCATTGTCAGATAATACTAGAATTTAGGTTTTCATTTTTATAAATTTACATTGAAATTGGTTTAATTTTCATTAGATTTTTTTATGAATTCAGTCATACTTTTTCCATTATTTAATCGAAATATTTATTAAATTTCAATTTCATGAATATATGTTGAGTTTGATTTAATTTTTATTAAATTAATCATAGATTCAGTCATACTTTTTCTATCCACGAATTGAATTAATTGTTGAATTGAAATCTCAATATTTTATTGGTGTGATTTATTTACTGCTTTATGCTTGAAGTATATGATCGATTTATGAATCTAATTTCAATAAAATTTGTGTAAACATGTCATAAATCTAGATTCTAGGATTACATTTGTAAAAAATTGGTTTTCATGACAAATCTTTCGATTAGAATGTTGGGATGAAAGCCTCTAATTGAGTTATAAAATTGAATAATTTATGTGAATGATCCAATCCATCCGAGGGAATTCCGATGGTTTATTGTTTTAAATTATTGATTTTTAACTTCATTTTTCCAACTTTGAGTTTAATTACACTCTTGAGAAAAAAATCCATCCCTTTTTTATCATTTAAATATTCTTCAATTTTCCTGTGGATACGACACCTCAAACTACACTACAACTACCGCGTTATTCTTTGAGCGTAATTGAGGATAATTAACATATAACATTATTATCTTTCACTATTATTGTGAAAAACTTCCTTACATTTCATTTCTTTGGTATTTTCACCTTTTATTCCGTAAAATGTAATTTTAGTCCATTTTCTCAATTAAAAACTGTGAAATGATGACTATATCCTTCTGTTTAAATAAAAGAGAAAAAAAAAAGGTGAATTAATGACAATTATAGTCACAATTTTTTAAAAAATGTGTAAACAAGTCTCAAATAAATTATTAAAAGGTAATTAGTACATAATGTTCTTATTACCTTTCACTATTATTGTGTAAAATGTCTCTATCTTTTTTTTATATATATGTATATTTTCACCATTAATTACACATTTGATTGTGCAGACCATTATTTATATCCATTTTCATCCAATTTTTCAAAAAAAAAAATTGTGAAATAACGAATATACCATCCTATTTAAGCCCCCGTTTGGCACTCGTTTTTTTTCCCATTTTTGAACAGGAACTTGCATTATGTGTGGGCCCCAGTGTCTTTCAACATGTCAGACTCTGCCGGGATCCGTTCCCACTTCCCAACACGGTTTGGGTACAAAAGCTGATACAATTATTTAGATTAAATTCCAGAAATGCCCTTATATTGTGTACTATTGCAAATTAATTTGAGGCTAAAATTGGTAAGTGTAATTCAACGGTCATTTGAGTGGAATGTGTGCTCTGACACAACAATTGAATGCTTCTATTTTTTAATGATAAATGCACTGTTTAAAAATGAATTTTTCCCAAAAAACAGATGCCAAATTGGGGCTAAATAAAAAAAATAAAGAAATTTATTTTTTAAATTTTTAATAATTTATTTGGACTCATTTGCACTTTTTAATTTTTTAAATTTTTAATTTTTTAATAATTTATTTAGGATTCATTTGTACTTTTTCCCAAAAAAATTAATTTATAATTTTTTAATAGTTTATTTGGGACTCACTTGCACTTCTTAATTTTTTTTTATTTCTAATTTTTTAAATAATTTATTTGGAACTCATTTGTACTCTTTTTTAAAAGTATTTTAATTTTTAGTTTTATAATAATTTATTTTGAACTCGTTTACACTGTTTTGTTAAAAAAATAATTTTTAATTTTTAATAATTTATTTGGAACTCGTTTGCACTTTTAAATTTTTTTAAATTTCAAATTTTTTAATAATTTATTTGGCACTCAATTGTACTTTAAAAAAAAAAAAAAAAAACTAGGACCATGGTTACATTTAGTTCTTTATTTTTTTCAATTTAAATATGAGGGTATATTCGTTATTTCATAGTTTTTTAAAGAAATTGGAACACATTTGTACTCTTTTTTAAAAATATTTTAATTTAGTTTTTTAATAATTTATTTGGAACTCGTTTGCACTATTTTGTTAAAAAATTTTAATTTTTAATAATATATTTGGAACTCGTTTGCACTTTTAAATTTTTTAAATAATTTATTTGGCACTCAGTTGTACTTTTTTTAAAAAAAACTGGGACCATGGTTGCATTTAGTTCTTTATTTATTTTTATTTAAATATGTGGGTGTATTCGTTATTTCATATTTTTTTAAGAAAATGGATGAAAATAAAAATCATAAAAAAGTGGACTTTGACAAAATTTGACCAAAATAACAGGGGTAAAATGGCAACTTTAGAATTATCACTTTAAATAAATAAACAACAAAATCATAAAAATCATAAAAAAATAAGGAACTAAAAAATGGAGTTACTTCCTTCAAACCCCCATCCTTACCCCTACCCCTACTCCTACGCCCCATGCCCTTTTTCTCAACCACCGCAATGATCGTACCACCGTCGTCCGACCAGCCACAATCATCCATCTCGCACGGTGGCAAGGCAAATGGAGGCGAAAGAATCTAGCTAGGTACGTTTGAATCTGTTGAAGACGCGGCCAGTGTTGAAATATGATGTTGTGACTCCTGTGATTTAGCACAATGCAAACAATTGATGATCAGCAAAGGAAAGAAAGGCGTGACGGTGAAGGGTAGAAAGCTCACTACCAGGTAGACGCATTAAGGGCCAATTTACATTCTGTTATGTGTCTGATGATTGAGGCACAAGTAGACGTTTGTAATTAAGCTGGTAAATTCCTCTTCAATCAAGAATCAATTATTTCTCATTTGTTCTCTCTTCTACAAAGAAAAGCATCTTCATTTGTTCAATTTCTTATATGGTATCAGAGCCATAAACTATGGCAGACAATTAAAGCACAACAATAGAAACAACAAATCAGAATGCAAATTCTGAGCAAAATCTTAACACTGATCTAGTACCAAACATTCATTCCAATGATCCTATTCATCCCAGCAGCCCCTACTATATTGGTGCAAACGAGAACTCAGGTGCAATACTGGTTACCCACTTGCTTGACAATACCAACTATTATGCTTGGCAAGGTCTATAAAAAGGCACTTCGAATTAAGAACAAATTGGGTTTCATTGATGGAAGTCTCACTGAACCAGCGCATACCAGCAACCTTTTGATGAAACATTGGCTACGTTGCAATGACATAGTCATTGCCTGGCTGCAAAATACAATGTCTATTGACATCAAATCTCGCACACATAACAATAGATCCCTCACCAACAACTCCTACAGATGCACAAGTTCCAAAAATCTCTGGTATATCATCTTGCCTATCTGTCTATGATGTCAAAACTAGCAAAGGTCCTAACACACCATGGATAATCGACACAGGAGCAACAGACCATATGGTCTGTTGCACCTCATTCTATAGCAGTCTCCCAACCAAAGTGTCTTATTCAGTCTCCCTTCCAAATGGTGATCTGGTTAATGCTACACATACAGGAACTGTAAAAGTCACAGAAAATTTAACTCTGAATAATGTGTTTTGCATTCCATCCTTTGCATTTAATTTGATATCAGCTAGGAAATTAACACAAACTTCTAAATGATGTCTCATATTCCTCTCTGAAAATTGTTTTGTGCAGGACTTTTTGACCTTGAAAATGACTGGAATGGATGAAGTGAGGCAGGGATTACACCATCTTCTACAAACTCAAGTTTCTCCCTCAGCCCTAATAGAAGCCCTCTCTCTTATTCCAAACAAAGCTTCCATATCAGCAGATGTATCTGGCAATAATAAAGATTTTTACCTCTGGCACTACAGGCTAGAACATCCATTTGATTCTAGATTAGGCTTATTAAATATTAATTGAACTCCTAAACTTGTTAAAGAACCTTGCTCAGTTTGTCCTATGGCTAAAATGCATAGGTTACCTTATTCTATCAGCCATCATAAATCTAAGAAAATCTTTAATCTCATACATTGTGACCTCTGGGGTCCTTGTACGCAAACGAACTATGATGGATCTAAATATTTCCTTTCCATAGTAGATGATTTTAGTAGGTATACATATGTATATATGTTGAAATCATAATCAAATGCAACTGCAGCTTTGAAAGGTTTTTGTGCTCTAATTAAAACTCAATTCCAATCACAAGTGAGGGTGATTAGAACAGATAACCTGGGAGAGATGAAAGAATACTTCCATAAAGAGCGAATTATACACCAGAAAACATGTGTCGAGACACCACAACAAAATGCCATTGTAGAAAGAAACACCAGCATATACTCAATGTTGCAAGAGCTTTAAAAAGCCGAAGTTCTGTCCCTATGAGATATTGGAATGACTGCATCTTCACTGCAGTATATTGGAATGACTGCATCCTCAAAGTTTTTGGATACCTTGCCTTTAACTCGACCTTGGCCAATCATAGGACTAAATTTGAGTTAAGAGCCAAGAAGTGTATATTCTTAGGTTATCCTTTTGGAATTAAGGGATACAAACTTCTTGATCTCGAATCCAAGAAAGATTTTGTCTCAAGGAATGTAGTATTTTATGAGGACAAATTTCCTTGCAAAGACAGCAATGCATCTGAAAATATTACGATGAAATTGACACAACCAATACCTACTTACACTGAAACAGAACACCATATTCCTGTTTCTCCACAAATGTTACTAATGAGATAATGGTAGATAGAAATGATTATTACCTCTCAACTCATGAATCAGATAATCATTCTATAAAACCAACTCCTTCACCAAATCCCCAAGAGCTGAGCAAGAACCATTTGATAATCAGGAACCAACACGTAGATCCTCAAGAGCCAAAAGGACCCCCTCTTATCTTGAAAATTACATATGTCAGCAGGTATCACTTCATCCATCACAGAAGTTGGACAAGGGCAAAGGTCTTCACACTCCAGGTAAATCGTTTCTTCTCACTGCTTCCATATCAAATCATAGATTATCAGTAACCACAAAGCTTTTATAACGTCTATAACCGCACATATTGAACTTGACACATACCAAGAAGCACTTACTTTACCTGACTGGTGTAGTGCCATGAATGCTGAGATTGCTGCCTTTGAGATGAATAACACCTGGGTTGTCACAAACCTTCCTCCCAGCAAAAGATCCATTGGGTGCAAGTGGGTATATAACGTAAAGTATAAAGCTGACGGGAGCGTAAATGGATGGCATCTATATCAATTCGATGTAAAATAATGCGTTCTTACACAGGGATTTAGAAGAAGAAAAAGTGTACATGGAAGTGTTGGGAATTTACTTAATCATGCACAGCGGAAATAAAACAATTTTCAATTCCCAAACGAGGATCTGCAATGTGTTTAGATAGAAACTGTGATTAGAATTATACCTTTGATGAATTCCACAAACTCTTTTGCTTTTTCTTGAACCCCAATGATCACGATCTGCAATCCAAGCTGTCCAATTGTCCAGCCTCCAATGGTGATCCACACAGAGAACAAGAATGACGGCTAGGTTTTCTTTTCTTATGCTAGCAAGAATAATGAAAATTCCATACAGTTTACAAACCCTAACAGCTTATTAATATAAGTCCAAGTGAGTTTGGCCCATCTCTAAACTTAACTCGGTCCGATATTTAACTAATCAAATTAATTAAATCCGGTCCATGAATTAATTAATCCAATTAATTAATTCGGGCCTATTAATAAACAACTCAATCAATTAATTATCCAACACTTGTCAATTAATTAATTGGTAAATCTCATTCATCTGATTCTCTTTTGTGTGTGACCCATTAGGTTCCCAATCACGATGTCGAACGACGTGAATTATTATTTTGATCTAATCAAAATCGATAAATTAAAACGCCCCTTTTAATTTATCACTAATTCATTTTCGTTGTCCCAGATTGACATCTAGCAATGTATCAGGGCAATACATGTGACGGGAAATATCACGTAGCATGACAAAACCAAACTTGTTCGTTTACCGTGAAACTATAATCCTTTCGTCAATATGATCCGATCAATTATGAGATATGGATATGTGTCAATCTCAATTATCGATCATATCTTTTATCCCACTGTTAAGTCAATGTACGTCGAAAACTCTTTTCCGACTTATGAGTTCACCTTGGCCAAGGATTTCATAATTAACTTAACTGGATAAAATGTAGATCATAATCTCTTACTATCTAAGAGTGACGAATCCTCTATTGATTATTCACAACCTTCATATGATTCTTGACATACCCGAACGATGCTGTATTAGCGACCCTTGACAGAGCAACATCCAACACCACCAAAGTATGTCTGCCCTCATATAAGGTACTATGATGACCTCAAGTCAAAGGACCAATTCCACTACCGAACGTTAGAGATTAACCACTAACACTCAGATAGTTATCCATGTGGAATCTCTCAGTGGGTCTCCAATGTTTTGTTCTATAACAAAACATCCACGTGTTCATTCAAATGTCACCACACTTTAGCTTGTGAGATCAGCTACTTACTTCACAAGTAAGAATGCCACACGCGATAGTCTATCCGTAACAACGATATCCGTATCTCGTTATTACTTCGACCACGGACGATTTAAGATTCAATCATATGTAATTTGTATCTCACAATCACAACTCCTTGTGATTAACAAATTACCAAGACTTGAATCTACGGATTCTATTATTTAATTTATTAGAATATTAATTCAATTAAATAATAGATATTGCCATATATATGCATTGATTATATATATTCAAAGTGTTTATATCCAAAGTTAATTGGACCTAGGGCATAACACTTACAGGAAGTACCTCCTGGTCATCCTAATGCAGGGGGCTTAAAGGTATGTAGGTTGTTGAAAAGCATATACGGCATTAAGCAAGAGTCTCGACAATGGTATTCCAAGCTTTCAACATTCATCATTGAACAAAGGTTCATTCAATCAAAAGCAGACTATAACCTATTCACAAGGTCAAATGGGAGCTCTTTCATTGCCATCCTTGTCTATGTGGATGAAATAATTGTGGCTAGCAGTAATGTCAACAACATTGATTCTCTTAAGGTCTTGCTTGATAAGAAATTTATGATCAAGGATTTAGGCATATTAAAATATTTTTTGGGGATAGAGGTAGCAAGGTCTGATAAGGGAATCTATATTTGCCAACGAAAATACGCTTTGGACATACTTTTAGATTCAGGAACATTAGGGAGTATGCCCGCAAGGATACCTTTGGATCCAAATGTAAGGATATCTAAAGCTGATGGAGAGCTACTTCCTGATCCTAGCATGTATAGAAGACTTGTTGGAAAATTGTTATACCTCACAATTACCAGGCCGGACCTTTCATACTCGATACGGCTATTAAGTAAATTCATGAGTGCTCCTCGCATCTCTCACCTCAATGCTGTCAACAAAGTTTTGAGGTACATAAAAGGAGCACCACGACAGGGATTATTACTCTCTGCCAAATCAAAATTGCAACTCAATACTTATTGTGACTCAGACTGGGGAGCTTGCCCTGATACACGGCAGAGTGTCACAGGTTATTGTGTAATGCTTAGAAGGTCATTAATATCTTGGAAATCAAAGAAACAAAGCACAATATCCAAGTCTTCAACTGAGGCAGAGTATAGGGCAATGGCAAATGCATGTTGTGAGCTCACTTGGCTCAAGTATTTGTTTCAAGACTTGAAAGTTAATCTTCCACAGACAGCTACTCTATTCCGTGACAACAAATCAGCCCTCCACATAGCAGCCAAACCGGTTTTCCATGAGAAAACTAAGCACATTGAGTTGGGTTTCCACTTGATAAGGGATAAAATTCAGGAAGGAAGTATAATCACTGAGCATCTTAATAGTGATTCACAAGTTGCTGACATTTTGACAAAATTGTTAAACTCAGTCCAGCGTTACCAACACATGAACAAGATGAGAGTCGTTGATATCCACTCTTCATCTTGCGGGGGGGTGTTGAAATATGAACCTGTGACTCCTGTGACTTAGCACAATCAACAGCAAACAATTGATGATCAGCAAAGGAAAGAAAGGTGTGATGGTGAAGGGTAGAAAGGTCACTACCGAAAGACGCACTAAGGGCCAATTTGCATTCTGTTATGTGTCTGTTGTGTAACCTTTTTCTGTTGAGAATTTAGTTGTATAATTTTTATTTTTTCAGCAAATTAGTTTTGAGTACGATTCTAGATCATTCTAATTATTTGTATATATATTGAGGCACAAGTAGACGTTTGTAATTAAGCTGGTAATTCCTCTTCAATCAAGAATCAATTATTTCTCATTTGTTCTCTCTTCTACAAAGAAGAGCATCTTCATTTCTTCAATTTCTTATAGCTAGTGCATAGGACTCAGCATCTCGATTTAGATTCTGGTTTTTGAACAACATATTTGCTTTCTTTTGAATTCGTCAAATCATTGCTAGGCGATTGTAGCGGTTTGATACACGATCGATCTGTATGATGGGTTGGCGATGGCTTATTCGAGTGAATCGGTACTAGATGCATTAGTAAATTGCACTAGAAATAGTGATGTTCTACAAATCAAGTACTAGTAATTTAGTGTAGAGTGCCATACTTGAAGGCAGTGGTCCAAAAAATGAGTTTGAATGAGCAACCATCGACAAACACTATGTCATCACGCTCTGAATTGTAAACTGAATTAGGTGTTGCTACCATGTATTAACCGAATTAAATCTAGAAAATTTAATGGAGATTTTGTAGAAACTTGCATATTTATTAGATCATGGAATTGATGATATTGTTATGGTGGTTGGTACATACGGTGGTTCTTTGGAAGCGGCAACTGTGGCCTTGAGTTTGATTTTGTGGGAGGGTGGAGTGAGAAAGAAAAAGATGTTTTCTTCCATTTCTTTTTTTATTTAATTATTTGTAATAGAAAAATGTGAAGTTACAATTTTACCCCTTTAAAAATAGTTAAAATATGATCAAAATAATTATTTAAGTCAATTAATGGCAAAGTGGACGGATTCCATCAATTTAGACTCCAGATACAAATTTTTGAAAGGTTAGAGACCGCTATTGGCACAAATTGAAGGTTATGATAAAATCTACAAAAATTGAAAAAGTTAGAAAGCATTGCTGCAATTTTCTCCTTTTAATAATCTATTTTGGACTCGTTTTCACTTTTTAAAAAGATTTGGGAATATGTTTGTAATTAATTTTTTTTTGTTTTATTTAAATAGAATGGTATATTCGTCATTTCATAACTTTTAATCGAAAAAATGAATAAAAATGACATTTTGCACAATAAAAGGTGAAAATAATGGTGAAAATGTCAAAAAAGAAAGGTAAGATCATTTTTCACGATAATAGTAAAAGGTAATAACGTTATGTGCTAATTATCCATTACAATTATATTGTCGAAAACATCCATTTAACCGTTCAATTTGATTGCTGAGCTCGATGCGTATGATGTATAATTTTATTCTTTTTTTTTTTTTGCCCAAATCTTAACTGTTTTTTCTTGTCCTAAATATTGATAGAGATTAGAAAACGAATTGACTCAAAACGTTAGGCACATTTCATCAAAATCCTTCATTATTGACCCTAAAGACGTGTATTAGCTCAATTCCAATTCCTAAAGTTGTAATTGAAAATATCGTTGGAAGAATTGTTTGAAAACTATAATTTCGTGTAGTATCAATGGTTGGAACTCCAAATTGATGCTTGCAGAGGATTTTTTTTTTTTTTTTCCAGCTAAACTCAACTCAATCAAATTGACATAAAATTTACCCAAATCTCTTATTCTACCGTAGTGTCGTTTCTGTTGTTCTATTATTGTGAACTCGATATTTTTCTTTTCTTGTAATTTTAACAGTCAAATCTATAAAAAATTCAAAAAAAAAAAAAAGTGCAAAATATATCACTAGATTGAATTATGTTATTTTATATGAGTTGAGATTGAACATATCATAGTCCAATTAATATAGCATGTTGTAAATATTAAAAAAATTAATTATTGTATGAAACTTGGAAACCGAACTGAACGAAATGAAACCAAACCCGAACGGTTTTTTAATTAAATTTGGATCTGACGATTCCACTTAGTAAATATCCAAATATTTCGGTTCGATTCGGTTTGATTCCCTTCAAAACTGAATCGAACTGGACCATGGCCAACCCTAAAAAAAAATATAACAAAAGAGTTGGGTTGAGATTAAGCTCTAGTTTGGTGTATCTAAGGTTGATAAAATCAAAATCAAAATAAAAAACTAATTTTAACTATACATTTCAAAGATTTCACAATTTTTATAAATTTTTCAATCACTCATTTAATCAACTTTTATCAAAATTACTAACAATATATTTTTTTAGTAAAATCAAACATGGGCTAAATGTACTCATTTCGGCTAAAAATGCATATGGAAATTAGAGAGTAACATGTTATACTTATTTTACAATTTAATATTTTAAATAATAGATAAAGAAATGATTTTTTTTTAAAAAAAATTTTGCCTTTGACTATATATAATATAATATAGCCCTAGTTTGTTGTAGTTGAAAAACAAATTTTGATAAAAATTGATGAAATTTATTGTTAAAAAATTGTGGTTTCATGATATAAACGATTAACATTAATTATTAATTTTAAATTAAATTAAATTAAAATCGTGATTTTTAACCCCCGCTAAACAAAGACATAGTATGATATGGACCATGATTGACCTTTTAAAATGGAAAAAGCGTTTGAAATTGTAATAAGAAGAATAAGACCAAATAATTAAATTCTTTTTCTCAAATATTATCACCAAAAAAGAATGGGAATCAGATTCCTTCTAAAAAATATACTTCATAAGCAAGAATCTTAGCATAAAATCAACCTATCAACAAAAAAGAATCACTTACTATTGAAAAATTCGATGTTCTAAAATCAAGAATGGGAATCAGATTCCTTATATATTAAATTCCTTTTCATGCACATATTTTACTAAATCTACTCAAAAACCATTTATTCGATTAAGAAACAGACGACAAAAAGAGATATTATGTCTCGAATCCATGCCACTTATCAGTATTATTCAAACTATTTAAATAAAAAAAATTACTTGAATTCATTCAATACAAGTCATCTCTCATTTTTCAAATAATAAAATAAATATCGGATCAAACACACTCTTAAATTCACACCAAATCCCACGTTTAGGAGCGAGCAAAACTTAGCTAAAGAATTTGGGTAAGATTTGTTTTTTATTATTTCTAATTATTATCTAATTAATTATTTATTTATTGAAGTAGACATTAGCTGAAATACGCAAACATTTTCTTGAACTCAATCACAAAAATCCCTTTCTTGCATGTACAAACACAAGTAGGTTTCTCATAATTATACTATAATATATTTGTGCATAATCATAGTGCTTTGCTTGAATCATACATTTCCACTTTATTTAATTTAATTTAGTGGAAGTTTAAGTTGTTCATCTTCCCACTTCAACTAAGGGCCCTTGCCATTTCTCTCCGGTTATTTGAAACATGCAATTTCTTACAATTATTCTCTTTTTCTTCTTAAAAATGGAACGGAGTCAATTGTTTCATTACACATTAAACCTTGTACATCGTCACGCTTTTACTCATTGCACTTTGAATTGCTTTCAATTGATCACTGAACTTGCAAAAGTTGCACTCCTTCCCTCACCTACGAAGTTACCATTGCCTAGGAAGCCGACATGGACAGAGGGAATCCAACATGGCACGTTAACATAGTTAAAATTGCCAAATAAGCATTGCATGACTGCCACACCCAAAAGAGTTCATCGTTTCATCATACATTAAACTTTGTCCATCATCATAATTTACTTAGTGTACTTTGAATTGCTTTCAAAGTAAACTTGCACAAGTTGCATTCCATTCATAACCCCATGAAATTACCGTTTTCTAAGAAGCCTATGTGGACAGATGAAATTCAACATGTCACATTGACAAAGTTAAAACTGCCAACTAAGCACTACGAGTTCATTGTTTTATGACATATTAAATTTTACCCATCATCACGATTTACTCACTATACTTTAAATTGTTTTTAAATGATCATTGACCTTCACACATTGCTCTTCATCCATTACCCATGAAGTTACCAACTTACCATTGACTGAGAAGTCTATATGGAGAGACGAAATTCGACGTGTCACGTTTACATAGTTAAAACATAAAATTGTCAAATAAGCACCGCATGGCGTTTGAAAGTGCTCAATGTTTCTTAATATATTGAACTTTGCTTATTGTCATGCATTACTCATTGTACTTTGAATTGCTTTCAGATGGTCGCTGAACTTGCACAAATTGCACTATAATAATCACCCCACGAGTTACCGTTGCCTTCTTTTCCATTTACAATCTTCTGGGGCAAAGTGAGAATCTAAACGCAAAAGGAAATAAATCAAATTACTGGGAATTATTTCAATGTCGTTCTTGAACACAAGAAAAGGAAATCCATTCATCTTTCTCGCTTTCACATCCGTGCTTTCAATTGCGGTTCATGTTTCTTCGCTCTCGTCCCTGTCCCCGTCCATGTGGCTGGCCTAGTAATTTGAAAGGTCACGATTAATTAATTAATTAAATTTTCAAATGTATCAAATCCTTTATTATTTTTATCCCTCTTCCAGTAGAGGCTATAAAAATTGCAGAAAGAGAGAACAATTTCTGTGTTTATTGCCACTAGAAAAATCTGAAATTGTATTCTTAAAAGTTTAGGGGCTGTTCTTTTTGTGTTTTGAGTTTTGTATTTTGAGTGTCTATTTTGAGATTGTTGAACATATATTCTTTTTGGCAGTTTGAAAAATTGTTTTGAAAAGATCCAAAACGCGTTTTGAAAATTTTGACTTAATTATAATTGAAAACACCCAAAACGACAAAATTGTCCTTTTTTTTTTTGTCGTTTTTTGTTTTCTTTGTAAATTTTTAACTTGTTTTCAAAAACGTGTTTTCGAAAAAAGGAAAGAGAACGCGTTTTCACTATTTTGAAAAATCGAAAACAGAAAATGACTTGAAAATGAGAAAGAGAACATGCTCTTATTTACTCGTCTATTGTCTTAATTTTACAATCATATTGGTAATTGAAAAAATAAATGTCGACTCAACAATTTTGTGACCTGTATGAAACCCATTATCTCAGTATTACTATTCTAAATGTGTTTATTTAATTTTTAAAAAAAAAACCAACGTTGTCATATTGTATATGGTCATCAAGTCATGTATAAAAAAAAATTGAACTACGCCATTGTCATTAGGAAACCAACATGTTGATATTGTAAAATCAGAAATTTCCCGAAAAGCTAATCGAAGCTTCTTCTCCTCCACGGAAATAATAGGGTAGTTTTGTTCATTACTAAACTTGTTAAAGAGATTGAAATATTACCAAAATTTTAGTACAAGAACAGTCGATGTTCTGGGTTGCTTCCTTTAAATTCCTCAGCAATTCTCGGTTCTTTTTCACGGATATCATCTTGCTAAATATGATTTCTGTCGATAGAATCTCATATATAAATCCTACTTGACTGTCCTAGAGAATTCAAAATACTTTTACTTTTAATCATACTAGTAGTAAGTATGTGCGTTGTACGTCTTATTTATCGGATGAATAATATTCGTAATTTTTTGAAAGTAAACGAGGTAATTGATATTGTTAAAAAGAATATACATGAATAAAAGTTTTTTATAAAATTATGTGTATAATATGAAAATATTGAAATGCAATGTTTTATTTACAATAATACTTTTTTGTACACAATATTTTTTGTTAACGTTCCACATCTATATCGACCGATATGATGGACCATCTACCAAACTGAAAATAATAATAATAATAATACTTCGCCCCGTTTGGTTTAAATTTTGTTAAAAATTAATAAAATACGTGGTTGAAAATTTCATAAAAATTGTGATTATATAATGTGTGGTTAAATAAATTTTTACTTTAACTTTAATTTTTATCAACTTTCTTCAGTGAAATCAACATAGGCTTCTTGTTTATTCAACCGGATATGATGAACCTCCCATTTATCAGAATGAAAAAATAATAAATAAATAAATAAAACTCAGTTATACAAGGTTTATACATAGGTTTATTTTTTGAAATTTTTATTTATGCAAGATATCTACATTTTCCACAATGTAAGTAACATTTTGCTATTTCCCCCCTTTTTTCACAATTTTGGTTGTCATAAAAATGATTTTTTTCATTATGTTTTTCAAAATTTATAGAATTTTATAATAAAATTTTTAATTTTTAATATATTAACCGACGAAATAAAAGGTTTACCAATGAATTGTTTTCATTGATTTTTAACAATGAGATTTTTTCAACGAAATTTTTAGGTAATTTAATCTCCGTGTCAATAAATCCTTAGATAATTTAATCTCCGTATTTAAAAATAATAAAAAACTATTAGTATTTATTGTCCGCCATTGATAAATGAATTCCGTTGGTAAATCTATGATATTCTGTCTTGTTTATCATTCTTGATGCAACTGGGCACCAGGGCATGTCGAGGAGGAAAATTTGTCATGCTCGATGAATTTTCAAACGCTTCATATATGAGATATGCACGTAATAATGCAGTCAACCCATTATGTTGACGGCACATGCACACTTGAATGCTAAAATGTGCATTCATTTTAATTAAATATTATGTTAAAATTGGTCTAACAAAGTCCAACTCGTTTTTATAATTAAAAAAAAGATAAATTGAACCCAACAAACATCAAGTTGGCCTCACATCACCCAAGCCCAAGAATTACATACAACAATGTATAGGATTTTGACGTTTAAAAAATTAAAAATCAATATAAATTTTTCGTAGAGTTGCAAACTATCCATGTCGAGCCCGAACTTTATTCTTATGCAGTCTTTCTCTAGTTTCACAAGCAAATAAAGCTAGTAATGCACAATTTTGGATGATTGATGGTTATGAAGATGTAATAGAAATTCTCAAATTGAAGTAAGAGAGCCCGATGAAGATAATTTTGTATCAAATAACACGAAAGATGACTTGGTTGAAAAATAGAAGATTAAATTGGAATCCGATAAAGAGCTAGACAAGATATGATTTTTCAATTTGATGTTCATGTCTTATCTAATTGTATGAATTAATTACCAAGTAATTATTGTATTTATAATTTTGAGCAATATCTTTTTGTCGAGAATTTGAAGAATATTTATAAAGTTCAAGTAATCGTAATATTTATGATTTTGATCAATATATATATTGAAAATTTAAAGGATATGAGTAAAGTATCAGTTTATATTATTTGTCGCGTAAGTACGCTTATTCTTCTAATGCTTGATATTTGATCGAAATATATTGTCATGCATTACACATTTTAAAACCTGATTTAAAAAGTAGTAAAATTCAGTTTTATTTAGACCATGTTTGACCCACATTATTTTTTTCATTCTTATTCTTCTACTCATTTTCAATCATACATTCTTCAATAAAATAATATTTTTCATCACATCAATAACTTTTCCTTCATTTTCAACCACATATTCCTCATCACATCACTTTAAAAAAATGCATTCTCTCATTTTAATGTACACTGTTGATGTTATCGACAGGGGGTAGCCTATTTACCCCTTCCATGTTGGTGAAAGATTTTATTCTCACTTCATTTTCATCATCATCCATTCTCCTTCAAAGTAATTTCTCTCATTTCCTTCATTCATTTCGTATTTCATAATGTATAACACTTTCATTTCTTTATCTTCTAACGAAAGTAAGAGTGATGGGGCGAGAAGGTCGACCGACCCATCTTCGGATGGGCCGGCTAACCTCGGCTCGTGGCCGACCAACCTTGCGGTCGACGATTGGGGCCGACCAGCAACGCGATCGACACCTGTCGACGGTCGACCAGCGACGCTGCTGGTCGACCAACCCACGGCTGGTCGCAGGTCATTCGTCAACGGCACTCCTCCTTATACCCAAATTCCTATCGAGTCAAATATTTCGATTCATTCAACTGAATTTCAAAATTTTCAACCGATTTTCACAAAACGACATGTTGGGTCAGCTAAATCTTCAAACTAAAATGTAGAAATTGAGCGGGATGCCGCGAGTGAGGAGGTACTTCTTGAGATTCCAAATTGTCATAGCTTATATAACTCCCCATCTGAGTTAGAAAAGTCACTTACCATTTTTGGTTTTGTGCTTAACCATTTTTGATTTTGAAGGCTCACTACTAGCCCCTAGCGATTTTGAGTTAGTCAAGTTTTTGACTTTTTTGCTCACCACTATGCGTCGAACGATGTTGATCACCGAGCTTGGTGATTTTGAGCCTTAACCATTTTTGGTTTTGAAAACTCACCACCAGCCCCTAGCGATTTTGAGCTAGTCAAGTTTTTGACTTTTTTGCTCATTGCTATGCATCGAGCGATGTTGATCACCAGGCTTGGTGATTTTGAGCCTCAACCATTTTTGGTTTTGAGAGCTCACCATCAGCCGCTAGCGATTTCGAGCTAGTCAAGTTTTTGACTTTTTTTTTTCTCACCGCTATGCGTCGAGTGATGTTGATCACTGGGTTTGGTGATTTTGAGTTTTAACCATTTTTGATTTTGAGAGCACACCATCAGCCCCTAGCCATTTTGAGTTAGTCAAGTTTTTGACCTTTTTGCTCACTGCTGTGTCAAGCTGTCTTGGATCGTCGACGTTGAGGTCGAGGTCAGGTGATTTTGAGCCTTAACTATTTTTGGTTTTGAAGAACTCACACCAGCCCTTAACGATTTTGAGCTAGCCAATTTTTAGGCTTTTTTGCTCACCGCTATGTGTCGAGCTGTCCTGGATCGTCGAGGTCAGGTGATTTTGAGTTTTAATTGGTTTTGAAGAACTCACCACCAACCCCTAGCGATTTTGAGCTAGCCAATTTTTAGGCTTTTTTCCTCACTGCTATGCGTCGAGCTGTCTTGGATCGTCGAGGTCGAGGTCAGGTGATTTTGAGCCTTAACCATTTTTGGTTTTGAAGAACTCACCACCAGCCCCTAACGATTTTGAGCTAGCCAATTTTTAGGCTTTTTTACTCACCGCTCTGTGTCGAGCTGTCTTGGATCGTCGAGGTCAGGTGATTTTGAGCCTTAACCATTTTTTGGTTTTGAAGAACTCACCACCAACCCCTAGCGATTTTGAGCTAGCCAATTTTTAGGCTTTTTGCTCACCGCTTGTAATCTTTATTTCAATCAATTACGAATAACACTCCTAGCAGAATTTAATTTGCCAAGATTTGGGGACTCGGTAGGCGCACCGGGACGTCCCAGTTAGGCTGGCCCTTCCATAGCACCCTCATCATCTGCAGTCACTTAGCATTTTCATTAAATAAATTTCAATCAGGTGTGCCTATTGCAGGCATTACATCATGAAAAATCCCTGACTACAATGCTTACAAACGATCATTGTATCAGAAAAGTAGAAATAAAAATTCTCCTAGCAACTATATTTACATGCACGCACTATGCTGCTTAACTTCCCACTTGTTGGTTGACGCTGCTATTGGCCTGGCCATTCGAGCTCTTTGTTGTCTCAAATCTCCATCAATATCTCGTCCTGCGGAGTATTTAAAGGGGTAAAGGCTTTGACCTCCTCTCGTTTTTACCTGACCGATCGATCCTAAGTGTACACCATATTTGTGTGCTCATTCCTCAACTTGTCTTTGTCAACGAGTTTTCGTACATTACCCGACTTTCGCTTGTGGCTTTCTATCTCTCATCCTTCTCTAAGATTTTTTGTGACCTTCTCTGCTTCCTCTGCATCAACATAGTTGTCACCTTTCTTCAACAGGTCATGCATTGACTCCGGAGGGATTTTGGAAAGCGACATTTTGAAGGCCCGATTTCGCGTCGCGTTCATTAGTGTCGTCACTGCTGCAGACATTTGAAATTCCCTTATACCAAGGGTTGCTCGGCTGAACTTAGCCAAGTACTCTTACAAAGATTCCTCATTCTCCTGTACCACCTGCATCAATTCAATGGCTGTCTTTCGTTTTCTCTTACTACTCATAAAATATGCTATGAAGCTCCTGGAGAGTTCGTCAAAAGTCTTTACAGACCTGGGCGCCAGTGTGGCTACCCAGTCTCTTGCTTCCCTCCTAAGTGTTGGGGAGAACGACCTACACATCACTGTTTCTAGAGCTGCATAGAGCCTCATTAAATCGACGAAAGTTTGCAAGTGGTTCAGCGGGTCCGTGACTCCATCGTACGCTTCTATTATTGGCTGTTTGAAGCCCTTCGGCAAAGGGACGACCATTATTTCTGGGGCGAACGGGTCCTCTTCCAATACCATTTGCCTGCATCTGTCTTTCCGTCTTGTCAATGCATCATCTATCTTCTGGGTCATCATCTCCTCTATCTTCTTTTCCAAGTCTATCATAGGTTAAGGAACCTGAGGATACACAAAATCGAAAGTCCCCACGTCTCATATTGTTGGCTGAGTAGCAGGCGGGGTAACCGTCTGCGCCACATGGGGTGGTTGCTCGCGTACGGCTTCCGACGAACTCTGCGGTGGGGCTGCAATTTTCTGTGTTTGGTTCTGCAAGAGGGTCATCATGGCGCCAATTGTGTCTCCAGAGCATTAAATTGGCCTTGCGTTACGTACTGCGATGGCGGTGGCAGATCATGATCCCTCGCAACAGACTCGGATTCCGCATTTGCCATGTTTTCGACCAAGCGTGTTTCACTTCGTGTTCGTCTTCTTGACATAGCTTTTTTGTTCAGTGGTTTCCCACAGACGGCGCCAATGAAATAATCACTAAATTTACCTCCACGAAAATGATGACGTGTAAGGTGTTCCGGTTGCTCCGATCGATGGACGTTACCTGCAAAACGAGGTCGGGGCTTTTTCTCCCGTTGTACCTCCAGTGTGAGAATCAGTAGGTATTTATGAAAAGTAGGAAGAAAGTATATTGGGAGTTCAATCAGTTCGGGTTTCAAGAATCCATACCTTTCTCATCTTGGAGGTATTTATAGGCACATGTTGCTATGCACGTGTTCGATAGTTAATGGTGCCACGTGTCCCACGTAGACCTTCCCACTTCCTCCATGTTCTAACGTGGTGACCCCCACTCGTCAAGCGGTTGGTTGTGCCCATGTTCGCTGTTGGGTGGTTTCCGTCCTACGCATTGCCATTTGTATGGTTAAGCATAGTATTGATCTCACGGTGGTAGCTACCTGTGTGAACGTAGAGGGCCTCATGGGGGTCGACGGCCGCGTAGTGGTCGACGGCCTAGGTGAGCGTTGAGGGCCTCATAGGTGATAGGTGGTCTATCATGAGTACGTAGAGCAACCCATGGTGGTAGGCAGTCTGATGAGAGCGTAGAGCACCTCCATGGTGGTAGGCGGTCTATCATGAGAACGTAGAGCACCCCATAGTGGTAGGCGGTCTATCATTAGAACGTAGAGCGCCCCATGGTGGTAGGCGGTCTATCATCAGAACGTAGAGCGCCCCATGGTGGTGGCGGTCTATCATGAAAACGTAGAGCGCCCCATGGTGGTAGGCAGTCTATCATTAGAACGTAGAGCACCCCCATGGTGGTAGGCGATCTATCATTAGAACGTAGAGCACCCCATGGTGGTAGGCGGTCTATCATGAGAACGTAGAGTGCCCCATGGTGGTAGGCGGTCTATCATTAGAACGTAGAGCACCCCCATGGTGGTAGGCGATCTATCATTAGAACGTAGAGCACCCCATGGTGGTAGGCGATCTATCATGAAAACGTAGAGCACCCCATGGTGGTAGGCGGTCTATCATGAGAACGTAGAGCACCCCATGGTGGTAGGCGGTCTATCATGAAAACGTAGAGCACCCCATGGTGGTAGGCGGTCTATCATTAGAACGTAGAGCACCCCCATGGTGGTAGGCGATCTATCATTAGAACGTAGAGCACCCCATGGTGGTAGGCGGTCTATCATGAAAACGTAGAGCACCCCATGTGATAGGCGGTCTATCATGAGAACGTAGAGCACCCTCATGGTGGTAGGCGGTCTATCATTAGAACGTAGAGCACCTCATGGTGGTGGGCGGTCTTTGACGTGACACTTTATAGGGGTGCATATCAAGTAACCCTTACTTCAATGTCCATCATAGATAATTATTGATCCCATCATATCAAGTTGTTCTCACCTACGCGGTTACAATCACCCATGTATGCGGTTTGCAAGATTGTCACCGGCGTACACGGATAATTATTGATGTCATCTTATATCATGCACCAAACATGTTCTTACTTTTGCTGAAGATTATTATCTAGAACACTGTTACACTTACAGTGTTTAGAGGATTTTTACCGTCCTCTAAACACGGTACAAATGGTATTTTTCTACTCCCTCCGTCCCAATTATATAGGCTGGGTTTCCTTTTTCTCTTGTCCCAAATATATAGGCTTGTTTCCTAATGTAGAATATTTTATTGTGTTCTTTTACTAATATACCCTCATTAAATTTTCCCCACTTAATATGCAAACTTCTTGAAAATTCAAATTCTTTATGAATTCCAACAATAATTTAGTTTTACCCACTGAAAATTAAATAGGGGTAAACTAGGAAAGATCTTGGCAAAAATTAATTTTCCAATGACATTAAATAAGTTTTCTTAATACGTGTGAAAAATCAAATAAGTCTATATAATTGGGACGGAGGGAGTATTATTTATATTTAAAAGCAACTTTTATGGGCGGTCAAATATACTTTAACGTTCGAAACTTCGAAAGCAGGAGCCAGGAAGCATGAATTATGTGCTATATATTCCCTAGTAAAAACTAAAAACCCCCCAAGTTGGACCAGGGCCCACAATCCCGGAACGTTAAGTACGTAACCGCAGGACTTGGAACTGCATCAGAACTCAAGTTTTAATCAAACCATCACCCTCCATAATTCCCAGCTTGATCACACCATTAAAGCTTCCCTCCAATTCCCTCCAATTACTACGTATTCTCTGGCATTAATTTCCCAATTACTTCCTCCTCGATTTAGCATAATTTAGTTCACGAAAAGGCAGAAAAGGTGATTTAATGGCGGTGGAGTACAAATGCTGTGGAACAGAGTTTTTTGTTCATATTGCAGTGATTGTTTTTCTGGTGGTTTTTGCGGGCTTAATGTCCGGGCTCACTTTGGGCCTCATGTCTTTAAGCCTTGTTGATCTTGAAGTTCTTGCCAAGTCCGGAACTCCCAAGGACAAAAAATATGCTGGTATAGCTTATTTTTATGTACTTTTGGCTTATTTTGTAAGGCTTGTAGTGGATTCCCTGGCCTCGTCCTGGGTGGTAAAGGATTTGATTGCAACTCTGCATCATCATTTTGTGCTGTTTTATTCATTTTCTTTTCTTGAAGAAGTTTTGATTATGTTTGATGGAAATTTAGTCAGTTGTTTTAGAAATGATATCAATTTTCATGTGTAGCTCTTTCTCATCTATTTTTGCTTTGCCTTTTTATTTGTGTGCACGAAATTTACTGGTTTTTATTTACATTGGTAAACCAACGTTTGAAAATTTTGGAATATTGCAAAAGTAATTAAGGATTACCTAAGGTGATGCCAAACCGAGTGGGCTCTGGATGTTATTGCTTTTCGGTTCTTTTCCAATTGTAATTGGAATTTTCATATGTTTTCATTTCAGCGAAGATAATGCCAGTAGTCAAGAATCAACATTTACTACTTTGCACCCTACTCATCTGCAATGCTGCTGCCATGGAGGTATTGACACTAGATGTGTTGTACTTAAAACTATTTCGGAGATGATTTATAACTTTAATCCCCCTGCCCCGGCTGCAGGCACTTCCAATTTTTCTTGACAGTCTAATTACAGCCTGGGGAGCTGTCCTAATCTCCGTGACACTAATACTTTTGTTTGGTGAGGTATGGAATTTATTTAGCATAACTTGCTGTAGAATTTGATTGAATTGGACAACTCTATCCTTCTCTCCCCTCTTAAAAAATGTCCCAAGCTGCTTTAGTCTTATAAAAATGGCTGGCTAGCTAACAAGCCGAGCTTGAACAAATTTTATTGTTAGTCAATCTATCAATCATGAGCTAATAATAATCTTTATATAGAGAAGTATCAAGCTACTCGAGCTAGACTTCATTTGGCTAATGTAAAGCTCACTGCAAAATAAGCAAAGCTCAAACTCTATTTGTGCTTGTTATGAAAATCAAAACACGTTATTGCCCTGTTAAAACATTGGTTCTTAAAGCGAAGTTTGGAGAAGGTTTCTGGAGAGATAGGGCTATGCAGAGTTTAACTTGCTTTATCAATCTTTCTTGAAATGATAACATGTTAATCTGATATTAAGATCGAATCATGAGTTTGCATGAACTAACTGCTATTTATGGCATGATCAGATCATACCGCAATCTGTTTGCTCCAGATATGGACTTGCCATTGGTGCAACTGTAGCCCCCGTGGTTCGCATCCTTGTCTGGATCTGTTTTCCAGTTGCATATCCAATAAGCAAGGTATATTTTTGTTCAAAAAAGTTGTTCCATGTTCTCAGTGCTTAGGAGAAGTATCATCTCCTAACTAGGCCCGTTTCTTTAATCTCCAGCTGTTAGACTTACTCCTAGGCGATGGGCATAGAGCTCTGTTTCGCCGTGCTGAATTGAAAACGCTTGTTGATTTCCATGGTAATGAGGTATGTAGGTTACATGTCTTCAATTATATTGTTTCTACAGGGTTATAATATATTTTTTTTGGTGTTACAAACTTTTCGTCCAGCTATTATATCTTTGGATTGGCTAATTTCCATTCATCGGCCATACTAATTTCGACTATTTTACATCAATTTCTTAATTCTACCTATTGTTTGTAAGCAGGCAGGTAAAGGTGGAGAACTTACACATGACGAAACAACAATTATTGCCGGAGCACTTGAATTATCTGAGAAAACAGCTAGTGATGCCATGACTCCAATATCTGAAACCTTTTCGATTGATATAAATGCAAAGCTTGATAGGTGGTACATAATTTTACAAATGATAACTTTAAAAAAACTTTGCTCTTTCAGCTATCTGATGTTGGTAACATGCTGTCATTTGTCATTCCATAGGTTTTTGATAAATCTAATTTTGGAGAAAGGGCATAGCAGAGTGCCGGTCTACTATGAGCAACCTACAAATATCATTGGACTTGTTCTGGTACCTTTCTACATTTTTTGTGCAGTTTATATAAGATTGATGTATCTTTTGGTCGACCACATTTTGTGAGTATTGATTATGGTCTGTCTTGTTGTGGTCTCATTTTGATTGGGGATGTTGAAGGACAAACATTCTAGTCCAGCATCATGCAATGACTTTAGCTATTTATAATTTAGTAAAACATTTGGCAGTTGTAATCTGGAAATGACTACGGGAAGTTCACTTTTGAGTATATTGCAATAAGATTTTTGTTAGCATGAATTTGACGACGTCCTCAGTCTGGTACCACTTGACTGAGAATGTGAAATAATTTGGTGCAGGCAGCAGACCCAAGTGTAAGGTTTGTTAGCCATTGCATGTTGTAGATTGTAAGCAATCCTTTTTATCAAGATTTTGATGGTCCATTCTGATATTGTATGGAAGTGTCTTTTGTTGGTCTATTAGATGATAGGGGACCAATTGGTAAAGAAAATATAGTCCAAGAAGGAAAAAAAACTCAGGTTCAGGTTTTCATTGTTTAATCATTTAAAACAACTAAGACGTGTAGAAGACAAATGACCTTATGAAAATATATTTCCATGATCTGCAATGTCGATGTAACTGTAATAAGTATTTCAACATCATATTTAATTTATAATCATCTGTTTTGCTAATTGTATTTCTGGCTTTGTAGGTAAAAAACTTGTTAACCATCAATCCAGATTATGAAGTCCCCGTGAAGAGCGTTGCAATCCGGAGAATTCCAAGGTAACCTTCAATATCTGTTATTTAAGGTATTAACCTTCAATATCTATTATTTAATGCATAATGCCTTAAATCAAAACGCTGAAGATTAATCAATAATAATCATGTTGCTTCACATATATATTACTACCATTTACAGATGATTTAGGCATATAATAATTTCTTTTTCTAGCTATGGGATGGGCTTTTTTGAATCCTAGAATTGAAGGGATAAATAAACAAATTTCCGGGTTATTTTTCTGTGCTCATGTATAATGGCTACATCGAGGTAGCACTGGAGATGGAAAGGGGGACACATTCACTCGAGGTTTCTTTTGATTTTTATTAAGGGCGAACAGTGTAGTTGATGTGTGTTCATGAATCTCACTTAAGAAAAGGAAATTGATGCATTTGTCTATTTGACATGCTAGAGATATTAGGGATGCTCATGACAAGTCTATTATGAGTGACGTCATGAATTCTCTAAGGGCAGAGCAAAATTGTTCTTTTAGCTGTTGCAGTAACTGCACGATACATGTGCACCCGGGCAATGTGTGTGTGTCTGTCTTCTAAACATTTTTTTTTTGTCTTGTTTCTGTCATTACCGTGTTAAGTCACGTTACAATAAAATGGGAGCACTCAGGTTTTTATACGTCCTTATGGTGATCATAAAAAACTACTGTCTGATAGGGACATTAAAGATATCAACTTGTTGACGTTTAGTGCTGGTTTGATAGAACTTAGCTAATTTTATCAACTTTTCAACTGGTCAAACTTCAATTTTTAACCATACATTTCATGATATTCAAAACTTTTATCAACTTTTCAACCACATGTTACATCAGACATCAGTTGTTATCAAAATCTGCTAAAAGTTTTTATCAAAAGCTTTGTCAAACAACCCCTTACTTTCACAGGGTCCAGGAAACTAGGCCGTTATATGACATCTTAAACGAGTTCCAGAAAGGTCACAGTCACATGGCTGTTGTTATAAAACTGCGCAACAAGATGGTGGACCCGGCTGCTACTGCAGGGAGTTTAAAGAGGAACGGCAATGTGGACAGTGAGTTATTCTTGCTAGCTGAAGCTTTACTCTATTGGAATGTTTGGTACAGTATGGTTAGGCGGACTGGACATTATAGAAAGCATTAAGAAAAGCAAAAAAATAAATAAATAAATAATGAGAAGCTAAAATCTTGTCCATTTTGTTGTCTAGTTCTCCAATACTATACCAAACATTCACTTAATCTTTGAATATCCTTTGTCTCTATAACTATCTTTCTTCTCTCTTTGTGTGCATTTTTGCATGCCTTTGTGTGTAGATACTGCGAAGGATTTGAGAATAGTCATTGATGGTGGAAAGCCTTTCTTGGAGAAATGCAAAAAGACGAAAAGCCCTATGAAGGGATGTAAGAGTTTCCCTAACAGTCCAAGTCCACATGCACCTAGGAGCAGAAAGTGGATGAAAAATATATACTCAGACATCCTGCAGATAGATGGAAATTCGTTGCCAACGCTCCCTGAAGAAGAAGAAGCAGTTGGAATAATAACCATGGAAGACGTTATTGAAGAGCTTTTACAGGTGCAGTTTATTACATCTATCTTCAAACCTGAATTTTGAAATCTGTCCAGTTTTAACTTTCAAGAAGTCATTTTGAAAATAAAAAGTAAAGTAACTTTTAGATAAGTTTTTTATCTCCAAATGTGTGTTGATAACTTAGTAAACTTAAACTAGTAAAAAACCTATTTATTTCGAAAGATATAAGTAAACTTTTTAAAGTTTGGCCAGACGTACTCGTATCTTAAATTAAACTTCGCTTTGTGCAGGAGGAGATATTTGATGAGACAGATTGCCATGCTGAAGATTCGTGATGTTTGTTTTATAGAAATTGGTTGTACTAGACACTCGATGAAAATCTTCTTATAGTTACTAGTTAGGCTATGCTTATATTAGAAACAGCTTTGGATCGAAACTATGCAAACACTCGTGATGTTGTACGAGGGTAGAAGAAAGTTGGCCATTAGGTTTGAAGTAATTCATGTTTCCTTTTCGTTGTATTTGGACTGATCAGAGCTCAGTACATGAATGTTATGTTGTTACTTCATAGACCTACGTGACATAAAGTGATCCTACAGGGGCAAGTGGAGAACCACATGATCACAAAGATAGAATAGTCTTCGCCATAGTCACTTTGCAAAGGTGATGCTCTAATGTCATTTCTCCCTAAATCCATCCTAAAATTCACAGGAAAAGAATTAACTCGACGAAGCTAACCTAGGTGCTTGGAACAAGTTAGACCTTAAACGCAGAACAATCGAAGCTGTCGAGACATTTGAATATCCTGTCCACCTCAAGCCCATGTGGCAACATGAGGGAAGTGCCACATGGTAAAAACAATTAGAAGAGTGTGAGAAACGTGATTTAAAATATCTTGTTAAAGTAACTAGTCCAATAGATAAAAGATCACGTGTCATACAACTATCTAGAATTACAATTTATTATAGAATCGCAAATAACGAGGTTACATGTGTCTAATAAATACATAACGACCAAAAAATCCGTAGCCTTGAGAAAACTACAAATATATCAGAAAAATCTCGTTCTTCAACCCAGATCTCGAAAAAGGTTCTAGGAAAGCAATTATACAAGGGATTAAACTACTTGTACACACAAAGTGTACACCTTGACACTCTTCTATGCGTTAAAAATCTAACAGTTGATTGAAAAAGATATTGTCAAGATCACTATACCAAAATCTGCCAATTCATATAAGTGCAAACTAATGCATCAACTTTTATGTACATGTAGCATGGTCCTTATACAAGAAGGTGGTTGGAGATTTATTGACTCTCATTTTTCGAGATCAACATCTGTAAAGCTGAGAGCCATGGAAGTCGAATAACTTTTAAGAGGGTTATGAAAATATATTTACTCCACAGGTTTCTTTTCTCAAAGGATAGCTATACAGTCAGAAGTAATTGGTGAATTCACTATTCAACATCTGGTCTAGGGATAGTAAAAACGACTTTTGATTAGTTGGATGGATTTATGTTGAGTCTGCATATTCATTACATTGAATTTCAATTAGGACTATGGAAAGACCAACTCCCTAACCTAAAACCTCCCTCGAGAAATTTCACCATTTGCTACTAGCCAGATGCCATGCTTAGCCCATGCCTGGGAGCAATTCTTAACCAATTTTAATCATTTATTATTATTATTATTATTATTTTTTGGTTACTGTGGCATCGACAACTCTCAAACATGATACTGTAGTCATAATTGTAATTATTGTGCATTGCCAAGTTTGCCCTCCAAGAATAGTCAAATATGACGTCTGAGCCTCTGAGGAAATGTGTATAAGTAATTCTATCATTTAATAGGGATAATATAGACCATTTCATTAGTTTCTGTCTTGTTTATAAAATAACGAAGTCAAAAGTCGTGCAAAAAGAGAACCATTTGCCAGATACCAACAATTAAAAAACTTAAAATCCTCAAAGAATTGTTTCCAGACAGATGCTTAATCTACTTCTCTATACGGATTATTTTTTTCTGCTTAGTTAATCCTCCCATAGCCATGGGTATTAAATTATCTCATCAAATGAAATGAGTTTATATAGTATTATTTGTTACTTGAAATTGAAATGATAAATAATAGAAAAAAAGATTGTATGAGTTTTCTTACAAGTGAAAAATGAAAAAAGTTCACTTGTAAGTAAAAAGTACTACTTATAAATAAAGTTTCATTTAAAGTCAAAACATTACTGAAAAGTAAAAAAAAAATCATTTCTAAGAAATTAATTATAAGACAAAATCCACTTTTATGTTAAGTTTGCTTATAAGTAAATTTTTTTTTCTTCTCTTATAACAAAAAATTATTTAAAGTAAAAAATTCACTTGTAAGTATATAAAAAATCTCTTATAAGTAAAATTCACTTATATGGAGAAAAATTACTTATAAGTAAAAAACTATATATAAGTAAAAATATTCATATAGAAGTTAAAATTGTACTTATAAGTTAAAAAAATCATTTAAATGTAAAAAATCACTCATAAATAAAAAAATTACTCATAAATAAAAAAAGCACTCATAAATAAATTGTACTTATTATCGGTTTTTACATAAGGTGTAACATAAATTGTCATATTCGAACAATAGCACGATCTCTTTGAATCTTATCATTTAAATCCAATACTATGCCCAATGTATCAATTAATAGGAAAAACACCAATAATAAGATAGCGACAAAAAATCTCTTTAGGTGACCAATTTTAATAATAACAATATAAATAATCAAACTGGGGAGATTGTTTAGGTGAAAATAACCATGCGAATGAGGACATGTTTGTTCGAAGAGAATTTAAATAACGACTTAAATATGCCGAGCTCAAATATATATACGGAAAATGATATTTTATGAATCGTTGCTTAGTAGCTAATCATCAATAAAATGACAAATCAATTAATTGTTCAATCATTTAATTCACGTGACCTATGAACTCATTCTTCAATGTTTAACATAAGATAAGCACTAGCGCTTAGGAGTTTATATATGTAGTGACATTGGATATATTTTTTTTTTCTTGATTTTTTAGGCAAATTATGTAAAACTTTAAATTCAAAAAAATTGTTTCTATTTCGAAACTATGTTTTAAGCAGTGTTTTAAAATGCACGTATATGCTTCGCATATACCCGTATATGCTCGATGCATTTTTGAAACGCTTCGCCTATATGGTATGCGCGCGATAATACGGTCAATCTTTTTCTTTGATTGCATATGAACACTTAAACGTCAAAGTGCGTACTCATTTATGTCAAAAATTATGTCAAAATTAGCTTGACAAATCACAATCCATTTGTATAACTAAAAAAAAAACATAGCAATCTATAGGGTTTTGACGTTTAAAAAAAAATCAAAAATCAAATAATTTTTTGTAGAGTTGCAAACTATCTATATTCTATGCCGAGCCAGAAACTCCTTTTTCTTTTGCTTTATTATTCTGAAAAACTATTTCTTTAAGTAACAATTTTGGTTTGAAATTTTCATAAATTGCGTTATAAAATTTTATTCTCTGAAATTTGATTATTCAGTAAACTAAAATAATCTTATTTTAATATATTATTCAAGTGTGTGTGTGTGTGTGTGAGAGAGAGAGAGAGAGAGAGAGAGAGAGAGAGAGAGAGAGAGAGAGAGACTTTTTATGTCAATAGAATTTTTATTTTGTTAAGAGTTTTCTCTTTATGTGCAGCGCTCATCTTCGCTGTGATGAGCACCAGTGCACATGGTGGTTGATTTTCAGTGAGACAATCATAGTTGGTGGTAATGGCAATGGAACAAGAGATAAGTCACATATTTTTGAAAGAGGGGATGGGATGGGGTGCACTTGATTTTTGAAAGAAAATTGTTTATACCTATTCTTTGAATTAAAAAGTTGAAAAACTGATGTGAGTGTAATCTTCACTTTAATTAAGGGGTACTTACAAAAATACCCTTAAAATTAGGGATGTTTTGAAAAATTATGTGAAAGATTTTTAGGAAGTAAAAAATACTATGTAAAATGAAAAAAGTGACACAATGTCACTTTTTTTAAAAAAATTGTCACTTTTTTTAAAAAGTTAAAAAACGTGACATAAACTCAAAAAAAGTGACATAATTTTAAAAAAGTGACAAATATACTTAAAAAAGTGACAAAACACTAATCAAAACCTATGTTTGTTATTCAAAAAAGTGATAGAAATTTTTAAAAAGTAACAAACAATAAAAAATGGAAAAAAATTCAGAAAAGTGGAGAAAAAAGTGACAAAATGTCACTTTTTCACAGTTTACTATTTCAAAGAGTTAAAAAAAGTGACAAATTTTAAAAAAATGACAAATATGAAAAACAAAAGTGACAAAAATCCAAAAAAGTGACAAAATTTTAAAAAAGTGATGAATTCAAAAAAAGTGACACAAATTTTAAAAAAAGTTACACAGATTAAATTAAAGCTACAGAAAATAAAAAAAGTGACAAACACTGCTTAAGTATTCGAGCAGCTAATGTGTGCTTATAGCATCTATCCAATCAAGAAACGTCAAAGTTCACATAAAAGTGATATTGACACACTAAAATGATTATTAAATACTTGTATATGCATCTGCTTATTATCCAGCATTCTTTCTCCTCCTGCCCTACATTATAACCACCATAAAGCTATAGATCTTGTCCACCAGTTAACCAAGTTTAGCCCCTATATGATAGCTAAAACAGCAACTTTCAAACAATATGAAGGATATAATGTACACAGTTTCATCCACAGATTCCACAGGAATTCTACACATTTCCGACCAATTCAACCAGCAAATTCATAAAGAGGCATTTCCTACCTCTTCCAACTGTATCCCATTTTGGCAATTTTGCCAATGCAAATATACAGCCTTGTTTTACCAGGATTTTCTTGAATCCACTTAATTTAAATGCTTCCTTAAAGAGGATAAAATCTGCAAGAATCGTAGGTCAATCGATCCAACAAATTTTCCATTGATAGAATGGTATTTCCCAATAGTGTCATGCAACAATCTTTGCCATAAAAAAAAACAGTAAGACTAACAGAACCATCCAAAAATAGCTATCAATATACCAAAAGATTTCACAAACAATGAACTAACAAGAACAGAAATATTTCTACTGTGCAGACTTGCTGTACTCTGAGACCTGAGTGGAAGTCGGACCAGCAACTGTTCGTTACATCATACCTACCACGGGCACGGTCAATTTTGTTTGCAACAGTGGGCTTCCGGTCCGAAAATGGGGCTGAAGAGCAGGGATTTATTTTCAGCCGGTCAATATTTCCGTTTACCAAACGAAAGTACGCCGGATTCGGAGTCAGGATGAACCTGCTTCTGCATCTTGAAGATGTAGATCTTGTAAGTTTCCACACTCTTCTTCGCGCGCTTCTTTTTTGTTTCTCTAGTGACGGCGGCGCCTTCCTTCGGAAGCTTTTTCCCTACCTTTGGCTTCTTCTCCGCCGGAGCCTTCTCGGCGGCTGGCTTGTTCTCGGCCGGCTTCTTCTCTGCCTTCGGTGCCATTGCTAGTTTTGGGGGGTTTGGGGAGATGTTAGACCGTAATTATTACGGTCATTAGAGGTTTTAATTAGTTTAAGTGTATTGATCTAATTTGTTCACTTTTTAGCGTAGGGAGCCTAATTTTCCCTTTAATTAATAGTTGGTCACAGCCCATTTACTAAATGGATGGCCCATTTATACAGATTAACCCATTTCCTCGTTTGGCCCATTTTATTGGCTGCACCACACATCAGTATTCTAAAAAGCATAAAGCATGACTATGTGTGGAGACGAAACTTCAAGATTTACGATACTTAGGTATAAAAAAACGTTTTCTTATTTTTAATATTATTTTAAAATTTTAATCATTTTAAAAATCATTTAACAATTAAAATAATACATGTCAAATATCTAAATTTATAAAATACCATATTTACTTAATAATTCATACTATTAGTCAATTATACAATTTTCAAGTTTTCGAAATACAAAAATTAAAATATTTTTCATAATTTCAATTTTCAACTAGACAAGTCATATTTAATAGATTTATAGGAATTTCATACATATTCTTTTAGTTTGCAACAAAATAATAAATCTCAAGATCATAATTACATAATGTAGATAGCACTATAGTTTAAATCTTATTTAACTATTTAGATCAAATCATTTTTAACTTTCATACAGATAAAACCTTTAAAATTTTGAAATTAAAGTCAAATGAAAAGTTTTTAAAAAAAATAAAAAAAATTAATAATCTATATTCAAATAAAAGACTTTTTAGAAAAAGGAAAAAAAAAAGAATAAAGTGCGTTTAGGGAAAATGAAAGAAAGGAATGAACAAATTAAACCGTTCAGGAGTTAGAATAATAATAATAATAAAGAGATACGTTACTCAAAGTCGACATTCTCCCTTCCTATTCACATTAGTGAAGCGGCTGTATGCATACCATCTCATTCGCTTTGTGAGATAATATCCTTTGTAAGTTATACATATATTTGTGCAACGCTATTATATCATTTGTGGTTGAGCAATTGATTGTTTGTGTTGATATTAATTTGAGAAATTGAGCCTATTATTTGTACATCGATTGAAGATCTTGGTGAGTATTTCCATCACAAATTGGTATTAGAGCATAGGGGGTGTACAAAAATAGTAGAAAAGTTTGTGAAAAACTATTGAAATTAACACACTTGAACCTCCAAATCCATTTTCGGCGAAACCAAACACATAGTGGACGAACGAACACCATTTTTTTTTACTCTAGAAGACGAGGCAAAGCTACCTGGTCAACACGTGGTGTAGGGGAGGCGACAATGTGTGTAAGGCCCAACACAGTAATAGTCATGCTGCGTGGAGCGTAGGTCCTCGAAGGTAGTTTGTTCCGGCAGTATATAGGACCTACTGATGGAGTTACTTTTGTGTTTTGTGTATTTTGCTGGTTTTGTCCTTTGATTGTTCGGTTACTAGGTGCCATTTTTTGGTTGCTATAGTTCTGAAAGTTTTAGGGTAAATAGTAGTAGTCTTAAAGCTGTAAAGTCTGCATCTCTCATTAATTTATGAATCGCAGATTAGTTTTCTCGGTATCATGTTCTTTCTTTTTAATATTGCTATTTAGGCTATCATGTAAGGTAGCCATTTACTTTTTCGCATTACAGGTCGTCGTATGGAGTGGTTATTAGGTTTAGGGTTACCACTTAGGATAACTATTGATAGACCTAGAATCCTATATCAAAAAACACCATTTCGAAGAGAATAGAATAAAGACAGATGGTAGAGAAGTCTTGAAAAAGAGAACAAGAACTTGAAAGTGAAAAATAACCAAAAGTTTTGTAAATGTGTATAAACTCAATAGAAAACCCAAATGAAATCAACATATAGAACAGAATCGCACCTAAAAAAATGATAAAGGCAAGAAAAATTAATTCAGAAAAAGAAACATACAATTCTTTACCCATGTCGAAGATAAAAATGAAGGAAATCTAATAAAGAAATCATGATTACAGGATTAAAACACAAAATACACATATCTAGAGAAATTTCTCAATGTTTGATAGAGCGCGGAGTGTACAGCGATGGCCGAAAAACTGGAAAAAAGATGCTATCGAAGAGATAGGGGAGTTATCAAGAAAAATTAATGCAACAACAGAACATTCAAGTCAAGGACTCAAGGTGCATCAATGAACGAAAACCAACAAAAAACCACAAGTCAAAACTAAAAATTAACAGAAAATTTTGACTCGTCTATAAATAATTTCAAATTTTTTAAAAATCTCACGTTGATTAGAATGAGATGCATACACAAAAGAACAAACAACCAAATAAATTCAAACTAGAAAAGGAAAATACAAAACTCACTTGAAATTCTTACCTAGCTAGGGACGAAAATAATATAAATCTTTAAGAACTTTTAGGGGAAGCAGAGAACAATAAAGCAAAGAACATGATCATAGGATATAGAAGTTTTTATCTTATGTATTATATGTTTGTGAGGAAATATACAGAGAATATATGGAAGAAAAAGAAAAAGCCTATAGAAATTGAGTACAAACCACTCAATCTCTTCGAAGAAGGAGTCTAGTTGCAGCTTGGGAAAGTAAAGCACACTCCTAGAATTAAGGTAGGCAGCAGGCTCCTCGAAAGGTAGGCCTGCAATAAACATGACTGCAGAACTGAGTGACTTCCAATACTCCCTTTCAAGCTTGATCAAAGGGATTAATCGAGCAAAGCTTGAAAAGCAGTAGTTGAAAATGAGTGAATGGCAGAGCTTTGGTAAAAATATCTGCCAGTTGATCTTGGTTGTGGGTTTAGTGAGTTTGAATAATCTTGGACTGAACTTGATCACGAATGTAGAGGCAGTCAACCTCGATGTGTTTGTTCTGTTCATGAAAAATTAGGTTAAAAGCAATGTGCATAGCAGCCTAATTGTCACACACAAGAGTCATTGGTTGAGAACTAGGAAATCCTAAATCCGAGAGAAGACACTTGAGCCAAATAAGTTCACATACAGTGGAAGCCATAGCCCTATATTCAGCCTCTACACTGGAACGAGCAATCAAAGTTTGTTTCTTACTTTTCCATGTAAACAAGTTGCCTCCAACGAAGGTACAAAAATCAGTTGTAGATTTGTGATCAAGAGAGTTCCCAGTTCAGTCAGCAAATGTGTAGCCAAGAATATGTGTGTTAGAGTTGTTTTTCATTAAAATGCCTCAATCGATAGAGCCCTTGAGATGCCGTAGAATACACTTAACCACTTGAAGATGAGCAGTAGTTGGAGAATGTATGAATTGACTGACTAGACTGACTGCAAATGTGATATCTGACCTGGTTATAGTGAGGTAAATGAGTTTACCTACTAAACGTTGATAGTAGCTCACATTGTCAAGAAGATCATCGCCCATATCCATGGTCAGTTTGCTATCAAGAGGTGTTCTAACAGGTTTGCAGTCTTCCATGTCAGCTTCTTGGAGCAAATCGAGAGTATATTTCCTTTGGTTGATGAATAAACCTTCGGAAGAAGTGGCAATTTCAATGTTAAGGAAATATTTCAGAAAATCGACATATTTGATAGAAATTTTTGTCTAAGAGAATATTTGAGAGCCTCAATTTCATCAACATTGTCACTAGTAATAATAAGATCATCCACAAATAAGGATAATCAACTTGCCTACTGATCCAATGCAAACAAAAAGAGAATAGTCAGCATTGCTGCGTTTGAACCCAACTGCTTTAAGAACGAAGCTTAATTTGGTATACCACACACGAGGAGATTGTTTTAACCCATAAATTGATTTACGAAGCTTACAAACCAAACTCGGATCACTCGATTGAAGATGGCCTGGATGAAGCTTCATGTAAACTTCCTCTTTAAGATCTCCATGCAAGAAGGCGTTTTTAACGTCCATTTGGTATAACGGCCACGCATGGTTAATGACAATAGATAGTACAACCCTCACATTATTCATTTTAGCCACATGAGAAAAGGCCTCTTTATAGTCAACACCAAAGGTTTATGTAAATCCACGAGCTACTAACCGAGCTTTGTGCCTTTCAAGTGAGACATCTAAGTGAAACTTAGTCTTATATATCCATCGACTCCTAAGAATCCTTTTTCCTTTACGTAATGGAACAACACTCCATGTTTTCTTTGCATCTAAATCTTGCATTTCCTCTGCCATAGCATTTCACCATTCACTGGATAGATTTGCCTCTTGAAAATTCCAGGGTTCTTGGACATTGGAGATTCTGCTAAAAAAAACAGCATGAGAAGAGGAAACCCTATGATATGTAAGTAAATTGGTTACTAGATACCGTGCACGATAAGTAACATAATCATGTAGCTTTGGTGGTGGATGTATGTCACGAGTAGAATTTTGTCTGACTCGGACTAAGGGCGATGGTGAAGAGTCCAAATGAGGAACTGAACTAGAAGGCTCAAAATGAATATCTTTAGGAATGACAACGGGGTTTGTGACTTCTTGATCATCATGATAAGGAGCTGGAGCAGCAAAGTCAAGTTTGATGTTAGAAGTAGGCAAGGGAAGAAAATCAAGAACAAGCTCCCCCTGACCATTATTTTCTAGATATTTACTGAAATAAGGTGTTCCCTCATCAAATCTAACATCACGTGATACAACAACTTTCTTGGTGATAGGATTGTAGCACTTGTATCCGTTTTGTGTGGATGAGTACCCTAAAAATAAACATTTAACAGCTCGAGGATCAAGTTTGTCACGATTTGGCCTTGAATATGAACATAAATAGTTCATCCAAAGACTTTTTGGTGAGACAAATCAATATTTCTATCCCTCATCACTTCATAGGGAGATTTGAAATGTAGCACACGACTAGGCAGTTGATTAATGAGATAGGTAGCAGTAAGAACACCTTGAGACCATAACTTCTTGGGTATGTTCATTTGAAACATTAGGGCTCTAGTTTTCTCAAGTAAATCACGATTTTTTCTTTTTGTAATGCCATTTTGTTAGGGTGTTCCAACACAACTTGTTTGATATATACTGCCATGTATGCTCAAATATTGTGATGTGTTATTAGACATATACCCAGTGCCATTATTAGACCTTCAGGTATGAATGGTGGTTGAAAATTATGTGGTGACTAGTCGATGAAAATCCTGGAATGGACTCAACAATTCACTCTTAAATTTTAAAGGATATAACCAAGTAATCCTTGAATAGTCATCAACAAAGGTTACAAAATATTTGTATCCATCAAAAGATTCAAAAACTGGACCCCCGATGTGTGAGAATTTAAACCATCACCAAGATGTTGGACAAATGACTTGCCTTCTTGTTGGAACCCTGAAACATCCCTCTTGAGTTGAAAAACACGAGCTGCATTATTCTTGTTGCCATACATTTCTTTGATATTTTTCCACAAATCACAAGAAGAAGTAGAGAAGCTAAAGATTTCAGCAATTTTCTTTTCCATGGAATTAAGAAGCCAGGACATGACCAATTAGTCTTTGCACAAACATGCCTCGTAAGTAGAGAAGGACTCATATGGAGCTTTATGCTTCCATTGATATAGCAAAGCTTCGATCTTCCACCAAGAGCAAGAGAAATAGCTCTTGACCATGAAAGATAATTAAACTCATTCAATAAAACTGAACTGAGTCTTTGATTTGGGTTAACCTCAACTTCAATAAGACTTGTAGAGGAAGAAGTAATTGAGTTTTCTTCATCTATCAGGAAGATAGAGAAAATAGTGAATGAAAAAAAAATTCAGAGACAGGTACGATTGAGGATTAGCTCTGATACCATATAGAAGTTTCTGTTTTGTGTATTATATGTTTGAAAGGAAATATACAGATGATATATAGAAGAAAAAGAAAAGGCCTGTAGAGATTGAGTACATACTCTCAATCTCTTCCTAGAAGGAGTCTAGCTGGAGCTTGTAGAACATGGAAAGTAAAGCACATTCCTGGAATTAAGGTAGGCTGAGCTGTAATAAACATGACTATAGAAGTGAGTGGCTTCTAATACAGGATTTCTTCGAGCAATTTGGAGATAATCGAAGTTAGAGGACAAGTCATGTAAGGAATGAGAGCTTTCTGGGGACGACTGCCAGAGCTAGGGTAAATAGACAAGAGAAAAATGAAAATAACACATTATAAATATCCTAATCAAAATGACGTCATCTTGGAAGGAGCTTGCAAGATGATGTCGTCTTGGTCTGAAATGACGCTGTTTTCATTTCAATCAAAGAAAAAATAAATAAAAATCGAATGACGAGACACGTGGTGCAATGAAAAATAGGCGATGTAAAATTTCTCCCATTATAGGTTAGATATGAGAAAAAAAAAATATTTTGTATCTTCAATTGAAATTTTGATGAATTTAAAAAGATTATAAATCCTAACGAGTTTCGTGAATTTAAATAGATTTTCACAAATTCCATAAGAATCTCATCAAATATGGTGAAATTTCAAAAGATTTGATTATATGTATTTTTAAATTTGAAATCCATCTAAATCTTTTAAAATCATTCCATTAGTAAAATCTTTATAAATCCAGTAGTTATTGATGATACCTAAATTTTAAAGGATTTTATTGAATTTCATTAAAATTTCAATTAAAGATACCTAAATTTTAATAAATTTCATTAAATCCATTAGAGTCTCAATTGAGGACATCTAAATTTAGAAGAATTTTTCAAATTAATCACAATCTCAATTGAGGATACCCTACATACAACACATTCCAAAATTGTTCTTAATGGGGTGACATAAATAAAATGATTACGCATTCTACTGAAAATCTTGAAGGGTCTGGGTTTTGTTCTCTTGTCAAAAGAGGTAAATACCTCAATAATTTAATATCGTTATAAATTAATAACCTTGGTTAAATAGTATTTGGGCAGGATTTCGAATTGGAGATAACGTCTTAAATTAATAGTTCATGAATTTGTAAGATAATACATTATAAAAATTTATATAGATTCCATTTAATGTACAAATTAATAATTTCCTGATACATAGTGCTTATATTCGATTATGAGACCTTCCTAAAATATGACTCAATCATTTCATCCATCATTGTGTTTTTTTTTTTTTTTACACATTTGAGATGAGAAGCCATTGTGGTAGGTATCATGGGTGAGTACAGGGCATTGCTTCACAAGACCCTCACAAAGGGTGGGCCCTCCCTATTTTTTATTTTATTTTTTAAATACTTGTGGGACCCGCCCCTATGTGAAGGCCTCTGTGAAAGTAATGCCCTTCATCAACTGAGTTACTGTAGCTTTTATTTATTGCAGTAAAGTTTTTTGGTTGACAGTTCACAAAATGAAATAATGTAGCACATTTAACAATGTACAATCTATTTTTGGAAAATATAGGTAGGTTCATGAATTTTACTTATTTAAATAAATACATAGTATTGCTAGTTTGTAAATGAGAAACTAAATTCAATGTACAATAGATTTTGCTACTGTACATAAAAAATGTATATAATGGATTACATAATATGATGTGGAGGGAAAAGACTGGATAAAAAAGTTGATTGTATTTTAAATTGTCAAACGATAGACTGTCATCTGGTATTATGTAATTCATTATATAAATTTTGATATACATGTAACAAGATCCATATACAATATTTAAGAAATAAGGAATAACTTGATAAATTAACGATCGATTAACTAATAACTTATTTATTTAACTATTTGAATTTGCTAAATTAGTATATTTTCTTTGATCCCAATATATGAATTAACTGAGGTTTAACTATATCCTTCTTCTCTATTTTCTTGATTTACAAATGAGTAAATTTGAAAATTTGTCAAGATATGGATATGGTGCAAAAATTTAAGTCCTTTTTAAACATAATATATAGAATTTTTGTGGTCTTCTACTCATCTAGATAAAGGCAATAGTAGATTTTGTAAGCGATTTTTGTAATTTATTTTTAAAGAAACTGTGCTACATCATGTAGAGCGTACGGACCCATAACGAGCTTCGAGTTACAAGAAATCCCGAAAATGTATTAATAAATAAAAATAGATCGTTCATGCAGATTTCACAAGCTCAAATGCTAATGACTACAAAGCTAATTGCATGTGGCCGATATTTCCACTAACTTGGAATAAAATGAAGAGATGTGACTGACTAGACATGTTATCCCTAATTTTGCTGAAGCCAAGAATATTTCCTCGAGGAATAAACCTGTATAGTGTTCTCCATTGTTTTTTGTGGAGATAATTGATGAGGATTCCTCTCAATTTTTCTAAGTTCTTTTGCTACATCAATCATAAATGGCCTGCCTTCTTCCTCTGGATCAACACATCTCAAAGCAAGATATAGAAAAGCTAGTATTTGCTGAATTTCTTCAACTCCTCTGCACTCTTCTAAAATTTTAGGATCCACAATTTGATCTAACTCATCCTTGCCAATGTGTTTAATTACACCGTGTAAGAGAGGTGAGAAAACTTCATCATCCATGCTCAAAGTTCGCCGTCCTGTTAATAGTTCTAACAGTAAAACGCCAAAGCTGAATACATCTGTTTTTTGAGTGACAACGCCAGATGATGCATATACAGGGTCTAGGTGCCCAACTGATCCACAAACGATATCTTTAACTTGCATTTCACCCGGAGGAAGAGATATAGAAAGGGAGAAGCTAAACAGTTTGGCAACACCGTGCTCGTCTATGATGATTTTTCTTGGTTTTAGATCCCTAAAAATGATAGGTGTGGAAAATGCAGTATGAAGATAGACAACTACGTTTGCAATGTCATTCGCTATTTTTAATCTATGTTTCCATGGTAATGCACGGTCGGATGCAAAAAGTAGATCAGAAAGAAGTTGGGTCCGACAAAATTTGTATATTAGAGCAGGATACTCGAACTCTAAACAACAACCGATCAACATCAAAACGTTCTTGTGGTGGCTCATTTGTGAGTTAATTGCTACATCACGAATAATACGATGCACAATACTTGAATCATTCCCTTGAAACTTCTTTACTAAAATTGGTCGATTGTCAAGAAAACCCGTGTACATACTCCCATCAAAGTTGCTAATGTTAAGACTCTCAGCAAAGCCCTTTGTGGCCTTAATGATCTCTTCGGCATTGAAATTACGTATAGGAATCTTATATCTAGCACTGAAAGTAGCAATAAGCTCTTCGAGTAGTGCACCTCCATTTTTCAAGAAATGTGTTTCTGTTTCCTTCTTTCTTGATTTGAATTCTCTTCTCATCAAGGAATCCATTTCCCGGTACACTGTGAATTAGCACTATACACACAGGGACTTACATCAGTATATACATAATTCTACAAACAGTACCAGAAGAAAGAACAAACTGCCCGATTAGGGTAAAATGCATATTAATTATTTATAGTGCATGGTTTTAAAATATTTACATGATTTTTAAACGTTAAGAGATAAAATCTCACATCAGATAAAAATGAAAATGAAAATATAGATCAACTTATAAGAGTTTTGACTACTCTTTTTAATAAGCTTAACTTTTAAGATGGAACCCTAAATTTTCATAGATCTTGCTACAGTACATCAAGGGTTAGATAATGGGGTTACATAATGTTATATGACATTCTATACCATTAATCAGTTTAAAATATAGTAAATTTTTTCATCCAATCTTTTTTCTCAACATCATATTATGCACAAGGAATTCTTTTTCTCAACATCATATTATGCACAGGAATTATTCACAAAAACCATACAGGTGGTGCATTTTCTGCCATTATTTGGTGCAATCAATGAAAAATTGCCAATTGTTGTCCTATAAAAATTTTATCCAATCTTTTTCCTCAACATCATATTATGCATAGGGAATTATTCACAGAAACCATGCAATTGGTGGTGCATTTTCTGCCATTATTAGGTCCAAAACCAATGAAAAATTACCCAGTGTTGTCCTCTAAAAAAATTATCCAATTTTTTTTCTCAACATCATATTATGCAGGGGGAATTATTCACAGAAACCATATAAGTGATGCATTTTCTGCCATTATTGGGTCCAAAACCAATGGAAAATTGCCAAGTATCATCTTGTAAAAATGTTATCAAGTTTTACATTCAATCTTTTTTATCAACATCATATTATACACAAAGAATTATTGACAAAAACCATACAGATGGTGCATTTTCTGCCATTATTGGGTCCAAAACTAATGAAAAATTGCTAAGTGTTGCTGTTTGTAAAAATTCTATCAAGTTTTTCATGTACATGTAGCTTAAATGTATTATGTAATCCTTTATGTACAATTTTAATGTACAAATAGCAAACGCAATCTTAATATGGTATCAGAATCCATTAAACTTCAAGAACGATTTAACCCTATTAAAAAAAAAATAAGCGCACGAATTTCAAGATTGATTTGCTCAAATAAGCTATTATTTTGTGGGGACATGTTAAAGGGTAAAATTCCACATTAATATCGTTGATCTTTTAAGATGGTACCACAAACCTTAATATTCTACAATTGGGTAAATTAGAATTGTTGGTGGTGTCAAAAAATTTAAAAAAAACAGTTAGTTAATTACTCTTTATTTTCAAAACTATATGTAAGATGGGGCTCAAATTATACTGTGTTATAGACTTACGAACTTTAAAATTTAAAAAAAAAAATGAAATAAAATCTAAAAATCCGTATAACATAGACGGCAAGTTGATTCATTCAACTATTCTTTGTAGATAGAATTGAAAAAGTATCGTGGCAATCAATGAATAAGAACAACGAATAGATTTTACAAATTAAAATGTATTCAAATTAGATATTTATTATTTCTGAAAAAATATTTACCTTTTGTGTAATCTTTGCAAGGGCGAGAAAGAATTGCGATGCACTTTCCTTGCTCTCAATCTCTCTCTCAGCGCAACCCTGTCGAACGTAGGTTGTATCTTCTCCAATAAATGAAGGCAATCATTTATAGTAATATAAAGTCAATTCAGCAACCTTAATCAACTTAGGTCGTATCTTACAATAATGGACGGCATTCATTTGGAAGTTCTATTGTTACCCCTTTAAAAAATGAATAATGCTACTTTACCAGAACTATTCACTTACAGAATAGTTACAGAATAAATTATTTCCTAAAATACCATTTTCATATAATTTGCAACTAGAAGTCATCATAAGTATATAAAAATACCAAATTAGTCCCTAAAATATTTATGAGTGCAAAATTAACTCCCCTGATTCTGCGCACTCTGGTCCAAATGGTATCAGAGCCTTGTTAGAACATGAAAATTGAAATAATTAAAAATAATTGGTATTATATATTAAGAGAAAAAGATGATTTAAGTTATATGTTTACATACCCCGTCTCTAAGAGATTAAAAATATTAACATTAATAATAATTAAAGAATTACCAATAAAAATAAGAAAACAAATATTAGACAAATTAATACTGGGATGTATAAGAGATGAATATTTATATCAAAAAGTAATGATAGAATTTGAAAAAGAAGAAGTAGAATTTTATTGTAAAGAAATGTATGAGCCTGAAAAATATTATGAATATAAATATTACGAACCAAAAGTCATGATGAATATAGTTGATGAAGAAAACAAAATTGAAGAATTTTTGAGAAATGTTGAAAAACATAAAAAACCTAGTTATCATTACCTACCTAAAAATAGTACAAATGAAAGTTTCGAAGATATTCATAAAAAATTAGAAAATCTGGAATATAATTTACAAATAGGAAATGCCTTGTTAGATAAAAAGTTTGAAGGAAAGGATAGGATTATAATCAATCCACCTCAAGATTTTAGAATAATAAAAGATAAAGGTAAAAATCATGAAATAAAACAATATATGATAACAGAAATAGAAGAATTAGAACAAAAATTCCTAGAATCTACTGGTGAAGAATATGAAGAATATAAAAAACAGTTAGAAGAGTTAACTGAAAAATTAGAAAATACAAAAATGAATACTAATCCATCATCTAGTCGAAATATAAAAACAGAATTTAGTAGTGATGAAGAATATGAAAATTATCCTTATGATACACCCATATCAAATAAAGAAGGTATTAACCAGTATAGAAAGACACAAAAAAGATACACTGGAAATATAAAAAGACGGTCTATTAAAGAAATAAACCCAATGAAATCTTATAATGAATCAATCCATACAACAGGGATATGGTTAGATTTAGATTGTGTAGATAAAAATAAAGCCATAGAAACATGGATAAAAAATACAGACCTAGCTATACAGTTTAATAAATGGGAAACATATTCTTCATCCGGATTCAAGATTCACATCAAGAACGTGGATTTTTCCTATTTCTTCCATCTTTCTTATTTTCGGGTGATGTTTTTCCAATTATTCTTATTTAAGTAGTGAATGCAGTAGCATTTATGAGTTAGATACATCATCTTTAGAAGAAGATTTTGAAGAGATAGTGTATATGAATCAAGAGATACAACAAATAGATCAAGAAATAGAAGTAGAAACAACTGAGGAAGTTGAAGATTCAGTAGAAGGTATAAACCAAGAAATTACCTTTGATGCTAGAAAATACAAAGGAATAACAAAGAAAATATTAGACTTACAAGAAAAATATGTATTCCACCAAGGATTCTTAGGAATACTACCAAAAGTAAATAAAACGATTGTAACTATGAATTACAAAGAAATATCTATTAACATAGAAGATACAATGGGAAAAGTAAGAATTCCTATAATTACAAAAGAATGGGTAAGACAAAAGTTATCCAAAATTTCAGAAAATGTAAGAAGCAAACTAAAATGTATTGAGATAGGAGGAATCCAAATTATGGTTAAAGGATTCTTTAGAGAAGGTATGAATATACCAATAGAAATATATTGTATGGACAATAGAATTTTACAAGATCCTGTAGATGCTCTATTAGGAACTATTGTAGGAAATCTAGTCTATCAAAAGATAATATTTACAGTAAAATCAAATTATGCGGTTTCACTGATTGATGAAAATATTGATCAAAGTTTCAATCTATATTATAGAATTGGAAACTTGAAAATGTTAAAGAAAAGTAAAGCTATTAGTATAAGCATAAAATCAATTTTTGCTTTTAGTACTAGCCACCATAACAATTTAAGAAAAATAACTGATAACATTATCATACATAAAGATTTTGAGGAATTAGCTCAATATATACCCCCTAGAAAATACCAAGAACATGAAGTGACAATACCTCAACAAATAATGCTTGATTTTCATAAACAAGCAGGAGAAATCAATTCTGAAAGAAAATTGATAAGAAGAAATAGCATCAGTCTAGAAGGAGATAATCTTATTGCAAGATTTCCCCCCAGACAAAACCTTAAGATAAGCCAAGTTAAAAAACTTAGTATTGCTGAACCAACAAATTCACAATACTATATCAAAACAAGATATGTTAGTCAAGAAGGATACAAGAAAAATCTTCTTGTCCTTATAGATACTGGAGCAGAAAAAAGTCATGTAAATGCTAAATTTGTTAGTCATTTACTAGATTTTGAGTTACCTGAACCATATACTTTCAAAGATTATTTGGGAAATAATCTTGAAATAAAAAAATATGTTAATTTCCCTCTTATATTTGTAGGAGAGGATCAGAAAGAACATAATAAAGAAATAATTCTATATAAAAATGAATCATATGGAATCAAACGTTCACCTATACTACTAGGAATGAATTTCCTTGAAAAATTTAGTCCCTATAAAATCTGCCAAGGATATTTAAAAATAACAGTTGATGATAATCCAATCATCATATCAAGAATAGATGAAAATATGAAAACATTGTTATCATGGAAAGAGTAATTAATACTAATCCAATGAGCCCATATATTGAAATTATACTCAATATAAAAAATTATTGCAGAATTAAATTTCATGCTTATTTAGATACAGGAAGTACAATAAGTTTATGCTTACCAAACGTATTACCAAGCGAATACTGGAAATATGACTCAAAAAAGATAGTCACTGCTACAACAGCAGGAGGAAACAAAGTAATATATAGTAAATATGCTACACAAGTACCTTTTCTAATATCCTTTAGAGAAGTATTTATTGATACGATATGCATGTCATCTACAATTGGATGTGATATTTTATTAGGACAAAATTTCCTATTAAAATATGCATCATTCACACAATATGTAGATAGATATATGTTCACAACTCTTTGTGCACATAAGATATTTACACCTAAGATAACTAAAGCTGTTAGCATAGCACATACACAAATTAATCATCAGAGTTCCTCAACCCAGCGTGGTGGATGTTGGAATACAGAAAAAATAAAACCAGTTACAGTATTAAAAATGACAACAGAAAATAAATTAGAAAAATTGAAAAAAGAAATTTCTGAAACATATTTTGAAAATCCATTAGAAAAATGGAACACAGACAAAGTAAAGGCAAAAATAGAACTTATCAATCCAAACACTATTGTTAGAGTCAAACCAATGAAATATAGTGTGGATGATCAGAAAGAATTCAAAAACCAGATAAAGGAATTACTAGAAGCTAAGTTGATTAGACCTAGTAAAAGCCCACATAGTAGTTCAACCTTTATGGTGAGAAAACATAGCGAGATAAAAAGAGGAAAAGCCAGAATGGTGATAAATTATAAGAAGTTAAATGAAGTTACCAAATTTGATGGATATTACTTGCCTAATAAGGATACCCTTATTAAACAAGTACAAAATAAGAAAATATTTTCAAATTTTGATTGTAAGTCAGGATTTTGGCAAATTATGCTTACAGAAGAAAGTAAACCATTAACTGCATTTAGTACTCCAGTCCTTTAGGACAATATAAATGGAATGTAATGCTATTTGGATTGAAAAATGCACCACAGATATTTCGAAGAAGAATGGATGAGGTAATCAAACCAATTACTCATTTTTGTATTGCTTATGTTGATGATTTACTAGTTCATTCAAATAATATAAATGAACATATTGAGCATTTTGAGAAATTTTGTTATATTATGAAAAAACATGGTATTACACTTTCTCAAAAGAAAGCAGAAATAGCCAAAACAGAGATAGAATTTTTGGGATTATTTATTAAAGAAGGAGAATTGCAATTACAATCTCATATTGGTGAAAAACTTCAAGAATTTCCTTAAAAAATCAGAGATAAGAAACATTTACAAAACTTCCTTGGTATATTAAATTATGCTGAAGGATTTATTGAGAATTGTGCCAAATTAAAAAATTATTTTCTCCCAAAATTAAAAAAGAATGTAATGTGGTCTTGGGATGAACAAGATTGCGAAAATATAAGAAAAGTAAAAGAGGAATTAAGAGTTTTGCCTAAACTTATAATTCCACAAGAAGAAGATTTCTTTATTCTTGAAACTGATGATTCAGATAATTACTGGGGTGCAGTATTAAATGTTAAAAAGAATCAGAAAGAATATAAATGTGAAAAGAATTGTTCTTGTCCCGAAATACTTGCAGGGTATACATCAGGAACATACAAAGAAGTCGAAACAAGGTATGAGATGAACAGAAAAGAACCCATTTCTGTAAAGCGAGGAGTACAGAAATATGAAGATTATCTACTACCAAAAAAGTTCTTGATTAGAACTGATAATACTCAAGTTAAAGCATTTTTAAAAAATAATGTTGACCCATCTATTGCTAATAGATATATTATCAGAATCCAAATTTGGTTTTCTTACTTCAAATTTGATATTGAGCATATAAAAGCTAACTTTCTTCCTGATTATCTTAGCAGAGATGGAACTAGAACAATTGAGGACGAAAGTCTAGATACTTGAGATAAAAGTTTCCTATTTGGAAACTCAGATCCAAAATATACAAGATAGTCTTCAAGACCAAATGAAAATAGCCCTTGTGGCAGAAGATACTTGTACCAAGTCTAGTATCCCTTCACAGGGACTTGTGAATACTAGCGCTCTACCCGAGGATAAAGGGAAAGAAAAGAAAGTAATAGGAACCCCTTCACAGGGAAAATTCGAATCTATTACTGGTAAAAAAGATATTCAAGATACCAAGAATAGCAAAGGTAGCTCTTCACAAAGCCATATTTTACCTAAGCTAGATATTGAAAAAATTGATCCAAAAGAAATCGTCAAGATATGTCACACGGCAAAAATATCCAAAAAGATAACTATGAAGAAGTCATTTTCTTTATTGTTGTTTTTAATATCTTATCCGACTGGTATCTGGAAGTTGGAAAGTGGATGAAAACTCTCAACTACGGAAGATACAACAAGATAAACTTTTATCCAAGAGCACCAGCCAACTGGGTAAAAAATTGTTTTGAACTAGGAAATATACTCTGTATATATCCTAGCAAAGATCTCAAGGAGATAGTCCAACTTCCAGCTGAAGTCAAGAAGGCGGTAAAAAGATATACTGAAGTTGTTAAAACAACAAATATATACGTCAGATTCTACTCGGCAACGATGGAATGGGATCCAGATCTTCAATATATGCAGCCAGCATTTCATGTTATCAAGTTAGGACTCACAAATCAACATTTTTTACCAACCAATCAAAAGGTTGTTAAAAATGGTTATCAAGATATTATTAATATGATGCCACACAGAAGAGCTAAAGGATACAAAGAAATATTTGAACATCTAACCCAGATAATTACTGAGAAGGAAAAAATATGGGTTTATCCATCTGAAGAACATATAATCTACTCTAATGCCAGAAAAGAGACAAAAGAGGAAGATATATGTTATCTCGACTATTTATTATCCAAAATAATCTCCAACCAAGTTTGCGGATCAGAAAAAATGGAGAAAGAACTATGCAAATTACTTTGGGATTACAGTGATCATCATTGTGAACATTACGTAGTAGAAAATATGAGTCAAGTATCACTTGATGATGAAGAATTTCCTGCAGAGTTCTTTGAGTCAAGGATGGAAAAATAATGGAGTAAGGACAGTGACCCTTTATCACTACTTTAATAAAGTCTCTTTATTAAAGAAAAACTGTGGTCACTAAAAAAATAGAAGATAGTACAAGAAAGTAGCTGAGATTTTAACTCCCCACCAACTACTGAAGAAAAAGACGCAAAGTAGCTGTTAAAGATAAGAAAATTTGGTATGACAATGACTCTTCACCAACTTACCAGCTCAAAAGAAGGACAGCTTTGCTACCAAACAAAATAAGATGGAAGACAAGAAATAATGAAGGACAGCTGTGAAGATAAGGTTCCTAACCACTTGAAGAAAAAACCTCTATATAAGGAGAAGAGGTCCAAAGACTAGAGGCATCTCGCATATCTCGAATCTCAGATTCTCTATCTTAAAAGAAATATCATATCTGTATACACCACTTGTATTCAGAAAAGAAATTAGCTAGCTTTCAAGATAGAAAAGCTTGTAATAAGGTAATCACTTATGGAGTTCTAAACTTCATAAGGTGAGTACCAAAGGTATGTAAATATAGTAAGTCAGCATGTATTATTTCAATCTTATGAATATCAAGATGAAGTTTTAATGGTTTAACAAAAGTTTCTATGAAAGGATTTCGTTAAGTTTCTCATGATTCCTCGGCAGTACAAATAGAGATTTTAAAATATTTTCAAAATATTGATTTTGAATGGATGTTAGTCATGCCAAAGTACCCGTCTTTGATGAATGTTTTAGGGGAAAAGGGCAGTTTTTCTAACAAAATTGTAGCACCTAGCGTGTGAGTTATCTTTTAAAATCTTGTTCTAAGTAAGAACTTGTTCTGAAAAGAGTTTGAATAGAGGTGAAAACAGAGACTCTGGATACTGTGAGATAGCGTCTGTGGAAACACGGCTAGTTCTCTAGAGTGAGAAATGCAACCTTAATTGAAAAGCCTTTTGCGGAAGCAGTTGTGGACCCAAAATGATTTCAAAAACATTTTAAGAGTTCATCTGATTCAGAAGAATGATTAAATACATGCAAAGCTACTATAAGAACATGCTGGAGGGAAAACCTGCTTATTTCCATCAATTACTGTAAGTTATTTACATGCTTTATATGTTTATGTTTTAATTATTAATCTTAATGAACACTTCACAAGCATCCACATCTAATGATAATTGTCTTAGATTATATTTAGATAAAAAAGATATTTCATTTCTACTTAGTATAGTTGAAAAATCTGAAGATATAGTTCCTGTTGGACAAGAAAAACTTAAAGAAATATATTCTGAAATAAATTATGCTTGTAAACATAATATAGGATTTGATCCTGTAGAAATTAGCAAAGAAATAAAGAAAGTTGAAGATGTTATTGGAAAATACAAAGACATAGGAGAAAAAGTCTCAGAAAGAATAGTTTTTGGATATATAACTGAAGAAGACCAACCTAGAGCTTTTGAAAGATTATCAAAATACAGAGAATATTTAGAACAATTTGAAAAATTAAAAAATTTACATATTAATCCTGATTAATGAATTAAGGAGAAAGAGAAGATATTGAAAAAATTATAAGACATAATCCCGAACAAATCAAAAGATACAGGACTTAACCTGTAAAATATTTCATTAAGGGCAATATAGAAAATCTAAGGGAGGAATAGTTGCTGCCAACTCAATCTGGTGACTTTCTAGCTGAAATTCCCTGTAAGCCTAGCATTACCCTTAAAAAATAGTCAATGATAATTGTATGATATTGTAAATAAGTAATAAAATATGTGAGTCGAGTATTGTTTAACTTGATGATGACTATGTTATTAATTATTGAAATTGATTATCTGAATGAACAGGAATGTCCCAGTCGGTTCTACCAGAATCAAAATCAATCCGATTAATTAAAACTCCGTCCCAAGGCCGACATTTGGAAAACTCGCGAGCCGTTTCTGATTTAATCAATTCAACCTATATAAATTTATATTTTTTAAAAAAAATTTAAATGTACATTTTTTAAATTTTTGTAAATATAATTTTTTTTAATTTTTAAAAAATATTGGTTAGATCCCGATTCAATCTTTTGACCTTTGACTTGGCTCTTTTTCAGGTCGAACAGGGACTAAATTGGAGGGAAATAATACATTAATTTGGCCTTGCAACAATTGATAAAGTGAAAGGAAATCTAACTGGACTTGGACTCTTTTGGAATAAAGAAACCGGAAGTAGAAGGATGCCGGCAGATTAGTAGAAGGAAAGGAATTTGTTTTCTTCTTGGATTCCTAATTCCACTGCAAAAGCTGGGGCAAATTAGGAAATGAGGGAAGAATTGGACAACATTGGCGGCTAATTAAAATATATATACACGCATAGACGGCTGGAGAAGACATATGATACGCACATGGACGGACATGCCGGAGCGAGAGAAAAAAATTAAGAATTTTGTACGAAAATTTATCAATAGTTGAGAAAGGAATTTGAAAATTAATCACGTTTAGTCAATTAATTGGTGTTGTCGTTCCCATTTTATTTGTTTAAAGTCATTGATATAAGGACATTTTGGATCCTAGTACACTTTTCATCATCATATTTTTATAAAATTTGCATTTAGTTATAATTTTGCATTTATTTTAGTTAAGTTGGGTCTTCCATTCATAAGTAGATTTTTTTTTAATTTATAGGAAAAATTTCAAATTTCAATTGTTTCGATCAAGGATAAGTTGCATCGAACTTGAATTAGTACAATCTATGTGGAACGATACCTGAACTCAAAATTCATTGTACTACTTGTTGATGAATCGTGCACTTATAGTATTTTAAATGAAGAATATTTTTGTAATGTCATAGATTTTGAAATTACTGAAATCTAAAATACCGCACGATTAATTTAAGAATGTTATAGATGAGTATATGCTTAATAGTCAATACATCGATTATAGTCAATTAATTAATATTATTTAAGAGTGCGTTTGATTGACTTTATTTTTATGAAAAATGTTATTTTTCCATTCAAATTCTTATTTTTGAAGTGTTTAAATGACAAATTTTCACATGAAAAATATTTTTCAACTTTTGATCATGTAATCATATTATTCTCAAAAATAAGGAACATTTTCGTTAGAGAGGAGTAGTTTTTATTTTCCAAGTAATTCACTCTATTTTTTTCTATTATCTACTCATCAATAAAAAAATAGACAAATATAATATTTTATAGGTTGAAAATTAAATCAATCAAATACATTTAATTAATAATTTTCATACAAATAAATTCTAGACAATTAAACTGCCTAAAGTTTATTTTTTATCCATGTAAATTTCATACTTGCAATCTAATTGAATAGTTATTATGAATTTAGGTGGATGGTAGAAAATGAAATTTAAAAAATTACTATCATCCTCAAAACCATAACAAGTGCCATCAGATATGGTTAGTTTTATTTTTCACACGGATTACGAAATTTTATTTAATATTATTGAAAAAAGCAATTTTGCAAAAAAAATTTCGTGATTTACCATTATTTAATTATCAACAATTAATAGTAAATTATTGTTGGAAATAGTAAAGAAATTGAAAGTAGTAAATGTGTGTATGTATATGGATGATTTCAATAAGTGTGTATTTTTATATTTGTACAATTTTAAGATTAAGTAGGAAAAATTTGTTATAACCACACAAATTAAATATTAGTATATTTGTAAATGAACAAAACAAAATATTCTTAATAAATAAATATAACTATATAATAGAAATAAGAAAATAAGGAAAATCGATATATATAAATGGAACGAATGGAGTAGTATTTTAATCGCTTTAATGTGTGTGTTATATATCAATTTATTGTAAAAGGTTAAGAAGATTAACCATTAGAACATATTCAAAAGATTCTCTGACCTTCTATAAGGGTCCGTTTGATTGCAATTGTGAAAAATAGGTGGAAAGAAAATGAATTTTACGGAAAGTAATTGCCTAGAAAATATTTTATAGGGAATTGTTAATTAAGTGTGTCTGATAGTTATAATATTTCACTTGAAAAATTTTTAAATTTTGTGTTCGTTCGGCTTTATTTTATATGAAAATTGTCCATTAAAGTGATAATTATTTCCACAATTGGTTATAAAATTTGTTTCAATTGCCAAAAAGTTAAAAAAAAAGTTTTATATATATATTTCCTAAAAAATTATTTTTTCATCAAAATTTAGTATTTGTTTGACTTTATTTTATATGAAAATTGTCCAATAAAGTGGAAAAAAATTTTACAACTGGTTACGGAATTTGATTTCATTGCAAACAAAAAAAAAAAAAGGGACGTCAGATTGGAAAATATTTTCCCACCAAAATTTTCCTTAATCCAAGGAAAAGGGGCGCGTGTGCAGGGGGGAGGGAAAAAATTTTATTGGCCAAATTTTGGCAATCAAACACCACATTTTGACAAAGTTGGATATTATTTTCATTTTTCCTAGGAAAACATGGTCCATCAAAAAGGGCCTAAGATATTCATATCCACTTTCTTTCTTAATATTGAGAATGATTAGTTGGTAGAATAGGGGTAACAAGGATTCACGCGAAGAATTTCGAAAGTCGTAGATAGGGGTGTCAATGAACTGAGCCTCGAGCAGAAACTTTTTGCTCAAACTTGGCTCAAGTAAAAATACTTCGAGCTTTTTTTTTTTTTGGTCCTAGCCGAGCAAAAATTCAGCTAAAGAATTTAGGCTAGACCCGAGCTTTCGGCTCGTGCCTTAGCAGGCCGAGCCGACTTGATTTTTTTTTTTTTTTTTAATTCGTGACAAATCTAAATTTTTAAAAAAAAATTTAGATTTGTGCAAATAAGTATTTTAAATAATACTAAATATTAACATATAAAAAATTACAACTAAAATGAAATGAAAAAATTAAAAAATTAAAAAAACAGAAGTGGCATGCAAGTTTTTATCATTATTTTTTTTAGGCTAACTGGCTGGCTTGTTGAGCCACACGGGCCGGGCAGACTCGTCTCGAGCGACACCTCAAAATGGGGCTCGGCTCGGGCTTTTCCTGCTGCTCGAGCCGACGAGTAATTTTGTCATCCTCAGTCATAGATTTTATTTAGCTGTTAGGCGTCAAGTAATTGATATCATATCTTCCGAATAAAATTTCTAGTATTATAAGGCGAATCCATCAAATTTGATCAAATAAACGGAACTCCAGCTTCTCAACTATCAAAAACTCCCCCATAATAACCATAGAATGCCGTAATTGATATCCAATAGGATTTATAACCAAGAGTAATTTTGTAATTGAACAAGACTCTATTTAACCTGTCCTGTATTTCTATGTTGTCATGACGAGCGCTATATTAATTTTCTTAAAGGCACCCATAGCCAAGTATTCAACAGGAGTGAACATGGTTTGAGATAAATTTTCAAACTAAACCACTTAAAATGGTTTGAAATTTTTTCAAACTAAACTAAACCACTTCGATTTCTAATCCAAATAAATCAAAACCATTTTTTCTGTTTGGTTTGATTTAAAATCACGGTTTAACAAAGAAAAAATAGTATATATCAAATAAGTTAAATCTTAAATATTAGTCTACAATTTCACGTAAAAACATAAATTATATCATTAAAATTGTTGAAGATATGGAAATAATAATCTCTATGATATTTTTCCAATATTGTAGGATTATTTTTCTTAATAGTTGATTGTATAATTATTATACCATCTTTCATTTTAGAGTTATTTATAACCCTATAAATATTGTCTTTTACTTTGTAATAAAAACAAATCAACCTTTGAATTTTGTTTCGGCGAGAGGCCTTGAGCTGCTCGTCCGACTACTAATGTTGTTTTTCTTTTCTTTTTTTTTTCTTTTCGGATATATACCTTTGATTTAGTATTTGTCCAGTTCATATGGAATTTGGTCCAATTCATTTAGAATTTGGTTTAGTATATGTGCAGTTCATTTGGAATTTGATTTGGTGTTGGTTCAGTGTATCCGAAATTTGAAATTTGCATCCAATTTATTTGGTATTTGTCGAGCTGGAATTTGAAACTTGCGTCCAGTTCATTTGGTATTTGTCGAGTTGGAATTTGAAATTTGCATCCGATTAATTCGGATATGAAATGTGCATCCCTTTGATTTAGTAGTGGATGCGTTGGTTACTTACAGATATGAGTGTTCCTTCTTCCTCTCCAACCGTATTGAGACTGACTATCATCTGATTTATCTTTCAAGTCTTGGTGATGGTTTGGTTAGATTGGTGGATGATGATTTTTCATTATCATCAACTTTGAGTTATTTGTTCGGCTTAATTGACATACAAGGAATTTGAAGATTTGATTGGATCGATTTATCTTTCAAACTCAATTTGGTTGCTGCTATACCATATTGAGTTTGAGGGAGGCTGTTGAAGATATGGAAATAATAATCTCTATCATATTTTTTCAATAATGTAGAATTATTTTCCTTAATAATTGATTATATAATTATTATACAATATTTCATTTTAGAGTTATTTATAATCCTATAAATAGGGTTTTTTACTTTGTAATAAAAACAAATTTTTTATTTACAATTTATAATATTTTTCACAAAAATAATTACAAATCAAAGTTATATAATTATAATCATTATAATGCAATAACACGATAGACATATTTTAAACTCTTAGTCGACATTAATTGGTGTGGATCTGCAATTGTAATACACGATTCATTCTCTCCATAAAGATAAAAATATAGTATATGAATTCATTGATTATAGTTAAATGATATAAAACAACTAATACAAGAAAGTGAATAAAAAGATCAAACACGACAATATATTGCTATTGTAACTTTTTGAGAATCATCCAATGCAACTTTATCCTAATATTGAGGAATTTCTACAGGTTTCTTGTTATTATGGAACTAATTTTTAGAGCAAATCACTGCTTGCTTTACCTTATTTGCACTCAACAAACTCTTAAAGAAATCAAGAATTCTAGCAATAATAAGGAATGTAGACTCAGAACTAATTGTGGATATGTGAATAGTAAACACGTAAAGTCCCGAAAAATTCATAGAATATAATTTAATTATTTGAGATGCTATATTTTATATTTTGGAATATTGGGGGATTAAAGTGGTATATGTGTTAATTAAATTTTATTTGGGTCAAATATTTAGATTTTGATAAAGCGATAATAAATATATCAATATTGAGCTTGTTTGATAGCTCGTACTAAATCATCTATTTTTGACTCGAGAAAAGTCAATTTAAATAAGCGAAACTTAAGTTACGAAAGTTTAAGGAAATTGTCATTTATTTAGTATTTGAATAAATTTAGTTTCCTTTAACAGAGACAGCATAGTTATTAGACCCGGCCTAATGATCGATCCGAAAAAATCATCGGGTCACCGGGATCAGTGGTTGAATCGGTGAATTGGTGGTTGAACTGGTGAGTCATTATTAAATAGTAATTTAATTAAAATATATTTTTGAAACAAAAAGAAAATCATTTTGTTAAATATGTGTGCGCGTGTGTGTTTGGCCCGCATATGACAGCATAGTTTCACCAACTTCTTAAATGGCTAAGGACCTAAAATTTCAGGAAGCCAAGGTTTGAATCATCCTTTTTGCAAATTGAAAAGATAATTTTACATTTTACTTTGTAAATTGAAATATATATATTTGCCTAACATTATAGACTGAACGTTAGCAAATTCCAAGATGGTGAAGGACGCGAAATTTCAAGGAAGAGAAGGTTCCAATCAAGCCTTCTTGCAATTTGATAATTAAAAAAAAAAAATTACATTGTACTTGGTGACCAACTGGTTCACACATTGAATCGAATCAGATTCATCTTAAACCCATCTAATTCAGTTGGATTTTGAATGGTTCAACCAGATTGGTTCAACCGGTTCTTGACCGATTTCTTTGTTTATTTGTCCAATTAATGAACTCGGATCGAACCACTATACGATTTGGTGTTTCCCGGTCCGAACCGGCTGATTCAATCCGATTTTAATAATTATGGATGGAGTCCACGTGTATGTATGGTTAAGGAGAGATAAATTAAATTTCCTTTGATTTTGAATGAGATAATTATAAAGCATGACAATCTTGATTGAAACCTTTTCTTGTGTATATATGTAGGACTGGGTAAAATGTCCGAACCAAACCGGAACCGAAACCGAACCAAACCGAGCGAGTTTTTTAAAATGAAATACCCGAACGGGTATCTGAATCGAGAATCGAATGGTTTGGTTCGGTTCTCGGTTCTCGACCAAGAACCGAAAAATCGAATAAGAATCGAATTTTTTTTTTATATATTGGATAAATCAATTTCTTTTATTCCTTCTAAACAAATTAATAATTTTTTGTTTATTAAATCTTATTAGTTGAACAATTTAGAGTTTATTTATATTTGTTAGTTGTGTTTTTTTCAATTTTTTTGTATAATTTCTTAGTAATTAGTATGGAAAGTCAACCAACTGATGATTACATTAAATAGTTGGTAAATATTATCAATACTTTAAAATATTTTATTTTTGTGACTTCTAATTTATATTTCACTGTTATGTAGACTTGAAGGTTTGAAGCAAATTAATTATTGATATGAATATCGAAGTTTTATTAGTTATATTTACTTTTTGGTATTTGTATTTGACAACTTATTATTTATATGTTATTAAATTAGATTACGTTAATTTATAAAAGTTAAGATTGAACTTGGTATTTGTATCTACTTTTTGTTATTAATATTAGTATCCACTTTCAGGTGTATTTATGTAGTATTATTTTAAATATTAAAAAATTTAATTATAGTACGGAACCAAACGGAACCGAAAAGAACCGAACCGAAACGAACCGAAACCGAACAGTTCCAAAATTATATTTGGAACCGATGGTTCCATTTACTAAATACCCGAAAATTTATGGAACCGAAAAAAATCGAATCGAACCGAACCGACCCGCGCCCACCCCTATATATATGTGTCTGCGCGCATGCGTGCGTGCGCGTACATGGCAACCTGCAGAAAACAAGTTTAGAGCATGATTTTTTAAAATTTTAAATTTTTGTTTTTATATTTCAAAAATTTAATTGATCTAACAATGTAGGATTATGAGGCTCAAGTGATTTATCACTTTCACATTATTATTTTTTCATATTGTTAAATTATTATGCTGATGAAAGTTAAAGGTATGATATGATATGTATGTTATGGTCATCCGGTACCAAATATATGTTATTTATTGAGCTCTTATAGATTTCTAAAGATATAATGACGGTATAATATTTCATGTTTTAAATCTTTTATCCGAGATTGCACTATTATTTCGTGTTCTATTGAGCATTTTCATGTACTCACCATTTTTCCGTACTCTTCACAGGTTAGAACCGATTGTTGGTTGGTTGGCGATGATGTACAGTCGTGGTATGGAACTCAATAATTAATCTGATGTAACAAAATAATTTTTTATTATTTTTAACATATGAATAATTTTTTTATGAATTTGGAACATGAGTTTATTTGGCTATATATTTCCTTATGTTGACTTGATGGTGGGCATATTAATTATTAAGTTTGCTTATTCATCGCCATTTGTGGTAAATATTATTGGTCTTTCAATGCTGACGAACAATGCTTATGTTTCCTACTTTTAAATATTGTGTGCTCGTTAATCTTCATGCACTTACTGTTCATTGGAGCAAATTAGTTTTGAGTTTGAGTTGCATGCTAGTTATGTGATAAATAAATTAATTAAAGAATAGGGGAAATTGCCAATCAATTTTGTGTAAACTATTCATACACAACTTCATAAATAATAAAATTATTAAGAATTTTTTTGTTACTAACTTGAATTTATAAGCCTGGGTCATTACAGTTTAGTATCAGAGCACGGTTTAATTTTCTGTAGACCCATATATATTTTCATAATTTGAATTTTAAAAAAGGTCCTGAACAGTGACAAAACATTGTTCACCTTGAACAGTGCTGAAATATTAAAAAAAGTTTTAAAAAAGGAAATGTAAATATAATATTAAATTTTCATATTTTGGATATTACGTGTAATAAATGATTATGTGTTTATCCTAACCTTGCGAGGTATTTACTAATAATTAACGATTTTCTTAAAAAATACATAAATTCAAAAAAATTGTGATATTTTTTTATTAAAGTTCTTGAATATGTAAGAATTTGAACGATCCTTGGCATTCGACAACCACCAATCAACCACCTTACAACAACTCTAAGTATGTAAAGGGGTAAGAAGAGGAATTTATTCAAACTTTTTGTATAATTTAAATCTTTTAAATTGCCTACTTTTAAATTTTAAGATGTTCACGTTTTTCCTTGCTAAATTTATGAAATATATTATGAGAATATATGTGTAACATGTAAGACTCGGTACTAGTAGTGACGAGTGGCTTAATATTAAATTCTTTTATAAAATGGCACCACATACCCACACAAATTTGATGTGTGACTTATTGGGAGTGATATAAGAGTTGTGTAGATAGAATCAAGCACATCCACCACAAAATGTACCGCCACAGCAAAATGAACCTCTGTTTGTCCTGTAGCTGTCTCAGTGGTTAAGTAGTTTCATAGGTACAAGCCTCCTACTTTTGATGGTGGTTCTGACCCATTGGCTGTTGAAGAATGAATTAGAGGTCTGAAATGCATCTTTCGACACTTTGCGCTTGTACAGATGCACAAAAGGTTTTATGCACAGAATTTATATTTGTTGGAGCACCCGTCACTGCTAGGAGTCTATCTTATGCGTTAGGACCGAAAAGCAACATCATAATCTGACTTGGGAGTAGTTTAAGGATGAGGTGATAGCAAAATATTTTCCTCAAGCTTTGAGAGACTTCAAGGATTTAGAGTTTCTACAGCTCAAATAAGAACTTATCGCTTACTGATTATGAGAGATAGTTTGAGTAACTTTCAAGGTATGCCCCACACTTGATGGATACAATAGTCAAGATGATCGGAAGGTTCAAAAATGGACTAGCCTGGAGATCAGTATGATCATTATATCTCATCGTTTCACTTCATATCGTGAAATGTTGGAGAGGGATCATGATATTTCATATCAGATGACTACATTTGAGTAGCATGCCTAGTAGAGCAAGGAGTCATTGGAAAAAAGAAAGTGGAATGATCGGAGCAAAGACAGACGTAACTGGCATAAGAAAAGGCCAAATACAGAAGTTCGTATCGGTGGGTTGAGTGGGAGTATTACACCTTATCCTAAGTGCAATAAACTCTACAGGGTGAATGATTATTTAGGAAAAACATGTGTTTTCAGTGTGGTAAGCATGCACACGTTGCTTTCAACCACACAAAGCTTCTAAAGAAGAAATACGATGATCAGGACAAGAACAAAAAATTGAAGGCCAGAGTTTTTACCCTGAATTAACATGAGGTGGAGCAGGATCCGAATGTGATTGATTGCATGTATTCTATTATTATTTGATGTTCCTGTTTACGTACTTTTGACTATAGGGCTACAAATTCTTTTATCTCTGCATCCTTCGTAGCTAAGTCTAACTTTATGTGTGTGAAAACGAATAATATATTTTGACGGAAAACTACTATAGGCGGATTTATACCTTTTGGAGATGAAAGATTTTGACGTTATTTTAGGCATAGATTGGTCGTGACTCAATCATGCGACCATTCGATATCACGAGAAAGAAGTGTTATTTCATAGATCGGGAGATGAAGGGTTCCATTTCATTGGAGCGAAGTTCAAGTCCTATCTCGCTTCGTATCAACTTTACAAATGGAGAAGATGTTGAGAAATGAGTAATGTCAGGGATTCTTAGTTAGTATCATCGGTTCCAAATATACAAAAACAACCGTTAATGACATTAACATTATTCAAGCCTTTGCCCACATAATCCTAAAAGATCAACAAGGCATTCCACAAGATAGACAGCTCGAGTTTTCAATCGACTTGGTCCCAAGAGCAACACTAGTTTCTAAGACCCCGTACAGAATGACGCCAAAAGAATTTCAAGAATTAAAGTTATAGTTGGAGAAGTTGCTAGAAAAATGTTTCATTCGATCAAGTGTATCTCCTTGGGGTGTTCTGGTACTTTTTGTGAAGAAGAATGATGGGAGTATGAGGATGTGCATTGGCTATCTGGCTATCAAAAATAGATACCTACTGTCAAGAATGGAAGATTTATTCGACCAATTAAATGGTGCAATGGTGTTTTCGAAGATTGACACTAGGTCGGGGTATCATCAACTATAGGTCAAGGCAAACGATATACCGAAAACTGCTTTTAGGACTTGTTATGGACATTAGGAATTCACTGTCATGCCTTTTGGTTTGACCAGTGTCTCCTGCTGTATTTGTGGATCACATGAACCGAGTGTTCCATTAGTACTTAGACATGTTCGTCATATTATTTATTGATGACATATTTGTGTATTCCAAAAATAAGAAGCAGCATGAGGAACAACTCCGAGTAGTACTCGAAAATTTGAGGAATGAGAAATTATATGCCAAATTCAAGAAGTGTGATTTTAGTTCGATTGAAAGGGTTTTTTGGTCATGTGGTCACAACTCAAGGTATTGAAGTAGACCCAGTTAAAATAAAAGTAGTGACAAATTGGCCTACACCGACTAATGTGAGTGAAGTTTGCAATTTTTGGGGGTTGGCTGGCTATCATAGAAAATTTATTGAGGGTTTCTCAAAAATAGTGAGGTCGATGACTCAGTTGACTAGAAATGGTGTGAAATTTCAGTGGACGAAAAAATGTGAAAAATGTTTTCAGAAGCTCAAGTAGAGATTAGTTTTCGTTCCTGTATTGACGATACCTACAGGTTCGGATGGGTTTGTAATTTATAGCGACGCCTCCAAACATGGTTTTGGTTATGTTCTGAAGCAACATGGAAAGGTGATTGCTTATGCCTTGACATAGTTGAAACAATATGAACAAAACTATCCAATCCACACTTGGAGCTTGCAGTGGTATTTCACGCCTTAAAGATATGGCATCACTATATGGAGGGAAGTGTGAAATCTATACGGACCATAAGAGTACAGAAGTAATTGAATATGAGATAGGAAATGGTTGGAGTTGGTGAAAGATTATGACTGTTTAATTCTTTACCATTCGAGAGAGGCTAATATAGTCACAAATGTCTTAAACAGGAAGACAGGTTCGCAGTTAGCAGCTTTACCCACGGTGCATGAACATTTGATAGATCCAATCAAGGAAGCACATGATAAGTATCTATTTCTACAAAGAATTAAGGCTGGGTTTGGTACAAACAAACGTATAGGATTTAAATTATTTACAGATAATGTGCTGACTTTTAAAAGAAGATTATGTGTATATAAAGATGAAAGTATAAGAAATGAGATATTGAAATGGCAAACTCCACCTTGTATGCTCCACATCCAGACGGTATGAAAATTTATCGAGATATTCGAGATATATTTTAGTAGAGAAACGTGAAAAGATGAATTGGTCTGTTCGTAGAGAAATATATTATCTATCATCAGGTCAATCCAGAACATCAAAGGTCATCAAAAAGGAATTGGTTTGCATTCAATTTCCACTTAAGTAAAATATCGAAATATTCATTGGTCAAATTTTCATAACTATCATTTAAGTAATCCATCAAATAATTTTAGCAATTAACAATAAATTTAGAAACTAAGTTAAAATGTAAAAAATTAATTGAGTGACATGAACATGATATTGTGATGCAAATAAACAAAAAATGCCGTCACCTAAAAACTACCAATAAAAATTTAGAAAAATAATTACTCAAAAAAAAAAAAAAAATTGGATAATCTGCCTTGAAAATTTAGGAAAAATTCAAGAAAATTATTAATAGATGGAAATAAAATGTGAAAGTTTGAATTAAAATCTAAATTTAATCGTCTACTCAATTGTAATGGAGGGTCGACGAATATGTTATAGCAACAGTTGTTCAACACTTTACCCAATTTGGGAGTTTTTACATTCACAGTTGTGATGATTGATGTGTATTTGATATGATTTAATAAATTAATTGAGATGTATAATTGTCCATTTGGGTATTGAGTTTAATTGAATTATGTCTAATATGAATATATCTTTTTAATTGGAATGCGTTTAGTTTTAATTGGGTTGGATAAAATTTATACTAATTTATTTATATGTTTCTTCTTTTTCTTTTTCTTTTCTTTTCTTTTCTTTTTTTTTTTTGTAAAAAGTTTGGCGGCTTGAAACAGTTTGCAAAGATTGAAACCAAAACCAAATCACTTCGTAGCGGTTTGGTTCGGTTCAAAATCAAAACGTTGACGAATCCATGTAAAACCAAACCAACGGTTTCAAAAAAGTGATTTCGATTCGGTTTGACGATTTCATTGTTTAGCCATTGTATTGGTATTTATGATATCCTCTATATATTGAATAGAAACGGACAAGATAACCAATAAATATTTAGTGTTTCTCTTCTTTAGATTTGTTTAGACATGTCTATTAGGGATTGTACTGCTATTTATATACTTGCCATCTGCTTCCAATGGATGTCCTAGTTTGATTGCCACCATCTGAAACTCATCAGCCATTGTTCTTGCTATACTAGAAGGATTCTACAGCGAATTCCAACTTCTTTTGGGATCCACACGAGGGGTGTCTAACAATGTGAAATGCCATTCTTCTTTCGGAAGATTGAGAATCGAGGGGTAGTGTCAACACTGATTATAGGTGGAGTAGGCGATCTCTAAGGCCTGGTTTGACGAGGGCAAAAAAATTCATTATGTATTATAATTACAGATAATAAAGAAAATTTCCTTTAAAAAAAGTTTTACATTCTTACACTTTTCTATATGGCATATTTTTGTATAAAAACTATATATATAATAAATTTAATTCAAATGTTGAGATCCATCAATGAACTAATATAATATATTGCCGGTGTTTAACATAAGAAGATCACCGATAATCATTAGATTCTTCCTCTTAGTTATGATATTTGTAACAAAAACTGTTTTGATCTTATATTGGCATAATCAATAGACAAAATTGTTCAAAATACTTTAGTTTACGATAGCAAAAGTTTCGAGTTCATAAGATTATGCACATTTATAAGGTAAGATATGTGGTCCAAGTGAGAGATTGTTTGGTTTTAATTTGTCATATGGGTCTATATATATATGGTTATGATCCCAATTCGCATGTGACTTATCGTTCCTTCTGCCATCCTTTTAATACAAGAATAATAAGAGAAAGCGTATCAAGAACTCCCAAACCTTCTAATCAAGAATACGCAATTCAAGATCCAGAATCTATATCCAATAATTGTCCTTCATTTTCAATGGATCAATATATGTTCCGCACTCATTAATTCCCTTAATGATTTGACATGAACGATCTAAGCAATAAAGTAATTTTTTTTTTCGCTATTTCAAGATTAAAAATGGTGTCATATCTAACATGTTTCCCTCAATTTCTCCGAAACAATAACAACTACTCTCATAACTATATATGTAGATAGTTCTCATCATACTTTTCATCCTGAAGTTAGTAAACAAATTGCTTCTCAAATTCCAACTTTTTAAAAGTTTATATGGTCCGTGTTTGACAACCATTATTTTGAAAAAAACAAAGTTTTGAATAGTACTTTTTAGGAGAATGTGTGGTTAAAAAGCACGAAAAATTTTTAGGTTTATGTGCGAAATATTTTATTGTGTAAATGTGTGGTTAATGAATATGTAGAAATGGTTGTCAAATAGAGGCATGGCATATCTTCCCATAGAAGTTGGAATATCATTTTCCTAAACTTCTTCCACATTTTCCTTTTACATAAAGACCATGTTTGGTTACATTTAAAAGAAATTAAATTCTACTTAATTAATTCTCTGTTTGACAACCATTATTTGGGTAAAATGGAATTTTGAATAATATTTTTTGAAAAATGCGTGATTAAAAAGTAAGTGATTAAAAATGAGTAGGTAAAAAAAAAAAAAAAATTCAAATAATGATTGTTTAACATGGCTAAATGACATAACAGAGAATTTACAGAATTATCTAATTTCATGCTTTTCAATTAAAAAGTACATAATTTTGATAACTCTTGCAAAAATTAATCAAATTTAGTACCAAATTGTCTATTATACTCTTAAAAAAAATGAAGCAATTTTTTTTCAATTTATCACGAATTTCGAGAAGAACAAGTAGTTACATGAGAAACTAAATTAATGTTAACTAATACCTAATTGATTCATTTGCTTTCATTAACTATTATGTATTGACCAATAATTTTAAGAAAAAAATGAAAAAAATGAAGTAGAAAAGCATTAACATTAAAAACTAACTATATGTTTCCAATTCATAAGAAAATCACATGACTTCATTTCAAAAAATTTCATTGCATAAAAAATTGTGAGTTGATTAAACTTTCTAAAATTCTCGGTAAAATATAATTTTTCTTTGAAATCTTGTTTTTGTTGATAAGTAGTGTTTAATAGTTATTGTTCTTGACATTTCATGATATTCTCGATATTTTAAAAGTTATTTTCGACATTTGAACTCTATTTATCTTAACTCTTCATTTGTCTAAGACGAGATTTCGTTCTGAATATGAGACTTTTCTATATTTTATGAAGTTCTCGACATTTTAAGTGTAGTTCTCGATATTTCATAAATGTTTTTAACATTTTTTTTGCAATTTCCTCTGACATAATTTTGAAAGTCAGTATATATTGGGGAAAAAGGCTTATCATTTTTATGAAAAGAAAAAGTAACTTTCGAAAGGTCAACTTTCAATGCCCAAAAATCTAGGGTTTTTTATAGTGCAACGGCGGCTTAAATAAGCATGCAATTGGTAACTGCCACTCTGTCTTCGCTTCTTCACTTTGTTATCAAGAATAAGTGAAACTCATCGGTCTTTCAGTGCAACACATACAAAGGCTCGTTTGTTCCCTCAGTTTCTTGCTAGAAAAAAAATGTCTGTAATTCATCAGAGCCTTTCAACTTCAATTTCCTCATCATCTTCAACGTTTCTGGGCCACAACAATCTCAAAAGCATCAAGTGCCTCTTCTTTTCATGATGGTTTTTTTTTTCCGATTTAGTGGAGGCATTTGTTTGTAATTTTACTGTGTTCTTGTGCAGGTCGAGTAATGTTTCAATTCCAGGGAGAATCAATGTGGTTATCGACTGTGTTGCCACGCCCTCAGCTGAAATAACTGGTATTGATTTGACAATTTTTGTGCCCCTGTAATTTAAACGTAATTTGGGTATTTTTTTTTCACCTGGGTTGTGCCCTGTTTTTTAAGTAGTAGAAGTGAGTAATGGTGATTCCTGTAATTTTCATCATATGCCTAATAGTTCATGCATTTGTATCAATTGCTTCATTTTTCAATATGATTTCGTATTTTTTTTCACCTGGGCTGTGTTCTGTTCGTTATTCAGTTGAAGCGGGAAATGGTTATTCTGGAACTTTGGCGCAGTGCCTAAAGTTTCATGCATTTGTATCACTTGTTTCAGTTTTACGTATATATTAGGAGAATTATGTGAGGAGATGTTCAGGCAGAGTTCACTTTTCATGGCCCTAATGTTAAATTCATCTCCCCGCATTCTGGGGTTACACCCAAGTTTCTTATTTTTAAAGTCTTTTTGAGAACATACATATTTACCTACGTAAGAATATCTGTATGTTTGGTAAAGTTAAATTAATATATATGTATATGCTTATTTGTGACCTGACATTTGATGATACTGAACTTTGGGATGCGTTTTATTTAAGCTTACAAGACAAAGGTCTCCCGCAATGAAAACATGGGAAAACTTCAAGCTGGCTACCTTTTTCCAGAGGTCTGTTTTTGAGCTCTCTTTTTCTTCTATATATATGTTTATTAAGCAATCAGTTAAATAGAGTTCAAAACTTTGCTAGCATTGATTCTGAATGCTGTATGTGAGATGATTTATGTGATGCTCCTTGTCGTAGAATGAATCATTTCAATTGTAGTGCTGACCTTATTATTCTTTATGATATATGCTTGAATTATTGAGTATATTTCTTGTATCTTTATGTACTACAGAATACTTACATGCAGTTCTATAGAATACACTTACATGCAAAATGCTTATCCCGTGTCTTTTTTGTATGTTTTTTCATTATAGTAGTTGCCATCAGATGATGATGGCACTTCTGTATTGATTCCCTTTTTTTCTATTTGTTAATGTTCAACCTCTTTTTCTGCTTTAAGACAAAAAAAGTGAAAACTACTAGTGTTTCTCTTCGGTTAGATAGCAAGACGGAGGACTGCCCACATGTTGAAATATCCTGATGCTCAAGTCATAAGCCTGGGAATTGGTGACACTACTGAGCCTATTCCAGAAGTTATTACATCTTCCATGGCAAAGGTACTACTATCAATGACGGTTCTGAACTTTCCTGGTATTGTGAAATTTTTTTTAAATTGAAGTCTTCTAATTTATCTATTACTTGATACATTTATGTTTCCAACACCAAATTTATTGGAAACAATTTTTTGTAGTTCTAATGTATTTATTAAGATTTTCTTACAAAATACTGTCTATATATTTCTGCTGTTTAGCTCGTTTACAACCAGTATTTCATTTTTATGACATTTATTGTCAGAGATCATATGCATTGTCAACAGTAGAGGGATACTCTGGTTATGGAGCTGAGCAAGGTGAAAAAGTATGTGATGCCCTTCATTTGTTGTTGATTTTTCTCATATTTGTGCTTGTCTTTCATGAAGAATTTGGATATTTATGTTCATTGTCTGATATATTTTTCCTTCCTCTTCTTCCAGCTTTTCTGACTTTTCTTCTGTGTTTATTCACTGGTTGAGAATTGTCTTATTGTAAATGAAATTTCAATGTTGTCATCTCATTGATAACAAATGGTAATGATAGCCCCTGTTGATTTTTCCAGCAATTGAGAGCTTCCATTGCTAAAACCTACTATGAAAACCTCGGCATAGAAGAAGATGATGTATTTGTGTCAGATGGTGCAAAAAGCGACATATCTCGCCTTCAAGTATGAATATTTTTCTTGTCTCATATAATTGTAATGTGCTAATTGATAGATTTTTACTTAGAATTTAATAGCACCACAAATGTTGCCTCCTTTCTGCTGTACAGAATTGAGTCACAGTTTTTACACTTTCTCCTCTCTTTGCAGGTACTTTTTGGATCCAAAGTGACAATGGCTGTGCAAGACCCATCATACCCAGTAAATATATAATGTTTATATTTGGTCAAATCAAAGTAAACTGTCCATAAATCTGTCATGAAGTTTGCATTTGCTCTCTCTCATCTCTCAGGCTGTCACAATATGCAGTGTTAAAATGTAAAGCTAGTTTACATTGACGATGTTTTCTTCCAAGTAGATCCACCCAACCGTTTTTGTAGCTTCTAGATGAACTCTTAATGGTTAAGCAGTTTATATTTTATGATTCAACTTGCTAATCTTTTAAGGGCTAAGTGAGTTTAAAGATTAATTAATGTAGGTTATAACTGACATGCACGTTGGAAATTTTTTGGCTGAAAGCCAGAATGTCAAGATATTGTGATGTGTTTCTGATTATTTAGCTGGTAATCAAAGGATAAAAAGATGTCACCGAGTTGAATGAGCTTATTTTTATGAAACTTATTAGAAATTTTCGATCTGCTTGATATTTTTTCTGAAGACTTCAATTTAAAATAAAAAGAAAAAAAATTCTTGGAAAAACAGCTGTTTGAGAATTCTAGTTATTGGGGGCTGAAAAATGATTTCAGAGTTAAAGAAAGGTGGAAAACAGAAATCTTTGCACGCCTAAAAGCTTTGCTCTTTCTCTTTGCCCTTCCCATGTTCTCATAACATTTAGATTCTTGATCTTGTATTGTAGGCTTATGTGGATTCTAGTGTTATTTTGGGCCAGACTGGGCAGTTTCAGAAAGATGTTGAGAAGTATGGAAATATTGAATACATGAAATGCACCCCAGAAAATGGTTTCTTTCCTGATTTGTCTGCCACTCGTCGGACCGACATCATATTTTTCTGTTCACCAAATAACCCAACTGGTTATGCTGCTTCAAGGGAGCAATTGACTAGATTGGTAGAATTCGCTAAAGAAAATGGGTCAATTATAGTCTATGATTCTGCTTATGCCATGTACGTTTCAGATGATAGCCCGAGGTCTATTTTTGAGATTCCTGGAGCCAAAGAGGTAAGTCTGAAATTTTTGCCTAAATCTTTCTTTAGTATGTGTTTGTGTTCTAGTGTGCAATTCTGTTATCATTAATTTTTGGTCTCTATGCCAGAATTCCTTATAATGTAACCACACATGATGACACCATAGTTAGAACTTTTATGAACTGTGTGCGTTAATTTAGGTGTAAATTTGTTGTAAACGGTAGGTGTATAAGTCTAGAATTATTTCCTTGTTAGATAGGATTATATCCTTCTGAAAAATATCCTTGGCATGTATAATATATGTGCAACCCGTTGCTGAATCTATATGAAATTGAGATTTTCCCAAATCAATCAACATGGTATCAAAGCCTATTTCTCTAAACTGGGGTATGAGAGTTTTTGAAAATTTGTGGGATTGTTCCCGGTGGTGGCAAAGGTTTGGATCTATACTTTGGTGATAAACCGACACTTACCCATGTCACTTATTAGCTAGTGAAGATCTGAAGAGGCTTCGATCGTGGTGAAAACTACTCTGTAACGTGCGTCTAGGGCCGTTGTGTGATTCTAACTTGGATTCCTTTTGGTTCGAGCAGTTTGGTCTGCTTTGATGTGACTTCAGCACCTCTCGCTATCGGTGCGTGTGGCGGTCAGTAACCGAAGTCCATGCGAGAGGTTCTTTGGCTTCATGGTATCGATTTTCTCCTCCAATGGGTGATTCGATTGGAGCAACCGATTGATTTTGGCTGTCGACGGAGTCTACTGATTTTGGTGTGTTTAGGATTTCATCAGTTTGGGCCTTATTCCAGTGGGTCAGTTTGTTTGGGCTTTCATCCTTTTTTTATTTTATTTGGATTGGCATATTTTGTTTGGGCTGCTTCTTTATTGGACTTACATTATTATTGGGTTGCCTTGGTGTTTAATTAGACTGCTTTATTTTGTGTCTTTTCTGGTTATCTGTTAATCATGATCGAAAGTGAAATGAAAGTGGTGAATAAAATCACAGTAATTTCATCCTTAAAAATCTCAGATAGAAAGTTAACGGGTAGTAGGAAATATGCTAAATGGAAGAGAATTGTTTGCAGGTGTGTCAAGTGTGGATTTGTGTGATCACTTGACTGATGTTCACCTCCACAATCTGGTGCTAATCCTGGGATTCGAAAAAAATGGTTGATGGAGGATGATAAACTCTTTAATCAGATTCAAAATACCCCTTGACACAACATTTGACAATGTTATTAATCATTGTGATACCGTAAAAGAATTGTGGGACTATCTAGAATTTTGATATGCGAGTAAACATGATGTATCGCATGTTCATGAACTAATGTTAAAGATTTATCAAGTTGAGCAAAAGGGGCTAAATTATATTGAGGCAAAACAGGCATTTGAAGAAAAGCGGGTCATGTTTCCTATTACTAGTGATATGAAAACAATACATGAATAAGAAGAACAGATTATGGTCCATTGTTTCCTTGCAGGTTTGGGTCCTAAATATGAGGTGGCTCGTACTCAGTTACTTACTAGTGAGGCAGTACCTACGTTGAATATATATATGCTTATCTCTTTCGAGTATGCAAGGACGATGACAAGAAGTAGGGTGTAGTACCAAATGAGACGGTAGCTCTAGTTGGCACAAATTCAAAGCTAAATAACAATTACATTATTAAAGGAGAAGGAGGAGGAGGTAGTCGAGATAGAATCTTTGATAGTGGTTCTCGTGGTTATTATTGTGGAGAGCAAGGACATGTAAACAGGAATTGTTAGAAATTGAATAGCAAACCAGCAAAGTACACAAGTCAAACCCCTACGATGAAATTTGCCAATGTTGCTACTCGGGATGGTCTTCTACCTACACCTACTACACTTCCATCTCAACATCAAATTACAATTCTAGCAGACGAATATGCTCGCCTTACACAATTTTATGCATCTCAACATCCCACTCCGCGCTGTTACATCTCCCACTCCCACATCCACTTTAGCCAACACGGGTAATTCTATGGCGTGTCTTTCTACCTCTTCTAGTAATCGAGTCATTGATTCCAATGCCACAGATCATGTGGCTGGGAATACAAATATACTTTCATCATTTCAATTTTCTTCTAATTTACCATGTGTCACTTTAGCTAATGGTTATACAACTCCTGTAGTCGGATGCGGGAGAGCACATCCAACGAACTCTCTCCCATTGTCTTCTATCTTATATTTATCTCAGTTTCCTTTTAATCTTTTATCTGTGAGTCAAATTACTAAATCCCTTAATTGTAGTGTTTTTTTCCTAAACACTGCATTTCTCAGGATCTTGAGACTAAACATATTATTAGTAGAGGGCGTAAGTTTAATGGCTTGTATGTGCTCGACTCTTCTCCTACACAGGTGTCAAGATCTATTGCATGCACGAGTACCTCTTTTCTTCTACAACTCCATTGTTGTTTTGGCCATCCTTCTTTCCCTGTTTTGAAAAAATTATGTCCTACTCTTAGTCAAGTGTCCCGATTAGATTGTGAGTCGTGTTAATTATCAAAGCACCATAGAGTACCATATCTATTTAGAATGAATAAACGAGTTTCATCCACTTTTGATTTAATACATTATGATATTTGGGGCCCTTGTCCTATTTTATCTAAGACCAATTTTTGTTATTTTGTTACTTTTGTGGATGATTATTCTCGGGTTATTTGGTTATATCTTATGAAATATTGCTCAGAACTATTTTCAATATTTTGCACCTTTTTTGCCGAGATTAAAACTCAATTTGATAAATATGTACATATCTTGAGGATTGATAATGCCAAGGAATATTTCTCATCGACATTTACTTCATTTCTTTCTCAAAATGGCATTTTTCAACAATCTTCATGTATCGTTACTCCACAACAAAATAGAATGGCAGAAAGAAATAATAGTTATTTATTGGAAGTTACACGAGCTCTTCTTTTTCATATGAAAATTTCAAAAGAATATTGGGTAGATGCAGTCTCTACTGCATGTTACTTAATCAATCATATGCATTCCTCTGTCTTAGATGGTAAAATCATTTCATTCTATTTTCCCCTCAGACTTCATTCTCTCTTGCTCCTAGAGTATTTGGATGTATTTGCTTTGTCCAAGATTTGAGACATCAAGTTTCCTAATTTGATCCTAGATCTCTTAACTGTATATTTTTAGGTTATTCTTGACATCGAAAAGGTTATCGATGTTTATCTCCTTTAAGACGATACGTGGTGTCTGTTAATGTCACATTCTTTGAGTTCACACCTATTTCGGTACTTCTGCATCTTCTAATTCTTCTTTTGAGTCTGAAGATGATTTTGTTGTTTACACTGTGACTACACTTGTGTTACCAGTTTTTGCTCGTCCTTCTATTCGAAATGTTTACCTCGTCGTGTGCGGCAATCTCCGATGGCACCTACTACAAACCATGACTTATCGTCTCTACCTGTTGCTTTGCCTCAGGATTTGTCAGCCTCTCCTGACCTAGTTTTGATCTTTCCATTGCCTTTCGAAAAGGTAAATGGTCGTGTACTTATCCTCTTTTATTTTTTTCTTACCATGCATTATCATAGTCTTCCAAGTCCTTTACTGCTTCTTTAGACTCTTTGTCATTACCAGAATCTGTCACAGAGGCTTTATCCCATAGTGGCTAGCGAGCGGCCATGCAGGAAAAATGATGGCCATGAAACATAATTATACCTTGGATTTGGTTCCTTGACCCCTCAATAAAAAGGCAATCGGACGTAAATGAGTGTTTACTGTTAAGATGAACCATGATGGATCTGTTACTCGATTGAAGGTTCGTTTGGTGCTAAAGGGTATGCTCAAATTTATGGTGTGGATTACTCTAAGACTTTCTCTCCAGTTGCTAAGCTGGCTTCTATTTGGTTTTGGCCGCTTTACCAACTGGATGTTAAAAATTCATTCCTCCATGGTGATTTGCAAGAAGTTTACATGGAGCAACCACCAGGATTTGTTATTTAGGGGGAGTCAAGGAAGGTATGCAAACTTAAAAAATCATTGTATGGTCTAAAACATTCACTACGTGCCTGGTTTGGAAGATTTAGTGAGGTTGTGATTGAATTTAGCTTGCAAAGAAGTGCGTATGATCACTCGGTATTCTTTAAACAGTCTACAATTCGGTGTATTTTGTTAGTAGTATATGTTGACGATATTGTGATTACTGGTAGTGATAGCAATTGCATAATTTGCATGAGTATGTAGAAGGCTTTCCTAGGCACAAGGTTTCAGACAAATGAGTTTGGTCATTTGAAATATTTCTTAGGGATAGAGGTCTCTCGAAGTAGTAAAGGAATTTTTTCTCTCTAAAGGAAATATGCTCTAAACCCACTAGATGAGATAAGTTCAGCTGAAGCAAAACCTGGTGATGCCCCCATGATACCAAATGTGAAACTCGAGGCTGAAAATGGAGATATGTTTGTTGATGCGGACAAATACAGGAGGGTGATGGAAAAATTGAACTATGTTACAATTACTCGTCCACCTTTCCAGTAAGTGTTGTTAGTCAGTTTATGTCATCTTCTAGAACTTCACATTGGGATGTTGTAACTCATATATTAAACTATCTTGAAGGAGCTCCAAGGCTTGGGATTCTTTATAGAGACCAGGGTTTCTTAGATACTGACTGTGTAGGTTCTCCTATGGATAGTTGCTTTACTACATGGTATTGTGTTTTCGTTGGGGATAGTCTAGTCTTTTGGAAGAGTAATAAACAAAGTGTTGTAACTCGATCAAGTGCAAAATCTGAATATCGAGCTATAACACAGGTAACTTGTGAACTCGTAGTTACATCACCTGCTTGGGGATATTGGCATCTATAAGTCCCACTCTATGAGCTTATGGTGTGATAATCAAGCAACTATTCATATTGTTACTAATCCAGTATTTCATGAGAGAACAAAGCACATAGTGGTAGACTATTATTTGTTCGTGAAAAGTTACAGTAAGGATTGATTTCGACTAAGCATGTCAGGACAAGTGATCAATTAGCCGATGTGTTCACTAAAGCCTTAGCTGAGAATCGAGTAAGCTATATTTGTAACAAGTTGGACATAATTGATATCTATGCTCCAGTTTGAGGGGGAGTGTTATGAACTGTGTACGTTAATTTAGGTGTAAATTTGATATATATGGTAGGTGTATGAGTCTAGAATTATTTCTTTGTTAGATCAGGTTATTTCCTTTTGAGAAATATCCTCTGCATGTATATATATGTGTAACCCGTTGGTGAATATATATGAAATTGAGATTTTTCCAAATCAATCAACAAGTTCTAAAGTTTGGACACTTCATTTTATCTTGTTACTCTTTCCCTTATGTTTTGTTTCATACAAGGGGCTCCTACTAGGGATGATTTCTTATAGTCTTTCCCCAGTTTATGATGTTAATTATTGGGTCTGTTTCCCACTTCCATCTTTTGTAGAACTTGAAAAATAATTGTCTAGAGATGCTGTTGTTCCATACTTCTATTAGTTCGTAGTATGTGAACAAAAGAATAGATGATGTTATTTTGCATATAATTTTATTCAAAGCAGCGTGTGTTTTTTAGCAGTTTCTTTAAATGAATCATTTTAAAGATAGATGCATATTCCTATGATGATTTATCTCTCTTAAATAGTCCGTATCTAATTATTTAACTTATTGGCCTCACAGGTTTCGATAGAAGTTTCATCGTTTTCCAAGTATGCTGGGTTCACAGGAGTTCGTTTAGGTTGGACTGCAATTCCAAAAGAGCTTTTATATTCTGATGGATTTCCCGTGGCCAAGGACTTCAACCGCATTGTCTGCACTTGTTTTAATGGTGCATCCAACATTGCTCAAGCTGGTGGTCTGGCATGTGTTTCACCCGAGGGCATCAAGGTTAGTCTGTGTTTTGCAGAATTTTTTTCCGGTTAACGGTATTTTGGGGGTATAAGAAAGACTAAACAATTTAAATAAGTATTTCAAGAGGTTAAGTAAAAAGAAAAGAAAAATGTTGTTGGGGAACAAAAACAATGTTTCGACTGATCAAACAAGAGTTGCCATCTGCAGGCCATGCATGAGGTGGTTGGTTTCTACAAGGAAAACACTGACATCATAGTCGAGACATTCAATTCACTTGGTTTCAAGGTATACGGAGGAAAAAATGCACCATACGTGTGGATCTACTTTCCTGGCCAAAGCTCGTGGGACGTGTTCAGCGAGATTCTGGAGAAAACTCATGTTGTCACTACTCCTGGCGGTGGTTTTGGACCTGGCGGTGAAGGTTTCATTAGGGTCAGCGCCTTTGGACACCGGGAAAATATTTTGGAAGCCTGTCAAAGATTCAAGCAACTGTACAAGTAGATGGTGACATTTACTCGTGAAATGTTCAATTCTTGAAGGGAGGTTATTTAACTTATGAACTGGGAATTGGATCTTCATATTTCGCCTATTTGTCTACCATTATTCCAAAAAATTGTTTGCTAAAGATTCTCCGCCACACATTCACCCAATAAAATATTCTACACACAAATCAATAAAGTTACTTTAAATTTCAACTACATATTCTCCAAAAAATACTATTCATTACTCTATTTTTCTTCCAATAATGAGAGACAAACACACCCTTAGTGTTGTCAAGATTTGCTGTAAGTCTTCAATGTTAAAGTATATTGAATTCGACAACACTGAACGAGATTAAAAAATAATTGTTCAATATTGTCAAGTATAAACGAAACGTGCATCTATTGTATAATCCCAGGGTGTACTTGGTAATTTGCTTGCAGTAATGCAACGTATGGGAATTTTTACTGAGGTTACTCCAACTTATAAGTCTGTTTGTGTTGGGTCTCATAAATTATTTTTGTTTCAACTAAATACCAACTTTTATTTTTTATTTCAATTTTACTAGTTCTATAATTGCTGACACGATATTGGACCGGACGAACATAACATTTCTAATGTATATAAGCTAAGCACAATGTATAGTATAGTTTGTCATGTTAACGGTGCTTAGTAGATCAGTTGTCTCTCTATATATAGATGTTATATGTCATTGTATATTAAATTGTGAGTCAACGTAGAAAAGAACAAAAAAAGTGACAATAATATTAGAATGAATAGATGGCTCCCCTGCACGATATAGCACCCCCACGTTGAATTGTGGACTAACACCACGTTTGTGGCATTGCATAAATAATAAGAATAACGTTACATATGTCTTTTAAGTGACGGGCGATGAAAGGTATTCATGTATTTACTTATAAGATGATATATTAATTTAATGATATTTATATGTTATCTAAACTGGTACTTAGTATTAGTTGTACTAAATAACATTATTCTTGTCCAAAATGAAAGTCGGAGCATTTGTAATTGTGGTGTAAAATTGGGTGTAAATTGATACTTCAAAAATCACTTTTACATCCCCTTGAATCTAAATTCAAATTTTGCTCCACTAAAAAATCTAAATTCACTTTTTGCCTTTTATGGATGTATTACATTTTTTGTTGAAAAATGTAATTTGCTTATCTCCATTGGAGATGTTTCGACAACTTTGAAGATCTAAATCACATTTTAGATCTATTTTACCCCATAATTGGATATGCTCTTATACTGTTAGTAAATGTACGGTGGTGATGCACATTATTTTTAATCTTCCTCTCTCGTTCTTATAAGTAGCTACCCAAAATATGTTAAATCATATAAAAAAAAATATACACAATCAAATTTCAATACTTGTTTGAAATATCTCAAAATCATAATTGTTTCATTTGAACATTCGAAGTATGAATTTCAACAATTATAGGCCCAGACACTACTTTTTTTTATGATAATCATAATTGTTACATTCGAACATTCTTGCCACTCGTAGCAACAATGGGAAATAAATTGCCTCCAAAATCTGTCTGCTTCAGCAGTAAACTGGTCTTCAACATTAAACTAGGGGTGGGCCTACATGAGGACCAGTGGGTGCCGCCGTCCCCGCTCAATTTTCAGATTTCCCGATTTTTCTTCAAATTTTCAGATTTTTTTAGTTTTTTTTGTAGGTTTTCAGATTTTTTTCCAAGGTTTTCTGGTTTCGTCTCCACTAAGCTTCCTTCTTGGGTCCGCCCATGTATTAAACCCCCGTTTTGTATTGATTTAAATCAGATTTTAATTTAAATCAAAACCAAACAATTAATATTAATAACATAATTTATGGATTCCACAATTTTTTAACCACACGTTTGAAAAACGTTTTATCAAAATCTACTAAAAATTTAAATTTAATCACCACCAAACATAAGCTAAGTATATGAATTCGATAACACTGGACAAGATTAAGAATGATTGTTCAATGTTATCAAGTACAGACAAAACATGCATCGGGGTATATTTCCGGGGTTTCCATTGTAAATATCTCGAGGTAATGCAATGTGTGGGAATTTTTTACTGAGGTTACTCCAACTTATAAATCTGTTTATATTGGTCACACAAATTATGTTTTGTTTCCACTAAATCACAACTTCTATTTTTATTTCAATTTTACTAGTTCTACAACTGCTCACACAATTTGGGTCCAGATTAACATAATAGTTCTAACGTATATAAGCTAAGCACGATGTTTAGCATAATTTGTCATGTCATCGGTGCTTTATGGTGTTTAGTAAATCTGTTCTATCTCTCTATATATATATATATGAATATTATTTATAACTGTAAACTAAATTGAGCAATGTCGAAAAGGGCCAAAAAAAAAAAGGGATAAAATCAAAACAAGAGACGACTCTCGTGCACAATATAGCGCTTTCACATTGAATTGTGGGCTAACACCACTTTTGTGGTTCTCATTGCATAAATAAATGAATGAGATTTATGTATTTTAATCATAAGATGATATATTAATTAAATGATATTTATATGTTATCGAAATGAAACATGTTTCATGTACATTGTTACTTACATTAATTTTGACATCTTTCCACATGGCACTCATCATAGCCTTTGATTTTTTAAACACCCTTTCACATCATTTTACCAGATTTTAACAATAAAAAAAAAAAAAGTCATCCTTAATGTAAACAAAAATGTACATCTAAAATAATTTTATTTAAATTGATACTATACCAGTAATACTAAATAGTATTACTCTTGTACAAAATGAAAGTTATACTTCAATTTTAGCTCGTTGGTTGTCTCCTTTAATAAATAAGGCTATTTTGCTCTCTTCTTGTAGTTCATTGAACAAATATATCAATTATTTAGTTTGCATGTCTCTCAATTTTCTCAAAATATTACAATTAAATTCTATTGAAATAATAAAAATTCATAATTTTTTTCATTTTATAATTTTTTTTTTTCATTTTATAATCTTGTTGGGTAAATTGGGATCTAGCAAAAGAATTAAATATTGAAAAATACATGCTAATATAGTATCAAAATCCAAAGACTGGTACATAATAACATGATTTTCGTAAATATTTTTCTTGAATGCTATTTTTGCATGAGGAAGTTACACTAAACCAAGTGTTTAGTTTGAACTTTCTAAAAATCAGGTTTTCCCTTTTTTAATTCAATTTTCAAGTTTTATCATCTTAATTAATAATAATATTATAAAATTAAAATAACCTATTTACCCACCCTACTACCTACCCCACCCAAATTTATTTTAAATATAAAACCCTAAATCTATCAAAACCTAAACTAACCGTCTCCGCATTTCTCTCAACCCGTCGCCACCTCCTCTCCATGTCTCCCAACCCGCCGCCAACTCCTCATCCCCTCCCTCACCACCGCCGGCCACCTCCTCTCCTCTCCTCTCTCACCACCACCAACCGCCTCCTCCCCTCTCTCACCTCTACCCACAACTGCGATACATTCATCACAGTCGCCTCCTCCATTTCATATGGCCGCAGCAACTCACCACTTGATTCACCAAATTATTCTGAGTTTAGCTGCACTAACAGCCCAGCTTACCCTAACTTCCATCTTCCCTTTCACCTCAACAAACGTAAGCCCAACAACCATCATGTGACAAAGGAGGGTTTGATGACTATTGTTGACCCCAAAAAATGAGCTCAACAGAATCCCCACCACATCCCCTCCACGTGGACATCACCTGCATACGGAGCACCCCATTAGGAGGCAAAGGCCGTTGACCGAGGAAAAGGTCCGGCGACCGTTCGCACTCCGACGATCAAGTCAACGGCCGGACTAAAAATATAAAAAGAGTGCAAGAGACGGGAGAGAAGGGATTTGGTTAGGTTTAGATAACATACATTAATTATGAAGTGGATTCACATATATATAGAAAATGGAAATGTAAATGGGTCACTGTTAATGGATCAAGTTTAGGTCCATAGGACATCATTCATGAGGAGCCTCAGTAGGCACTTCAAACAGCCTTTGGGGAGCCTCGGTTAGGCACTTCAAAAGCCTTTGGAAAGCCTCGGTTAGGCACTTCAAAGAGCCTCAGCTAAGCACTTAAGGAGCCTCGATTAGGCACTTTTAGGCACCTCGGCTAGCCACTTGGTGAGCCCCGGTTATGCACTTTTAGGCACCTCGGCTAGACTCATTTTTATGGGATAACAATAGTCCCCCAAGTCTAGGCATGATTATTTATGTACTGCCTGGACTTGAAAGTAAAATTGAGATAGAGCTTCAGATAATAAGATGCCCTCTTACAGCTTCGGAAAATAAGATGCTCTCTTAGAGCTTCTGAAAATAAGATGCTCTCTTAGAGCTCCGTGCTCTTTTAGAGCTTCGGAATAATAAGATACTCTCTTAGAGCTAACTGACTTTGAGGCTCTCAGCCTTTGTAAAATTTACATAAATCGAGGCTCTTAGCCAAACGACTTTAAGGCTCTTAGCCTTTGTAAAATTTAAATAAGTCGAGGCTCTCAACCAAACGACTTTAAGGCTCTTAGCCTTTGTAAAATTTAAATAAGTCGAGGCTCTTAGCCAAACGACTTTAAGGCTCTTAGCCTTTGTAAAATTTAAATAAGTCGAGGCTCTTAGCCAAACGACTTTAAGGCTCTTTAGCCTTTGTAAAATTTACATAAGTCGAGGCTCTTAGCCAAACGACTTTAAGGCTCTTAGCCTTTGTAAATTTTAAATAAGTCGAGGCTCTTAGCCTAACGACTTTAAGGCTCTTAGCCTTTGTAAAATTTACATAAGTCGAGGCCCTTAGCCTAACGACTTTGAGGCTCTTAGCCTCTGTAAGTAAGCAGCGGAGGCTATGCTCTGAATGTATATACATCGATAATGTAGAGGCAAGACGAGCTCTCTGAAGATAAATGCAGTTGTAATGCAACATCTCATATGGTGAGGCATCTCGCAGGGCGATGGATGAACATCGAGCTGGAGGCTCATTTTGAACTATCAGAGCCTTATAAGCAACTTCGGAATGATGAGGACTTACAGCGAAGCTCTGTAACAATGTGAGACGAGGAATAGACATCTCGTGAGACTATGAATAAACATCTGACGAGCCAGTTTGCCTCTTCCTCTTTCAAGGAATGAGGACTTCAAAATATTGCATCTTCATTTATTCAAGGGGCGAGTACTCATAAAATATGTCGTCTCTTCCTTTATTCAAGAAACGAGGACTTCAAAATATACTACCTCTTTATTTATTTAACGAACGAGGACCTTAAGATGATGTTCCTCTTCTTATTTACGAGAAGAGTTCCCTTAGCAGCACAACTATTGTAGAACAACCTAACTTGCATCACTAAAGGCGGTTCCATGTTCCCAACTTTCGTTCCTTTTTGTTGACATGATACATCCTCAAAATCACGAATCTTCAGAAAATCATCATCCTTCATATATTTAGCTCCGCAGGGACCTTTCGAACACTGCATGGCTAATTTTTAGAGATGTAGCATGTTCCATCAGTATGTAAAAGAGGCTTCCCATCTTCATCAAAGATAACAGAGCCATTCTCATCTAGGAAATGTATATCTTCAATTCTCTCAATTTGCACAGAATCAATATCAACTTGAAGCTTTATGGTCTTCGACCAGGGATAAGCATATGGCGAAGCCGGGAATAAACGTCCCGCTAATAAAGTTTCGAACTATCGGAGTCTTATAAACTGGCCTCGGAATGACGAGGTCTTACAGTTAGGCTCAACGATAGTGAGAGGCGAGGAATAAACATCTCGCGAAGCCAGGAATAAGCATCTGGCGAAGCGGGGAATAAACATCCCGCTAATAAATTTCGAACTATCGGAGTCTTATAAACTGGCTTCGGAATGACGATGTCTTACAGTTAGGCTCAACGATAGTGAGAGGCGAGGAATAAACATCTCGCGAAGCCAGAAATAAGCATCTGGCGAAGTGGGGAATAAACATCCCGCTAATAAATCTCGAACTATCGGAATCTTATAAACTGGCCTCGGAATGACGAGGTCTTACAGTTAGTCTCAACGATAGTGAGAGGCGATGAATAAACATCTCGCGAAGCCAGGAATAAGCATCTGGCGAAGCAGGGAATAAACATCCCGCTAATAAATCTCGAACTATCAGAGTCTTATAAATTGGCCTCGGAATGACGATGTCTTACAGTTAGGCTTAACGATAGTGAGAGGCGAGGAATAAACATCTCGCGAAACCATCACCAAGAATTGTAACAGCACAATTTCACATATTTTTCACAACTCATCATTTTTTCATAGCAGATAAAAGAACCACTAGAACACGAATAAAAGAATTTGAAAGCCTTATAAAATTTTGCTTGGACATTGCCTCTCGATAATATTGAAATCCCAGCAGCAAGTGGTAAACGAAAATTCATTTAGAGCCAGCATAATTTTGCGAGTTAATGTAGGACAAATAAGTGGAATCTGATGGTTCTAAAATGAAGGCATGCATGGCCTCTAAATTAACGTGAGTTGAAGTTTTCAAGTGAGCCTTTGCTATCAACAAAATCCCAAATTTCCATTTCATGCTACTCAGTTCAATGAAGCAATAATAAATGAAGTGTCTAATGGGCCCAAATGATTTTGAGACAATTAGAATAAACATGGGCCAAGAGAAAATAAAAATATGAACCCAATTATTTTAAGTCCGTAAGAAAGACCCAAGTAGAATATTCATAGAACATTCTAGTAGAAATGAGAGATTACCATGGCCCAAAAATTAAAATAAAGGATCCAATAGGCCCAAATATTCTCAAGGAAAATGAATTAGCATGGCCCAACCCACTTAACTTGCAAGCATAATTAAAGTGAAAATTACCCAATTCCCTACTTTTGGAGATTCAAATTCCAAAATCAGATTTTAAGGTTTAAGTTTCAAAAATCAGATATTTTATATATAGATATAGATTTTTTATATTTAATTAATGTTAATAATAATATTATAAAAATTAATTTATAAAATAACTAAATATTTATAAAAGAAACGTAACCTGCAAAACCTAACACTCTCCTCTCTCTCTCTTCATCCATTTTCCCCGCCGTCGCCGCCCGTCTTCGCCCGCCGTCCCGTCTTCGCCCGCCGTCTTCGCCCATGGCCGACCCCTCCCCTCCCCTCCCCTCCCCTCCCCTAGGCTGTGGCGTGATCATTACTGGAGCGGCTTATTTCTTGGGAAACCGACGACGAAATCGGCTCTTGGTTTTCCGACTTTGAGAAATGATTTGTGGTGTGTTGACGGTATTTTGTGGTGGGTGGGGGTGGCACCGCGGGCTGCAACAGTTTGTTTTTGTTGATGTGGTTTTTGGTGATTTGTGGTGTGTTGACGGTATTTTGTGGTGGGTGGTGGTGGTGGTGGTGGAGGCGCCATTGGTGTTGATGGTGGAGTATTGGTTAGACTGTGTTGACGGTGACGACGACGATTATGGTGGTTGCTTGTCTGATTTTTGCTATTGTTGCAGATCTGTGGGGGTTTCTTCCGAACGGTGTTGTTGGAGTGGTAGTGCTGGTTTCCATATTTTGGTGGTGTTGGGGATTTAGGTTGATTTTTGTTGATGGTGTAGGTGGAGTTGCTGGTGGTGGCATTGGCGGTGAGGGTTGGTAATGATAGTGGTGGTCATGGCGGTGGTGCGTTGGTTGTAAGTGGGATGCGCATGGGATGGGGGTTGTGACCGTTTGTGGTCGACTGTGACCTGTGACCTTAGGCCGTGACCGGATCGTGACTTGTGACATGGATCATGACTTGTGACTGGATCGTGACACAGATCGTGACTTGTGACCTGGACTGTGACCGTACAAAAAATTCATGTCATCAGAATAGTCGTCGGAATCGGAGCAGTCGCTGGAATCGGAATGGTCGCCTGAGAAGTCGTCGGAATCGGAGACGTCGCCGGAGTGGTCGCCGGAGCAGTCGCCGGCGTGGTGGTGGTGGGGGTGGGTTAATTTTATATATATATTATATATTTATTTATTTATTTATATTTTTTTATATATTTAAATAAATAAATAAATATTTATAAATGTGTGTATATATAGGTCAAAAAATCTGATTTTTGAAATGTAAAAGTTGTTTTGTTATTTTTGAAATAGGGTAAAGATAAAGTAGGGAAAGTGAATTTTTCCCATAATTAAAAGGAATTGACCCTATTTCTTAAATGGCCCAAAATGACCAGAATGGTCAAGAGCAATCACGTGCATCCAATGGCCCACATGAAGCGGATAAAATGGAGGTCTTGAGGCCCAAGTAAAAGAAATGCCAGAGCCCAATCGTATACCAACCAAATGCAACCTTGAAACATACCTTATATGAGGCCCATATATTAATAGAATTGGGTAATAAATGGGCTGATCCGCTACCGCCATGGAGCCCAAAAGAAGAAAAATTAGAACCTCAACAAAAAGTCTTCATTTTCCTGCAAAAGCCTGTACCTGGCAGCAAAAGAGTGGAAAATGTTGAAATAGATAACCCCTTTTGGTTTGAAATGCACGCATCTTCAACATCTTGTCTCAATTAAATGCACACATCTTCAACATCATATTAAATGCTTTGTACTGAAAATTAGATAAATCAATAGTCCGTTGAGAAAGCCATGAATTCCGATGACTCTTCCAACAGCCTTTGTCGGAGAACGTGAATAATAGCCGGGAATGAAATGGCTGCTCAACGAGGGACGCCGAAATAGCAACTTGAACGGGGCTTTTCGTCGAGCATGTGGCCTTCGAAGAAGAATTCTTACTTCCTTTATTAATTTCCCAGTGGCTGCCATTGCTCTCAAAAGAGATCGGAGTGTTGTGCGTCTCGACGGTACTGGAAAGGTCGCGATCTCTTTGGCAGTGGCTCTAAGAACTCATATCTCGTTCAAGGTTTCAATCGAACACAGGGACTGCTGTATTTTTCTAGCTCCATTCTTTCTTCTTCTTTGTTGAATATTTTGTAATGCTTGAAACACATAGCAAGGTGGCTTTCCTCTTGGTGAACTTGATGCCAGAATATGCTAGAAAAATTTATTTCAATGTAACTCATTTTTCATTCTTATTGCTGGTTTTGCAGTTCATTTGGTGTTGGCTTCAAAAAGATGGGTGAACATGGCCGAACCCAGGGAGAAAAACAGAGCCTCTGTGGATAAACCTTTGGTGGATATTTATTGGATATATCTCCATTTTCTTGAATCTATTTCTCTGCACTTGTTGAGAATCAAAGAGTAGTTTTTCTTTTTCAAATGTGCTTCCAGTAGCTTTCTCGTGGTAGGTTTATTCAACCCCTTATCGGCAATAACAATTTTTCATGGCCCGAGTTTCTTCAACCCTTTTGCCGGAATATTCCTTTATTCAAGGATTTTCAATCTTAATCCAGTAGCTCCGTTTTCTTTATTTTTGATGGCTGAGCTCTGTTTCTTGGTAGAGGAAGGTGCCCAGATAATTTTTCATTTTTCCAGTTGCTATCTTTGCTCTTAGGTAGAGAAACTGCCCGGAAAAATGATCCTTTCCGGTGACTTTTTGGTACGTGGTATAACATGGTTAACGTACCGTTTCCCACAGACGGCGCCAATCTGTTGACCCCAAAAAATGAGCTCAACAGAATCCCCACCACGTCCCCTCTACGTGGACATCACCTGCACACGAAGCACCCCGTTAGGAGGCAAAGGCCGCCGGCCGAGGAAAAGGTCCGGCGACCGTTCGCACTCCGACGGTCAAGTCAACGGCCGGACTAAAAATATAAAAAGAGAGTGTAAGAGACGGGAGAGAGGGGATTTGGTTAGGTTTAGATAACATACATTAATTATGAAGTGGATTCACATATATATAGAAAATAGAAATGTAAATGGGTCACTGTTAATGGATCAAGTTTAGGCCCATAGGACATCATTCATGAGGAGCCTCAGTCGGCACTTCAAAAGCCTTTGGAAAGCCTCGGTTAGGCACTTCAAAGAGCCTCGGCTAAGCACTTAAGGAGCCTCGATTAGGCACTTGTTAAGCACTTCGCCTAGCCATTTAAGGAGCCTCGGTTAGGCACTTTTAGGCACCTCGGCTAGCCACTTGGTGAGCCCCGGTTATGCACTTTTAGGCACCTCGGCTAGGCTCATTTTCATGGGATAACAACTATGACGAAGACGGTGGAGATGTTTTACAGCGTGGCGGCGTCACCGGCTTTTTCGGCGTCACTCTCTCCCCACCGATGGACTGTGGATCTGGAAATGTTTGTCTCTGGTGATTGTTGTTAGTGATGGCGGAGGAGGTGTAGGTGATGGTGGTGGTGGTTTTGGATTTGGGGTTTTACACTGATTGTGGATCTGTGATTCTGTGGTTGGTGATTGTGGATCTGTGGTTGGTCGTGGAGGTAGTTTTTAGGGTTTTTTTTGTTGGTGGTGGATCTGTTGTTGGTGGAGGATCTGTGTGTGTGGCGGATCTATTGGTGGTGGTTTGGGCTGATTTTGTTGGTGGGTGGTTTAGGGATTAGGGTCGGCGGCGGATGGGACGAAGTGTCTGTGACCATCTATTTGGTCGATCCGTGACCTGTGACGAAGTATTGGTGATGTACTCGGATGGGGGACGAGTGTTTGGGTGTATGCGACCATCTATATGGTAACTGTGACCTTAAAATTCGTTACTCTGTGATTGAAAATATAACATGTGACCTATAATTTTTTTATCAGTAACCCATGAAGTCAATTGTGACCTATAAATTTTTTTGATCCGTGACCTTGAAATGACTGAAAATATAAGATATCTATGACCTTATAATTTTTTTGATGAGTGACTAAGGAAGTTAACTGTGACCTTAATAAGATATCTGTGACCTCGAAATTGGAGCAGTTATCTGAATTAAGCTAACTGTGACCTTAATACGTTATCTGTGACCTCGGAATATCTAAATTAAGTGTCGGCGAACGGTCATCACAATAGTCGTCGGAATTAAGTGCTTTCGGAAAGTAGTCGCCGGAGTAGTCATCGGCCGCCAGAGTAGTCACCGGAGCAGTTGGGGTGGTGGAAGTGGGGTGGGATGGGTTAATTATATTATATTACAGTTAAATATTTAATTTAATATAATAATTGTAAAATATAATTAATTAATTCATGAAAAAACCTGATTTTTGCAATTTTAAACTTTGGGACCTGATTTTTGATTTCCTCAAAGTAAATTCCTGAACCACAAATTTTTCCCTTTTTGCAAATATCCATTAAGCCCAAGTTGCTTGGGCTAAAAGAATAGAGCTCCAAGTCCATTAACAAATCAAACCAATAGTTTTGTCCACGAAGGACAGATTGTAACGGCTATATACAGTTAGCTTTGAATGCTAACCCAGGAAGTGTTTTTTTTTTTTTTTTAAGAATATGACCAACAACCCGAGGAAGAAATGAATTCTGAAACAATTCATAAGAATTTTGTTCTATGTTCTAATTGACTGTTTTCTGCAAGTGATTCCATGTTTTCACCCACATGCAGATAATTGCAACTAGGAGTTCAAATGTAAAATTTCAATAATCACTCAATAGAAAATGGCATTCACTCATTAGAGAAAGCCTTAATGTTCGTTTTGTATATACGTCTTAACTAACATTTTATATATTTGATCTCCCACTTTTTTTGAACTAGTATATGATGACAACTTGACCCGAAAAACCCCGAGACCTGGTGCTTCAGATTATTTAGTCATTTAAAAAAATTCAAATCTGTTTAAAATCACATTAGCCCAACTTTTTATCCCAACGCCGAACCAATTACCCAACCCAAATTACCTTAGAATTATAGGAAAAAATAAAAACAGTAAATCGGGTGGGGATTGCCCAGCACCAGCCTTAGGTGGGGATCGGAGAGGGAGCGGGGTGGGTGGCCGCCCCGTTGCCATCCTACACTTGTGATATCATACACAAATCTTCGTCTTAGATACGAGTGCCGCAAAAGTGAAAGGTTGGAGACGAAGATGCAATGTTTTGAACTTTTTAAACGAATTGAAACAGGCATCAGGTTGAAAACATCCCCTATATTTCAGATTCTAACCCCTGACGGTTAAAAGATGCATTTAGTTGGTGAAATGGTGTGATCTGCTTATGACTTGACAAAGTTACTCCACAGTTCAAAATATCCAGTTTCAGCTCCCCCAAAATCTTCCAAGTCAAGATTAGCAGCTATTTCCTCGATATCTCAGAAGATCATAGAGGACAAGAAAAAGGATGTTATGCCACTTCTGAAGTATGGGTCTACACTAACTACCACTAAGGCAAAGCTAGTTGCTGCCAAGTATCTCACAACTCCAAGGAACAAAATGATGGGGATATTGAGAATTTCGTTTTGTAGGTTATATAGAAACCCAACAAGAATTAACAAGGCCTTGTTAAATAAGGATGAAAAGAAGGTAGGAACTCCAAACAAAATGGAAACTCCAAAGAAAGGGAATGGAAAGAAACTCCGAGGCAAGTGTTTAACACTTTGTTTTTAAGACGAATTTGCCTCGCCACGGTGCTAACGAATGTTTGGCAATCGTCTCCCATGATACAGTAGATTCTCCTTTTAGTAAAAGCACTTCAAACTACAAGGCAAAGTTGAACCAGAAACTGAATTTTCTCTCTACTCAACAAAGGTTTTTTATGCAAGATAATCATGTAGAATGATTTGGGATGAAATTATGGCATCTATGGTGTCCAATTTATAGAAGGTGGGGGGTTGTGGTTGGAGAGACATGCCCCAAAACTCAACATGTTTCATCAAGGGTGACGGCCCTTCAGGCAGCTCGCCTACTACCCGTCTTGTCGCTCGAGTGCCCAAAGCAGTGACCTAACACTTGCCTGCTGCCAGGCTGATGCTCGAGCAGCAGCCTTATGTAGCCAAAAACTCATTTTTTCCTTCTAAATTTGAACACCAATTTTTCATTCAGTCGGAATTAATTTTGAGATTTATAATATATTATGATCATCTATTCGAAGAGTAGAACAAGTTAGTCTACTTAATTTCGTAATTTAACTATTGAATCATGTTCGAATATCTGTCCAAAATTGACACAAAGTCACTTTTCATGATTTTTACTTAACCAAATTTTTTATCTATTTTAATCCAAATTCCAACACAAAATTGCCTCAGAAATCAAAACACCTTTAGGAGTGTTCGAAACTTGAAATCAACAGCTGTTGAATTCCTAAAAAGTCGAGCGTAGCCAAGGCTCTCGTCTCACACTCTCCCAAGAAAGTTATTGATGTAAATACTTATGTTGAACATCGTACGCCCTTAAAAAAATTAAGTGAAAGAATAATAAGGGTCAATATCACAAGTCAAAGAAAACCTGTGTTAGGATATTCTAACAAATTGTCAAAGAATTCTCCAAACCAAGAAGCTAACTCTGTTAAGAACAAGAGCATTGTGAGGTTACCAAAACCATCAACCTCCAAGGAATTGGTGAAAAATGGCTGCAATAATTTGAATATCAATATGAAATCAAGAAACAGTTCACATTAGATATTTCAATGATCAGTGATGTTAATGATGACAAATACAATAAGACGGATTCAACGATACCAGTTTGAAAAACAAAAATCTGCACAAAGTGATACATGCCTGTCTTCAGCAGCACCACTGCTGGATTTTGATACCAAATGAATTTTGGGCTATGATTTTAACGTTGGATTAAATTGTTACCAACAATCAAGTTCAAATGCTCGACCTGAAAACAACATGAACCGTTTGAAGTAGTTTAAACAACTAATGTTGCTAACGGCCCATATATATTACCTACTGGATGACTTTGAATCTTGACTCATTTAACTTTTTATTGGTCCAAATAAAGCTTAACCTAACCTAACCTAACATAACCTATATATATGGTGTCTTGCCGTAGTCGTTAAGACTTAAGTGTATGATTTGTGTGAGAAAAGAAGAAAGAAACCATGTGTATGCAAGAGAGAATTTAGCAGCCTACTTTGGAGAGAAAAATGTGTAGCTCCCTTTGATTTTTGGTCTTCTCTTTTACTTTCTTTCATTGTTTTTCTTCTTGCCTTTGTGGCTATAAGTCATCACCGTTATCTTGTCCTTTGTGGGTATAATTGAAGAGAAAGCGAGGTGAATATATAGGTTGTGAGTTGGAGCCGTTTAAATTAGTTGTTTGGTATGGAAATGTAAAGTAAAAATGAAACCAGAAAACACCGTTTTTACAACCTTTGGAGCAAACTTTCACAACAATTGGTATATGAGCACTTGGTGGTGAATTTCCAGTCGAAATCTGACCAAAAATAGATCCAAAAATGGGTAAAAAATCGAGCAGAAAATAGAAAACAAACTTGTCCAGTTTTTCTTCAATCTAAACATATCCGTTTGTGCAATTTTCGGTCAATCTACTGACCGGTTGGTGAAAAAGAGACCACCTACGTGACATGCAGGTGGAGGAGATCCCTGTATTCAGGCGCGTAACCAGCGACAATGACGCGTGGAGGCCACACGCAGAATCAATTGGCCGCGTGACGACTTTTGAAGGGAATTCAACGACAGTTTCTTCTGACATATTGTTCCTAACATCATTTCTGACATTTTATTGTTGCTAGTTTTCTGTTTCAAGTCATACAACGAAGTATGGACGATTGTGTTCTCCGCGAGTTCGGGATTCGATCATGATTAATTATTTTTCTACGGTTGTTGGAGGCTTTAGGGCGAATAGTGGTGGCCCTAAAGTGATAAATTCGCATCTTTCGGTATTTACGGACTCAAATTGGTCCGCTTTTGTATATTGGCTTATCCCAATTTAAATTTCAGCATCAGCGTGCTATCGTGTATGTTGATATTATGATTGAGGTTACCGTGTGGGGTAACATTGCTTGTGCTAGATATTTATAAATTATCTGTTTTGTTTGAAGTGTTGAATTTGATTGCAGGTTGGTAATTGATTGTGTCTTAATTGTCGTTTAGTCACTGTGTGGGACTACATTGCGTGAAAATTTAAATTCTTGTTGATATACCTTCGTATTGTATTGATTATTCTGTTAGAGCATCTGGACTTAACCCATTTGAACATTCCCTTGATATTGAGATCTCGAGTCTCACGAAATCCTGAAAATCTAGAATGATATATACTGCGGTTTTAGGATAACTTTGTGTGACCCATTTGTGTACTTTGGTTATTCTCTTTTTTTTTTTTAAATGTTTTCACATTTTGAAGTTGGAATTTTAAATGAAAAATGAGATTTTTCAATTTGGAAACAAAAGATGAAGGAGATTTTGGTTTAACAAAAGTTTCAAAAGTTATAGATGACAAATTTTCTACAAATTTGACTGAAGCACAAAAGAAAAATGTGATGAACTTGTTTACACTTCAATTATTTTACACTTGTTGGACACGTAAAAATGATAAGAGGAGTGGTGAGTTACAAATGTTAAGGAGTAGAATGAAATTTAAGCAGGTGAATTCGGGTAGAGCTTAAGACAATAGTGATTAGAGTAGTGACTCGAGTGATGGGGTGGTAAGAAGAAGGACAAGGGGTGTGACAAGTTTGGTGGTAAGCGGTGTTACATTTGTGGTAAGACGGCATTTTATTAAGGACAGTCCTAAGAAGAATGATAACCAGAAGGGAGGGTGAGAGGTGAGACAAATGTGACTATAGGGTTGAGTGATAACCCTAGTAAGGTTTATTGAGAGTAAACATAGTTACTGCATGTGCATCTCTATGTAATCATTTCTGCATGGGTGATTGCTTAATTCTGTTGCATAGTTATATGTGCATTTCAATGTGTTTGATATGTGCATTTGTATGAATTTGAGAGCAATTTAATTATTTGGTGTAATTGTTTGCATACATAGTGGGTTAAGATGCATTAGCAATGTGTTGTATGTCTATTGGTGAGACATAGTCTAGATGTCTAGGGGTATATTGATGGTTTGAACCGGAGATATAGAGTGTGACATTTGGATCACAAGTTGAGAGGCGATTAAATGTTGGATCCTTTATATGTAAAAAGACCCTGATCAGGTGGAGCGTGAGAGAGGCATTTCTATCACTTATGTTAGGTGGAAACTCATTATCCACTTAGGTTGAGAGAAGTGATGTGTTAATAAAGGATTATCTTAAAGACTTAGGATCTATAGAGGCTTACTAGTTAACATGAGTTGAGTGATCAATCTAGTGAGCATGGTGTGTGATGAGATGAGATATGTGCTCTCAAGGTGTGAGCAATACAAAATGGGATATGATAAGTGTGGTGAGATTTTTTCGTGGGGTCATTTATGCATTTGTTGCGTGTGTTTTGACTGTTTGATTGATTGAATAAATGTTAATATGTTGTTCTGTGTGAACGTGTATTGAAAAAATGTGTGAGTTATTTTATGTTATATCTCTATCGCATGATTATTTGCTCTTGATTTTTTTACCATTATTATCTACTTCTACTTTGGTGTTATTTGAACTTAACCCTGGAGTACATAGTGCAAGTATGGTATGTGTTTCAAGTTCAAAACATGAGGTAAGGTTTGTTATTCCAATTTTGTGGTTGTCTTGATTATGTAAGCATTAACTTTATGTTTTTGATTGCTTGCAGGGTGATTGGATATCAAGGTGGAGATTTGTTACGTTTTGATACCCAATGAATCTCGAGTTGTGATGTAGACGTTAGATTAAATTGTTACCAACAACCATGTCCAAATGCTTGACTCGAAAACAACGAGACCATTGGAAGTAGATTAAACAATTAATGTTACTCACGGCCCTTATATATTACCTCTTGGATGACTTTGAATTTTGGCTCATTTAACCTTTTATTGATCCAACTAAAGCCTAACATAACTTATATATATATGGTGTCTTTGCTCTAGCCGTTAATTGTATGATTTGTGTGAGAAAAGAAGAAAGAAATTATGTGTATGTAAGAGAGAATTCAGCAGCCTACTTTGAAGACAAAAACATGTAGCTCCATTTGATTTTTGCTTTGGCTTTCTTTCATTTTTTTCCTTATTGCCTTTGTGGCTACAAATCATCACCGTTATCTTGTCCTTTGTGGGTGAAATTGAGGAACAACAGATGTGGATATATTGATTATGGGTTAGAACTGTTTGGATTTGTTATTTGGTAGAGAAAGGTAACATAAAACTGAGCCCAAAAAAATACCGTTTTGACGATCCTTGGAGCAAAGTTTCTGCGACAACCACCACGATTAACAAAAAATTCAAATTCGGTATTATCAGATGACTCAGGAGGTGAAACGAAGAGTCTACTGATTGCTGAAGAGAGACACTTGGACAGACGTAATAATCCGAATCTTAAAGCTCTAAATGGAGAGGGGAATGGTAGCAACAATGGCAACGGACATAACACAATGGAGATTGAACTGACAAAAAATGATGATAAAGAAAATGCTGCAACCACTAATGAGAACAGGTTGGAGACCTCTATCTATAAATTTTCCTGTGTTTAGCTTATCTATTTCATTTTTTTGTCTCTAACCTGGTACTGGCTAGTTTTATGTTATTTTACAGAGATCATGATCATAATCAGAAGCCAAATGGAAAAATTCTTGGCGTTCATGACACTTGTGGAAAAGTAAATAAGTTATTGTTTTTCTTTTATATCGTCCATTTTGAATGTCCTAAGTTTTTCAATATTCCATTCCAGTTTCTGATAGAAATATATTGATGACGTAGATTGTTCATGCAAAGGACAAGTCATCTGGAATTGTTGCTCAAGTGTCAAAGTTTAAAAAACCAAAACCCCCAACCCCGAAGCCTTTTCGACTAAGAAATAATGTAGACAACTCTACCAACATTTAAAGCTGTGAAAAACTGTATTATTTTGGAAAAATCTAACAAAGGAAAGAGGGATTCTCAAAGAGGCAAATTTGGAAAGAAAATATCCTAGCTCCTCAGAACGGAAGTGCAATTTCAACAACTCTAAGTTCAGATTTACAAAGAAAGCCAGGGACACAACAAGTGACATGGTACATCAATTTAATTGGTTTACCATTTAATCCCGTGAATTATCATGAACTTATTCACCAATCAATTGTGTAATAATTTCAGTGTGATCTGAATTCTTTGTTGAAAAGTATTGGGAGTCTAATTAAAGTGCACGTTAAGAAGAATTATATTTGGAATGCTAATTCAAATTTGCTTGGTGAATTCTAAATCGAAGTTCTATTTGGAAACTCATTGAGAGTAGGAATGTGTGTTGGACTTGAAGGACTTTAGAATGAAGAAAAGCACATTTGGAAGGTTTTTGGATAGAGATAGGGCGCCTAGGCGCCGAGTTAGGTGCCACCCATGCAAAACTAGGCAGAAGAGCCAGCGCAACGGCGTTGCGGTGCTCAAAGAGTGGCGTCACAGCGCCGCCCCACCTGTCCTGCCTCTCTGCGTTGTTTTTGTCTCATATTCCGTTTTGGACTCTGTTTCTTGCATTCTACTTCAACTATAACTTTACTATGAGGGTTTGAACGTCCCCTATTTGTTCTCTAAATATAGTTGGATCTCCATTATATTTAGAAAGAAGTTAGAAATATTGTATACACATAATATTTGTATTTTTTTTCCATATGTTAATAAAATCTCAATTCTTTGCAAAATTACTTTATTCTTGTATTCTAGTGATCAATTACTTCATATTCTGGCCTTAATCTCTTATCTTTCACAACAAACTGATATCAAAGTATTCCGGTCCATAACAATTGGTATTAGAGCTTTTGGTATTGAAATTCTTGGGAGGATCGATGTTTTTGTGATGAAAACAATAAAGTATGGTATTTCTCTATTAGATCGCAATACAAGACTCTCTTCGTGGCTAATAAAGATGCGAGTGGCACTCGCTCAAATGAATTTAGACGACACGTAATTGGGATTAGACAAGATGCCTGAAACTTGGACTATAGAGGAGAAACAACATAGGGATCAAAAGGCCCTACCTCAAATACATCTCCAGCTTTGAAATAATATTCTTTAGGACGTTTTGAAAGAGAAGTCAGTCGCTGCATTATGGTTAAAATTGGAACAAGTATGTATGACAAAGAGTTTTACTAGCAAATTGCATTTGAAACAACGTCTGTATTCTCAGCGTATGACAGAAAGTATATCTCATGAAGATCGCGTAGCTGCTTTTTAAAAAATCGTCGTTGATTTGGAGACATTGGAGGTCAAATATGATGAAGTCTTGTGATTGATTTTGTTGTGTTTATTGCCCGCCTCATACATGTCTTTTAGAGACATGATACTATATAGTCGTGATACTCTCACATCAAAGAAGTCTACGATACTTTATATTCAAAGGGGAAGATGATGCATTTGGGGATCATGGAGATGGTCTCGTTATTCACGCTTGTCATTCGAGATGCAAGTTAAGATTTAACTTCAAATTTTGTAATTATTACAAGAAGAAGGGCACTTGATAAATGATTGTTATAAGTTACATAATAAATCAAAGTCAACTGCAAATCAATAATCAGAAACTTTAAGAGTAGCAAATATTGCAGAAAATCCTACTAGAGATGGAGAGTTTCTACTTATGTCTAACTACAACTCCAAACCTGATGAGGCTCGAATTTTGGATACAGCTTGCGTTTTTTATATGTCACCCAACTGTGAATTATTTTCAACATATGAAGAAGTTTCAAAAGGTGCTGTGATGACCTTGTGATATCTGGTATTGGTTGGGTCAGAATAAAGATGTTTGATGAGATAGTTAGAACACTTGATACAGTGAGACATAGCCCAAATCTGAAGAAAAATCTTATCTCCTTAAATACTCTTGATTCAAAAGGGTACATGTACACTATTGAAGGTGGAGTTCTAAAAGTTATCAAAGGAACTCGTGTTATACTAATAGGACATAGAAAATCTCATTTATATATCTTATATGATGATACAGAATCTTCAAGTAATAGACATATTTTAAGAACTTTGGTGGATTTTGAGTTGGATTCTATACAGTTGGAGACTAATTTGGGCTCTTCGTTTAAGTATAAATCTCAGTTGATTATAAAGATATGGGTAAATCCGTCGTGCCACCATTAACAACAGTGTCATCGTATTCAATTGCTAGAAATAGATTCATTTCTTGTCATAAGGTTCCACATAGGTACAGTTCAGCTGATTTTGTTGATGGTTTGAATACAGTTAAGGGTGTTGCTTTTGGCCAAAATCCTTATTTTGTTGCACTCAGATGTGATTCTATTACATGGCTTGTTTCGGCTTTATTTGGTAGTCATTAGATCACTTTTGCCCCTAGTTGGGATAGTGGAGGTGGAGAATATTCTTAGTTGGAATTGTTGATTGAGAAGTGTGTTTGTGTTTTTTTCATTGAAGAGTTAAAGTTTATTCTTTACAGTGAAATTTGTCTTCTAGTAGAGCATTCTTTTTATGTTTTGTTTATTGGAGTGGAATTCGTATCAAGGTAGATATTATTAGAATTTGGGTGTAACTCGAATTTTTTGTTAAAGATAACTGGGAGTTCTAATTAGAGTGCACATTAAGAAGAATTCTATTTAGAATGCTATTGTGAAATTCTACTGAAGTTTTCTTGGTGAATTCTAAATTGAAATTCTATTTGGAAGCCAATTGAAAGTAGGAATTTGTGTTGAACTTAAAAATGACTTTAGAATGAAGAAAAACACTTTTAGAAGGTTTTTGGACGGAGACAGGAAGCCTAAACGCCGAGTAGGCACCGCCCAAGCAAAATTGGGTAGAATAGCCAGTGCCCCAGTGGCACCAGGCGCCGCCCCACCTAGTCTAGGGATGGCAACGGGGCCCTGCAGTTCGTCAGCTCGACCGCCGGCTCGTCAAAAACAAGCCACGAGCCGCTCGGGCTCGTCAAAAAGATGAGCCGAGTAGGCGGGCGCGGCTCGTGAGCTCGTCCAAAATCGAAGGTTTATCTCTTTATTTTTTAAAAAAAGGTTTATCTTATATAAAAAAATAAAAATTGACGAGCTCGGCTCGGCTCGGCTCGTGAGCCACGAGCTCACGGGCCGAGCCAAGCTCGACCCGCGAGTACGGCTTGTGACGAGCACAAGTCGAGCTCATGTGTGTATGGGCCTAGCCGGCTTGACTCGGCCATTGCCTCCCCTAACCTATTCTGCCTGCATGCACTGTTTTTGTCTCCTATTCCGTTTGGGCTCTATTTCTTGCATTATACTTCAACTGCAACTATACTATGGAGGTTTGGGTATCCCCTATTTGTTCCCCACATATAGTTCACTCTTCATTATGATTTAGTAAGAAGTTAGAAATATTGTAAACACATAGTCTTTGTACTATTTCTCCATATAATAATAAAATCTTCATTTTCTACAAATTATTTTATTCTTGTGTTCTTATGATCAATTACTTCATATTGTGGCTATAATATCTTATTTTCTCCAACAAATTGATCTATCATGTGACTACTGTTTTAGTCTCTCTCTCTCTCTCTCTCTCTCTCTCTCTCTCTAACTAACTAGGATGTTTTACCCGTAAAATATTAGTCCACTAATTCAAGTCATGTATAACCGTGTTGGAGAAATGGAAACCATCCTCAACAACAGAACAAATGCAAGGATTGCATGAAGGCAGTAAAAAAGAAGCAGAGAAAATTCGACAAAGTGATACAAAAGTAATTTTATTTACAGAGATTTTCTTCTTCAGTCCTAAAATCCAAACACGCAAATTAATTCAAACATTCACTTATTATATGTTTCCCGGAAAGTGAGATTCAAAGCAGAAGCTACTATGACACCACAGAGACAAAACCTTTCAAAACATCAAGAGCCGAAACATAGGACTTCCCCCTCGAAAGCAACGCAATTCAAAGATTAGAGAACTTCAGGAAAATTAAATTTTCTCTACTGAAACAGCAAGTTCAACATCAAGGGTAAGTGAGAATCCTGTGTCCTTGACTTGAAAGAATAATTATCTTTTCAGAATAACTCGAGGAATCTCAATTTTTGAAGGCTTGATTCAACAAGGAGGGAGATAATTTCGTATACGACTCCTAGTCGACCACTTGAAGAGAGAAATGAAACTTCAGAACCCAGAAAAGCAGGAAACCTGAATGGCACATTATCTGCTGCTTCCCAGTTATCATCAATATACTAACATAGGTGATTGTCATCATTAGATCAAAGAGGTCTACAATCTTCTTGTACAATTATGTATTAGTTCAGTGTTCAAAGAGGTCTACATTTGTCCTCCTCATTTTCAAATTTCAGTTTCTTCAGAAATTTATGTTGAAATGTGGAACAAGTTGTATCAAATCATTACTTGTAACAAAAATTATCTGACATTTTTCTTCATTCAGGTGGAGTAATTGATTTTCACATTTTCTCTGACAAATATACAACATATTTGTAGACTTATTCCATATTGTTCTTGTGTCCAAAAACAAAATTCTTAGGGGTTTCAGTGATAGAATTTTCAACGTCTTATTGAAGACAAACCTAAAAGTGTCACCAAGTTCATATACTCGAAGTAGATTCAACATATTCACGAAACAGAATAGAGAGGATGCCCCTCTAACAAGTTGTCGACATCTTCACATGGATTACAAACCCCATAAACAGGAAACAAACTGCAGTAGGTTCACAATACTGGATCAAATAAACAACTTAAAGGCTGAAAATTTTAGCTTTACTTTTCCTTGATAATATATTTCAATTTATTGGTTGCAGCAACCAGTTGTTCTGATGTCCCCGGCTCATTAGCAGAATGCCCAGCATCAGGAACAACCTGAAACATAGGGAGAAATTACAAGTTTGGCAAAGTTCTAGATTCACCTTATACTAAAGCAAACATCAAGCCCACATAAAGCAAATTCTGAAACAGAAGTTGAATTTAGATAGTGATGCCAAAGTAGGTAAAGGAAGTTTTCCAGTTACAGGTTCCAACCCCTAAGCTTAATTGTGGAGTGTTCTGTACAAGTCTTGAAAGACACAAGGGAGCTGTAGGTTATTCAAGTTGTATTAACGTTATTAGTAGGAGATCAATTACGTGGTGAGTGGGATCATCCGGTTGACTTGTTTCACGTATTTGTAAATTCTTGATGAATGGAAGCTTTATCAAACAGAAACTAGTTTAGCTAATTTAGACCTTTCAAATGAGACCTGACACAAATTCACGTGCCAATCTACTAGTAAATCCTCCCTTGAAGACAAGGGTTCCAAGGGGGGGGAGAGATTATATTGTGCATACCACTAAAATAAATCAGAGTTCGAGCAATTTTGAAAGATATTTAGGAGTAGCAGATTTCAGAAAATTTATTGTAGTTCGGGTGTTTAATTGGGAATAAATTGTAGTTTCTCTGTTATTGTTGTTGTATCCTAGTTCCGATGTTTTATACACTGTTTTGCTTGCTCAATAACAAGTTACTCGGCCAGAGTAAAATTTTAGTAAATTTTTTGAGTTTATTCCCATATTACAGGAGATTATTGAGGAGTTACTACTAGTAGTAAATATTTTTAAGAGAATGGATTTATTTCAGTTCTACTTCTTGATTAAACGATTGGTTAAGCTTAAAAAAAAAGTAGAAGTTACTTTTAAGCAGATATTAGTAACCAAATATGTTCGGATATGGTACTTATTTTTTATTTTTCAATAAAAATGTTTTATTTCGAAAGTAACTCTTACCTTACAATTTAATAACTTAGTAATTTCCAGCTTTGACTGGTAAAGGAACTATCTATATTAAAACTTACTTGTTTACTTGTATTAAGCTTGACATACTTTTCTTAGTAAATCAATATTATGAAGAAATATTTTGTCATAAAAAATAAATAGCAATTACTTACTATGAAATCAGCTTCTGGCCAAGCTTTGTGAAGATCCCAGGCAGACATCATGGGGCAGCAAACATCATACCTTCCCTGCACAAGATGAAAATGATGCAGAATGTAACACAAAAAGAGAGAAGAAAAAAATAAGGAATTAAGAAGAATTTAGGACAGGTGGAGTAAACTCAATATCTTGATTCAATAATGATAATAATGTTATTTTAATGAAATGAAAAACATAGGTACCCGTTTATAGGGGAAAATAAATTGAATCTAGACGAACTAGTAAATAACAACTGTTAAAACAACAAAATTAAATCTAATAACAACCAATAAAATCTAGCCTAACTGAAATATAATTTAATTTTTAATCTTGTTGCACCGGAAGACTTCTAGTTGTTTTCCATCAGAGAGAGAATGGCTTCTTTCGATTATAAATTTAATTTCCTGTGAATATACTTTAAGCTACATGCATACCAATGACACATTTACAATGGTTATAATATGAAGAAAGAATTAAGAATGATCTTTAAGCAATAATACAAAATAGTAAGTACTTAAATGAATGTTGTTGAAAAAATTGGGCACCTGCTTGGTTTGGCTTGGATCTTCCAGCCATCATTTCTCAATTAACACCCACACCTCAGAAATATGGGCTCTTTTACACACAGTTCTAACTAAAATCATAATTTATCAAGTATTTTTTTTTATGATTGCATAAAAGTAACGTCATATACTTCCTCCTTAAATAAACAATGCACACAAGAGTTCCTATATGCCAGTTATTTATGGTACAATCATGAGAAAGGTACATGTACCTGAACAATTACAGTGTTGATGTGCTTTATCTTTTCAATGTTATCTAACAAGAATGAGTCGGAAGGAAAAAAGCCCTTGTTCATGAAGTAATGATTCTCAATCCTTGCAAATGCCTGCACGATACATAATAAAGTGTCAAGATTTATAGATGTTTTAAGCTAGAACAATGGAAAAAAAGTAGATGCTCCACTAAACAACACTTGCGTAGTCAAGATTCCTTGGCTTCCTGTGTTCAAGTGGTATTACAAGGAAATATAATAATCTAAATTGTATTATTTGATGATCCATAATATCATAGAACTAAAAATATAGTGCTTCTAGCCACATTTTATACGCTTGATCTCTCCATTTCACTTTACTTTTTTCTTTTTCCTTTTGTTTGGGGGTGGGATATCAATGTTTAAAAAGGCGTTATTGGGTACAGAGGCATTTTCCCTTCACGAGGCGAGGTATAAGCCTCACCGTAAACAAAAATGTCAAAAAAAAAATAAAAAATGAATGCAAAATAAGCACATAATACATCATATACAATATTCAATAATAGCAAAGTAGTCGAATAAACAAAAGAAAAATTTATAAAGAAACTATTATTTTAGCTGTGGGGCAGTGGACTATTTCAAAAAATGGGTTCACGACAAACACAGCTTTTTAATGTTTTAGTGAGCACTGGACTATTTTCAAAATGGGTCAATCAGAATTTTTATGTTTTATAGGCCACATAGGCCTTGAGAGGGTGTTGTGAGGCATGTACCCCACACAACTGAGGTGTATGCCTTCAAAAACTGCCTCATAATCAGTATCTTGAGGCATTTTTTTCACGCCCCTCTCCGAGGCAAGTTTCAATTAGGTTTTTTCTAAACTATGGGAGGTATAAGATGTTTGGCTCATTTTGGGAGTTTGTTTGACCAGGAATCATAATTTGAGAGTCAGGTACATCGGTAATTTTTTTTTTTAATTAGATGCATATAAAATGGACAGATAACCAAAAAAAAAAAAAGTATATAGCTGAAGTTTCACACAGTAAAATACATGCATTACAGGGACATCCGAAGAGTCATAAATGAATTGTTTATTATTAGCTAAACCTAAAATAGAATGCATCCAAGTAGCATAATCTGACCAAGAAATCATTGCTTTTTTGCTTATTCGCATAATCCCAATGATTGTAGAGTTCGTTAGATGAGGATTTTTCTAATGTAGGCAGAGATATCCTTCGTTTTATCATTTCCCAAAAAGTAGACAAACTGGGTAGATATTTAAAAAATATTCTTTCCTTTCCAGCACTTTGACATGTGTCGTAAAAATATTTTGACATTTCATAGGACCTATGGGATTTGGACTTGCAGTGTCCAGTGGGCAAACATTGATAGGTAAATATTAAGATATTTTCTTATATTACTTTTAATATTAACTCCTTGCAGTTACTGTACTTACCAAGCAAAATTCATCGTCCTCCCCTCTCTGTAATGCATCTTCATTTGGGATAAGATGGGCAGTCATCATTTCCCATTTTGTCCACGCTCTTGAAGCTGCATACTGAACATCCAAGGGATTAGGAACACAAAAATTGCCAAAACACACAAAGAAAATGTAAAATAAGATATATTAGTTACATGCTTGGTTTGTCCGGTTGGACTAGATAGGACTTAAGAAGAAAGAGAAGTTATATAATGCAGTATTGTCCAGTACTGTGTTCAAACACACTACAAGACAAAAAGATGCCAATTGAGAAGTCTTGATTTTTGGATTCCCGTAATACCTACCACTTTAATTCTACTCTATAGTGTGCAGTTCACAGGAATATTACTTTAACGCAGAATAGCTATAGCTGGTAACAACACCTAATTCTGTCATCATTAGCAAAAAAACTACTAGTTTTTCGAAGCTAGATTTTTAATTTCCTGATTGAAAACTATATGCACATATTCCTAGAGGAAAAAGCATCAAGGAAATTTCCATATACTTATGGGACAACGCAAATTGAAAGGAGATGAATGCAAGTTTTTCAACAGTTCAAAGACGCCAAAACTCAATAATAAGCAATTCTCAATGCATTTAAAAGTCTCTAAGAGTGTGTTTGATTGGCATAGAAAATATCTCCTAGAAAAAAAAAATATTTTCCTTGTTTTGAGGAAAACAAAAACCTACTCCCCCAAAGAAAATGTTTTCCATAAAAAAATGAAAATTATGTATATTTTCAAAAGTTGGAAAATATTTTCAATGGAAAAAAATAGCAATCAAACACTCCAAAATAGGAATTTGGTGGAAAACTGATATTTTTCATGGAAAATAAATGCAATCAAACTCACACTAAATGAAAAGGTACAAAAGTTCATGATATCAAGACATCCAAAATAAAACCATGTTGTAGTAGTAAAAGAATCCCCCTTTTCGTTATTATATTCTCTTCTCCTATTTTTTTTGGTTTGTTTTCGTTTGTTTTTCTGATTTCTTGGGTGGATGCGCTTGTCCAATGCGAGAAGACATACATGGGTAAGTTTATCAGAAAAGGACATAAACGAAAAAAATGAATCAAGGTAAAAATCTTACTTGTGTTTCCTTGTCATCAGAGTTTAACATCTTGTGATAGGCCTTAACAAAACATCCCCTCTCACTTTCTGGAATAAGATCTCTAAATGGCTCCCAGGCTGCAATAGAAAAGAAATGAGCACTCAGCTGCTTAGATGCAAACCCTCAGCAAAGTCCAAAGAGCAAAATGAAAATACATAATCAATTTACTCAATAATAACTTATTTCTACAGAAATTTCCAATTAAGAAGTATTTTCACTACCAAACAAGGTAGAATTTAAGAAATACAATAAATTTTTGGATCTGTTACTATTTTATCACTTTCAAGTTTTAAAAAAAAAAAAGAACAAAAAGTAGTAACTCTTAATTTAGTGTCAATATAACCTACTTATTTCTAAATTTGACCAATAAAAAGTTATCTATTTTAAAAGTTTCTTATTTACTTTACTTATAAGTAAACTCAGACAAACATGCTCGTAAGGGTAAGTCATCTCTAATGTGCAAGGAATAATGAAAATAACAGAAATAGGAAAAAGTTTGCACAATTATACAGTACTTTGGATTCATCAACATGGATTTGGTCATTTTTTTCCAAAATTACATGTTAGAAGTACTCAAAAAGGACTTGCCACAAAGAATTTTAGCTTCTTGTGAATTCATCAGCTTAAATATGGACTTAAGAACCCAATTTTAAGCTGATTACAATTAATGAGATTAATAGGTTTACATTTTTGTCAACTTAAATATGGATTTAACAACCTCATTTTAATCTGACTAGAACTATGGAGACATAGTTAAAATTTCATTGCCAAAGAGTTTTAGGAGAATGTAATCTGTTAACTTCAATCTATATAACTCCTTCATTTCAGCCATTTAAACTCAAGTGACCAATCCTTTCAGTGTAAGCCCATCTATTCAGTGTAGCCTTTATATTTTAAAAGCAAAAAAGAGGGGGAAAAAAGAGGAAAAAGAAAAGTACCATCAGGGAATATAGTAGCTGCACCACCCTCATAAAACCAATCAATTTCTTTCTGGCGCAATAGAAAAATCCCTCTCAGGACCATGCCTGTAACCTTGAAAAAAGATGATCGAAAGTTTATACTCAATAAACTGGAATTATAGAGTTATAACCTCTTCAAAGAGAAAAGTAGGAACAAGAAGAAATGAAAAACCTTGTCCGGATGTGATTGGCCATAGGCAAGAGCAAGTGTGCTTCCCCAGGAACCGCCAAAAACCTACAAAATGATTATAATAAGGACATAAAAATTAGAATTACCGAACTTCTCAAGCAGAAAAGTTTCAACCTGCCATTCTGAAATTTCCAAGTGTTCCCTTAGCTTTTCAATATCCTCAATAAGGTTCCATGTCGTATTCTCCACCAAGCATGCATGCGGTGTACTTTTACCTGCACCTCGCTGGAAAGAAACAATTTTTTTATAAAAAAATATTACACACATTAGTACATAGCTTCACATAAGCAAATCAATTTAGGTAGTTAACCTGATCGAATAGAATGATCCTGTAAAACTCAGGATCAAAAAATGTCCGATTACTAGGTGAAGTTCCACCTCCTGGTCCTCCATGGATAAAAACTACTGGCTGCATCATTAAAAATATATTCAAAAGGTTATAATAAGTTGAACAGCATGTGAACTAAGGACTAGGGCATAACCAGGTCCTTGATACAAGTCCTACATCTAACTAGTGACAGATCCATCGTACATACCCTTAGAAATATTGAAATATCCCTATCTCCCACCATAGCACTTCCGTGGGCACTCTATCATAAGCTTTATTTGAGATGGAAAACAAAACGAAAAATGGGAAAAAATCCAATTATTGCACAAATTTCAGTCCCTGATTACAATATTTACTATTAGCGACCCATATCAAACATATTCTAAAACCAGACAAGTAACAAGAGAAAGTTCGACAATAATTACAAACAAGGACGAAAAGAATATTATCTAACCTATGGCCTTCTTGCTTCCATGAAAAGTCTATTTGGACTCCTACTTTAAGATTGAATAGTGTAATAACATTTCACAAATCAATGCCCTTGTTACAAATTGGCTAAGCAAGTCAAGAGTTCCAGTGTTACATAACAAAGCTACAAATATTTAATTAGACAAATATAGACAAGCTGCAATTTGACGAACTAATATATATAGTTAAAGGGGCATTCAATGGACAAATATTTTTGACAAGGGTATTTGAGAAATGATCATATCTCTTAAAATTAAATTAATTTAAGAGTATAAATCTAATTAAAAAAAATATAAAAACCTATCATCCTTTACCCCCATCCCCACCACATTCTCCTTAATCAAGGGATGAAGGGAATCTCCATGAATTATTAGCGGGGGAAATCACCCCCTGTTAACTTGCAAACATGGGGGGAGAAATTCCCCATGAATTCCTGGTTAACGGGGAGTGATTTCCCCCTCCCTCCCCTGGCCGAATTAAGGGGGGATTATAACTCCTGTGACAGCAAATTCAGGGGGATTTCTCCCCGCCAGAGAAATATCCCTTGATTATTAAGGAGGCAGCAGCAGGGTGTGAGGGGTGAAGATGATTAGAGTTTTGATGTTCTCTAAGTTAGATTTACACCGTTAGATTAATTTACTTTAAGGATTGTGATCATTTGTCAAATAGCTTTATCAAAAATATTGGTACATTGAATGCTTCCCGTAGTTAAATAAACTATTGTATGAGCTTAAAATAAAACTAATTATAGAGCTTATATGCCCCCCAAAAAAGAAAGGTAATGATAACTCACATGTCCACTAGGATTTCCTGACTCCTCATAATAAAGGGTGTGGATGTCTGAAACCTTCAAAAAACCGGTATTGTATGGCTCTATATCTTCATAAAGATTCTTACTCATCTCGGGATATAGCACTTCTTGGTTTTGATAGTGCAAAGGTAAAATCTTTCGTCCTACAAAACGAAATTTTACAAATTCAATCAACCCATTTGCACAAAAAAACTGCTAGAACCAAAAGACAACTCTTGCTTACCCAATATCCATGTAGGTAAAGAAGTGAGAAGTACAGTATGGGATTAATGTCCTTTTTAATATTTTCATATAAGAATTAAGATAAACAAAATCGTGGGTTTATTTTCTTTTCGCGAGTTTAAAAATATTGGTCTAATTTGAACATCTTTGAACTGAAAAAAATAAAATAAATTTTTTTTGATGCTTAACTACAGATATTTGTATTTATGTATGAAAGAGCGAGCGTGTTACCGTATCAATTGAAATTATTTTATATATAACATTACTATAAACATCATAGATAAAATCAGGTCATTGTTTTTTTCTTTTTCCCCCTTTCTGAGTGAAAATTTAGATCAATTGAAGAGTTAAGCAAATGAAAATAAAATCTTGAATTACTTGCTTATACATTTGAATGAAAAAGGAACGAATTTACATAATAGGGAAGAGAAAGAGACCTGTGCTTCTGAGATTCTTGTTTGAAGAGGAGAAGTTACTAGTACAAGGGAAAAGCAGAGGTTTAAGGGAATGAGAGTGAGGAAGAAATAGTGCGTTGAAGGGTGGAACTGTAAAAGTCATTGAAATTGCTGATTCTAATCAAATCTTATTCTGATTTGATTGGATTTGATTCTTAGAATGCATATTAAATTTTATTCTGATTTGATCGAGTTAATTTCACCAATGGTGGCTGAAGTTTGTGCAAAATTGTAAGTTGGTTATTAAAGATTTAACCGACTCATTTAGTCCTTGTTTGACAATCATTATTTTGAAAAAAAAAAAAATTTAATAGTGATTTTTAAGATAATGTATGGTTAAAAAGTAGAGTAAAAATTTTTGAATTTACGTGCAAAATGTTTTACTGTATGAATATGTGATTGAAAATAAGTACGTAGAAAAAGAGTTTTTAAAATAATGGTTGTCAAATAGAGGCTTAGTCACTAAAATTTAATAATGATTTCAATTTTTGTCGCCCAGTAAGTAAAATTAGTCCATATTTGATAGGGATTCAAAATTTAAATTTTTATCAAAGCCAATAAGTAATTTAACCAATATATTTTATGGAATCTATAACTTTTCAACGACACATTTTTTTTCAACTTTTATCTAAATATATTAAAATTTTAATTTTAATATTCATCAAATAGGAGCTTAATAAATAAATTGACATTGCATCTAGTAAACCAAACACGGATCATTCAATTGTCACACATTCTCATTTTTATTTTTCATTTGAATCATTTGTGCACTAGTTGCTTTTCTCATGTTTTCGACCAAATGTTGACATTGCTTATAATGGCTTAAATTTGATCAAATTCTATTCTTATCTGCATATTTCGTAAGATTCACAACTTTTATATATTTTTTTGACATAGTTCAAGACTCCCTGGAGTACTAACTAAACTTTTCACACATTAAAAGCATGTTTGAGAAGTTTTATAAAAAGTTTATATTATAAATAGATAAAAATAAGGGTTGATAAGTGGATAATACAAATGGATCATTTGAAATATATAAATAAAAAGAGATTTTATAAGTAGTTTACAAACATAGGCTAAATGTTACTTATACTTATTTTTGTACTATTCAATAAATTAATGGTCGGTTTCACATTAGAATATTCATTTTCATTTATTAATTGTGTGACCAATTGTGAAATTACTATAAATTTTAGTACTGAATTTGATAGAAAAAATCTTTAGTGAGCAACTTGAAATTTTGTACAAATTTTAATGATCATTAGTGAAATTAACTCAATTTAATTGCATAATATAATGGAATCCTCCCTATCTATCTTTTGTGAATAGAATAATTTTATGCTTGCATGGACCATTAAATATTCGACTGAATAATGGATAGCATTGTGGATATTACAATTTACAATTACTTTTTCTTTTTTCTTTTTTTTTCCTTTTCCTATAATAGAATCTTATCAGACATGATTTTAAGAATGTAGAAAAGTAATGTAATCTAATCTCAACTAGTATATATAATGATATTCTAACGTAAATAATAGAATTAGATTCTAATATAGATTACATAATTACGAATGACAAAAAAAAAACTTGACACATATCGTCCGTTGTCTTGAATAGTAAATTGGTCAGAATGAACGTGTCCCAAATCATTTATTTTATTATATTTTATGCTTATATTTTTTAATTAATATTAAAATAATTAATCCTGCCGTCCCACCTTCCATAAATCTTGACCGGACGAGAATGATAATGACAATTTTAGTCTAGATATAATAAGGCATATGATGGTTTATGTGTTTCAATCCAATAATATTAAACCTTATCAAAAATGTAAAAGTCTTGATAGGAAATAGTGAATGATTCTCTATTTTTTGTCGTTTTCTTACCAATTACCCCTTGTTTGGACCCATTATTTGAGAATATAATTTTTTAATAGTATTTTTTTGAAGAATGTATGGTTAAAAAAAAAGATTTTTTTTTTATTTACGTATAATATTATTTTATAAAAAATGTGTAAAAAAAATAAATTATAATTTTAATGGGAACAAACTGGGGATAAATTTTTAATCTTGAGGAATCATCCTAAAGGAATAGTTGGATGGTGCACTATCAAATTCTCATCCAACTTTTCATTTTCCTTCCGCATTACACTTTAAAGGAACAATATTTTAATTTTATATCCTTCGATATTTAAAATAAAAATTAAATCAAATTTCCTTTTCATTGAGATCCCAAAAAGAAATATATTTGTTTTGCTTATTAAAATTGTAATATTTGAATTGTGCTGTTATATTTATTCTCATTATAGTTTATAGATGCAAAAATATATAATAAAGCTTATGAACATTTGAATCGCGATACCGTAGTTAAGCTTTTACATTTTTCAACATTATAGTCTCAAAAATATATAATAAACTCTCGTGATTGATACAATTGTTAAATATCTTATTTAAAAATTTAAATTGTTAGAAAGAACCATGTACATTTATGTAAACATTATCTTTATTTGTACACATAAATGGAATATAAAAATATGAGTAGGTTATTGTCTATATTTCCTTTAGAAAAAACTAGGGACGGATCCAGGATTTTTTTAGCGAGCTAGGGGGATGAGGGGCTGAAAGTATTTAAGAAAGTCAATGTAATAAAATTTACATGTACTAAAAAAATTCATTAAAGAACGTTATTTATTTAAGTTGTTCCCGATGATGATTTGAAACATATTATTCATCTATAATATAATCTAAATTGATTTTCTAAGCAAGTTCTCTTTCTATAAAAAATATCATATAATCAGCAAGTCATCCTCAATTTTGTTATGAAGTGTCATCTTCACATGTTTCATTGTTGAAAATGTTCACTCGGTACTTGCGATAGAAACGAATAATGTCAATACAAGATGATTCAATCTAGTCACCATAATATAGCTCTCCGGCCTTCCACTCTCAGTCAACTGTCTGCATAACTCAACAAGTATACTTGAAATCGAGACTCGTCCTTCATACCTAACTCATAATGTGGTAACTCAAATTCTAATGTAATAATATTTTGCTTTGAAAAATCTTGAAGATATAATTTCTCCGCAAGTGCGCAAATCAACACAGTGACTCAAAATCATTCCACCTACATTAATAAAAAGTAAAAACCAAGCCAAAATCATTCAGTTTCCAATGTTTCAAATCAAATAATACCAAAAATAATATTTATATGCCCAGAAAATAACATTTATATTATTAAATGAAAAGAAAATTCAGCCCTACAACAAATAATAATACTTTAGAGTGTCACCACTCACCATTTAAACAAAATTCAGCTGTTCATGGTGGAAATTGCCAAACTGGAATGCCAGCCACTTGAAAACTCAGAAATTGAGAAAAAAAATAAAAATCATCCCAATTGATTGATTTATATAGATTTTGTAAGTGTTATGCCCTAAATCCAATCAACTTTGGACATAAACACTTTGAATATATATAATCAATGCATATGTATGGTAATATCTATTATTTAATTGAATTAATATTCTAATAAATTAAATAATAGAATCCGTAGATTCAAGTCTTGGTGATTTGTTAATCACAAGGAGTTGTGATTGTGAGATACAAATTACATATGACTGAATCTTAAATCGTCCGTGATCGAGGGAATAACGAGATACGGATATCGTTATTACGGATAGACTATCGTGTGTGGCATTCTTACTTGTGAAGTAAGTAGCTAATCTCACAAGCTAAAGTGTGGTGACACTTGAATGAACACGTGGATGTTTTGTTGTAGAACAAAATATTGGAGACCCGTTGAGAGATTCCACATGGATAACTATCTAAGTGTTAGTGATTAATCTCTAACGTTCGGTAGTGGAATTGATCCTTTGACTTGAGATCATCATAGTACCTTATATGAGGACAGTCATACTTTGGTGATGTTGGATGTTGCTCTGTCAAGGGTCGTTAATACAGCATCGTTCGGGTATGTCAAGAATCATATGAAGGTTGTGAATGATCAATAGAGGATTCGTCACTCTTAGATAGTAAGAGATTATGATCTACATTTTATCCAGTTAAGTTGATAATGAAATCCTTGGCCAATGTGAACTCATAAGTCGGAAAAGAGTTTTCGACGTACATTGACTTAACAGTGGGATAAAAGATATGATCGATAATTGAGATTGACACATATCCATATCTCATAATTGATCGGATCATATTGACGAAATGATTATAGTTTCACGGTAAACGAATAAGTTTGGTTTTGTCATGCTACGTGATATTTCCCGTCACATGTATTGCACTGATACATTGCTAGATGTCAATCTGGGACAACGAAAATGAATTAATGATAAATTAAAAATGGCGTTTTAATTTATCGATTTTGATTAGATCAAAATAATAATTCACGTCGTTCGACATCGTGATCGGGAACCTAATGGGTCACACACAAAAGAGAATCAGAAGAATGAGATTTACCAATTAATTAATTGACAAGTGTTGGATAATTAATTAATTGGGTTGTTTATTAATAGGCCTGAATTAATTAATTGGATTAATTAATTCATGGACCGGATTTAATTAATTTGATTAGTTAAATATCGGACCGGGTTAAGTTTAGAGATGGGACAAGCCCACTTGGGCTTATATTAATAAGCTGTTAGGGTTTGTAAACTGTATGGAATTTTCATTATTCTTGCTAGTACAAGAAAAGAAACCCTAACCGTCATTCTTGTTCTCTGTGTAGATCACCATTGGAGTCTGGACAATTGAACAGTTTGGATTGCAGATCGTGATCATTGGAGTTCAAGAAAAATCAAAAGAGTTTGTGGATCATTCTCATCACAGTTTCTATCTAAACACATTGCATATCCTCGTTTGGGAATTGAAAATTGTTTTATTTCCGCTGTACATGTTAAGTAAATTCCCAACAGATTTCTACTTCAAAGAACTAAAGTAATCATATTCTTAATTCTTAATCATTCTCAGCACAAAATCCTCCCGACTTCACCCAATGGACAAAACCAGCAAGAAAAAAAAATATACTTTGAAAAGAGTCGATGAAAGAAAATACCAAATACAATTACTAAACCATCAAGGAAAAATACCAACAGCAAACCTTCATAGAAAGTTGACAAGAGAAGATTTGAGGTACGTGGGAATTGCAATTTCAATTCAATTTTTAGGGCTAATCTTTGAAGAAATTGGATTGGACTTCTAATTCAATGTCTAGCAATTGTGTTTTTTCTTTTAAATGATGGGTTTAGTTGGAATGGGAATGAAATCATCCAACTTTGTGATTTCGATTTTTTCGTAAAATTGCTCGTCTTTTTCAATTTCATCTTCAACGCTAATGGCACCACTCACATCTCCATTCTTTAATGTGAGTAAATTGCGCATAGTAAAGGGTAAAGTTTGTAGTATTCTTCCTCACTCACAGTGACAAAGAAGGTAATTGTGGTGCTTTTTCTTCCTCACATCGACGGTGATAAAAAAAAAAAAAAAAGGATGGTTGTGGCTGGACACCTATGATTGTGGCTAGACGAGTATGTAATTTCCACTTGCTTTTAACATATGGACCGATGGCCTAAAACTGAGTATTTGCCCTAAGTGAAAATTATATGGAGGCCTACTTTTAAAGATCGCATTTCATAAATTAGAATTATAGTTTACATATACAAAAATCAGATGACAACACAATTTTTAACATTAAATAATAATATTATAAAATTCAATTAATTATATACCCACACCCCAAACTCTAATATTCACTTCCTTCCTCATTTTCAATCAATTGTCTTTCTCTACACTACCTCTTCTTCTCTCTACCTAATTGAGCACCACCTCTTACAGTGATCTGGGCGCCTATCACCCTCACCGCAGATCGAGCTGTGTGCCGCCGCTATGACGACTCCATCCCTGAAGTAATTTGAGATTCATCGTTGCTACGACGCACCACATGGTGGTGGCGATGGAGGGGTGTGTTGCATTGTGGGGATGTTAGACGTGTTTGACTCGGTGTGTCTGTGGGTGGTAACGATGTTATGGTGGCATAGGTGCATCGCGTAGTGAATGGTGGCAGCGATGGTTAACATGTTCTGACGGTGATTTTTGTTGGTGGCGAGGGTGGTGGTTGATCTAGCGATGTTGGGTTTTGTTTTGGATCGACGGTGACATTGTTAAATCTGGTGGTGGTGGTGATTTTGTTGATGCGGGCGCTGGTGGTAGTGGCTTTTGTTGATACAGGTGGTGGTGACGATAGTTTTTGTTGACACATGTGGTAGTGGTGCCAACGACAGATTTGAGAATGTTTTTGGTGGTGGTGGAGGAAGTCGGGTGGGGTGGGGTTTGTGACCAATTATTTGGTTAATGTTAATCAATAAATTGATTAATATGTGACCAATAAATAATTTGTGGCTAATTATTTGGTAGATTATGGCCAATAAATTGGTTAATTTGTGATCAATAAATAATATGTGACCTATAAAATGTAATTGTGACTCACAATTTATTAAAATATGACCGATGAATTACTTACAATTCATTTTATAATATGTCACCGTTAAATAAGTTGCAACTTATAAATTGTGTGATTTTGTAATCAATAATAAATTGAAACCTGTAAATTTTTTGAAATGTGATTGAAAATGATTGTGATATATAAGTTTTTTGATATGTGACCCAAAAATAATATATATAATTTTTGAGCTATTACTCAGAAATTATTTTTCATGTGACTAAGAAATCAATTAATTCAATAATTAGATCACAGAATTATGAGTTTAATATATTTAATTAATTATTTTATAAATAAAATGTAATTAACATGTAATTTTTGAAATTTTAAACTTTATTTCTTAATTTTGAAATAAGTAATACTCAATCTCTTCCTTATGAAATTTTCCCTTACTCTAGTGCAATTCATGGGCTTACTTTGCCAAGCCCCACGCAGGTCCGAAAGGTTATGCAAATGATGTTAGAGCAGCCTCAGATGATGTCTGGCGCTAATAATTTTGCCCCAAATTAATAAAAATCTCAAATTAAATCAACAATTAATTTTAATCATACATTTTATGAAATTCACAATAATTAATCAATTTTACGAACACACATTTCATCAACTTTAACTAAAATCTAATATTTTTAATCATTTGTAAATTTACTTATATATATATATATATATATATATATATATATATATATATATATATATATATATATATATATATATATATATATATATCTTATCTTATACTATATTAAAGAAGGATAGCTGCAACAGTATTCTCGCCTAAAATGCTTCCCCAAATTCCGGCCCAAGGAAAGGGCAAAAAAAAAAAAAACGCGTGAGCTGCAGATCGAATTCAAATTCAATTCTGACCTTTTTCCTATCCATTCCTTTCTCGCCTCAACTCTTAATCGGTGACGACCCAAGCTGCAGACGGCGCAATCCTGTCCATTTCCGATCGACGAAAGCCCATATTTGAAGTCGACCTCACACCCTCATATTTGCGGTCGGCAAGAACCCATATTTGCAGTCGACCTTTTCCTCTAGCAGGAAATTTGTCAGAAATCATCTCCCTCCAACAAGGTTTCTGAATTTTAAATATATTTATTCTGTTCATTTTAAATGTTCATTTTAAATGATTTGTCTTTCCATTAATGGTCTATTTTGTTATACGTTAGTTCAAGGAAATAAGTACTGGTATTAAAAAATATTTGCCAAATAAGGTATGTATTTTTAAATTAAAGGCAAAACTCTACAGCGCACATATCTGCGAATTCTGTAGCAGACTGAAAGGCATCGTCGAAAGCTCCGCACACGAAGGCACCTGCCTCCGTGTGCGGAGGCCAGATCCTCCGCGTGAGGAGGCACCAGCCTCCGCACGCGGAGGAACCAAAATTTACGAACCCACAGCCAACACTGAAAGGAGCAAAAATGTATTATGCTTTTTTTATTACAACTTGGGGTGTGGGGCCCCTTCCATACAGACCATCAGATTCTATTAATTGATAAATAGTAGTAGATTTAGAATAAAGATAATTAATTAATTGGTATTAATTAAGGTACAGTACTCCACAGAAAATGTTTGGCTTTCCATATTAGAAAACAAAGGGTTGGAGAATGAAAAACCCTTATCCAAATTGCTTGAGAATAATTTTTCTTTTTTATCATTTTGAACGAAGAACATAATAAACTACACGACGTTTTAATTATTATTAATTTGATTGTGCACACGAGACTAGAAAAAGTCGAACATTCGTTAGTTGATAAAAAAAATATGAAAATTTGGAGAATTTGAAGACGAAGTCTTACTATGTTTTATCAATGTTCCAAATTGATCTGTTCGTGATATAGACTTTTATGTATTTTATAAACAACATGTAAATCTACATGTATTTTTCCTCTTAGGCAATAAAACAGGAAATAATCAATATGGAGAGAGGAATCAAATCAATATGTGGTGTATATATTTTTATTTAAAATTACACATTCACTCCAAGTTGATTTTAATTTTATGAAGTGTTTTGCATCTAATTGAATTGGAAAATCAATTAGCATATGTTTCTCATATTAGAATTGTTTATCTCTTAATATAAATTTGTGCATTGCACCGTGCATCGCACGGGGGAAAGACTAGTATGTATATATATATATATCAGCCTCAGATGATGTCTGGCTCTAATAATTTTGCCCCAAATTAATAAAAATCTCAAATTAAATCAACAATTAATTTTAATCATACATTTTATGAGATTCACAATAATTAATCAATTTTACGAACACACACTTCATCAACTTTAACTAAATCTAATATTTTTAATCATTTGTAAATTTACTTATATATATATATATATATATATATATATATATATATATATATAATTAAAAATATATCACTCTAAATTCATCCACTAATATTTATTTTCATTAAATTCTTTTGGATTGTAAATTGTAAATTTATTAGTAAATGACAATTGTATCAATGCAATCCTGGAAATTATTATCATTGTATCTCTAATCACTACAACAAAAATCGACTTTTGCAACACATAAAAGGTAACATTTGGTTATTAAATGTTGCTAAATGTGTTTATCGCAACATTCAAATAAATGAATGTTGCAATTGGTAAATATAATTGAGATTTGGCAACATTTTTTGAATGAATGTTGCAAATGTCACTTTTTGCAACGTTTATAGGGTGTTGTCAAAGGTTTTAGCTATTGCAACGTTTATCTGACGTTGCTAAAAACTAAGCCTATTGCAACGTTTAAAAATTGTTGTTAAAACTTGGATTTTAACGTTGCAAATGACTTTCCGCAACGTTTTTATATTGCTTTTGCAACGTTGTATAAACGTTGCCGTATCCATATGGTCTACGGCAACGCTGAAGCCCGCAACACATGCAAAAACGTTGCAAAAAGGTTTTAGCAACATTTTTCAAACGTTGCAAAAGCCGATTTTTGTTGTAGTGAATCCTTCCCTATAACTATAGAATTTGGTTCTCATTATAATATATACAAGTCTATTAACTTTTATTCTCTTATTTCTTTTTCTCTCTTTTCACAACACGTTATTAACACGAAAAACTTAATTTTTCAAAATTTAGTGAAAGAAGTAATTTTTTAAAACATAGTTATCTATACCATGTACCAAAATTAATTTGGTCACATGTGCATTTTTTTATATATACGTATACAGATAACACGTTCATCAATTTGTGTTTATCAATTCTTGTTATCTATTAATGTGGATTTTTTTAAAAACATTAAATTCTCCTTTTATTTTTTATCTGTAGTCGCCACCATCAATTTGTGTTCATCTATGATTTTTTAAATAAGGATTAAATTATCAATTTAGTTCATTCATTTAATTCAGGCAATCATTACGTCAAGCACAAAGATGGCACCCACGAAATCCATTCATGGCATAATAAATTTTTTTTTTTTTTTTTGCTTGCACCCAAGAAGTCAAGCATAATTGATATTTTCTTCCTAATGGATGTTTGGTAATTAATTTTTATATCTTTTATCTATAAGATAATTAATATTTTTAAACTGATTAAATTTTTTAGATGTTCTTTTATAAATTTTAAATTGATATTCTATCATGTTATTGCTCTTGAACAAACCCAAATTTATAATTAATATTTTAAATGAATATTAATTATAGATCTGTTTATTACAAATAATTTGTTGTTGCTCTTGAAATAACACAATATTATAATTAATATTTCAAAAAAATATTGATATATTAATTTTGAAGAAACGTCTAGAATAATTTTATATCATTGTGTTTGTGAAGGAACACAAATAAAACAATTCAATGTTGATTGTAATTTTTAAACGAAAACAATTTTTTTTATTTTAATATTCAAGAAAAATATTAATTTATCGCTCCTGAAGAGCATACAATTTGGTGTTTTAATATTATCAAAGAATATCACATTAGTGCTTTTGAAAAAACATAAATCTTGAATATTAATAAAAGTTAAAATGGATCATCAAGATATCTGTTTAGTAGATAGTGCAATTTTGCGCACAAATTTTCAAGATAAAAGTACTTAAAATTTAACATTAGCAAAAAATTATATTATATACGATATTGGGTGTATCGATATCATTGAGAGTTTCGGAAGAGCATGTATTATTTTATCAAATCATACAAAATTATATATTAACGATACACTTTATTTTAACAAATTCAGAAGAAATTTGCTTAATTTTAAATATATCCACTGCAATGGATATCACATTGAGACGATATAAAAAAATAATGTTGAATATCTTTACATAACTTCTTTTGTATTTGGCCGAAGCAAATAAAAGAAAAACTTTATGAACTCCCATCGACATGTATTATACATTTATAAAAATGATCGAATCAAACATTATCACGAACCAGAAGTTTGTTGATTCAAAAAAAATTATACTTTAACATGATCGACTTGGATATCTAGGAGCTATATTGATGCGTTGAATAATAAACAACTCACATGGATATCCTTTAAAAAACCAAAAGATTATTTTATCTAATAATTATCCATGTGTATAAATGCAGTTTTTGCTAGACTACTTGTTCAAATCATAAAATTACGAGCGCAATTCCGCGATTACACAATCAAGACTATTCATCTTGACAATATTGGTGAATTTAGATCACAAGCATTCGATGATTACTGTATGCCAATTGTGATTGTCATTGAACATTCGGTTGCGTATGTCCATACACAAAATAGTTTAGTGAAATCATCTATTAAACATTTACAACTTATTGCTAGACCTAGACTTGTCAAGATGGGCAGGCCGGGGCGTGATTCGGCCCATGAACCGTGTGGGCCGAATCACGGGCTGCCCGGATATATATATATATATATATATATATATATATATATATATATATATATATATAAATTGTGGTATTGTAAATTGAAAAAATAGCAAACTCTCACAATCTACAAGTTTGAAAATTTGAAATCACTATTTTCTCGTTCTCTCTTAATATTTTCAGCAAGTATTTTTCATATTCAGTATTTTGTGCTTTCTTTTCATCTTATTATTTCAAAAATTTTTGTTAAAGTGTTATGAATTCTCACGATTTTTTTCAAGAAATGTCAATTTACATGATAGTTGTTCTCCAATAAATTTAGAAGATGATAATGATCCAAATATTGGATCTTCTCAACAGCGAAGAAATAAAAAGTACACATCTGATGTTTGAGAAATTTTTACAGTAGATGAACCAAACAAAAGAGCAATATATGCTATTTGCGGAAAGAGTTATGTATGGGTTAAAGGTCAAGGCACGAGCATATTGCGAAGATACAAATATAAACACATGAATGAAAGAGGGCATTTGGATACTAAATAAGCTCAAATTACTTCTTTTATTAATACTAGTGGAACAATTACTTTTTCTAATTTTTGTTATTAACAGAATCGAATGAGAGTAGGAATGTCTGAATTTTTTGCAACAAGCAAGATGCCTTTTACTTTCGCAGAAGATCGATACTTTGAGGAGTTTATGCAAACAACCAGTTTATCGGTCTGTAAGTAGAAATACTACTCGCTCAGAAATTTTGAAATTATTTCATACAATGACTGAACATTTGAAAATTGAATTTAACAACTTTGATGGAGTTATGTGTTTTACATCTGATTGTTGGTCTAGACGTAATCACAATGATTATGTATGTGTCACTACACATTTTATTGATAATAATTGGTTATTTCACAAAAGAATTATTACTTTTCGCTTACTTGAATATTCACATAATGGAATAAATTTGTGCGATAATTTATTATAGGTTTTTAATGAATTTAATATATTGAGCAAATTATTTAGCATTTGTTTTGATAATGCTAGTGCAAATACTGCATGCATTAAACTTTGAAAATGACTCTTAATCCCTCGTTTGACTCTAAATTATTTCCTATGAGGTGTGTTTGTCATATATATAATTTAGTAGTATAAGATGATTTAAAATTAATAACATCACAAATATATAAAATTAGAGAAGCTATTAACTACATTTCTTGTTCAGATTCTAGACAATAAGAATTTGGAAAAATTTGTAAAAATCTTGGATTGAGGAGAAGAAAATTTATTGATGATATTCTAAATAGGTGGAATTCAACTTTTCTTATATTAAAATCATATGTTGATTATACAGATGCTATTAATGTTTTCGTTAATTCAAAACAACATCAATTTCATATAGATAATTTTGATTAGAACATTACATTTAAAATCATGAATTATTTGAAACCATTTTATAAGACAACAAAAACTAGTTTCGGAGTTTATTATCCATTAAGTAATCTTGTGTTCTTACAATTTGTAGAAATTGCTAATCAATTTTCAAGTCATAAAGACGATTCATTTTTCTATGATATTGTGTGTACAATGGAGGACAAATTTCAAATATATTACAAAAATATGCCAATGATTTTTTCAATTGCAGCTGTAATGGATTCTCGTATTAAATTTTTTGGAGTTCAGCGTACTATGGACCAACTTTCTAAAATTTTATCTTTCAATATAAATATTACAAGTCGAGAAATAGAATGTTTTATTAATGAAATGTACAATAGTTACGCTATGAAATATGGTAATAATGAAAATGTTCCTTCTACTACGAGTTCTGCTACAAATTCTAAAAGTAAAAGTTCTTTCTTTTCTTTAATAGCCAAGAAACGTAATATGTCTTTTACTTCATCTACTAGCTCATTTTCAAATGGGAATGTTACACCAGCTGAATTAGAAAGATATTATCAATTTGATCACTACAGTTTAATTCCACAAGACGAGATCGACAACTTAGATATTTTACAATGGTGGAAGGTAAATGAACGGTCATATCCAATATTATAAAAAATGGTCCGAGATCTACTAACAGTTCCAATCTCAACAATGGCATCGAAGTCTGCTTTTAGTGCAGGTAATAGAGTGTTAGATGAAAGAAGATCAAGATTTAAAGAAAATATTTTAGAAGCTCTCATTTGTGTGAAAGACTGGTTATTTGTAGATAGAAGAATGCAAGATAAAGTTGCTGACAATATTGCTCAAGACTTTAAAAATCTTACCGTAAATGAACAGAATCTGATTTGTAATGTCGAAATTGTAGTTAAGTAGGTGAAAACCTAGTTGGGATGTACTTTAACTATAAATTTATAAATAGCTAAAAACTGTTTAATTTGCCAAGTTAGGCAAAATATTGTTCAAAAAATTGTAAGTTTTTATGTTATTTAGTTATTGATGTAAAATTTATTGAAAAATAAATCAATGTAAAATTTATTTTTATGTAACTTTTATCAATTTTACTATAATTATTTTTACCATTTATTTTTGAAAAAAAAAATCGTGCCTAGCGGGCTGACTGGCCGACCCGGCCATGCGGGCTTGCGGTCCAGGCCGGGTTAGCCCTTCCCCCCCGATCTTGGCCGGACCGGCCCGGAAAGCCCGCATGAGCTGATTCTATTTTTACCCGAGCGTCTTCATCCCCGCCCGGCCCCGCCCGTTTTTACATATTTAGCTATACCATTACTTATGAAAATAAAACTCTCAACTTCTGTTTGGTGTCATGCCATATTATATGCTGCATTATTGATTCGTATCAGACCAACTGCATATTATCGATATATTCACCTTTACAACTGGCATTGGTCATGAACTCAATATTTCTCAACTGTGAATTTTTAGTTATGCTGTTCAACTTACTATTTTACCCCCACAGCGTACTAAAATGGTTCCCCAACGAAGACTTGAGATTTATGTGGGTTTTGATTCATCATCTAGTATTAGGTATCTTAAACATTTAATGAGTGATTTATTTACTACACGTTTTGCAGATTGTCATTTTGATGAAATGACTTTCCCAACTTTGGGAATGGAAAGACTACATAATGATAAATAAAGTAAAATTTCTTAAAATAAAATAACTATACCCCACTTTGATCCCCACAACAATTAATGTGAGCAAAATGTTGAAAAAATTATTCATTTGCAAAGAGTTGCAAATCAATCACCAGATGTATTTGTTGACACAAGAAAAGTGACAAAGTTATATATACCAGTAGAAAATATTCTAGCAAAAATTGATGTCCGTACATGACAATTTGCTATAGCAAATGGATCTCAAATACACCAGAAACGTAGTCAACTAGTTAGTTCAAAAGACTCTATATCTCGAAAAAAAAAAGTACAAGAGAAAAATCAACCAAAAGTTTTAGAAGAAATAATATTAGAAAAGATTGATCAATTAAATATTGAAAATATAGTTCCTGAAGAGCCACAAATATTAGAAAATAATAATATTTTAATAAATTATATGTTGTCTCATAAATTATGGGAACAAAATAATGTTATAAACAATATTTTCGCATTTAACGTGACTCTTGATATTATGCAAAATGGGAATTCTAAACCACAATCTATTAAAAATTGTTAACATAGAAATGATTGACCAAAGTGAAAAGAAGATATGCATTCGAAATTGAATTCCTTAGAGAAACGAAAAATGTTTAGACATGTATTTCGAATACCTAAAAATGTAATTTCTGTTGGATACAAATGAGTTTTTGTACGAAAGATAAATGAAAATAATGAAATTATAGGATACATAGCTCGACCATAGCTCAAGGTTTCTCATATTCTCCCGTAATGAGCACCGTCACTTTTGAATTCTTAATTAGTTTGACTGTGTCACAAAAGCTCGATATATGCCTTATGGATGTAGTGACTGCCTATTTGTATAGTTCACTTGATAGTGACATATATATTAAAACCTCTGAATCACTTAAAGTGCAATGAACAAATGATACATGCTCGATAATAATATTTTCAATTAAATTGCAAAGATCATTATATAGATTGAAACAATCCGAATGTATGTGGTTTGATCGTTTTAGCGAATATTTGTTGAAGGAAGGTTATAAAAATGACGATATCCATCCATGTGTTTTCATAAAGAAAACAAATATTGAATTTGTAATTGTAACAGTTTATGTTGATAATTTAAATTTAATTGAAACTTTTGAAGAGCTCAACAAAAATTACAATTTATTTGAAAAATGAATTTAAGATGAAAGATTTAGGAAAAACTAAATTCTGTCTCAAGTTACAGATTGAATGTTTCCCATAACGATTATTTGTTCATCAATTACATATGCAGAAAAGTCTTAAAATGCTTTTATATAGATAATGCACATCTATTGGCATCACTTATGGTTATTCGATCACTAGATTTGAAAAAAGATTTTTTTTGTCCACTTGAAAATGGAGGAAATTTTTTAATCCTGAAGTACCATATCTTAGTGCAATTAGAATATTAATTTATCTTGCAAATTGTACGCGACCCGACATAACTTTTTTCTATAAATCTCCTTGTAAGATATAGATGTACACTAACACAAAGATATTGGAATAGTGTTAAAACATATTTTTCGTTACCTAAAGAGTACTATTGATTTATGATTATTTTATTTTCAAAAATCGGGATATGTTTTAGTAGGATATACAGATGCATGTTATCTTTCCAACCCACATAAAACTAAATCACAAACATGATAGTGTTTACACATAAAGGAATAGCTATATTATGGGGATCTATGAAGCAATCCTTGACAGTAACATCCTCAAATCATTTTGAAATTATTACAATCCATGAAGAGACCAAGAATGCGTATTGTTAAGGAACATGATCCATCATATCCAAGTATCAGCGGATTAACTTCAACAAAAAATAGTCCAACAATTTTGTATGAAGGCAATGATACTTTTATTGCACAACTTAAATGAGGTTATATTAAAAATAACTGGATGAAGCACATTTCTTCAAAAAAAAAAATTCAGTTTCAAAAGGATGGTAACATCGATGTTCAACAAATTCGCTCAAATAATAATGTCGCTGATTTATTTACAAAAGCATTGTTAACATCTACATTGAAAAAATTGATTCACAAGATTGGAATGCGTCGACTTAAAAATTTTCAGTGATTAATATTAGGAGAGTAGCTGTACTCTTTTTCCTTCATTTATATTTTATCCCACTGAATTTTCCTAACAATATTTTAATGAGAGAGCATTTATTTTTAATACTCCAAAATAATTATACTCTTTTTTCTTCGTTTGATTTTTTATCCCATTGAGTTTTTATCAAATAAGGTTTTAACGAGATATATATTTTGTAATATGTCATTCAAGTGGGAGTGTTGTAAATGGTAAGTTTATTAGTGAATGACAATTTTATCCATTGAACCCTAGAAATTATTACCATTATATCCCTAATATTTCCCTATAAAAATAGAATTTTTGTTCTTATTATAATACACACAAATTTTTTGACTTCAATTCTCTCATCTCTCTCTCTTTTCACAGCATTTTGAACATTTTTATAAAACCCTAATATTCATAAGATATCATATTCAACTAAAATCAAAACAACAATGGAAGAGATACAATTAGAGCAAATTCATATAGACATGGCAATATATGAAAAAGAATTTGAAAAAGTGAAAATTGACTTTTATTGTAGGATTGATGAATTTAATATGTGAATGATTCTTTTCTGCTAGGATGATCAAAATAAGAATTTGAGTTTTATGCTGAGATTATCTTCTTCTCTTTTTCTTGAATTCAAAACAATGGTGGCTAATCTGATGGGATTATTAAAACAACTAAAGAAATTTGACAATAAATATTGATGACAATGATTGAAAATATGAAAGAATTATGAAGGAATAGTACACACACACGGTAGTTTCCTTTTCTTTTACACTACGATGACGATATCACTAGTGCATAACAAAGAAATCATCTTTGCCTCAACCAAGATGTGAATTCTATTCTTCGTCTTTGACGCAGAATTTTGCATAGTAAGCACACCACGAATCCCTCAATATGCCTTTTTTTTGTTTTTCATTGAAAAATAATAATAATAACCAACTAGCAGAATGACTACACAGATATGGAAACAAGATATGACAGCTCTCCCCGTCCTCCACCCTATTTGGGATTTTTTGGAGGCAGGATTAAAATATCCCTATTTATCGTCTCATTTACTTATTTTTATATTTTAAATACAATCTAAATTTTAAAACGTAAAAATAAGATTCAGAGCGAGTTCAATGTGTGAAAGATGTTCTCCATCAAGTCCCATCCCCGATCCCCCAACGAACTGAGGATTACGGTCAGGACGGGAAGGGAGTATTTTGCCATCCCTATGGCTGCATAGCACAATCACTGAAAGAAACTGTCCAAAATCAGGTCATTGTGACGACAAGGACTAATTCTGAACAAACCATATGGGGAAAAAAACAGCCAACAAAGACAGATTTATAAGAGCCACAGAGATAAGATACAAAGATAAAGTTTCAGAAAATTCCATTTCCACAGAAATTAAATATTGAAAATTTCATTTTCCACATCTTCCAATTACTTTATTATAGTTCACCTCATATTACTCCACATTTATCCATACACTATTTTCTTCTGCTATATATTGACTAATTTATAGTATCTTCCCTTTTAGTTTTAAGCACAAACTCCCCACACATTCTAGCAATTAGGAAGTCATTCTAAAACAAACATGCAGAGTGCAGAAGCTAAACAACGCATTGCAAGAATTTCAGCTCATCTTCACCCTTCAAATCACCAGGTTTGTGGTTATTGCACGTACGCAATACGAGTATGTACTCTACTATAGAATAAACAAGATTTTAACCTATTTTTGTGTTTAACACTGTTGAGTACAATTTAATTCACCTTACCATACGAGCAACGTAAGGATTAATATTGCATTTACATGCTTTTTTTTATACAACAACCAGCTAAGTCTTGTTTTCAATAAATTCAGAGTCAACTACTTCAATTATTCTCTTACTCAGTTCTTGATACTGCTGATATGTTCATTTGATTTCTTCAGTCGAGTGTCATTGGTTCAGTGTTATCAATCTGATTTTAGCTTATTTTTCTTTCTTATTACTGTCTAATATCTAATCCGCCTTTTGGAACATGCCAAGACGGATCATTGCTACATCACATGCTTTTTTAAATTGTTTCCAATAATTTCAAAGTCGATTGCATGAATTTTATTTGGCACTAGGAACCTATGGGCAAGGCATTTTCGGGGAGTAGCCTCCCTGCCTTTCTTTCTTCGATCAGAATACGGATGAGATGAAAAAGGCCACCATTAGGCAATTTATTTTATACCTACTATTGCCGGTTCGGGTATTTAATGGACGTGTCACTCCTTGAACGCATGAAGAAAGCCTCTACTCAGTTCTTGATACTGCTAATATGCTTATTAAATTTCTATCAGCCAAGTTACTGGATTAGCTTATAAATCTGCATATTTTCAATGATTTACTATCAACTTTTCATGTACCAAAAGCTGGAGGAGAAATCCATTTTGAAACGAGCTGAATGCAGAGCAAAAGGCGGTGCACCTGGTTTCAAAGTTGCCATATTGGGAGCCGCCGGAGGAATTGGCCAACCCCTCTCCTTGTTGATGAAGATGAATCCATTAGTCTCTGTTCTTCATCTTTATGATGTCGTTAACACCCCCGGAGTCACTGCTGATATCAGCCATATGGATACTGGTGCTGTGGTAAGCATATGTACGTTAAATGGAACACATGGAATCTAATAATCTTATATACTCATCTCATCGACTGCAAATAGACCTAATATTCCCGGTATATAAAGATTTTTTTTAGGGTCCCTTTTCTGTGTGTGAGATATGTGAGAAAACCCCTGGTACTCTTTTTTTCTGTAATAGCAGAAAAGCGAAGAAGTGAGTTGACTTAACTTTCATAATGAGATGAACCACTATAAATTTGTAAATTGACTTTGCTCGTTTACATCTATTTGGTTTTTATTGCTCTCGTGAATAGGATTAGGGCTTCAAATTTCCTTTTTGCAGAAGGGTAACAGTATTTTGTTTTTGAGTTATAGGTGAAAGGTTTTCTTGGACAACAGCAACTGGAGAATGCTCTTATGGGGATGGACCTCATCATCATACCTGCCGGCGTTCCAAGGAAGCCAGGAATGACCAGAGACGACCTTTTCAACATCAATGCTGGAATTGTGAAAACCCTTTGCGAAGGAATTGCAAAGTGTTGTCCTAATGCAATTGTCAACTTGATCAGTAATCCAGTGAATTCGACAGTTCCAATTGCATCAGAAGTTTTCAAGAAAGCAGGAACTTATGATCCAAAGAAGCTCTTGGGAGTTACCATGCTTGATGTCGTGAGAGCCAACACTTTTGTGGTATGTATTTGTTGGACTCAGTAAGTATAGTTTGACCCTTACGTCTTATTTAGTATACTGAATTTGACTGCATTAACATGATTAAAGAAAAAAATTCTGTGTTGTGATGTCCAACGGCGGTTACCAAACATGCCTGAAATTCAAATAAATCCGGATAAATGATAAGTTTCCAAGTATTTATGTGAATGAGCAGACCACACCATTTGCTGCAAAACTTAACTTTGCAACTTTCCAAGTTAAACTGCTATTCAGTTTCATCCATAATGTTATAACCACGAATTCTTCCAAAATGATGAGAAATCACGGTTCCTACAACCATTTTAGTCAAAGATCAGAGCAAAACTTCAGCAAAAAAAGCTGGAATTATACTGATGCTGTACCATTTATAAAATCTTCAGTCAGATTGGACTGTAGTTTTTGGAACTGAACAGTTAATTGTCTCTCTTGCATTGATATCTTTACAGGCAGAAGTTTTGGGAGTTGATCCTAGAGAAGTTGATGTTCCTGTTGTTGGGGGTCACGCAGGAGTGACAATTTTGCCTCTTCTCTCACAGGTTTGAGAACGTTTTATAGTATTTCCCCCCCCAACCAACCCCTCAATCGTTACTTATGATGGATGTAAACCAAAGCAAACATGGTGCTATGCAGGTTAAGCCTCCTTGTTCGTTTACAGCAGAGGAAACCGAATACCTGACAAAGCGCATTCAAGATGGTGGAACTGAAGTTGTTCAGGTATAACCCATTGTCAACTAGCAGAAAAAACATATTTGACTGTGCAAAGTAGATTCAACTTACCTTTATAAGTTATTTTGCCAACATGATATTCAAAGTTACTTCTTTACTAACAAAACTAACTCTTCTAGAAAGTAAGTCTTATTGAACACAACCAAACACACTACTAAAGCTGCAGGCGTTGAAATTCATAAATTTCTTAGTTCAAATTCTGACAAGATAGTAAACTGTCGTTTTCGCAGGCAAAAGCAGGTGCTGGTTCTGCAACGCTATCAATGGTTAGCTATTTCTATCATTATGTAATTTTAGCAGAACGCATCGAAAGTCTCTAACTATGGCAAATTAACACATAATAAAAACAAAATTACCTTTCTAGGCATATGCAGCAGTAAAATTTGCAGATGCGTGCCTCCGCGGATTAAAAGGAGATGCTGGCATTGTTGAATGTGCTTTTGTATCTTCTCAGGTACATTGCAAGGCCTTTATTTTGCTAAATTTTTGCCCTGATTTTTCTGCATTATTTGCTGATGTATTGAAGAATTGTCGCTTGCAGGTCACAGAACTCCCCTTCTTTGCCTGTAAGGCACGGCTTGGCCGTGCAGGAGCGGAAGAGATCTACCAACTTGGGCCTTTGAATGAGTATGAGAGGTATAATACCGTACAAAAAAATGTGTATACTACTATCAAAGAGCAGATATTTAATTAGCGACCTCTGAAATTGTCAACAGGGTCGGACTGGAGAAAGCGAAGAAAGAGTTAGCAGAAAGCATTCAGAAGGGAATCTCATTTATCAGGAAATAAAGAATTTAGGCAGCTCTTTAACTCTTTTAAATCCTTTGTGTGTTTTGATGTCCTGATAAATGTTCTGAAAATTTCTATGAGAATATGCCTGAATCAATTGAAACGGGTTTTTTTTCACATATCATGCCTGATAAAATATAAGGATAAAATCAACGCTAAGTCATTTAACCAAATTGTCATTATAATATCATAATACGAGTTTTTTACACTGTCAAATCTCTTGATTGCTTTACTGTTCTAGTATGCAAGCAGAGAAACTAAAAAGAAAAGATAATATTTACACTTAGCCCTATTTCAACAAAACTATATCTCCCACAAGAGTTCACAGCAAAAAGGGGTTTGGAGGTGGGTGAACAATAGGCATCCTCGACATTGTCACGTTTCCCATGAGCACATTTGGTGCCACAACATCCTCCCCCATCACGGGATCAACATGTACCACTCTCTCTGGAACAACCTTGTCCCCATCTACCTTAGCCAAGACTTCAAAATGCGTTCTCAATGTCTCGGGCTTCGTCCTCCACTCTGGGAAACTCTCCCAAATTCCATCTCCTTCTTTTAACTTCTTCTCTACTCCAAAACTCATCTTTATAAAAGTCTGAGCTGATACATCTGCCTTCAACAGCTTGAAAGTACCATCATTATTTGCTTTGGGACCAAGAACAGAAGAGAGCAGCGCCTCAAAACCAAGCAAGTTAGAATTAGAACCATTGACAGACACAAGAGGCCACATGTTGGTGAATCTATCAGGCGTGAGAAGAGCAGTGGCTTCTTCTTGAAGATCAATGGTGGAGACGGCATCAGCTTTCATCTTCCTCTTTGAGGCCGAGGATAGCTCCACAAGTCCAGGTGCAAGGCGCTTAAGCTTAAGTTTGTTGCTAGATGAGGGTGATGACGAGGTAGGGGATGTGAGAGATGTTGGTCCGACGATGCGAAGGGAAAGGAGGGTCCCACTAGGCGAGCCAGAAGAATGGCGAAGATGCTCTGCCAGAGTTAAAAGACCTGAGGCAAAGTAGTTATTCGAGTGATTAAATGGAAGTGGAAGCTCAACTGGATGACGTAGGCTGACTGATCTGGCACCCTTAACAGTAACCACAGCACCATCTGCTAAAATCACTTTCTTTAGTATGCCGGCATCCACATCATGCTGCATGTCATTTGATATCAATATTAATTAAATTGAAGCAAAACATAGTAGTACCGTGCAATCCCTCTAGCTAAATGGAACGTGTGAACAAATTAAAGATTCCCAAGAAAACAGAATCTCACACCACTATCCTTAATATAACGAACTACCTGCAGTGCACTATCATTGAAATTTAAGACAACAAAGAATAAAAAATCCTGTTGCAAATAAAGTAAATCAATCGAACGCCTAAAAACTCTCTCGCTAAAAACAGAGATTACAAGACTCTCCCTCAAAACCAATTACCACCCGACAGACAAAATTAATATTAGTGCATTTTTTATTCCAGCTGACAACAATAATAGGAAGTTGGTGTTCTTCAGACAAGGCTGCTTTCACAAAAGTCAGAAAGCACAAAGCTCGACAATAAGCTTTTGCAGACACAGCAGCACAAACTAGCAATGCGTGAGGCTTTTTCCACTGTGCTATACCTTGACACAAACTCCTCCAATGAGTGTATAGCTAAGTCTAGAAGCATTTTTCAGTACATAATACCTCCTTTTCTTGACTAGAAAGTGAAAATATATGTAACTAGCATATTAATCTTCAATCAACTCACAAACACTAGGCCTGTAATTGGTTCATTAAATGTCACTATATGTATCCGAAAAGTATGATTAAAAAATACAATAAGTGCATGTGTACACAGTAATACATGACTCTGAGATATTAGAATGGACAAGAATTTAGCTTATATTTAGTTCTTTTTCACCTAATAGTATTGATTTCTATCCAATTACTCATTACAATTTATGCCATAAACATTGAAAACATACAATACTAAGAAGATAAACAGATCATTGCAACTAGAACTTACCGGCAGTGAGATCCTCATATCCTTGGCATCCTGAATCCACAATTCCATCGGACCAGCCAACTGGAACGGCGCCAAGACAGGAATCTGATGGTCCAGTCGCCGCCTTTCCACCAATCCATTTTCCTCATGTGAATTCTCTGCATCCTCCACTCGAAAAATGGGCAAATCTACATACTCCCATCGGTTCACATCCTCCAAAAGCTTAAGTGGAAGAACTTTATTATCAATTTGAACATCAAATTCATATGCTACAGATTTACCCACTAAGGCGTCCCTCAAATCGAACCCGAATATCTTAATATCCTCTGTTTGTAATCCAAATCCCTTCACAATTGCCTCCTTCAAATCCTATTACAATCATCAAAACAGTAAACACCAAAATTAGAAACCCCCAATTTTTTTTAAAAAGCAATCGAATTATCCACAATTCCATCCGTCTATGGTTCAAAAAAGCAATCGAATTCCTACTTCGGTGTGAAGGGTAAAACCCCACCTTGATTGAATATGAAAACAATAAAAACAACATACTATTCACCTTAAAAAAATAAAGAAAAAATTGAAAAAAAATGCGCTAATGAAATTTGTGCTTACAGAGATGGCTTTAGGGAAAGGAGGATTGACGTCATGCCCAGTAATCAAAGCGGTGGATAATGAAAAATGAATCGAAATCAGAACCAACGAAAAAGCTGCAACAGAATTTAGCAACCTCAATCTCACAGCCATCTGTGAATTTTACAGGAGAAAATAAAAGAAATCGAGGGCTATTCTTATTATTATTCTTATCCAATCCTCCTCTTTCTGCAAAGTTGTAAGAGAATTCGGAGAGATTTTTCATGCTTCTTGAATGGGATTTTGGATGTATTTATAGGGGTCTAGAAGGGTGATGACGTGGAGACAGTCGACCAATGGGTGTAGAGGAAGTGATGCAATGGGAGAATTCAGTTGGATAAATTAATATTTTCTGACGTGTCTTTAAATTCCGTGTTTCGTGCAATAATTTCTTATTCCAGGAGACAGCAACGACGTCGTGTGTTGCATTTTCTTTTTGGAAAAATTCATATAAAAGATCTACCCTACATACTATTTCAAAAAAAAAAAAACAACTTTAAAATTTCTAAAATCAGATATTTTAACATATATATATATATACACTATGTGCAAGTAACATGCAATGCACGTTTGCTTAGTTTATATTTAATATTTTTGTTAATAATTAATTTGTTATTAATAAAGATGTAATTTTTTTTTGTTAATTAAGGGCGTGTCTGGCGCGCTGCAAGGAGGAAGGAAAATTGATTATGTTACCTTTTTTTTTTAACCTACAGCCCTACAGTGAGAGAATTGGTCCAAAATTGCGGCTCCCAACTACATGAATTGTGTTGTCAACGGCTTGATTTCTATTTGAAAAATGTAAAGCAGACACCCTATAAATAATTAATGATGTAATGTTTATGTAATTGATAAATAATTAGATGTGTGATTTTGATATTGTGATGTAGGTTGGTGAGATTGAAGAAAATAAGTAAAAGTAGACAAATTTGGAGAAAGGGCTAAATTGTAAGGGATCGAAAGTTCGGGGGTTAAAATGTAAATACTTAAAAGTTGTGCCGAATCTAACAATGAAGATTTGAGAGTGTTCGGAGTCAATTGGATAAAGGAAGATGTCTAGGGGATTAAATTTAGTCAAAAGATGATCACAAATCAATTTCCAACCTAAAAGTTATGCTCCGATGTTTTAGTCTCATATTGAGACATATTTTTAGCATAAGAATTGATCGAATTGGAGAATGATGTCTGAATTAAAGTTGTAGCCAGATGAGTTATCTTTCCAACACATTTTGCATCGCCTCAATAGGATATCAGAATACAAAGTTATGATAAAAACACTGAAGGAAGGTGCAGGTGCATGTTTAAAACAAGAAATTCCGTTACATAATCCGTTATATTGAGACCTATTTTTGGCATATAAAGTGGTCGGATTGGAGAATGATTTCTGAACCAAAGTTGTAACCAAATGCGTTAGATTTCCAACGCATTTTGAATTGCCTCAATCGGATATCGGAATACAAAGTTATGATAAAAACATTGAAAGAAAGTGCAGCTACTTGTTTAAAATAAGAAATTTTGTTACATAATCTATTGTATTGAGACCTATATTTGGTATAGAAATTGATCTAATTGGAGAATGATGTTTGAATAAAAGTTGTAGTCAGATGAGTTAGCTTTCCAACGCATTTTGAATCGCCTCAATCGGACTTTGAAATACAAAGTTATAATAAAAACATTAAAGGAAGGTGCAGCTGTCTGTTTAAAACAAAACATTCCGTTACATAGTCCGTTATATTGAGACATATTTTTGGCATAGAAAGTGATCGAATTGGAGAATGATGTCTGAATCAAAGTTGTAGCCAGATGGGTTAGCTTTTCAACGCATTTTGAATTGCCTCAATCGAATATCGGAATACAAAGTTATGATAAAAACACTGAAAAAAGGTGCAGCTGCCTGTTTAAAACAAGAAATTCCGTTACATAATCCGTTAAAACAATAAATTTCGTTAATTTTTCCGTTACACCAATACATTCCGTTAAATAGGCACCTTTTATATATACTAGGTGCAAGCAACGTGCAATGCACGTTTGCGTAGTTTATATTTAGCCCCTGTTTGTCTACCATTAATCCAAAAAATTGTTTGCTACAGTAAGATTCTCTACCACACATTCACCCAATAAAATATTCTACACACAAACCAATAAAATTATTTTAATTTTCAACCACACATTCTCCAAAAAATACTATTCATTACAATAATTTTCTCCCAATAATGGGAGACAAACAGGGGCTTAATAGTTTTGTTTAAGAATTAATTTGTTATTAATAAAGATGTAATTTTTTTGGTTAATTAAATAATTAATGATGTAATGTTTATGTAATTGATAAATAATTAGATGTATGATTTTGATGTTGTGATGTAAGTTGGTGAGATCGAAGAAAATAAGCAAAAGTTGACAAAATTGGAGAAATTGCTAAATTGTAAAGGATCCAAAGTTTGGGGACTAAAATGTAAATACTTAAAAGTTGTGCCGAATCTCACGATGAAGATTTGAGAGTGCTCGGAGTCAATTGGATAAAAGAAGATGTCAATGGAATCAAATTTAGGCAAAAGATGATCACAAATCAATTTCCAACCGAAAAGTTATGCTCCGATGTTTTAGTCTCATATTGAGACCTATTTTTGGCATAGAAACTGATCGAATTGGAGAATGATGTTTGAATCAAAGTTGTAGATAGATGAGTTAGCTTTCCAACGCATTTTGAATCGCATCAATCGGACATCGGAATACAAAGTTATGATAAAAATACTGAAAGAAGGTGCAACTGCCTCTTTAAAACAAAAAATTCAGTTACATAGTCCGTTAACACAACAAATTCCATTAATTTTTCCGTTAAAAACAAGAAATTCCGTTACATAGCCACTTTTGATATATAGAAGATATATAAAACCCACCTCACCTCTACCACTCCTACCGCTTTGACGACTACTCCGATTCCAGCGACTATTTCGGTGACCATTCCGGTGACTACTCCGATTCCGGAGACTATTCCTACGACTTCTCCGCTTCGGACGATTATTCCGATGATCGTTCGGCGACTTCTCCCCATGTGACCTGTTAATATTGATTTTTGGTCACAACATTTTTATAGGTCACACGGTCACAGACTACCAAAATAATTGATCACAGATATTTTCACGGGCACAGATTATATAATTTTTTGGTCACAAAAAATAATTTATAGTTCACAAATTATTTCGAGGTTACAAATTAAAAATTTTATACATCACTGATTATTTTGATGTCACAGTTCAAAACTTTTTTAAGTCACAATTTGTTTATATGTCACAGATCAAAAACTTTTTAGGTCACGGATTATTTCGAGATCACAAATCAACAATTTTATAGGTCACATATTATTTTATTGGCCACGGATGAAAAAATTATATGTCACAGTTATCTATCAATCACATATTTTCAAATTTATTGGTCACAGATTAATTTTTAATCATAAATTGTCTAATTTTAAGGTCACATGTAGTCCATTATATGATCACATTTCGTCACGAATCACACTGATTCAAAGAACTGATGCCCGCACCGCACCGCACCATCCCATCAGACCATTGCCGCACCGCACCACCACCACCATTAAAAAAAAAAAACTGCATCAACTGCTTGCAAGCTAGCACCACTTCACCACCACCACCGTCGTCTTACATGCCTTAACCTTACTCCGCCGCTGCTACCACAGTCCACAGCCGGCAACTCACCACAACCACAATCACTAACGTCACCAACACAGCCTCACCAATCGACGACAAACCAAAAACCATGACAATCTCCAACACCAACAATAACGTTGCCACCACCATAGAAATTATTAGATCCATAAAACCACTCAAACATCACCACACCATGGAAACCGTCAACAACAAGCAAAAATCACCCAAATCGGCATGGCCGCCATCTTCACGCCACCTCAAATCCACAAACACAATGACCACCTCCACGTTAAATCCACAAACACAATGACCACCGCACTGCACAATCCACCGCCACCTCAAATCCACAAACACAATGACCACCTCCACATCTGTGGCAGTCTGTGGAGGCAGAGATACGAAGTTCTAGTGCACAAAACCGATGCGGAATTGAAGCCTTTACAATCAAAAAGTTGGGTAGATAGCCAACGAGCTAGATTCGGAGCAAGAGTAAGTCGGGTCGTCTGATGGAAAATGGAATCGGAGCTAGTACCTTAGTGATTTGTGGGTGTGACCTCAACAGTCAGAACTGGGTGGTGTTGTAATGACTGGGTTGGGGATCAAGTGTTTAAACGAGTGTGAGAAGTGAGGACGATGAGGGAGAGAAGTGATATGTGGGAGACGCATTTCGATGGGCGATGCGATCTGAGGCTGTGCCTCCGATGTCTCCTTTGAAGGGCGACCCATTTCGGTGGCATGGTGGCGACGCAGTGGGAGAGAAACCCCTTCCACGCCACCAAGAGAGAGAGAGATAGGGGGTGAGGGAGTTACAGTAATAAATTAGGGATTTATGGTGGGGTGACGTGTATATAAATCATTTTTTATAATATTATTATTAATATTTAATTAAATATAAAAAATCTGGATCTATATATAAAATATCTGATTTTTGAAAAAATAAACTTCACATCTGATTTTATAATTTAAGTTTTGAAAAGTAGGGTTTTGTGTAATTTTCACTTTTCTTTTTTAATCAGATTCATAATTTTTATTTTAACCTGTGCTCGACAAGTTTGGTTTGACAAGAAATCAAATTGAACCAACTTGTCCACGGGTTGAAACTCGATTCAACCCAAGCTAACTAACCTTGGGTCCACTTGGACTTGGGCTTGTGCTGAATTCATGTTGGATCTAGTTATCTATTTGTTGGATATTTTTTGGGCCCAATAAACGATGGGATCTTTTTGTTGGTTTTTTTTTTGGGATAATATTTTTAAAGTTTGAACCAAGGAACGATCAAGATTTGACGAATCATTTTGCAGTGTTGCGATTTAAAGAAAGTTTGTGTTTTTATTTTCTTAAAGTGATCGGTGTGCAAGCAGTACTTAATAGTCTTGAATATTGGCACACAATTTTTAAAAATTAATTTTAATTATACATTTCATATGATACATATCTTTTATCAACGATTCGATTTCATCACTTCCAAAATAATTTAAAAATAAAAGCCCAAACTTTGAGGGACACACTTCACAATATCTAAAAATGATGATATACACGTCCTACTCTATAACCTTTGGAAGTCGAGGGGTACACACTTCTTTACGAAATTGGAAGTGGTAAACACGTCATAGTTTATAAGGCGATTTGCACCTCCATGAATTCTAACCACGGGGTTACAATTAAAACCATGGAATTGGTACAATTAAATCCAAGACATGTTTCTACCACTTCAATATCGTTAATGGTGGACAAATAACTTTAAATATTGTGATACATTTCATCGATCATGATTGATTCTTATTCTAAATGGCCTTTTAGAGTCATGCATGGCCATACTTCTCGAGAAAAAATATTGGTGATTTGTCACATCGTCATCTCCAATTTGAGGAACATAAAAACCTCAAGTCCGATAACATTCCTTTCAAGGTGCAATCCATAACATCTCAAGATTTTTCGACAATGAAAACATAAATTTTGAATTTACAAAGAGCTAGAAGTTAAATAAAGGAAGTAGTGCAAAAAAAATATTTTTATTAAAATTATTCTTGTTTACCCATTTTATTTTTAAAGCGAGCTATAAAAATTAAAGATTGAAAATCAAGTGCTAATGTATGCCAATCATTGGGAGTTTAAAGTCTCCCTTTGTTCCCCTTGAAAATAACAATAAATACAATAATCATTATAACTTAAGACAACATGTCAATTTCAAATCACAAAACCAATTTTCATTCACATACTTGATTCGTCCACGATGAAATGAACATTTTTATACTCAAGAAAATCGTAGAAGAAATTCAATATCTTGATGGGAACATTAAATGAAAACTTATATATTTTTATAGTATAAAGAAGGGGTATACTTCTAAACTACGTTAGTTTTTTATTTATCTACGTCGAATTATTGTAGTCATTATTGAAGTTAATCAAGCAATAAAAAACTCTTTGAATGACAGAAAATGGCTCCTATAACTAGACATGTTAGAAAGATCATAATGTTTGGTAGGAAAAAAAATTATATGAATTGATAGTAATTTATCACTTAAGCCCCTCTTTTATAACCATTATTTCAAAATTCTTTATTCTACATACTCATTTTCAACCGTACGTTCTCCAGAAATTCACTATTCAAAACTTTGTTTTTGCCAAATAATGACCATCAAACAAGGGCTAAATTAGGTGGCACAATCTAAAAGATTTACCCTCAAACCTGCGTAAACACTAAAATTGTTAATTCCCAATTAAATATTCATGTAGTGCTTGTTTGGAATAGCTTAAATAATTAATTTTAATCACACATTTCACGAGGCCGACAACTTTTATCAACTTTTCAACTATATATTTTATCAATGTTTATCAAAATCTGCTAAAGTTTTATAGAAAAGTTCGTCAAACAACCTTTAATATTATAGTTTGTCATATATCATAGAAAAGTCGTAATCATTATTTGATTCTACACGAGTAGTTGAAATTTGAGGGGTGAAAATATCCTTATTGAAGTTGACAAATAAATTACAAATGAGAAAAAAAAAAAAAAGGAGTTCATAATATAAGAGCATTTTTTGGTTGAGCCTAAAATAGAAAAAGAATTACTTAAAAGTAACTTTTTTAAGATTAACTAAATATGGCATATAAACTCCAACACAAAACTGGGAAAAAAAAAAAAAAACTCAATTTCTAGTACTGTGTTGAGTTGAAATTGTGTGCCCTCATCCCGCAAGGGTATTTGTTATACACAGTAACCAATAAAGGAAAGAATTTACAAATCATTATATAAAGAAGACAAGTAAGCATATGTGTGACAATTTTGCTACATGTACACTTAGTTTGACATCATATATGACATTCTTTGAAAAAAGATATAAATATCATTCTTCTTATTCTTTAGTCAAATCAAGATTCTCTATTTCTAATATAGGGTAACTTTGATGTATTTCTCCTAATAAATAGAAAAACCAATTATGCTCATATTTATCAATATATTTTTTTATCAAAATAATCGTTTAATATTCTAATTTTATTTTCTAATTTTTTAATTTTTTTATTAATTCTGACTATATTTTCTGTAAAATATAAAGGCACGGGTATATTTCTATTATTTTTCAAAAAAATAATCAAATACAGTATAAAATGATTTAATTTCTTCTCTTTTTCTTTCACAGTCAATTTCTAAACATTGAATAATAGTAATTAAAACTTCATAAATAACAGGAGTACAAATATTAATGCAAGTAATTGACATAAATAAGAAATATCTTACAGTATTGAAGCAGAAGGTAAAAACAGAATAATATCAACGAGATTTCCCTCGAGCTTGTTCCCGTATGTTTGTATGCTCAGATATAAGTTATCGATGTTATTTGAGTTTAAGAAAGTGGGTTATAGTCCAACATGACTTCCGCACTCTTATTATTTTTCTCTCTAACTCTTTTGCATATCTCACAATGGATCACACGAAATCACAGTTTTCCTTTCAACTTCTTGTTAAAACATCACATTGAAAGGTAACAGGGTTCTCATGGCTTTCTCTAACAACACCTCAAACGCTTACACACGGCTATATGGCAACAAGATACTTGCACTAACCCTCAAGGTTCTCACCGTTGGAGTATAAGTAAGATAAGAGTTTTTGAGAAATCAACAAGAATAGAAAGACAGTATTTTCAAACAACTTGAATTTCATAAACACATCACACTAATATCTCTTACATAAGAGTATACATACATATTTCAGCTACACTCTTGGTACTTTCTCTAAAGAGATTAAAACTCCATAAATATTACCTTATTACAAGTTTCAAATGAAAGAGAGAAACTAAAATAGTTACAAGATTCGAAAAACTAGAGAGAAAGATAGTTTTTTTCTTAAGGATGGGATGCCTTCTTCTGAGAATTAGTCTTCAATTTATAGACTCAAAAAGTTCTCCAAATGTCCTTCATTATTGTGGTGTTACTGTGTAAGATAATGAGAATCTTATTGTGGCCTAAAGTTCTTTGTCTTAGCATGGAAAATTATTTGAGGTGAAACCCCACAGTTTTTCTTTATCAAAGTAAATTTGATAAAGTAGTGATAGATGGGGTCCTCTACTTTTCCATATGAGATTCAAACCACTCATTCGAAAATTCTTCTGGATCTAGTGAGATTGGTGAACTATCTTCTTCATTGCTACACCACTCGCACTTATGGTTTGGATAAAGTCAAAACTGCTTACACAACTCATTTTTTGTCTTCTGTGTTCCACTAGCGCCACCTCCAAAAATATGATCACACCATAAATCAAGATAGTGCCAATCTTCTTGTTTAGTGGGTGCCACAGCTTTGCTGTAAATCAAGTGGTCTTGTGATTCATACACCCAAATTTTCTGATTTTCTTCAATAACTTTCTGGATATGCTCAAATTGCTCCTTACATCATTTGGCTCTACGGAAGGTTGTCATATTGATAACATCTTCTGGTGTAATTTCATGGAATTCACTCTTCTCAGGCTGGAGATGTTTGGAAGTAGTGGCAATACTTATGACATGGCTAACTGGCAATAACCTATATTCTTCATTATTCCATTCAGGACTAGCAGAGAAAAACCTGATATAAATGTTCTTATGTTTAAGAATTTGGCAATACCTTTTAATAGCTCGGACTACTTTTTTTGGTAACAAAGAAATTTCTTTTAAAGATTCCGATGAGTAAATACAAATTATATTTCTCATTTCGTAAAGAGCACGAACCCAATAAGCTGGGGCTCCTAGGAAAAGGTTAACTTTGTTGTAGGTTCCATATGTTAGCGTTTTCATCTATCCTCCTATACTGGTGAACCAGCAGCAGGTTAGATTGAACAATACATATACAAACATAAAATCGTTTTTATTTTTTATGTCCATAACACCAGGGGTGTTACAAGCTTTGATAATATTTGAGCAATCAAGCTCTGGTATGGAGATACTATCCTTTGTAATTTTTTTCTCCTATGAGGGAGACAAAGTAGTATTCTCTTTAACTGAGAGTTTATGAAACTTCAATGCTTCTTGTTCAATATTGGCACACAGGCCTTCAGAATTATTGGCATTAGGGCCTTCAGATAATATAGCCTTGTTGGCTTTCTCAGATATCGACTTTACAACAACCATTTCCATCAAAGTTATCTTGGACTCTATCGCAGCAATCTTTATGTTCGCCTCGAACTTCCATGCTTCTAGCTCCTTCTTGATTTGCTCCATTCCTGATTAAGAAATCTAGAATAAAATTATCTTTTCCCTTAATATGGATAATATCAAATTTAAATGGTGCAAACCACATTTGCATTCTAATAAGTGGTCTTTCAGCAGCACTTGTTCCAAGTTTATTTGTTAATAATGGTTTTACTTGAGTATTATCTGTTCAAATTTTGTTACTCCTTTCTTAACTGCTAAACATTCTTTACAATTAATATCATACCTGGTTTTGACATATTTGAATGTGCCTGAAGTATAAGCAACAAGCTCTTCTGGGCATTTACACAATGGATTACAAAGAAACTCTTTATGATTTTCTTTTCTTTTAAGTATTGCTCTCCAATGTAATAGAGAGGCATCCGTTTCTAAAAAAAAAAAAACTTCTTCATTTGGAATATTTAATTCAGGTAGATTCTAACATATTTTCTTAAATTTGTTTACCATTTCTACATCTTCTTGTGTCAATTCCCATACAACTCCTTTTTTAAGTTATTTGGTAAAGTGGACTTTATATTTAGCACAATTTTTTATAAATTTTTCGAAGTAATTTAATAATCTGATAAAACTTTGCAGTTCTTTCTTATCTCTAATCACTTCTGAAAATTTAATAATCTTCTTACCAATATGCGGTTATTGAAGTATTTTTTATTCTATAAAAATATATCCTAAAAATTCAATTTCAGTTTTAGTTATTTCTCATTTTCTTTCTGATAAGGCTAATCCATACTTTTTAGCAATATAGTTGAACTTCTTAAGATATTCAATATATTCTTTTCAATTTTTATTATGAATAAGAATATCATCTACATAACAATGCAGAAATTTTTTATTGGTCTAATAATCTTATCCATTCTTTGTTGGAATATTGCATGTACATTCATTAATCCAAATGGCATAACATTACATTTAAATTGTCCTAATGGATTAGGGGTAGTAAAACTAGTTAAAGGTTTTGAGGCTTCATCTAATTTTATTTACCAATATCCTGATTTACAATCAAATTTAAAATATATTTTACTTCCTTGTATTTGTTTTATTAACAAATATTTTATTGGTAGTTTATAACTATTTGGTATTATTTTAGAATTTAATTCTCTATAATCAATACCATTCTAGCTTTTCCTCTTTTGATTTCACTATGATTTCTAACCATAAATGCCGGACTATCATATGGACTAGTTGATTCTCTTATCACTCCTAATTGTAAGAGTTCTTTAATTTGTATTTCAAATTCTGTTTTATCTTCTTCGTTAGAAGGAAATTGTTTCCCTGATATCTTAGCATCTGGGTTTTTTAGTTCAATGATTGCCATAGGTTTATCTTTATTTTAGTTAGAGGATGTTCATGATAACACTCTTTTAGTTTTAATTTAACTTTTTCAAATTCTTCTTCTAAATGTTCAATTCTTAATACTGAAATTTTTTGTTTTTGATTAATTTCTGTATAACATCCACCATGATTACCTGCAGAACTCTGATGTCTAGGTCTATGGTGAATTGGTTGATGTGCAATTCCAATAGCTTTATAGATTTTTGGTGTTTTAATTTTGTGATATAAGGTGTAGTAAATTCAAAATTATCTTTATATTGTGTAAATGGGCTATATGTATAGATAAAATTTTCTCCTAAAAGGATATCACATCCAATTTTATCTGTTGCATATATTCGTGGAATAAAACATTTGCTATTTCCAATAATGATATGATCATTTTTTACAAAATCTCTATAGATTTCAACAATATCACTGACTGTTTGACCATAAGTTGTTTTCTTATAATCTTTTTTATAAAAATATTTTGGGAACACATTTCTTTTACATAGACAAATACCTGATCCAGTATCAATTATGGTATGAAATTTTATCATACAATAATCTGGTAAATTGAGAGTTATCTCAATAAATGGACAAGGAATACTAGTTTTGATTGATCTGATTCCTTGTATCATATAAATTGGTTCCTTATTTTATTAATTCTAGAAAACATTTTTTGTTTTCCTTCAATAGTTATTTGTATAATATCCTTCTGGATATAAAATGATGAAACATTCTCAAAAAAGTTCATTCCAAGTAATATTGGACTAATATTTTTTCATTTTCTATAATTTTTATGAATTTTAAGATTTAATTTAAATTGTTCTCCTTCTATATCTGTGAAACTTAGTTCGAAATTAACAAATGTTTTAATTTCGTATTTAATTCTGTGATAATCGGTAAGAGTTATTCCTTGTGGTAATTTCTCTTCTGTTAAATGTTCTACTAAGTCTGCTCTTATGTGACTAGTACTAGCTCATGTATTAACAAGGGCTATAATTTTTTCGTATTTATTTTGATCATTGATATATTCTGTTAGGATAAGGAAATTATATTCCTCACATCTTCTAAGGTCAATATCAATACTATTTCTAGGCATTATTGGATAATTTCTACTTGTAGATGGTCTATTAAAGCTTGCGAGTTCTCTAGTACTGATACCTCTTTCTATTCTTCTGCTAGGCATTCTAACAAGAAGTTGTCCGTGGTATTCAAGGTGACTAATTCTTGATTTCCTACATCCTGATCAAAATCAAGCAATATGTCTTGTGTTAAGGAAATGTTATTATTACTTAACATTCTTAGAGATGTAAATTACGCAAGGTCTTTAAAGTCTTCATGGATTTGTATGAAGTCTCCTGAAACTTTATTAATTTCTTTCTGTTGTGTAGTAGTAAAAGCATATAAGGCTTTACAATGTAAAGTTACAGCTTTACTTCTTGGTGGTATAATTAATCTATCAATTTTGTGATATAGATTTAATCCAGTACTTAAGTTTCAATCTAATAAAGACATGGCAAATCCAAGTCTTATAGTGAATATAATTTTCGTATATACAAGATTTCTAGATACAACTCCTAATAAAGCATCCATAAGATCATGAAGTATTCTGTTGTCCATCAAGTACATTTGTATAGGAATATCCATTCCTTCTCTAAAGTATCCTTTAACCATTATTTGTACTCCTCCAATCACAATATTTTTTAATCTTTCTCTAATTGAGGGTTTTATTTTAGCTAATTCTTTATTAATACATTCTCTGGTTATTAGAGGTATAGTAGTGTTACCTTTAACATTTTCAATGTTAATAGGTATATCATCATATTTGGCAATATATATGGTTTTGGTAAACCAAGGTAGTATTGGTTTTACAAAAATATCTTTATCTTTTAAAGATATTTGTTTTTCGTTTATAACTCCATATCTTTTTTCATCAAATATAACTGTTTGTGAAGTTCCTTCTTCATTATCTAAAGTATTCTCAATGGTTTCCATAATCTCTTGATTCATGTAAATTTGTTCAAACTCTGGTTCTTCAATTTCTTCTATATCTAGCTCATAGATTGAGTCTGTTTCAGATAATTCGTCGAAGTCTTCGATTATTTCATAATCTGAGTAAGATTTTATTTCTTCCATTAGTCTGATGACTTTAACATTTTCTCTTTTATTTCTATTGGGACAGTTGGGAGATATATGTCATATTACATTACATGTAAAATATTTACATTTTTTATAAAATTCTTGTTTAGATTTCTATGCGGTTTCTTATGTTGGTTATATTCTTTTTTTCCAAGGCTTTCTCTTCTTGAAATATTTCTTATGGCTCTTAAATCCTTTATTTCTCTTCCAAAGTTTAAGATATTTCTTAAATTTCTTTTTATAATATGATTTTCTAGATGGTTTGTGACAACCAAATTGTGGTACTGCTGCTATCTCTCCATAACATAAACTTGCTTTCTTACCATATTTCCTAAATAAGTGTTGGTACATAGATTTTCTACACCATTCTGATATTTTTCTTTTAGCGAATGAAATTCTCATTCCTAAGGTATCATCTATATGATTAGGATCTTCCCATTCAATTTTATTACAATAAGTTTGGTAATTTTCAAATAATTTCTGACCCCATGGTTAAGGTAGTTTAAGAAAATATCTATTAAATAGTTTTTTATCTTCTTCTGATAAATTCCATTCTTTTATGGATTTAGATGCTTTGATGTACATCTTTTCGAATTTCTTAGTATATTCGTTTAATTCACACATATCACAGATTTTTAATAATTCAATTTCTTTATCTGCTTGTAAGGCTTCTTGAGTGATCATATCTATTTTAGTTTCTAATATAACTTCTCCTAAAAGTAAGTGTCTGAAGAAATTTTCCATTCATTTTAAAATTTTCTTAAAGTTTTCAGCATCTAAACTTTTATTGTTATCTATAGTAGTTGTAGATTTTTCTCCATGTTTAATTTGATTTTTAGTTTCTTCAGAAGTTCTTCTCCAAATATCTAAAGTGATTCCTCTAAAGGTGTGGATTATAAAGTTGTATGCTTGAGTGATATTCCATTTATGAAAAGCAACAGCTAAATCAGTAGCTTTTGCCCATGAGTCAATAATTTCACTTTTATTATTGCTATCATTAATATCTAACCATATTCATGTTGTAGGAATTTGTTCAATAAATAATTTAACTGGATTATTATCCCTAAGGTGTATAGGCCTGATTGATATAGTTTTAACTCATTTTCTAAAATTGTAATTTTCTCGTTCTTCTGTTATTCCATGTTCATTCATCAATTCAAAATTTCAGTCGTCTGATTCGACTTGAGTACAATCATTAGTTCTACTTATTTCTCCAACTAATGTTCTTATTGATTTAAAGGTGGAGTATTAATTTCAGTGGTTTCTTCTTTGGGTGGATCATTCATATAAATATTCTCAGTTTGAATAGCTTATCGTTCTAGACTCTATTTATAAGCTTCTAATTCTTTTCCAGTGGCTTCATAGAATTTAGTTTCTAATTCTTTTATAACATATGCCGGTAAATGTGGTTCAATTGATGCATAAGAATCCTTAAATTTTGAATCAATTTATTTATATAGGATTTTTGGTCCTATTTTAATATTGTCATTATAAATTTCCAAATTAGACTCGATATTTTTTATATGAGTTAAAACATTTTGGTTTAAAATATCTATTTTTCCGTAAGGTTGAGCATAATTATCATATTGTTCTAAAAATTGATTTATAATAATATCTTCTTCTTCATTTTCAGAAAATTCATCTACTAATATTTGTAATCCTTTATTTTTTATTTCAGATAATTGTTGAGGACTATTTACTTGTTTTATCTCTTCACTTATAGATTTATATTTAGTACTTAAATTTGTTGCTAATTCTTGTAATTTAATTCGATTAGTATTACTTAAAATATTAATATTTTGTAATTCTTCTAAAATAATTTTATCTTTTCTATTCATTTTATAAATTCTAAATTTTTTTTTTTAGTTTCGTTACTAGTTTATGATACCAGTTATAGGGTAAAAATGCAGAAAACAATTAAAATATAGAGATAGGGATATAATAGACAATACTCACACAAAATGACAAAAAAGTGTGAAACTTAATGGCAAAGTAGTATAATCCTATGTGTGAACCCTATTTTTGAGAGGGTTAATCCATTTGTACATAATGATTTGTAAATAATGGATTATCCCCTCTCACATAATATGCAGAGCCATGTGGAGCTCGGGTGTATTTAAAAATTTTGACAATGTGATCCTCATTCCTATTATGAGTAGTAGGTAAAAGATTGGATAAAAAATTTTTGTACATGTAGCATGATTTTTTTGAGATATGTAACAATTGAATTCTTTTGCAATCATGCTAGGGTGGGGTGCCAGAATTTTTTTGACACCCTAGTTGACATACACACACAATAGGGGTGGGTGGGGGGTATGTTTTTTCATTTTTTATTCATGTGGGGTCGGCACGGATCCCACTCGAATGTGAGAGTAGGTCAACCGGGTGGGCAAATTTCATCTGGCAAAGGAGCTTAATTCATTCTTTTGAGATATGTAACAGTAGAATTCTGATTTCAAAATTGAAATTGCACTGGTAAAATTGTCAGGCCACTTTTTTTTACAAAGAAGTCATTGAAAATTCTTGGTCCAAAATACCCCATTCTTCAATGGATATTTACAAAAAAGACGCCGCAGATCATCAATGCCTCGCTCAAACATTGAATGTAAGGATAATTTGGGAAGTTGGAAATCAATACCTACTCACACAACCCAAAGTCAACAATCTTTTATTTTTCAGTCACATGGAATGACAGACATTGACAAGTGATCCCACGACAGCTAAATGAAATGGATAATTCTGCTCAAACAGGGACAAAAAACAGGGTTTCATTGACAACCTGATTTGTCAGCCATTGATTGGATGTATTTTCTTTTCTTTTTTTAAACTGTCCAACCAGTGTTTGACAAGTGTATCTGGTTTTAAATCCTGTCAAAAATCCCTGTCCTTGTAGCACTGCTCAAATGAAATTGGCAAAATCTCATTAAAATAGGGATCAAAGGGACACTAAATAAAGAAGGATCGAAATAAAGGACATGCATCTTGTAACCAACATTTCACTTAAATAAGTTGATGAGTATGTTTCACTCATCATATTAATGCTACTTAATTTTGATATTTCGTTTGATTTTTAGAATTTTAGAATGTTTTGATTTGTACTTTCGTATTATTTTATTAGGGTGAATTTGTGTGAATGATGCAAAACTTGGATAAAATAGTGATGTAAGATTGAATTAAGGAAAAGTTGATGTTGATGTGGTGAAACTCGATGATTGGAGGGTAAATTTGAAAGAAAAAAGTGAATAATGACGAAAATGGTAAAATTCAAAGTTTGAGGACTCAATTGCAACCTTTCAATAGTTTATTCAGACCACAAAACAATAATTGAAAATTTCTAGGAGTCGTCCGGATGTAATTAGAAGTCAAAAAGGAGTGAAATATGATCAAAATATTTTCACAAATCATTTCTCAACCACACAAGTATGTTCCAGATTTTTAGTCGAAAATTGAGACCCATTTTTGACATAGTAAAATTTTGAATTGGAAAACGTTATTTGAAGTAAAGTTGTAACATTTTGAGTTATCTTTCCAATGACCTTAAATCACTCAATCGGATGTCGGGAGAAAACGTTATGATAAAAATACTGAAAAATGTGCAGTGCTGAATTTTTACCTGAAAGTGGGCGCTGCAGTTCCACTATTGCTGAATATCAACAGTATCGCATCATTGCAGCGCCACGCTTGTAGCGCCGAGCGAGAAAAAGGGTTTTGGATATTCTGGTATCTTTTTAAATTCCAATCCAACTCTTAACACTTCCAAAACTTCATGATAGTATAATTACAACCCTAAAGACCACTTTTAGATTACAATTCATCTAGTCAAGAGCAACAATTCAACCGGACAATCATCGAGAAATCAAGAACAATATCACAAAGGAGATTGAAGATCTAGCAAAACTAGTTTTTCTATTCTCTTCTCTATTTATTTATTTATTTGAATTTGATTATTTATATGACTTCCGTCATCAACTAAACATCTAATTTAGGGTTTTATGTAACTAAAACTTGATAATGTGGATTGATTTTATTATAGTTAATTCTTTGAGATTTTTCAATCATGTTTATTTGTGTTTTTTTATTCTTACTACTTTCAATTATTTGGCTACTAATTGAATTATTAGATAATTGTCAATTGCGACAATCAAGAGAGGGAAATTTAGGCTGTTCATAGAATAACATAACCTAAAGTTTATAAATTTCAAGAGAAAATATAATTCTTTTGAAACTTGTTCCACGTAAAAATCATGAACTTAATAATTCTTTGATTTGAATTCGAACTATAGATATTGGAATTGAATTATAGAAATAGTTTTTACTCAGCACTCGAGAGAGTGAATATAATTAAATTAAGGATATTGCTTATAAATTTTGAAAAAAATGATTAGAGATAATTAGATAATTGAGAGTCATATTTAATATTTAGAAGAAATTATAATTCTAGGCTTTCTCATCTTGATTATTCTTCTAACTTGCATTTAATTATTGAATTTGCCACAACATTCATCACATTAACTTATTTAAAACCATTTATTCCAAATTTCATTCATATAGATAAGATAAGAGCTTCACAATAATAATACTTGGTAAAAATATCAATCCCTATGAGTTCAACATCCGTACTTGGTTTTTATATTACAAAATTTGACATCGTACATTTGCGGCATAATTACGTTATAGAAAATGTGTAACATGAGTATTGCCTAAAATTGACAAATATAAGAGAGTATTGTTAGCTTCTTCTCAAACCTAATGGCGATTTGTACATCCTATAACTTCGCCCCTTCATTTTTATTTTTTATTTTATCTCGCAAGGAATCTAGCACACTCTAAATTTGTTATAAATAAGATATAGTTTAGAAAACAAAAAGGGGAGATAGAAAATCCTAGTTTTTGTATGCAAAGACATGAATATAAAAAATCTTAGGGCCTATTCTCTTTGATATTTTCAGATCATTTTTAGTTTTCAATTTTCGAAAACACTGAAAATAATCTTACTTACCTATTTTCAGAAACGAGTTTAAAATTTACAAAGAAAACGAAAAAATGCCAAAAAGGTCGTTTTGGCTATTTTCAATTAAGACCAAGCCAAAACTTCATTTTCTTATTTTTGAAAACAATTTTTCAAAATGAAAAAAAGAATACGTTTTCAATAATCTCAAAATGGACACTCAAAACACAAAACTCAAAATGAATTCAAAATTCAAAATTAAAAGCTGAAACGCAAATAGAACAGTCCCTTAGTTTTTGTATACAAATACATGAATATTATACAAACTATTACATAAAATTACAGGTCATGAAATTCAACCACAATAAAATTTTAAATATAATACATTATTGTCAACAATGTTCTTACGAACAAATGACATTACAAAGAAAAGATGCCTAACAACATTTTCTAAAAGGGCCTCTAAAACAGTAATACAAATAACCCTTCTGCTACAAATTCCTGTCTAATCCAATCACCAAAAGAAAAACCTTTTCCCATATAAAACACTAGGTGGCCTAGACAAGCTATGAGGTCACTCTTTACAACAGGAGGATAAAAGAACATGGCCAACAATAGCCAACCATGAAAAAAAGTGTCAGAAAAAAAACCGTCCTTCAAAATGAACCTCACGGCAAACATTAAAGGGAAATGGTTTAAAATGGCGTGGATTTTACACGATTTGATAGCCAGGAAAACAGCAAAACAAAGATTTTGGGATGAACTGTAGTTAAAGATTACTCTTAGTACTTTTAGGCATCAAGATATAAGGCAGATTTAAGTAGAAGAGAGGCACTTCTATATGTGAACCAGTCGAGGATCTTCATTTCACATGTATAGTATGAGAGCTGCACGTAAATTCTTCATGAAATCCTTCAATGGAGTGGTGAATTCTTCGTCCATCTACAGGAAATAAGAATTCGATGTAAACAAGTTATCTAGTGAAAATTGTAATAAGCATTAATGGTAGCTAAGTACCTAATTATCATTGGATCTACTTTTTTAGATGTATTAATGAACCAAACAGAGTGACAAAAATGAATGTAGTTGACTATTGAAAATAAGGCCTGCTTGTCTTTGTAATTCGAGTACCTCAGGTACATGATTGGAAAGCAATACTAGAAGGGTTTGAAAAGTATAAGCGTATAATGAACACGATATTAACTTGTTCTCTTCTTTACACTGTCCATTACTATCCAATCCTACTAACCAAGCATGCCACAATTGCATGCAAAGCGAAATCTAAACATGAAAGTACCTGAGCAATAATAGTTATGTCAATAGCAGAATCTCCAAAAGATATGGCACTGCTATTAACAACAGAAAGATGGAGTTTCTCAATTTCAGCAACTATCTTATCCAGTATTCCTTTCTTTCTTTCACAGTGAACTCTAATAAGGACTTCTTTATTAGAAAATCTTGCTTCAATTTCTGGCAGAGGCTCATCAATAGGGCAACTGTAGAAGTTCTCCTCTGAGGAAGAACTTTCACTGTCAGCGCAAAGTTCATATTTCTTGACAAAAACTACAGATTCCATGGATTTCTTCCTAGTTTGCTCCTCAAGATTCTTCACTTGGTCTTGGAGTTGTTTCAAGTACTTAATGGCATCTCCAAGAACAGAAACCTTGTCCATCTGTTTTGTGAAGTAATGATCAATGAATATTAGCATAACAATGAGCTAAGTATATGTCCACTTTTCACTCCAGGTTTTGTATTAAAACGAAGAAAAAGTGTACATAATATTCTCGTGCTTCTCACACACACAAAACCGGCCTAAGCCCATAAATCCTTTATAAAGTTGCAGCATGAGAATTGAGCACGTGATGACAGACGAAAATAATTGAGATTTGACGATTGAAGGCAATAATCAAGTAATTTTTTTTTCTGATGCTCATCTACTGATCATTTCGAGTTTTGTTAATTATTAGCAGATGTACTATCTATATTAAGAAAGAAACTAGTACCTTTTTCAATCCAGGAACTAGAGCAGACAAAGCTATGAAACTCTGGCTGAGCTTTTCTCTTCTCTTCCTCTCAGCTAGAATATGATCTTGTGGTTGAGTCAGCTGTGCATTCGTGCAAGTTCTCTTAGCTCCTTGAGAAGCCTTCAACATGTAATTTTGTGTCCCGAACGAAGAATGGGAAATGACAGAATCAGAGGGGAAAGTAGTACCACTAGAATACCGTGTCTCCTCCTTACGCTTCACAATCCCTATTTGATCAGTGTAATTTGAATTGACCAAATGAAGATTGTTGGACAGAAGTGAATTTGGTATTTGATCAAAACTGTAAGAATTCCAAGCGTCATTTTTCAGTGCTGGTGTCCGTTTATTGTCGAACATCGACTGAGAGAAAGACTGATGCAATTCCTGATTACCAAATGCGGCAGCCATAGACACTCTGCTCAGGTCATCAAGTGAGTTTACAGGCCATTGGTGAATGAAACCATGATCATCCATGCCCTGTAAATGGAGATGGTATTGATTAATCTGGTGACAACAAATTGCAAAGTATAATTTCGATAATTTGGAAGAATTATTATATTGAAATATTCAAGATCTTGTACACACAATTGCTTAAGTTATCATTGCAGTAATTTCTGCAGCATTTATCATTCCACTTAAATACAAACGGAATAGTGGTAAAAAGGATTCATGTGGTTGACCCCAATTTATTGAGAATAAGGTTTAGTTTATTCAATGTATAACACATCATCATATGTAAAAATTTGTACCAGAAACTTAAAGTTCATTCAAGTTTAATACGAGGCAACAAAAAATGTTAAGCCCTGCATCAACTAGGCAAGTTCTTATCTCCACTTTGGTCGACCCAATCAAATCAATTGCAACCACATCAGACTTTACACAGATTGACAACGATAAAAAAGGAAAAAATGAATAACTAAATAAACGGAGAAAATAGAAGACTGTTGGAATTTGCAGTATGTTACCAATTCAGTCAAGCAACTGATGTTTGATATCTCAATAAGCCCAGTGGAGAATCCTGCAAGAAAAAGAACTAGCAAGTTAAATTAATGTTCAATCCAACGTACTATGAGGTTTCCTAATCCATACTTATGTTTTGTGCATGTTCTGTGTTTTTGACAGAGTGAGATAGTGCTCAACCTTTACAATAGAATGGACAGAGCAGATCCCTTTTTTTCAAATTCCAGTCCTATAATCAAGGAGATTGCTTAAACATTTATAGGTCCAACAGATAAGTCGAATGCCTTTCTCTCTCTTGTTTTTCTTCACGGATTGTTGATTTAGCCATTGGAACATCTCTTTAATCAATAATAGGAATATAAAAATTGATTAAAAATCTTGGTGGGTAGCTTTTAAGCTAGTAGAAAATAAGAAATAATTGGTCCACTTTGCTGTCCAATTATGAAACATCTCACGACTAGCTCCGTTGAACTTTGAGGTTGCAGAGTGGAAAAACTCCACCAAATCCCATATAAAAAAGCAATATATTCAGCAAAGTTGTACCCTAAGTATGAAGTTAGAATATAGTACACAAAATTAAATATAACTAAATATAGTTTATTACGACTTTTAAATGTTTGTACAGAATATTCATGCAAAACGTCATAAATTCTTGTTTTACATCAATCTAATTTAACGTATCAAGTCTTTGATTAAAAATTCAGTCCAACGTGAAATATATTAAAGTAACAGGGGCCGACAATCGAAATACACGTCATTGGAAGTTTCTTTTGTTCAGTACACCCCACCGGCCTACATACCACATGGATGCTCGTACAGTACTAACAACCGTGACTAAACAGAAGCCCTATATCCCAAACAGGAATATAAACTTGATTTTTATGAAGCCTCTCGCTCTGCTGGTGCCTGGTGGTGCATCGTGTCATGAATAGGAACAGCCAAAAGTAAACTTATCTTCTTGAACACTTTGAACGAGGCAAGATCCATCATCAAAATTCGCACTCACGTAACAGTTTACCAGAATACGAGTCAATAATACATCAGTCGTGCAAGTATTTCTCCAATCTCAAGCAAGACGGGCATCAAGTACAATCACTTAATTATGAAAACTGCCAGTTTCAGATGCAGATTTCAAGTCTAATTCAGAAACAACCAAAGACGGCACTAGATATAGGAGAAAACTGTGGGAAAACATGTATATATTAACAAGAGAATGCTGAGAGATGAAGATTCCATTGATAACAAATCTAAGCATACACTATATATTACAGCATATATCTGTGTGCAATAAGATTCCCAAACACAAGGGATTCTACATTGTCTTGCAAGAATATGAATGTACTACCTGGCAACCTGTTGCGAAGGAGGCCAACCAATGTCGTCATCTGTGTATCCATTTATGAAGAAATCTGAGCAATTTTTCTGGCACCCATGATTATATGGGTTGCGGAACCTCCCATCTGGACCGTGAAGATATCCATAGCGCATAGCATTTGCCAATTCATTTGTGGTGATGTTCCGAGCAATCTGCAATTTAAAAAGTTAGTGACTAACTAATGCAACTCATTCGAATGTTATGCAAAGAAGACTAATTGAGTGTGTGTTTAACCAAAGAGACGAATTCATCAAAGACAGGAAAGAAGTGGAAAAAGAAAATCCACTCACAAGAAGTGCCTCATTGGCAAGCATGTTTGGCTAAGCTTAAAAGAAGTAAAAGCTACTTTTAACTTCTTATTTCCAAACATATTTGGACATGTACTTAAACCTTGAAGCCAATACTCAAATCTCAACTCTTCAACAGTGATTGGAAAGAGAAATAAATTAGAGAAACAAAATGGAAAATATTTAACCTGGGATGCTTGAACCGTCAATAAAGTTGCAGTAGCAATAAAGATAGGTACATCCATGACCAGGAAAGAAAAAACACCAGGATAATTAAAAATCACGTGATGAATCCATGTTTCTCCCGTTGCCAATGTAGGTAACAATGTCCAAATTCCTGTCATATTACATAAGTACAATCTTATGAAAGGTTGGGCAGCAACATTTACAACTAACAGTACATATAAATTTAGATGCTCCAACATACTTTGGACAGCAACGATCCCACCAAAAAATGCCGTAGATGTCCCCATGCAGAGAAAAACAAAAAAGTCGCGTTTATTCCTCTGCAAAACTCACGATGACAATAAAATTAAAATGATGCTAGTAAGAGATGAAAATGTGAGAAAAATGGGAAAGCAGTGGAGAACAAGCAAATAACACTTGGGCTGCAAATTCAAAAAATCATAATGCCATTGAGAAGGTATAGATTTTGGTACATGTTATATTCTGTAAAATCATGGTTTTCTGATAAGAGGTCACACTTATGGAACATTCAGAAGCTATTGACTAGATTCTTATTTTGGGTGAGTCACAAGGACAGAGAATACAGGGAAGAATGCAGCAATTCACACAAGGGCAGACATTGGAACATTGAGAAAAGCTAGATCTGACTGATTGTGATAGAGAAAATTGAACAAATTCAAGGATCAAAAAGAAGCAAAGGTACAATTTGATTCAAGCACCCAACATAATTCTTGAATATATCTGGCAATTTCGCCTCTTTAACATACGAAGATGAAGAGACACTTGACAAAACCTATACCAGGAAAGATTATATGGCAATTCTATATATTCATCAGTTGTCTACATATAAGGGCACGATGAGCATGGACACAGTTCACTGAGTAACAATTATATGAATTCTTACCTTCCCCACACAATTTGAGATCCAGGGGCAATGATGGTCAAATTGTTCCACGCAGCGTTTGCATGTAGGACAGTGCTTGGAGCGAACAGGTCTTATTATCTAAAATACAAACAACATAAGAAAACAAAAGGTTTAAAGAGCACTCAAGCACCAAATGCATCAGAGGAAGCAACTAGATGCAATCTTAAATTTATCAATCATTTGCAATATAACAACTTCGCAAACAAACCTTGCAAGTAGGGCACAGTTGAGACCAGTTTCCCATCCAAATGGGGTTACTATTCAAATCAGTGTCCAATAAAGGATCCTGAATTACATTAAACCAATTTGATCAGGTACCAGTCACTAGAAATAATTGAGAGCAAATATTATAGAAGAAATCAGGTACCTCCGCATCAGTATGGCTACCCACCCCTTTCTTTATATAACCAGGATCTTTACTGCAGTAGAATGAGAGACAATCATCAACTAAAGAGCAGTAACAATAAGGGTTCAACTTGAAGACAGTCGAAGAACTGAAGCTACACTTGCTGCTTTTTTCTCTAAGACATTTCCTTCCAACAAACGTACCAAATGAGCAGCAAACAACACTATCATAAATTCCTAAACCATGTGACAACACAGTTGAGAAAATACATTGGTCAATGTGATATAGCCATTTCGAATAGTAAATGTAGAAACAAGATTGCCAAAAGCTCTGGTTGCCAAAAATATAGCTCTTCATGTCACCAATAGTAATGCTTGTTAAATAGCAGTTAAGAACTCACAAAAGCATATATGAACATTGTTGATATATCAATATTGCATACTACATTCAGAGTTACAGTAAAGGCAGGTATTATGCACTCATATATCAATGGAATACAAATATCTTCCTTGGTATTGTAGAAAACTGGAGAACAATCAAGAAATACATGTAGCAGCCTAACTTATTAATGTATCATTGACAGCAAAAGTCTACCTACTGCAGCGCACAAGCATGATTAAGGCACCAACTGCTAAAGAAACAGCCGTCCATCCCCAAAGTCCAACAACAGCTGTAACCTTTGTAAGATTAGGATCTAACACAAGAATGGAATAATGATTAGCAAGATAATCTACGTCACCCGCTAATACAAGAATAAAAATCAAGATACAGATTTACCAACCAAAAAGAACTGAACCAATGAAGAGAATGATATTAATAACCACAATACTGAAGAGAAATGGGGCACAACCAATCGTCCTGCCTTTTCCGATGCAAACTATGTCTTTCCAATGCTTGGTCTGAGCACGGCGTGCATTGGACTACATCAGATTAAATCATTAAATGTTATACAAACAAAAAAGGAGTGACCATGTGGAAAAGATAGACTATTTTTGAAATAAGCGGTAAAAAAATTATGTTGCCAAGAAGATGGAGAGAAGACAGAAACCGAAACTGCAATCACATGAGGAAGGGGATCCAAGTCAAATTTTAAAATTCAAGTTGCAACAGAGGGCATCTTCTTAGAATTTTAAATTGAAAATAATAAGGACAAGCAAAGAACACATGTGAAATGAAAAATATTAATCACCTGATGGAGTTCTAAATTGCATGTTTTAGAGAAGGACAAACGTATTTTTTATCATAACAAAAAGATGAAGATAACAAAAACAGCAACTTTATCTGCACCGCATAATATATAGCTACTATAAGGGATGACTGCTACTTGGATCGACAAACTCTTTATACTCAGTAAGGTCTTTCATGCAAAATTCACACAGAGAAAATGTACATGAAAGGAAAATTCTTCAACTAACAGACTCGAGCACTTGACCACTCAAAGCATGACCATTCCCTCTCTTATCAACTGTCTCTCAGAAACTACAATATAGAACTAAATAGTAGACACAAATACAGTAACATGAACGTGGACAATACCACTTCCAATTGTTCCTGTAATCCATCATAACCTGCACAAGCCTAACATCTCCCTCTTGCTTCACTGACAAGGGAAATCCATGACTATACCTTATGAACCACCACCCCCTTTTTTTCAAAACCAAATGAAGAATCATATACTGTTGGTCAGAACCAGAATTTTAACCAATATTCAACAATTGCCTATCAAATCAAATAAGTCATGCCAAGACGATAAACGGTGTCAAATATCTCTTGTACGTCATTTTTCTATAGACCATAGGACCTTGGAATGTTTAAATTACAATTCTTAATGTGTCAACAATAATGCAAAAATAGATTGCTAAAGCTAACATAAAGACAAATCCATTTTGATATGCATTACCACCAAGTTACATACAAGGAATTGGGCGACATGCCGATGACCTTTATCAGAAGCAAGCTCTACAGGGGTGAATCCAGCTTTGTCTTTTACCATTAATTCCTGCTTCGTGCCAGCATGTACGAGTACAGTGCATGCCTCAAGATTTCCTCCCAATACAGCCCAATGCAAAGGTGTACAGCCTGGCCAGAAATATAAAATCAAAACTAGCAAAATTGTGCAGCTGTTCTGGTCGTTAAAGGGTCTGGTTATATGCTTTTAAGCTCTCTGTCCCATCCCAGTTGTAAAGTTCTCTACCACAGTATTAAGATTGTTGATTAAACAAGCATGTTTACCTCTGCTTAAAAAGGAAGTTGACTTTACTTTAGGTTACTAACCCCTGTTCAGTATTGTCTAAATAAAATCTAAATCAAAGCTAATAATTAATTTTTTAACTATATATTTCATAGACACGCAACTTTTCAACCACATATTCCAGCAACTTTTATCAAAATCTACTAAAAAACTTATTTTAATTTCTATCAAATCGGGGCTAAATTTTGGCAAACAGGATTTTTAAAGTATCCATTTTTCACAATAAAACCTACTTTTCTAGAAAGTAAGTCTTCATTTACTTCCTAGAAAAGTAACTTTTAAGCACAGTCAAACATGCCATATAAGGTATAGTTAATGAGTGAGTGAGTCAACTGTCAAGCATGGAAACAACACTTTCAAGCTTCAAGTATCTTCAGTGCCACAAAATTTATTATATTGTGGTTGGAACTTGGAATTATCACAAGCACCAAACAATACTTGGACACAGGAAAATCAGCTCAGTTAAATGTATAATTATCCATCCATTTTTAACCTTTCTGAGTCCAGGGATAAAATTGTTAAGTCCACACATCAGTAACAGTTTATTAGAGTGGACATTCCCTTAGCAATTTCTTTCAGTTGTTCTGCCAACTAAGCAACCCCAAACCAAGGGGAAAAGGGGGGGAGGGGGGGGGGGGGGAACGAGAAATACTCCCAACGTGATTTTTTGTCAAAAACAAAAAAGATATATGTAGTGTAAAAGAGGCTTAAGAAAAAATATATAAACAAAGTCAGATGATTTCTTCGATTATTTATATATCAAGGACTAGATTAATTATATTGGTCATGGGTTGAGAACTGGGAATTGAACTATATGAGATCTAATCTCCCGTTGTTCCTCAGTGACTCGGTGATAGAGCTGTCGACTATTAACCAAATGGTTGTAGGTTTGAATCCTACTTGGGAGAATTTGATTCAGACTAGTCTGAATTAACGAATAGACGAATCAAATGATATTTTTGTTCCAATTTTGCCTCTTCTCCTCCCTCTAAATCAAAATTTTCCTTGCCATAATGATTCAGGTCCTAATAATATCCATGACACAAATCGAAGCAAGTTAATATTTACGATAAAAAGTCACTAAAACATGAAAACCACATTTGTACATGCCAAAAACTCTTTAACATTGATCGCTAAAGAGATTTTTGAAAAATGAATAAGATAGTCCTCCATACTATAGACAACATCGAATTACCTAGAAAATCAAAATTAAAAACATAATATAGAATTATAATGTGATAGAAATTAGTATTGGATAAGTGGGTAGTAGTTGTGGTCCTAAGAAATGTGGGGTTAAATTTTATGTTTGACTTTGAAAGGTAAATTATATGTTACCTTTGATGTTATCCAAAATAGGCTAAGCTTGAAAAATGTAATAAAGATTAAACATACGTCAATCATTGCAAATTGTTTTACTTTTCCATATATGGGACTTCTTGACTATGTAGTTGTACTATCCACATAGTTATTTAAGAATGCTCCATCCCAATTTTAAACTATGTAGTTGTACTATCCACATAGTTATTTAAGAATGCTCCATCCCAATTTTAAATACCTTCTTTATCCTGTCTCCCTTGGCAGGCATCCCTAAACAGAAGTAATCTAATAGTATCAGCAAATCCCTTGTATGCAGCCCTAGTTGAAAGAAGCAGAGGATCAACTCATATGTTTCCAATACTCATAAAAACATAGTTTAACGCATTTAAATAGAATAAGACTCCCAACTAGCATGAAAGCAATCACCATGAGTTTGAGAGACCTTCAATTTCATGTGCATCCCACCAAGACAAATCATAAAATTGGTTTTTCAGGAATATCACTTTTCGATACCAACATGGAAAAGTAGCATTCTCACCTACACAATATTTCACGTAGACCGGAGCAATTGCCCCTAAATGCATAAGACTTGACAATCAAATGATGGATGGCGTGGACATGAAAACCACACTCAAGAAGGACAAAGATGCAGAGAAGGAAAAATAGAAGACAATGCATGACCAGCCAGACAATCACTACGTTTGGAACGACTCTAGAAACCAGATATTCACAGGAAAACATGAAGTGAAACTAAAATATTCTGATAAATCAAAAACACATTTAAACAAGAAAATAGGACATAAACAACAGCACAGACATTGCTGAGCATGGAATTTTATAAGTTAAGGAAAGATAGGCTATTAGTGTAAATCTCCACTTACTTCATTATGAGAAATGAAATGGAGAATAGTACCATGGCATGGCAGAAAATTATTTTTAATATTTTGATGTTCCGATGTCCAGAAAAAATGACGCATAAAGGTGTCATGAATATATTTTTTCAAAATAAATTCTTCCAGAAACTAAAGAAAGTATTAGAGCAATATCTCAGGCAAAGTTTATGATCAAATTTTCGTCATGGTAAAGCTTCAACTAGAATTTTTTGGGAAAAAAAATCAAAAAGAAAAAGGACAAAGCTTGATCACAGATTAACACGAGTAAGACATCTAGTCCTGAATTTTTAGGAAAAATGGACTTCTTGATGTTCCATTTCTTTATATGGTCTTGAAAATCATTAGGCATTTTTCTTTTCAAGTTGGTGGACCAATAGAGTAGCAAGACATTCTTGGGAATCAAATGAATTTAAGGCTATGAAAATTCACAAAATTTAGCCTACAAATATCATCATAGCAAGAGAAATATATGAGCTGAAATTGTATGCAAATAATAATAATAATGTAATCGAACAAAATATTATGTGCAATTGCACAAGAGGCATTTTACAAACCAGTGAAGTGGTGTTCTCCCGTCATTATCAGGTACATCAAAATCAGCATCATAGTTCGCAACAATGTGATTCAGAAATGCTGTTTGCCCATATTGAGATGCAACATGAACTGCCTGCAACATAATTAGTTTTTATTTAGGTACTGCCGTCAAATATTTGAATATGGAAAACATAAGATACATCAACAGATCATAAAAATAGTACTAGACCCCACAGAATTTTCACTCTGCCATATGAATAGTACTCCATATATCCGACTCCAAGACAACAACCATTTTATTATATGGAGAAAGGGGGGGGGGGGGGGGTTGTCTACAACTGGATCCACTCAATTCTTCATGTTTAAGATAAAAACACAGCTTGATGACCATGTATTGACCACATAAAAACACAGCTTGATGACCATGTATTGACCACACAGCTTATATTCATGCGATTGCGTGCATGTGAATTTGGTTACTGTGGGATAAATATGCACCAAACGTTCTTATCATTTACACATCACAGCCAAACGCTCTTTCTGTTGGTTGGTGACAATACGACCATTCGATTTTTCATATTTTATTTTAAACATCAGTTTTATCATTTACTAAGTAATTCGCTGTACGGACCAAAACAAGAAATAATAAAAATAATGAAGTACTGATAGCATCAGATAATTTCCAAAAAATATCATCCACACTCGAGTCCTAGGCTTTCTGAAAATGAAATCCATTTTGATGCCACGTCTACAACAGTCCACCGCAAATTTATCTTTTCACAAGAGTCAATGAAGAAATCACTACGGAATTTAATACTCTAGCAATATTAAATTTAATCCCGCAGTCAGCAAATTATGTTTCCAACAGAACTTCAACAGTATAAAAATATCTCCACTGTCTGAAAATTAAAATTTCAAACCAATTACCCGATAGCCATTGACATCAGCAGCCTCAACACGTGCCCCATTCTGGAGCAACGTCTCCGCTGCTGCAATTGAACCACGGACAGCCGCCCAATGCAATGCCGTTTGCCCCGCATTATCCGAAGCATTCACATCACCACCACGCTTCCACACGCAAAAATTCAATTCCATAAAATAAATGCTCGAACCCAAAACTAGAATCGAAATAAGTCATATGACTAGTAGAATTATGAATTTTAAACATATATTGCAATAATATACCTCACTTATGTACTGAACAACGTCAGTAAAATTGTTGAGGGCAGCCCACTGTAGGGGATAATAGCCATTTCCGTCAGGTTGGGAAACAGAAACGCCGTTGTTTTCGACAAAGTGTCGGAGCTTCTCGAAGTCCCCGTACGCAGAGGCGGAATATATGTCTCTAATCTGGAGTTCATCAGGGTTCTGATTGGAGGGTTCCTGGTCAGGTGATTCTGATACAATTTCGGTTTCTGACGAATCCATTTGAGTGGATTTAGGGTACAACACAATTGATCGAATTGTTGAACAGTAGAGTTTTTCAGCGTTTTATATATTCTATTTTACCACCTTTTATTATCTACTAGTCTATTGCCCGTGCAATGCACGGGCAATGTGATTACGGAAGTAATGTTAGCGTTCAAAAAAAAAAAAATTATCTGCATTTTTTTATACCATTTTTTGAAGTATGGAATGCATAATATATATATACACACACACAATAAAAAATAAAAGTTGAAGTCCCAAGTATATATGATTTTAGAAAGAAAATAAAATAATAAGAATGAAAGAGATATAAGATTGAATTTTATATATTACAAAAAAAAGAGCAAAATTATAATCCAAACAAAATATGTTTTCTGGTGAAGCTTAAATTTTGAAAGATCTGTAAACTCCATAATGTTGTAGTGTTATTATTATGGGAAGTTTGTTTTCATGTTAGTTTTTGCCTCGTGCAATGCACAGGTTGTGTTATTTTAAACGTAAATAAATATTAGCATTGTGAATGTTAAGAATTTCTTTCGAACATAAGAAATTCTCGTGAATGTGTTGTGTGTAATATGTTTAACTAAATTACAAAATCAGATAATTTGATACTACTGTGGTTTATGGTTAATTGTCATTATCTTTGTCAAAATTATATTTGAAAACGATCATAAGTTCAATTTCTTGTGTTTTCACTTCATACGTATGCGAATATGTGAAGGTATGCAAAATAATCGTGTAAATACTTGAAAAGATTAACTATTAATTAACATGTGAGTGTACACCCTAACAAATACCATGAACAACATGTAACAAAATGGGGCATAATGTCCCCTTGAAACTTTTAAAAAGCTTACAAGTACTTACATATATCATAAGTTCCTCCATAAATTGCAAGACAAAAAGAAACAAAAGAAAAAGGTGCAAAGGACCCAAGTTACTCTACACAAACATATATATTATATTTAGACCAATTTATAGACTGACTTTTTTTGTTTGTTTTTCTTCTTCTTTTTTTTGTTTTTGTCTTTGGAACTTAAAATAAAATGAGAGAAGAGTTTAATTTTCATGGCGTCCGGGGCTTTGTTGGAGTATGGCAATTATGGTGTAATGGGTTGGGACCGGCTAGAAGTCTTCTCAGTTCCGAATCCTCAGGCATCTCATTGTAATTTCCAAATCTTAGAAACATTGGAGATGGTCTACCTCTCTTAAAAATCATTTCCTTCCCGTTCTTTCACTAAAACTTCCAGTGTTTTAGCCCTTTCTTGCCCTTTCTTGACTACATGAGTTGGATTTGTTGAATTGAAAGATTTCATATTTAGTATCGAGAATAAAGATGTCATCATGATTGAGTGAAGATCAAGCAAAACACATTTGTCAAAGATATAAGAAGTTGTTACTAAAAAGATTTTTATGATGTATTATGACCAGAAAGAGTGAGAAACATAAAACTTACCTCTTTCATATGAACAATGTGTTTTCCTTTGCATATATACAACATGTTTTATGCTTTTTGGCCTCCATATGCTTCAAACCTGAAACAACTCCACATTCTTTGGGGTATTATACATGGCTTAAAATAAGAAAGAAATTTCTCTGTTTCGTTCCCTTGTACTCCACGAAGACACGCTTTATGTAAAATGTCATATGACAACATTAAAAGATTTTGATAGACTAAAAATTGTACAAATACAATAATCGTGAATGCCTTTGAGAAGATGGAACTCTTGCTAATAACAGAAAACCTGTGTCCAATCATATAACAAAATGTCAATGAATATATTCTACTAAAGTAATGGAAAACATTATTAATAGACTAACCATAATTGAGAAATATATTGAACTGTAAATTTTAAAGATTAGGGTAATATATTAACTCGTTTCATTAATTTGAATGGAGGATCACAAAGATCAGGTACCTATAAAACATATATGGAAGATTCTATATTAAAGGTGTCGTGAACAAACCACAAAAAATGGATTCGGAGGAATTTGTGAAATGATAAATAATAGTACATATATGGCAATGGAATAAGAGAAATACGGAGATTATTATATACAACACGTGTGTGTACTTGTTTTTATTTAGAAAAAACATGTTAGATGGTATCACCACTTACACTAATATAACATCTTTTGTTGATGAATTAATATTTTATTTCCAAGAAAATGTGGCAGATAGTCTAAAAAACAATGTAAAATTATTTTTTGAGAACTATACAAATGTTGGAAAAATATAATGAAAGTGTATTAGATATTCATAAAAAAATTATATTTTATTTTTAAATTAATTCATACACCGTGAAATATACGGATGCGTAGAGAATTCATTTGAACTTTCGAATAACATCAATAGAAATTTCGATAACTCGTATATAAAATGAAAAATATTATTTTATGCATAGTAAAATACTGTATTTTAAATATAATATACGAAATAAATATATCTGTGAGAAGGTTGTTCTATGAATGTATAAAGGAAAGAATTTCTTTATAGACAACATTTTCAGTATATGAGTTGTGCGAAGTATCTGTGGTTGATGGTTTCAGTAAAACTTTTAGAGATTTGCTTGTTTTTGCTCTTGATAACGCTACATATAATCGACCATGGCGTAAAACCGGTTCGAAGATACAAACCGACAAAATTAAGTGTTTGACCTTGGGCTTTATTTATTGTCATTGCAAAGCATGGTCTAATTGGAAATTGAGTTCTTTTAAATGGAATTGTGGTTCGATCAGATTTCAGTGGTATAAAAGGGATCCTCGGTAAGAAAACATGTTTTCCACAATATTCGCCAGTAGTGATTTCAGCAAGAATAACGTTTCTCTCAAATTTTCGACAAGTAAGACGTGTTCCATTGCATAACCCTTCAGAAGGATTAATATTCCGCAATAACATTACAGAACAATTTATTTTAAGGTTCAATTCATGAGGTGGAATACCATTTGATGTCAAAGTATTTAAGAAATCTTCTTGCACGCACTGTTCTGATTTTTCAATTGCTTCATCAAAACTATAGTATGTGAAAATTTGACCAGGAATTTGTTCAAGCAGAAGTTTGTTAATATGGTCAACACATTCATTTGTAGGTGTAAGAATAACACGGTTTACCATGGTATGTAAATGATCAGCATAAGCTTCTATATTTGGAAAAACACAATGTATCAAAGTTTTCAGAGACGTGATTTCATCTTCGAATGGTAAAATTATACTATTTGGAAGCTTAATACATTTACAAGTATGTTCTTGTTCTGTTCCATTTCCAATTCTAAGCAAGTAATCGCAGAACGTAGAATCGAACTTTGCTCTCATATTATGAACTAATGGTAGATGTACAAACAAAGGCCATAGATATGAGAAAACCAAGCTAGCTTTCATTATGTCTTCTTTTTTCCTTTCGGTACAACTGGTAAACCTGTCGAAAATCTCCTCCAAGAACGATTACTTTTCCACCAAAAGGTAAGTTACAATCAGTAATATCTCTAAGCATTTTATCTACGGCTTCAATAGTACAACGATTTACCATAGGTGCTTCATCCCAAATTATTAGTTTAGACATTTTCAACAAAGTTCCCAAGGTTGATTGTTTGCTAATAGAGCAATTGACTTCTCCTATTGTTTCCAAAGGAATTTTAAATCTCGAATGAGCTGTTCGACCTCCAGGTAATAAAGATGCAGCTACTCCAGACGATGCAGTTGCTAAAGCAATAAAATGTCTAGACCTTACACCAGCTAAGAGTGCTTTGTATAAAAAAGTCTTACCTGTTCCTCCTGGACCGTCGATGAAAAAGCACCGCTTGATTCAGATTCTACTTTTTCCATAATTGTATCGTATGCAAATTGTTGTTCCTTATTTAACATTGCGGCACAAGTAAAGGTTTCTTGAATTTCCAAATTAATTGTCTCTTCTGCAATCATTCTTGTCAACCTTTCATCTTCATTTATATTTACATTAAATGGCACAATTCCATAATCATTTATATTTTTACCCAGGGATTCTAAAATAGAACTTATATCCTCCAGAGCTCGTATTTCAGCGACTTCAATAGGTATATTTTGATGTACATAATCATCCATCATATAAGATTTAAATTTATCCCACAATAACTTTGGATGATTCGGATTGCACAATGTAAGAAGTGTAGCAAAAAGTCGTTTTAAAGAACAAGGCATTTCGTAAATAATAGCTTCGGATAAACATTCTTCACAACGATTGTCTCCACTTAATAAACCATGTAAAAGTGCTACTTCTCGAAATGTACCAACAATTGTTTCATTAAAAGTTCTTATATCGTCAAATGATGTTGGTCCTCTAATATGGTTAAGAAGAATGCGAAGGAAATATCGTTCTCCTTCTCGATGGATTCGTGAGACAATTCGTCCGATAACAATTTGTTTCTTTCTCGGGAGTCCAAATTTTGTTATTTGCATTCCAAACAAAATATGTTGGGATATCTCGATACAAAAGCGTTCGAGCAAATTCATTTGCTTTATTTAATCGAAAAAATTCATTAACATTGTTCTCCTTGTATTTTCATTCTCAATAATAGTAGATAAATCATCCGTATTTTTGTATGTAACTTGTTGATGATCTTCGGTATGAAGTTGTAAAGAATAAACAATTGGATAGATTTCGACAAATTGAATGAAAAAATCCTCCACATAGCCTCGTGTGGAGATATCCATCTAGCAGATTGATAAGCGGATATTTCATCAATATCTTTTTCTTTTTCATCTTTGCTAACGAAAAATTAATACGATCATGTCCTTTGTATACATATTTGTACAAATATTTTACAGTTTTAATAGAAGAACATATTTCAACGTTGATATGACAGACAAATTATGCACTTAAATAAGGATTATATGGTACAACCCATTGATTGTCTAACATTTGACCTCTAACTTTAATACTAATACCATTATTACGACGTCTATACAATGGGTATGAATTATCTCCAAATATAGTATTATTACAATAATCTCTTGGATATTTATTCTTACAACCACTATTTGTCACCATGCATACATTTTTGGGATTAAGATTTCCACAAGGGCCATGTATATTATGCTTCACAATAACTGAATAAAGATGAGGGTACTTGTTTTTATCAGGAATTTCACAAGATACTATCCTATCAACTTGTTGAGCAGAAGAAATCTTATGGCCACGGTTAAAAATTATCAATAGATGTGCGTGAGGAAGCCCTCTTTTTTGGAATTCAATCATGTATATATGAGCAACAACAGGACCAAAAATATTGTTCTTATACAAATCATTTTTAAGCTCTTCTAATTTTGCTCTAAATATACGTACAATTAAATCCGGTCGCTTTTGAACCTCATCATTATGTTTCAATTCTTGCTTAATTTCTGGCCAATTTGGATTACATGTTATAGTTAAGAATATATCTGGTTTTCCATAACGTTGAACAAGAGCCATAGCATCTAAGTATCTTCTTAGCATATCTCTAGGTCCGCAAGTAAAGGATTGTGGTAAAACAAATTTCTTTCCAATTTTGTACCCTCTTGTTTCCCCGTTCTCGACACTATCTACAATACCTTGATAAAGTTCAGCACGAATTTGTTTCTGGTTATTACGAAAGTAATCTAATCTAGCTGTTTCGATTTTAACATACATATCTACAACATATTGTTGAAAAAGTCTACCAGTATGAAGCAACACAAACTTACCTGTAAGCCTAATCTGTAGCTTGTATGCATAATACTCACGACATGAAATCTGATATCGTTTCTTCATTTTATGAAGCACTGCATGAGGAAGAATAAAACAATTTTTATATATGTAACTAAAACATCGATATTTTTAAAATTAGAAAATATATGACAAAGTATATAAGTAAACCTTGACTTCTTTTTCAATCATTTGAATTGCGTAATTTATTATTTTAGGAACAGCAACATGGTCAGCCAAATTCTCAAGTTGAGAAGATGTGTGTTTATATCTTTGAATGCCTTCATGCCAACCAGATTCACCAAATGGGAAGAGCAAAGGATATTGTAAAGGATCATAACAACCATAATAATAATGAACCTTATGCGAATCACCAGAATGACCATATATAGTAATATCACGAACATGATTATTTGCATTTTCATCATCATCAACCCATACAGCAGCTACTTGAGACGCTGAAGGAGTATTGAAAACTCTTTGATCGAGTCCGTGGTGACATTTTATTTGTATTCGATGGTCGTGCAAATTCGTTATATTACTTAAAGACCTGAAAAATTTACTATATGGATTTCCTTTTAAGATTTCAATTAGAAGAGTTAAAGTAGGTTCTACTAAATTTTCAGAAATTTTTATACGATTTTGAATTTCATTGTCTGTATCATAAAAATATAATTGCATATAATGTGGCATATTATTCTGGCATAAGTTGATTTACATAATGATATATCTCGTCCTTGAACTCTGAATGTGTAAATACCTCGGTATGATTTAAAGAGTTCCTTGTCGTACTTTACACCAAATGAAGTGAATGCAAAGTGGTTATTATATCCGCGTGAAAGTTTTTTGAATTCCATACATGTAGGTTCTTTAGAAATAAATAAATCATACAATTCATTTGGTGAATCAGGCATGAAAAGTTTAACTTTTTCCATCACAAAGAACAAAAACCTTTTGTTTCTCTATGAAATTTTTTCGCACCACAATACTTACAATAGGTACATGTTGGTAACACATATGCAGTAGTTGGTATGTTCAAAAGGTTAAAACTTCCACATAATTCATAATCAAAAATATTAGTCGATTCTTCATTCGAAGTAGAACCCTCAGAATAAGATTCATGCACATAAGCAACGCCAGAATTATTATTTTGAGATAACATAGGATCATTTATCCTTTTACGATGATCAACACTTACGGTTTGAACTCGATTCCTCCTATCTGCTTGTCTTTGATTTTGTTGTTGACGTATGAAAGCATTATATGATTTACTCGTGCCTTCGGAAATACTTTCAAGATTAATAAACTCAGGCTCCTCATTACCAGTTCCCAGAGAATTCATCAGGACAATAAATATGCTACCGATCTGAATAAAATAAAAAATATTTTAGTAGTCAAACAACTAACAAATAATACTAATACCAACTTTAGCATAACGTGATTTAAAAATGATGGGTGAAAGTCATAAAACTCTAGTATAATATTTATAAAATGCATTAATTTAAATTCTCAAATGTAGCTGTAGAAAGTAAAAGTTTGTGTTAAAACATATATACAGCAAAAGTAAAGGTTGAAATATCGAAATTTGTGAAAAATGACTAAAAATATATTTCAAAATGAAAGAAAAGTAGTATGCATAAAGAAAGTTAAACAAATAACAATTTATTACAAAAATTAATAAAGGTATAGTGTATTACTGTAGTCAATTATCACTATCGAAAAATACAATTGGACATTATTATATACAGAAGAACAATAAATACGAATTAGAGTTCACAATAATATAATAGGAACTTTAAGGAAAAAAATACAAAGATTAATTACAGATTAAACTCTACGAAATCTAGAAAAGAATAAAAAAAATATTATACCTGAAGATAGCACAATTCAATCGATGTTGAAAAATTTAATATGTTTACTTTGAGAATGGTTTTTTTGTAACTTAAAAAATTGGAAACAAATTTAATATCGACAAAATCATGAATGACTAAAAATAAAGCAAATAAAGAAAATCATAATAAAAATAAAAAATCGAAGTGTATATGAAGTAAATTGAAGAAAGTCACATATTTTTTTTATCAAGATGAGAAGTGGCATCTCTCGAGTGGTTCGGGGTCGAGGGGGCGCCCTCGTGGGGGTTTGGGGGCAACGCCCCCACTGGGATCGACCGCCCGGTCAAACATGGGGTCGAGGGGGCAGCGCCCCTCGTGGGGGTTTGGGGGCAACGCCCCCAAGGAATTTAGATTTCATGTGTGTATCAAATGAAATATTTTCTAATATTTTTGAATTAAATTTGTAATAAGCGAAATTATATTTATAGTAGAATTTTTAGCTAAAAAAAGTAGAGGGAAAAAAAGGTAAAAAAATTAAAAAAAAAATATGGGTCCCCGTTCGCGCACGGGGAAACTCGATTTCCCCGTGCGCGCACGGGGAAATTGGACAATTGTCCCCGTGCGCGCACGGGGAGACCGAGTGTCCCCGTGCTCGATCTCCCGTGCGCGCACGGGAAAATGGTTTTCCCCGTGCGTGCACGGAAACTTCGATTTCCGTGCGCGCACGGGGAGAAACACGGCGAGTTATTTTTTTTTTATTTCTTCTTTTTTATTATCTTTCTTATTCAATTTTTGAACGATTTTTTTATCTACATAAATTCAGGTACGATTGTATGTAAGTATTATTAATTGTTGTAATAAAAATTTAATGTTGACAACCAGTAATAATACTGATAATACTAAAATGATATGTTGACAAATTTATTAAGTTAACCTTCAGAATTTATTGTGAAATATAGAGAAATATTAAATCTACACAAACAAAATAACTATACCTAACTGCTTACAAAAATCTTAAGCATGGAATACAATTATATTTACTTAAAGAAATACTAAATACTAAACATGCAAAAGTAATAATAATATGAACGAAAATAACTTCTACGTATAAATACTTACAGTAAAAGTTTATGTTCTGCTGCAATACCAAAACTTCAAAATTTAGTCGTACAAGCTGAAGAACATAATGGAGTAAAATAAATATTTTCAAGATTTATAGATCAATGATATTTGCATTCTAAATATACAAAAAACAAAATTAACTATACCTAACTAATAAATACTTACAGTAAACAGAAACGAAGGTTAAGAAATTCTCGATGATAGAATAAATTTTTCTTCATTAGTTCTCCTATATAAATAGAATAATCTCTTCGACCGACTACAAAAATCAACCGACTAAAAAAATATCTTTTCAGTCGGTTTGCATGTTTATTTTTGATTTGCTTCTCCAATACGTTATCTTTATAAAATATCAACTGTATTTGACGGTTTGCAATAAGTCGGTTTGCAGGTTTATTTTATTTTTTATAAATATTTTTTTTGCCCTTTTCTTTACATATAGTAGGGATAATAACAGTACATAATTGGGATATGAAATACAAAAATATAGCACGGCGCCTACATTTTTGACTCCTAATTTGTTTGTTTCTTGAATAGAATATTAAATGGAATAATATGAAATATCTGGGAAAATGATCCCCAACTTTTTGTTTCCTATTTTTTTTTACAGATGAAGTCGGCCAATTTTTTTGAACAGTACGAAACCGGTTTCGAACCAGATCAATGTGAAAACCAATGTGACAAAAATGAACAGTGAATCTCACATTCTCTCTTTTAAGTGAAGGAGTGATATGATTAAAATAATATTACACACAATTTGAAAGAAATTTCCCCTCCTGAATCAAACATTTTTCTAAAAAAATATTATTTCAATTATTAAAATTTCCAGTATTGAAAACCAAGTTATATTATGATTATTAACTTAAAAGTACTTCAAAATACTCTTTGATGATCCCAATATTGGATGTCATCCCGATCTCTAATCCCGAGGAGATGAGGGCCCATTTTATGGGAATCCCCATGATCTCCTTGGGATCGGGCATCCATGCTTTATTAGCGCTTTACTCTATGTCAGGGCTGATCTTACCCCAAGAAGAAAAATCCTATTATTATCGTGATATCTCATTCTAAAAGGACTCTACCAACAGAATTATATCCTAATCCAAACACTGGGTAATGCAAAACCAGTTGAATTACAACTTCCAATCATATTAGGACTCCTAGGGAGTTCAACATTGCAACCCTATTAGGACTGCACCATCTACCTCTGATTCCAATTCATTATTAAGATACGTTTTTTACATAATTCTTTAGCACATATCTTTTCATAAATTCTCTCTCCGACTTAAGTATCGGAAGTGCGACGAGAATACACATCGACGCCTTTGTTTTAGGTACCGGAAAACCTCGTTCGTGCTCATTCTCAGTCATCAAGCTCGAAAGTCGACATGTACGATTTTTCGTAGCATCACTCTTTGAACATTATTCATTTGTACTTCATCCACTATTCGTTGAATTCCATTTTCCTCGTTGCTAACTTGTCGATTAGAAATCGCAAATGTTAAGTTATGATCGTTAAAAAAATTATCACTGGTCCAAACCATCCAAATAAAATATTTCATTACTAACCCAACTTATATTATAATCACTGTTTATTCATCAAACTTCAAAATAATTAAAATGGTAACTAATCTTTAAGAGTTGCACTCCATTAATTATCCGTCAATTTTCATTTCCTTCGTTGTTGACGTGTAACAACAAAATTTTACTTATCAAATTACTGACCTTAAAAAATTACAATTCAGTCAAATTATCAACTCACCAAAATTGCCATATGTAAAATTCAACCCCATAAACTTCTTTAAACCACAATAATTCATCCTCAATTTCAACTCCATAAAACTCTAGCCCCCATGTCATTCATCTTAGTCATGTATAACTAAATTGTGTACTGAGAAATAGTCGATTGTTGAGAAGAGTGCAAAAAGCAACTACTTATAAAGTTTTATGATAGCCTAAAAATAATTAATCAAGAGGGGGTGAATTAGTTTTTAAAACTTTTGTGAAAAATAAACTCAAATCAAGCAAGTTAAAAATACGTGATCAATTAATACTCATAAGCAAATAAAAACAAGTAAATCAATGAAACAATAAATGTAAACGGAATAACAATAAGTAAAAGGGAAGAGATGATGCAAATGATATAATTGTACAGGTTCGATCAAAAGCAATGATTTACATCCTATGTTACCAAACTCTCCAACAGGAGCAATCCTTTTCACTATATTAATTAACTTATAATGCAATCCAACCCTTTATAATACTTTTAGTGACTTACAAACAAGGAGTACCGATCTTTATATAATATTAAGTTTTACGGGAGCTCAATATGATTTACACGGTGATTTACAATAAAGAGCACCGATTCTCATACTATTGAGTTTTCACGGGACCTCAAAACGACCACAAATTTAGAGTAAGTGTTTTTACAATGAAAATTCTCTCTTGAAAAATTATACAAATGAATTATGTACTAAGAGAGGCTAACACTTTAACGAATAGTAATAAATGATAACTTAAGTGTGAGGCTAAAAACTTTGATGAATATGATAATTAGAAATTTGATTCAATCAATCAAAGGTTTTCAATGAAAAGATGAAGAAGAAATAAATACAATGTAAGTTTAAAAATCTTCTGAAAATATATATATCGTTTAATGAATGATTGTAATAAATTAGGTGTCAACAAAGAGATGAGAAATTTTGATAAATATGATAATTTTACAAATTTGATTCAATCGATCAAAATTTTCAATATGAAAAAGTAGAAGAAATATATGTAATGTAAGTTCAAAAATCTTCTTCAAAATATATCTCTCTTTTACAAGTAATAGAAATAAATTAAGTACAAAAAAGAGGAAAAAACTTTAATGAAGATGATGTTTAAAGAGTTTGAATCAATCAAAGTTTTTTATGTGAAAAAACCAATGAAATGAATGCAAATGTGAGTTAAAAGAAATCTTTCAAAATATATCTCACTTTGATGCTATTGAAAGTCTCTTGAAGAATGAAAAAAGTAATGATACTTATAGAGTTTAAAAAGAAAAACTTTTTGAAAGTTCGGAAGAGTACTGATTGATCACCTCATGTTTGGAAGACCAATATAATCGTTGTACAACAGAAATTTAGAGCAGTCAGATTTCCGACCGTTGGATCTTTTCGGTCGACCGCCACTTCCAGTCGGTAGACCACCGCTAGTTGACCGTTGGTCAACCGTCTCAACAAATTTGGTCAATTTTCACATTTTGGCCCAGTTTGATCCATTTCGAATATTTTAACAAATGTAGATCTTTGGAATGTGTTTTTAACTAGTTTTCAAGGTAAATGATATTTTTAAAATGTGATATAAGTTCAAATATCATTTTGAAAATCAATTTACTTTTAATCAAAACATTTTATCAAAATATTTTTTAATGGACAAAATAGCTTTTAATGCATAAAAAGGTTTTTGTGTTTTTATCGTTCATTGCTAAATATCAAAATATTAATATAATTACATTTGAATTAAGAAATCTAGTATTTGATATTATTTCAAAATTTGGCTCTTAAACTTTCGTCTTGATCTTTCTTTGACGTTTGACTTTTAAACTTTTGATCTTGATTTTTCTTTGACGTTTGTCTTTTAAGATATTTTCTTAAATAACTTATCTTGAATGTGTGATTTCAATCTCGACCTTTTTCATGAGTCCAATTTGTGATAGTGTTGATTTTGTTCTTTTGACGACAATCGATCAATTTATCATTGGATGCTTTGAAAATTATAATCAATTTAAATTCACTTGTTAGTAAATAATATTAATTTGTTTGTTATAATAAAAACTTTATAGTTATAACCAACCATACGTTAACATTTATCTCCCAATTACATCATCTGTTCGACACCTCTCCAATCTCAATCATCAATTTTATAGGCGTGTGTCTGACCATTTAATGAAGTAAATGTCACTGAACTTCACTAAACTTATCAAAATGTTGGATATTACTCGTTGGCATAACATTCGTTTGGTGACATAACAAAAGGAATGCATATGGGGCTCCCAAACACCATTATGCGACCAATCACGGCACACCAAATTGCCTCGTAAAAAAAAAAAGCATATTTGATTGTTCTTTATTTTTTGAAATATGTCTTTGATTGATCAAATTTTGACAATTGAACTTGTAAAATTGACGCGATCTGCCTTAAAAATTTAAGAATGTTGTTCCAAATATCACTCGCATACAACAAAATTTAATTTATAATATGTTACAAGGGAATTTCTCAATACATAATTGAGTTTTCTTGCAATTTTTTTCATATTTGATCTATACTCTTCATTAACAGCAAGAAAATATAGACAATTTTGATGACTCATTTTAATAAAAATATATATGACATTCACCCATAAAAAAAAAAAAAATTTATAATGAAACTGTCAATTTTCTACTATTGTCAATAGCATTCCTCTCTTTATGTTGTATGCTGCAAATTTAATTAAGGGTTTTTATTATTTGTATATTTGGGATTGACACTTCAAATGATAACCCCTCATTGCCTCACAAGAGGAAGCCAACGACACGTTAAAAAATAACCACGAGCTCCTTTTTGTGAGGAGACATCATTCGAGAGCTAAACATAGCCGAACTCATTAATTAATGATAAAATAGTATAAATCTTGCTACAGGTACACGGGCGTGTACCCGATCCCAAGCCCCCCTCTCACAATGAGGGGGAGCCGCCATTATTTTAATCACCTCGGGACCCCCTCATTGTGAGAGGATAGTTTTACTCTATTTGCGCACTATGTTACTCTAGATCTATTATTTGTTACTCTTTTTATTCACTGTTACCTAATTTTTGTTCTTTACATATTTTATCCAGGTAGTTATTTTTCTCTCAACGGAACTTGAAAATTACGAAATACTTGTGCTTGAGGTACGCAAATGTTGCTAGTGATTTCGAGGTAACTGCAAATTCGAATGTATACAATTGAATATTTTGTTTTGAATCCAAAAAATGCAAGGGAATTTGGAGTTTAGAACTCCACATGATCATAGATCTGAAATATAAGATTTTGTAAAGATAAATATTTTTCTGGATGAAAAAGGGGATTGGACTAGAATTTACAATTTTTATAACCTACCATTCCCTGTCGAAACCTCATTTTCACTATTCGATTACCAATTACACATTTCAACAACATCCTGAAGCCTCCTCTCCACCCCGGCAGCAGAGGAATCCCCGGCTGCAGACTCTTTAACTAGTGACGATTCTCGTCGGAATACGGTTTCGAAACGGGAAACGCACTTCGCGATTGATGCTTTCGCTTGAAATACAGGTGCAGAAGGCGACGACGAACAATTGGAAATACGAGACGACGATGGTCTAGTGTGGTGCCCTAATATGAGCATTGCCGCTGTTGGGGCCATGACTGGGTGGAATCCAGATGAATTATTTGAAGTAAATTTGTCGAAGATGATGGATGATGTGTTTGTGGTGGTGAGAGTTATATACTGCGGGGAAAGAAACAAACTGTGGGCGCTGTGCCGATGGTTTTGAGTTTTGGATTCTGATCCCAATCCACTGACTTCACTTTACTGTCATTTAAGAGTGTGTTTAGGAGCAATTTTTGTGGAATTTTAATCAAAATTATAGCAGTTATAGTCAATTTGTGGGCTCCACCTGTGAGAGGGAAAGTCAAATGGCTGATTTGATAGTTAATGGCTAGAATTTTGATTAAAATTTCTCCCAAACAGGGTCCAATTTTGTTAAATCAGGTAAATTTACATTAAGAGCACGTTTGAGAGCATTTTTTGTGGAATTTTAATCAAAATAATAGCCGTTATAGTCAACCTGTGGGCCCCACCTGTGAGACGGAAAGTAAAAAATGGTGACTGATTTGATAGTCAACGACTAGAATTTTGATTAAAATCTTGATTAAAATTTCTCCCAAACATGCCTAATTCATTTTACTTGAGTAAGTTAATTCAATTTTACCACTTAAATTGACAGAAAATAATGATGTTTGTCGTTTATTTAACTCAAGTTATATTTATTTCACATCGGCAGCTAACGATTTCATGTGATGAACATCATTTATTGATCACCGTAATATCGATTTACGTTGATCCCCACCAGGACATCAAAATTGAACGAGATTACTTTAGTTGAAATCAAACTAAAATATATTTACCCAATTGAAATCAAATCAAATTATAATTATCTACTTAACACCGGAGTGAAATTTAACTTGCATTTTATGCATCGCACGTGTCATTTTAAGAGTCTTCAACGGCCTCGTCTTCATCACATTTCTATGACTAGGGTGCAACATATGTCAAATTTAATGGGCTCTATTTTTTTTTTTTCAAAACTCATTTTCAATAAAAAAATTTTTACATGTAAATCAAAAACTTTTTTTTAAACCACACATTCTTAAAAAAATTATTGATTGCAGCTTTCTCCAAACCATCGGGAAAAGCATGAAAAAAAGGCTCAAGTAGTATGAACCCTCTGTCATCATTAAAAACTTGACTATTTTTAGATAATATTAGATAGAAATAAAGATTGTAAGGAGTCCTATTAAAATCGAGGAATATAGGCCTGCCTCTTCCCCCAATCACAATCCAGGTAAATTCTTCGAGACCAATTGTATGGCAATTCTACTTCTATTTCCTCTGTCGTCCTTGTCAGGAAACGAGAAATCTTATTAAAGTCATCACTCAGATCCCTACCTTTTGGAAAAGAAGAAGGCAACTCATTTCGGACCCTAGTGGATGCCTCCTATCATTATAAAAAGAGAAAAAAAATTAATTGTTTTTTCAAAATTGCAACCATCCATTGTTGGATGAAAATGAATTCGACAAAAAATAAATTTCAAAAAATGAGAGCTATTCCAGAGCTATATATTTTTTATCCATAGCATTAAACCCACGTTCATATAGTAATAGCACCCCACCAATCTAATACATGGAAAGGAAGATCAAACTTGCTCCCCCACGTTCAGTGAAATATTGTTAACCCAATGGCTTTCGTCCGTTGGTGTAGGAAACCCTTCACAGGGCTGGCCGCACAATTCTGGGTGCCTTTTATAACTTTTTAAAATGATGCCGTTTTCATTTAATTAAAAAATATATTAAGGAATAAATATATTTCAATAATATTATTTCATTGTAAAAATATGACATTTTAATATTTATTTATTTTTTAACATATTGTGAATAAAAAAAGTAGAAGTAAAGCTCAAAAACAATTTTCAAACTTCATCAAAATTCATGTCATCAACAAAAAGCCATCAAAGCCACTAAACTTTTCATGGAATTCCATATGACCAAAAGAATGGTGATGTTACAATCAAGAACCGGAAAAAAAAAAATAAAAAAATCATGAAATAACAATTAGCAAGTGCACAACTGACACCAAATAAAATGGTGATGTTACGAGGTAGATTGTACTCTTGTGGAGTAAGCAACAAATAATGACTATAGAGTTTCATGTCTTCTCTCTTTGATTGGTTTTTGTAGGTTAAAGGGTGTGAGGGAGAGGGAAACGATAAGAGGGATATGAGGTTAGCTTTTGACTGCACTTTAATAATTTGGATTTTGAGCTGCTTATTGTCTTGTTGGATTGATACTTAGTTAATAAAGCTAATTGGACATTTGAGATTGGGCTGGTAAAATAAATAGTTTAATTTTTTTTCAAAAGTAGAATAGTTTAAAATTAGAAAAAAATAAATAATCTTTTTTTTCTAATAATATGTTAAATGAAAAATATATTAATGTAATATAAACTAATTTTCTATTTTTTTTCATAAATATTGTGCATTTAACTAAACATAATAATAAAAATTTAAAATTTAAAATTAATGAAATATTTTAAATATATAATCATACGTACACACCTAGAACAATTTTTTTTTGGTGCCCCTACAATGCTGATGCGATGTTCTGTCGCTCGACTCGCACACTCTCAAGGTCGTCTCTGACCTTCACCTTTAAAAACGTGACTTAGGCTAGGTGTCCACCACAAGCTGCACGTGTAATTTCTACCCTCATTCCATCCGGATCGGGCTGAAATCACGCAGCAGGACGGATAAACATGATGACGAGCATGTAATTATTTCTAGCAATATTTGTAGATGGAACACATGGAATTAAGTATAAGTGAAGAGCAAAGAAAATTTACATTTCGGTTTATAGTCCCCGGGATCCCCTCATAGAATGCTGGCCAACCACATCCCAAGTTAAATTTGTTTGTGGATCCGTAGAGGGGAGTTCCACATCCTGCGCACTTGTAGACACCTTCTTCAATTAATTTGTCATACTTCCCAGTACCCGTATACCTGCATAGCATGCAGGTAAGTCAAGAAACAGTTCGCCAATGGCAACACTTCAAATAAAAGTTCTATGATTATTTGATTCACAAGAAACAGTTGTTGCAAAACAGGGAACAAAATCTTACAGCCACATTGTACACATTACATAAAATCATAACACCACCAAAATTCACTCTAGCTTCCCAGTGATCTATAATTTAGAGCATGCTGGTTAAGCTTAAAAGTAATTTAAATTTATGTTTTAAGAAAACTTTTGTTTTCAAACATGTTTGGATAAGTTGTTCTTGCTTAGCTTAGGCTCGATTCTCTTCTTCCAAATTTTTTGAGATAGCTCAATCCATGCGCTTCCCGCTGTGCCTTCTGCTTATTTTACGTAAAAATTACTTTGACACTGAAGTAGTGTTTAACTTATTTCCGACTTTTGAGATAGCTCAATCCATGCGCTTCTTGGTATGCTTTCTGCTTATTTTACGTAAAAATTACTTTGATACTGAAGTAGGGCTTAACTTATTTCCGACTTTGACAAAAATTTATTTACTTTAAATACTGTTTATTTACTTCTAAAGATTTTTTAAGCTTTCCAAATTTGCACTTACTAACAGTATTGCACATCGGGCAATAATATTCTTTCCAATGAAATCGATAACGCTTGACGACAATAATTTGTCCTATGTGATAGGACACAACTACATCATTCAACAAGAAGCCCACTTAACAACGGAAACATTCTTTTGACACTTTCTTTTACCTCTACTAAAGGACTCAATCAATTAATTGGGCAAAGCTACACGTACATAAATGAAGGCAACAGAAAAGGTACAGAACATTCACGACAGTAGGGGGTGGTCAATTTTTTGCAATATTTTATTCATGTGGGACCCTCCTCCCATGTGAGATTTCTGGTAATTTTCTGTGAACTACATTTTGTACGTATGGAAAAATTCCAATTAATTTCGTGAACTTGAGTTGTTTACTGCCAATACCATAACCACTGTGGTAATTGATTGATTTGAAGTAGTTTGACAATCGAACAATTCTGAACTCTATTAAATATTGATCTAGAAAGTAACTTGATGTTTTTATTATGTTTCAGAAATCTTAGCCTCTCATCATGGGATTTGAATTTTTTTATGCAATTTTTGTCCAACAAAGGAGAGCTCTTCAAGTATTTTGAATTTTGTGATCGCAATGAATAGTTGGTTAAGTGAGTTTTTGAACCTTGCAAACTTCAGCTTGAAGCATGTGGGGGGCTGTTACAAGCCCATCACATTTTTTTGCCTCGAGACATGATGCTCAGAGAATAATTAAATCCTTAATTTTCAAATATAACCATCCATGTTGAAATCAATGAGAATGAAAATAGTGAAAGATAAACATACCTCGATACATAGATTTCTAATTCTTAGCCTGAATGAGTTACGATCTTCCAATTGATTGGTGGTCTTCGCTTCAATTTTGCTCTCTCTATTGATGGGAATGTAGAGAACCTCAATAATACCAACAAATGAGGATCATAACCATATAAAATAATAGTAGCAACCAATAGCCACTATCTTTGAGTTGCTTCAAATTGACCATTCTTCAATTTAAAACAACACTCCCGTCTCTACACTATAATTACATGCAATCTATAATACTTATTAGTCATAATACATCTTTAACCGATCATTTTAATTGACTAATATCTTTTAAATAATAGCACCACACATTTTAATATACAACATGTGGCTCCAAATATGCTGAAATTATCCAACAATCTCTCACTGGGCCATACATGTAATCTTACAAATGTACACAACCTTATAAGCTGAAAATTTTGCTTCATTATTATGGGTATTTTAAACAATCTCGTCCATCAGTCATATTGATATATGCTCAAAATGATTTTCTTCACATTTAATGTGACTAAATCCATCAATGGTCACATACACCCATACAACCATATGACATAGATCAATCATGGGAGTGTAGCATGAAAACTACATGTTATGTCATCCATACATGTCTATTTCCAACTGGTCCAACCTTATTTTTTAAGTGAGATCAACCATAAACTTTGATCAGAGTGGAACTGAATTGAATACTTTATTTTTTAAATTAACTTAACCGAATATCCATGGACAAAATATGTGTCTAAAATAGACAATATCCAAATACAAACTCCCACTAAACTGGCATATCATCAAAAGATGCAACACCAATGCGAGTATTATGCTCATGAAAGACTTTGAGTGGTAGCCATTTAGTATCTGGATCCATGATTATGGAGTTTGTCTTAATATGCTTTATAAAAATCTAACCACTCTAATTTCTTTCCTTTACAATTAGGAACTTAATGTCTTTAGACTTTGACATTGTCGTGTTCCCCGTTGAAACACAAGACTGCTATTGTTACAGAATAACTTAAGTGGTCTTTCAATTTTTATCCAAAATATGCAGCCTTATGACAATATTTTGTAATTATATTCCATGATCAGAATCAGAATATCTAATGATCTCCAATTGATCTACTCATTTTTAAATATACATTTTTCAATAAAATAATATTTTTCATTACATCAATAACTTTTCCTTCATTTTTAACCATACATTCTATATCAATCTATTATTTAATAATACATTCTTTCAAAAGAATGTGTCTCAAACACACTCTAAAGCATGTTGGATGTATAACTTCAGTGACTAATGAAACACTCAACTCTTGTAATAATAGCCCATGATGACTCTGTAAATCATAATTACCTACTAATAAACTTTACTTAGATTAATTAAATTATGTGTCAATTTGATATTAAAGTCAACTTTGAACATTAAACGCATTGATAATTTTTTAAAAATAATTCAACCCTTGACTAAAGCTTTTTCTCCAAACGTGCTGTTAGTCCATCATTTTTCTAGTTAGGTGGCGCCGTTGCAAAATTAAAGATTTTATATAAAATAAATAATTAATAAGTCGAGAAAATCAAATTCAAAATTTTTTTTTTTTTGTTCTCTAATGTTTTTTCCTATTTAACTTAAGTCAACGCTATGCCTTCCACGTAGAGAAAGTCCGAATTTTTTCAGTTTGACCATCAATAATGTTTCAATCACAAAATAATGAATAATAATGCTGGTTTTTTCAGTCCCTTGATTCACAAATAAGTTCTCATTTTCATTTTTTGTGGGTTTTTTTTAATTTAATTTTCACGTGTATTGGAGAAGTGATTTTATGTAATTTTGGAGATGCTCGTAACTTACTATGTCTCCAGTTACTTTTGTTGTAGTACGGAATGTGTGCATTTCAAGCGGAGTAATGTTTCGTCTGCCCAAAAAAATCCTTGCAATTTGAAGGTCAATCTAGTGGTGTTTAAAACGAAGGTGATTTGGTTAAATCTATGCCAAAAGGGTGGCAGGGGTAGTATGTACATGTAGAATGACTCGATATAGTATATTTAAGAAGATTTTATATACTCACAAAATATATATAAACTTAGTCAAAGTCAAATATTAATTTTAATACAACATTCATAATTATTATTCATTTATAATCCTGAGGGGTTGCTCAATTGGTCAGGCCTTGGGTTTGCTCCCCAATGGTCATCCGTTCGAGTCCCCTCATGGTCATTGAGATGAGTACCCGACCGTAAACTTCAAGGCCCCGTAGAATTAGTTGAGGTGCGCGCAGTTGGCCCGGACATCCACGGTTATAAAAAAAAAAAAAAAATTATTCATTTATTATTCACACATTTCGAGATCCACTACTGTCCTTGATTTATATACTTACCAAGTATAGGCTAAATTATAAAATATTTTCAATCAAATTATTTTTATCCTCATATTTTATATGATAAACAAGACTAATCGATCTACTTCCGCATAAAGCTTCTCTATTTAGCTCGTGTTTTTCCGTCCCTGATCATATCCAGTTTGAATGAACTTGTCGGATCTGTCCTATAGATTTCTCAATGACTGATCAGCAAATATGAGTTTGACAAGAGAAATAGTGTTTAAATGTCTAATAAAATTCTAATAGTTGGTGGATTAGAAAGAGATTTATCTTTTAGCAGCAGATCTAGACAGAACACAAATCTCAATCAGAAACTCCTACAATCGAAGTTATCGAACCAAACAATTGAATCTGAATAGATCTTTTTAAGCTCTATATAAAAAGTCGATGAAACTGAATCAAATAGATAAAGTCTCTATATCGAACAAATCAAATAGACGCCATATTTGATACCAATAGAGTACCGTCTATTTTTTCTCCATTCATTTTTGTTGGTCTATAAACAGCAATGCAAGCTCGCTTTTTATGACAATAAAATCATGTCATTAAAATAAATTGTCCATTTACGAAAATGTCTACCAGTCTATGCGATTTAGTCAAAATTTTAGCACCCAATTTCTATACGTTCAACCGAACCCGCCACCGCCGTCCCCACCTTCCATTCCTTTCTTTTCACCTGCTCTGAAAATTCACATTGGCAAATTCCCAGATAAATTCGAGATCGCGAAGCCCTCTCGCTTTACGAAACAATCTCTCATTGTTTTGCAATGGCGACAGTGAATGGTTTCGTGGGCTCTCTTTCAGTTAATAATTCCTCGGAGCAGAAATTGAAAACGGAGGTTTGGAAAAATCCCCGCAGCATTCAGAAATTTTCTCATTTTTATTCTTCTTCGCATTCGCGACTTTTTAATAATTTGAGGATTAGAAAAGTGATTCCTGAAAAGCAATTGTTCGTATTAAACCCTAGATGTGAGGTCGGTTCCAACCCTAAAATTGAAGCCAAGCGATCTAGTGTTTCCGCTTTGGAGCTTCTGAAGACATCGGCTGCCGATCGTAAGTCTTAAATTTTTGGTTTAGTTTATTTTATCGGTAATTTGAGTGTTTTTATGCTATTTATGAGATGAAGAGCTAGATCAAACGCCTAGAAGTGGCAAAAGAACTCGATTCTAACAGGATGAAGAATGAATTGGAGAAAAAAAATGAGAACAATTAAATATAGAATAAAAATTCAAAAGACTGATGAATTATATATATTTCTATCCGTTATGGTCATGTGTTCATGAAAGGGAATAACTTTGTTGGTTTCTATTTGATGGTAGATAATCCAATTCATCTTCACTTTTCTTTCATTTCTCTTTAGAACTAGGTGGATCATTGTGGATCCTTGTATAACTTGCACTAGTAACAAATATAATATGTAGTTGCGGGATGCTGTTGGCTAGAGACTAGAGAGTTTTATTTTGTCTGTTAATTCTATAAATCTTCTTAAATGAAGTATTGGATTGATGATCTAAGTTCTCCTCACAGGATATACAAAAGAAACGAGCAGTATTGTGGTTGTAGGGCTTAACTTCCGTACGGCACCAATTGAGATACGTGAGAAACTTTCTATACCGGAAGCTCAATGGCCCCAAGCAATTGGTGAACTGTGTGCTCTAAATCATATAGAGGAAGCTGCTGTTCTTAGTACTTGCAACAGAATGGAAATATACGTTGTGGCTTTGTCACAGCATCGCGGGGTTAAAGAAGTGACTGAATGGATGTCTAAGGTGCCAACATGTTCCCTCATTGTTATGTGCACATAAAAAAATGTAATTGAGACATTGATAGTAGAACAATAGAAATTAATATTGGTTTAATAGTTTTGCACGTTCTTTAGTTGTGCCTTGTTTTGTCTGTCAATCTTATGTTGGCTTCAATAACTACTAGTTGGATTTACCATAAAAGGAGAATTTTGTGAAAGTTGACATCTTTGCCCAAGTAGGATTTGTCTTTTAGCCAGAAACACGGAAAAGTCCAACAAGTGCAAGATTGTCTGTTTGTCGAGGAAGCACCAACAAATACTATCGGGCATGGCACCTTGCATTTCTGACATGTGTCGGCAATTTTTTGTTGTCCAGCATGATTATCTCTGCATGTTGGCAATATGTTGGCGACATGTCCAACACTGCAAAATCAAAAAATAATATGGACATGCCATCTGGAGTTTTTGCCACCTGTGGTGATGTGTTGGTGTCATGTCAACGCTGGGAGAGTGTCGATGCATACTAGGTTTGTCAATAATTACACAAATTGTTTCTGAGTTTGTATATCTTTTTTGGCAGATTAGTGCTGTTCCTGTTTCAGAGCTTTGTCAGCACCGATTTTTGCTGTATAACAAGGATGCCACACATCACTTGTTTGAAGTATCTGCTGGACTTGATTCCCTTGTCTTAGGAGAAGGTCAGATTCTTGCACAGGTAAAACAAGTTGTTAAAACTGGACAGGGCATCTCTGGCTTTGATCGCAAAATTAGTGGGCTGTTTAAGCATGCAATCACAGTTGGAAAACGTGTGAGAACCGAGACAAATATTTCCACAGGATCAGTTTCAGTTAGTTCAGCTGCTGTGGAACTTGCTTTAATGAAACTTCCAGAATCTTCTCAAGCTACTGCTAGAATGTTGGTTGTTGGAGCTGGCAAGATGGGGAAACTCGTAATCAAACATTTGGCTGCGAAAGGTTGCACAAAAATAGTTGTTGTTAACAGAACTGAGGACAAAGTTTCTGCCATACGCAAGGAGCTTGAGAATGTCGAAATAGTCTACTTGCCTCTCTCCGAAATGTTAGCATGTGCTGCTGAAGCTGATGTCATCTTCACCAGCACTGCTTCTGAAACTCTGCTGTTTTCAAAAGAGCAGGTTCAGGCTCTTCCCCCCGTGAGCCCTGATATTGGAGGTCGGAGGCTATTCATAGATATTTCTGTTCCACGAAATGTGGGATCATGTGTTTCAGATGTTGAAACTGCACTCGTTTACAATGTGGATGATCTGGAAGAAGTCGTGGAAGCTAACAAGGAGGACCGGTTGCACAAAGCAATGGAAGCTCAAGCAATTATCGAAGAGGAAGTGAAACAATTTGAAGCCTGGAAAGACTCCCTCGAAACTGTTCCAACCATCAAGAAGCTTAGGGCATATGCAGAAAGAATCAGGTCATCTGAGTTCGACAAGTGTTTGTCTAAGATGGGCGATGATATCCCGAAGAACAAAAAGAAAGCCATATACGATCTTAGTATAGGAATAGTGAACAAACTCCTTCATGGTCCAATGCAACATTTACGATGTGATGGAAACGAGATTAGGTCTCTAAGTGAGATACTCGAAAATATGCATGCTCTCAACAGAATATTCAGTCTCGAGACAGAGATCTCCGTACTGGAACAGAAGATACGAGCCAAAATCGAACAGAATCAGAAGTGAGCTTCTTGAATCTACTTCTCGTTAATATGTTGTTATTTTCTCTAACTGGAGGAAGAACATCCTCCCTCGGTGCTCATATTCAGGATGAGTATTGTCGAATTCTTTTGGGGCGTTCTGTAACTTGTATAAATGTAGCCTTTATCCGGGGACATTTTCAAATCCCTGCTGTTTTAGTAAAGAAAAGCAGCCGTCATAGGAAGGGTATGAATTTAAATGGCTATAAGAAGAGTAATGAAAGAAGTCTGAAAGTTCTCAGGTGAGTCTTCTTCAATGTTTCTCAGATATTTACTATAATTGGCTTGATTGAATCCTGCTGGAACTAATTATATATTCAAATTCCTCTCATTAGAGTTTCCCAATCTGAAGAAAGGAAGTATGATCTGTATGTTTTTCATGAAAATGGATTCCCCGAGAATCAATGGATTAGGATTCTATCTATTTTTGTTGTCATATCTTATGGATATAATGTAGATAAATGGTTAAAAAAAGTTGTCATCGGGTACAAGCAGATGCACTCTTGATGTATTATCCTGGATCCTGATTCATGATAAATGTTGGCAGCATGTTTAACCCATACAAGTTGGACATGAAGTGGGCAGTTGAGTAAGTCGTGAATGTTAGATTTTGTTAGGATTCTCTCGTCAACATCGTGAAGTTAAATATGTTGAAGAACCTGCAAAATAAAATTCGGTCAGAGAGTATCAACAGAGGTGAGGGTTGTTGAGTGCATTTTGACTGTCAAGTCCAAAATAATGTAGTTGCTTTTCTGCTAAAATTTGGGCAGAATTCAGGATTATATGAATTTGAAGTGGGCGATGCATTCAAAAGTTGGAGTGCATTGCTGTCTTGAATGTCAAACAAGTTAATGAAAATTTGGAAAGCGCTGTAGTGATTGTCTCTCTAACAAGTTAGTGAAAAGTTGGGAGAGTCAAGTTATGCTTTGTTGAACTAAAGTGTCTCTGTCTGGGTGTTGTGTTTGGCCGATTGCGTTTTTTATTGTGAGCTTTGGCCACTCTAGCTCGATTACCTCATAGATTGGTCAAATGTCAATTTGATGATTCTGATTTCACTTGAGAGTTGCAACATAAGCTCAGTGACACTCCAATATGTTAGGTCGATTTGGATTGCAACAAATCTAATTCATAAACTGCAAAAGAGACGCATACCGTTTGACACAACTATCTATGCCTTAAAAAATACCAGCATGGCCGATAACGAAAAACCATCGCCCCGAAATTAAAAACTATTGCCTTCGAGCCGAACCATTAAACCAATGAGCCTTGGTTGAATCTGCAAATGTGCAAATGAGATACTCATTGTGCAAACAGAAACATCGTTACCAAGAAGTAAAACGAGACAGGATGACCTAGACTGATACTCTATCGTCATCGGTACTAGATATCATTATTCTTACAAAAAGGGCATGAAAATTGTTAGGCTCAAACAAAAACATGGGAAAGAATAATTTCTTGGAAGCTTCAACGGCTACAACGTGTTACTCGTCAGAAATTTATAGTCCATCTTTGCTGCTATATACGGTCCTCTTTTCTTTTAACAGTGTAAATAAATATAAGATACAAATATTTTGGCCATCTTCATTCTGTACTATACCAACTCGACAGAGAAAAAAGATTACAAGATTCCGTCGAACTCCACTAGAAATAGTCAGGCGTACAAAGAAACTACCTGCTACTCGATTGTCCCACTTGTAGAACGACGGCATCCTTTACTTGAGTCAGTGGGATCAATGGCAATTCTAAATCCAGTTTTATAGAATCCCTTTCCTGCTTTCACCCTGACTCCAAGCTATATCCAATCGGTTGTGTCAAGATATCAACCCATGTATCAGGAATGCCCGGTAGTCACCGGTGCATGCAATCGTGACCCCAGATGGAAACTGCATCTCTTTTTCCTAACCATATCGCTGGATGGACAGCTGCTCTGAACTCATTCGTATGAGTAAGATCGAGTGTTCTGATACCTGTCCTTTTAGAGCCGACTCAATGAGAAGATTCAATTGTCTAGCTTCTTTGTTCACTCCATTATTACTGGGATCAAACCACAAGTCAAGCTGTGCTGGCATCAGTTGTTAATTCTCTCACTGATGTAATAGCAAAATAAATATCGAATTTTTAAAATTTAATTTAACCATTGTTTATTGACTTTTTGAGAAAATAATCCCCTAATTCCGAGTATTCTAACATTAAAAATCAGGCATCAATATTTTGCCTGTTTCAGTGAGAAGAAAAAAATGGGAGCATTTCCAAAATTTCTACGAAGAAAGCAAAGAACAAATGGAGCCTTTCAGAATTGCATACCTGGAGTTCCTCAAGGGGCTCGTCAAACAAGCAACTACCATTCTGATTCCAGTCACCACCGTGAAAGTGTCTCAGGGATTGCAGCCGCCGGAACTTGGCATCCTTTTTGGAAATACTTTCTCAATGTATGCTACCATGTTCTCAAGAACAGCTTTAAAACGGTCCAACATTTGTAGAGGAGGATGTATTGGCATTCTGCCCTCAAAGAAAACGAGAGGCATCTCTTTCGGGAATTTATCATAGCCCCACCTAACAATGATAAGCAAGCAAAAGAATATTTTAAAAATCATAAAATGTTAATGAACTAGAAACATAAAAAGCATGGTATAACATACATATTAGCCACGTAGATTAAAATCAAATTTTGTAAAATTTTATTAAAAGTTGATGAAAATCATGAAATGTGTGGTTACAATTAATTATTTAGTTTGAATTGAGATTTTTATCAACTTTTAATCTACACCAAACATGGGCTATGTACAGCACCAAACCAGCACGTTTGATGGAAAATAGACTTAAATCCACGTGCAATCAAGATCTCTAGTAGAAAGTTGAAGGTATCAGATCCTTCTTTTCCTATAATCCCAAATTCAATTATCTTAGTTCAGTGTGTGCCTATATATAGACATTTGTAAGAGGGAGGGATTCAAGGGGTTTCAACAGGTACTTAACTCCTTTGAACTAGTTCCAATTTAGCCAAAACTAGATAGGAAAGTGCCACCCTAACGAGATGTGATAAAATTTATCGCCTTTACTTAAAATTTGACAAAAGAAGATCAAGCTTGCACCTAGCATTGAAGCTGAAGTAGCTAAAAGAAGCAAATGTTAAAAAAAAACATAGAAGACTGTTTTGTTCTGTTAATGGCATAAGCTCAATTTCAAGTTCTGCCCCTACAATCATGACCAATAGAATTCTTAAAATCAGACCAACATGTGCAGTGAATCAAGAGTTTCAGACAAAAATCATTCATAATATTTCCATAAATTTGACAAAAGGATTATCTAGAGAACAGCGGAAACAGGAATTACAAGTGACCAGTGTTAAATACTAGAACGTCATAGAAATCAGCAATATTAGCCCAATCATGTGCTGGAATATCAGTATCTACCTGATATGTACCCTTGACACCGTCTTTATCCGAAAGCAGAAGTTGTTGTGACTGCCACCTGCATTTAATCAATAATAAGCTAGCGAGGGAGTGAGATTAATAGCTAATCTAAAATCTTAAAAGAAAGAAAGATACACTATTAAATAACTAACTTGATGAAAAACACTCTTGAAAGGTCAATCCAGGGGAAATAAAATTATTATTAGTAAGAAATCGAAAACATTCAGACACTAATTCTTCATTTTTATTCGAGTTCAGCTAGCATAAGAACTAGGAAATCAAAAAATCCATTTCTAAATAATTTGATCGTGACGGTTGAGAGCATCAATAGATGATAGATTTTCCTAATACTCTGCATGTACACCCCACCAACAAAACCTAAAGTAAAAACCAGTTTAAGAAAGATACCCACAAAATATTTATAGTAACAATAGTAGGGGCGGAGCCAGCCCTTCAAACTTAGGGTAGGGGGGGGGGGGGGGTTCCGGGAGTTGAAGGGGCGGGGGCTCACCCGATTTTTTTTTTTTAAACATTACCTGTTAAAATGAGGAAAGTGGTACTTTGTGATGGATAAATGAAACAAATAAACAAAAATTAATGTACGAAAACATCACAAAAAAATCAAGAGACATATAAAAGAACTGAATGGCTTGAGAATTGAGGAAACTCTTTCATTCATAATTGATAAACAATACAACTTCACAAACAACTGAATGGGCTGATTAGGAGATAAAAAAAATCTTGAGGCCAAAAAATAAAAAAATAAAAAATTTCAAAAAATTGGTGGGGGTACTGCACCCCCCCCCCCCCCAAGGACCCCCCTCCCCTCCCCTCCGCCCCCTGAACAGAAGTATTTTGATAGTATTATCGAGTAAAAAATGTCCCACCCACAATTTTTTCATTTATATATTTTTGATATTTTAAAATGTTGCGAGCTTTAGAAAAAGTTTTCACGTTGTTAGAGCGTAACACTTATAAAAATATAGTCATACAGTAGAGATTTTAAATTTTTGATGTCGTCAAATTAGAAATTTTTTTATATCATAAAAATACATTATAAACTAAATATCAAAATTGTCATCGACGTAGTAAGTAAAGCTATATTGTAAAAAAAATATCATTGTGTATAAAAGGAAAAAAAATGTTAAACCTTAAATATAAAAAAATCGTCATCAAAATTAGTGAATTTAAAGCAGAGGTTTCAAATCTTTTAAAAAGTATTGTTAGGTTCTAGAGCAATTAAAATAAGAAAATCCTGGAGAAACCAGAGCTTTGTGGTAATCGGGGGAGGTATGTAGAGAAGAAGATCCATTTTCTTTCTTCTTCTTCTTATTATTTTTTTTTTCTGTTTTAATTTTTTTTTCTGTTTATTATTTATTAATTTTTTGGATTTTAATTATTTTAAGTGAAAAATGTTAAAAGACTATTTTGCTGTTACTAAAGTTGGTAAAATTAAGGTCAAACTAATGACTTTCAATTCACCAATGGACAATTGGATGATAACTGTCTAGAGGATCATCATCTTGCATATATTAAAAATACTAGTCATAATTGAACATACTATAAAAATAATATTGTAAGATATAAGAATATAAAGAATAATGAATACGAGAATATAAAGAATAATTAATACAAATTGTTCATGTAGAATGAGCTTTTGATTCAAATAAAATAAAAATCAGTTTGTGAAAATAATTTAAATAATTGAGGAAGTCAATTAGAATAGTCATTCCATTTTTTTTATCCGAACCGAATATTCAACGAATACAATATTTTTTTAAAATTCGCTTAATATGCATTGAATATTTCGCTTAAAATTATGTATTATAGATATGCATTATGTCCCCCCATTTATTTTTATGTATCTTAATATTAATTGAATAAATCAATGGGATGAAAACTCTAAAAATATTCATCTTTTTGTTCCAAAATTTTTTTAATGAATTTAATTTATTATCCATCAAATGGAATGAATCTATCATATGTACATTGATCATAACTAAATAATTGACAAAATAATTCATGATAACATTGTTCAAATGATTAAATAAAACAAATATATATTGAAAAAAAAAAGGTAATAAATCTATCAAATATGGTTAAATAAATTGAATACATATTAAAAACAAAATGAAAAGTAAAATAATAAATGTGTCAAATGTATATTCATCATAATTAAATAGTTGACAAAATAATTAATGATAATATTTTTTAAGTGGTTCAAATGATTAGTAAATTAAATAAATATCGAAAAACGAAAAGTAGGATATTATTAAAAAAATTAAATATATATTGAAAAATGAAAAGTAATGTATTATTGAAATAATTAGTAAGGATATAATTGTTCAAAAAATGATTCTCACTTGATATAATATTTAATATATTATAAATTTAAAAATATAATTGTAAAGATTAGAAGATTTGAGAGCGTGCAGCACGTTAAAAGATTTAGAACCCATGTTACATATGTCCCTCTAAAGTATTCAACAAAACTTACTCCTTAGAACACGCTTTCCCTCCTTTGCAGAGAATGTTTGCACTAGAAACTTTAGTTGATGTCATTTCTTCTTCTTCTTCTTCTTGGGTTTTTTTTTTTCTTGAATTCTCATATTGTCCTTAAAAATCATAATCAATAATATAAATTTGAGTTGTAGTCATTATTATTAGTTTACATATTCATTTCCATTATATTAACAAAAAAAATTCAAATGGACAATTATTTATAATTATATTTATGTAATAGACATTGTTATATATGCTAAGATAATTTTAGTTGAATATATCTTTCAACCATGTTAAGTTTCTATTTGTATCGGTTATTCATTAAACAAAATCAAAGTAATTGAGTTATAATTAAAGTAAAAAGGTTGATGGGTTGGTAATATAGGTCTTGAATGAGTCAAATAGCTCAAAGATATTTAAGAAGATCATATGTAACACCTCTAAATCTAAATACCTAGATCTGGAAGTATTAATGCTTCATTCTCTATTTAAAATCATAAATGTGGAAATGATTAATTTTTTCTTCAATATAATAGACATCAATGACTTAATATTTTAAAATAATTTGTGGTCAACAAAACATAGTACAATTAAATCGAATTTTAAAGTGTATTTGGTAGATATTAAAATTGGATTAAAATTGAAAATTTAGTCTTTATTGTTGACTTTTATTATACGAATGAGACCTAATAATTGTTATATTTTCAATTTTAATTGGATTTTAATTCCCCCCAAACAAGCTCTTAACTTTAATTACAAAAACGAATTCAATATCTAAATATGATAGCACAAGTCTGTGTCCCACAACTCGTCACAAGTCTGTGTCCCACAACTCGTCACCTCGCATCATCTTGCCTTCATTATTAGAAAATGGGAAGGGATAACATCAGATGAGCTAACGCTCAATAAACAAATCTCATGCATATGATGCATGTTTATGATATGCATATGAGTTACTTTAAAATAAAAAGCATTTATCAATACATATTGTCTTTCTTTCATTTATTTAAAAACTTAATATTGAAGTTGTGAGCTCACTTGGTGTATCACCTAGTCAATCAAAATGCAGTGGACAATTATTATTTGGAACATTGAATATTGGTCAGGTACGCCAGTTAACATTCACATCTTTCATGACATAAACATGCACATTGTAATAAAACATTTGGGATACATATATATTAAAAAAAGCATTCATTGAGTCATTGACATTTTGAAACGTTTTATTTCTTGAAACTTCATGTATGCTTATGAATGCATTGTCATGTATAAATATGTCATTAAAAACATTTATGACATAAAAAGTAATGATCAAATATCATGTTTACGTAAGGACAATTTAAGTAACACGTTTATACATTTAAGGACGATACTACATGGCCCGGCTCAATGACCGGGCCAAAATCCAGGTGCCGAGGTGGCACCATACAATTGGAGGGGGGGCTGACCGACCTCAGCCCCCCTCCAATCACAGGGCGCCACCTCGGCGCCCTGTCAAATGCCCCGGTCATTGAGCCGGGGCATTCAGTTTAATCCTACATTTAAACATATGACGTACATATGAAAATAAAGAGAGATTTACTTACAATGAGTTCTTGCAATTTACTTTTGGAATGTCAAGTGGAGGTGTACCTAGATACCACGAGTCAACCTGCCAAAATCTAATTCATATCATTTATTTAGAAACTTGGACGAAATCCAATTTTTTAAATATTAAGGTACAAAATTGTTCTATTAAATCAAATTTATTATCATCATCATCATCATCTGGATAAAAAAAAGTGTTAAGGTTCATAAAAGTAAAATAAGAATCCACCATAAAGAGCCATTTTTGATTTACACATATATTACTTTATTTATACAAACACACCCCTACATTTACACATACACATATAAACATACAGAGAGAAACATACATTTTCTGGTACATATATACATAGACTGGCCTCTATATGTGTGCCAAAACTGCTCAGACCTATTGACCGACCGCCGTCGACTTTCCTTACCGGATACCCTACCTCGTCGTTGACACATCTTCAGTCCATAAGCTCTTTGCTGCACTTCCCATTTACAGTAGCACCTATGGTCGTGACGGAACTCAATTTGGCACAGGAGCAACCACATTCCCATTTCTCCATTCTATCTCAACCGCAGACACACAAGTGCAGCGTTCAATATTCTCTCCATCGTGTAGCGCCATTGACCTTCCACCAACAATTTTCCTTGTTGAATATCCAACTTCGCTTCAGGTTACAGATATTCTGCCCATTTTCTCTTTGCTGTACTTTCTCTTTACTAATTCACCCAGGGTAGTGACGAAGCTTGATTTCAAGATAGACGCATATACTGGAGGCAGGACAAGAGCGGCGTTCGTAAGTTTTACTATAGGCTAGACCACACAAACAGTGCCGCATTTTTTCAAATCCCTTATCCAAAAATCCATAGAGCCATTCTCAAATTAGGTAACGGGTTCGACCCTGCGCTACAATTAAAGTTTTTATTCCTTGCTCATTTTACAACTCAGTTTGTCTAATTCCCGCAGATAGATGACATTCGGGTTTCTGGTTCGTCCAATTTGCACGAGTGCCAAAACGACTCTAGCTCCAAAAAAATATGCGAAATGGAACCCTGCAAAAAGGAGGACGTTTCTTGCTACCTGCGAGATCTCGATTGTCGAAAGTCATCGACACAGTAAGTGTTTCACGAAGCATTGCTGGAAGCGTGTTATTACACTTTTTAACTCCATTTCTGGCCACAATTGGAGCAAACAACAACATCGCAACACAAACGTCTCATCGAGTTGTTGGCTTGTACATGGGTCGAATATAACCCATCAGGAGGTCGTATCGTAGCATCCGACGAATGGTGGAACAAAAAAAAAGGTACGAAGTGCGAATTGGTGCTACAGTACATAAATATTGACTGCATCACTTGCATTTGTGTGTTCTATAACCTTGGCTAAATTCGAACTGTATCCATGAAAATGAGTTGTATGTAGATAATGTCGGAGGGACTATTTAAATATTTGATTGGAGTTGGGTCTTGCTTTGTCCAAGAGGTGCTTGTGTTTAGGAATGGGTAATGTTATCGAAAATGTGGGACTATGCAGTATGTTGATGATTATTGGGTGTTTTCCATACATAGCATTTCCTTTGACATTTAGTAGCTGTAGTAAGTTGTGAGAGGTGGTAGTGCTTGTTTGTAGTGAACTTGTAACAAATATCTCATCATTATTCTGTCTTGGATCTTGTATAGTCAATTTATGTCAAGAAAACGCCCATACTTAGTTCAATTCAAACTCACAAAAATGCATAGAAGGATGTACATTTCTACAGTTACCAACTCATTTGCATTTGCGTTATTGTGTAACCGTTATTACAGGAGAACAAGGCCTACAAAGATTTTAAAGATAAAGAAGTCAGTGAGATCTACATCTGATATCGTCAACTTTTTGACGATAGTTATGACGGTGACAAGTACGCAATGACCCCGACGAAGTTATTTTGAACGGGCTTCGCATTGTTTGAAGACAGTGCAGTTGAAGACCACCGGGATGCAATTCTTGTCGATGTGAAGAGTACTGGCTCAAGTGATGAAAGAGATGAAGATAAGTGTAACTCCAGCGTGCATGCTTCTAATGCCCAAAGTGGTGAAAAAAGGAAGTCAGCGACGACTTGATCGGGTAAAACAGTGCCGCTGGAAGTGGCAGAGAAGATAAATACCATTGGCGGATGGTGTAACGAACTGGATTACGTATTGTAGGATCGTATGTAGGGACGCGAGAAACTACTATATGAAACCGCGGTGTCGTATTCAAAAATTTCCCTTTCTCATAAATGGCCACATGTTTTTGAAAGAAACAATGGAAGAGAACAGACATATGTGTAATCAAGAATTCCGAATATACCTACAAGTGTTGTGACATTTTGCACATATTCTGCGTGACGAATATGGCTTATGTAGTAGCTAGCAGGTAAATATCTACGAGTAAGTTGGAATGTTCTTGTACACATTATCACGTGGAAATGGATATTGGCAGGTGACAACGATATTCCACAATTCGTTGCAAACAATATACCATTTCTTCAAAGAGGTTCTCCGTACCGTCGTTGCGTTATTGGCACGTTTCATAAAACCCAGTCCGAACTATAACGAGGGCGAGAATCCCTACAAGCAGGACTCGAGTAAGCATCCTCTGTTTCAGGATTGCATTGGAACTATTGATGGAACGCATATGAAAGTTGTGCTACCGCATCACGAGCGTCTGAATTTCATAGGCCGAAAAGGAGTACCAATGCAAAATGTGTTGACCGCATGTAATTTCAATTTATGTTTCATATATGTGTTGCTTACACATCGGGAATATGTGCGATGCTCGAATACTGGCTCGTGTTATATACAGTCCAGAAATTCACTTTCTGCTACCAACGCCTAGTAAGTATTACTTGGTTGACTCCTATTTTGCTCATCGATGGGGATATATGACAACATATAAAGTATTAGATATATTGTACCATTTTCAAGACTTCCACGATGATGGAAAGGGTCGTCATCGACGTTTTCGGAATGCCTATGAGAGATTTAACTATAGATACTCTTCGTATAGAAACGTGATTGAACATGTCTTTGGTGTGTGGAACCAAAGATGTCAAATTCTTGACCATATGACTATTTTTTCATTTAAAACACAAGTTGCAATTGTCATCGCAACGATGGGTATTCATAATTTTTTAAGTCGTTTTGAATCTGTAAACTAGGCGTTTATGAGAGTAGAGACAGATGACGGTGCACCCGAGGTGGAGTTATCTAATGCTGAAGACTAAATGCATGCCGAAATGAAGCACCTGAAATGCGACGAAGTGAGTGGGACAGATTTCGCGATTATATGGCACATCAACAATTACGCTATAATTTTTTTAGGAACGCAATATTTTTGCACATGTGTAGTGTAATAAGAACGTAGACAAATAAATTATTAATAAAATTCTATTCGTACACGTCAATGTACCTGCCCATATAAAAAAATTCTTCATTTTTCACGTTTTCAAATGCACATATTTTCATTGCCAACAGTTTCAAATTCAAAAGATCAGAGGTGAGCAAATATGTAATTGTGCACACATTTCCTTTTGACCAAAAGAAAAGTTCACTGTAGCGGACCCCATGTGATGTGATATAAGAATGCATTATTGGGGGAAGAAGTCTTATATGCAAGGAGGTGATTATATAAGTTAAATTCTCAATTTCTAACATAGTGATAGCTAATTTGACATAATTTATGTTAAATAACTAATGAGACTTGTCATTTATTCCTATTGACTTATTTACTCATTAATGTGATTCTTTACTTATAATTTCCATTAGTAATATTTTTCAATTGACTTGCACAAAATGCGTGCAGTAAAAAAAGAAGAGAAATATTTCCATTCGATGTCCAGGTTCAATATATAAGAAAAGCTAGTCATAAGCACATATTAACATAAATATATTATAATTAAATTCGAGTTTAATAAAATTATATACGTATCATAGTTAAAGTAATAGACACATTGATTGTCAATGGAATTCGTGGTATAATCCACTGCAAAATATAGTTAGTCATGGCAAAAATAATTAAATTAATTGAACATTAGATGTAACATTATGAAATTAATCTAGATAGATGTGGCAATCACGAAAAAAAGCAAGCCACGTTATCAGTGCAATGCAATTAGAAGTCAAATGAGTGTCAAAGTGCCACAAAGTCATGTTCCAAATTCTCAATCACAAGTTGCGACGCATTTTCTACACGGATTATATTCAAATTTGAAACTTGTTATCTTAGAAAAATTGTATCCTATTGAGTTAGCTCTCAAACACACTTTAAATTGCTTCAATCTGATATTGAGAGAGAAAGATATGCTGAAAATACTGACAGCTGCCCATAGAGATGACAATCGAGTAGAGCGACTCGTCAGCTTGCAAAAATTGGCTCATGAGCCGCTGGACCTGAGCATAGTTGGTTTTTTGACAAGCGGCTCGTGGACGAGGCTTGCCTAAAAATTCAGTGACCAAAACGGTCACTGAATTTATTTTATTTTATTTATTTATTTTGCAATTCATTTTTTCCCTTATAAATACTATTCATTTCATCAATTTTTTTTTCACCCAACTCTCATTCTCTATTCTCTAATCTCTTGATTCTCTTATACATTTAAAATTATTAAGTTATAATCTTGATTTTATAATTTATTCTCTAGACTACTATATAGTCTACATTCATTTCTCAATTCTATAATTTATTCTCTAGACTACTATATAGTCTACATTCATTTCTCAATTCTACTTCAACATTCAATTTTAATTATTAAATATCAATTATCTCACTACATATTTTCAATTACAATCTTACAAATCAACTTTGTTTCAATCCTTGATTTGTTACTTACTATACATTTTATATCAATTCACAAATGGATCCACACTCATTTGTTGAAGGTTTGTTCGGTATCGGATACGAATCACCTATCATGCCGCAAAGTCAATTTCAAAATGAATTCGCCGGTCTAAATGAAGTACTTATTCCTGAAAATATTCCGAATTTCAATGCTCATGAAAGTAGTAATTCGATTGATTTATATGACGTTGATGTTTTCGAGGCGAAACGGGAGGATAAACCTGAATGAGATATTCCTGATGCAGGAGGAAAGAGAAATGGGAAAGAGCAGGTAAACTGTTAGGATCATTTTAAATTGATTCAAACTGGTCGTGTGATCGATGGAGTTCCAGAATCTAAAATAGTATGTAAATACTGTAAACAACGATTAGCATGACAAAAAGATATTAAAACCATTCATCTTAACCGTCACTACAAAGCATGTGCGGCCAAAGATGAGCTTCTTCCCACTGGTCAAACGCAACTATAATTTGGTAGTCCAGGCATCGATTCTACTACTACGCCACTTTCTACGTGAATGTATTCAAAGGAGAAAGCTCAAACGGGAATGGTGAAATTCGTTGTCGCTGCTGAATTGCCTCTTGCAATAGCGAACAACCAACATTTCGTATCCTACGCGAAAGAATATCTTCAACCAAGATACGTTGAGGTAAGTCGAAATACTCTTCGTTTTGATATAATAGAATATTTCATTCATTCAAAGAAACTATTGATTATCGATTTAAAAAAATATGGGGGTGTTATATCTTTAATTTCGGATATATGGGAATGAATTAATAAATTAGATTATATAACTGTAATTGCACACTAAATAGACCTACTTTGGTGTATGCATAAAAAAATTATTACTTTTAAAATTATTGAGTTCCCTTACAAAGCTAACAACATATTTAATGATATTATGAACATTGTTGGAGAATATCGTTGCGAGAGTAAAATTCATTCATTTACATTCGACAACGCTATTGTTAATAAGGTAGTCATCGATTAATTGTAAAGAGTACTGCTTTCGTATTCGATGTGTGTGTCATATTTTTAATTATTTAAAACATATTAAGAATGAAATTCAAAAAATTAGGGATGCACTAGTTTATATCACGATTTCGCCTAATATAAAACAAGTATTTGATGAATTTTATGTCGAATCTAGGGTGACACATACGAAAACATTTATTAGTGAGTAAGGCATAGATGGAAGTTTACTTATTATTAAAATCATGTGAAAGTTTTGAACATTTAATAACTGAATTTTATAACAATAGACATATTAGAAACGATGACGATACTATTTTGAATGAGTCCGATTGGACGTTAGCTTTTAAAATTAAAAATTTTTTGACAAGTTTTTATGATTCTACAAATATTTTGTTTGAGATTTATTATCTCACTAGTTTTATGACCCTTGAATGTCTTTATATAATTGCTAGGGTTTTTCGTAAATATAAAAATGACTCCAATTTTAGTTCAATTATATATTTCATGGAATTAAAGTTTAGAAAATATTAGGAAGACTTATCTATGTTATTTTCATTATCTTGCATCATGGACCCCCCGATATAATCTATTTTTCAACTTTCGAAGAGAGGAACAATACAATCTATTTTTCAACAGATGATCACGTGACTAAAGATAAATAAAGATTGATAAATATCATCTACGAATATGATATTGCTCAAAGGTTACAACAAAACAACATGAAACATGCTTCACCAGAATTGTAATATTGACTACATTGACGTATAAGACATGGATGGCTCAACACAAGGATTTTTATTCATTGAAATCAAGAGGTAAGTAGTTGTACTCTTTTTCATTAACTCCAGTTTTGCTCCATTAAATTTTCTGAACAATATTTTAATGAGGCAAATATTATATTTTGGATAAAAATCGGAATAACTATGACGTAGGAGCCACCCAGACTAGGAGCAAATAATGACCACAAAATTTTTTGACCAAGAAAAGGACAAAAGTATTGGAACGAAAGAAAAATAAATAAAATTGCGCTGACAAAGATAAAGTAGCGAAACGAAGTGGTAGGACGAGTGGACCACTCACCAAAAACCAAAGCGGAAGACTTGTTTTGTTTAACTGATACTAAAATTGGCTTTAATATCATGTTAGAACAAAGAAAATGTAAAATCTTTAGGTTTCTTGTGTATTACAATATAGATGATCCGTTCATAATGTCACAATTAGTCTTAAAAGGAAAATTGCGTGTTGAAGATAATGATTTGAAACTAAAGAGTCAAGACTTAAATATCCACCTGTCAATACGTGATAAGCTTTGGCCCATGTCGTGCCGTTCTCTAACACTTCTACGCATCCTAAAGCTTGCACTCGTCTTAGGGCGTATACGGTAGAGATTAAAATCGGATTAAAATTGAAAAACTAGCAGTTATTATTGACTTTTATTAGACGAGTGGGACCCAATGACGAAAATATTTTCAATTTTAATTGGATTTTAAGCTAGTCCGAACAAGTCCTTAGTAAATATAATTGCATCCTTAAATTAAATATTGTAATAATTTTGTGCATTATTTTTAAACATATTTACATTTGGATTACATTTAAATACAAACTTAACATTCTATATGAACATTTCTTTGTTGTGGGCAGATGTGGTCAAACATTTGATAACTTGTATAATAAATTATGACTTCGGAGGACAGAAAAGTTGCAAACGTTGCAATGAAGATACCAAATACTTGTCTCCTGGTAATGAACAGTTGAACATAAATAAACTTTTCCAACATTAACTTTCACAATTTTCAATAAAATTCATTAATTAAAACAACCTTAAAGACATAGAAGATGTCACACTAAACAATATCGTGATAGATTCATGTAGTATCATGTGCTTGATTCTGTAATCTTTTTCAATAAGGTTAATTTTAGTTCGTCCATGTTTGGTAACCATTTTTTTGAAAAAACATTATTTTGAATAGTGAATTCTTAAAAAATATGTTGTTAAAAATAGAAATTTTTTTTTGAATTTTCGTATAAAATATTTTATTGTATGAATGTATGATTAAAAATAAGCATATAGAAAAAAGTGTTTTGAAAAAATGTGAGACAGTGATGGCTCAGTAATATCTTATAAATTTCTAATCTCCGCCAAACAAAATATTTATTGTGCAATAGGATAGTGTAATAGATACTGTGTGATATGACATGTTATTGATTTATTGACGATTATTGCACTGAGAGGGTATTAGAATAGTGAATTCTTGAAAAATTAACATCCCAAATATTCACATATCAAATATTTCATTCTTTTTTTATGTGAGTTCATGACTTATGGACTATCGATTGGTAGATTGGGATGTTAATTAATATTCAAATTTTAATTTTAATCAAAATCAACAATAAATTTTAATCATAACCGTTTAGATCCCCAACTTTTTAACAACATATTTTATCAATTTTTATCAAAAGTTATAAAAAATTTGAATTTAAGTTTTACGAAACAGGAATTTAGTATGAAGAGTTTGACAAAGTCAAACGGTGTAGAGAACGAGCTCAAATGGCGTTATTTGATGAACAGAAGTTTGAGAATTTCGAACACCCCTTACCTCTCTAAGTTCAAACCAACTTAAGATACGCCAATTTTAATTATTTGGATAATAAATGTGTTGATTTGAAACTCATCATTCTCCATTATGGAATTCAACAAGTGGAGTCATGCATTGTTGAATTCCTTCTCCTACACTCCACTTATTAATTACTAGCCGCAACTTGGCATTCGCACACTATTTCCTTGACTCACTTCCATGTGCTTTATGATTCGGAAATGTCCAAATCATGGAATCACAATGGAGCAACAAGTAAATTATTTTTATGTTGGGTTGACTTTTTCTTGCCGTTCAAATGTAGATTCATCTATGGCTCAATTAAGAAGAAGAGTATTCAGGAAGCATATGATCTATTTGAGGTCATGAGTGAGCAAAGTGCTATGTGACCTGATAGGGGTTCACAAAGAGGAGTTAGTAGAGCTCGAGATGGTGAAGCATTTTCAATGATTCTAGCAAAGATTGAGTCCCTAGCAAAGAAGGTAGAAGGACTTTCTACATCTACCTCTAGCTCTCATTCCGCCCATATGATACAATCCCCACCTATTTGTGATATTTGTGGAGCAAATCACCCAAGTCCGAGTTGCCCATTAATAGGTAGTAATTTGGCATCCACCGAGCAAGTGGCATATACTCAAAATTTTCAACGCCAAGTGTATAATCAGGGGCGGAGGGAGGGGTGGGCTGGGGTGGGCTATAGCCCAGCCCTACCCCAGCCCAAAAGCAATTTTTTTTTTTTAAATATTTGGTTAATTTGGTTTAAATATTTGGTTAATTGTGAATCATTTCAGTTTTACACTTATGTTGTAAATAAAATTAATATTTGGGCTCGACAAATTTTACTTTTTTTAAAAAAAATTTCACCATGAATTTGCTTATGAACTGGGAATTAATTTATGGGTTAGGCTAATTTTATTCTTTTTAGTTTTTCACCGTAAAGTTTCTTCTAAAATGATGTTGTTATCAAAATAAGTAATATGCTATATATTTAATTTTATTAGTTTAAAAATATATTTGTTAGAACATTGTTACGAGTGTTTAAAAATATATTATGACCAATGTTTTAAACTTATAGAAAATGATATATAACATTAATATATTAAAAATTAAGTGCGATTTAAGTTAAATTTGAAAATTAAATAAATGAAAGGATGAAGGTGAATATTACAATTTAATTAGTTTGGATTCAAAATCAAATTAGTCAATTAGACATTCATTTAGAAAATGATTTTTGATGTACATTTTAACATTTTTTTACTATATCACTATCCCACATTGGAAGTTTATGAAACTATTGGAGAGAAGAGCATTTATAAAAGACATTATCTCACATTAGAAGTATATGAAACAATTTGAGATAAGTGCATCTATAATATGAATATGACATCCAATAGTTTTCTATGGGCTTTTGAATTATAATATATGAGGTCCATTCATGAAGTTAGAAAATTTTAAACTAAAAAAAGAAAAAAAAAAGAATCAGGAAAACCACCAAACTGCAACTAGTTCATTGGTTTACGGTTGAACCGGCCGGTTCAGTGGATTTTGAACGGTTTTGTCATAATGAGTTAGCTGTGCATGATTTTGCCCGATTTTGAGTCCAATTTTTGTTTTATCATGTGGTTTAGAATATCTTTTAGTGTACAAGTTCATTGAAAAAAAAAAAAAAAATTTAGCCCAGCCTAAAATATTTCCTTGCTCCGCCTCTGTGTATAATCCTTACTCTCAAACTTACAACTTCGGTTGGCGAAATCATCCAAACTTCTCTTATGTGAACAATCAAAATGTGCTAAATTTGAGACCACAAGAGAAGAAAGAAGAATGGGAAGAGACCATTCCTAAGTTGGCGAACCATCATTTGCAATATTAAGAACGCAATGATGCTTCCATAAAACATTTGGAGCGTCAAGTGGGCCAAATAGCTAAGCTTCTTTCCGGAAGGCAGCAATGAGCATTGCTTAGCAATACCGAAACAAATCCAAGAGAGAATGTGCAGCTATTACCACTAGAAGTGGGGTGCAATTACCCGAAATTACGGTGAACTCCCTCCCAGATTTTGCTACTCTCGTATTAAAATGGTAAATAAATGGTCATCGAAAATTATGTGGAGGAAAAAAATTGAATGAAAAAGATGATTGTATTTTAAACTAATAAATCGTAGAGTGACATGTGACATTATATAATCCCTTATATAAATCTTGATATACATGTAGCAAGATCCATCTATCCCTGGATGGAGGGAGGAAGGGAGGGAACATTTGGGTGAAAGTCATCCAACTTACACCTTTGTTTCATATTGATCATCTAGCTTCGATTTGTTTCAATTTGATCATCTAGTTGATATGTATATTTTAGATTGACACGCTGTGTGGGACACATCCAACTAGGTTGATGGAATTTGTGACATATTATACGGTAAAATAGCATAGCAGCTAATTCAAACAAGTAGAAAGAAGATCGAAAAACAAAGAATATAAAATTCTTGAATCAATCTCTTAGTGCATGTTTGATTTAGCTCAAATTTTTAGTATATCGTGATAAATATTGATGAAATGTGTAACTGAAAAGTTGATAAAAGTTGTAGATCACATAGTGTGTATTTGAAAATGAATTTTTTTTCTTTTTTTTAAAAAAAAAAAAAGAGTTTCGAAAAATGGGGCCAAACGTGGGCTTGGTTTCCTTATTAGTAGCTAATTTGTCAAAAAATAAAAATAAAATAAAAATAGAAAGATCTCTCACACAAAAAAAATAAAAAAAATAATAGAATTCTCAAATTATTCACTCAATTTTCTTGTTAGTAGGGATGGAAATTGGAAGGGGATTAAAAAATTCTATTTCTCCTCGTACTTGTACTTTTATTTGTTTAAAATATAGTTAAAGTTTAAGAACATAAAAAAAAAAATTGTAAATGAGTGTTTAGGACAAGAACAACTTTTCAATCTCTTCGATTAATCAAGGGATCCTTGCTCCCTTCTAGACAGGTTGAGATGAGACATTTTGTCATCCCTACGTATTAGTCGAACTAGTGATTTAATGCCACACAAAAATTTGGTTGTACTATAGATCAATCATGTACACAAAATCTTTAAGCTGAAATATAAACGTAAATCCAGGTATCAAAACAAAGCAAAACAAATTGAAGTTTGATAACGAAATTGCAACAAACAAGTTGGGTGACCTCTAAGGAAATTTCTTCCCTCAATCAAACCTCGCTGGGCCCACCCCTTGTGGCCCCCACAAATTCTCCGGCGCCACTCAACCTTACCTTCTTGCCCTTGATCAAAATCATCACGTATGTCATCTATTGCCACCTCAACAAAATTGCACAAAAAATCAGTCCACCAAAGGGATTTTTTATCAAAAATCAAATCTGGCCTCCCAGCATGTAACAGCCCAGAAGACTAGAATGGACTAACAAATACTGAGATTTTTCCTCAAAAATCACAACCATCCAAATCTAAGAAAAACTCTTTTCCCACTATCGATGGAGAATCACTCGAACAATTCGTACCCGGAATCCGGCAACTCATCGCCACGATCCCGAGAAATCGAATTTGAAAATCCACCGCCATGGGAGGATGGGCAGATGCCAACAAATTACAAAGTCAAGTTCATGTGCAGCTATGGCGGAAAAATCCACCCTCGTCCTCATGACAACCTGTTATCTTATATTGGGGGCGAGACTAAAATATTGGCAGTTGATCGAAACATCAAATTTGGGTCTCTGCTTTCCAAGCTGACTGCGTTGTGTGATAATGACAATATTTCGTTTAAATATCAGTTTCCTGGTGAAGATCTGGACGCTTTGATCTCGGTTACGAATGAAGATGATTTGGAGCACATGATGCATGAGTATGATCGGCTGTATAGGGTTTCTCCAAAACCTGCGAGGCTAAGATTGTTTATTTTTTCGAATCCGCATGGGAGTTTGAATTCTTCAGCGAGGAGTTTTGGATCGGATGAGGTGAAATCGGAAAAGGAGAGGTTCGTGGAGGCGTTGAATACGGGGCCTGTACTGACGGCGCCATCTCCGCCTGCAGCTGAGGCGGCGGCAGCCGTGACTGCTTCGCCTCAGCCACTGCAACAGAACAATAATGTGGATTTCTTATTTGGCTTGGAGAAAGGAAATAGAATGGTGCCTCCGCAGCCTCCAATGGTGGGGAAGCTTCAGGAGGCGGTGGATCCTGCTGTTCCGAATTTAGAGGAGAGGTTGATGGGATCAGATCCGATCCAGAAGCACATCCAGGATTTGCATAGGCTGAGGCTTGAAGAGCAGCAAGGGATGTACAGAAAAAAGAGCGATGATAATCTCGCCGGAGGATTCGCCGGCAGTGAATACTATAAGGTGCCGGAGAAAGTGTCGCCGGTCACTATGCCGAGAGGCGTTCCAATGCCAACTGGGTATTGGCCTGAAAAGCAGGTCAGCGGCGGAGGGGTATTTCCGGCAAGTTCTCTGAACACGGAACAACCAGTTTACGTTATCCCCGGTCCAGCAGCGGGTGCATATCACGCGCCTCCGATGGCGAGGCCCGTGAGTGGACCCAACGGCCAGGGATACTACGCCGTCCAAAGGATGCCACCGGAGGTTTTCCGTGACCAAGCACCAGCATATAATGTCATGACATCAGTACCACCACCACAGGCAGCCGTGCCATCGATGGCGGCAGCACCACAGACACTGTCGCCGCAGAAGGTAACTGGGTATTCCGAAGGCTACGGGATGGTGAGAACCACAACCACAGGCGGTGGCGGAGGAGTTGGGATTGTGACGGAGGCGGGTTACACACAGGTGGCGTACGACGGCGGAATGGGTAGGCAGGTGATGTACACAGCAGCGCCGGGAGTAGTAATCGGGTCGCCACAACAAGTTCAACAGGCTCAATATCAAGCAATGGCAGCAGCTGCAGAATTGAGATCCACTGAATCTGGAAGCAGCAGGGGTTGATTTTAAGGTTGGTGATTATCATGATATAATATAGAATTTGAATTTATGAATAAATAATTTCAGTGTTCATTAGACGACTGCTGTGTATATTTGCACTTGTTACTGTGTTTAAATTACTATGATTGAAATTCCCAGTTGTGGATACAATCTTGCATGGATTTTCTTCCATTTTTGTTATAAATTCTTCCCAAACAGACGTTAAATCGACAATTTAGTACAAGAAAACAGCAGAAAGCGAAAAAGGTATAAAGAAGTTGGTTTGATATTTCTGGAATCTTCAAAAGGCATCGAATCCCTTCTTTTACAGCCTCTAAAAAGAATTGTAATAGATTAACTATGATGTCAATCGAGAGTCGATTTCATGTACATCCCTTCGAAAACAGGAAGTTGGGAGACAACTGTCTGCAAGTAAAAAAGCCACATATTCGAATGCCCTGTTATCCTACGATATTGTCTGAGGTTGACATGCACAAAAATACATTAATCTCAAGCTCTAGTCATGCCAAGACTTGAGAACACTAAATTAAATAATAATTTTGACCAATAATTAGCAAAAGCATAGAAAAAAATGTTAGATGATAAGCATAGGAGTTGGAATTTCCTTACACAAGTGTACTACCAAGGGCCCCACCTTCCATTGCTAATCTTTTATTTTTTATTTTTTTCTATTCCCTTAGTAGCCCACCAATTCACACCATTCCCAAACTTCTTCAATCAATTCTTACCAATTCGGAACATTGGTCATCAATCTATGGTTTAAATGTTAATTACATCCCCAACTTTTTAAAGTAAAAGTTAGTTTGATACTCAACATTGAACCACACTGTACAAAATTAGTCTTGGAGCACAACCTCTCGCATTGGGTACAATGTTTTAGAAACACCCTAAACATCGATTGTAAAAAGTAAAGAATCAAGTATCAAAGATCAAGTCGAGGTTGATTCGATAAGAAAAAAGTTGAACTCATAAACAAAAACAAATTTAATGTGAACTAGTTGGATTTAGTTGTGAATCGTGTGTGACCTAGTCAGTTTTTTAGTTTTTTAGTGAGTTTAATTTATTTATTTTCAATTTCTGTCCTCTAATTGGATCGATTATCGATTTTTTCAATTAAATACGTCAATCTAGTTCAGCTTCGATAAATATAGGTCAATAAGTACAATATAGTTTCATAATATTTTTACTTTACTTATATTATATTTTAGTAGAGTTGTGATTATTCCTCATCTTTTTCGTTTTTCATATTGTCTAGTTCATCACAAAGAAAGTAGAAACTAGAATAGTCAAAGGAAATGGAAGGTCTTGATTTCCGAACAAAACCATACAACACGAGAGTAATATATTAAGCCCCGAGGACTCAAATTAGATTTTTAGGGTTCATTTGATATGACTTTTAATTTTGCTTCATGTAAAAGAGTTTTTGGAAAAAGTTATCTTTATTTTTGTTTGAAAATTAAATTTAAAAAAATCTTCTGATTCTGAAAATGCTTTTAAAATAAGTCACATTAGACCAACTTTTTCAAAAAGCTCTTCTAACTCTAAAAAAAATACTTTCATAAACTTAGTGAAACGGGTCTAAAAACAGCTTTTAGATCTCAAAAACTTCATTGGCCTATTTAAATTAAATTTTAAACTTTAATCACATACTAAGAAATTAGAATCATCAGAGCAATTTTCCAAATTAGGAGGCGGCGTGGCACCAAGCTATACATTAATACATGCGTGGGTGACGGGGTTTGGTGCGTTGACCTTGGAATACATCAATTTATGTTTTATCATTTATGTATGAGTAATGCTATGTAGTGGGACACAAATGTTCGGCTGGGCCGCTGGAGGACTGTTGGAAAATTTCAATTCATAATTTGTACCATTTAATTTCAACATTATTAATGATGTGTTGCACTTCTATTTAACGTGGCACTATAATGTGACATTTCATTTATGTCCTTGTTTTGAATTAACTAAAAAAAAAAAGACAAAATAACATTTTATTTCAAACACGTCGATCTTCATCTATAAAATTGAAAGGGATCCCACTTGCGAGTTGCTTCTAATAAAGGGAACAATACATAACTCCTACAAATGGGAACTACATTTCACAACTAACTCCCTAAAAATTTCATAAATCAGGTGGTAGATGATGATGATATAAAATTAAATCTAATCTACATATTCACCCCCGGCCCCTAACTTTTTTTTTTTTCAAAATTGAAAACTAGATATTACACCCCACCCCACCCAACACTAGAAAATTTCCAAGTTGTAACCAAGTCACCGACTTGTGTTATTCGTTACTAATTATTACCAAACTTATTTTCAGTATGACTAATTGTGACCAGATTTATCTTCACTGGGATTATTTATGACTATGTCAATTTAAATTGTGATGGTATGTGACTAAGTCGCAACCATCACAATTAACATATAATTGATCACAACCAATCACATTGAACAACACCACAAACAAATCGCACACACCGCAAACCAACACTACAATCTACCACCAGTCACCACCACCATTACCTCTAATGCACCACTACCACATTCAATTCAAATTCACGACCATAAATACAATTTGCAGTGTTATTTGTGACTAACTGTGATCAAATTTGTCTTCAGTGTGCCTGTTTGTAACCTGGTTAGTTTAATATGTGACTGTATGTAGCCAAGTCACATACAATCACAATTAACATAAATCTGGTCATTGACGGTCACAATGAAAAGAGACTTAGTTACACTTGATTTCCATCGCCACCACTACTCCCAACAACATCAAAACCAAACGCACACCACTTTACCGAAACCACATGCACCACCGCAATAGAACCATCACTGCCTATACCACCACCGATAGAACCAACAATAACAGAACCAAACCACAAATCAGAAAATCACTGACACCATTTGAATAACACCAACAACCATTCCAAAACTCTGGCTAAACAATAGATTTGATAAAAATCCTATGAATATGTAACTTTTCTTATATATCAAAATCCTAGTTAGAACATCGATCACCCACTGCAGCTACGTTCATTACCAAGACACCTGAGAAGACGATTTGAAACTAAATGGACCAAATTGTCAATGCCAGTTAAAGATGTAATTAGATCTTATTTTTTCCATTTTTAAGATAGTACTTGTACCAGGTAGAGGGGGCTAGTTGGAAATTCAGGGTAGTGAAGCGAGCGCGAAGCATGATGTAATATTTTTCAGTCTCTCTCATTTCTGCAGTGGTGGTGAAGCAAAACACCATTACTTATAGCAGCAGCACCGGAAAGATGTTACAGAGTGGTCGGTGCAATGGGGGTAGGTAGATTGTGTGGTAAAGAGAGAAAAGATGAAGAGTGTAGGTGTTACATCTCATATATTTATTACTCAAAAGTCAATGTTGAATTGTTAAGTCAAGGTCAAATATGGACTTAATTGGAATAAATTATTTTCTTGGGGTTTATTTAGCAATGGATTATATATGAGGTTATAGATGGATGAGATTTATAGTTATGGATTTACTTATGCATCAAATGATAGGTGGGAGACTTCCTTTGCAATTATCACTTGATGCCCCATTAATTAGCAAAGTCTAGACCATTCCAATTGATTTTTCTCACACACCCACGCAGAGAAGGAACCGACAACCAGAGAAGAAGAAAAGTAAGGAAAAAAAAGAGAAGGAAGAAGAAGGAGAAGAAGAAGAAGAAGAAGAAGGAGAAGAAGAAATGGGTGTTTTCTTCATTTTCCTCAAAAAGTAGAGATATATTATGTTAAATTCTATGGTTTTTATTTGGTTCGAAAATTTCAATTTTAGGGAACAGATTATGATTTATAGTTCAAGCTCCTTGATTGATTAGCTTCCAAGTGAATCAAGGTAAGAATGCTATTTTTGGGCAAACCCTAGATTTTCTATTGGATGCTTGAATACATAATGTTAGTGGGAATTATAGTGGTGATGTAATGTTTACAAAAAAGCGGGAAATTTTGGAACAAGATGGTGATTTAATGGGTTAGATTGTAATTAGTAGTTGTCACTAGTTTGTAGTGGATATTTGCAATTATGCTTGGATGAAAAGGTTATGTTGATTTATTAGGTAATAGTAAGTGGATTAGAAAGTGTAATTGGTCCCATGTGATTAAAGGAATAATTTAGGAAATTTATTCAAGTATTGAAAAATTTAGTTTAAGAATTATAGAAATGGACTATAAATGTTTGTTGTTTTGATAGTGATTGAATTAGTTATCTTGTATGGTTTTTCAGGTGATGACACGGAGATTGAAAATGCCCACCGATCTTTATAGACGGTAACTTGTTTTGAGTGAGTGGAAAAACTTATTTTTCAAAAATAACTATTTAGTAAAATTATATCATTTCAGAAAGCTGATTATTTCACACACTTGATTTGATAGGATGATTTCCATAATTAAATGAATTTTATAGTCAATTCTTTTACAATAAAATTCAGTTTACTTAAATCTTTTCTCTAACATGTTACATTCATAATACACTTTCAGTATATCTAAAGTTATTTCAAAACCACCAGAAAGTACCCCAGTCTGCAATGGTGTGAATATGTTTCCACAGTGTATGACTTCTCATGGTTATTTTACCCGATCTGTACTGGTGTGAATGTGTTTCCACAATGTATGATCAGTTATGGTGATTTTACTCGCTCTGCACAATTGTGAATGTGTATTCATAGTATATGACGATATTATAGCTGCGCGCATATGACCAGAATTACAGAATTTCAGAATCTCAGAATTACAAAATTTAAGAATTTAATAGCTTTGCCATGTATATCGGTACTTATCGATACATGAGTAAGGTTATTCAGGGTACCTTTTTGGTGTGATATTTCAGTATTTCTACGACTTATTTGATTTTCAATTATAGAACTCAAATTATTCAGTTTTCAATTTAAAGATTTCAGCTTAAAGTATTGAACTACATAGTTATTTCAGAGATTTCGTAGTTATGAGACTAATTATACTTTATAGTTAATTGTTTAGAATGAAAAACAAATGATTTTTTGATTTAATCATGTTTAAGTTTTTAAGAGTATTATCAGATTTCGGAATTTCTTAAAGTTTTATAAGATAAAAGATTTTCAGAAAATATGCATAAATGGAAGAAAAACATTCTTATTTATATTATATCTGCTCACTGAGTTACAAGCTCATATATTTTGTTAATTTTTCTCTCTTATCAGATAGTAGCTGAGTTGAGCAGCATTGGAGCCTAGTGATCCACCGTGTAGAGCCACATTTTGTCTATATTTGCATGACTTCTTTTGTCAATTTGTAGTGAATATATTTCTTTTAGGGTACATGTTTTAGTGGTTAGAAAGGTAAAGTTGTAATTCATGTATCCATATTATGGGTCCATTGCATATTGAGTATTTTGAGATTTTTGATGTAAAATGTTTGTAATTGTCAACTTTCCAGTGTTATTTTTGAATAGTTTGAATTGTAAGGGCCTGGTATATCCTGTTTTAAAATATATGTTCTGGTTTGAGGATTTTGATTATTGTTCAAGTAGTTTTGGTCCATATTACAGTGGAAACTCCGTCAAAATTTTTATAAAGGCGTGTCACAATTAGAACAAGTCATAGTCGCCTTGGTGGTGGATCCGACACTTAGTTGGTATCTACCATCAGCGCATGACACATGTCAGGTCTATTAGGGTGACTTGGGATGGGTCGTGACAGTAGGAAGAGGTTTTTCGTCGGATGGATTGGTGGTTTTGAAGCCAGATCTGGTTGTTCGATGGATGTCACTGGCGGTGGCATTGACGACATTGTGAGCTCCTCCGATGATGGCTATGGTATTTCCAATGGTGGATTGTGATAGAGAGAAAGGAGATGATACATATAGAGAGAAAATGGATAGGTTAGAGAGAGAAGGGATAGGAAAAATGATTGAGTTTGGAAATGAAGTTGTCAGATGTAATTAGATGTAATTAAATTTTTATTAATTACAATTAATAATCTTAATTACCATCTGAAACCTGAATTTGAAACGTAACCCCATGTTTATGAAAACTAATATTTAATTGTAGGGTTATAGGTAATTTTCCCCCAAATAAATAGTTTGGACCCATCTGGTCTATTTATATAAGGTTTTTGAGTTTTTATTTGGGTAATTATATACAAAAATATATATATATTCTTTCGAAACTATGAGTGTGTTTGAGTCACATTATTTTGGAATAATGTATTTTGGAATAGTAGATTGATGGAGAATTTGTGGTAGAAAAAGAAGAAAAAGTTATTGATGTAATGTAAAATATTATTTTATTGAAGAATGTGTGGTTGAAAATGAGTAGAAGAATGAAAGTGAAAATTTTAATGTGTACCAAACATAAGCTATATGTTAAAAATCATTTAATTTTTTTTTCAAATTTATTTTCAATCACACTTCGGTTAATAATTTTGAATGTGGACACATAACTTTTCTTATGCCTGATATTTTAACTGGAATAGAACCTTTCAAACCGAAATTGAATTGAAACCGGAGGTTTCAATCCAATTCCCATAAAAAAAAAAAATTAAAAACCAGAACGACACCAATTAACCATTTGGGTTCGGTTTGATTATTGGTTTCTGAACCAGAATCTTAGATACCTGAATGGAACTGATTTTTTATATAATTTCTATTACAATTTATAAGTTGGGTAAAAGAAAATACAAAACCTAAAAGCCCTGATTCGGGTAGTAATTAGTCTAAAATCCTATATTCTAACCCTTAAAAATTAAGACTGGCTCATTTTTTTTTTTACTTCTGGCCTCACATCAGATTGTTGCATTTCGGATGTTAGTATATGTTAATATTTAATAATTTCAGACTTTTTATGAATCAAAAAGTTCAAGGTAAGTTATGGTGTAAGTTGATTAATCAAAGCGTATATTTTTTACAATTTAAGCTTTTTACTTTCTTGCATTGTTTACAAACTTAAGTGATTTTTTAATTTTTTTTATAATGTATGGTAATTGAACTTGACATATTTATAGCTTGGATTGTGGTGTACTTTTTTGGTTGTTCTCTTTTGAAATATATATATATATATAAATTTTTTTTTTTTTTTCATTCAAACAAACGGAATTCAATATATGGATTACGACTTCTTGATACTATATAGTTATATATTTAATTAGTATTCTTTATGTCTATTCGTTTTAAGAGTAGAAGAATATAAGCATTGTTTATAATTAAATTATAGGCTCAGTATCCCTCACTTAACGATCGAATAAGATTTATTAAGAAAAAAAATTCCTCAAATTGTAATTTAGTTTTTGATATTTTAATTTTCTCCTCTTTTCGTGATTTTTAGCCATAGTTTGTTGATCTTTTTTTAGAAAAACATTATTTTCAATAATGAGTTTTTTGAGAATGTGTAGTTAAAAAGTAGAAAAAAAAATTTGGGTTAACGTGTAGAATATTTTATTGTATGAATGTGTGGTTAAAAATGAGTATGTAGAAAATGAGTTTTGGAAGAATGGAAAACAAACAAGGGCTTAGTCTCCACAATTTTGTTTCTTGAAGAATTGTTAGTTGATATTTCTTCGTTGCACAAATATTGTCGAATAATAGCATGTTAGATATACGTACTTAAAGGGCCAATATAAAAATATTTATTAAATATATATAAAAAAATGTTGTGGGTATCATTGAACCCGAATCAAAACCAAGATTTGAGTTTGGGTTTAGTTAAGTAATTTCAATGACTCGAATGGTCCATTAATGAGATAACAAAATATAATGGGTTGTTCCAAGTATTGAAATACTCGGACCCACTCACCCGATATCCGACCTAATTTTTCCCTATTTTTTAACAATATATTCTCTAAAAATTCATTTTTCACAAAATACATTCTCAACAAATCTACAAAAAGGCTTAAAAATACAAATAATTTTGAAAGTTCAAAAGTCTATTACAATAATTTGAGATGATTTCAAAAATTTTCTTCAAATATAAATTATTGTTGTCTATTATTCTATACACTAACTATAATCTTAAACATTAAAAAAGTGGTAAAGTTTTCTTCATTTTTTTTTTTCTAAACAAAGATGAGAAACTTCTAGACATTAAATCACTTTTAGTTCAAAAAGGCACTACACCAGAAACCACCTACGACAACGCTCGAAAAATGTTGCCATAGACTTTTTGCAGCGTTCGGGTGCACGTTACGGGTTTTGATGTCGCCGTAGAGTTCCAACTTTTGCAACGTTCATTGAACGTTACCGTAGATCCTTCGAACGTTGCCATAGATCCTTTTCCGTAACGTTGTCCGAACGTTGCAATAGACCGTAGGGTGTTTTCCGCAACGTTCATCGAACGTTGCAGTAGACCATTTTAACAACGTTTGTCGAACTTTGTCGTAGGCTATTTTCCGCAACATTTGTTGAACGTTGTAGTAGACCATTTTTACAATGTTCGACGAACGTTGCCGTAGGCTTTTTTTTTTTTGGTACTACATTCCTGTTGTCTTCTCTTATTTCTATCCCCTATTTTTTCCTATTTCTAACATTTGAATATCTTCATCATCTAACTTCTATTAAAAGAAAAAAATTCATACATTTCAACCATACATTCAAAAGGTAACTGCATTTTCAAGAATGAAAACTATAACAAAGTAAATTCAATCCACTATCTTGAGGCTTGGTTCATGCAACCAATTTACAACTAAATGCAAGCATACATTTAATTCCTTGCAGTACAACATTAAGTCCATTTTCCAACATTAAAATAGGAAACTATTTGCACTATTCGTACCGTGCTACCAATTTACAACTAAATGCAGGCATACATTTAATTCCATTTAGTACAATATTAAGTCCATTTTCCAACAGCAACATAGGAAACTATTTGCACTACTCGTGCTGTGCTAGAAGTTGGGATGGAGAAATAGAAGCTTCGTCCTTGGCAAAATTGATACTTATCCAAGCACAATTTCAACTTCATTAAGATGGAAACTCAACCAAAATCTTCAATCTGTGAAAGAAAGAAACCCAATAAAATTATAACAAACAATTTTATCCTATTGCAGCCATATCATCTTTTGCTATTGAGTGTCTGAATAAGGTCTTTAGACACCAAGTGTACAATAAACTTAGAAATACTTGCAAGTATAGTTGCAAAACGGTGTGTTGTAAAAAAAAAAAAAATAATAATAATAATAAAGACAACGGACCGCGAACGTTGCAAAAGGGTGTATTGGCAACATTCATTAAAGAAACGTTGTCAAAACTCAATTTTGTCAACCAATAGCAACATACACTTACTGAGTGTTGCAATAGATCTCTTTTAGTAACATACAATTAATGAATGTTGCCTTTTGCATATTGCAAAAGGCATTTTTTCTTGTAGTGAGGTGAAAAAGAAGAAATTAACTTTTTCTTATCCACGGCCAAATTAACAAGTCTTAAAAATAATTTTAAAAAGATAAATTTAAATATAGCACAAAGAAAGATACAAACAAAAAATATATATGCAAAAGGCATTTTTTCTTGTAGTGAGGTGAAAAAGAAGAAATTAACTTTTTCTTATCCACGGCCAAATTAACAAGTCTTAAAAATAATTTTAAAAAGATAAATTTAAATATAGCACAAAGAAAGATACAAACAAAAAATACATATTCTTGTCTGATACGAAAAGTTCCTATAAATTATAAAAACAAATGGTGTATCGATGACACGTTCATATATTTAACTTGATCAAATCGTTCCTCGGCCTATTTAGTGCTATTTTTGTTAATTTCCCTAAGTTACAAAGCCCAAATTTGGGCAGAGCCTGACATGCTAGCCAAATTTGGGCGAGGATTGAGTACATCGAAAATAGTTTGTTCATTGATTTAATAAAGGTGAAATTTACACCCATACCTACATCTCAATTTTCAACATCAAAAATCAAATTACAACTTCTTCTTTTTTCAAAAATCAAGTTATAATTTTATTTATTTTATAATTTAAAAACATAAATAACAATTCCCAATTAACAACTATACCCGACCAAATTCCAAACCCTAATAATCTCTCCCAATCCACCATAACCACCCCTCCCTCACTCTCTTACACTCAAAGTTCCTAGCCACTAAAGACTCCTTCAAATGTTGACATCCCTATCTGCCTTCATTCGTCGTTAAAAAATCATGACAATTGAGCTCGACATTCATCCATCCCCGTCTATCTTCGTCCACTGCAATTGAGCTCATAGTGCAACTACGTGAATCTGCGACATTGTTTAGTCTTGCCATCGTCGCTGCGAGGAACGTCATTGTGCGGCAACAATGGCGCCACCCGCAGCGGTGATGGTTTGGAGGGTTTGGAGTTTTTTTTAGATTTTGGAAGTAGTTTCTTCCTCCTCTGATCTAATTTGTTTAGCCGGAGTTTTATAGTGATTTTTGTTGGTGGTTTGCGAATGGTGGTGGTTGTTTGCATTTGCAAATGGTGGTTGTTAGTGGTGTTGGTGGTGGTGCTGGCAATGGTGGTGGTGGTGATGATAATGGTTTTCAAATGGTAGTGCAGGCAGCGGTGGAGTGACGATGGTTGTATAGGTGGAGGTGGTATTGGCATGGTAATGGTAATGCTAGTGTTGGTGGTGAAGTGGCGTGGCGTTCGTTTGGGATAGGGTGGGGTGAAGAGCGTTTGTGATTGATTATTTGGTTGATTGTGACTAATAAAATTATTAATTTGTGGTCAATAAATAATAAATGACTGATAAAAATCGATAAATTTGATCAATAAATAATATGTGATCTAAAAAAATGTGAGATCGCGATTAAATTTATAATTGTGACCTACAGTTTATTATGTTGTGACTAATTATTTTGATAATTTATGATCGAGAAATAACTTGTAATCAATTAATTTAATAATTTGTGCATGTGAAATAATTTGTTACCTATAAAATTTATAGTTGTAATCGAAAAATAATATGTGACATATTAATTTAAATAAATTGTGATTTATAAAATTTGCGATTTGTGATCGAGAAATAATACGTTGCCAATTGGTTTAATAATTTGTGATCAATAAATAAGTTGTAACATATAAAATTTGTGGTTTGTGAATGTGACATTTTATGATTGTAACTATGTAACTGTGATCATAAATTGTATAATATTGTTACTTTAATTTATTTAATTATCTATTTAATTAATAAAATATTTTTAATTATCTGTTTAATCAATAAAATTTGAATAAAGACCTGATTTTTAATATTTTACAATAACTTTCTTAATTTTGAAATTATATCTTCTAAATATCTTATATATGTATTATTCCCTTAATAAAGTAATATATTATAATTGATGTTGCAGGGAACACCAAAAAATTTGATAAGACTTCAAATACCAATTACCCCATATAATAGCTTAAGTAAGAAAAAATTAAGTGACAAAAGTAGATGTTTAAAAGCTAAGAAATCATAAGCATTTACAACCGATTGAGTTTTTTAACAAATGAAATAAACTATTGCAATTAAAAGAAAATCACAACTTAAACCGATATTTACAAAGTGTGATTCAAGTTGGAAAATTGTAACTTCGAGCGATCAAGAGGCTAATTATAACTACGGTCACTAACACTTGGACTTGAAAGATAATACTTAACTTAATAATTTACTAATTGACACCTTGAATGACGATAACATAAAAGGTTTTACTTTTTTTGAAATAAAAAGTGATATTTTTTTTTTATATAATCATTATACCACCATAGCCCCGTGCTTATTTGACAAAGTTTAAAATATAATTTAAGCAATAAATTCCAAAAAAGTAATTAATAATTATGTGTTAGGTTTTTAGTGTTGGCAATTCTGTGGACAAATGACTAATTTGTAACGTGATGTAAAAGTCAAGGGTCTAGGGTGCAATTTATATAAATTAGGTAAGTTAGGGTTCGTGTCCTTGAAGGAGTCCAAAATATCCAAAAAGATCGCATATGATAAAGGGAATGCAATTAGAAGTCTAAAAAGTATCAATGAACCGCACAAGTTATGTTCTAAATTCTCAGTCGTCACTTACAACGCATTTTTCACATAGAAAACTTAGAATTTGGATATGGCTATTTTTATAAGAATTGTATCCCTTCGAATTAGCTTTTCAACGAAATTTGAATCATCGCAATCGGATATCGGTAGAGAAAGTTATGATGAAAATATTGACGAATATCAACCATCGCTCGATCTTCGCTAGAGGCTCGCTCGAGCGACCAATGCGGTAAATTTTGGCCCGAGTGTCGCCGACAGCTCGCTCGAGCGACCTACCTATACAGTCAACCCTAATTCACAATTTTGGAGAGTTTTACACAGCCCATACTACTCAAATACCTCCAACTATAAATACGAAGGTTTTGGAAGACTTTTGTAAGCTTGCTACATTGTACCTCTCTTGCATATCATATTCTCTACATCTTTGAGAGATCCAAGAAGCTATTCTTTGATTGATTCATCCATATTCATTCTTGAATCTAGCAACCCGGTTTTGGAAAATATCAAAGGTTCCATAATCCAAAACACCGACATCCTTAATCTTTTAAGGAACTGACTCTTTCATTGAGATTTGGAAGAGGTGGACTACAAGTACAGGAAAAGCACAAGAATTTGAGGTTCTTGGAATTCCACTTGGAAGAGACAATAGAAGAAGATCAGAGTGCTGGAAGGAGACAACAGATTAGGAGGTTACAAGAGGTAGAACGGGTAGTCTAGCAGGTAGCTAGATAGTGTCTACTGTAGCAGATCGTAAGCCTGAAAAATACAGAAGATCTTGGAGATTGCAGGAAGTACAACAGTGGGAACGAGTGAAATTTTCTAGTTGGAAACATATTGTAATTCATAGGACTGTCCGTGGGTCGGTTCGATTTGGTTCTAAAGAGACCCGAACCGACCCAAAAGTTTCGGGTATTTAATAAATGGACCCGTCGGGTCCAAATATAATTATGGAACGGTTCGGTTCGGTTCCGTATCATAATTAGATTTTTTAATATTTACAACAACACTACATAAATACAACTAATGACATTTCATTCGTAACTTTTACAAATTAACGTAGCCCAATTCAAAAACATGTAAATAACTAGCCGCCCAATAAGATTAATTCAATATATACAAATACCAAAAAGTAGATATTAATATTACAGCAACACTACATAAAGTATATTCATTTATTTCAAATTAAAATGGGTTAATGAGTTTTAAAAATGATTTGAGTTTTAAAATTAAAATTATGAAATAATCTGATTTATTCAATTAATTTACTAATTTGTTTTAAAAAAATAAAATAATTTAATTAATTTAATATAAAAAATAAAAAAATTATTTAGTTTCGGTTCTTCGGTTCTTGGTCTAAACCTGAGACCCAACCCAAACCCATCGGTTCTTGATTCGGGTACCCGTTCGGGTATTTAATTTATGAAGAACCGCTCGGTTCGGGTTCGGTTCGGTCCGGTTCGATTCGAGACTTTTGGACACCCCTAGTAATTCATATTGTCTATAGTGGAGGTAACTGGCTCTATCCCGGAGTTTTTCCCAGTTGGGTTTCTCCATCATCATATTTGTGTTCTTTATTTACTGTTTTTACATTTATTGTTTATTATACAAACTGCGGTATTCAAAGATAGGATAATTTAAATTGTTTGACTAATCACCTAGACATAAGTAACTTGTGACTCATTGCTTGTTAATTAAAGTTTTAATTCCACATTTACACCTAATTACCTTCCCCCTCCCCCCTCTTCTAGGTGTAGTAGGGTCCAATCTTACTTTTCTCATTATGGATCTTATAAAATATGAGAATAAAAAGTACATTCAATCAAAAGTTATTATAATTTAAGAAACTCATAAACAAGCATAATTCAACAAAAACTACTAGATGTAAAAAAAAAAAAAAAAAAGACGTCAAACTTCAAATTAAACTGAAATCTCAGTTTTCAAAATTGTTTATTTAGTTTTCAAATGAAATAAACTTTTACTGGCAAGTGAAGTAATTTGAAACATACTTTAATATGAATTTCGGTTCAAGATGCTTATCTGAAATGATGAATTTCAAGATCTTTTAAATGGTTGAATCACCCTACTTTCAAAAACTCCAAATCTATGATTTTCTTACGCTCAAATGGTTCCAATCCTGATCAGAATGGAAGGGGATCATTAGTCACAACCTAAGTTCTAATTTTTGTGAGTTTTCATGCCAAAATAATGGTTTTAAGTGCATTTCAGTTTTGGGCACATTTTCCATACGAATTTTCACCATTTTTCTACCATCTATTTTTTTTCTCTCCATTGCTAGACAAAAAAGTTGGAGGTTTTATGTGTTATAAGAGGTTAAGGGGAGTTGTGGATTTAAATTCCAAATTCAAATCAAATCACTCACTCCAACCCTTTTGATGTCTTGTGCATCGGGTCATCCCAAATGGGCGACCCATGATCCATATTTTCTAGGATCTTTCACTTGCACATTATGGGCTTGATTCGAACCACAAGGGATAACAAATGTCACACATTAAATCTTTCTCAATATTTATCTCACAAAAATTTATACGACAAATAGATTGTGCGATCATCGAGTATATTAGAGCTCACGGTATTATAAACCTGTTATGGATATATAGTAGCTCTAGTAGAGGAATATAACATCTCGCTATACTCCCAAACTTATTTTTCAACATTAATTCAAATATTTTCAATCCCTCAAGTTTTTATGTAACATATTTGAACCCTATATTTTATCATTGTATTTACAATTGTGTCATATACCTTAAATAGTTAAACACAATTGTCCGGTTAGTGAATACAAATATAAACGTTAGTCAAAATAGTCTTCATTTTCTACTTGAATCCTTCAATTTTAAATCATATGTTTTCCTAAACATGTCTCATCAAATTAAATCGATCATAGTTATGGCAACATGCTAAAGTAGCAATATCGAAATAAAATCTCAAGAAACAGTCAAAAGTCATAAGGATATATATGATGTTATATAAACATCAAGATCTCACACAATGATGAAGCAGTGATTCATTCACTCAGTTACCCAATATTGGTCGTAAAAGCACATGTGGTATAAAACACAAACTACGATGTTTTCTCCAATTCTTAGGGTCTATGTCATATCTTTTATAAACAAATAACACCGTATGGATCCTAGTTCAGGTATTCTCTGATACTTATCTTGAGTTATCCTTATATTCATTCCTCCAACCAATCTCGTGAACTCGATCTAGCTGCTAAATAGGTTTAATGGATTAGCAAATTTCATTTCAATTACTTGTTGCAATCTCATCTTGATATCTCATCAAGGTGACTAGACCATGTACATAACATGATTATTATGTCTCATCTCAGCACACTCCAAAATGTCCAAGGCGATTGCTCATGTAAGTGAGTCAATCTCAACCTGAAATACTTTATATGTGCATACAAAATATTATCTCGCAATCCCAACAATAAATTACACATGAACTTAAAATTGTTCATCTATATGCACATAAACTCAATCAAGAGTTTTCTGATATACTAAGTATCATATTCTACGTAATTTTAGAGATTCGACATTACCAACAAGTATATCTCTAAACATCTTTAGAGTATGATAATTATAGACCATCATTTATGTAGATATATTGTAAAGATACTTTCTTTGTCAATGTCTCTCACAGAAATACTATCGAGTGTTTGGTTCCATCGTGATATTTAAGATCCACAACACATGAGATAATTGCATAATTATCATTGATCTTATATTCTCAACTAATATCATTAGATGCTCTGTAGATCTATACCAAATAATTTCTTCAATTGTCAAGATATATACAACAAGATTTGCTCTTGCTATTCTATATAACAAGATTGTATAAGTCTAGTAACTATTTGTACTTGACTAACTCTCACCTTTAGTCGATATTTGCATATCTATTCCAATGACAAGCTATTCCTTTGACACAAATATAATAATTGATAGAAGCAATTTTCAGGTATTTCAATATCCTTTCGAAGGACAACATCGATATCTACTGACTAGATCCATGACATGACAAATATGAGGGCAAGTATGCATCATAGAATACTACTAATTCTTAATCTTACTAGATATGATCTTCTGCATATTTCTTTGTGCACTTATGGAGTCATTGGACATACATAAAGACTCATATGGTCACCTTTCGACATAGAAACAGCTACAGGCTAGCAATTCTACAGTTAAAAATATTCTACAATTTTTATGGTATATAATTCTTGTGAAGAGAAACAAAACTAGAATATCTTTTTTAGCACAAAATATACAATTTGCTAAATTCATGTCCTTCATCTCAAAAATTACGGACAATCATTTGAAAATAGTCTCAATACACCCCTTCTCATGTTTAGCCAATATAATGTCATCAACATCAAAATTTGAATTACAACATATAATCAAACTTTTACATAAATACAGTAAACTTCATTCACATAATGAAATTCTGTACGAGATTTAAACCCTATAAAAACTCAAGTACCAGTGTCAAGATGGCTGTATTAAACTACAATTGTAACTAAGAAGTTACCATAGTACTATAGAAGCCATTAACATGAAACTTACAAATCGATTCATGTAAATCCCTTCAATCAATTCTTAATTGAGAATGAAAATACAGTCTATAAGTCTATTTTATATAATCTAAACTTAAACACACTATCATGGTTAGCATCGACGTGTAGAAGTAAATCTCATTCTTAAGAAAAAAATTTGTCCAGCTGAATATACTCATATTGAGTATAACATTTCTTTGAGTTTTATTTATCATAAATTTATTAGTCTTCTATTTAGTTTTTAAGAACATAGATGTTCTCAATAAATATAATATCCAATTAGAACTTTCACCACGTCTCAAACTAGGTTGGAATTCTATACTCTATATATAATATCCATCACTTTCTTCAAATTTCTCCACTGGATTTTTGAACCAATAATTATTGAAATTAAATAGCTCTTAACTCTCACTCGGAATGAAGAATAATTGAAATTAGATAGTTCTTAGATAACTCACACTCGTAAACAGATTACTCATACTTGAATCAGAAGTTTAAACAAACTCTTATATATTCAAAACTGATTCATTAATATACATATTATCAATTTTAATAATATTATCCAAAATGTTCTCCCCTACTATGAAAAAATGTCACATCTTGTGTCCCAATATCCATCTAAAATCTCACTTAAGTATATTTTTAAACTGTTATGTGTATCTAAGATATACATCTCATTCTTAATATACTCGTGTTCCCAACCTCATTATCAAGAATTTACGTAATCGATTATGAGTCTAAGATAACCTATATTTAGTTATCTACGTGTCCAAAGTTTATATATTCTGAAGGTACTAATATTAAGAAAAATCCATTAAGTGACACATTGCAGTTTACTCATACTCTTCCCAAAAGAAAATACATAAATTGGACTGCATTATCTCAAGTCTCATCACATTTAATAATATTCTATTCTTTCTTCCCAATAAACCATATAATTATTAGTGATCAAAATCAATCCAATAAGAACTTCTCTCTCATTACCTATATCATAGATCTCTCGTGATAGAGATTCACGCTCTCAAACAGTTCTCAAAGTCTTCACGTCTTCAATCTGATTTTCTACTCTCTTTCAACAAAGTCTAAATCAATACAATATTGTCAACATATAAAAATCAGAGGCACAACTGAAATGTGTGAATTCATCTACAAATATAAAGACAACATCCTTCTCGCAAGAAATTCGAATGAATTTACTCAATGGAAGTTTAACTTTTACTATTGAATGGTTTTATCAATTCAAAAGCTCAAACCATTGCACAAATATCCAGAACCATAATTAAACATCACCACTGAGTATGAACAAAGCTACCACGTATAAGTTCAAGTAATAGACCACTTTGAGAATAATAAAAATTAAGATCAAGTTTAGTGGAACCTTTGATACTATCTTAATATCAAATAGGAGGTCAGTTTCTCCATTTTTGCAACACTAAGTTGCGGTGTCAGTCATATAAACCTCAATTCCATCTTTATTATTTGTATATATCTATGTATCAAGTCAAAGGCTCGCAATAGACTAAAAATACATCTTGATCTCATATAAAGTGAGTTTCTAATTTTTGAATCCACATAAGATAAGATCAAATATGTATAGTGTTGACACATAAACAACACTAAAATGAACATATTCAAGTACAATATCCTTTAACCAAACTACTTTCGAGTTAAGAGATTCAAATCGTATGAGAAACACTGGAACCTTTATAATATTGGTTATATACCAAAACCACTTTCACATATTTCTATCTGATAGGTTATTCTTGGCACTTTTCCAGTCTCCTCATTATCCGCATTTGTTTTAGTTCTGTTAAAGCTTAAGATCTGAACAAGCACTTCCTCAAAATTTAGCAACATCAAGTCGCAAGCCTTTTAACTCATACAGTGGGTAGTATCAATAGAGAAAATTGACACTTCAATTCGTAAGTCACATTGACTTTCAAAGTTTTCATCCATTGAAATGAGATTAGCTTGAAATTACTACTCATCGAAAAAAATCGTTACCAAAAAAAAAATTGTTAGCATCTATGCTAATCATCTCAGCTCAATCACATTTAAGGAAAAAAGATCATCTATAACAGAATTTAACAATTCAAGTGCTCAAATACTAGAATATACTTTTTTCCATATTTGACAAGATTCTTGATCTTTATTCTCTAGAGTAGTCTAACCCAAATCATGTCTTCAATTACGTAGTCAATGCTATTTAAAACATCGTGTTCTAATAACTGAAAAACTTATTATGCCAAATGTTATTGTATTTAGCTTGTCACCTTTTTTAAGGTCAACAACTACGGATTTTGATACCATGATCTATCATATTTTAGAGACAATGCCCATTTATGCGCAAATATCATTTTGCATCAATGCAAATTAACGTATACGATAATTCAACGTTAAGCACAGAGTCAAAAGTTCACTATGTTTCCAATCATCGTCCGCAATCCTATTGTTTCACTATATAGACTTAATTTCATAACGCAAAATTTCATGAGTTATAATCGTGAATTACATTAATTCTTCCAGTTTGAGAACTCTCACTCAGGTGGTGAATCAAATAGTTCTCTAAGTAAGATTTTCTCTAAATCTTCCAATTATTGAACTAGTAGTCAATTGACATTCAATTTGTATAAAAACCCTCACTGTTCTACCGATCTTAGCTTTCATAACAATTCATGAATTAATAGGTATTATGTAATTCAATAAGATAAATTCCATAATGTGCAATAAAAGTATAAATATCCACATTTATCCAATTATGACATGTACCATGATATTACAAATTAATTTTTTCAGAAAATAATTTCAATTATAATCGAAAAATAAAACTCACATCATTTAAGTTTTATTATAGACTCTAAACCTTACTTTAATAAATGTTGCAACACAATCCCGACAAATGGAAAGTAACATTAGAATTCTCATATTCTACTTGTTAATAAAAAAATGTCCCAAAAATATTTACGTTGTTCCATTAGGTTATGCTCCAGATCCATTTATCAATAAACATATAGAGCTTGTTTTGTAGAGATTTTTGAGGGAAGAATTGATTTTTGAATAGTGATATGATGGGAAATGTGTGGTTGAAAAAGAAGAAAAAATTATTGATACGATGGAAAATATTATTTTATTGAAAAATGTGTGGTTGAAAATGAGAATTAATTCTCAAATCACTACCAAACACCCCCATAGTTTTTTTTTAACAAGTTCCATAGCCTTTTCTTTTCTAGCACTCTCTAAGGATGTTATAAGTGTGCTTAGATCCAGTAATATCATATCAAGCACAAAAATTGAAAACCAGTTATAATGAATCGCATAACCTAATAAAAAACTTACACAATTTATGAACGTATGTAAAATGTGGTATTTTAAATATTTTTAGAATATTTTTCATTTTTCAAAACAAAATGAGAGCACTTCAAAAAATAACTCTCACTGGCCAAATACCATTTAATAAATATTGTTGATTAAAAAAAATAGAATTTACTCAAGTTAAAAAAAATATATTTTTAATATTTTTTACAAATTTATTTCAAGCATTAAATACAACAAAATATTTTTTAACTATTCAAAAATTAATTTACTTATACTAAAAAATTAAGAATAATTTAGGGATCAATCTATTTTTATTTTTTTTAGAAATAAAATCGAGTTCCTCATGCGTCCTCACGTGCTGGACCAATCTGTAATAATTATATTAAATTAATAAGAAAAATGGGGCGGGTTAGCACCATCATGTCTTTCTCGAAAAAACTTTTCAATTGATTATCTCAACTAATTTCAGCTTTCTGAGTTCATCCGTGTAGTCTGATTGTATAAAATCAATGTTTAAGGCCAAGTTTGGGATATCAATAGATCTGCCCGAGAGTGAAAATGGAAAAAATCGTGCAAAATGTTTAGAATTTCTTCATTTTATGGCCAATATTAATGAACTTTATATCATTGAAAATGTCTTGAGAAGATTTATCCAACCAATCAAATGGGATGCATAAAACATTATGTAGAAAAAGTTATGATGTGATGAAATTTCGGATTTTACCAATCTTCTTGTAAAAAATAAAATTTACATCCAAATTTTTGGAGGTCATAACTTCTTCATTTCAAAATCAAAATTAATTGTTTTTATATCGTTAGAAAGTTCTCGAGAAGATCTATCCAAACGTATCAAATGGGAAGCATGAAACGCAGTGTAGAAAAAGTTATCATGTGATGAAATTTTGAATTTTACCGATTTTCATGTAAAAATTCAGATTTACATCCAAATTTTAAAACCTCATAACTTCTTTGCTTTAAGTCCAAAATTTAAGTTCTTTATATGGTTGGAAGGCTTATTAAAATACATTTCTAACAATACTAATTTTACTATAATTATTAATATATAGAAAGTAGTAAATTATCAAAAGATGTCATTAAAGACCCCATACGATTTTAAAACTTTACATATAAAATTCATAATCCAATTGTATCATGTAATGACATATTTAAGCATGTATTATAGTAAGAAATTCAACCTTATGGCTCTAATACCAATGAAGTAATTCGAAGCATATTTTAATATAAATTCCTGGTCAAGATGTTTATTTCAAATGATGAATCCCGAAACTCCAAATATGTAATTTTTTTGCACTCCAATAGTTCCAGTCCCGATCACAATGGAAAGGGATTATTAGTCACAACCTGAGTGCCAATTTTTGTGAGTTTTTATGGAAAAAAATGGTTTTAGGTATCTTTGAATTTTGGGGATATTTTTTGTGGGAATTTTCACCATTTTTCTACCATCTTTTTTCGTTTCTCTCCATTGCTAGACAAAAAAATTGGAGGTTATATGGGAGTTATGGGAGGTTACGAGGAGTTGTGGGTTTGAATCCCAAATTCAAATCACTCTCTCAACCAGTTCGATGTCTTATGGTTTGGATCACCCCACATGGACGATCAATGATCCATATTTTCTAACATCATAAATCTAGTAAGCGAATATAACATGCACAAATAACAAAAGTTCCATCTTATATTTGTTGGAAAATAATTACACAAAACATTAAAGTTTAGCACTATTAGATTATTTATAAAATTTTAAGAAAATCTATACAGAATCTAATTCGGAATTGTCTTAAAAGATGTAAGATTTAAGCTTGATGATGAAAAACTTGGGTACACGTTATGGGATCTAGTAAACAAGAAAATTGTGAGAAGCAGATATTTTATATTTATTGAAAACGAACTTGTTGACGATTCTCACAAAGTTGAGAAGCAAATCAAATTATTTTGGGTCCATTCCTCCAACTTTAGTGCATGACGAATGATAATTATGTTTTACTAGCTTAATTATACTTTTAATCTTGAGAAATTGTGATTAATTGAGCGAATTTCTACCTGATTAAGTGAAATTATGTGATTTGTGGGTGAAAATCGAGGTTGAGTGCAATGGTAAAAAAATGGTTATTTTGAGCCAAACTGAAGGTTAATTTGGCACTTGAAGATTATTCGGGGTTGCAATCAATCAATTGAAAGGAGTGAGAAAAATATATTTTGAATATAATAGAGATCAAACAAGAGTTATATAGAGCGAGAAGGTTCAAAGTCAAAAGGAAAAGAGCATCTTGTTTTTGAACTTACAAAAAGTATGGAATGCTCAAGCAAGCACTGAGATAGTGGTACAAGAAATTTGTTAGCTTGATGACTAGCCACGATTACATCAGAACCAATTCATACCATTGTGTTTTTTCGTAAAGATAATGACTTCATTATTTTCTTACTATATGTTGATGATATGGTAATCATTGGCCATGATGTTAGCAAAATTGTCCAACTTAAAAGAAAAAGATTTTGCTGCTTGTACATAAAAAATGTACATAATAAATTACATAATATGACGTGGAGAGAAAATATTGAATGAAAAAATTGATTGTATTTTAACTGACAAACGATAGAATGTCATATGACATTATGTAATTTATTGTGTAAATTTTGATATATATATGTGTGTGTGTGTCGACAGGGTTCTTGAAAAATTCAACATGAATTAGACAAAGTCGGTTAGCTCTCCACTTGCATGTAATTTCAAAGTCTTACAACTGAGAAAGAAAAAGGAGAAATGAGCAAAGTGCCTTATGCGTCTACAGTCGAAAGTTTGATGAATGCTTTGATGTGTACGAGGCAAGACATTGATAATGCAATTGGAGTCGTGGGTCTATTCATATCCAATACTGAAAAAGAAAAATGGTCAACTGTGAAATGGATATTCAGAAATCTAAGGGGAACGTCCAGAGTAAATTTATGTTGTTGGCATTGATGAATTTTTTTTTTTTGGATGGATACATAGATGAAGATGTGGCTGGTGATAGTGATTCTAGAAAATCCACTTCGAGATTCTTGATGGGACCGCCCTACTTGTATCGGCACGGTACGTACCGGGCGCCGAGGTGGCGCCCCATGATTGGTGGAGGCTGACATTTGTGTCAGCCTCCACCAATCATGGGGCGCCACCTCGGCGCCCGGTACGTACCGGCCCCGGTACAAGGGGCTTTACCCTTCTTGATGACTATTGTAGGGGAAGCTGACTCTTGACAGTCTAGGTTGCAAAAATGTGTTGATCTATGGACTACAAAAGTTGAATATATTGCACTCACTGAAGCATGCAAGAAAATTGTGGATGAGAAAGTTTTTAGAAGAATTGAATCTACTTTCTTATAAAGTACAGAAGTTCTATCATTTACATTTATAGAGAAAGAACTTACTTCATAGCAAGAGCTCTACTCAAAGTAGAAGTAGGATCCACTCTTCGAATATGGAGGGAAAGTTTTTTATAATAAATATTCGGTGGACTTGTATCTTTATGGCGTTTCTAAGTGATTCCACATTGGATCATCCACCTTCTCATTTTATAACATATTTGTTGAGGTTGTTCCTCAGTTCATGTGATAATCAGGACATAGTTCATTTTACCTCGCAAGAACATCGATACATGCTTCAAAACATGTTGATTTTTATTTGCAGTACAACTTTACAATATTTGTATATTTTCGCATTGCTATTAAATCTTTTGTCTAGTCCCAAGTATTTCTTGGATGACATTCATTGTGATTAGGGTAGCTTGGGGATGGAGGTTGAAATGTTGAAGATTGATATTAAATTCCTATGCTACGAAATTGAGGCATTGACAGGAGACAATATGATTTTATGGATCACCCAACCCAAGTCAATAGTTCACAAGAAATTCAGTCTTGTTGAGCCTCATTATATAAAAAAATTCATTTTTTTTCAAATTCATATTTAATCATATTCTTTTAATAAAATAATTTTACATGTAAATCTAAAATTTTTCTTACCTTTTAGTCGTACTCTCCTAAAAAATCACTATTACAAAATGCATTCTTTCAAAAAATGAGGCTCAAACGCACCCTTGTTGTAATCGTACAACTAATAAGATTATATATTGTTTTATACATAGTTATTAGACCCGATTCGGACTTCGACTTGATCGAGGTATTGGGTCTCGGGTTATTGGTACTTAAAAATTCTAAAAGCTTTTTTAAAGTTTAAAATTCTCTTTGAGATAAAATTAAAGTTTTTGAATTATTTTTTATTTATATATTTTTAGATTATTTTATTAAATATTCAATTCATTTTTAGATTCATTTTGTTAGATATATATATATATTATTGTAAATGGATAGTAGTAAACTGTTGGGCTCTAGTGATTAGGTATTACTCACCTTACTTTAAGGTTCAAGAATCAGTCAACTAAGCCCGTTCAATATTAAAACCGTAAGTTAATTCGGTCAATCGACGGGTCAACTCAGTCAAACTCGAATTTTGACCGAGTGATTTGCATTTCTAACAAATTGTTCAACCCAGCCCGTTCAGCGACATGAGTCGTCGATTTTTCGGTTCGAACCATCAATCCATGACGGGTTTTATAACTATGGTTTTATAGGCAAAAAATGCCTTTATTTATCTTGACCAGAATATTTTTATCTCATTTAGGTTGAAATAGTTTGTTGCATAAATGAAGACTTTTATGCATAAAATAATTTTACAAGATGATTGTGAATAATATCGCCTTTAATTGTTGAACACGTGACCTATTAGTTAATCATTGTAGCATTTGTTTTATGAGTGCGAGCCTTTGATTCTATATTGACTCTTTTGCGTTATTTGGGGATAAAATTGAGACATCACGGTCCTCCTTTGCATAGTAATCAATTTTTTTTTTCTTTGTCATTTTCCAATTGTGTAATATGATAAAATTCTTATTTTTTTGGTTTCCTTTCAATATTCTGGAAAGTTTCCAGATTTAGGGTAAATTGTTAGCGTTACGTTCAGAAATTATTACAGTTCACCTAGAAGTCGCTTCAACTATAAAAGGGGGTCTCATTGTATGCTCACACGTCATGAACCACATGCCTCAATCATCGAGGTTTACGTGAATATAGAAATTCGTAGGCCTTTCACACAATCAAAATATGATTAGAGACCTTCGATGGTCTCAAACTTGGACATGATCCATCTTGGTATAATTTTTGACAAATCAATATTGATGTTAATGCATCATACCTTCGCATGAAAATAGAGTGTTTTTGGACAAATGTCGTAAAAGCATAAATATCAATAAACTTTGAAAATGTGAAATTAATCATGAATTTCAACAATATAATGACAAATTATAAAAATGACAAAAAGCCCTCGTCAATCTCCTATAAATAGAACATTGCAACATTAAGAAAGGGGATCCGAATACAAGAAACTCAAGAAGAAAAAAACTTTGAAGAAATTGAGAGAAAAATTACGTAGTTAACTTTACGAAATATTATCCCTTTTTTAAGGTCAACAGGCTGCTCCATTCTTTTTGATCTACGCACCCTCAATCTAATATTTTCACTCACGGCACTTAAAATTGTATTTTTTTTTTTTTTTAACAATTTTGACTCCATATCAATTTAGAAACAATAAATATTAGAGTTCAATTATTAAAGATGAATGGTGGTCGATTTCATTTTGATATATATATATATATATGTCATTCTTCAAGCGAGAGAGACTAGTTGACTTAAGAGTAGAGTTCTAATACTACAAAAAGACCTTCTTTATGCTCATAAGTCTTCACTTGCGTAACACATAAAGCTCTACATTTCAAGGACTCCAATAATTATATTCCTTTCACATCATGATGGTCTTGACGTGACTCATCACCTCCTAAAAAGTCAAGTATTCTCGTTCTATTTATCTCAACATATTACTTTTTAGCTTTACATTTTTAAAAATGTCATTTTTTGAAAATCTTTGTATGAGTGTTATTTTTAAATATTTTTGCTCCTTTAGAGAATTTAAACGCCTTACATGTTTTTCATTAAATAAGATTTGACTACATGAAAAAGTTATACCAAAAAGTGAAAAAATGTAACTCGACACTCAAATTTTGAAAACATGGGTGAAAAACCAAAAAAATAAAAATACAACTCAATTGGTCTATTTCTATCATTCAAACCTTTTTTCTTTTTGCATTTTGTGCCCTCTTTTCATCTGATTCTTAGCGTTTAGGGGTGTTGTATTATTTAGTTCATGCTCTACTTCGCTTTCAACTTCGTCTTCTGAATTGGTACAATCTGTCTCATTTTTTCGATTTCATTTGTTTCTTCCTGTAATTCTAGCAAAATGCGAACCATAGGGTTTATGTATGTTATCTATGGATTTTTTCTTATAACTATATTTTTCACTCTTATTTCATGTAAATAATGTTAAGAGGATTGATTATTGAATCAGTGCTTCGAATTTGGAGTTTTGATCATCATCTAAAGATATTGATAACCTTTCTATTTTAAGCTTTTCCATTTGTATCCAACGGGTGAGGATCATACTTTCTTCATTTTATTTATTTATTTACTTATTGTTTCATTTGCCCTATTTAGGTCTACAAGTAAAATTTAAATTATCCATTTTTGTGTTTGACTAATACTAGGTTTGTATGGATCTTCATTTTTAATTGACCCATTATTGTGTTTAACTAGGCTTTAATGCTTGGATGTTTCTTAGTCATTATTGGGCAAATTGAGTTTGAGTTTAACTTTTAAGTTTGTGAAATGAGCCAGATTGAACTAGGGCATTTTCTGGTCAACTATTTTACATGTTGTAGCATCCATGTGTGTCTTTATATGATTATGCAAGGTCATTTGAAATTGAATTTTGTATGCATTTGGTCGAAAATAAGTCTATCATGGTGGACTCGAGCAGCTATTTGCCTCATTATTCATTCCAACATGCCAAACAAGTCAAAGTTGTCTTTTTGAAAAAGATGGCTAGCTGAACTTGAATAACGTTTATTTAGCACATAATCAGACCAAACATCATATAAATCCTATTTAGTTTAGCTGTATTCATTCCCACCTGCCTCTAAGATGATGTAATTTGCTAGTCCGGGTGCAATCGTTATTTTTTACTCCAAAAAATTTTGTGTGAATATTAGTTCTTGAGTTTTGCCAGTCTTCTCTATTTTCATCCTTGGGAATTTTGTTGTATATTGCTTAAGTGTTGGATCATTCTATTTTCATCATTGGAAATGTGTTTACATTTACATAATAGCTGAGTACATGAAAAGACCTGCTATTTAAAGCCATGAATAGTAGCTTTGTGTAGCTTTATCCTAGTTTCTAATACACAATTCAAAACATCACACCATGGCATTAATGAACATTAAATGCACCGAGAAAGGTATATCTAAGGGCGATTTGAACATTTCATACCCAAAAAGTGACATTTTTTAGCACCATTTGTAAAAATGACAACTTTTGATGCATTTTTAAATTTTTTGACATCTATGAAAAATCTCCTATATCAAATTGTTACCTACTCTCAGAGTGTATTTGTGACACATTCTTTTGAAAGAATGTATTATTGAATAGTAGATTGATGGAGAATGTGTGATTAAAAATGAAGGAAAAGTTATTGATGTGATGAAAAATATTATTTTATCGAAGAATGTTTGGTTGAAAATGAATAAAAGAATGAGAATAAAAAAAATAATGTGTACCAAATAGGGCCTTAGTCTGTTAGTCATAGATAGGCCTCTTGGACAAACTAAGGGCTTGTGTGGGAGGGATTAAAATCAGATTAAAATTGAAAATATAGCCGTTATTGTTGACTTTTATTAGACGAGTGGGGCCCAATAACGGCCATATTTTCAATTTTAATTGGCTTTTAATCCCTCCCGAACGGGGCCTAAATAATGTTTAGTGATTTAGCTTAAAAGAGCGTTTGAAATTTGAATAAAGCTATTTGTGCACAATAGAGTTACATAATGATTTACATGTAGATGATGTGTTAAAAGAGATCGACTTGGGAAGTTTTTTATTTATTTGGTTGGCAAAATTCTGACTCAATCACATTTCACTACATTGTGTGTATGTAAATTATTATGTACATATAGCACAACTGTTGAAATCTTACACGGCCCGAATTTGTGGTTTCCAACTGATGATCTCTATATGAACTAGAATTAAGGGTGTGTTTGGTACCCATTAAAATTTTCATTCTCATTTTTCTACTCATTTTCAACCACACATTTTTCATTAAAATAATATTTTCCATCACATCAATAATTTTTCCTTCTTTTTCAACCACACATTCTCCATCAATCTACTATTCCAAAATACATTCTTCCAAAATAATATCTATCAAACACACCATAAGCAAACTTTTTACGTGTTAACAATGATTATCATATCATAGCACATCACGTTGATAATTTCATTTCCAACAATTTCAAATACCTTTCATGAATGTTACGTAATCATATTTCAATTTCTTATATATTATATATACATATCATATGACTCTCATATACTATTATATACAATTTAAAATCGCTTATATTTTATTTAGAGTCTGTTTGGTAAAAATTCTCATTTTCTACAGTAAATCAATTCTCATTTTCAACCACACATTTTTCAATAAAATAATATTTTCCATCACATCAATACTTTTTTTTTCTTTTTCAACCACACATTTCCCATCATATCACTATTCAAAAATCAATTCTTCCCCCAAAAATCCATACCAAACACACTCTTAATATGATCACTTGTCAAATATGAACTAAAATGTGTTTTTACAAATATTAACGAAGGGAGGAGAGAACATGACTGCTCGAAATTTGAGAAAAAAATTATATGGTTCTTATTTTTTTAATTTTTTTTTACGTAAATTGTAATTGGAGTCTCGAGCCTTTGAAGGTTATCACGGTGGATCCCGAACCTTTTATTTCTAGTACCCTTGAAATTCATGTTAGAGTCCGTTGAATAATTTTTATGAATTCTGTCATTTCACTTATTCGTATTAAATAACAAGATAATGAATCCCTTTCTTTTTGCCTTTCAACATCCCAATCAAATTTGCCGAAACACTCCTAATGATCAACTTTACAACACCTGCCTTTTCTTTCTGCCTCTAGTTGTCGTTCCTCTATTGTTACTATTGTTGTCGGAGCACCTTTCAATTCCACAATCGTGAGAACCACAACATTCACTTTATTATACAGCTTTAGTCTTAAACTTCACAAACGTATGTCACAAGGTCTTTTTGTCAATTTGACAGTTAAAAATTAAAATTTGATAAAAGCATTATTTTACTCGTTATTTGATTTATTGGTGAAATGTACATGAGATCTTAAACCTTTAAAGATTGTGTTGATGGGGTGCTCAACCTTTGATTTCTACCACTCAGTCGCTAACCTATAAAATATTTGTGGTCGACGTCCTTTTGTGATGAAAACTCATCATTTTAATCGTTGTGTGGAGAATATATTGGGTAAAATGACCATCACACCCTTAACATAATAACATAAAAAGAAAAACAAACAAAAAAATCATAGAAAACAACACAATTAGTTGGTAATTTGTCCCCCACCCATCACAAATTATGAAATCCATCCACACTCACCATCGGCCAATATCTCCCAACCAATCAACCAAACCACACACGCGCACACTCCTATAGTATTACAAACCTTCTATTTCCATCAATTCTCCAAATAGGAGAACGAACTATACATGAACTTCCACTTGCCCAGCATCAACTGCCACAAATCATTATTTCCACCTTAGTTACCATTTCGACATTTGTCCCAATTCTCAAGAAGCGACTGTTAGGTTGGTGGGAGTTCATTGTTTTGTTAAAGAAATCAATGGAAATGGAAGATTGGTAATGTTGTAGGAGGGAGCACCTGTGTAAGTGGTTTCACCACTGGTTTGTAAGTATGTTGATTGATTGGGAGAGACGTGACCAACGATGGGTGTGGATAGATTTCATTGTTGGTTATGGGTGGAGGAGAAATTACATATCGTTTTTTGTGTTCTCTTTGTTATTAAATTTATGACAGGATGGTCATTCTACTCAATATATTGACAATATAATGGTAAAAATGATGAATTCTATCACAAAATGACGTCAGTCGCAAACGTTTTATAGGTTACGAACTCGAGGGGTAGAAACCAAAGGTTCATGACCCATTGTCACAACCTTTAAAGATACGGAACTCAAAGTGAAATTTATTTATTTGAATAAATCACAATTAAGTGTAAAATGATTATTTTACTCAAAATTTAACATTTTGAGGGGCAAACTTACTATTTTCCTCACAAAAGGGCCTTAAGCGTAAATTTTTGTAAAGTTTGGAACCCTATATAACCAAACATTCGGAACCTTATATTCAATTGACCCAAAAATTATTAGTTAAGCTCTTAGTTGATCCCCATTATTTTGAAAATACAATTTTTTCTTTCTTTTTAATCACCCATTCTTCATTAAAATAAGGGTCCGTTTGATATCTATAATTTTCCATTTTCTATCTTTTGCCTTGTTTGATATGCAAATTTTCCTTGGAAATTGTTTTCCCCCCAACCCCCCTTTTCTTGGTTTTCATGGAATATGTTTTCCCACCACTTTGGTGGGAAAATGGTTTTCCACATTTTTTTTTACAATTGGAATAATTTCTATCAACAATGGCAAAAAGAAATTTTCTTTTAATAGACAATTTTCATACAAAATAAAGTCAAACGAATGTTATTCGGTATGATACTTTTTTTTTGCAATTGGAACAAATTTTAGACCCAATGGTAACAATATCCATAAAAAACGAAATCAAACAGACACCAGATTTTCAACATTTTTCATGGAAAATTATACTAATCAAACACAATTAATTACACCTCCCAGTAAAACAATTTCTAGGAAAATCTTTCCCTTTAAAACATTTTCTTTCCACCTATTTTCCACTATTGCAATCAAACGAACCCTAATATTACAAGTAAATCCAAATATTTTTTAACCACACATTTCGATTAATCTACTATTTCTAAATGCAATTTTAGCAAAACAATGGAGCTCAAACATGCACTAAATTAGACCAAATTCATGAAAGCAAAACACCTTTTTGAAATTAAGAAATCAAGACAACAAAAATGAAAGTATGAATTCCCTTTTTTTTCTTTTTTTTTTTTCTAAAATTACCTTGGGAAAGGAAATTTCTTGAGCAAAAGATGTACACCATTTGGCGACAGCCCTCTCATGAAGGAGCGAAGTCAGCAATTTTAAAAATTGCGGACCACACGTCTTTGTGAGAGGGTCATCAAACTGAATGTACACCAAAGCGTAGACTCAACATTTTCAAATTTCTTTCACAAAAACAGAGTTGATTCTAATTAAAATTGCGGACCACACGTTTTTGTGAGATGACCGTCAAACTGAATGTACACCATATTCATTTTTCAAATGGACCTTGCTATTCGTACTTGCTGACTTACACTCTGGATTACACTTCCTGACAAAAAGACCTAAATATCCTTCCTCTATCTTTTAGTCAAGTCAAGGTTCTCTATTCCTAATATAGGATAAGCTTGATTTATTTCTCCTAGTAAATGGAAAAACCAATTATGCTCGTATTTATCAATATATTTTTTATTAAAACAATCGTTTAATATTCTAATTTATTAATTTCTTTATTAATTTTGATTATATTTTCTGTAAAATATAAAGGCACGGGTATATTTCTACTATTTTTCAGAAAATAATCAAGTACAGTATAAAATGATTTAATTTCTTCCTTTTTCCTTTCGCGGTTAATTTCTAAATACTGAATAATAGTAACCAAAACTTCATAAATATCATAAGTGCAAATATTAATGCAAGTATTCAACATAAATAAGAAAGATCTTATAGTATTGAAGCAGAAGGTAAATGCAGAATAATATCAACGAGATTTCTCTCGAGTTTGCTCCCGTATGTTTGTATACTCAGATATAAGTGATCGATGTTATTTGAGTTTAAGAAAGTGGGTTACAATCCAACACAACTTCCGCACTCTTATTATTTTTCGCTCGACTCTTTTGCATATCTCACAATAGATCACACGGAATCACAGTTTTCCTTTCAACTCCTTGTTAAAACATCACCTTGAAAGGTAACAGGGTTCTAATGGCTTTCTCTAACAACGCCTCAAACGCAACACATGGCTAAACGGCAACCAGATACTTGCACAACTCTCAAGGTTCTCACCGTTGGAGTATAAGTAAAATAAGAGTTTTTGAGAAAACAACAAGAATAGAAAGACAGTATTTTCAAACAAATTTGATTTCATAAACACATCACACTAATATCTCTTACATAAGAGTATACATACATACTTCGGTTACACTCTTGGTACTTTCTCTAAAGAGATTAGAACTACATAGAGATTACCTTATTACAAGTTTCAAAATAAAAGAGAGAAACTGAAATGGTTACAAGATTAGAAAAACTAGAGAGAAAGATAGTTTTTTGCTTAAGGATGGGATGCCTTCTTCTGAGAATTAATCTTCCTTTTATAGACACAAAAAGTTCTCCAGCTGTCCTTCATTATTGTGGTGTTAATGTGTAAGATAATGAGAATCTTACTGTGGCCTAAAGTCCTTCGTCTTAACATGAAAAATTATTGAGGTGAAACCCCACAGTTTTTCTTTATCAAAGTAGATCTAATAAAGTAGTGATAAAGGGGGTCCTCTACTTTTCCATATGAGATTCAAACCACTCATCCGGAAATTCCTCTGGATCTAGTGAAATTGGTGAGTCATCTTCTTCATTGCTACAGAACTCGCACTTATGGTTTGGATAACACCAAAACTGTTTACACAGCTCATTTTTTGTCTTCTGTGTCCCACTAGCGTCACCTCCAAAAATATGATCACACCATAATTCAAGATAGTGCCAATCTCCTTGTTTAGTGGGTGCCACAGCCTTACTGTAAATCAAGTGGTCTTGTGATTCATACACCCAAATATTCTGATTTTCTTCAATAACTTTCTGGATATGTTCAAATTGCTCCTTATATCCCTGGCTTTACAGAAGGTCGTCATCTTGATAACATCTTCTGGTGTAGTTTCACGGAATTCACTGTTCTTAGGCTGAAGATGCTTGGAAGTAGTGGCAATCCTTATGACATGGCTAACTGGTAGTAGCTTATCTTCTTCATTATCCCATTCGGGACAGGCAGAGAAAAATATGATATATATGTTCTTATGTTTAAGAACTTGGCAATACCTTTCAATAGCCCGGACTACTTCTTTTGGTAACAAAGAAATTTCTTTTAAAGATTCCGATGGGTAAATACAAATTATATTTCCCATTTCGTAAAGAGCACGAACCCAATAAGCTGGGGTTCCGGGATAAAGGTTAACTTTGCTATAGGTTCCATATGTTAGCGTTTTCATCCATCCTCCTAGATTGGTGAACCAGCAGCAGGCTAATTTTGAACAATACATATTCTAGTATAAAATTGTCTTTATTTTTGATGTCCATAATACCATGAGTGTTACAGGTTTTGATGATATTTGAGCTTTTAAGCTCTGATATAGAGATACTATCCTTTGTAAATATTTTCTTATGTGAGGGAGACAAAGTAGTATTCTATCTAACTGAAAGTTTATGAAGCTTCAATGCTTCTGGTTCAATATTGGCACAAATGCCTTCAAAATTATTGGCACTACAGATAATATAGCCTTGATGGCTTTCTCAGATATCGGCTTGACAGCAGCCATTTCCTTCAACGTTATCTTGGACTCTATTGCAGCAATTTTTATGTTCGTCTCGAATTTCAATGTTTCGAGCTCCTTCTTAATTTGCTCTATTCCTGGTTAAGAAATCTGGAATAAAATTGTATTTTCCTTTAATATGGATAATATCAAATTTAAATGGTGCAAACCACATTTGCATTCTAATAAGTGGTCTTTCAGCTGCACTTTTTCCAAGTTTATTTGTTAATAATAGTTTTATCTGAATATTATCTGTTCTAATAAGAAATTTTCTAGGTAGCAAGTATAGTTCAAATTTTGCTACTCCTTTCTTAACTGTTAAATATTCTTTACGATTAATATCATACGTGGTTTCGGCATCTTTGAATGCCTGAAGTATAAGCAACTAGTTCTTTTGGGCATTTACACAATGAACTACAAAGAAACTCTTTATGATTTTCTTTTCTTTTAAGTAGTGCTCCCCAGCGTAATAGAGAGCCATCAGTTTCTAAAATAAAGAAATCTTCTTCATTTGAAACATTTAACTCAAGTAGATTTTCACATATTTTTTTAATTTTGTTTACCATTTCTATATCTTCTTGTGTCCATTCCCATACAACTCATTTTTTAAGTTTTTTGGTAAAGTGGACTTTATATTTACCACAATTTTTTATAAATTTTTCGGAATAATTTAATAATCCGATAAAACTTTGCAGTTCTTTATTGTCTCTAATCACTTCTGAAAATTCTATAATTTTCTTACCAATATGAGGTTGTTGAAGTATTTTTTTCTTCTATAAAAATATATCCTAAAAATTCAATTTCAGTTTTAGCTATTTCTTCTTTTCTTTGCGATAAGGCTAATTCATACTTATTAGCAATATAGTTGAATTTCTTAAAATGTTCAATATGTTCTTTTAATTTTTACTATGAATAAGAATATCATCTACATAAACAATGCAGAAATTCTTTATTGGTCTCATAATTTTTTCATTCTTTGTTGGAATATTGCAGGTGCATTCATTAATCCAAATAGCATAACATTCCATTCGAATTGTCCTAATGGATTAGGTGTAGTAAAACTAGTTAAAGGCTTTGAGGCTTCATCTAGTTTTATTTGCCAATATCCTAATTTACAATTAAATTTAGAATATATTTTACTTCCTTGTATTTGTTTTATTAACAAATCTTTTATTGGTAGTTTATAGCTATTTGGTATTGTTTTAGAATTTAGGTCTCTATAATCAATTACCATTTTAGTTTTTCCTCTTTTGATTTCACTATGATTTCTGATCATAAATGCTGGACTATTATATGAACTAGTTGATTCTCTTATTACTCCTAATTGTAAGTGTTCTTTAATTTGTATTTCAAATTCTTTTTTATCTTCTTCGCTATAAGGAAATTACTTTCCTGATATCTTAGCATCTAAATTTTTTAGTTCAATGGTTGCCATAGGTTTATCTTTATCCCATTTGGCTAGAGGATGCTCATGATAACATTCTCTTAGTTCTAATTTAACATTTTCTAATTCTTCTTCTAAATTTTCGATTCTTAATACTAGAATTTTTTGTTTTTGATTAATTTCTATATAACATCCACCACGATTACCTGCAGAACTCTGATGTCTAGGTCTATGGTGAATTGGTTGATGTGCAATTCCAATAGCTTTATAGATTTTTGGTGTTTTAATTTTGTGATTACAGGGTGTAGTAAATTCAAAACTATCTTTATATTGTGTAAAGAGGCTATATGTATAGATAAAATTTTCTCCTAAAAGGATATCACATCCAATTTTACCTGTTGCATATATTCGTGGAATAAAACATTTTCTATTTCCAATAATAATAGGAACATTTTCTACAAAATCTCTATAGATTTCAACAATATCATTAGCTGTTTGATCATAAGTTGTTTTCTTATAATTTCTTTTATAATAATGTTCTGGGAATACATTTCTTTTACATAGACAAATACCTGATCCAGTATCAATTATGACATGAAACTTTATCATACAATAGTCTGGTAAATTGAGAGTTATCTCAATATATGGATTAAGTATACTAGTATTGATTGATCTGATTCCTTGTATCATATAAATTGGTTCTTTGTTTTTAGTAATTCTAGGAATCACTTTTTGTTTGCCTTCTATAATTATTTGTAGAGTATTCTTTTGGATATGAAATGGTGAGACTTTCTCAAAAAGTTCATTTCAAGTTTGGACTAGTATCTTTTCCTTTTCTATAATCTTTATGAATTTTAAGATTTAATTTAAATTGTTCTCCTTCTATATCTGTGAAACTTAGTTCTAGATTAACAAATGTTTTAATTTCGTATTTAATTTCGTGATAATCGGTAAGAGTTATTCCTTGTGGTAAATTCTCTTCTGTTAAATGTTCCACTAAGTCTGCTCTTATGTGACTAGTATTAGCTTCTGTATTAACAAGGGCTATAATTTCTTCGTATTTATTTTGATTATTGATCTATTCTGTTAGGATAAGAAAATTGTCTTCCTCACACCTTCTAAGGTCAATATGAATACTATTTCTAGGCATTATTGGATAATTTCTACTTCTAGATGGTCTACTAGAGCTTGAGAGTTCTCTAGTACTAATACTTCTTTCTATTCTTCCGCTAGGCATTCTAATAAGAAGTTGTCCAGAGGTATTTAAGGCGACTAATCCTTGATTTCCTACATTATTGTCTATTCTTCTAGATTGTTGATGAAAATCAAGCAATATGTCTTGTGGTAATGAAATGTTATTATTACTTAACATTCTTGGCGGTGTAAATTGCGATAGATCTTTAAAGTCTTCATGGTTTTGTATGAAGTCTCCTGAGACTTTATTAATTTCTTTTTGGTGCGTAGTAGTAAAAGCATATAAAACTTTACAATGTAAAGTTACTGCTTTACTTCTTGGTGGTATAATTAATCTATCAATTTTGTGATATAGATTTAATCCTAAACTTAAATTTTCATCTAATAAAGACATGGCAAATCCAGATCTTATAGTAAATATAATCTTCTTATATACTAGATTTCCAGATACAACTCTTAATAAAGCATCCATAGGATCATGAAGTATTCTGTTATCCATCAAGTACATTTGTATAGGAATATCCATTCCTTCTCTAAAGTATCCTTTAACCATGATTTGTACTCCTCCAATCACAATATTTTTTTAATCTTTCTCTAGTTGAGGGTTTTATCTTAGCTAATTCTTTATTAACACATTCTCTGGTTATTAGAGGTTTAGTAATGTTACCTTTAACATTTTCGATGTTAATAGGTATTTCATCATATTTGGCAATATATATGGTTTTGTTAAACTAAGGTAATTTGGTCTTACAAAAACATCTTTATCTTTTAAAGATATTTGTTTTTCTTTTATGGCCCCATATATTTTTTCATCAAACATAATTGTTTGTGAAGTTCCTTCTTCATTATCTAAAGTATTCTCAATGGTTTCCATAATTTCTTGATTCATGTAAAGTTGTTCAATTTCTGGTTCTTCAATTTCTTCTATATTAAGCTCATAGATTGAGTCTGTTTCAGATAATTCGTCTAAGTCTTCGATTATTTCATAATCTGAGTCAGATTCTATTTCTTCCATTAATCTAATGGCTTTAACATTTTCTCTTTTATTTCTATTAGGACAGTTGAGTGATATATGCCCTATTTCATTACATGTAAAACATTTATATTTTTTATAAAATTCTTCTTTAGATTTCTTTTGAGGTTTCTTATGTTGGTTATATTCATTTTTCCAAGGTTTTTTCTTCTTGAAATACTTCTTGTGGCTCTTAAATCCTTTATTTCTCTTCCAAGGTTTAAGATGTTTCTTAAATTTCTTTTTATAGTATGGTTTCTTAGATGGTTTGTGACAACCAAATTGTGGTACTGCTGCTATCTCTCCATAGCAACATAAACTGGCTTTCTTACCATGTTTACTAAATAGGTGTTGATACATAGATTTTTTACACCATTCTGATATTTTTCTTTTAGCGAATGAAGTTCTCATTCCTAAGGTATCAACTTTATGATTAGGATCTTCCCATTCTATTTTATTCCAATAAATTTGGTAATTTTCAAATAATTTCTGACCCCATGGCCAAGGTAGTTTAAGAAAATATCTATTAAGTAATTTTTTATCTTCTTCTGATAGGTTCCATTCTTTTATGGATTTAGATACTTTGATATATATCTTTTCGAATTTCTTGGTACATTCATTTAATTCACACATATCATAGATTTTTAATAATTTCATTTCTCTTTCTGCTTGTAAGGCTTCTTGAGTGATCATATCTGTTTTAGTTTCTGGTATAACTTCTCCTAAGAGTAAGTGTTTAAAGAAATTTTCCATTCGTTTTAAAATTTCCTTAAAGTTTTCAGCATCTAAGCTTTCATTGCTATTTATAGTAGTTGTAGATTTTTCTCCATATTTAATTTTATTTTTAGTTTCTTCAGAAGTTCCTCTCCAGATATCTGAAGTGATTCCTCTAAAGGTGTGGATTATAAAGTTGTATGCTTGAGTGGTATTCCATTTATGAAAAGCGACCGCTAAATCAGTAGCTCTTGCCAATGAGTCAATAATTTCACTTTTATTATTGCTATCATCAACATCTAGCCATATTCCTGTTGTAGGAATTTGTTCAGTAAATAATTTAACTGGATTATTATCCCTAAGGTGTATAGGCTTGGTTGACTTAGTTCTAACTCCTTTTCTAAAATTGTAATTTTCTCGTTCTTCTGTTAATCCATGTTCTTTCATCCATTCAAAATTCCAGTCATCAGATTCGACTTGAGTCCAATCATTAGTTCTACTTGTTTCTCCATCTAATGTTTGTGTTTCAACTTGTTGATTTAAAGGTGGAGTATTAATTTCGGTGGTTTCTTCTTTGGGTTGATCATTCATATAAATATTCTCAGTTTAAATAGCTAATTGTTCTAGACTCTATTTATAAGCTTCTAATTCTTCTCCCGTGGCTTCATAGAATTTAGTTTTTAATTCTTCTATAACATATGCTGATAAAGGTGGTTCAATTGATATATAAGAATCTTTATATTTTGATTCTTTAAATTTAGATTCAATTTGTTTATATATGATTTTTGGTCCTATTTTAATACTGTCATTCACAATTTTCAAACTAGACTCGACATTTTTTATATGAGTAAGAATATCTTGATTTAAAATATCCGTTTCTCCTAAAGGTTGAGCAAAATTATCATATTGTTCTAAAAATTGATTTATAATAATATCTTTTTCTTTATTTTCAGAAAGTTCATTTACTAATATTTGTAATCCTTTATTTTTTATTTCTGCTAAATGTTAAGGACTATTTACTTGTTTTATTTCTTCACTTAGAGATTTATATTTAATATTTAAATTTGTTGCTAATTCTTGTAATTTAATTCGATTAGTATTAGTTAAAATATTAATATTTTGTAATTCTTTTAAAATCATTTTATCTTATCTATTCATTTTAAAAAAAAATTCAGTTTCGTTACTAGACTCTGATACTAGTTATTATATTAATAAGCAGAAAACAATTAAAATATAAAAATAAAGATAAAATAGACAAAACATTCATAAAATGACAAAAAAAAGTAAACTAAAGGATAAGGGAAAATGTACAAAAATAGCATGTTCCTTTTCAAATTTCTTTTACAGAGACACAGTCGGTTCTAATGGTGGTAGCTTCGTCTACCTGACACGTCACCGCTTTCACATGTGAACTCGAAATTCTTCAAATTTACGGGTTTACCATCCCACGTCACACGCCTCTCCCAAAACCCTAAATTCCGGACCCAAAATTGCACTTCCAAGAAGAGCCTCACAATCCACGCTGCACATATCGCCACGTACACAACATGTCTCATCCTCAGCGTCCATGCCAGATGTTACGGTCAACCCCTCAAGCCAGCAAACAGATTTATCACAACCCTTCGATCAACAAAACAAATTTATCGACGGTCCTAATTCTGCCCGTATTTTTCACGGGCAGATCTCATCGCCTTTAAGAAGCCTATCCCTCGTCCTCTAATCTTCGCTCAATTCCTTCAAACACTTGCCCAATCATAAATACTGCCCCTTTCTAATTTTTCTACAAAATAATAGCCGGCGGCGATCGGAATATTTTTGGGGAAGATTTTGGCGAGCGTGTTGCCGTAAGTGGAAAATCAATCGAATAAAATTATACATGTTTTTGGATCGGAGATCCGACGGAGCTGAGGTGAGCGCCGGCTGTGCTATTCATGGCATACGCTGTCTTGGCTAGCCAGAATGAATCGAGCTGGGCACATATGGGGAAGATTCCATACTCAAATCCTCACTTAAATACAAACCCTAACCCTAACCCAAAGAAAAAGCAAAAGCAATTCCACAATTCAAGCAGTAATGGGAGCGGCCGGTTCAACGATGATTTTCCGGCTGCAACACAGGCCGACGATGCCTATTCATTCAATCAGACTACTACGGCGGCGCGTAGTGGATTCAACCATGGCGGATATCTTACCTACAACGTTGATTCGTACACAAAATCCGAACTTTTAGAGTTCCGTAAACGCTTGGCTGCCGAGCTTGAACAGATCCAGACGCTGAGGGATCAAATCGACTCCGGTCGATTTAACTTCAACAGTAGCAGTAACAATCCTAGGTCTCAAGGGAAACCAAAGAAATTATCTGGTAACAAACGGCCTAGAGCCCCAGTTGGATCCCATAAGGATCCAAAGAAACTATGCAATGGATTTCTTGATAATGGAAATTTAGGGATGAAAAACGCAATTGATTGTGGGGCTATGTTGAAGGAATGCAGGCTGATTTTGACGAAATTGATGAAGCACAAGAAAGGGTGGATATTCAATAAACCTGTTGATGCGGCTGCTCTGGGGCTTCACGATTATCATCAAATTGTGAAGCGGCCGATGGATCTGGGGACAGTAAAGTCGAATCTAACCAAGGATCTGTATTCGCATCCTACTGAATTTGCTGCTGATGTAAGGCTGACTTTTAATAATGCCTTACTGTACAATCCGAAAACTGACCAGGTTCACGGCATGGCAGAGCAGCTATTAACGATGTTCGAGGAATTGTTTAGTCCAATTCAGGAGAAGATTGGTAGTTGTAATACTCAACGAAGAGAAAGGGAGCTTCGAGAATTTTGGGATAATGATGAATTGCAAGGGAGTCAGTGGAATAATCCTAGACAGATTATGGCATCATCCCCTGGAAGGGGAGGAAAGAAAAGTAAACCAAAATTGAGCCCGATTCCAGTTCCTCAGGCTTCAAAGAAGCCGGAGAAAATGCAAATGCAAAATCATTCTAGCATCGAAATGCCTCCCGCCCCTCCGCTGCCACCACTGAGCCATCCAGTACATGCACAAACTCCATCTCCTGTCAGTGCTCCATTGCCTGCAAAGGAACAGAAAGTTGGGAGGGTAGGGATGGTGAAGCAGCCAAAACCAAGGGCAAAGGATCCGAATAAGAGGGAAATGAGTATTGAGGAGAAGCATAAACTTGGTAGTGGGTTACAGAGTTTGCCTCAGGAGAAGATGCCACAATTGGTTCAGATTATAAGGAAGAGGAATGAGCATTTGGGGCAAGATGGTGATGAAATTGAGCTTGACATAGAGGCCCTTGATACCGAGACTCTTTGGGAATTGGATCGGTTTGTGACCAATTGGAAGAAGATGGTAAGTAAGACTAAACGACAAGCATTGATGATGAACAACAATCATGCTGCTGAAGCTACTGCTCCAACCACACACAATGTGGAGGACGACATGGTAATGCTTAATTCAATAATGTCAATATAGTTAGTTACCTACTGAATTTTATGATTGGGACTGGGACTATGATTATTATCTAATGATGTTATGTGGTTGATTTTTGTAGGATGCAATGAGTGAGGAAAATGACATGGGAAAGAAGCCAAAAAAGAATGAGGACGAGGATGTGGATATCGATGACGATATGCCTGCGACAAGCTTTCCTCCCATTGAGATCGAAAAGGATGAAGAAGGTGGTGGAGGTCATGATCAAGGCAATGCCAGTAGCAGCTCAAGTAGTTCTAGTAGTTCCAGTAGTGAATCGTCTTCCAGTGGTATTAATTCTTGCATTTCTGAATTGTATTGAGGAATTTGTTGCTCGGAATTGAGATATTGGAAGGTATTTATTAATACAATGCTCATTACTACGAGCTCCTTCTCTTAACAGGTTCTGATTCAGGGAGTTCCTCCAGTAGTGAATCCGATGCAGATGATGCGCAGTCCTGACATCTCGGTTTAAGTCAATTTGCAAATATTGAGTATGAACTCATCAAAATTGGCTCTTTGCCTCAGAATGCGTTGATCATTAGGATATTTGATGATTTGAGGTAAGCAGATGTTAAACTGGTTTTCACTTTCAATCTTTATGTGCATTTTACGTATAGAGAAGGCCTGAAATTTTCGACCCACCTTTTGCAGAGTATTGCAAAGATACGCCAAGATGGGAAAGCTTAAAAGAGAAGTTTGTGGGTATCTGGTTGAGTATTGAAGTTGTAAATTAGAAGTAAAAGGAGTTTATTGGTTGTCTGCTCTAAGAAGTTTTCCCAATTTGAGTTTCGGGAATAGAGGGGAGATTACAGTGTAGAGATACATTTGTACAGTTTGATTTAACATACGATTATGTTGGTATTTGTTCCCAGTGTTTTTATGCAATGGAAAGAAAATAAGTTAACCTGTTTTAATTCGATTTGAAGTTGGGTTCTAGTTGGAATTTTGTGGGTCTCTGGGTTTTACAGTTATGGCAGGCAGGCAGGCATGTGATGCCACAAGAAAGCTAAAGTTGAGGTTTTTTTCTCATTCTCCCATGTGATTTTCTCATTGTATCACATACTCTACAAGAATGAACGTGGAACAATAAACATTTCCAGCAAGTTGGCAAATAATCTACTATCCATTCATCTGTTGTTTGGAGGAATTCAGATCCCATTTTAAAAGTTTACGTTTTCCTGATTCTTTTTAGTTTTTGTTGTGTAAAATCAAGTAATCACTGAAATATAGAGCAGCAAATTTGACAAACCGAAGTACATAGCTTTATGTAAAAATTGTGATCCTTTCGGAGCATTTATTTTGTAGGTTTGCAAGTAGGAGTGGCAATTGAGTTGAGTGGGTTTGATTTTAGACACGAGTTTGACTCGTGTCTACCCTAGTTCGGTCCTTTGGATCATGGGCTGAGATGAGCGCACAACTCAGTTCCTTTTTAAATAGAAATTAAAAAAAAAAAAATTGAATTTTCGTCTTTTTTCAGGTTTGGGATATGCTCTACTTTTCTTATAGACAAGTTAAAATATATTGTTACATAATTTTTTTTCTAGAAGTTAAAATTTAAAATATAAGTTTTAATTTAAATCAAAGTTAATAATTAATTTTAATAACATATTTCATGAATTCCATAACTATTTAACTTTTATCAAAATTTACTAAAAATTTGATTTTAATCTCTATCAAATAGAGGGAAAATCACAAATAAATTTTAATTTTTTTTTCGCTCGCATTTTAACAAAATCTCAACTCTCCATCAAACAAGAGCGAAATATCGCATTCTTAATACCATTTCGAAGTGTTCGCAGTCTAATTGTCTACGTCGTTAATGGCGTACGAAACGATCAATCGTAATAAATGCTACGATTTGTCAAAGTAAGCCGTTCAAAATTAGTATTTCAAAAATTTTGATAATATGCTAACTTTAAAAATTCTTCGACGATCGTACGCTAATCGAATCTACAGATTATTTATGTTATCTCAAAATTTATTTTGAGAACTACATTATAGACATATCAAATAATCCAAACAGATATCGAAAATAGTTAAAAATGCGTTAAACGTGAGTTTTAAAGAAAGACGTTTAACTTGCATTTTTTTTAAAAAAAAAATTCAATTCTTTCATTAACATTTATTATTTTTGCAATATAAATTTTTCAATGTAATTTTCATCATTTTATTATGAAATTTTATATGGAATATGACATAATTTTTTTTTGAAATTTTATATCTAAAAAAGTCATATTTCACGTAAATTTTCGGATGCAAAATTACATAGATATGATTTTTTTGGACGTAAATTTTTTATTGTAAAAATTCTTCCAATTTTTTTACAAATTCAATTATGCCCCCCTAACTTTTAAGTTTTACGTCCGCCCTTACTATTAATGCAACATTTAATATATAAAATATATTTTCACGAAATTACATCTTTAAACTGGTTTTACCTCTCGATATGCACATTCTAATCGGACTTTTTAGGTTGATTATTGGCTCGACTTACCAAAAAATTCTAAAATTTCGTTATTACTTTATAATTTATATGTTTCCTCTTTCAAGTTATTTCTTTTGAGTCTTTGACATTGAAAGAAATATCTTCATATAGTCACTTTTTAGAATTTTTTGTGAGGTCAAGAACACAATCAATTTGTTTTAGTTAGGTCTCGATTCATATTTAGAGATAGAACTCGTTGAACTCACATTTGTTATTAACTCACAAAAGAAATAGGTACTATAATTGGACAAAAATAGAACTCAAATAAGTAAATTTAGAAACAAACCAACTACATAATGGAAGAGTTATGATGAACATTATATCAATTGTAAATTGAGAAGGTAGAAATTTGGGAAGAAAATTGAAGTGAAATGGAGGTTTATATACAAGAAAAAATATAGACCAATTGAAAATAAAAAAAAATTAAAATTGGACCTAAGATAGTCACAAATATGACCGTTTAGCTACCAACGGTCAAACCAAAAAGATATTTGTGACGTCCCTTTGGGGGTGGCCTAGTTGTTGGAGCAGGTGAACGCGGAGACCAAAGGTCACGAGTTCGAATCTCCTGTTAGCACTTCCTCGATCGAGTCGTCGCACTAGCTTGTTGAGTACGGTTTACCTCTTCTGTGTGATTTGCGGGCTACTGCACATGGAGCGAGTTTTACTTAATGCGCACTCATAGTGGTTGGGCCTCCATCCCTTCAGGGTGGTCGGGGCTCCGCTAGCTAGTAGCGGCTGCGGGTTCCTACTTCAAAAAAAAAAAAAGATATTTGTGACCCACGAGTCAGACATGGCAAAAAATTGTGACTCAGCACATGGCTCGTTTAAAGTTGTGGGTCAAGTTAGATCAAATTGAACCCCAAGCAATTTGACATGTCTAGTGGTGGCAATCGAACCGAGCGGCTCGTAGGCTCGACCGCTTGGCTAGTACTGTAGCGTTCCACGAGCCGCTTGGGCTCATCAAAACATGAGCCTGAGCAAGAGCCGAGCGGGTTGACTTGTACTATTCACGAGCTGCTCGACTCGTGGGCCCGTCAAATTAAAAAAAAAATTAAAATGTGTGATCGGAACGGCCACTGAATTTTTCAATGACCGGAACGGTCACTGTTTTTTATTATTTTTTTTCTTAGTTTCTTCTTATATAAATACCCACTCATTACACAATTTTTTTCCCACCAAACTTTCATTCTCTACTCTACTCTCTACTATATTCTACAATTTACAAATCATTATCAACAATATCATAATTATCATTCATAAATTCTATAATCCTCTCTACATTTTTTTTTACATTCTACAAATCATTATCATTCATTTTTTTTACAATTCATTTTATACACTACTACATAATCTTCATTCACTTCTCAATTCTACATTTCTACATTCTACATTTCTACTTCAAGTCTTCAACATTCAATTTTTATTATTTACAAATGGATCAACAATTTGTTGAAAACTTGTTCGGTATGGAAGGCGAAACACCTGTCCAAAATCAATTTGGTAACGAATTTTCCGGTCTCAATGAATTACCATTCCAGAAAACATTGAGGATTTCGACGTTCGTAAAGGTAGTTATCCAATTGATTTGAATGATGTTGATGTTGTTAGCCCAAGAATAACTAACCAAGAGGGGGTGAATTGATTTTTGAAACTTTTTCTAAGAATTAATCTAAATTCAACCAAGTAAAGAGTAAATAAATTAATTCAAATAATAAGCACAAATATAAAAACGATAAATAAAAGGGATAGAGTGCAAACGATATGTTATGGAAGTTCGATCCAATGCAATGATCTACGTCCTCCATTACCAAGCTCTCCGTCACGAGTAAGGCTAATTTTACTATAATGGTAACTTACAACAAAGAGTACCGATCCTTTACAATGTTGAGCTTTCCAGAACCTTAACACGACCCACATTATTGAGCTTTACTGTACCTCAATATGACCCACACTATTGAGATTTACGGGACCTCAATATGACCCACACGGTGACTTATAACAAGGCGCATCAATCTTTATACAATGTTGTTCTTTAAGGGACTTCAACACGACCCACAATTCAAAATGAATTTTACAATTGAAATCTCTCTTCTTAATGAATAATAAATTTAAAGTTGAGAATAAGAAGAGAAGAATGCAAATACTTCAATAGATAGCAAATGATAAAACTCGAGTGTTATGTTGGAAAACTTTGATGAATGAATGATAATAAAATAGTTTGACTCAATATATCAAAATTTTCAACCAATTAATCTCTCTTAATAAATAATAAAAAGTTAAATATAAAGAGAGATTTACATTTCAATAAGTGTTGGCAAAGAAAACCTTTATCAAGATAGAAAATAGATGAATTCGAAAGTTTTCTTGCAAAGTTGATTTCTTGATAAAATAGATAAACCAAGTTTGAATCAATCAAGAAATTCTTGAAATAGATGAAGTGAAAGATAAATCAATGTAAGCTCAATAGATTTTCAACCAAAAACTCTCTCAAAATATCTCTAATAAATGTTGAAATTGAATGAAAGAGTCTTGGGTATTTATAGATGAAAATCTGTCGTACCGGACACATCGTATCGGACGTCCGGTATTTACGGACGGTCAATTTAGCCGTTATTTTTTGTCAGAAAATCAGACCGTTTGAAATTTGACCGTTGGAGCAATTTTGATTTTACCGGACGTCCGATATACCGTAACAGACGTTCGGTAAGACAGGAACAGCTTTCAGTATTTTGATCATATCTTTCTCTCCCGAAGTCCAATTAAGGTGATTAAAAATGAGTTGGAAACCTAACTCAAAGGACTACAAATTTGCTTCAGAAATCATCTTCAAATTAGATCATATTCCGTGTCAAAAATATGTCCCAATATGAGATTGAAAACCGGAGTATAACTTTTTGATTGAAAGTTGAAGTGTGATCTTTTGAGGGACGTTTGAAAATGATTTTTCAAGGTTTTTGATATATTACAAATGTTCATTTTTCAAAATCACTTTCATGTCAAAACAATTTATGCAAGTGATGAATTTATGAGAAATATTTGAGCTTTATGTACTTTCTAAATATTGACGAGTTATACCTTTACATATAAAAATGAGGTTCGATAATAACTCTATCTTCAATGTTCTTGATCTTTTCGAGCCTCTCTTTAACTTGTATCTTGATTTGCAATTCTGTTAAGTTCCAATTTGACTGTAGGAAGGGAGTAAGGATTGCCTGTGCTGGCCTCCATGGGGAGGGTAAGGTCCATACGTGCATGAGCTGCATGGCTCAGGTGAGTGCTTGCCGATACCGTGGAGCCGCCATGACCGATCTCTGGGCTTGGCTGGAATGGGATGGGAGGGCTTGTGATCTGCTCCATGGGTTGGATTAAACCGGAATTGTCTGGGTACTCTCAGATGTAGATGGCTGTAATAGCCTTATGTTATGGCCGCCCCTCGACTTACGGCCTTTACGCTACTACTACTGTGATGTGAGCGGTTCAAATTGGTTTGATCTTTCCCAATCATCCTGGCCGGAACTTGTACGGAGGTGCATGCATAAAGGTTTGGAACTCTTTTCTTATCTGAATCCTAGCAAATCACTATTGTCTCGAATGATTTGTCTTGAATGCTCGTTTAACCTTCACATGTACTTCATTTGAGTATGAATAATAATCTTTATAACTTTGAAGGTTTAAACACTCAATTCAATTTGTTAGTAAATAAGATGGACTTGTTTGTTATAATCAAAATATTAAGGTCATGATCAACCACATGTCAACAGATGTTGATCCTAGTGTTCCAATTGATTTGGAACAAGATGAAGAATCTACATTAAATATTCCCAATGCAAGAGGGAAGAGAAAGGGGAAGAAGCAGGCAAAATGTTGGAACCATTTCAAATTGGTTAACACTGATTGTGTGGTCGATGGACTTCCAGAAATCAAAGCAGTATGTAAATACTGTCAACAACGACTGGCATGGCAAAAAGGCATTGGAACCACCCACCTCAATCGTCACTACAAAACATGTGCGGCCAAACATGGGCTTCTTACATCTGGTCAAATGCAACTACAGTTGGTACTCCAGGCGTCGGTGCTACTACTACACCACTTTCTACGTGGATGTATTCGGAGGAGGAAGTTCGAATAGGAATGGTGAAGTTCGTTGCCGCGGCGGAGCTGCCACTAGCAATAGTGGACAATCAATATTTCGTAAACTACGTCAAACAATATCTTCAACCGAGGTACGTTCGAGTAAGTCAAAATACTCTTCGTTCTAATACAATTGAATATTTTCTTAATTCAAAAAAACTATTTATTGCAGATTTAGAAAAATATGGGGGTGTGATATCTTTAACTTTGGATTTGTGGGAAGGGATTAATAAGAGAGGTTATATAGCTGCAACTGCACACTATATATACCCACTTTAGATCATGCATAAAACAATTATTGCTTTTAAAATTGTTGAGTATCCTCATAACACTCAAACTATATTTAATGTTATTATGTTAATAATTAGAGAATATAAATGTGAGTAAAATTCGTTCTTTTACGTTTGACAATGCTTCCGTAAATAAAGTTGTTATCGATAAATTGCATAGAGTACTTTAGTGGTGGCAATCGAGCCGAGCCGGCTCGTCGACTCATGGGCTTGGCATCTTTGCCACCGAGCCACGAGCACGAGCCGAGCGACGGGCTTGCTAGGCTAGCCAAGCCCGGCTCAGCTCGTTTTTCCGCGAGTAACTCATGGGCATGAGCCTACGAGCCGAGCTCGTGGGTTTAAGGGCCGAACCGGATCAGCTCGGCCAATTGACATCTCTAGAGTATTTCAACCCGATTTCGGTGGTTATTTATTTCATATTCGATGTGTGCGCCATATTTTTAATTTAATAATATAAGACGGTTTAAAATATGTTAATGATAAAATTAACTGAATTAGGAATGCACTAACATATATCACGATTACACCTAATAGAAAATAAGCATTTGAGAAATTTTGTGAACAAGCTGGGAATAAGCATACAAAAATCCTTATTACTGACGTATGTCATAGATGGAATTCAACTTACTTATTATTATTATTAAAATCATGTGAAGGTTTTGAAGCGTTTATCACTGAATTTTATAACAATAAGCATATTAGAGACGAAGACGATACTATTTTAAATGAATCCGATTGGACTATAGTTTTTAAAATTAAAAATTTTTTGACAAGTTTTTATGGATCTACAAATATATTGTCTGGTGTTTATTATCCCACTAGTTGCATGGTTCTTGAACGTCTTTATATAACTATTAGGGCTTTTAAGAGATATCAAAATGACCCCAATTTTCATGCGATTATATATTTCATGGAATTAAAATTTAGAATATATTGGGAAGAATTACCTAGTTTATTTCCTTTAACATGCGTCATGGACCCTCGATATAATTTATCAGGTACTAAATTTGTAATTGACCAAATTTCAAATGTTTTAACTTTTAATATGCCTATTACTTATAGGAATTTGAAACAAACGTTAACTGAAATGTATGAATTATATGCTTCACGAATAGGTACACATATTACTCGTGTACCTACAACTCCTCCTCCCACTACATTGTCATCTGAATTAATTGATTACTTTAGTCATATTTTACCTAGTAACAAATCAGTTAGGAAAAATTCAAAAAATGTCATTGAATTCTGGCGAAATAACGAACGTCGATGGCCAATAGTTTCTGCAATTGCAAAAGATCTATTAACACCTCCTGTTAGCACTGTAGTTTCGGAGTCTGCTTTTAGTGCAGGGAAGAGTGTTCTCTCTGAGATCCAAAGTCAACTAAAAGAAGATATTTTGGAAGCGTTAATGTGCGTGAATGATTGAAAAAATGCTAATTATCGAATTCAACATAAATATGCCGAAATTGCATCTAATCAAATAAGTATATTTAATTTCACTACATTCATTACAAAATTTTATTTTCATATCTTTATAATTCTTTTTTAAAAATTGTACACGTAACAAATTGTTTGTATACAATTTTAATTCCGCATACTCGAAATTGAAGTAGTCGGTCCCAAACCCGGATAAAGGAGGAGGGTTTTATCTTTTTTTTTTAAAAAAATAAAAATGTTTTAGAAAATGTATATTTATTATTTTAAAAATTATAAATGTTTTGAAAAATGTATATTTTAAAAAAAAATAGAAAATGTGTATATATATATATATATATTTTGAATTTAAGATTTAGTTAATTAGTTATATTAGTATTTAAAAAAAAAAAAAGTCAAAATGATGAACCGGCGAGCCGAGCGGCTAGTTTTGGGCAAGCTCGGGCACGAGCCAAGCTCGCACAAAAACCAACGAGTCGAGCATAAGCTCTGCTTGTTGGCAACTAGCCACGAGCTCGGCTCGTGCTCGTGTGGGTATGGGCCGAGCCGGCTCGGCTCCGCCCATTGCCACCACTAGACCCGTTTGCACCCTAGTCCAGCCATATTTCATCACTGGCATAACCAATGCCTCTTTGTTGTTAAGACTTGAGACACATTCTTATCGTGGCTTAGAGTGTGTTTGGTAGAGATTAAAATCGGATTAAAATTGAAAAACTAGCTGTTATTGTTGACTTTTATTAGACGGGTGGTACCCAATAACGACTATATTTTCAATTTTAATTGAATTTTTAGTGTTACCAAACAAGCTCTTAATTTGTTGTTCTGGCAAGGGGAAAAAAAAGTGTCGAACTGGCCTGGGTTCGATACGAGAAATGTTATTTCTCTAAATTTGAACAGATTTCTTTTGTTTTCATAGGGGCTCAAATCAGCCAGCTGTTGGCCATGATGAACCGCCTGGAGGTAGAGGTGTTAAGACGGACGGGCCGACCATAACCCCGTAAAAATCGGCCCGTGAAAACCGGGACCTCGGGCCGACCCGTGACCCGTGCAGGCGGTTCACGGGCCAAGGAGGTGTAACCCGCGGGTTTCGCGGGTTGCACCCCCACGGGCCGCGGTTAACCCGCAGCCCGTAAAAAAAAATTAAAAAAAATAAAATAAAAATTAAAAAAAAGGGGAGATATTATTTTTACAATACCATCTCATTAGTTATTATATATTTATACTTTATAGTTCATACTTGTTACTACCTTACTACAATTACAATTATTCAATTGCAAATATCATCATCATCTTGATTATATTTCTTTCTTCTCGATTCTCACTACTCACTACTAAATTTTTTAATCCTACTATATTATAGATTCTCATGATTCTTTTTCTCAAAATCCTATTTTCAATAATAGTTGCTCTCCAATAAATTTAGAAGATGATAATGCTGTAGAAGTTTTCAAAGTTATAAATAATTCATGTAACATTAAATTTGAATTCTATGTAAAAATTTCTTGATATAATTATGAATTTATCATTTTATTCAATTCTTAGTTTACATTTAATAAAAAAATATATTTTTTGCTATAAATATGAAAAATTCTATATTTTTATAATTTTATTTATACAACCATACGGGCCAAAATCGGAACGAACCGCGACCCGCGCGACCCGTGACCCGCATGGGCTCGACCCGGATGGGTCAGCGGGCGGGCCTGGGTTGTAGTCCAAAATTGTGGGCCGACCCGTAACCGGCCCGGAACCCTCAGCGGGCGGGCTTTTTTTCACACGGGCCGTTACCGGGCTCACATGTTGACTGGCCGACCCGGTCTGAACCACCCGGATTGACACCTCTACCTGGAGGAAACAATGAGCCAATTAACTAATTAAAAACTACTTAAAAGACCAATAATATCTTTAATAATGTACGAATATGCTCGTTTTGGACAATGATCAGCTGTCAAGAATACGTCAATTCATGTGCACCTGTCGCATCATTTGATCACTCATGCATAATGACATTAACACCTCACACAATCTTAGCTTTTAATCTTGCATCATATGTATTTTTGTCCCATTCAATACGCCAAATCGCCCATGAATTGAAGTACAAAATTAATTGAGAGATGCTACATGTACAACTTTGGGTTACAACAATAGATGATAACCTCACAAGGAGGTATGGCCCGCGTTTAAAATATAATTGTGGACCCCACCTCCTTGTGAGGAGTTGTCATCCATTATTGTAACCCAAAGTTGTACAAGTAGAATTATTCAAATTAATTTGTCCTAGACCCTGTCTGGTGAAGCTTTTTGGGTGGATTTTCATCAGAAATCAGACCGTTGGGCAGCAATAATTGACTTCCACTCTCTCACACGGGCCCCATTAACGTTCCATATTCTGATTTTAATTCATGAAAAATCAGGAACAAACACCCCTCTAATACCAATTAGAAAACAAGAGTTGTAGAGATCAATAGCTGAAAAGAACCTACTATTCCTCCAAAACAGACTAATCAATGCTTCTGGTGGGAAGGAGAATCAAGTAGACCCAGTTACTTTATTTCATTCTTGTACTTCAATAAGAGGGAAGGAATATGTTACGAGAGATCATTTAACCCTTTTGCTCATACAGTCTACTTCTATTCAATACTTCATATGGAAGATGCACCAAGCATACAAAGGGTTGTAACAAAGGTTGATTATAGGAGTCCATACAAAGAGGAGAAAAAGAAATAAAATACACTAACTAGTTTGGCTCAAAATTGAATGGTCCTGCAACTTGGAATGGACCAATGACTGAAATAAACTCTAAAGAAAGAACAAGAAAAGTGCAGATAAACAGGGGAAGAAAACTCTATAACATCTTGCAAATAAGTGTTTTATGACAAGTTAACAACAGTTTCCAAGGTCAACAAAGCACCATCAAACCTACCTCTGAGGAGTAATGCCAATTCACCACTTCCCAAGCTTCGCAGTAATTGAGGTTGAATGAGCCCTGAATACAGCTTCCAGCAACTGATGCTGCTACGTATTAGTGTTCCTGCTTCTTCATAGAAAGAAATGTCTCTCCAAGTTGAGATTCACAAGCAGTATGACCATCCGCCTCCAAAGCTTTAAGAAACGACGAGCTCAGGTTATGAGCCTTTAAAATTTGGAATATTTTGGTACAGAACTTACGGACATCAGCTCGTCTGGACTGCTTTTCAGGCATGTTGGTCACTAACTGCTTGATGAGATGGCATATCTTTGGAAGATGGCTTTTCAACATCATCTTTAATGCATTCTGCCCACTTTCATCGTCAGCATTAGAAGAGATTAATGATTTCAAAATCTCCTTCACCAAATCAAGAGCTTCAACTTGCCGAAACTGTGATTTTGCACTACCACATTTCTCCAAAAGAAAACCAAGGAAGTGATACCCAATCCAAGTTCGTCTTTTAAATATTTCTTTCAAAAAATCAGATTTCATCTGCGACTTTTTACTATCAAAATAGGCTACTAATGCAACTTCAAAAATATCATACATCCTCTGCAATTCTGAGGATGAAAAGTTTCTTGCATCAATGATCTTCAAAATCCAAAATGTAGAGCTTTGAGCAAGTGAACTTATCATTTTGTATCGATTCCACGAGGCAGATTGCTTCTTTTTAGATGGATTGGAAGCAGACTTTTTCCTCTTGAAAGGCTTTGCTGCCAACTTCAAGTTCTTTTCCAAAAGTGCTTCAAGAAAAGAAAGCTGTACAGCTTCGCCTCTCGGATAGTCCTTCGCTTTAAAGATTTTCTTTTGCAGAATACCCCAAATCCGCTGGGCAAGCTGCTCACTACCTTCTGTAGTATGTGGATGTATAAATGCTTGAGCAAGATGTGAGAAAACTTTCAGCACCTGCGGTTTACCTGTATACAAGAAAATCTTATTATCCTACTTCTGCAAAGATGAATGAAGTGAATCAAAATATTTGACCCATATATGAAAATGTTGAAATGCAGAATATCAGTACAAGTTTGTTCACAAAATGAATGATGTAATTTGTAATTAAATCTATTCTTGTACCGTTATTTTTTTCTTCCTCCATAATCACTCCTTCGCTTAATTTGAAGACAAGTCTGGTATTTCCGAAGTGACTAACATTGACCAAAAGGTGTAACTACGAAGTTAAGAAGTCCCAAAGGAAAACGAAAAAGAAAAGTGGATGACATTAAAAAAACATGCTGTTAAATGAATTCCTAGATTATGGCTTCTGAGAAGATTATTGACACACTGAAACTAACCTAAGGAATGCAAAGAGAAATGATGCACAAATCAGGCCTTGATGTTTATGCAAGGAGATTTTGAGGAATCATATGCAAACTTGACAAAACAAATCTTGCCTGGATTTTCAAGTAGGTAAATCTCCAGCAAAGAGAGAACGCGAAGCTTGAAGAGAACAAGCTGAGAATGAGCAGTTTCACCTCCGGCTTGGTTCTTCCGTTCCCTGAAAATTCGTGCAAGGTAAGTATCCATCCTGAACATTGCATCGTCATCCATCCCCTCATCAGATTCATCATCAGAATCTTCCCGAACCACTGCCTCAGAATCATCTGTCTGCTCATCGCTTTCACCAGTTTCACCTGTCTCAGCCACATCAGATTCCTCTGCTTCTTCAATAGCAAGAAGATCATCATCAGCATCGCCTTCATCTTGACTATCTGTATCCTGGTGTCTAGCTGGTTTTAAATCCTTTTTGATGACTCGTAACATCCGAAGCAACCCATCGTCCGTAACATCTTTACAAAAAAACTTGAAAACCTATAAAGACATTATTGAGACCAAAATTCATAAAAACCTGGATAATAACAGAAGCAACTAGTGATTGATTTAAATATGCAGTTAATTATGGATTGTCCGCACAATTGATATGCATGAAAGCGCAAAATAAGCAATATAATATTCAGATTAAAACTGTTTTGAAAAATAAATCTACCAAAAAGGATAAACAATGTAAGGTTAAGGGTCATAACTTCTCTCCGTCTTCGACAAAGAAACAACATATTCTTAGTTGCCATGCTCCAGTTATTTGAACAAGGCACATAACACATCAATAAATATGTTGATCCTAATATGACTGACAGTTAGAATAGAAGATCTATTCTAACTTGTATTCTAGCCTAGGAATTGTAGTGATAAGATAATATTTTTCTTTATATAGATAAATTGCACTAGTATGTATCAGTGTTGTAAATGGACGCCTAGGTGCAAGACGTGGCAAAAACGCCAAGCCTATAGCTTGAGCGCTAAATAAGCGGTCAACGGGAACGTTCCATTGACCGCTTAACGCGCATCAAGGCGTGCATTATTATTATTATTATTATTATTATTATTATTATTATTATTATTATTATTATTATTATTATTATTCCAAACAAGTTTAAAAGTTTAATAATTATTATTGTTATTATTGTTTAATAATTATAAATTTTTCAACATTTAGCCAATTGGATTGAAAGGCTTGAAAAGTTGTTTACCCACTTATTGACCCAATAATTTATAGAGGACATCTCCAAGGATTATGTTGTGAGCTTTCGGTGTGGAATAAGAATCAATTTGGTTTGGTTGTAGCGTATTGTACCTTTGATTTGATTGTAGCGTATTATACTAATGTATAAATAGTTTTTTATCTTTTATTAAATTAATTAATCATTTTTCCCATCTTTTACTAATTAACAAAAATTAAAAACTCCTAATATTTTCAATTAGCACTATTATACTATATCTTTTTTTATTGTACGAAAACATATTATTTTGTTAAGCTCTTAATACTGTATTGGTACTATAACCCCTTTTGATCTACATTATTATCTTATTAAAATGAAAAATATGATTGTTATCCATCACATCACTATTTAAATTCAAATTTTCTATCTCTTATGTGGGCCCCAATAACAACTATATTTTTCATTCTCATTCTACAATAATTTGGCTCAAACAGGGCCATAATTTGTATATATTATTAAATGATTTTTAGATTGATTAAAATTTTTAAATAATATTATAGTAAAAAAACACTTTTTTATGCTTTTTTACCCCTAGGCTTGCCTAACTCGAAGCTTAACCTCCACGTCTAGCCACACATCATGCTTTTTAGAACACTAGTATATATAGGATTGATAATATGAATAAAATCAATTTCGCTTAAATTTCAACTTCGTATCAGAGCAAATTTGATCCGAATTTGGTTAAAAACTTAAAATCGCTTTCGTTCAATGGCCTTGTGCCGCTCATTCGGCCAAGTTTTTTTGTTTCTATTTTATAAATCAATTTTGGTTTCAAAATCATGATTTTTAATTAGGGCTTCGAATTGAGCCCTAAACTGCAAACCCCAATTCAAGAACCAACAAAAAAGTTATGAAATCAAAGAAACCCAAGATAAACCCTAACCTATTTCGCCACATTGCGACCTCCGACCACCACCTTGAGCTTTGCGACCATCTATAGATGGTCCCAGACTTATTGCAGCGACAACCTTGATTTTTGGTCTTCTGTAGTGATGGTCCTTTGTTATTTTGTGATTGCTTGAGAAAAACTAAATTTTAATGCAGCAATAGACCTTGGTTTTTTGTCTTTTGCTGTAATAGAGTCTTCGGATTTATTTTATGATATCTATGATGGAGAATTTTTTCTACGAACATTGACCCAATGGGTTTTCTATTACCTCTAATTTTTTGGTGGTTATAAAATCTTTTATCGTAGTGGCAGTTGTCCTCCAATTTCTCCCATTTTGCCTAGAGTTGCGACTCTTCGACAGCCATTCTTTGTGGTACGATCCTTTTTCTTGATCAACCCAACCTTCGATTACGCCTTAAAAGTTTTGTGCGGCCCTTCTATTGTTCTCGCTACCAAGGACACCCTTTGGCAACCCTTTCTAGTGCTGCGCGACCCTTCATCCTGGTCAACCCAACATTGTGGTACTCCTTAGGATTCTTACATGTTAGACCTCTCTATTTTATGTAGTTCACCATTGATCCATGACATCTATCTTCTACTGTTGTGCAAAGACTACATCTACTACATGAGCTACCTCTTGCGGCTGTTAATTTGGTATCATGCACGAAGGGCTTCTGCTGATTGCACGAGGTTCTGTTCGTGTACACTACTTGTGGATGCGTGTACAGGGCCTTTATTGTTCAAAGACTTCTCACCATCTCGTGCATGCTTTTTGCGATTGTTGTTTGTATGTAGGCTTCTAGTGACGAGCATTTGTCTAGGGGATAATTCAGTTGCCGGTGACATTCTATACATTACTATCCAAGTTGGGCATGTGTAATATTTATACGCCAACTTAAGAGGGGTGTTAAACAGGAGATCTATTTAACTGGTATTCTACGTATAGTCTAGCTAGAAATTACTTAGTAATAGGATAATACTTTTCCTTTTTATAGATGGAGTGCACTAGTATATATAGGATTGATAGTATTAATGAAATCAATTCAGCCAACTTTGACTAACCTCAAGAACATAAAACTACTGTCTGCAACAAATTTGATGAAAAGCTTGAATAAGAACGGATTAGGAAAATTGGGCAATCCTATGATGGTTGAAATTCTCTATTGCTCATGGATGAATCATCTTCAAGAAAATGTTGGTTCTTCAACATGCTAACCCAACTCACTGGTAGGGCTCAAACTTATCTGTTAATCATGGGATGAATCATCTTCAAGAAAATATTGATTCTTCAATATGCTAACAAAGTTCACTTATAGCAACTCTGCGTGTATGATGAGAGAAGAAAATTGATGCTTTGCAACATAGTTATATTCATACAGTATCTCATGAGCTGTACTCAATTGAAGACCTATAATCTACCTAGAGACTGGAATATATGAAATGTACCTTACAACAATGTTAGCTATAAGAACCTCTCGCCTTATCGTAATTAAGGTTTCATTTCAGTGGGTTGGGAAGAATTCAGCAAAGACATTGGGGGAGACAACAATATAGAGGATTCTAATGTAACAAAATAAATGAAAACTTAGATGTGGTACGGGCATGGAGGAGGAAATTTCTTGATAAAGATAGTAGGATTGTATGGGATCTTATTCCGGGATGCATTGTATGGTGCGTGTGGAGAGAAAGGAATAGCCGCTGTTTTGAAGACCAATCAAGAACAATAGAGCAGTTCAGAGAATTATTTTATATGACTTTATATAGTTGGTTTAGTACTTTGGCTAATAACCATATAGAATGGTTGCCTAATTTCATGTCGTTCCTATATTGTTTAAATTGATAATACATTTTTCATGTATTATCTCTCGATTTATTAATATATTCTCTGATTACTTATCAAAAAATAAATACATGAAAACTTGCTCAACCTAATAAAGCAATAAAATACAGATATTTAATTGAGAACAGTTTTTATAGATTCACAAGATTTTTTTAAGATGAGGGAGAGGAATATTCATCTAATAATTAGTCACCCCAAGGGTATACATACAGTGTTCTGTGACTTACCTGCTCGATAGCAGATCGCATAGGAGCTGATGACTGTGGAACTAGGGAAAGCAATGTGTCTACAAGAACGTCTATTAGCTCAGGAGTACCATCCCCCTCTGGTTCATCTTCACCAGACGATTCCAGAAGATCAGAAGGGCCAAAAGCTTTCTTGCAGCACATAATAAGTTCAGAAGCAGCTTCAGAGAATTCCCCAGGTCGGACTAGGATTTGAAGCAGCAGTTGGATTAGCAAATACCTCATGGCATGAATTTTACTCACATCCATGCTAAGATCAGGATTTCTTCCCTGCAGCTACCAAAGGTGTACGACATAGTTTTATTCATCTATTAAAATAAATGAGGATTTATTTGAAACTTAATCTGGAGTGCATTTTCATGCATCACAACTAGAATCCAGGTAGAGGATGTAAACCAAAAAGGATAAGAAATAAGTAGGAATTAATCTAGGAGAATATTTTTCTGCATACCACAACACAGATTATAAAAACAGCACCCCCTCCCTTCCCAACATGAAGACTAGTACAATAAAATGAATGAGGAAAAAATTATTAAAAGATTGTGTAGAACAATGTGGAGCTAGTCTTAGTGTGGGAAATATCAAAACTGTGGATACCTCTCTCGATAACTGACTCTGCATTGCTTGCAGTTTCAATAACTCAGCTTGCAGTTTTTTGAATGCTTCGTCATCATCAGTGCTCAAGGCCCTTGATAATGAAACTGAAGGGATGCTGCATAATATACTCAGAAACCTCATGAAGTAAGATCCAAGATCATTTGCCTCCAGACCACATGCTACCACATGAGGTTTTTCCCCTTTCTGAGCATCTGGAACCAGTAATCGTAGCTGTTCCCCTTTCTGAGCATCTGCAAGCAATAATTGTAGCTGCTCAATACATACAGTGCATAAAGCATTAGAAATTGGCGACCTTGGCCACCTAAGCTTATCCTGTAATTCAAAAGAAGTCACTTCTGTCCCAATAGCTGAAGAGAATAGTCCTTGAACAGACAAGAAATTCAGAATTTTCTTTTGCTCGTGGAACCTTGCATCCGGATCTAGCTTTGAATGCTTCAGCACACTGGGAAGAGATTCAACAACCCAGGTTCTGAGAAAATCAGGACTTCCCAGATTTCCAACAGAATCCATATCTTCTATGGAACCCATCTCCGAATTGTCATCTGTTGTTTGACTCTGATCTGATGGTTCCTCTGAAGTATGACCTTCTTCCAAAAACATAGTCATCAAATTTTCAATAAACAGATCGCATCCTGACTTCAACTCTGACATGAGATCTTTAACTGTTTTTGACCTGGTGATGCAATCGAATTTTCCATTGGAGTTTTTCTGCAGAGCCACAATAACAGCAACTCTCCTGGCATCATCATGCTGGACCCACTCAGACAATTCTTTAAGAAAATTTTGTGCAACTTTGTAAAGCCAAGTATCTTTGGTTGCAAGTACATCCATAAGACACTGTACAACTTTGTAGGACAATACCACATGCACACAAGATGCAGGCAACTTCGGTAGTAGAAGCAACATAACATCAAATGCCAAGTTCTTTCGATCGTGAGAGGACGTTAAAAGTGATCCTTCAATAATAGCGTCAAAAAAGCATTTAAGATTTTTCTCTATATCTTCAAGGGAACTACCCTTGCGACCTCTTTTATGCTTCTTAGCGGTACTCGGACCTGATGCAAAGTTTACATCTTGCACAACAGAATCGGGAAGGAGAATATTTACCAAAACAGGCCAGACACTATGAACCCGAGGCAAACAGAAGGTGGACTCCTACAAAATATTTATAATAAATAGATCAATTATATATACATATCAAGATTCTACCATTCTCAACGGTAATAACTGAAAAAAAAATATGAATATCACCTTTAAGCAATTAGAAATGGCAGACAAATGATCAGCAGAGAAAACCCTGCTTTGATTGTATGGAGAAGGCAGAAGTTTGGAAAATGATTTAGCATCGGCACCAATTTTTTCTTGTATTTTAAAAGCCAGAAGCAAAGCGTCAGGATTTCCGACTTCAGTTGCTCCTTCAAACCACTCCTGAATCCCTGGTGCTTCAAGTACATGATTCAACAGGGCTTCAAGGGGTAACTGAGAAACCATGGCCAACATCAATGATTTAGATAAATGGTGACATAACTGTCAAGTTACGGAGAAGAAGGAACAAGAAGAAAGACTAATGCGACAACACTAAAAATAGAAATTAATTATAGAACATAGAAAACCATGGAACCAGTCATCAAATTCTCCAGTATTTCATCAAATTATATATAATTGTCAACACCCGTTTTTATGCATGCATGTGCATAGAAAATCTATAATGCCTAACCTCTACAAATAGAAAATTTAACGGTGGAGGCACGGGGGTGGGGGGATCACCCAGGCAATATTTTAAAATTTATTTAGAATTTAAAACCAGGCAATACGCAAACAATAAATATTAAAACGTCAGTTTTTTTACATAATCTGTATAGCCTAATGGTAAAGGTTTTACTATGTGAATACAACCAACCTGGGTTAGATTCCCAGAGTCCACACTACTAATTTTCCCTCTTTTTTGTTTTGAAAAATTTGCACAAGTAGTCATTAACTTTTAATACATATATAGCAAATAAAAAAAGAAAAATGCATATCCCTTTTCAGATGAACTTTTAATTAAGATGAGTTGATGAGTGATTTACTTTCCTTTCAAAAAATTTGTTGCATATTCTACAATGGCATAAGATTGTGCCTAAAAATGTTCACCACGAGCTTATTCTTAAAAATTTCAAACAATGTGTTTGCTTGGATCTCCTTAACTTAAACCACACATTTTGTAGGAGGCACAACTACTACTCACTTATCCATTACTCATTTCTATCAAATTATAAATAATCCCAAACAAGCACAATAAATGTTAAGATCTAAGGAGCGAACCACATCACTAAGAGCTGTCCAAATTGTTGGAGTTAATGGCAATAGAAAAATCATGGAATTAGTTATTCACTCAGAATGGCAAAAATAAAAAATCAAAGTCAAGAAAAAGGTAAGGCCTCTCCCGGACCCCAACAACAACGACACCCATTAACTTTTCTTTACAGATAAGAGTACCTTCTCAACCATTTCCAAAATAACTGAGACAGCAGGCTCTTGAAGGTATCGCTTCTTAGCTGAAAGCGATAGAAGACAACTAGTAAATTCTTTAACATAAGGAGTGTTCCTATCCGCGATCCATTCTTCAGTCAGTCTACCAGATCTAGCCAGAGCCCCATATGCAAACAAGCGGCCCAACAGGCAGTCTCTAGCTTCCTACAAAACCAGCTCAAAATTTTACACAGAGAAAATGGCAATAGAATTAAATCCTGCAACATGATTGGGCAACATTACCAACCTGACCCTTCATTGAAGAGGATACCTCCAATAAATTAACAATTAGCTTTAAGAAATACTCCACTTTGATGCTAGAAACTGTACCCACTAAAATTGTAAGGCCCAATGCAAATCCTTGTCTAGAACACTGAAAAAGAAAGAAGAGGGGAAAAATCACGTCTAGGCCATAAGTTTTGCAGAAATGTTAGATCTTGTAGATAACAAGACAATTTTCACATTTTGAAACACATTTTTTCCAATAAATAAATGTACCCACACATCTAAGTAACACCCCACGTTATTAATTGAGAAAAAGTCATCTCAGGTCATCTTTGTAAAGGAGATAAATTATCTAAAACTTCCTCAGAAAGCATACTTTAGATTGAAATTGAATCAATTATACTCTATACAGAGCCAATGAAACGCCTCTATATGCAGGTAAGTTCATTTGGATAAAATACAAAGCTATTCAAAATTTGCTCTGCGCACCACTGAAAGGGAGAAAAAAAACCTGAAAGGCCAGAATAAACAAGAGCTGAAATTTTAACTTCTATCTAGTTAGTATCAGAAAATAGATGTCAATAAATCTGAGCATTGATGGACAATCTAATAGTAAGATCTGGAAAGCATTCAATACAAGAACCAATGGACCATTATTAAGTACCAAAAACAAAGTAGAAGAGGATAGTTACTAATTATTCAAGCCAAAAACATAAAAAAAAGTGTACACGATCTTTCTATTTCCTAGAAAGTTGGCGAGAGTTTGTTCATAAAGTTATAACTCGACCAGATACTAACATCAACATGTTAACGACAAAAGATCCATTTTCCCCCCTTCATAGAAAATGTGATTCCACAAATGAGCATTATTCTATGTATATCAACTACAAGGTCCATTAAACATCTACCTCCAAAGGTTGAACATCGATAAGATAGAATAAAACATATAAAAAACAAAAAATGATTGAATCATGAAAACAAAGAACAGAGATTGTTAATATAACATTGCGGCGAAACTATGATTCCCTTAACTATGCACAAGATTTTCCCACATACAAAAAACATACTATTTAAAAATAAGTGAAACGAAACAACTTGAAATAACAGAAAAACCGCACCTCTCTTGATGAGGATACCCCACGAATGAGTCTCTGAACAGCATATCTCAAGGACGGGGCGCAGTTATTCAACCCATCATCCTTCTCAGCTTCCAATTTCAGAGCGCACTCCACTACTTGCTTATCCTCCAACATATCATAAACATTCTGAATATCGATCAATTCTGTAACCATGGCCTTAGCCGCTGCCTCCCTGACACTTGCATCAGCTGCCGCAAGGTCCTTAAACACCCCAATGTGGAACTCAGGCAAAACACCACCACCACTATGTCTTCGAGCTATACTCTTGTTTTTATTTGTTTCTACTTCTAAACCCATTTTTCCAGGGGCAGTACAGTGTCTTTCTTTGTCTAGTGATTTTCGTTTCTTTTTTCTTTCCATTGAATTTACAGAAATCTTATGGGTAATTGAGGGGGTTGATGGCGCATTCACTCCATTTTGATCTTCGTTTTCATGCGTTTCAGTTTCTTTTCTCTTTTTCTCCTTCTTCAGTTTCTTTTTAGAGGGTTTGGGACTAGCATCTTCATTCCCCGAACTCAATTCTTTCTCTTCCAATATATCTGCTTCTTCTATAGTATCGGACACTCTCTTTTTGCTCCCCATTAAAGCAAAACAGTAATTATCTGCAAATTTAAGTACACTGATATTATGAATCAAGTAATTAATTTTGATTAATCCAAAATCAAAACGACTAACGAAAATCAGAAGGATGTATGCATGTGTTAACAGGGGCGGAGCCACCTGAGGTCTAGCAGGGGAACTGCCCCCATTGGATTTTGGTCCTGGGTATTTCACTTATTACACTTGAGGGGCAGCCAGGCAAGGGGAAAACCATAAATAACAGCATCAAAAATTCAAGAGAAATATTGTTGAAAAAATCACTGTTGCCAGAGGAAGATTACCAACAAGAAACAACAATTCTGGAAAAAATAAGATAAATTATAAGTAGTTGAGTTCAAATTAAAGCATTCACAACAATCGAATCGATTGCGAATAAAGCCCGTTTTAACACTAATAAAATCCGACACTACCTTCCAAGTTTGGTGACCAAGAAAAGTGGAAATCACTGCAACACAAGATAAATTGGTGACGAGGGGTGATGAATCTGTTCCCAATTTTTTTTAGTGTAAAGAATAACGAGAAAGAAAACCTAGGCCACGTTTACCCCTTGCTCTATGAATATGACTAAACAGACCTGGGTTATAGTTTGATATGCCCACCTTTTAATTGGGCTGCCCAAATGGAAAATGTAATAGAATGGGCTCGTATTGAATTCTAAAGGGAAAAATTCACTTTCCCTACTTTATCTTTACCCTATTTCAAAAATAACAAAATAACTTTTACATTTCAAAAATCAAATTTTTTGATCTATATATACACATATTTATAAATATTTATTTATTTAAATATATAAAAAGATATAAATAAATAAGTAAATATATAATATATATATATAAAATTAACCCACCCCCACCACCACCACCCCACCACGCCGGCGACTGTTCCGGCGACCACTCCGGCGACGTCTCCGATTCCGACGACTTCTCCGGCGACCACTCCGATTCCAGTGACTATTCTGGTGACTGTTACTGTTCCGGCGAGTGCTCCGATTCCGACGACTATTCCAATGACATGAATTTTTTGTACGGTCATAACCCAAGTCACAGCCCAGGTCACAAGTCACAGTCCAGGTCACAAGTCACAGTCCAGGTCACAGCCAAGGTCACAGGTCGCAATCTAGGTCACAACTCAAGTCACAGTCTAGGTCACAAATCAGAATTCTGTTCATAGTCACAGGTTATTTTCAAACGATGACAGCATAGATTACAAAATATTTTTGCACAGAGCTGAAATTAATATTTAGTCACAAATTGTCGAATTTTAAGGTCACATTTAATTCATTATGCGATCCTAGTTGGTCACGAATTTCAATCAACCAATAAAATTGTCACAAACACCCACACCACATTCCACCACTCTAAAAGCACCGCACCACCGTCAGTAACGCTGCTCACCGCCACCAACAATAACAACACAACACCCACTCTCACATACAACACCACCATGGATTACCAAATTCAATATCCTGAGACCTATAAAAGGAAACATGAAATTCCGACATAAACAACCACCATAGATTACCAAATTCAATATCCTGAGAATCCATATAAAAAGCCCTAATTAAATCCCAGCCATGGCCACCGCATTCATCGACAAACCCTTCATCAAAACCCCAACATGAGACGGCGTACCCTTGTCCGGCGGCATTGTACAGACCCGCGATGTGCAGAAACGTTGTTATTCTTTTCTTTTCTTTTCTTTTCTTTTCTTTTTTTAATTCTTGAGTGGTGCAGTAGAGTTGTGCGGTGCGGTGTTGGTGGAGATGTGGCGTACAGAGGCCGACGACATTGTGCAGATCCAGTGGTGTACAGATCCGTTGTTATTCTTTTTTTTTTTTTGGTGGTGCGGTGCGGTGTTGGTGGAGGTGGGGTGCAAAGGGGAGAACGGAGAGCTTTTATGGGTGCGGTAGTGGTGGGCGACTGTGGTGGTTTCGGAACCGGGGAGAGGAAGAGAAGAATAGAGACTGAGGGAGAGAGAAAGAAGAAGAGCAATGTGTGATGTGGAGGAGAAGGGGAAGGGGAGGAGAAGGCGTCGCCGGCAGCAGCAGTAGCGTGGAGAGAGGTCGTCGGCACAGCGTGGAGGTGGGGGATTGGGAATGAGAGATGTGTGATTTAGGGTTGATAGGAGGGGTATGTGTATATAAATTAATTTTTATAATAATATTATTAATATTTAATTAAATTTAAAAAATCTGTGTGTATGTATAAAAAAATCTGATTTTTGAATATTAAAACTTGAAATCTGAATTTTGAACTCACATCTTGAAAAGTAGAGTTACCTGTAATTACCACAATTCTAAACCTTTTCTAGAGGGCCTGTAATAGAGTAGACCAACCGAATATTTAACTATACTTGAGGTGATTAATAAAAAAATTGTTAAACTTAAATCGGATATTTAGGAATTTAATTAATACAAAAATTTCAGATTTTTTTTTTATACATTTCTAATATTTTTCCTAAAATTATGGTAATTTAACGACATGTTCTCTTTTTTATTGCTACATAGAGGAAGAGTGAATCGTTCATTGAATCTGTATTGAGAAAAAAATTATTAGCTTTCCATTTATAAGGTTCAGAGAGTTGCAAATTTGTGATCACAACTCTACAATATAGAACGGAGACTCATACGAGCCATAATTGTATGGTGTTAAGCATTATATCAAATATCATACCGATTACAATTGACAACCATTTATGACAAACATGGTATGAAATGAGTTATTGGAGTCATTTAACTGATAGTTATGTTATAAAAAGGTAGTCTCGTGTAACATTTATCAAGCTAGGTCTATCCAGCAAATTCAAAAAAGGACTTTTACTTGTATTAAAACTCTACGCTATCGATTCCACTATAAACATAAGTGGCTAAACTTGTACAAGTGTAAGAAATTCTAATTGCTTTATATAAATTTTTGTTGTTCTATTTTATCACTTGACAAAGAAGTTGTGAATTAAAATGAAATTGTCGATCACCCATCTTCCACTCGTGTTTGGTCTCTATTAAAATTATAATTCATTTTTCTCTACATTCTCATTAATTGCACATTTTTCAATAAAATAAGATTAAATATAAATTCAAAACTTTTTTTTACCATACATTTTTTTAAAAAAAAAATACTATTCCAAAAATTAAAATGGCAAATAATGAGGCTAAACGGGGGCTCAAGTATTGAACTCTAATATCTAAATTGATATATTGTTGAAATTGTCCTTATTAGCATAAATCTGTGAAAAATAAAAATATAAAATGTTAAATGATATAAGGCCATGTTTGATGGGCAAAGAATTCCATGGAATTGGGAATTTAAATTCCATGTCCGACAAAAATCATTGTTTGATGAGTAAAAAATGGATGGCAATTGATTTTTTTGGGAGGCCGTCCACGCACCTATTTTCCTTAGAATGGTGGGAAAGCCTTTTCCAGGTCTGACGTTCATTATTTATTTTTTTTAGTAATAGAAACAAATTTCATAATCAAGTGTAAAAAAAAATTCCCTTTCATGGACAATTTCAATACAAACGAATGTCAAATGAACACTAAATTTTAATTAAAAAAAATGACTTTTTAGGAAAAAATTTCGTTTTTTTTTTTTAACTTTTTGGCAATGAAAACAAATTTTATGACCAATTGTGGAAATAATTATCACTTTAATGGACAATTTCCATATAAAACAAAGCTAAACGAACACAAAATTTAAAAATTTTTCGGGTGGAAAATTATAACAATCAAACACACTTAATTAACAATTCCCTACAAAACATTTTATAGGCAATTACTTTCCATGAAATTCATTTTTTTTCTACTCATTTTTCACCATTCCAATCAAACGGACCCTAAGTTAAAATAGTAAATAGAGTTGCAACATTTATGAATTAGCATATGAGTAACTAGAACACAATGAATGGAGCCAAAAATTTTGCCAAAAACCTAGATCGAATTAATCAATATTGCAATTTTCAGTAGCACTATTATGAAAATAAATGAAAAGTAAATAACTAAAGAAGATCGAATTAATTGTGTTTGTAGTGTAAATTAAGAATTTATATTAAACAAATGAGATAAGATAATTCTTTTTTGTTATGTGATTATTATGGATTTTAAAATGAATCGACTTGATTTGATAGTTTGTGATTTGGTGTTTTTGGTTATGATAATAATTGTTAATCACAATTTAGATTGAAAAAAATAAATTTAATTTTCGGGTTATTGGCGCAAAACGTCCCTACCTATGACAGTCCTTGTGGAAAACGTCCCTACGTTTGATTTCTTGGTGCAGAACGTCCCTACCTTTGCATTTTCTTGCGCAAAACGTCCTTCCGTCCAACTCCCGTTAGAATCCACCGTTAAATAAAAGGGTAATTGGCGCAAAACGTCCCTACCTATGATGTGTCTTATGGAAAACGTCCCTACGTTTCATTTTTTGGCACATAACGTCCCTACCTTTCACTTTTTTTTGCGCAAAACGTCCTTTTTCCCAATTTTTGACATAAAATGACCAATATACCCTTCAATTTAAATAAAACAAAAAGGAAAAGAAAAGAAAAATCAAGAATAAATTGTAATCTGATCCAAAACATTTTAAAAAGTGCAAATCAGTCCAAATAAATTATTAAAATAATCAAAAATAAAAATAAAAACTCACTCTCCTCTCCCTCAGCCTCCTCTTCCCACAGCCTCCTCCACCACTGGGATTGTAGAGGGTGATGAGGCGTCGGTATAGTGTCTGATTTTCGGTGGTTGTGGAGGAGACTGAGGGTGAGGGTGAGGGTGAGGGAGAGGAGAGAGAGTTTTTATTTTTATTTTTGATTATTTTTAATATTTTAATAATTTATTTGGACTGATTTGCACTTTTTAAAATGTTTTGGATCAGATTGCAATTTATTCTTGATTTTTCTTTTCTTTTCCTTTTTGTTTTATTTAAATTGAAGGGTATATTGGTCATTTTATGTCAAAAATTGGGAAAAATGACGTTTTGCGCAAAAAAAAGTGAAAGGTAGGGACGTTATGCGCCAAAAAATGAAACGTAGGGACGTTTTCCACAAGACACATCATATGTAGGGACGTTTTGTGCCAATTACCCTTTTATTTAACGGTGGATTCTAACGGGAGTTGGACGGAAGGACGTTTTGCGCAAGAAAATGTAAAGGTAGGGACATTCTGCACTAAGAAATCAAACGTAGGGACGTTTTCCATAAGGACTGTCATAGGTAGGGACGTTTTGCGCCAATAACCCTTTAATTTTCATCTCATTTATGCAACTTCTTTTTGAAAATTGTGCCTTCAAATAAAATCGGCATTGTAATATTATATTATCTCAATTTTTTCTCGTAATATACGCATTTAGTGGGAAATTATTAAAATATTATAGAATAAAGAAGACAAATCAAACGAATTTTGTTACTAGATGTCCATTTGAAAAAGATATAAGAAACTTGTAATAGTTGAATAAAAATTTGTCAACGTGTCTCTAAAAAATAATTTAGAAAAAAAAAAATGAATCGTAACATCGAATCAATCTCTATCATCCATTTAAAGAAGTGAAAATATCAAAGGTCAAAGAGGTCATTTGTGACCAACCAAATTAATAGTATGGAAGTTTTAAAAGTACATTATAATATTTTTTTTTAACTTTATATATTTAAGTATTTATATTATGCCCTACAAAATCAAAATTTTGGCTTCACTCCTTCATGTGTATTATATATAAATATTTAAAAAAAAAAACTTACGAATATCTTTGAAAATGAGAGAGAAATCGCAGAAGAGGAGGGACAAATATTGCACAATCTAAGATTTATGAGACAATTAAGAATATGAATTGGACTATAACCCTTGTCAATATATATAATTGAATTTCTTAAGAAATCTGATCAAAATAGTACTAAATCGATTTTTTTTAAACTCATTTTTTTCGACGCTCGTTTTCGACTTCACATTTTAAATAAAAATCTTCTTCACATTTTCCACTACTTTTTATACTCTTCAAAAATCACTTTTCAAAATCTACTTCACACAAGGACTAAATGTATTCACTTTACGAATTATGACTCTTTTATAAGGTGTTAATAATTACGTTAACTTTCACTAATGTTTTTGAGCAATTAAGTAAATGATCACCGAAATTATTTTCAATGGTAATAGTCATTCTAGTTTTTAACTATTACACTAGTGTTCATTCACTACAACAAAAATAGCTTTTTACGGCATACGTTTACGGCGTGCAATTGAGGCGTGCCGTAAAAAGTCTCTTTTTACGGCGTGCAAAAAATGCATGCCGTAAAAGAGCAATTGCATAAAGTATTTACGGCATACATTTTTTGCACGCCGTAAAAAGAGACAATTTAAGGCTTGCATTTTCCGCACGCCGTAAAAAATATTTTACGGCGTTCGTTTGTACATGCCGTAAAAAAGACTTCACGCCCCCTATAAGTATTTACGGCGTGCATGTGTGCACGCCGTAAAAAAAAATCCGAATGCAGTATTTACGGCGTGCCAATGCATGCCGTAAAAAAATATGGCTATTTACGGCATACTTGTGCACGCCGTGAAAAATATGCCTATTTACGCGTGAATTGAAAAGCCCCTGCATCCACAGGCCCATATCCGATTCCACTACAACCCGTAACAAACCAAGCGCGAGAATTGAAACGCCCCTGCATCCACAGTTCCGAACGACGCACGCCCCCCGACCCTTGCATCCACCGTCCACGCACGTCCCCCGTTGATGCTAGTGGTGGATTGGTGTGAAGTTTGAACAACAGTCCATAGAACCAGGCCTAGCAGCAGCGAACGTTCATCGGTGACACGATAATGTGCTTAAAGCGATCAGTAACCAAGGAAAAACAATTGGCATGACACGAGCTGCTGCTCTCCTTAAGCTCGATAATGTTGAATCAATGGAAGAATGGCAAGCATTTGTCAAAGAACGCAATTCTCAACCATATAAGGTAAGCATTCCATTGCTTTATATTTCTTATAAAATTTATGCTTATATAGTACTAACTGATTTTGTAGGAAAAGAATGAAAGATTCAAAAAGATGAGAGCAGATCAAACCATAATGCATACAACAAGTAGAAAAGGCTTTGCTCGCTTAGAAGCTGAAATGGTAAAAAAATGTTAAATCAAAAGTTAAATTTGCTTGAAAAGTTATAAACATTTACAGACTATCACGTATATGAAATATGTAAAATGCAGAATGTTGAAAGTGAAGATCCCGATTCCATAACGAGAGGTGATGTTTATATTCGAGGACATACGCGAAAAAATGGTGAACCTATTAATGAATTAGCTGGGGAAACATTGGTAACAATATTGCTTTTAGTAATTTTTGGTAATTAATCAAAGCTTATATTCATAATTTTAGCCCAATGTATTTCCTCATTTCAAAACAAAATAAAAGCAAGTTCACAGATGGTCACCTCTCCAAGCAAACACTCTCTCAAAGATGATGGAGTTACAAAAGTACTTGGTCTAGAACGTCGATGATGGGTAAGAGGTCTTGGTTTTGGTGCCACTCCTTCAAAGTTGAATGCTTTGGTGCACAATCATAACTTGCAAACTCAAGTCCAAGAGTTGAGAGATGAAATTAAAGAATTGAAGGCTTTGTTTCAAGTGAAGAGTAAAAGTGCTGAACAAGAAGATAATGTAAGTGGAAAATTAGAATTAATGAATGTTATTCTCAATTACATATACTCTCTATATTTAAAATAATAAATTGTACAATTCGATATGAATTTTACAGCCTAGAGATAGAAGTTTGAATGATTTAGATAACCTTCAGAATAAGAAATGCAAATTGTTATCTTGGTTTGGAAAAGCTGATATTGTTGCAAAAGGTGAAATCGCCTCAACAAATCCGAGTGATCGAGTGCATCATGTACCCCTTGGTAACGAATGTTGGAGAGTTTGGATTAATGAAGTGATTGATAATGTCAGCTTGTATCGTCCCACACGTGAACTTTTTCTTCTTGAAGATGCATTAGGAAGTACAATTGCATGGCCAATTAGGTACATCGAAGTGGATTCACTGTAATTACAACAAAGGTATACTTAATTTTCTTTTACTGTTTTAAATCAATTTACATTCAAGTTTGCTGGTAATCAGGTTTTATTAACATACATTTATTGTTTTTATGGTGTGCAGGGAGTTACTATTTTGTGTGAGCTAAGCTCGAAGAAGTTAACTTTGATATGGACCATCATTTCATTTTGAAGTAGTAGTCTTTTGAGAATTGTTGAGATAGACTTTACATTGACATATTGTATGGGACCGTATTCAATATTTTTATTTATCGAAACAATGGAAACAATATTTTGTAGTAGTAGTCTTTTGAGAATTGTTGAGATTAACAATATTTTTATTTATCGAAACATTGATTATTTATGGATTTAATTTTGTTTTGTTATTATTATAGGTGTGCTGGTAATCAAATAAATAAATAATTTTTTTAAAAATTAAATTGATATTTACGGCATGCATAAGCATGCCGTAAATTACAAAACAATTTACGACATGCAGTGAATGCATGCCGTAAAAAGGGTTCACCTTTTACGGCATGCCATCAATGTATGCCATAAATACTAGTTCACCTTTTACGGCATACATTGATGGCATGCCGTAAATATTAGTTCACCTTTTACGGCATACCATTAATGTATGCCATAAATACTGGTTTACCTTTTACAGCATGCAATGCATGCATGCCGTAAATGTGAATGCCACTTTTTACGGCATACAATTTACGGCATACAATTGAATGCTGTAAAACTTATTTACGGCGTGCATTGACGGCGTACTCTGCATGCCGTAAAAAGTATCCCACTTTTTACGGCATGGCTTTATACGGCATGCGGGCGCATGCCGTAAAACGTTTTTTACGACATGCAATGCATGCCGTAAAAAGTACATTTTGTTGTAGTGATTTGATTCATATATATATACATATATATACACACTATATATATATATATATATATATATATATATATATATACACACAGCACCATTGCTAGCATATCACAAAATGACATTATTTATTACACCAAGTCAAAGGAATAAGAGTGTTACAAATTGAGGATTCAACATGTTCAAATGAGAAAATGCAATATAGCTTTATATATATATATATATATATACACACAGCACCATTGCTAGCATATCACAAAATGACATTATTTATTACACCAAGTCAAAGGAATAAGAGTGTTACAAATTGAGGATTCAACATGTTCAAATGAGAAAATGCAATATAGCTTTAATTCTGGTCAAATATTTAGGCTCTTATATCAAATTCACATGTTTTAACGACGAGTTTTGCAGACTTAGCATAGTAAATAATGTCATTTTGTGACATGTTTACACTTATGGTGCCACTTAGGATTTCATATTAATTTTTTTTGGCCAATTGGCCATTAATGTAACAATTATAAACTTGAATGACATTATTAGAAGAAAATAACTTTAGTAACTATTAGTGTAATTACTCAAAGATTCATTGATGCGAAGTCTATATGAACTATAAGATCTAATTTGTCTACTTATTATAAATAAGCCTTTTTAATGCAAAAATGAGTATATTTGGTTGTAATTAAAAGTAAATTCTATTGAAAATAAATTTTCAGAAAAAAATTATTAGTAAATAATTATCGATAAAATTATGACTCGCAAAATAAGCAACTTCTAATAGAGTCAAATTTATTTTTAAAGCATAACCAAATGTTTCCAGGATTAACTCACCATGTCTTGATTGATTAACGATTGTTGTTTACATAACCAAGGTCCATTATTTAGGATTGAAGACTTAATTTATTTTTCATCGAATCGAAAAGTTAGTAGGAGTAGATGGATTCTCAAGATAAAGTGAAGGGCTGATAAATCTATATAGAAGTATCAGACTTACTTCATGGCAAAGGATTATACATAACATGTTTGTATAAATTATGAAAAAACTTTTTCATCAATAATGAGATTTACTTGTATTCGTCTAAACCGTTGTTGCACGTTTAGATTTAGAATTACATAAAATAGATGTAAAGATTATTTTTCTCAATGGAGAATTGAATGGATAAATCTAGATACAACAATTAGTATGTTTCATTATGAAAGATCAATAGAATAAAGTCTGTAACTTGCAAAGAGCCTTCTATGGCCTAGAGCAATTTTTGAGACAATAGTACTTGGTTGACAAGGTTGTATCTCGTACAATTTCGTCATATTGGATGAGGATCACTGTGTTTATCCGAGAAGATTCAATGGAAAAATTGTAATTTTATATCTTTACGTAGAGGAAATCTTATTGGATAGAAATGATAGAGTATGTTGAGACCTTTAAGAAATAGTTGTCCTTAAATTTTGAAATGAAAGACATAGGTAAAGCATATTACGAGTGTGTTTGAGCCACATTATTTTCGAAAAATGTATTTTAGAATAGTAGATTGATGGAGAATGTGTGGTTAAAAAATAAGGAAAAGTTATTGATGTGATGAAAAATATTATTTTATTGAAGAACATGTGGTTGAAAATGAGTAGAAGAATGATAATGAAAATTTTAATGTGACTCAAACATAGACTACATGTTGTTCAAATCCATATAGATTGTTCAAATAGAAAATCTTACTTTGTCACAAGAATAGTTTATAAAGAAGATTCTTGAACGTTTCAAAATGGAGAATTGCAACTTATTGGTACTTCAATATTGAAGACCAAAAAGTCTTCACACATGTCCAAAGACTATAGAGCACAAAGAAGAAATGCTCAAAGTACCACTCTAGTACGATTGGGAGTTTGATGTACACTATGATGTACTCGTTTCTAACATTTGTTATGCCGTAAGTTTAGTCCACGTGTATCAATCTATTCCTAATAGAGGACATTGGAAAGTCGTAAGATGATATTGAAATACCTGGAAGCACCTGCTAGTTAATTCTGTTCTATCAAAGAAAATATTTTTTGCTTAAAAAATGATATACATATGCTGACTGGGGTGTAAATCTAGATGAACGCAAATCAACTTGGGGATATGCATTCTTGCTTAATATTGTCGTTATATCTTGGAGCCGCAAGAAACAGATACGCAATTCCCTATTTACAATGAAATGCAGAATTTGTGGCATATGCTAACAGTACAAGAAGCTACTTGGTGAAGGAGATTATTTCAGCATTTAAGAATTTTATGATGAAAAAGTGATTTTTTTAGAGAATGTGTGGTTAAAAAGTAAGATAAAGTTTTTGATATACGTGTATAATTATTTTATAGGAGAATGTATGGTTGAAAATGAATTTTGAAAGAATGTATTCTTGAAAAAATGGGGCTCAAACATGGAATAAGTATAACAATAGAATCAAACACGTTGATCCCAAAACTCAATACTTGCATGTTCATTAAAAAATGATTTGCAGAATACAAGCATGTTCTATAAAAAAATAATTTACAATATAAATAAAATCATTTAAATCATAGCCGAGCTTTGATTTCTTCATTGATTTGAACTTCCTTTTTTATAATTGAATCGATTGTTTGTTGATATATATTTAAGTAATTTAATATCTGCTATGATTTAAATTTTTTAAACCGAATATTAAAATATAAATTCACATTCTCAATAGATGATACGTATCCCAAATAAATAATCAATGGAAATTTGGCTTAAATGGCCTTTGTTCAATTTTTGTCCCAAACATTTTTTCTTAGCATGGGAGTTCTCAACCTATGGTTTGCGTTCCCAAAGATGAATTTTGACAGATTTCATCAATTGGAAATTTTTATAAAAAGACTATAATGTCCTTGCCTAAACGATGGTTTAAGACAAATTTCATCTATTTGACCATTAAAAAAACCCGTTTAGCCCCATTATTTTTCATTAAATTATAATTCATTTTTCTCTCTTTTCTTATCAATCACACATTTTTAAATAAAATAATATTACACATAAAACTAAAAAAATTTCATTCTTTTTAATCACACATTCTCCAAAAATTATTATTTCTCTCATTATAATGTAGAATAATGAGTGCCAAACGGGCGTTTAAGATATCCACTCACATGAATATTAGGGTAGTGTAGTGTATTTTTTTTCCCCCGAATTTTTAACATTCAAATGGATGGAATCTGGACCATTTGGGCTTGTGAACTATAAGTAAAGGATCTTTGTGCCAAGAAAAATAAATTAGGGACCAAAATTGTACAAAGAAGATAAGTTAGTGAACATTTGTGCAAAATTCCCATAATCAAGAACTAAAGTGAATTATCAATCTCTATCACCCAATAATCTTCATTCATAACTTTTTCGTTTGAAAACATGTTTCTCATTTATTTTCAATTTAGTACCTAAACTTTTTCTTATTGCATTTAGGACCCACTCTTTGGGTTTAAGATCCTGAAACCACCCGATCTCATTATTCATCGTCATTACAACATTCTCAAAACTTCAAATTATGGTGTTTAAAAGTTTATCATAATTTTGAATTTAGTCCTTAAACTTTCTAAAAATTGCCAAGTACCTGGAACTCAACTCTTCACAAATATACTAGTGAAGGAAACGTGCATTGCACGTTCCTTGATTAGTGTTAAAAATACGTGTTTGTAAATTTTTAAAAAAAATTCATTTATAAATGACAATGTCAAAAGAAAAGGCCAAATCTGTAACAAGAAGCACAAATAAATAAATAAATTATATATATATATATATATATATATATATATATATATATATATATATATATATATATATATAAAATCAAATCATTCAATTACTTGAAAATATGGGTATTTATTTTAATGCCTATCTGTGTAAAGGAATTGATCATCATACAAGATTCTTCCATTATTCAAAAAATTTCTAATTTTCAAAAACAAATTGAAAAAAGAGATATGTTCAATTATACCAAATGCATTTTGGGATAGAAAGAAACATATTGTTTCCCTTCCTTATACTCCAGATTTTCAAGAATCCAATATTCCAACAAAATCTCGTCCTATTCAAATGAACAAAGAATTACTTGATCATTGTATGATTGAAATACAAGATCTGCTCAATAAGAAGCTTATCAGACCAAGCAAGTCGCCTTGGAGCTATTCTGCTTTTTATGTTAATAATTTTGCGAAAATTGAACGAGGAGTTCCTCGACTCGTTATCAATTACAAACCTCTCAATTCATCTCTTCAATGGATTCGTTATCCCATCCCTCAGAAGAAAAATCTTCTGAATTGATTATTTAAAGCTATTATCTTCTCCAAATTTAATTTAAAGTCAGGTTTCTGACAAATTCAAATAAAAGAAGAGGATAAGTACAAAACTGCTTTTAATGTTCCTTTCGGACAATACGAATGGAATGTTATGCCTTTTGGTCTCAAAAATGCTCATTCTGAATTTCAAAAAATTATGAATGATATTTTCAATCCTTTTCAAGATTTTATCATTACTTACATTGATGATGTTTTAATCTTCTCTAAAAGTATTGAAAAACATTTCAAACATTTGCATACATTCATTCATGTCATCAAACAAAATAGTTTAGTTGTTTCAGCTAAGAAAATTGTTTTATGTCAAACAAAGATAAGGTTCCTTGGTCATAACATTCAATTAGGAACACTTACACCAATTCAAAGAAGTCTAGATTTCACTTGCAAATTTTCTGATGAAATTTTAGACAAAAATAGTCTTCAAAGATTTCTTGGATGCGTCAATTACGTAGGAGACTTTGTCAAAGAGATAAGAATCATATGTGCCCCTTTATTCAAAAGATTGAAAAAGCACCCTGACCCATGGAGTCACGAGTGTACCCTTGCAGTCCAAAAAGTCAAAAAAGCTATCAAAAGCATTCATTGCCTTTCAATCCTCGACCCAAGTGCATCCATTATTGTTGAGACAGATGCGTCAGATATAGGGTATGGTGGGGTCCTCAAATAGGTGTCTTTCCACACAAGCCAAGAACAATTGGTCAGATTTCACTCAGGAGTCTGGTCAGGTCCTCAAAAGAATTACTCCACTATCAAAAAAGAGATTTTAGCCATCGTGCTAGTCATATCAAAATTTCAAGATGATTTGATCAATAAAAATTTTATTCTCAAAACAGACTGTAAAGCATCAAAAGACGTTTTACAAAAAGATGTGAAAAATCTTGTTTCAAAACAAATCTTTGCAAGATGGCAAGCAATTTTGTCTTGTTTTGATTTTCAAATATTATATATACAAGGATCCTCAAACTTTCTTGCAGATTTCCTCACAAGAGAATTTCTTCAGAAAGAAAGAGAGAGTGAGAGAAAATGAGTTCTTTTGTAACTGTCAAGCAGAAGAACAAGAAGAAAACCTCAAACATCCCTCAAAATCCTTCACCCTTAATAGATGATTTTCTTTCTCAATGATCATCATCTCAAAATTCTCAAAAAACAACCCTTGCTTCAAAATTTCCTACCCATCCAGCACAAAGAAAAGCTCAAACACCTTCAAATTTCAGACAAGCTCTTCAAACAGGAACTGGAAAACTTCCAGAAATCAACCCTTTTCAAAGAACCTTTTCATATTTCACAAAAAATCGATATTTATCAATTTGTGAAATGGAAACTTCATGGATTCATCGTTACACAGGTTTCGATGAATGTCTTCAAGATATCTTTCCAGAAAAATTTCAATTTTTCCCCACAAATATCAAAAAATCTCGTGAGTACTATGAAACGATCCTCATCAAAACCGGATCAGCTATTATTACTCACACTCCAAATGCTCAAAACAAAGAGCATATTGATTTTTCAAAAATTTCAATTCAAAGGGTATGGTCTTACGAAGACTGGGGACTGACCCATGGAATGAGAAACGAATGAATCTTTCAAAAAACGCTTCAATTGAATCTCATTTCAATTATTTTGATTACATCAATGCGTGGTCTAACGTTTTCTACTTTAGGCCTATAACGCACTCCTGGTTTATTCTTTTTAACCAGAATTGTTCAAATAATTTTCCAAAATGGTTTCAAACATGGTTCGAATATTTTGGACTTGAAGAGACAATTTTACCTAGTCTTACTCTTCAAGGATTCGAATACTTCAAAAAAGAGGCAAAAACCTTTTTGAAGCCTCAAGAAAATCTTTTGTTTCAATTCGCCCACAATCTCAAAGTCTCGTGGATTTTCTGCTAGGATTTTCAATTGATTCATGACCCTGGCAGTGAATTTAATGTCAAAAGAATTGTTCGTCGATTCAAAATCAAATGGTGGTCAAAATTCCATGAAACAAACTGTTGCCCAAAAGCAATTGATTCATGGATTCAAGAACAAAGAAACATGGGACAACCTTCAAAGAAAGAACAAGAAAAATCTGCAGACTTTCTGACAGAAAAATCAAGATTAATTGCTATGCTTAATCAATGTAAATCTCCAGAAGAACTTTCAGTAATTTCGAAGAAAATTGCAAATTTAGCAGAAGCAACTTCAAAAAAATCAAAATCAATTACTTCAAGTGAAGAATCAGATCATGCCTATGATAACGAAGATGATTGTTATGGGTTTGATATTGACGACCTCCTTGATCAAGAGTTGAATACCAAATGACTACATGATCCCAGTTATTTGGATGAACTCTCAAGATACCGTTCTCAAAAAGCCAAGGATCTTATGTTCAAAATGTGTTTCCCAGCAAACAAATTGTTTCTCCGTCCATTACCGACACTCAAAGATCAATCTTCAATTCAAAAAGCCGGGAAAGATGGAGATATCTGGTATCAACTTTCTCAAAAGCATCAAAAGGATTCTTTTTTAGAATGAAAAATTGTCAAAAGAGCAATCAAGTATCTGCTTTTTCAAAAGATGGTCAAAAGCTTGCTCAAGTGGTAGACAAGTGGGAGACAAAAGCAGCCTACTTTATTCTACTTTTTAAAGTGAAAGTTTACTTTCTCTTTTCAAGATTCTTATTTCAATTTCAATGTAATTTCAAGTCCGAAATCTTAGTATAAGTATGTGCTCATTCTAAGGTTTTAGGCAGAGCGTGAAAAATAGAGAGCATTTATTTTTCTTTGCATCTCAAGTTTGAATCAATATCCTTGTAATACTATTTTCAAATATCAATAAAATTATCTTTTACTTCAATCTCTTGTTCTTTTACTATTTCCATCTCCTTGCACTACATCTCCCGTCCCTAGGCTTATTTTGGTATCAGAGCCATAAAAGAGTGTTGTGAGAAAACTGTGTCAAATTACTGTCCTTACAGTGTCAAAGGTCATACTGTTGTGTAGCCATGGATGTCTGCTGAATAGACGTTGGTCAGCCCGTGTTAGCCGGGGTAGGCGTTTAGGGTGGTCCCATTTGTAGGCTTTGGTCAAGCACCCGTATTTCCTGTAGCATTGTGTCTACAGTGGTAAGATTATTGTTTTCATAACTACATTCAATTATGTCTTTCATGTCTAATTGGTTCACTAAAGGTAGTGGTTCAAACGATGGTAGTTCTAGTTCAAAAGATTCAAGTATGTCAAAATTTTTTGATAAAGAAGAAATTGATCAAAAATCTGTTTCAAATGATTTTAATTCAAAAGAAATTCAAATTGCAAAAATTGAGCAAACTCTTCAAAATTGGACTATTCCAAAGGTAGACAAGAGTTCTATCTATGAAATAGGAAAATTTGATTTTACTCAAAATTATGTTATCAAAACTTTGAAGCAAACTATTCCTATTAAGGAACAGATTACTTCAATCAATTTACTTTCAAAAGAATCTATTCAAGCTCATCGCAAGAAGTTTCAATATCTTCATATTGGACTTGTTCAAATCGCTGTCAAGCCATTATTTCGACTTGGTCTTGATATTCCAATTCTCATTACTTTCCATGCTCGAGTCAAACATCGAAAGTGGTCCAATATTTTCAAATTGTTATCCAAATTTTGCTGTTAGTCTTCAAGATGGTGCTATCTTGAATACTCTCAACCTTCATATTCAAACAAAGAACTTTGAAATTGATGATACTTCAAGAGCCTTTGCTTTAATATACAAAGTATATTACAAGCTTTTGAATACTCAACTCAACATAAGAGCTCTACGAACATCTCCAAAAGATGAGAGTCTTTTAGTTGAGGTCAATCCTCTTCATTCAAATATTTCTATTCCAAAACATATTCTTTGGAATCTTCAAGATAAGTTTCTTGCTTGGGATTTTGATAATGTTCAAAACCCAATCCCTCCACCTATCAAGAAAATTCCTGAACAAATCATGTATTTACCTGATGGTAATGTTAGAGTTATCTTTAATAGACCATCATCTTCAACTACTCTTCAAAGATCTTCCTCTTATAGATCTGATGATAGATCTAAAGAAAATTCTTTTCAAGCTGCTAGATCTTCAGCATCTTCACTCAAATGTGTCAATTTTAATCCAAAAATTCCAAAACCCTTTTATCAAAATGAATCTGAGAAAGAAGAAGAAGAAGTAGAACCTCCTGCTTCTCCAACTCTTTCAGATATGATCCCTCCTCAATCAGAACGACTTGATCGTCAGTGTAACGTTATTTCTTCTAAGATTGATAGAAGAAATGAGTTCAAGACTGATCAAACTTCTGAAGTCAAAAAATTCCGTCATTTGATCAAAAAATCTTTTTCAAAAGAACAAATTGAGTCTTATTGGGATGAATTCTTTGAATCCCAAGAAGATAAAAGTTTCTATGAATGGACTTATTTCAAGGTTTTCAAAAAATCTCCAAAAAGGATTTTTCCTTCAAAATCACAAACTATTCAAACTCATTCATCTTCAAAAAAGACTTGGAATACTCCAGATGGAAAAACATTTCAATCAGTTCATCCTCCTCTGGAAGAAATTGCAATCCAACATGGCACAACTAAAGTTGTTGCTTCCCCTTTCAAGAAAATTGAAAGAACTGATGATACGATGGCAATCGCCGGTGATATCAAAAGAGTTTTATCTCAAAATAATTATTCAAATATTGTTCTTCAATCAATTTGTTCTCAACTCGATAGAATTGAAATGAATTCTGAATCTGAAGCTCAATCTTCTGATAAAGGAAGAAAAAAGAAAAATATTGATTTTTCTGCTTCTTCTATTTATCATTTTCATGATATTCCTCCTCCTCCGAAACTCAATACTCAAGAGAATGTTCTCAAAAAACTTGCTTCTCAATTTGCAAAACTTTCAACTTCTTCAAAAATCATCAATACCATTGAAACTGCTATCAATGATATCGAGTCTCAATTTCATGAAGAAAATGATTTGCAAATCAATAAGTTTCATGGACAAAGATTTCAAAAAATAAATCTTCCAACATATTATCCTCGTCCATCTCCTCCTGATCTTCTTTTTGAAGAAAAAATCAAAAAATCATTTTCTTATGATGGTAATGCTATCGTTGAATGGTGCATCAATGGATTATCAGAATATCAAATCATTCAATTACTTGAAAATATGGGTATTTGTTTTAATGCCTATCTGTGTAAAGGAATTGATCATCATACCGCTTCAAATAATATCATCTACGGCTTTTCAGGTCAACTAAAAAGCTGGTGGTTCAACTATCTTCATGAAGAAGATAGAACTGACATCGCTAATGCTGTGAAACCCCATGATGGAAGCAATGATAGCTTCGTTCATATGGTTTTTAGTATTATCAAACATTTCGTTGGAATTCCTGCAGATATTCAAGAAAGAAATTCTCAAAGTCTGATGAATCTCAACTGTCCAACTCTTCAAGATTTCCGTTGGTATAAAGACATGTTTCTTACTCGTGTCTTTATTAGACGTGATTGTGATCAATCATACTGGAAAGAAAGATTTATTTCCGGTCTTCCTAAACTCTTTGCAGAAAGAGTTAAAAATGCTATCAAACAACATTTTCAACAACAATCAATCACCTTCGATGAACTCACTTATGGTGAAATCATAAGTTTTGTTAATCAAGAAGGACTTTCACTCTGCAATGATCTCAAGCTCAAAGCTAAACTCAAATCTGAAAGATCTCAAGGTCGTAAAGAACTTGGATCATTCTGTGAACAATATGGATTTGAAAAAATCATTCCTCCTTCAAGGTCAAAACCAAAGCAAAATTCTTTTCAAAGAAAAAATCGTTTTTCAAAATCTTCTTTTCCAAAGAAAGAATTTCAAAAATCTTTTCAAAGGAAAAATTTTAGAAAAAGAACTTCCAATGTTACATGCTGGAAATGTAACAAATCTGGTCATTATTCAAATAAATGTCCTCTCAAAAGTAAGATTAGTAATCTTCAATGTGATGAAGAAACTAAACTTGCACTTCTCAATCTGGTTAATTCTGAATCAGATTCTTCAAATTTTGATATTGAACTAATTTATCATAATCAAGAATCTTCTGATTCTGATAAAAGTTCAAAATCATCTTCATCCTCTTCTCAAAGTAAAGAAATTTGTGGTTGTAAAACTATAAATGTCCTTACTAAAGAAGAAGAACTTATCAAAGAAATCATTGATCAAATTCCTGATCAAAAACTGAAAAGCAAATTCAACTCGCTTCTTCCTTCAACATCTACTCCTGAAGCTTTTAACCTTCAAGATGTTCTCAATCGTTTTCAAAAACCAAAATCTGTGATATCTACCTCTGACCTCTGTGCAGAAGTTAATATCATGAAATCTCAAATCTCCAACCTTGAAAAACAGGTTCGTGATGTCAAAATGGAAGTTGTCCATCTTCAAGTTGATAAACTTGAAAAGGATAATTCTTTTGAATCATCTTCAAGCAGCGATACTTCTCATGCTTCTCATCAAACTTTTAATTCAAAACATTCTTCAAATTCTAGATCTCGTCATTCTTCGAAATCTAGCAAAAAATCCCATCAATCTTTTCATCCACTCACTGAAGAAGAAAAGATCAATGTTATTTCAAGAATTCAGCTTCAAAAATGGTATTGCAATATGACTATTGTAATTAACAAAGAATTCAAAATTCATCATCGAGTCTTAATTGATTCAGGTGCCGATCAAAATTGTATTCGGGAAGGACTGATTCCCACAAAATATTTTGAAAAAACTATTGAACGCCTTTATGGAGTCAGTGATAAAAAACTTGATATTCAATACAAACTTTCAAAAGCTCATGTCTGTCATTCAGATATTTGTTTCAAAAATTTTTTTATCTTGTCAAAGATCTCGATCAAGAAATTATTCTTGGTACTCCATTCTTGGTTCAAATTTATCCTTTTACAGCTGATGCTAAAGGACTTACTACAAACATTTTTGAAAAGAAAATTGTTTTTAAATTTTCTAATCCTCCTTCTTTTAAAGAAATACATACTTTAAAAGATGCGTCTATTTCAAAAATTGTTAACAATATTAACTTCAAGAAAAATCATATTCAATTTCTTCCTTCAGGAAGAAATTCGATTTCATATATATATATATATATATATATATATCTCAATTTCTTATAAAATCTCGAAGACAAATTGCAAGTTCGACTTTTTATTAGTAGTCAGCAAGTATCAAGTATTGATCACATATTTCACTATTTTCAATATTTTATCCTTTTAACATAACTATGGATGTAATTTCTTTACTCACGCACCTTTTGAAGCATAACTCAAGTAGATATCAGTATTCACAAAACTCCTGTAAGAAAAAATACACTATACTCCATTAAAGATAATGATTCGTATAATTTGATAAAAATTCGAGTAGCACAACTCACAGAATTTCACGAGTACATCAAAATAGATGTAGGAATTTCTTTTTCACGAAAACAATAAAGGATAAAATAATCAAATAGGGAACCCGAAAGAACAAACAAAAACATTAAAAATTCCAAAACATAAGGATTGTGAAAATGAATAATAGTACCGCATATGATGCAGGTAAAAAGTCGAGGACTAAGAAATGTGTACATTTAAACTTTTGGTTTACTTAAGGTGAAAGGGAAAAAAACAGATGTAAAGCACCAAATAATTATATAAATATCATAAATAATTATGGCATATCATACAACTGTGTGACGATAACGCTCTAAACAATTTACACATTGACTGTGGGTTGCGGTTGAGAGTTTCAGGGCTACGGTTTATAGAAAATTTGAGAAGGTAGTGTTCTTTCATATGAATTTAGGGCAACTTTTAAAAATAAAATTGAATTATGTTGACGATGGGAATTCGTGACACGTGGTAGCATGAACAGTGCCAAGATTTTCGCTATTTTATATTGTAGTGAAATTTCTAGATATTATTATTTGCACCATAATAATATTCTCCCAACTAACAAGAAAGTTTTGCTATTTTCCACTTGGGTCCCTAAAAACTTAAGACGTTGCTAACAGACCTTATACTTATATATGTGCACATATCATATACTACAAAATTTGGAATTTAACAGAGCAAGATGAAAAAATAATTACATATAACCACCTCAGCATGGAAGACGAGATACATTAAAAAGAACTGTTCCTACAACATTTGATATGCTCCACCATATTATATTTTGGCACAGAGAGGCTACTAACCTATTTTAAAGGGTTACCATCTATTGGCAATAGATTGACACTTTTGTTGTTAAAAGTTTAATGCTTTTGTAGTACCTTTATCTAGCTAAAGTTAAGGTCTCAATGTGATTGAAGTCTAGTATAGTATGACATTGCATAATGATTAGAAATGCTGTCAACAAGTTAAGTGGTAGTAGGTAAAGAGTTGTTTACTAGACGTGTGCTAGAAGTTTTTGTAATACATGAAAGTTGCTATATATATTCCTAGCTATGTAAGACCTTAAAAATATATGTAAAGTTCAGCTTTCTTCCTCTTTGTTTTCATATTCCATCTGTGGTATCAGAGCCTTTTGGTCTTAGAAGAGGATGCAAGAAGACGTAAGATATTTTTTAAGAGAAAACCAGTGAGCGACCCTTCCTCAAAACAGCTGAGTGATTTGTGAGTGTGTGTGATGGTTTCAAGTGGTTTTTCAGCACCATTACCTTCTGTGCTTACATGAGAAAATTATGATTTTTGGGTTACAAAGATGAAGGCCTATTTGAATAACCTGTGGGAAATCACAGAAATTGGAACTAAACCTCCACCTCTCAGAGTAAATCCCACTATTGCTCAACTGAAGCAGCATAGTGAGGAAGTTGCAAAGAAGTTCAAAGCCCTTTCTTGCATTCAGTCTACTGTTTCTGATGCAATCTTTACCAGGATAATAACTTGTGAGACTACTAAAGAGGCATGGGATATGTTGAAAGAGAAATTCCGAGGCAATGAAAGGACAAGGCAGATGCAAGTTCTAAATTTAAGAAGGGAGTTTGAAACTTTGAAGATAAAGGAATCAGAAACTGTAAAGGAGTTTGCTGATAGGCTGATGAAAATGGTGAATCAAATAAGGTTGTTAGAGGATGACTTACCTGATAAGAGGGTTGTAGAGAAGGTTTTGATAAGTTTACTTGAAAAAATTTCCTATCTTAAAGACTCAAGAGACCTCTCCAACATTACCTCAGCTGAGCTTGTGAATGTACTTCAAGCTACTGAACAGAAAAGGTTCTTTAGGCAGGAGTTGAAGGTATAAAGCTCAAATGAGTTTTGGTGTGAAAAAGCAACAAAATGAGAAGAAGGGAAATGAAGACAATAAAGTCCAGGTAAATGTGGAAAATATCCTCCACGTCCTCATTGCAAAAAGAAGGGACACTCTCCAAAATGGTGTTGGTACAAGCCTGGAGTTCAATGTAGAGCTTGTAAACAATTTGGACATGTAGAGAAAGTATGTAAAAATCAAAAGGAGAAGAAGGACCTGCAGCAAGCTAAGGTTGCAAAAAACCAACAACAACAGTAGGATGAGCATTTGCTTTATGCCATAAATTTCAAAGTCAACGGCAAAGTTGAAACTTAGTTGCTAGACAGTGGATGCACTCATTACATCACTTCAAACTCAAGTATTTTTGTTGAACTAAATGGTGCATACAGATCAAAAGTAAATGTTGGAAATGGATAATATGTAGAAGTGAAAGGAATTGGAATAGTTTCTGTGCAGACACCAACAGATATCAAATATATTTCAGATGTACTTTATGTGCCTGATATAGATCAAAATCTGGTTAGTGTAGGCCAATTGATTGAAAAAAATTATACCTTGATATTTAAAGATAGTGGCTACACTCTACTAGATGCAAATAATCACGAGTTGATGACGTTGAGATGAAACATAGAAGCTTTCATTTGAAATGGAAAAATGTAACATCTCATGCTCTCTCCAGTACTATGATTGAATCTTCTCTATGGCACAAACGTTTTGGACATGCAAATGTCACTTCACTCAAGCACTTGAATAAACTGGAACTTGTAGAGAATATGCCAAAAATATATGATGATGCTTGTGTATGTGATGTTTGTCAATTGGGAAAGCAAACAAGGCTGCCATTTCCTAAAAATCAGTCAAGAAGAACTTCAAACAAACTGGAATTAATCCATTTAGATGTGTGTGGTCCAATGAGAACACCTACCTTAAATGGCAGCAAATACTTTGTTCTTTTTATAGATGATTTAACAAGGATGTGTTGGGTTTATTTTCTAAAAATGAAATCTGAAATCCCTGCTGTGTTTCAGAAGTTTAAAAATCTTGTGGAGAATGAAAGTGACTGCAGGATTAAGGCTATAAAAACTGATAATGACATTGAATATACTTGCAATCAGTTTGACAAATTTTGTGATCCTGTGGGAATCAAACACCAACTGACCATTCCATATTCACCTCAGCAAAATGGAGTTTTGAAAGGAAGAATAGGACAGTTATGGAGATGGTTAGATGTTTGATGATAGAGAAGAAGGTACCAAAGTTTTTTTGGGCTGAAGCTGTGAACACAGCTATATATCTTCTTAATAGATTACCAACAAAAGCTTTGAACAAGAAACTTTTTATGAAACTTGGTATGGAGTAAAGCCTAATGTGGGACACTAGAAAGCGTTTGGTAGCATCTGTTACACTCACATTCCTGATGCAAAATGGATAAGTTGAGTCAAAAGGCAGAGGTTGGTGTCTTGGTTGGTTATTGTGGTAATGTTAAGGGATATAGAGTGTATAATCCACAAAGCAAAAGATGATATCTAGCAGGGATATCAAGATTGATGAGGAATTTTCATGAATTGGGAATTAAGTACTATGAATGGATTGCAAACTCAAAGACCGTTTCCACAAGAAGAGGATATCAATGGAGATGAAGATGAAGCTGAAGCTGATAGTGAATCAGACTCAGAAAATGAAGTGATTAAAACTAGATCACTTGAAGATATATATACCGCTGTAATTCAGCTGTGTTGGAGCCTTCAAACTTTACTGAAGCAGTTGGTTCACAAGGCTGGATAGATGCAATGAAGGAGGAGTTGAAAATGATTGAAATGAATGAAACTTGGGTGCTGGTCGACAGACCAAAGAACAAGAATGTGATTGGAGTTAAATTGGTGTATAAAACCAAGCTGAATCCTGATAGTTCAATCAACAAACTCAAAGCCAGATTGGTTGTGAAAGGTTATGTACATCAATATGGTATTGATTTCACAGATACATTTGCTCCAGTGGCTAGATTTGAAACAATAAAAGTGTTGTTTGCCATAGCTGTTCAAAAAGGCCGGAAAATATATCAATTGGATGTACAGTCAGCTTTCCTAAATGGATACTTAAATGAATAAATTTTTATTGAGCAACCAGAAGGTTTCCTTGTGGCTGGAAATGAGGACAAAATGTATTTGCTAAGAAAAGCAATGTATGAATTAAAGTAGGCTCCAATGGCCTGTTATAGCAAGATTGATGAATATTTGGGTAGTCTTGGTTTCATTAAGAGTATGAATGAGCAAACACTTTATGTAAAGCAAGTGGAGGAAGAAATGATCATTATTTCCTTGTATGTTGATGATAATGCACTGATTGAAAACGTGAAAGAAGAACTGAAGAAAGTATTTGAGATGACATAGTTGGGTGAAATAAAAGATTTCCTTGGAATAGAGATTGAACAATCACAAGAAGGAATCTTTGTTTGCCAAAGAAGATATGATAAGGAAGTGTTGAAGAAGTCTAATATGGAGAATTGTAAGCCAGTAAGCACTCATTTGGTTCAGAATTTGAAACTAATGAAAGAAGATAGAGCCAATAGGATTGATGAAAAAATCTATAGAAGTCTGGTTGGATGTTTGCTTTATCTAACTGCAACAATGCCTGACATCATGTTTGCTGCAAATATATTGTCCAGATTCAAACAAGAACCGAGTGAAATTCATTTTCAAGCTACTAAAAGGGTTCTGAGATACATAAAGAGAACTGAGGAGCTAGGAATCCAGTTCAAAAAGTCAGAGACTCTATCCTTAATTGGATTTACTGATAGTGATTGGGCTGGATCTCCTGAAGACATGAAGAACACCTCCGGCTATGTGTTTTACGTTCTCAAGTATTGTTTGCTGGAATTCTGTGAAGCAAAAAACTGTGGTTCAATCAACAGCAGAAGTAGAGTATATAGCTATATCTGAGGCGATAAACCAAGCAATTTGGCTAAGAAAGGTGTTGGAAGAACTGAAGCACAAGCAAGTTGAAGCAACAATTATCTATTGTGATAACCAATCTGTTGTTGCTATGGTAAAGAATCCGGTGTTTCATGGAAGAATAAAACACATCAAGATTAAATATCACTCAATCAGGAAAGTACAAGAAAGGAAGAAAGTGGAACTGGTAAATTGCAATTCAGAGGATCAATGTGCTGATATCCTAACAAAAGCTTTGTCTAAAGTAGAGGTGTCAAGACGGACGGGCCGGCCATGACCCGTGAAACCGGCCCGTGAAAACTGGGACCGCGGGCCGACCCGTGACCCGTGCGGGCGGTTCACGGGCTAAGGAGGTGTAACCCGCGGGCTTCGCGGGTTGCACTCCCACGGGCCGCGGTTAACCCGCGACCCGTAAAAAAAATTGAAAAAAAAAATAAAACAAAAATTAAAAAAAGGAGGGGAGGGGGAGGGGGGGGGGGGGAGAGCTAAACAAAAAAATTTGAAAAAATAAAAATAAAAAAATTCAAAAAAAGGCGTAGCCTGCTGCATGGTCAATTTTTTTTTTTTTAATTTTAACTAATGGTAATATAAATTTTCTAACGGTAATATCATCCCCTTCATCGATAAATTCTAATTTATTCTTACATTTATTTTTACAATACTCTCTCATTATTTATTATACATTTATACTTCATAGTTCATACTTGTTACTACTTTACTACAATTACAATTATTCAATTGCAAATATCATCATCATCTTGATTATATTTCTTTCTTCTCTGTTCTCACTAGTCACTACTAAATTTTTTAATCCTACTATATTATGGATTCTCGCGATTCTTCTTCTCAAAATCCTATTTTCAATGATAGTTGCTCTCCATATGGGTCAAACCGGAAAAATTCTATATTTTTATAATTTTATTTATACAATCATACGGGCCAAACCGGAACGAATCGCGACCCGTGACCCGCATGGGCTCTACCCGGATGGGTCAGCGGGCGGGCCTCGGTTGTAGTCCAAAATTGTGGGCCGACCCGTAACCGGCCCGGAACCCGCAGCGGGCGGGCTTTTTTTCACGCGGGCCGTTACCGGGCTCACATGTTGGCGGGCCGACCCGGCCCGGACCACCCAGATTGACACCTCTAGTCTAAAGGAAGGATTGAAACATTGAGGAAATGTCTTGGTGTTTCCAGCAAAAGTGTCAAGGATGAGTATTGACCTTAGATTGACAATTTGTTGTTAAAAGTTTAATGTTTTTGTAGTACCTTTATCTAGCTAAAGTTAAGGTCTCAATGTGATTGAAGTCTAGTATAGTATGGTCTTGCATAATGTTTAGAAATGCTATCAACAAGTTAAGTGGTAGTAGGTAAAGAGTTGTTGACAAGAAGTGTGCTAGAAGTTTTTGTAATACATGAAGGTTGCTGTATATATTCCTAGCCATGTAAGATCTTAAAAATGTATGTAAAGTTCAACATTCTTCCTCTTTGTTTTCATATTCCATTACCATCCTTAATGTATAGTGCTCATCGAGCAACTTCAACATATGGGATCTATCTACCTATTGAAAAGGGTATACCATCTTTAACCTATCACTTTCATCAAGTAGCCTCGACATTGAAGGCCAGATATCTTCTATAAGAGTCATCCTCAAGACCATCTGAAGATCCTTGGCATACACCTAAACACCAACTGAATTGGTGACCTTTGGCTCGTTTGACATGCTTAACTTGGCAGCACCATCACATGAGCCCCATCAGAGACTCTATAACCAACTCCAGGTATTCTTCAACATCTATGCCTCGGAGAGGCAACACCTCGAACATATTAGAGGATACTTCATGGGATCCCTGCCTACCCTCCAACACCTCCAAACTTGAGGATTTTTCAGAAATAGGTTTCATTTACACCCTAGTTTAATTTTTATTTTTGTCCAACTAATGTCAAAATGCCACCAGCTCAGCATCAGTAAAGGAAGGTGTAAAGAAATCTGTACAAGTAGCCTTATCCTCTTTCTAAAGGATTCATCTACTCACTTCATTGGGTAAAATGAATTCTATACAATTTGTTGGATAAAGCAGCTTGTACAATTTTTTACTACCTTCATTTTCATTTGCTGAGTTGGCGGGTATTTTGACATTATTTGGACAAAAATCAATATTAAACTAAGGTGTAAATGATATTCAAATCAATTAAATGAAATTAGCATTCACTATTTCTTGTGTTTTGAAAAGAGGAGGGGATCGTATGACCTTTTTAAGAAAAGGGAATACGAGAAGAAAATGATTAGCATGCTAATGATGATTGCCCTGAAAGCCACTGGTTATGCTCATCCATCCGAATTATAAAGGAGCCGGAACTTGGCTAACCCCCTCTACTATAAGCCTTTCGTGTTTTGAATATGCAAGATGTTCGGGTTTCGATTCTATGCCGCAAGTGCACGGGTCGAGAACAAGTAGTAAAAGTGGACCTAAAGAGTCCAAGTCGATCCCTCAGAGAGTGTGGAATTCAATTCGACGTTTATCAGTCTTAATTTTAACGACGACACACACACAGATTTAAAAATGAATTTAAAATTCTAAAAACTACAGTTAGACTAAAAACTGAATAAAAGTCAGATTAAAAAGTAAAAAAAAATTTTGGTTTTGAAAAGATGTTGGAATTTATGTTTCGCTTAACCTATACTTCATTAATGTCAATTCATTCACGTGCAACTGCTAATCATCAAAATAAATAGTCAGACCCGATTTTCCAGTTTTAGCTAATACCCTCTTTCGAGCGAATATTAACCCTAATTAGTCAATTCATACCACATATTTCTATGTCGATACAAAGTTGACCAATTGCATGAATATCTGTGAAAATAGCTCAATGGGTCACTCAGAGTATGTGTATATTTCTATATCACCTAAACGCGCAAAAGATATACTAATGCAAATCCGAGGTATCAATCATTTCGGTCTAATTAATGCAATCATTGTTCAACAGTCACGAATAATTACCTAATAATTTCATCTAGTTGTCAATTAGATGAATAAAACACTTTGGTCTATTAAATGCAACTATCTTGCAACAATCACATTAAAATTAATTACAGTCATTTAAGCGTCACCAAAAATGATGTAAAACCTAATAATTTCATCTAAGCGTCACCAAAAATGAAATCATTTTAAACATGATGATTGATACACTATTATTTTGATAATCAATGCATTCTAAAATTCTAACAAACATATAATCAACATTAATGAAGCATTTGGTTAAGTTCTACCATAAATTCCAACAAAACAACTTAGCTCATCATCATAAATGGATAACAAAGAAGATTAACAATACAATACATGCCAAACTTTGAAGAAATTAATGGAAGAACACAAAAGTGTAAAGATACAACCCTTGTTCCTTGCTTGGAGTCCTTCCAATGGTTTTCTTCAAGCCTCTTCAAGTGAAAACCTCCTTTATATCCACTTTCATTCACCAAAATAGCCAAGATTACAACCAAAACTAACTACCAAAATAAAACAAAAGGAAAGAGAAAGAAAAACTAGAGAAAAACTAGAGAGAAACTATGAAAATCCTAAGCTAACTAATTTCTAATTCTAAGACTAACTAATGGAAGTGAGTAATACCTTGGAATATGTAGTGTGAGACAACACAAAATATCCCAAAATATCATCAATTAAACAAAGGAAAAATAATCAAAGTTTGACCAAAAATTCGGCAAAGAAAATTATAAACCGCCTCAAAATTTACTCCTTGCGATCGCAAGGCTTTAAGCCTTGCGATCGCCCAAGACAAAGCAGGGAATCTTCAGGCCATTTGGCGATCGCAAGAGCTATAACCTTGCGATCGCAAGGCTCCACTTTGCTGGAGTTGCAGTTCAGTCCTTTCTCATATGTGCAAGTTGGTCCCTTATCTTTGAATTTGTACAAATAGGTCCTCATAATTTCACTTTCATTTCAATTTGGTCCTTCCTAAATTGTACTCCAAGTCCTTCATCTTTTTGGCATGTGCACTTTGGTCCTTAACTTCACCAATTTGTACAATTTAAGTCCCTTTTTTCATCTTTTCACTCTGTTCTTCGCGAATTCGGGTACAAAGCCTATAAACATACAAAATTACACAATTATGCGTAGAAATCAACTCAATTTAAATTCCAATTAAATATAAAAAGTGCTAAATAAGTGTGTAAAAACACACTTATCACAAAACAAAATTGTATTTATATCGTGATTACTTTCCTTAAGGTAGGAGTAACATCACTTTATCCAGGCAATGGAAAGCAAAAAGTAGATTTTTTTCATGATGATGCATACCTTTGCCACTTTAGAGGTATCAACACTACTACCCGTACTCCTCACACACATTTTCAGATTATTGTGCTACATGTATATGACCGCTCCTATGGGCCTGTGTCACCAATAGTATTCAGAGTAACATCAAACTCCCAATTTAGTTAGCAATAAGCTCAACTTTACATTATCACAAGACAGAAAGTACTTAGTGCTTTTAGGAATACTTAAAGAAGAGGGGAATAAGGAGTGCTTAACTTACAAAAGACTCTCATTGTCTTGCATTGATATCATTCATACATTTGAGTTAGATATGAATAGAACTATAACTAACTATCATATTCAAAACTGTAGATATAGCTTTGACTAACAACCTATATTCAATATTTACGTAGATAATCAAAATAATCTAATTTTTACTTTGAAGCCTTTTTTCTTCCCAAAAAGTGTAACAGTAAAGTAATTTGAAATTGCAAAGGTTAAGGCTAAAGCAAGACTTTCATGCAAAAGATACGGATGGAGATTGGGGTGAGCAACTCACTAGCCCCCTAGAGTCAAGTCAGGGACAAGCCTCTAGCATGGGTTGGCTCGCGAGCCCACACCATAGGTGCTGCAAAAGCAACCACCTCTATGATAGGTGGCTGACAGGTGCCACCAAATCACATTCAGGCTGCGTTAGGCTGTCTGAATTTGAATATGTTTCTTTTCAAAATAAAGAAATAAGAAGTTAATTTAAAAAAAAAAATGAGGCAAGTGATAAGTGTAGGTTCTACACTTATTCGAGGTTCTAAACGATGATATTTTACTGTTCTTTGGATAAAATACTATCTAACTTGTGTTATATTTTATTTTGTAGGTAAAACTCAATATTTGGTGAAGAATTGGAGAAAAGAATGCAAAGATAGCGGAAATGGCTTAATTATATCAAATACAAAGTTTGAGGGACTAATATGCATTTGAGTAAAAGTTAGAGCACTGAAATTGAAGTAATTTGATGTGGAGGACCAAAATGGAAGAAAGAATGAAGAAAATGGCTGAAAATAAAATTCGTGAAAGTTTTATAACTGGGCAGCCGCCCAATTCCGCCTGACCCTAAACCTCATTAACATGGGCAATTTTCTAAATCTGGGTGGTCGCCCCATTTTCTACTACGCCCAGGCCAAATCGGGGAAAAATTTCTGATTTCCTAATTTGAATACAACTCTTATGGAAACAAATCTTGGGGCTAGGGCCATCGAGAAGTAAGCACCATGCATTACAACATATTTTAAAGAGATTTTGGAGCATTAAGAAGCCAATAACACGAAGATCGAATCTAAGAACACGAGAATCAATTCAAGAATTATTTGGGTGATGTCAATTCTTCAATGTTCCTTTTGTTTTCTCTTTCATAACATGTTAGGCTAGTTTTCTATGTATCAGAAGAACGATAAACCATGTGATATGAGTTTTAATTTTATATATTTGAAATCGAAATGCAAATTTTGGATATTGAACGATTTATATGATTTTATTTTTTCCACAGTTATTGTGCACGTAATTGTGTGAATTAGGTGACCTATTATGCATTCGAAAGAAGGATGATATTTTTGACATATATAAATTGTCATAGGTCCTAATAGGGGATAGAAATATACCGCTATGCCTTATTTGAATTTTTAAGTCTTCATAAAAATTCACACACTTTTATATGTTCTCATCCATCATAGAAATATAATTGGGTTATATATAAAAGTAGATTTATCATTACTCGAGAGATTAAATAAAATAAGAACATTGATTCGTCAAATTCAATCGTGTTGTCAACGTGTAAAACTAGAGTTAAAACTGATTATTGCATGAGAATTCGAAATCCTAGTATGTTTGTCATTCATTAAAACGCATTAACTTGATTTCAACATAATTTGCATTTACTTTTGTTAATTCTTTCATAATTGCATAAGTAGGTTAAGTTAGATATAATTCAGTTATAAACACATCATATTATCCTTATTTTGGTTAAGGTCACGAATATTTAAAATTGAACTAATCAATCTCCGTTGGATGATACTTGAACTCAAAATCAATTTTATTACTTGTTAACGAACCGTATAATTGCGGTGATTTTAATTTGAAATATATTTTCGTGAACAGCAAGCGGCTTGCAACCCGAGCCAGATTTTCTTCAAGCGAGCTGGCTTGTGCTCGGTTCGCTACAAAGCAAGCACATGCCAGCTTGCCTGGCAAGACAAGCCAAGCATCCATTAACATCCTAGCAACATCTATAGAGTATTTGAAACAGGGTAAGTGGATAATACATTCTGAAGACTGAAAAGAAATTCCCGAGGGTATGATTATCTCCAATCATTTCCCTTTTTGCTTCTCTCATTTCCATTTAGGAACCAGGAGCAAATATTTTTCTCAATAAGTAAATCAGGAGAAGACCAAAATGCATTCCAAAACAAAATTGCTCATAGAGAATATATAAAAGTTTCAGTTACTGAACTAGAAGCCAAATTACGTCCTAAAGAGGAAATTCGAGATAATCATTCATGACAACATATAGCTTACATCATATACTGGTTCCACAATTCTCACACTACTTTTGCTGGCAATGTTACATTTGATAACGGGCTCCATCCAGTGTAAGTGAAATAATTGAGAGTGACTTGAGGTGGTGAGGGCCTTAGTAATCCAAGTTCTTTGGATGGACAAAGCAGGCAGGTGCCCATTTCCTGATATGGAAATATGTTTTTCCTTGCTTCAAGTTTATGTCAAGTGAACAAAATAAGTCGTCTCATTTGATTTCCTGATATGGAAATATGTTTTTCCTTGCTTCAAGTTTATGTGAAGTGAACAAAATAAGTCGTCTCATTTGATAAGTAGTTTTGTAGCCTAACTCACAAATTAATTAGTACATCGTAGTTAAACTAACAAAACAAATTTGATAAGAACACCTAAGATAACTAAAAAATGTAAAAGTTCAATGTAAGTTCATGTATTAAGCATCCAAGCAATAGGAGAGAACATATAAGTATTACTAAATTTAAAGATTATTACCCCATTAGAAATAAAAAAATATCGAACACACACGTGTCTAGCTTTATATGAATAATCTGAAAAGCTTTTCTCATTTTATGGATCATTCGAAATTTCTGTGCCACTAAAATTACTTTTTAAGATTGCAGATGTAGACAAGCCTATGGTCAGGTTGAAAATCATGGCTTGGCGTTTCTAAGTAGAGATAGTAACAAAGCATGACTCTAAACAGAATGAGAGCCACCTTTTACTGTCCACAATCATATAAGATTTGCTCATTACATTAACATAATGACATTCTGATATTGTTAGTAAAATGTTGTAATAACTCAGGTTGTTGGGTTTTTTGATACCCAATAAATCCGCGCGATAATGTAAAACCGATATTGGATAAGTATTGTATCGACACCTAAGATTGATGACCCGACCCTAAAACTATTTGGGGGCAATTGGAAGCAATCTAATTAATTAGAGTTGCTCATGGTCCGGTTCCTCACTTAGTGGATGACTTATTTGACCCATTTATTGTTTTACTGTCGGACTGGCCCATTACTGTACCCTAAGTGATCCTATATATCTTGCTTCTTCACAACTTTGTCATTTAGAAGTGTGTTTTGCCCCTTTATTGAGAGAGAGCCACGACTGCTTCCTTTGTGGTTTGTGCTTCCGCTTGTAATTTGTCTTGTTCATCTTCTCATTGTTCTTCAGCCTTTGTGGCTCCAACTTTGGGGCTGTAAAACACCTTTCTTTTGTGTCCTAAGTGGGTACAATTGAAAGCAATCGAAGTGAGGAGTAGTTTGAAGGTTTTGGGTCGATTGATTGGATGTTGATTTGGTTGGTAAACTAAGCCCGGTTCTTGGAAATTGGAAATCATTACTTAACATAGGTCAATGGCTAGAAAATAACTCCAAAAAATCATTTCAACACCCAAAACTAGCAAAGACGAATATTTTCATGGAGAGATCATAATAGAAAAAATCAGTAAAGAAGAGTATGACAAATTAACCTAAAAGTGACAACAGTGAAAGCAAATCACCTTAATCCAGCTGCAGCTAGGGGTGGGCTATGGGTCGGGTCGGGCTTGGTCCAAAATCAATCCGACTCGAAATACTCGATTTTGGGCTTTTTCATGACCCGACCCGATTCCTTCCCCTAAACCGACCCAACCCAAATCGGGTCGGGCCAACTGAGTCATTTTTTTAAGTCACTAAATTTATTTGAGACTTTCCAATTTTTTTTAAAGCACTAAATTTATTGGAGACTTCTCAATCCATTAACTGGCTTAAATATAAATATAAATAATACTTTTGCCATCTCAATAAATTTTTTTAATGAAGTAATATTTGTCATTCATACAACACAATCAACTAAAATTGAATAAATCACAAATTTTTACTAAGAATAGGTCTATAATTTGAATTTTTTCACAAACAAAATATTAAAACTTACATCTCAAATAATTATTTTCATGCACGCTAATATCATACTACTAAAACCAAACACACTAAAAATTATCATTTAGCACGAAAAATAAATACTAAAATATTACAGTCACCCAACACTTAAAAATATACAGTAATCCAAACTTAATAAATAAACAAAAAGAAAAATATTACTTATCTAAAATTCAAACTTCTAAAAAATTAAATAATAAAATAGAGTATTATAATATTCAATTCTCGCATAGCTTTAAATAGCATTCCTACAAAATAATATAAGCGTCTAGATAAAAAGATTAATATGACAAAGCCAATTGTGCACATTGAATACATTGTACATCTACCTGAAAAAATCATAAATGTAGAAATAGAAAATTATTTTCATCACTTAAATCTGAATTCCTTGCCAATTTCCATCCGTATCTTTTACATGAAAGTCTTGCTTTAGCCTTAACCTTTGGAATTTCAAGTTACTTTACTGCTACACTTTTTGGGAAGAAAAAAAGCCTCAAAGCAAAAATTAGATTATTTTGATTATCTACGTAAATATTGAATATAGGTTGTTAGTCAAAGCTATCTATGCAGTTTTGAATATGATAGTTAGTTATAGTTCCATTCATATCTAACTCAAATGTATGAATGACATCAATGCAAGACAATGCGAGTCTTTTGTAAGTTAAGCACTCCTTATTCTCCTCTTCTTTAAGTATTTCTAAAAGCACAGAGTACTTTCCATCATGTGATAATGTAAAGTTGAGCGTATTGCTAACTCAACTGGGAGTTTGATGTTACTCTGAATACTATTGGTGACACAGGCCTATAGGATCGATCATATGCATGCTGTACAATAATCTGAAAATGTGTCTGAGGAGTACGGATACTAGTGTTGATACCTCTGAAGTGGCAAAGGTATGCATAATCATGAAAACAAAATCTACTTTTCGTTTCCCAATGCCTGGATAAGTAATGTTACTCCTACCTTAAGGAAATGTAATCACGATATAAATACAATTTTGTCTTGCATATTCAAAACACGAAAGGCTTATTGTGGAGGGGGTTACCCAAGTTTCAGCTCCTTTATAATTCGGATGTATGAGCATAATCAGTGGCTTTAGGGCAATCATCATTAGCGTGCTAAGGTACCTATCGCTTTCTTCTCGTATTCTCTTTTCTTAAAAAGGTCATACTATCCCCTCCTCTTTTCAAAACAAAAGAAATAGTGACTGTTAATTTCATTTAATTGACTTGAATTTCATTTACACCCTAGTTTAATATTTTTTGTCCAAATAATGTCAAAATACCCGCCAATTCAACATCTGAAAATGAAGGTGGTTGATAAGTTTGTTTTTGCACACTTGTTTAATAGCTAAACTAGCTAATTATTTATTAAAATGAATGAATTTTTACTCACAATTAGGTAACATTTGCTTTTATAGGCCAAAAATCATCCATGGAATAGAATAAGGCAAAATGAGTGAAAAAGGACCAAAAGTGCACAAAATTGTGAAGTTGGGGACCAAAATGTTCAATGACAGAAAGTTGAAGGATCTGGATGTAATTTATGGAGGGCATAATCGAAATGAAAATCAAATTTTGAGAACCAAAATGTACAAGATCAAAGTTTAGGGACCAAGTGTGCAATTAACCGGAGGACTTGACAGCAAAATGAAAAAGGAAATGATTGACTTTCATTTGAGAACCGTTTTAATTGTTTTTTTTTTTAACTCAGGGACCAATGCTGCAAAAATTGAAGACGTAGTTTTAAAATTTAAAACCCTACACGTAACTTCAAGGGCAGTTTTCATTTTATTTTATTTCTTTCATTTTTTTTATCTTCTTCTTTCTTTCTTCTTGCAGTTTCTTCTTCAATTCTTTTTTTTTTTGTATTTTGAGGGTAAAATCAAGAGCACAATAAGGAGAATAAATCAAAGAAAATGTGGAGAAGAAGCGGGGGAATCATGATTCAAGAAAATCCGTCAAAAACGGGTTTTATCTTTAATCTTGTATTTTCTTTTTTATTTTCTATCATTTGTAATGCATTGAATAAATATTTTTATTTGTTATCATTTATATAACATGTGTTAAATTTATTGTGTTGGGATTTATGGTAGAATTTAACCCAACGTTAATTAATTTTAATATTTGCTTTTTGATGTTAATTCACTTATTTTCATATGTTTCTACTATTGTTATTATTGTATTTTCATTTATATGGACAATGAATGTTTATGTTTAGTGATTTGTACGTTGTTCGAGAGAAGATTGTGCATTTTTGACCAAATAGTAGAAACCCTAGGTTTGTGTAGTTGATAGAGATATACCACTAACGTTAGGTGATCCATTGAGTTATTTTCACAAATATTTAATACAGTTGTTTGGTTTAAATCAAAATAGAGATATAGTAGGTTAAACCAATTAATTAGGGTTAATTTTGCTCGAGAGAGATTATTAACTAAATTTGGAAAATCGGATCTAATATCGTAAATGAGTAATTTATTAATTAGCTCGTGGAGAAATTAATTAGGTGACGGTTAAGCGAAACCATGAATCCCAACCACGTTTCCCTCCAAACTTTCCAAGTGTTTACGTTTTCCTATTTTGTAGATTTTTAGTTAATTTCTCATAATTTCCAAAATCAAATTTATTGTGTGTTTGTTCTTATTGTCAAAATTAAATTAACTAAATTTGTGTAATTAAAAGTAAGCATTCCTCGATGGATCTTCAACTCAGACTCAAAAAGTCCACTTTATTACTTGAACGCGACCATTGCACTTTTGATATATTATTTTAGCAAACAGTGGTAAAAAAATTGTACAAGCTGCTTTATCCAACAAATTGTATAGAAATCATTTTACTCAATGAAGTGGGTAGATGAATTATTTAGAAAGAGGATAAGGCTACTTGTACAGATTCCTTTACACCTTCCTTTATTGATGATGAGCTGGTGGGCATTTTGACATTATTTGGACAAAAATAAAAATTAAACTAGGGCGTAAATGAAACCTATTTCTGAAAAATCCTCAAGTTTGGAGGTGTTGGAGGGTAGGCAGGGTCCTCTAATATGTTCGAGGTGTTGCCTCTCTGAGGCATAGATGTTGAAGAATACCTGGAGTTGGTTATAGAGTCTTTGATAGGGCTCATGTGATGGTGCTGCCAAGTTAAGCCTGTCATACGAGCCAAAGGTCACTAATTCAGTTAGTGTTTCGGTGGATGCCAAGGATAAGGTTGATTTGAAGGTAGAGGTGGAGGCTCCCAAGAAGAAGAGGGATGAGCCGAAGACGGAGGTGGAGGTGGAGGTGGAGGTGGAGGCGGTGAAAATCCAAGTAAGGACGATATTGAGGTAGTGAAACTCCAAGCGAAGGATAATTTTTTTTTTTTCACAAATGAAACGTGTACATGTTTCTGGCTCCAAGAATCTTATAATTATTTTACAATAATATTAAAGGCCAATTGTTAAAACTTTGCAATAAACACCTTTTTGGCAAATAAATTTCATTATATTTCACCCCATGACGTGTATTTTCAAAATTTGGGATTATGTGATATTGCTTAAAGTTAATAGATCTTAAAAAAAAATTATAAAAGTTGTGGATCCAATAAAATGTGTAGTTAAAATTGAGATTTGATCAACTTTTTAACAGTAAAACCTCTACCAAACAAGCACTTAGTGTTTGTGTTGGATGGCCTTATACCTTATAAAGCCTACACATTTTGTATCAAACATGGTATTTTCTTACAATTGATAATGCATTATTTCTCAAAGTTCTATTTGTACATTTTTCTCCTAGATAAACAAAGAAAATACTTGGATTGCGTAATTTTCTTCTTTTATGCTGTCGAATTCAATAATAACTCGATCATAAGATTTTCTGGCTCAAATAAATTGAAAAGTTTTTTTAATTATTACATAATTTTTTTTTGCCAAACAAAGAGTTAATAATATTTGCTCAGCATAATAACATAAAAAGCCAATTGTCTAGTTAAACATTATAATATAAATATTGGAAATTTTTGTTTTAGAAGTAGAGATTTATACTGTGATCTTATATTGTACGAGCTCTCCAAAAATAAAAGCTAAACACGAACTCCATACTCGTTAAACTTTAAAGAAAGTAAAAATTACTTAATAGGTGATTATTTTTAAATAAGTTTGAATGAGTCTTTATTTTCTCAATTTTTTTACATTTTAAATTAAAAAATAAATAATTTACTTATTTAATTATTGTTGACATACAAAAAGTGTAGCTTAAATTAAATAGCCTAAGGAATGAAGTCCAATTGGGAAGTCCAGGATAAATGCCCAAATAAGATCATTGATAAATGCAGTGGAGGCCGAAGATCAAAGTAATATTATCGTCCAAACTTACAAGACGCTCATAATCTGAGCGAATGAAGTGCCTTACGGTCGTCCAATACGAATGAGTCAGTTCTTGCCCAAACCTTCGAATCGCCCAAGATCTTAACAAACATGAGATATTATGGTTATCCAGAACATCAGTTATTGAAGTAGTTATTGAGTAATCTTATCACACTCCACGATCCAAGGATCCCAGTTGTAGGCGGTTGAACGACAAGAGTAATGACAACAGTTAGAGACGACAGTTCCACAATAAGTCAGCCATCATGAAAAAAGTGGGTGGTTTTAGAGCAATCAAGCAGTTTTCAAGTAGTGTATCACGAAGAAATTAATAAGAGAGTATAAAAAGGAAGAAAAGATATAGATGAAAAGACCCCAAATCAAACACTCTCAACATATAATATGTAATTTCAATTTTTTAGTTTAACTTTAAAACACTTCTTTTAGTACTCGTATGTTTGTGCCCCTTAAAGACATTTTGTTTATTTCCGATTCTAAATCTTCGACAATAAAACACCCATTTTTTAGACTTTGTCTCAAGAGGTCTATTCCTTACACAATCGTCTGAACTTTTTTTAATTATTAGCGACAATCCGCGCAAAACAATTATAAATTTAAAATTTAAGTATCCATTTATAAATAAGCTTTGCGGGTGGCCTGTCCCCTGATTTTAGTTCAAATTTTCAACTTGTTTCCTTGAACTCAACCTAACTTCGAAATACAAAAACGACGCCGTCATAACACGTCACCCGACAATCCCCTGCCCCACCAGCTTATGCAAAGTCATCCAATCAAGTTGGCCAGCGTGGATTCTCAACCCTCTGATTTTGAAACACCGAAAGCATCGAATTATCCGACCTCGTCACGTACTACCGCAAAGATATTTTCTTCTCTCTCCTCTTCTTCTCATCAAGCGGTGTTCATTAAGAACAGAAATTTTATTATTTTTAGAGTACTGCATTATTCTTCAACCTTTTCTTCCTCAAAAGGTACGCGTTGAATCAAGATTTACACGACACTCGCAGAATTTGACTTGTGCGTAAAATGTTCTAGATCTTGAAGACTTGAATTGAACAAGTGATTATTTATCAATAAGTAATTATTACAGAATTAATCATTACCCATATCTCTTTATAATCTGCATTTTTGCGTATTGTAATCTTCGTTTTTCTTTTCTTGCTTTGATTATCGTAATATTGTTTACATGCATTAAACGGTGCACTCGAGTTTTGGTTGTTTCATATTTTTTCGAACGACTGATAGTGAATACATCTGAATATTCTTTCAGAGTTGAATCTGCTTTCTCTCTTGATTTGTCGAAGTACAGAGCCCAAAAACAGGTAAAACAGATTTCTGCTTTTGTTTGGAGTTTTTTTTTCTATGAATTGTGTCACGTTTGTTTGAATGATTATTGAATATTTATGAAATTTGGTTTCACCATTGTTCACCTGTTTGTTTATTTTTCTGGACTTCGTGGCATATAAGTAGTTGATCTTAAATTCTGCGTGGCTAAATTTGACCCAAAATTTCCCCTGAATTTGGGAATAAATCTTGCAAAATGAACACTCGGTTGTCTAGTAGTAGAAAAGGAGAGGTTGCAACGATCAAAGACTCTTGGATGCTACAGTCAATGGGATCAAAAAATAAGTTAGGTAAAGAGAGTAAATTTGAATACAAAAAGTGACTTGCTTTTTTTGGCAAGGTTTGGTGCGTTTACAAATATTCTAGATCAGTCACCATCCTACTCATATCAACTATGGAGTTGATGACTTCTTAAGATGTGTACCACAGTGCCAGTTATATGGGAACTTTGGATCCCCACTGGTTGACATGGGTGGCCTGTCAGACTCACTTGGGGTTTTTAAGTTGCATCTAAGTTGGCTCTATCTTCTTTCTGTTTTGATTGGTTGACAGCCTAATTAATGATCACTGCTTCTTAGCAAAGAAATGCCATTACTTTCGAGATCTGAGCTAAATGAACCCTGGATTGCATCCCTATTTCTGGGACAATCCTTCTTCTGGACAGTCATTGGAGGCTCCTCTGGGGAAGGCTTGATATCTTCTTAGCAGGTGATAAACCAAACACAATCTTTGATCGTGTAATATCTAACGTTGCCCCATTGTTCATGGTGGTTTGTGCTTTTTACTACCTTCCCTGGTCCATGCCTTTGTAAGAAATCTTTCTACCTGGCTTAACGCTGTCCACAAGGTCAAGATGTTTATTAAGTAATGTGCTCCATAGAGCGATTAAAGTAAGATTCTGATTTGACAGCTCATCTTGGTCTGAAGTTTGACCACGTGGGCCATGTGTGCACAAAGAATAACGTAAGTAAATCATATAGTTGAAGTGCAAAGGTGCATAGATCTGGTTGAAGCAAAATGATGCATAGTTACACAGCACAATGACATGAAACAAGGTCTGCTCATTCAATTTTATGATTCAAATGTTACCTATTGGGCCACTGACATTATACTATAAATGATTTATATTTGAATGTCACTACATTGTATCTACCTGCTTAAGGGTCGTGAGGGAGAAATTCCTTAGTGATCTTCAATTGACAATAAAGAAGGTAATTCTCTTATCATTGTTGATGTACTTTTCGAGTTTCGTCTCTTGTTCATAGTGACTCTACAATGAGCCTCGATAGAGATGCGTCTAAGCTCCTCTGACGGCCATCTAATGCTCAGATCAGGAATGGTTGATGTTGAGGGCAATATGATAGTAGCAGTAAATGAGATTTACTTGTCCAAGGGTCCTATGCTAGTCTTGTGCTTCAGGTTGGATTGGTAAAGAGTCGGTGTTACACTCTAGATGTGAATTTTTAGGGTCAAGACGGTGAACCTCAGATGCATAAGTTAGAAACAATTGAGAGTGTGAGCAACATAATAGTCTTAATAATTGATTTGTCAAAATGAATTTAACAATCTAGGGATCCTCTTATATAGGTCTTTTGCTGTGGAATGATTTGGTAAGGAATCGGTGTTCCTTCAAACGTGATCTTAGAAAATTGGCCCTCTAGCCTTTATAAAAATCCTACTTCAATTATATAGCATTAGCAGGTCTCTTAAGTTTATATATCTGACCTACGCTTTTGTAAAGTTTACGAAGAGAGACGAAATTGTGAGAACTTTTCAACGAAAAGAGCATGAATTTTGTTTCCTTCTGCAATTGATATCTTTAAAGTAGATAATCCATTAATAGAGGGTAATTTCATCGTTAGCATGAACGTCGCACCATCTATAACCATCTTTTCTTGTGGTTGTGTTTTGGTTTGATTTCTTGAACAAGCCACCTTTATCTAAGGTGATATTTATTCCAGATCCTAGTCTAGTCTTTGATGGTGTAGCATAGGGATAGCGTATGGCCTAGGTTGAAACAATATAGAAAGAGATTGCCAAGAAACAACATATATTTATCGCTTTTGGAACCTTTACTTAAATAATAGTCCCAAAACCATAAAGCCTATATATTGCTCTTTTGAATTTAGTAGAGTGACTTTGTAGTAATGTGAAGAGACGTGTAACATTTACCGAACTTTGTTCAATTTCTTTTGTAATTGATGTTTTACAAGATTATTATATTTCAATAGCAATAAGTGGTGTTAGTTATTCTCAAAAAGTGAAGTTGTATTACCGGTGGCAACCATATATCTTGAGACTTGGTGCCCTAACGTTCTACTTGGATTCAGTATCATGATCGCGTGCTATGTTGTACAGTCACTTCAACTAGTGTCTATGTCTGACACGTGTAGTGATGGCAATCGAGCCGAGCGACTCGTCGGCTCGGCCGCTCGGCTCGTACTGTAGCGATCCACGAGCCGCTCGAGCTCGTCAAAGACGAGCCCGAGATCGAGCCGAGCGGACCCGTTCATAGACGAGCCGAGCTCGGCTCGTTAAGAGACGAGCGCTCGTGGGGCACGAGCCCACGAGCCGAGCTCGTGGGCTCGTGAAAAACATTAAAAAAAAAAAAAAAAAACTAAGAAAAACTAAAAAAAAAAAAAATTTGACGAGTCACGAGCAGAGCCGAGCCGGCTCGGCTCGTGGCTCGTGAATCACGAGCTCGTGGGCCGAGCCGAGCTCGCCCACGAGCAAACGAGCCGAGCAGAACGAGCCACGAGCTCGGCTCGTAGGGCAACGAGCCGAGCTCGTGGGGCAACGAGCCGAGCCGGCTCGGCCCATTGCCATCACTAGACACGTGTTGAATACCTCCACTACTCGGATACTCTATCATGGTCATTTTTCTTTTTTATTAGAAATGTTATATATTTTTAACTCAAAGTTATTATTAAATAAAAAATAGGTACTCATATTTGAAAGACTTCAATAAGAAAAATTAATAACACATATAAAACTAAATTTACACTATGCCCTTGTTTGCGCCCCTATTTTTTCCATCAAAATACATTCTTGAACAGTGATTTAACCCCCATTTCAGCCATACATTTTTCAATAAAATAATATTACACACAAATACAAAGTTTTTCCTTATTTTTTAATCACATTCTCCATCATAATACTATTACAAAATACATTTTTAGAAAAAAGGGGGCCCAAACAACCCCTATATAACTGAAAAATTTAATCAACGTGTTAGCGATGTTATCGTATAGGTACTTTTTGAAAATTCGCATGTTGACGTCCGTGTCGGTGCATCATAGGTCACGTGCTCTATGAATTTGGTTGAAAAGGCTTGCCTTCTTCAAATTTGGTCATTCAATTTTCACTTTGTCTAGATGATCAATTGAACATTTGACCACTTATTTTAAGCGTTGAAATTGAAACTCACATGAAGTATTGCGGGCCGGAGCTATAGTTGGGTTATGTGCCTATGAGAGTGTAATGGGTTTGCTTTCTTCAATTTGGTGAAGGTTAAAGGTTCATATTGCAAAATCATGCCCTCAACAATATTATATGGCTGTTTTGTTTGGAAAGAGTTCTTTTAGCTACGATAAAGTTCCTTTTAAGGTAATATTTCAATAAGGATGGATTTGTACATTATTTTCAGTATTGGACAAAGCCACGATAATTGCATCCATAGAGCACGTGGCTGTGAGCACCAAATCTATAGAGAAAATTAATGGGCACCAAGTCTTATGAGCATCTCTTACACAAATATCAACTGCAAAAAGAAATATAATCGAATATGCTCTTTTCAATTAAAGAGTTCTCACACTTCCTTATGTCTTGGTGTATTGTACAATGGGTAGATCATTTATATAGACTTAAGAGATCTACTTATGCTCTTCCATGATATCGAGTACCTATGTACGTCAAAGATGGTTGATTTATTCTAGCTGTTTCATATAGATTATACCATAAAATAATAAAAGGGTAGCAAAATATATTCCATTTGTTCACATTGAATGATCTTAATGCTATTCTAGATTTGTCCACAAATAGTGACCTCTCTTCAAAAATTATTATTTTCCTTCCAAAAAATGCCACATTTGAAGTACATGACACAATCCTCATACTTAAAAGTACACAATGTGATCAGGAATTGACCTTTGTTTTACGGTAAACATGAAAAGGATACACAACATACTCACATTTTCAATTCTTACCTAAACATCTTACATCTGTATCAATTCGAAAATTAAGACTTACAATTATAGACACAGGGAAAATATTTGTCGTATTCATGTTATCCAAATCTTGATATTTGATGAATTGAACATTTGGATACATGACAGCCATATTCCAGCTCAACTATATCTTTTTTATTCCATGTACAATTCACGTAGTAAGGAGAGTAGTAGACACAAGGGCATCATTTAGGCATTGAAGTTCATTACGAATGGTAGCCTCGTAAGGATCACAAAGTATACAAGAACTGAAGCCTAAGACTTATGACTTGATGAAATCAAAATGATACATTGAACATTGAGATTTAGCACAGGTCTTTCATGGTGTACCACAAATGATGAAATTGTAGGTTGTCTTATTATTATTATTTTTTCATCTGAGTGGTTAATTGTTATGCTTTTTACATCACGTTTTAGACAAGCATGCCTAGTTTATTGATTGTATTTGAGATTTAGAAAGACAAGTTCTATCATTGTGGCCTCAATGGTCTGGGTTAGACATTTGGGAATTGAAGAAAGTGGCCAGGACTAATGAATGATGGGACCTGGTGGGGAGTGAGTCAAAATTGGAAAAACTTAAAATGGTCAGCGGTGATGCTGAAGGGATATATTACTTATTTTTTATATTTAAATTAAAATTCTGGTATTACTACAGGTAAGGAAATGAATATCAAATATCTTCAAAATCTAAAATCGTTTCTCTATATTGTGTAATTGGCATAATTGGTTTATGATTACTTTCTTTTAATGAAGCTTGAAATGTTAAATGCATCAGATCTCTGATTCTTAATGGAATAATAGCAAAAAGGAAAAAATTGGATTTTAGTCTTTCCTTTTCCTTTTTCTCCTTATCATGCTAATTTACAGAAACGCTTAGCTGGTTGCTTAACTGTAGATTCAGGAAGGAGGGAAGGATGGTTGAGAACTGAGGAGTTAGGGGAGCTGGTGAGCAGTCTAGGGAGTTGATCAGTTAAAACTAGTTTTAGGTAAAATGGCCAATGGTAAATTTGAAGGGGCTGTTTTGCTTATTCTTTTGATGGTGAAGTTACAAATTTACTGCTTTATTTACCTGCAAGCAAACTGGTTCAGGACCAAGTACGGATTTCTTCAAAACCAGAAACTGATCAGTATTCTCTTTTCTGAATTGATTGAGTAGTTGACATGAACCAATTATGAGGAACTTCCTTCATCGAACACTGATTAAAATTTTAAATGCTGTTAGTCTCTGATTATTAATGGAACAATAACAAAATAGAAAATTTGAGAATTTGATACTCCTTTCTTTTTATTCTTATAATGTAAATTCACTGAACGTTTATTTGGGCGCCTGAGTACAAATTTAGGGAGGAGAAAATATAATGGGATAACTAACCTGCAAGCAAACTGGTTCCGGACCAAGTACGGATTTCTTCAAAACCAGAAACTGATCAGTATTCTCTTTTCTGAATTGAGTAGTTGACATGAACCAATTATGAGGAACTTCCTTCATTGAACACTGATTGAAATTTTAAAAATGCTGTTAGTCTCTGATTCTTAATGGAACAATAACAAAATAGAAAATTTGAGAATTTGATACTCCTTTCTTTTTATTCTTATAATGTAAATTCGCTGAACGTTTATTTGGGTGCCTGAGTACAAATTTAGGGAGGAGAAAATATAATGGGATAACTAACCTGCAAGCAAACTGGTTCCGGACCAAGTACGGATTTCTTCAAAACCAGAAACTGATCAGTATTCTCTTTTCTGAATTGAGTAGTTGACATGAACCAATTATGAGGAACTTCCTTCATTGAACACTGATTGAAATTTTAAATGCTGTTAGTCTCTGATTCTTAATGGAACAATAACAAAATAGAAAATTTGAGAATTTGATACTCCTTTCTTTTTATTCTTATAATGTAAATTCGCTGAACGTTTATTTGGGTGCTTGAGTACAAATTTAGGGAGGAGAAAATATAATGGGATAACTAACCTGTATAGCCCGCAGGATATGAATTCTTAACCATTGAACTGCACACTCTCTGCATGTGCAATCTTTTACATTCAATTGCATCAGTTTGTTATAGTCATGCAAAATCCAAATTTACACTTTTGGGCATAGTTATTGAACCTGGAATGCTCAATCTTGGTGTGTTGGCCAATTTATATTAATAAATGTTCAAGCAAGGGAAAAATAACACTCAACATCAACTTCTGTAATGACGATCTTTTGTTGTTGAATTGATTGTGCATGCTTCGTTACTCGTAATATTTATAGAACAATGCATTCCAATCAGTCTTCTGATAGGAACCCAATTATATGAAAATAACAACTGAGAATTGGTATTGAATTAATGTCGGAATTACAATGAAAATGAAAGATAGGTTCTAAGCTTTCGAGAGACTTAGATCTCTCCCCCTTGGCTCAGCTAATTTACTCAACTCTTGCCTGCCTAGCACTATGGATTGCCCCTCTATTTATAGATCATTTCTAACTAATTTTCCCCCCACTTGTCATAACAGAATTCTGTTGATATATATTCTTCTCAACTCTTCCGGGCTCTTCTAGAGTTGGAGGCCTATCATTACCCACGGGTTCCAAAGATACCTTGTCCTCAAGGTGGAAATCGGGGCCAATTGTCTCATTGTTCATAATCTGATTCGAAGTTTGAATTTGCCGACAGTGACATTTAATGGAAAAGTTGGACTTCAATCGAACAACTATCACTAGTATGGTATCCAAGGCAACTCCATAGCCTGTTGCCCCTACCAACAAAATTCCCGATTTTTGATTTAGATGGGTCAGGAACCAGTTTAGGTATTGAAGAGAGAGTCACTATAATGAGAATTGGATTTAAATTTGGGCTGGATTGATTTAAGAAGCAGGTTCTGAGAGGACTAAGGCTGTGAAAGTTGGGCCTTATGTTTAGGCTATGGATATTACTTCTAATTCTATATGGATTTAAGTTTGGGTTATAAATATTAGATTTAGGTTTAGGCGGGCTATAATTGATATAGGCTTGCTTCCTTATATTCTGGTCATTAACCCTTTGGCCCAACTCCCTAATCTGACCCAAACCTTTAGGGTTCAACATTTTAACCGCAGCCTCTATCATGGGTTTCAGCCCATCCAATTCTTCTAACATAATGTCCAATTTCTCCATCATCCTAGCCATTGCTCTCTTCACTTCGGATTGCAGCATGCCGAGACCTTCCTGTAATTCTATCTGAATTCCATCAATTCTCATATCTAAGGCTAGCCATTAAGAGTTGTGCAAGGACAAACAAGTTGTTTTGCGACAAGAACTTGCAGCCATTTATTTGTATGGTGATGCCCAATTGTATTCTTCTCCTTCCACCGATGGTATAGTTGTCTCCCAGATTGCAGCAAATTGGCAGAATCGTGGCCTAAATTTGTAGTGGTCTGATGCTTTTTTTGGCTGTATGTAACTTTCTTAAACGGCTCCATTTTCGCCCAAGTCGCTGGTCGGAGAATGATAGCTACGTGGGTGTTTGGGTTGAGGGAGAGTGTCGTCTCAGCTGAGGGATATGGGTGATTTACGTGGCCAGTATTTGGGCCAACAATGGATTGGGCTTGTTTTAGGAACTCTTTTGAGTCTTCTCCCTTTGGGCCAATTTCATAAACAAGCCCACGTGATCTTTTATATGAACTCCAACCTTAATTTCAAACCCAACTTCTTCTTCTTGTTTCTTCATCATCGTGGTCTCCATCTTCTCCCGATTCATCGAGATCTACGTCTTCTCCTCCTCTCCACAAGACCAGTTTGCCAGAATATCTCCAACGAACACCAGTGTTTTCATTGGACGAATTCGATTTTCTACCATCTCAGACTCCTCATGGTGAATCGTTACCGTTGCACTTTCTCCTGCCACTTTGGATTTTAATGGAATCTCAGAATCAACATTGCTTTCCACCGGATTGAGTATGAGTTCCTTTTTCTTCCTTTCCTTTTCTTGTCCATCCAATTTCTTCATCATTAAATCTATTTTGCCTCCTTTATTTTGACAGTCGTTTGGTGTAAATTGGGACAGCCCAACTTCATTACCGCGTGACATTTTTTTGCCTCCCAATTTTTTGATCATCAAGTCGAGCTCCTTCATTATTGCTGCAATGTCCCTCTGAATATCAGGTTTCATTACCTCTCTCCTCTGCTTCATGCACTCCTGAGAAGGTCTGAATCTGTCAAGCATCAATTCTTTCAATTCTCTCCAAGTTTGCACAGGTTGTTGTTGATCTACCTTCTGAAACCAATCCCATGTTTGCCACCCAAAACAAGCTCTGGCAGCCCCTATTTTCTCCGCCTCCGATAACCGGTTTCTGGAAAAAATCTTCTCCGCCTCCGACACCCACCAATATGTATCTTCTCCATAGAATATTGATATAACCAAACGGCCTTGTGCATCTAGTCCAGAATCCGTTGCTGAAATTGGTTCCATCTACCCCAAAATTGACGCTCTGATACCAATTTGATAGGAACCCAATTATATGAAAATCACAACTGAGAATTGGTATTGAATTAATGTCGGAATTACAATGAAAATGAAAGATAGGTTCTAAGCTTTCGAGAGGCTTAGATCTCTCCCCCTTGGCTCGGCCAATTTACTCAACTCTTGCCTGCCTACCACTATGGATTGCCCCTCTATTTATAGATCATTTCTAACTAATTTTCCCCCACTTGCCATAACAGAATTCTGTTGATATATATTATTCTCAACTCTTCCGGGCTCTTCTAGAGTTGGAGGCCTATCATCTTCCAATTAATCCCAAATTACCATTCATCTTCTCAAAACAGGTTTGGTTGTGCTTAAAAGTTAGTTTTGTAGAAAGCATGTACATGTAGCTCGACAGATGCATGCGTGGCCGGTTTGAATTTCTGCAATTCAAATTGGTCGACAGATGCATGCCATCCGTACAGATAGCTTTATCCATATCCTAATTATGTGGAACTTATGGTTCTTTTGTGTCCTAAATATTACAGAAATGGAATTATATTGCATATAAGACATTTTCATCCCTTAAGGTCCATATATGATACATACCATTATTCCTCTTGTAACATGGCATGACTTGTTCATAGAACCTTCTTGCTGCAAATTGCTATATCTTTTGAAGCTGAAGTTATGTTTATTCAATACACATAGATTATTTGCAAATTGTGAGTTATTGTTTTCTGAGGTAGGACATTTTCATTTTATATCCATGAGAAACTTTAACAAACCATTTCATTTTGCAGAGTACACAGCATGACAGTCCAGATATTAAATGGTTCGACATATTTATTAAATCAAGCTGTTAAAGTTCCAAAATCACAAGCATTAACGACCAAAAACATTTTAGCTAGAGAAAACCGTATGCACAGTATTAGTACTAGTTTACATGGCTGTATTTATCCGAAGATTCTAAAGCTGTTCCATCTGTCGAACCAAAATTGGATGGTTTTGATGCTTTATCGACATTCCTCTTGTTGCGCAACTGTGAAGTGTTATTGATTGAAGCCTTTTCTTTTGAATTTTGCAGCAGAATCGATATGTATGGAGCTGTCATCTGGACAACTAATGCAGTTTAGCCTGTTTCAGCGCCAAAATATAATGTTACCAGGGTTAATATGGACGGGAAGTAGAAAAGTAGGCTTAGAGAGCAACAGCTACCCATCAGACATGGATATCTTGAAGAGAGAATTACCCCAATTTGATGCCAGTTGCTGGTGTGTCATTCTTCTCTGTTAGTGGCTGGCTTAGCTGGAGATTGACAGGTATGGGCAAATCATAACCATGACTGATTCCATGTGTTATGTGCGGAACCCTGTTTGCTGTGTTTGTACCTCCTGAGCCATAAACCTGGACCAAAACCTATGACTAAGTTCAGCCTGGAAATTATTTTGCCTATGTAGCTAAATGTGCAAGAATAGTGCTTTTTATTTGTCAAAGTTGTTGTCAGTCTTCCAATACCTTTATCTGCAATCCTGCATTCTCTTGAGAGATGAGGCTTACCTTCTTATACAGCTCTGTGTTTTCTTGATGCATGAGATTTCCCTGCAACAAGTTTGATGAAGTCATTCCTGAATTTAAACATGGATGGAATACAAAAATTGGAATATCTAACTGTGTTTCCAATAGGACCTTCTGGTTTAACTCTTTGATTTCATCCGTTAAAATTTGCTCCTGTGAGGAAGGGCAATTATTGTGAATTTTCATATTATATATCAGAAGCCACAGAACTGCTAATTAACTATTATGTTAGGCAAAACCCTCTTGACCTTTTGAATTCGGATGCTTTTCAAACTCATTTCTAGTTGATTTTCCAGATTTCGTAGATCTACAATGCCCAATCCAGAAAGTTCTTCTCCCAAAAGTTTCCTGCACATATCATGACAGAGTTATATGGTATGTTCTTGGCCTATGCGAACATTTCCTCAACTGTCTGTATGAAATTTTCTGATATCTGAAGAATTACTTGGAAGTATCTCCATATCTATTCTCTTCATTTATCCAAAATGTGTTTATCTAGGTAATTTCATTTCCTTGTAGCCATGGACTCCTTCTAGCTGATTAGACGAAGTAAAAATAGAGTATTTTGGAGGGGGACAGAGAGCGTCGGATCATAAACCTTCCTAGTAAGAGAAGCCTTATTATTCCTTTCACTGTTTCTATCTCAATTATATTCACCTTATAGTTGCTGTTTGTCGAGGCGTTTGGCCATATAGTGATGCGTGGGGTCAATGCATATATGCAATCAAACTTGTGATTAATACGATATGTGAAACATATGAAATTGCAATGACACTTTATCCTACACTACTTTTGGCCAGGTACTACCTCTTCATTTATTTATCTCCATCTAGGTCCTGTTCATCATTGAGATAAGACATTGTTGTCTATATTTCGACTGTTATCTCTTCAGTCTTTGCCTTCGTCTATTTAATCTGCTACTTTGATATTGGGTGCCATTTGTTACTTTAGAAACGAACATACCTGTAACTTTCTTGCAAGTACTGCAGCTGTCTTCTCAGGCTCTCTGCTTCCCTTTTCCAGAACTAGGAAGACATTTTGCAAAATAATTAGTTTCCTAGTATATAAAATGCAGAATTACATGGTTAAATTGAAGTCGGATTTTACTTATATACTGGGGTCCAAAATAAGACCAATAATGATAGGATCTTATATCATATCATAGCTTATCTGGAACATTATACTTGTAGTCATAATCATCATTATATTCTTCACATTGGTTTATACCCAGTTTTTGGTAAACCAAAATTTCATTAAAGAAAGAAACTGGAGGCAAGCAATATACAGAGGAAGAAGAAAGAAAAGAGAGAAACAGCTAACTATCCAAGAAATCCACCCAAGATTATATATACATAGAATTATAGGGTCCCAAAACGTCAAGAAGAATAACAGGGTACTAGTCCTCAGTAAAGGGTTTTCTAAGCCTTCTAAAATTACTTGCATAGTTAAGACTAGATTGAGTTATTCATTCCTTAGACTAGCGTGCAGATGAAAATTTGAAATCCTAATGAATGATATGTTAACAAATGTATCCATTTTGGCCAAATAGTGTACTTCTCCTCAAAGTTACAAGTTTTTACTTATTTTGTTAATTCCATTAAAAGAAAGCTGGACGCAAGTATTTTGGCTGTGAGTTTTTGCCTGGTACTTACTAGCATAAGAATTTATAGTCATCATTCACATTTTCTAATTTTTGTCTGAAATGCTAGTGGGAGTTGCAAATGCTTGTAGAAATAGACTTTTATCCACATGTCATCAAGTTGCATTATTCTTGATATTCTTCAAGTGTATGCGTAGTTGCATACATGGTAAGTTTGAAGAACGATAAATTTCAAGTGTCATTTATTGAAGTTTAGTAATTCATAGGTTTAAAGATTGTTTCATGGATATTTACGCTGGGTAGCAGAACCTAGATAAACGATGGTTTTGATGCTGGAAACTTAGCATTTGCGGAGTGGTGTTGGCTTACTTTACAGGCAGAACCTGCAGAGTTCTTTCTAGAATAATTGTAAAAATAATTGCTACTTAGTGGAAGTTCATATATACTATATGGACCATGCTACATGTACTACTTGACTTAAAGGTTCACATAGCCTCCGTTTGGTAACCATTTTTCTACAAAAAAATGCATTCTTTGTGTCAAATCACACCTTTTTTGTGTCTCTTTTCAGTCATGGACCCCACTTGATGTGAAAGAAAAAATGTATTATTTGAAGAAAGAATGGCTCCCAAACGGAGCCATAATGTCACTTGGCTTTCTATCATTGAATAGTTTAAAACACAATCATCTCTTCCATTCGATCGCCTCCCACTACATACCTTTCTGACACTGCTTGTTTTCTTCTGGCAAAGTGGCTTTTCCCATACTATATAGCTAATATCACTAAACTTACAAGTAAAAGTTACTTAATAGTAACTTTTTGTTTCCCAAAATGTTAAGATAAGTTCCTTAGAACTTAGCCCCTGTCCGGGCTCCATTTTTCCAAAATTTATTTTCAACACCACCTTCTTCCATAAAATAATGTTACATGTAAACACAAAGCTTTTCCTTATTTTTTAATCACACATTTTCCAAAAAACCACTATTTCAAAACACATTTTCCTCCAAAATCTCACTTTAATATGGCCCAAACATGGACTTAGTACTGCATGAACGGAGAAAGACCTTTTCTCTCAAATGATTACATCTGTTAGAAACTAGACCTACGAAATCCAGAGCTCTGATCTCTTGAAAGTGGATTTGAATTTGAGAAGATTAATGTGTCCATCAGAAAACCATGTCATTTTCTGACTTTTCCCTGACCGTCTCTAATCAAGATCACATGCTGTGGATAGGATGAGATCATCAAATGCTGCTGGAGACCATGTTTGCCAACCAGACTCAAACTCGCATGCTTGGACTTCTTCATTCTCTAAACTGAGAAGGAAGTCAATTGCTGAGTATATGAAGTCTATCAAAAACGCCATCAATGACTTTAACTTTAATCGGACACTTTAAGCAATTAAGAAATTGTCATTCATGTTCTTAATGGACTTGGAGATTCAAGGAAACTCGTGATTCTTTAATCTCCGGTATTCTTTGAGGAGCTTAATAACAAATTGCTCAACTAAGAGTTGTAGGTGCGAAAAGAAACAACAAAGAAAGTTACAGTTCCAATCGATGATCGCTGCCCCAACTCTATCAAAGAACATCATATAAAAGGTGCGAATGACAACAATTGGGCAGTGGATTATTCAGACTATTCAATCTGAACTTTGGAAATAATCTCCAAACCTAGCGAAGTAGTTGCAACCAACATGGCTATCAAAGCTTTCTTCAACCAAGGTTATCCACACCATGCTCAATCCCAATGGCCTCACAATTTTAATCAATATCATGGAAACTCTCAACCCAAAATTATTTGTCGACTATTTGACAAGAAAGGTGATGCGGAATAGTTAAGAGGAGAAAATTATAAATCAATTAAAAAGGAGAAAAACTCAGAAGGATATATGAAAACGCTCATGACTTTTAGCTCGATTGTCAAATTTTCGCGAATGAGTACAATTCGCAAGATTTTTTTTTTTTATTCTGCACATTTTTTTAGGCAATGATTGGCCTTTGGCCCACATTGTCAAACTTTCAGGATTATATTCCATTGTCTAGGTGTCCGTTTTAGTGTTTTTCATTTTTAAGTTAGTTTTATGTTATTTTCGTCTTTTTTTTTTACAGTTTTTTATTTTATTTCGATTTATCTACATAATTAGGATTTCATTTGATTAGGATTCCTTTTGACTCTTTAAATAATTGTTAAGAGTTTGAAAAACCTACATTCGTTTTTGATAAATAATATTTTAGTTTTCTTGTTATTTGGTGGATTCCAATAATTCGCTCATGTCCATACGAGTGAAATTCAAGCAACACCCGTTCACGTGTTGTTATGGTCCTGCGCCCTACTTCATACCAATAGCCTCAAACTTCTTGTATGAATACTAATTCGTCTCGAAGTCACTACAATTGGGTTGTTGACGTGGTTGCCTCTCACCACATACATCCGTTCTCCAAGATTTCCATCCATTTTGAATATGATGGTAATATGAACATTATGGTTGGAACCAGTAATGGCATTCTCATAGCTCATGTTGGCTTTAATACTTTCGATTCACACACTCCTTTTTAACTCAACAATGTGTCATGCGCTCCTTTAATTTAGAAAAATGTCTGTACGTAGCTCAGTTGTTCATCAAAATACTGTTCCATTGAATTTTTTCGAACTCATTTTTGTGATGTATCTGAGTACTTTGACATCCTAGGTCTAATGCTAGATTAGTGGCAACATCTATAAGTGGCCAACTTTTAATTTCGTCCCTGCGCAAAGCAAAACTTGAATTCTTTTAGAACTTATGTTATCATTGCTTGCTATATATACCTCAACTGATGTAGCTATGGTCCATCTACTTGAAAAATCTTTGTTTTCCACCGTAGTTTTTCATCTGAACTTTTATTAACTAATCTAATCACTCCAAGATTTCATTCGCTTATCTAATATTTAATCAGGCTTAATCAGGTACCAATGCATTTTTCCTCGGTGAGAGTGGGTAAACCTCAAGGAGCTTTATGGCATAAGCCTCAAAATTAGGGGTGTCCAAAAGTTCAGAACCGACCCCAACCCGAACTGAACCGGACAGAGCGATTTTTCATAAGTTAAATACCCGAACGGGTACCCGAATCAAGAATCAATGGGTTTGGGTCGGGTCGGGTCGGGTCGGGTCTCGGGTCTAGACCAAGAACCGAAGAATCGAAACTAAATAATTTTTTTTATTTTTTATATTGAATTAATTAAATTATTTTCCTTTTTCTAAACAAATTAACAAATTAATTAAATATATATTCTAGACTCTTGAAAATTTCCCAAGATGGAATCTGTATTGAAGAAACAACAGAGTTCTATGAGGGCATTGAGAAAAGTAATAAATATATATTATATTTTTTTATTAAATCTTATCAGTTGAATAATTTTTAGTTTATTTGCGTTTGTTAATTGCGTCTTTTCAATTATGCTTGTAAAGTTTCTTACCATGACAAATCAAGTAATTGATGATTAAATCAAATAGTTGGTAAGTTTTACCAATATTTAAAAATATTTTATTTTTATAACTTAAAAATATTTCATTTTCTTTATGCAAGCAGGCTGCTTGAAGCAAATGAATTTACTTTGTGTAGTGTTGCTATAATATTAATATCTACTTTTTGGTATTTGTATGTATTGAATTAATCTTATTGGACGGCTAGTTATTTATATGTTTTTGAATTGAGCTACGTTAATTTGTAAAAGTTACGAATGAAATGTCATTAGTTGTATTTATGTAGTGTTGCTGTAAATATTAAAAAATTTAATTATGGTATGGAATCGAACCGAACCGAACCCGAACGGTTCCATAATTATATTTGGACCCAACGGTTCCATTTATTAACTACCCGAAAGTTTTAGGTCGGTTCGGTTCTCTTCAAAACCGAATCGAACCGAACCACGGACAGCCCTACTCAAAATGATCAGCCTCTTGGCTTATGTCAAGATACTTGCCAAAAAAATGTAAATAAAACATTCAAATAATAGAAAATAGCCCAAAAGGCCAAGGCTAGTAATAGAATTTCTAGAAAATGCAAGAGAAACGAGCAAACAATTTAATTATTTTGAGGCTTAGTCTAAGCTTCACTAAGTCGATGTGTAAGCAACTAAGCATCGCAAATGGAACTTAAAGGGCTAAAGGGCGAGAGTGTTTTTTATAAAAGCCTTATGTAAGGTGAGATTTAATGTGCAAGCTTCAAATAATTTTTTTAAATAATGTTTGTACCTCATCCCATAAGCAACAACTCCCATGATCTCAACATCATATTCCCTCTCCTACCACATAAAATGTAGTTGGTTGCAAGTGAATATACTAAATCAAATACCATTTCGATTGATTCATTGCGATAGACAAAATCAAATTGCCAAGGGCATTCATAAACTTGGAGTAGACTTTTACGGAAAAGTCTAGTCCGACTATAACACTATTATGATTTGTGTTATTTTGAACACCGTTATCTATTATTGACCTTGCACTAACTTGATGTTCATTCAAATAGTTCTTTTAAATAATGTTTGTACCTCATCCCATAAGCAACCAACTCCCATGATCTCAACATCATAATCTTAAAGCCCAACTTTACTAGTCGTGCCACATCAATGGCTCCCTCTCTTGAGTTGTACTCTTCTTCGCAGCTCTACCTAGAACTCTATTCCCTCTCCTACCATATAAAATGTAGTTGGTTGCAAGTGAATATACTAAATCAAATACCATTTCGATTGATTCATTGAGATATACAAAATCGAATTGCCAAGGGCATTCACAAACTTGGAGTAGACTTTTACGGAAACGTTTAGTCCGGCTATAACACTATTATGATTTGTGTTATTTTGGACACCGTTATCTATCATTAACCTTGCGCTAACTTGATGTTCATGCCTTTTAACATAGCCTCCTTTCTAAAGATGTCCAACAACAAGGGTGTTCATCCTTAATATCTCTTAGCCATTTTCTTGAAGTTGAACATGTTCCAATCTTAATTGAGTGTGTTTCTTTTGTAACAAGAATACACTTGAGATTTACTCAACAAAACAAATGTCATAGGACGTTAAAGAAATCTACCTCCTTTATTCCGCGATGAATCTCGTAAAATCATTTGACACTAGAACACCAATTGATCATAAACAATTTAAAGTACATGCTTTCTAATATTTCTCATTCACTAGATATGACATTGTCCTATGAAGTTAATAAACTCTCAAAATCCATTTATCGTATTACAACCTTTCATTGGACAGTAAATCGAGTATTGTAATACTTGAAAGGTCTATTGTGGCTTTCTCGTTCGGCAAAGGTCCTCATTTATTCTCCTTGCATGTACCGATATCGATTAGGTTGAAACCCAGTCATCGAACTTCAACCTTAGCCTACAATGTTTTCTAAGGCACCAACACCATCGGTTTGAGTATATTTGTACTTTTTCCTCTACCGCTGCTGAACTCAATTGAATAAGCAACTTACGCTTTTAAGTCATAGTTCCCTCTATTCGTGCTATTAAACATGACAATGTAGGAGCTACGCATTTAAGTGCCGACCGCGCTCTCCGCTCTTGCGTGAAGCATGTTGCCATTGACCTCCATTTCATCCACGACCAATTCTCCAACAACCAACTTCATGTCTCTCATGTACAAAGTAGAGCTTGCTGATTCTCGAACGTACTAGTATGCGAACAATTTTTTTTCACATTGCTTTTTAACACTTGAGATTTCTTCTTTAAAAGGTTAATTTTCTAAGGGGGAGTAGTCCAAGCCCTAATATGTTGGTTGTTAATTTCATCTTTAACCGATATGGGTCTCTTAACATGCCCCAGTAAGATGGTGATTTGTTTAAGAACATCTATCTTGAAATTTGACCCCTTGTTTGAGATTATAGACTTTGATGCGACTTGGGGATTCAATCTTAAAAAGTTTCAGCTCAGCCATTCCTCTTCAGTTTCGTATATTGAATGAAAAAAAAATCAGTTTCATACGTTTTCATCCCTTCCTTCCATTCCAGTTTCAGAATTTATGCCAGTCTTCAATGTCAATTGTATTAATGACTGGATCTTCCTCTATGTGTATAAATGGAGGATCTCCCTCGGTTGAAAACATAAGTGAGATACAAGCTTCTTCTTTATAGCAGCAAGCTTATTCTTTTCGATTCATTTTCTGATTTCTTTGAGAGATAGATACAGCTAGTTTCTTCGTCGGTTGAAAACACAAGTGAGATACAAGCTTCTTCTTTCTAGCAATAAGGTTATTCTTTTTTATTCCTTTTCTGATTTTTTTGAGAGATAGACACAGTTAGTTCGTAAGCGGTTAACGTAGTGCAGCGTGAACCAACAACCGATTGTATCCTGGGAATCGAACATCGATTATAACCTCTTGCACTCCGGTGAGGCGGTGAATTCGATTTAAGGAAACCGTGTAAACACGGGCCTTCGGTTTTGATTGATATACTTTGATTTTCCAATTTTTCCTAACAAGTTTAAATCGAATTCCTTATTTGGTGAATCAAATTCTTTTTGTTTTGTCCAATTGGTTCTGTAATTTTTTTTTCCAATCCGTTTTTGTTCTTTCATCAGTTCATGTGTTTCCTAAGTTCGGTTCACCATTTACATGAAGTGCATTAGGGTAGATTTCTTGTCAATCAAGATTGAAAGAGAGAAAGGAAAAAAAAGTCTCTACATGTTTTAAAAAAAAGTGGTTTTGCATGGTTATGTATGGTTTTTGCATATTTTTTATCAACAAACATGGTTTCAAATCATTGGTAATGATTATTTAATTATTTTACAATTATTAGTGATGATTGCATGCTTATTAAATTTTTGACAATGATTAGTGATGATTGCTTCATTATTTCCAATGATTTTCTACTTGTCTTTTAATATTTATTTCCAATCATTGTTGATGATTTCTAATTCATTTTTGAATTATTGACAAGTTGCTAATAATTTGACAAATATAATCTGTTCTTCAATTCCGAAATTTTTTCGAACAGATAATTTAGATCTTGAATTTATATATACAACTTTGCAAATTATTCCAAATTATTTGTTGCTTGTTCTCTAGTTAAATGGCGTCACATGGCGTCACATGGAAATGACGATGTGAACAATGGAAGCAACACTGTTGGGACCGCTGTTAACCCTGTGGAGACCTCGACCGGCATTCCTCCAGTTGATGGGATAATTGGAGGCGGGATTCCTCATGTTGGAATGAACCCCACTTTGCCTACGGCTTCGGCTTCGGCAATCCAGTTTGACACAATACCTTTGTCGGTACCTAGGACTGTGGCATCGGTACCTTTGCCATCATTTCCGGCTCCATTTCCGGTGAATCATGCAATTCGACCGGATAAATTTGCTGGTACTGATTTTAAGACATGGCAGAATAAAATAATTTTTTATCTTACTACTTTGGGCCTTGCACGTTTCCTCACCGAGGATGTCCCTATCGTGGCTGAAAACGACATTGATATGGATAGGCTTGCAGCTTGGGATGCATGGAAAAGTGTTAATTTTTTGTGTCGCAACTATGTCTATGTCTTGGATGACCTACAGAATTCTCTGTATTACGTGTATGTGGTAAAGAAGTCTGCTAAGGAGCTTTGTGAGTCCTTAGAAAAGAAGTACAAGTCCGAGGATGATGGGTCTAAGAAATTCTTGGCCAGTCGGTGCACGTACTTCGAAATGGTTGATTCATGTTCAGTGGTAAGCCAAGTGCAAGAGTTCCAAGTTGTATATATAAATTCAAGATCTAAATTATCTGTTCGAAAAAATGTCGAAATTGAAGAACAGATTATATTTTTAAAATTATTAGCAACTTGTCAATAATTCAAAAATGAATTAGAAATCATCAACAATGATTGGAAATAAATATTAAAAGACAAGTAGACAATTATTGGAAATAATGAGGCAATCATCATTAATCATTGTCAAAAATTAAATAAACATGCAATCATCACTAATAATTGTAAAATAATTAAATAATCATTATCAATTATTTGAAACCATGTTTGTTGATAAAAAACATGCAAAAATCATACATAACCATGCAAAACCACTTTTTTTTTTAAAACATGCAGATACCCTTTTTTTTCTTTTTTCTCTTTCAATCTTGATTGATTAGAAATCTACTCTAATGCACTTTATGTAAATGGTGAACCGAATTTAAAAAACACATGAACTGATAAAAGAAAAAAAAATCGGACTGAAAAAAAAATTACAGAACCAGTTGAACAAAACAAAAAGAATATGATTCACCAAATAAGGAATTTGATTTAAGATTGTTGGGAAAAATTAGAGAATCAAAGTAGATGAATCAAAACCGAAGGCCCGTGTTTACACGGTTTCCTTAAATCGAATTCGCCGCCTCACCGGAGTGCAAGAGGTTATGATCGGTGTTCGATTCCCAGGATACAATCGGTTGTCGGTTCACGCTGCACTACGTTAACCGCCTACGAACTAGCTGTATTTATCTCTCAAAGAAATCAGAAAAGGAACCGGAAAGAATAAGCTTGTTGCTAGAAGGAAGAAGCTTGTATCTCACTTATGTTTTCATCCGAGGGAGATCCTCCATTTATACACATAGATGAAGAGCCAGTCATTAATACAATTGACATTGAAAACTGACATAAATTCTGAAACTGAAGTGGAAGGAAGGGATGAAAACGTATGAAATTGATTTTTATTTTTTTTTTAATTTTCATTCAATATCCGAAACTGAAGAGGAATGGTTGAGCTGAAATTGACTGTTTTTCATTCATTTTCCAACAAATCTTGTTAAGAGCAGTGGTACAATATGTTGGGAAACTATTCATATTTCCCTTAGCAGCTCCATTCACCCGAAATTGATCTACTTCTTAAAAAATCGGTAAGGTTTACTCTTCCTTTTCGAAATTCGAAGAAGTGCCCGTGGGCCTCGTGTCAATAGTTAAATCTACTAAGATGTTAATAGGTAAAAGAATTGGAGTTGGTTGAAAATATTTTCCGAAATAACTCGATCCTTTTTTTGGAAGACCCTCATAATTGACTTCATTATCATAAATCAAGTTATTTAATATTTCGAATAAATCCCTAAATTTGAAACTACTTGTTATCCAATAAAAACCTAAACACAATCCGGAATATGAACCATAAAAGAAAATACCTATTGAACCGATTACATGAATACCAGTTACACTGTCCGTAAGCAAGATCGGGCTTTTTACAGTTGTCCAATGGCTCCCCATGCAATTCTAACAACAAAGGACAATTAATCAAGTCCGACAACGGGTTTTCCAACAATGCATTTTATATGATTGATTGTTTTACTTTTTTAACACAATCAATGTCATTAGAGATCTTACTACCTTTAGGTTAAACATTATGCGATGATCTCTAAAATATGTATTATTAGTTTGTAGATGAATTATAATGGGTATTTATATCCTATTTGATTATATTAAGAACCCCTACCTTCTACTTTGAACCATCTCGCATGAAATTGTTAAAAGAATGGACAAACCTAATGTTGCTTCGATTGTTGCAGAATTTCCACAGGAGGGTTGATATTTGATTAGCCTAGTTTCTGAAGATTTCTAGCTATAGACAAACATTATGTTGTTTTGATTGTTGCAGAATTTCCACACCAGGATTGATATTTGATTATCCTAGTTTCTGAAGATTTCTGGCAATGTACATCTACTGTGGATGAAGTGAAAATTGATGGAACTTTTTATTTGGTAAGCCTCTCTAGGTTGTGCCCTCTTTTCAAGAAATTTACATGTGAAATTTCTAGCTATAGACAAACATAATGTTGTTTTGATTGTTGCAGAATTTCCACACCAGGATTGATATTTGATTATCCTAGTTTCTGAAGATTTCTGGCAATGTACATCTACTGTGGATGAAGTGAAAATTGATGGAACTTTTTTATGTAAGCCTCCCTAGGTTGTGCCCTCTTCTCAAGAAATTTACATGTGAAATTATTCAAGTATTTTTCTAATATAATTTTTTCATTTTTTTAATCTTCGTAATTTTTAAGGTGTACTTCCTAACTTTGACTCTTTTTAAGTGCGCATGTAAGCACAGAACATTCCTATAAATTTCTTATGGCAGCATTATCGATTAACGAAATTTATTTGAAGGCAGAACTTCTTAATACTCTACAATCATGCTACAATGTCAAATATCTTAATATAATCCTTGACATAATGTCATATGACATCCTATTATTGGATAGTATAAAACACAGTTAGCTTTTTCATTCAATCAATCTATTGTCAAATACACGTTAGCCTTTCTGCCATTTTCCTTCTTGCAAAGTAGATTAATCCAATACTCTCTCTTATATGGCTCTGGTTTTTTAATGTTTTCAAATAGTTATTTTTTTCATTCTCATTCTTTTACTCATTTTATTGTCAAATACACGTCAACCTTAAAGTCCTGTTTGAGCCACATTACTTTTTTCATTCTCATTTTTCTACTCATTTTCAACCGTATATTATTCAATAAAATAATATTTTTCATCACATCAATAACTTTTCCTTCTTTTTCAATCACATATTCTCTATCACATAAAAAAAAAAATGCATTCTTGGAACAAAAATGTGCACCAAACATGGGTATTCATGTTGTCAAAGAGTAGAAAAATAAAAATAGGTAGGGAGAGACTAATCAAAATGATGAGGTCATGTGGGAATAAAGTTCAAGACTGTCGATTAGAATGCTTTAGTAGTATATAACTTCACTTCCACTTGATACGTATCATCATGATAAACAACTCGTCTCGTTCCGACCTTCTCTTAAAATCTATGAAGGATGGTTATACAAATTTGATACTTTAAAAAACGCCCTTGATACAAGATTGTCAATCCGAAGGATGAAAATTCAATGATTGCCTTTAACTGATCTTCTCATTGAATCAATACAAATATGTGGAGTTGAGCATGTTTGAAAGCACGAGAACGTTTTATTGTTGATATTTAACCAGTATTTGATATTTGATAATGTGCCGTTCATGGCATTCACGTTCTTTATTCTCATTGAATCTTTTTTTGTTCTTTAAGGTCTTTTGCAAAGAAGCTCTATATTTCCATTCACATATATATTAATGTAAATTAGGAATTTTTTTTTTCAAATTACAATTAGTCTTTAAATCTTAGAAAGCAAGATGGTCCTCAACATTTCATTAGTCACAACTAGTCAATGGTAAAAAAGTTTCTGGCTGTATGTGTTCACACACACACACAGAAAGATACCATATTCTCATTAATTAAGTATAAGAAAAACGAATAGAAAAGAAAATTCGCTCTTCAAATTCTTAGTATAGATTGTTGACTGTGTATTCATATAACTCAGATTAGATTTATTGTTAGACAAAGTAGAGAAATTGAGTTAGTATGAAAGAAATGGGTTAATGCACAACTAGCTACCGCATTTAGGGCTATCAATAGATTGTATTTTGATTCGAATCTGATAAAATTAATGGAAGATGAATTTAGGGTTTTAGTCAGATAAGCCAAACAAAATCAGAATTCGATAATTTGTTAACTAAATGGATCAAATATGGATATAGGTTAATTCGATCCGATAACACTCCGATCCAATTTGTTACATATAGTTGAGCCTGTAAAATATTTTTATGGTATGTTATTTGTCACTAAAATAAATAAATGAGAAAAAAAAGAAGAAATTTAGAATTAAAAAATCGTCAAATTCAAAACATAAAAAATAAGAAAGTCAATTTACGTGTACACATTATTTTGAAAAACATTATTTTGAAAAACGTAATGCGTGATGATGAATTGAGGCTTCGGGTTAGGCAATTTAGACAAAGCCTAAACAGGAAAAAAAAACGTAGAAAAGTATTTTTTTTAATTTTAACATTATTTTATTTTTTTAATAAATCTAAAATTTATTTAATAATATATATAAATTATAGTACAAAATGTAGTTTTAAGATATTAACAAAATAAATATATTTGATAAATAAGATATAGTATAATAGTGCTAATTGAAATATTTGAAGTTTTAAATTTTTATTAGTACAATATATTATAGTCAAACTAAATGTTCATACACTATAGCCAAACCAAAAGTACAATATACTACGCTCAAATCAAATGGATTCTTATTCCACATCGAAAGTTTATAACAAAATGTTTAGAGATATTCTCTATAAATAAGTTAATAAATGGGTAAGCAACTTTTTGTGATATTCAATGCAAAAGTTAAAAAGTTGAAAAATTTATAATTATTAAACCCGTTTAAAAATTGGAAAAATTGGAAAATAAAAATAAAAATAAGAAGTTAATTTCAACCTTTTCTAGTTTCTTTAATTTCGAATCGGATTGTTGGATCGAATATCCGATAACATAACAAATCGGATATGAATTTAACAATCAAATATTCGTTGGATTATCGGATAGAATGGAATAATTATTCTTATCAGATCAGGTCGGGTCGGATATGGACATATTGATCCATATCCGAACCATTTACCTCCCTAACTGCAGCCCCATCCAGCCCTAGCTTGAATTGGCATCGTACCTCAAACCCACAGCAGCTTCGACCTAGTAAACTCATCCTAATCTCGGACCGACCACCTTTTTTCACAATACATCAAAGTTTTTGGAAAAAAAAAATATTGTACTCTTCTTTAACAATTAGGGTGCGTTTGATTGTAAGGGTGAAAAATGGGTGGAAAGAAAATAATTTCCAGAGAAAATAATTGCCTAGAAAATATTTTTCAGGGAATTGTTAATTAAGTGTGTTTGATTGGTATAATTTTCCACCCGAAAATTTTTTAAATTTTTTATTCGTTTGGTTTTGTTTTACATGAGAATTGTCTATTAAAATGATAATATTTTTCACAATTGGTTATAAAATTTGTTTCCATGCCAAAAAGTAAAAAAAAAAAAAAACTGAAAAAAAAAAATTGTTTCCTAAAAAATCATTTTTTCATCAAAGTTTAGTGTTCGTTTGACTTTGTTTTACATGGAAATTATCCATTAAAGTGAAATTTTTTTTTACCATTAGTTATGACATTTGTTTCCATTACAAAATAAAAAAATAAAACGTGAACTGGAAAATAAATTCCCACCAAAAAGGTGGGAAAATCATTTCCTCCAAAACCAAGAAATCAGGCGCGTGAGGTTGTAGGGTGGAAAAAATTTTGCCTAGAAAAAAAGTTATCAAACAAGTCATTTTGGGTGAAAAAGGAAATCATTTTCCATGGAAAATAAGGCCGTCAAACACAGCCTTACTAAAATCAGATTTTTGGAGGTTTTAATACTCCCATTTCTTTTCTGGTTCCAATCGACACCAAATAAAATGTGGAGGGCTATTTCAAAGTTGCATATGAGCATATCTAAGCAACATAGCTTTTTTCTTTTAACTTTACTTTTACTTTTCCCTTTTTTTTTTCCTTTTATCTTCCTATTTCTTTTATTTAATTTTTGTGAAAATTAAAAATTTTTTTTTACCACTCTTCCCTTCATATTATTATTTCACATGCTATTTTAGTAGTGATTTGATTTCTGTCACCAAACTAGTTTTCCGTCTATAATGAAAGTTCAAATACAAACTTGATGATTGAGCAATAAAGTGGTAACTAACTGCGAAATTTTAATTAGAGCTATTTACATACTCTATTTCCCTCCCTTATCTTTTAGGGCATGTTTGATTACAAGCATGTAGTTTACATAAAAAGATCTAGAATTTATTTGTATGGAAATTTTCAATTAAATGTGTTTGATTGACTTCATTCTCAACCTAAAAAAATGTACTTTTTCATAAAGTTGAGTTTTTGGGAAGTGTGAACTGTATAGAAAAAACTTACCCCCACAAATAAATGTTTTCCTCATTTTTGATGAAAATATGATCACGTGACCAACTTTTTTAAAATATTTTTTATGAAAAAATACCAATCAAACATCTCAAAAGTAGGAGTGGGGGTGGAAAAGTTGCATTTTTCATGAAAAATAAAGTCAATCAAACATATCCTTATAGTATTATGATCACTCACTCCATTTCATCGTAATAGCTAATTTCATCTACCGAATAATAATTTTATCCTCATTCTTATCTAATAGTCAATTCCTTCTACCATTTTAATGTGAAGTCACGAACTAACTTGAACATCGAAGATTCAAGGGAGTAATTTTTAGTGTTCTTTTTGCAGGTGAAGACAGACCACGTAAAGAAAAGGGGGGTTCTTTCAAATTAGAGGAGGTTGATATTGAGCTGCCATCAACATATTAGAAAGGAGGTTTTGAATTTAACCCTATAGTCGAAGAAACGATATAAAGAACAAAGTTTATACGGAATTCTTTACTCTCTCACTTTGTAATAAGTATGTTGTTTATTTTGAAAGTGAATTATGTAGTTTAAAAATAAGTAAGTTACTCATTACAGACAGTTCACGTAGAATGGAGGTAGATGGAACAAAAGGCACATAGCAAAGTTTCGATTTTCAAATATTAGCACGTAGCAATTCAAACAGATACATAAGTATCATTAAAGAAACTAACTAAAACGAAGAATTACATGTACTAAACTGAGAATTTTTTATTTGAGAATTCTCATGCAGGAAAAAAAATAGAGGAAGAAATTAAATAAGTAATTAACTGAAAGTGCCTACCTTGATCTCTGAAGTAGGATTCACCAGTTGGTAATGCTCCTCCTTTGCTTTGTTGTATCTTTCAATTAAAGATTTCATGCTGATAAGAGGAGATCAGGAACAGATTTTTAGAAAATAATTCAGAGGGAAAAAGAACAAGGTAACCAAATGTTATGCAAGAAAGCTTAGAAAATGAGATTAAAGCAGCCAATTTCATGCTTGAGGAGAAAGAGATAAAAATTGAAGAAAACCCAATAGTTATGAGAAAAAAGAGAAGTCCAGTGGAAAGGAAAATACGAATTTGGAGTTACTAAAAGAAACTTCGTATATTCTCGAAAATAAGCTTGACAAAAAAGGGAGCTGAAATCAATCGAAAGGAATTGCAGATTTGTGATGAAACTGAAATAGAACATATAAAGCAAGATTTAATTTGAGTTTGAAGAATTTTTTGCTCAATTGCCTAGATTAAAGAAAAACCATCACTTGCCACAATGAGATGGACAAGTTTATGAAATACATGTGGTGTGAACATTAACTTGTGAATGGATACATAGAAGAAATTTACATAGAGCATATCTTCTTTGAAGAGTAGAAAGATTAAATGTTTCACAAGTTTTGAATATAATTTGACTAGATTCATGATATGTGGAACTCAATAATCCCTACATTAATTTATTATTTTGATAAAATTAAGAATACGCATCCAACATCAAATGTATTTTGTCTAGAATGCATGAATTTACACTTTAAATAAAATCATCCTATTTTATAACTATAAATAGAAGCCCAAATCTATCGTCTCAAACTCGTTGTCCCATAATTAGTTGTCCTTTCTATAGATTTTTGATATATTGATCACATCACATTTTCTTAGTATACACCTCGTTAGCATCTTCATATATGCTAATATGAGGTGATTTACTTGAATGTCAAATATGTATTGAAAGGACAAGAAGTCCGGCATATTTAAACTTGTAGCTCTGTTTGGGAGAGATTCTCATTTTCTACAGTAAATTAATTCTCATTTTCAACCACATATTCTTCAATAAAATAATATTTCTTATCACATCAATAATTTTTTCTTCTTTTTCAACCACACATTTCCGATCATATCACTATTCAAAATCAATTCTTTCCCCAAAAAATCCCTACCAAACAAGCTGTAAATAGGAGCTTTAGTTCTGTTCAAGTGAATAAAATGAGAAACAATAATAAGATAAAGCAAGTTGAATAAGAAAAATATTTTGTATGAGACCACAAGAGAATAAATTAACTTTTTCTCTTCGGGCATTTTTTGTAGGTGTGAATGCTTTATTTATTTGTGAGCTCACATTCGCTTTCAGATTAAAGCATACTATTCGATTATTAACGAAAATTTCACAACTTGCAAAATTTTATTTATTTAAATTTATTGTTTGGAATTATATTTAACATGTTGGGTTTCTATAGGTACTAATTAAAATTCATTCATATCAATATCCTTAAGATTAATATATTTCCAAGTATATAATAATACTGGTAAGCAAATACTAATATTTATGTATTTCCATACTACATATTTTCTTGAATCAGAATAAGGAAACATGCATACTCAATCACACACTCACAGTACATATTATTGCATGGATGGATTGTTTCTTTATTATTTTTACAGAAAACTTTAGATATTAATTTATTTTTCAACCCTAACAAACCCTAATATGCATCATACCAAACAGAAAAAAATGAAGATAAACTTTCTAATGTAGTAACTTATTTGCATATATAATTATAATTAAGAAATATGAGTAGATTAAAGAGTATATTTATAATGAAATTAATTACCTGGTGCTGGAAAAATCATAGAGCTTTCCACTGCTAGAGAAAATAATCAATCCAACTTGTGCATCGCAAAGAATTGAAAGCTCCTTGGCCTTCTTTAGCAACCCATTTCTTCTCTTTGAGAAAGTGACTTGCCTACTCGTTGAATTGTCGATCCTACGGATCACAATCTTTCCTCTTCCCATTCCTAGTCGATCGATCTGCTATACATCAGCAGACAAAGATACAAAATAGAGGGTTTTTAATCAAATCCCACTTCTAGAAATTCACAGAGAAGATAAAAGAGAGATAGATAGAGCCAAAAGAGCTTACTAATTTGAGCTTTGATTGAAGACCAGCGTGTGTTAGTGTGTGAGAGAGAATATAGAGTAGAGAGAGAAAAAATTTGGGATGTCTTTTTGGAGCTGGAAGTGTTACTCTTAGCTTTATGCCGTAAGCACAAAGCGGTTTTCAAAACATGGAGCGGTTTATTGGTTTCACTGAACAACAATGTCGGGAGTATGATGCAAAATCTTCTACTCGCCACTAAAATTGGCCAACCGTGAGACTAAAATCAAACGAGTTTCATTGACCTCCGAAAATTCGATTTGTGAACAGATGTCGAGAGATTAAAGAGAGTACAAGAATGTGTACTCGAGCGAGTGAAGGTAATGTGTACCTCGGACTCGGAGTCCCAGAAACCACGCTGATTGGAGGGAGGGTTGTGTGAAAGTCGTTGAAATTATTTAGAAATTTGATGTTTTCGTTTAGCTAATAGATCACTGACAGTTGGAGAACGGTTGTTGGAACAAAAATATTAAAATATATAAGAATAAATTTAAAATAAATAGAATAAATTTCCTTTTCAAAAAGTTTTACCTGAAATCTTGATTATGATTACCTTCCCATTCAATCTTTAATTATTTATAGCATTTTTAAAATAACAATTACTCTTTTTATGTATTAGAATATTTTATTGGTATTCGATTTGCTTTCATTGTGGACAAAATGGAATCTAATAGAGTTTCGTCGTGGGAAAATAATCTTGTGACAATTTTTGTTGACCGAAAGCATTTTCAAAAAGATTCTTATTACACTTAAGGTAATAAATATATGTTTTTTTTCCATAAACGGTAGATTCAATCCGACCAACGTAAAAGTTTAAACTAGAAAAGAACTCCAACTGTTAAATTAAATAAATATCTATAAATATATTAAATATCACATGGATTGAGAATCATTTTTCTAAACGATTTTAACCATACTACAGTTCAATTATTTCAATAATACCTTAATTTTCGTTTTTCAATATGTAATAAATATTACAAATTTTTTTTCATGTACGAATTTCATGTTATTAATTATGTATTAATTAACATTCATATTAATCAAGATTCAATAAATCTTGATTTACATGACTCTTATTATTGATGAATTTATTTATATCCATATATTTAGAAAATTTAATGAGTGTTTAAATTTATGGAGTAATAATTAATTCTTATGTACCAAATGTAGTATAAAAACGATTCTCATTTGTATTATTCTATCATAACAAAAAGTTTGAATCATAGAAGTTGAGTTTGAAGAGTACAATTTTCTTTTCTTAAATGTCTATCATTGGTATCAAATATTATTTTTATAACACTTATAAGGTATTTTCAGAATAACGTAGAATGCACATTCAGCTCTGACTAGTGTCACAAAACGTTTGATCCAAACTCATTTTTATAAAGATTAAAAAAAACAATAAAAATTGCAATAATTTCACTTATTAGGTGATATTATTGAGATAAGAGGGAGATGGTAAAGAATTACTGTTTTTTTCACTTTAAGCTCATGTTTCGTGTAAATTAGAATCAAAATTTTAATAGATTTTACTAAAAATGGATAAAATGTGTAGTTAAAAAGTTGTGAATCCTATGAAATGTGCAGATAAAATTAATTATTAATTTTGTCTTAAATTTTTTTTCAACTATTAATCTACACCAAATAAAAGCTAAGTAGTTCCACCATTCTCTTATTATACTCGTAAAGCTATTTAAATATGATGCATTGAAAATAAGAACTTAAATTAATGCATGTGATTTATCTTTAACAATTCACCTTTTAGATGTGATGAAAAATATTATTTTTCCAATTAAGGAAAATACCTAGATTCAAGTTTCCCATTATTCATTTCTAAAACTTGTGTATATAGTGTGAGGGGGTGTTTTCTAAATTGGTGATGCATAAAAAATTGAAATATATTTTGTAATGATGAAGTTCAAGGAATGAGTTACTTTCAACCAAAAGAATATAAAGCAAATGTGCAAAAAAATCAAGAAAAAGATAAGGAACATGAGATTTTGCACCCTAATTCAAGAGGTTCGGAACAAAGATCTTAATACCCCCTTTTGAGCTTCCGCCAACCGAAAGAAATCACTATATTATCAAGAATTAAACTCTATTCAAGGATTACACCAGACACTCAGACGAATCACCCAAGATTACATCAAAGAAGAAGAAACGCTCAAACTGATCGAAACAGCAAACCATGCAAGGATACAATACTAGCCATTTACAAATCACTCAAGATATATACAAGGGCTATACAAAAAGATCTAAAAAAGGCTTCCAATTTAGAGTGCAGAACAGAGACGACGAGAGAGAGTACAGAGAGAGTTTGAGAGAATGAAAGAATGAATAGCAAACTCAAACTCAAACCCTAGTATATGAGAAGTCTCCAAAAGGTCTACATCCAACGGTCATTGAAAGTGACACTTGGAGACATCTCATCTACCCAGCTATAAGTAAAAACGCATGAAGGTAAAAAACACGCTTATAACCAAACAGAATAGAAGCCACCAAGTAATCCGAAAATAACAGTCTAGCCCAATAACAACAATCCAGCAAGCAAACCAACATACCGGCCTAATGATACAATCAAGTCCAAGAGCTCATCATTGTGCCATTTCTCTACATATTTTAACCTCAATTTACACCACCACACATAAGATGAGCACCATTCTTTAAAACTCATTTTGAGTCACACGTTATTCAGATAAAATATTTTTGATGGGATGGCCTTATGGTTATAAAAAAACACGTTTTGATTATAAAAAATTCAAATTTTTCATTATTTATCTGAACCGACCAAAAGATTCTCAATTGGAAATGACAAATTACATATATTTTATTATCTAACATATAGTTTGTTTAAAATTTTTATTATTTTCAAAAATTTAATCTCTAGAAACTTGTGATTTAAAGATGTTTTTTTTTCCCTTAAAAGATTGTCATGATCTTCAGTATGAGGTTTACACAATTTATAATTCTCACTTTCTCACTTTCATTAACAACTAGAAAAAAAGAAAATAAATTATAATCCATCTCTCTCTCAAAAGAGGCAATCCTTCATTCACTGTTCATTTTTGTCACACGAGTTTTCACACTTGTCTATTTCCAATCCGGTTTTGCTACAGTACATAACCATCTTTGTTGACTATTGCAATTGAAATTATATAAATATCTTCTGCATATCTCTTATAAGAAATATCTTCAAATTCATTCTTCTACTCAAATGTTTTCAATTCTCACTCTCTGTCTCTCACTTTTCTCTCTCAGTGGCGCCGTGAAGTTCCTTGAGTAAGGTTCAATTCACACTCAGTTCTCATATTTCTGTGTACAAAACGTTTACAATCGTTGAAATATTATGTATGTGTTCCTAATGAATACGTTTTGAGTTTTAAGTAATATACTGCGTTGAATTTCTGGGGATATCGATTTTTAGTTGATTTGATGGGTGTTCTACTATATTGAGGTTCTGGGTCTATTGACTTTTGGGTAATTAGTTGTTGGAAATGCAATCTGAACATTTTCATGTGTAAGTGGTGAAGATTTAATGGATGTAAGATAAAGCTTTGGAGGATATATTTATATAATTTCAACTGCAATAGCCAGTTGAAATTTCCAATCCTTTAATTGTATTTTGATGAATTTTAGGATTTATTTTTTACACTACTGAGGCCTTACAAGTTTGCTTATTTTACTTGATGAGGAGAAAAAAGTAGCTTATACACTCAAACCATTCCAAACTAATGATTTTTTAAGTTTGTTCAATACGATGGTATTCTGATTACCTGTAAAACTTAAGAAATAAATTTCATTTTTTAGCTTAAAGATTGTGTCACTGCACACGGTGCGGAGTGTTCTCCGCATAGTCCGGTTGTATTTTTTTTCTTCTTAAAAAATATATATTTAATGTAAAATCAATTTTCATTAAATAAATATTAAAACTTTATTATATTATTAAATAATATAAAATGAATAAACCTTATCTTATCTCCTTCCACACATACCTTACCTTCATCCTTTGTCTCCTCCATCCAAACTCTTGAAGTTTTCTCCCATTTTACAAAACTTTTGTCTATTCCAAGTAATTCTCAATCTAAAAATACACTCAGCATCAATTGGGTCTAAAGATAGCACCCCGTTTACATTTTTTTTCTTTTACATAAATAAAATCAGAATTGTATTAATTTGATACATAAAATCTTTTACATACATAAAATCAAAATTCTACTTATGTACATTTTACACAAACCATAAATACAATATCACCTATTAATAATTTACATTTTCCCCCCAATATTTGATTTACTTGATTGATATTTGGTTCACTTGAGAAGTTCGGCGGAGGAAGCAAAGAAATTGGAGAGATCTGCTTTAGAATCTATGGAGTCTGTCACGAAACAATTTGAATGAAGCAGTGATTCATTGCACGATGCAGAATCTGAGATCGCATCCTTAAAAAAAAAAAATGGGATTGCTGGAGATCACAATTAGAAAAAATATGGATGTGTCACGGCTCATCAGGCACGTCGATATCCCATCCATTGCTACAATAAAATCTTATCGATCCATACTTGCTACAAGAAAAAAATTTCTTTCATTTTAGATGTCAAATATCCCAAGTGTGCAACCTTTCCATGCAATAGGTTATCCTCTTCATCCCATACTCGCTCTTCAAATTAGATGAGAAAGGCGATTTAATTTATCTAAGTATTATTCATTGTATTCTTGAATAACTTATGTATCTTATTTGTATGTCCAGTCGCAAGTATGTTGAGCACTGTTCAGTAATAACATCATTTTATTCAATTCCTCCTCCTAAGCATCCCCCCATTTCAAATAAAGGGTGGGGGCAGGAATGCCAGTTAAGGGTTAGGTAAGTGAATGAATACTTTTTAACCTTTATCCTTTATCCTTTTCCAATTGAGAACAGACAAAAAAGGAAAATATATTTTTAACCAGTGTTATGTTTCTCTTAGATGCATGAGAAGTGACTTTGATAACAACCTCTTATCACACCTTATGGGTTCGATATTTGGCATGCATCACAGAAGAAATGTTGAAGTCGACATAAGGGAAAGCTTGAGATAGAGAGCTTGTTGGAATCAAGAGGCATATATTATACTTCTCTGAATTATAAAGGAGCTGGAAGACGAGTGGGTCTTACAGAGTTGCAATCGAAAGTCTGCCAGTAAGAAAGCAAGCAAAGCATTGAACTATACAAATGTGTGAAAATTTTGTAATATAATATCGCATCGATCGTTAACATTCAAGACGCTAACATTACCTTCAAAATAACGCAACCCGTGCATTCCCAAAAACTAGTTAATAAAAAAAAGTGTAACAAAATATAGCAAAAACTTCATTTGAATTTTCTCAATGTTATTAAATATACAAATGGAAATTATTAGTTGTCATTAACTAACAAAATTTCAAGAATTTATAATAATTTTCTTTTGTTTCTATTTTGATGTTATTTTCCTTTTTATAGAAAAAATTGAAAATGAAAAAAAAAATATTAATATTGTTGACAAAAACATTTTTTGTTTTTGCAAAATAATGATAATTAAAAGAAATTCCGTGTTAATGTTGTAGTCAAGATACTTGAATTAATAGAAAATTAAATTTATTAAAAAGATAAATATATATTAAAAATAAATTTATGATGGAAGATTAAGAGAAATTAAAATGAAAAAAATAATGAAATAGTATATAAAGTGTTAATTATGTAACATATAGTGTGTAATTTGTCGTTTTCAATTAAGGATATTTGGGTCGGTTTAACTATTTATAATTCAAATTTGTAAATATTTCTATCCTTCCTTCAAAATGTATATATATTTTTTATTACCAATAAGTAAAATACAATATGCAAAATATAAATTTGTAAAATAATGCATGAAATTAATATTTCTGAATGATTAAAAAAATACTAAATAAATTAATATCACTCACCACATGACGTTTGCCAAGGAGATCCATGTCTCCAAATGCATGATAAAGAAGATAAGCAGAGTATATTGAATGGGTATTTGTCTAAAATTATAAACCATTAGAGAGAATATATGTTTACTTTATACTCATCTGATTTCAATAAGGTGACTTTCGTCTTAATTTTTTTACAATCCTCATCGGCCAAGCTAATAGATTTGGGCGTTACATCTCGATGAAACAAAATTTTAAAAGTATATCTATGTACAATTGTCACATAAAAGCCTACTCGAAATCATTACATAAACTCGATTACTCTCCTAATATATCTGTGTGCAATGACTTGATGTATTAGCAAGACAAGTTAAAATTCTCAATGCGATTCGAATTAAGCTGAATGAACATAAAACTTGACATAGGGGTTGATCGACCCCTGAATTAAAAAATACCGACCTCCCCCATGTGTGTGTAGTGTCATCCCTTATGTCAAACATTATATTTGTGTAGCAAAACAGCCAAAACTCATGCGATTCGCATACAATTTTAATAATTAAATTTTTTTTTTTACGGGGACCCTTTTTTTTTTTTTTTTTGAGAGAGAGAGGGAGTTACAACTATAAATTAGCAAGAATTAATGTTGGAATCCAAGGCACCCGATGCTATATCAAAATTATTATTTATATAATTTGCAAGCTGTAAATCTCTACACTTACTTTTTTATTATAAAATATACAAAATTTCACTAGATAACTAATTTTTTCCCATGCCCAATAGCAGTTAGAACCGTGTAAAGGAAGAATATAAAATATGTTATATTAATATTAATAAAATAAAAAACCTAGGACTGGAAAGCAGGGAGAAAAAATATAATATTATGGCATTCTGAAAATATTATTTTCAATTTAGTCCTTCGAGGACGTCGGTAAAATATAATATAGTTGTTCAATTCTTGAAAGATTACAAAATCTTTTTCTTGATAGTAGTTTCAACTTTCAACTCTTCGTGAAATTATAATAAAATAAAATAGCCTCGTTAGAAAACAAGTGGATGAGCACATTATTGTCATCGGGGTTGATGATCTATGTGCACAATTAGTACTTATTTAATAATTAAGTGAATTTCTCACACCATCCCACTTGTGTTTGAAGAAAGTAGGTTTCTTTATTTTCTATGCTTTTAACTTGTGGTGGACTGGTGGTGGCTTTGGCTACTGAAGCTAAGGTGCCGCCGCCGGAGGAGGTGGTGGAACAGTAAGAAACTAATGGTGGGGGTTTGCTGTTGCTGTTGCTACAAAGCCCAAGAAGAGGAACAAATTATGTTTGCATGATTTTCTTGGATCATGTTTTTGCTTTTGAAAATTTTATTGGTAAGGCTCATAATTTGTATATGCCCAGTGATGTACAAAAATAAGGTCTGCTTACCCTTTTTTTGGCTTGATTCTGAGGTAGTGGTGGTGTCGTTGTCGTTAGTGTGATTGTATTTGTGAATGTGACGTTTGATCGTAGGTGGATGGGTTGAGCTTGGTTGGGAAAGATGAATTTTTTACTTATTTTAGGGTTAATATGTATTTAATTGTTTTATGTAGGATTTATTTGTATTTCTTATTTTATTGCTTTATTTTATTTTTGTTTATTTAAGGAGGGGACAAATTCGTCATTTAATGACCGAAATGGAAGGTGAGCGAGTTTTGCTATGTAACTGAAAGATTGAGGATGGACTATGCTAAAATAAAAGGTTGATAGATTTATCAAAGACAACGAATGAAAAAAGTAATTTCCCTTTTTAACTTTTACTTCATTGGTAAATGTATACTTGAATTTCATTTTAATTTTTGTAACGAGTGGGTCATTTGTATTCGAATTTTGTCTAAGGTGCACACATGATCGGAGACTTAAGTTCAAAAGAGACCGTTATACCCAAACTTCCGCGTAATACAAAAAACAGATAAAAATGAAATAGAAATAAAATATCTTCTTCCCCAATCGATCACTATCCTAATTGCCTCTTCCACAAACGTAATCAAACAATAAAACCTTACGACCCCAAATGGTAGGAGTGGCAATCGAGCCGAGTGGCTAGTCGGCTAGGCCTCTCAAAAACAAGCCACGAGCCACTTGTGCTCGTCGAAAGACGAGCCTGAAAACGAGTCTGCTCTGCTCATTTTTAAGACGACCGCTAGTGGGCGAGCCAACGAGCTCATCCACAAGCCTAGTGTGAGAATACAAGAGTCGGACGTGAAAAATTGGCTAAAAAGCCAACAGAAAGGGAAAACGCTAAAATTGCCTATGCGGAAGTTTCTAGAAGCTTGCGGAGAGGGCTGGAACTTTCCGGTAATCTAAAGAAATATCTAGCAACTTCAAATGGGTAAGAAATCTCCCCAACATTCTAGAACTACCTAGAGAATGTACCTAAGGCATGGGAAGATTCTAGAACATCCTAGACATAGTTGTATGATTGAAAATTGTATAGAGAATTCTAGAATCTTCACCACATGTTAAGGAGGTGGGATGCCTATAAATACCTACCTAGGCCATTTGTAATGGACATACATAGACACATAGAAAAAGTGCTCTAGTGTGCTCCTTTGTACTCTTAACTTGTACATGCCATTTGTACATAATAAAAGCCTCTCTTTGAGCATTCCAAAACTCTTGTGCTTGTGAGAAAGTGTGCCTATCTAAGCTTCCATTTTGTGGGAAGGCTGACTTAGTTGGATTTTGGGGAAACCAATCGACTAAGTGCCGCACGAGGACAAGCTAAAGTTCTTGTACCGTGACACTAGGCTCATAAAAAAATGAGGAAAAAACCAAAAAAACATTAAAACAAAAAAAAAACCAACTAGCTTGTGGGCTCCGCTCGGCTCACGAGCTCATGGACCGAGCCGAGCTCGACCCTTGAGCACGAGCTCGTGCATAGATGTAGCTCATTGCCATCCCTACCAAATGGTGTCTCTCATCAATATCAACACGATTAACACACACTAATAGGTTGGGGTTAACTTGATTTTATTCATTTCAAATTTGATACTCATTGCACGGGCCTCATTTCTAGGCCGAAATGTCATATCTAAGAGTTCTCGAAAGCGACAGTATGTTGCTCGCTCTTTCACAAAAAGTAGAGTATCGAATAGTTACATCTACACCCTCTGAGCTAATTTAGGGGTGTTTACCAAACCGTGAGCTTGGGATCCCTATTTCTTTACAGCTGGTAAGTCATTGTAATGAATGTTGACAATGCGAACTTGCACATGAAACATGCGACAATTTACTCTCACTTTGTCCGAGTTCAGAATGGTGAATTGCATGTCTCACACCTCTTCGTTGAATCAACTTGAAGATGTTCTAAAAAGCCGTTACCTCATTCTCATCTTCCCTGCCAATGCTCTGAGATTGGTGTATCTGATCGAAGCACTATATCACATAGACGTGATAAAGGATAAATAATTTAATAGCAAATTTGTTCGGATTATTAAGATCCCAAAATAGGAGGTTAATATTACATATTTTAGATGTTCCCACAAAGCAATAAGACAAAATTGGCAGCCATGGCCAACAGTTCTCCATGGGAATGACCCTTGAAATGTTTCCAAGGGATGGCCTTACAATAGCCATCACCCTTGGCACCATTGAACTTAACTAGTTGTGGCCAATTATTCACAGCCTATATGGTCCTCTTGGCATGTATAGTGCCAATTATGTGATAACAAGGGCACAAGTTCAGTCCACAGTACAAAGCAATACTGAACAACGTAATAGACACGAGTTCTTAATTGGACAAGGCCTCGGATTAGGCGTGGCTTCGTGCAAGGCTTCTTTTCTAAATGAGTACTGTTTTCCCTCTGCATCTTCTAAGCCACTTGTAGCATTGGCCTCCAAGTTTTTGCAGCTTAAATTATTACTACACATGGATTGGCATGTAAAGTTAGGAGTATCAGCTGCAATTGGTTGATATTTTATACTAAACTTTTTGTGCAAGTACTACAGAGAACAGGATATGACAGCTTATATTTCAGTGAGACTTCTTTTTGGATCTCTCAACTTACTTTGGTAAGAGTATTTTTGTACTTTGGATTGGATAGTAATGAACTCTCATGTGTGCCATTTCAGCCGAGCCTCTTCAAACTTTGCTGGCACTCTTGCTCTTGCTTCATAAGCAGGGATAATAACTGATTCAAGAGTGTGAACACCACTTCTGAACTGCTCCTTCAGAATTGCCGGTAATAACACTTAAGGACAGGTAGTTCGTCCTCACTTGCTTCCTTAATCCTGCACTACTGTCTAGCCCAACATACCAAAGATGACATAAACATCTAAAGCTTGAAGGCTTGTTCACGTACTCTGACTTGTTCAGAAAATTTGACTAGCAGAAAAAGCTTTTTTTGGATTAATTTAGATAAGCATGGACAACTGAAAATGTTACCTTGTTCTGAAAATTAGAGAAGACTTCCATTTTTTCTTGATGATGTAAGATGAAGGAAATTCAATCTATATTACACTTCCATACCCAGACTCAAAATCCTTTTGTCTCACCCGCTTTATAAGGTAGTTATATTAGAAAGTTAACACAATCAGATGTAGGATTGTTCTCTCCCATTTAGAAGTAGTTTATAGTTTTATGAGTTCCAATCAAATATGCCATTATGGACATTACTACAATATGATCTATTCTTCAAAGTGGAAGATTTGAAACACAAGTGACATTACTAAAGCATAAGAATCGGGCGGGAAAATAAAAAAAATAGAGAGAGATGTGGGCTGGAGACATGCTATGAAAGACAAAGTGACAATACTAAAGCACATTAATCTGAGGTGAAAAAAGATAGAATGAAATGAACTGGGACATGCTATTTGTAAGTATTAAGGTCAAACTCCATCCATGGAAAGCCAAAGCATTTCCTAAGTTATTTTGACCTCTTCCCTTCCTTTTTCTTTATAACTTCATCAATGTACATTATACCTTTGCCTTTGTAAACTTCAGGAGGCTTACAATTACGGACAGCAGCAGCAAATTGATGCACTCGTTCCTTGTCAATCCCAGTGCAGCAAACCACATTGTTTTTGAAGCAAAACACACGAACTGCAGGAGGTACAGTAAGTTCGACCTCGTGGCTATAACCAAGTTTAAGGTACAAGAGACGACCTTCTGCTTCTGCTCTGGCTTTGAAACCAACTCCAACAATCTTAAGAAAGCGAAAGAATTTGGCTTCCATTATAAAACAAATACCAATCACCTGAAATCAGTCACAATTAGATTAAGTCAACAACGTCCATAAACATATAATCGTAGGAAATAAGAAATGAAAAAAAATACAAGTCGATAATATCGAAAGGATCACAATTAGAAAGAGGTGTTGGAGCACCCTATATAATAAGATCACACCTATGATAAATTCACAGCACTGGCAAGCACGCATCAACAGAAAATTGGAAAACAAGATAAAGGATTAAAATTATATTATCATCCACATAGAATTTAAGAAGTTTCAGGTGTTTATTACAAATCATTTTTGTTCTTACGTCTAAAGACTGTAATTGTTGGGAAATCTGAAAATCCATTTAATTGGATTCATATAACTCTATATCTCATCTCATAAGTCCATAAACAAACAAAAATATGCAAAATGCAGTACATATGGATAGACAAAGGTTAAGGTGCCTCAAGAATGAAATTCCTCAAAATGCGTCCTTAAGAAGAAAATGAAGATGAGCTTCTTTATTTCTGTCTACCACCAGACCCCTGCTCCCGGGGGGGGGGGGGGGGGGGGGGGGGGAATACTTTCTCACATTTTTCTCACGTTTTAAACACGGAAACCAAAGAGAATAAGAGTACATCCTTTCACAGCTATGAATAGGATCTTGAGATGCAAACATATGCTTCCAATTTATTGTCTTCAAGCTCTAAGACACAGCAATGGAAAAGGATAAAGTAATTACATCGCTTAGTATATACAAAACCTTATCTTCTCTTCATCAACCATGATCAACACATAATTAAATGCAACATGGAAACTCATATTTATCGACACAATTTGATTGCATGCCTGAGACCATTAAGAACATATTCACAGCTGAGAAGGCCTAGCCCCCGGCCAATCTGCAGGAGAGAAATGAGCTGTCTGGAAAGTTAACAACAATATATATAAGTGACATATTGATATTGATTTCTTTTCCTGTGAAAATCTTAGCAGTAATCCTTTGTTGAAGAACTTAATGGAAAAATTTAGTTCTAGAAATGAAATTAAAAAGTGAAAAATAGGAGACTTGAATGAGATATTTAAAAGGCAATTGATTAGATTTGTTGATGGAAATCCCACCATTTCCCCAGTCCCCCCTGTAGAGCAAGTCAGGAAGGAATAATACACTGCCAGCGCATAGCTTACTGGCTGTCATCCATTCTCTAACCCAACCGTCGAATTGCAAGAAAAGATTTCAAACAAAGCCCATCTCAGTGAATCCCATCTCTTCTTATACAGCATAGCAGTTCATACATGCATTCTACCAAACACTATATATGCAATCTGTTTGCCCTAAACCAATTTTCCTAAAACAACAGGAAGTATTTAGCAAGAAACATTTGTATCTATTAAGAAAATCACTATAGTATATTAGCGAAATAAAATCCATTGATAGGGTGAACAGGAAAAAAAATCATCAATACAAAGAATCTGAATAAAAGTAATAGCATTTCATTTTATAATTTTCAAATGGTAAACATGAAAAAGTAAAGACGACGATTTTACCTAGTTGTTTGGAAGATTTTCTTTGCTCTGCGTTATTCACTATGAGCCCAACTAAGGATTGTGAAACAAATTAACAAGGAAATAATTTAATTCAAGTAAAAATTGAAGCCGGATTATTTGCAGTGCTGATAAAAACAGGAAGGGGTCAAGGGGAGAATAAAGGGGGTACTTTTCAAAATGCCCAAGTCAAAGCACCCTTTTTTCATTTTGCCCAAAAATTTTAACCATTCACCACAATAGCCTTCTAAGGCTGAAAAGACGAAATTACCCTTAAAATGTTATATAAATTACAAAAAATGGTATAGTTTCAAAAAGACAATAATACCCTTTTTAAGTTATAAAGAATTTCAAACACTTCCTACGTAAAATTTCGAAACCAATTCACTTTCTCCATCTGTTTACTCCAACACAGATAAAAACTTATCAAACACTCAACAAGGAAATATTTCACAGCCATCAGTGAATTCGGTAAGCATATTTTTACGTATTTTTGATTTCGTTTTGGTTAAGTACATTATTTTAATCTTTAAATCTTATGTATATGAAAATTTTATGATCTATAATCGACATTTTTAAACGAAAACGAGAAAAAAATTCATCTGATTGAGATTTTCAGATCTGTGATGGAAGAAGAAAACCAATTAAACACGACCCCGACGTCCGGGGAGTCTGGGCCCAGACGCCCGGAAGTCTGGGCCCGGACTTCCGGGCGTCCGGGCCCGGACTTCCGGGCCGTCCGGGCGTCCGGGGCGGTGCACCCTCGCCGGTTTTTTTTTCCACGAACATAACAAATATTTTTTTTTTTTTAATGCAGCAGATATGGTTGCAATCCCGGTTCTTTACTTTGGTGAATTTGAAGATAATGGAAATGGTGGATGGGTCTGGAAATGGACAGGTGATATACATGGCTCAATTTCAATTGTATTGACATCGAATACATCGTATGCAGAAATGTACAGTGAGATACAGGACGTGCTTGACATCAATCCCTCTCAGTACGACATGGAATTGAGATTTCTATTCAACAACGAGCATACATCCATTCCAATTCCACCTACAAAGGTTACTTCTAGAAATGGCATCAAAGCTTTAATTGCATTGAACGAAGATCGCAGGACTACTCCTCTTTGCGTAACTTTAGTAAAAAAGAATGTCCCCGATGGTGAACACGAAGATCTCGATAGAGGGGATCATAATGTGAATGATTTTTGGAACACGGTGGAGATAGCTCGTGAGGATGATGTGGTTATTCCCACTACAGTTGTTCATCATCATGATTTCACCGTTACGCACAGAATTCCCTCGATAGTTGATGACAACGAGAATGCAAATGAATTTACGAATGAAGATTTGATTGCTTTATCCGGTCGAAGACATGGGTCGGGTTCAGGTACCTCTAATTGTTCTCGTACAGTTCCTGATGATGAAGATTTATATGTCGAGCAACTGTTCGAAACAAAGAAAGATTTGCAAGAAGTTGTGCACCGGATTGCTTTGAAACACAATTTCGAGTTTAAAGTTAAAAAATCGGACAAGTCGACGTACACAATCATCTGCATTGACGACGATTTGCCATTGGCGTTTGCGAGCGACGAAAATGGACACGAATGAGTTCTTTGTAATCCGTAAGTATGCACGAGAACATACTTGCGAAGTGGGTATTCGTCGAAATGATCACGAGACGAGGCCGAGCATGGTTCATTGGTCGACAAATAATGGACAAGTTTCGGGACCCACGAACGATCTCTGAGACCTTCGGACATTATCAATGACGTCCGTCGAGATTACGGGGTGGTCATGAGCTATCGAGAAAGCTGGAAGGCCAAAGAATGCGCATTGGAGGACTTAATGGGTTCGGCCGAGGAAAGTTACGCTAAATTGGCTAGATATTGCCACAACATGGAGAAAACTAATCCTGGATCAGCATTTTATATTGATACGGACGACGGGAATCGCTTCAAGTATTTTTTCATGGCACTTGGACAGTGCATTCGAGGATTTCGGAACGCGATGCGACCCGTAATTCTAGTCGACGGTACAACCCTTAAGGCTAGATACGAAGGCAAGTTGATTATTGCTACGTGTCAAGATCCCAACATCCAAATTTACCCTCTTGCGTTCGGTATAGTCGATGGAGAGAATGATTTAGCGATGCGTTGGTTCTTCACGAAGTTGAGGGAAGTAATTGGAGACGTCGAGAACCTTGCATTCGTAACTGACCGGGGCAATCAATAATAAATGGTATCGCCGAAGTCTTTCTGATGCACATCACGGTTATTGTATGTACCATATACGGGGCAATCTAAAGACGAAGTTTCGGGGCGATGGCATCGTTGCATTGTTTAGGAAAGGCTGAGGCGTACGGTTTTGAAGAGTTTGAAAAGTTCATGGGTGAAATAGAAAGTAAATCACTGCTTTGCATGGGTTTATCTAACGGAGATGGGGAACGAACATTGGGCACGATCACATTTTCCGGGACGTCGATACAACATGATGACGTCGAACAATGTTGAGTCGCTCAATGCGTTATTCAAGAAGGATCGAGAGTTACCAATTCTCGCAATGATTGAGCAAATTCGTAACAAGTTGCGGCGGTGGTTTCATGACCGGCGTGAGGAATCACAAAATTGCACAAGTGTGCTGACTCCGGCTCAGGAAGATAAAATCTTCAAAACTCTAGAGGTTGCGAGGAAGGTATGCGTGGAACCATTTGGATCGATTTCGCTTCTCCGTGAGATGTGGACGTAATATCGGATACGTCGTGGACTTGAATGATAACACATGCACGTGTAGAAAGTTCCGATTGGAAAGGTTTCCGTGTACGCATGCGATGGCGGTGGCTATGCATAGAGGGATTCCGACACACGCCTTATGCGGTGTTTATTACACGGCGATTTTTGGAAAGCGGCGTATGCCGAAAACGATATTTCCCCGCCAAATGAAGCCGAGTGGGAAGTTCCCGACCATATTCTCCCACTTAATAATTTGTTGCCACGAAATCGGACCACGTGCTCGGACGTAGACGTACGTCTAGAATACCATCCACCGGAGAATTTCCCCGACCTCGTAAGTGCGGCGGATGCGGCGCAACGAGGCATACCCGTCAATTTTGTACAAGTCAGATTCCTCTACATAACAATTCAACCGATGTGTAATATTATGTAATAGTATAATATGTATAACTGAATAATATGTTTTTATTTAGTGTCGTTAAATATGAAATATTCAAATATTTATTTAGTGTCGTTAAATATTAATTTATGTTAATTGATTAATGAAATTATTTATTTACATAATTTATGTTAATTGATTAATTCAAATATTTATTTACATAATTTATGTTAATTGATTAATTCAAAAATTTATTTAAATTATTTATGTTAATTGATTAATTCAAATATTTATTTAAATTATTTATTTAAATTCATTGATTAATTCAAATATTTATTTAAATTATTTATGTTAATTGATTAATTCAAATATTTATTTAAATTATTTATTTACATTCATTGATTAATGAAATTATTTGTTTACATAATTTATGTTAATTGATTAATGAAATTATTTATTTACATAATTTATGTTAATTGATTAATTCAAATATTTATTTACATAATTTATGTTAATTGATTAATTCAAATATTTATTTAAATTATTTATTTAAATTCATTGATTAATTCAAATATCTATTTAAATTATTTATGTTAATTGATTAATTCAAATATTTATTTAAATTATTTATTTACATTCATTATTATTTAATGGAATATGAAATAAACATTTAAATAAAATAATGTATATTAATTACATAATTACACAATGTACTAAGGATCACAATTATATTCATACAAATCACAAGCTAGCTTCAACCTCCACATGTCCATAAACGATTGGGAAATTGTATCAACCTTGCGACCAATACTCAAAAATTCTATATACTTTATCGCGAACATCCCACAGTCGCCCCTGCGAGTAAATAAAAATATATTAATTCGATAACATATAGCTAAAAACTAAATTTAAAAATTGAAAACTTGTAAATTCTTACGATATTTCTTGTCTCGCCGTCGTCGTGTCCCGCATAATGGCTAATCTGTCATTTACTTGAATATCCGCATGTCTAGCCATCATGGGAATGATCACTCTCATCGGCTCCAATATCTGCTCCAGTTGCCCTTGGGTCAAACAGCTATGGTCGGAGTCGTACACATGTATAGTCGAATCCGCGAAAGAGATCTCAACTGCAAAGCAGTGTGAGTTCGCGACCTGTGGAATGTACAAATGTGTACAATCCGTCCACGGCTGCCCGTATGTCGGCTCCAGCCCTATGACCCACTCCAACATATACTCGGGCACCACATATCCGCCGCCTTGGAGTAGGAGTGTGCTGTGCTCAATATCAAGGGCACGTGCGAAACTGGAGCTAAGGATGACTCGGCCAGGAATGCCAAAAGATCTCGGGTGTCTCCGAGCTCTATCGCGCAACAGTTCCATAGCCAAGTCCATGTGCTAACACCAATAAAACATAAATGATCGTTAAATTAAATAAAATAAAAAATAATTAAATAAAATACCAAATAACAAAGAGAATATCCTTACATCATCGGCGAGCCACGCACCCCTCGTCAGAACATCGTCGAACCACTTCTTCGCGTTCGAGATGGTCATCGTCCCTATCTTATAGTTGTCCCTACAAAATCAAAATCGTGAATTGTTACAAAAAGCATAGATGATCTTTTACATAATTTATGAAAATGATAAAATACTTACTCATGCTGAAGGGATGTGAACCACAATGAGAACGCCTTCTGCCGAACCGGGTCGACCTCGCGGAAGAGATTGGGAAAGGTCCCATCCAAGAACGTGCGTCTCTTCGCCTCAGCTGTGAAGGGGGAAACGATGTACTGTGACGGCAATCTCGATCTCTTACCAACCACCATCGGTGTCACGTCAACAGCACGCTTGGTACCCTTCCTCAGCTCCGTAGTCCCCTCCGACACAAATACTACGTCATCCGCCTCCACTTGCGCCGGTACCCCCTCCACCCCCTCCTGTGCCCCCACCTCCGTCAGTACCCCCTCCACCTCCACCTCCACCTCCGCCGGTACCCCCTCGACGTGCGTCTCCGCCGGTACCCCCACCTCCACCTCCGCCTCCGCCGGTGCTCCCTCCACCCCCTCATGTGCCCTCCCCTCCGGTACCCCCCCCTCCACCTGCGCCGGTGCCCCCTCCGGTACCCCCCCCTCCACCTGCGCCGGTACCCCCCCTTCGGACTCCATCGGTACTCCCTCCACCTCCACCTCCGCCTGCGCCGGTACCCCCTCCACCTCCACCGGTACCCCCACCTCCGCCTCTGCTGGTACTCCCTCCTCCGGTACCCCATCAAAAAATGATTCGTAATCTCCCCCCGGCCATGACAGATCGTCGTACCCCATCTGTCTCGCTCCACCGTCACCCTTTCCATCTCGATGACTGTCAGTCCCTCGTATGGGCACACTACGTCGACCCGTAAAATATTGACCTCAGTACGAAGGTTTCCTATCTCGCGCTGTAGATCTACCACGTCGCGACGTAGAACGAATACATCATTACATACATCGTCGATATGTCCCTTCAGCTCTTGTCGCAGTTCGCCCATCTCTTCGACGATGCAGCGAGCTCTCGTCGACCTGCCGTCCCAACTCTCGGCGCATCGCGCCCATCTCGAACGACAATCTGGAATACCGATCGTCGCCCTGCCGTCCCAACTCTCGACGCATCGCGCCCATCTGACCCTGTATAAACTCAGTAAGACGGCCATACAGATCAGTGGACGAGGGAGAAGGAGACCTAATCAGCGACGGTGATGCCCTCGACGGCGGTGGTGAGGCCCTCGGCGGTGGAGGTGACCTCGGCGGGGGAGGTGATCTCGGCGGCGGAGGTGACCTCAGCGGCGGTGGAGGTGATCTCGGCGGCGGTGGAGGTGACCTCGGCGGCGGAGGTGATCTCGGCGGCGGAAGTGACCTCGGCGGCGGAGGTGATACTGGACGGCACTCCTGAGAAAATAAAGTCCGAATTATTAATTTAATTCAAAAATCAAAACGTTAATCAACATATTATATTCAATGAACATACCCTATCCCGATCAACGATGGACTCGGGCGTCGGATCATCTGACGCGGCACAGACGGACAAGGAACGTATGTAACTCTGACCCTCCTCCTCTATCGACGGGGTCAACTCAGAGAGGACTTCAACCTATCATATTGACATTTTACCGAGCTCATGACCATGTATCGATATGTTGAAAGGACATACAATATAAATCGCAAAATGTATACTACGTACCTCAGGATCGTCGAGAATAGGCGATATTTGTTTTGCAAGTGGCTTGTCCTGTGCTCGCCATTGATAAATCCGAGGCGGCACGTCTCCACTCTCGTCGCATACCGGCTAGCCAATATGGGGACGATCTCGTACACCCATATACGCAAGCATTACAATTATTACATATAGAATTGAATACTAAAAATAGATAATTCATTATGTTGAACATTTACCTGCAAAGCCAACGGCAGGCCATATGCATCGTACTTGCGCTCGGCTCTATCCCCCTTAGGCATCGAATATCCCCTCCTGAAGTGTCGTAAGGTATCCTCAAAACATCTCTGCCCCCAAGGATAGCTGTTGAAGGTATCAATGTCATCCACAACTTCCAAATGAAAAAGGTCAATCGACGTCTTCTTGTGATGACACCTGAGCACACTCTCGAGGATAAGCACCATACCCAGCTTCAACTTATCGGACATGTCCTCGCATGCCCTGAATGCGTCCGCCAACTGCCCCGGAGTGACCGCCGTCTGCCCCGGAGTGACCGCCGTCTGCCCGTGAAAATATTCATTCAACAACCTCTTGTTTCTTTGAATACGGGCCCGGGCTGCTTCTTCGCCAGTACACATCAATCCGGTGATGAGGGCAAACTCGAATATAGAAAATCTAACTACCTTGCCCCCAAAATCAAAATGGAGGGCATCTCCGTCAACTGGTTTAAGCAGCCGACATAGCAACGCATCGAGCAGCTGACCAGAAAACTGTACGCCGAGCAATGAATACAATGGCCATAAGCAGGATCGCCTCAATATGTTTGCGTGCTCCTCGTCCAGCAAATTTAATACCACTGTAAAGATGGCAAAGTTACAGTTCGATGTAACTTTGCATGGGATCTGTCTTACCGCATCATTTAAGTGGTAATCCATCCTGCAACATTTCAAATGTTAGAATCCTGTGCAAGATATAATAAATAAAACATAATATACGAAAATTAAACTAACTGAATGACATTAATTACTATCCGCAAGAATCAATAGTGGAATAATGGAAGAATGACATTAATTACTATCCGCAAGAATCAATAGTTAAATAAGAAATTTAATTACAAATAATGCAATAATGGAACAAATTATTTCATTTAATTGTTAACTTAATATTTCAAATTAATATAAGAATTTATAATGAAATTTCTTATTTTAATTGTTTATATAATATTTAATTATAATTATTAGAATATTAAAAAAACAATTCAAATAAACAATTTATTTTGTTTATTTAGTTTTTCTATTATTTATAACTAAACAATTAAATGAAATAATTTATTTAGAATTATTGATTATGATTTAAAATAAATTATTTCATTTAATTGTTCACTTAATATTTCAAATTAATAGAAGAATTTATAATTAAATTTCTTATTTTATAACTACACAATTAAATGAAATAATTTATTTAAAATAATATATTTAATGTTTTTTGAACAATTTCAATAAGTAATTAAAATAAATAATTTTATAATAAATATTTTACTTGCTCGCTTAATATTTCGTTGTAAAAGAAGAATTTTTAAATAAATTCATTATTTTAATTGTTTATATAATATTTAATTATTATTAATTAAAATATTATAATTTTAAAATATTATAATTAAATATTTATTTTAAGTGAACAAGTAAAATATTTATTATAAAATATTAAAATAATTTTTTAATAAATATTTAATTTTTTTAATTAATAAAAAATTAAATAAAAAATTAAATAAACAATCGAAATATAAAATTGAAATAAACAATTCAAAGAAACAATTTATTTTGTTTATTTAATATTTCATAATTTATTAAATAATATTTTATAATTTATTAATTCGTTTCATATTTTAATTTAAATAAAAGGCAACAAAAAAAAAAAATATTTCAATAAGTAATTAAAATAAATAATTTTATAATAAATAGTTTACTTGTTCACTTAATATTTCGTTGTAAAAGAAGGATTTTTAAATAAATTCATTATTTTAATTGTTCATATAATATTTAATTATTATTAATTAAAATATTATAATTTTAAAATATTATAATTAAATATTTATTTTAAGTGAACAAGTAAAATATTTATTATAAAATATTAAAATAATTTTTTAATAAATATTTAATTTTTTTTAATTAATAAAAAATTAAATAAAAAATTAAATAAACAATCGAAATATAAAATTGAAATAAACAATTTATTTTGTTTATTTAATATTTCATAATTTATTAAATAATATTTTATAATTTATTAATTCGTTTCATATTTTCATTTAAATAAAAGGAAAAAAAATTACAGGCTTGCTTACGGGCCCGGGCGTGCGGGCTGTCACGGGCCCCGGAATCCCAAGTGCAGGCTTCGGGCCGAAGCCCGAGAAGATTACAGGGAGTGCAGGCGTACGGGCCCAAGATCCCGAGTGCAGGCCGAAGCCCGGACCCCCGGAAAGTCTGGGCCCGGACCCCAGGACTTACGGGAGTGCTGGGCCCGAAAGCCCGAGAATCTTTGGGCTACGGGCCCGGACCCCCGAAGTCCGGGGTGCAGGCCCCGGACTTTTGGGGGTCTGGGCCTCTGGGCGTGCCCAGGACCCCCGTGTCCGGGGCCCGAAGCCCGGCCTCCTGGAAGGGGCAGACGCCCCCTTCTTCTCCGACGGAGATCGCCGGAAAACTCCATTTCCGGCGATCTCCAACCCCCAAAATGGCTCCCAAACATTATTTCTTCGATATTAATTGATTCTACAACAATTTTTTCATAAATAATCAACAAAAATTCGCAAACATGCATAATATTGAATGATTTCAACCATGCTTTTTGTAAAATAACATAGAATGGTTTTCAAAAGCTCACCTTCTTCAAGAGAAATGGCGATTCCGGTCTGGGCACCACAGGGTCGGTTTTTGGGTCGGGCACCACACGGTCGGTTTTCCTCTCCCACCTCTCTTCCAAGTCACGTGAGGGTAAAAATGGCAAAATCTTTCAATGTTAAGCTTTTTTTAGTTTTTCCTCTTTTTTTTTTTTTTTTTTATCAGTCAACGGCTATTTTGGAAAAGTGACCGGGTCAACCGGGCATTTCCCACTATTTCCTCGAGAATAAAGAAGGTCACACCGAGATTTGAGCTCGGGTGAGTGGGGAAAACTTATTGAAAATACCCCAAATTCAACTGTACCCTTTTCAAAATACCAATTTTTACTATTCAATCTTATAACTATCTAAAATGCCCTTAATATAAAAGGTTTCAAAACAAGTCATTTTAGTCCTTAAAACTTTAATTCTAATTTTGAATTCGACAAATTGTTTGCCCCTTACAATAAAAAATTAACTTTTCTTCACCATCAACTCTTTCCACCTATCTTGAGCCAAAAAATTTGATATTGATTAATAATTTTATTTTTGAATTAATTGTATTTTTACATTTTTAGGACCTCACTCAAAATTGGTATCAGAGCCCTATATTCTGAGGATTTTGTTCACGAAAATAATTGTTCGTTTTAAATCACCGCAAGTGGACGGTTCGTAACAAGTAATAAAGTGGAATTGAGAATTCCGGATATCGTACCCACAGAGATTGAATTAATTTGATTCTAATTACAGAAACCTTAACCGAAACTATAAAAAGATGAGAATGTTTGTTTTAATAAATTTATAACTAATCCAATACTAAACATGCAAATATGAATGAATTAATTAACTAAATGCAATTTGTCAATGGATGTAAATTTGAGTTTTTCTAATATGTGATGAATGTACTAGGATCACGAATCCCTATGCAATAATCTTTTTAAACTTAGTTTCACACCTTGACACACGGTTGGAATAAAGAAGAATCAATGCTCCTAAATTATCTAACAATCTCTCTCGAGTAGAGTTAAACCTATTCAAATATGCGACCCGACTATATTTCTATGACGGATGCAAACATACAAGAATGCATGAGTTTTTATGAACACTTAAAGATTCACATAAGGCATAGCGGTATATTTCTATCCCCTATCGGACCCTATGATAATTTATATATGTCGAACCTATTCCCCTTCTTTCGAATGCATGAAATAAGCCACCAAACTCACACAATCATTGCGCATATAATTGTGGAGAAAAATAAATTCATATAAATCATTCAAATATCCCAAAACGTGTTTTTATTGTCACGAATATAAAACTAAGAAATAAAAATCATATTACATAGTTCATCTAGTCCTAGCACAAAATTAATCTAGCCTAGCATGGCGGGAAGAAGAAAATCAGAAAAATAAATAAAGAACGACATCACCAATTCGATTCTTGAATTGGATCTTCGTTTTCTTGGAGTTGATCTTCGCGTTCTTGCCTCTTTTCTGCTCTCAAAAGTCTTCTCCCCCTCTCCTCCCCCTTTTTGGACGGCCCTAGGGTTTTATAATAACCCCCAAGATTTGTTTCCATAAGAGTTGTATTCGAATTAGGAAACCAGAATTTTTTTTCCGAAATGGCCTGGGCTAGCGCCCAGTACAAAATGGGGCGCTCGCCCAGGCTACGTTTTTGGCTTCTGTTGAAGATTTTCATTCCGGGCGGCCGCCCAGGCTAAACGGGTTGAAGCTTGCCCAGGCCAAATTTTCTTCACGTTTCTTTTTCGCCCTTTTCTTCATTCTTTCCTCCATCTTAGTCCTCCTCATCAATTTACTTCAATTGTAATATTTCAACTTCCCCCCATATGCATGTTGGTCCTTAAAGCTTCATCAATTAGCCCATTTATCCTTCTTTCTTCTCCAATTGCTTCAAAACAGGTCCAAAACTGAAACAAGATAAAAGTAACCTAAGTTAAGTGAAATACAATAATAAAATGACATAAAAACCTAGTAAAATGGCCCCGAATAAGTGCACAAAAGTGCACTTATCAAACACCCCCAAACTAAAACCTTTGTTCGTCCTCGAACAAAACTAAAACTTAATTCTACATAAAACATGGTTTAATGACTTGCCGTGTCTCAGGATTGGACTTAGTACTAAACAAAGTGAATAACTACAACAGTGCAAAAATCAAATCAATCTCCACATGTTACATGTATAACCGACGTGTATGTGTGTGAAAACTCATGCCAACATATTAAGATCATGATTAGCTCATATCCGACCCAAAGTAGTCAAATTTTTCCTTACATCGCTCGAAAGATACACATCCCCCAAACTTATTCTTTTCACTCAAATTCCCCGGGGTGTGTTCTAAGTTGAACTCATTTATCACTATTCCTTACACTCTCTTAGTTTGGATGTATCGTACTATCACAAGTTCATACTTTAACAAGTAGAGACTCTCCTATTTTTGATTACTTCGACCTTCGAGATTAAACTAAGTTACTTGCCTCGTACTAGAGATGTAGTTCTATCAACCGGATGTTTGGGCCTAATCAATGCATTTCATACATAGAAGCATGTATATTATTCATTAATGGATATAATTTTTTCTTCCTTTTTTTTTCTTTTTTTTTTTTTCATATATATGACATCTTCCATTTGCTTTCTATATAACTCCTGTAGCGAGTTTTAGGCCGATGACTCCCAAGTCAAAAGATCATAGGGCACCAGGTTTTAAACCCTTGCAGGCTTAATCACTCGAGTTATATAGGCTCGAACAGATGTCTTGATTTATTCAATGATTAGTGTAATGCCCCTATTCTTTTAGCCATCCAGTTTCTAAAACTAATCTCTAACATAAAACTTTCACCTTGTCTTCATCTCATTAGTCTAAGAAAATCCACACAGAATATCATGCACGGAATCCCTACCAATCTCAATGTTCCCTTGCAACAGTTCAATCACCTCCAAACCATTCTAAAAATTGGTCATTGTTTAGTTCAAAAGAGGCTATTCGGGTTTTTCTTTTTCTAAGTTCAACTATTTCTAAGTAATGAACTAAACAATCAACTCAATATGTAAGCATGAGTGTCGTGCGCGAATTATGTCAAGTCTCAGACAAACATGTATTGATTAATCTAATAATGCACTATTTTCATCATTCACAGTTCATACCTAGTCCAATATTCACATCATGGTCGGCAGAGTTAACAAACCCACACAAGCACACAAAATTCTAAATTAATGCTCAAAAATAAACAACTAAAACCTGAAAGTAACTAATAGAAAATTTCACAAAAGACTTTTTTTTTTTTCATTTTTTTTTATCACACAAAACAATCACACAAAAACTCCAGTAACATGATGAATGAAATATTCCCACCCCCAAACTTATATAGAACATTGTCCTCAATGTTCAAAGAATAACAAAATGCCAACTTAGCAACACATAAAGTTAAGGACAATTTCACAAAAGATAAAGAACAAGGGACTAGGAATACTTCCCTGATTACTGTAGATGTGGATTTGAAGATGATGAAGGAAGAAAAATGTGGACCATGCATAAACTCTTTTGTAACCTGTAGAGACGATGAAAAAGTAATCTTATTAAAAATTATAAAAAAAAAACTCGAGAAAAGAAATTCATAATCTAATGCATAATACGAAATAAATAAAAATGGAAGAATTGTTGGGTTGCCTCCCAACCAGCGCTAAGTTTATAGTCTATAGCCCGACTTTACTTCGGTAAGTTCATGGTGGTTCAAGTCGAAGGATTTCACCATTGTACGCCTTGCAATTTCTAGCTTTGCATCCCCTGTTAGCCCTCCAAACTTTGAATTCACCGTTTTCGTCTCTACCAAGAAGTCCTCCTAATTTTGGTTTCTTCTTCTGGCAATTTTGTTGAAGGAATAGTTTGTCTTCATTAATACATTGACACTCTTCGAGGGCTGATGGTTGTTTGGATGGACTATATAATGTAAAAATTTCTTGCTCATCATCTACCCTCAAGATTAGCTCACATTTTTCCATATCAATCAAAGTTCGACCTGTTCTTAAGAATGGTCTCCCCAAGATTATTGGAATGTTTCTATCTTCTTCGATGTCCAGAATAAGAAAATCCACTGGAAAGATGAATTTTCCCACTTTAATTAGCACGTCTTCTATAATCCCTCTAGGGTGGGTTAGGGATCTATCAGCCAGCTGCAGAGTCACTGTTGTTGCTTTAGCCTCTCCTAAACCAAGTTTCCTGAAAATAGAAAGTGGCATCAAATTAATACTTGCACCAGTATCACATAAAGCATTAAAAGTACCAACTTCTCCAATTGAAATAGGTAAGGAGAAACTCCCTAGATCCTTGAGCTTTGGAGGCAGTTTCTTTTGTAATCTGGCACTACTCTCCTTTGTCAGTTCCACCGTTTCATATTCTGGAAGCTTTTTTCTTCTTTGATATCATTTCCTTCAGAAATTTTGCATAGCTTGAAATTTGTCTTATTGCGTCTATGAACGGGATATTAATGTGAAGCTTCCTTAGCATATCCAAAAACTTCTCAAATTGTTGGTCTGGTGGTGTTTCTTCAACCTTTGTAGGAATGGAATAGGAGGCTCATAAGGATTGATAGGAACGGTTACCTTAACCCATGGTGTATCTGAACTCTCTTTAGTAGACTTCTATCGTTTGTACAGTCTGTTCCACCTGCCCCGCATTTGGAAAAAGGTACTGTTTCCTTACTCACAGCAGGTCTCTTGACATGAATTTCAAACAGTTGTACCCTGCTCCTAGTGGTGATTGCGTTCACAGATGGATCCTCAATTCCTTCATTCCCCAAAATACGTATGGCTATTACCTGTTCCTTTGGATTAGTTTCAGTATTGCTTGGCAAGGCACCTAATAATCTATTTGTTATAACATGTGCAATCTGCCCAACTTAAGTCTCAAGGTTTTTAATAGCAGCACCCTGAATTTGGAAATTTGTTTCAGTCTTTCTCATGAACTGGTTAGTTGTTTCCATGTATTTATCCGTCTTTTCCATGAGTTTTGCAAACATCTCCTCCAACTGAGGTTTCTTCTCTTCTTTGAAAGCGCCTTGAGCTCGATTGTGATTTTGATTTTGGTTCTGATATTGATTTCCACCCCAAGAGAAATTTGGATGAGTTTTCCACCCCGGATTGTAAGTGTCAGTTTGGAGGTTGTTGTGCTGATGTTGACCCCACTGGGCATACTCCACTTGTTCCATACCTTGTGCCAGAATTGGACAATTTGATGTGTTATGATTTGCTCCACATTCCTCACAACTTGGTTTTTTGACTTGTCTTTGAATTTCTTTGTTTGTGATATGCTATCCACCTTGTGAAATAAGGAATCAATCTTTGCAGATAAGGCCGAGTAGGTATTTACCTCGTAGACTCCAGTTGATTTATTTGGAACCACTCGATCTGAAGACCACATGGCCGAAGTACTAGCCATTCTCTCAAACAACTCCCAAGCTCCATCAATCGTTCTTGTGGTTAGAGAGCCATTTGATGATGAATCAACCATGCTCCTAAAAGAAGGAAGTAGCCCTGTATAGAAAAATCTGATTTGTGTCTTTCTGTCGAAACCATGTTGGGGACATTTCCTTAGCATGTCCTTGAACCTATTCCAAGCTTCATCAAATGACTCAGACTCACCCTGACTGAAGATTGATATTTCATGCCTCATCTTCGCTACTTTGGCTGGAGAGAAAAATTTAGTGCAGAATTTTTGAGCCAGATCATTCCAAGTAGTAATACTCGCCACAGGAAGTGAATCCAACCATTCAAGTGCCTTATCTCGTAAGGTGTGTGGGAACAACCTAAGTCGGATAGCGTCTTCCGATATTCCTTGGTATCTAAAGTGTTGACACATATCCAAGAACCGAGATATATGTGTGTGTGGATTTTCATTTGCCAACCCGTAAAACTGACGCCCATTCTGGAAGAGTTGGATGACATTAGTTTTCAGCTGGAAATTCGGTTGTTCGAATGGAGGGTACACGATGGTGGATTGACTCTGGACAACGAAGGGTGATAAGAAATCCCCTAGCAATGTATTTCCATCTTCTCCTTCCTCAGCATTGCCTGGAATTGCAGGGAACTGATTTGCCATTGGTAGTTGTTCTTGATTTCCCTGTTGTGCTGCTCTAACTTCCCTTTGCCTGCGATGAAAAGTCCGTTCAATCTCCAAATCCGTTGGAAGTAGTTTACCGCCAAGCGACCTTAGCATGCAAACCTAAGGCAAGAAAAAAAAATAGTAGCACTTAGATTAATCTAAATAGAAATGCTAAATAAAATACGTAAAATAAAAAAATAAAAGTAAAGACAAGTTCGAATTAGTGTCTAAGTAAATAAAATCAAACTTAAAATCAATCCCCGGCAACGGCGCCAAAAACTTGTTCACGAAAATAATTGTTCGTTTTAAATCACCGCAAGTGGACGGTTCGTAACAAGTAATAAAGTGGAATTGAGAATTCCGGATATCGTACCCACAGAGATTGAATTAATTTGATTCTAATTACCGAAACCTTAACCGAAACTATAAAAAGATGAGAATGTTTGTTTTAATAAATTTATAACTAATCCAATACTAAACATGCAAATATGAATGAATTAATTAACTAAATGCAATTTGTCAATGGATGTAAATTTGAGTTTTTCTAATATGTGATGAATGTACTAGGATCACGAATCCCTATGCAATAATCTTTTTAAACTTAGTTTCACACCTTGACACACGGTTGGAATAAAGAAGAATCAATGCTCCTAAATTATCTAACAATCTCTCTCGAGTAGAGTTAAACCTATTCAAATATGCGACCCGACTATATTTCTATGACGGATGCAAACATACAAGAATGCATGAGTTTTTATGAACACTTAAAGATTCACATAAGGCATAGCGGTATATTTCTATCCCCTATCGGACCCTATGATAATTTATATATGTCGAACCTATTCCCCTTCTTTCGAATGCATGAAATAAGCCACCAAACTCACACAATCATTGCGCATATAATTGTGGAGAAAAATAAATTCATATAAATCATTCAAATATCCCAAAACGTGTTTTTATTGTCACGAATATAAAACTAAGAAATAAAAATCATATTACATAGTTCATCTAGTCCTAGCACAAAATTAATCTAGCCTAGCATGGCGGGAAGAAGAAAATCAGAAAAATAAATAAAGAACGACATCACCAATTCGATTCTTGAATTGGATCTTCGTGTTCTTGGAGTTGATCTTCGCGTTCTTGCCTCTTTTCTGCTCTCAAAAGTCTTCTCCCCCTCTCCTCCCCCTTTTTGGACGGCCCTAGGGTTTTAAAATAACCCCCAAGATTTGTTTCCATAAGAGTTGTATTCGAATTAGGAAACCAGAATTTTTTTCCGAAATGGCCTGGGCTAGCGCCCAGTACAAAATGGGGCGCTCGCCCAGGCTACGTTTTTTGCTTCTGTTGAAGATTTTCATTCCGGGCGGCCGCCCAGGCTAAACGGGTTGAAGCTTGCCCAGGCCAAATTTTCTTCACGTTTCTTTTTCGCCCTTTTCTTCATTCTTTCCTCCATCTTAGTCCTCCTCATCAATTTACTTCAATTGTAATATTTCAACTTCCCCCCATATGCATGTTGGTCCTTAAAGCTTCATCAATTAGCCCATTTATCCTTCTTTCTTCTCCAATTGCTTCAAAACAGGTCCAAAACTGAAACAAGATAAAAGTAACCTAAGTTAAGTGAAATACAATAATAAAATGACATAAAAACCTAGTAAAATGGCCCCGAATAAGTGCACAAAAGTGCACTTATCAGATTTAAAGGCATTAGAAAATGGAAGATAATAAAGATATTTGCGTAGGATGGTACGTTAACAATTTTACTGAATATTTAGATACTGATAATTATATTCAATATCTTGTTAATAAATCAAGAAAGTTAAATGGAAAAATAAAAGACTCAGATAGTCTTAAAATAAAAAAAAAATTTGAAAAGAAAATTACTTTTCTTTTAATAGACTTTGATGAGGTTCTAGATGAAAATATAGGATATCCTGTTAAAATACCTATTCTCATTGAAATAGAAACTTTAAGAAAAATTCAAAAAGTTCTTAATAATGAAATTAGGAGAATTGAAGAATCAGAGCCCTAGAAATCATGGAAATTGAAAAATCAGATGATTAAGAGACTGAAGTATATGAAGGAGTAGAAGGATACGCTTTAAAAGGAAAATTTGATTGGGAAAAATTTAGAAAAATTAATAAAGCAGAATTAAGTCTAAAACCACCCGAAGAAAATAAATTATTTAATATTTTAGGATCGACCTTTAGAAGAAAGAAGTTAGTCATTAATGAATATCATGAAATAGAAAAAGCCATAGATATTAAACATATACAAGGAAAAATAAAATTAAATCTTATAACAAAAAGAAATATTAATGAGTTTTTAGGAAAATTAAAACAAGAAAAACGAAATAAAATATCTTATGTCTACCTTGCTGGAATACAAATAATAATAAAATTATGTTTTAAAGAATGAGTTAATAGCCCTATAATACTTAATCTACAAGATGAAAGATGTATAACTGCAGAAAATGAAAATTTAGGAATAGTTAAAGGAAATTTAGCCTAGAAAAAATTAAAATTTACTTGTTATCCAAGATATTGTGTACATATAAATGATAAAAATTTAGATGATTGTCTTAGTCTACATTTTAAGATGACTAATAAAATATTAAAAGATGATAATAAAGTTTTTATTATATTATATCAAGGATTATATTGTTATACAAATAGTAATTATGGAAATATATATAAAGAAAAGCCTTTTATAGAAATTGATGAAGAATTTAGGGATATAGGAGAAGCGATTTTACCTAGAGAATAAGATATAGAGGAAATAGAAAATTTTGAGATAGGACATGATGATGCTATAAGTATCGATCAACCTATAATACCAAAACAAATAACATATAAAGAAAATAAGATAATTATTGGAGATAATACAGTAAGACCTAGTATTTCAAAAATAATACAAAATAAAAATAATAGTGTTTATGGAATCAAAGGAAAAATTTTTAATGGAAATAAATGGATAAATGAAATTAAAATACTTGTTGATACTGGAGCAAGTCAAAATCATATTTGCTCTTTTATTGATGAAGGAATTAAAAAGAAAAAGGTAGAACCTTATAGTTATAGAGACTTTGAAGGGAAAATAAATTCTAGTGATATCATAGGACAAATTCAAATTAAATTAGGAAATTTATTATTAAGTATAGAATGTTATATTGATAATAATATGAATTTTGATGAACATCCAATATTATTAGGAAATTCATTTTTAAATAGTCTTGATAATTATAAAATAGACAAGGAATGAATTCTTATTATACATCAAGGAATAACTACATATTGTCTTAAAGAAAAATGAGCAGAGAAATAAAATTCCCAATAAGTGTATATATACAAATAACTGTATTTGAATAAAAAATAACTACTTGTACTCTAATTGATACAGGAGCTGAGATAACTGTCTTTAAAGAATTTTTATTACCAAAATGGATTGAAAATAAACAATAATTAACACTACAAGAAATAACTGGAGTAAGAGAATCTTTAAAATATAAAAATGAAAATATAGAAGTTATAATAGGATCTAAAATAGTAACCATAAGAAACGTTTACCAATATAATATAAATGATTGTGATATTATTCTAGGAAATGACTTTTTTCAACAGTTTAGTCAATATAGTCAAAATATTTATACAATTCAATTAAAAACCCCATGTGGACATTTACTAAAAATTGCTAGAGAATTTAAACCATTCAGAGTTCAACCAGCTCAGCGTGGTGAAAAGCTAGAATTTATACCGAAATTACTCAATTATTCAATCAAAACAATTACTCTTGATCAAATAAAAGATCTTTTAGCTAAAAATTATAATGAAAATCCACTTGAAAAATGGAAAAAATCAAAAACAACAGTTAAAATAGAACTATTAGAACCAACAATTATTATTAGAGTCAAACCCATGCTCTATAATCAAGAAGATAAAGAGGAATTTCAAGTATAGATTCAAGAACTTCTTAATCAAAAACTTATAAGAAGAAGTAATAGCCCTCATAGTAGTCCAGCTTTATGGTTAGAAATCATTCAGAAATAAAAAGAGAAAAACCTAGGATGGTTGTAAATTATAAAGAACTTAATAAAAACACTAAATTTGATGGATACTGTTTACCAAATAAAGAAGTATTAATAAATATAGCTAAGAATAAAAAATATTATTCAAAATTTGATTGTAAGTCTGGATTTTGGTAAATTAAGATTGAAGAAAGTAATATACCATTAATAGCATTTAGTACCCCTCAAGGACATTATGAATGGTCAGTTATGCCATTTGTATTAAAAAATGCACTACAGATTTATCAAAGAAGAATGGATGAAGTCTTTAGAACTTATAATTTTCTTATTGTTTATGTTGATTATATACTTGTTTGTTCAGAAACATATGAAGATTATCTTAAACATCTTAGAAGTTTTGCTACACGTTGCTCAAAAGAAGGTATAATACTTTGTCAGAAAAAGACAGAAATAGCAAAAAATGAAATTGAATTTTTAGGAATGATAATAAATGGTGAAGGAATAAAATTACAACCTCATATTTCTGAGAAGATAATTTTATTTCCTGATAAACTTGAAAATAAGCAACAAATTCAAAAGTTTTTAGGTTGTCTTAATTATGCTGAAAGATTTATAGAAAAACTTGCAGAAAAAAAGAAATAAACTTCAGAAACTATTAAGAAAATCAAATAAATTAGGATGGAATGAAGAACATACTCTTTGTGTTAAAAATTTAAAATAAAATTGTAAAAATTTATCTAAACTTAGACTCCCAGATGAAAAGGATAAGCTAATTGTTCAAACAGATGCATCAGATTTATATTGGAGTGCTTTATTAAAAACCGATTTAAATGAGATTTGTAGATACACTAGTGGAACATTTAATAATGCTGAAATAAATTATTCAACTAATGAAAAAGAATTATTAGCAGTAGTTAAAGAAATAAACAAATTCAAAATGTTCTTGCTACCTAAGGAATTTATTGTTCAAACTGATAATACTCAACTTAATGGACTTGTAAATAATAAATTACCAAATTCACCTCAACATAGAAGATTACACAGATGGCAAGTACTATTATCTTTTTATAATTTTAAATTTGAATATATTAAAGGAAAAAAATAACTTATTTGCTGATTTCCTGAGCAGGAATCATGATTTTGGACAATGTTGAAGCATTTACCAAGGAATTGCAAAATCTTCTAACAGATTTTAATGCAGATTATCTTGCTATTCAAGATGATCATCTTGACATCAAACAAACTTTGTGCGATTTATCAAACAAAGTCGTTGAAAGTGAAAAAAAGATTGATAAACTAAATGATAATAAAGAAAAAATAGCTGAAAAATTAACAAAATGTTTAGACTTTTTTGTAAGTTGTAGCCAGGAGTACCCTGCTTTAGAAAAAGGTGAATACAACCAAAAGACGAGTCATATCCCATTTCGGGAGATTAATACATCCACTTCAACTAGAGATTCGAAATCTAAGAGAAATGACCATCTTACCTCGCAAGAGGAAAATGTCATAACAAAGGGTCTACAACAAAGTATTGACAAATTGTTGGAAAAATTTACAAGTGGAAAAGGAGCCGCTGAGTCTAGTACTCAAACATCCTTATCAAAAGGCCCATTGGAACAGCCTACTGTTATCAGTGAATTTCAAGAAAATAAAAAAGTACCGGTTGGTGACCTCAAATCACCAAAGGGAATAATTACAACTCATCATATTCGAAATAATCTACATCCTATGGAGAAGGAGTATTATGAATTTTCAGAATAGGTATATAATTTCAGAGAAGGAAGCTCTCTATATTTGACAACCCTTCCAACGGCGATTTATCCAAGGATTAGTGCAATTCAAGGTGCAGATACCAATATTGTTCGAAAATTGGCAGCATTTGGATTTTTAGATCGACTCTTCCCAGGGATAGATCTAAAAGAAATTGAACAGTTTGATAAAGAATTTATTAATTGTGTTAAAAAATTCAGTGATAAACAACCAGTTGAACTGAGGTTTTACACAATTAGTCCTGAATATAAAGAACCAGAATGGTATGGGGAACATCATCTTGTCACTATTCGAAAAAAATAATGGAAATCCACTTAAGGAGATTCAGATTTTTAAAGAGTTACCTACTATTAATAAGAAATGGATGATTTATAGAAGAGCTCTTGGAATAAAATCAGTTTGCTCAACGATGCAGTTCTTTTATGGAGAAAGATACATGGTCTATGGTATGAGCAATAATTGGATCTTTATCTGTAGAGGAGATAAAGAATCAAAAATTCTTGAAGAAAAAATTTGTAGAATTATGAACGATCAATTTTTTGGAAGTGAAGAATGCATTAAAGAGGCTTGCCGACTTATGGGACACGTCCACAAGTAAAGGACGATAAGAAAGCGACATCACAAAACAGCACCATGTGAGCATTAAAGCAAAAGGAGACATCTCAAAAGTTGGAATAAAACAGCCGACGGTGCTTTAATTATTTCAACCACTTCGAAGAAATAATTGTACTTTAACTTTTTGGTTGTAAAAATTTGATTGGCCAGAAGCTTCTCGGTGAAGTGCGTGCCTTTTATAAATTGAGACTCTTTTGAAGAAAAAGATCATCGAAAATTAGCAATCTGAAATCCCATCCCGAACTACCAACTTCAGACTACCAAAAAATGATCTTTGTTATCTGAAGGAATAGAAAAACTTATATCATGAAGAAACATGGAATAGAAGAAAAAGACTCTCTTCTAATGATTTATTACCAGAAAGGCAAAGGCCTTATATAGTGAAGCTTGACAACAAATCTGTCAAGGATTCTCCATAATTATAGAAATTAACAATCCCTTAATTTAAGGAATAAATCACATAATTAAAGACTAGAGAGATTATAGGAAACAACCTTCCTTATCCCTTTATTTTAAAAACAACCTAATAGGAAATAAATTCCTACGAAATAGGAAACAAGAAACAGGGAAATTTGTCAACACTCCCCCTCAAGCAGGTTTTCCAAGATTCAACATGCCCAGCTTGTTAGTCTGTCTTTCGAACATCTTCCTGGCTAGAGCTTTTGTTAGTACATCTGCAACTTGATCACCAGTAGGCACATAGGTTATGCACAGTATACCATCCTCAATTTTTTCTTTGATAAAGTGTCTATCCACTTCCACATGTTTTGTCCGATCATGATGGACTGGATTGTGAGAAATACTTATGGCTGCCTTATTATCACAGTAAATCTTTAGAGGAAGATTTATTTTTATCTCCAGTTCTTCAAGCAATAGTTTCAGCCATAGCATTTCACACATACCGTGAGCCACGGCTCGAAATTCTGCCTCAGCACTACTTCGGGCTACAACTGTTTGTTTCTTGCTTCGCCAAGTAACCAGATTGCCCCATACAAATGTACAATACCCTGAAGTGGACCTCCTGTCTTCAATAGAACCTGCCCAATCTGCATCAGTGAATCCCTCGATACTCTTGGACTCATTTATGCTGAAAAACAAACCTTTACCAGGGGATCCTTTGAGGTACTTTAGGATACGGAGTACAGCCTCCATGTGCTCTTCGCAGGGAGCATGCATGTACTGACTAACAACACTCACAGCGAATGCAATATCTGGTCTGGTATGGGAAAGATAGATGAGCTTTCCGACTAGTCGCTGGTATCTCCCAGTGTCAACCAAAGTTCCATCTTTCTTGTCTCCTAACTTGGTTGTGGAGTCCATCGGCGTGTCTACCGGTTTACAGCCTAGCATTCCTGTTTCCTTTAACAGATCCAAGACGTATTTTCTTTGAGTGACTGATATTCCTTTCTTGTTTCTAGCAACCTCCATGCCAAGGAAGTAGCGTAACGGTCCAAGATCTTTTATCTCGAATTCAGCTGCCAGTCTGGTTTTCAGTCTTGTCATCTCCATTGTATCATTTCCTGTCAAAATTATGTCATCCACATAGACAATAAGAATTGTACTCTTACCGTCTTTGTGTCGATAAAAGAGGGTATGGTCGGTATGAGCTTGCTTATACCCTTGTTGTAAGACTGCCTTTGTGAATCTGCCAAACCAAGCCCTTGGGGATTGCTTCAAACCATAGAGTGCCTTTTTTAGTCTGCAGACTTTCCCATTTCTCCTGTCTTTGTCGAATCCTGGTGGAAGATCCATGTAGACTTCCTCTTCCAAATCACCGTTGAGGAAGGCATTTTTCACGTCAAGTTGTTGTAGATCCCAATCCAGGTTTGCCGCGAGAGATAGAAGTACTCTGACTGTATTGAGCTTTGCGACTGGGGCAAAAGTCTCGGTGTAATCAATACCATATGTTTGAGTGAAGCCCTTTGCAACTAGTCTTGCTTTGTATCTCTCAATCGTCCCATCAGACCGATACTTCACAGTAAACACCCATTTGCACCCCCACTGAAGCTTTCCCTTCAGGTTTAAAAATCTGTGACCTCGAAATAATATGTGACCAACTAATTTAAAAATCTGTGACCTCGAAATAATTTAGGATCAAAAAATTTGACGATATGTGATCAGTAAATAAATTTGTAACTTAAAATTATGAATATGTGACCATTAATCACAAAATGTGACTTTATTATCTTTATTTAATAAATATTTTTAATTAATTAAATAAATACCCGATTTTTGAATTTTTAAACCATTTACCTTATTTTTGAATTGAGGTAAAGAATACACCTTAAATATGATTTTTTCCCTTTTATAATTTCAATTTTCTTCTATTGGGCTGGTAAATTGGAAAGCCCAATAGGCCAATTCTAAAAATAAAACTTAAAAAAAAATGAAAGAGATTGGGATGGACCCAAAAGTTCAGTGCAGGCACATTGGGCTCCACCCCTGAGTTGTATTCTTCTGCAGCTCAGAAACTGATATTTATCATGGGATTTACATGAATGTCTTCTTATGTATAGAAGTGATGTTTTATATAGCATTGTGTTTGTTTCGTAAGTTATATGATTTTTGTTCACTTTCTCATGGGACTTTAATATAATCTTGTATGCTTTTGTTCTAGGGCATGCATTTGGGGCAATGATTCTGAAGTAAGAGTTCCAGCATCCATTCTATTTACTGCCATGAACGGTATTCCTGTCGTCTAAATTTATAAATGTTAATATCGAGCAACTGCGCTCAAGTTATTTAGGTTGTATTTATGTTCCATTTAAAACTAGTGGCTTTAAAGGACTGGAACCGAACCAAACCACTGACTCCCAATCTCGTAAATGATTGTTCAGAAACTAGAGATAATGTCTACAAGCTATTATTATTTAAGTTTCTTGTGAGGATTGAAATGAACCAGACATGATTCAGTATTATTAGAACTTGAGTTCCATACTGGTCTGTCTATTATCAGTTAGAAGTCAATATATAGCTGCTTGGAATGCTTAAGGAATAAGATGGTTCCCATCCAGGCCAGGCAGCATTCCAATATAAAACTAAAGCAAGAATGGAATCTTACTTCTCCAATGGTACACTGGTATAATTGATCAGGAAGATCGAATAGTATCCTATTATTAAGGAAGAAAAGTAGGTTAAGATATTGTTATCTGTATAATCTTGTCCCAATTCGGAGTATTAAATGGGTCCGCTGGGCTCTCTCACTTTCGCGCTTGGCTCTGCCCACACAACGAGCTAGCTTGTGCTTGGGAATGGATAGAGTCGAGCATGAGCCAACTTGCTTGACACAATTTTGGCTCGGTTTGCTCCATTGAGTTGTCCCTTGGTGGGAGGAGCCAAGTTACTTGCGGGTCTTTTTTTTTTTTTTTCGGGTATAATAAAGACGTGACTTTGTATGGAAATGGTGAAATTAAAGAATTCAATTTTGTTAAACCTTGATACATAATGCTAGATAATAGGAACGGATCCAGGATCAGACTACAAATAGAGCTAATAGGTAGAAAAGAATTAATTTACACATTAAAAAAAAATACAAGTGTTTTTTTTTTTACACTAAAAGGGGGAAGGGGTGGACCGGAAATATGTAGTTAAAAAATTGATAAAAGTTCCGAGTTTCATAGAATGTGTGTTAAAAATGAATTTTAGAAATCCGAGATTTAAAAAATGGGATTGAGCAGAATCTCAAGAATTTGTTCTATACAAAAACGAGAAAGAATCAGACAAACGTCTAACGCTCGACATGAGTTATGTCTTAATCCCATACTAAGTTGAATGAAACACTAGCGACCATATGCGCACAAGGGTCATAACAGATGTGATGGACAATTCAGTTTCAAAGATTTCATCATTCAAATGTGGGCTATTGAATTTCCGGAAGCATACAAATTTAATTGACAAAAAGGGGGAAGTCGAGAAAATTTTAAAGCCTATGTCGTTTCTGATGATGAATACTATTTGCTATGAAAGTGCAAATCGCAAGTGCACGAATCGCGTTCAAGTAATAAAGTTGACTTTTTGAGTCGGAGTTGTCGATCTCGAAGAATGTATACTTTTGATTACACAACTTTAATCAATTTAATTTTAACAATAAAAACAAACATACACTAAGATTATGATTTGAAAATAAGGAAAAAATAAAGTAAAACTTTACAAACTTAGAAAACATAAAAACTTGAAAATTTCGAAAGAAAATGCGGTTGGAATTGATGATCTCACTTAACTGTCGCCTAATTAATTTCTCCACAAACTAATTAATAAATTACTTATTTACGATGTTAGACCCGATTTTCCAATTTTAGTTAATTACATCTCTCGAGCGAAATTAGTCATAATTGATTGGTTTAACCTACTATATTTTTATGTCGTTTAAAACCAAACAACAACATTAAATTTTTAAGAAAAATAGCTCAATTGATCATTTAGGGTTAATGGTATATTCTATCCCTACACAAACCTAGGGTTTTTATTACTTGGTCTAAAATGCGCAATCTTATCTTGAACGATGTACAAATCATTAAACATAATCATTCATTGGTCACGAAAATGAAAAGGAAAGAAATACAAATGTAGATACACATGGAAATAATCATTCATTGTCATTGGCAAGGTTTGATTGTTATTTGTTAGTCTTGTTTTGCATGTGGGAAGGTTAACTTTGTGTGCTTATTTGGTTGGGAAAAATAGGACTTCTGACTCCAAGCCTACCCTACCCGAAAATAAGTTTCAGCTATTGATGTAGCCTCTTGTCGATACTACCAGTCTTGTCGCTACCTACTATATAAATCCCTTCTATACTACTCAACAGAAGCAAAAATCCCATCAAGATAGATTGAATCGACGACCTATACTTAAACTAAAGGCACAAGGGAATCAAAATTTTTGATCAATAACAATAGGAAGCTAGGAATCCATTGACAAAGTTAATGCCACAACGATCTATATGAAATGTTGTTTTGTTGATGCATTCCTCTTGAGAAAGTCTTCTTTTTTTTGGTTCTCCAACTCCGGATAAGTTTGATGCCTCTGAAGATAACGGTAGAAGGATATTGATATTCATTGAGACATGTTCTCAAGGGATTTCGTACAACCAGCGCGATTGTTCTTATTTCATTTTCTTCTTCCAAGCCAAATCACTCACTAAGTTACTTACGAAATCTTAAAGAGTCGTCCAAGAGCACTTCGTTCGACTTGCATGTGTATCCATACAAGTAGACCAATTCCTGGCCTTCCAAATTACCATGCCAGACAGGCACACCGCCCGGCATAGGGCATGTTTTCATGATAAATGGATATAAGGAGTTCACGTCGTAGTAGTATAAATTTTCCCCATATGGGATATATGTATCAGCATGGCCTCCATAGTACCCACGCCGAATGAATGTATCTTCATTCCTACTTGGAATATGGATAGGAAAAGTATTAGGATCGTAATAGCTCATACGAAAAATCTGCATAGATAGCGTTGGCGCTGTCAAGCAATCCTCAGTATCAATTTTGTACTGAGTCCAAAAAATCTCGAGCCGTCTGGAAAACACCGCCTAACTGAGTGTTTCAAATAATCCAGATATTATTATGATAAGGGGCGTCTTTGGGGAAACTAATTCAGCAACGTTTTGAATTTCTAGTGTGAATGAAGTGATTTCCTCATTTTTTTTAATTTTACTATACGTTCTATAGTCATTCTAGGATAAAATTAAATTACAATGTAATTCTTGAAATTTCATGTAATACTAGGTAAGGGACGTAATTTCCACTTTTATTTAGGGGAAATTAGGCCCAGTACGGCCTAAAGTTAATGAAGTTGAATAATACGTTTAACTAATAACTTATCATCTAACCACGTAATTAATACGTCCTAAAACTCCCAACCCCCAATTGAAACCCAATCCTCATCCTCAGAAACGCTCCCCACTCCAGAGTCGATTTCCTCCATATCCGAGAACCTCAACCTCAAATCTGTTCTTCCTCTCATCCCTAGGGCTCGATTCTCTGCTATTTGGAGCTGATTTGGCTCTGGAGAAAGGGGATTTCAGCTCCGCGCAAGTGCAAGCCCTCAAGCTTATCGGCTTCCTCAGTTCCCGCTCTCACTCTCAAGTCGACGAGGCCTTTATACGTCCGATTCGACTATACGCTCACTAGTTCCTAATTCTGGCCAACTATTCCCCATCATCACCGCATTTCTCGTCGTCATGGTATGTGGTGTTTTCGATTCCGATTTCAAGTACGTTGTTCACCTCTCTCGCTCACGTATATTTTTCTACTTTTTGGGTAATATTTATTTGATGAAAAATACTACAATCCATTGTGAAATCGTGAATTAGAGTATCGGTTAATGTGTTTTGAATGAGAAAAGGATTGAGTTCCGATTTTTCTTTTTCCTTTTCTTGGTATAAATTTATAGTTTAACCTGAAAAACAAAATAGTTATGGACCTTGTGACTTTTCTGAATTTGTTTCAGTTGAAATGTCTGAACATTTGGCTCATTGGCACACACCTATATGTATTAGCTATGACAGCAGATGTGATTCAAGTAACAAATGAAGAATGCATCAAGTGTGGGATGGATGATTATGCATCTAAACGATTTTAATTGGCAGATATGATTTATTGTTCTATTGTGTTATTCAATTTGGGACTGAATGATTTAGATTTGCTGATTTGGCATAGGTTTCATGTTAATTGCTTGCCGAATAAGGGCCTAGTCAGGCTGCCACCATTGACTCTGCCATTGAAAACTTGCTCATTTCATCTGGTAAATTTTTCAACTATTGCTCTGAGGTTTGAGATTTCTTGTGTGTGATACATTTTTTGAGTGCTTTCTTCTCTCTGATTGAATATTCAGCGTGCCTTAATTTTTAAGATTTAAATCCGATTTGAATTGGCAGATATGATTTTTTATTCTATTATGTTATTCAATTTATGATTATGGGTTTTGTTGGGATTATTGTGTATCATTGTGCTCATGAAGCAATCATTCTCATTCTCAAACCCAGTTTCCTTATTAGAGATGTTATTTGATAATTTTAATCATTTACTTTTATGTTAATGGAAATGTTGTACGTTTAATTGCTGCAGGATGAATTTGAGACTGAAATTGAAGAACCCGTAGAGGGAGTTATGTGGGTAGAGAGGAAGAGAGAGTTCATAGTAGCATAGTTACTATTGGATTTTTAGCTTACAGATGGTTGATGAGGCAAAGATGGAAGATGCATGAGATGAACAAGCACAACATATACATTTCATATGTTACTTTTTTGAAGTGTCACTTTTTTGGGGGGAGGGCATTTGACATTGAATGTACTGGCTCATTGAGGGTATTGCTTAGTGTAATGTTAGTTTTTCTGTAGTTTTATGGAAAAGACAAGAGAGTGTGTATTGTGATTGCTCTTTTCTTGATTTTTCATCTATTTTATGCACATGTAAATACACATAATGCAAGTGATCGATTACATTAGTAAAAACCAAAAAATGTGACCATTTCAAAAATATGTCTTCCATCACATTTCATTGTAATGAAGGTTGGAAGAATACATTAATTTAATTGGATTGTGGTATTTCTCCTGGTTCTTTGTTCTGAATGATGGGAATGTATACAACCAAAGCTTTTGAGTGTGTTTGTCACTTTTTTTTTGTGTGTGTGTCACTTTTTTTTAGCTTTGTCACTTTTTGAGTGTGTTTGTCTTTTTTTTTAGCTTTGTCACTTTTTGCATGTGTTTGTCACTTTTTTTTTGAGTTTTGTTTTGTCACTTTTTGAGCGTGTTTGTCACTTTTTTTGAATGCATAATCAGCATGCAATGGATGAGTCTATTTTGGTATTTGAGTTTGTGTCACTTTTTGAGTGTGTTTGTCACTTCTTTTGAGCTTTGTCACTTTTTTTGAATTTGTGTCACTTTTTGAGTGTGTTTGTCACTTTTTTTGAGCTTTGTTTTGTGTCACTTTTTGAGTGTGTGTTACTTTTTTTGAATACATAATCAGCATGCAATGGATGAGTCTATTTTGGTATTTGAATTTGTGTCATTTTTTCATTGTGTTTGTTACTTTTTTTAAGTTTGTCACTTTTTTAAAAAAGTGACAATTTTTATAAAAAAGTGACATTGTGTCACTTTTTCATTTTACACAGTATTTTTTACTTCCTAAAAACCTTTCACATGATTTTTCAAAACACCCCTAATTTTAAGGGTATTTTTGTAAGTACCCCTTTTATTTACTGTTGTTCTGGGCCGGTAATATATGCACAATTAGAAGTCCAAATTTTCCCTATAGGTACTACAGTCAACTTGATATGCACTTGCTAATATACAATAAATAATCTATGTTAATGAAGTCAATTGACTTGTCATGTACACGTAAATCAAGAGTAACATTATCTATTATTAGTGATATTTAAAACCAATCTAGATGGTAGTGAAGCCTACAACTTATCAAAGTAAAGTTATTCATCATTAATATTATATTATCGATCAAGATGAAATTCATTATTCAGTAGATTAAAATACATTGAACAATGAATCAAAGAACTCGTTGTCACCTAGTGATCACAACTACTAACTGAATAACATTATTATTTATGATCACCAATTGTAAAAGTAAATTTCGCTGCCATCTAGATTCATGTCAACACCACTAACAATAGGGAGCATTACTCACAAAGATAAGAATACTTCATGGAATTGGGGTGTGGCTCAAATTAATCATCGCAGTAGAAGAAATGCAAGTTCTAAAACACGGTGAGTGTCAGGGCATTTAAACTTAAAAAGTCCTCCAACCATCTGCCTAACACTCCAATAATACGTCTTACTTCATCATATTTGCTTAGACCTGCGTAAAAAAATCCTGGTATTGTCTAGTCGAGCATATAGATTCTAGATGCAATGTCTTGGACCAACCAATCAAACCCTTCGAGCAGTCCCTCCCCAGTGTATGCGCTACATCCCACAATTCTCCAGTGTCTGGTTTTATCCATGGCATCCAAGTTGAGCACCTAAATCAAGAAAATGCACTTTCAATTAAACTGAAAATACAAAAACTTCAAAGGTTTTACATTAAATACAGATGCATAATAGAATTTGAAGGAAAAGAATGACAGTAAAAATGAGAAATTGAAAAGGCAGATCTTGAAATAGCAGTGGATGAAATTGTAAGACTCAATTCTTCTCTACCCGTCTCTCTCTACTATAAAATAGAACATGAATATTGCAACCAGTGATTCTACGAAGTTCTGCCATAGTATGAATAATGATCAGGTCAAAGTTGCAAATAAAAAGGAGAAAATTAAAAACCTTTTCAACGAAAAGAACTCATATCAAAAGCCGTTCATTACAAACAATAGAAACTACCACATAAGAATATCCTTACTTCTTAAAGACCAAGGACGAAAAAATGAGAACAAAATTGGCCCCAGAATCAGAGTGGAAATTTATAACTATCTTTCATCAATGTATTTGCTGGCATGTTGCACAGACTCATAAGCATGGTCGATAATAGAAAATATATTAATAGAGTATCCAATATATAAGCATTGTGCTTCAATCATCATCATAAAATATAATTGGACCTGCTAGACTCCTCTATCATATGAGTATTGCTTAAGAGACATAAGAATAAGATTATATTTTGCTACAGGAACAATATTTGTAACAGAAACCCATTATCAAATAAAAATTTCCTGGATATTAATTAGCATCTACCCTTACTTTTGCTATTTCTTCTGGTGAAAGAGCTCCTTGTATGTCCTGCTTATTAGCAAAAATCAACAGTGATGCTCCTGATAACCTCTGTTAAGAAAACGATTGGCATGTTAAAACTTACATTACTGAAAAAAAAAAAAACATTGTAAAATAGTTGTCAGATATTTTTCTCCTTTTCGTCTATAATTATTAGAAAATAATGACATTTATTTGAAGAATAATTAATCATCGGTAATAAAGATCGCTGAAGTGCGCAAGGGAAAAATGTATTCCACATGTATAGTTATGTATGTTTGCATTCATTGTCTTGCTAAAAAAGGGTTTGGGGAAGCATTACACAAGATACTCTCTTCTACTTTATCTGTACTATTCCTTAGATCCTATTTAAGGATGTGAACCATTTGACCTTTAAAACATTGATCCAGGATCCAAATACTTTCAGGTCAAAGACATTTTCACTCCAAATGGATATCCAATTTGAAAGAATATCACAATATAGTTCACCAAGGTCACAAGTTCTAATAATTGATCACAAAAAATAACTGTGCAAACTGCAAAGAGCACCTTGTGGCTATAGAAAAAATATTGTATTCAGGTTCCACAAATTCCCATATTATTTTTGTTTCAACGTAAAAGCTTCCTAATAGAATATAAATTAATGAAAAAATTAATGTTCTGCTCGTTTGATTGTGCAGAGAAATTAAACAAGAATTAAAATTATTTGTCTAAAGATGGACACCTTGAAATTTTATCCAGATGAAAGGTCATTAGTATGTTTCAGCATTAGCATCCTAAAGTAAATGTGACATCTTACATGTAGGCATGTTAATATTAAGCCCTGATGATGGATAAAGTGTTTGATTGGGCCAATCGGCCAAGTTAAAAGGACATGGAGACATGACAAAGTGTTCCCAACTTATGTAGAAGAGAAAGGATGTCCTTAGTATCAAATTATTCAATTTGGGCACTTTATTCAATTGCTCCCGTATAAATTATTTCAAGTTGTAAATATTCTTGTTACGTGCACAGTTAACAGGAAGTACTGGACGTGCAACCATTTTAAAGTGCTGTTTTTTACTCACAAAAATCACACTCGAGTACCATAGATTATCCACAATTATATCATCTGAAATATATTACGCAAATAACTCCCCATCCTGCCCAGAAGATGGGAACAAAAGCTAACCCAAATAAATGAAAAAAATTCATATCTTTTATATGATGAAACAACTATTATGATTTCAGAATGAAAACCAAATTGGCCATCAAGAATATTAAAATGTGGAATCTACAGCCTCAAACAAAGGAATTAGTTGGAAGTCTGATATTCATTACTGTAATAAATGGAACAAAAAATTGAATTGTCAGTCAAATGTGAAAGCGATAGCCAAGTTTTTACATGTTTCTGCTGGTTAGTTGTAAAGCAAACCAAATACATCGTTGCCCAAGAGAAGCAAACACAGACCAAAGAAAAGATATTATCCAACTACACTTGAATGAAATTTGGGGGGGAAAGGAGAAACAAAACCCATAGAGAAGCAATAACCTCTAATCTCAATTTGCAAAAGACATCTTCATAAGAATATAGAATTCCTTCATTCAGCAGACGGCAAAGAGAGGGAACAACGCACATATGACTTAAACTCACAGGCGTTTGATGCAATATTCACATTTCCATTATGTTGCAAAATACAAATATATAGGCTCCAGTACATCACAAAATCAAACATCATATATTGATAAAAAGATGTGCCACTTCTTTCAGAAGATAATATAATTCAAGTACCAGACAGAAACGTACCTCTTCTTTGAGAAGATTATCTAATTCATGTTTACAATCGTCCAGCCTCCTCAGATCCGAACTATCAACCACCCAAACTAACCCATCAGTCTGTTCAAAATAGTTCCTCCAGTATGATCTTATTGTTTTCTGCCCTCCAACATCCCATATATTCAAAATATACCTATCAAAACACACATTAATCCATAATCACGTAATGAAAACCAGAAATTGCACCAAAAAAGAGAAGAAAAAACATACTTCTGGTAATTAATGGTTTTAATGTTGAATCCAAGTGTGGGATTGATTACACTGGTGTCTTCACCATTGATTTTCAACACTATTGTTGTCTTTCCAGAATTATCAAGACCCCTTAAACAATTAAAGGAAAAATCAACACATAGCAGTTAATATCGAAAAATATAAAAAATATAATTGAGAAATGTGTTCATACACCATGAGAATACGCATCTCCTTTTCTTTGCGCTTGATCTTTCGGATGATGCTGAGCAGACCCATTTTTCGTTAATCAACAGCTGGTTCTGATTCCAATTCCGACAAAAAAAAACGTCGAGAAGAAATGGGATTCAGTTCACTTCTCAACTTTAAATTGGAATTTCAAATAAATAATTTACTGATTTGATTGGCAATTTAATTTAGAGCAAATCACAATTGAAAAGTGCTTACTGATGATGGTAGTGAGAATAGATCTGTAGGACTGGTGGTCGGAATCTGTACGCTAGTGAAAGGGGAAACAAGGGCGATGAATGGTGGAAGTTGAAATTTCGCACTGGTGGTAATTACGAGCTAGCTCATAATTTCACAAGTCGATCCCACTCGACTCGTGAAATAAAAATTGGGATTTTTCGGACTTTGAAATAGTTTTGAATTCGGAGAGGATTGTTTGTGGAGAGTAGGGTAGAGTGGTGTTTATGTAGGAATATGTGGATTGATCTGGTTGGAGGATGTGAGTGCCTACAGATTTTAAGCATATCAGCCGTTCATTAGACTAAACAGAGGCTTAGATTGCAATATAAACTTTAATTTGATCAGTTAGGAAAAATATGCTGACAACGACCTGCTTTGTCTGTAATTCGATCTACTTACAAGAATTTGCTCACTTCCATTTGTGTAGAAATTAGTATTCCTAGTTTAAGAGACGATACTTTTATGCTATAGCGAGGACACTACTTGGACACTCAACTATGTGCATTTTCTTTCTTTGGCCGTAGTTATATATGATTTAGCTTGAAGTTTTGACATGACTGGCTACTTCTCTGATTTAAAAGATTTTACCAACAAAAGTTAAAACTATGAATTGAAAGCTATCGATTTTATTGAAAAGAAAAATATAGTATAATAATGAACAATTTTAAAAAAATTGATTTAATGTCCCCAGCTTGACAGTATCCATCTCCCTGTCATATCGTGTCCAAGTAGCATGTCCATGTCCATGCTTCTTAAGCTTTTATGTGTTATGAAGTAGAATGAAGACATAGTTATTAGTTCTTCCTCTCTTTCTGTTAGTTAGACATTGAGAAATTCTGCATCCAAATTCCATTTGTTGGCTATCACTGAGAGAGACAAATGAGGGCTCTGAGAAGCTTTGAGACTTCATAGAATCACATTGAGATTCAATGCAGAGCCATCACAATGAATTTCTGTAACAGAGGTTTTCATTTTCCACTGCATCTTTATATTCTAGTGCAACACGCTAGTGAAGTTGTCTTATGGAATGGATGGGGGCTGGTGAAGTATACTAGCAGTCTAGCATCAAGATCCCTTGGTAACAAATATTATCCACAAGAGTCTTGTCACAGGCGGAGCCAAGTATATTGTTCAGTGCGGGAACAATTTAATCAATATTACGACGATACTAAAAATGACATAATTTATAAATTACACTAGTTCCTTGCAGGTTTTCATACTTTGAAATCGTTATACAATTACACTGGGTTTTTCTCGTTTTTCGAGGTTTCCATTTTCTGAACTTAACAACTAGGATCCAGTGGAGTTGATTTGGGCTTGTTTACATGCTTATGTGTCTTGAGTGACTTTTGGAAGACAAAGGAGACGGGCAACACCAGAATCCCTCTGGGATCATAGCACTTGGAACATTTTTAATCTTAGTTTGACCCCGTTCTACTCTTGTAAGTCTAATTTCAGCAAGAAATTCAACCCCCAAGTCAATTTTTGGCTCTTACAAACGAAAAATGTGGAAGAATTCCAACAAACATTTACTTCTACCCAAATTAAACAACTTCTCTGTCATCAATTAAGATAAAGAACAAAGGTCTAATTTTAAATTTAAACATCGTTCCTCTTACAGAATCTCTGTAACTGACTGAAATATATACAGAGAAAACATACCAATTTTAAATTCAGACACAAAAGCAAACATAAAGTGCTGGACTAAATTCCATTACAATAGAATCTCTCCACAAACACTGGTCTCGATTGGAGAGAAAAAAAACATAATCTTTATGACCAATAATGCATATCTTCAAAAATCAGACAACACAAAACGACAACTGGTACAAGAAAAAGGTAAATACAAAACACAATTCTTCAAAAAATTTCCTTTTTTTTCATACAACGAGCTCAAATCTTAGTCTAAGGAATTTAATATACCCATTAAAATGGAATTCTAAGAAAACTCAGAAAAAGTCAAAGACTAACCAAATAGATGAGAGGCGCCGGTGATGGAAGGCGGCGAGACGGAGAGGCGGTCTTCTTCTGCCGATGGAAGGCGTCGAGGCGAGGGACTCAGTGGCGAGAGTGATTGTTGAGAGAATTCAAGTCCCAGATTCGTGGTTTTAGCCTTCAGGTTTGTTTTCTTGATTTTGGGCCAGTTTGTGCTAAATTATTGGAGACAAGGAGAGTAGGAAGATTGAAAATGAGAATTAGCCCTTTTTTTTTTTTTATTGGAGGGTTTGTAATTACTGAATTTTTGTAGTGTTAGAAAATCATGATTTTTGTCTTTATATGATGATGTGGAGAAAAAATCGCGTACTGACATAATGAGTTTATATTATATCCATGTTTAATCTCATTTGTTTCATTTGAATACGTGCTTATGTTAGATAATTTTGTAATACATATGATTTGTGAACATTTGATTTGTGACTTTAGAAGAATGTTGGATGAATTGTGAAATCTTTTGCAAAGATATTTTATTGATGTTTTGGATTATTGAATTGCTAAAGTGTGAATTCCTCAAGAAACATAACAAAAGATTTAATTGGCCTTTGTAGATTAGCCGCTATAGTAAATAAATTACTTGATTTGTGCTTCTGTATTTTGACTTTTTTCTGGTTTAGAGGTTTCTAAAGAATCTACACTAATTGCTGTGAGGAAATCCTTTCCAAAATACTTTATTTTGCTTATTATCAATTTTTGTTTTAATTTTTTTTACATTTTTGTTTTTTTTTTCCCTGACTTATGGATTTTAAAAAATATAGATTAAATTTTCTAAAAAAAAATTGTACACTATTATGTTTCTAAAAATCTAGATATTTGATGAGATTGCGATTAGAATGAAATTAATGACTCATATCTTTTGCTCCACTAGACGATCAACTACTACAAATTCAAGCTAAAATGGTTGAGTTGAAGAAGCAACAAACCAAACAAATGGTTTGTTACGTTTGAGATTGAGTTATGAACAAATTGATTCTTTATATGCAAAGATGTGTCCAATAATAAAATTTTAACTCATACGGGACTGGTGCTATCACTAGGGATCCTCTAGTTTTTGAATTGGGTGATATAAATTCTGTTTAGTGCTTCGAAACGTGCCATGATCCCAGCTCTTACTTTTTGCTGTTGCTGATATGAGAGTTTAAAACTAAAAGTGCATGTTACTATGCAGTTTTGTCTTCCTTTTAAATGTATAAATTAGGTTCAAATCAACAGCAGTTAATATTGCTCATATCATCTACTTGTTAAAAAGTCATGTCATGTGGTAGCATCTCATCAATGGACGACGGATTTTGTTTACTAGTTTAGGCCACTTTTTTAGTGTTTATAACTTTTTTTGAAATTTTTTCACTTTTTGATTGTGTTGTCATTTTTTTTTCGAGTTTGTGTCACTTTTTTTGAATTTTTGGAACTTTTTAAAGTGTGTCGCTTTTTTTTTTTTTTTGTCACTTTTTTGAATCTGTAACTTTTTTGAACATATGTCACTTGTTTTGAATTTATATAACTTTTTTGATTGTCACTTTTTTTAGGATTTGTCACTTTTTTTTTTTAATTTCTGTCATTTTTTTAGTTTTTGCTACTTTTTTTAGTCACTTTCTTTTTGTAGAATTGAAATTTAATAATATCTCAACAATGTTGGTTTACAAGGAAAGTCACGTTATATTATTCGCACAAGATAATAATGGATTTAAATGAAAAGTTTAGTCACTTTATTGAACTGATTTAAATATTTTAATTGGTGTTTTGTCAAAATTTCTAATTGTCAATTTTTTTAGTGTTTGTTACATTTTTTAGATTTCCATCACATTTTTTTTAATGTTTGTCACTATTTTTTAATTTTGTTACTATTTTTTAGTGTTTCATTATTTTTATTTTTTTTACTTTGTCACTTACGTAAAATTTCTTCAACTTTTTTTAGTGAAAAATATCATTTTTTTAATAAAAGTGACATTATATGTAAAAAGTGACACTTTACTTTAAAAAGTAATATTATGTCACCTTTTTATAATTTTACACAATATTTTTAAAATACTTCAAAAATACTTTTCATATGATTTTTCAAAAGTCCTCAAATTTTAAGGATACTTTTGTAAGTTGCCCAAAAAAGGATGAGAGAGATTGGGTTGGACCCAAAAGTTCCTGAGTGTTGTATTCTTCTACAGCTCAGAAACTGATATTTAGGGCAATGATATTTAGGAGGCATGCATTTGGGGGCAATGATTCTGAAGTAAGAGTTCCAGCATCCATGATATTTACTGCCATGAACTGTATTCCTGTCATCTAAATTTTTAAATGTTAATATCGAGCAAGTGCGCTCAAGTTATTTAGGTTGTATTTATGTTCTATTTAAAGCTAGTGGCTTTACAGGACCGGAACCGAACCAGACCACTGACTCCCAATCTCGTAAATTGTTGTTTAGAAACTAGATATAACGTCTACAAGGTATTAGTATTTTAACTTTTTAAATTTTCTTGTGAGGATTGAAATGTACCAGACATGGTTCAGTATTATTAGAACTTGAGTTCCATACTGGACTGTCTATTCTCAGTTAGAAGTCAATATATAGCTGCTTGAGATGCTTAGGCAATAAGATGGTTCCCATCCAGGCCAGGCAGCATTCCAATATAAAACTAAAGCAAGAATGGAATCTTACTTCTCCAATGGTACACTGGTATATATAATTGATCAGGAAGACTGAATAGCATCATATTATTAAGGAAGAAAAGTAAGTTAAGATATTATCATTTGTATTATTTTGTCCCAATTAGGGGTATTGAATGGGTCCGCTCAGCTCACTAACTTTTGCACTTGGCTCTGTCCACATAGAGAGCTTGTCCTCTGGAATGGAGCGATCCCAGCATGAGCTTACTTGCTTGACACAATTTTGGCTTGGTGGGAGGAGCCAAGTCACTTGAAAATTACATATTCATTCGTGGAAGTATAATAAAGACGTGAATTTTTATGGAAATGGTGAACGTAAAGAATTCAATTTTGTTAAACCTTGATACATAATGCTAGATAATACAATATAAGGTATGCATTGATGGACATATTTGATACATAATACTGATTGTAATGTATAAATAACAAATGGAACAAATTGAGCCCTTTTTTGGTTTAATTAAACATTATATTTTTATTATTTCGATTAAAGTTAATGAAATGTGTAGTTAAAAGGTTGATAAAAGTGTGTGTTGAAAATGAACTTTAGAAAACCGAGATTTAAAAAATTGGGTTGGGCTGAATCTCAAGAATTTGTTCTATACAGTAACAAGAAAGAATCAGACAAATGTCTAACGCTGGAGATGAGTTATGTCTTAATCACATACTAAGTTGAATGAAACGCTAGCGACCATACGTGCACGAGGGTCATAACAAATGTGATGGACAATTCAGTTCAAAGATTTCATCATTCAAATGTGGGCTATTGAATTTCCGGAAGCATACAAATTTAATTGACAAAAAGGGGGAAATCAAGAAAATTTTAAAGTCTATGCCGTTTCTGATGAAGAATACAACAACGAAGACGAACAATAACATGAATGCAAGGGATCGAGATGAAGATTGTAATATTGTGGCACTGAAAAAAGTTGTTACAGATTGAGAGGATTAGAGCAAATGCAGCTTGTGCGGAGCTTGAGAAGGAAAGAGTTGCGGCCACCACTGCAGATGAGGAGGCATTGGCGATGATTTTAAGGCTTTTGGCCAATCAATACAGAAGATTAGCTGAGGAGATGCAACTTCATCATCATCAAGTTATTCAATGTTTGCATGAGGCATGAGCCTGACTAGATTCCTGGATGGAGCAACTGAGTGTTGTAATACTCAATTTGAGAGGAGCAGTTTGGTGATGTAATATCCATGGAGGAAGGCTCCCTTGGGGCCAGGAGTATAAAGGGTGCACATACCCTGGTCAATTTGGGCATATCCCGCGATTAACCTCCACCCATCACTGAGGGGCCGGGGATGGGTGGTCCAGGACATAGTCTAGTGTAAATTAGGATACCTGGATATCAAAAAAAAAAAAACTTGAATATCTCATTGGAAGAATGGTATTTACAAGTTGGCCATCACATCAACTTAGGTGATATTGAAAGGAACTCCACCTTTGCATGAGACACTCTTGCCTTTTGCATGGCTGTCTTATAGAAATTTCGTCCGTGATCACCGACGATATGACTATCAATGATTTTGATTGAAATCTAGATTTTTTAGTGATTTAAGCAGAATTTAAAAGTTACTGACATACTTTCATAAGATATTACATACAACAATGTTGTTAGCGATGTTTTTTGAAATCACCAATGCTTCGATTATTGACGGAAAGACGTCAATGTCGGATGCAAAAAGTCTGTTCTTTCTATATTTTTATTTTTAGAAGTTATTAACCCATAAGTTCAAATATCTTTTTATTTTTTCAAAAAATATGATATATCGATAAGTTATTTTTACAAATTTTATTTTGTTCCCAAACAAAAATTCATGTCTGTATTTAATATTATATGTTAATTTAGTTGTCTATTTATTGATGAAATTTTGTTTGGTAAATTAAATTTGTTAAACTTTTTGTGTTTTATATGACTAACTAAAAGCCATGAAAAAAGCTTTAATTATTTTTTAAAATATTATTAGTTACAATTAGAATTTTCATAAATTATGTAAATTTTAAAATAGGGGACCTTAGTCGACGGCTAACTTTCCTAGTGCTCAAGCTCTTAGTAAAGAGTATGATTTTACTGTTCAAAAATTTTTACTGTGGAGCCTTAAAGTTTTCAAAAATGGACCCATGGTTCGATGACATGGCAGTGGGAGGCTCGATGAGTTGGCATCCTAGGTGGCACACACGTAATATGTTGCGTCACTTAGTCCTGCGTGGCAGTTGGTTTAGTTGGACGTACGCGTGGCATCTGCATGGCTGGTGTCTGTTCATAAATTGGTGAACAAACATGATGAATGGACACTTCACTTCATGGTTTAATCTGGACCGTTAGATCATGAAACAGTGCGATCCAATGGTTAGAACGTATCAGACCAAGTGGTACACCGGTTCGTGAAATGCCACAACCCATTCAATGAGACACTTCAATCTCTATAAATAGAGACCTTCATATTCGTTTTTTGTACACCAAATCAATTAATATATTCTTGATTTCTAAGTTCGTTCTCTCTCCATAATTCTGCAAAAATTTCTTCAATATTTTTGTTGTTATTCCGTTCGAGTATGTTCATTCATTGGTTCGACCGACAAGGTTGGTATTATGTAATATCGACTTTGAAAGAAACGTTGTATCTTGGAAGACGACGTCCATAATCCCGTTTGCACGTTTTTGGGGGGCAAAATCTGTCTTAAAGAGATTTGTCATGGCGTACCTCGCTTCGTCTTCTACTTTTATTTTCTATTATTTTTCTTTATTCTTTTTATTGCGGTAGTCGAATTTCGGACAACAAACGCCATCTAAACTGTGGTTGTAACCCTAGTGTGGCTAACTAGCATTACTCAAAATAAAATCAATGGTTGTGAATCACATTGAATAAGCCATATATTTATGGAGCAAATAAATTTCGTTCCTTTGCCTTCTTTGGTGGATCATGGATGTTTTTGAAGTAGCTGGAAAAATTACTCATTGTCCAATTGGCAAACAAATGATGTACTGTGGTTTCTGAAAAGCAAATAAACTGTTGCTTTCAATATCTCTATGTTACTTCTACAGGCCAACTCGAGCCATCATAAGAGGAAATTCGATTTGGTCAAAATGGAAATGGTGGGCTTTACACTTTCTTCTCCCAAACTCTTAGCCCATTTTCTTGGAGAACATTTAGGCTGGTTTGGAAAGTAAGTTCATGTTAGGCAAAGCTTAAATTTTTGTTTAAACATACTTTTTATCACAATTTACTATTCACTTATTAATAACACATTTCGTAGGATGCTCAGCTTGTAATCGCTTAAAAGAAAAATTTAAGCTTTTCCATGTATGCACTATATATAAGTAACAAAAAGGACTCGTTCTTATATTTATTTTTGTTTCGCGCGGGTTAGCTCGCTAACAATTAAAAGGGATCAGACGATTGTGTAAGGGACAAACCTCTTGGAACAAAGTCCCAAAAAGGGGTGTTTATTGAATATGAAGATTACAATTTGGACACGAACAAGATGCCTCCAAGGGGCGCAAGTACACAAGTACAAGGGAATTGAAGTAATTAAAAGTTAATTTAAGAAAAGTAAATTACATATTCTCTGTTTGAGAGTGAATTTTTTCGGGGCTCTTTTCGTTGTCTTCCTCTTTCTTTTATATGGTTTGGGCAGTTTTGATCGTTTAGAAACTACTTGTAACTACCCATTTCTTTCATCATGGTCGGCTGGCCAATAACTACCGTGTGCAACTCCTATCACCACGTCCTCTTCATAACTGTTTGCCATCAACTCTCTCAAATCGTAGGGCGTAATTGTGATGTGCTCAATCTACAGAGAAGAAGGCAATGCAAGCTGCAAGAAAGGGACTGAACTCAAGACTCTAAGGATGGAGAGAAAGGAGAATCAATGGCTGAAAAAGGGGGAACAGACCCTTGAAGACTCTTCGGTAAAGAGGTTGTCTAAGATGGAGAATTCTGTAATTACCAGTGCTGAAAAGAAACTTGAAGTTCTTGATAAATCAGGTTGTATGCATCATGTTCAAGGTGGAGTCCTGGAAAATTCAGTGGTGATCATGGAAGGAGTGTTACAACAAGGCCTCTATGTCTTGCAAGGAAATGGAGTTGAGCTTGGAACTGAAGTTGCATTGAAGGTTGAAACTGAAATCAATCCTGCTGGTAAGCTTCCTGAGGATACATCGATGAGCTGAATTCAAGCAGGATGCCTGATCAACTACCTGCTGCAATTAGTCTATAAATTCTACTCAAGGAATCAAGGTGGAGATTGTAAGGAAATTGATTCCTTGAAGATTCCTCAACTTATACAAAACAGATTCCAACAGATTGGAGCCTTTAACCACCTGTTTCAACTACAATTTTTTAGTTAGCATCTTCAACAACTTGGAGCCTTGTTGGTTAGCAATGGAGCCTCATATATGCCTATAGATAACAGCAGTAGACTGGAGACAAATAGAGCTCGAAACAGAGTGTATCTCTGTGAGAAAAATGGAGCTCGAGATACAGAAAAAGAGAGCTCGGTAGAGAGCTCTGAATGAGAGGGAATTTCTATAGAAAATGGAGCTCTGAATATGAGCTTGAGAGTGGTAAAACTCTGAAGAATTCTGTAATTCAGGTTAGAGAAAAAATGTAGAATTTTTCTTGTAGTAGGAAGTGTAGATTGTGAGAGTGAGAAGTCTCTGGGAAAATCAATCTAGAAATTCTTTCTACTGATTCATGTAAATGAATGTAATCTTTGGTCAATAAAGATTGAGGAAGAATAACTCTTCCTGTTTCCAATCTGTTCTGTAGTTTTATTTCTTGCAGCTGGTTATTTTTCTGCTGGTTTTACATCTGTTTTCTGCTGTCATTTTCTCCTGCATTGCTGGTGCATTTTCTTCTTGTAAACTCTGCATTAATCCTGGGCTGTGGGGAAGATAAATCCCCAACACTCTTTATAATGGCCATTAAACAAGGCATTAATGCTCTATGGATTAAAAGTTTGTGATTGAAATGTTTGCAGCCTTAGTGCCGTATTAGGCAGGAGTCATAGGATCTCCAATTTCTAGACTAGTGTACTGTTTAAAGATTTAGATGTTCAAATTAAATAATCCTAAACAATATTAAAAATTCTAACTAAGAGTGAACGTGGGCATGTCAGTGTGCGGTATAGAATTTGGTTAGGCAATGCATTGCACTTCACAAGCTTTATGGGCGTGTTAGTGGCATAACATATTTTGGATTGTTTTTTCATTAATTTCATAAACTTCTACCCTGTTGGTACTATGTGATGTGTTTAGTAGTGAACTTCCACACCCTGAAGGAAAATGAAGAGTACATTGAACTTAATCACTTAATAACAGGCCAAGTTGACAACAAAAGTAAAAACATATTTGTGAACAATGTAGCAGATCTTGCCAAAGCAGATAGAATACACGTGGTACAGTGAATAAAATGTAAGAGCGCAACGCTGAAACCAGAAAGTAGATTTTATCCTCGTATAATATAATAACGAGGTGCAAGCAAACACGGTCATGGCAAATTAATCAACTCTTTACAACAGCATCATTTGGTGCTGCTTCTGGAGTGGGCTTGAGAATAATTTCGACATTATCATGAACTCCTTGTAACAGGAGCTCCCCGTCATATGTTAAGACTTTACGTCTCTTTGCAGCACGTAAAGTTCCAACCAATGCTTCAAAGATGTTTGCGCATCTGTCATCGTTGAATAGCACACCAAATGTCACCTTCAAAACCGAAAACAATGCACTGGATGAGGAAATAATTCGGGTAATTGACCCTCTCATAACTATTGCTAAAATTTGTGTTTTAAGCAACAAGGATCAGTAAAAGAAAAAAAGTCGTTTTCAACAGTAAGACAAGTTGGAAGCTCCCCCTTAGATGGAAACCATGCTTTATATCATATGCTGTCCTATTTCTAATCATGCTGACCAAGTTATTCATGTATGGCATGTTTTGTATAAAGTACCGAATTGCATCTTCCTTTTCTCCCTATGAGAAATGCTACTTGTACACACTTGGCACACAACTTGGTACACAACCCTCTCACACGTGTAGGGCCCACAATGGGACCCACACACATGTGAGAGGGTTGTGTACCAAGTGTAGCATTTCTCTTCTCCCTATTTACTGTTGAATACTGTCCATGGCAGAATTTTTTCTACTACTCTCGGAGTATGGAGTATTGAGTATTTTCTACCACTATTTTAATTGACATGTTAATACATGGGACCCACTATTTAATTGGAACCAGGACATACACGTCAATTAAATAATGGCACGGAGTGCTGAGTTCCATACTCCAGACTACTAGAATTTTTCTCGTGCATTGCACCCTACTAAATATGCCCGCAACATATTTCTCAATCAGTAACCTCTCTGCACAGTCTAACCATGAGAAGTTCTACATCCTACGCAATTTTCAAACATTGATTACAAATTACAATGCAAACTCCATACTGCCATCTTATGCACTTCTAATGGATCTTCTACATTTTTTTCTGGTAGCACAGCACAAGGTCACCATAATAATACCATCAACTGTGAAGCTCTATCAAGTTGAGAAACAAAATAATTTGTGAGACCAAGATTTGATGTGGCAATACTTTAAAATTTTCCCTAAAATCTCGATGTAGTAATACTTCCTAAATCTTTTCAGAAATGTTGACGTGGCTCATTTATACAAGAAGACGTACAAGAAGCCATGAATTAGTTTTACTAGCTCGAATATTTGGCGGATAATAGAAATTTATGTAAATAAGTAATAATTAAGAAAAAAAAATGTACAACTTAGCCAGGAATTCAGTTCCCTCTGTTCAAGAAAACTTTGCTTCCACGAGACATTGTGTAACATCTCCTCCAGATGTGTGATACAATGTTTTCAACATTTCAACTCCTTTTTTCTTTTTATATTTTGACTACAAGAAGAAACCACCATTACTGCATGTATCTCACACAAAAAACGCAATTCCTCCAAATAATCATATTACTATACACATCACGAACTCCCAGGTATAAAACAGTCAATAACAGAATCATGTAACCATATAGAATCCGTACCAGAAATACCACAGAGACAGATTTGATTTGCAGTATTTCAGGTTTTAGCTTATATTTTCTCCCTTATTTCGATCTGAGTATTGCCCAGTCCCCTCACCAAACATCCCTCAAAAATTCTTTTTCATCCTCTATCGTACAATTTAAATGAATCCTCGGAAATTTAAAATAGGTACAAATTCTCCCAATGTCCCAAGATCAATGCAGGGTTTTGAAAAAAAATAATAATAATAATTAAATATTAAAATATCATCCAATATTGAGAACACTTTCATTTGGTTGAAATCAATAACTAATGAAGTACAGTCAAATTGATCTTCTTCCTATCACCTTTGGTTACATAAATAACAAAAAACAAATTTGGACATACTCAAAAAATAAAATGAAATCCATATTGTCTCAGTGGATAATAAAAATGCCCATAAACAAAAAATAAATTCAAAATAATGTCTCCAAAGTGGATCCTTTTTCGTATTTCAATTCTAAGTCATTGACAATATAAAAACATATATCTATGTAAGTATAGCATAATGCGATGTCTGAAGGACAATTTACAAAATATATACCTTGTAAGAGCCATCATCATGGGGTTTGCCGAGTCTTTTGATTTCCTCTTTGAGTCGCTCCACCTCCTCTTCTACATTCATGGTTACTGTTGGGGCGTTGGATCTGTAAGATCTTTTCTCCTCCAATAATTTTCGTTGGATATGTCATTTACGATAAGATCAGAATTTCCGTTTTATACAGTAGGATAAAGTTGGATCTGGGATAAAGGTAAATGAGTAAAGGAAATGGGTGGGGAGTGAGGGTAAACGGGATAGAGAAAAAAGGGGAAATAATTGAAAATACCCAAAATTCAAGGATCACCTTTCCAAAATAGTATTTGATAACATTTTTAAGGCGTGTTCGGTAGAGATTAAAATCGGATTAAAATTGAAAAATTAGTCGTTATTGTTGACTTTTATTAGATTAGTGGGACCCAATAACGACTGTATTTTCAATTTTAATTGAATTTTAAGGTGTACCAAATAATACCCCTGAAAATAATAATTGCATCTAAGTCACTATCATATAAAAAGAATACAATCAAGTCATATAAAAAATTATTATCATAAAAATGACCGATAAAACTTATAAAAACCCAGATCTAAAAGAGAACTATATAAGATTAAGAAAATTATGAAAAAACAAAAAGAAATTGAATTTGATAAGATTGGATATCAAGAACAATTAAATGCATCTCAAAAAAATATTAAAATGCTTTAAGAAAAATATGATGGAAAATTTTTCTAAGGGAACAGTAAGATCTGTAATAATAAAAGATATAAAGGATATTATAGATAAATTGAAAAAAAAAAAAGAAAAAGAATATTTTAAAATATGATATACATTTTAACCCAAATATAGATAGAATAACAGATCTTGATATTGGAAATTCTCAAACATTACTAAATTTTGAAGATTTACCTGAAACTCTATAAATGAGAAAACCCATCACAAATAGATTACCTCGAGAATATAAGAACTTAAAATTTAGATTAGCATTTAAATCTTATATCTTTATAATAAATAATAGAATAAGTTCAGCCTTATTAAAAGAATTCTTAGAATATTAAAGAATTTCTGAAAACCCATTTTAAGATTATCAAATTTTTAGATTTTAAAGATTATTAGATTTTTGTTCGCTCATAGTAGGCCCTCCCTCCGCCCCTTCCCCCCAAAAAAGATTTGGTATCAGAGCCATAGATCTATAAAAACCATAAGAAAATAAAGAACTACAGAGATAATGGAAGTCACAATTACTAAAACATATTGATATTATAAGTTAAAAGAAGAACAAGGAAGGTATATATTCTCAGAACCCATTCCTAAAAAATTAAAAATAATAACATTAATTATAGTAAAAAAATTGCCTAGAGAAATAAGAGAACAAATACTAAATAAATTAATAATAGGATCCATAAGAGATGAGTACATATATGAAAAAATTATTATAAAAATTGATAAAGAAGAAATTAGGTTATATTGTAAAGAAAGTTATGAACCATTATAAAAAATTAATTCTTAATAAAATACTTAAATAAATATGAAAAAGCTTGGAAGAAAACTTGAAAAAAATCTTAATACTATGTATAAATTACACCAACAAATAGATACTGTACTATTAATACCACAAAGAGAAAATGCACCAAAAAAGTTAACAAACAGTCAAGAAAAATAAATATTAAAAATAAGACAAGAAAAATCTAAAATAAAAGCAAGAAATTTTAAGAATTTCAAAACACTTCGAAATAAAAAATATAATAAATTCAGATTTAATAAAATAATAAAAGAATCAAAAGATAATGAATGTGAATTTTATTTTGCCCAATCAAAAATAAAATCTAAATATTAACAGACATTCTTCATAAAGAATGAATGAACTTAAACAACTGATAAAAATATTAATAACTGATATCCAAGATTTAAGAAGTTAAATAAAAGAAGAAAGAAATGATATAAATATATTAAAAATTGAAATTATGGTATTAAAAGAAAATAATAGAAGTAAAGAAAAGAAAATAGATAAAAAAATTTATAGAAAAACAAATATCAAGAATTGGAAAGAAACATGTAGAACAAGAAAATTTAGCAATAGAAGCGGAAAGTATGGATGATAAATTTAGAAAAAATATTTTACCTAAAATATGATGAGAAGAAGAAGAAGAAAATTTTAAAAATTCACTAGAAGAATAACAAATTGAAGATAATAAAGATAAATGAGGAATTAGATCTGCTAATAGAAAATTTTGACCAACTTAGATTAGAAAATGTAAATGAATACTAAATCCTAATGAATACTGGAGGAGGACCTACTCTAGCAGAAATCTCTAACCAACATGAAAATTTTGATCCAGATGAAAGCTATGCACACATATATAATAAATCATATAAACAATTCTATGATATGGTAAGAGATAAACAACCACTTAAAGGAAACAAATATAGAGATAGATTTGAATTAAATGATAATTATTTTAAATCAATTAATCATGAAGGAATAAAACTAGATCTAGATTGTAAGATAGATACCAAAAAAACCTTATTAACTTGGACAGATTCAATGATACTATTCTTTTTATATGACAAAGATGATACATGGGAAAATACAGAAAAAAAGAATATAATAGCATCATTTGAAAAAAATGTTAGAAACTTGTAGGAATGAGTAAATAATGATACGAAATCATTAATAAAAAAATATACAACTAGAAATAATAAAATCAGATAAACAAGATATAGAAAGATTAGTAGAATATATTGCAAGTGAATTTTTAAGAAAAAATTGGATTAGAAATGTTAAAGAAGAAGCAAAAAGAGAAAAAGATGATGCTAGAATGAATTTGATAAATTTAACAATATGTGTTATGTGCAAAATTAAAGAATATACTTGTGAGTTTGAAAATTACTATTATATACAATTTTATAGTAATGAAAATCAAGAAATATATCAAGACATGTACTATACAAAATTACTAGGAACATAGAGAATATATTTTAAGATAGAATTTAAAAAATATCTTAAAGATAATATTGGGATACCAAGATCCTTAGGATCAAGAATAAAGTTTCTATTTGAAATATTAGCATATATATGTCAATAAAGACAATTATTTAAAAAATTAGAAAAATTAACAAGGATATGCTGTGAAGATATGAAAAACTTACACAATGGGAATGTAATCCTAAAAGAAAAAATATTAAGAGAAAATATAAGAATAAAAAATTTTAAAAATTCAGAAATTTTAGGAAAAAATATATAAAACCTAGTAGAAGATACTATAAAAGAAAGTATAATCCGAATAGACAACAAAAGAATAAACCTTGTAAAAAAAAGATAAAAGTCAATGTAAATGTTGGAATTGTGGAGAAATATGTCATATAAGTCCAGATTGTAATAAAAAGAAATTAAAATATTACAAACAGAATATTTAGAGATAGAAGATGAATTAAGTGAGATATCTGATATTGAACAATATAATAATCGTATACGTAAGCAAGACAGATTCAGAAGAAAATGAGTCAAAATATGAATAAAGAAATCGAGGAAATGGAAAGTGATAATATAGAAATACAAAAATATGAAGGAATGGAAGAATACGGATTAAAAGTAACTTTTGATAACAATAAATTAAAAAAACTACAAAAATTATCTTTAGACTTGAAAATAGGAAAATGAGAAATTTTTGATAGAATTTGGAAAAGATACAGGATAGTTATAAATGAATATCATAAAATTGAAAAAATTATAGATGTTAGAATAACCCAAAGAACACACAAATTAAACATTTTAATAAGAAATACAGTACAAGAGTTATTATAAAAAATTAACAAAAAACAAAGTGAAAAAATTCAATATGTCTATTTAGTAGGAATACAAATAATGTTTAAATCCTTATTCAAAGAAGGAATAGATTCATCTTTAACTGTAAGTTTACATGATGAAATAATAATAAATTTAAAAGATGGCCATCTTGGAGCCATAGAAGGAAACCTAGTATATCAAAAAATGATATTTACTTGTTACCCAAAATATTGTTTCTCATTAAAAGATAAAAACTTTAATGAAATCTTAGGTTTGCATTTCAAGTTACATAGGAATGATATAATGCAAATAGGAGATCAAATTATGACTATTGAATATAGAGTCTTGTATACATTTGCTAACTCTAATTATGGAAACATTTATTCTAGAAAATCATACATAGAAGTTCATAAATAATATAAAGATATCAATAAAATTATATAACTAAATAAGCAGGTAAATTTGATTCCAAAGGAATACGAATTTAGGATATCGACAGATAAATCTGAAATAGTAGAATTTAGGAAAGAAGATGAATATCCTGACAATAATATAATATTTAAAAATGAAAAATTAATTAGAAGATCAAAAAGTCTTAGAATACCTAATAAAAAATCGGAACTGGTAACATAAGAGAAATAAAGCTTCATAAAAAATCAGGAAATATGAAAATAAATGGAGAATATTTTAATGGAAAAGAGTATGCATTAGGACCAAATATATTAATAGATACAGAAGCTAGTGAATGTCATATAACTTCAATAAGAAATAAAAGATTAGTACCTCATAAAACTAAACCATATATTTATGATGCATACTACGGAATTAGAAGTAAAAGTACCTATAAAAATAGGAGGAATTGATCTTATAGTAAAATGTTATATAGATTATAGCATGAATATAAACCCTCATATATTATTGGAAATGAGTTTTTTAAATGGATTTGAAAATTATAGTATAAAAAGAAAAGGATTATATATATTTCATAATGGACAAACTAAATTATGTAACAAAGAATTAAATGAATAATCAAATAAGTTTTCCATTAGCCGTATATATACAAGTTATTACTATTATAGAACCATATATAACAACTTGTGCTTTAATAGATAAGGAAGTGATATAACTATATTAAAGAATTTCTTAATAAAATCATGGGATAATAAAACTAAGATAAAAATAACAGAAGTAAAGATAGAAGATACCTAAATAATAAATAGTGCTGATAAGATTAGTATAATCCTTGGAAATAAGTAAATATTAATAAATATGATATATATTTATGATAAATTAGAATTTGATATATTATTAGGAAATGACTTTATACAATAGTTTCAATACTAAAAACAAAATAATTATATGATAATGTTACAAATCCTTTGTGGACATTTGTTAAAAATACCAAGAGAATTTAGACCCTACAGAATTCAACCAGCCCAGTGTGGTGATAGATGGGAGAAAAAACAAATTATGAATAATGAGATAAAAAATAAAAGAATAATGTATAAAAAAAAGTCCTAAAAACAGAGGTAGAAATAAGCATAGCAAGAATTATAGAACAATTAGAAAAAGTTTATGGAGAAAATCCATTGATATTTTGGAAACAATACCATCCTAGAGCAAAAATAGAATTAACAGAAAATATAATTATAAAAGTTAGACCAATGATGTCTACTATACAAGATACACAAGAATTCAAAGTCCAAATAAAAGAATTATTAGAATAAAAACTTATTAGACCAAGTAATAGACCCATAGTAATCCAATCTTTATGGTAATGAAACATTCTGAACAAATTAAAGGAAAAATCAGAATGGTCATAAACTATAAATAATTAAATAAATATACTAGTTTGATGGACACTTTTTACCAAACAAAAAGGTCCTAATAAACCTTGTAAAATGAAAACAATATTACTCTAAGTTTGATTGCAAATCAGGATTTTGACGGATAAAAATAGAATAAGATAATATATAATATACAACATTAGTACACCTCAAGGCAAATATGAATTAATAGCAATGCCTTTTGGATTAAACAATGTACCTCAAATATATCAAAGAAGAATGGATCATATGTTTAGAAAATTTAATAAATGTCTCATAGTATATGTTGATGATATATTAATATGTTCTAATAATAAGGAAGAACATAGAATCATTTAATATAATTTATAAATGAATGCAAAAAAGAATGAATTGTTCTTTCCAAAAAGAAAGTTATTATAGAAAAACAAGAGATTGATTTTCTTGAATTAACAATAGATAAAAAAGGAATTAAATTACAAACTCATATATTCAAAAAGATAGATAGTTTTCCAAACAAATTAGAATCTAAAGAACAAATATAAAAGTTTTTAGGATGCCTAAATTATGCAGAAGAATTTATTGAAAATCTTTTTAAAAAGAGACATAAAATACAGATTTTACTTAGAAAAATAAATGTCAAATGATGGAATGATGAACATACGAAAATTGTTAAATTATTAAAAAAAAGAATGTAAGAATCTACCAAAATTAAGATTACCAGATGAAAAAGACAATTAATTGTTAATACAGATGTCTCAAATAAATATTGGACAGCCATATTAAAAACAGATGTAAATGAGATTTGTAGATACTCAAGTGAAACTTTTAATCAAGTAGAGATAAATTATACTACTCATGAAAAAAAGTTATTAGCAATAATTAGGGGAACAAAAAAGTTTTCATTATTGTTACGATCTAAAAAATTTATTGTTGAAATTGACAATTTTCAAGTTGTAGAATTAGTCAGAAATAAGTTACCAATAGAGCCTCAATATAGGAGATTACACAAATGGCAAACATATTTATCTTTTTATAATTTTGATATTATTCATATTAAATGTGTGAATAATTATCTTGCAGATTTTCTCAACAAAAATATAGAATTTGCTGATGGATAAAAACAAACTTATGCAATTATATCAATATGTCCTTTATATACAAAAAATGACTGACTTCCTCAAAGAAGAATATGAAGACATAGATATCGATGCGGTACAGATTCTATTGTTGGATATCACTGCAGAACAACATAAAAATTCCCTAGAACTCAAAAATCAAGTTGATGCTATTGCAGCATAACTGAAAAATATACTATTTGAGACAGAAATACCAAGTAGCTCAAAAATGAGTTTTCCAATTCAATATCAAACAGGTACAGCGGGAAGTAGCAGTGGACCCAAGGAATAACATACCAACTGATAAAAAAAGATATGCTCTTCCAGTAACATCAAATAAAAATTGATGATACGAGCAGATAAAAATGATTCCAAAACAATTAGCATCATAGACCAAGATGATATGACCCCTTTGGACAAAAACGAAGAAAAATATACGACAATAGTATAAATAGTCTATGAAATGAAGATCAGTGATTCATACTTTATCTCTCCGGAACACATTATCCCAGAGTCACAGCTATGGAAGGAGGTGATCTTGTTTTCATAAAAACAACTGTAGACTATGGATTTTTGGATTTGATATATCCATGGAAAAATTTGATAGAATTATCAAAATTCGATGAGATGTTCATAAAGGAAGTTTCAAGATTCTCTAAAGGACGAAGGATATACTTCAAATTTTACTCAATAAGTCCAAAATTTGATGGAGTTGTTTACTATCCGGTTGAACATATAATATCAATTGGATATGTAGCAGCCAACTTCAACATAGATGTCATGGAAAATGAGAAGAGAATGCCAAAGATAACGAAGTCTTCGATAAAACGTAGAAAAGCACTTGTGATCAAGACCATATACAATATTGCAAAAAAATTATACGATAAAAAATTTTCATGTCTTTACCAATATGAAAATTGGATGCTAATAACAAATGGAGGATATGGAAAGTCCAAGATACTAAAGGACTACATTATAAAATTTGACATACATCAATTTTCGGGATATCCTACTACCATAAAAGAATCTTGCCAGTTGCGGGCGTGTCCAAACTGCATGTGAAGATGTAGGACCAGAAGGATAATAATAGAAGGGTGGTGCCCTGAATAAAGAAGATGTGAAATAAAGTTGATTGTCTTATATAATTATAGAGCCACGATAATTTAGTGGTTACTTTTGATAAAACTTCATAATTGGAGAATGATGTAATCAGTGATGTAAGATGCCAATAATTTGCCCCATATGCTTGTATAAATAGAGGTCATCGGGCTAGAGGAAAGGCAGAACAAAATTGAGCACTCAGTTTTGTGAGAAAGCCAAAAACCTTATGTCAAAACTTGTATCAATTTTCAAATATATCAATTTTGAATAAATCATTCACATTTCAATCATGTCAAATGGAAATGAGTTTCTAAACTACTTTTCCCATAGATTCTTGAAAGATTAAAGGAAATATTTATCTATTACTTTAACAAAAGAAGAGTTTTCTTTATTTAGGATTTATAGTTTTAATTCTTAGAAAAGATACAGTGAGAGCAAAAGATGGAATAGTAAGGATCCCATGAAGGCAGAAAGCCATTGAAGGGAGTATTTTGCAGATCTAGGACTTTGAAGGTTACTCTGTTCTGAGAATAAAAGTCAAATATCAAAACTAAGGTAAAACTATTAGTTTTGTTAAATTTGGAAAGAATTTTCCTAAGATCTTCAAAGAATCGTAGGGATTATTCATATTAATATTTGTTATAATGCATGTTTTATTATCATTTGATAATTAAAACGTCAGGACATACTATAAAAGGATTAGATAATCTATTAGATAGGATGTTAGAAAAAATAAAAAATATCATAAATCAAAAGGAAAATATGGATATGCTATCTGAAGAATATGAGAAACTAAACGAAGAACACGATAAATATGTTACAGATTACTCTAATTTGTTAGATCATAGATAGAAACTATTTATTACAATTAGAAATAGAAGAAACATAAGATAAAGACTAATGTTTAAAACTATGAAAAAAGAAGAATATATTATGCAATTTATAAAAATTCATATCATTAAAGGTAATACAGACTTATCAATAAAAAAAATTTAAAAGGCTAAGTCAACTAAGCTAAATTGAAAAATCTCCCGAAAAAAGGGTCTTACGGTAAATATATTTGGGTTTTGCCAAACCGCATTTTTGATCAAATTCCCCAATTTTATGGCAAAAATAATTCAGGTCAAAATCTCATTTTTATCAAATTAAAATTAAATTATAAATATTTAATAGAAATTCAATTTAACCCTAAATTAATAAGATTCAAAAAAATCAGGTCAAACGGGAATTCATAGCAAACCGTTGAATTAGTGTTAAAATCAAATTTTAAAACATTAATTTAAAATTATATACGCCAGCAAAATTCCACTTGGAGTGGACCCACTTCAGAATTTGCATAATTGATCCAAAAATCAAATTTCCATCTCAAGTCCCAAACTCAAAACTTGTACACAAGGCCATGCAATTTCCCAAAATTGCAGGTGAGGGGGCCGTCTCCAAACAGGTTTGAAAACCTAACATTGCGAAGTTGTCGAACCGTCCATTATCTTCTCCAGCATGGGTAACCCGATCGAACATAGATATCTCTTCGCTGATCTGTGTTAGCTTTGCAAAACTCATGGGCGTGCGATTTTAAGTCGCATCATATACCGTACGACTCCGACGCTGGGTCTTACATCTTGCGCTGCTAGGTACACCATCTGGTTGCTCAAACATAGAACATAGAACTTCGCCGATCTGTGTTGGCTTCGCAAAAGTTATGGTGTGCGGTTTTAGTTGCACCTTATATCTGTGAATCCAATGCTGGAAATCGGCGCTGGGTCCCACGTCTAGCGCTGCTAGGTACAGCATCTTGGTTGCACCGATGTTACTGCCGTTGCAGTGTTTTTCGTGCGACCAGGCTTAAATCTCTGGTGGTGGACAAGCCCAAACGCAACCACTACCGGCAATGGAATATTTCAATGATCCAAATGCAATTTCACATTACATGTTTCATTTCATCAAACATTAAAGAAAAACAATTTTCTATTACTGTTCATATTGCATCTAATTAAAAATTAAATTTTAAAAATTCTCATGCCAAAAGCTATAATTCAAATATATAAAGGATCGAGTTACACGTTTTCAGTAGTTGAAGATCAAAAATTGATGTTTGAAATAGCAGAAGGATTGAATTGTATGATTGTGATAGTTGGCTGATGGGAATGAAAATATTTAATAGTTCGAGGACTAAATTACATGAAAATAATAGTTGACAGACCGAATCGAATAACCTAGATACTTAAAGGACGAAATTGAGTAATACAAATAATCGAAGGATCAAATTACTTGTTTACAATAGTTGAAGGATAGAATTGGATAATACTAATAGCGTAAGGACCGAATTGCATGATTACATTAGTTAAAGGATCCGAGTTTTGACATTAGTTAAAGGACCGAGTTGCATGTCCGTAATAGTTGAAGGATTCAATTGTATTATAGAACTAGATGAAGGACCATCGTGATATTAATTTTTGAAATAGCAAATTGCATGTCCAAAATAGTTGAAAGATTAAAGTTCTTGACTCTAAAAGCTGAAAGACCAAATTGTATGTTCAAAATAGTAAAATGACTTAAGTGGATGATAACATTATTCCAAGGACCAAAATGCTTGATTAAACTAGCTGATGGGCCAAATTGCTTTTTTCTAATAGTTGAAGTACTCAATTACATGTTTGCAACAGCTCAAGGGCGGAATTGCTTGTTTCGAATACGTTAAGGATTGAATATGTACCGAATTGATAGTTTCTTATAGTTGAAAGACATAATTGCATGTTCTCCATAGTTGAGGGACCCAATTCCATGTTTCAAATAGATGAAGGACTTAACTGCATGTTCCATAGTTGAGGAACAATTTAGTTCAAGGACCGAATTGCTTGACTTTAATAGTTGATTTACCGAATTGCTTGTTCCAAATAAATTAAGGATCAAACTGCATAAATCAAAATACTTGAAGCACCTAATTGCATGTTTCTAATACATGAAAGTCCGAATTGAATGATCCAAATAATTGGAGCCCATTTTGCATATTTCCAATAGCTGAAGGATCGAATTGAATGACCAAAATAGTTGAAGCACCGAAGTGCATATTTCCAATAGTAGAAGGATCATACTGCATGATCGAAATAGTTGAAGCACCCATGGCATTTCTCGAATAGTTCATGGATCGAATTGCATGATCCAAATAGTTGAAGCATCCAATCGCATTTCTCGAATAGTTTAAGAATCGAATTGCTTGATCCAAATAGATGAAACACCAAATTGCATGATCCAAATAGTTGAAGCACCTAGTCGCATATATGCAATAGGTGAATGATCAAAGTGCTTGATCTAAATAGTTGAAGCACCTAATTTCATTTTTCCCAATAGTTGAAGGATCGAATTGCATGATTCCAATAGTAGAAGCACCGAGTTGCATATGCCCAATAGTTGAAGGATGGAAATGCATGGTCTTAAGAGTTGAAGAACCCAATTGCTAATAGTCTAAGGATCAAATTGCATGATCCAAACAGATGAAGCATCCAATCGCATTTTTCAAATTGTTTTAAGGCTCGAATTGCAGGATCCAAATGAAGAACCTTATTGCACGTTTCAAATAGCTATAGGATGGAATCGAACGATCCAAATAGATGAAGCAGCTAGTTGCATATTTTCAGTAGTTAACGGATTGAATTACTTGTTCTGAATATATGATGCATGTAATTGCATTTTTCCAATAGTTGAAGGATTTATCGCATTATCTCAATAGTGGAAGCACCCAATTGCATGTTTCTAATAGATGAAGCACCGAATTGATTGGTTTAATAGATTTAGGGTTGAGTTACATTATCACAATAGTTGAAGCATTTAATTGCTTGCCTCTAATAGTTCAAGGATCGAATTCATGATTACAGTAGTTGAAGTACATAATTGCACGTTTTCAATAGTTAAAAGATTGAATTGCACGTTCTCATTAGTCCAAGAATCTAATTGCATGATTCTAATAGCTGAAGGACTTAATTGCATGTTTATAGAAGTTGAAGGTCCGACTTGTATGTTGGAAATGGGTTTGGGTTCATTCTTGGACTGGGTTGTTGTTTGGGTTTAGGTTCACTATTGACCTAGGTTTTATTTTGCATTCGGTTTCGTCTATAGGTTGGGTTATTGTTTGGGCTTAGGCTGGGTGGTTGTTTGGGTTAGATTATGTTATTAGGTCACCGTTGGCTGGGTTTTAGTTTTAGAAGAAATTACAGCCACACAGGTTTTTAAAATACTACTTTCACAAATCCAAAATCAACTTTAATAATACATAATTCACGTTTTATTAATGATTTTTAAATTAGTTTTTATTTAAATCAAATTTCAAACCCTAATTTTTCGTTCATACCCCTCTCTCTCTCTCTCTCTCACTCATAATCGACCCATTTTCTCTCCCCAGTCTCTCTATCCCCGTCGTCGCCACCCCACCGGCACCACCTCATCGGTACCACCACCGCCTCTATCTATTATCACATCTCACCCTCTCTGCATTACCGGAGAGCTGATATCTCCTCCGCCATTCTCCTCTCTTCCTCTTTCTAGCGTGATCTGTTATTTCCTTCTTCTTTTTTAGAGTTTGATTTATGGAATGGGTGTGGTGGCTGTATGGCTAATGTTTGCTAATGGTTGATGTAGCTATGGCGGATGGGTGTATTGCTGATGTTTTGTTAATGGTTGTTGTGGTTGATTTATTGGATGGGTTGTATGGCTGATGTTTGCTAATGGTCGCTGTGGTTGATTTATCAGATGTGTGGTGATTTTTCAACTTTGATTTTTGTTGGTGGCCATAGCAGATCTGGCGGTGGTTTTGGTGAGGTTGTGGGGATGGTGTATTGTTAGTATTGGCATTGGTGTTGATTTTGTTGCTGGGAAGTGGTGGTGTTGGTGTTGCCGGGCGGTGGTGCGTTTCTGTGGTATTGGTGCGGTGGTGTGTTTTTTGTGGTGTTGGTGTTGGCGACAGAGATGACGGTGGTGTTGTGTTGGTGGTGGTCACAAATGATTACGATAGTGGTGTTTGTTGGTGGTGAATATAAATGATTTGTTGATTGTTATCAATAAATTGGTTGGTGTGTGACCAATAAAGAATAAATTCTGATAATAAATACTGTGCGACTTACAAATTTATTAATTTGTGACCAATAAAAGTAATTTGTGACTTATAATTTGATATTTTGTGACCATAAAATAAATTGTGTGACTCATAAATTTCATGATTTGTGACTTTTAAATTTTAATTTGTGATCGATGAACTAACTGTGACCTATAAATTTTTTGAATTGTGACCTTAAAATTTTAGAATTGTGGCCAAATTTCATATATCTATGACCTTTATATATTTATTAATTAAATATATATTTAATTAATTAAATCATAAATAAATTTTAATGAAAATCTGGTTTTTGAAATTTAAAACATGTATTCTTAATTTTGAAATAGTATTTACTAAAAACCCGATTTATGTATTGTTCCCTTAGTTTTATTTGAATATATTGTGGTTAGGTTATTGTTTAGTTCGAGATTTAGTTGGGTCACAATTGACTGGGCTTCACTTTTATTTTGATTTATGGGAACAATATATAAATAAGGTATTTAAGTATCATTATTTCAAAATTAAGGATGGGGGTTTTAAATTTCAAAAATCAGATTTTCATTAAATTTATTTATAATTTAATTAATAAATATATATATATAAGTTCACAAATCTATGCAATTTGATCACAATTTAAAATTTTATAAATCACGATTTGTTCATCAGTCACAAATCACAAAATTTATAAGTCACACAACTTATTTATGGTCACAAAACATCAAATTATATGTCACATATTACTTTTATTGGTTATAACTCGATTATAACTTAATAAAATATGAGTCAAGGTCACAATTTTTAGGTCACACATTATTAATTTGTTAAAAATTAACCAATTATTGGTTACAATCAACCAAATAATTGGTTACAATCAACCAAATAATTGGTAACTGACACTCACGTCCATCTCATCCCACCCACGACCATCGTCACAACACTGCACACAGCACCGCCGTCAAACACCACCACTGCACTGCAACACACACCTCCACCTCCACCACACCACCAGTGGCCTCCGTTTCAACCACCGCCAAAACATCACACAACACATACCTACAGATCACCCCCATCACTGGCGGCAACCGCACAAACAACCACCACCACCACCAGTCGCCACCACCGCCAAAACAACACAGAACACACAATAGACGCATGACAAAACCCGACACTCACCGCCACACCATGCACCAGAACAACGGATCTGCACCGACGATGCTACTGAACAAACCTTCAAGGAACGACGATAAGTGCTACCGCGCGAGGCAGATTCGGGTTGTTGATAAGGACGAAGGATGACAGAACTGTGAAGGAGTTGCTGTCGACGAGGCAAAGAAAAATGGTAATGGAATGAGGGTGATTGACGGTGGAGAGACGAAGAGGAAAAGAGGCAGAGAGAGCGACGATGAGAATAGAGGAGGTGGAGGAAAAATTGAGGATGAAAAATGTATAATTAATAATTAAAATCTTTAATTAAAATATGATTTTTGTATTATGAAACTAGATACCTGATTTATGAAAATGGTATTTTAAAACCAGGTGCATGTGTAATTTCCTCTTGATTTATTATTCCGCTAGGGTTTGTTGGGTTTGAGATTTAATTGTTTGGGTTATTATTTATGTTTGGGCTGGATTTCAGTTTTGTTTTAGGTTATGGGTCAAGTTCACTATTGAACTGGGCTTTGGTTTTTGTTTGGGTTAGGTTATAGATTTGGGTTGGGGACACTGTTGGCTGGGCTTTAGTTTGGATTTGGGTTTTAAGTTGGGTTAACAATGGTCCGGTTTAGTTTGGGTTAGGTTTCAGAATTGAGTTTGTTTAGTAGTCCTCCATCAACGTTAAGATCTTCCAAATATGCTAAAGGGGTAAATAGGTCATCGAACCATGAAAACTCGGTAAGTCGATCCTCGAACTATGAACTATCATCAAAATGGTCGTCAAACTATGAAAAGGGTCTTGTGGGTCCTCCAACCATGAACAACAGTAGACTGGTACATTTATAAGGGGCAATTTCGATTCAGTAGGATCAATTTTGGTTTTCCGAATATTGAAAAGGTGCTAGTTCGTATTCCAATTATTCATAACGTTCCTCCCAACTATTATGAATGCGCAGTTAAGCCTTTAACTTCAGAAGATGAAATTTACTCCCCCAACAGTCATAGACTTTATTGAAAAACGGAAAATTAGATTCATGCAATTCAAAATAGAAAAATGAAGAAGAAGAACTCTTAACACTGTTTGGGTTAAGATTCCACAAAAATTGTATTAGCGTAAAAATTTAAAAATGTTGGAGAATTCTTGCCATATCGTGATGAGATCCCTCAAATACAGCCGGACCAAGAAAAGTACAATAACCCCCTGCGCTTTTTCTATTGAGAAGCACATTCGAGAAAAATCTGGACCTTTTAAACAGAACTAAGAAACGTGAATCTGATGTTTTGCCTTGTATTAAATCATAGTATATCCAACTTATGCAAAAGGTACTTCACTTAAATTATAAGTTACTTTGTTAAAAAGCAAAATTGAAAACAATAACTTTACTTGATTATGGAAGTATCTCTTTTGTTACCATAACGTTTTCACTTACAAGATAAAGTATGCACTGAAACATGTTTAGGAATAAAATTAGGCAAACTAATTTTACTTACTTCTATAGTTTGAAAGATCACAGAGTATCATCAATTCAAGAAGTGAACATAAATTTCAGATGCAAGGAGAATTTAGGATTGGTCTCTTTCTGATGAACGTGATTTTCGTGAAAATTTTTTCCACCTTTGTTTGTTCCTTTCCAAAGAATCCAGATTCTGTGTAAACTTAGTGAGCCCTTGTCTCAGAGCACCTAGATTCACGCCATTACGCACCAAGATGCTTGTCACACCCATTTTAGAAACCTACAAACAACGCAACATTTAATTAGGAGTTCCAAAAATAATAATGATGCATGGACACGACATGTAACTCATTTGTTGGGACTGTTTGGAGCCTAGCCAGGAGTATTCAAGGCATTCTATACGCATATTAGGTCACCCTAATGTAACAACATATAGATGATTATGAACGAGGTTGTTTTGTGTAAGACAAGGATTGAATTTTGAAAGGCGTGGAATCAACATCGTAAATGTTTTGTGTATTTTTTGAGTTTATTTGCTTAATATTGTTCTCCCAGTTGGGATTAGATCTCAATCCCTATCATCATCCACCCTTAACCTTATATGCATGAAAATAAATAAGAAACAACTCATAGAGAAGAGATCTTGCTGCTTCTATGTTTCGATCCTCGTCATCAAAAAAGAGCATTTCATTGTATGGAATTCCAGTCCTCCGATTAATTCGTTGAAAGTGTTCAGTCTTGTGTGTCCAACTCGAAAATATCTCCTGAAATATTAAAGCTCTCAGCATGGTAGCAATATAAAATCAAAACCTTAAAGAGTATATTTAGAAAGGGATTATACATCTCGAACATCACAATACAGCAGCAAAAGCACAAAAACGGTCGACTGCACAACATACACAAAAAATGAACACACCCACGTAGTCATAAGTTACAAACCCAGATGGACCCAGGTCACTGTTATCAAAAAACAACTTCTTTTATCATTATGCTAAGGCAACAAGTGAAGGTATTCAGTGGTAATAGAGCACATTTGGCTAAAAAAGCACCCTCTACCATAATAAATGTTCAAAGTCAGTACTTTTATAATTCTTTTTTGATAGGAGTACTTTTATACTTCTAATACTAATATTGTATGTGGAGGAGCATATACTATGTGTTTGACCATGCATTTTGCAGCACACAAATGAGAACATCTCTAAGTACATGTTTGAAGGCACACATATTAATTAGTTAATAATAGAAGTAAAAGCTGTATATAGGGGATAAATTATATTTTCAAGCAAACACTACAAGAACACATCTAAAGGTACACATAGATAACAACGAAAAAATGATAAATATTGGCAATAAGCTTGCATCAATATTTTGTCTTAGGCCTTCTCTGTTTGCTTTGGGAGAGATGAGATTAAGAGACCTATACAAAATGAGGTCCCCTAGTGTATGTAATACCTTGATGACATAATTTTAGTGGATGAGACTAGGAAGAGTACCAATGGTAACTTTGAACTTCAGAGAAGTACTTTGGAATATAAGGAGTTTCAATTAAGTAGAAGTGTGGAACTAAGATGGAATACATGGACTTTCCTCTCAGACACAATAAGAATAAGGATGCAAGAATCAAGCTATCGAAACAGTAATTGTTTAGATATTTAGATTTGATTATTAACAAGGAATGAGGATTTGAAGAGAATAATTTGAGTGGTTAGGTTTCATTATAATGAAATTATAATGAAGATGATTAATGGGTCCCAAGAAATGTATGGATAATAAGTGGGTAGTAATTGTAAATGTATAGTTAATATTAATGTTTGACTTTGACTTTTCAAAGTATAAGGAGATTCTAATGATACCCAAACAAGCACAATGTAATGTATAGGATCAAAGAGATTTCGATGACATAAAGAACTCTACGGTGATTTTATGTGATAAATATCTACAAGGATGAAAAGAAATGTCTACCAGCATCGTGCGTTGCATGATTCTACTGTGTTTTTTGCACTGTTCTAAAAAGTGTAAAGCATGGCTAGGCGTGGAGGTCAAACTCCAAGCTTTACGAGTCTCGACAAAGCTTAGGCGTAAAAAAGCGTTTTTTTTTTATTTTAAATTTTTAACCATTGTAAAAAAATTCAATAATTCAAATAATACATACCAAATATCTAAAATTATAAAATAATGTATTTACTTAATAATTTCTACATAAAGATAAGTTTCAAAATCATAATTACATAACGTAGACAACTTGTAGCTTAAATCTTATCTAATCTAACTATTTATCGAATTCTAATTCAATATCTTCTTCATCAAATTCGTCTTCTGTATCGTCCGATACAAACATAGTTTGAAAAAACGTAAACGGGTACTAAGGCTTTTTTTTGTCATGAGGCGAGACGTAAGCCTCAAAACGTTTTGAGGTGTAAGCCTCACCACAAACAAAACAAGTGTAATTTGACGAACAGAATAGGTGCAATCTGACGTCGATACACTGAACAAGAAAAAAGCCAAGCAAAGTCTAGTGAAACAATTTTAAATTGTAAGTCACTAGAAGAAGGCAGAAGCAAAAGAGAAAATAGACATAGAAGCAGCACTTGAGGACCTCTTTTAAGCGAAGGCTTGAAGATAAGTTTTCTGGCTGCCGTTTAGTTCTGGGAACATTTCTGACTGCCGTGTAGTTCTGGCCATCTAGGAAGATTTCTGTCTGCCGTGTAGAAGGATTTCTGGTTGTCTTTTGGTATTTTAGATATTTTAATATTTTGTTTGGCTCAAAATGTCTTTTTAAATGGGCCTTCTCTTTTTTAAAGAGGGTCTTTTTTAATTCATTTTCAAAAATCTGAAAATAACGTACTTCAAATGAGGCGCACGCCTCATTTTTTTTGCCTCGGATGTAGAGGTGTGAGCCTCATTTTTTTTGCCTCACAGATTGAGCCTCGAGGTGCAGAAGCTGCGTCTCACAATGAGGCGAGCCTCAAGGCGGGCCTCAGCAGGGTTTTTTCATACCATGGATACAAAATCATCATTCACAGGCTCCCTTATTTCATTTTGATCATTATTTGTACCTTTTGTAGGTTGTAAGATATCATTCTCTCCCTCACCCTCATCATCACAATCCTCTACAATTCAAGATTGTGCATTAGTAGCATCACTTGTTAGTAAACTCTCTATTTTGACATTCTTCTTGTTTATCAACCTTGCGTTAAATTGGACATAAACAAGATTGTTCATTCTTGTAGTGTCAGTCTATTCCTTTTCTTGGTGTGCATTTACAAAAAAAAAAAAAACTAGGCGGATGCCTAGGCGCGCCTAGAAACGACTAGGGGAGCATTAAGCGGTCAACGAGGTGCGCCTAGGAACACCTAGGCGAGCATTAAGCGGTCAACATTGTCGTTGACCGCTTAATTCCCGCTTAGGCTCAAAGCGAAGCGTTTTCATCACGCTTCTCGCCCTAGGCGCGCTTTTTAGAACGCTGGTTTTTTGCACTTGATTGGGTGGACAATTGATCGGAAGAAAACTTCTATACGCCAAGCAGACTGCAAGTGGCTTGCTTAATAGACAAACTGTTTATGATGCCGAGTGTTTGATCAATAAAAGACAAGATGTCCGTAAGATGAATGTAATGGTATGTTAAGATGAATGCGTGACCATACAACGATGATAAAAAAATGAATATACAAGTGGAGTTGATTCAATTGAAAATAAATTAAGAATGGTGATTTAGGTAATTGTCAAATGTCTTGCATCAACCTACGGAAACTCTCTACGCAAGAGTGATGCCATCCGAGTAAAACAAGTTAGAAGAGGAATAGTATATCAGAATTAACATGATCTGATGCATTTGCGAATATTTGCTTGTTTTATATCTTATAGTAGACATAAAATGGATTGAAGGTAGACATAAAATGGATTGAAGGGGCTAGGGAAAAAACCTTATGTAGCCAACCCCAAATATGTTGGAAATAAGATTTAGTTTACTGTTGTTGGTAAATATTAAAAATAATTTATACAGATTTACTGCAAATAATAATTTACTCAAGTGCTACAAACATTTTAAAATTTCATGGTTTGCCATCTGTAAATCGAACTTGATTTCATTATTCAAGACTTCAGATTGTCTAAAATATATTTGCTTGTGTATCAGCAAGCGGAAAACACATATGTAAAAGAATTACAATAATTGCATACAGCTTACCTGAGCTACAAACATTGGTTTTATCTCCAATTTATCCAAAAAAGTGTTTGCTATATCTGGAGTTGGTGATCTTGAGGCAATGGCAAGATTAGCGCCTTTGTCCTTCAGTGCATATAATATTCCTTTGGCATGAGGATACAATGATGGCATTTCACGCTTCGAGCGACATTCACTGCAAACAAATAGCATTGACAAGAAGTACCATAGAGTTTACTTGGGATATCATCAAGCAACTTCTGTGAGAAGGGCCATATCATAGTACAAGTAAACACATATACAAGGACAATACATTCTGTAACAAATCCAATAAATTTCATAGATGCAGAGAAAATAAAATTGCTCCGAAACAATTATAACAGGTGCCACATAATATGAATCATGTTTAAGCATATTCTTCACGAAATTCAAAATTATATTAATCGATGGAATAAACTATGCAAAAGTATGAGGCAGGTTCAAAGGCATCACAATGCAACTTAAGACCAGGTTCATAATGGTTCACATGGTACATTCCATACCAAACACAGTCAGGGGCCTCCAAGCGGGGTCCTAGGAGGGGCCGGACCCCCAAAGTTTAATCAGTTTGAAAATAAAGCACAAAGAAAGGAAAAAAAAAAGGACTTTAGCTTGTAGAATGTAAACTTTTGGTAACCTAACGGTAAAGTTTCTTTTATAATTTCAAATCCTTCAGAAAACAACCCTTTTTTTTTGGGGAAAATTTTGTGCAAGTAGTCTGCAACCTTTAGGACTACTTAAAATCTAACTTTTCAATCCCAGTTCTTGCCAACCTTTAAAATCTAACTTTTCAATCCCCATTATTAACTTTCATTTGCATATTTCGTCCTTTTTAAATAATTTCATTGACATTTCACGTAAATACCGCAAGATATACTTGTCACACAACTTAATCTTTCATATATAAACGTTTTATTCATTTTCAATTGCAATAAATGTTATTTACTTCAAATGCCGATCTCCTCTCTCAGCCAGCTACCACTACCGTTGACCACCGAATATCATAGCACAGTTGACCATTGATGTGTCCACCCCCCCACCCCCACCCTCGAACAAATTAAATAAATAAATAAACAAAATTCCTATCTCCTCCACCCGGTGTGCATGTGGTGGGGTTTACTGTGGAGGCTTGCTTCTTAATATGGCTGCAGAGCTGCAACATAAACATAAAGACAACTGCCTTTCTGGCTTATAAGATGAGGTAACTTTGGTATTATACCTCATCTGGGCAAACAGAAAGAGCCAGTAAAGAGGCTTGCTAGTTCGCCGTGACAATAAAATGAATAGAAAGACTATACTATGATATTGGAAAAATTGGCTCCCATTACACAATTACTAACAAATTAAGCTCTCAAGTCTTTAAGGAGACTGGAAATAAATCCCCAAAATGACCATTCCATTTCTCCTGAAACAGATGAAAACCCAAAACTACCATTTCAGCCCCATTTTCAAATTTCGATCCAATGGGCACATGGGATCAAAATTTCTCAATTTTTATAAAAATCTAGCAACAAAAATACGAGAACATACTGTACAAATAAAAATTTAAAAATAAAATAGTGTCGATCAATGTTCAATACCTGGAAAAATTAATAACCCAATGACAATTGGGCGACATGCATTACAGACAATCAAACGATCCAACAAATATAAAAACCTATTCGGATTTGTAAATGTTTAAAGAAAAATCTGAATCGACAATTGCAGTAGGGTAAAATTACCAGTAGAAAGGCCAGAGTGTGTAATCGAGATCAAAGACGACAAGACGAGGCAGCACTTGGAAGAGACTCATTATCTCCATTGCTTCGTTCTTCACCCCTTCGTCTCCCATATCTCTCTCCGTTCACCGCTTTTTGTCGCTCATTCGATTGTTTGTTGATTCTGTTATCCAGTGTTTTGGAAGATCTCTTCGAAAATTGCACTCTTGATCCTCAATTTATTGTGTTATTGTTAAACCGGTCTCCTATTAGTCTCTCAACCTTTTTATATAGTTAAATAATTGCTCTTTAAAAATAAAAATAAAAAAATCATCCAAATCTTCATTGACCCCTTGTTTGATAGCCATTATTTTGGAAAAATAATGTTTTTAATAGTGATTTTTAAAAAAAAATGTGACTAAAAAATAAAAAAAAAGTTTTAGATTTACGTGTAGAATTTTTTTTGTGTGAATATATGATTAAAAATAAATATATTAGAAAAAAAATTCAAATAATGATTGTCAAACATGAGCTATGAATATTTGATTAATGCGTTTAAATTTAAACGATGTAAAACTAATAATATTATGACTTGCAAATTGTTGCTCATTTGAGAATAGTCTGAAAAATTTTATCCTTAAGATGGCTTGCAAATTGTTGCTCATTTGAAATCTGATTGCTCGTTACATTCAGATAAATTGATCGCTTGTTCGAATTTTTGAGCTCTAAAAATATAGTAATTCTTCTATTTCCATCTTTAAGGTCAATCTTATTAAGAAGAATAACTTATCCAAAGCACACCGTTCAATTCTGTTACATAGTAACATAGTTAGCCCTTTTAATCATTGGTTCCAAGATGGCACTTCTCTTAACTGCGTTTCAACCTAACCAAAATGTTTCGAGCTAAGAAAAAGGCCCAGCTGACGAACAAAACTTGAAAATGGCCTTTTTTAGTCACCGTTTCAAATCTAAAGAGAGGACCTTTTAAAATTATTTTTTAGTAGCTTTACAAGCAGTAGGATTGGACAAAATATCCGAACCGAACAGAACCGAATCAAGCGATTTTTCTTAAATGAAATATCCGAACGGGTATCCGAATCGAGAACCGAATGGTTTAGTTCGGTTCTCGATTCTAGACCAAGAATCGAATAAGAACTGAAATTTCTTTTTTTATATTGGATAAATAATTTCTTTTATTTTTTCTAAACAAATTAATAATTTTTTTATTATTAAATCTTATTAGTTGAACAATTTAGAGTTTATTTACATTTGTTAATGGTGTTTTTTTCTTTATATAGTTTCTTATTAATTAGTACGGAAAGCAAGCAACTAATGATTACATTAAATAGTTGGTACATATCATCAATACTTTAAAATATTTATCTTTATGACTTTTAATTTATATTTCATTTTTATGTAGACTTGAAGGTTTGAAGCAAATGAATTATTGATATGAATCATCGAAATTTTACTATTAATATTTACTTTTTAGTATTTGTATGTGACAACTTATTATTTATATGTTATTAAATTAGGTTACGTTAATTTGTAAAAGTTAAGATTGAAATTGGTATTTATATTTACTTTTTGTTATTAATATTAGTATTTACTTTCAGGTGTATTTATGTAGTATTATTCTAAATGTCAAAAAATTTAATGATAGTACCAAACCGAATCGAACCGAACCCGAATGGTTCCAAAATTATATTTGGAACCGACGATTCTATTTACTAAATACCCAAAAATTTCTGGAACTGAACAAAACCGAATCGAACAGACCCACGCTCACTCCAACAAGCAGCATTGATGGAATTATTATCACTTACAACTACAACATATAAGGGTCATACATTACTAACCCTGACGACCTTGTCATCACCAACATTAATAGTTGGAAGATGCATAGGAATTCGTCGAGACAGTCGAAAAACCCAATCCCTTCCAAGTTGTCAACCTCCCCCACATCCTGATCCTTTTTTCCGTGAATAACACTGAATGTACACTTTGACGGCCCCCAATTCGTGATTTTTGTCAACCTCCCCACATCCTGGTCCATTTTTTCCGTCAATAATGCTGAATGTACACTTTCACAGCCCCCTCACATTGGGGGGTTAAAAATCGCAAGCCCCACCTCTTTGTGAGGGGACTGTCACCCATGATATACACTATTGGTGTACATTTAGCATTTCCCTTTTTCCGTTCCACGGGAGTAGGGCCGCAATTTTTAAAATTGTGGGCCCCACCCCTTTGTGAGGGAACTGTCCCCCATGATGTACACCTCTAACATTCCCCTTTTTCCATTCCATGGGAGTGGGCTCCTCGACTTCATTGCTAAATTCCACATTCAAATCCAACATCCCAAAATTCTTTGCAACTCTCCCAGGTTGCTTCTGAGCATCTGTTGCAGACCCTTTCTTTCTCGGCTCACTGGTTGAAGATACAAATTCATCTCGTACATTGGCATCTTTTAGCTTTACAACCTTGTTCTTTTTTCACATTTTTATCGAGTTCACACCAGCCCCTTTTCCTTCAACACTGATGATGCCAAAAATCGTACCTGTTGACCTGAGCCTGACTACTGATAACGAGCACGATTGAGGCCTTCCAATACCTGAAATAAAGGCGTCGAGGTGTGTCCTCATCGCCCCTCCGATGCTTAAGTCAGATAAGGAATTATGTGAAAAATTGTATATTGAGATATTATGTAAAAACATACCTGAATAATGAGACTAGGTTGTGTATTTATAGGTGTTGGAGGGGGAGTCCTGGAAGGACTTAACTTCCTGTAACCCTAGTTATTTTAGGTGTTTGTATTGTGTTAGAAGTGCACAATTTGTGTTAGGATAAAACTTGTAACGAACTAGGGGTTTGCACTTAAGTAGGACTAGTATTTTTAGTCCCGACCTCATAATGGACCCGACCTTGGAATTGGCCCATTTGGAGTGGGCCAAGATCAGGACTACTAGCCCGAGTTCGGGTCAAGTGGCTCGAGCTTGGGCCTATCGATATTTTTTCCTCATCATAGGCCCCCGTGCATCCAGGTCGCAGCTAAAAGTTAAATGCTTGAGCTGTGAGGTGAGATGCAAAGAGGCACAACGAGTTTAATATTTGTTTGATTTGCAATTCGTATGTAGTTCGAGTTCGTTACTTAGCCAATTTTTGGCCAATAAGCTCGAGTTTTGCATTAAATAAATAGGTCGAGCTTGTTACTTGGCCAATTTTTAGCCAATAAGCTCGAGTTTTGCATTAAATAAATAGGTCGAGCTTGTTACTTGGCCAATTTTTAGCCAATAAGCTCGATCATGAGTTCGACCATGTTACGTAGCCGTTTTAGCCAAGTTTGTTGCAAGAGATAGCTCGAGTATTGTTTAAGAGCCTGTTCGAGCGTGTTACTTGGCCGATTTTGGCCTAATAGCTCGAGTCATGTTTTGTAATGAGCTCGAGGCGTTTGACTTGACTGATTTTTGCCAAGTAGCTCGAGTCACGTTTTGTAATCACTTCGAGATGTGTAACTTGGGCCGTTGGCCAAGTAGCTCGAGTGATGTTTTGTAATGAGCTCGAGGCGTGTTACTTGGTTGGTTTTTGCCAAGTACCTCGAGTCATTTTTGCAATCACTTCGAGACGTGTAACTTGGGCTGTTGGCCAACTAGCTCGAGTGATGTTTTGTAATGAGCTCGAGGCGTGTTACTTGGCTGGTTTTTGCCAAGTACCTTGAGTCATTTTTGTAATCACTTCGAGACGTGTAACTTGGGCAGTTGGCAAAGTAGCTCGAGTGATGTTTTGTAATGAGCTCGAGGCGTGTTACGTGGCTGGTTTTTACCAAGTAGCTCGAGTCATGTTCTCTAATCACTTTGAGACGTGTAACTTGGGCTGTTGGCCAAGTAGCTCGAGTGATGTTTTGTAATGAGCTCGAGGCGTGTTACTTGGCTGGTTTTTGCCAAGTAACTCGAGTCATTTTTGCAATCACTTCGAGACGTGTAACTTGGGCTGTTGGCCAAGTAGCTCGAGTGATGTTTTGTAATGAGCTCGGGCGTGTTACTTGGCTGGTTTTTGCCAAGTACCTCGAGTCATTTTTGCAATCACTTCGAGATGTGTAACTTGGGCTGTTGGCCAAGTAGCTCGAGTGATGTTTTGTAATGAGCTCGAGGCGTGTTACTTGGTTGGTTTTTGCCAAGTACCTCGAGTCATTTTTGCAATCACTTCGAGACGTGTAACTTGGGCTGTTGGCCAAGTAGCTCGAGTGATGTTTTGTAATGTGCTCGAGGCGTGTTACTTGGCTGGTTTTTGCCAAGTACCTCGAGTCATTTTTGTAATCACTTCGAGACGTGTAACTTGGGCTGTTGGCCAAGTAGCTCGAGTGATGTTTTGTAATGAGCTCGAGGCGTGTTACTTGGCTGATTTTTGCCAAGTACCTCGAGTCATTTTTGTAATCACTTCGAGACGTGTAACTTGGGCTGTTGGCCAACTAGCTCGAGTGATGTTTTGTAATGAGCTCGAGGCGTGTTACTTGGCTGGTTTTTGCCAAGTACCTCGAGTAATTTTTGTAATCACTTCGAGACGTGTAACTTGGGCTATTGGCCAAGTAGCTCGAGTGATGTTTTGTAATGAGCTCGAAAGGTAAAAATTCGAGGTGCTGTGGAATTGTCATGTGTGGCAATTAAGCCCAATGAGGAATCCCAAGGACACCTTGGGAAATTCCCAAGATAACTGAAGACAACATCGGGCATTATTATTCGGGTTTGATTAAAAATTGGTCTCAAGGATGCTGCTCAGAATGCTCGAGGTTCGAAGATGAAATGCAGATTACTTGAGTTGAGTGTGAATTGCTTGAGGTCGAGTAAAAGATGTGTTGATAGGCCCCCGAGCGCAAAGATCTTGGAAAGAAAGCTTCGGGACTTATAAATTGATCATTTTACTTGATGATTTTTAGGACTAATTTTTGATTGAGTGTACGAAGTATTTGTAAGGATGCTTACGCGGGGCAAGACTTTGAGTGCTTGCTCAAGGCGTAGAAGTGCTTGCTCGAGGCAAGACTTAGAGGTGCTTGGACGGGGTAAGGCGCGGGGCAAGGCTTGAGGTGCTTGCGCGAGGCAAGGTTTAGATGTGCTTGCTCAGGGTAAGACTTAGAGGTGCTTGCGCTGGGCAAGGCTTGTGTGCTTGCATGGGGCAAGGCTTTGAGGTGCTTGCTCGGGGCAAGGCTTAGATGTGCTTGCGTGGGGCAAGGCTTTGATGTGCTTGCGCGGGGCAAGGCTTTGATGTGCTTGCGCGGGGCAAAGCTTTGAAGTGCTTGCGCGTGGGCAAGGCTTGAGGTGCTTGTGCGAGGCAAGACTTGAGTGCTTGTGCGGGACAAGGCTTAGGTGTGCTTGCACGGGACAATGCTTAGATGTGCTTGCGCGGGGCAAGGCTTGTGTGCTTGCTCGGGGCAAGGCTTAGAGGTGCTTGCACGGGGCAAGGCTTGTGTACTTGCGCGGGGCAAGGCTTAGAGGTGCTTGCTCGGGGCAAGGCTTGTGTGCTTGCGCGGGGCAAGGCTTAGAGGTGCTTGCACGGGGCAAGGCTTTGAGGTGTTTGCGCGGGGCAAGGCTTGAGTGCTTGCTCGGGGCAAGGCTTGGAGGTGCTTGCTCGGGGCAAGACTTGTGTGCTTGCGCGGGGCAAGGCTTAGAAGTGCTTGCGCGGAGCAAGGCTTTTGTTGGCCAAACAGGGCTTGGTATGGCCCAACAGGGCTTGTGGTGATAATAAGAAATCTACGAGGTAAGGCTCGCCTTCAATAATGAGGAAAACACGAGCTAAAACTCACCTTCAACAATAAGAAAGCCACGAGCTAAGACTCGTCTTCAAGAATGAGAAAACCACGAGCTAAAAGCTCTCATTTGATGATAAGATTAGGCATTTGGTCGAGCACTTGATGTGTGTGAGCCAAATGTTATCGTGTTTCATAACCAAAAAATCATAGCATAAGCGCGAGTTATTTCAAAAAATCTTATTTCAAATGCTAATTATGAGATATATTTCTTTGCAAACCAAGCTTACAAAGGCTCACATAGTCGACTTAAACATTTAATGACAAAATCAATCAAACTTGATGTGTGTGAGCCAAATGTTAATTTCTTCAAATGCCTATTTCAAATGCTAATTTCAAAAAATTGAGTTGGACAATTTGTGGACGTCTTCAACCAAGCATATGAATTAACTCAAATAAGCATTTCTAATGGTTCAAAAAGAAAATCAATGCCAGTAAAATGAACTAACCCTCAAGCCCAAATACTTTTTTAAAAATATAAGGTAACTAGTATATTTAGACATTTTCCATTCAACCCAATATTTCTGAGTTAAATTCATTTGACATGGTAATATGAGAATTAGTTTTTTTTTTTTTTTTTTAACTGTTGCATACATGAAAAAAGCCCAATAAAATAATTAGAAGGAATATGGGCCAAGAGAAAATATATCTATGAGCTCAACTATATTTTATAAAGTGGAAGTCTAGAAGTAAGAATTAGAGTGGCCCAAAGGTTAAAATAAAAGATTTGGGCCCGAATATTTTTAAGTTTAAGAAAATTAGAAGCATGGGCCAAAAGAAAATAAATATACAAGCCCAACTTAGCAAACCAAAAAGGACAACCCAGAAAGGACTTTAATCTTTTGACTTTGTTCTATGGGCCAAGTGCCATTAAAAGAGGTGAGAAGGTTATTGTACCTGTACTTACACGAGTAGCCTTCGTTGTCATGGGACCGACATACTTCTTGGATTTAAGATCACTCAATCTCACCTTTTTCTTTCTTGTTTCGTTCTTGATCGTCTTTTTTGTATCGGTACGCTCATTTACTTCATTGGTGACTGATTAGGTGGATAAATGATGTGCTGTTGCTGGTGAATTGGCATCTGACACACTGGATAATAAGGTGAGATTGGACTTTGGGTTGTAGCATATTGTGCTATGTAATTGACGGCTCCATGAATATACTGCATCTCAGGTTGGAGCTGATTTTCATCTGGCTGATGAGATAATCAATGGCCAAGTATCTGAGTTGTTTGCTGAGTCTCAATTGGTGATGTAACAGGAGAAATAATACTTTCCGATTCAATTGGGTTCGATAATATCCCTGAAGTAACTTGAATAAGTGGTTCTTGAAACATTCCAGTTTTCAGTTGATGAGCACCGCTTCCAATACTATTATCTCTCACCAATTTCAAGAGCTAAAGAACTTTTGATATGGGATTGTCATTATGGCAGTATCAACATTTGATTGGCTAAAGCTAGCAGACAAAGCAATCAGCAAGTTACCATTATCAATTTTATCGGGTTCATTTTAATTGAGGCCATGGCACTCGGATCTTCTTGTCCAGCAAATTCAGTCCATTCTCATCACAGTGAACAACCCCAATAGGCGGTAAATTTGACATTAAAATGGAAGAACTAGTGGAGCCAAAAGATGAACTTGTCTCCAAAACAGTGACTCGGCCCCGTGCTTACCGCCACTGTTGCTCCCACTCTCCAATTGGGCCTCTAAGTCGGACCCACCCACAAGGCCCAGGTCCATCAACAAACCCATATCCTCAGACTCAATCCGTGTACCCTTTATTAAAGTTTAAAGAGTCAGAAAACCAAGATTCCGAATTTTAATGGAGAAGGGAAGACTCCGGGCACTTGGGTTTGGCAGGAAAGAGGAATAATCTTAGAGGTGTCAATCCGGGTGGTCCGGGCCGGGTCGGCCCGCCAACATGTGAGCCCGATAACGGCCCGCGTGAAAAAAAGCCCCCCCGCTGCGGGTTCCGGGCCGGTTACGGGTCGGCCCACAATTTTGGACTACAACCCAGGCCCGCCCGCTGACACATCCGGGTCGAGCCCATGCGGGTCACGGGTCGCGGTTCGTTCCGATTTGGCCCGTATGATTGTATAAATAAAATTATAAAAATATAGAATTTTTCCGGTTTGGCCCATATGGAGAGCAACTATCATTGAAAATAGGATTTTGAGAAGAAGAATCGCCAGAATCCATAATATAGTAGGATTAAAAAATTTAGTAGTGACTAGTGAGAACCGAGAAGAAAGAAATATAATCAAGATGATGATGATATTTGCAATTGAATAATTGTAATTGTAGTAAGGTAGTAACAAGTATGAACTATGAAGTGTAAATATATAATAACTAATGAGAGGGTATTGTAAAAATAAATGTAAGAATAAATTGGAATTTATCGATGAAGGGGATGATATTACCGTTAGAAAATTTATATTACCATTAGTTAAAATTAAAAAAAAAAAAATTGACCATGCAGCAGGCTACGCTTTTTTTTGAATTTTTTTTATTTTTATTTTTTCAAAATTTTTTTTTTGACTCTCCCCCCCCCCCCCTCCCCCTCCCCTTTTTTAATTTTTGTTTTGTTTTATTTTTTCAAATTTTTTTTACGGGCCGCGGGTTAACCGCGGCCCGTGGGGGTGCAACCCGCGAAGCCCGCGGGTTACACCTCCTTGGCCCGTGAACCGCCCGCACGGGTCGGCCCACGGTCCCGATTTTCACGGGTCATGGCCGGCGTCCGTCTTGACACCTCTAAATAATCTAATACGAGGCGGCATAGCCGCATAGGAGGAGTGATTAATCCGATAGTGTTCTTCGAGCATATTGAACAAATCTTCATCGGTCGATTTTCGTTTCTCTTTGCTTTCCATTGAATTTACTGAAATCTTATGGGTAATTGAGGGGGTTGATGGCGCATTCACTCCATTTTGATCTTCGTTTTCATGAGTTTCGATTTCTCTTTCGCCTGTTGTTGTCGCCTTCTTTTGTGGCCGTGTGGATGAGTTGTTTGATTGAAGAAACTGTTGTTGTCGTCTTCTTTTGTGGCCGTGTGGATGAGTTGTTTGATTGAAGAAACTGTTGTTGTCGTCTTCTTTTGTTTCATGAATTTTTTTATTTTTTATTTTTGGGATGAAGAAACTGCCTGAAAGCTACCCTTTTCCGGTGACTTTTTGGTACGTGATAAAACATGGTTAACGTATCGTTTCCCACAGACGGCGCCAATGATGATGCCAAAAATCGTACCTGTTGACCTGAGCCTGACTACTGATAACGAGCACGATTGAGGCCTTCCAATACCTGAAATAAAGGCGTCGAGGTGTGTCCTCATCGCCCCTCCGATGCTTAAGTCAGATAGGGAATTATGTGAAAAATTGTATATAGAGATATTATGTAAAAACATATCTGAATAATGAGACTAGGTTGTGTATTTATAGGTGTTGGAGGGGGAGTCCTGGAAGGACTTAACTTCCTGTAACCCTAGTTATTTTAGGTGTTTGTATTGTGTTAGAAGTGCACAATTTGTGTTAGGATAAAACTTGTAACGAACTAGGAGTTTGCACTTAAGTAGGACTAGTATTTTTAGTCCCGACCTCATAATGGACCCGACCTTGAAATTGGCCCATTTGGAGTGGGCCAAGATCAGGACTACTAGCCCGAGTTCGGGTCAAGTGGCTCGAGCTTGGGCCTATCGATATTTTTTCCTCATCAAACACTATTCAATCTGGTTTTGCCACCTCATCCGTTAAAGAAGTAATAACAGAAGCAGGACAGGAATCAGAAGAAAAATTCACAATCAGAATTCCTTTTAACACAAATAGCACTCCTAGGGCACATCTTATTACACCAAGAAATAAAAACCAGTTGCAACCAGCACCAAAAGACCAAATTTACAAACATATTCTCAAAATTGAAGGATTTTTATAGCTAGAAGAAGTCAGTATAAAAGATCAATCTAAGTGAAAAAACATCAAAAGTCCAGCATCTGTTAACGCTCTTGTTTTAAGAAGTCTTACATAATCCGCCCTTCTGACGACAAACCAGCCACTTCAAAAGCGAAGAGAAGCTAATTGATGACACTGATCAGCCAGAAGAAAAATAGACATTGCATTCTCCACGGATGACAGGGGAATTGCTGGGGCTTATAGATACTATATTATCTAGTTCCCTTCATGTCCTACTGTGCGGTCATATAAAAAAGCTAAAGATGCAGCATTTTTAACGGTAGATTTTATAATTACATGGTGTATCAATCCAACAATTAAAACCAACACTCCTTGCCCTCTAAAACATGTAGTGACGCTCGGTAACTTATTTTTCACTAACAGAGAAAACAAATCCATTGATCTGAATTAAGAGATGGATATGCCAATTATGCCACTTACCCTGCTCAAAACAGAAATATGAGAACCAACTTGAAGACTCTAATTTATAAGCAAAATATACACAAATCAAAAGCAGAAAAGGGAAGACAATTAAGTGCTCGGAGAGGAAGTTGTGCTCATGGTATTATGTAGGTTCACATAACGTCTAATTTCCTGTGGAACTAAATTCAAAGCCTAGCAAACCTGGTTGAGCTACTTCATTGACTGATTAATAATCTACACATTGAAAAATACACAACCTGCAATATATCCCATCAAACTGGACCACGAGAAAACCATCATATGAAATGCATTAGTTGATCTACATCATCCATCACTACAAGTCTCTAAGATTAAAAAGAGGATCTTGCTTTCCTAAGCAGCATTGACGGCATTATTATTATTACCTACAACGACAACAAAAAACAATCTTACTTCACTAAGCAGCCTTAGCCTTGTCATTGCCTACAACATTAAGAATTGGAAGATTGCTTAGGAATTCATCAAGACCTTCGAAGAACCCAATCCCTACCATGTTGTCATCCTCCCCACGTTCTGATCCATTTCCTTGGTTCACCCTGAGAGTAGGCTCCTCGACTTCATTGCTAAATTCCACATTCAAATCCAACTTCTCAACGTTCTTTGCAACTCTCCCAGGTTGCTTCCGTGCATTAGTTCCACACCCTTTCTTACTCGGTTCACCCATTGATTTATTAGGAGCCTCCACCTCTTGTGCAGTTACAAGTTCATCTTGTGCATTCACATTTATAGCTTTATCAACTTGAGCTTTTTTCAGATTTTTATTTGGCTTCCCGCCAGCCCGTTTTCCTTTAACACTATTCACTTTCTTCTTCTTTTTCTTCTTCTCCATATCATTCTTCCAGTCAACATCAGACTCACTCGAGTTCGAGATCGAGAGTTCCACAATATCATCGTCATCATCAATATATACTCTCGGAGCAGAGCTCTTCCTTCCAGCCTTATTATTTGCACTAGTTACATTCCCCATTTGTGGGGAAGCAAACATAGGTGAAAACGGGGTCCACTGCGAAGCTGCACCTCGATTTTTCTTCATATTCGCCATTGAAACACCCAATGGCAAAAATCCCCAGCAACAGAAGTACTGCTCTTGTTCATCTGCGATTGGTGGTGGCGATGGAATTGCCACTGCTTGAAATGCTCTTTTACATTTCTGACACCGCAGAGTACAATCAGTGTACACCCTAGGATATTCATACATGTGATAACAATAAGGACACGCAGTCCAGAAAGTCGGCACACCATCACCCGCGGGTGCATCCGCTCTCTCCACCTCTTCTATATTCTCATCAACAGGAGTATTCTGACTAGTTTTATGACTTTCATCTGTAACTTTAGAATATTTTTGCTCTGGCTGTGGCTGCTTATTCACTTGTTCCTGCGTCAACCTAGACGCAGAAGCTACATTCCCAGTAAAACAAGGGTAACTATTCTGTGGCTGTATATTCACTTGTTCTCTAGTCGAAACAGACCCCGACCCCATCCAAGACCCAAAAGCTATATTACCACCTGAAGGAAAATTGATAAAGCTGTGTACTGGTTGCTTACTCACTTGTTCCGCACTCGACCCAAAAGTTAACGGGTCGAGAGCTACAACATGTGCGGGTACTTGTGCTTGAGGGATATGACTCACGGAAGTAGCGCTGCTAGAATGCACCAGTGGTTGAGGGACATGGGGGCTTCCACTGCTACTGCTTCCTCCGAAAAAATTGAAGTTCTGCTGCATTGAAGGAATAGTCAAATGCTCTTGAGCCGACACAGGGTTAAACGGGTCGGGTTGGTGCTGCAGCTGGAAACCCAATTCCTTATCGTACACCGATTTCCTCGATGGGTTCGAGAGCACCGACCACGCGTCCACGACCAGTCGAAACGCCTGGTCGGCAAACAGAAAATTATTCTTCTGAGGGTTCAATAGAAGGGCTAGTCGGCTGTACCGATTTGCAATAAGTTCCGAATCATGGCACTGGTGGGGTGCTTGAAGAATTGAGTACCAATCAAGCTGGTTATTATTTATCCGCCGGTCACCGGCGATAAGAGTGTCAATCACGGCGAGGATATACTCAGCTTGCAAAAGGGTCGGGTCGGAGTCCCGAGCCCGGGTCGCAAATGCCTTGCTTCCAAGCAAGTCACGCGCCGACAACAATTTCTCAGCAATTGTCAGCCACCTTAAAGCCTCTGATCGAGTGGTGGTTGTCGGGAAAAAAGATTGTTCCATTTTCTTCCTTTTTTTCTAATTGCTGCTTCGTTTTGTGAGGTGGAATGCGGATGGAGAGGAGGAATAAGGGGAGTAAGTATTTTCTTGCAGACGAAAAAGGGCCTAAGTTTTGCATAAAAGACGTGATGTTTACGTGGAAAAGGGTTGACAAAGACGAGGATGAAGAGGTAATTCGAAGAAGATCTTGACTTTGTGACATGAGTGACAAGGTCGAGTTGCCTCCAGCTGGAAAATGACATCTACAGTAGTTCTGATATTTTACAGGTGCAATTGACGGACTTTTCCTTCCAAAGGAACCTATTTGCACTTTTTTGAATTGTTCGGAGTTTTGTTTGCAATTTTGCCCTGGCGACTGATATAAACCACATGTGAAAGACATTAGTGATTTTTTTCCAAACAATTGTTATTTTCATTTTCTATGCTATTTTAATTTTTCTAAAAAAATATTTATAACTTCCATAACTTTTAATCTTAGCCATGTTTGCTTCTCATATTCTTGTTCAAAAAATATTTTAACTAGACTTGTAATAAAAGTTGACTTATATGTTGAATTAGTGATTTATCGGTCTGACAATATTTTGCGAAAAACTTATTTTCAACCACATATTTTTCATCACATCAATAATTTTTCCTTACTTTTTAATAATATATTCTCATTATATAAATTTTGTGTAAATTTTGTTATATCTCTTTACAATTCTCTTCCTATCTCTTAAGTCTCAAGTAATTAGATTACCTCTATAACACATCTTATTGGCATAGAAGCGAATTAATTTTCTTGCGACACTTGAATTACGCCCCAAACTATGTTGATTTACCCTCTTTAGTGTAGAATCCGTAAATACCTACTCCACCCTTCAATAGAAAATTAGAAATTTTATGGGAACAAATTGCAATGTTCCTCTTTATCTTCTTTACAACGTTCCTCGTTTTATTTATTCAAATTCTTTCAATATAGTTATATTCATATAATCATATCTACGATGGAGCTTGGCAAATCCTCCATATTCATAGTGCGTCTTTTTAAAAATAATTCATTCGTTTTTACTTTTTATGCAATTCAGTGTTAAGAAACAACACATTTTGATTTTCATCTTTAGCATTAATGTAAGGGTTATGCTACATGTACATAATTTTTTACCTAATCTTTTACACCCCACTCACATTTGGGAGTGGGGACCACGAGCCGCATTTTTTTTAAAACATGGGGCCCGCCGCATTTGTGAGGGGGCGGGGGGGGGACACCATTCGGTCACCCCCCCTTCGGTACATCCGGATAAACCCTTAATGCAATGGCTTGGCTTAAATCTCTAGTCTCATTCTCTCTTTTCTAAGATGATGATGATGATGATCATAATAATAATAATAATAATAATAATAATAATAATACAACTTCCCACATACCTACTCGTGAATCTTTCAAATCATTCTCTAGCAAACTCTGAGCTACAAGTTTTTTTTACTTCTTTTATTCTTTAATCCCATTAAATAATAAGGATAATAGCAGCAACAATATCAAACATTTCATTTAGTAGTAGATTTTGTCCAAACATTTCATTTGTGTCACCCACGGTACCAAACCTTTCAAACTGTGTAGCTGAAATTTAATGGATGGTCTATGTTAGTTTGACCGTCAGTTGACTGAACAATTGATTTTGACAATAATTTTGACTAATTTTAAAAAGCTAAAATGGTAACTTTACATTTTTTATATTGAAATAACTAAAATCAAATCATTAAAAACCAAAACCAAATTCATTTTCTCCATCCACCACCAAACATACCCACCCCACTCCACCCCCACCCATCACTTTTTGGGCCCGAGAACTAGTGCAACCACGTTGGCAATGACAACAAACTTCGGCACTCCGAGTCCAAGAAGTAGTAAGCCATATGGGTTCATGTTTTCCATCTCATAAGTTGAATAATGGCCTTTATGTATCGGGCCAATTTGAGCAACCAAAAGAAAAAAAACTCTCACCCACACTGGGGTGGGGTGAGTATGGTGGGATGGATGATGAAGAAAAATGTGGAAATGAGTTTTTAATTTTAATTATTTTATTTTGGTTATTTTATTGTAAAAAATGTAAAATTACCATTTTAACCTTTTAAAATTAGTCCAAATTACTGTAAATGTCAATTATTTGATCAACTAACGGTCAAATTAACAAAAACCATCCATTTGAACTTCAGCTGCGACACTTTGAAATGTTTGGTACGGTGGGTGACACAAATGAAAAGTTTGATATCACGTGTGCCACAAATGAAAGGTTTGGACAAAATCCGCTACTAAATGAAATGTTAGGTACCGCTGCTACGATTATCCCTAAATAATAATTTAATTTAACATACTAAACATGCCAAAAATCAATCATGCAACGAGACTAACCAACAAAGTGAAATGCCAAAGTTCAATACTCATACAATGACAAATAATTGTAATTTTCTTCTAAATAACTAAGAAAGTCTGATAAAGGAATCAAATCATGATGGATGTGCTCTATATATGGAACTATACAATAAGTAGTTTAACTTCTTCTAATTTTTAATTTTATTCATCCATGTCTAGTTTAATGTACTAAAATGCTCCTCAACCAACAAGACCAACCAACAAAGCAATTGCCAAATTATACTCGTATACGGCAAATAATTGAAGTTATCCCCTAAAATTGCTAAACAATACTACGAAGGACATCAAATAAGATTTAATTTCTTTTATTCCAACATACTAAGGCCTTGTATGGGAGAGATTAAAATCAGATTAAAATTGAAAATATAGCCGTTATTGTTGACTTTTATTAGACGAGTGGGACCCAATAACGGCCATATTTTCAATTTTAATTGGCTTTTAATCTCTCCCGAACGGGGCCTAAACATGATAGAAGCTCATTACACAAATACCGATCCACCAAGCCATTTGCCAAAGTTCACAACTTATACATGACAAATAATTAAAATTGAACAACGCTACACACGATAACAAACAATACAACATACTAAACAACCATGCCGAAAGCTCGTCCCACAACAAGACCAACCCAATAAAGCAAGTTGCCAAATTTCCCTACTCGTAGTCTCATAGATGACAAACAATTTGAGAAGATCACTATGCCTTGCTCCCTACATCCCATGCTCACAAAATCAACTCCACCATTGATGCACAGCAATACCCTCATCTCTCAGTTTTCCGTACAATGTTAAACATTGCCAATATGCCCTCTTGCTGCCATTCTTTTCTTCACCATCTTCATCTTGCCATTGATTCTTACACTCTAATAACAACTCATCAACTAGACATATAGTCTTGTCTTTCATCATTTCCTCCACTACTTGTGCTTCTGCCTTCATCACAACATAGTCATCGCGCTTCATATTTTGCGTTAGCCATTCTGATATCCCCATTTCTTGAGGCACAGTTCCACTCATTGATTCATCCTGATTCTCAATCTCCATGTTGTATATCTCAAATTGTTGATCCCTCATTGGATAATTTTTGTAAAACCAGTCGATGGAACTTGTATCGTCTGAGATGAAAATCCTTCGAGGATAATTGTCAAGAGAGTCCCTCATCAAATCAGGCAGAAATTTCATTTTCCTTGATCCAAAACTTAATTTTGCCAATGCTCGTCTTGGCGGCTCTAGATACACGTCCTCTAAGCCCTCCAATGCCAATTTCTTGACCTCTGATGCAGTTCCACAAGATACGTCCTTTGTCGGGGAATTCATCAAGCCATTTGATACCCCGGTTTTCCTTAATGCCACCAAGGTGTTCTCAATGTCTGGAATATGTTCGTACAAAATATTCTCATTCTCAAATCGTCGAAGATACACCATCCTATAATTCATTTGTTCTTGAAGAACTTTAGGGGAATCATTGTTCAGTGGCGCAATCACGATGCCACCATTCTTGAGAACACCATCAATCAGCTTAATTTCATGGAAATTCAAAGCCAAAACAAAATCAAACACATCATCTTGGCTCAATTTCTCCTGGTTTTGATCAGATTCAATGGCCAAATCAATACCATTTCCATTCATGAATGCACAATCATCTTCAATATCACCAATGCAGGAGCCTAAAATGAGCCCTCTGTTGCCTTTCTTGATAAGGCCTTCGTCAATCAAATCACGCAAAAGAATAGGCAAAATCTTGAAACAATTTATGTCCGAATCAGCATCGAACTCACAAAATTCATTCGTAGAATCCCTTCTTATACAGCCAAGGGAAAGCAAAGCAACAAGAACCATTGCCAATAGCAATGATCTTGATATAATACGCATAACCCGCAAATCCGGGAGCTTAATAATCAAAAGGGTATCAGAATTAAATCCGATCCCAAATCCATTCACCTCATTGTTCATCTTGATTCGATTTTTAGCTCGATACTCACGAGTCATTCCGTCCATATTTTGCTCACTCAAGATGTAGAAAACTAAAATGTAGGTCTGTTTATCAATAACAAATAGAGCTCAGTCACAAAGCTGGGGCAGTGCAATATGGGAAAATTTGAAATTTTCAGTTTTGAAAGAGAGAGGGAACAAGCCACAAAACGTGAAAAGAAAGGATTTTTAACGAGTGCAAAATCTGGCTGCGGTGTGATTCCCACCCACGAGAGCTAAACGGTTGCTTCTAATTCTACACCAGAGTAGCATCAATTCCCTAAATCTTGCAATTTCCATGACTAGGATTCTTGAAATTTCTCCCTCCTTATATCTCTCCTTCCCTCTCAATACAAATGGATTTTCGTTTCATTTCAATTCACATTATGCAAAGAACAATGTTATGTCTGTAATGAATGATTTGAAACTCAACAACCATGAACAAGAGAGGGCGATCAATAGAAGAGAAGGAGATCTGGTGTACAAAATCTGAAAATGACAATGAAGAGAGAGGGAGGGAATGAAAAGATGGGTATGGGCAGTGAATTAGGCCGTTGGCTTTAATTAGGCCGTATGCGTGTAGGGTCCGTGGGGACTCGAAGGTCATTATTTGTTTTCTGGTTTTTGTTTGATTCTAAAATTAAGGAAAAAGAGGGGACCTTAGCCCCCGTTTGGCACCCATTTTTTTTTCATTCTCATTCTCATTTTTTTTCTCATTCTTCATTTCAACCACACATTCTATCAATAAAATAATATTACACATAAATCTAAAAATTCTCCTTACTTTTTAACCACACATTCTTCCATCAATCACTATTCAAAAACACATTCTTTCACAAAAATGAGTGTCAAACACCCCCTTATTGTTATAGAAGATAATGACAGAGCAACGTCTTTTCCGAGAAACCAAAGAATAAATTATTTAATACTTGTCAATAATATAATAGTTCTAACTTCTACGATATGAATTTCAACGAGCGTTTGATGAATATTATTGAGTAAATAATGTATTTTAAATAGCTATATGGTAGAAAATATGTGGTTAAAAAGTAAGAAAAAATTATTGATGTAATGAAAAATATTATTTTATTGAAGAATGTGTTGTCCAAAATGAGTTTTGAAAAAATGTGTCAAATTAGCTTAATCAAATAATGCACAACTAGAAAGTGATTATTGAATGGGAAGATACTAAGGCCCCTGTTTGGGAAGGATTAAATTTTTCTACAGTAAATCAATTCTCATTTTCAACCACACACTTTTCAATAAAATAATATTTTCCATCACATCAATAATTTTTTTTTCTTTTTCAACCACACATTTCCCATTATATCACTATTCAAAATCAATTCTTCCCCTAAAAATCTCTCCCAAACAAACTCTAAGAGTGTGTTTGAAACACATTTTTTAAGGAGAAAATACATTTTTTTGTGATGTGATGGTAAATATGTGGTTGAAAAAAAATTATTGATGTGATGTAAAATGTTATTTTATTGAATAATGTGTAGTTGAAAATGAGTAAAAGAATAATAATGTGGCTCAATCAAACAGGGACTAAGCGAATAATAGTGGTGAATCCAAGAAATATATGAATACAAATTATTCTTGATAATAATTTATTATATTTTAGTCACATTTCAAATATGAGCAATATTATCAATTATTGTACATTAAGAATAGAGAGTGAGTGCGACTCTCTAAATTCGGTGAGTTAAACACACTCTCTATTTTTAAAAATTAAAAGTAGAGAGTCTCTTAAAACTCATTTTTAAATAACGACTCTCTAAACTTGTTAAGAGCTTGTTTCGAAGAGATTTTTGGGGGAATAATTGATTTTGAATAGTGATATGATGAGAAATGTGCGGTTGAAAAAGAAGAAAAAATTATTGATGTGATGGAAAATATTATTTTATTGAAGATTGTGTGGTTGAAAATGAGAATTGATTTACTGTAGAAAAATCTAATCCCACCCAAACAGGGTCTAATTATTTTTCCTCTCCATCCTATTCTTTTCATTTAACCGCATTTTAGAGGGACTCGAACTTTGAATCCTTATTATTGAGAGCTCAGTTTAAGAATCATGCTACAAATACACAAAAAATTTTCCGTACTTCACATATTTACATGCTTGTCAGTTTTTCATTAACAGTTAGCAAAGAAAAAAAACTATCAGGTACCGCCAATGTAAGCATTCTGGCAAAGGGGTTTTGCCCTTTAAAGACATTGTTTGGTACGTTTTATTTATGAAAGCAATTACCAATCATTTGATATTTATTGAACTAAAGTTCCGTTTCATTGTAAATGTGAAATTTAGATGAAAAGAAAATGAATTATAGAAAATTGAATTGCTTAAAATTTATTTTATTGTGAATTGTAATTAGTTATGTTTAATTGATATAATTTTTCACATGAAAAATGTTGAAAGTTTGGTGTCTTGTGTCCGTTTGACTTCGTTTTTCATGAAAATTGTCCATAAAAATGATAATTTTTTTTAAAATTGGATCTAGAATTTGTTCCAATTACCAAAAAATTAAAAAAAATTATCATGCCGAATGTCATTCGTTTGATTTTATTAAATCAATTTGGTTTTCCACAAAACCAAGGAAAAGGTAACCCGTGTGCGCCAAACCAAGAAAATGAATTTCATGAGAAAAAAAAGAAGTGTATGAAATAAGGTAAAAGTGGATGTTGAAATTTGTTTTCCATTTTTTATAGAAAATTTAGGTGAACCAAACTTGCCCTAAGTTTCACAATCAGCTTCCCGTGAATTTCCATCTTGTCACATGTTAGCCCAGTCTGGCCCCATTTTTGGGATTCCTTTATTTGGGGACCCACTATGGTGGACATTTTTAAGAAAAAAACTTGATTAAAAAGTAAGTCTGCATAAGGGTTAAAAAAGGGGAGAATTTATGGATCGGGTTTCAACTATTACTAAAACAATTTTCAGATTTTAAGTTTAAAAATTGAAAAAATCAGATATTAATTAATTAATTAAATATATTAAAATCACAATTATACAATTCATGATCACGTACACATACTTATGGATCACAACTTATTTATTGGTCACATTTTATCAAATTAATTGGCCACATATTATTTTTGAGTAAATTTAATCATTACTCATTGAACTTTAACTTTGTTACCACTTACTCATTCAACTTTAATAGGTTACCGAACGGCCACTCATTTTTCCTTATAGCTACCCATCCACCACTCCCCCGACTTCCATCTCTTCAATTTGACAGAAAATCACACGTGGATGACGGTGATCTCACGTGGCAAACACTCCCCCGTTAAGTTGACAACGTGGAATTAAAACACACGACATTTCTCATTTTCACAGCACGCTTCTCCTTCTCCCCCATTCTCACTCACGACACTGCTCACTGGAAAAATCCCCAATTCAAACCCTAAATTCCCAAACCCCTCGTTGGCTCCCGGAAGAGAACCCCCAATCCACCACCACGAAGAAAGCCGCCATCGCCCAGCTCAAAGCCCTCATCACCCAGCTCGATGAAGTTGCAAGCCGGGAAAGAGAAGAAGTCAGGAAAATAAGGCAAACCAAAAAACTGTGATGAAGAAGAGGAAAAAAATCCAGCTGAGAATAATCCTGAAGTGAAAATAAGTAATTCTTCTCTTGCAGTTAATGGTCGTCCAACAGTCTTATTGCTGCTGGTTATTGCAGTCCTCTTTGTACAGGGATATTGCTGCTGGTTATTGCAGTCCTCTTTGTACTATTGATAATATGAACTTTGTATGATCTTTGTACTATTGAATGAATGAATGAATTATGTTATAACTTGGTTTGTTTCATTCTTGTGGCTGAATTATTTTATTGAAAATTGGATTGATTGAGGTGCATAAATGTGATACACCAGATTGAGAAGCTTCAATATCACATTCGAATTCAAGTAGATTGGACCAGTTGAGATGTAGTCTGAGTCTTGCATTTGGTTTCCATTTTTTGCATCAGATTTGTTCTGTGATGCACCAGATTTGTTCCCAGATTTGCAGTTGGGATGTAGTCTGTGAGGTGCATAAACTCTGTGATCTGTTCCCTGATTTTCAATATCAGATTTGCAGTTGGATGTAGTCTGTGATGGACCAGATTTGTTCTTGAACTCATTGGAAGAGCATGAGTTCCATTGAATGATGGTAAAATATGAGATCTATTTCTCACAAAAATTTATTAGACTTTGATTCAGTTTGATCAAGGCCAAGTTCCTTAGTTTGAAAAATGCAGTCCAGATCAACACTGCTCTATGATCTTTTGTGATGGCTTCAGCTATTCCACCTCTAGATAGAACTGCTCTGCAATCTCCTAAGTTTGAAACTACCATCTCCTGTCCTTCAATCATGGCAGTAACACAACAAGCTTATCAGGTCCACAAGCTTATCAGGTCCATCAGTATTTACAGTGCTGGAATATAATCAATCAGTTATAAATCACCAGTTTGCTCCAGTTTGCTGAATGCCAAATCAATCAGTTATACATGTTCCAGATAAATTATTCTCCACCTTATTTTCACTAAAGTGACTCTCAATTCTCCACCTTATTCATTCATTCATTCTCCAAATCAAAAATATAAACCAGTACAACAGAAACCAGTAAATCGGTAAAACCATCAAAACAAAGCTGATAAAGCAAGAAGACCACATCCTATATTCACAAATGCACAAAATTGAATGAGCTACTAATTTGCTGAATGAAGGGAAAGATCTTTTATTGATGAAGATCATATTTTATACAGATTACATCAATCATATATATAGACTAACATTTCTATAAAACAGAAATGAGAGAGACTAAGTGCTACACAAAACATTTACATGTGCCAAAAAAAAAAAGAATTCAGTTATGCAAATGGGAGGGGCGCTGGGCTACGAGTTCTTCTAGAATGCTCTTCTGCTTGTGACTTCTGTGACTTGGTGCTGGTGACTCCTGTGACTTGGTGCTGAGTATGCTACTGACTAATGCTTTCTTCCAGCTCAATAATCCTATTTTCCAATATCGTAAGCTCCCAAGCTCCTTAGTAGTGTATGCAACCTGCCATAGAATTCACAAGCAATTATAAAAGAATCTGACAATCATACCAAGAATTATTTCATAATGATAGAAGTTGTAATTATCATGATGTAAAATGTATGTATTTAATAAATGGCAATGAATCATTCAAATAGACTAAGCGCCACAAATACTTAACAAATGCTAAGGTAATAGAAGTTAATAATTAAAAGATGGCAACAACACTATAATAATGCTAGACATACGCATTAAAGTTTAATTCAGACAATAATTAGATCAACATAGTGGATGACTGATTTACACACTTCGTGCATAGGTAAGTCAGTAAGGGAAAACCTGCAAGTTGCTTATATTCACTTCTGCAATTTCCCTTCCCAAACAGGACTGCAATCTTCCTTCTATATGGGCTCTTGCTTCAACAAGGAAATGTAACTAATTCCACCAATTTGCGGAGGCGAGTTGGGCGATTTCCACCAAACAGGGTTCTTGCTTCATCAAGCTGGGCGATTTTCTCTTCCAGCTGGGTGCTGTCTTCGCGGAGGGATTTGAGCTGGCAGATTCCTTCCTGGGTGATTTTGAGCTGGGCGATGGCGAATTTTGAGTTGGGCGATCAACAATTTTCGCCTGTCGGGATTTGAATTAGGAATTAAGGGTTTGAATTGAATTGAATTGGGAATTAACGGTTCCAATTGGTGAGCAGAGAAAATGGGGGAGAAGGGAGAGTGCCGCGAGTTTAATTACACGTGGCAAACTCGTTGGCAATTTAACTGAAGTAGTTTGCCACGTAAGAAAATCGTTATACACGTGTAATGCTCTGTCAAATTGAAGAGACGGGAGTTGAGAGAGTGCTGGATGGGTAACAATAAGTAAAGATGGGTGACCGTTTGGTAACCCGTTGAAGTTGAATGAGTAAGTGGTAACAAGTTTAAAGTTGAGTGAGTATTCATTAAATTAACTCTATTATTTTTGGATAAACAATAAAAAAAATTCATAGATCACAAATTATTTTAAAATCACATATTAAAATTTCATAGGTTACAAATCAAAAAATTAATAGACCACAGATCACAAATCACAAATATTATGAGTCACAACTTATTAGCCAATCACAAATTATTAAATTATCGATCACAAATTAATAATTTTTTAAGTCACATATAATTTCATGGTGACAAATTATTTTCCGTTGGTCACAAATTAACCAATGTAATGGTCACAGTCGACCAAATAATTGGTGATCACCACCAACACTTGCGACCTCTCGCAGTACCACCGCTTCCAGCACGCCGAACCACCACCAATGTCGCCAAACCATTGTCGTCGAACCACCACCACCTCACGACATTAGGAACACCGTAATCTCCATCTCTTCACCACCACTATCACTGCTTAACCACTACCAGCACTTGCGACATCCAGCAATACCATTGCCTCCGACGCGCCAGAACCACCACCACTGTCGCCAAACCACCATCTCAGAACCACCACCACCTCACGACAACCAGTAGAAACACCGTACTCTCCATCTCTTTTCCACCACCAACAAACCACCAATTTCACTACAAAACCACCACCACACAAAATATCACACCACCCTTAACCGTTAGATCCACCACTATAGCCACCGCTACAAAAATAATCAAATCCGCCACCACAAACCCCGCCACCACACAACACCGTCGGTGCAACAACGCAACGTCGTGGTGCTTCGACTGCGAAGAGTCGCCAGAGTAGGTGTATCTGTGTCGCAATTCGCGGCGATTCGAGTACCTTCTGTGGTGGTGGATTGAGGGTGGTTATGGGGTTGGGCGACGAAGGCAACAGAAGCTTCTGTCGCGTCGCGTACAATTTCACCGTCACAATTAAAGGTCTTGGCCAACAATATAAATTGACGGTAGTGATGGGGCTGGGTAACGACGGCGGGCGTTGACAATGAAAAGATGAGGAGTTCCTGGTCGAAAGAGGCGGCGTCGGCAACGGAAAGGCGAGAGAGAATGGAGGGAGGTGATTGGGTGAATTTAGAGAGAGAATGGGGAAATAATTGAAGCCTGGTGTGTTTAGAGAGAGAGAGAAGAGTGAGATGGGAGAATGAAAATGAATTAAGATTTTAATTATAAATTCAATTAATACCTGATTTTTGATTAAGGGCATGTTTGGACCAGATTTTAATCTTATTTTAATTTAAGTCAAAGTCAAACAATCAATATCAACCACATATTTCATAGGTCCCACGTCTTTTCAACAACACATTTCAAAAACATCTATCACATTCCAATTAAAATTTGATTTTAATCTACACCAACACCCTCTATATAAACTTAAGATCTGATTTTTGAATTTGAAAATTTAGATATCCATTTTTCTGTAATTTCCTCTGAAAAAAGCATATTTTGAGGAAGAACGGAAGAATTTTACTTTTGAAAAAACAATTTTTGATGAATTGTTGAAGAAATTTTACTTTTGAAAAAGCAGTTTTTGAGGAATTAATTTTGAGTATCAGTGGAGACTGAAATTTAAGAAATCAACCTAACAATAAGCCATACCCAATAAATGTGAATACTGTAGTTTTTCCTTGTACTCTTATGGGCTCCACATGGTTTGGTTCGTATGGCCCAAATTTTAGCATATACATGAAAAATAATTAGTCACATAATGACAAGTGAAATACATACCAACCTCGTTTATCCTGATGGCAACGTAAAATTGAGTTTGACGTTGATGTAACTAGAACGGTCATACACAGGGGCGGAGCCCAGTACAGCCCAGGATGGGCACAGGCCCACCCTGAACTTTGGGCTCAATTTTTTTTTTTTTAGTTAAAACTCCAGCCGGACAGCCCAACCCAAGGGAGAAAGCCCAAACATTTAAACCCATTTCATTTCCTTCCTCAAGCCTAAACCCATTTCATTTCCTTCCTCAATCAAAATCGACTCCTGCTCTTGCCTCTCAGCCTCCAATTCGCCTTCGCCTCCGGCAAGTTGTAGCTTCCATTTCCGGACAGTCGCCTCCATTGCAAACTCAGTCACTCAACTGAACAACTCCATCCTAGTCCACGCCAGTCCATAGTCACCTTCATTGCAGACTTCCAGCCTCCTCTGCTCTGCTCTCCTCGTAGACCAGTCTCCTCCTCTGCTCTCCTCCTCCACCGGACCACCTCCAGCCTCCGCCTCTATTGATCGTCTCAGTATTTTCTTTAGGCTTTAGTAATTTGTTATTTGGATTATTGGCAATTGGCGATAGCACCAGAAATGAGACCGAAAATCTGAAATACGTGATTTTAATTAATATTATGTTTGGGTATTGTTGTTTGCTATATGCAGTAGATGAATATATTGCTGAGTATGGTTGAAAACTTGAAAATTGAAATTGAAATTGAAATTGAAATTGCAGTAGCCAGTAGAGTAGACTGTGTTGAAATGGAAATTGGGTATGGAAGAAATTTGGGTATTGCTGACTTCTGAGTAGAAATTGGGTATTGTTGTAGGTTGAAATTGGGTATTGTTGTAGGTTGAAATTGGGTGTTGTCCCGTTGTTGAGTTGAAATTGCTAAAATTTGGGTATTGTTTGTTGAATTGAAATCTCATGAAGAGATTCTTTCAGAGAATAACTAACTTGGACAATGTAAATGTTGTAGGGGCGAAGTCGAATAATGTGGAATTTGACGTCAATAAACTTCCTACTGATCAAGTTCTAAGGATACCCATTATGAATTACAATGCTAACATCCATGACAAAACTCGACGTTGATTATCAGGTAAATTGTGCCCCCCGTGACCAAAAATCCTGGCTCCGCCCCTGGTCATACATGAATCTAAAGATTAGCTAAGGAAAAAAAATGGAGGTTTTAAAATGTCAAATGTGCAATAAAAAGAAATTAATTAAGGACAAATTCATAATGATTTATTAACAGGAATAGTAAGAAAAATAGTATTAGATCCAAAAAATGCATGGTAGTTATAAATGCTCTGACTTTGATTTATAAATTCATAAAATTGTATCCTAACGAAAGCTTAGCAAAATTATTATTCAATATAAAATGGCACCCGAAAAATATAGTGAAAAATTTTCAATATTTTTTTTTCTTCATATAAAAGTTTCAACTTCAACTTCAACTTTAGGATGCTACTTATATCACTTTTCACTATTTAGATAAGAAAATTAAAAATCGACCCACAAATTGAAAGTCTTCTTTTTCATATTATTATGTGAAATTAAATCCAATAAATTTAAATTATATAAAGATTAACTGCGTGTTTGATTTCGATTTTTACTGAATTAAAAGTAACAATAATGCCGTTGGAACTTGTCAATGGGACCCACTCATGAGTGGATTTTGCTGCTCCAAAAAGCAATCTCAGACACAGCCTAAGTCTTTGTTTAGGCTCCATTAAAATCAAATTAAGTATATGTTTATATCCCTTTAAATAAAACTATTTAATTCTTATACTCATTTTCAATAATACATATACACAATAAAATATTTTGTACGTAAATTAAAAAAATTTCCTTACTTTTTAACCCCATATTCTTCAAAAAATCATTATTCAAAAAATCATTTTCCCCAAATAATGGCTATGAAACACGAGCTCAATCGAATAAATATATTTTGAAATAGTGATTTTTTGAATTTATGTGAAATATTATTTTATTGAAAAATGTGTGATTGAAAAGAAAAGAGAAAAATATATTAAAATTTTAATGGAACCCAAACACGTGCTAAATATGGTATAATCAAACACAAAAAGAGAAGAAATAAAACAAGCATGTAAATTGTGAGAAAATGGATGAATGAGAATGAAATTGTCCCTGTTGGAAAATATATTATATGGTAAATGAATTTTCATTTGTGTATGTGAAATTAATCCCACATTGATTGAAAGTTGAGATTTGAAGAGGAGCCTTAAAAAGGATTAACAATCCCACATTGGTTAGAAATGGAAAAGTGTGAATATATGGGGACTATAAATAGTACCATCCCACATTGGAAAAAGAAAAAAGAAAGTGGCAAGTGGGAAAACTTAAATAGTTATCCCACATAGGATAAGAATAAGTTTTTGGACCAATTTATATATGGTTAACAATTTGTAAGGTGTAACCATTTGTTGCATAGAGACTCCTCCGTGGCCTACGCGCCCGCAGGGGGGGTGCAAATCTTGGACCGACTTGGCCTTCGAGCCTTGAACTTGTGTGCGGGCGCGACCTGCGTACACGAATGTCGGACCGAATGAGTCAAAAATTGGCCACCAAGTGCAAGCCACGTTTTGAAAATTTTCTTTTACGTTTTTCCATTTAAAACATAACTTGAAAACTGTTTTCATTTATTTTTGTAACTCCAAAACGTGAGAATTCAATGGCAGAGTTATGACTGGAGTTATGACTGCATTAAGAGGCAAAGGCTCCTCCTTGCCTATATATCCCGAACAATCTCTTCAGTTCAGACACACCACAACAGCACGAAATCTTTCTGCTTCCTTTTCAAATTCCTGTCGTCTTACAGTCACTTGGTGATTCCGTTCCGGCACACTCGTTCAGTTCGACTGTACAAACTACAGTTCACGCCGCTGTATCCTGGGAAGCAAGCGCTCGCATTACTTCGGTGAGGGGGCGAATATTGCTTTAAGGACACTGTGTTCGACACAGGCCCCGGCTTCAAAGACGCCAATTTTATCTTCTGTCAACTGCAATATTTTCTTTTTCTGTCCACTGCAATTTGTCTATTACTTCTTCTAATTCAGTTAACTGTTCAGAGTTTACCTACAATCTTAAAGCAATATTTTCGTACTAATTTTTCTGATTGTGTTTCAGAAAATGGAAAATACACCTACCAATAACGTTGTGGGATCTGCAAACGAAATTGTACCTCCTGTGGCTCAGGCTGTGGCTTTGCCAGGTTCTGATGTGGCTCAAGTGGTGGCTCCAGTAACACAAACTGTGGCTAATATGCCAAGCTTAGCTGCTGGTCCAAGTGGGACTAAGACTGTGGCTCCCATGCCAAGTCTGGCTACTGGTCCAACTGTGACAGTCCCGGTTAATCACGGGGAAAAGCCGGAGAAGTTCAATGGTTCGAATTTCAAGAGGTGGCAACAAAAAATGTTGTTTTACCTCACGACCTTGAATCTTGCGAGATTCTTGACTGAAAATGCTCCAGTGCTTCAAGAGGGTCAAGGAGACATTCAAGCAATCAGTGCAGTGGATGCTTGGAAGCATTCTGATTTCCTGTGCCGGAATTATGTGATGAACAGTTTAGCTGATTCATTGTACAATGTGTACTGCACAATAAAAACGGCTAAGGAATTATGGGAGTCTTTGGACAAAAAGTACAAAATCGAAGATGCCGGAGCCAAGAAGTTTCTTGTTGGCCGCTTTTTGGAATACAAAATGGTGGACTCCAAATCTATAATCAGTCAAGTACAAGAATTACAAGTGATCTTGCATGAAATTCATTCCGAGGGAATGGTTGTGAGTGAATCCTTCCAAGTGGCTTGCATAATTGAAAAACTACCTCCTGCATGGAAGGATTTCAAAAACTACTTAAAACACAAGCGAAAGGAAATGAACGTTGAGGAACTAATTGTTAGACTTCGAATTGAAGAAGACAACAAAAGTTCTGAAAGAGGGTTCAATCCGGTTGTGGCTAAAGCTAATGTTGTGGAGCATGGCCAAAGCTCCAAGACCAATAAGAACAAGTTTGGGCCATCTGGTGGCAAAGGGCCCAAGTTGGGGCCAAAAGGTGGAATCTCCAAGAAGAAGTTTCAAGGGAAATACTTCACTTGTGACAAGATTGGTCACAAGTCTACGGAGTGCCGTTTGCCAAAGAAGAAAAAAGAAGCAAATATGGTTGAAGATGTATCTGACATCAACCTTGCAGCTGTCATTTCTGAAGTGAACCTGGTGGGTTCAAATCCGAGAGAATGGTGGATAGACACCGGTGCCACCCGACACGTTTGCTCCGATAAGGAGATGTTTAATGGGTTTGAAGCAGCGGATGGGGAGAAGTTGTATATGGGAAATTCAGCGACCTCCGAAATCAAGGGCCATGGAAAGGTGGTTCTAAAGATGACTTCTGGAAAAGAGCTGACTCTAAACAACGTGCTTTATGTGCCGAAGATTCGCAAGAATTTGGTTTCTGGCTCGCTGTTGAACAAGCATGGCTTCCGTATGGTGTTTGAGTCAGACAAAGTTATTTTGTCTAAGTCTGGAATGTTTGTAGGAAAGGGTTATGTAAGTGATGGGCTTTTTAAGCTCAATGTAATGGCTATTAAGCCAAAAATCAATAAAATGAATAACTCTTCCGTTTACTTGCTTGAGTCTTCCAATTTGTGGCATGGTCGACTAGGACATGTTAATTACAACACTTTGCGTAGACTAATTAACTTAAATTGCATACCTACATTCCAAATTGATAATAAACATAAGTGTGAAACTTGTGTTGAAGCAAAATTGACAAGGTCATCATTTCAATCCGTTGAAAGAAAAACTGAACCTCTTGATTTAATTCACACCGATGTATGTGATTTAAAATCTATACAAACAAGGGGAGGCAACAAATATTTTATTACTTTTATTGACGACAGCACAAAATATTGTTTTGTATATTTGCTTAAAAGTAAAGACGAAGTTATAGAGAAATTTGTTCTCTATAAAAATGAAATTGAAAATCAACTCAACAAAAAGATCAAAGTGTTGAGAAGTGATAGAGGTGGTGAATATGAATCACCATTTGCTGAATTTTGTGCACAACATGGAATTAAACATGAAACAACAGCACCTTATTCACCACAACAAAATGGTGTTGCTGAACGGAAAAATAGAACATTGAAAGAAATGATGAATGCAATGTTATTAAGTTCCGGGTTACCTCAGAACATGTGGGGAGAAGCTGTGTTATCAGCCAATTACCTTTTAAATAAGGTACCCCGAAAGAAAGAAGAAAAGAGCCCTTACGAGTTATTGAAAGGAAGGAAACCTTCCTACAAATACTTACGAGTGTGGGGGTGTCTTGCCAAAGTAGTTGTACCTACACCAAAGAAGGTGAAAATAGGACCAAAAACTGTTGATTGCATATTTATCGGATATGCACATAACAGTAGTGCTTATCGGTTTCTTGTGTTTGATTCTAAAATTTTCGATATACACAAAAACACGATAATGGAATCGAGAAATGTTTCATTCTTTGAACATGTATTTCCATGTAAGTTCAAAGATGAAGCAAACTCTTCTAAACGGACATATGAGACCATGATTGAGAATAGTCAAGACAAAGAAGTAGAAGATGAAGTTGAGGTTGAACCAAGACGTAGCAAACGAGAAAGGACAGGGAAATCTTATGGTCCCGATTTTCTGACTTACATGCTAGAAACTGAACCTCAAAGTTTCAAAGAAGCTGTAAACTCTTCAGAAGGTCCTCAATGGAAAGAAGCCATTAAAAGTGAAATAGATTCCATTCTGCAAAATCATACATGGGAGCTGGTTGATCTTCCCCCGGGAAGCAAACCACTAGGCTACAAATGGATTTTCAAAAGGAAAATGAAAGCAGATTGAACTATTGATAAGTACAAGGCCAGACTTGTAATTAAAGGTTATGGCAACGAGAAGGCATTGACTACTTTGACACCTATTCTCCGGTAACGAGAATAACTTCCATTCGAATGATATTAGCGATTGCATCTTTGTACAATCTCGAAGTACATCAAATGGATGTCAAAACTGCTTTTCTAAATGGAGATTTAGAAGAAGAAATTTACATGGAACAACCTAAGGGGTTTTCTGCACCAGGACAAGAAAACAAGGTATGTAAATTGGTAAAGTCATTATATGGCTTAAAACAATCACCAAAACAATGGCATGAAAAATTTGACAATTCCATGATGGAAAGTGGATTTAAAATCAATGAATGTGACAAATGCGTTTACATTAAAGACACAGGAAATGGTTATGTTACTTTATGTTTTTATGTTGACGACATGCTCATCGTTGGTAGCAACGATAAGATGATTAAATCTACTAAAAATATGTTGAATTCAAGATTCGACATGAAGGATATGGGTTTAGTTGATGTGATTCTTGGAGTTAAAATTTCAAGAACATCGGATGGACTCGTTCTAAGTCAGTCACATTATGTGGACAAAATTTTGGAAAAACTCAATAATGATGATACCGGCGTGGCTAGAACACCGATAGATACAAGTCAACATCTATCGAAAAATAGAGGCGATGGTATTTCTCAAGTAGAGTACTCTAGAATAATCGGAAGTCTTATGTACCTAATGAGTTGTACAAGACCAGATATCGCTTATACAATTAGTAAGCTGAGTAGATATACTAGTAATACAGGGTCTGACCACTGGAAAGGAATAGTAAGAGTATTAAGATACTTGAGATATACTCGTAACTATGGACTACACTATACCAGATATCCTGCTGTTATTGAAGGATATACTGATGCGAATTGGATATCTGATATTAAAGACTCAAAATCTACTAGTGGATTTGTGTTTACTTTGGGAGGTGCAGCCATATCATGGAAATCCTCTAAACAAACAGTTATTGCGAGGTCTACCATGGAATCTGAGTTTATAGCTCTAGATAAATGTGGTGAAGAGGCTGAATGGTTACGCAATTTTTTAGAGGATATTCTAAAATGGTCTAAACCTGTGCCAGCAATTTGCATACATTGTGATAGTCAATCTGCGATTGGAAGGGCACAAAGCAACATGTACAATGGTAAGTCTAGACACATACGTCGTAGACATAATACCATAAAGGCATTTACTCTCAACTGGAGTTATCTCTATTGACTATGTAAAGTCTAAAGATAACATTGCGGATCCGCTAACCAAAGAGTTAAATAGAGAGTTAGTTGCAAAGTCATTAAAAGGAATGGGACTTAAGCCTCTAAAAGAATAAGTTATTGTAGTGGAAACTCAACCTAGCTGACTGGAGATCCCAAGATCTAGGTTCAATGAGAAAACCTAATTGCAAATACTTAACTATATCACTGTGGGGGTTATTTCCGGTCCATTCCTGTAATAATAGTGATGCCCGTGGGAAGAGGATAAGCAATAAGGCTTTTAATGATTCTTATGCGTCGAAAATCCGAGCGGAGTAATGCGGGTTACTCTTAATTAAGAAATCACCTATGTGAGAAAGAAGTGGGGCCGCTTCGAAGGGAATTGTGAGGCTCAATTCTTAATAACTCTCACTGAACCAGGCATATGTTCATGGCCACAAACGAACATAACCATGAGAACTGAATTGTGTTAGGAAGAATCCTGTGTGAGGTACATCATCGTTTACACAAAACGCAGAACAGTTCAAAGACATCACGTCTACTGATCAGCTAGTAAAGTAAATGTATTTTCATAAGGGGAGGTTCAAAGGGTAACACCTACCTATCCTATGCAGGTTTCAACTGTGGAACTTTGTCACCAAGTATTCCGTGTCTCTATTAATTTCCATTCATGTGGGGGATTGTTGGAAAATATATTATTTGGCAAATGAATTTTCACTTGTGTATGTGAAATTAATCCCACATTGATTGAAAGTTGGGATTTGAAGAGGAGCCTTAAAAGGGATTAACAATCCCACATTGGTTAGAAATGGAAAAGTGGGAATATATGGGGACTATAAATAGTACCATCCCACATTGGAAAAAGAAAAAAGAAAGTGGCAAGTGGGAAAACTTAAATAGTTATCCCACATAGGATAAGAATAAGTTTTTGGACCAATTTATATATGGTTAACAATTTGTAAGGTGTAACCATTTGTTGCATAGAGACTCCTCCGTGGCCTACGCGCCCGCAGGGGGGTGCAAATCTTGGACCGACTTGGCCTTCGAGCCTTGAACTTGTGTGCGGGCGCGACCTGCGTACACAAATGTCGGACCGAATTAGTCAAAAATTGGCCACCAAGTGCAAGCCACGTTTTGAAAATTTTCTTTTACGTTTTTCCATTTAAAACATAACTTGAAAACTGTTTTCATTTATTTTTGTAACTCCAAAACGTGAGAATTCAATGGCAGAGTTATGACTGGAGTTATGACTGCATTAAGAGGCAAAGGCTCCTCCTTGCCTATATATCCCGAACAATCTCTTCAGTTCAGACACACCACAACAGCACGAAATCTTTCTGCTTCCTTTTCAAATTCCTGTCGTCTTACAGTCACTTGGTGATTCCGTTCCGGCACACTCGTTCAGTTCGACTGTACAAACTACAGTTCACGCCGCTGTATCCTGGGAAGCAAGCGCTCGCATTACTTCGGTGAGGGGGCGAATATTGCTTTAAGGACACTGTGTTCGACACAGGCCCCAACTTCAAAGACGCCAATTTTATGTTCTGTCAACTGCAATATTTTCTTTTTCTGTCCACTGCAATTTGTCTATTACTTCTTCTAATTCAGTTAACTGTTCAGAGTTTACTTACAGTCCCTACATGCAGAAGCGGATCACACAAGATGGCATTTGGGAAGAATTGAATTCGGTTATTTCCATGCAGGCCAAACAGCATAGAACCCTCTATAGGACTATGCTAGACGTACATGGAAAAAATTTGGATTTTAATTTCTACCAAATAAGGGCTAAAATAATATTATTCGTAAATTCAAAATTTTTCGTTATTTTTTATCTATCAAAATATTATTTCAAAATGTATTTTCATTAAAAGAAAAAAAGGCTCGGGCTCTTAATTAGGACCGTGCATGGTCTGATTCGATTCGGTTCTAAAGGAAATCGAATCAAACTCGAATTTTCGGATATTTGGTAAATTGAACCGTCGGGTATAAATTTAATAATGGTAACCGTTCGGGTTCGGTTATAATCGGTCTAGTTCGATTCGATTCGATTATGTTCTTTTCGGTTCAAGGATTTCGTACAATGATTAATATTTTTATATTACAATTACGTTACATTAATTCAACTATGACATGTTCAATCCTAACACTTACAAAATAGCGTAGTCCAATCTCATGATATCTTTTGCATTCCTCTTTGTTTAGTTCTTTTTGAATTTGACTCTTAAAATCATAGGAAGATGAAAATGGTTATTTCATAATAATAGAACGGTAGAAACGATACTACTGTAGAATAAGATATTTGGATAAAATTTAGATTAATTTGATTAAGTTGGGTTTGGATGAAACTATAAATAGTAAAATTATATTTTTGGTTTGGACTAAATTAATTAGTTAGCAAATTCATTTAAGAGAAATAAAATAATTCGACTTATTTAAAGTAAAAATTTAAAAAAATTAGGGAGATTCAATTATTATTCGATTATTCGGTTCACCAAACTTGTCAGTTTCGATTCAGATACTCATTCGGATATTTAACTTAAGAATAAGTGCTTGATTCAGTTCGGAAGTTTTATCTGGCTGCGTGCACCAAACTTAGTTCATGTTTGTCTACCAATTTTCTAAAAAATTATTTGCTACAATAAGATTCTCTACCACACCCCCAATAAAATATTATATTTGGCCCTCCGGGGCATAACTTGGTGGTGTAAAGAACAAGAGTGATGTAGTCTTAATTGAGCTGGCAGTCGAAGTGTGAGAGTTCGATTCCTGCATCTTGTATGAAATTTGACTTTTTGTGGGCACCAATATGACAACTATTGTTGGGGGTTGGGCAAAACTCGATCGAACTCACCCAAATCAAACCAACCCAACCGGTTGATTTTTTTGTCGTTTTTACATGGGTGGGTTGTGTACGTAGGTGGGTCGGGTCGGGTTATGTATTAAATCAAGAAAATCGAATAAACCCAACCCGCCACTTTAAAAAAATAATAAATAAAAATAAAATAAATAAAATGTCTAGAAAAGTAAAAGAAATCTAAAAAGTATGAGTAAATAGTGTAACTGTAATTACCTTGGTGTATTTTAGAGGAGTAGTTTACCGTTCTTCCCACAAGAAATGTAGTATAAGTTTTTCGTGTTATGTTAAATGCATTTTCTTCTTTGTAGGCTCGACTAATGAGAATTGAATAAAATAATAGATAATTTTATTTATTTATTTACTTACTATTTAATCTTATCTATTCGAATTTAATATAATAGAAAATTGGATGACTTTAATTTTTGTTGACAAGTCGTCCCAAACCGACCAACTCAATCCTTCGACGGATACTTGATTGGGTTATGTTGAATTTTAACCTTTACACGGGTTGGATTAGTTAAATTTTAATCAAACCGATCATGTTGAGTTGAGTTTGGGTTGAGACAAAAATCGACCCAACCCAACTCATGCCCACCCTTAGCTATTGTACTCTGACTTGATGAGGCACATCTAACGATTTACCTCATCCACGATACTCTAGGGACGAGGCGGTGGGGACCCTCAAGATTGGAGTTCAACATATTATAAAATATTATACACACAAATCAATAAATTTACTTTAATTCCCTGCCAGGCTGCTACACATTTTCCAAAAAAATCTATTCATTACTGTACTTTTCTTTCTGTGGGTAGTGATGGCAATCGAGCTGAGCGGCTCGTCGGCTCGGCTCGTACTGTAGCGATCCACGAGCCGCTCGGGCTCGTCAAAAGACGAGCCCGAGCTCGAGCCGAGCGGACCCGTTCATAGACAAGCCGAACTCGGCTCGGCTCATTAAGAGACGAGCGCTCGTGGGGCACGAGCCCACGAGCCGAAAAAACTAAAAAAAAAAAAAATTTTGACGAGTCACGAGCCGAGCCGAGTCGGCTCGGCTCGTGGCTCGTGAATCACGAGCTCGTGAAAAACATTAAGGCACCGTTTGGTAACCATTATTCTAGAAAAAAATGTATTCTTTGTGTCAAATCATACTTTTTTTGTGGTTGAAAATGAAGGAAAGGTTATTGATGTGATGGAAAATATTATTTTATTGAAGAATGTGTGGTTGAAAATTAGTAGAAGAATGAGAATGAAAAAAAGAATGGATACCAAACGGAGGCTAAAAAAAAAAACTAAGAAAAACAAAACAAAAAAAATTTTTGACGAGCCACGAGCCGAGCCGGCTCTGCTCGTGGCTCGTGAATCACGAGCTCGGCTCGTAGGGCAACGAGCCGAGCTCGTGGGGCAATGGGCCGAGCCGGCCATCACTAGACTGTGGGGAGACAAAACACACCACGACGGTGCTCGCTTACTCCTATACACAGTTAACGAACAAACCCTAACCCCCAAAATAGGAAAATCGAGACATGGGAGTGGAAAAGGAAATTCTGACGGCCGGAAACGGTCCCAAACCGGTCCCCGGACAGAAAGTCACCGTCCACTGCACTGGTTTTGGTAAAAATGGTGATCTCTCCCAAAAATTCTGGAGGTACATTTAAAATTTTTGTAGAGTTTCAATTATATTGTGTGTGCGCCTTATATATACGGATGTTAACATTAATTTAGGTAAGTAACCATTTAAATTTGAAATTTTGGGTAATAGCACCAAGGATCCAGGGCAGAAGCCTTTTTCTTTCCAAATTGGCCAAGGAAAAGTTATCAAAGGTACCTTTTTGGGATAATTTAAATTATGTTTTAATTTTTCTGTATATGTTTTTCTGTCTGTGTTGCTTGTATTATCTGTAATGGATGATATGGATTTGATTGTGATAGGAATGAAAGAGAATTAACTGAATGGAAATGTGAAATGGAAGTATAGTTCTTCCCTGGGTTTGACTAAAATTTGGAAGAGCTTAATGTATTTAGGTCCATGGATGGTATGAGATATATGGCTCTGTAAAATTCCTAGAGAAAAGCTATTTCTAAACATTTGATTGTGAACTAGTTCTATCAGTGTCGTCTTTTACAGTTTGTGGAAACGGGTTGTTCAATTTTGTTGCAGATTTCGAGTGAAGAAATATTTTCATGCATTTTTAATTAATTTATTTCTTCTTAACTCAATTTGGAAACGGGTTTTTTAATTTTTCGCAGATTTCTAGTGAAGAAATATTTTCTTGCATTTTTAATTAATTTATTTCTTCTTAACTCTATGTTGTATTAATTGGCCAAATCCACCATGTATTGTAACTTGTATCATAAAGATGATGTTTTATTGTATATTCTATTTAGCAAATGCTTTTGCTAGCTTGGAAAAATGCTTTTTGGAATTGCTGACTGAAATTTCGCCTGTCTTAAGTTCAATTATGCTCCACCTTTTTTCACAGGATGGGATGAAGGTGTGTTGGGAATGCAACTGGGAGAAGTTGCTCGATTATGGGTAATATTCACATGCTTCGTTTAATTATTATGTGGATAAATGTCATTTGCTTCATTTAGTCAACCCAATTTGCATTTAATGACTATAGCTCTAGTTCAGAAATTGGTGGTGGGATGACACGTTTTGAGAACATGCCAGACATTTACCTGGAAACTAGTCACAATCTATTCTTCTTTTGTTCTTAAGCTCTGAATTTCTGCTTCTCTGTTGTTCAAACTTTTATAAAAGCGAGGAATACTTAAGCGTCGAAATGAACTCAACTCATTGATTCGAGTAATTGTTTAATTGTGGCATCTAGGGTTAATGCCATCAATAAATTGGAACAACTTTGTAAATAAATCTTCGATATAGAAATGAAACCAATTTGAGCTAGTTTCTAATTCTAGCTCACTTGTGGAACATTTTTTATCTTGGGTTTCTATCGTGACTTACTACTTATGTATTTTATTAAGGTCCTGTTTCGTACACATTATTTTTTTCATTTTCATTTTTCTACTCATTTTCAACCACACATTCTTCAATAAAATAATATTTTTCATCACATCAATAACTTTTCCTTCATTTTTAACCATACATTCTCCATCAATCTACTATTCAATAATACATTCTTTCAAAAGAATGTGTCCCAAACACACTCTAAGTTTTTTTCTACAGTAATTCTCAATGCACCCTCTCTCATGCTTTCTTACTCCCGCAACTATTGTGGATCGTACTTCAGTTCTTCATTGTAATTGAAGTTCTCAAGTAGGATGGCAACTTTTGCTGGACCAACCTTTTTTCTGTTTTTCTTTCATTTTTTCTTCTTGTTATTGTCATTATTATATCATCCATCTTTCCTCACTGTTATTGGAATTCATCATTGCTTAAGATCAATCCATTCTTTTCATTTTCCAAGTGATTGTTCTTCCCTGCTTGCGTAATTAATCTCTTGCTAAATCTATAGTTAACTATCTAGGAGGTGGTGTTGATTTTAGCTTTATTAATTTTTTACAGTGCTCTCCCGACTATGCCTATGGTTCTGGCGGATTTCCAGCATGGGGTATTCAGCCCAACTCAGTTCTGGTTTTTGAGATTGAAGTTTTAACTGTGGAGTGACTGGCATATCAGATTTATTGAGTGATTGAGGAAGTTTGGTTACTTATGTTTAATAATCATGATTGTTGAACGTGCTACATGACTTGTTTGGGAATTGATCTTGGTTGATGCTTCTACCATGCATGAAGCTATTCTCTTAAGAGTCATTCATCGATCTTTCTTATGACCATAAATGAATTTCTTTTTACTAGTTTGGTTTATTACTAGATCTACTTGAAGAACAAGATCCTGAGCAACTTTGATTGGATGAGTTAGTATTATGATTCTTTATGTAAGTTTCAACAAAGTCTGAGTGCTTATTGTCAACCTATGACAACTCCCCTTTGCACGGGATTGGGGCTAGCCACAGAGAACTTAGATGAGTTGGTTTCCGGGTACTATTTTCTTCTCCGGAAATAGCTCTCAAATGTTCAAGAAATGATCTGGTAAATGGGACGTTTTCTCTAGTATTTCCATATTGAAGATTTTATATTACTGGAAAGTGTGGAAACCATTTTGCCTATAAAATTCGTTTGAGCAAGTCAAATTAAACAAGTTTTTTGTTATGTTTCAAAATGCAAACTTAAGGAGCGGTTCTCTTCGTGTTTCAATTTTTAGTTCTGAGTTTTGAATTCATTTTGAGTTCTATGTTTTGAGTGTCAATTTTGAGTTCTATGTTTTGAGTGTCAATTTTGAGATTACTGAAATGCTTTCTTTTTGTCATTTTGAAAAATTGTTTTCAAAAATAAAAAAATGAAGTTTTGGCTTGATTTTAACTGAAAACAGTCAAAATGACTTTTTTGACATTTTCCCTTTTTTTTTGTAAATTTTAAACTTGTTTTTGAAAATTCTTTTATGAAAATAGGTAATTAAATGTGTTTTCAGTGATCTCGAAAACTGAAAATTAAAAATAGTTTGAAAACAATAAAGAGAATATGTTCTAAGTTTTTGACCATAGATTGCTCGAATGGATGAAACTCTTCCCCGTCAATAGATATACTAAGATTTTGTGTACATAGTGATTCAAGGGCATCTGAAAAGATTTCAGTTTGAAGAGCAAAATGCCCAAACACTATAATGATGCTTCAATTTGATTTCAACGTAGTTTATACAAAGCATGCGTGTAGGGAGAACCGAACTCTTTCCTTGATTTTCAGATAGTTGAAAGTGGAACCCTGCCTTTTTAATTGTGGAATTTTGACACTAGATACGAAAACAAAATAACTGGACTGATGTGCCATTAGCAGCTCCTCAGGATGCTCGATAAAGGAGGGAAAATGGCGTTAGACTGAGATAAGTATCCTCTCAAGTCTTGAGCATGCAATTCTTTGAAATTCCTGAGGGAAATGACAGACATGGATGATTGAACCAATTTCAAATAAAAGCTTCAGAAGTAACTCCGATAAGAGAAAATGGATATGTGGGATGCCTATTAATATGAAATGTGCAATATTCGAAATCAAGATTCTCACCTGATAAAAAACTCAAAGGATAACTGAGTAGGGAAGTTGTTTTCTAGCAAACATTCTAGCAGCTACCATTCCAGCAGCCAATGCAGCTCCAAATAAAGTGTGCAATCTCACACAGTAATACTTGGCCATGAAGATCTTTGTTTTGTCCTGTCACATATTAATTTAGAATCCATAATTTGAAATACCAATTGACCCCATATATAGAAATTATGTTTGGAAATATCAAATTGAAATCTTGGAATCAGAATGTTTTAAAACAAACTGAAGTGTTCCCTTTGTAAATACTAGAGCTTTTAACTAGATTATTCAACATGGCATCAGAGTGCTAATTTAAAGTCTTGCCACCACTAATTTATGAAAATTGTACACTGGCACACGAGTATAGTGCCTAGTGATCGAAGGATGCAATTTACTTTATATGAAACTAGACTTAGGGCCCATTTGGTATGATTTTTGCTTTTGCTTTACTTTCTGTAGAAGAGTTTTGAGAGGAAACTATCTTAATTTTTGTTTGAAAACTAATTTTTGAAAGAGTTCCAATTCCCCGCTTTTAGAAGAAGCCACATTAGACAGTTTTTTCAAAAAACTCTTCTAATTAGAAGAAACACTTTTATAAAAATTAGCCAAACGGACCTAAAAACAGCTCTTGAGTCTCAAAACCTCATGTTGACTTCTCAAAAGTCATGCCAAAAGAGCCCTTAGAATATACAAAATATTTATTATTCATTAAATTACACAATACTAGTTTCGGTCCATGCGATGCATGGAACTTATAATTTCGAAGGTTTTGTTAGCAATGAATATATAATGTATATTGAATAATGTAGAACGTTTAAATACGAGAGAATATTGAATAATTAAAAAGCATTTGAAGCAACATATTTTGTTAATAATTGTGTATGCAATTATAAGATTACTTTCTCAGTTTAAAAAGTATTGATCTAAACAAATATTAGTTGTAATTTTCCGTATATATATAGTCATTTTGTCTGCTGAAACTGTCTCTATTGGATATCCAAACACGAAGCATTCTATGTATTTGAGCACAAAAATGCCGCAGTTTGGCCCGTGGAAAAAAATTTGTTTATGTTAAACAAAATTAGTGTGATAAATAGATATTTGGGAATGACATTTTAGAAAGAATAAGAAATAATTAAAATGCTTACCCTTTAGATGACTCGATTATTAAACTTGTACTTTATGAATTTATATTTATATTAGACATGTACTATATATATATATATATATATATATATATATATTTTTATTATTAGTTACATTGAATGAAAAAAAAAAAAAAAAACACCGCACTCCAAGGAGTTTGGAGCAATTTGCTCCAAACTCCTTGGAGCAATTGCTCCGCACAGTGCGGAGAAATTGCTCAAAAAAAAAAAAAAATGTTTTTTTTTACTTGCATTGCTTTTTTTTTTTTTTTTTTGCTCCATTTTCTATATTTCAATTTAACTAATAATTAAAAAAAAAACACGATACTAATAACATTATCCTAGTTGAAAGCACAATTAAATTAATCATATCCACTACGTTTTCAATTTCACAATATTTTGAACGTAAAAAATAAAAATAAAACACTTAACAATGATTTATTAAGTACTATAAATTCAGGTTAATTCATTCATCACACTTATTTTTAACTTTAGTACTATTTTATAAATCAATTCTTTTTCCTTCTTAGTTTATATATAACTTCAGTATAAAACTTTATTATTATTTTTTCTTGCGTTCTTTTTTCCACACCTATTATTAAAAATAAATATATGGATTCTTTTTATTTACAATTTAAATTTTGTTTAATAATACAAAATTAAACATACCATTGTTAAATTATTATTTTTTTGTAGCTTCAAAATATTGTGAAAGTGAAAACTTAGTGGATATGATTAATTTTATTGTATTTTCAGCGAGGATAATGTGTTAGGATCGTGTTTTTTTTTAATTATAAAATATACAACATATAAATAATTTTGTTTTAATATATTATTTGTAGTACCCAAAAGAAAGAAAAATAAAAAAAAAAAAAAATTTTACGTAGAGTGCGGAGTTGCATTGCTTTTTTTTTTCTCCATTTTCTATATTTCAATTTAACTAATAATAAAAAAAAAAAAACGATACTAACAACATTATCCTCGTTGAAAGCACAATAATACTTATATAAAATTAAACATAATAAATGCTCATATTATTAAACACATCGTTTCCATTTTTTTTTTCTTCGTACCTATATAAAATTAAACATAATAACTACGTTTTTAAGTTGTCTTCATTTATTTTTAGTTTGAAACTTATAAAACACATAATATCAACAATTCTAATTTGTATTTGGATAACCCAATTTTGTGCTTGTAACTTCAAAATATTTTTGCCAAAAAAGGAAAAAAAAAATAGAATTCCACATTAATTTATTATATACTACTACGATGAATTTATTATACCTATTTTTAACTTAAATCAAACGTATTATCATCTTAGTTTATATACATTTAATATAAATGTTCATCTAGATTACTATATATATATTTCATTCAAATTTGCAAAATTCTTAAATTATTTAGATGACTCGATTATTAAACATGTACTTTATGAATTTATATTTATATTAAACATGTACTATATATATATATAAATATTTTATCATTAGTTACATTGAAAAAAAAAAAAAAAGCTCCATACAGTACGGAACAAACACTCCAAGGAGTTTGGAGCAATAGCAATTGCTCCGCACTGCGCGGAGCAATTGCTCCAAACAATTTTTTTTTTCTTTTACTTGCATTGCTTTTTTTTTTTCCTCCATTTTCTATATTTCAATTTAACTAATAATAAAAAAAAAACACGATACTAACAACATTATCCTCGTTGAAAGTACAATTAAATTAATCATATCCACTACGTTTTCAACTCCACAATATTTTGAACCTAAAAAATAAAAATAAAACACTTAACAATGATTTAGTAAGTACTATAAATTCAGGTTAATTCATTCATCACACTTATTTTTAACTTTAGTATTATTTTATAAATCAATTCTTTTTCCTTCTTAGTTTATATATAATTTCAGTATAAAACTTTATTATTTTTTTTCTTGCGTTCTTTTTTCCACACCTATTATTAAAAATAAATATATAGATTTTTTTTATTTACAATTTGAATTTTGTTTAATAATACAAAATTAAACATATCATTGTTAAGTGTTTTTTTTTTTAATATTAAAGATGTAATATATATATATATATATATATATATATATATATATATATATATATATATTATTAGTTATATTGAGAAAAAAAAAAAAAAGGAACATAGCTCCGCACAGTGCGGAGCATTTGCTCCAAACACTTTGGAGCAAAATGCTCCAAAGTCTTTGGAGTGCGAGCAATTTTTTTTTTTTTTTTCCTTTTACTTGCATTGCTTTTTTTTTTTCCCTCCATTTTTATATTTTAATTTAACTAATAATTGAAAAAAAAAACACGATACTAACAACATTATCATTGTTGAAAGCACAATAAAATTAATCATATCCACTACGTTTTCAATTTCACAATATTTTGAACCTAAAAAATAAAAATAAAACACTTAACAATGATTTATTAAGTACTATAAATTCAGGTTAATTCATTCATCACACTTATTTTTAACTTTAGTACTATTTTATAAATCAATTCTTTTTCCTTCTTAGTTTATATATAATTTCAGTACAAAACTTTATTATTTTTTTTTCATGCATTCTTTTTTCCACACCTATTATTAAAAATAAATATATGGATTCTTTTTATTTACAATTTAAATTTTGTTTAATAATACAAAATTAAACATATCATTGTTAAGTGTTTTTTTTTTATATTAAACATGTAATATATATATATATATATATATATATATATATATATATATATATATATATTAGTTATATTGAGAAAAAAAAATGGAACATAGCTCCGCACAGTGCGGAGCATTTGCTCCAAACACTTTGGAGCAAATTTGCTCCAAAGTGTTTGAAGCAAATGCTCCGCACTCTGCGGAGCTACGTTTTTTTTTTCTTTTACTTGCATTGCTTTTTTTTTTTCCTTCCATTTTCTATATTTCAATTTAACTAATAATTTAAAAAAAAAAATACGATACTAATAACATTATCCTTATTGAAAGCACAATAAAATTAATGATATCCACTACGTTTTCAACTTTACAATATTTTGAACCTAAAAAATAAATATAAAACACTTAACAATGATTTATTAAGTATTATAAATTCAGGTTAAATCATTCATCACACTTATTTTTAACTTTAGTAGTATTTTATAAATCAATTTTTTTCCTTCTTAGTTTATATATAACTTCAGTATAAAACTTTATTATTTTTTTTCTTGCGTTCTTTTTTCCACACCTATTATTAAAAATAAATATATGGATTCTTTTTATTTACAATTTAAATTTTGTTTAATAATACAAAATTAAACATATCATTGTTAAGTGTTTTTTTTTTAATATTAAACATGTAATATATATGCAGAAATGATCTAATGAGCACCGGTGCTCATCTTATTCTCAGCACCGATGAGTTGGCACATTAATTCATTGGTGGATTGGAAGTCACAAAATCTTTATCCACCAATGAATTAATGTGCCAACTCATCGGTGTTAGGATAAGATGAGCACCAGTGCTCATTAGATCATTTCTGATATATATATTTTATATTATTAGTTATATTGAGAAAAAAAAAAGAAAAAAGAAAAAAGGGAAAATAGCTCCGCACAGTGCGGAGTATTTGCTCCAAACACTTTGGAGAAAAATGCTCCAAAGTCTTTGGAGTGCAGGGCACTTTTTTTTTCCTCCATTTTTTATATTTCAATTTAACTAATAATTGAAAAAAAAAACACAATACTAACAACATTATCCTTGTTCAAAGTACAATAAAATTAATCATATCCACTACGTTTCCAATTTCACAATATTTTGAACCAAAAAAATAAAAATAAAACACTTAACAATGATTTATTAAGTACTATAAATTCAGGTTAATTCATTCATCACACTTATTTTTAACTTTAGTACTATTTTATAAATAAATTCTTTTTCCTTCTTAGTTTATATATAACCTCAGTATAAAACTTTATTATTTTTTTTTCTTGCGTTCTTTTTTCCACACCTATTATTAAAAATAAATGTATGAATTCTTTTTATTTACTATTTAAATTTTGTTTAATAATACAAAATTAAACATATCATTGTTAAGTGTTTTTTTTTTAATATTAAACATGTAATATATATATATATATATATATATATATATATATATATATATATATATATATATATATTATTAGTTATATTGAGAAAAAAAAAAAAATGGAACATAGCTCCGCACAGTGCGGAGCATTTGCTCCAAAGTGTTTGGAGCAAATGCTCCAAAGTCTTTGGAGCATTTGCTCCGCACTCTGCGGAGCTATGTTCCTTTTTTTTTTCTTTTACTTGCATTGCTTTTTTTTTCCCTCCATTTTCTATATTTCAATTTAACTAATAATTTAAAAAAAAAAAAAACGATACTAATAACATTATCCTTGTTCAAAGTACAATAAAATTAATCATATCCACTACGTTTTCAATTTCACAATATTTTGAACCTAAAAAATAAATATAAAACACTTAACAATGATTTATTAAGTACTATAAATTCAGGTTAATTCATTCATCACACTTATTTTTAACTTTAGTATTATTTTATAAATCAATTCTTTTTCCTTCTTAGTTTATATATAATTTCAATATAAAACTTTATTATTATTTTTTCTTGCGTTCTTTTTTCCACACCTATTATTAAAAATAAATATATGGATTCTTTTTATTTACAATTTGAATTTTGTTTAATAATACAAAATTAAACATATCATTGTTAAATGTTTTTTTTTTTTGTAGGTTCAAAATATTTTGAAAGTGAAAACGTAGTGGATATGATTAATTTTATTATATTTTCAACGAGGATAATGTGTTAGGATCGTGTTTTTTTTAATAATTTTGTTTTAATATATTATTTGTAGTAACCAAAAGAAAGAAAAAAAAAAAATTTACATAGAGTGCGCACAGCTCCGTAGAGTGCGGAGCAAAATGCTCCGCACTCTACGGACTTCGTAGAGTCCGACTTCATTGCCAATTGGATTTTTTTTTTAATATTAAAGTGAACAAGTGTAGGCATGTTATTGATTGGAAAATGATCTTTTTTTTTTTTTTGTCTGAGGGACTGCCGTTATTTTCAATTGATTTTTTTTTTTGTTTCATATTACTTTTTTGAAGAAAGTCAACAATTGTGGGCAAGGAAGAAGTCGATATTACCCTTTTGTTTTGATTAAATGTGGATGAAAAATGTTTCAAAATGATGAGGATAAAGTGGGGAAATGGGGATGAAAAAAGTGGGGATAAAATGGGAAATGAAAATACGTCCTAAATGAATAGTAACCAACAGATTCTTAAGGTGTGCTCTCAACCATGAAGCACTCAAAATATGTGAAATTATTGAACCATAAAAGCCAAGTTAGAGGAAGTTCATTCAAGAAAACCTTACGCACCTTGTGGTTCTCCTCAACGTAGCTAACTACTGAATTTCCCATTGGTACTGTCAAAGCACAAAGAATCTACACAAGAACCATGATTAAAATAAATAAGAGTACAAAGAAAAATGTAGGAATAGAAAAAATATGGCCGAGATGTCTTGAGAAAAAGTGCTGTGACTAGAAGTTGGAAAGACTTACAACACTTGAGGAAGGAAGTGTTTGTCCAAGTCCTAGAATAAACAGAAGTGAATAAATTGTCACCACTGCCAATTTTACTACCTTCGAACCTGCTTCAGTACCGAGCCTAACCTAAATTTCAACATAAATGGATTCGTAAATGGCTCCTACAACTTCATCTTTTAAGCTTAGACTTTCAACATGTGTGTACTCACCAAAGGGGAAATCTTCCCGACAGCCTTATCCTCCTCTATCTGTGTCGATCGTACTTCTTGTCAGCCAAAAGAAAAAAAAAAAAAAATAGATCCCTAAAAATGTAATATGGAGAGAGAGGGAGAGTTAAAAAACCTGATGAAAATGACTACAGAAGAGGATCAATGATGTCGTAAAACCAACAAGAAGAGATGCAGAGATGACCGTGCCATTAATTGTCAGCTCACTGTCATAATACAAGAAATTATTAGTATATAGTAGACATGAGTTTAATCATCAGAATTGCAAGTAATCATATGCAACCTTGCGCCACTCTGAAGCAAATAAAAAGCAGTAGTGGCAAATGGGCCAAATGCTGAAAAGCACAAAGGTTCTCCAAGTCCTTGGTAACTTAAACGAAATGGTGGGCACTGCAACACAGTTTTTACAGAACATGAAAATCTGGTATATCATATATGCATGGTAAACATGTCCAGCACAACGAGCAATGATGCACTAAGAAAATGTGTAAATAAGTTATTAGAGCCATAAGTGAAGATGATACATATATTCTCAGATGGAACAATTAGAATGCCAAAATTGTGCATAAAGCTCCTTAGTAGGTTTATAGAAAATACCAAAACATTTGAAATTAGAAAAGAAGAACAAAAGGGTCCCATCAAAGTGGATGAAATGATCTTTAAATAATGTTGAAATGTTTGAATAAGGAAAGGATGATGAAACTCGTATATGGGAGTGAAGATGAAATAGCACTAACACGCAAGAAATATAAGCCTAGAAATTTTGTTTTCTTTCTGAGGACTTTAAAAGGAGGGAGGGGGAGAGGGAGGCAAGGAGACAACGAAAATAGAAAAAGAAAGAAGAGTTCAAATGGACAAGATTGTGGTAAATAAATCCGGTCTTTTCCTTCATTTTGGATGTAGTAGGGCAAGACGTCAAGGCTGGCTTGCATCAATTTCACACCGATCATTTCCCGATCATTTCCTGAAAAGAGTTCTTTTGCTACTTTTGTGGGCTTATTCCCTAAACAAGAGTGAGCAGATGATATCTGAGCCTTTGGTCTTGTTATTCTGGGACGTAGCATGAATAAGAATGCTGAAAAAGTCTTGTTCTCGGACATAAAACTATACTTGGGAGAATAATATCTGAAACTCAAAATGCATTTGTGGTAGGAAGGCGGCTATCTCACTTGCTAATAAGCTTGTAAATTCAAGATAGATATTTGATGTTTAGTAACTGCTGATATTAATTCAATAACTTTCTGAAATGCAATATACATAATAAGTAAAATATATATTTTCTTGAAGAAAAGCAAAAGGACAACAACGTGTGAAAATTTACAACTTTCTAGATACCAACTGGATTGGTTGTACCTGGTATATGTAGCCGCAAATAACTGCAGAAGCAAGTAGTAATACGGAACGCATACTCCCAGCCTCCACAGATACCCAAATAAGGCCGACGAAACCAAGAACAAGTAGTAAGCAAGCAACAATAAGTGTCCCTGTACGACTTTATAGAACAACAAAAGATGCACTGAGCCAACTGCGATCAATATGCTAAGGCCCCGTTCGGGAGTGATTAAAAGCCAATTAAAATTGAAAATATGGCCGTTATTGGGTCCCACTCGTCTAATAAAAGTCAACAATAACGGCTATATTTTCAATTTTAATCCGATTTTAATCCCTCCCATACAAGGCTTAAAGAAGATACATAAATTAATAACAGGCTTAGCATGGCTGTCTGGACATTTTTTGAAAATTCATTTATCTTACAACATATTATTCACCGCCATTATGCAAACTAACGGGATTCTAAGCGATAGTAGTTTACATAGACGACAATGATTACATTGAAATATAGCATAGTTAATACTTGCATCTCTGGAGAATAGTTTATTTTTCAAGCTACGTGGAGAATACACTAGCTTATTAGATTGCTCTCAAGTCTTATGCATGTCACTTTTAAATCTCAGAAAATGCCTCAACCTTGATGACTTTATCCACGTTCTTCTTAGTCAGGGTTTAAATTCTATTGATTGTACAGTTCAGTCTACATAATTGCTGCTGAACTTATGCATGATTATTGTCTATTTATTTATGTGGAAATCTAGAGCGAAACAATAGGAAAAAAAGTGATCATCTAACAGAAATCAAAATAGTCCAATTATGGAAATGAATAATCCTTAGTAATCCAAAAATATTTAGAATACTGGCTAGTAGGATTTATCTAGGTTGTACAACCTGGTTTGACTTTAGATTCTCGATGCTCCATCCCATAACTTGTTTCTAAGTATCTATCATTCCCGCCTGCCATATATTTCCTAAAATTGATTTCAATTAGTTTTTTGGTCAGTGCGTCTGCTAATTTTTCAAGTGATCACAGATGATGTGCAAATCAACTTCTTGTTTGTCTTTTCTTACAAGAAATGTTGACCGAGTGGGACTCTTCAGTTTAGAGGGTGTACCCATGTCGACACTATATGACATGGATATGGGAATGGATCCCGTGTCGAATCCTTCCATTTAGAAGTGGACAGGGCATAAACATTGAAACGAGATCGCCATGGAGGAAGCAGAAGTTGGTGGGAGATAAAGAGTGGATCCACGACTTTTAAAGCAATAAAACTGATTTTGAGGCATAAGACCAACATTAAGGCATGAAACCAAGCTCATTTAATGCTACACTTCGTAAAAAATACATCTAAAATTATTAGTATGTAATATTCTAAAAAAATTATGTTTGTTTGATGTACTCACATATCCATGTCCAAATTTGGATCCTTTTTAGTAGTATCCTATATCCTTAGTTTTAGAAGAAAAAGGATCCAACACCTAGTCTGTACCCAAGTCTGAGAAACATAGTCCAAAACAACAAGGAGGGCAGCATGGAGCTGAAAACAAAATTGACTGAAAAGAGTAACAGTTTGATATGGAATAATCATCACCTGCCAACGATATTTACAACTGATTCCTTCTTGTTTTTATCTGCCCCTGTATCAAAATCATAAACGTCGTTGCTGCCCATATTAAACATGTAAGTAAACAGCATAACATCCACTCAGCAACACCAAAAGACCACTTTCATACTATATAATGCAGAATAGCATTCAATAGTAAAAATATCATTTTTTCTTCTATATACACGACATGCTAAAGAGAGCCATATATTTCTCCAGATAAAAAGGAACAAAAAGCAACATAAAGATTTTGAAGGAAAAGATGAAAATGGTTAGTGAGCCACAAGAAACTACCGAAGCAAAATGAGTGCAGCTCCATTCATACAAAACTTAACCTCCTTCGTCCAATTCAAAACGCCAACTTCTTAAATGGACGTAAATCACAGCCAGTCATCAGATGCACATTTCAATGGAAGAATACCTTTTGCTTCTTCACATTTTAGAGAATTAAATAGATTTATATTCCATACAGAATGCTCCTTTTTCCGAATACCATTATAACCCAAAGTTAGTTTCATACATAAAGTGAGGTAACTGTAAGTTTCTCACCTTAAGTTGAGCCAAGTGATGATTAAAACTGAAGAAGCCAACAGCATAAAATATCGCCTGGCACAATGTAGGCCAGTCTGCAAATAGGCAGCTGCACTTCCTACCTACACGCAGAAACAAATTTTGCAAACAAAAATATTATCTATCGTTTGCCATAATAGAAAGACATACACGAGGCACTGAAAGTTTGATTCCAAAGATGAACGAAACAAAAACCGGAATTAGTTGTCTATTTGTATTCTGGTGAGAATATTACTATATATGTCCTAAACAGTGACTAGTATCATTGCCATTCCAACCATGACTGAAAGGACATTCTATTTATACATTTTTGTTCTACTTTATCTAAAACATTTTGATTTCAATCGTATTCCGCAAAGCTTTTTTATTTATGATTTTTTTTATCCCTCAATAGTCTTCTCCATTAAAGGAGAGGGTTGTAGTAGATTGATTTCGTAACATCTATTGCCTAATTCTTTAGCTGATAAAAACCATATAATTAGTAGGACCACTATTAGCCACCGTTTGGTCCCCATTAAAATTATAATTCATTTTTCTCTCTCTTCTTATCAATCACACATTTTTCAATAAAATAATATTACACATAATCCAAAAATTTTTTCTTCTTTTTTAACCATACATTTTTCGGAAAAAAAAATAAAATTATTCCAACCATTAAAATTACAAATAATGGCGGGCCAAACGGGGGCTTATTTATATAATTGTCTAGATTTTCTCCTTCAAGATTATGAACAGAATAAGAAAACAGTAAGTGGATCATGAGACCAGGTCTTACAAATTTTATATTGCTTGAAAATATTAAATATCCTTCTAAAAATAAAGTATATCTTCCCCCTAAATTTTGCTCCACTTAGGCTCATCCGAAAGTATGCCAGATGCAAAACTGGAAAAAGAAAGAGGTGAGAAAAAATGTAGGGATAATTCAAAATAATTGTTTACACAACTTGAAACATATGCTCCTATTTATACTAAAAAACACCTAGTAAAATAGGAAAATTACCAAAATAACAAATACAACAATATTTTAATGTAAATCTAGTAACTATTGGAAGAAATTAAATCAAATACAAGAAAAGATAATTAAAATAAATCCTAACCACTTTTGAAAAAGAAGAATAAATATTGTAATGATGATGTGGCTGCTTTTTGCCGAGATATACTTGACTCTGATGTGGTGCCTTACTTGTTACACTCTTAACACAGAAGTGAGCACTAAATTTCTATAGTGGCTATTGTGTGCTAAGGATTACTTCAGAAGATTGTATGCTAGAAAGTATCGTGGCTGTGAGTTAGGCACCATTATTTGTAGAATAGTGACAACTATGTGGAGAGGGTGTCTCCTTTAGGTGAAGCATGTTATGTTTAGTAGAAATATAGTAGTTTATTGAAGTCTCACTAATCCCCATTTATCGTATTTCCTTTGGAATTAACTTACCAAGTAAAAAGGTGTTTAATGTGTTTACTCAGTTACATAATTCTAATAGACGAGGTCTGGATAGAAGTGTTCGGTCAGGCAATTGTGTCTTGGCTTGGTCTGAGGTAAGGGTTCACTAGGCATCCTTAGAGGATCCCCTAGTTGGTCCCCCATTTGAATTTATCACCTGCATTTATTATGAGCCATCAGGAGTTTAGGCAGCAACTTTGTTTCATGCATGTTTTGAATGATGAGACAAACATTCATTGTGGTGGAATCAGTGGGAGACTGGTCCTGTGTCAGCTTGCTTCTAACCTGTTCTACACATCTAATAAGTCATACTCGAGGGCCAGGCTTGCAACAACCTTTTACGCCAAGATACTTCTTTGGAGTGATCGACTTTGAGGATGGCGGTTCAATACTCCACAATCATGTATCGTTATCATCTTTAAAATCTCAATTTCCTCTCTAAATTTTTCTCAAATTTATTTTTCATGACATCCCAATCTGTTCTTCTGCCTGGTACTAGCCAGACTCCCAACAAATCTTCCATGATTTAATTGTAATTTGATTAAATGAATGCAGTCACACAGGAATAGGTTTGAGAGAGTGATCCAATTGTGCCAAGCATGTCCAAATTGACACGAGGCATGCATTGAGATAATTCACCATTTATCTCCTCATCTATATCAAAGATAAGTGGTTATGGATAAAAACATATAAACTTGGTAACTGCAGAAGCATGTACATATCACGAAACAATGCACTTACGGTTAGAGGAACCAAGGCAACGGAGTATATTGGCAATTTGACAGCTCTCCATAACAAAGTAGCCTGGGAAATATCTTCTTTCTTCTCCTCGTCAGTTGCTGCATCATCATTCACAGCTCTACACTTGAGTAAATTTCCAAGATGCAGGTGATTTGGCTTAGATTTTAGCTGTCTAGTGTGTGTATTTTTGTTGCTACCGCTATAGCATAATAATCTTTGCCTTGAATCTGGAATGGAGAATACTGGATGAGTCCTGAAATTGAAGAGCATCAGTCTCTTCACAATATCTACTTTTCAAAGTGGAAAAAGCCAATCTTTTAGGATTATAGGTCCCTTATCCCCACCCCAGAAACCATTGTCATTCTGTAGAAACTATAATTTCACCTCAGCGTTTACTGTCTTTAAGAACCATTTCGCATGCATATCGACATATAATAATCAAGATTTAGCTTATTTTTCCTCCTCAGTACTACAGTCAGTGGTATCAAATATTCCCTATCAAAAGTGATATTAAGGAACTAAATTTTACAATTTACAATTTTCCATCTTAGAGTTCAACAAACACCTAGAACTAAACTAAATTTCCAACAAAACCAATATTTCTTGTTCTCCAATTCCACCTCTATTACATCAAATTCTATAAAGCCTATCCTCTAAATTCTAATACCGACCCAATTATATCATATTCTTTTACACTTAATTTCACAAAATTCAGCAGGGGATATAGATAAATAACACTTGCCTCGTAGTACTGTGCTTGTTCAGGAGGTAAACGTTCAGTTTCTTGATGCCAGAACCATGATTTGTACTGCAGAATGTGGCTATGGCTGCCATTTCTTATTACTTCAATTTGTTATGATTCAAAATTTTTAACTATGAGATAGCCTTGAATTCAAGAATCAAAAGCACGCATCATTTGACTAAATACGGAATTGGTGTAAAATTAGAAATTCTTCAAATAAAAGTGAGAAAGAATGCATACTGGTAGCTAGAAAGTTAGAAAAACTGGGCAAAGAGAGAGAAAATTTGCCTGAGATTGGTCTTATCTATTATCTTTTCATGACCACTAACGCGTAGACGTGTTCGCATAAAAAGGGTACGAGGTCCCACAAACTTGCTTACATGTTAGGTGGAGGCTTTCAAGATTAAACTAGTTGTACACTTGATGTACATTAAGCCTCTGTTTGGTATCCATTCTTTTTTTCATTCTCATTCTTCTATTAATTTTCAACCACACATTCATCAATAAAATAATATTTTCCATCACATCAATAACTTTTCCTTCATTTTCAACCACAAAAAAGGTGTGATTTGACACAAAGAATGCATTTTTTTCTAGAATAATGGTTACCAAACGGTGCCTAAATTGACATTATATATTTGCCAAAACTTGTCATTGTTTAAGGTGTTTTTTAAAATCAACGTGTAAAAAACTGTCACCTCATAACAATGTCAAACTTAATGTTAACAAAAATGTACATGTAGCTTGATTGAAATTTTCACGACACTTTGTTAGTCAATCTAGTTAATCAGAAAATTTAAAAATTAAAAAGAACAAAAGGATCATTCCATTATTTTAAATTAAAATATTATACAAATAAAAAAAAATCATACTACATCTAACAAAAGAAAAGAAACAAAAAAGGCTAATTGATGCAAAATATTTCTATTGTTTACCTTCACCACAAATCATATCCATCGTTTCTTTTTTAACATTTGGACGGTAAGATCAATCAAATGTTGAGCAATTCACTCTTGCCATCCAATTTCGTCGGTCCATTAACTAATCATGTGTAGCCCACTTGATAAATGAAGCACAAAAGGTCGTGCTCGATTATGGAAGAATTTGGTAGAAAAAATGTCCTTTTATTAGAAAACCCAAAATTCTCCCTCCCGACAGTGAAAAATTATAGGGGTATTGCACGGTGCTATACTTTAGATTACGTCTTTAGGTAAGTTCGATCCATCCACAATTTTTTTTTTAATTTTTTGATGTGACATGTTGTGGGTTTGTAATCACTCTAGCTTATGGTAATCTTGATTATTTTCCTACCATAAAAAATGCTATCTTAGTTAAATAGAAATGTTTGCTCCAAGACTTAGAATGGACAAGGAAGAGGCTCCCAAATATGGTGAGTTCTGTCTGCGTAGTACCATGTGCTCGTGTGGTCAGGAGCGGACGCAAAACTTTAACGTTGGGGGGCACAATCGGACTTACAAAGAAGTTGGTCGAAATTTTACAATAGAAAATTTACGTCCAAAAAAATCATACTCCATGTAATTTTACATCCAAAAATTTACATAGGATATGACTTTTTCGAATATAAAATTTCGAAATTTTTTAAAAATTTCCTAATAAAATGATGAAAATTACATTGAGAAATTTGTATCGCAAAAATAATAAATGTTAATGAAATAATTGAATTTTTTTAAAAAAATGCGAGTTAGACGTCTTTTTAAAAGTTTACGTTTAACGTATTTTTAATTATTTTCGATATATGTTTGAAATAAGTTTCGAAATGATACAAACATTTGTATATTCGATTAGCGTACGATTGTCGGAGAATTTTTAAAATTTGTATATTTCGAAATTCAAATTATTTTGAATTTACCCATGTTTGGTGGAGATTAAAATCAAATTTTTAGTAAATTTTGGTACAAATTAAATAATAATGAATTCTATGTAATATGTTATTAAAATTAATTGTTAATTTTGATTTAGATTAAAATTTAAATTTCAATCGATAACAAACGTAATTAAAAAAAAAAAAAAGGAATCTCAAAAGTTGGGGGGCACTGGCCCCCCAGGACCCCCTTGGGTCCGCCCATGTGTGTGGTGATTCAATTTTAATGCTTAGAGATAAACTAATGCTACATGTTTTGTTTCCATTTTGTGGAGTTATTGATTTCCGTTTTTCCTCTTCTGCATAATCAGTTTGGAATATAGTTTTTGTGCAGCGAAGAAACTAAGTTTTGGTGTGGGACTACATTGTAGGGTTGTGATGATACTATTATCAAATTAATGACTGGTATAATCAGAAGAAAGAAAAATAGAATGAAGATGAAGAAATGTATGCCGTAACAAATCTCATTAAGACAGATTTCGTTCTCTGCACTGATGTCAATAGGATAATTAGAGTCTATCTCCCGAGATATAATACTCATTCCAAAGTGGATATTGCATTGTACCAATCTTGTCAATCTAACCAAAGTGTTGACAATATTTTTCTTGAACGGAATAGACACAAATTAAAAAGAACATAATTTTGAAGAGACCAGAGAAATAGAAATAAGTTATAACTTGAATTGATTTGGTGTAGGAAATATGAAATTAGGTGTCCATATTTATAGATTTTTCAGTGACTTTTCGAATTGTTGCATTTTTAGACACAAATCAGACATTTTTACATTATGTTGTAGATTGCACCCAATCAAAAGGTCATGACTTTCATCATGCACATTTTTAAATAGTCACATTCATTAAAAACAACACACTTTTTGTTTACTCTATTTGTAATTGAAAAATTGCAGACTTATTTCAATTCACACTTATAAATAACTCACCAATTCCCCATAAAACATCACATACTTCAAAGTTGAGATTTAATCCTAAACGACAAAAAGTAAACCAAAAACTAAAAGAAATCGACTTCGAAATACTAACAAAAACATCGTTTCATGGTCAAATAAGTTTATATTTTACACTTTACACCTATATTTCAATGAGGGCTAACTCCAGTTGGTTTCCTTGTTCATCAACTCCATTTAAAAATTTTGGCACGTAAGATTGAGTAAAAGAAAAATAAGTTAAAATCTAATTTAATTTTACTTGCCCAAAAATATATACACCAAACATGGAGTATCTCCAACAGACTCTTTAAATATGAGATGCTCTCTATTTTAAAGAGTCATGCTCCAATAGACTCTTTAAATTAAGATTTTAATTTAGAGAGTGGGTTTGGCTCTCCAAATTTGGAGAGCCAAACCCACTCTTTATAATTAAATGCATTCAAAAAGTTTCAATTTTCAATGTAGAAAAGCAATAAAATAATCTATAGAAAAATTAGTTAAAATAAAAGATAAAGAAAAATAATAAATATTTTTTGGGAATAGTAAACTTAAGTGTTAAATATAAAGAGGCTTGTTAGATCATCAAAATTTTAACTCTTTAAATTTATATCTTTCCAAAATGATAGTAATACGCTTCTTTAAAAATGTAGAAATTTCTTGGAGATACTCTAAAATGTAATCATCCCTACATGGAAGATATTTTGATTTGTGCCCTTCTGGTTTGACACAAATGGAAAATAGATATCTCAGTGGGATTCACACAACACACATTCTATAATTTATAAATAAATTTAATATTGAAATTCCATTTCGTACCATTTTTTAAATATTTTATTACCCATATCTCTCACCAAATCTATCACGCTCTTTCAATTCCCCAGAAGAATCAACAGAAAGGCAAAATCCAATGGCTCTAACAACCGCCAATTCCCTCCACCGCCCCTCCGTCACCACCGCCGCCGTGACAAAATCTTCATATCTCAATAAACCCACCTCAATTTCCCCTTACCACACCACTTCCACCCCTCACACCTCCACAAGAGTCAAACCCAAATCCAAGCTCATCTCCGCGGTCAAATCCTCCAACCCACCACCCACCACCACCACTTCGACGCCGAAAAGATGGAGTCTTGACAGCTGGAAATCGAAAACGGCTTTTCAGCTCCCTGAATATCCTGATAAAGATGGCCTTGAAACTGTCCTCCAGACTCTTGAGTCCTTCCCTCCTATTGTGTTCGCCGGTGAGGCTCGCAGCCTTGAGGAAAGGCTTGGCCAGGCCGCGCTGGGCAATGCTTTCCTCCTACAGGGCGGTGATTGTGCCGAGAGTTTCAAGGAATTCAATGCTGTAAACATTAGGGATACTTTCAGAGTCCTCTTGCAGATGGGTGTTGTCCTCATGTTTGGTGGCCAAATGCCTATTATAAAGGTTTCACATTTCCTATTTTTCCCCTTAATATTCTGATTTTAATCTAAAACTGCATTTACTAAAGGAATTAATTGTCTGTGATTTGTGAATGTTATCATGTTTATGGGGGGTGATTAAGATTGAACTTTGCTTCAACAGAATCGATTGTAATTTATCATCCAGAAGTGTTTATACATATGAGGTGATTATAATTAAAACTGAAAGTAGAGTTCTGGGTAAGTTTCTGATTTTTCAATTATTATATCCTAAGTTGGTTCAGATGATAATTTGTGCTTCTTTTTATGCAAATTATTTTCATATTTTTATTGGTTGAAATTTAGGATGTTATTTTATCAATGAAGAAGTTTCTGATTCTTTCTGCGCGTTTTTATAAGAATGAGGGATTTGACGTGATGATGCAAGACCAGGTTAATGATATATATATGATATGTGGGAAATTGTTTAAAACTGTGGTCTTACACGTTCCTTTTTATTTCCATTCACTGATTTTAACTTAGCGTTTGAGATTTTGATGAGATGATGATTGCCTATTAGCGTAGCGCTTCCACCTATGCAGGCTTAACCACCCCAGCTCCAACAAAGGAAAGTAACAGAAAAAGGGTTATTAATTTGCATTTTTTATTATTGCGGAGATTGTTGTGAAGATGTCTGTTATGAGAAATTCTCTTATTTACTGATAATTTAATATTGGATATTGTGAACTTTTTTGCATCTAATGATGATTTTTTGTGCCTTTTCTCTATTATGGAGGTCTGCATATATGAGAAAAATGTTTGTCTTTCAGGAATTTTTGTTCTGAACTGCTTTATAAAAGACAGATTTAAAAGGATCAGAATACTAGGTTAGGGTATATATTTTAAGGTGGAAGAATTATGTACTATGTAAGGCAACTGATTTGGGCATTTTTGTTTCTTGCAATTATCTTTCACAATACTTCTCTTAAACAAGCGTACGGACAACGATGGGCACTAGAGACTATACTGGACATGGATTTGCAACTATAAAATTTGTATCCAAGTAAATGTCATAGATGACTGATTGCTGGAATATACATATAGCTGTGGTAGGTGGATAGTGGTTTAAAATCCAATGTGGGACTTTTTATTGAATGGTGTTTCTGCAAGTTCTATAGTTATTGATTTGTTGTTTTTGTTCTATCACTTGTTGGTTAAGCCAACTGTATGAAATGTGAGAGTGGCAATTCACTGATTATTGTTAAGTATATTGTTTAGGTGGGAAGAATGGCTGGTCAGTTTGCTAAGCCAAGATCTGATCAATTTGAAGAGAAGGATGGCGTGAAGCTGCCAAGTTACCGGGGCGACAATGTGAATGGGGATGCTTTTGATGAGAAATCACGAATCCCTGACCCCCATAGAATGATTAGGGCCTACACCCAATCTGTGGCTACATTGAACCTGCTCAGAGCATTTGCTACCGGAGGGTATGCTGCCATGCAGAGGGTTACCCAGTGGAATCTTGATTTCACTGAGCACAGTGAGCAGGGGGATAAGTATATTATCTAACTAAATTTTTTTTTCGAACTATTTGTTAGCCAACTAGTTCTAATTTTAACTTCGAGGGATAAAATATTTATTATTAATATGTCCAAAAAGGTACAACGAACTTGCTCACCGAGTTGATGAGGCCCTTGGCTTCATGGATGCTTGTGGTCTCACGGCTGACCACCCAGTCATGACCACTACCGAGTTCTGGACATCTCACGAGTGTTTGCTTTTACCTTATGAGCAAGCATTAACAAGGGAAGATTCGACTACTGGCCTTTATTATGACTGCTCTTCTCACATGCTTTGGGTTGGCGAACGCACAAGGCAATTAGATGGTGCCCATGTTGAGTTTCTAAGAGGAGTTGCCAACCCCCTGGGAATCAAGGTTGCTAGACTAAAACCTTTTAAGTGCCTCACAAAATGCTCTTTTAGTTAATTATCTTCACATTCTCTTGCTTGCCTGAAAGAGATTTTGTAAATTAATGTCATCTTTTAGGCGTACTAAATAAAGAATATGTAGCTTGTTAAGTGCTTGTAATTTGTGGGTCCTAAGAGTGTGTGGATAAAAAGTATGTTTGACATGCTTAAAAAAAAATAAAAATAAAAAGTTAAGCTTTGCCTATCATGCGCTGCCGCTAAGTCTTCCAACATGTGTGGTTACTTTTTTCTCAATTTTAAGTAAAAAAGTGTTTTCAAAAGTAACTCTTACATAGTTAACTCATTTCAAATTTTAGTTAATAATTTACTTATTTTATAACAAACTTATTTAATTATAAAAGAAACCTCTTAAGCTTAGCCAAAGTGCTCTGTGTTGAGATGAACTGTATATGTTCCTTATTGAGGTTGATTACTTGTTTTTGGATGCAGGTGAGCGATAAGATGGATCTGAATGAGCTAGTAAAGCATATTTACTTATAAAAGAAACCTCTTAAGCTTAGCCAAAGTGCTCTGTATTGAGACAAACAAGCAACTGCATGATTGTATATGTTCCTTACTGAGGTTGATTACTTGGTTTTGGATGCAGGTGAGCGATAAGATGGATCCGAATGAGCTAGTAAAGCTTATTGACATTCTGAATCCTCAAAATAAACCTGGAAGAATAACCGTGATCACCAGAATGGGAGCTGAGAACATGAGAGTGAAGCTTCCACATCTGATTAGGGCGGTTCGTGGAGCAGGCCAAATTGTCACTTGGGTCAGTGATCCCATGCATGGGAACACTATTAAGGCTCCTTGTGGACTCAAGACGCGTTCCTTTGATGCAATCAGGGTATTGTACTTTATACCATACACCCTAATAATGATATAATCTATTTTCTTCTACCTAAAGATACGGTCCTTAAGTTTCTTCTACAATTCTGCATTTGGCACATTCGGGGATTCTTTGAAATACATTTAGCTGGTTAATCTATTGTTTCAAATACGTTACAAATCGATTGTAATGATGCTGTTCAATCCAACCAAGACAAACCCTAAGTTTCTAGTTAAATTTAAATGATAACACTGATCAGGAGAAGGAAAAAAGAAACACAACATAGAGGTTACCATAATATTTGCTTCTTAAATTTTGAAATGACCTATTGGAAACTCAATTTAATTGTTATATTTGTCGACTTCTAGGATTTCTCACACTAAAGATATGTTTGGCTAAGCTTAAAAAGTTTACTTGTTTATACAAATCGGTAAGTTTTAAAATAAACAATTTCTTTATTGGCTAAAGTTGAAAATAAGTTGTTTATTTTGATAGTGTTGGATGCATTACTTTCCAAGCATGTGAACTTTTTTGTTTTTATTTTTTATTTTTTACTAAAAGTTAGTTTCAAACATGTTTAGAAACTAAAAGTTACTTCTACTTTTTCTTAAATTTCGTCAAACATCCCCTAAATAGAATTAATGAGGAATTGTGATCAATTGGGTGCATGTCTTTACAGGCCGAGCTGAGAGCATTCTTTGATGTACATGATCAAGAAGGAAGCTACCCAGGAGGGGTGCATCTAGAGATGACAGGACAGAATGTTACGGAGTGTGTTGGAGGCTCTCGAACGATAACTTACAACGATCTCAGTTCACGCTATCACACTCATTGTGATCCGAGGCTTAATGCTTCTCAATCTTTAGAGCTTGCTTTTAATATTGCAGAGCGGCTTCGTAAGAGAAGGCTTGGATCACAACGCTCTCTTTCCTCTTTCAAGCTTTAGAAGGCATTGTCTTTAGCCGTTTGCGTGGCTTTCTGCACCAAGTATTTATATTTAGTTGTTCTCACTGTATTATGGGATCTAAAGGTAATACGCTCTTAGAAAAAGTCTGGCCACTATAGCATGAGTTTGGTGAAGGTTTGTGAATTATTTAAAATTCCTACAAGAAAGAGCGAGTCCTGCATTTTTTTTCAGAATTTTGATCTATCCTCAGAATAGTGAGCGTATGATATGCATTGTTACTTTATGTATATTCCTTTGTCTGATGTGGTTGTTTACATCTCTTGTTATGGTTTTAGTTGCTTCAAGTTGATTCCTGTACCAAATGGTCATTATGTTGTGAGGTAGGACACATCTATGATCTAACCCCCAGAATTGTAGCATACGAGGTTCTGATTTGCGATGATCAACTAAGTTAACATGCTGGACTTTATGCATTCGACAAGATTACAAAAGAAAAAAAGTTAAAATCTAATAGTTGTGTTGGACAGCATTACTGTAAACTAACATAATCTTAAGTGAATGAAGTGGTTTATATGTTTAGAATTGGAATTGTCTCACTCTTTGATAATGCTTTGGCGTGATGAACCTAGATTTGGAGTGATTTGGTGAGAATTTTCAACCTCTCTTGTATAGTTGTGATTGATTCTTAATCCAAAATCATGTTACATGTACATTCTCGTTTCCACCTTAATTGATAGAATTTACATTTGACACTTTCATACATTCTTATACAAAAAATACTTTTCATCCAACTGCTCATCTTCAGCTACATATGCATCTGTAAACCAGAGTGTAGTCTCCTGTACAAATGGCTTTACTCGTCATCAATGATGTGAGCATGTGATTTGATTATTATCTAATGAATGATTTTTAAAGCCCTAATTTTACTAGAAGTGACCATCCTATATATACACACTTCTTTTAAGAGTGGCATGGTGTTTCTTTATACTGTTCTGTGATGATTTTTACTGATAAATAACACTTGCTTGGTTGCAGCTCCCTTGAAGTTCACAACTAGGTTAATCTTATGAATGCATGTCCAATAACCATAGATAATGAGTTTAGGTTGTTTGATGAGAAACCGTTAATAAAAATGAACTTATTTAGATGATTCCGAATCACAAATGTTTGAAAAGTACTCCCAAGTTTATGATTGATATTATAATGTAGATGCTTAAAGGGAAAAATAGTTGTAGAAAATCGAATTCACTTTGCTATGCTATTTTGTTATTATGCTTAAAGTTTACTATCAGTGACAATTATTTTTATGAGAGAGAGATATCAGGTTGCCATATTTATATTATCGATATTCTATCATCATGATGATAAATATCATTACTTTATAATAAAAGTCAAATCTCTTGATTTTTGATCCACTTAGTGCTGACTTTCATGAGGTTTGGATCTATTTACTTTATCCTCTATCTTTCATGTCTACTAATTAATTTTAGATTTTTTTTATCACCTAGCCCTACCATGGCATCAAGTTAGAGGTGTCAAGACGGACGGGCCGGCCATGACCCGTGAAAATCGGCCCATGAAAATCGGGACCGCCGGCCGACCCGTGACCCGTGCGGGCGGTTCACGGGCCAAGGAGGTGTAACCTGCGGGCTTCGCGGGTTGCACCCCTACGGGCCGCGGTTAACCCGCGACCCGTAAAAAAAAATTGAAAAAAAAAATAAAACAAAAATTAAAAATAAAAGGGGGGGGGGGGAAATAAAAATAAAAAAATTCAAAAAAAGGCGTAGCCTGCTGCATGGTCAATTTTTTCTTTTTTTTTTAATTTTAACTAACGGTAATATAAATTTTCTAACGGTAATATCATCCACTTCATCAATAAATTCCAATTTATTCTTACATTTATTTTTACAATATCCTCTCATTAGTTATTATGCATTTATACTTCATAGTTCATACTTGTTACTACCTTACTACAATTACAATTATTCAATTGCAAATATCATCATCATCTTGATTATATTTCTTTCTTCTCGGTTCTCACTAGTAGTCACTACTAAATTTTTTAATCCTACTATATTATGGATTCTCGCGATTCTTCTTCTCAAAATCCTATTTTCAATGATAGTTGCTCTCCATATGGGCCAAATCGGAAAAATTCTATATTTTTATAATTTTATTTATACAATCATACGGGCCAAACCGGAACGAACCGCGACCCGCACGACCCGTGACCCGCATGGGCTCGACCCGGATGGGTCAGCGGGCGGGCCTGGGTTGTAGTCCAAAATTGTGGGCCGACCCGTAACCGGCCCGGAACCCGCAGCGGGCGGGCTTTTTTTCACGCGGGCCGTTATCGGGCTCACATGTTGGCGGGCCGACCCGGCCCGGACCACCCGGATTGACACCTCTACATCAAGTTAATTAAAATCCTTATAGCTTGACGGAAAGATAATGCGATTGGATTGAGACGCAAACCATTGTAGAACAAGCGCACCACAGAATTGTATGCTGAAAAATAGCATAGGAGCTTGATTTTTCTTTTTTTTTTTCAATAACCATGAATGTTTGGGCCAGTTTGCTCGTACCTCGACTAATCTCATGGGGCCCTAAAGTTTACGGTCGTGTACTCACTCACCTCAGTGGCCCTGAAGGGACTCGAACTGGTGACTATTGGAGAGTAAACCCAAGGACTAACCAATCGAGCAACCCCTTGAAAATATATCTTTGTCTTCTGCTTCACATTATTTTTGTTGCGGTTATGTTATAAAGAACATTAAGGTTCACCATATTTTAACATACTCTTTGACACTATTAAATACCCAATTACATAGTTATAAAAATCAGTCCGACCCGGGCAGGGCAGGCCGAAAAATTGGCGGCCCGGACCCTTGATCGAGCCGGTCAGATTAAATTGATAGAAATGCACTTGGCAGTTGACTCGGTCAGAATTGGGTTTTGATCGAGTTAACCGGTGATTTACCGGCCCGGTTGACCGGTTTGATTGGATTTTAAAATCCTTTTACAAAATTTTTGGTTTCAAGGGAATTGAACTTTGGACCTCTAAAAAAATAAAAGGTTCCTCACCATTTAAACACAAAATATTAATTGTGTGCAATAACTTATATCTAACCAATGAATCATTTATAACTTTTATAAAAATATTCTCTTAAAAAACTTTGGTCCAACATTTTACTTTATTTTATAGACCTAAATAATTAATGAAAAAAAAAATTAAAAATTTTAATTTTGCCCCTACAAAAAATTTATACTTTGTATTTTTTTATAGGTTTTTATGCAACTACTCGCCGGTTGAATCACCGGGTCATCGGTTGAACCACTAACCCATTGACTCGCTGCATTGTCCAGATCAGTGTCCGAGTCGAGTATGACAACTATGCCCAATTATAAATAAATAACATAAGTCAAACATCTTCATACGGTATAATAAATATTTAAAACAGTACTAAATGCCTTATTACAAATATGCATTGCAAGTGCTAAAAACCAGTATTTAAATCAAGGGAGTCGACCCCCCTAGGAAGGTATGGTCATGTACGTTATAGGAAGTGTCGCCACCTTCTATAGCAGCTCTTCTCCAAAGAGACGAGGCTTGTATAGGCCCATAGTTTCGGAATTTCTAACCGGTCTTCTTGGCAAGCAGCACATTTTTCACTAAGTTATTGAAGTTCAAGTAAGATGAACCGTCGATTTCAGTGGCCTCTTTTGCCTTTTTCTTCCACTCGATTGTTTTATTCTTCAAACTCTTACCCTTTTCTCCACCAATCATTTCTCTCACAATCTTCTCCACTTCAACTCTATTGACATTGTTATCAATTTCCATGCCAACACCCCATTCTGTGCATGCAAACCTACAATTAACAAACTGATCAGCAAAGAAGGGCCAACACATCATGGGCACACCACTACACATGCTTTCGATTGTAGAGTTCCAGCCACTATGCGTTAGGAAAACTCCGATGGACGGGTGGCTGAGCACCTGTTCTTGTGGGCACCAACGCGCAATGAGGCCTCTGTCTTTAGTTTCTTCGACAAACTCAGATGGCAAATTGGCAGAATCGCCAACTACGGTGTCTGACCTGATTATCCAAAAGAAGTTTTTCCTACTATTTGCTAGTCCCCAAGCGAATTCAATGAGTTGTTGCGGTGTCAAGACTGTTACGCTGCCGAAATTCACGTACACCACTGAGTTTGGTTTCTTGGAGTTAAGCCACTCAATACACCCTAGTTCTTCTTTCCAAAGGTTACCTGTTGAAACAATTTAAGGTTTTACAATAGATGGATCAATATGGTTGTATGATTGCATTATTGAGCTCAAATTTTCAACTCACCAATTATGAAAATTGTGCACGTGTCAAGATTTTAACAAAAAACTGAATTTGGTCTACTCCTAATCTCTTGAAGACAAAATTTATGCAAAAAACTAATTATAACCCCATCTCTAGCTCAGGCGAAGTGGTTCAATATCGTATCAAAGATAATGCACTATTGTTAGACCTTAATTGAAAGATAATAGATCCAACTTGCACATAAATACGTGCGGTGAATAAAATTTGAAAAAAAGAAAAAAAAAATGTTCTCTGTCTAACAATTTAAACTTCTAAACAGATACCACAAATTACCTCCCATGAATTTCAGACTGTTTTCTTGAAGTCGATTGACAAGCAAGTGAAGGGGACCAATGAAGTAAACAGGAGGACACAGTGGCGAGAGAGCATTCAGAACCTCAGCCTCCAATGCATCAAAGGTATTGAAAATGATGGCAGATGCTTTTGAGACTCTTTCAGTCTCTTCCATTGAGAAATTTAGCATTGGATCATTTATATCCGTTGTCCGAATAACTGCTGGGAAGTCCCTGAGTCTTATGTTGTTCAGGCTGGGAATACAGTCTACAGTAGTGTCCAAGCATCCATTTGTTAAGTAAGATGAATCTGCATAGTTGATAAAACGTCCTTAAACACTGTATTTATGGGATAGGGATAGAAAAAAAAAGAAAAAACCGAAGATTTCACATGATACTTCTAATCGAAAAATGAAATCAGGGAAAGAGACTTTTTTTTTTCCAGTTTGTATAAAACTCTACTGGGCATAAATTAAGACTGTGTTTACAGGAAGTTGAAGGCGCGTCCACACAATCTCAGTTATGTATTAATCTATGATGAGATTTTCATTTCATTCAGCTCTATGTTCAGTTCTTTCTATTCATTAATTGGATCTTTGTCCCACATTCGAGAATCTCCTTTGTTGTGAAAATATGAACAATAAATCGAAAAGAAGAAGAATAATAAGATCAACATACATAATATTAGCAGTTCGACAATATGCCTATGTCCACTGCACGAAACAAAAAAAAAAAAAAAAACAACTAAATTTAAAAAAGGATTACATAAGGTTGTTTATATAGGACCTTAATTCCAAAATTACTCTTACAATATCGTACGTCGTACGATACCGTATTGCAGGGGCTCAGCCTCACAACCCCTAGTTATCGACATCTATCCTAACGAACTAGTCCCATATACAAAAATATGAGCTACTTAATCAACATCATCCTTTCTATTGGGGAATTTTTTTTGCCAAAATAAGTGCAACGAAACACAGCGTGTACGGAAAACGAGGACAAGAACAAAAGAGAACACACGTGAATCAAATATAATACCGCAAAACCTAATTGCTAATGAAAGACACCTAAAACAAATAACACTAAAGACAAAAGTAATACTAAAAAATAACAACATTTTAAAAGTACTATCCATTTTCATCGTATATTTGTCCATGAATCTTGTGTTGTAGTCTCACCTTACCCCTTGTAATGATTGAAGATTTGTGTCACTTGTAGCATAAGCTTTTATCATATTATTGCAAAATTTTTAGACCACTACACTCTAATTTCCGTAAGCATCGATTAGGGCAATACATATTTTGATAACATGAACAAGAACAATCAAAGTTCACATGATTTTTCAGGAGGAACATCTTTAGGCCTTTATATGAAGCCTATGACGAATGTACATGGTCTTCTCCTGTGTCAATAGTCTTGGTTTTCCTTAAAAATTGACAAATTTATTCTTCCTATGGCTTGGCTCTCTAATCTTTCACGTAGTATGGTTCTGGGACCCAAGAGATTTTTAGTCCCCAACCTATTTTTAATATATAAATTTGGATTCTAAGTAGCGAAAACCATCAATTTAGATGTTAAATTTGCATGAATTGAAGCTAATTGTTAAGTTGTTTGACGATTTTATCGTATAACTGTAAACATTTAAAGTCAAATGTGATTCTAACCACTCTAAGTAAAGGTTGGGGAGCCCAGCCCTTATGTTTATGTTTGTGTCTCGGTGCCATTTATTTAATATATGTTAAGTATCTCCGGTGGATTTTTCTATTTTTAAAGAACATATTTTACAATTGAGAAATCATCTGGAAATTTAGAGAAATGTTTTTTTTAAATACTCCAACGACCTCTTTATCGTTAACATTTAATTTATTACATTCAATATGTATTTATTATTCTTTCAATGTCTTTTATTTTCATTAATGTCCCTCCAAATTATTATATTTTTTCCTTCCATTTTCTTTGTAGCATTAAAAATTAGAATATTTTGAAAGCATTTAATTATCGAAAGTGGATTTGATTCTTTAAATTTTGAGAGTCAAACCTACTCTCTATTTCAAAATATTAATTTGAAGAGTCTCTTGTAGTATAATTTTAAAAATTGACTCTTTGAAATCAAGAGAAAATTTCATTTTTAAAAAGTCTCTTAAAAATGTTTTTATGTCTCTAATAGAAGGATGAATATGAAATGCACATGAGGGTTCATATTGAAATCAAAATTTAAATAAATAAATTTATCTCACGTATAATTCAAGAAGAACATACCTTTGAGAGGTATGATTCCTTTCTCAATAAGTTTCCGCAAGAATTTATTGCACAAGAAGCAGCAAGCATTTGTCGTACGGAAACACACACTTGGAACACCAATTTCGTCTGCAGCCACAACGGCAAATGACAATATAGCATCGGATACTATACAGGTCACCGGCGGGATGCCCTCAGTTGAAGAATTAAGCTTCGCCAGAAGTTGGCGTAACGGCGCTAAACCATTTTCTTTAAGGGAAAGACAGAGAGATGGGATGTGTTGGGTTGTATCAGAATCTGCCTGCGGGAGACCATCAGGGATTGTCTCGAAGTGGAAGTCCGGCGAGTTACTGCCGGCAGCTCCAGATTTTTGCAGGCGGCGGTGGTTGTATTCGGTGTTGACGAAGGTTATGTAAAAACCTCTGTGGTGAAGAAGTATGGCTAGTTTGAGCATCGGGTTTATGTGACCCTGTGCTGGAAATGGAAGGCACACTGCATGTGGCTTCTCAGGTTCCAAAAAAATGCTCATGTTCTTCTGATGAGGTAACGAGGAAATGATAATCTCTACTTGTTATGAATGGAGGGTAGAGATAAGATCTGCCGACTGCCGTCCAATTTTGCTGTCAAAATGGCTGTTCTATTCATGAAGAAGAGTAATGTTATTCATTTTCAGTGGGGTTACAAATACAGTCTAAGTGGCTCTAACTGATAGGTTAAATGATAGGTGAAATTAATTATATGCCATATTAACGTCACCTAGATTGTGTTTGTAATTCCAGTGAGGATGAATAGCATTACTCTTCAATGAATTATTGACATGCCATCAATTTGATTAGTGATGCAGTTAATGATGGTAAATTTGAGATGATATATTAATTATTGATGACATGTCAATAATTTATTGGATGGACATTAAAATTGGACAGTATATTTCGACTCTCGATGGTATGCTTAAATTGCATTTCTCTTTCTTTCAAATACAATATCTACTTATTTTAAAAGAAATTCTTACTTAATAAGTAATTTAATTTGAAATTAGGTTAATAGAAAATACTTACTTTTCAATTGAAAGAGACAGTCAATTGGATTTAATAATGCGGGTTACGAAACTTGCTTATTCACTTACAGTAATCATTTAAGCTTAAAAACACCATACAAACCGGCAATAAAACGTAAATACAATTTTTAATACCATTTTCTAAGACAAACTAAAGGGATGCACTGGCCAGTCCCTCCAGCGGCGGAGCTAAATATTTTTTTTGGGTGGGCAAAAATTATATAGTAAAAATAATTATAAATAATATAATTATAATTGTTCCCGACTTGTTTTCATATTTTGAAACGTTGTATAATTATATTATTATCAATTTCGTTAAATATATTTTCTCAATGGATGAAATACCGCTTTATTATATTATTAAATTCTTTCGAGAAACTGCTAACTAAAACTTTCCAAGAAGACTTGGAAATTGTATATAGACCAGAGCTGAAAATTGAATTCCTAATTCCCTTAATCACCACTCCTCGAGCCCCCAAAAAGTCAGAGAAATGAACCAAATGCATACAGATTAAAAATGCATTGAGAAAGTTCTAGAACTTAATATTATTTCAATATTTAGATCTCTATTTTTGAATTGACAGAAGACATATAACTTTAGGCAAAAGATTTAGTTTTAATGGACCCAACAAGTCTTATATGATAAAAAACATGTCCTATTTTAAGATAGTCAGACGAAAGCTACCTTCAATTTTTCAAGGTTGATAGGAGTGTATTAGTCGTTCCGCAATTCATTAGCTAATAAAGGCTAAAATCGAGTCATCTTATGGTCCGTATATTTATTCAAGTAAAACACACACACATACAAACACAATAAGCATTTAATACTTTATGACGAAAATTGAAGAACGTAAACTCGAATTTCCAACCACAAAGAATAGTGGAAATAATAAGATGTTAAGAAGTGCAGAATAGGGTATAAAAGAAGAACCTTTTAATTTTTTTAATTAAAAAAAATTAGATTTTTTGGGTGGTCCATTGACCACCCTTGCCTAAGTGTAGCTCCACCCTTGCGTCCCTCGATTGGAGATACGTAATAATATTATGATATAGGTAGGAAAAGTAAAGAAATAATAAAGATGAAAAATATTAGAAACGATTTCACATGCTTTCATATTTTTATTATATATTAAACGTCTTAGTACAATATGATTTGCATGTTTTTTATATTAAAATTTCAGCAAATAAGAAATTAATTTTTTTATTATTTCAAGTCTATATTATAGTTGCATTATAGAGGCAAGTTTGACGTTACACGAAATCTTGAAAAGCACAATGCATGAGTCAACTATTCATGTCATTTCTTCCTTAATTTCTCAACAGACAGATTACGAAGAGGGGCAACACCCAAGGTGAACATGTGATGGTGATCCTTTGCCCCATACTTTGAGATGCTCCTCCCCGTCGATCAAGGATTTTGATTCTCGTGATAGGCTTAGCTTTAAGCCGCTAGCGTTCGGTTCGGATAAGTGCCCAAATTTGGTGTATCATGTGTCATTGTTTAGCTGATAATATATACTTTTATCAAATAGTTCATGATTCAGGTGGTTCGAAATTAAAAAAAAAAAATAAAAAAATTATTTGTAACGAAGCAAGAAGGATGTAAAAAAGACATAGAACATGCATTTGGCGTTTCACAATCACGATTGTTGACTGATCAGCACGTTTTTGGGAAAGGGAAATGCTATGATTTCCCATAAGGGTTCACATAAGGGCCACATGTCGCCTCTCCATTGGAGGGGCGCCTCGGCCCCACATGTTGTTCACATAAGGGTTCACATTGGGGCCTAGGCGCCCCTCCAATTGAGAGGCGCCATGTGCCCCTTATGTGAAGGGTTATGTACCCATAGCATAACCCTTTGGGAAAACATGTATTACATGATATGATAATTATAGGCATTATAGTGTACAATGTGATAATCGAAAATGAATGTGATGGTGATGCACCAATCGAAAATTGGAAGGAAGCTCCAATTTTAGGAGTTGAGATGGTTGTAGATGAACCGATTTCAATAATTTTTTGTTCATACAGATAAATCAAGGATAAAGAAGCTCACAATACTCTCAAAATACATTAATTGATCATTTAAAGGACGAACATACTAATTCAGAAAATCAAGTAACAAAACTAGTAGGACTCTAAATTTGTTTTGTGAAATATTCTGTTGTGATGTTAAATGTAATATCTTATTTTAAGTTGCGATATCAAGTGTAATGCTTTTTATTTAAAATTTAGGGATAATTACAGTAAAAATCCGACACCTTTGAAACACTAGTAGACTTTCTCCAAACTTTTCGATCGTTGTAGCCGTCACTTCTAATCTTTCCAACCATTGCATGTGAGGCAATTTTGGACGGTTCCATACAAAAAGTCGTCAGCTAACCACCAAAATTGAAATTTACCATTTTTTTTAAAAAATGTCAAAAGATAGTAATCTTATATTCATCACATCAAACAATAAAAATAATTCTATTAAAAACCCACCAAAAAAGAAAAAAAAACCTATCTTCTTCCTCCCAACCCACCCCACATAAAATCATAAAAATGGCTATGCCACTATTAACCACTGTCACCGCCATCGGAACTCTACAACCACCACCCTCAAACCACCGCCACCACCTTACCAAAAGCAAAAGAAAAGAATACTAATATGTACCCCACTCGCCTCCGCATACATCACCGCTCGTCGTCAGCATCAAACGTGGAATGAAATAATTAATTTCAAAAATACGTAGACAGTCAATGGAGACAACATGTGGATGTCCAAAACAATATGAGAAATTCCTTGTACATCAATGGATGAAAAAATAAAACCCGAAACAGATGCCTACGTCGACATTTACAGATTCAAATCTTAAAACCCACAAAAAAATGGATTCTTCATAGCAGTGGCATAAGATGTGGTGCAACTTTCATGGATGAAGAGACATTTAGTGCGAAGTATCACTCCTTTTCACCATACAAAGCCATATGTGTTTTCACAATTAATAATGTTCAAAAATCATAAACTCCATTCAATTCCAAGATTGTACCTAGCTTATAACTATTTTAATTGGGGACAGAAGCTTCGATTTGGAGTGTAAGCTTCACCACTTGCTGCTCCTTAGCTGCAAATACGAACCATTATCACCACTAATCACCGTCATCGACGATTTATGATTGGGCAGCGATGGTGACGTTGTGAGGGTGATTTGGTGAAAATAGAAAGGGTGATTTGAGGTGGTGGTGGCGTGGCCAATTTTATGATTTCAGTAGCATTTTAATTGTTTGATGCGATGAATATAACATTACTATTTTATCGTTTTTGAAATTATAAAAATATGGTCAATTCCAATTTTGGTGGTCAATTGATGGCTTCTTGGATTGAAACCATCCAAAAGCCCTTACATGCAATGTTTGAAAGATTAGAGGCGACGGCTGCAACGATTGAAAAGTTTGGAGAAAGTTGCAAGTGTTTCAAAAGATTGGAACTTTTGCTGCAATTATCCCTAAAATTTATTATAAATGCAATTTCAGTTAATTAACTGTAAATTTTAATTTAGTAACTTTAGTAGTAATGGGTTGGAAATAACAAAGTCCTTGTTTGATTCCACTAAAAAAAATATATTAAAATTCAATTCAAAGTTAACACTTAATTTTAACTACATATTTCATGAGAGTTTGAAGCCCACAATTTTTCAACCATAAATTTCATTAATTTTTATAAAAATTAACTAAAAATCTGAATTTTATCTAAACCAAATAGGGGCTAAATAAGTTGGTGTGAAAGTTGCGCATTTTTGGTGAAATGAGTTGAAGTAGGTCTAATAAGTAATAGTTGGGGAAAAAAAAACCACAAGCAATGTTAGATGGTCCCTTAGTGGCATATGAACTATGAATCGGTACAAACAAGCACCATATACCGTAGTCAGGACTATTTGGTGATTTATATACTTTGGAGTTTTTTGAGTTATTGTAGCGACTATGATGGACCATAGACATTGGTCATATTTGCTTTTAATTGAGAAGTGTGTGGATTCCAAAAATGAAATTAAAAAGGAAGGAATGATAGAGCATATGCATATGTTTATATATATACTAGTTTGACACACGTGCGATGCACGTGCCGTTGGTGAAGTTGGATATTGAATAGTGTGTTGTTTAAGGAAAAAAATGATATCAATTTTATATATAGCAAAATGTTAAGTACATCCAGATATCATATATCATGTAAGTCCAAAAATCTAGATAGAGACTCCTCCTATCACAACACTATACAAAAGCTGTCTATCGACTATACTCCCCCTTTTTGTCATACAATGACAAGGGATAAGCCTATATCTATGAAGTACCACCAGCGTCATCGGCATCATCAGAGTCCGTCCTCTTCTCAGAAGCATCATCCAAATGGCGATGAATCCATCGAATCCCACGTTGAAGATATCCGATAGCACCCCGAAGTGTAGCGAACTCGGTAGTGTGTCCATCAACGGTAGCACGCAGCTATGTAATCTCCGCCATCATCTGAGCCTGCTGCTCAATCAGCACGGTCATCACTAGTTGAAAGAATTGGGGAGAAGATATCCAACTCATATGGATAAAAAAGTATGCAGACAAAAATTAGAAGCTTGTAGAGTTTTAACTTAGGAAATAACACATCCAGGCAATTATCACTTTTTGAATGAACGGTTCAATTATCAACATCTCGTGTTATAGGGCTGCTAGAAATTTGTAGAGATAATCAAGTGCTTTGATTATAAAATTATGCTAAGAGAATTAATAAGATACATAAAGTGTCCCACATATTTACCCCATGGAAATACACAGTCGACTCCTTGCATATCTTTATGGGAATTTCATCCAACATTCCATTCAATTTAACGTTTGAGAATCTATCAAATGTCCTCCTGAGCATGCTCTTTATAGGAAGGTGAGTTAAATATGTAATGTCTTGATTGTATTCTTTTCTTTAGATGATCTAATTTTTACAAACAACAATAATTTCAAGAATTTATCATGATATAATTTTTATGGAGATGTTTGATATTGATATCAAATGTCCTTATGAACACGTTCCCTATAGGAAGTTGAATTCTAATGGTAATATCTTTATTGTTTTTTATGTAAAAGATCTAATTTTTATGAGAGTCTTGTTAGAAGTACGAGGTATTTGATATGTACACAACCTAATATTTTGTTTGAAATTAGTGTAGTTAGTTTGTATATGGAGTTCCTCACCATAACACATTTGAAGGTCGCAAAGAGATTTTTACGAGGCATCAACTTGTTTTGTTCATATTCTAATCATTTCAAGCTTGTCGATTATAGGACTAGTAATTGGGGCAGGGGCTGAGATATGACAACGAAAAACTTACAAGTCGTCATATTTTCTTTCACGAGAGATAAAACTTTTACACAGTCTTTGAAAGAGTAACTTATTGTAACGCTTTTAAATTGTAAAGTGGTATCTTACTATGACATTTTTTGTTACTATAACATTTTGCAACAAGATGATTTGACTGTGATTCTTATTGACAACAAGTCAACATTATATTTGGTTAAGAATCCACCTTTTATGATCAAAGTAAGTACATCGACATGAAGTATCATTTTGTTCGAGTTTGTATTGACAAACAACACGTGGTGTTAAAATTCTTGAAGTCTCAATATATTTTCACAAGCAATTGATGATTGATACATTTTTGAGGTTTCAAAACGTACTCAGAGTTATTATAGATCAAGTTTAAGGGAGGCTATTATAAAAACAAACTTGATTTCTATAGATAAGTTAACTGTGTATTTTGAATTATTCATGTATTGAACTATGATATATATGAATTGTAGATCATGGATAAATGTAGAAATGGATTCGTATACTTAGGATATGCATGAATCATTGTAAGGGAAGGTATGCAATTAATGATAGATACACGTACAAGGTTAGATACATAATTTAAAACCTGTAAAAGGCTTGATATTAGTCATTTTATGTAAGTTAATTTATGATATAGAGTTGTGCTCTCAGATTTATCATTTTCTCTCTTAAAAATAGTTTCCCATCTCTAAATTTCGAACCCATGCAAAGTAATTTGTATTTTTTGAAGGCATGTCAAGAAAGAGAGCGATGTCACATGGGTGTTGTATTAAGTTTATTCAATACAAAAAATATCACATTCAACAACCACACAAATGGTCGTAAAATATACATTTTTGATTGTTGATCACATTAAACGACCAAAATCGCTTGGTCATTTATTGGTTGGCAAAGAGGTGTTGACAAATGTATTCAACGACTAAAAATACGTTTGATCGTTAAATGTATTATTGCAACAATTAAATAATTTATCATAAAAGGTTTTTATTTTGATTTTCATTCTAGTTGTTACATTTTTCATGCATGTCTTGGGCTATTAAAAGACAATTATTTTCCCTCATTACCGCTGGCTTATAATTAGAAACAACTTTAATATTGAAATAATTGCAAATTCTCAATTAGGCTTCTCAAGTCGACTACCCATAGAAAAAGATGAACTCGTGCATTATAGATCTCTACCTCTAGAAGCGAAGTCCATTCATATATATATATATATAATATTAAATATCATATTAAGTGAGAATTATTTTTTGGATGATTATAGTCATGTTACAATTCAATTATTTCAATAATAACTTACTTTTCATTTTTACAATATGTATTTAATTTACAAACTATATTAATACTATAAAATCATTGTTCATGTATTTCATGTTATTAATTCTCAATTAATTAACATTTACATTCATTTAATTAATATTAATTAAAATTTCACATTCACGTCCATGTCCCTGTTATTAATTCTCAAGTAATTCATGTGCACGTTCATTTAATTAATATTAATTAAAATTTCAATTCACATTCACGTCCATGTCCCTATTATTAATTCTCAGTTAATTAACATGCAAGTTCATTTAATTAATATTAATTAGAATTTCACATTCACGTCCATATCCCCGATATTAATTTATTAATTAATTAACATGGACGTTCATTTAATTTATATTAATTAGAATTTCACATTCAAGAATGCTATTCATTATTCATGTTCATGTATGTTAATTAGCATACAGTTTCACTAAATTAGAAGTTAAATTATATTCGTTTAATATAAATGATTTACATTCATTGCCACGTATATTCCTCGGAATTAATTATAAATTAATTATCATTCACGTTAATTCATGTAGTGTATTTTCCATTCATTTTCATTTACACATTCTAAATATCACATTCAAGTATGCATTTTACTACTTACGTGCATGCATAATAATTAACATTTATTTTCAGATGCTTTCATTTCTATTATATTTAGATTAAAAATGTAAATGAATGGTCAAATATTACTTTTACATCACTAATAAAATATTTCAAAATAACGTGCATGTTCAACTCTAACCGGCATCTTAAAAACTATTATATGTAGTACGTTTTATCAAGCCATCATATTACTGTTCTTCTTGGACAGCAGCACCTTCACTAATTTATCCAAGTTCAAGTAAGATGAACCATTGATTTCGGTGGCTCCTTTAGCATCTTTCTTCCACTCAATTGCTTTACTCTTCATCTTCTTACCTTTCTCTCCATCAATTAGTTCTCTCACAATCTTCTCTACTTCAACTCTATTGACATTTTCATCAATTTCCAAGCCAACACCCCATTCCGTACATGCAAACCTACAATTAATGAACTGATCAGCAAAGAATGGCCAACAGATCATCGGCACGCCATAAGACATGCTTTCAATTGTCGAGTTCCAGCCACAATGCGTTAGGAAAACTCCGATGGACGGGTGGTTGAGCACCTGTTCTTGTGGGCACCAACTTGCAATGAGGCCTCTCTCTTCAGTTTCTTCAACGAACTCAGATGGCAAATTAGAGGAATCACCAACTATGCTGTCTGACCTGATTATCCAAACAAAGTTTTTCTTACTATTTGCAAGTCCCCAAGCGAATTCAACTAGTTGTTGTGGTGTCAAGACTGTTATGCTGCCGAAATTCAAGTACACTACTGAGTTTGGTTCCTTTGAGTTAAGCCACTCCAGACACTCAGTCGCTTCTTTCCAAAGGTTACCTGTTGAAGCAAACTCAAGAGATTAAACAAGATGCTTCAATATAGTAGTAAGCATCTCTCGAATTCTAATAGTTGTAAGCTTCTAAATGTGTAGTTCAACATTACCTCTGATAACTTTCAGACTGGTTTCTGGAAGTTGATCAACGAACAAGTGGAGGGGGCCAATGGCGTAAACCGGAGGACACAAGGGCGAGAGAGAATTCAAAACTTCAGCCTCCAATGCATCAAAAGTATTGAAAATGATGGCTGATGCTTTTGAGGTTCTTTCAGTCTCTCCCAAAAAGAAATTTAGCATTGGATCATTTATATCTGTTGTCCGAATAAATGTTGGAAATTCCCTGAGTCTTACGTTTTTCAGGCCTGGAATACAATCTACAGTAGTGTCCAAGTATCCATTTGATAAGTAAGATGAATCTGCATATATAGTTGAGAAAATATCGTTAAATGTTGTTTTTATTGGATAAGGATAGAGGAAAAGGAAGGAAAAATCTTATAATATTTTCCAATTTTGTACAATTCCTTATTCAGTTCTTATGAGTTCGTTAATTAGATGTTGTGCGCTGTTCGAGAATCTCTTCCCAGTTGATACGCCATGGGTCGACTTGACCTAACCAGCCTCACGATTAAGGCATAATCTTTATTTGTATCTGTTTTCTTCTCTATTTACCTATCTTTAAGGGAACAATACATAGTTCCTATTTTTAAAGTTCACATTTCATAAATAACAAACTTCTTAAAATATTTCAAAAATCAGGTGCTAAATAAATTTATTAAATATTAAATTATAATATATAAAATATTAAATTATAATATAATATATATTAATTATTTACACTACCCCATGACACCTCACCCACCCATCTCCTCACTACACCACTTCTCTCCATCTCGGGCACCGGTCCGGCCACTGCTCCGACGACCGTTCCGACGATTTCAAAATTTTCAGAAAATTGAAAATCACACCCCCAACCCATGGATTGGTCACAATCGGTCTCAACGAGTCACAATTAATCAGTCACAAACGGTCACAATCGGCCACAAACGGTCACAATGAACTACCCGGTAGTCAAATCGAGATCTGGATCAGAAAAGTTCGCCGACACCACCAACTTCGGTTGCAGCCTTCAATGTGACCAACTGTGACCAAATTTGTGTTCAGTGTGACCGTTTGTGATCAATTTTGTGTTAATTGTGACCGATTGTGACTTGATCATATTCAAGTCACATTCGGTCACAAGTAACACAAAACTGGTCACAATTAGTCACCGTACACACAAATTTGGTCACAAATGGTCACAACGAACAAATTCGCTCACACCACGAACTAGCACCACAATCCACCACCTATCATCACCACCATCACCTCCAATTGGAATTTTAAGGTTACATTTTAATAGTTAGTCACAATGAACCAAATTGTTTGCGATATTAATTTCATTTTTTTCTTCTAATACCATTTCGTGTTCGATAACCCACCTTATCAAACAACCAATCGTTTCTATGGATTTGAGAACAATTTACTTTTAACATTAGAATTATCTTATCATTTCTGCAGAGAATTACACTTATTTCTGGTTTCTGGTCCAATGCACAATTCAGTCTCATCAACATCTGAAACTTCACTATTCTCTACATGCCACAGTTGCTCTCTCTTCATTTGATCCCTGCTGTGGTTCAAGTCCAAACTAAATCATCAAAACCTCAAATCAATGACTGTGTTAAATTTAAAGAGTTGGGAAGGAACAGAAAATTGCCATAATCATGGCCTTGCAGAACTTCAACAACAATTGACAAAACCACTGTCGGAAACCACCACAGCCACCAGGCCACAACCACAGCAAAAAAATGATCAAGTCAGACTCTAATCACCGGAAACAACCCCATCTAATATACATTTATCAAGCATTCTCTCAACAATTGCCTCTAATCTAGGATCCACCACCACAGATTCGTCATTCCCTTCAGCAGCCTTAGTCTTGAAATTGGCATATTCATCTATTGCTTTAGCAAGGGAATAGGATAAGGACTCATTAAGTTCACCCAGATAATAAAAAACCTTCGAAACAAGTAATGCTGCTAGTTGTCTTTTGTCAAACTCTTCATCTTCATATAAACTTTCTATTATGGGTACGGAGGTGGAGATCTCGGGCCAGAAGTAATCAACAAAGGCGTTGAGATTTGAAAGCGCGTGTAACTTAAGCGCCGGGTGAGTCTCGTTCAGCATCGCCAATAAACCTCCCGGCGAGCTCACCATCGTCGCGGCTGCTGCCATCTCAGCTTGAGAAATTATATTTAAAATTTTCAATTAGTGAAAACGAGATTTGAATTTTTTAAAAAAATTAGTGTTTGGATCTGAGAGAGGAAGAGGGAAGTAGACGTGTTGTGAGGGCTGAATTGAGATCTTCCGTCGAACAGCTTATGGACAGTCCGATTTTCCTTCCCCCTGATGGCTGCAAACGCTTCTTCTTTCAACAGATGACACCATTTTTGGCGCTGCACTGGTAATGGTCAAGTAGGAAAGAAACGGTTTCCATTTTGGGTGCACAACAGTGCATTACAGTACCATCACCTAGGTCAGTGACAGTCGATCGGAGGACCAAATTGGTAAAGCCATATCTGAGGCTCCAGTTTCTTGATGCAGTTAAGCTGAAGCATTTAGACATAACAGCGTCTGTGGTCTCCGGTGACAGGGCGAGGAAGGCCGAGAGAGAAGAGAGAGCGAGGAGGGAGAGACAAGATAGATGGGGTGGAACTGGGCTTGGGAAGAGACTACTGAGATATGGGATGGAAAATCAGGTTTAATTAGGTTTTAATTAACACCTGATTTTTGATAAAATAAACACTGCACCTGATTTTTGAATTTGGTAACTTAAATACCTGGTTTTAGGTAATTTTCTCTATCTTTAATTCCTAGCTATTTCTGTTGGGCTGAGTCCAGGCCCAGTTTAAGTGTTCCTAGCATTTTGGTAAAATCTTATTTCCTTATCACGTTTTTCTTACTGGAGCGTCCTGGATTTGATGGATGACACTTGGCTCGTTCATGACCGTTGGATGCTTGGACTGTTGATATACTTGGGTTTGAGATATTTTTGGCCCTCCAGTCGATTCATTCGGCTATCTCTCGAGACTTCTAGGGTTTCTGCTTTTGAGAGAAAAAGAGAGAAAGAGGTAGGGTTTGATTCTTGATGCCTGATTTCACTCTAAATCTCATATTTAGATTATTGTAATAGTTAGATCTACCTTCTGTTGTTATATTCTTTGTCAATATTGTGAAGCTGTGAGGGATTCCGCTATCGTAATACTAAGTGTATGTTTAAAGGTGTTCTTGGTGTTTTCTAAGTGAATCGTGGGCTATCATCTGTTGTACTTTGAGAGATAAGTCTCATATCTCTTTCTTGAACTCTCTGTAACATTTGTGCCATTTTGTGGCTGATTTAGTGCATCTGAGCATATTCTTTTTTATAGATACTCAACGAAGAATGTAGGTGTTGGAAGCGGTCACTGAACCTTCGAGACTACGGCTAAAACAATTATTGTGTTCATTCTTTAATTTCTACAGTTTTACTTTACTGTTGTGGTTATTGTTTGTTTTGATTCTTATATCGTGTTGTGGTCTAGCCTTACAGTGGTATCAGAGCTTCGACTAGTGAAATAACTTGCCTAGATCTTTTGAGAAGGAGGCAGATCTGCTTCAGATCCTAAAGGGTTTAAGTCCGCTCTTGAGAAAACTACAAGAAATCGAGTTTATTCTTAAATTCGCTTGATGAGATCTTTTAAATTTTAAATGTTTACTTTTAAAATTAGGGTTTCTTGATCATACCCCTGATTTTTTGAACACCGCTGAAACCCCATTGGGACTAATCTTTGTCCAGAAGCTCCTGAGAGACTTCAGGAATCTGAGATAAATCAAGTTTGGGTGTGTTCCTGAAAAATCTTGCTGGAGTGATTTTAGAAACATTATTTGTGATCTCTGTTACTATGTATTCTCTTGAATCCTGGTCTGCTTGCTCTTTACCGATACTTGCTGTTTGAAAATCTTGTTATACTGTGTGTATTACTGTGATTATTCTGTGCACATGCTCGTTCTTTGCATACTATGTTAATTGTTTTCAGCCTGTGTGTCTGAATTGTTTTTAACATGGCTTCTGCAAAATTTGAAGTTAGTCAGTTTGATGGAAAAATTGATTTTAACATGTGCAATCAGAAAATGAAAACTATTTTAATGCAAATGAAATGTGTTAAAGTTTTGGATAATAGTTGGCCTGTAGAATTACTTCCTGCCAAAAAGTCTGAACTTGATGAAGTTGCTTAGAGTACTATCTTTTTATACTTGTATGAAAATGTGATAAGAAATATTGGTGAAATTAAAACTGCTGCAGAATTGTGGACAAAACTTCAAACAAAATATGTGACCAACTCCAAACAAATGTTTTCTTTTAAAACAATTCTTTTCGATCAAAATAGATCATGCAATCGATTTGGATGAAAACTTGAACAGATTTACTAAATTTACCCAAGACTTGGCCAATTGTGATGCAAAACTTTCAAAAGATCAATTGACTGTAGTCTTGTTGAACTCCATAAGTAACAGGTATAAGGGCATTAATGTTGCCTTAGAATATGGTAGAGATGATCTAAGTACTGATATTATAATCAATGCTTTGAAAAATAAGGCACAAGAAATTAAGGCTAAGTCAAGTACTAATAACACTGGAATAAACTTGTTAACAAAAGGAAAATGTTTTGTAAAATTTGATTATCATCCAAAATTTTCTAAAGACAACAAAAAGTGGACTGAAATAAATAAGACCAAGTTTAATGCCAAGGGTAAAAAAGTTACAACTGTTGTGAAATTGGTCATTTGCTAAAGACTGTTTTAAAAAGAAAAATGAATCTAGAGAGAAAGTTTTGGAAGAGGGAAACACTGTCCTTGCTCTTAATAAAACCAAAACTGAGAATGATCTAGTTCTTGCAAGCTTTGGAAAGAAACTAAGTGATGAATGGATACTTGACTCAGGCTGTTCCTTTCATATCTGTCCTAACAAAAACTGTTTCATTGATTCTGTTAAAACCAAAGGAGGGCAAGTATAATGAGAAATAACTATGCCTACAAAATAAGTGGTATTGGTACTGTTAAACTACTTTTAGAAAATGGGAATACTTTGATTCTAAAGAAAATCAGATTTGTCCCACATTTAAAAAGGAACTTAGTATCCTTAGGCATGTTAGATGATATGAAGTTTAACATTAATATGGGGAAATGATACATTAAAATTCTTAAGGGAAGTGACTTGGTCATATCACCTCCTAAGAGATATGGTTTGTATTATTTGAAAGTTGTACCCTTGCTGGGATTGACTGCTTCTGCTATTTTTGAAAATTTTACTATGGCAAAACTTTGGCATGAGAGACTTGGTCACATTGGTAAAAATAGTTTAAGTTCTCTAAAAACCAAAAGGTATTTTTGGAAAATTAAACATAGGTGATTTTGATTCTTGTCAACAATGTATAATAAGTAAACAAGTTAAACTTCCTTTTCCCACTGGAACACACAAATCAAAACAAAAACTCGAGTACTTGCATGCTGACATGTGGGGTCCTGCTTCTGTGTCTACTCTATTTGGTTTTAGATATTACTTGCTGATAATTGATGATTTCTCAAGAAAAATTTGGGTGCATTTACTGAAATTCAAGGATGAGACTTTTTCTGTTTTCAAGGAATAGAAAATTAAAGTTGAAAATCAAAATGATCTGAAAATAAAAATCTTGAGAACTGATAATGGTTTGGAATTCTACAATAATGAATTCAATGATTTTTTATAAAGATCATCGCATTGTGAGACATAGAACTGTTATTCATACTCCTCAACAAAATGGCATGGCTGAAAGAATGAATAGAACCCTGCTTAACAAAGTTAGATGTATGCTTTTAAGTTCTGGTTTACCTAGGATGTTTTGTGGTGAAGCTGTTAGACTGCTGCCTATTTGATTGATAGAAGTTCTACAAGTGCTTTAAACTTTGTTGTTCCTGAAGTTGTGTGGTCCAATAATTCTGTGAATTATTCTTATTTGAAAGTTTTTGGTTGTGCTGCTTATGCCCATAAAAATATTGGTAAGCTTGAATCTAGATCTCTTAAATGTGTTTTCTTGGGTTATGATGAAGATGTGAAAGGCTACAGCCTGTGGGTTAAATCTGAAAAGGGTTATAAAGTTATTATTAGAAAAGCTGTCATTTTCAATGAATCTTTGATACTTTTCTTTGAGGGAAAATATAATATTTTAACTGAAAATGATGTTCAAATTGAGGTGGAGTCATCTAGTATTGATCAAAATACTTCTGAACCTGTTATTGAAAATTTAGAACTAGATGATGTTCCTGTCCTTGTGCCTGATAATGATATTGATCAAACCTTTGTTACTGACCAATCTGGTTCTTCAACTCTACCACTTGATGAGTATCAACTCACGAGGGATAGAGAGAGAAGACAAATTAGGCATTCCACCAGATTTGACAGTGAAAATTCCGTCTCCTTATTTACTTTCCAAGAACAATTTGAAAATGAACCAAACTCTTATGATGATGCTATATCTTGTAAAGATAGTATAAATTGGAAAGTTTCTATGGAAGAAGAAATGGGTTCTTTGTTTAAAAATAAAACTTGGGAACTTGTTCAAAGGCCCAAAATGTAGAAAATTATAGACTGTAAATGGATCTATAAGATTAAGCATGGAGAAGGTGGGAGTAATAACATGATGTATAAAGCTAAATTAGTAGCTAAGGTTCTACACAAAAGGAGGGCATTGAATACACTGAAATTTTTTCTCCTGTAGCTAAATACACTACCATTAGATGATTGCTTACTCTTGTTGCTCAATTTAAATGGAAACTTGATCAGCTTTATGTTAAAACTGCTTTATTGTATGGTAAACTTGATGAAACCATTTACATGCGCCTGGGAAATCCTGAAAATATTGTATGCCTGTTAAAGAAATCTTTGTATGGATTAAAACAGGCCCCCAAACAATGGTACAAAAGGTTTGATTCTTTTGTACTGAAACTTGGCTTCAAAAGAAGTCAGTATGATACTTGCATATACTGCAAAGGTAATGGAGGCAAAAATTCCTTGTATCTGGTTTTGTATGTGGATGACATGCTTCTTGCTAGCTTTGATAAAAGTGAGATTGAAACTATTAAACTGAAGTTAAAATCAGTGCTTGAATTGAAAGACCTTGGTATAGCTAAGAAGATTCTGGGTATGCATATTGAAAGAAATAAAGAAAAAGATCTGCTGTTTTTAAATCAACATGATTATGTGATTAAAGTGCTGAAAAAGTTTGATATGCATGACTGTAAACATGTAACTTTACCCCTTGCAAATCAGTATAAACTTTCTTCAGAATGCTGCCCTAAAACTGAAGAAGAATATGCTAGAATGTCCCGAATACCCTATGCTAATGTAATAAGCTCTGTTATATACTTAATGATTTGCATTAGACTTGATCTTGCTCATAGCATTAGTGTATTAAGCAGATTTATGAGTAATCCTAGAGAAGATCGCTGGAATGCTTTAAAATGGTTATTAAGGTATCTGAAAGGTACTGTTGATTTAGGCTTAGGCCCCGTTCGGGAGGGATTAAAAGCCAATTAAAATTGAAAATATGGCCGTTATTGGACCCCACTCGTCTAATAAAAGTCAACAATAACGGCTATATTTTCAATTTTAATCTGATTTTAATCCCTCCCACACAAGCCCTTAGTGTTTAAATCTAATAAAGATGGTGTTTTGTCAAAGGGTTACATTGATGCAGATTTTGCTAGTGATAGAGATAATAGGAAATCAACTTCATCATATTTTTATACCTTATGTGGTACTGTCATTAGCTGAAAATCTCAATTACAAAAGATTGTTGCCCTATCATCTACTGAGGCTAAGTATATCTCTGCCACTGATGCTATAAAGGAAGGAATGTGGGTAAATGTATTATTATCTGGACTTGGTTTTGTTGATACGCAAACTGCTTTATTCTCTGATAATCAAAGTGTTATACATCTTAGTAAGAATCTCATGTTTCATGATAGAACTAAGAACATTGATGTTAAATATCATTGTATTAGAGATGTTATTTCTAAAGGTATAATAAAGATTGAAAAGATTGCAACTCAACATAATCCTTCAGATTTGGGAACAAAAGTGATCCCGCTAAACAAATTTTTAAATTGTCTTAAATTCCTTTCTATTGGTCATTTGTGATCTTGATGTTGTTACTTAGAGTAAATGAAATGATTAGTGTTTATGTTCCTGGATGCACTTATGGCTCAAAATCTGGTAGCAAGGTGGAGAATGTTGAGCTGAGTCCAGGCCCAGTTTAAGTGCTCTCAGCATTTTGGTAAAATCACATTTCCTTATCATGTTTTTCTTACTGGAGCGTCCTGGCTATGATGGATGACACTTGGCATGTTCATGACCGTTGGATGTTTGGACTGTTGATATACTTGGGCTTGAGATATGTTTGGCCCTTCAGTTGATTCATTTTGGTTGTCTCGCGAGACTTCTAGGGTTTCTGTTTTTTGAGAGAAAAAGAGAGAAAGAGATAGGGTCTGATTCTTGATGCCCGATTTCACTCTAAATCTTCGATTTAGAATATTGTAATAGTTAGATATATCTTCTATTGTTATATTCTTTGTGAATATTATGAGGCTGCGAGGGATTCCTTTGTTGTAATACCAAGTGCATGTTCGAAGATGTTCTTGGTGTTTTCTAAATGAATCGTGGGCTATCATCTGTTGTACTTTGAGAGATAAATCTCATATCTCTTTCTTGAACTCTCTGTAACCTTTGGTTCCATTTTGTGGCGGTTTAGTGCATCTGAGCATATTCCTTTTTATGGATGCCCAACGAGGGATGTAGGTGTTGAAAGCGGTCACCGAACCTCCAGGGCTACAGCCAAAACAATTCTTGTGTTCATTCTTTAATTTCTGCAATTTTACTTTACTGTTTTGGTTATTGTTTATTTCAATTCTTATATCGTGTTGTGGTCTGGGCCTTACACTTTCTATACCTATAAAAACTCAAAAAAGGCACTTTATAAATCCATTTCTATATTTTCTCCCATTCTAAGTCTTGTCATTCCATGAATAAATGTGGGCATAAATATAATTGATAAGAAAGAAGAAATTATTTTTTCTAAACTAGAAAATAATATTTTTATTTTATTGTTGTGGTTATTGTTTTTATTTTATTTTCTATATTTTATCAACTCAAATTATTTTTACTTTACTGTTGTGGTTATTGTTTTTATTTTATTTTCTATATTTTATCAACTCAAATTATTATTTTTTATTTTACTTTTGTAGCAAGAAAAAAATATTGTAAGATTCACCAATTTCGAAATGTATATATATTATTTGATACTATATTTACATAAATTTGTTCTATAATACTGAATAATCAAATCTAATGAAATAAAATATCATAATTTTGCACCACCTCAAATTTGGCAGTCTGTTTGTCCGTCTATAAGCCCAAAAAAAAAACTAAAGCTACAACATGAATCGCAATAAAGTTGGGTTACTTTTGACATTATATATAAAGTAATGATCTGATGAGCATCGTTGCTCATCTTATGCTAAGCATCGGTGATATATCATATTAATTCATTAGTGGATAAAGAGACCCACCAAATCTTTATCCACTTATGAATTAATATGACATGTCATTGGTGCTTATTATAAGATGAGTATCAATACTCATTAATAATTTTTATACCTAATAAAATTCGGATGATGACGATAAAATGATGTTGGATATTTTATCTACACCAAAGTGACGGCTCGACTCAGAAACAATTAATATACCTTTGGAGGGCCTAAGTTTTAGTTGGGTTGTTAGTTTGGTTAATGCATGTATTTGACTATTGTTATTCCATTAAATCGACCTACTATGAGTGAGTTTTGGCCCAAAACCAAACATAATGCCTATATACATATGATATCAGAAATGTTCTTGGTGTTTGTTTGTTTGATTTTTTGAGCCCGATATCAAAGATTTCTCTAAGATTTTCGTGACATATGATATCAGAGAATCAAGGTGATGGATTGGGCTCCAAAATCTGACCAAAGACTTATCTGAAAATTGGTAGAAAATCGGTAGAAACAAAAACGCAAAATCAGTCTAGTTTTCTTTAAGGCTACCGAATTGTAAATCATTTTTTTGGCCAAATCATAAGGAAGTTGGACGAACGGAGACCACTGACATGCCGTTTAGGTCGAGACTCTCCTACTTGTCCGGCGCGTGGAGGTGACGCTGTCGGTGATGACGACGTGTGGTTTTCTGACTGAGGGACGTGCGAGCGTATGGATGGGATTCCGACAACGATATATGAATATAGATTGCTCCCGGAGGCGTGGTGGACCCTGTGGTGGTGTTCAATTTTAGTTTTGGGCAAAATTATGGTTCTGGGCAGTTTTACCCCTTACATATTCAGGTTCTTTTTTTGCTGATTTGTTGCTCTAGCTGCTGAAGACTTTATGGTGATTAGAGGTAGCTCTAAAGCAGTGAATTCACATCACTCGATATTTATGAAATTTCAGACGTGGTCTGCTCAGTACGTGCTATTTCCTTTTTGTTATTGCAATTAAAACTATTGTGTAGTATAATAATTTATTTTTCGCATTAGAAGTCATCGTGTGGGGTGACGTTAGGTTTGTGTTACTGTGAAGGGCTTATCATTGTCTATTGTTAGATTTAGAAATTTCTTGTTAATTATTTACCTTGAATTCTTTGTGGATTTGTCGCCAATTATTTTTTATTATTAGAATTGCACATGACCTTAGGAAAATTTTTTGTTCGACCATTATGTGTGAATTGTTTCTGTACTTTGTTTGTGGTCGTCGTTTGGTTGCATTTTGTATTTTGTGCATTTTTTGGTAAAATGATTACACGTTTTGAGTTTTACTTTTTTAATTAAAAATGTGAATTTTCAATTTAGCAAAACGAAATTTTTTTTTATAAAACTTTTGATGGCAAATGTAGATCTAAGGTAAGTGCGAAAAGTAAGATGTGTTTTAATCATGATAATTTGGACATGGTGAAATAGACTGTCCTAAGAATGATAATAAAAGGAAAGATAAGGAGCGATGTGAGACAATGTGGCTATATGTCGAATGATGACCATAGTGAGATTTATTGAGAGGAAACCTAATTACTACATGTACATTCGTGTGTATTCCTTTCTACATATGTGTGATTACTTAATTCTGTTGTGTGGTTATATGATGAAGGCAAAATAATAATTCCATTTAATTTCGGGTTTGTTCGTTTTTAGTGAATTACTAGTCTAATTTGATTGGAAACGGGCCAATGATCACAACTCAGGGCCTTTGGCCCTGATGTACGTTAAATTTTGGGCAAATTCCGTCGTTTAGGCCATCAATTAAACGTTTTTGCCGTTTATGGTAATTTTTGTTTTGGCAATATCTTAGTCAAATAAACTCGGATTTGATTTCCGTTTGTTGGGGGATGATCCTGGTAATTAGGAGAATCAAGATCCGTGATTATCTCAATTTTTTTCATTTTTGGAAAAAATAATATTTTCTTATTATTATGTAATATTTCCGAATTTTCTTAGGTTTTTCGCTATTTAAACATTGTAAGCCATTTGAGGCAGCTAAGTTTTGAATGAAATAAAGTTTTTTCTTGGATTTCTCTTGATTGAAATTCTTTTTTGTGAGATTTTTGTCTTTCCTATAAGCTTCCCCTGCATCAGTTGGTATCAGAGCCGAAGTCGTTCCTTCACCATGCCGTCAAGGAGACGTCAAGAAGCCCGTGAAGCCCTAATAGAGGAGATAAATAGACGTGATAAAATCGCACAGCTGCGTCAACAAGTGGAGTTGCTGACACAGCAAGTTGCTGCACTTATGCCGCAGCAACATGCGCCTGGAGGTCGTGGTCGTCATGGGCAGGTTCCGATTGAGGAAGTCCAACACCATGATCGTGATATTCAGGATGTTACGATTGAAGACATTGAAGAAGCACCAGAGGGGGAATGGTTTGATTATGAAGGCCCGCCTATTTTTGACAATGAAGACATTGAAGAAGCAACAGAGGAGGGAGAATTTGATTATGAAGGTCCGTTTGTATTTGACAATGAAGATATTGAAGAAGCAACAGAGGAAGAAGAGTTTGATTATTACGGTCCGCCTGTATTTGATGAAAATACTGAAAACGTAATAGAGGAGGAAGAGTTTGATTATTACGGTCCACCTGGATTCGACAGTGAAGGTGTAGAAGAAGCAGCAGAGAATGAAGAGTTTGTGGTTGGTGAAATGGGCCAAGCATTGGTGGTGAGGCGGAATTTTCTGACTCCCCTGGAAAATAACACTGACTGGTTGTGTAATAATATCTTCCAGTCGACGTGTACTGTATGGGGAAAGAAAAGCGTGTTGCTTCCAGATAAAGGCTCAGTAAAAACAGTTGGGGATGGCGCCAATTTACTGACCAGAGTGGAGTTCGAGACAAATATGGAAGGATATGGGGTTGTATATATGCAGGTGGAAAAGTTAGTTGACAGTGAGCAGGATGTCACTCGTAGGGTTCAGCCATCACTAGAGGAGTTTCATGAGGACTTCCCATAAGAGCTTCCGATGGATTGCCGCCGGAGCCGCCATTTCGTTGTGTTAATTCTGATGATGATGAGGGTTCTTCCCCGTCAAATTCGAGGACGAATTTTTCTCAACTTGTGGAGAATGATGAAGGCAAAATAATAATTCCATTTAATTTCGGGTTTGTTCGTTTTTAGCGAATTACTAGTCTAATTTGATTGGAAACGGGCCAATGATCACAACTCAGGGCCTTTGGCCCTGATGTACGTCAAATTTTGGGCAAATTCCGTCGTTTAGGCCATCAATTAAGCGTTTTTGCCGTTTATGGTAATTTTTGTTTTGGCAATATCTTAGTCAAATAAACTCGAATTTGATTTCCGTTTGTTGGGGGATGATCCTGGTAATTAGGAGAATCAAGATCCGTGATTATCTCAATTTTTTCCATTTTTGGACAAAATAATATTTTCTTATTATTATGTAATATTTCTGAATTTTCTTAGGTTTTTCGCTATTTAAATATTGTAAGCCATTTGAGGCAGCTAAGTTTTGAATGAAATAAAGTTTTTTCTTGGATTTCTCTTGATTGAAATTCTTTTTTGTGAGATTTTTGTCTTTCCTATAAGCTTCTCCTGCATCATTATATGTACATTTCAACGTGTTTGATATGTACATTTGCATGAATTTGAGAACAACTTAATTTCTTGGTGTGATAGTTTACATGAAATTTGTGTTGTGCTTTTGTGTTTTGTGCATTACTCAAAAATGAGGTAAGGCATGTGATTCCAATTTTATTGGTTATCTTGATTATGTAAGTATAAATTTTATATTTTGGTTGCTTGCAGGTTGATTGGGTATCAAAGTGGATATTTGTTGAGTTTTGATACCAAATAAATCCGGGAAATGACGATAAAACAATGTTGGACATTGTATCGATACCAAAGTGGCGACTCGACTCAGAAACAATTAATAAATCTTTGAAGGGCCTAAATTTTAGTTGGGCTGGTAGTTTGGTTAATATATGGATTTGGTTATTGTTAACTCATTAACTTGGCCTATTATGAGTGAGTCTTGGCCCCAAAACTAAACCTAATGCCTATATACACATGATCGTGTGTTTTCTTCATTGTGTGTGTATTGTGCAAGAGTGTGGAGAGAAAAGAGATTGAGAGAGGCAATCGAGAGAGAAGTGAAAGGGCAGCCAATGTTGGGGTGGATTTGAGAGAGATTCAACCATTGTTTTCTTCTTCTCCTTCCTCTATTTGTAGCTTGCAAATACAACCACCAAGTGTCTCCTTTGTGGGGTAAAACTGAAGCAACCGAAGGTGTTAAGGGTTGTTGGATAGAGTAGGTTGATTAGTGTTTGTTTAGTTGATTTTCCGTGCCTAATATCGAAGATTTCTGAAACTATATATATATATATATTAAAAGTGGCTATGTAACGGAATTTCTTGTTTTAAATAGGCAGCTGCACCTTCTTTCAATATTCTTATCATAACTTTGTATTCTGATATCCGATTGAGGCGATTCAAAATGCGTTGGAAAGCTAACTCATCTGGTTACAACTTTGATTCAAACATCATTCTCCAATTCGATCACTATCTATGCCAAAAATAGGTCTCAATGTGAGACTAAAACATTGGAGCAAACTTTTCGGTTAGAAATTGATTTGTGACCATCTTTTGACTAAATTTGATTCCATTGACGTCTTCCTTTATCCAATTGACTCCGAGCACTCTCAAATCTTCATTGTGGGGTTCGGCACAACTTTTAAGTATTTACATTTTAGTCCCCGAACTTTGGATCCCTTACAATTTAGCCATTTCTCCAAATTTGTCAATTTTTGCTTATTTTCTTCGATCTCACCAACTTACATCACAACATCAAAATCACACATCTAATTATTTATCAATTACATAAACATTACATCATTAATTATTTAATTAACCAAAAGATTACATCTTTATTAATAACAAATTAATTCTTAAACAAAATTATTAAATATAAACTGAGCAAACGTGTATTGCACGTTGCTTGCACCTAGTATGTGTATATATATATATATATATATATATATATGAACTCATTAAACTTAAACTAGCAATTTGATTCGATTAAAACTCAAAATACGAGTTTATGAATGTTAAGATTGATGGCTCAAACGAGCTACCATTTTATGGGGCATGTTAAGTAATAAATCTTATATAGACTAATTATTGAAATATAGATCAACATGTAAGGATTGGATTGCTCTTTTTAAAGATATTGACCTTTTAAGTGGAATTTAATAAAATGTACCTTTGAGGGGTACGAGACCTTTCTGCATAAGTACTCGCAAGTATTTATTGCACAAGAAGCTGCAAGCATTTGTTGTTCGGAAGCACACACATGGGACACCAATTTCATCGGCAGCTACAACAGCAAATGACATTATGGCATCGGAAACTATACAGATCACAGGCGGGATGCCCTCAGGTGAAGAATTAAGCTTCACCAGAAGTTGGCGAAATGCTGCTAAACCATTTTCTTTAAGGGAATCACAGAGAGATGGGATGTTTTGGGTTGTATCAGAATCTGCCTCCGGGAGACCATCGGGCATTGTCTCGAAGTGGAAGTCAGGAGAGTTACTTCCGGCAGATCCAGATCTTTGCAGGCGGCGGTGGTTGTATTCGGTGTTGACGAAGGTTATGTAAAAACCTCTGTGGTGAAGAAGTATGGCTAGTTTGAGCATAGGGGTTATGTGACCCTGTGCTGGAAATGGAAGGCATACCGCATGTGGCTTATCGGATTCTGGGAAAATGCTCATTTTTTTTCTAGTGGTGGTGGGGGGTTCTGAGCCAAATGCGTCTCTATTTATTTATGAATGGAATGGATAGGGCCACCATGTTATTTTTTTCTTATTTTTAAGTAATACTTATTTATTTAAAAGTATCTCTTATTTGGTTGTTAAAAAACAAGTCATTTATTTAATTAAAGTTAATAACAAACAATTACCTTTTCAATTGGAAAATATGGTTGAGTGGACACTTCTCAATAGCAAATAACGCAATACTAATAGCATGTTTGTGAAGAAAAAATGACTTAAATATATGTAAACAATATAAACATGAGCCAAATATACGCTTATTTACTTATAATAAGTGAGCTTTTTAAGCTTAATCGGATATACTAGTCTATCCCTGATACGATAAAAGTAATAATATTGCTCATATATTAGGCCTCTCTTTTTTCAAAACTCATTTTCATTCTCGCATTCTCCCATAAAATAAATTTTACACATAAATCTCAAATTTTTTATTTTATTTTTTAATCACACATTTTTCAATAAAATACTATTTCAAGATGCATGTTGGCCAAAAAGTAAGGATCAAACAAAGGCTAAATGTACAAATTTTGCATCTAAAAGAATTAAAGAATCCAAAAATGGAAAATACTAGAAATGGATCCACATACTTTCCATTACGTCACATCATAAAATATATTTTCTTTTCAATAATGTGTATCAAAGACCCCCTTAAATATATTAATTCCAAATGTTAATTGTTTTTTTTTATAAACATATTCAGTTACAAATGCTTTGCAATAAATGAAAAAGGGTGAACAATTGATCTTCGAGAAAGTGGCCACATCAAACCAAGCTCCCAAAGAGGTTGCCGAGCTAAAAACCGCTCCCCGAGCTGGAAGATGGAGGGCAATATTTTTCGACAAAACCAAATGTTCAACCTTAAAATTTTCGCTCAAAATTATCGACCAGAGTGCGCCTAAAACTAGTAGTTTTGACGTATTACACAACTTGTTTTTGTTTTTAATTTTAATTGAATATTGCATATATTGTTTGACCGAGCATGCAACGTATTGGGAATTAAAATCAATTTCTCGATTATTTCACATAAGCTTTGTTACAATAAAACTAACAAGAAAAAAAAATGAAGAAAAACAACGCAAAATTTATTTTAGATTAATTTGGTCAAATATCTATGTACTTTGGGAGCTTCCACTAGACGAGTAGTCGACCTGTATTTGTTAGAAAACTGTTGCCATGTAAGGGACAAAAAGTCAGCTTATAAGTATTTAGCGACACTTAAATAACGACGGTGATTTGTTCATAGAGAAACGATTGATAAAAATAATAGCTTAAGAAAAAAATATTTAGGATGGTAGTTTATTTATCAAATATCCGACAAGGGTGGATTTGATATCGGTAAAACTAATTATGTAATTACATATTCGATTTTATATAATTTGAGAAGGCATTCTCGCACCTTTAGTGGAGCGGACAAAAACTAATAGTTGATTTCTTCATTTGGCGGCATCATTTTTTACGTCTTCCTTCTTGGTCTCAACATCCTTCTTCACATCTACAAACACGAATAATCTATGATTATTCAGCTTATCACCTTTAAAATTAAAGAAAAATATAGGCAAGTGTGTTGTCTCAAATTAGCTAAAGAAACAGAAGAACCCTAATTTCTGATAGCGGACCAATTTTTTAATTTGGGGGATTTGGGGGTTGGGAGTCTATTTTATTTTCAAATAAATTCAAAATTATTTTCATGGTTTTTCCTTTTTGGCGTGATTTTAACCTTGCTCACGGAAGAGGTATATCACTAACATTTGATGGGCATCCCATATATTTTTTTTGGTTCTCCGCGCAAGAAGCCTGTAAGGTTCTCGGGACGGAAGACTAACGGGTTACTCTTTAAGTCCAAGGGTTAAAAATTTCAATTTTGCTACATGTACAGTATGACTGACAGCGTGTGAGGTGACTAACATTTTTGTCATTGATTTTAACAATACTTAAAACAATCAATTACACAGATTTTTATACATCATTGAACGCCAACAAAGATGTAACGATCAATGTACACCGTGTAGTTCTAAAAATTTATGTTGTAGTATGGTTGATTATACAATACTAAAAATTATTAAGTAATATGAATTATGAAGTCATGCTTGACATTCATTAAATCAAAACTTTTTTTTTTCAAACTCATTTTCAACCACACATTTACACAATAAAATATTTTGCACGTAAACTGAAAACTTTTTCTATTTTTTAACCACACATGCTCTAAAAAAATCAGTATTCCAAAACTTATTATCCCAAAAAACCTCATTAAAATGGATTCAAATAGGGGCAAAACCTAAAGAGTATTGCTATTTAGCACAATTGGTGTTAATCAGTTTAGGTGGCACTAATGTGATATTAAATGATGAGTACAATTAAAAATAAATCGCTTAAAATCACCTTACATTGAGCCTATCAGATAACACTACCTAGAACCACGTAAACAGGTGTTATAGCACTATTAACGTGAGATATCATTATTCAAAACTAAAAACTTGTACGTTGAACATCGAGAGCGGTTCAATATTCTATTCGAAACACGTTTCTTCTTTTTTGAGTCTAATTATACCTTTGTCTTTAGGAATGTCTTCGTCTGATGAATCACCTTCAACAATATAGGAGCAGATAGCAATGTTTGTTACGGGCCTTGCAGTCTTATTCTTGTTGTGTTTCGACTTATATTTTCCAAAGAAGACGCAATTTACGCTGCTTTTCTGCTTCTTTGGTTTACTGTTATCCGCAGCTGACATGGCTCCTAAAAAAAACATTCACCAAAAGATTAAAACAAAAGAAAATAAAAATCTAGTTAGTAACAAATAAAGGTTTTTGTTTCAATACTGAACTACACGTTACTATACTAAGATAGACATATTGAAATTCATTTATTGATATGACGGTTATTTCATGTACTTAATGTTATCTAATATAGGCATACATACGTGTCTTTGGCCAGCAGTTACATAAACTATGAGATAATAAGTAGGGATGGTAACGGTTTGGTTCAATCAAAATTATAATCGCACCATCAAATTTTTTATCATACTTTAACCACACCATAACCACGTAAGTTGGTGGGTATCTTGGTTCGGTTTGATTCGATTAATAACCACGAAAATAAATTATTTTTTATAAATCCAAACTCTAAACGTCAAAGTGAAAAAAAAATTATGAAAAAAGTCAAAAAAAAAAAAAAATACTAAGCCAATTTAACAAATAATATCCCAAATGAAAATGCAAACAATATCCCAACTTCCAAATGCAAAATTCTAATTTAACAAACAACATTATCAACAGAGGTCAAGACTCTTACTAGCATAGGTCAGTCTTCATTCTTCCATACAACTCTTACTAGCATGATCAAGAGTCAAGACTCAAAATTGATTTATGTATAGTAAATAAGAAATGTAATTAGAGTAATAATATAATCATACTACCTAATCAAGAATGATCTTAATTGGAGATCTAAACAAAAAAAGTAAATCTTCGTCAATGTCCTCCACACTAAACATTGCACAAGTTTCAGAGTATGATGAAGAAACAAAATTTTCTACACACAATAGAGAAAAAATTAACAATAAAAGAAAGTGCATGAATAACAAATATAAAATAATAAATCCTACCATGAAAATCAATCCAAAGTCAATCCCAAGCACACATTAAAGTTTCTAAAGTCTTCTGGTGAAGCCTATTTCTATGTGGACTCACAAGTTTACCATTTGTACTAAATGCCGACTCAGATGCCACAGTAGATACTAGAATGACTAATAAATCTCTAGCAACCTTCTGTAAAGTCGAATATTTTATTGAACTTGATTTCCACCATGGAAAGTCCAATTGTCTAATTAATTTTTTTTAATGGGTAATCGGTTCGGGGCAGGGCACCATCTCTAAATATCATACCCGCCCCTAAATGAAGCGGTTCATTAAAATCAAAACCATAACCGTCCTATTGCACCATCAGTTTGATTTTTTTCCCTCCATTCGGTTCGGTTAATCGAGGTTTTCGATTTTAACAGTTCGAATTGCCATCCCTAATAATAAGAGAGTTTTTTTAATTTTTTTTTTAAGTACGTCATTTATATATTTTTCTAAAGCTACAAATTGTTATTATGAATCATGTTCCATAATTGGAAAATTTATAAATAGTTTTCTTATTCAATGTATCTTCAGTATATACTGTGTCAATATTTCTCATGATTTTTAGGATTTTTTTCCTGCTAGTCCAAGAATAGCTAATCAAAAGGTAGTGAATTGATTTTCAAAACTTTTTCGAAAAATTAATCTCAAATCAAACACGTAATAACTAGATAGATTAATTCAAATAATAAGCAAGAATATAAAAGTAATAAGTAGAAATGGATAGAGAATGCAAACGATATAATTATTGAAATTCAATCCAACACAATGATCTACGTTCTCCGTTACCATGCTCTCCGACACGAGCAATGCCAATTTCAATTGACTTGTAATACAATCCAACAATTTACAAAACTTTCAATAACTTACAAACAATGAGCACCGATCATTTTACAATGTTGAGCTTTACGAGACCTCAACACTACCCACAAGTTCAAGAAAAATAGAGTATACAAATTTAAACTTCTCTCTTAACAATTGATATGATGGTTGTGGCGTTTATTACATATGGTGGTGATGAAGACAGTTACGGTGTAACAATGAATGTTACAAGTTGAGAGGTCGATAGTGTAAACTAAATGTTGTAAGTGTTGGAGCATGGCAGCCATGGTGACTGTGAGAATAGGTGGCAAAATGTGCGACACGATGTCATAGTGATAGCAGCAACGATGACCGTGGTGGCGACGATAGTAAAGGAAATAAGGTGGTAAAATGTGTAACATAATTTTACAAAATGTAAAACACCATGTTACAAAATTTATTGTAAAAAATTAAAATAAAATAAAAAATAGTATTTTGAGAATAAAGCCAGTTTAGAAGTAAGAATGAAATTGGTAAACCATTTACGATATTTACAAATTGTTCCTTCTTATTTTTTTAATTTAATTTTTTTATATTTTTCTTTAAGTTTGTTAAAAAGAAAAATTAGAAAACCTAGCCGACAGGCCAACTCGGCTCATCATGGACAAGATCCATGTGTCGAGACGAGCTTGGCCCCTTGGTCTACGAGCCAAGCCTGGATGGTTGGCACATTGTCACCCCTACTATTAATTAGAAAACCTAGCCGAAAGGCCAACTCGTTCAAGTGTCGTTAAACGACACGTGTCGTTTTATTGATTTGTCCAATATTTTGCTATTTTTCAAGGCAAGGACATCAAGGATTGGACCCCTCAACCTAAGAAGGACGAAAATATTGATTGTGTGACAACTAACGGTGGAATTGATATAGAATATAAGGTATGAGACGGTGAAACACAAGTTTTAGTCTAGATTCGTTTGAAAGTACAATTAATGGGCATATCTCAAAAATTTTGTAGGTGGGGTGTTGAGCCTACAACTTAAATGGGTTCAATTTATCGATTATCGTGGTTTGGAAGGGTCGTGGCTCTTTCAAATCGATTTTAGTGGAAGAACAACATATGTGTCGTTAAACGACACTTGTATCATTCTATTGATTTTTTCAATACTTTACCACTTTTCAAGTCAAGGATATCAAGGATTGGACCCCCCAACCTAAGAAGGACGAAAAAGTTGATTGAGTGACAACTAACGGTGGAATTGATATAGAATATAAGATATGAAACGGTGAAAACACAAGTCCTAGTCTAGATTTGTTTGAAAGTACAAGTAATGGGCATATCTCAAGAATTTTGTAAGCGGCGTGTTGAGTCTGCAACTTAAATGGGTTCTGTTTATAGATTATCGTGGTTCAGACTGCTCGCGGCTCTTCAAAATTGATTTTAGTGGCAGAATTACACAAGTGTCGTTAAACGATACTTGTGCCGTTCTGTTGATTTTTCCAATATTTTGCTATTTTTCAAGACAAGGATATCAAGGATTGGACCTCCAACCTAAAAAGGACGAAAATGTTGATTGTTTGATAACTAATGGTGGAATTGATATAGAATATAAGGTATGAAAAGGTAAAAATACAAGTCTTAGTCTAGATTCATTTGAAAATACAAGTAATGGGCATATTTCAAAAATTTTGTAAGCGGCTTGTTGAGCCTGCAATTTAAATGAGTTCAGTTTATCGATTATCGTGGTTTGGACGGGTCGCGACTCTTCAAAATCAATTTTAGTGGCAGAACGACATGTGTCATTTTGATGGTCCAGTCAAGGCAGAAGTGTCGTGCTCGTCTAATTTTGTTTTGCAAATATAACGACAGTTTTGTCGTTCTTTTGCCTGTTCTCAAACCAGTAACGGCTAAAATGTCGTTTTCTGTGCTGTTGCTCCATTTGCAATCTTTTTCTAATCACGAACGACACAAGTGTCTTTACCGTTGAATTTTATTTACACATAGTATAACAGTCATCCAATAAATGTTCTCATCCCATTGTCAGCATAAGTGTCGTTTTTTTAATAGTAACGGCACTTGTGCCTTTATCATCAACATGTTTGGTCAAAATTCGATTCAAAGTTCAAGCATTGAGCACATCTCCCGAACTTTGTAAGCGTCACTTCCATCCTGCAGAACAGCACAAGTGTTTCCAGAAACAGAACGACACAAGTGCCGTTAAACGACACTTGTGTCGTTCTGTTGATTTCATCAATATTTTTCTACTAAACCAGTCGAACGACCTCACGAATTGGACTCCCTAACTTGGGAAAGCTGAAAATGATAATTAGGTGACAATTATTGTAGCTCAGAAGGATCGTGGTGCTTAATACACTTGTTCAGAGGCAGAAAGGCACTTGTGCCATTTTCTAAATTGTAACGGCAGTTGGGTCGTTTTCGTCTTTCTTTTTGATTAAATAATGACCATACCTATTGAATGTTGTAAGAGGCATGCCCATCTTTATCCAAAATGAGTTCGGTTTATCGTGGCTCGGAAGGATCGTGGCCCTTAATACACTTGTTTAGAGGCAGAACGACACTTGTGCCGTTTTCTAAACAGTAATGGTAGTTGTGTCTTTTTCGTCTTTCTTTTTGATTAAGTAATAACATATCTATTGAATGTTGTAAGAGGCGTGCCCATCCTCAACCAAAATGAATTCAGCTTATCGATTATTGTGGCTAGGAAGGATCGTGACGCTTAATACACTTGTTCAAAGGCAGAACGACACTTGTACCGTTTTCTAAACAGTAACGGCAGTTGTATTGTTTTCGTCTTTCTTTTTGATTAAGTAATGACCATATCTTTTTTATTTGCTTCCAATATAACGACCTCGAGCAATGAACAAGTGATAAAGAACGATTGAAATGATATCAATTATAATGGACTCTTATAAGTTAATAACGACACTTGTGTTGTTCTCAAGAGCATTTTTCTTATACTTCGAGGTCGTGGCTGCTTATAAGTGAATCCATTATTAGAAGTCAGTTTGTTAGTGAGTCCATTATTAGAGGTCAATTTGTTGAAAAAATAAACCACGGTAGATAACGACTGTAGTGCCGTTTTATGTAGTGGATAACGACGGAGTGACGTTCTAGATTTCAGAGAGTAATTGGAGTATCATTATCATCCAATGATTGCAGACAACACAAAAAACACACTAAATACGAAAACAACACCAACTACATATTATTTAATAATATATTCAACAATAAAAGTACAAACTACAAAAAATTTCTAAAATTGTATTTCTTCTCTCTTCAAATGTAAAGTAATTTTCAATGCAGATGATATGCTAATCAAACTCTTGTTCAAATGCTTAAAAGATGCCCAAAATAAGTGAAGAATATAATAAAGAATATGATTTTTGGGTAACAAGAACGATGACCGAAGAAAATAAAATGGGCAATTGTGATTTTGATGACCTAAAATTGAAGATGATAAAAAGGAGAAGAAGATGGAGAAGAAATGACGGGATGAAATCATGAAAATTGAGGGTTTTTGAGACCTAAAATTGAAGAAGATAAAATGGGGAAGAAGATGAAGGAGAAATGATGGGAGGAAAGGAGGAAAATTGAGGGATTTTGAGTTGATAATTGAAGGAGAATTTTGTCATTTTGCCAACTAAAATATTTGCTTTATTTTTTTTATTTTTATTATTGGTCAAAGGCCATTTCACCTAATACATTGTCCAACTAGACTAAATGGCCAAATTCTCCGAGGGGAACCTAATATTAATGGACAGATATCATTTCTTTGCTTCGACTTGTAAAGAATTTATACTCAACTGCAAATCACTTTAGTTACTAAGATGTAATGAAAGTGAGCCTCATGGAGCACTCGCTACTGTTCTTTAAGTTCTGCAGCGGATCCACGGTTTATTCTTTGGTGCATTATGTGAAAAAACGACGTATTATTGCAATTAAACTTTGATTATCTTCAGTTATACTGATAAGTATCCTGCTCTCATAGGAACATGGAGACGATATAGAGTGCCCAGATATGAGGCAGGTAAAAATTACTAAATTTACAAACCCTTCTTTCGCCTGTAAAAGCCCAAAAAATATATCGACTAATAGCAATGCTTTGTGATATATTCATTCCATATTTTTTGTTGTTATTTTCTAGATGGAGTTATCAAGTTTCTTCACTTTGATCTTAAGTGCACCCACAAATCATTCCGACGGTGACAGATGCTAAAAATCATCCGCGTAGAAGTTTTAAAAGATTGCAAATTCGTCTTAGCCAGTTTTCCAAGAATCAATATCTCCAGCTTTGGAAAATGGCACGACGAATTGGAGCTAGTTGTTTGATCAAACTCAACTCGGACATGACACGTGATCTCTGTGGATGCATGAACATCAGTCTAGTTGAGCAATGTACGAGAATAGAATTTTTGGTCGACCTTAAATTGACTGTATCTTCCAGCTACTTGTGGAAAATCCAACCCCAAGAAAACTTCCCTGTCAGTCGAGCCAAAAGAAGAGGTCTGCCTTTTTATCACAAGGGTTTTTTAACGTCTCCTAAGATAGTCACTTTCTCGGTAATTAAAAGCGAATTATACAGGCCAAATTTTCATAAAATCAAGACAAAAACTCGGTTCCATTGTCTAATAAAGAGATTGAATTCTGCCTCAACTCCAAAATAAAGCCAGCCCTTCTCCATGAGAGACGGCTAAAGACAAGCATGTTTATTTTTACAAAGTTACATTTTCATCAGATAATTCACAGAAAAATGTCAATAAAAAACATGATGTAACAACTAACAAGTGAATCGGAAAGCTACACCAAACTAGTTTCTGTTTGACCCTCCACAGTATTGGGCTATCCCTGTCATAGGAATGTCAATGAGAACTAACTGTGCAAGCAAAAGTTAAAGATAACAGTTAAAATCTTCATGGACTAAGACCTAGAAATTTATACCCCCATACAGAATTCCTATTTCAAGACCTATTGAAATCTATCTTGTGCCTCCATGTGCCTCTCCACGCCTTCTCCTCCTCCCAGAACGCCCAAAAACAATTCTGCCTTGACGACGTAGACGGCTAGCTAGCGATGTACCCCTATTGCCATCTTCCTCACTATCAATATTTTGGTGAGAGTGATCAAAAGCACCTACTGTGGTGCCATTACTGAATCTAGCACCTCTATCCAATGTATGGTTGGAGTCTCTCTCATGTCTCCTCATACCTCTAGGGGGTCCAACATTCCCTGCAGAACCAAATGCCTGCAAAAAGAGAAAGACATTCATCAAATTGCGATCAATTCCAGCTTCAAACCCGTCATTCCGCTCCATGGCATCTGCGTTAAAATCCTCTTCATCAGAATCAAAACCATAGTGACTTCCTTCAATCACATAATCCCCAAAAAACACTGCTCCTGGCATTGATGACCTTATCGTGCTCATTACATCTTCAGTTTCCCGCTCATGCTCCAGGCTTCTCCACTTTTTTTCTAGATCAGGATCCACTTCACGTGGCCTAGCAGAAGGATGCTCTGCCCTCACATGTTTACGCAGCTCCTTGAACGTCCCAACAAATGAGCAGTTATCCTGCGTACAGCCTCGTTTCTTAGCATTGAGATATTCTCGTGCAGGCTCCACAACAGTCCAGCCCTTCACCTGTCCCCGACAAAGGGGACATGCAATCTTTAATACCTTGCAAGTCTCAACAGGCCAACTAGAAAATTGGCCCGTAGCTTGACTGTCAAGTAAACCACCAGTAGAAGGATGGGTTTCTGAGGTTACTTTTGTATAGGCCTTCTTGTACTGGTCAAGGCAATTGGAATAGCGGAAACTGGTCCCACACATGTAAGGACGGCAACCTTTGTCATGTGAAGAACACAAGAGAAGAACAGCATTGTGGGGACATTCCATGCACACAGAACAAGTTGCATCTACCCAGTCTTTCTTATCAAATATTTCGGAGCACTTTTTTTGTTGCATGTCCTCTGTTCTATTACAAGCCGACAAAGGATATGGCGTTAACCTGTACTTTCGTGAAGCAATCCTGCGTCTTCCCCTGATACCTTTTGCCATTTCCTAATTAAGTCAACAAAACAAGGAAATTGTAATGAGGTGGATCAGCCATTTATGCAAAAAATTAATAAGAGCATGGACAAATATTTGCTGATATTCATTCCATTCCATATGCACCATTAATCAAATGACCAAAGTACTGGTAAAATGTATGAATGTAAGTTTTCTGTAGTATTTGAAAAAATTACAATCTATTGTGGTGGAAGTAAAAATAGTTGAAGGGACCCCCCGAAAAATATTCTAACAGCATATAACAACTTTCTATTGAAATTTTCATCAGGAGATCTGCAATTGAAATGTAAATAAAACAAAATATTGGTAAGGCACCACAATTGCAGAACATCCACGTGTAGTAGATAAAGGGAGACTGAATAACAGATCACATATTTCCAGACTTTTCTCGGTTTCGGGACCAATATCCAAAGGCATGCCAGAAAATTTAGATGCATTCCATGTAAATAGTTAAAGCTTCAAACTTGAGAAGCCCACCCCACCTCAATTATTTATTTGGCATAATTTCAAGAAACAATAAGGAACAAAATTCTGATCAACCCAAATTCTGTAATTCCATAATTTCATCAAAGATTTTCCACGGTCAGTCACCAAACAAAGAAAATGATGAATAACCAGAAGACTGTTTTCAACTTGAATTGCTACAAGTTCTAGAAGAAGTGGGAATGAAACTCGGAAATGAGGCTCTTTAAATACACAAAACATTGTCTCCCCAAAAACGGTTAGATCAGAAATCAATGCACTGCAGTATTGGATAAATGTATCTAGAAAATAAACCCACCAAATCTAACCTCCGACTATTGACAAACTAATAAAAACCCAACACATCGGTAAAGACGCCAAATGCAAATTTCGGTAGAAATTAGAGTAAAAATCACCATTAAACGAGAAAAAAAAAAGTGCACCTTTCTTTTAAACAAAGCAAATCTGGATCCCAAGGGATGAATTATTTGCAGAAAACCCAGATGCACCGATACAATTTATATATACATCAAACGAAATTCAACTTTCACATGGCATATAATATGGGTAGAGCGATTAGGGCAACGAAAGCACGCAACAAGGTGGTACAATGGAGGAATCACGCAAGGAGACAGATAGGAAAGTAAATAAAATAATGCAAATTATTCGTAGCTTGATTGAAGCAACAACAAAATAGTTAATTAATTTTATAGTTACAAAAGCATCAAATCACATGACCCAGACATCCAGTTCAACTGAGAACCCGAAAAAAAAATATAAAAAATCAATAGAAATAACAAAATTAATAGAGAAATTATCAACGAGAAATGCCCAACAATATCTTACCAGAGGATTGCTTGAAGGAATTTTTCTTTTTGGAAATAGAATATTTTTCTCTTTGTACACAGAGAGAGAGAGGGTTCGAAATATAAATGGGTTATGGAGAGATAGAAAGGCTAAATGCACTTTCTAGTCTTTTGATGACGTGAATAACTGGAGAAAATATAAGGCGCTGTTTGACTTTACAAAATTGCACAAAAGTTAATTTTAATTGTTTTTTTCCCCATCTTTATTCAAACAAACAGTTCCTTAGATGAGAATAAAAATATTTTAAAATAATGTGACGGTAAAGGAGGAGAGAGAAATCTGTGACCTTTTATTGGATTGGAAGAGTAATTTCCACAAATCTTCTAATTGGTAAGATGATGAAATATGTTGTTTTACGTGCTACATGACAGATTCAGATCCATTTGACGTAATTTTGAAGAGTTAAAAAAGGGATTTTTGAGATCCAAAACTTGTTTTTTAATTCGTTTGATTAATTTTATGAAAATATTTTTTCTAATTAAAAATACTTTTAAAGAAAGTTGATTTAATGTAATTTTGTTTTAAAAACACTCCAGAATATAAATGTGAACCACGTAGCAATTGAAACTACGAAAGTCGCGACATATTACATCAAATCCAAGAAAGCCAAAAAAACAACGTTTGAAAAGTTCGACCCAATAAATTATTGAATCAAATAATCAAGATAATCGCAAAAAAGCTCGACCCAATAAATTATTGAATCAAATAACCAAGACAATTGCAAACAATATTTTAACCACATGATTACAACACTTAAGAACCTTACTTGAATTGTTGCATGCGCACAAGAATTGAATTCTTGATAAATTTAGAATTAATTAGAAGAACAACGAGTTGAAAATAATATGCCTAACAATAATATTTCTCCAATTGTTTGTTTTACAACGAACAAAATGAGTCCTTTTTATAGAAAACTCATAATTAAAACTTGAATTAGTAGTATAAATATCAAGAATTACTATAAAAGTAGAGTTTAATTAAACTAGGATTCTTTTCAAAAATTGAAAATTTCACCACAAGATTTGTGCTATGCGACCACATGGTGTGGACATACGGTGCCATAGTCGCACTACGTATGGGCATACGGTGGGATAGTTCATCCAAAATGCGACATTGATTCTCGATATAGAGGCATGCGTCCTCATGCATGGGTATACTATGTGGTCGCATAGTTACTCTTTCAACTTTCTAGTCCCAAGTTGATCAATCTTGTTCCATCTTCCATGCCCAATATGAAACTTATCATTTTGATTGTTATGGTCGATGTTTCATCCACCATAGTTTGAACAAATAATCACATAACTTCTTTGACCATCTTTGCTCATGATCTAATCATTAGTCATTCCTTCACAATCAACGGATCATTGTCCTCACTAACTCTCGTACCATGGTCCTCATCACAAAGTAACTTTCACTCTTCTACAAAAGATAAAAGTAAAAGCCATACCAAATGGACCACCGTTGAAACAACTCAAATCATGAAGCATACCGGAGTCCAATGGTAGGTGACTGGTGTTACCAACTAAAAATGTATTATTTGATGGGGTTAAAATAGTTGTACGCACTTTGTGTACATTAAAATTGACATGAAAAGTATTGTAAAAATTTGTATCATTGATTATTTTAAGTATTGTAAAGATCAATGTTTAAAAAAGTGTCACCTCACAAAAATGTCAAACGTAATGTAAAATGAAAAAATCTATTTGTACAACACTTAGAGTGTTGTAATTTTTACAACCTCTCACATGGAGGTGGGTCCCACTAATTAATTAATTAGTGGGACCCACCTCCATGTGAGAGGTTGTAAAAATTACAACACTCTAAGTGTTGTACATGTAGTGGGGTTGATGTAAAATTTAGCGTATTTGTGGGTTGATTGTATTTGATGCAACCCATAGCTTGGTTCCAGGTAGGCGCGGCGGCTATGACCAAGGGATCCCTTTTTGTATTAATTAATTTCTTTGCACAGTACAGATTTAATTCTTTTAAGGGCAATTATATCTTTTACAAGTCAGAGCTGTTTTAAGGTAAAATTATATTCGGAGAATGTTCTTTCTACCATTAAATGTAAAAAATAAGAATAGCCTTTAATTTAAATTTTGGGGTGGGATTGGAGGTTGGTGGTGATTTTAAAATGTTTTAATAGATTTAAACTGTCATTTATCAACTTTAATTAGCTAATATTGTCTTCGATGATGATTTTCATCCAAATATTTTGTTAGCTTACAAAGAACTAGTGTCATTAAAAGCCACCCTTATAAATTAGGTGTTACAATGTAACTCTTATCAATCGCTTCATTTTTTTCTTGCTTATTATCAACTGGACTTTAAAATACTTCTCAAGATCCTGTTAAATTTTGATATTTCCAAAATCAATGAACTTTTGATTACTGAAATCTCGAGATGCGATAGATTTTTGGCATGACTTCCTTTCTTTTTTCCATTACATTACATCACTTATACCCAATATGACTTAATAAAATAATATTACACGTAAATCTAAAATTTTTCCTTATTTTTTAACCACACATTCTCCATCAATCTACTATTCCAAAATGCATTCTAAAAGAAAAATGGGACTCAAACGGGCTCTTTAATGTATGTTATGTCCTGCTAGTCTAGCACCATACAAGGTTCAATAAAAATTGTAACAAATTTTATTTTATGTTTGACACACCCATGTGCATATTTTTCTACAATAATATGACAAATTTATCTTAACAGAGCAAACAGATCACTGAGTCCCCCTACCATATTAGTTTGGTACCATGAGAAAGAAGAAGGCGAGGAGAATGGGACATCAAATCCCTCGTATATTTTTGTCATGATCTCTATGCGTTTATATAAAAAATAAAAAAATAATAGGAAAGTGACACCTATACGTAATATATAGTTCGTACAATCATGTCAATATTATCAAAGTCCATGAGATGGTCTTTACATTTGGAAGAGCGCGTGAACATACTCGTAAAGGAAATGATCTTCAAATTGAAATGAAATAATGTGGGAGTGATTGATGAAGAGAATTGCATAAGCAAAAGAGATTCTAAATTACGGTCAAAGTGAACAATCTCACCATTCTTGCCAATAAAAAGCAACTCCTTTAGCCCAGCTTCAGCATCCTCTGGGAATCTGTTCAGCGCCAATCCTGCAAAGGAGAAACGGAAAGTCATTTTGAAACTAAACCATAACAGTGCCTCATACAGGGGGGAAAGCACCAGCACCAGGACAAAGGACTTCTTCTAACTTGCTCAAACTCGAGAATTCAAACAACTGAATTCAACGATTGATAAAACAAAATTAAACAAAAGGCATTTAGTTCTACAAACAGAAACTACCAGAGAAACAAGGTGAGCGAGCAGAATTTAAAAGATAGTAGAAGCAACATGGAAGCAAATGGTAAGGTACCCCACTCACTACAGCAAGCACATAGAACGAACTTCAAAGCCTCAACATGAGAAGCGCTTTCTTGATTGGCAAAGAGAACAAATCATCTGTAAAAAGTAAAAACTGTAAAACCCCACTGCTTCAACAGCATGGTAAGAGGAACATTACATCTGATCCTCCCAAAGAATTACAAATATTATTAGTAGTTAGAAAGAATTACCTGCTGAGATCCCATTGCAAAAAGCCCCAACCAAGACAACAAGAAGCTACAATAGACTCAATCTTGGATTCAATCCAAATTAGTAAACTTCCTCCTGTTATATAGTCACGGTGAGTAAAGCACTACTGAAAACTAAAAGAATTACCTGATAAGATCCTTCAACACGAGTCCGCTACCAAGGGAACATGAAAAGCTAACCTAAGTTTAATAGCGCTATCATATCAAAAAAAAAAAATGTTTAATAGTGCTAAGCACAAGAAATCTCTACCACCTAAGTTCGGTATTTTTCTTGTGTCTCCTTATGTATGATATGATATGATCCATTTCCGAAATTTTAACACGATTTACAAATTTATGGTGCGCACTTATTGATATTTATCTCACCCCATCCCTTTCCCTTGAAAAAAAACTAGCAGTTGAAGGCAATCAAGCAAGGAGATGGCTTACGGACGGGATTTATTAAGCCCCTGTTTGGTTTTTGATAAAAATCAAATTTTTAGTAGATTTCGATAAAAGTTGATGAGATGTGTAGTTGAAGGTTGATAAAAATCATGAGTCCCATGAAATATGTATTGAAAATGAGTTTTAAGAAATGGGGATGAAATAGGGGCTAAATATGTTCAAATATGTGATTTTTCAGGCTATGGTTTTAAGAGATTTTTAAAGTGCCATCATCCTATTTAAGTTAAATTTATTGAACCCGCTATTTGTTTTGAAAAGATTAGTTTATTGTTGTTAACTGCATTAATCATTAGTGTTTTACTGTTTTGAGAATCCCATATAATTTTCCTTTGTCACACACTTGAAACTCTTAAGTTTTAGTGATACTCAGGAATTTAAGATCTGCGGCGTCGAATAAGTGATCATTTGCAGTTAGGGCAGAAAAAGAAAAAAACAAGTTAATTCTGTTGTTATTTAATAATCTAACTTTGAACTGATAGCAGGAAACTGGAAGTTGCAATGAGCATTCGAGCATCTAAAGTCACCCAACTAAAGCAAACAAAAATAACAACCATGTGGTAGTAAAGGCATTCCCATTTGAAAGTCTAGTAGACATTTTAAACATTTTTTTTAACATGCGCTTGTTTTACTTGTATATCCCAGGTTGTGACAGTAAAACACAAAAAATATGGATGCAAGTAAGCTCCTAACAAATAATTCACCAAGAAAGTATTAATGGGTCATATTCTCATTATTCTATATGAGCTACCCACATGAATAACTTAAAAAGTTAGATGTAACAATATGTACGGCTCAGTTTCCCACTTGAAGCTAATTGCAACAGAGACTCACCTCTCTTTGATTAGCAACTTCACATTGAAAAGGTTAGCGGATTGATGGAGTACGGAGATCTTGTAAATGCATATGATGATCCCCGAGCGAATCAAACAAGTACTCACGGCCAAGATGCCATCCTACATTCTTCTATTTGTTAATGAATCTGTTAGTATAAAATATTAGACGGTTGTAAATGAAACCATGAGTTTCAAGGTTGCATACTGACAGTCAGAGTAACACAACTAAAAGGAATTATAAAAAATGCCTTTATTACATACCTAAAAATTTGCATTGCATGGAAAACCTTAATATTTGAAGTCTTGAAAGATGCATTGATGTCCCATCAAGCATAGTTTAGCATCTTCCAATTCACTCGTAGGAGAAATCATGTCCTTTAAATCGAACAAGGTATGGTGCAAAAGCCTCTCCATATTCATTGCCTAATTAAAAGCAAGTATACTGCTGCTCTGCATCTCTTCTTTCAAGATTTTTCTCAAATTTAAAAATGATTATGACAGTTACTGAAAATATCATGGGGACTTGTATAGTTCTTTGATTTGCTTATCCAGGTTACTCAACATGCTGTAAATCATGTTTCTCTTAGGGTGAAAATAATCTCCAGCTACAAATACATTTTTCCTCCTTCCCACTTCTATCCAACTGCATCCTGCTGGCTTTTGCAGGTTTTTCATCTTCATCAATCTTCTCGTCTCTAATACCCCATCCCATCTGGCATCCGCAGCATATATATTTGACAAAACTACATAGTTTCCAATGTCACTGGTTTCCATTTGTGAAAGGTGACCAGCCACAACACGACCAATATCCACCTCATGGTAGGTTTTGCAAGCACCAAGAAGTGTACCCCATATGTTGGCATTAGCTGCAACAGGCATTTGATTTACAAAAGTAAATGCTTCCTTAACTCGGCCTCCTCGAGCAAGGAGATCCACTGTACATGCATACTGTTCCATGCTCGGTTTCATATGATATACCTGCTCTATTGAATCAAAAATCAGTAACCCTTCATTAATAAGACCAGCATGACTACAAGCAGATAAAACTGCCGTTATTATGACATGATCTGGTTTTACACCAAACTCAAGCATATGATAAAAAACTCCAAGAGCTTCTTCTCCCATGCCATGCATTGCATACCCTCCAACCATAGCCGTAAACACAACCAGGTCTCTTTCAGGCATTGACTTGTAGAGCTTATATGCGCCATTAATATTTCCACACTTTGAATACACATCTAATAAAGCTGCCTTTAGATGGACATCCTCAAAACAAGCCCTGACTACGTACCCGTGACACTGCCTTAACATGTGGAGTGAAGCCCTTTGATTACAAACAGGAAGAATACTCATAATTGTCATGGCATCAGGTTTTAGTTCATGATACTGTAACTCCTGAAACAAATTGAGAGCTTCATCAGGAAACTGATTTTGTGCATAAACCTGCACCATGAGATTCCAAGTTGTAAGATCCCTCTCGGGCATGGTCTGAAATATCAAATTTGCATCATCATGCAAACCATTAGCCGCATATCCGGATATCATTGAATTGCATGTAATCACATTTCTATTTCTGGATAAACTCTCAAAAAGTTTCGATGCAAACACCATATTTCCACATTTTGCATACGCATCAAGTAATGCATTCGCAAGGGTGGGTTCAGTACCATTAAGCAAAAGACCAGATCTTAATGAAAACCCATGAGCTTCTCTAACCTTATCTACTATGGAAAGACTGCTCAAAAATCGAACCACAGCTAAGATAGTAACTGAATCAGGTTTTATTCCTTCACGTAACATCCAACTTAAGACTTTAAAAAACTCAGTATCAAGTATATTTTCACATAATGCATCCAGCAGGGTGTTCCATGATATTACATCTCTTTTAGGAATAAGTAAAAATGTCGAGAATGCAGCTTCTGTGCAGCCAGATTTTGCATACATGCTTATTAGGGCATTTCCTACAGATGTATCCTCAAATAGGCCACGGCGACGAATAACAAGCCCATGTATTTGCTTCCCCACATGCAGATTCGATAGCAGGGCGCATGCAGGAAGAATGCTGAGTAGGGTAACAGAGTCTGGTTCAATCTTCTCTACAACAAGAAACTCTCGAAACATCTCCAATGCTTTTAACCATTCACCATTTGAAGCATATCCAGCAATTAATGAGTTCCAGGAAACCACGTCCCATATTTTCATCCCCCAAAACAATGATTCTGCTTCTCTTATTTGTCCCAATCTCAGGTAGCAACTTAGAAGAGCATTAACAACAGTAACTTCATCGCCCAATTCAGCATGTCTCAAGACATAACAATGGATCTCTTTTCCATATCTATAGCCTACAATCTCTTCCAAACCAGCACAGATAGGCAAAATATTTGCAACTGTTGCATAATTAGGTACTACTTGCCCTTTAATCATCCACTGAAAAAGTTGAAAAGCATCATCCACAAGATTATTCTCAGCAAAACCTGCAATGACTGCATTCCACGAAACAACATCTTTGTCAGCAATTCCATGAAAAACAGAGGATGCATCTAACACAAACCCACATTTTGCATACATGGACAATAAAGCATTTCCTACCAGTGTCAGCGATTCCATTCCAGACTTTATAGCATACGAATGAATGCACTTTCCAGCACTCAAAGCACCGGAGCGTGTATACACTGGAACAACAATAGCAAGAGTAACCGAGGTTGGCTTAGGGTCACAAGCAAAATGTAGCCTACGAAACAACTGCATCACCTTATTATCATCCTTCAGTGTACCAGAAAACCCAGACAATACAATGTTCCAAGTAACAATATCACGACTATTAATTTCACCAAACAATTTCTGACAATCTTCAAGAGCTTTACATTTAGCATACATGTTAAGCAACGCTTTCAAAACAAACTGGCATGAATTATGACCTTGCCTAATAACTTGACCATGTAGAGTTTTCCCCAAACTGGTACCAGATGTTGCGGCACAGGATTTAAGAACATCTGCAAACACTTGATAATTGTATTTACAATTTCTTGAACATTTTAACTTTTGAAGCACCAGTTCGAAAGCGGCATTCATCGTAACCTATGAATTATGCCTACTCAAAACATCGGATTTGCGAAAATTGAACTACTGCTTATATCCGAAGCAAGTCTCGCCCTCAATTCAATGACAAATTAATTAAATTTCAGAAATCTTAGTATCGTACCAGAGGATTGTTTGAAGCTTACAAGGTGGGGGAGAGAAAATTAGGGCTTTAATATATACTAGTAGGCGTGGGAAGAGAAAAATGCAATTATTTGGGAATTTTCGGCCCTGTTTGTTATTGATTTGGAAATCAATTATCCTACCGTTACATGGAATAACCGGATCCCACCATACACACACGGTCAAAGATGATGGCTCAACGGGCTGAAAATCACAGGGCCAACGGACAGATTTCTACTTTTTAGCAGAAACAGACAGGGCCTTAAAAGGCGTTTTTTCATAAGAAAAATTGAGATGAATATAGGTTTTTTATTTAAATTGGAAACAAAAAATTCTAACTGCTTTTGAGTTTGTGTAAATAATTTTTTTGGTAAATATCTCATTATCTCTTCAAAAACATTACCAAAGTTTCATTCCTTTTCCGTACGAATTTTGAATTATCTAAAAATTATAACCAATTTAAACAAAGTCGATAACAATTTCTAGTTCATCAAACACACTTTGACGTTCTTTTTTGTAAAAAAAATTGTTATATGTGTGATAGTTGTGATCGGGATAAATAAAATGACAAGAATTTCTAATACGGATAAATACTCTAGTTTCCTTAGTTTTGCCTAAATTACCTCCAAGACATTTTTTAGGATAATGCTACTCTTACAGCCTTACTACACAGTCCCGTTCACAGCTTTTCAAAATTTCAGACGTGGCACAGCACAGTGTAAGAAGATCCGGCCCAACAAAAATAAAAAGGAACAAGACCCGCCCAGAATTTGTGTTTCTTCTCACCAGAATCTCGCTCTCACTCTCTACCCTAATCCCCAAATCAGTCTCCTCCCAAATCTCAAAATTTCTTGCCCTTCCACCTTTACGTCGATTTCGACGATCGATATATTCTCCGTCCTCCAGTCGAGAAGAGGCAAAACGACATCTTAAAGTTGCACTTATTTTCCTCCAGTTTTCACTCTAGTAAGGTTCCCTTCTTTTTTGTTCTTCATTTTCGAATTTTTTCATCCCTCGAACCATGCTTGGTGTAATCGAAGGTACTGGGAAAAAAATGTCTCAGCCGCATTTTGAACTTTTTGTATAGGAATAACAGTTATGAAAAATGTTCGGTGCTATTATATGAATCGAGTAATCATGATTAATCATGGCAGGAATCTATTATGTATTATGAGGTTTTAAACTGATTTCAATATTCTTCCTCCAGCAGATTGAATTATTATTATAGTGTTTGATTAAACATGTGTGCGCTGACTGACTTTCTCTGTTGTTATGCTGAAGAAGTAAAAAGACAATTGTACTGGCTTTCTTAATTGCCTTATATTTTTCAAATTGTCTTACATTGATGTAGGAAAAGAAAGAATGGAAGAATTGGATTATGAAGTATGTGTAGAATCCAACGATGAGAAGGGGGCGGATAATGTAGTGAACTTGGAAGACGATAACAATAATTTGGCAAGAGATGTTATGGTAGTGCCTAAGGTGGGTATGCAGTTCAACAATGAAATGGAGTTATTCGAATTTTATAAAAGATACGCGTACAAAGTTGGTTTTCCGGTTAGGAAAAGAAATTCAAAAAAGGGTGAGGATGGATTAGTGAGATATATTACATTGACATGTAGTCGTCAGGGAAGATCACAGAATAATAGCAGCGCTTCTTTGAAGCCGTAACCAACAATTTAGATAGGTTGCAAAGCGAGGCTAACTGTTTCCTCAGATATTCGTGGAATATGGAAAATTTGCACGGTTGATCTCGAATATAATCATAAAACAAGCCCGTCGAAATCCAGGTTATATAGATGCAATCGAGAATTGAGTACACATGTGAAACGGAAGTTAGAAGTGAACGATATGGCTGGAATACCTTTGCACAAAAGTTATTACTCTGCAGTAGTTAAAGCCGGTGGGTATGAGAATATGACTTGCATTGAAAAGGATTGTCGAAATTATATGGAAAATGTGAGGCGACTAAAACTAGGTAAAGGAGATACCGCAGTAATACAATCATACTTTTCAGAAATGCAAGCACGTTGCTTTGGGTTTTACTTTTCTATGGATTTGGATGACGATTCGCGGCTTAAGAATATTTTTTGGGCAGATAATAGGTGTAGGCAAGCATATAAGTAATTCGGGGATGTTGTTACGTTTGATACCACTTACCTCACTAATAAATACGACATGCCTTTTGTCCCATTTGTTGGAGTAAATCATCAAGGACAATCAACACTATTAGGATGTGGGTTGCTATCAAATGAGGATACAAAGACCTTTGTTTGGTTGTTTAAAACATGGTTGTTGTGTATGCACAGTTAATCTCCTAATGGAATAATTATTGATCAGGATAGACAATGGAAAATGCAATTGAACTAGTGTTTCCAAATACGAGGCATAGATGGTTTTTGTCGCACATATTAAAGAAGTTGCCTGAAAAGTTTGGATACCACGTGGATAAGAACTCTTTTTTTTTTCTTGTATACATGGATTAGTATATGACTCGCAGTTTGTTGAAGAGTTCGAGGAAGGTTGGAGAGTGATGATTGATACGTATAACTGATACGATAATGAATGGATGTCCAGGTTGTATGAGAACAGGTGTCGATGGGTGCCATGTTATTTGAAAACTAGTTTCTGGGTAGGGATATCAACAATTCAACGTAGCGAGAGTACGAATGTATTCTTCGATGGATATGTACATTCTAAGACATCGTTGAAGCAATTCGTTGAATAGTACGAGCGAGTATTGAGAAATAAAGTTGAGAAGAAGTTCCAAGTAGATTTCAAGTCTCATTCGCAGATGGTGCCTTGCGCAACGAAATATGAAATGGAAAAGCAATTTCAAGCAGTTTATACCATATCCAAGTTTCGAGAATTTCAGGATGAGATTACTGGGAAGGTCTACTGCGATGTCATATCTGTATCTGATGGCTGTTCAGGGAGGATGTACGAGGTCGAAAAAGATATCATTTACGAAGAAAAAATTTTATGTGGTGTTTCGTGCAGAGGAGTGCAATATTATTTGCAGTTGTCATCTTTTTGAGTTTTGGGGTATTCTGTGCAGACATGCCATATCAGTGTTGATGCGTAATGGCATCACATTACTACCAGATAGGTACATATTGAGGAGGTGGAGGAGAGATGTTTGTAGAGCTCAATCAAAGGTTGCAGTGAACTATGATGGTTTGGTTAGAACTCCTGAGCAGTTGATGTACGACAGAATGTGTGCAGAATTTGCTACGTTGGCAGACATTGCTGCACAAGATGAGGATCGATGTCGTGCAATAGTTGATTGGATTCTGTCACAATCTAAAGATCTCATTTCTAATACGTTGGTTAGTCAGAGTAGTAGCATTTCTCTGCCGAGTTTGCATTTAAGATTACAATCTAGAGTATCGCATAAAACGACTGAAGGAAGTATACAAGATCTTCAGTGCTCGAAAAGTAAGGGGGCACCAAAGAAATTGCGTAACAAAAGCCCATTAGAGTTACATTCTAATAAATCAAAGGTATAATGTTCTTATTTTTGTTGCCTTCATTTATCCGAACAAATTAAAAATATATAATATTCTACTATCATGTAGAATACTAGACCGAGATCGAGAAAAACAAATCTTGGCCAAAATACACATGTCATTCAGACAACCCAGCAAGCAGTATATTCCATACCCACACCCTTGCCATATTCAAATTTATATTGGTAAGTGATATGGTCATAATATGGGTTATCCCAAGCTCGAGGAGTTCAGATACCCAACTCTCTTCGAAGTGCTTGTGCTCTCCTCGGGCATAAAATATCCTCGAGATACTCGAGGATATATGTCCCCGGATTGCTCTAACAACTAATCCAGAAGTCCTCGGGATAAGAGGCCTCGAGATATTTACTTGGGTATGTCCAACGCGTTCCTTAACAAAGTATCGCCCTCCCTCATTCAGGAAGATCCCTAATCCTGCACGGACACCCCAACCTAGGAGTCCTAGATCATGAAGGAGTCTTATCTTTGGTAACACTCCAAACAAGGTAAATCCAGACTCCTACTTGAGTTCCAATACTTATTCCTGAAAATAAGGGGATGAATCCTACTTAAACTACACTACCTGCCTCTATAAATATAGCTCCTTCATTCAATATTTAGGTACGTTTTTTCATACATATATTCAGCATATACTTTCAACTTCCCTGTCTGATTTTAGCATCGGAGGGGTGACAAGGACACGCCTCTTCGCCTTTATTTCAATTACCAGAAGATCTTGTTCGCGGTCAATTTCAGTGATCAAGCTCGAAATTCTACAGAACATGATTTTTGGTAAGATCATTAGCGCCGTCTGTGGGAAACGCTACCAAAAGTCATGGTGAATACACGTTCAGGTTATCTTCCGGCAAACTCATCCGCCCCGAACCAGCCCCGACCACGGAACACCCAGTACATCAAGAAGAGTCATCAGCAATACCGGCTCCGGAACCAGCTATGGTTACTGCTGGAGCATTCGAGGAACTCCGCCAGCAAGTTACGATGTTGACCCAGCTACTTATTAGGAGGAATTTACCCCAGGACCTGACACCGGAACATGCACCTGTACCAAGGGAGGATTTCACGGCAGATGCTCGAGCTCGGGATAATCACGATGCCCATGATAATGGTGGATCGGGGGCCTCGGGCATACCGCTGATGGCCTCGGCCTCGAGAGTGGTTACCAAGGACTCGGGAGAACTGGCCAGGATCATACAGGACGGGATCACGGCTGGGTTACAGAAGAACGCCAAGGGGACGACAGGGTTCATCCCTAGCACTCCGTTCACGCCAGAAGTTCTGTCATATCCCTTCCCAGACAAGTTTAAGTTCCCCCGCGTGAAGGAATATGATGGGACCACTGACCCCATCAACCACCTCAATGTGTATATGGATGTCATGAACTTGCAAGTGGCACCAGATTCGATCATGTGCAAAGCCTTTCCTCAGACATTGACGAACACTGTTAGAGACTGGTTCGCCACACTGGAGCCCAATTCCATAGCGACATTCTCTGACCTTGCGGATAAGTTCTCCGCCTTCTTCGCAAGTAGTAAACGCATCAGGAAGACGGCCGCGACCCTCATGCAGCTCCGACAAGGCCCTAATGAGACCCTACGAAATTTCATGACAATGTTTAACAAAGAGAGGTTGTAAATACCCGACCTCCACATCACTGCGGCTATTTCTGCTTTGACCTACGCAGTGAGGTGTGAGGCCTTCAAGATGTCTCTGTCTAAAACACCCCCGAAGTCTGTGACTGATCTCCTCACCCGAGGAGAAAAGTACATTAATATGGAGGAAGCGATGAAGACGACCCCGAGCTCTGAGAAGCCTCAACAGAAGAGGTCACACGAACCAAATCTGAGACAAGATCATGGTCGAGGAAAGTCGAGACATGATGGATCACCCGGACCCTTTACCCATTTAAACACCTCGAAGACCAACATTTTAATGGAGATTAGGGACATGAGGGAGCTCAAATGGCCCCCAAGGTTGCGGTCTCCACCAGATGTTAAGGATAAAAACAAATATTGTGATTACCACAAAGATCATAGGCATACGACAGAAGAATGTGTGATGTTACAACGGGAGATCGAAACATTGATCATAAGAGGGTTCCTGAAATCATACGTCGGGAGTGACAAACGCCTGAGGAATGATAACAATAGGGGAAGGACCTCAGACTCTGGGGAAGGTAACAAACCAACAGCAGGCACGATCAACATTATTGTTGGAGGGATAGCATCGGGAGGAGATTCACACAATGGGCGGAAGCAATATGCCTGACAGTATGGTTCAGTTCAGGGGACCAATCTCTACAACACAGAGGACATTACCTTCGGATCCAAGGACTCAGAAGGCATAACATATCCTCATGATGATGCCTTGGTCATATCCGCCATAATAGCCAACTTTAAAGTCAAAAGGATATTGGTGGATAACGGAAGTACAGCCAATGTATTGTCCCATGACGCATATTTGAAGATGGGTATTTCTGCCAACCAACTCAAAATGGTCAAGACCCCCCTCCAGGGTTTCGGGGGTGGAGCAATTATCCCTGATGGTATTGTGGACCTTCCCCTAACCTTGGGGTCGGCACAGAAACAGGTGACAGAGATCACACCTTTCCATGTTGTCCGGATGCCCGTGCCCTACAACGCCATACTTGGAAGACCACTACTGAACAAAGTCAGAGCCATAGTATCCATTTTTCATCTTCCGATGAAATTCCCGACAGGCCACGGCATAGGAGTTGTGCGCGGAGATCAGTCAGCGGCAAGATAATGTTATATCACGAGCATCTAATGCTTGAGCACTAACGTCATGCAATTGTTTGCTAATGAGCTCGAGCTCGAGCTCGAGCATCATGATAGACTTGCCCCGGTTGAAGCTTTGGTAGAGGTCGAGCTTGAGTATGGTAAGAAAGTAACCTTCGGCCGGGAACTTGATGCCATTTTGAAGGAAGAACTCGTCAAGTGCTTATCCCGCAACATTGATGTATTTGCGTGGAAGGTTGAAGATATGCCCGGGATAAGTGCCGACGTCATTGTCCATCGTCTGAATGTGAAGCCTGATGCCAGACCTGTAAAGCAGAGGAAGCAGCAATTTGCTCCCAAAAGGCGGGAGGTTATACGTAAAGAGATCAATAAGCTAATCGGTGCCCGGTTCATTAGAGAGGTCCAATATTCGGATTGGCTGGCCAATATTGTTCTTGTGAAAAAGGCTAATGGAAAGTGGAGAGTGTGTATCGACTTCACAGACCTCAACAAAGCATGCCCAAAAGACAGTTATCCTCTACCGCGGATTGACAACTTGGTGGACAGCACCTCAGGTTATAAGCTATATAGCTTCCTTGACACTTTCTCAGGCTACCACCAGATCCTTATGGCTGACGAAGATCAAGAGAAGACTTCATTCATAACCGACTCCGACATCTACTGCTACAAGGTCATGCCATTCGGTTTGAAGAATACAGGGGCGACATACCAAAGACTCATCAACAAAGTCTTTGCTGATATGATAGGGAAAAACATCGAAGCCTACGTCGATGACATGGTTGTCAAGAGTAAGCAGGTGAATGAGCATGTCGCCGATCTTGAGGAGGTATTTTCAACGATGCGGAGGTATAAGATGAAGTTGAACCCAACAAAGTGTACTTTCGGGGTGGCATCAGGAAAGTTCTTGGGCTTCATGATCACTCACAGGGGGATTGAGGCAAACCCACACAAAATTCGAGCTCTAATAAACATGGAATCACCAAGGAACAAGAAAGAGGTTCAGAAGTTGACAGGTAGGGTTGCTGCTTTGAATAGATTCATGTCTAGAGAGGCTGACAGGTGTTTTCCCTTCTTCAAAGTCCTGAGGGGCAATCGAAGCTTCAGTTGGAATGAGGATTGTGAAGTAGCTCTTCAGGAACTCAAGCAAGCATTGGCTACTCCTCCAGTGCTCACAAAGCCCGAGCCCGGAGATACATTATACTTATACCTGGCCGTGTCTCAAAATGCAGTAAGCGGGGTATTGATGAAAGAGGTAAGGAAAGCTCAACAGCCTATCTACTATGTCAGTAAAGTGTTGTTGGACGCGGAAACAAGGTATACATTGGCAGAGCAACTTGCCCTAGCACTAGTTATGGCAGCATGGAAGCTTCGGCAATATTTTCAGTCACACCCCGTTGTAGTCCTCACCAACCAGCCACTCAGACATATACTTCAGAAGCCGGACGTCTCGGATAGACTATTGAAATGGGCTATCGAACTCGACGAATTTGATATAGAGTTCAAGCCTAGGCCCTCCATCAAGGGACAAGTGTTGGCAGATTTCATTGCAGAGCTCACCCCGAGGACTCGAGGGCTGGGTACTTGCCCAACGACTATGGTAGACCCGTGGGAAATATTCGTCGATGGGGCATCTAACTCCTCGGGCTCGGGTACAGGCATCATCATCAACAGTCCGGACAAAGTAACCAAAATTCAATGTGCACTCAGGTTCGAGTTCGAGGCTACCAACAATGAGGCGGAGTATGAGGCTGTGGTCATTGCTCTTGAGCTCGCTAATAGTCTAAGAATTGAATGCGTCAAGCTTTTTAGCGACTCCCAAATTGTGGTAGGACAGATTGAAGGAACATTCGAAAGAAAGGATGAAAAGATGACCATGTACTGCTTAAAGGTACATGATCTGCAGAGAAGATTTACGGATTGCCAAATTCTGAAAATTGCCCGGGCTGATAATGGTAAGGCGATGCATTATCAAGACTTGTATTCATGGGAGTAGACGGACTGGAGAAGACAGTCCATATCAGAATGGCGGCGGAGCCAAGCATATGTCAAGAACAAACAGTCGTGGACATTAATAACGAGCCCTCATGGATGGACCCTATAGTTGAATTTATATGTAATGGGAATCTACCCGAAGATCCAAAGGAAGCTAGGACCATCCGATCTAGAGCATCGAGGTACTGCATTATCCGAAGGGTCCTCTTTCGCCGAAGTTTTAAGCTCCCATACCTCAAATGCCTCAGACCCTCGGAAGCAATACAAGCAATGGCAGAAGTTCATGAGGTGGTATGTGAGAATCATCAAGGAGCCCGTGCTCTTGCTTACAAACTCATAAGGTATGGGTATTAATGGCCGACCATGAAGAAAGACGCCTCAGACTATATAAGAAAATGTGACAAGTGCCAAAGGTTTGGTAATGTCATCCATACACCATCCGAGGAGCTCACCACCATAAAATGTTTGGCTCCTTTCGAGCAGTGGGGAGTTGATATCCTCGGGCCCTTTCCGTTAGCATGAGGACAGCTAAAGTTCGTGGCAGTAGCAGTAGAATATTTTACAAAGTGGGCAGAAGCAGAACCCCTCGCGACTATATCAGAGTACAAGCTCAGGACATTCATCTGGAAGTCCGTTATATGCAGGTTCGGGTTACCAAAGGTGCTCATCATTGACAACGGAAGACAATTTGATAATGCACAGTTCAGAAGCTTTTGCACCAGCCTCGGGATAAATCATCGTCTAACCTTGGTCTCTCACCCACAGAGTAATGGTCTAGCCGAAGTGACTAACCGGATTATACTCCAAGACCTCCGTACAAGGATTGAAGGTGCTCATGGTAATTGGCCCGATGAGCTACCTTCCATATTGTGGACTTACAGGACTTCACACAAAACAACGACGGGGGAGACCCCCTTCATGCTAGCTTTTGGAGTGGAAGCCACAATCCCCATTGAAGTCAACCTTCCATCACTTAGGTGTTTGGAGCACAATGCTGGGGAACATACCACTGAACATCTCGACCTCCTGGAGGAAGCACGAGAACAGGCTGCGCTGCGAGTAGCCTCCTATCAGAACAGAACAGCCCAGTACTTTAATAGCAAGGTCAGACCCAGGAGATTCAGGATTGGGGATCTAGTGCTTAGAAGGGCCGAGGCCGCTGGTCACACCCCGAGTAAGCTCGGGCCAACATGGGAAGGGCCCTTTAAAGTTATTCGACGAGTTCATGGTGGAGCATACAACCTTAGAGATTTGTCAGGAAGACCACTGCCAAGGCCGTGGAATACCGACAACCTCAAAATCTATTACAAGTAAATATCATGACCTCAATAATCTTATTGGCATTGTTTTATCTTTACTTTTCGGGCTTGCATGCCCAATGCAGTTACTTTTGCTTACATTTAATTTTAAGAATTTTCATCGAGCTTGCACGCCCCGCAGCATTTTTCTTTCGACAAGTTACTTATCAAGGCCTACGAGCCCATGTTTATTCCAGAACACAAAAGTTTATATGAAATAGCCATTGTCGAAGTATTCTTCCCGATCTCAACAAAAGTCCCGTCACCAACGGGCCCTCATGGCATAGTGCAAACAAAACTCCACATGCATGCATGAGCTTACCTCGAGACGTGCTACGGGCATGATCTCGATCAAAGTCCCGTCACCAACGGGCCCTCATGGCATAGTGCGAGCAAAACTCCATGTACATGCGTGAGCTTATCTGGAGGCATGCTACGGGCATGATCTCGACCAAAGTCCCATCACCAACGGGCCCTCATGGCATAGTACGAGCAAAACTCCACGTACATGCGTGAGCTTACCTCGAGGCATGCTACGGGCATAATCTTGACAAAAGTCCCATCACCAACGAGCCCTCATGGCATAGTGCAAACAAAACTCCACATCATGGTCTCCAAAGTCCATAGCTCGAGCACGACCAGTCCGAAACGGGACTGATAAAAATCCAATTGCAAGTCCTCGTGCTCGAGAGTACGTCACAATTGGGGAATTCCTCGAGCTAAGCGCCTGAGGAGTGAAAAGTAATGATAGACTAAGCTATCCTCGAGCCTCGGACTGAATGAGTTACAAACTACACTCTTTGAGCTCAGGATATATTGATAAGATATTCCATCGTCGAGCTTCAGTTATGCTATCCTCGAACTCATTACAATTTCATTATGTACAAAGCTGAGCATAATTCGTTGGATGTTAGATTGATTAAATGAGCTATCATCGAGCTCATGACTTATCGTCAAGCTCATATACATCCACACTTAACTCTCGAGCTCTAAGAACGGAGGCATGGGGGCCAGTGATTATTAGACACCTCGAACACGAGAAGTGACAGGGCTCTCGTTTTGGGATTATATGACCCAAGTCCTCAAGCTGATTACTTTTAAAAGTATTACATATACAGTCCTTGAGTTGATTATTTTTAAAAGTATTACATATACAGTCCTCGAGCTATATACCTTCTAAAAACTTATTCAATTTTCTAGTGACGAAGTCGTCGAGATTATTTAAGCAAGTCCTCGAGATTTTTAATCACGTAATCCTCGAGTTCCTACTTTTAAAGATTGCCTAGGCCTTATAGTCCTCATGTTTTAAATCGTCGAGATTCTAAAAGTTGTACGTTCTCATTACCCTTTTGATATCGATGTTCTCATCTTTAAAATAAGGGTCCTCGAATTTGTTTGACGTTTCCTCGTCCTCAGGAGTTAATTGCTCTAGGATATCCTCGAGAACATTTTTATCGTTTGGTCCTCAAAGCTCTTTGGAATATTTTTATCGCCGAGTTTTAAAGGTCATCGAGTTCATTCTTCTGCACACCCCTCGAGTTTTAAACCAGTAAAAGTTCATGCAAATTGCAAGTTTAAGGTCCTCCAGATGACGATTATCAAAGTTAGCGAACACAAAGATCGGGCAATTCAAAAACGAACAGGTCGAGAAATTAACATTGCAAAAAGAAAAGGAATGACATTGTTTTCGAGCATTGCCCGTGCAAAATACATACATAAATTTTCAATCTAAGTCCCCGGCCTCGGGATCGTCTAAAGAGCTCGGGACGTCACCTTCTTAATCCTCCCCATCAACATCGACCTCCTGGTCGTCGTCAGCCTCTTCCTCCTCTGACAGCTCGAGCTGCTCAGCAACTTCGGGGATACCCTTCGGATCTTCGGGCTTGGCTTCCGGCCTCGAGCGAATGAAAGCTCGAGCTTCTTTTAGTGCGTGGAAATATGAACCCATGCCGTACTTGCCCTGTAGCTTTTTAAATTCCTCGGACGCCTTGAATTCCTCAATAGATTCGTCCCGGGAACCGATCAGCTTCTCCTCAAAGTCTTTCTGGGCCCGCTCGAGCTCCAGCTTTAACTCCTCGGCCTCATCACGAAAGGAGCCAGCCTCATCCCGAGCTTTAAAGAGCTCATCCCTGGCCTCATCACGCTCTTTCCCGAGGAGGGCCCGCTCGGCCTTCAGCTCAGCGATTTCTCTATCTCGAGCCTTTACATCCTCGAGAAGACCTTCGAGTTTTTGGGACCCCTTGGCCCCTTTCAATGCAAGTCCCCGAGCAACACTCAAGGCCTGGAAAAGTTTGAGTTTATCATCAAGAAAACAAGACATAAAACTGAGAAACCAAAAGGAATACACCGAGCTTACCTTTGTCAGAAGATTCTCAAGCACACCGTCCTCGGGACCTTTATCCCCGAGATATTTATCCACAATGCCCGGAACAAGGCGACATAGGTCCCTATCCTCGGGCTAACGGGGCGCGATGGAATGCCCTCGTCATCAAGATCGACGACGACAGTGGAAGCTCGAGGAATAGTGTCTTCTCGAGGAGTCCTCTGAGGCGCTTGGCGAGCAATTGTGGGTCTCCCCAACCCTGGCGATGTCGTGTTACCCATTGACGACTCTCCAGGGCTGCTCACATGCTGTTCATACCTCGAATCTCGAGGCCTTTTCTTCCCTTTCTTTTGGCCGGGAACCCGGGCTTGAAGGACCTTGCTTTTCTTCCCGACGGCTTGTCATAATGCGCTCGAGTCAAACGTCATTTCTGCACAAAGCAAACACATTAGCTCGAGCTAAAATATCCTCGGAATAATCTATATAAAAGAAATGAGCAAGTCCTACCCTCGAGGCCCTTCATCCCTGCCAGATCGAGGATATCATCCCCAAGGATGTCGTCCATATCGTACACAAGAGGCTCGAGCTCCTCTAACATTTGCTTGTCTCTATCTAAGGACTCAAAATATACCTGACCCTCACAAAAACTCGACGTATCTGGGAAATCCCATCGAGGACTGAAGGGAAGGTCGGGATCTCGAGACACGACGAAAAACCATTTGTCTTTGCAGCCTTTTAATGAGCTAGGCATCCTAGGAACCTTAAACCCTCCTCGGGTAGAAAGGTAGGCAAAACATGAAAACTGGGGAAGTTGTTTCAGGTCGAAGACCATCCTACAGAGGTCGATGTAAGGGTTAATTCCTAAGTATCTACAGGCAATGAAGAAATAAACTAACATCCTCCACCCGTTCGGTACTAACTGCCCCGGGCACATATTGTACTCGACCATTAGTGCCACGAAGAAGGGATGCAAAGGCCACCTAAAACCCCCCTTTAAGGAATCCCTGAAAATGACAAACTCCCCTACCCGAGCAATAACCATCCTATCCTCAGATTCGGGCGACCTAATGTCACAGCCGGGCATAATCCCATATTCCCGAGCACCCTCCACTGCTAGGTGCTCTTTAAATCGACATGGTTGGTCGGGGTAAGTAAAGGGTGCCTGAGCACTTATAGGAACAGCCATGGGAATGATCGAACCTCCCCGATCCTCAGGAGTTGCACCTAAGGACGAGGACGAGCTATCGCTATCACTACTCGACATCCTATCTTGAAAACTATTCTAAAGAAACAACTAAAGTGCTCGAGGACTTACCTTAATACTCGATCTCGGGGAGGGCCAAATAAGTTACTGAGAGGCAAAAGGTGAAAAATGAAAGGGAAAAAGAGTATTTATAGTCACCTTAGAGGGGGAGGCCAAAAGTCGCCTCCTCAGCCCTCAGATCTTGCCACGCATCATCCATCCGGGTGTGAATTCTAACCGCCATTTTTTACCAGGGCTGACGTCATCATGACGTAAGCCCTTACACACGATCAAAAACATGAACAAACTGGTCGACATCGAGCACACCGTAACACTGCACCCATCCTCGATCTTCAAGCACGGATGCACGGGGGCCAATGATATGGTCATAATATGGGTTATCCCGAGCTCGAGGACTTCAGATACCCAACTCTCTTCGAAGTGCTCGTGCTCTCCTCGGGCATAAAATATCCTCGAGATACTCGAGGATATATCTCCCCGGATTGCTCTAACAACTAATCCAGAAGTCCTCGAGATAAGAGGCCTCGGGATATTTACTTGGGTATGTCCAACGCGTTTCTTAACAAAGTATCGCCCTCCCTCATTCAGGAAGATCCCTAATCCTGCACGGACACCCCAACCTAGGAGTCCTAGATCATGAAGGAGTCTTATCTTTGGTAACACTCCAAACAAGGTAAATCCAGACTCCTACTTGAGTTCCAATACTCACTCCTGAAAATAAAGGGATGAATCATACTTAAACTACACTACCTGCCTCTATAAATATAGCTCCTTCATTCAATATTCAGGTACATTTTTTCATACATATATTCAGCATATAATCTCAACTTCCTTGTCTGATTTTAGCATCGGAGGGGCGACGAGGACACGCCTCTTCGCCTTTGTTTCAGGTACCGGAGAATCTTGTTCGCGGTCAATTTCAGTGATCAAGCTCGAAATTCTACAGAACACGATTTTTGGTAAGACCAGTAAGTAAATTATATTTTGAACTGAAACTTCATAGCGTAAGTTTTACTTTGATGCAATCTTAATCGTTTTCCTATGAAAATTATATTTTGAACTAATTCTTAATGCAGCCATTCCACCAAAGTGCTGTACCAGGTTCGATGTCAAGTACCACACATTCCATTCCACGTACTACTACTGTATCTGATCCGTCCGCTCATGTTCATATTCCAACTTCTGGAATGACTTATCAAGCAGCTGGTATTGAAATGGACCGTCAACTGGATAGTTCTTCAATAAGACCATTTTCAATCCTATCAATGAACATCAATAAGCACGTGTATTTAGTAATGAAAAAAACATAATGTTTGTACTAATTTGCAGTTATAAGTTGTGTTTATTTCAGATTGTAATGACTTGTTGATGCTACTTATTCCAGTATATTATTTTATCACGCTTCATTTATCAGTTTTTGTAAGAATGTGTTGTGCTTGCTGAAGTTGTGAAGGGACAAAGGTGAAATGTTCAATTTGTGCTTGAAACAGTGTTGCATGTTTATTTATCCTGACATCAAATTCCACAATGGTTCAGAACACATGATCCTGCACCTGTTGCAAAATCCTCAATAAGAATAACCATTTACCAATGAGAATAACCATTTACCACAACTATATTTTAGTTGGAGGTGATTAGTGTTTTCATATTACTTGTCAAACGAAAGCTGAAGCGAAAACACTAACTATATATTTCTATTTTGGCCTATATAAAATTAGTAACTATTTTCAATCTGATAAATGAGGAAACATCAAATTGGCTTCATTACACTGTCAAAAAAAGTTAAATACTTGTCATCGAAATGAACCAATTCCAGGTGGTTCAAACTTCATTTTCACAAACTACAAACTTCATTTTCATGTTCACATTAACATTGAAATGTTGAAACGGTCACCAAATACAATAGTAAGTACCATTCTAATACATCAAATTTTAGATAAAATCATTCATAACCCTTTTCCCCTTGCACATCTTTATGTTGAAGGAAATTTCCAAGTCTTTCTCATCCGTTAGCTTGGCAAGAGTTTTCAACATACCCGACAAATCATCGACTAGCTCACCTCCGTTTGTAACGCCACTAGATTCACCGTGATCATGAAATAGACATTTTTTGTCGAGATCATTTTTACACCATTTAAAGAACTTGCAATCGCGGGTACAACAATGAAACAGTAGCCCTTTATGTTCATTTTTCTTTTCGACCTCCATCCATTTGATGTAGCCCGCACTATAATTTGGGCATGTTTTCTTTTTCGAGCACTCCGTCAGCGTATGTCAAATCTGTCTACAACAATGACAAATTCTTCTATTCTTTCTTGCCATCTAAATAATCTAGTGCAAGCAGCGATATTTAAATGAGAATTACAGTCTTAAACTGCACATGCACAAATATACCATTTAGATGCACAAGAAACTCCTGCTTCTAAACACAGAATATCATGATAATTCTACAAACTTTTTTTTTTTTTTTTCCAGATAGAACAAAATACGTGGAAAATTCAAAGATTAAAATTGAGATAATCAATTTAAGCGGACTTTGGCATCGAAAATAACTGCAATCAAACAACTATTAAATTAGAAAGACTCGGAATGAACCATAATGCACACACATAGGCAAAGTTCTTCGAAATACACAAACAAACAAAACAACTGTTGGGTGCTTTCGAACACATTTGTTCAATGTTACATCTGACCACGATTGCATCTCGACAAATTGCATCACCAGAAAATCGTCCAACGAAAAAAATGTAATTTGCTTCAATTTTTCAAATTTTATGCACATAATTTTTTTCCCAGTACCTTCGACTGCCCTAAGCATGATTCGAGGGATGAAAAAAGTCGAAAATGAAAAACAAAAAAGAAGGGAAACTTACTAGCGTGAAAACTGGTGGAAATAAGTGCAACTTTCAGACGTTGTTTTGCCTCTTCTCGACTGGAGGACGGAGAATATACAGATCGCCGGAATCGACGTAAAGGTGGATGGGCAAGAAATGTCGAGATTTGTGGGGAGATTTGGGATGAGACTGATTTGGGGATTAGAGTAGAGAGTGAGAGCGAGATTCTGGCGAGAAGAAACAACAATTCTAGGCCGGGTCTTGTTCCTTTTTATTTTTGTTGGGCCGAATCTTCTTACACTGTGCTGTGCCACGTCTGAAATTTTGAAAAGCTGTGAACGAGACTATGGAGTAAGGCTGTAAGAGTAGCATTATCCCATTTTTTTTTAATAGAAACACACTTCAATCATTTTGCACAACAGCAAAACCCTATTTAGTTCTCGTTTGGACCACCTTATTTTCTCATTAATATGAAAAATGACAATTATCCATCATATCAACATTTAAATTCAAATTTTCTATCTCTTCTATGGGACCAATAAGACTATTTTTTTTATTCTCATTTTACAAAAAGGTGGCTCAAACAAGGCCTTAGCCCCCAAGTTGATTTTATTATTATTTTTTTTTTTGTTAAATATCATTTTTTTAATAAATTTTAATAAAAATCAACTATATATAAAATTAAAAATTGTCAAAAACTGTGGATTTAAAAAATGTGAAGTTAAAATTAATTATTAATTTTGAGTTAAATTTTTAGCAATTTTTTTAGCTAAACCAAACAGTGCTTAATAAAATATTTTGACAGGAGACATTTTATTTTGACAAATAATAAAACAAAAAATCGATCAAGCCAACCCTGCACCATCTATAGGCTAGGCCGCAGCACGAATCAAGAATTGCATTCGAAGCGATAAAAAAAGAAACTCAATTCTTAGCAGTAAATCATAATTCAATACATAATAATACATCTCTACAGAAGAAATTTGATTCAACAAACCCAAATACATGCTTCTCTATCTGATCATAAATAAACATTAGGTTCCTCTAGTGGAGTCGTCTCCGGGTAGATCATCTTCGTCATGATAAATATTCTCAGCCATTTGCCAGATTTGTAGTATGTTATCCTCTGCTACACTTGCGACAACCCAATCTTCACATGGGTTCCATGAGAAGTCTGAAATTTTACTCGTATGACCACCGTGAATAAAAAGCAACTCGGGCGGCCCATCTTCAGCATCCTCTGGCGTCTGTTCTGCTTCAATCCTGCAAACAAGAAACATAAAGTTACTTATCGGGTTATGCTATTTAAAATGCTGTCTCAAACGGGAAGGAATTATTATGTATTAAAGCTCTCAAAACGTTTGCATGTGTGAACAAATGATAAATGAACTAGCAAGTTTTATGGAGCTTCTCCCGACTTGCAGAGACTCGAGGATTTCAACAATAAACGACAAAGATATAACAAGCAATAAAAGAAAAAGAATCTACAAATAAGTACCCAATATGGGAAAAGGAAATGCTACCCTAGATAGGGTTGCAAAATCCTAAAGAGAATAGAAGTGAAATGGAGGAATATCAAATTGACACTAAACTTTCTACTATTGAGCATAGAGTTCAGATTGGAGTAGGGAAGAGATACGTTTGCCATCATTCTCCAGAACCCGTTCTAGATTGGTCATGAAACCAGTAAGGCACGTCTTACAGCAAGCCATGGTGGTACAGATTCAAATTTAAAAGCTCGTAACTGGACAACTGTTTTGGAAAAGTAGTGTGAGTAGACCAGAATTCTCTAAAAAGTCGAAAACTAAAATACCCCACTGCTTCAAAAATACCACACGAGGATCCGTGACCCCATTAAAAGTATTGCCTTCATAACCGGATATGGAGAATTACCTGCTAAGATCCCACACCATGAGTCGCCTACCAAGACAACAAGAAGCTAAGATGGTCTCGTTCTTTGGATTCCAACCAACCTGGAAAACCTCCTCCCTGTTGTGCAACCTCGGCAATAAGATAATGAAGAATAGGAACAACATTTCATGCCTACATTTTGTTGAAGCATAGATATCCCAAGATTTCATGCTCAAACGATTACTGGAAATTTAACTAATTTCGATAGAAACCAAAATCAAGAAATACATCTTACTTGTGACAATCAAAGGTATGGAGTGGAGTTGAAATCTTGCGTAGATCGAATAATTTAACAGTCTTGTCAGTAGATCCCGTTGCTACAACCCACTCATTGAAAGGATTGAAAGATAAACAGTTCACCTACCAACAGATAAATCAACGAAATTTATTCTGCTAGTAATGTGCATTTTATAAATTCAAATACTAGAAAAGAAAACTAAATGTGGAATGCAAGCATCAGGAAGTAAAATCTAATATGAACTCCCTTTCCACGGGCATGGAAAGTAATGTCGGTAAAATTTCGAGGTTTAAGGAATACAGTGCTTCCTCCAGCCTCTGTATATTTTAGCCGAAGAAGAACAAAGAATAGCGTTCCTATGGGGAACATAATGCTGACCAGATAATTCACGGAACGAGTTAGGGAGACTTAATATGCACCAGATAAATTTGTGGCTCCTATAAGGGCTTACTTAAGTGACCAGTTGCAATGACCGGCCAAAAAAATAAATGTATATATTCTATAGCAGAAAAATTGAAAGTCGCATCGAGCATCCAAGTGTCTAAAGTCGCAGCCTAAAGCAGACAGAAAGAAGAAACATGTAGCAGTAAAAGGGATTTTCCTTTCAATAGTCTAGAAGATACATTTTTATAGGACTTATTATTTCTCAGTTCCTGGATTTGAAAATGTGAGAATTCTAAATTCCAGGTCACAAGAATATGGGTCCCATTTTATCAAAATTTCATTTTTTTTCAAAACTCATTTTCAACCACACATTCTCTAATAAAATAATGTAATAAGTAAATCGAAAACTTTTTCTTCATTTTAACCACACATTCTCCAAAAATCACTATTTAAAAATGCATTTTTTCATCTCAAAATGGGGCTCAAACAAGGGCTATATGATATAAATCCCGGTGCATGTGTGCTTTTACTTGATGAGTTCACCCAGAAAGTATTGTTAATGCTTCAATAAGATCATGTTTTTATTATTGTATATTGATTAACTACTCGTGAATAACTAAGAAATCAGATATAACAATATAAACAGTCCAATTCTCCTCTTCAGCGGAAATACGGATTGAAACTGAGACACACCTCACTTTGATGAGCAATTACAGATTGAATAGGCTTGCTGCCTGATGGAGCACGGAGATCCCATATGTGCAGGTATTGATCATCCCCAGCCGAACCAAACAAGTACTCATGCCTGAGATGCCATGCTACGTCTTCTACAACGCCTTCATGAATCTATACATAGAAATTATTAGATAATTGTCAAAGAAGCCATAAAATTTCAAGATGGAAAATTAAGGACAACAATCCAAGAGAGAAGATTTTCTGTATACTGAAAGATCAGAGGAACACAATCAAAAGGAATTATAACATGTCTTTATCAGTACATACCTTAAAAATTTGCATTGCATCAAGAGTCTTATTCCTTGGAGTTGCATTGATGTCCCACAAGCATATTTGGGAGTCATCTGAACCACTCAATAGATGACCCTGCTTGAAATGACTCCATGATAAACCATAGCCTTCAGTATTGTGACCCCTCAACCTCAAATCAGGATTGCAAGCACCATCTAAAGGAGGCTTAGATGGATGTTTGCTATAATCAAAAACATATACTTCCGCACTAACTGTCTTGGTAGCAATAATGAATGGGTTTTGAGGCATGTAACGAGCCCGATTAACCTCCCCATCATGATTTATTTGCTGAATTATTTGCACCTGCAAGAATATTGTTTAGCAGTCAGTACGTATAGCTAGTACATGCCAAAGAGGGCAAAGCAGAAACATACATGACAATTCTCTTCATCTCAATAATGTTAATTCACTAAGATGCGCAATTCCATATATTTTTAGAAGAGAAAACTATTATATAGCAACCGATATGAAATTGTTGTTAATTCAGCTTCTAAGGGAAATTCATAAACACAAAGTTCAAACTTTTTTAGAAGGTGTCATTGTCATTACTTCAGCTTCTAAGGAAGATTCGTAAACTGCAAATTTCAAACTTTTTTAGAATGTGACAATGTCGTAAATTCAGTTTCTAAGGAAAATGCGTAAACCACAAATTCAAATGTGAATAAATATTCCCTTTTCAACTTTAACTCCGTACTGGCAATACAGAGTCCTTACCCATGTAGGAACAGTTCAAAATCTGAACTCATAACACAATCAAACTCTCGAACGAGTAGCTCTTCCCAATTTCAAAAACCCACTCACCAATAATCAGAAAATAATGTCTGCAACAATTACCCTCTCACCAGATCACAATACAGTCAATCAGCAGAAGGTATAATACTAATTAAGCTAAAAAGAATCCATCCTAAACCTCAAAATCACATTTAATTCCAAAGGTTTAATTTAAAAAAAAAATTAAAATAAAAGCCTTACCTTGTCATTCATGCAGCCAAAACCCAGAATGGAAGAGACGATCAATTTACCAAATTAAAATCACATCACAGAACAATTAATGAGAACTTAAAAAGAGAAACCCACAAAACAATAATTCATTAAAATTTACCTTGCCATTTGCGCACCCAAATCCCCCAAAATCCGATCGATCATCATCGTAATGGCGGGCATCATTTTCAGCATCCTCTAACGGGAGCTGGACCTGGGCCAACATCAGATAATTGGGTTCGTTCTCAGAAGTGTGCGTCCCAAGAATCATCTTCTGGACGGAATATTCCTTCCCCGGAGGCTCTTCCCTGTCCGGCAGCCACTCAACGGTTAGCGACGGCCACTCTAGCGCGTGAGTAATCACCAGATCGTAAAGAAACGGAGTGTTCTTCTTCCAAATCTTGTACTCCTCGTTAATTAGCCTCTCCTCAATCTCCCCCCTCATCTCGTCCTCATCTCGCCCCATTTTTTCTTTTCTCCTTCTGGGTTCTTTAAATTGAATGAACTTACTGAAAAATCAGAAAATTTCAAGACTGGATTTTCAGTTTCAACAGATTTTGGCTTTCTCTGGGGTACGGTGGCTGTGGGGTTTGGCCTTCGCGGGTGGTATCGGCGTGAAGTTTGAGAGGGTTGTGAAATTGGAGGGAACAAGATGTTTCCAGTGGCACTGCTTTTTCTGTTGTCTGCGCTTTGCCGTGAATGATAACTACAGTAAATTACGTTAAAGACTAGTAGGCTATAAACAAATACAGAATTTTTATTTTTCTTTATTATCTTTAATATGTTTTAAACTATTTTTCTTGTTTTCCCAAAACATTTAATTTAAACAATAGCATTGTAATCTTTTTCTTTTTCTTTTTCATGAGTTGAATACTATTCTTCGTCAAATGAGAGATTCCTCAATTTTTCTATTTGAAATTGTAATAAATATCACCAATTTCAAGTTGGATCCAATTTTCGTCCCGAAGGTAAAATAATAAAAGGCTTAAAGCTCAAAATTAAAAGTACGGTTCAAAATGGAGATCTCTATATAGTTTTCTAACCATGTGAAAAACAAGAACGAAGAACGGAGTAGCAGTAGAAAATCTGATTGTGTCGTGAAAAATAATGAAACATGCTATGTGTACAAAAGAAAAACATACAGACGATTCACATGGGGCTCACCCCTATGTTAGTGTCGATAATTTTTCTGTATAAAATATTTCTGTACAAACAGAATTTTCGGAAAATAATAAACGCAACAGCTGCAAAAACAAGTGAAAAATAAAGATTAGCTAGATGTACGGGGACAAAACGTTGTCAATTTCGGCTCAAATCATAAGTGGTGAATCCTAGTAATGCAACACTGTTAGCTTCGTTTTTAAGGTTTTTTTTTTTCCGTTGATGAGATTGTTAAACTTTTGGTTTATTGATTGATGGTAAAAGTTCATCTGCTAGATGAGTTATAAATCAACCAAGAATTATTGAATTCTCGAGGATATTGTGAAACTCTAGTTTTATTTAATTATTTAGACGAGTTATAGAATAAGAAGCATTGAATTCTTCTTACTTACTGATATTATATGGAAATAACCGATCCAACCTAACAAGAACCTACCAAAGAGGACAATGCTTGGAGGCAATCGCCTTACCGCCCTCATTCGGTGTCGGTCTACCATACCAAGGGGCGAGGGATAGTCGATTGACCACACAATTGAGTGATCGACAACCACTTGGCATAGTAAAGTAGTTATTCGCACGATTCAGACTCGCTCAATAACTGAATGATGATTATATATCACACTCACTAAAATGTCAAAATGATGGAGCATGTATTTGCAACATTTTCATAGGTAACTAGGCGCGAGATCAAGATCAACTACCTTTGAGACTCAAATGATGGCCATGCTGACCTTCTTGCTGAATCAGGCTCAGAGAACAACTAAAATTGTGTCTCACTCACTTGTTGTTCCATTGGGAAATCCTTATGTGCGACTACCTCTGATAGTACAAAAGCCACCCAACCAATCGCCTAGCTTTTCTGTGGTAGACCAAGGGATACCTCTGTTAAGGAAACATTACCTTAACTTAGGGCATAATATATTTTAGCTTACTTTCAGGATATTACAGCATCTAATTGATTCTAGTTTCCTTTATCAAAGATTATGTAAATATTGTAAACTGCAATATAAATAGAAATCACTCACCACGTTCATTGTGTGATGGTTTTGCTCAACCTTCACATGGTATCAGAGCTTGCGTCGGATTAACATCTTTGATCCACTTTCCGCCATGGTTGAAGAAAACACCCATCTTCTCCCCTTTAACACATTAATTCATATGGTCACCATCAAGCTCTCCTCCTCCAGTTATATCCTATGGAAGAGCCAATTACTTCCTTTACTTGAGAGTCAGGAACTATTAAGCTATGTAGATGGCACTCTTGCAGCTCCTTCAAAGTTTGAGCCTCCAACTTCTTAGACACCAAATCCCAAACACCTGGCGTGGAAGCATACTGACCAACGTCTCTTAAGTTTTCTCCTCTCCTCCCTTACTGAAGAAGCAATGGCTGAGGTGGTGGGTCTTTCCACCTCTTGCGAAGTTTGGCTTGCTCACGAAAATACCTTCAGCCATAGCTCCAAAGCTAGAGAACTTCATCTCAAAGATGACCTCCAACTTATGAAACGTGGCACTAGAACGGTCTCAGAATATGCCCGTAACTTCAAGTCTCTGTGCGACCAACTTCATGCCATTGGACGGCCAGTCGACGACACCGATAAATCTCACTGGTTTCTCCGCGGTCTTAGGTCTGATTTCACAGTTTTTTCAACAGCTCAGATCGCTCAAACACTACTGACTTGTTTCACCGATTTGGTCTCCAAAGCCGAAAGTTTTGAGCTTTTTCAACAATCTGTTGAACCCAATGCTCCATCTACTGCCGCCTTCATAGCCACCAGCCACGGTACCTTGCGGTCAAACCAGATGAGCAGCTCCTTTTGCTTTCCTCTGGCCACAACACCTCTTTTTCAAATCGGGGAAATGGGTGGCACCGCTCCGGCCGGGGACGCCTGATTAGTGTGTTTTGCACACGGAGTTTATACCAATAAAGCTTCATTTGTATGTTTAATCTGTTGATTCTAGAACGAATTTAATGTGTTTGCTAGTGTTTTGGTTGAAGGAATGTTAAAATGAAGAAAAATGGTTTTTGGAGCAAAATAGAGGAAGAATGGAGTAGCAATATGGCGCTCAAGCGCCCGGAAATAGCGCTCAAGCGCCGGAGATCAAAGGAGAATTTTCAACAGCAAGATGGCGCTCAAGCGCCACATCAAATTAAAATGAAGAAAAATGGACAGCAACATGGCGCTCAAGCGCCACCTGCACACATGACGCGGCGCTCAAGCGCTGCAGTCGGGCGCTCAAGCGCCGCGCCGCGCAGCGAAGAAAATTAAGGTATTTTTGGGCTACGAAAAAGCCCACAAAAAGGACTCCAAATTGGCCAAGGATGTATGAGAAGTATAAATAGGCTAAGAGAGGCACGAAATAGGAATTCCACACTTTGCAAGAATTGAGAGAAAAACACCAAATAAAAGAGAGATTCACAAGAGGAATTACATCAAGGATTCGGGTTCAAATCAAAGATTGGAAGCGGAAGAAGATCTTGGTGCAAGGGCTTAATCTTTCCATCTTTTGTATCAATCAAATCCGGTGATATACTCAGATTTTGTTATTTATTTCATTGTTTTACGCATGAGTAGCTAAATTCATTATTAGGGCGAACAATGTAATCTTTTGAAACCGTTAGTTATTTTAATTCATGAATTCTGAGTTTTTCATTATTCAATGTGTTGATTTTATTATGTGTGTAATGCTTCAAATTACTTGGCCATTAATTTGATGATTTATTGAGTTTCTTACGAGTCGAGAGGTGAGTTCGAAACTTAGAACGTGTAATAAAATCCGGTAACGAGGTATAACGTGTAGAGATACCTATACTAAGTGCCGCGGTCGTTATATGAATTCCTAGTGCTTTAACTCGTTTAACTAAGGAGAATTTGCATAGAGATATGGAATTGATTTAGTTAAATAGGCTCAACGAGAACTCGAGATGGGTAAATTGAATACCGTAGGAGAATTCGACCGAACACTACATTAGGCTAGAATCTTGAATTGGTAACTAAGGTGATCATTAGGTGAAATTGTCTTGCCCTAATACTTCTCACATATTTGAATCTTTGATCCGTTTATCTCCAATAGTCATTCATAAATTTTCATTAGGAATTTAGTTATTCTAGGCATCCACATTCATCCCAATCTGAATTTTGAGTTCGTTTATTTTCATCAAATAGTAGTAGGAGAAATATTTTAAGCACTAAAGTTTAGTCCTCGTGGGAACGATAATCCGGACTCTTAGGTCCACTATATTACTTGTTCGATATCGTACACTTGCGATATAAAAATACGCAACAACGCCATCCACCACGCTACTAGATCTGTCGCCAGGAAGGACACTATGCAGATCGATGTGACCAGAGGTACACTGGAGGAAGAGGAGATTCCACAACTCAATCCCACCTTGATGAAGCTTTTAATTCATCTTGTGCATTAAATAGGCCTGAGCCCAATGCGTAGTACTTGGATACTGGAGCATCGGCCCACATGACTACGGACCTTTCTCATTTGGATCATTCAACTAACTACATGGGTAAGGATAGTGTAATTGTCGGGAATGGTGCTTCCCTACCTATTACCCATACCGGTAATATTTCTCCAACCCCTAATCTCCGTTTATTGGATGTCTTAGTCGTTCCCCGTCTAACCAAAAATCTTTTGTCCATTAGTAAATTAACGTCTAATTTTCCTCTTTCTGTTACATTTAATAATAATCTTTTCCTTGTTCAGAATCGTCAAACAGAAAGGGTTGTGGCAACCGGTAAAAGACAAGGTGGCTTATATGTGCTGGAGCGCGGAAACCCTGCTTTTATTTCTGTTCTTAAAAATAAAGCTCTGCATGCCTCATATGATTTATGGCATGCTCATCTTGGACATGTTCATCATTCTATTATTTCTTTTTTGAATGAAAATGGTCATCTTTCTCTTACATCTTTATTACCATCTCCACGATTGTGCACTACATGTCAACTTGCAAAAAGTCACCGCTTACCTTATGCCCGTCATGACCATAGGTCATCGAATGTGTTGGATCTCATTCATTGCGATATTTGGGGCCCTTCACCCATCAAATTGAATTTAGGTTACCTCTATTATGTCATCTTTATTGATGATTGTTCTCGATTTACATGGCTTTACCCCTTAAAATTAAAGTCTGAATTTTTTGATATTTTTCTTCAATTTCACAAATTTGTCGAAAACCAATTTTCCACCCATATTAAAACTTTCCAAAGTGATGGCGGTGCAGAATTTACAAGCAATCGCTTCAAAACACACCTTCGTGCCTCGGGCATCCATCACCAACTCTCATGCCCATATACACCTGCTCAAAATGGTCGCGCTGAAAGGAAACATCGCCATGTGACTGAGACGGGTCTATCTCTTCTCATTTACTCCCATCTTCCCACTTGTTTTTGGGTTGACACCTTCAGCACTGCAGCTTACATTACCAACCACTTGCCTATACCGCTTCTTGGAGCAGTCCTTTTGAGCTCCTCTATGCTTCCTCGCCGAACTATGAACATTTTCATCCCTTTGGTTGTCATGTGTACCCTTGTTTGCGTGATTATGCCCCTAACAAATTCTCTCCTCGTAGCATCCCTTGCATTTTTCTAGGATACAGCCCTTCACATAAAGGATTTCAATGTCTTGACCCCGCCACATCTAAGCTACATATCACCCGCCATGCCCAATTTGATGAAAATCATTTTCCTTGTCTTCCTTGCTCTCAAGCTCAGCCTCTATCATCACTCTATTTTTCCAATTTTCTTGAACCTAATTCCGCTATTGCATCTCTTCCTGACACCACGCACCATACCCCGCCTTTTACACCATCCCAGTCTAACCCATGTATTATTTGTCCTGACCAAGTGGATAAGTCTGTGTAGGTTCCATCCTCTCTTGCAGGTGACTCCTCTCGACCGGTGGACCCTCAGTCGCTTGTGGTTGAGCCTACTGTTGATCATTCTAATCGTTCTGCTATTGCTCATGCCCCTATTCCAGCATCTCCATTGGGGTCTCATTCTATGATCACACGAGCTAAGGCTGATATTTTCAAGACCCGTCACCCGGCCAACCTTAGTTTTTTGGAATCCTCTAGGCTTCTTTCTGCCTTTCTTACATCTACTGAGCCTAAGGGATTCAAATCTGTTGCTAAAAATCCTGCCTGGCTTGCTGCTATAGATGAAGAAGTTCATGCCCTACAGAACAATCGCACCTGGATCTTAGTCCCTTGACCTCTCACCACCAACATTGTGGGTTCCAAATGGGTTTCGGACCAAATATCTACCAGATGGTGTTAGCCCAAGAATAACTAACAAAGACGGGGGTGAATTGGTTTTCGAAACTTTTTTGAAGAATTAATCTAAATTCAACCAAGGAAAGACTAAATAGAATAATTTAAATAATAAGTACAAATATAAAAGCAATAAGTAAAAGGGATAGAGTGTGCAAACGATATGTTATGGAGGTTCGATCCAATGCAATGATCTACGTCCCCCGTTACCAAGCTCTCCGTCACGAGCAAGGCCAATTTTACTAAAATGGTAACTTACAACAAGGAGTACCGATCCTTTACAATGTCGAGTTTTCCGGGACCTCAACACGACCCACACTATTGAGCTTTACGGGACCTTAATATGACCCACACGATGACTTATAACAATGCACACCAATCCTTATACAATATTGATCTTTAAGGGACTTCAACACGACCCACAATTCAAAATGAATTTTACAATTGAAATCTTCTCTTCTTAAGGAATAATAAATTTAAAGTTGAGAACAAGAAGAGAAGAAGGCAAACACTTCAATAGATAGCAAATGATAAAGCTCGAGTGTTATGTTGCAAAACTTTGATGAATGAATGATAATGAAATAGTTTGGCTCAATATATCAAAGTTTTCAACCAATTAATCTCTCTTAACAAATAATAACAATATAAGTATAAAGAGAGATTTACACTTCAATAAGTGTTGACAAAGAAAACCTTTATCAAGATAGAAAATAGATGAGTTCCAAAGTTTTCTTGCAAAGTTGATTTCTTGATGAAATAGATAAATCAAGTTTTGGATCAATCAAGAAATTATTGTAATAGATGAAGTGAAAGATAAATCAATGTAACCTCAATAGATTTTCAAAAAAAAAAACTCTCTAATAATTGTTGAAATTGAATGGAAGAGAGTTGGGTATTTATAGATGAAAATCTGTCAAAACTCTACCGTATCGGACGACCCGTACCGGACGTTCGGTAAAATATCGGACTGTCAGATAGATGTTATTTTTTGTCAGGAAATTGGATCGTTTAAAATATGACCGTTGGCCAAAAATCTGCCTTACCGGACGTCCGGTACGACAGTCTTATGTCGGATAGTTTTTAGTATTTTAATCATATCTTCCTCTCCCAATATCCGATTAAGGTGATTCAAAATGGATTGGAAAGATAACTCAAAGGGCTACAACTTTGCTTCAGAAATCATCTTCAAATTAGATCATCTTCCATGTCCAAATTTTGTCCCAATATGAGATTGAAAATCGGAGTATAACTTTTTGATTGAAAGTTGAAGTGTGATCTTTTAAGGGACGTTTGAAAAAGATTTTTCAAGGTTTTTGATATATTACAAATGTTCATTTTTCAAAATCATTTTCATGTCAAAACAATTTATGCAAGTGATGAATTTACGAGAAATATTTAAACTTTATGTACTTGCTAAACATTGACGAGTTATACATTTACATATAAAAATGAGGTTCGATAAATAACTATATCTTCAATGTTCTTGATCTCTTCGAGCCTCTCTTTGACTTGTATCTTGATTTGCAATTATGTTAAGTTCCAATTTGATTGTCGTATGAAAATCACTATCGTCTCGAATGATTTGTCTTGAATGCTCGTTTAACCTTCACTTGTACTTCATTTGAGTGTGAATAATAATCTTTATAATTTTGAAGGCTTAAACACTCAATTCAATTTGTTAGTAAACAAGATGAACTTGTTTGTTATAATCAAAACATTAAGGTCATGATCAACCATAGGTCAACAATTTTTCCCTTTTTGATTATGACAAACAAGATAATTTGCAATATAGATAGTGAACAAATTGATATAAAGTTTAAGCATAAGTTCCTCCTATCACCATGCATATATCAAGTTTGAGCATGAATTTCCTTGTTTACAATTAGCAAGCATAATTATCCACATCTTTTCCCCCTTTTGACATAAGCAAAAAGGTAGCACATAGAGGAGCAAGGGTATGGTATTTAGGATCACAGTTTTTCAAATCAACCATAGGCACATGTATTTCAATTGAATTCTCCCTTTCGTTTATACATGTATTCCCCCTTTCAATAATCAAATTAAACATATATCACAAGTTTAAATTGCTCTTTTGATATTCCCCCTTTCAAACATAATCATTTAATTGATTTTCCTTCTTTTGGCATAGGTAAAAGAATAGCATTTAAGATCAATCATAGCATGTATTTCCATATTAGAATTCATAATCATATTTCATAACATAATTCGTGGAAATAATGGAATTGATCAAGTTATACTTCGTAATTCAATTCATAATTCATAGAAATATTTCACAATTCAAATTGTTTTGATCATGCATTTTTAAACAAATTTAGCCATAAATTTTGAATTCATCATATCATTATATTTCCCCTACCTTTTATAAATTGATAATCAAATTTTAAATCAAAGCATGCATAATTTAAAATATGAAAGTATAAACATAAAAGCATATAATAGAGAAATCGATATTAATTAAAATTCAATCATATGAGTATTTTTCGATACGATTTACCTTATTTTTGATAGCCATGAAGCACATGTTCGCAGTCTCTTCTTGATCATCATTTCCATCTTCATCATCATCGCTATCATCCCAAGTCATCTTAAGAGCTTTTTTTTTTTATGAACTTTCTCTTGTTGGGACATTCGGTACTTATGTGACCGGGTTTGTCACACTCGTAGCATATGATTTTCTTCCCTCTTTCTCCACTTCTTTCCTCTGTCTTTTGGCACTTTCGATTGTTTCGAAAGCCTCTCCATTTTTTTGACAAGGCGGACTAGATCATCGAGCTCTTCATCACTTTCATTGTCACTAGTGGTTCCTTCTTCAATTTTTGATTTGAGAGCAATTTGACGTATTTCATCTTCTTTGCTTTTTAATGTTTTCTCCTTTGACTGGCGCGATTTAGCTCATATGTCATAAGCGTTCCATAGAGCTCTTCCAATGGAAAATCATTGACTTCTTCGGTGTTTTCCACCAACATTCTTATGGGGCTCCAATCTTCCGAGAGAGACCTAAGTATTTTACTCACAAGTTCACTATTAGTAAATTTTCGATCAAAACCTTTAAGGCCATTAACAATATCGGTAAAACGAGTGATCATATCAACAATAGGCTCATTCTTTTTCATGAAGAAATTTTCAAAATCTTTAACTAAGAGATTTATCTTAGTTTCTTTAACCTTGGTAGTGCCTAAGTGAGTGACCTCTAAGGCATGCCAAATATCAAATGCGCAATCACATATGCTTATACGATTAAATTCATTTCTATCCAAAACACAATAAAGTATATTTTTGGCTCTAGCATTTAAAGATAATTTATTTCTATCTTCTTCGCTATATTCCTCTCTAGGTTTAGAGAAAATTTGGTCCGGTTTTTCATCAATTTTGATAACCTTAGTAAGCTTATGTGGACCAAATTCAATAACCTCCCAAACATTATAATCTATTGATTGAATAAATAGAGTCATCCTAGTCTTCCAATAGTTATAATTAGTGCCATCAAACAAGGGATGACGATTAGTAGAATACCCCTCAAGATTTTGAAAACAATGGTTAGCCATTACTCAAGATTGTTAAATCTTTTCAAATATGAGCACCTTACTCTGATACCAATTGTTAGCCCAATAATAACTAACCAAGAGGGGGGTGAATTGATTTTTGAAACTTTTTCGAAGAATTAATCTAAATTCAACCAAGTAAAGACTAAATAGAATAATTTAAATAATAAGCACAAATATAAAAGCAATAAGTAAAAGGGATAGAATGTGCAAACGATATGTTATGGAGGTTCGATCCAATGCAATGATCTACGTCCCCCGTTACCAAGCTCTCCGTCACGAGCAAGGCCAATTTTACTAAAATGGTAACTTACAACAAGGAGTACCGATCTTTTACAATGTTGAGCTTTCCGGGACCTCAACACGACCCACACTATTGTGCTTTACGGGACCTCAATATGACCCACACGGTGACTTATAACAATGCACACCAATCCTTATACAATATTGATCTTTAAGGGACTTCAACACGACCCACAATTCAAAATGAATTTTACAATTGAAATCTTCTCTTCTTAATGAATAATAAATTTAAAGTTGAGAACAAGAAGAGAAGAAGGCAAACACTTCAATAGATAGCAAATGATAAAGCTTGAGTGTTATGTTGGAAAACTTTGATGAATGAATGATAATGAAATAGTTTGGCTCAATATATCAAAGTTTTCAACCAATTAATCTCTCTTAACAAATAATAACAATTTAAGTATAAAGAGAGATTTACACTTCAATAAGTGTTGACAAAGAAAACCTTTATCAAGATAGAAAATATAGATGAGTTCCAAAGTTTCCTAGCAAAGTTGATTTCTTGATGAAATAGATAAATCAAGTTTTGGATCAATCAAAAAATTCTTGTAATAGATCAAGTGAAAGATAAATCAATGTAACCTCAATAGATTTTCAACAAAAAAACTCTCTCAAAAACTCTCTAATAATTGTTGAAATTGAATGGAAGAGAGTTGGGTATTTATAGATGAAAATCTGTCAAAACTCTACCGTATCGGACGATCCGTACCGGACGTCCGGTAAAATATCAGACGGTCAGATAGACGTTATTTTTTATCAGAAAATTGGACCGTTTAAAATATGACTGTTGGCCAAAAATCTGCCTTACCGGACGTCCGATATAGCGTACCAGACGTCCGGTACGACAGTCTTATGTCGGATAGCTTTCAATATTTTGATCATATCTTCCTCTCCCAATATCCGATTAAGGTGATTCAAAATGGGTTGGAAAGCTAACTCAAAGGGATACAACTTTGCTTCAGAAATCATCTTCAAATTAGATCATCTTCCGTGTCAAAAATCTGTCCCAATATGAGATTGAAAATCGGAGTATAACTTTTTGATTGAAAGTTGAAGTGTGATCTTTTAAGGGACGTTTGAAAAAGATTTTTCAAGGTTTTTGATATATTACAAATGTTCATTTTTCAAAATCATTTTCATGTCAAAACAATTTATGCAAGTGATGAATTTATGAGAAATATTTGAGTTTTATGTACTTGCTAAATATTGACGAGTTATACCTTTACATATAAAAATGAGGTTCGATAAATAACTTTATCTTCAATGTTCTTGATCTCTTCGAGCCTCTCTTTGACTTGTATCTTGATTTGCAATTATGTTAAGTTCCAATTTGATTGTCGTATGAAAATCACTATCGTCTCGAATGATTTGTCTTGAATGCTCGTTTAACCTTCACTTGTACTTCATTTGAGTGTGAATAATAATCTTTATAATTTTGAAGGCTTAAGCACTCAATTCAATTTGTTAGTAAACAAGATGGACTTGTTTGTTATAATCAAAACATTAAGGTCATGATCAACCATAGGTCAACAGATGGTTCTGTTGAGCGCCTCAAAGCCCACCTTGTTGCTAAAGGCTTTACTCAGGTACCTGGGCTAGACTTCACCGATACTTTCAGTCCTGTTGTCAAGGATACTACTGTCCGTGTTGTGCTTTCTATTGTTGTCACCAACAAATGGTCTCTTCGTCAATTGGATGTCAAAAATGTCTTTCTGAATGGTACCCTGACTGAAAATGTTTATATGGAGCAGCCTCCCGGGTATGTTGACCCTAGGTATTCGGACTATGTTTGCAAATTACAGAAAGCTTTCTATGGCCTCAAGCAAGCTCCTCATGCTTGGTTTCAGATGTGCCATCTCATTTAAAGGTTGCGGATCTTCTTACTAAAATTGTTCCTCGACCCCTTTTTGAATTTCTACGCTTCAAGCTTCATGTCTGTTTCAATCCGACGCTCAGCTTGCCGAGGGGAGGGGGTGTTAAGGAAACATTACCTTAACTTAGGGCATAATATATTTTAGCTTACTTTCAGGATATTGCAGCATCTATTTGATTCTAGTTTCCTTTATCAAAGATTATGTAAATATTGTAAACTGCAATATAAATAGAAATCACTCACCACGTTTATTGTGTGGTGGTTTTGCTCAACCTTCACAACCTCCACCCCATAGGCCACTACACCTCAATCTCAAATGAGGATTCAGAGAACACGACCTCCACAAGGCCCCCACCTGATGGTTAACTTGGAGGAAAAAAATGGAGGAGATGATGACATAAAAAATGATGATGCATTGTCAATGAAGAAGGTAGACGCCGACAATGATCTTAAGCAACCAACGATAGACGCATATGACGGGATTACAGATCCACTTTTATCACCTAAGGACCTTTGAGGACTTCATGAGACTGTACGTGATGCCTGAGCTATGATGTGTCAATCCTTCCCACCACTGTTGAGGAAATAGGCTAGAGATTTGGTAATAACTAGCCCTCAATCTATTAGAATGTTTGAGTTTTGTAGCTTACTTCTTCATTACCAAGAGAATTAGGTAGACAACTACCAAATTGATACATGTTGTCTAAGAAAATGACGAATCGTTGAAAGACTGCTTGGCCGACTACAAGGCAAAACTAAAGAGGAAGACTATAATATTTGTTTGTACTCTCATCTTGTATATTTTGACAATAATATTTAGATATATAATAACTTTTGCCCAAAAAAAAAATGGTCAGAGTATGTTTACAAAATCATTTTCATGTTTTTCCATATGGATAATTAGCAAAAAAAAATATATATATATCAATTGTCTTTTGCACTCATTGAAAAAATAGTCACAATCGTTTCAAACTTGAAATTTACACCCTTTTCAAACCTTTCTTGTAGAATTAGTCATTTTCATCATGTTCCATTAAATCATTCTTAAAAATATGGGTAATTGGTGCAAAACGTTTCTATTATTTGTCTTCATTACTCAAATCGTCTCTATCCTTTCATTTTTGACATTAGGGCACTCGAATTGACCTTTTTTAAGCAAAAGTTCCTTACTTCCATTTCCTCCAATAAAGTATTATAAAATGACTAATTTATCCCCCACTTTAAATAAAAAATAGAAAAGAAAGAAATAATATTAAATAATTGCATTTAGAGTTTCAAAGTTTTCAAAAAGTACAAACGAGTCTCAAGTAAAATAATTTAAAAAATCGAACAAAAGAAAATTATTTTATCTTTCCAATTAACCTACCTATCCTTATGTCATCCCCTACCCTCCACCACCACAACCAAAATAATTAAAAAATAAAATTAAAAGTACTAAAAAAAGGAATTAAAAAAATGAGAATGAAAATTTAAAAACAAACAAACAAAAGGATCTTCTTGCTCATCCAATTTCTCAATCTGTCATTGGCAACCACCACCACCAATATGCATTCTCCTCATCTCACTGTGGCACCATTCAGGAGCTTAGCTATATTCTTGTAATCAAATTTCGTATTCCAATATCTTTTTGTTTTCAACGAAATTACAAGAGCTTTTAAGGAGATTTAGCTATTTTCAACAAATTTTTATTTCTATCTTCTTGTTGCTGATTATGTATACATATATACTCACTGCGTTAGCTTTTGAGTTTTGTACTACTTATGTTCACAAATAGATAAATTCCTACACATGAGGCAAAAGAAATTTGGACAAAGAAAAAGCATTTTTTTTTATCTATTTTTGTTTTCTATTGTTAATTCGTTTCTTACTTTTTTTATATATATTTTTAATTCTCTTTTTAATTATTTTGGTGGTGGTGGTGGTGGTGGTGGTCGTGGTCGTGGTGGTCGTGGCGGTGGTGACGGCGGAAGGTAGGGGATGAACGTAGTGGTAGGCGGGTTAATTGGGAAGATAAAATATTATTCTCTTGTTAGAATATTTTAAATTATTTTACTTGAGATTCGTTTGTATTTTTTAAAACTTACAATTTTTTAATATTATTCTTTCTTTTCCATTTGTTTATTTAAATAGGGGGTAACTTAGTCATTTTATAATACTTTAATAAAGAAAATAGACGATGAGGACTTTTTGTACAAAGAAAGGTCTATCTCAGTGCCCAAATGATAAAATTTAAACGATAGGAATGATTTGTGCAATGAATGAAAACAATTGAGACATTTTGCGCCAATTAACCATATTTTACGGAAGGATAGGGATTATTTATGCAATGAATATAAATGACAAGGATTTTTTTACTAAAGAAATAAATATCAAATATATATATATATATATATATATATATATATATATATATATATATATATATATATATATATATATATATATAAATCCAAAATTTTTCTCTACTGTTTAATCACACATTCTCCAAAAAAAGGCCACCAAATAAAGACTTAATTTTGACTATTATTTTCTCAAGCAGCAGAGACTACTTGGTGGTATTGGACCCCATTACCAATAAGGATTTTCCTAGTTCAAACCTCAGAAAAAAATCATTTTACATGATATTTCAAAGAATCGGACTAATTTTATTAAATCGGATCATCGAGTTTGATAAAATCGCGGTCAGTTCAAGTGAATCTTTTGTGATTCAGCAGCGAATTGGTCCATATATACCATTCGGATTGAACTTGGGACCTTTTCGTCTACTTTCGAATCGAACGAACTGATCTAGTCCGAGTTTTATAACAAAGTGTGTTGTTATTTAAGGTGATACGAAGCAATGTGTTTATCCAGCTTGTTTCTAAAAATGAATTACATTTTAGAATAGGTATGCGTTCACTATGAAAGTGCAAACCGCAAGCGCACAAGGTCTCGTTCAAGAAATAAAATAGACTTTTTGAATTCGAATTGTTGATCTCTTGAAAAATGTTTACTTTCGATTACACAACTTTAAGTAATTTAATTCTAACAATAAAAAGAAACACACAATTAAAATTATGATTTGAAAATAAAGTAAAACTCTACAAAATTAGAAAACATAAACATTTAGGAATCTTTAAGGAAAAAGGGGCTGGGATCATGGTTTCGCATAACCGTCACTTAATTAATTTCTCCACAAGTTAATTAACAAATTACTCATTTACAACTTTAGACCTGATTTTTCTTGTTTAACTAATTACCTCTCTCGAGCGAAATTAATCATATTTGATTGGTTTAACCTACTATATCTTTATATCGATTAAAATCAAACAACCGTATTAAATCTTTGTGAAAATAACACAATGCATCACTTAGGGTTAGGGATATATCTCTATCCCCTATAAGAACCTAGAGTTTTTACTATTTGGTCTAAAATGCACAATCTTCTCTCGAACAATGTACAAATCACAAAACAAAATCATTCATTGGCCACATAAATGAAAATGTATTAAATACAATAGTAAATACACATGAAAATAAGAATTTTTAACATTAAAAAGCAAATAGTGAAATTAATCCAAGTTAAGTTAAGTTTCAACCATAAATTCCAACAATAAAACTTAGTTCATGTTAAATATATGATAAAAAGGAAAATATTTATAACAATGCATTACAAGTTTGACAAAATAATGAAGAAAATATAAGATTATAGAAAAAATCCCTTTTCGTTGGATTTGTGAAGATGAAAAAGTCTAGCTCTTGATTTTTCCAATATTTCTCCAACTCCTTAATTGCTTCTCCTCGTTATCTTGATTTTGCCCAAAAATGTCAAAAAAAAATATATATATCAAAAGAAAAAGAAATGAAATGAAAGGAAAAAGAGGAAAAGAAAAGCAAAATGAAAAGAAGAAGAATGGAATATCAAAGCAAAGTAGCTGCCCCTTTTTATCCATAATATCTTAAAAGAGGCAACCCACTATTTACTGTTCATTTGTGAAGCATTTTTTATCTCATCTTATCCATATTCATTCTCCACTATTCATCCAAACTTTAAGGGTAATATGATTCCTCTCACTCACACCCACAATTATTAACTTAGAATATCTTCTTGCTTCTAAGAAGAGAAAAAAGGAGGAAACAACAACTTCTTTCACAAGTTCTCTGCTTCAGATCGACAACGTCAATTTCATCTTCGCTAGAAGGTTAATGGAGGTTACAATTCATACTAAATCGTATATTTTCGAATTCTCCACCGCAAGCATAGGAAGATCTTGAGGAACAGTAATGGAAAATTTGATATCTTTGGTAAACAAACTGCACAAAACTTGCATTGTCCTCGGAGATAATGGAGAAGATAACGAGTTACCTACTCTTTGGAATGCGTTGCCATCTATAACCATCATCAGTGGTCAGGTTTGAGAATTCCATTAATTTCTTAGTTTCTATAATTCGATCTAAGTTTGCAGTTCAATTTAGCGTGTCTCCTCGCAGCGCAGAGATCAGATCCTACTTCGCGCAGTACCGCACGGATGCTTATCTCCGCGCAACGTCATTTGTCTGTTATATTTTACACGCATAGAGAACGACAGATAAAGACTTCATTCATTCATTAGTATGATTGAAAACTTCTTTAAACTATTCAGATTCTCTACTACAATATGTTTTTTCATTCTTGTAATATCATTTTTGTATGAATCTAAGAAATATGAGAATCTGAATAAACTCCAACGCACATAAATCGCTATAAGTAAAATGAATATCTATGTTGTATCTGCAAATGGGCAGCATACTCAACAGATACAACTCTTCAACACACACGAAAATCACAATTCCCTTTCGGAGGCGTTGCCCCCGAGCCCCACAACCCCCGCAACTTGACCATGAAGGTTGATCCCCATTTAGAAGCGGCAAACAATTTTCATAACAGCAATAAACAAATAAATAAATTATGAGAAAATATCTAATAATTTTTCAATTCAACGATGTAATATTGTTAATTTATTTTGATGTTATTGAAAAACTAAAATCATTCTATACACATCTCTACTGCTAAACATATAATTTTCTTTTTCCTCACTTTTTTTAGTTTCCTCAATATTCAGGCCATTATAAGTATTGGATACACTGGCTCCTGAGGCTTCAATAGCATTAATAGAACCAGAGGTCTTTTCTTAAGATGATAATTCCTACGTCTTTACAATGCAATTTGACCGCCATGTTTATGAATAATATTACCAAATGTTTTATCCTATAAGATATGCAAAACCTTAATATGGAAAATAGAAGGGCAAAACCATGAACCTCAGAATTCAAAACAAGAGTGTTGGTGCTGGCCTTGTTGGTAAAGGTGATATCAAGGACTTCTCTAGCATTTAGGACAATGCGTCACCAGATACCGACCCCATTTTCTCCGACAGCAATAGCAATGCTCAATCTGGCTTCGTGACTAAGACTGTTGTTCCGATAAGCATCAATATGTTATACTCAATTGCCATGGAATTTATTGTTCCTCATTTGGTTACGAAGTAGTTCAATGCACGCAGTCAATGAAATTTGTCAAGATATATTTTTGCAAGTATAATTCGTTATGTGATCACCAAAGATGTTGAATATTATGCAAATTCAAAAGTGTTTGCTTCAAAAAAGAGACAATGAACACTTAGTTGAGTCTCATGCTTGTTAGATTGTCATTATGTGAGTTAATTACCTGGTTCCAAATTTATTTCGAACAAGTGAACAAGGCTTAGTTTGTTATTAAGTCCATTAATTGTGTCATCAATCAAGTAATTTGTACTCCATTTACATTTCACCTACCTTCATATTCTACTTCAAAATAACACAATCCATACATTGCACGGGTCAAAAACTAGTCATTATAAAACCCTAGAAAAATTGCAGCCAAGTCCTCAAATTTTTGAAAATTAATAAAAGTGGTCCCCAAGTCTTTAAAGTGGCGTCCATGTGCCAATTCTCTGCCAAAAAAACCAAACAATTGGTTTTATTTTATAGTCAAGTCCCCCAAATAATTGCACATCAAGTCCCTCAACTTTGATCTTGTGCAATTTGGTCATCAGATTTTGACGTCATATCAATCATGCCCTTCATATATTGTATTCAAGGTCCCTCAGCTTTTGGGTTGAACACTTTTAGTCTATTCCTCCTTTTGCCTTGTTTCCATTCCTTGGATGATTTTGACCTACAAAAGAATTATTATCCCATTGTGAGTAGAAGTTCGCTACTTTAATCGGTATGCATGTTGAATAAGAAGAATTTATTGTTCCAAAAATAAAGAAATTTGTTGACTGTTAATCAAATCAAAATTATTTGTGACCATTGCATACACGATTTGATGAAGATGCCTCCAAATGAGTGGATTTGTGGATATGAAAAACAACTCTTGAGTTAGAAAGATATATTTTAAAAGGTTTATTATTTTTAATATTTAATATAGAAATATAGAAAGACTTTTCTATCGCACTAGTCTAAATATGAATAATCTTTACGTAGTCATAAAAAAAAAAATTCGTCCCAACTTGGGCAAGTTATAAATAAGAATAAACTCCATATTATAATAAATTATAATATTTCAATGTCAAGTCCTAAGGAACTTATCTCTACATAGTAACAATATCAAAAATACATGCTTGTTACGTTAACGGTTTAAGATGAAATAAAATATTTATTTAAAGTTGTTTGGGACAAAAAATGTAAGAGCAACTCATCGTACATATGTCACAACATTAAAAAGGGAAAGTAAGTGCTCAAATTAGGTTAAAACGGGGACTTGAGAAGGGGCGTAGAATAATTTTCACTTACGAATAACAGACTTTGGAAGAGTTTCATCAAAATACGTATGATCAATTAGCATTACTCACTCGAAATTAGCATTATACTGGTTACTGCGCAAATACATGCACTGAACCCTTTCAACTCAAGCTTTTGCGGTTTAAACAATATTTAAGATGTCGGAGACTCGCAATTGACACATCTAATAAAAACTACATGCTTATGGGCGAGTGTATCCCTTCCGACACGTTTGTGGAATTTGGTCCTTCCATGTTGAACGAGGAGGCAATTGCAAAATACTACACTAATCTTGCCAAGTTAGATGAAAACAAAATGTGTATGGGAGATGGCGTATTCTGGATTGAATTTAAAAGGTGGAGATACAATCCACTTAAAAAATTTGAAAAAGATTTTATATTACCCGTGGAATTAAATTGTGAATCTTTCATTCAACCTGAGGAGATATCAATTATGGAAGACGAGAACAAAGATGATGAAAGATCAATTACAAAGGAACAAAGTGAAGACGAGGCAATTAATGAAGACAATGTTAACCCACATTCTGTAGATTTCATTGATTGCCCTATCATTGAATTTGTAATTAAGCCCGAAGAGAAGGAAGAAGTCTATTTAGTTGAATTCATATCGGAGGAGATAGGCAAGTCATATCACATTGGAGAGGATAGTGTTAAAATTTGTAGAAGCAATGAAGAGTGGAGTAAAATCAGAAGAGACAAACTGAGGCAAGACATCAAAAGCGTTCTTCAAGATTCCATGATACCGAAACAGTAAAGTCAAGCTAAGGACTTTAAACAAAGCGCTTATTGGGAGGCAACCCAATTTTTCTTCCCTTCTATTTATTATGCTTTCTATTAATATGATAATTTAGATTATATTCTTTATTATTCAATTTTAGGGATTCATCATCCATACCACGTTTTTCCTTAAATCTTCGATATGTTAGTTGGTTTATTAGATGTTAGAACTAAGTAACACTTGTTCCAAATTTGTGAACCTTAATACTTTATTTGATTACATTGTGCAGGAACATGACGTCGCGGAACACTTAAACCAACTAGGACCAATGAGCTTAAGGGAGTAATATGAAAGTTAGCGATTGGATTACAAGCCAAATCAGGGGAGTCTTTTCTTCATTTTCTTACCCACCCCTTTATATGCGGATTTAGAATGTAAGACATTGATGACAATGTCTAGTTTAAGTTTGGGGGTGGAAAACATGAGTTTTCAATTTTTTTTTTTTATGTATTTTTGTGTTTTTTATTGCTTTAGATAAAAAAGAAATTGAAAATTTTCAAAAAAAAAAAAAATCCTTTTTGTGTGCTTGTGTGAGTTAGTTGGTCTGGCTGGCAATGAGAATGTATTGAATTATAAATTGATTTATGAATGGTGAATAGTTGCATGCTTAGATTAATTTTTACTTTTCCATGTGAAATTTGATATATATTGAGCACGTGAATTAAGTTAAGTATTGTGTAGGAATGAGTTGATTTCATAATGGATATGTTGAAATAGTGGACCATAGATGTTAAAACCCATAACCACTAAATTTTACATCCTTAGACCAAATTTAGAATAGTTTGGGGGGATTTTACTGTTGTGGGAAGATATTGAGATAAATTGGGATTCCATGTGTGAAATAAAAAAAAAATCTTGTGTGGATTGTCTAAGGTCAATGTGATGCAATTGGGTGAAAATCTCGAGTTGGAAGTCATTTTACTTAAATTGGTGTTTATGAGGGACATTGCACTAATTAAGGCAAAAAAAAAAGAAAAAAAAATATAAATATATATATATATATATATATATATATATATAGTTTGAAAATTTCTCTTCGTAGCCTTTATGACTCGAGCAATTAAGCATGTAAGGGTCTTTAAAACCTGGTACCCTATGGTCATCTGACTTGGGAGTTATCGGCCAAAAGTTTGTTACATGAGTCACTTAGAAAGCTTAAGGGAGAGAATGATTTAAATAAAGAAAAAAAAAGTTGAAAAAAATTGATTGAGAAAAAAAAAAAAAAGAAAAGGCAGGTGCATGAAACAGAAGACGCACCAAGTGCCCTGATTATGTCCCGAACACTTGTTTAAGGAAATTCGACTTTTTGATAAGGGATTATTAGCCTATTAAATCCTAGAGATTGAAGCAATCAAACTATGGAGAATCCTTATTTATTGATATGTTGACTTTCAATTAGTGAAATTTACCTAAATTAGAGAGGTGATGATAGTAGAAAATTCAACCTTAGGTCTCACACTTGGAAATAGCGAAAAGAATAAGTTTAGGGGTGTGTGAATCTTACGAGCGATGAAAGAACATATTTGACTATTGAGGGCCGGGAATTGAAACAATTTATGAACACACAATACTATGCTTAATTCTCCACACACACACACACACACACGTCGATTTTACATTGGAAAAGTAGATTTTAATTTTTGTATTGTGATTTTGAAGTTGTGCATAGATTGGATATTATGATTTCAATGTTGATATAAAAAGCCAGGGTAACTAACTATATCGTTTTGCATTGCTTGATTGTCTGACCACCAATTAGATAATTAGCATTGTATGTTTGTGTGTTTGTTAGGTTTTAGTTTTGTTTGAGGACAAACAAAGATTCAAGTTTGGGGATTTGATAAGTGTATTTTCTACACTTATTCGGGGCTTAAAACTATAGAATTTTATTGATCTTTTGGCAAAATTTTACATAATTTATGTTATATTGCATTGTGTAGGTGAAACTTTATGTTTGATGAAGAATTGGAGAAAAGAAGCAAAATATGGTGAAAAATGGTAAAATCCAAAGTTCGAGGATCAAATTACAAATACTCAAGAAAATACTTTGAAGATTGTTAGGAGACAATTGGATTGAAATTAGAATTCAAAGAGGAATGGAACATGATCAAAGTATTATCAAAATCAATTTCCAATCGCTCAAGATATATTCCAGATTTTTAGTCGAATATTGAGACCCATTTTTGGCATAGTAAACGTCCGAATTGGAAAAACTCTATTTCAATCAAAGTTGTAGCCCTTTAAGTTATCTTTCCAACGCATGTTGAATCGCATCAATCGGATATTAGAAGAGAAAGTTATGACTAAAATACGGACTGCTGTGCAGAGACAAAAAAATCCGCGCGCGAAGACAACTTTCTTTGTTCGATTAGAACTCTTTTGGAAACCAATTTGGACGTGATTTTCAACCAATTTTCGGCTCCTATAAAGAAAGAACAACAGAATACATATAGAGAACCTCCCTAGACCTAAAAATCTCTATATTATACATATTTTGGAGGCGAAGAACATAATTTCTTGTTTATGATCATCAACATATTTTATTATAACAAGACTCTCGTAATATTTTCCTTTTATTAAACAAAAAATGACATTTCACGCAATATACATACAGCCTTCTAATTTTTTTTGCGGTGTGACCAAACTCGCAAATAATAAACAAGAGTTAGGCAAGGTTTTTTCGTTACAACACGAAGCTTTTCTTTCGAGCACAAAAAAGTAAGTAAATAAATTATAACATTACAAAATGACTTATTTCATGATTTACTACCACTACTGAAAAAATTGTCTATTTTTGAATTCATATTTTATACTCTACGATCATATCGTCAATTTTTAAACATACTTGGCAGTTGGTACCCAATTCTTATTTCTAGATGGAGCCTTTTAAGGACACCATCGGTCCTAGAATCCTAAGTTATTTATTTAGATCGAGTGACTCAATGTCTCTACATTTAAGGACATCTCCAATCCATCCTTATTGCACCAAAATTCACCAAATTGCACGAAACTTTTTGTGTAATTCATCTCCAGCCCATTACAATTTGCACCATTTTGCATCAAAATGGTTAAATACTTTTTGCCATTCTCTTCCACTTAGCACAAAATTTTGTTAAAGGTACTTGTGTCCATTTTTTTAATACAATAAATTATTATTATTATTATTATTATTATTATTATTATTATGTGTAATTGTAATCGATTTTAATTATATAATTAATAATAATTAAGGAATGAATTGAAATAGAAATGCCCATTATGGGTTAGTACAAATTTTCCAGATTCTTGATTTTCCCAATAGGACTCCACTTGCTAGGTTTCTATTTATTTCTGGTACATGAAGAACATTTTTTAAAGTGATCTTCTTTTTCGAAGTAAAAATGATTTCCGCGTTACATTTGTCAATCACTTTTGATCTTCCTTCATTTTTCATTTGGATTTCTTGACCATCTTCAATGTTATGATAAGTTTTGAAAAGAGACTTATCGTAACAAATATGGATAGTAGCACATGTATCATACCACTAGTCCGAAACTTTGCTTGGATTGCATCAAGATTATCGCATAATTTAAATTTCAGATATGTTGAGTTTTCATTTGATTTTGTTTGGTTTGGTTTGGTTATGTGATTCAAATATGTCATTCCGGTGCCTCACGAGAAAGCCGATGATTCCAAAGCTGTTGCCGTCCCCGGAAGTAATTATTTCCATCCTCTTAAATATAACGTTTTCAATTTGAAATCAAAATTATTTGAAAAATAGATTTAATTTTTTTTTTTTGGTTTTCGCATAAAATTCAGTATTTTCCTTGCCTAACTGTGCATGAATTTTCTGATCCCTTAAATTGTAATCGCTAGAGAAACCAAAGGTAGGTTGAAATTTCATATGCATTTGTTTTATCTATGCGAAATTTTAAACTTCTCTACATATTAAAAAATCATTATGTGGCGAGCAGTTGGAGCTAAAAATTTGGGGAAACATAATGGGCATTTCGAGAAGAGAAATTCCATTTGTACAGAAGAATGAGCTCACAGAATTCTTACACCATCTCACATGAGGGTGGGTCCCGTCCAATAAAAAAGTAAAAAAAAATTATCACCCACCCTCCCTGTGAGTGTTTGTAGTGTTATGTTTCTGTATACGTAGTTTCTCTCTTTGGTGAATTGTGATACTAGAATGAATTTCAATCTTAGTGAAATTATCTGTATTTATGTACATAAAGTAATTATGATTGCTTTTTTCTTTGTTTAGGTTACGGTATTTTTGTTGGGATTGAAAAGGATTAAGTTTTCTATCAAAACTTTTTTCAAATACTTTCACATGCATATAAATCCTCCATGTTGAAATCAAAGAGAATATTAGACGCGGAAGCATACCTTGATCCATAGATGTGATTACTTGAGCAGGTTATGATCTTCCAATTAATACGTAAGTTCTTATAAATTTTTCTTTGTTGATGGGGATGCAGAGAAATAGAAAATATACGTTCGATTGAGAACCACGACCCATGATATATAACTGAATTAAGTAGTTATTATCATTCAGTTCTTTTAAATTAGCCCCTCATCAATTTAAAGTAACAATTCTGGTCTCTACACTTTATTTCCATGACATTTAATACGCATTAGCCCAAATTTAACTTTAATGGATCACTTTATTGACTAAACTTTAAAATAGCATCACACAATTTAATATATATACATGTGTGGCCCCACACGTTGGAATTTTCCAATAATCTCCCACTGGACCATACATTTAATCTCACAAATGTGAACAACCTTATGAACTCAAAATTTTGCTATCATTTTAAGGGTATTTCCAAACAATCTCATCCATCAATTATACTGATATAGGATTAAAGAGATTTTCGTCACATTTAGCGTAACTAAATCAATCAATGGTCACATATACCAATACAAACAAATGACATAAATCAATCATGAGAGTGTAGCATGAAAATTACATGTTATGTGATCTAAACATGTATATTTTCGACTGGTCCAACCTTATTTCTTAAGTGAGATCAATACTGAATATCATAACAGAAAGAAATGAACTGAATATTTTATTTCTGTACAGAAAAATATCCAAATACACAAATGTGTCCAAAACATAAAGTAATGAGAATATAAACTCCCACTAAAATATGATTTCCTCAAGAAATACAACACACATACGAGCAATATGCTCATGAAAGACATTGGGTGACAATCCCTCAGTAAACGGATCTGTAATCATGGAGTTTGTCCCAATGTACTCTATGAAAATCTATCAAATCCGTACTTTTTCCTTCACAACTAGGAACTTAATGTCAATGTGTTTTGACTTAGATGAGCTCGTGTTGTTGAAATACAAAACTGTTGAGTTATTGTCACAATATAACTCTAGCGGTCTTTCTACGCCATTCGAAATGTGCAGCCTAGTGACAAAATTTCGTAGCCATATTCCAAGGTTAGATACCTCATAGCATACTACAAACTCTACGCCATGGTAGAAGAAGCTATGAGTATCTTGGAGCTTTTTCAAGAAATAGCTTTTCCAGCTAGCAAATAGATATAGCATGATGTGGATCTCCTACTGTCTTGGCATCCAGCAAAATCAGAATCGGAGTACCCTATGATCTCTAACTAATCCAATCTGCTATGTGTGAGCATGTAATCCTTTGTTCTCTTTTAAATACCTCATAACTCTTTTAACCGCTTTCCAATGATCCATCATAGGATTGATTAAATATCTGCCTAGCATTTCAACAATGAATGTTATGTTTGGACATATACAAACTTGAGCATATATTAGACTCCCAACAGCTGATACATAGGGAACCTTCTACATTTCCTTAATTTCAAGGTCATTTTGCGAGTATTGTTTGAGACTAAATTTGTCTCTTTTAGTGACATGGGTGTCACTTGATTTACAGCATGCTAGTACTTTATCGATATAACTCTTTTGTGACAATTCAAGATTATCTCAAGAGCGAACCCGATGTATCTGAATCCCTAATACAAAAGAGGTGTTACCAAGATCTTTCATCTCAAAATTTCTTGATAAAAATCTCTTGATTTTGTGCAACATACCTATATCATTAGTGGCAAGCAGTATGTCATCAACATACAAAATTAGGAAAATATGCTTACTTCCACTGAACTTGTGATATACACAATCATCAACAGCATTCATCTCAAAACCAAATGAGATGATTATTTGATGAAATTTGTAGTACCATTATGGAGCTAAGTGGGATTGGGTTTCTGCAGGCATAGATGTACTGGCAGATATGAGGCATATTTATCGGATAATAGCTGTAGAAGAGAGGATAGACCATGATAAAAATGAAGGCAAGATATTGAGTAAAGTGTTCGCCATTAATTATTTATTTTTTTCTATTTATGCCATGAAGAGATTCTTGGTTTTAATTCTTGTTTCTTTGTCTCCATTTTCTTATTTTCAAGTAACATATAGGTTTAGGAAGGCTTATCCAGAGAACTAAAAAAGAGGTTAAAGAAGGAACTAGGATTGCTCAATTTAGGAGCTTCTCAAGAACACAATAATAAGACAATTTTTTTCCCTATATCCATGCTATTATATAGTCAATTACACCGTGTCACGTGCCTTGAACGTGCGTCTTACTAGTTGTAAAATAAATAAATAGCAAATTTTCAAATAAATAAATTGTTAAAAATGAAAAAAAAAATGAAGAAAATGATTAAATATTGTTCATTTGGTGCAACTTTTGATATAATGGTTTGGAAATGATTTTCAATTTGGTGGAAGATTTAATGCAAAATGTTACAACACTTACCTCAATTATTCATTATTCATTATTCATAATGGAATCCTGTCATTTTGAGTATAGTTTTAACATAGTAAACAATTAGCATAGTTATTATAGAATTGTCACTATTTTAGGATTGAATAATGATTATCCATTTATATAACTTATGGTCGGCCATGTAAGTGTCAATTAAATGACATTAAATAATTGTGCCTCTTAAATTTCCAATTACTCATTTGATATCCAGATGGCGAGCCATCTAAAATAACATTTTGGGAAAAATTCAAAAGCCAAGTGTTAACTTTGACACAATTCAATTTTCAGGTGTCAAGTTTTAAAATGCAAAACTCAGGTATTTATTTATTAATTAAAAATATTTTTATTAATTAATTATTAAATAAATTTATTAAATATTTAATTCTAATATAATATAATTAACTCACCCCACCTCCACCACCCCTACTGTTTCGGGGACTATTCCGGCCCGGCGACTGTTCCAGCCACCACTCTTCTCCGACGATCGTTCCAACGACTATTCCGGTGACCGTTCCGCCGCAACTTTATTCCCACGACTGCTCCGATTTCGACAATTTATACAATATGGTCACGGATTCACAATTTAGAAGTCACATATTATTTTTCAGTCACAAATAATAATTTTTATGCGTCATAGATTATTTTACGGTCACAGTTCAAAAATTTTGTAAGTCACAATTAATTCGTTGGTCACAGATTTCAAAATTAGTTGATCATAGATCAAAATTTATAGGTTCACAGATTTTTCCACGGTCACATATTATATATTTTTTAGGTCACAGATACTACTTGGTCACAAATCGACCAAAAAGTTGGTCAAGACACTCTTCGTCGCATCCCTGCCGCCACCCCCACCGCCACAACCATCCACCAACAATAACACCAACCACAACCACAACCATAGATCCGCCCAAACCACCAACAGATCCACCAATACACAGCCACACACCAACAACAGCCAACAACCACACACACATACCCGCCACACACCCCACAGATCCGCACAGCACCTCCACCGCAATCGCACCCCACAGCACCGCATCAAAAGACCACCGCGCACACACAGCCTGGCAACGAACACCCACAGCACCTCCACTGCACCACCACCGCACCACTCAAGAATAAGAAAGAAAAAAAAAAGTACAGAGACCGACGAAAGCAGCGTCGAAGAGGGACCACCGCACCCCACAGCACCGCATTGAAAGACCACCGCACAGATACAGTCCCGCGACGCACACCCACAGCACCTCTACCGCACACCCACTGCAACGCCACAACACCGCTAAAAAAAAAGTACAGAGATGGACGAAAGCAGCGTCGAAGAGAGACGGTGTAGAGACGGACGGTGGCGGCGGAGGTTTGAGATGAGAGATACGAACAATGGGAGGTGGAGGCAGTGGGCGGGCGGTGGTGGTGGATGAATCGCCATTGTGGAGAGACGGTGAGAGAGTGGAGAGAAATGAATTAGTTTAGGGTTTGGATATATTTAATGTTTGATATTTAAAATAAAATACTTGGTTTTTGAATAAATAAACTTTAGACCTGATTTGTAAAAATCAATCTTTAAACACCTGGTTTTATGTAATTACCACTAACATTATTCATTAGATTACCATCACTAATATGTTGAAATCAACCAACGAGAGAGTAGTTGATCAATAGAACTTCTCCTATTGCTACATGCTAAGAGCCTAGATGTTACAATTTGAGCGGCGTTAGAATTTTTTCTAGGACAAAATATAAATAACATACAAAATAAATAAACAAGAATAATGCTACTTGTACGTAATAAAGTTGTATAATGATTTATATACAAATAAAGTGTCAAAAAGAAGAGAATGATGAAGTTTATTTTTGGACCATGCTATATGTACATAAAGGTTAACACATTGATTTACACCTATGTGAGTTGACATATATTGATGTATTGATTTTGACAACACATTTTTCTAATCAACTATCAAATTTTTAACACATAAAGGATGTCAATTGAGATGTATACTTTGTATGTACAAGTAATTTAATTATTATTTTTTATTTGATTGAAGAAATTCCGACTCAATTATATCTCAACACATTATATATATGTAAACAATTACAGAAATATAACAAATAGATATCTCACACAATCCAAGGAGAAAGAGACACAAAAACACTTCTTCCTCTAAAGTCTAAACACATGAAAAAAGTCACGAGTACAGAAAATGTCCACAAAATTCATATCGACGCTAACTTGTCAGCGCATGATTGTCCCTTTTTTTTTTTTCTCTCCCTCCATTTTTCAGTGATTTCACGTCAAAATTTTGTGTACTTATAGATTGAAACGCGCACGCGTATACAGACAAACAATAGCTATCACTAATCTCCTTTCTATACAAAAACACACAAATAATAATCTCCATCTCACTTGTCGCACAGTATATAAGGAGACGAGGAATTGGGAAAAACAAATACATTGTGACATTGGGCCTTCTCTCTCTAGAAATTTCCGTACACAAATGTTAAGGTTCTGAAACAGCCAACTCGAGGCGGCGAGGAAGACTAGGGGTATTTTTTTTTCTAGACACAAGACTTCGGGGTATATTATTCTTATTTAATAAAATCTGGGTGGGTAGGTAATCTTTTTAATCTTCATTGTATAGATACTTTTCTTAATTTCGCACATTACCGGACTGTTGAACACAATCGGATTTTTCTTGAATTTTGGGGTTTTTTTTTACGTCTTTGAATGATTTTGGGTTCTGGACTTTTATAATCTATCTATTTTTCCATCTGGGTAGGAGTGCTTCTTGGAGAATTGCTTGGTTTTCCATTTTGATGCATGGAGTAGGGCATTGTTTTCGTGGGCTATTTTTTGAATTTTCCTGTTAGTGATATGAGCGTCTTCTTCGTGTGTTTTTTCATGAACATGGAGACCTTGAGAAGCCCTTGTTGATACCTATTCTTGGCGTCGAAAAGATTGCCAAAGTTTGGCATTGTTAATATTGTCAGTGGATCCCTTGTTGGTTGGTTTTCACATCTATATATATTTTGTAAAGAGAGAGTAGGAAAACCCTAGTGTCCCTGTATAGATCAGTTCTGATTCTTTTCTTTGAGGAGGTTTTTTGGGAGAAATGGATGGGCGATTTGTGAATTTTGATTGGTAGAGTAGAGCCTAGTGCGCTTAAGGACTTTGGTGTTAAGGAAAGTGGGTCTAGCGTATTGTAGATTTCAGATTAAAATATATTTGGATAAGCTTGGTGAAGATGCCTTCAATTCTGTTTGGGAGGGGAAATCTTTCAGTTATTGTCGCTGACACATCAAGTTGAATGTGCGATCATGAATTCGAATAAGACAAGTCTTCTATACTTTCATGTGATCATGTTCGGCACTAGTCATGGAAAAAAGTGAGCCCACGTTAGTACCAGAATGGCTGAAAAGTGGTGGAAGTCTGCCCAGCACTACATTGCATTTAGGTAATCTTAATCATCCTTCTGAAGGGTTCGGTATTAAATGTCTTCTAATTAATTGGTTTATGCTGGGTTCTAACTGTGTTTCTATTGTTTTAGATGATAATGCTGGATCGAAGCATGCAAGAAATAGGTCTTCAGTGAATAACAATGGTCATTGTTTAGGGCGATCACTTGATTCTGACAGAACTTCTTCCTCATATTTCAGACATAGTTCCAGTAGTAGTGGTTCAACACACTTGAGTTCATATAATAGTTTTAATAGAAACCACCGAGACAGGGACTGGGAGAAGGATGCATATGATTATCGTGATAAAGAAAAGTCAGTTTTTGGGGACCATAGGCGTCAAGACTTTTCAGATCCGTTAGGGAAGATTTTGTCTAGTAGTTTTGAGAGGGATGGGTTAAGACGCTCACAATCGATAGTCTCTGGGAAACATGGAGAGAACTGGCCTAAGAAAACGTTAATTGACTCTAGCAATGCCAGTGGAAACAATAGCAATGGGTTGGTTGTCAAGGGCAGTCCTATTGGCAGTGTGAAGAAAGATGCATTTGAAAGAGATTTTCCCTCCCTGGGAGCAGAAGAAAGATCAGCTGCTCCTGATATTGGAAGAGTTAAATCTCCTGGTTTGAGTACTGTCATCCAGAATTTACCAGTTGGTACCTCAGCAATGATAGGTTTTGAAAAATGGACGTCAGCTCTGGCAGAGGTGCCTGTGTTAGCTGGAAGTAAGGGAACTGGCGTTTTATCTGCCCAACATACCCTTCCTTCAAGCTTTGCCACCTTGGCTTTGAGCACAACTACTGGTCTCAATATGGCTGAAGCTGTGGCTCAGGGCCCTCCTCGCACTCAGACTACTCCTCAGGTAGGTCCATTTCACCCTTTGTTTGAGGATAATTTGGAAGTTCGTATGCTTATTGACTATTTTATTTGGGTAGTTATCTTCTGGAACTCAGAGACTTGAAGAACTTTCAATCAAACAATATAAGCAATTGATTCCCGTGACGCCATCTTTGACAAAAGCATCGGTAAGAGTGCGATACTTCTTGTTTTATTGTTTTTGATACTTAGTTGCTCTTTGCTTGTTCTTTATGACGTCTTTGTAAAATTTGCATTTTTTTAGTTGCCTTTTTATTCAAGATTCATAATTGAACTATTTTTCCAGTTCTGCCTGGCCACTGGACGAGTTGAGAAAGAGACCTCTATCTGTAGTGGAACATGGACTATACTCACTGTGGATTTAGTTTTTAGATAGAAGAACTGGTTGATTCATCAGTTACATGAAACTACAAGTTCGGCCATACTATATTAGCTTCTTGATGACTCGCATGAGTTCATATTACATATTTAGAATGTCAGAGATATAATCACAGATACATGTGCAGACCACCTAAATGAGGACTCTTTAATTTGGGAGACTCGTGAGATTGCTTAGGCAGAGAAACGGGTGGTTATAAAATGGATTTAAAAGCATTATCCTGCACTAAAGTTCTCACTTTTACATGAGTATACTTTCTTTCATACCAGATAAATCTAAGAATATGTTGCCCAAGGTTCAAGAATTACAAGTGAAATGATCAAACTGAAACCATCTGTTGAAGGACACTATATGATTAGATAAATAAAGAACCTACCATTATATTGTGTTTTTGACGTTCACTGACTTCTATTCTGCATTTTTGGTAGAACTCGAGTGTTACCTGTATTCTAGTGAACTAAATAGCTATCATCCCTGGAGTTAGTGGAAATATCTTTTATTTGAAATGTATTTATGAATTGACAAATTCAGTTATAAAATCATGTGATCATAAGATAAGAAGACAAATCATTATGCATGTATTATTGACATGTTGAGCCTTGTCTTCAAATAGACATTCAATTGTGCTTACTGTCCTGGTTTCACCCTAATATTTATGAGGGCATCTCATTACTATGACTATTATATTTTGGTTGTTGCTTCAGTCTTTTTTGTAATTGCAGTTCTTATTTTTTATGCACATCAATCTATGTGTAGGCTATTCTTCCCCCATCTGTGAATATTGAAGAGAATACGAATAGCATTAGCACCTTTTTTTTACAATAATTTTCCTGTCATGGTTAATTTGGTGCAGCTGGCCTACGTAATGCTTAGTCATCAGTGCTCTAATTAACTATAAACACAAAGGAAAAAAGGAAAAATTAATTTTTGGTACTTAAGCATAAGCCAATTAAGTTACTGTTTTATTTCCTCCCGAAAATTTATTATCTTTTCACCAGTATTAGTTAGAGGTGACTACTAATATATTGTTCGTCTAAAATCGGGAATTTTGGTGGTTTATGCTAATTTTTACTTGCACATTAAATTGTGCATCTCTATTGCTCCTTTTAACCTTGGTTTTCTTCTTCATCTCTTTGTACTTTATTTACCTTTTTGGCCTATATTCAATAGCTTTTATAGTTTATTATCCTAAAAAAAATTCTGCGCACCACTCTAATGTTTCTATAACATCTAAAAAATGTATTCCTAGAGAAATACATCTTTGAAGCTTTGTTTTCTTCTTATCTGGTCACTTTCTGGATAGAGAAACATCGTTGTGTTCTGCTGGAGTTTGTACGTGGATTAGAGTATCAAAAATTGTATCTTAGCCACTGGTTTCTTTCTTGAAATTTTTCTGTTTTGATCATTTATTTTTTTTATTTTTTTGATGAGATGGTTGTATTCAGCATATATATGAGTCTCGTTTTCATTGATGACATTAATGACCAAAAGAAAGTATATTTCTCATTTTGCTATGGAAAAGAATAGTATAGGTTTTCCTAGGCAAGTAGATATTATTTTGAGACGTTTCAAAATGGAAAAGAGGACATCCGATTACTTTATCCAATGAGTTTGTCAAGAGATAATTTTGACCCCATTATCACCTCCTCTTCACTGAGTTTCCTTTTTAAACTTTTTTGGAAGGTACTTCAAGTTTTTTCACCTTATTTATTGTTATCTTGGACATTTGATCTAGGTAAGACACTAGCCTTAGTTATTTCTCATCTTGTTTTAAAGATCATAAGTAGCTTTCTGAATAACATACAATTCATTAAATGATCTGAGTTACCCCATTGCCCCCACCTAGTTAGCAAGTTATTGATAGTTTTACATACAGAGAAAGGTGTTCACGAGTATCTTACTTTCAAGATTAATATAATGTTGGCTGTGACGGTTAAGTTGCATATGATACATATCACTAGAATTTTCCTTGTATACTTTAAACGAGTCCAGCTGATTATGGCATTTTCCAACTATTCTTCTAAAGGCAACAATTAAGCATTTGATAGACACCAAACCTGCTAAAACATGATACCTCGTGGTTATTCTCGTCTTCTCTCTCTCTCGACCCCCCTCCCCCTTTGTATGTAGCATACTAACAAGGATGTGTTGAGGGAAAATGGGAAGAATGTAGCTTGAGGATGAGAGAGAGAGAGTAGCCTGATGAAACAGATGCATTTTTTGTTTCTATGGCAAACTTTGTATCAATTTTTTAGTGACTTGTTTGGGTAGGAAATGATATGAACGTTGATATATGGTTGGTTTCAATTAAATTTGTGCAATTTTTATATGTTTTATATTTCATTTACAATCAGGAGTTTCTAATTATCTTTTAGTTAACATTTCCTTTGTCAATAAATTCGAAATTTGATTTTGATTAGGACTTTAGTCTTTCATTATCTAGATTTTAATCGTTATCATCATTAATTTGCTTTAAATTAGAGATGTAATCCTTAATTAAAGGCATTTAGTTTTTGATTATAATAAAATTCAGAATATTGGATTTCTTCCTATTTGTTGGGTCCTAGATCGATATTCATTAGATTAATGATTTTATGTTCAAGTCTAAGCATTAGGTATTCTTTGTGATGAATCAACGAATAATTGATTCCTAAATTCATGATATTCATTGTGAATCGACGTGTTTTAAGGTCGTTCTTTTTGTTTGCCGTTTATTTATCACTTCACATCAGTTGGTATCGGAGTATAGCCACATTTCTATTAGATACAAGTTGGTGTTACTGAAATACAATGTCACAAATTTTGTTTTGGGACGAAACTCTTTTTGCCCTTTTTAATCCAGAGATGCAAAAGAATCTTTCGATTTGGATGATGATGGCTACGACGACTCTTTGATCTTCGATAAAGAGCCATTAATTTTAGGCCTTGCCTACCCATCACTTGGATATGAGAACCCGTTAACCAAAATAGTTGAAAGTTCATAGGCTTATTACTAGCCTAAATATTGAAGAAACTTACTTATGAAAATGGGGTCCAATATGCAATTTGACATTCTCCAGCTTCTTCATTGAAGACCGGATGACCATTGTAAATCAGATTCAAAGATACTTTCGCATTCAAATTAAAAGGGTTAAAGAGTTTCGTCCCGAAACAAAACTTGTGCCATTTTGATATCATGAATACTAGTTTGTCTCTATCAAAAATGTGGGTGGGCTCTGATACCAACTGATACAATGTTAAGCGTGAAATAAATTGACGAACACAAGAACAAACCTTAAAAACAATATGTTTCACAAAAATATCGTGAATTTAGAAATCACATATTTATTGATTTTTTGCTAAGAATAATGAATTCTTAATCTTGACCTCAAAATCGTTGATTATAATGTGTATTGATTTAGGATCGACAAATTGGAAGAATTTAAATATTGGGAGAAATTTTCTTTCCGAATTTTATTATATTAAAATTTTGAATGTCTTTAATTAAAGTTTACAACTCTTATCAAAGCAAAATAATGATAATAACTAAAATCTAGATAATGATAAAGATTTATAGTCCGGAATTGAATTCCGAATTTATTTACTAAAGAAATATTAAGCCCTCGCTTGTACCCCACTGTTTGAGATTTTAATAGCTGGAATAATATTTTTTTGAAAAATGTGTGGATAAAAAAGAAGAAAAAGTTTTGGAATTACATGATGAATTATAATTTTAATGGGGCCAAACATGGGCTAACTAAATGATAATTAAAAAATCCTAATTGTAAATGAAATATAAAACATAGATAAAAGTTGCATAAATTTAAAGAAAATTAGGCATACATTTAATCTTCGTCATTCTCCTCTTATTAACAAAGATTCATCCTTGAATCGTGTATGGTATCTTCATCAAAACGAAAAGAACGAATAAAGAAAACCATCGAAATTTGTTGAGGTACACCTTGAAATCCATCATAACCACCATAGCTTATGTCAAATTGCATATTAGACTCCATTTGCAGAAGCAAGTTTTCTTCAAAATTTGGGCTAGTAGTTGGCAAATGACGTCCAACTATTTAGGTTAATTGGTTCTCATATCTAATTGATAGGTAGGCAAGACTCGTAATTAAGGCTCCTCATCGAAGATTGGAGGGTCATTGTAGTTGTCATCATCCAAATTCAAAGATTCTTCCGCATCTAGATTATAAGGGGAAGAAGAGTTTCATCCCAATATAGAACTTGTGACATTGGATTCCACGAACACCAGCTCGTTTCTGTCAGGAATGTGGCTGTGCTTAGATATCAATTGATGCAACGTAAAGCGATAAATAAATGACGAACAAAAAGAATGACCTTAAAGTATGTTGATTCAAAAAGAATATTGCAGATTTAGGAATCTAATATTCTTTGATTCGTCATAGAGAATATTGAATTCTTGATCTTGACTGCAAAATCGTTGATTCTAATGAAAACCGATTTAGAATCGATAAATTGGAAGAAATTCAATATTGAAAGAAAATTTCTTATAAAATTGAATGTTGTCTTTAATTAAGATTTACAACCCTTATTTAAAGTAAAATAATTATAACGACTAAAATCTAAATAATGATAAAAATTAAAAATCTAAATTGAAATTCAATTCCGAATTTATTTACTAAAGGGAATACCAACTAAAAGATGATTAAAAACTCCTAATTGTAAACGAAATATAAAACATAGATAGAAATGCATTCCTCCCTCTTCTGTTTCTGACCATTTTCTTTCTAAACAACTTTTAGGAACTTATTAAATTGTCAATAAATCGAATAACTCATTGTTTCTCAATATTTATGAATTTTTTGGCAGCTTTCTGTCCTTTTGATACAATTGTTTGTAGATGCTTATGACGTATGGTTGATCTTTTTGAAATTTGTTGCAGGTGTCAAATTCTACAGACAAACAGAAGATTAAGGTGGGCCATCAGCAGCATCCTCCTGTTACTAATTCTTCACGGGGCGTAGCCATGAAGTCTGATGCTTCAAAGATATCTAGCCTGGGTAAGCTTCAAGTTCTGAAGCCAGTGCGAGAAAGAAATGGCGCCTCTCCTGCTGTGAAGGAAAACTTAAGCCCAAGGGGTGGTAGCAAAGCAGCGAATTCCTCACTTTATGTTGCTCCATCAGTTTCTGGATCTGCAGCAGTTAGGCCTCCCCCAAACAACCTGGCACTTCCTACTGTTGAGGGCAAGCCCGTATTTTCTGCGTTGGAGAAGCGACCCACTTCTCAAGCTCGAAGCCGAAATGATTTTTTCAACCTCATGAGGAAGAAATCTATGGCAGATTCCTTGTCTGTTTCTGATCTTGGCACGCCCGTGTCCTCATCTGTATCTGATAAGCTTGGTGAAATACAGGTAACCTCTGCTCTTACGACTACTCAGGCTAGAGATGGACAATCACCTGTTAGCTTGAGTGGAGGCCACTTGTCCGAGGAGGGGGGTGATTTCACCTGCAATGTTGATGTTATTGAGAGCCAAAAATGTCTTTGCAATGGAAAGAAATATCCTATCTTAGATCCATTATTTTCAGAGGAAGAGGCTGCCTTTTTACGCTCTATGGGCTGGGAAGAAAATGCTGAGGAGGGTGGTCTTACCGAGGAGGAAATCAATGCTTTCTACAGAGATGTACAGAAGGTATAAGAAATTGTTGATATAGGATTTTTGTATTGCCTCTTTATGATATAAGCTGAAGCTCATGTACCTATAATTTATAACTTTAATTGTTTCTGATGCTGTTGTGCAGTATATCAATTCGAAGCCGTCTCTGAAAATTTTGCCTGGAGTACTTCCGAAGATTTTGTTGCCCTTCAACTTGCAAGGCATTGGTGTCATTTCTTCTGGGTTTGGCTCATCTGATGCTAAGCTGGAATCTTGATTTACTGATCTTTATGATGGGTTTCCTTTTGGTGTTTCTTCAATTTATTTCAACTCTAAGGGTAGCTTACTAGGTGCCAAAAGAGGATGGATGCATTAATAATAGTTTTGCCGTGTCTTGGAAGTGGGATAGAATAAGTAAACGGCCAGTCCCAACTCCCTACGTGACTTCTGATGACCGAGTTCTAAAGTTTTCTAAAGTTCGAAGGTTGAGTAAAGAAAATAGAATAGGTTGCTTATCAAGGTGCTTCAAGAAATTGCTCGGTTTGCAAAGTCGGTATCTAACGGTTTCGGGTTTTTGAATAGACTTTCTATCGAAGCACGGTTTCGAAAGAAATTTTAGCTTCTCTTAACTTGTGGGTTATTTATTTTTTCATGCGTTTATTTTTTTATTGCTATCTTAATTTGTGCTAAAGGTATATATGGATACAGAGAACGATAGAAAGTCTAGTCTGGGTTTAAGTTCTTAGTCGGGAGTCGAGATGCTGGTTTTGAGGGAATCGTGAATGATTTCCAGGCCGTTGTCTGGTTTTCTGTTTCTTGCTATTTTATCATCCACGTCATTTCCACTCCTAATTTAGATGAAGAGTACCTATTGTGACTACACATTTGCACTATTTTCTTGTGTTGAGCAATGAAGAGAAGTGGAAGATAAATGTAGCTCATGTTCAATGCAAATTTATTTGAACAACTCTTGAAGACGGTATTGAAAAGGAAAAAAATAAAAGGTTCAAATTTTGTCATAAGGTCGAGTATAGCAGTGGACATGGTTATCAAAATCGTGATCGAATCATAGGATTGTACAATCTTGAGATCCTTAAAATGATTCAGACAATTTGATCGAATTGTAGCAGGGTTAGAATTGCACTAGGATTGCTCCAGGTTCGTATTAGGATTGCTACAAGATATAGCCCAAAATTGGTCTTCATTAAATGAGATTTTGGAGGAAAACGAGTTTTGGAATAATGAATTTTTGGAGAGCATGTGGTTAAAGAATAAGGAAAAGGTTTGAGTTTAGGCGTAAAGTTATTTTATGGGAGATTATGTGGTTGAAAATGAATTTTGAAAAAATGTATTTTTGGAGATATGGAGTCCAAATAGGGGCATAGTACGAGTTCAAGATTTGTAAATGAACTGAGTTTTTGATACTCTCTCCTGATAATGAATGGACAACAGCAAAACTTTCCTGTAAAGTAGGTTATGTGTGATGTGTAGAATAAAGCAAGGTTTAAGAAAGTGAATTTAATACTGAAAGAGGGAAAAAAATTCATGCAAAAACAAATTCGATATGTCTAATATTGTGATAATGCCGATCATAACACCTTTAATAAAATAAATGGTGAACATCATTTTTTATTCCCATGAAATTGGATGGAGTTACCTGATTGAAATCGAATCAGAGTATAATTATTTAATTAAATAAAATTGAAGTACAATTGCCTGATTAGTAGTAGGCAAAATATATTTATAGTAAATGAAATTTACCCTTTTTTTGTCTGAATTTTGTCCTCGACCTTTGAGAAATTAGTAAAGTTCTTCCTTACCAATGATTTCCATCAAAAAATCTATTAAATTTTTTGTCAAATGATAGCCTTACCCTTCAACATAAAAAGGAAATTTGAGAAAAAACCAACCAAGAAAAAGAGGAAAAGACCAAAAATAATAAAAGAAAAGAAAGAGGAAATAAAGAATATTTCCTCTTGCTCAAATGTAATCATGTCCAAATGATTCAATTGGACAGAAAATCACATGCTTTATTGAGCTATACGTAGGCAGTTGCAGCGCAGGCAGTTATGTGACTACTGCCTGCGTACGCAACATTTACGAATTATTATAAAAAAAATAAAAATAAATTAAAAATCGAGCCGACTCAGCTCTGGCTCGACTCGTAAAGGTCCAAGCCGAAAGCTCGGGTCAAGCCTAAATTTTTTGGCCGAGGAAAAACTCGGCTCGACTCAAGCAAAAAAAGTCCGAATCATTTTTACTTGAGTCGAGCCTGAGTTTCAAGTTTCGGCTTGTGGCTTGACTTTGTTCGAGTCGTTGACCATCCTAGTTATAGTTATAGGTTGATTTGGTTCTTAATGTTCTTATATTAATCATTTTTTATTTCAAATCTTCGATTTAAATGGTAAAGTTTGGAAGCGGAAACTTCGAGGATTCAAATGTGACTTCTGTTTCTCTTTGCTAGGATCTGTTGCTGGTGATCTCCTCGATCATGCTTAATCACACAAACAATTTTCTCATTGTTTGTTTGCAAAGATCCAAAGATCAGTTGAATGAAAATTTTGTTTAAATTAATAGTTAGATGCCCATAAATTTTGTTGTAAATCCCATAAAAAATAATGGTTTTTTCTGCTTAGTAACCAAATTCTATAAGAGCCTCGATTGAGTTTGTTTGATTGGGATATATTCAAATCTCGAGTTCAATGCACTAATAGCTATAATTACCCACAAACAAATATTTTTTTTTTTGACAAGAACTGCCAATAGGACGAACTTTGCTAATTTCGCAAAGGTTGGGGACAAAAAGGGTAGCGTATATGTCGCTACTTTAGCCAAAGGTTTGAGATGAATAGTGCGATTTACTTGTAACACGAATCGTACATGAATTTTGCAATTTTTTACAAAATTACACATGATCTTATCGGTCCCAAAACAATAAAACTGTTCTCCTCCCACTCAGAATGGGACATTCAAAATTAACAGAGCATCTATGTCATTGCATATCAGCATTTAGTAAAATAAATGAAAAATAAAAGAAAATAATTCCAAAAATTAATTACTTCATCCTTACCAAACACCCCCCAACATTAGTGTGTAATTTTCAGACATTTAGGTTTGACTTTTAGATAAAGTGGGTAATAAACGATATCTTAAGTTGTCACTACCACCTAGTTATCGAAAAAAAATTAAAAAAAACTTCACATTTTGTAAAAAGAATGTCACAAATATGTTGGATGTTTAACTTATATTTTTTTAATAAGATGCAAGGACAGACTCAGGAAGGAAGTTCAGTGGGGGGAAAACCAAAATACATTGGAAAAAATCTGAAAACTTTAAAAAAAATTTGGACAAAAAAAACTAAAAAAATTTAAAAATCTAAAGAAAAATCGAAAAATCTGAAAATTGAGTGGGGCGGCAGCCTCCCACTGGGCCTCATGTAGGTCCACCCCTGATAAGATGAATCCAACCTACATATAAAAAGTTTGTAAATACAATAGTTTGTTACATATATGAATACTATAAATAATTTTATCTCTCGCTCTCTAATAATTAAAATATTTAGATAACATTGTTTAACTTTTAATTTTTCAAGAGCATGAAGCAAACAAGACGTTAGTCATGTTTAGACATACTAATGGAATAAATGATTTTTCAAGACAAGTCTAAGGTTTGATTTGACATCTAATCGAAACTCTGTCATCATTTATTCTTAATTTTTCAAGGTATGGCTTGAAAGTCGGATTTCGCATTGACTTCTGTTTTGATTTACAATGATACTTTTGAAATGTAAAGAATGTATGATTGCATGAAATGTATTTCATTGAAAACTTTATGGATTGGTCCCACCTACACCTCTACATTTTCTTGAAGGAGTGATTATATTGGGTTTGCAATTTTTTTTTTTTAATAAATGTACCATTTATTATTTACTAGAAAGGTCCGTAACCTTTACTCGTTATCATATATATGGTTCTAGCCTTTTCATGGCGTTCTTATTTCTTAAATTAATACAAGTTTTCCCCAATGACGGGTTCTGTCGAAAAATTTCGTTAAAATAGAGTAAAAAAAACTATTTGTCCTCGCTTTTTTAAATAAGCTAAAAAGAAAATACAAAATTTAGACATAATATTCGTCACTAACTTTACAGCATGAACAACGTTTTTTCAACAAAAATGGTGATTAAGGACAAGATTTGCTAGTTAATAAAATGTTCAAAACACGATGAATACGTGACAATAAATTCATGTTAAATGTCTTTAATATAATTAAATTATGGTATATTTACAAAAAAAATGTGGTGCGAATGTAACAACCCGAAGAGAGCTATCATAGCTTTAGTACAGTCTCACGAACGTCCCTAACAATAAAAATTATCGATTTAGTAGCAGTGGTGGAAGAAATATAACTAGTTGAACCACTAATATCCTTTAAAGTTAAAATATATTAAAGATTGTAATTAATTTTGTAATTGCAATATTTTTTGAAAGTGGGCAAAGGTAGCTATCACCTACTTTAGCAGTGTAATGGTTATAAATTTCAAGTAAAATGCTAAATCACCTGGTCATGGTCAAGGCCACATGGGCCCGACCATATGGGGGGCCATGTGGTGACCCTTATGGCTAGGGGTTTGTCGCGCCACATGGCACCTGAGGTTTTGAAATAAAATTTGTTTGACATTTTGACTATAAATAATTCTAGGGTCCACCACCCCCAACTAAAGGAAAAATAATGAATAATTCTTCACTATTTCATTTAAAAAAATAATATTATTCACAGTCAACGATTTCAGTAGTCATTTTTAAGATAATCAACGACTGCATTGGTCATTCTTATGTTGCAACATGTTATTTGAAGTATTTTGCTGCTTCAAATAACATGCTACCGCAGAAAAATGATTAATACTGTAGTTAACTTTGAACAGTATTATTCTTTAGACTAACAACGTGCTATTTATATTTCTTTAATCAAATCATTTTGACTTTTCAAGAATAACCTAACTAATTATATATATCCAAATGTGCTATTGAAAATGTCAAAGCAATTGGATAATTTTTTTGTTATTTGATCTAGCACTTTATTTACTTATCTTATTTTCGATAAATTTAAAGCCAACTACACGATTTCTTTCTTTCTTGAATATATTATTATATTTTTCTTGCTACATCTATCTAAGTATGCTATGTAACAATATCATTGACATGTCATTGTATATCTTGTTAATTTTAGTATGCTTTTAAATTAAAAATCTAACACATTCTACAAATATGCATCAATATTTATTAGGGCTGTCCGTGGATCGATTCGGATCGAACCGAACCGACCCAAAACTTTCGGGTATTTAATAAATGGAACCGTCGGGTCCAAATATAATTATGGAACCGTTCGGGTTCGGTTCGATTCCGTACCATAATTAATTTTTTTAATATTTACAGCAACACTACATAAATATAAGTATACAACTAATGACATTTCATTCGTAACTTTTATAAATTGACGTAGTCCAATTCAAAAATATATAAATAACTAGTCGTCCAATAAGATTAATTCAATGCATACAAATACCAAAAAAGTAGATATTAATATTACATCAACACTACATAAAGTAAATTCATTTGCTACAAGCAGTCTGTCTGCATAAAGAAAATGAAATATAAATTAAAAGTTATAAAAATAAAATATTTTTAAGTATTAGTAATATTTACCAACTATTTGATTTAGTCATCAATTGATTGGCTTGTCATGGTAAGAAACTTTACAAGCATAATTGAAAATACACCATTAACAAACACAATTAAAATTAAAATTATGAAATAATCTGATTTATTTAATTAATTTGCTAATTTGTTTAGAAAAAAATAAAATAATTTAATTAATTCAATATAAAAAATATAAAAAATTATTTAGTTTCGGTTCTTATTCGATTCTTCGGTTCTTGGTTTAGACCCGAGACCCGACACAAATTCATCGGTTCTCGATTCGGGTACCCGTTCGGCTATTTAATTTATGAAGAACCGCTCGATTCAATTCGGTTCGGTTCGGTTCGATTCGGAACTTTTGGACACCCATAATCTTTACATCAATAGACCTAACGGAATATCTATTATGATTGAAAGTAAACTTATGACAACCGTTCTCCTTTATCTGATTTCAACGCTTGCTATATATAAAGAAGCAGCAATGAAGTTACTTCATTATATCTTACAATTGTCAATATTTTTTAACAGTTACATATTGCACGATTTTTATGCATACGATATATTGAATGATAAAATTATCTAACGATTTTAAATTTTACATATTTAAAAATTACTAGTCAGAGTGTATTGCATGTTATTCTAAATACTTTCTATGTGTTGTAAAAGTAATATTTGATTCCAATTTATTGAGAGGATTTGATGAGTCTCAAACGAACTAAAGAAAATAAAATTTAGGATAGATATTTAAGAGAAAAAAATTGTACTCTCGAAACTCAACTTCTACGATTCAAATTTTTTATGATGATGAAATACTACAAATGAACAATATTTTTATACTACATTTAGTACATAAGAATTAATTGTTAATATATGAATTTAAGCGCCTACTAAATTTCTAAATACATGAATATAAATAAATTCATCTATAATAACTCTATATTCATGTAGATCAAGATTCATTGAATCTGGATTAATATGAATGTTAATTAATTGAGAATTAATAACACGAAATTCATATATTAAAATGGTTTTGTAATATTTATTACATATTGAAAAACAAAAAGTAATTTATTATTGAAATAATTGAATTGTAGTAGGATTAAAATCATCAAAAAAATGATTTTCACTTATGTTATATTTAATATATTATAGATTAGCAAAAGAGAAAAGATGTAGGGTAACGTATTAATGAGAGAAATAACTTCCTAGTGAGAGAAACTCGCCTAATAAGGATAGAAAAATAAAGTCTTAAGTAGAATAATTAATCATGTCCAAAGACGGATGTAGGACTGGATTACAAACCGGACAAATACGTAGAAAAAATTAAATTTACACGTAAAAAAGTTTTAGTTAGTTTTTGAAATAAATGCTTTTTACTTGTAAAAATTAAAAATAAGTAATTTATTCAGAAAGTAAAGGTGAAAGTTAAATTTAACTTATATTTAATTTACAAATAAAAATGATTTAAGTTATTTGTTCATGTTTGGGATTAAAAAGTTACGTAAAAGTAACTTCACCTTCTTTGGGCTAATATAATATGCTTACTAGTCATGTATAAAATTAATAATTTAAATTTTTAGATGTGTGACTGATCTAATATGATAAATAAATATGAACTACATGTGAAGCATAAATTTCAACAAAGAAATTTCTCTTGATAAATAAATCCAATCTGCTAGTGAAAAAGTTAATTATGCTTCTGTTTGGTGGGGATTAAAATCAAATTTTTCGTAAGTTTTGATAAAAGTTGATGAAATGTGTCATCGAAAAATTGTGAATTCCATGAAATATATGGTTACAATTAATTGTTGTTAACTTTGATTTACATTAAATTTAGATTATATTCATTATAGACAGGAGCTAAATATTTAAATATCCTCTAACACTAATTAAAATTTTGACCATATTGTTCAACTTTCATTTCTTAGTGAGATCAAGGCAAAAATGACAAGTTTGGATGAACGGAATCAATAATTTTGCAAGAATATCGACATTAAATGTAATGAAGTGACATGTCTGAAAATCAAACTTTTACATACATACATACATACATACATATTCGATATATATATATATCATATATATATATATATATATATATATATATATATATATATGATTAAAAGTGAGAAACTTTAATGCATGATTGAACTTCATTGCCATTTTCCAACTTTTTGAATAAATTTGTCTTTAACGATGGATTTCATGTTGAATTGTCATAGATGGAAATAGCATGTACTCAGACCTTCAAATATTTTAACCATTACTAGTATAACCAAACCTAATGTAAACTAGTTGTATCTATTAAAGTTGATCAAGTTCTATCTTAAAAGCACAATCCATTATATGTTGTAAATTTATTTCAGTGCTTCTTGATTATTTAACATGCTCTACAAAATAACGACTCATTTTAAAACATTGATCTTGAAATTTGTATGCTCATTTTCAATCTTATTCAGATCGAATTGCTCGTTAGAGCTCAATACTAGAATCATCCACTACACTTCAGATATTTAGGAAATAGAATCAATCGAGTTCACATAATTACTATAACTTCTACTCATAACATTTTTCTAAAAAGAATAGTGAGTTGGCAATACAAATTACTTTCAACGTCATAAATAATTCAATGTGCATTTTAGTAGAAGTAGAATAATCGGATTACTTAGAATTTTTAAAACTTTCTTAATCCACTGCAAATATACCATTAAATAGTATCTGATATCTAGCATAATAGTATCCAATTACGATTGTGGCTCTACATGCAACGACTCGAGAAGGGCTTGTGGGATGAGCAGCAAATAAAGTGTGGTCAAACGTGATTGCGAATGAGAGTGATATGATTCAATTATTTTTATGAATAAATCTAGTTTATTAGGGTATTTACTACTTGGGTATTGTAAATTTGCTACTTGATGTGCCTTATAAACTTGCTACTTGTTGAATCGGGTCATTGGATCACGGTGAATAAATAGTAAAAAATAAAAACTTAAGAAAATGATAAATTCGATTCAGAGTTGAGTACCCATGATTTTGGTTCATGAACCAAGAACCATTCGGGACTCGATCGATTCTTTGTTCTGAATTTTGATTCCTATTTTTTTAATTGAATTGGACTAAAAATTCCAATTTCAATTCGCGAGTTCGATTTCAATTAGCGAGGTTCATCTTGATTAAAATGTTCACCCTTAAACTCAATACAATGATCTGTCATGGTAAGAGGGATCAAGAGCCCCACATGCCCTAGTAAATCTGCAAATGTTCATATTAAGATTGTTGCATATTTGGATTTCTCTAGAATTCACCAACTTTTCTCGCGCCCGAATCCCATTTTTCTTCTAGACCTAGTTTGTCATTTTACCCCACACACACACACACACACACACACACACATATATATATATATATATATATATATATATATATATATATATATATATATATATATATATATATATATAAGCAAGTTCCTTAAGAACACTTTCTTTTGAATTTAACTTGGAAGTGGCTTCTTGAAAATGACAAAATGAAGGAGTTTGAAAATCAACCTTCTTTTTAGCAGAATTTGAAAATTTTGAATCAACTTTTTTTCTTTTTCAGGATTTTGACTTGAAATACTCAATTTCAGAATTGTTCTCAATTCTATTTATCTGAGTACAAAGAGAATTAAGAGTAATATTTGAATAACTATTTTGAGAAATAATCCTTTTGACATCCTTCGCATTGACGGTGGTATCATCAGGTCTTTCAATCTTTTTGAATGGAGAAGCAACAACTTCAGTACTCCCATGTGAAAAGACAATTTCTTGTAAAGTGGGGATAATTAGACCGAAGTGTCTCATCTGAAGGAGTTTTCCAAATTTTTTTGATAGAAAAAGTATTTTGAATACTTTTTGTTTTCTTTGGAAATTTTTTGAAAACTTTAAAATAAGTCCATTTATAAAAACTAATATATTCTGGAGAATTATCAAATTCTTCCCAGTAAGATTCAATTTGTTCTTTTGAAAAAGATTTTTAGATAAGATGTCTAAATTTTTTGATTTCAGGAGTTTGGTCAGTTTTGAACTCATTTCTTCTATCAATTTTAGAAGAAATAATATTGCACTGATGATCAAGTTTTTTAGATTAAGGAGGAGGAATCATATCTGATAGAGTAGGAGAAGAAGGATGTTCTACTTCTTCCTTATCTTTATCAGATTCTTCATTTTGATAAAGTGGTTTTGGAATTTTTGGATTAAAATTCACACCTTTAATTGAAGATGTAGAAAATCTAGCAGTTTGAAATGAATTCATCTTAGTTCTATCTCCAGATTTAGAAAAATTAAATCTTTGAAAGTACTTGAAGGTGATGGTTTATCAAAAACAACTCTGACATTACCACCAGGAAAATGAATAATTTGCTCAGGATTCCTTCGAATAGGAGCTGAAATCGAATTTTGAGCATTTTCAAAGTTCCAAGCGAGACCTCTTTCTTGAAGATTCCTTGGAATTCTCTTAAGCATTTGAATGAAGTGGATTTACTTCTACAAGAAGACTTTCATCTCTTGGAGAAGATTTGAGAGCACGAATATTGAGTTAAGTGTTCAAAAGTTTGTAATATACTCTGTATATTAAAGCAAAAGCTTTTGAACGATCATCAACATCGAAGTTTTTTGTTTGAATACGTAAATTTAGAGCATTAAGAATAGCTCCATCTTGAAGGCTAATTGAAAATTTTGGATAGCAATTTGAAAATACTGGACCACTTTCGAAATAAGACTCAAGTATAGACAGTAAAGAATGTTCAAATCTTAAGAGTCTTTTATCTCTTAAGGTTATAAGAACGGGGATGTCTAGATCAAGTCTAAGCCTCCGTTTGGTAACTATTTTTCTACAAAAAAATGCATTCTTTGTGTCAAATCACACCTTTTTTATGTCTCTTTCCAGCCATGGACCCCACTTGATGTGAAAGAAAAAATGTATTATTTGAAGAAAGAATGGCTCCCAAACGGAGCCTAATTAAAGGTTTGACAGCAATTTGACCCAATATAATATGAATATATTGAAATTTCTTCCAATGAGCTAGGATAGAATCTTTTAAAAGTAAATTAATAGAAACAATTTGATTTTTGATAGGAATAGTTTGTTCAAGAGTTTTGATAACATAACTTTGAGTAAAATCAAAATTTCATATGTCATAGATAGAACTGTTGTTTACCTTTGGAATAGTCCAATTTTGAAGAGTTTGCTCATTTTTTGCAATTTGAAGCCCTTTTAAATTAATTTCATTTGAAATATTGCTTGATGCAAATGCATGATTTTGATCATCAATTTCATTATCATTTTCTTGAAAATAATTTGACATACTATTTCTACTTTCTTTTGAACTTCCACCTGTACTAAACCAATTTGATAAAAAAAACATAGTTGAATGATGCAAAGGAAAACAATAATCTTACCATTGTAGACACAGTGCTACAGGCTACACCAATGCTTGACCAAAGCCTATAAACGGGACCACCCTAAATGCTTACCCCGGCTCACACGAGCTAACCAACGTCTATTCAATAGACATCCATGGCTACACAACAGTTTAACATTTGACACAGTAACAACAGTAATTTGACACAGTTTTCTTTACAACAGACACTTATGGCTCTGATACCAGAAGAGCCCAGGGCAAAGGTGGGGAGTTCAGAAGGAAAGGAAAGAGAGTGTATGTCAAGATTGAAGAAATTTTAATAATCGAAATATTTTATTTGAAAATAGAAATTTAATTACAAAGAAAGATAAAATTAAAAGGATTTTAAACTTTCTTGAGATGCCAAAAAATAAACTCTATTTTTCGTTCTGTCTAAAACCTTAGAATGAAGTGCAATAAATAGCTAAGGTTTCGGATTTGAAATTACATTGAATTGAAAAATAAGAATCTTGAAAAATTGATTGATAAAAGTTATCTGCCAAATGACGTCCTTTGGAATTTTTCTTTGTTTGTCTGCCACTTATTGTCTTTTGAAGTCTTCTTTTTGAATTTTTCTTCCGTCCTTCCCGACTTTTGAAAAGAGTTGTATGTCGACAAGGGAGGTAAAAACAATTTGTTTGTTGGCAGGCAGGCACAATTTGAACTTGAAATCTTTGGCCTTTTGAAAACGGAATCTTTGAAGTTCATCTAAATAACTGTGGTCATGTAGTCATTTAGTATTTTTCATGTTTTCTTGATCAATGAGATCATCAATATCAAACCCATAACAATTATCTTCATTGTCATAAGCATGATCTGATTCTTCATTTGAGACTTCTGATTATACTGATTTTGATTTCTTTGATGTAGCATCTGCTAAATTGGAATTTTCTCAAATATAACTGAAAGTTCTTCTGGAGTCTTACATTGGCTTAGCATAGCTAACAATCTTGATTTTTCAGTGAGGAAATCAGCAGTTTTTTTCTGGTTCTTTCTTGGAAGGAAGGTCGATATTTCTTTGTTCTTGAATCCATGAATTGACTGCTTTTGGACAACAATTTGGTTCATGAAATTTTATCGACCATTTAACTTTGAATCTTCTAACAATCTTTTTGATATTGAATTCTCCAGGATTTTGAATAATATGATAGTCCCAACAAAAAATCCATGATACTTTGAGATTTGTAGCGAATTGAAACAAAACATTTTCTTGGGGCTTTAAAAGAGTTTTTGCCTCTTTTTTGAAATGTTCGAATCCTTGAAGAGTGAGACTAGGTAAAATAGTCTCTTCAAGTCCAAAATATTCGAACCATGTTTGAAATCATAATATTTTGGAAAATTGTTTGAACAAACTTGGCTAAAAATGATGAATCAGGAATGCGTTACTGGTCTAAAGAAAAAGATATTAGACCACGCATCAATGTAATCAAAATAATTGAAATGAGGTTCAAATGAAATATCTTTAGATAAATTCATTTTTTTCTCATTCTATGGGTTGGTCCCCCAATTTTCGTACAACCATACCATTTGAATTGAGATTTTTGAGAAATCTATATGATCTTTTCTTTAAGAATTTGGCGTGTGAGTAATAATTGCTGGTCCAAATTTGACAAGGATCGTTTCACAGTACTCACGAGGTTTTTTGATCCTTTTGGATAGAAAATGAAAATTTTGAGGAAAGATATCTTCAAGACATTCATCAAGGCATGAATATCTGTGAATCCATGAAATTTCCATTTCACAAATTGAAGGGTAACAAGGTTTGGAAAAATATGAAAAGGTTTTTTGAGATGGATTGATTTCTGGTAATTTTTCAATACCAGTTTGAACGGCATTTTTGAAGTTTGAAGGTGTTTGAGTTTTTTGAGCATGGTAAGGTGGAATTTTTGAAGCAAGAGTGATTTTATGTGAATTTTGAGAATTTGAAAAAGACGATCCATGTGATCCAGAAATGTAATCATTAATTGAAAGTAATGGGATTTGAAGATTTGAACTTTTCTGCTTATTCTTTTTCTTTTTAAAAGATCTCATTCTTTCTTATTGTGTAAGAACTCCCTAGTAAAGAAGTCTGCAAGAAAGTTTAAAGAACCTTATATATATAGAATTTGAAAATCAAAGCAAGAAAGAATTGCTTACCATTTTACGAAAATCTGTTTTGAAACAAGGTTTTTTATGTCTTTTTGCAAAACGTCCTTTGATTTGAGAATAAAATTTTTATTGATAAGATCATCTTGGAATTTTGAAATTACATGGACGATTGTGAGAATCTCATTTTTGATAGTGGAGTAATTCTTTTGCGGATCAGTCCAAACACCGGAGTGAAATCTGACTAGTTGTTCTTGACTTGATTTGGGAGGAATCTGTTTAAGGACACCACCATACCCAAGGTCTGACGCGCCTGTCTCCACAGTAATATAGGCAGTGGGGTCAAGAATTGAAAGACATGGGATACTTTTGATTGCTTTTTTGATTTTTTGGACCACTAAGGTATACTCGTGACTCCAAGGGTCAGGTTTCTTTTGCAATCTTTTGGAAAGAGGAGCAAAAATGATTCTTATCTCTTTGATAAATCTCCCACATAATTGACACAACCAAGAAATCTTTGAAGTCTATTTTTGTCTAGAATTTCATCAGAAAATTTATCAGTAAAATCTAGACTTCTTTGAATTGGTGTAAGTATTCTTAGATAAATGGTATGACCAAGTAACCTTATCTTATTTTGACATAAAATAACTTTCTTAGCTGAAATAGCTAAATCATTTTGTTTTACAACATGAATGAATGTATGCAAATGTTTGAAATGTTGTTCTAAACTTTCAGAAAAGATTAAAACATCATCAATGTAAACAATAATGAAATTTTGAAATGGATTGAAAATATCATTCATAATTTTTTGATATTCGGAATGGGCATTTTTGAGATCGAAAGACATAACATTCCATTTGTATTATCCGAATGGAACATTAAAAGCAGTTTTGTACCTGTCTTCTTTTTTAATCTGAATTTGCCAAAATCCCGACTTCATATCAAATTTGGAGAAGATGACAATTTTGAATAATCTGTTTAACATATCTTTCTTTTGAGGTAAAGGATAATGAATCCATTGGAGAGCAGAATTGAGAGGTTTATAATTGATAACTAAACGAGCGACTCCTCGTTCAATTTCCGCAGAGTTATTGACATAAAAAGCTGAACAGCTCCAAGACGATTTGCTTGGCTTGATTAACTTCTTATCGAGAAGATCTTAAAAGGAAGAGAAACAATATGTTTCTTTCTTTCCCAAAATGCATTAGGAATAGTTGAACATATTTCTTTCTCTAAACGCTTTTGAAAATCTGAATTTTTTTGAATAATTGAAGATTCTTGCAACTGCTTTTCAATTCTTTTGAATTTAATTTCTTCTTTGAAAAATTTAATATGGTTTTTCTTGAAATTTATATTATTGACAATTTTTGAAATAGAAGCTTCTTTTAATAAATTAACATCTTTAAAAGATGGAGGATTTGTAAATTTAAAAACAATTTCTTGTCCAAAAATTGTAGTGGTTAATCCTTTTGAATTTGTTGAAATGATAAATTTGAACAATAAAAAGAGTACCAAGATCACTTCTTGGTCCAAGTCTTTTACAAGGTAAAAAATTATTTTTAAAACAAATATTTGAGTTACGAACATGAGCTCTTGAAAGTTTGTATTGAATATTGATTTTTTACCACTAGCTCCGTAGAGTTTCTCAGTAGTTTTTTCAAAATATTTTGTAGGGATAAGTCCTTCCTTAATACAATTTTGATCAACACCGGAATCGATTAAGACACGAGTAAAAAGTTTGAATTCTTTATTGACAACAATAGTCATATTACAATACCATTTTTTAAGTTGAATTCAATTAATAACATTAACATTTTCTTCTTCAATTTGAGAATGATGGGATTGTTTAGAACTAGAATGAGATTTCTTAGAATGAATACTTTTGGAACTGGAATTTGAATCAGAATGATGAGAGTTGAGATTTGGAAGAAAAGCATGAGAAGTATCATCATCGGACGATGATGAAGATATGTTTTCAAATCTTTGACTTTAAGATGAACAACTTCCATTTTAACATCTTGCATTTGTTTTTCAAGGTTGGAAATTTGAAATTTCATAATATTGATTTTTGATTTTAAATCAGAAGTAGAGACTTTTGAAGATTTTTCATCTTGAAATTTCTTAAAAATATCTTGCTTATTAAAAGATTCATGAACAGAGGATGAAGAAAGAAGAGTTTTGAACTTATTTTTTAATTTTCGATCTGGAATTTGATCAATAATTTCTTGAATAAGTTCTTCCTCTTTAGTAAGAATATTTATGGTTTTACAACCACAAACTTCTTTCTTTACTTTGACTCGAAGATGATGATGAATTTGAACTATTTTCAAAATCAGAATCTTTTTAATTTTGATAAACTTGTTCAATTTCAGAATTTAAAGAGTCGGAATCAGAATTGATAAGATTGATTAGTTCAAGTTTAGTATCTTCATCACATTGAAGATTACTAATATTTCCCTTAAGAGGACATTTATTTGAATAATGACCAGATTTGTTACATTTCCAACATGTAATATTTGAAGTCCATTTCTTTGAAAACTTTTTTTTTTTGAAAAGTTTTTTGGAGGAGAATTTTGAAAAAAAAATTTCTTGTAAAAATAATTTCGAGAAGATCGTTTTTTGAAATGAGAAGCAATAATTTTTTCTTTTTGATCTTGAAGGAGGAATGATTTTTTCAAATCCATATTGTTCACAAAATGATCATAGTTCTTTACGACCATCAGATCTTTCTGATTTCAATTTGGCTTTGAACTTGAGATCATTACAGAGAGCTAATACTTCCTGATTAACAGCACAAATTAGTTCTCCATAAGTAAAAGTATCATAAGGAATAGTATTATTGTATTCCCTTTTGAGAGAATTTCTCACTCCTTCTGCAAAGAGTTTTGGAAGTTCAGAAAGAAATCTTTCTTTCCAGTAAGCTTGTTCACAGTCATTTCGAAGAAAGACAAGAGTAATAAATGTGTCTTTGTACCATCGAAAATCTTGTAAGGTAGGACAACTGAGATTCATGAGAAGTTGAGAATGCTTATCTTGAATATTGGTAGGAACTTCAATAAAATGTTTGATAATGCAATAAACCAATGTTTGAAAACTATTGTTTGTTCCATCGGGTTTAGTAGCTTCATTTATTTGTTGAATTTTATGTCAAATAATCGCAAAAAAATATATTAAATGAACATCTCCATTTCGAGTGTAGAGCAAATTATTGGTGGAACAAGTGTTAAGAGAAAAAGATGTTGAAAAAAAAAAAAAAGAACTTTCAACCTAATTTTAGTCTATCCCACAATGAAAATTGTTTACTCCATCACTGATCAAGAGACCAGAATGATCCCAAGGTTGAACTGGCATTTAATGGCTGCTAATGTTGCTCCATATTTATTAAACCCACGCCCACCCGGCCACCCCGCAGCCACCTAACAAAACATAGTCAAAAGCTTGCAGGAGAAAATGGTCAGAAAAATTATAGGGGTATTAAAGAGTGTGAAGGAGAAATAAAATAATTCGTGCATGTGTGTGTGTGTGTGTGTGTGTGAGAGAGAGAGAGAGAGAGAGGGGGTAAAGAAACTCATTCATATTTCGTTGCAATAGGTATGGAAAATCACATTTGAGAGCTCTAGCATAAGCTATTTATGTTTTTATATAAAACCCCACAAATTTCGAGTCTGAAGTTAGTTGATCAGGTTTTACACAAGTACAGAGACGGGAAATTAATTTCAAAGCACTTCAATTCTTGCACTTCAATTCTTAAGCAAGTACAGGCAAGAATTTCACTAATATATGCATAATTTAACATGCACGTGAAACGTTTAATTCAATCTATACCTAACTTGTGACCATGTGCAAGCTGGAATCTGAGTGATTATGCAGTAAACTTGCACTCCAGCATAATGCATAATGTACCTTACCTATGGGTGATAGTATGGTCATCTATAGAGGAATTATTTTTGAAATATTAAAGGGTTTTTAGCTAAGTTTATAGTACCGTTACGAGGGAATCTTGTGCTTTATTAAGACATTAACGAGCTCATTAATCATATATAACGCCCATTTCTGCCACCCTTGTTGACACTTGCTATATTGTCAAAAAATCATTCGCTGCAAAACCTGTTTTCTGTTTAATCTGTCCAATAAGAGAATGTCACGTTTCATTCGTGCCAGGTGTCCATCTCCTTTTACACCTATGGGACGGTTAATAGTTTTTTAATCATGTCAGATTTGAATTGATTCCGAATTTCTTGATTAAAGCGACCGATCGAATTCCATTTTTATAACATTGCTTTTCCAACAACGATTATACATCTAACCGTGACAACCTTAATTATCGTTGTTGAATCCAAAACTACTGTATTAACTTATAAACAAACTCGCCTTTAAAACTGTATAAAATCTTGCGTGAAGATACGAATAGAGTAATTAATATATATCTATCACCAGAGATTAATTATTTAATTAATTTAATTGACTAATGAAATCTAAATTAACATGGGAAGTGGTGGAAAAGTATAAAAATATATAATTAAAAATTATAATTTGAAAGAATGGAAATTGGTGCATTTAATTTAGGTCTTACAGTTGACAATTTCCTGAACTGATCCCAAGGCTCTTGAATTTCGTAGAGGACTCACATTTTGTAGGGAATTGACATTTTTTTTTCATATGTATACAAAGTCAAAAGACCAGAATAACCTTGTATAAATTAGGGCTTCCAAATAATAATCCTCAGATTTTAGCATGAACATTATTATTATTTTAGGAAATAATAAATCTTAATTTTTCCAATTTTTATGCAACTGATAAAACAATGATTGGAGTGGCGTTCTAAATTCAACTCATCAATTAATTAATTTGACGAACAACCAAATTGTCAATTTATGACCATATGCAATCTCGTCCACAGTGTAATAAGTTTGAAAATTAGGATTCTTAACAATAAGTACTCTTAGGAGTGCCCTTCAAAACATGGGACGAGTTCACTATTTGAAGTTGCAGAAATGCATGAAAAAATAATTAACACTTCAAAACTCAAATACTGGGAATTGCGCAAAATATGGAGAAATACACTCGAATTTATTTTTTTTTATAAGCGTGGATGTCTGGGACAGCTTGCACGCACCTCCACTAATCTCACAGGACCCTGAAATTTACGTTCGGGTACTGATGCAGGAGGGTCCGAGTCAGACGAAGCTGAGTTGTCAGATAACTCGTTGATGGCGCTAACGTACCATGAATTGGCGGATCGACGTAAGAATGGAAAGTAATCGACGACATTTCCTAATTGGGGTCAATTTTGAACACGTTTTGGTATTTTGGCCATAACTTTGGCTACGGTTGTCAGAATCACGCCCGTGACCCCAATTCGGAAAGCTCGTTTCGGCGCGCACGTCGTGGGCACCAAGCTATGCTCGGTGTGCATCGGATTCGAGGTCAAATTCAGCTGTTTTCCCTTCCGAATCGTCAATTTAAGTTATTTTTTACTATTTATGGTAATATTTCGGTTTCCCTTTTGACATAGAATAATTGCTCGATTTGAGCCGAATTTTGGTGATATTGTTTCTTTTATTAAGTATTTTATTTTGGTATGAATATCAGGATTTTGCTATTTTTGGCAAAATTCCGATTATTATTATTTTCTGGCTATTTAACCCGGCTTGTGGGTTATTTTCATTCAGTTGTTGAATAATAAAGAATTTTCTCGTTTTTCTTTGTGTTTCTCTTGCGTTCTTCTCTGTTTTTGTCAATTGAATCCCGCCTACAGAATAATCACTATTCTGCCCGGCGTCAAGTACTCACTTCAGTGGTTTTGAGGAAACTTGAACTGATGATCATTGGAGAGCACTCGACATTTTCTCTTGCTTCTTCTAACAGTAATTTATTAGTCCCTATAAAATAATCGGAATATTGTAACTAAATAAATTGAAAGGAAATCTACGAGTCTTGGTCTTCGATCGATGCGCCCTTTGAGTTCTTCGATTCACGTGCCAAACCAGGGTTACAACTGCATCAATCAAGGATCAAGGAAGGGAGAGAGAAAGAGGCAATTTTAGGTTGCCTTAGCTAAAAGTTTGAGGGGGGCACTCTAGTGATTTCACAATTACAAGAAAATATTAAAGATCGCAGCAAACAGCACTGTTATTGTCATACACACACACAAATTATTCTAAGTAGCTTATGAAAGATTGAGTTAATTAAGCATCAAGATTAAAGTCAAAACTTAGACGCACTCTACTTTTTGTATATTTATGACTAGCTATACTTCTTTGACACAAGGGAATTGACTTCGGTACTATAGAGTTTTGTATTTCAATATGGAAAAACCAGAAGAAGAAACTGGTCGTGAAATGGAAATTGATCTATCCCTTAAGCTGGATGCACAAGAAGAAGAAAAAACCGATGACCAGCCACCTCAACCGCAAGCACAAAACAAAGAATTCCAGCCTGAAAATAAACTGAGATATGATGATCATAAATCCATTGAATATTACTCACTGGAGAACTCGAAGACAGAAAAGGTATAGAATTTTTTGTGTGTGTATATATATATAATTATATGCATAACCTTGGTTTTAATTAAGCAATGACTAATCAAACTGTAAATCCTGTTAGTTGTCGACTTTACAGATGCAGATGAATCGGATGGAGGAGGAGAATAAGATATTAAGGAGCTCGATAGAACAAGCTTTGAAGAATTATTATGATCTAACACTCAAAGTTGCTACGATCCAAAAAAATAATCAAAAGAAGGTAAGCATCGATTTTGTGGAGCCTAATCATATTATACACGTACTCATCCTTTAGGATTTTCACTCTATGATATAATTCAGCTTTTGTATTTGAATTTCCATTTTTTTTTTTTTTCTTTTGATTTAGGATACCAAAATGCTAGTTTCACTTAATGGAAATGATAAGCTGAGTGATCATCAAGAACCAAGTAGAAGTTCAAAGATATTTGATATCAAGAATCAAACGGAGTTGTCGCCATTAATACAGGAAGATGATGTGAGAGATAGTACTGAATTAGGGTTGTCGTTGACACTGAAAAGCAGTCCTAGAAAAGTAGAGAGAGAATATGAGAAAAAGGAGAAAAGGGAAGATAGAGAGGGATTAATTACACAGATAGAAGGTAACCTACATGGGAGCAGCAACTTGCCTGGAATTACAAGCCATGTTACATCTCCATCCAGTAGAAGATCTAGGGTTTCAGTCAGAGCCAGATGTGAAACGGCCACAGTGAGTTTCTCTTTCTCTCCCTCCATATATATGTCTGTGTATAGATTGTTAGCATTACGATCCTCAGTTTGAGGTTGAACCAATATAAATCTGTATGTTTACTTTGCTTGTTTTCAATTTCACTGGTATTATTGCTCTCGAAAATAAGAATTAGAGTTTTCAGTTTGATGTAGTGTGTGATTGTGGGCTTGTTTTATTGAGTTCTACAAGAAGAAAGACTTATTGAATGAAAAAATTTTAGATGAATGATGGATGTCAATGGAGAAAGTATGGTCAGAAGACTGCTAAAGGAAATCCTTGCCCAAGAGCATATTATCGTTGCACCGTCGCTCCTGGATGCCCTGTAAGAAAGCAGGTAAGGAAAAGTTTAATTACCCCTTGAAAATTTTAACATCGTCACTTTTTTTGTTTATATTTTATCATCGACATATTTCGAATACAATTAACCTTTTATATGTTGAGTAACACTATTGACATGAAAAATTAGGTCCAAAGATGTTTGGAGGACATGTCAATACTCATCACAACGTATGAAGGAACACACAATCATCCACCACCAGTGGTTGCGACAGCGATGGCATCAACCGCATCAGCATCCTTTGCATTACTCGATTCGGGCAACCCATTTTTAGATGGAATGTCAAACTCAAACCAGCCACATTTCCCTTACCCTAATCCTTATAATATGATCAATATCCCATCTTCTCCATACATCCCATACCTAAGAAACATGAACCCTAATGACACTTCTAAAGGTATTGTTCTTGATCTCAAAAACAATGCTCGTGACCGACAATTTCTCTGGACTAGCCCTTCGCAGTACTGTACAGGACAACCAATGGGACAGCCAGGATATTCTTGGCTGCCTAAAGCAGGCAATTATTGTGGAACCAACCAGATTTTTCCAGGTCCTAAACTAGGAGATGGGAAAGGGCCTAAAGGTGAAGGGAATAGTGATATAATTAATAAACATTTGGAGGAAAATATGAGTGCAATTGCTTCTGATCCTAAGTTTAGGGTTGCTGTTGCCGCCGCCATTTCCTCAGTACTTATTAATAATAAAGAAAGCCCTATAGCATGTCCTAGAGATGGGGAGAGTGGGGCTAACAGCCCTAAAACTTGGGTTCTTGAATCCACATGTGCTTCTACTGGTAAGTCCTTATGAAGGTTTTTTTGCATTCACCATCCTTTCAAGGTAGAAGTTGTGGGTTTGAACCTCACTAGTTGGTTTACATTCTGACTCGGCCTATAGGACGAGGTACGTGGAATCCCGTATGAATTAGCAAGTGTTAGCTTAATTTCAAGGTTAAATATTGTGTAATGTACTATTTTGAAGCCAAATGCAATTTGAATTATTTATACTGAACATGAATTTGTACTTTTTTTTCCTTTTAGTATTGATAATTGTTTTACTTTTTGAAAGATTGGAGGTTCCATGTGAGTCATTGACTGTTGTAGAACTCTAGGACTTGAACATTGAAAAAGTTAGTTAAGAATTTCTTTCTTAATTAAACAAAAGGTCTGGTGCATGCACACAAAACTGAGAGTTGGTTTGATAAGTTAGACTCCATAAAATTAGGCAAGATTTATGATGATAGACATGTGATAGAATTTATCAGTTGTTGTGTCTATTCTTGTTGAATTAAATGTACTCAACAAGCCATAATGATCTCCATAAGATTTAAAGATAATAGACTTGTATGTAAATTGAGTGTGAGGATATTCTACGTGTGAATATTCCATCCAAAAGTTTCCTTCGAGTTTGAGACAATCCAATATAGCCTCTATTTGATTTAAATAAAAATTAAATTTTTAATAGATTTTGATAAACGCTTGTGAAATTTGTGGTTAAAAATTAGTTGTGGATCTTATACAATGTGATTAAAATTAATAGTTAAATTTAACTTGGATTTTAATAAAAAATTCTAGCTGAACCAAACGGGAGCTTAGAGTCATAACAAGTAATTGTTGAGACGAAACTTCCATGCTAATAAAAGATCCTTTTCTTACATTTCACCCGTGTCTATATCATTTTTATCTACTTGATAAATAGTAAAATTGTACGGAAATACACAATAAAGAGAAGAGTGTATTTTTAATTTCTCTATATTTTCATTAATGTTTGTTCTTATCCAGCACGCTATTTGTGTTTTGGTTCAATTATGCAAAACCATGTAATGTAATTGCAGAACTTAAAATTATACATCACAAAACTGGTTTATGAAATCGAAGTACATCGACGAGGGAGATGTTGAAATCTTATCTCTAGACTAGAGTTACAAAGCCACACTGAGAAGGTACTATACCTTCCTTAGCATAGGAAGAAATGAAAACCAGAATATTGGATGTGGAGCGCTTCCTCCCATTTTCAATGAAATTTTATCCTGAAAAATTTAATAGAATAGATTCATTACAAGAAAATTGGTCCTTCTATCTCTTTCTAGTTTAAGGAAAAGTTCCCGATTGAAGGAATGTTGAGTTGTAACGAGTCATACGGTTGTGACCTGCTTGAAAACTTTAGAATTATAAAAGAAATAAACTGATCAAAATCAGAAACTAAGGAAGACTCCATCAGATAATTCAAAATAAAGGTATTTGATAAGGGAATAATACATATTTAAGGTAGTTATAAGATACAATTTCAAAATTTAGAAACTTATTTAAAAGTTTTAAAAATTAGGTCATAATTAAAATTTAGTTAATCAACTAAATAATTAAAAATATATTAATATCACAATATTATATAGTTTATGGTCAGTACTAGTCACAATCACAAATTACAAATTTTATAGGTCAATTAATTTATCGATCACAAATCACAAATTTTATATGTTACAACTTACTTTACGATTACAAATTATCAAATTAGTTGATCACAACTTAACAAAATATGAGTCACAATTACAAATTTAATCACAATCTCACATTTTTTAGGTCATATAATATTTATTGGTCACAAATTGTCTATTTTATCGATAACATATTATTTATTGGTCACAAATTAACCATTTATTGGTCACAATTATCCAACTAATTGGTCGCAAACACTCTTCATGGCGATCACTTAATAGTGCAGATAACTTAATATGTTAATAACTCACGTTTTATTCACTAGTTCACGTGCTTCATTGTTCAAGCTTGAGGTTGTGGGTAAGACTTCACATTAGAAAGGTTCGCTCATGGTGGCGTCGGTTCGCAAAGGGCCACGAACTCAAGATCATTACTTGGTTTGGTCAATCCAATTCCATTAACATAATCAATCAATCAATGTCGAGTCTGCCAATGTGGGCCCCCTCCGCTATGCTCATGCCATGTAATTTTTTAGGATAACAATAGTGTAGATGATAAAGATACAATTTTGATAGTTGTGAAAATATTTCTTAGAAGAAATATTATCTTAGAAGAGAGGAGGATGTTTACCGACTAGGTCAAGTAAATTTGACTATATTTCTTAACATGAATGATGAAGCTTACAGTTTTGGTCCCTTAATTTGTAGAAATTTCCTTTTTTTCTCCTTGATTTGTGGACTTAATATAGAGAAGTAATAAAATATGTAAGATAAATTAAATGTTAATAAACCGTAAAACTCAATAATTCTTAAATAGTGGATAGTATTTATCAGTACTGTTTTAAATAGCGATATATTTCAATAAGTGGAAATTATATCTACCCAAGTTTTTCAACTTCACAATACAAAAATAAGATTCATAAGTTTTTATTCAAAAATTAGATGATAATTCAAAATTTTAATTTTAATAATAATATTATAAAATTAAATTAATATACATAGACAACCATCCAAGCCAACCACCAACCTAAAACCCTAATCATTCTCCAATTCTTTTCTCCCCCTATCCTTACCGTGTCTCTTCTCTCTCTCTAACCTCTTCCTTCTCTTTTCCATCTCTTTATTGCAACTATCGAAAAATTTCATCGAAGACCATCGCAGCGGCATTTACAGCATTGATCACTACTGCTACGATGATGATGTCATTGCTGCGCGCGGCGTGAGCAGCGTTGCAGCAGCAGCATCTAGGCGATGCTGTTGCGAGCCGCTAATGACTAGGGATTTGAGAAAATTTGGTGGCAATCTGGTGCCAAAGTTTTTGGAGTGGTTTTTGTTGGTTGTGGTGTTGGTGATGCTAGTTAATTTTTGGGTAGATTTTGTTGGCTGTGTTTGCAGTTGGTGGTCGTCGTGACAGTGGTAGGGTGGCGGGGGTAGGGTGGGAAAAGGTGTATATAATCAATTATTTGATTTATTGTGATTAATGAAATAGATAATTTATGACCAATAAATAATACGTAACCTAAAATATGTGAGATTCCAACTAAATTTGTAATTGTGATTCTTAAATTGCGAGTCTTGTGACCAATTAATTTAATAATTTGTGATCTAAAAATAATGTGTGACCAATTAATTTGATAATATGTGATCGTGAAATAAGTTGTGACTTATAAAATTTGTGATTTATGATCGAAACTAACATATGACCTATTAATTTGATCATTTGTAACCGATAAATAAATTGTAACTTATAAAATTTGTGATTTGTGATGGAGGAATAATATGTGATTTATTAATTTGATAAATTGTGATTGTTAAAGAAACTATAACATTTAAAATTTGTAATCGAGAATTAATACGTGACTAATTAATTTGATAATTGGTGATCTATAAAAATTATGATTTGTTATTGTGACGTTTGTAATTGTGATTAGTACGTAACCATGATTATAAATTGTATAATTTGTGACCCTAATATATTTAATTCATAAATATTTTTTAATTAATTATTTAATAAAATCCTGATTTTTGAAATAATAAAACTAATTTCTTAATTTTGAAATTGTATTTTACAAATAAGGTCATGAATTGGACCAACCACAATAGCTTTAAAAATGGATAATTGACATGAAGCGTCCCCCCTTTTTTTGTCACCCTTTCGCAAATTATTCATATCTTTTCAATTTTGATATTTTCACCCTCTGATCAACCTTTACTTGCACAAATCGTCCACCTTGTCTGATTCCGTCCATTTCTTTCGTTAAAAAAGCATGTTGTTTGAACTTGATAGAATTTAGAAGTGTAAACACGCAAGTTCATTTAACCATTATAATTTTATTTTAAAAAATAATATAAAAAAGAAAAATAAATTTCATTAAAAAAAATGTTTTCTTCCCCAATCACCCCCACTCTCCAACTCAACCACCACCTCGCCAGCCACCACCATCAACCCTTCATCCCCATACCACAACCTACCGCCGGTTGACTCATTATCCCTAGTGATTTTTTTTTGTGTTTCTATTTTTTCATCTTCAAAACAAAATAAAAGATTATTTTATCAAATTCGTTGATTGGATAGCATGGTAAAATACAACCATAGTTTCCTTCTCTCTCTTTATTGACGCTCAGTATTGCATAGTTCACTAGACAAACCAAACGTTGCCAATTTGACTCGATCAAGTCTATTCTTTTCGTGTAGAAATAGATTATTAGGAAAGTGAATGATTGTTCAAATGGAGGTTTACTTCATTAATTTGACTGAAGTAAAGAATTTTACAGACGTTTAGAAACTGTGCATGTTTGGCAAAGCTTAAAAAAATTGATGTGAACATGTTTTCTACCATAAGTTACAAATTTGTTCAAATAACTTATAAACTTAGCCTAGCCATACTGCTAGTTCTAAGGTAGAAGCACCTTACTGTATCCCGGCAGGTGTGGCGACGACTCTGAAAAGCACAATGTTCGAAGATATTTGACATTGGCTCTATTGGTGGCGCAGGTTGAGCTTAGTAGGAGCTTATTTGCTTCAGTCTTAGGATTGGGGCCTTAAAGTTCGCAGATAGAAAATTCAAATTTCGTGATGCCTAGGAACAGATTGACCCAAGAATCTGTAACGCATCTGCAGAGAAAGGAAAGGTAATCGATGGGAATCAGTTCATTGACTCAAAGCCTATTATAACTGCACCATGATCAAAGAAACAAGAGTTTAAATGAGTAGACCTTCCTCATTCATACCTTTTCATTTGGAGTTCCATTCGACGACAAGGTATTGAAAAGGCAAACCAATAATATCCCATCCCCTTTCTTCTTTCCAATCAACAATATGTAATTTCATCTCCTTCCCCTCCTGCAATAGTGAGGGAGGGAGATGGTGTCCTTATAAACTTTGGAGTCACGGGCAGGGAAGAAAAGGACGGACGTCTCATATAAACCAGGCATGCAACGGACGAGCCAACAAGAGTATAGTATTATCAACTTCCATTTCTGGGATGCATGAATTCACGAGGATCCTAAAAGTCCCAGAAATTATCAAAGCGCTTGTTGAATCCATCGAGATTGAATCAATTCATGCCTGCATGAAGAAAATCACAGGATCAATACATAGATTAAATATCAATTATGATTTCCCAGATAGTAAGTCATGACGTGGATAGACAACAGAAAAGGTTGTCGGTGCATATGCGTCCAATCACGACTAAAATGATGCGAAATATTGACCTTCAGAAGGCCCTCCGACGACCAATACATTAGAAGAATTGGACAACAATCTATGCAATAGCAGCACAAGTATGTTTGGCTAAGCCTTAAGAAAAAGTAAGTGTAATTAAAAGTAACTTATAAGTTTAGCCAAACATATGTCTAAGCTTAAAAGTCACTTTCAAATCATTTTTTTTTACCAAAGAAGTCAAAGTAACTTCTGTTAAAACTAACTGTTCGAAAAGTAAACCTCTACTTGCTTTCGATAAAAGTACTATTACGTTTTTTAAAGCTTAACCAAACTTGCAGTTCTGTCATCATTCATCAGCATACGTGTTCACAAGACATCTGTCAAATTTGAATTTACAATTGCAACAAAGAACAATTTTTTTTTACAGAACATCTAATATAGCCGATATTTCCCACTAGTTTATTAGAGCCTACAGAACTGAACCTTGAGCTTCATGAACCAATTAAAGCAGTGGAAAACACAAATAACAATATCTTTCCATCTAAGAGTAGAATACTTGAATAAAGGTGAAAGCAATTCAAGCAGCATAACAATATTACTGTGTATAACACAGTATTCAGTTTACATAAGTGAAAAATGCCACAGTTAATCTAGCGCTTTTTACCAGATTAACAGGGCCGATGGATTGATGGAACATGTTGAAAATCAGACCTTCAAACTAATTAAATGGCCGTACCCTTACTATAATCACGATCTTCCAATCATGGGAACCCAGTAATTACGTCATTAACTATAAAAAGACCTAGGCACCCAATACAACGATGTCGACGAGCAATTGAAAGGGCCAGGTAAATAGAAGTGCAAAAAGGGAACAAAAATTTAAATCTAAGGAAAAATGTCTCATCTCAAGATATGCATGCACACACAAAGCCAAAGGCAAAGCAACACTGGGGTGACAGATAATTTAGTGAAACTTCAAATGCAAGAAACTTGTACAATTCTGAATATTGCACTCATGTCACAGACTGTGGTTTATGATGAAGAAACTGCCTGAGAGGAGTAGAAAGACGCACGCTTACCTAGCACATAAAGAACATACAAGTACAAATGCAGGTTGACTTTTTAAGCATCTAGTGTATGCAGGGGCGATTAACCCAGTCCAAAAAAATTAGTCCACTCATGGCTCCATTCCTGAGTGTGTGCAAAGACAAAAAAAATTCAAAAGAAATAGAGATAGAGATAGATTGAATAGATATCAATACTACCTACCTATCTAGATTTGCAATAATATTGCTTTATACCAAATCCCAGTGATTCAAACCACAAACATGATGACAGTTATTGTTTTAAAAATAGCGATACAAAAGAATATAAAACCAGAAGAATGCAATCCGTACCTCTGTAAAACAAAAGTCACTGAATGAATAAACCATCAGCCACGCAGCGTAAAACAGAGATGGATATTGAAGAAAACCTCGAAGCAAATTATTTCTCCCCATGTACAGTAGAGATATGAATCACCAAATTCAGTTTTGAGATACGATATAGAAAATTAGGACCCCTGAATCAAAAAGTCAACAACTACATATGTTCAGATAAAATACATTTCTGGAGTGTTCATCATATTTGCACTGGATGATGACACATTCATGCCTCAAAAGTCAAGCAGTTTGGTGAGAACAATCAATGAAAATGTTAAATGCAAATGGCAAACAGCTACAAGCAGATAAACTAAGTAAAACAGTTTAGAAAGAGCAGTGGATTATGTTCTTTTAAATATTCTGGATAAGCTTCAGCTCGTTAGGAACTAATCAGATATAAGGTTTCAGAATCCAATATGCCAAGCACATTGTTTTTTCTGAGAAGGTATGTCCATGCATATTGCATTACATCATTAAACTTCTTATAGAACATATGCTTTTTTATGGATAATCCTCAGAACCTTAAACCATAATAAGTGTACATTTGGCAAAGTTTTTAAGTGTTTATAAGCTAGTCAAATATCATTTTTAACCACACACTTCCTAAAACCCTCAAGCTTTAGTTACTTTTTAATCCTACATTCCTTGGGACCTACTGCTTATAAGCATTTAAAATCTTGGCCAAGCAAGCACTAATTATTTCCGGAAACATTGATGCTCATGCATACAAGATATCGAAATACCATGTGCAAAGGTAGATTTCTGCAGCTGCACCACTAAACTTACAAAACTTATAAAACTTTTCGGCCCCCCAATATAAGAAGCTGAAAAGCAGGCACCACCAAGAAGCTTAGATATGAGATCCAAAGCTATAGAACAGACCAGTATATTGAAATTCACAAGAAGAATCAACTTTTAATAAGAAGAATACCTTTGCTCAAACAGTGGTTACGCGAGACTTTTAGAATTGGAGAAAACATCACAAGTCAATAATACCAAATAAATGGACAGAATAAGGGGTCAGCTCTTCTAGTATGCTAATGCTCCAACTCTTGTGCTAAATATTTCAATCTTACCTCATAAAATGGAGTTGATAAATCCAAAATAGAAATTTAAATTTGTCTTCACAGGCAGAAAATGACTATTAGTGATGGGCAGTCACAATTATTTTTACTATTTTCCACCAAGATATTTCTTGCCAGGATGACCCAGAAAAAGCAACTCAAAAAACTAATCCTAAAGGTTGGAAGAAGATGGTCACGAGTCCATCAAAATGCTTGAACCCTTTTCTCCATAACGCAAATCTTCAACATGGAGGTCTCCCAAGGACTAACATTGATCTATGATGCTTGGACTCGGGTACGTATCTAAGTATCGGATCTTTTATTTTTTAAAATGTAAAATATGGAGACATGGTTAAAAAGAGTCCAAATTTCAGACACAGTACGTAGGTACATCTTTCAAACTTTAATTTTTTTCCCCAAAAATTTACATGTAAAAACGTAAATAATAATTAAGTGGCAAATAAATCATCGCACCCCACCCAACTAAATCAAGCCCAAAACAGCCCCAATTACATACCAATTGCATAGACACCCAATCGCCCTAAATACAAAAATTATTGTAGTCCAACAAAATTAACCCATATAACCAAAGCCCACTATCTAAAATTTATTTTGAAGAAATTACATAATACCAGGTGTTTAAAGATCACAATTCAAAAATCAGGTCTAAAATTTCATTATTCATAAATCAGGTATCAATATAATAATTAAATATTAAATATCTCCACCCAATTATTCCAAACCCTAATCATTTGACCTTATTCTCTCTCTCTCTCTCTTCTCCATTCTCTCTATTATCTCCCTTCTCTCTATCACAAATAACAACCGGCAGTGGAGAGAGCTTCACTGGCGGAGATCACCGTCGAGGAGAGGGCTTCACTGGGCTTGAGAAATAACACTCAGAGATTGCCGCCGACAAGAGGGCTTCACTGGTGGAGATCGCCTCCACTCTTCACCGACGGCTTCTCTGTGCCTGATCGTCTCCGCTCTTCACTGTGCAACGATTGAGGGCTGCTGAGAGTTCTCAGCAGCGCCGTCAGCGGTCGAGGGCTGAGAGTTCATCTATTCTGTGGCGCTGTGAGTGATGTGCAGTGGAGGTGGTGGTGTGAGTTGTGCGCGGTGAAGGTATGGTGCAGTGGAGGTGGAGGTGGAGGTGCAGTGGTGTTTTTCGATGTCGGTGTTGTGTGCGGTGTCGTGGCAATGGTGGATTTGTTGGTTGTGTGGTAGTGATATACCCATGGTATGAAAAAACCCTGTTGAGGCCCGCTTCACTGTGAAGCGTAGCTTCTGTGCTTCGAAGCTCAATCTGTGAGGCAAAAAAAAAGAGGCTTACACCTCTACATCTGAGGCAAAAAAAAATGAGGCGTGCGCCTCATTCGAAGTATGTTTTTTTCAGGTTTTTGAAAAAGAATTAAAAAATGCCCTCTTTAAAAAAGAGAAGGGCCCATTTAAAAAGATATTTTGGGCCAAACAAAATATTAAAATATCTAGAATACCAAAAGGCAGCCAGAAATCCTTCTACACGGCAGACAGAAATCTTCCTAGATGGCCAGAACTACACGGCAGTCAGAAATCTTCCCAGAACTAAACGGCAGCCAAAAAACTTATCTTCAATTCTTCGCTTAAAAGAGGTCCTCAAGTGCTGCTTCTATGTCTCTTTTCTCATTTACTTCTGTCTTCTTCTAGTGACTTACAATTTAAAATTGTTTCACTAAACTTTACTTGACTTTTTTCTTATTCAGTGCATCGACGCCAGATTGCACTTGTTCTGTTCGGCAGATTGCACCTGTTTTGTTTGTGGTGAGGCTTACGCCTCGCCTCATGACAAAAAAAACCTCAGCACCCGTTTAAGTTTTTTCAAACTATGGATTTACCATGGTCGTTGCTGGTCAGATCTGCTTGCAGCGGTGGTGGCATTGTCGATGTGCGGTGGTGGCAGTCGACGGTGGTGCAGGTGGAGAATCTGGCGATTTTGGTTTTGTGACTAAAAATATAATCTGTGACCTTAAAATTCGGGTATTTTGTGACTAAAAAGATAATCCATGACCAATTATTTTATTATCTGTGACCTAAAAATTATACAACCTGTGACTTTGAAAAAATTTGTGACCGACTAATTTGAAAATCTGTGACTTTGTGACCTATAAATTTTGATCTGTGACCAACGAATTAATTGTGACCTACAAAATTTTTGAACTGTGACCGTAAAATAATATGTGACTATCTAAATTGTGAATCTGTGACCATATTTTATAAATTGCCAGAATCAGAGCAGTCGTCGGAACGGTCGCCGGAACGATAGCCGGAGAAAAGTGGTGGCCGGAACGACAGGAGTGGTGTAGGTGGAGTGAGTTAATTATATTATATTAAAATTAAATATTTAATAATTAATTAATAAAAATATTTTTAATTAATAAATAAATACCTGAGTTTTGTATTTTGAAACTTGACACCTGAAAATTGAATTGTGTCAAAGTTAATACCTGATTTTTGAATTTTTCCCATTTATTTTACCCTAGCACAACCCATACAATTAGCCCATCATTACGTACAAAACCTAATTGGGTCCATAAATCCCTTCATCTTCTTCAGATCTGCTTCTTCCCTTAGCCACTTATTCTGCCTCCATCCCACATCCAGATAACTTGGGCCATAAATCCTCCAACTTCGTCTTCTCCAACACTGTTGTTGCTTCTTCCCGTAGCCGCCTTCAACGCCGCCAGTTCTGCCTCCACCCTACATCCAAAAGCCACCGTATGGACTTGAAAATTGAAGAACTCCCCCCGTATTTCATACCAGTAACCCTGTTGTGTCGTGTCGTGTCGTGTCGGCACGGGTACTCGCGCTATTTCGAAAAGTTGGAGCATCACAGATATTGATAAATGGCTGTTGCACATAGGACAAAGTGCTACATGAACCTGAGTCAATAACTTGAGCATTCTGGTAGGCCCAGCTCTTACTAGTTAGACTCCAAAAGAAATGGAAGATTGGGAGGCGGCCATGCAGGGTGTATTTGCACGTGTACTGTATTCTGAGTAGGTTCAAGAAATATGAACTTCTGGTCATCCCAAGTAAGTGGTCCTCAATCATTTACTTCACCTACCATGAGTTCAAACCAAGAATGTGGACAAGAGCTAGTTCAAAGAAAATGTTGGTGTTAAGAATCAGAGGCTTCAGTTCCCTAAATCAGAAAGGGTATCTACTTACAGCATCCCACATCTCTTTTGCTGCTGACAAAAGGAGATAAATTTGCCCAGTTTCAGGCCCCTTCAAGATCACAAGCCAGGCCATCACTGTTGAGTTTTCAGCCTCCCAAATCTGGAATGCATATGCTTCTCTCTCAGCAGAGGTTTTGCAGAACCAGCAAGATAACCAAACTTACCCTTCCTGCGAAAAATCGTCTTCACAGATTGAGATCAATAAAGTTCTATTCATTCAGTTTGGGATACGTGATATGTTGCTTGAAGGACTTGTGAAGTAGAATTCCATGGTGAAACATCTTCACTAACTCCAAACATGATGAACAAATGATTAAACGTAGTGGGAAAGACGAAGGTAATTAAGTGAAAGAACAAAGCTAATTAGAAAGAGACATGAAGGTCAGCTCTAATAACATGAAAATGGGTTTGACGAAATCTGTATATTTTCAGAATACAAAAAGAGGTATATAAAGAGTGAAGTGTGGAGGGAAAGGCATATACAGAATCCCCCAACCCCAAGAAACTAAATGCCAGTTTTTAAACTAAAGCTGAGAGCTCCTAAGTTAATGGCAGAAACTGATTACCAAAATGGCTCTTCAGAATTAGTTGTTCTGTTTTTCTACAAACCCTCGCTTAATTTTTTACGCTACTTACTGAGGCACACACCTCAGCTTAATAAGTATGGCTCGAGGCGCAAGCCTTAAGGCCTGTGCCTCAATATTGTTGTTAGTTTGTAAAAGAAACATCAAAAATTTTATTTCTAAGAGGGCCCAACAGTTATTTTTACTTGTTTAACCTAAACTAGTTAAATATTACACCCCACCCAAGAAAAACAAAACCAAAAAGCTTTTTCATCCTACTCCAAGCCTCTACCCAATTCCCACAATATTCTGGCAGCATCTGTCTACAAAATTCCGGCAGTTTGCAGCAGGTTACTTTTCTTTTAATTGTTTTAATTTTGTTTCTAAAATTTTTGTTCTCTTTGCTTTTGTTCTGACACCAAGTTACCAACCACAAATTTTCTTTGACCTTGGCAGCTCTAGAGACTTTTAAACTTTTTTCAACAGGACTATCGATTATTTGCTACTTTATTATTTAATTTTGGTGTTGTTTTATTGAGAATTTTGAAGATTGTTTATGTTTTATTACATGTTTATTTTTGTATTATTTTATAATTTTTTGACTCAATTTTTTGGGTTTTTGTTTTGTGATGAGACTTGCGCATCTCAAACTGCCTTGAGGGCACGAAGGAAAACTGCCTGGGTACCTTTTTACATCGTTTTAAACATTGATTAAAGCAGAGCAATCTTATTATATTCCAAAGGACGTTAAAAATCATCCAGAATTGCTCTGATCAATACATCTCTTGATCATAAGCTTGAGCCAGGATTAATGCATCAGCGAGATAAAAATAAAATAGCAAAGAATAAGCATATTTATTACTATCATGACTTCTTCCCTTTGCTTTCTTTTAATCTAACTTATCGCTGAAATACAATCCGTTAATGCGCAAAAACTAAGTTCAAAGTTCAGGCATCTAGGCCTGTGCTTCAGCTAAATTTACTCGTTCTAGATGCTTAGTAGCCAGACCTCTAATATACTAAGTAGCTTCCCCCGCGATTTTCGTCCACTTATTTCTCCCAATACAACTTCCATGTCTGATATCTTTTTGATTTAATTGCATTATGGTTAATAACTTACTCATCAACAAGTATGATCAAACAAGAAAGACAAACGCAACAAATCTACCCATAAGAATGTGCAGCATAAAAGTATCTACTTTAAAATGAAAGAATGGGAAGATAGTAGCAATAAATTCGATAGAGAAAACAAGGAAGTGAACTTACTGCCACTGGTGAGTAAATAGAACGGGCTGAAATGCTTATTTCTTGAACAGAAGTGTAATCAGGTGAGGCCTTGCACAAATGCTAAACCCAAGGCAAGATAATGATTTCAACTAAACAGCCACAATAATATCCATGTTACTCCTGAATGGTTTGTTTCTCTCTGAAGTTGATAAACCTGAGTGCGTATCATTTGATATACGTTGCTCTATTTTATAGGCTTCCTTTGTCATCCCTGCCTTTCTAAGGCAAGATACTAAAGAGGTTGTCGTAATACTATCTGGGACACAACCCAATGTCAACATCTTATCAAAAATGCTTATTGCTTCAGACATTCTTCCTTTCATACAATGCCCCAGAATAAGAATGGTGAATGTCAGCTTATCAGGGCTGCATCCTTTCACCTCCATTTCTGCAACAATAGCATTTGCCTCATCCACATTACCAGCCTTAGAACATCCATCAATTACAGGATTGTATATAAATGGTTGGGGAATGATATCTTCCCTCAATTGAAGCTGCCTTAATAAATCACGAGCTTCATTTAATCGATTCTCCTTGCACAGAGCATTAATGAGAACAGAGAAAGTAAATAAAGTTGGAGACACTTTCCTCTCATTCATTTCATCCCAGAGCTTCAAGCCTTGCTCTAACCCACCGGCCCGACAATGACCATCAATGAGAGAGGTGAAGGAGAAAACATCAGGATGATATCCACCACCAACCATTCTTTCATATATCTCGGATGCTGAAACCATTTCTCCCTTTTTGCCAAAACCATCAATAAGAACATTAAAAGTAATTAAGTTTGGCCTAATCCCATGATTACCCATCTCATCAAAAAGATCAGCAGCCTCCTCCATCTTACCCAATTTGCAGTATCCAGAAATAATTGATGTATATGTCACAATATCTGGCAAAAATTCACCTTGTGATTGAACTTCTCTCAATAACTTCCGTGCTCTATCCACATTACCAATCCTACAGAGCCCATTAATGAGTGTATTGTATGTAATAAGATCCGGCAAACAATCAAAACTCTTCATAATATCAAAAAACTCAAAAGCCTTATCTACCTTTGCCACTTTGCACAATCCCCTCATAATTATATTAAAACTACACGTATCTGGACAGAACCCCCGTAATCTCAAAATATGATCTCTAAAAAAACTAACTGCCTCATCAACCCGATTTGTTTGACATAACAAGCTCAACAAATTGTTGCATACAAAAGAACTAACAACTTCCTCTTTCTCAATATACAACTCAGCTTGTGAAATCAAAATTTCTTTGGCAGTCCTAAATCTGCCTGCATTCACAAAGGACGAAATTGTATAATCTAAAACCGAGCTATTGGGATAAAATCCATCTGTTTTCATGCATTCATATGCTAAATTAGCCAAATCGTGCAGGCCAACTTGGCAGAGTGACCTCAGAAGCAACTCAAAAGTAGGAATCGAATGAATGAGATTTAAATTAAGCCTTGTATATTGAAAGAAGCTAAATGCCAATCTGGGGTTATTTAGTCTGCTATTTACATGTTGAATAACGCTGAAAGCTATAAAAGGGTTCAAATTTTTGCGGAAATAATCAGAACTAAAAACAGTGAGAGACTGCGAGTCACTAACACAGAGAGTACATACTACTTTTACGAACCACGGAGTGGAGGAGTGAGAGAGGTACGACTCTATCTGGGCATGACCATGGAGAAAAGCTGTAGAGAAAATCTTGGATATGGAAACCCTTTGAGCCCACAATGGCATCGTTATGAATCGCTTCACGGCTTATTGATTTTCTATCAATATACTAAAAAAATTGATGGGTTTTTGCTGAACCATTTCCTTTATTCGGATTATGGAATCAAATCTATTGTGGGATTGAAAATGCAGTTTCAGGTTTAGGGTTTAAGAGTGTGTGGATTTGAGAGAGGTTGTAGAGTGTTTTAGGGTTGAAAAGCTCCGGGACGGAACGAATCGCCTAGCCAACTGCAGTTTCGGCGTTAGGTTGTAGTTTGTGAACATAATCATGGGGAGAGGGCAAACAAGGAACATGGATTTTGGGACTTTTCGCCCAATATTTTGGTTATATTCATTCCACAATTTTCTATAAATGCACATCTGATAAAAATTGAAAATTTTCCTTAACACACGTTAAAATCTGATTTTAATCTAACTCAAAGTCAAACAATCAATATTAATCATATATTTCATGGGTCTCACATCTTTTCAACCACACATTTCAAAAACTTCTATCACAATATACTAAAAATATAATTTTAATCCCTACCAAAATCAATTATAATGTTTGATAAAAAGTCCTAAACTCAAATACTTTTTCATCAATTAGCCTTTAATCTGTTTTTTATTATGTGGTAAAAATCTTAAAAACTTTTATATTACCACCACAAAATTTACTAGGCGCACCACATCATACTACACAACATTTAAAAATGTTTTTAATAAATACACAACAAAAGTACAAATATAACCATAACCCAATTAAAATTTTGAAAATCGCCAACCCAATATTACCTCTCATTTTCTTATTTTTCTCCACGTATTCCAGACCAGTTTCCCCCACGTCAAAGAGTTGAATGCAACGACATTTTCTTTTATTGTGTGAGCATGAGAGATTGGCTGCAACCTACAGATTTTTTGATGACCTCCCATTAGCGTTGTGTGAAAAAAAAAAAAAAGGAAAGAGACAAAAACAAGCAGGTGAGATTTCATTAGTAATCTACTCTTTGGTTCGGGGTTGCTTATGGAGAAACCCCGTATTTGCTTTGCACGCAACTACTAGAGTCATCGGGGTAACATCCATAGCATTCTTTACATATTGGCATGGTAGAAAGCGAAGGAGGTGGTGAGAATTTTCTTTTGTATCAGAAAATTTTCAGATATTGATAATTGTATGTTGCAATGCCCCAAGTGCAGTATTTCCAACGCAAGGATGACTGAAAATATACCTTGATGTTATTTTCACGCGTTTTCTATAATGTGAATTATATCGTAAGTGTACGGTGTCAAGTTTTGTAATATAGTAATATAGTTAGAGTGTCGAACCTACAGGGATTGTAATTTAATTCCTACCAAGTATTATAATTATTTTAGCTTTTGCTTTATTTAGACAAATCAAATTTCAATTCAATATTTTTATCCTAAAATAATATGAATGTGTGATTATTCAAATGGAAAGAAACAATGTAAAGGAGAATATCAATATGAGAAAGCCTAAGTATTGATTTCACCTCACTATCAACAATGTTTTTCAACTTCTATAGTCACCTCTATCGATTTTTCCTGAATTCATAGGCAAGAATCACAAATTAAATTATATTCCCTCTCTCGAGTGCCGAATAGAACCTATTTCTATATTTTAATCTCAATATCTCTATTCCGAATTAATGCTATAGAAATTATAAACACAAGATTCTTAAATGAAATAAACCTCAAAGGAATTACACTTTCTCTCGAAACCTATAATTTTCTAAGTTGTGTCATTCTTAGATCACGCTTAATTTCCCTCTCTCGAGTGTCGAAATTTAAAGTATCAAATCATTTAATTATTGATCAGGTAATTAAAAGCAATGCCCAAGAATGAACACAAATGAATTAATAGAACAATCAATAGAATTAACTATAAAATAATCCAAACATATCTCAAGATCAGTTACATCAAACCCTAGATATTAAAATTAGCTCATAATAATTAAAAACAACATATCAAATTCTGAATTAAAGAACATGGAGAAGAAAAAGATAAGAAAAACTCTTTTATACTTGAATTCTCCTCCAATCTTTTGTTGTTTTTGTTCTAGATCGACTCTCCTTCCTCTTGTCTGCTAAGCCGACAGTCCCCCCCTTCAATTAGGTCTTATAACTTGTATTTATAGCATCTTAAAATGTTAACACGAAATGAGGTTGGGCTGGGCCGAAAAAATTAAGAAAACAAGTTTTTTTTTTCTCTTCTCGGGAAGCGACGCCTAGGCGCCAGCCATTCTGCATTTTTTTTTGTATTTTGGACGCTCGTCTTTGTTGTTAGTCTTCTCTATTTATTTTACTAATCTTTTGGTCTTCTCTCCACTTCATCCTTCTCTTCCCTCATCTCCATGTCATACCTCCTTCCATGATCATCATCATAGCTCCATTTCAAGCTCCAAACCACTTTGTTTTCATCCACTTTGTCAAACTACAAAACAACACGAACACACACATTAAAACGTTTAAGTGCTCAAGAACAAACAAAAAACTACGAATTTAAATGAACTTGTTTAATGAGTTAATTTCACTCATCAGTTATATTGTAATCCATAACAATGATTGTTCAAGAATGATTATTGAATCATGTTTTAAGATTTGGTTTTTCTCCTCGATAAATGGTGAATTCTGATACCAAGTTGTTGAAAATTATATCTTTTGCAGATTTTTGATATAATATTGTTCTCAATACTTGATCTTGGGCGGTAATTCATGGATAAAAGATGGTGATTGTGGTGTTTTTATATAAATGTTTTATGTTAAAAAAAAATTAAAATTGTATATAATTAAGTAATTTTACTTATGTTCATTTAAGTAAACAAAATAATTAATTAAAATTGTAGTGTAACAAGTAAATTTTGTTGTGGTAATATAATTATCCAAAACTTAAATACCCTTCATTTGAAATGTCTAATTTGAAACCAAAATTTACCAATTTCCCCAAACATAAATTCTCACTTTCATTCTCACTTTTTATACTCAAGTTAAAAGCACATCCTACCTTTTTAAACGTTTGAGTGTCATTTTAATTAATTTCGTGCTCATTTCATTTTATGTGTCCTTCGTATCCACATGAAAATGAATGAAAACAAGTTTAAATTATACTTATAGTGAAATTGAGAATTTGTGACCCAAAATTGCATGTTGTCGTTATAAACGGTTCGATGATGTTTTAACTAATTACATGTCCATTTCAATTTATATTCTCTCGTACCCACATGAAAATGAATATAGACAAGCTTTCACTATATTTAGAGTCAAGTCGAGACCCCATGAACTAGAATGACATGCGGTCATTTTAAATGGTTGGATGTTGTTTCAAATAATTTCGCATTGGGTCCACTTTATTTTCACTTGTATCCACATCAAGTGAACGAATGAAAGTTTTCATTACATTTGGTGTCTAATACAAAATTCAGACGATAATGGCCAATGCTATTATTCCACGAGTAGACTAAACTAAATTTAACTACGAACTAAGGTAAGTAATCCAAATTCAATTATATTTCAATTATGAGAAAAGATATTCAACAAATTAGCTTGTTTAACTTGTATAAGTCTTCTAAGATGTTCCAAGATATGATCAATTAGTTTAGAGTGAAATCAAGATGCAATGATCCAAAACAGTATGCTACCATTTTAAATGGTAGGGTATCGTTTCAACTGATTTCGTGTTTGTTTTACTTTATTTTCACTCATATTCACATGAAAATGAACAAATACAAGTTTTCATTACATTTAGATACCAGTATCGATACAAAGTTCATGCGATAATGATCAACATTATTGTTCTGTAGGTAAACTACACTGGACTTAACTACAAACGCATGTAAGTAACCTCAATTTGATTATAATTCAACTATGAGATAAGATGCTCAACAAATTAACTCGTTTAACTTGTATAAGTCTTCCAATATGTTCCAAGACTAGTTTTGTAGTAAAATCAAGAGTTTGTATCCCAAAAGGGCATGCTATTGTTTTAAACGATTGGGTGTCATTTCAACTATTTTTAGGTGTTGGGAATTTACTTAATCATGCACAGCGGAAATAAAACAATTTTCAATTCCCAAACGAGGATCTGCAATGTGTTTAGATAGAAACTGTGATTAGAATTATACCTTTGATGAATTCCACAAACTCTTTTGCTTTTTCTTGAACTCCAATGATCACGATCTGCAATCCAAGCTGTCAAACCTCCAATGGTGATCCACACAGAGAACAAGAATGACGGCTAGGGTTTTCTTTTCTTGTGCTAGCAAGAATAATAAAAATCCATACTGTTTTCAAACCCTAGTAGTTTATTAATATAAGTCCAAATGGGCTCGGCCCATCTATTAAACTTAACCCGATCCAATATTTAATTAATCAAATTAATTAAATCTGGTCCATGAATTAATTAATCCAATTAATTAATTTGGGTCTATTAATAAACAATTCAATTAATTAATTATCCAACACTTGTCAATTAATTAATTGGTAAATCTCATTCTTCTGATTCTCTTTTGTGTGTGACCCATTAGGTTCTCGATCACGATGCCGAACGACGTGGATTATTATTTTGATCTAATCAAAATCGATAAATTAAAACGCCCCTTTTAATTTATCACTAATTCACTTTCGTTGTCCCAGATTGACATCTAGCAATGTATCAGGGCAATACATGTGACGGGAAATATCACGTAGCATGACAAAACCAAACTTGTTCATTTACCGTGAAACTATAATCCTTTCGTCAATATGATCCGATCAATTATGAGATATGGATATGTGTCAATCTCAATTATCGATCATATCTTTTATTCAACTGTTAAGTCAATGTACGACGAAAACTCTTTTCCGACTTATGAGTTCACCTTGGCCAAGAATTTCATTATTAACTTAACTGGATAAAATGTAGATCATAATCTCTTACTATCTAAGAGTGACGAATCATCTATTGATCATTCACAACCTTCATATGATTCTTGACATACCCGAATAATGCTGTATTAGCGACCCTTGACAAAGCAACATCCAACACCACCAAAGTATGTCTGCCTTCATATAAGGTACTATGATGACCTCAAGTCAAAGGACCAATTCCACTACCGAACGTTAGAGATTAACCACTAACACTTAGATAGTTATCCATGTGGAATCTCTCGCGGGTCTCCAATGTTTTGTTCTGTAACAAAACATCCACGTGTTCATTCAAGTGTCACCACACTTTAACTTGTGAGATCAGCTACTTACTTCACAAGTAAAAATGCCACACGCGATAGTCTATCTGTAATAACAATATCCGTATCTCGTTATTACCTCGATCACGAACGATTTAAGATTCAGTCATATGTAATTTGTATCTCACAATCACAACTCCTTGTGATTAACAAATCACCAAGACTTGAATCTACGGATTCTATTATTTAATTTATTAGAATATTAATTCAATTAAATAATAGATATTGCCATATATATGCATTGATTATATATATTCAAAGTGTTTATGTCCAAAGTTGATTGGACCTAGGGCATAACACTTACAAACTCTTACTTGCACTAGATCCAATCACCCATGTATCTTATATCATAAGAGTCTACATGACGATCATGTTTATGCTGCGACAACTCTTTGTCAGTGGATCTGCAATTTAATAACTTGTGGGAATTCATTCTTTATTTACGTCATTTCATTGTATTATCTTTCCAATGAGATAACACTGCCTTAACATATGTTTGGATCATTGATGAGACCTTAGTTCCTTCGCTTGCACGATGGCTCTATTGTTATCACAATGCATAAGCGTGTGACCAACAATCTTGTTTTGTGAGTAAATTACACTGGATTTCATTACGAACAAAGGTAACTAAAAGTCAATTATATTCTAGTTATGAGATAAGATACACAATAAATTAGCATGTTTAACTTGTACAGGTCTTCTACAATATTCCAAAATACGATTGACTAATTTTTTAGTGAAATCGAGACCTCATGACCCAAAATAACATGTTGTCATTTTAAACAGCTGGATGTCGTTTCAACTATTTTTGTGTCCATTTAACTTTATGTTCTATTATATCCATATGAAAATTGAAAACATCTTTTCACTACAATTTGACTTCATATCGAGACCGTGTGATCCAAAATGGCATGTTGTCATTTTAAACAGCTAGGTGTTATTTCAACTAATTTTGTGGCTATTTAAACGGCTGGGTGCCGATTGTATGCAGCACTTATTACACTGCAATTTCACTTACTCACAACTAGCTGCTGTTTCAATTAACTGCGTGTCCATTTCTCTATAAATTATCAATATACTACACTTGGAACCTTGTTGTGATCACAAGGCTAGTATGTTGTTTACCATTTAGTAAAATGTTATTATTAATTTCACATATGCCGTTTAAAGGCAAATTAATAGAAAATAGCATTATAAGATGTAACAATAATCACACTTTGTGTGTCCATGCCAATGAAAGATGTTATAAATAGATCAAATTTCTAGTTAGTTTATTCATTCGGCATGAGACCTATGTGAATGAATCTACCAAGAAATCGAGTCTGCAAAAAACACAAGCCTTAAACTGGACATGTTCTCTCCCATTGTCATAAGGGGCTACTGCTATATTGAACAAGTTGAAATTGTATTCAGTAGCTTCATTATGAACTTGTTTGGGATAGATTTTTTAGGGAAGAATTGATTTTGAATAGTGATATGATGGGAAGTATGTGGTTGAAAAAGAAGAAAAAATTATTGATGTGATGAAAAATATTATTTTATTGAAGAATGTGTGGTTGAAAATGAGAATTGATTTACTGTAGAAAAATTTAATCCCTCCCAAACAGGGCCTATATCTTCTACAGATGCTAGAAGATTTGCTCTAAGGAACAAAAACCATCTTTAAAACCAAACAAAAGACCCAAATCAGTATCTAAGTGTTTTCTCTGCAAAGCAAAGACTATTACAATCACTAATAGTTTTTTGATGTAGTTACATTAGTTGATCTTCCAGAAAATGGCTTCCATTTTACCTCCATTAGGTTTAGAAAGGACAAATGGATCTCCTTTAACGGTTGAATAGTTTAGGATAGAAGTATATTGGTTGGGTATGACTGATTTTCACCGTGTGAGAAATGAGCCTATGATTTCAACCAGAGCAAATAGGAAGTAGACTGAACCGTGGTGTAGATATGCCAAAAAATGAAAGTAGTTATAGATCATGCTCCCTGATAGTCTGCAAGTTTTTCAGCTTTTTAAGATGACTAATAACTTTTTCCTTCCAACATCTTAGCATAATATCAAGAATAAGGTAACAAGAGTAAAGGGAATCGATTCTTTTTTGTCACTACACATGTAACTATGGATGGTGCAAAAATGTAATAAGAGCAGCACAGCGTATGGATATAGATATCAAAAGAGGTGCACGTACATATGTGTTCTACTTGATGCTTTAACCCACTAAAAACTTGGCTTGTTCCAACATTAGTTTCATATAGTTTTCGTATAGAAACTGTTACACCATAAATTATTTCATGTTGGGCCAAGGCTTGGGTCCGGCCCATTAGGCTCACGAGGCCCATTTCCATTTTCTATATATATGTGAATCCATTTCATTTTAAGGTATGATTTCTAACCCTATCCAAATTCCCCTTCCCACCTCTTGTACTTATATTTCCCTCGTCCGGCAGTTGACTTGACCGTCGGAGTGCGAACGGTCGCCGGACCTTTTTCTCGGTCGGCGGCCTTTTGCCTCCTAACGGGGTGTTTGATGTGCAGATGGTATCCACGTGGAGGGGACGTGACAGAGATTCTGTTCGACCATTTTTTGAGGTCAACAGATTGGCGCCGTCTGTGGGAAACGGTACGTTAACCATGTTATACCGCGTACCAAAAGGTCACCGGAAAATGGGATTTTTCCGGGCAGTTTTTCTACCACGAGAGCAAAGCCAGCAACCAAAAAAAAAATAAAAGAACAATGCTACTGGAATCTGAAATTTGTTCAAAAACGCGACAACTACAGTCAAGATAAGGTAGATGATTTCAATAAGCATAACTTGTGAAAGAAGGAGGCTTTGCTTGTCTCCCTGTGTTCGGCCATCTTCACCCATGTTTTGGACTCAACCCCAAACTAAAAACTAAGCCGGCTACAAGGAGATTGAAAAAGAAGAGTGAGGACCGAACCAGTGGGATTTTCTTTTATTATTCCAACACCCTCTGCCAACAAATTCAAGTGGAAGAAGAGGAACCCATTATGACTCTGGCATCAAAGGTGGAACTTTGGACAAGAAATTAAATCAGCCAAATGCACAAGAAGGGAGCAAGAAGGAAACTCTATGCTCATTCCATAAGAGAGGTCAAGAGGAAAAATGAAATTCATGCTAGCATTCACCAGACTAATCTCATGAGAAGCCCATTTCATCATCTTCTTTCTAGTCACGGCTTAACAGGGGTGCAAGTCATGCAATTTGTCAAGAAGATTTAATAGTTTTGTGATGCCCAAAAGGTGTTCGATCAAATGTCTTGGTCAAGATGTTTCCTCCAACTCTGGTTGTTCAGTTAATCGTGGCACACCACGAACTTCGGCGACCACCGCTACATCAACCTCCGGCACGTCACCTTGCAATATACCGCAGGTAAAATAGCTTGGTCCGATTTTTTCCCGCGAAGGGCATTAAATGTTGATAGACACGAAAGTGATGGTTGAGTGTTCAGATTAAGATTGGTGGTTCAAATCAGCCCTTTTTGTGGACCTTTTGCTGGCAAATGGAGTAGCTTTGCAGGTTAATGTCTATTTTCTACCACTTTCACGTGCTGATCATTAATATGAGAATCAATATGTTTAAGGAAACTAAATTTTCTTGGGCTTGAAAATAATGGTGGGTTTGAGATTTATTTCCGAGGCCCACATTAAAATGTCAACCTATTTTGGACTACAAAACACTAAGTTAATGGATCTATTACTCACTTGGGCCCATTCTACAAAGTCTAAAGTTTAAAATTCTTTATGGACTTTCCTTTTAAATTATGTTGGATTAGGATGAGAAGCTTATTTATTTATTCTTGCCCCCATGCTTCTATTAATTATCTAAGTTATTTGGGCTCATTGGGTAGTATTGGCCCGTTACAAATCCTATTAGAATTTGGGAATTTGTTCCGCATCCTGTTTATGTTTGTTGCATTGGGTTGTCCCTATTGAGAATATATTGCTCAATGGTGGGTATTATTTGAAGGCACTCCATTAACTGTTTCATCGTAAATAAATTATGACATAGAAATTTGGGATTTTATTGATGCGGAAGATTTATTTGAAGATTTCCAATCACGATTGGAGCCCCCACATGCTTTTATTTTAAAGCCATCAAATCTCGTTCATTCATCCACTTTAGATTTGTGAAATTATTTTAGCACCCAGCAAATATTTGTTTATTATTGGGACCTTAATATTGAATATAGGTAACGGCAAAATTTGAGTTAGAGGTGGCAAAATTCTTCTATTTGCATTCTAAATTTACAGTGATGAATTAATACAATATCCATGATGACAAATTGAGAAAGTATGTGAAATTTGCCATTTTAATTCTTCATGATTTCGTGCCTAGACTACAAAATTCATTTGTGCCAAAAAAAAAAAATTATTTTTACAATGCACGAAAAAAAAACTCGATAAATTGCTTAGTTCGGATTTCTCTTATTCAAAGCCCCTTCTTATGATCACCTCTATTATTTGAGGCTTTATTAGCGGGATATTTATTTCTCGCTTCGCCAGATGCTCATTCCTGGCCTCGCGAGATGTTTATTCTTCGCTTCGCCAGAGGCTCATTCCTGGCCTCGCAAGATGTCGCTTCGCCAGATGTTTATTCCTGGCCTCGCGAGATGTTTATTCTTCGCTTCGCCAGATGTTCATTCCTGGCTTCGCGAGATGTTTATTCTTCGCTTTGTCGATGTTTGTTCCTCGCTTCGCCGATGCTTATTCCTGGCCTCGCGAGATGATTGTTCCTCGCTTCGCCAGATGCTCATTCTTGGCCTCGCGAGATGTTTATTCTTCACCTCGCCAGATGCTTATTCCTGGCCTCGCGAGATGATTGTTCCTCGCTTCGCCAGATGCTCATAACTGGCCTCGCGAGATGTTTATTCCTCGCCTCGCCAGATGCTTATTCCTGGCCTCGCGAGATGATTGTTCCTCGCTTCGCCAGATGCTCATTCCTGGCCTCGCGAGATGATTATTCCTCGCTTCGCCAGATGCTCATTCCTGGCCTCGCGAGATGATTATTCCTCGCTTCGCCAGATGCTCATTCCTGGCTTCGCGAGATGTTTATTCCTCGCTTCGCCAGATGTTCATTCCTGGCTTCGCGAGATGATTATTCCTCGCTTCGCCAGAGGCTCATTCCTGGCCTCGCGAGATGTTTATTCCTCGCTTCGCCAGATGCTTATCCCTGACCTTGCGAGATGTTTATTCCTCGCCTCGCCAGATGCTTATTCCTGGCCTCGCGAGATGATTGTTCCTTGCTTCGCCAGATGCTCATTTCTGGCCTCGCGAGATGTTTATTCTTCACCTCGCCGATGCTTATTCCTGGCCTCGCGAGATGATTGTTCCTCGCTTCGCCAGATGCTCATTCCTGGCGTCGCGAGATGATTATTCCTCGCTTCGCCAGAGGCTCATTCCTGGCCTCGCGAGATGATTATTCCTCGCTTCGTCAGATGCTCATTCCTGGCTTCGCGAGATGATTATTCCTCGCTTTGCCAGAGGCTCATTCCTGGCCTCGCGAGATGTTTATTCCTCCCTTCGCCAGATGCTAGTCCCTGGCCTCGCGAGATGTTTATTCCTCCCTTCGCCAGATGCTAGTCCCTGGCCTCGCGAGATGTTTATTCCTCGCCTCGCCAGATGCTTATTCCTGGCCTCGCGAGATGATTGTTCCTCTCTTCGCCAGATGCTCATTCCTGGCCTCGCGAGATATTTATTCTTCGCTTCGCCAGAGGCTCATTCCTGGCCTCGCGAGATATCGCTTCGCCAGATGTTTATTCCTGGCCTTGCGAGATGTTTATTCCTCGCTTCGCCAGATGTTTATTCCTGGTTTGGCGAGATGTTTATTCCTAGCTTCGCCAGATGCTTATCCCTGGCCACGCGAGATGTTCATTCCTGGCTTCGCGAGATGTTTATTCCTCACTTCGCCAGATGTTCATTCCTAGCTTCGCGAGATGATTATTCCTCGCTTCGCGAGATGCTCATTCCTGGCCTCGTGAGATGATTATTCCTCGCTTCGCCAGATGCTCATTCCTGGCCTCGAGAGATGATTATTCCTCGCTTCGCCAGATGCTCATTCCTGGCCTCGCGAGATGATTATTCCTCGCTTCGCCAGATGCTCATTCCTGGCTTCGCGAGATGTTTATTCCTCGCTTCGCCAGATGTTCATTCCTGGCCTCGCGAGATGTTTATTCCTCGTTTCGCCAGATGCTTATTCCTAGCCGGCGAGATGATTGTTCTTCGCTTCGCCAGATGCTTATCCCTGGCCTCGCGAGATGTTTATTCCTCGCCTCTCCAGATGCTTATTCCTGGCCTCGCGAGATATTGTTCCTCGCTTCGCCAGATGCTCATTCCTGGCCTCGCGAGATGTTTATTCTTCGCTTCGCCAGAGGCTCATTCCTGGCCTCACGGGACATCGCTTCGCCAGATGCTCATTCCTGGTTTCGCGAGATGTTTATTCCTCGCTTCGCCAGATGTTCATTCCTGATTTCGCGAGATGATTATTCCTTGCCTCGCCAGAGGCTCATTCCTGGCCTCGCGAGATGTTTATTCATGGCTTCGCCAGATGTTCATTCCTGGTTTCGCGAGATGTTTATTCCTCGCCTCTCACTATCGTTGAGCCTAACTATAAGACCTCGTCATTCCGAGGCCAGTTTATAGGACTCCGATAGGTCGAGACTTTATTAGCGGGATGTTTATTCCCCGCTTCGCCAGATGCTTATCCCTGATTGAAGACCATAAAGCTTCAAGTTGATATTGATTCTGTGCAAATTGGGGGCATTGAAGATATACCATTCCTAGATGAGAATGGCTCTGTTATCTTTGATGAAGATGGGAAGCCTCTTTTACATACTGATGGAACATGCTACATCTCTAAAAATCTAGCCATGCAGTGTTCGAAAGGTCCCTGCGGAGCTAAATATATGAAGGATGATGATTTTCTGAAGATTCGTGATTTTGAGGATGTATCATGTCAACAAAAAGGAACGAAAGTTGGGAACATGGAATCGCCTTTAGTGATGCAAGTTAGGTTGTTCTACAATAGTTGTGCTGCTAAGGGAACTCTTCTCGTAAATAAGAAGAGGAACATCATCTTGAAGTCCTCGTTCCTTGAATAAAGGAAGAGACGACATATTTTATGAGTACTCGCCCCTTGAATAAATGAAGATGCAATATTTTGAAGTCCTCATTCCTTGAAAGAGGAAGAGACAAACCGCCTCGTCAGATGTTTATTCATAGTCTCGCGAGATGGTTATTCCTCGTCTCTTACTATCGTCGAGCCGAACCGTAAGTCCTCTTCATTCCGAGGCCAGTTTGTAAGACTCCGATAGTTCGACTATTCGCGGGATGTCTATCCCCCGCTTCTTCAGTTGCTTATTCTTGGTTTTGCGAGATGTTTATCCCTCGTTTCTCACTATCGTCGAGCCGAGCCATAAGTCCTCTTCATTCCGAGGCCAGTTTGTAAGACTCCGATAGTTCGACTATTCGCGGGATGTCTATGCCCCGCTTCGTCAGTTGCTTATTCCTGATTTCGCGAGATGTTTATCCCTCGCTTCTCACTATCGTCGAGTCGAACCGTAAGTCCTCTTCATTCCGAGGCCAGTTTGTAAGACTCCGATAGTTCGACTATTCGCGGGATGTCTATCCCCCGCTTCTTCAGTTGCTTATTCTTGGTTTTGCGAGATGTTTATCCCTCGCTTCTCACTATCGTCGAGCCGAACCGTAAGTCCTCTTCATTCCGAGGCCAGTTTGTAAGACTCCGATAGTTCGACTATTCGCGGGATGTCTATCCCCCGCTTCTTCAGTTGCTTATTCTTGGTTTTGCGAGATGTTTATCCCTCGTTTCTCACTATCTTCGAGCCGAATCGTAAGTCCTCTTCATTTCGAGGCCAGTTTATATCCGCAAAGGTGCATACGTCCCCATGGGCGGGGCCACCTTAAGGATGTCCACTTCATCAGGAGAGGTGTGGGTGCCACTTCTGGTGAAGCGAATCTATAGTGTTCTCACACTATGCCTTCCATTGCTGGATCAGACACCATGGAAGATGCCCTTGCGAAGGTGCATACGCTCCCATGGGCGGGGCCACCTCAAGGATGTCCACTTCATCAGGAGAGGTGCGGGTGCCACTTCTGGTGAAGCGGATCTACAGTGTTCTCACACTATGCCTTCCATTGCTAGATCAGACACCATGGAAGATGCCCTTGCGAAGGTGCATACGCCCCCATGGGCGGGGCCACCTCAAGGATGTCCACTTCATCAAGAGAGGTGCGGGTGCCACTTCTGGTGAAGCGGATCAGCAGTGTTCTCACACTCATTCTTTGTACTTGCTGGGCTAGGACTTCACTTATATACTTATCACTTCGTCCTTCGGTCGGGACTTTGCTTCTACAACATCGATTCGCCTCGACTACTTATGTTTAGAGTCTCGTCTCTGTAACTTTTTTCAGAGTATCGCCTTGACTGCTTATCTTCAGTGTCTCGCCTCTGCTGCTTGTATTCAGAGTCTCGCCTCTGCATCGGCTTATTACAGCTGCTTATTTCAGAGTACCGCCTCGACTGCTTATCTTCAGAGTATTGCCTCTACTGCTTGTATTCAGAGTCTAACCCCTGCATGAGCTTTATTGCAGCTACTTATCTTCGGAGTGTCGAGTTGCCTATCTTTCAGTGGTTTATATCCCAACTCGACCCGTATATAAATATTCATACCGAGACTTGGGAGGACTGTCGTGATACTGATATCTTAGTATCATTACATTATTATTGCCACCATATGCATTATATTGTTACTGTCGAGTGCGTGTTTCACATCACTGCTAGCATGTCATGCCACTATTTTCAGTACAGTCATTGCGCATGCTACGCTATCTACGTTGGCAATGCTGTTATACTGAACTGTGCTAGCATACGACCTGCTATGATACATGATAGACTCTCTGCATATTATATCTTGGAGAAATTTAATGTCATTACCTTATCGTCATGAGTAATTTGAGGGCAAATGGACCCCAAAATTTATTTAGTATATGTGCTGTAGATATATCGTGTTATATTACAGGTTGGTTTAGTCTATATTACAGAGGAGATGCTGCCGAAATTTCGACAAATTATATGCAGTATTTACCTTTCGAGGCAGTTCGTAAGTCCTTGCCCATCGGAGCTACTTATATTTCTGAGGCAATTTTTAAGATTTCGACTACTTGATAATTTATATTTCAAGTCCGACTCGCACATGAATGTACAACTCAGACTTGGGGGACTGTTGTTACACCATAAATTATTTCATGTTGGGCCAAGGCTTGGGTCCGGCCCATTAGGCTCACGAGGCCCATTTCCATTTTCTATATATATGTGAATCCATTTCATTTTAAGGTATGATTTCTAACCCTATCCAAATTCCCCTTCCCACCTCTTGTACTTATATTTCCCTCGTCCGGCAGTTGACTTGACCGTCGGAGTGCGAACGGTCGCCGGACCTTTTTCTCGGTCGGCGGCCTTTTGCCTCCTAACGGGGTGTTTGATGTGCAGATGGTATCCACGTGGAGGGGACGTGACAGAGATTCTGTTCGACCATTTTTTGAGGTCAACAGAAACAACCACAACTTTGGATAGATAGAGCATGAGTTCTGAATTGAAAAAAATGTATAGCTTCCTCGGACAAACTCTGTGACATCATAACTTGCAAGTCAATTTTCCCTATCCTTACAACCCTGTCGTGTCCAGCTCCTTGATTGGGATATCTAAAAATATGCAAACTTTATTTAGCACAAAGCAATGAAGCCATGGTAAAGAAATAAAGTTTGGTGGCCATGGTGAATATAATCACAAGTCTTTTTGAGCCTGTTTGATTCTCATTCATTGGGAAAAAATGAGTTTTGAATAGTACTTTTAGGAGAATGTGTGGTTAAAACGTATGGAGGTATTTTTGATATATGTGTAGAATATTTTATTGTCTGAATGTGTAGTTAAAAATGATCATATAGCAAACCATAAAATAAATTAGTATGTGTCAATTATTTTTTAAATTCTAGATCAAGTTTCCGATAGACTTCAATTTTATGCTAACCAACACTAGCTCTACGATGTACATACTGTTTGAAGTAACATTAAGTCCATTATTAATGAGTTGGACAATATAATTCAATCTAGATGGTTGCTTAACCATATTCCACAAACCCCCAATATAAGAAAAAATAAATAAATTGAATGGTTGACTTTGATATAAATTTTGAGTGGATTGTATTCTACTCCATGAGAACATCAAAATCATATATTTACTTGCCAAAAATGATGCTCGGGTGAATGAAAAATTGGAGCTCAAAGTGATGAATTGGAATAGGCTTTGTGTTGAAGGGAAACTAGTTAAAGTTACCCCACATAGGAAAATGGATAAGACAATGACCACTTTAAATATGATTACACTTTAGAAGGGTCTAATCACGTGTAGTATAAAGGTTTTCTCCACGTGCGCGCGTAGCAGGGGTGCAAATCACAGACCGAAAAAGGTTTATAACCTTGATCTTGTGTGCTGGCATGATCTGCGTACACGAATGGACCAAAAATTGGCCCTTAAGAAGGTCCACGTCTTCCCTTTATTTTATTATTTTTCCAAATAAAAAAAACTTTTCAAATTCTTTTAATTCCTTAAACTCACGTGATTATGTCCGTGTAAATGGAGAGATTAACAATCAGGTTAATGGTGGTCAATGGCATTATTCCTTGTCTGTTAATTTTTCATTACAGCCTATTTATTTGGGCATCTTCATCCCTTACAAACACACGGAAAAATTGCATTTTCTCTTGCTTGCATCCGTAATTTTCATTTTCTGTAAAAATCTTGGTGGTGATACTATTCAGATACTAAGTCAGTTCGCCGGAATAGCATCTGCAGTGCTCAGACTCTACTGATTTTTCGTTGTATCTTGGGAAACAAATGCTCAAACTAAACCCAAGCACCTACGGTGAGGGGGCGAATATATTTTAAGAAAATTGTGTTCACACAGGTCTCGGTTTCAAAGTTCATTGGATTTTTATTTCCTCCAATTTATATTACTTGTTCTTTTTTTATTATAATTAATAAAATTATTTCATCTGTAATATTTTGGATAATATTCAGTTAGTTAGCTGTCCAACCGGTATTTGTTTATACGGATATGTTCAGACGGTATGCTTTAATACGGTAAATTAGTTGCACTGCTAATATGTGTTCTGTTCATACGGTAAGTTAGTTGCACAGCCGATATGAAAGCAGATGTAACAATTGAAAAGTATAAGGCTATATTAGTAATAAAAGGTTACAGACAACGAGAATGCATTGATTACTTTGATACATATTTTCCAGTGACGAGAATAACATATATTAGGATGATACTTGTAATTGCCGCTCTGCGAAATGTTAAAGTACATCAAATGGATGTTAAAACTTTTTTGAATTAAAATTTAGAGGAAGAATCTATATGGAACAACTCGAGGGTTTTTCATAACCAGGGCAGGAAAAAAAAAGTTTTTAAATGGTGAAATCATTGTATGGTTTGAAACAAGCTCCAAAACAGTGTCACAAAAAATTGACAATGTTATGATGGAATGTGGATTTAAGATTAACGAGTGTAAAAATGGTTATGTCATTTTATATCTTTAAGTTGACGACATGCTTATTGTTGATAGCAATGACAAGATGATTAAATCTACTAAAAAGATGTTTAATTCAAGGTTTGTCATGAAGATATGAATTTAGCTGATGTGATACTTAGAGTTAAAATTAGCAAACATCAGATTGACTCGTTCTAAGCCAGTCATATTATGTGGACAAAATTTTACAAAAGTTCAGCAAGCAGATACTGGAATGATTAGAACATCGATAGATACGAGTCAGCATCTATCTAAAAAAAAGTGAGAGTGTCTCTCAAGTAGAATACTCTAGAATTATTAGAAGTCTGATGTACTTGATGAGTTGTACAAAATCAAACATAACATATACAGTTAGTGAACTGAGTAGATATACAAGTAATCAAGAGTTGACCACTAGAAAGGAATAGTAAGAATACTAAGGTATTTAAAATATACTCGCACTTTTGGACTGCACTATACTAGATATCCAGCAGTCATTGAAGGATATAGTGATGCAAATCGGATATTTGATATAAAAGACTCCAAGTCTACTAGTGGATTTGTGTTCACATTAGGAGGTGCAACTATATCCTAGACATATACGTCGCAGACACAATACCATAAGACAATTACTCTCAACTGGAATTATCTCTATTGATTATGTAATGTCAAATGATAATATTGCGGATCTACTAACCAAATGATTAAATAGAGAGTTAGTTGGAAAATTATCAAAATGAATGTGACTTTAGTACTTGAACGGATAAGTTAATACAAAGAAAACTCAACCTAGTTGACTGGAGATTCCAAAATCTAGGTTCAAAGGGACAACCTAATTGTAAAGACTTAATTGAATCAATATGATGAATGTTATCCCATGTCCATTCCTATGATACAACAGTGATGTTCGTAAGGATGAATGATAAGCAATAAGGTTTTAATGACTCTTATGCGTCGAAAATCGAACAAAATAATGCGGGTTACTTACAATAAGAAATTACCTATGCAAGAGAGAAGTTGTGCTACTTCTAAGAGATTTGTGTAGGGCTCAATTCTTAGGAACCCTCACAAAACCAGGCATATGTTCATGGCAAAAAATGAACATAACAATGAGAACTGAATTATGTTAGGAAGAATCTCGTGTGGAGTATATCATCTTTTACATAAAATGCAGAACAATTCAAGGACATCGTGTCTATTGGTCAGCTGGTAAAGTAAATATATTTTCACAATGAAAGGTTCAAAGGAGGGTAATACCTACATATCCTATGCAAGTTTCAACCGTGGACTATATCACCAAGTCTTTATGTCTTCCGTTTCTATGTTTCTATCAATTTTCATTCATATTGGGAATTGTTGGAAAAAATAAATAAATTGAAGGAATGACTTTGACATAAATTTTGAGTGTGACCCGTTCGTTTATTTTGGAAGATCATGATTGATTTGTAGTCTCCTTCATGAGAATATCGAAATCATATATTTATTTGCCCAAAATAATGTTTGAGTGAATGAAAAATTGGAGATCAAAGTGATAAATTGGAAGAAGTTTCGCGTTGAAGGGAAACTAGTTAAAGTTATCCCACATAGGAAAATGGATAAGGCAATGACCACATTAAATATGATTACACTTTAGAAGTGTATAATTATGTGTAGTATAAAGGTTTTCTCCACGTGCGCATGTAGCAGAGGTGCAAACCACTGACCAAAAGGCTTCTAACATTAATCTTGTGTGCGAGCGCAACATGCGTACACGAATGGACCAAAAATTGGCCCTTAAGAAGGTCCACGTTTTGCCTTTATTTTATTATTTTTCCAAATAAAAAAAAAACTTTTCAAATTCTTTTAACTCCTGAAACTCATGTGATTATATCCGTGTTAATGAGGAGATTAACCTCCGAGTTAATGGTGGTCAATGCACAACTCCTTGTCTGTTAATTCTCTATTACAGCCTATTTATTTATGCATCTTCATCCCTTGCAAACACACTGAAAAATTGCATTTTCTCTTCTTTGCATCCGTAATTTCCATTTCCTATCAAAGTTTTGGTGGTGATATTGTTCAGATACTAAGTCAGTTCGTTGGAGTAGTATTTGCAGTACTCAGACTGTACTGATTTTCCGTTGTATCTTTCGCTCAAACTAAACCTTAAGCACCTGCGGTGAGGTGGTGAATCTATTTTAAGGAAACTATGTTCACACAGGTCTCGATTTCAAAGTTCATTGAATTTTTATTTCCTACAATTTATATTACTTGTTGTTTTTTTTTATTATTTAATAAAACTATTTAATCTGTAATATTTTAGCTAACTTTGGTTAGTTAGCTGTCCAACCAATATTTGTTTATACGGTATCTGTTCAATCGACATGCTTCCATACGGTAAGTTAGTTGCACTGTCGGTTCATACGGAAAGTTAGTTGTCCATCCGGCAATATTATTTTGTAACAAATTCAATCTAGATGGTTGTTGAACCATATTCCACATAGCCCCCAATAAAAATAAAAATAAATGGTTGGTGCTGCTGAAAAGTAAGGATTCAATATTTCCTAGGCGCAATCCATTGTACATGAACTCTAAGATGGAACATACCCGCTAATATGCTAAAGTCCATACTGCAATATATAATGAGAAGTTCATCCGCCTTGGATTGAAGGGTAAAAAATTCCAAACCGGAGCAAAATTTATAAATAGTCTTTTCCTCTGAATCCGTAACGATCAGATACCCATATTCTAGGACATATAGGCTTGTAAACTACAATGACCAAAACCAAATTTAACCACTACTAAAGAAAACAGATAAATTGAAATTATCTTGGAAAATTCAAAGGAGGTTTTCTCGGATGTTCATTGAATATTTCTAGATCTCAATAGATCCAATGACATATAGCTGACAAAAAGTGCAAGACAGCAAATACTGTATGCACTGCACATAATGTCCCTTAAGTAATGCTCCAGCATTCATATGAACCAATCAATCCTAGATGAGTTAGGTAGAACAAGCATTCCCTGTCTCCATATTCGAGCAATAACGGGATGAGAACACCAAATCTAGCTATTTCAAGGATATTGTATTATATTGTCATGATTGCTTAGGAAAAGGATAATCCTTTTCGTGTGGGAGATATAAGATTAGGTGGAGATTCTTCAAATCCTTCCCTAAAATAAGAAAACTCTAAATATAAACTCCTTTTACCATTAAAAGAATTTATTGAAAATAAGCAATAATAAAGTTCATCTTCCCCAACACAAATGAAATTTATCCTAACACGTTTCTAACATTATTACAAGAAGAATAATGAAAAGATATCAATCAGAAAATGTATGAATACAAGAAATATGTGGAAGCAATTTCTTGTTATGAACCTTCAATTTCAAGCCTTGACTCTTCACCTCCTTAATGTAATTTACCTTGGATTCTTTGTTAGGTTTGATCTTCTCTTTCAAAAGATGGTGAATTGATCTCTTGTTTTTGAAAGATTTTATGATATGATTTAAATTGAGAGGCCAAAGGGGGGGGGGGGGGGGGGTGGAGTTTGCCCAGATAATGTATTTAAGGGGTTCGAAATTAGGCTAGAAATTGTGCCAAAATTAGTTCTCAAATAAGTTTTAATCGAATAAGGAAAGCTGGATTTCCCCTTAAATAACACCATGTGATCGCATTATCTAAAGGCGTGCGATCGCACCACTATGTATATCAAAAGCGATCAATTTGGTCCCTAAACTTGCTTTTTATGCTCACTTAATTCCATCATTTGGATTTTAATTGCATTCAATTGACTCCGTATGATTTTCAATCATCGTTTCTTGATCCAAATAAGCTTTTGAAAATTTACATTTTGGTCCTCGAACTTCAAAAATCCTCTTTTTCGTCAATTTTCATTCGTTTCTATCAAATTTACTTCCAATTGTCAATTTTTACTTAACAAACAAAATATACAATAGATAAAGATATAATTCATCAAAGTGCTCTGAATGTTTATGTTTAATGGGCGAGATTAGTGTATAAAATACACTTATCACTTATAATAAGGAGATCGAACTATTTCATATATTAGAGAAGTGATGTGTTGTCAATTACTCTCATGTAAAATTTCTATAGCAGCATAGAGTTGATTATACTCCTCTATCCACTCCCTTTTGAGTATTCAAGCACTAAGATCATTAAAAGGAAGGATGAAGGTTGAAGGAGACGATGACTTAGAATTGGATGGAGAGGAGACAAGGTTTCAATTTTGGAAAAAAAATTGCATTGGTTTCTTGGCTTAAGGATATTTCAGGCAATTTTTATTTACTAGAGTAAAAGATTAAGCCCTTGTTTGATCACCATTTTTTTGTAAAATACATTTTTCTTTCTCTTATTTTCAATCACAAATTATTCGATACAATAATATTACACGCAAATCCAAAACTTTTCCTTTTTTTAATCACATACTTTCCATCAATCTACTATTTCAAAATGTATTCTATACAAAAAATGAGGCTCGAACAAACTCTAATTTAAGGGTGGTATATTCACACCACATTTTTTTTTTACAAATACTAAATTTTAATTACATTGAAGGTCGTTAACTTCTATTCATTATAACACTTATATCTTTAACTTTTTTCTTCATCACATTCTTATTTTTAACATTTTATTAATCGGAAAAATATTGTACTTATTCATTGTTTTCGTCCAAAAATATTGTTAACATATTTTAAAATGAAGGTCAAATATTTAATCGTATTTTTGTATTATTGTTATTTTTTTGCTTATTTAAAAATATAATGAGCAAATAAGACTTTTTTTACTCTATCTTATATCAATTTTGTAGAGAAATCATAATCAGGGACAATTTTTACTAAATTTGAGAGGATAAATGTGATGAAAAAAGTACGAGAAATAAATGTGATAATGTGTAATGTTATGAACCTTCCATGCAATTAAAATGAGAACATATTTAGCCTTATTTTAATTCTTATATATATTTTAGTCCAAGGTTATTTTCACAAATAACTTTGTAAAAGAGACCATTTCACCTAATATCCACATAAACATTTGAGCCAAATTCAACACACATTTCATGAAATTCATAATTTTATCAACTTTTCAATCACACATTTTATCAACTTTTATAAAAATTTACTAAAATTATGAATTTTAAAAAATTATATAGGGGCGTGCTTTATAAAGATGCTAATATGTACTTGTAGTTAACATTTTCAACCTTCAAATAATCTTCAACGGAAGAATCAAACTCACAATCGCAACTTAAGGCAACTAAGGGGAAAATTTTGAACCCAATAAATATAGAGCATGGTTGGGGAGCGTTTATAAACGATTTTAAATATAAATAAATAGAAATGAATAGTGAATAATATTTGTGGGTTTTTTTAAATATGTGAATAAAAAATTACTTGATTGTTTATAAACAACAGCCAACAGCCAAACATAGGTATAATTACGTAAGGGAAAATCAAATTTCACCATCAAGATCCAAAGTGGGAATCAGGTAATGCACGAATCTACATGATTTTTTCTCAACAATTATGGTACTTGTACAATTTTTCTGATAGTCAAAACATTTGTCAAAGTACCCTTGTATAAGCAGCTTAATTCTTTCCACGAGGATGCTCTTTTTTCCTCTGGCATAGGAATACGAAAAATCAACTAAAGGTATACCTACAAAAGAAATTGGAGAAATTGGAAAAAAAATTATAAACAAATTTTTTCTAAACACTTGCACCAAAAAAAAAAAAATTATTACTCAAACTTTGAACTTCCACTTTGGACCTAGCAAAAAGAACCATGCTACTTGTACAATATATTTGACAATAAGTTTGACAATGTCTGAGTTGGCAGACATTATATCCATTGATTTGAAATATTGTTTTTGAATTCAATGATAATGATCTACACACATCACACATTGTCAAAATCATTGTACAAATTCATTGTACAAGTAGTTTAATTCTAGCAAAAAATATCATGTCCCTGTTTGATTATTTCAAAAATAAATTTTTTTTAGTAAATTCTGATTTAAAAAAATTAATGAAATGTGTGATTGAAAAGTTGATAAAAATTGTAAGAGTAATTATATTCACACCACATTTTTTATTTCTTACATCACATTTAAATTATACTTAAGGTTCTTAATCTTTGCTTAATATATCACTTATGTCCCTAACGATTTCTCATGTCGTTCTTATCCTCAAACTTTTTATCAGTTAACACATTTTTATATTCGATAAAAAATTTATGTCCAAAATTTCGTTGAAAGGACGTAAAACAACTTTTTTCCCATCATATTTAAAAAAAAAATGTGCGATTTTTTTTTTCTCATTTCAAATCTTGAAAATAAAATATTTTGATATAAATCATTATTAAGAATGAGATGTACTAATTAATGAAATGTTGAAAATAAGAATTTGACTGAAAAAATTAAAGAAAAAATTATTATAATGAGAAAAAATTAAGGAGCTTAATTGCAATTAAAATGTGGTATATAAAATAAAAATTGTGATGACAATATAATCATACAACTTATAAATATCATGAAATGTATGATTGAAAATAAATAAAAATAATAATTTTATAAAAATGAAGACCATCTGGCATATACTCTTATATCAACCATATCCCTACATCCCTACAATATATAAAAGAGGAAAGTTACTTGCACTGTTCCTAAGCCATTTGGTCACCCCAGCCGAGCCGTTTTCGAGTCGAGTCATATAAGCCGAGCCCAGCCAATTTCTTTTCCTGCCATTTCTTTCTCGGTACGCTTCTCTCCTTTTTTTTTTTTTTTGGCTTCTCTCAACTTTCTCTCTCTATTCTTACACGCAAACTCCCATACTCCTCCATTCTTCACCCATCTCATTTTTCTCTTGACATTTCTCTCTCTCATTCGGTTTCTTCTTTCCCCTCCTCTCTCTCTCTCTCACGATTTTGTGTCCTCCTTTTCAAGAATCCCACAAATTTCCTAGCTGTTTATGTTTCGGTTGTGTTTTATTTTGCTAGCTGTTTATGTTTTTTTTTCCTGCAAATCGTGTTTTTTGTGTATCATTTTTCTTCCACCACAAGCCCTAGAAAAGAACCTAAAAATGTTGTTCATCGTTCAAGTGTGCAGTTGATTTCTTGGGTTGGGTTATATTCTTTTTTCGACCTATTTATGTATATTTTCTTTGTTATTTGAATTATTTCCCGCTAATTGTATTCTCTGTGTTTCTTTTTTTATCCATTTGTTGTACTCTTTTTTGGCGAGTTGTTTATTTTCATTTTTCATTAAAATTTTTTTTCATTTTCGTTTTTCTCTATTTTTAGATCCCCTATTCTTTGGTGAGTTGGTCCATCAAAATCCATTGAAAGTTCATTTTCCAGCCATTCTCGGTTATTTCTGTTTTGAAATACAAATGAAAGTTCCTTTTTGAGTTTACTTAATATGATCATTTCTTGATGTTTTCAGGTGGCAGAACATGCTGGATTTTATATGGAAAAAATGGTGAGTACCTTGTTTGAATGATGCTTTAACTTTATTTTCAAGATCTCTGAGGTGGTTGAAATTCAAGATGGTTAGAATACTGTGTTATGTTATAAATACATCTATTTGTGCTTTATGTATCACCGAGTAAAAATTATCTCGACAAATTCTGTGACCTTTGTGTATTATTATATTAATATTAAGAAAAAACAATTATTAACAAACTCCCATTAATATCAATGTTGTCGATTTGGTTTTGAATTTTCTAATTTTCTCGGATAATTTGTTGTCCTGCAACTTGATGATTTCATTTTCCACTTTAGACTTCAAGGTGCTTCAAGTATGAGAGCACAATGGTGCTGCTTAAGCCTAATCATTTGGTTATGAGAACAAAAAGTCTACGCCTTGGATGCATTTTTATTTTATTTTATATATTTATGCTACATGATAGTTGAACGCATCCATTTAATGTGCAGAATTGGTTGCAACTTTACAGTATGAGCTAAATTATTATGAAGACAGTTAACTTACGTATTCTTCTGCTCCTACCTGATCTGACAGATGCATGAGTGTTTTTCTAATGAGCATCTTCGGCTTGATAGGCATACCTCCTCAGAGGTATTCATTTGTTGTGACATCCTTATTACTTTTGTTTCTTTTCCTTGCTTACGAAGTCTGCTCCTTTTTAAACTGTCATTGATATTAGGAAGAGATAATAGAGCTAATTTGAACTATTTCCCCAACTACCTGTCTATGGTATCAATGAAATTAGGTTGCTTCTTTACGTGCAAAAGTGGCAGCTTTGGAGGAGGAACTAACAAAGTCACGTGAAGAGAATTCTGATAGTCAAAATCAATGTCAATAGTTAGAAAAGGTGTATATGTAATTTGAATTCAAAAGCAGTTTGGATTTGAGTGATCATTTCTTATTTCAATGCAAAATTGCATTATCATATCTATTCTATTTGGGACAGGAACTGAAGGATCTTAAAGATTATGAACAGCAGATGAAGCCAAAGGTTTATTTTTCCATTATGCTTTTATCGTCTTTTGAGCAGTTAGTTTTTACTTTTCTAATAAGAAGCATTACTTTAAATTCGGCTGAAGTTTGTATGGCTGGTCGACCAATTTGTGTTTGTAGAGAAGCAACTAATTGTTGTTTGAAATTAGGAATAATTCTTATGTTTATATTGGGCCATGAAGATATTCCTAACCTCTTTAGTTTCTTGGTGTTATGCGAAGTTATGTAAATCTCTACAATATATAAAGAGTAATTCTACTTTGCTCAAGTAGAATGACAAAAGGGGTGTTTCTGTAAATCTCTTTCTGTAACCTGCAGGTTACGATCACGCTCAAGGAGGAGGATACAGAGCCAGGGAATATCTATTATAATGAGTACTGCTCTGCTGGAGGACTGATTGAATATGTGAAATGGCTGAATGTTGATAAGGCGTGCTTGATGTTTGCCCTTTTCTCAGTCTGTAGGTTTTAGTTCACCTTGTGTTTTTTCTTTGGTTATAAACAATTTTCACAATCATAGCTTCAATTGAATAGAGTTTATGAAGTCCTTGTAGAATTGGTTAGAAAAGAGAGGGGTAGGTGAAAAATAATATAACATGTTGTGATTGTTAAAGATGTTTGCTTTAGATCTTTCCGATGCTATGAACCCATCCTTATGGTGGAGGAACCTTCAATCTCTTCTTATCAGGCAAGATGGATTGCTCCTTCATTTGTTCCATAGTAAAAAAAAAAAAAAAAAACTTTTTTCCCGTGGTAACGAAGTTCACCAAATTTCTCAATTATTATGATCTCATGCAACTGGATGTCGTTTAGGGTTTTAACTGTCTAATTTTTTATTTCTATTTGGAAGTTTTTACTATGATTATTTAATGCTTTAATATTTACTTTCCGTTGATTGTGATTCGTCTTTGCTGAATTGTGGCTGATTGTTCTTTGGTCCAGACACCACTTCACGATGTCTTGGGATTAAGGAAGCAAGCAGATGGAGTAACAATTGACATAGCTCTTCAGTGGTAAACCTATGACCTGTATTCCTACTTTATCATCTCCTTTCCTCATCTTGATTCATAGATACATTTCTAAATTCTAAATTTTTAATATTTCTTGTAAGCACAAGAACCGAGCAGAAAATAGTATTAAGACGAACATGTTTGGTTCTGAAGTCATTTGCTTCACATGTTTAATTTAGTCATGTAGGATACCTGTAAAATCTCCAGAACAAAAAGTTAAATTCGCATATTGATCTTTATGCAGGTCTTCAGATGCATATTCAGATACAGTGCTAGGGTATGCTAACATGTGTACTTGATCTTTAATTTAGTCATGTAGAATTTGGTATGATGAGTTTTTCTTTTGAAAATTAATTATATATGGATTTTAAGTAACGTGTACTTGAGGAAACTTCATCTCTGCTGAAAATATGTTCTGTCAGTATACTGTACTCTGGTTGCAGCTTTTTATTTGTTATAGTTTTGCACAGTAAAAAAAGACAACCAAAAAAATGGTTGAAGCAGTCAGGCCTTGGAGAGCTGATTAAATTCCTCACTAAAGTTCTTGTAAGTGCACAATTTTCATAAATATGGGTGGTGGTGAGATTTGAACTTAGGAGCTCTAGATGCCCCGATATCATGTTGTGTTCCTTACTTTCAAACTCCTTGCTTCAGTACCGCAGCTTCATTTGAGATTTTGATTTTGAATTTTCTATTATTCTTTTAGGGTGAAGAACCGAAGAAGCAAATAGGAGCAATGGCATATGTTGAGTGCAGTGCTAAAAGACAACAGGTTTGACTATTTTTTCCCGATTTTCTAAAATCTCAATTCAATTACTGGGCTTTCTTAAACTAGCGAAGTAACAAAGGGCTGTAGAACTTGATAATTGTACATTCCTACAATCAGCCCAACGAATAAGCAAACTTCAATGTGGATTTGTTGTGTGAAGAGTGCGTTATTACCCATTACCCTTATTTTGAAAACACGAGGAATCTGATCAAATCCTGGCCATAGATGTGTTATAAAAGAAATAGTTTATGGGTGATAAAAACTTGCTTTTTGACTTGGGATAGAGATGTAAGCCTGCTTAAAATAATTTTGCTCATTTTTCTTCCTTTTTTTTTTTTTGAAAAAAATTATTTAACTCTCTAGCCACCCCAAGGTTGCACCGGATGTGGGGGCGGGGAATCCCACAGCACAGCCCAGTAGCATGCCTAGGCCATACTTAAAGCTTTCACATGCTCCTTTGTACATCGTGTATCCTTGACCTATGTGACAAATTTGGTATGATTTTAATTTAGTGATTGAAAGGGATTATCAGTCTAAACAATTTTGTTGCACTCTTGTCGGGGAGCTAATGTTTTGACTGATGTTGAGGTGGAATGTCTTTGTCATTGCCCTTTGTAACTATTTGATGTTTATATGTGGTCATGTTTGCGATTTAGTTTCATCTAAACTTTTTTATTTCGTCTTAAAACATTCTGCCTCTCTATTTTATTAAGTTCTGTGACTAATTCTTTTTAATCATTTCTTATTCTCTGTTAGTAATTCTATTCTACTATGTGAAAGTTTTTAATTAGTACAATATGCTTTCACCTCACAAGTAACTATCAATTTATGCAGGCGTTTTGGACATTATTGGACATAAAATGTAGTGTCTCTTGAGGTGCTGAAGGAAAGAGGGAATCAAAATTTATGCCAAGTATGGTAATTGAATTTCTCGGAGTTTTTAATTGATTTTTGGACTTTTAAAATTGAATCTGTAATAAACTTGGTGGTATTGACTGTAATACAATGAACTGACATCCATGGTCAAAATAGTGATCTTCTAGAAGTATGGGTCATTTGACTCATTTGATATTATTGATTTTAGAATATTGGATAGTTTTGTTGCTCAACGTACTTGTATACTCTCAAGCCAATGTTTAACAAAGAGAGTCTCTGTTAAGGTCATTTGTGAATTTGTTAGCAAAAAAAATATGAATTCAAATTGTTATTTTTATGTTGTACTTCATTGTTTTTAAGCTGTGAACATTTCATCAAGAAATAACTAATTAATTTAATGAATTCTGAAAGATAATTGCCACACGATTAAATGATCATTGATGTTCATGCTTTTGGAAAAATATGGTTACTTAATGGTGAAATTGGTTTAGGTAGATGTATTGTATGTGCAAATTTGCAATAACCTATCAACCTTATTTAGTTTCACGACACAATTTAAAGGCCATTTACCTTAGTAAATTGGGGCTTCTAGGTAAGATAGTAACTAAGGTGGCAATTTTTCTTTTTCTTTTATTGTTTACCAACTTTTATATATTTTGTGTATTGTGCTCAATTGGCCTTGGTAGGATTTGGTTTTCAGTCGTGGTTGCTGACATTTTGAACTTATCGTATGCTTAAGAATGGTGGGATTTTGATATTGTGATGTATCTCTGTTAAATATTAAAAATTTCTGTATATTGCTTTGCTGTATTACATGTAGTAATATAGTATGAGAAGCTATGTCGTTCGGGAAAAATGTTGCTATAACAGCAGAAGGAAATCATGAACTTCACATATAGAACTCAACACTGCACTTCATATAAAAGGTGCCTTACTTGAAACAATTTAATGTTATTTTTGCCATTGTTCAATTGTGGAATTACGAAAATTATAACGGTTATCGTGCAACGCATGATCCACACTAGTAATTTTAACAAGTATAAAAATTTGAAATGTAAGCCCTTTTTTGTGGGGATTAAAATCGAATATTTAGTAAATTTTAATAAAAGTTAATGAAATTATAAAATGTCCATACCTTTCATTGTTATTGTGGAAAACGTTCATACTTTTCAATTTTTGGTATGTTCACTCTTATTTCCACATTTCATTGTGCAAAAGGTCCTTTTCATCCATTTTCTCAATTACAAATTGTGAAATGATGATATCATTTGTTTTAAATAAAATAAAAGGAAAAAGAAAAAAAATTAATTGCAATCATAATCCCATTTTTTTGAAAAACGCAAATAAGTCCCAAATAAATTATTAAAATGATAATTAGTACATAATATCCTTATCTTTCACTTTTATTATGAAAAGCGTCCATACTTTTCATTTTTTGACATTTTCACCATTAATTATACATTTGATTGTACAAATCATCATTTTCACCAATTTTTATCTAATTTCTCAATAAAAAAATTGTGAAATAACGAATATACCCTCATATTTAAATAAAATAAAATATTTTTTAATTTCCAATTCTTTAATAATTTATTTGGGACTCGTTTGCACTTTTTATTAAAAAATTAATTTTTTAATAATTTATTGGGGACTCGTTTGTACTTTTTTAAAAAAATTGGGACAATGATTGCAATTAATTTTCTAGTTTTTTTTAAAAAGAAGGGTATATTCATCATTTTACTATTTTTATTGATAAATTGGATGAAAATGGATAAAAATAATGATTTGCGCTATCAAATGTATAATTAAGGGAGAAAATGCTAAAAAAAAATAAAAGGTATAAACTTTTTTTTTGCAATAATAGTAAAATGTTCTAATTACCCATTTAATAATTTATTTGGGATTCATTTGCACTTTTCAAAAAAGTTGGGACTGTTTGCAATTAATTTTTTTCTTTTACTTTATTTAATGGGAAATGTATTTTCGCCATTTCACAATTTTTAATTGAGAAAATATATAGAAATCACATTTTGCGCAATGAAATGTGAAAATAAGGGTGAAAATGTCAAAACATGAAAAGTAAAAACGTTTTTCACAATAAAATAGAAAGATGAGGACGTGCTAATTACTCTTTAATGAAATACAGTATCAAAATTAATTTTGATTTAGTGGGGAACTAAAATAAATATATTACTCATTTCATTAAACCCTAACAAATTGCGTTTATAATATACACATCCCCTCTTCCCCTAAAACCCTGATTTTAATTTTTAAGAACAAAAAACCTCCAGACTCTGCAGCTCCAACACCCTCCCGGGTGCGGGACAATTGTGTACCGCCTGTGGGCTGTGAGAAATGGCGGTGGACAAAAACCGGCTTGAGGAAGAAGCCTGCGTTCTCCGCTTCTACAAAATTGTCCTTAGCTGGGATTACCTTCGTCTACTCAAGGAATCCAATGTACTATGTTCAATTTTTTATTTTTTAGGTTTATACTATATACACTAACATTTTAGGACTAATATTAGGGTATCTGTATTAGATTCGAATGTAGCAGTTATAAAAATATATATATGTGGTTGTTTTTGCGTATGTGTTGTGCATTCTTTGTGATTTTTATTCTATTGACTTATTTAGAAGAAGAATTTCAATAAAAAGATTGGGGACGGGAGTGCTCTGGGATTGAAGGAAGTGAAGAGTTCGTACAAAGATGTTGATGATTATCTCTCAACGTTTGAGCCCCTGCTTTTCGAAGAAGTCAAAGCTCAGATTGTCCAGGGAAAAGAGGAGGAAGACGGTATTTTTTCAGATGTTTTCAGTTTATATAGTTGTTTCCCTGGATTTTCCAGTTGACCCATGATAAGTTTATGATTTTCGGCGGCTTAAGTGAAATTGATTTTGAATGTGAGTGTATCAGTGTATTTAGTTTAATGTATACAAGTTTGACTTATAATTTTAATAAATATCGAATTGATGTTTTTGGATCAATTTTTTTTTTTTTTCTTTTTGTGTATAAAATTGACACGTATATGTAATAGGTGCTTTTTGTCTATACAGAAACCGAATGGCAACAAGCAATTATAGCAGAATGCAGCGAAGTCAATGATTTTTATTTACCTATGGTTATATGTTCAGACTCAAAATCCATATCACAGAATGATCTATTGCTGCTTTCTAATAAGAAGGTAGGAGTTGGCTGTGTATCAATTTCTGTTTTCATATAGTGATTTGGAATTAAGTAGATTAGACTGACATTCAGTTCTATGCTTTCCGTTCATTTGTGAAACTTCTATTGCCCTTGTTTGGTGTTAGCTTAAAAATCAAAATCAAAGTCAGCAATTAATTTTAAATGCACATTTCATGGAACCAACAACTTTTCAACCACACATTTCGTCGACTTCTATCAAAATCTATTAAAAATATGATTTTTAGCTACATCAAACAGGTCTACGTATTTATCCCTAATCTAATAATATATGTTCATTGTGAACTGGAGATTTTAATAGTTTGATTAGATAAGTCAAAATATTAATTTTTGAGTGTGTTGAATGCTTTATTGATTTTGCAGATTGGTGAGGGTAAAGTACTCCCGACTGCATATGCTTTTGCACTAGTTGAGCATTGTCAACATGATAAAATAAAACTTCGGCTGAATTTAAGTGGAGAACTCAAAGGATTAAGTACAGATGATGTTCAAACTTCTTCAAGGCTGTTGAACATGCGCCCTCTTGTGAGTGAAGTTCAGAAATACTTGTACATTCTGAAGGTGAATCTTCCAAATTCATTTGGAACTCTTTAAGTTACAAAAATGAGTTCTATGTGCAAGTAATTCTATTTCATTGTTGTCTTACTGTTAAACCGTTAGTTGCAGAGTCCGTGTTCTCCATTACAGCTTGTGGCAAACGATTTGCGAAAATGCGAGAAATTTTTGATGTAACTCCACTGAAGATCTTGTGGATTTAAAGCTACTTGTGACCTGAATAAGAGACCTCTCTAATGTTAAAAATTGGAGCTCATACTGATGTTAGCTTTTTTCGTTTATCATGTTGCCATGTTCTGTATGTATAATTTGTGCCAGTTTCACATCAATATTTAAGTAGATGTTGTGCCAGCGTTCAATGGACTATATGAAATAATATATTTATGGGCAAAGCTTCGTGAAGTTGAGTCAAATTTACTCCCTTTAATATTCAAAAGTAGTTTATTTGGCAATTCCCTCTATAAAAGACTGCAGAAATTAACCAATTATGATCAGCCCGGGAACATAAAGGAGAATTTATTTTCCAATTAGTTAAGTTGGTCTTTAGAGAAGTAGTTTTTATCAGTGCTGCTGTAAAAGTTTTCCTTGGAACTTGAGATTCAATCTTACAAATAATTTTCCCTTTGATGATGTACAAATTTAATGTGTAGGCTCATGTTCATGAGAAACTGTGTCCCTTCGAGTTTGTCAAGAAATTTTTATTAGGTTTGCTTTTGTTATGGATGGACTGCAACATCTTTCTTAGTTTCATGGGAAACTGTGTCCCAGTGGCTTTATAAGATGACTGAGTTTCTTTCTCATTTTCAGCAGTATTGTGTTTATCTACTTGCTATTAGGAAAAAGAGATACTTTTATGCTCTATTAATTACTTTGGTCATGGTGATTTAGCTCCTGTTATTTTTTTTTCGTTCTGTATGGACTAGAATACAACGTAGGCGTTCAAAGACATGCAAAATTGAATTCCTAACTCTATTTTTTTTTCTTCATCTTGTAATTCGATGCACAGATTTGCAGCTTATCAACTATAGTCCGTGAATATGTTGCGATGCGGTCAGTTAGCTCCCTCCCATTTAAGGATTTGATTTTAACTGCGGCTGAGAGCAATTATACTACTGAAGATCAAGCCTGGAAAATATCTAAACCCCTAACAGCATTTATTGAAGGCAATCACAACAAATCGCAGCTAGAGGCCATACAGGTGAGTGCTTAGCAACTCACCCCAAAGTTGATTTCTTGCCCTCTCAGCGAGGTTGAGTTCCTTTTGTCAATTCAAGATGAAATGGAGCTGTCATATTGATATAAGTGCATATAGTTAAATATTGTTGTAGTTACTTGCATTTTTTATTCTTTAAATTGGTAGCGTATTTACAATTGACAGCTTTGCTCCTCTCCCCTCTGAATTTGTTGCAGGCTGGTCTTTCACGTAAAACCTTTGTTTTGATACAGGTTTGACTTGTAACCTTCTGCTTCTAATTTTGACTTTTAGTTGTCATTTTTCATTTAATTATCCCATCACTCCAGTAGGCAACACTATTGTAATCACATCGATTTGAAGATGCGTTCTGAAACAGCCATAGATTATTTCATAGCTAAAAAAAATTGTGCCTAACAAGTAAATACGGATGCTTTGGAACAACTACCTTTCGGTCTGTCTTTTAACAGCATGCTACCTTTTAGGGGCCCCCAGGAACGGGAAAAACACAAACTATCCTTGGGCTCCTTAGTGCCATTTTGCATGCTACTCCAGCTAGAGTATCAAACAAGTAAGCATCTTTTTTTCGTTTCGGTTTTTGTTTTGATTGATTAAGTGGACTGTTGTTGAACTTCTAGCTATGTCACTGAGATTTGTTGGTAGAAGAGAGCAACTGCTGAGTACATTTAGCTCAATGTGGTAATGAATTAGTCTATTTCTTATTTGGTAATGAATTAGTCTCTTTTTTTTTTTTTTTTTTTTTATGTACGCAGGGGCAAAATGACTGAAGTAAAACGTGGGCCAGAATTACCTATCCGTGAAAAGTATGTTTATGCTGCTAGTCACTTATTTGATTGTTATTCAATGCCTGTACTTCTCATGAATACGTGTCCCTGGCTTCTATATGCATCTTGTTGCGTTACCCATGATTCACTGGTTATTTCCCACAAAAAAAAAATGTGGGAAGGGAAATACCCCTATGAAAGTGCTAATCTTGATTCTTGTGAAGATAATAACCATTATCAGGCAATTTTTTTTCTTCTAAATGAAGCATAAATTTATCAAGTTAGTTTGTCTTGTTTAAAATTTTAAATACATGAGTTGAAACGAAATTCAGGAAGAGCAACATATATGAACTGCATAAGTTGGAGCTCACCTTTTGATTTACATCAAGGTTATGCATGCCACTAGTTGCTTCTTTTTGCCTTTCCTTGTTGCATCAATGAAAAAGAGTTGATCCCAGCATGCTCATAAATTTAATGTAATTGTTCTATTCCCAACATCCTCATAAAAGGGTTGGTGTGAAACTTGCTTTGGAGAAAAATGTATTATTAGCTTTATGCCACGTTTATTCTATTGTTAGATATTTGCATGGGGTTTGAACCATTTGAAAATGGACTTGAACCCAATCTTCTGAAAGGACAAATATCTAAAATTCTCAATATCATATCAAAGATGACTTGTGCTGTCTTGCTCAATTTCTTTTTTCTTTTTATTTTATTTTATTTTTATTTTGTGAGAAATTACATATCTCAACTGATTGGCATTTGAATTCTCAAAGCTGTACGGCGAGTTGACAGTTTAATTTTTGTTTTTTTTTCCTCCATTTCTTACGCGTTTATTCTACTAAAGAGCTGCAGTAAAAAAAATTCCTAGTCAAAATACATTGACATGTCAACTACTATTGTCTTCCAAGGGGAACAATTCATTTTTTTTTTTGATAACCGTGGATGTCCGGGCCAGCTTGCGCGCACCTCGACTAATTCCACGGGGCCCTGAAGTTTACGGCCGGGTACTCACTTCAGTGGCCCTGAGGAGACTCGAACTGATGACCATTGGGGAGCAAACCCAAGGCCTGACCAATTGAGCCACCCCTCAGGGTTTAAGGGGAACAATTCATAAGATATAATATTATGATATTTGCAGATACAATCACTGGGAAAGAGCTTCTCCATGGTTGATTGGTATGAATCCTCGAGACGCATTGATGCCTATAAATGGTGATGATGGATTCTTCCCGACATCGGGCAATGACTTGGTATGTCCATTTCATTTCTGAAACTGGTGATTCAGGATAATTTTGGATATTGACATTAACATTTAAACTCCTATATAGAAACCAGAAGTGGTTAACTCCAGTCGGAAATATCGCGTTCGTGTTCTAGTATGTGCCCCATCAAATTCTGCTCTCGACGAGATTGTGCTGCGTCTCCTAAACACTGGTCAGAGTTTAATCTATTTTCAAATATTTACCTTATGTAATGCATTCTAATTTGCTCGGGAATGTGAATAGATGCAATCTTGTTTGCTGACTCTTAAATCTGTATCATAATTGGGAGCTCTCTCTTTGCCTCAATCAACCATTACATGATTCCAAGTTTTTTAGGAGAAAAAATGTAAAAATCTCTGAGAACTATTGTAAAATAGAGCAACTCCGAGGGGAAAGTTCCCAATGAATGGTGAAGGATTGCATTCTTTAGTCAACAAGAGGATACCTCCTTTCCTTCCATGTTAGTTGGAAGAGGTGGGGGGTGGGGGTGGAAGGGACAGATGTTCTTACGAAGAAAATAAGAATGCTTTGGGATTTGGTATGAGTTAACAAATAAAAGAGGGTCAGTGAGGTAAACACTCAATGTGAAAATGTGGAAAACTGAGAATGAAAGAAATCTGTTTGAAAAGGTTGACTTTAGCCACTTCCCCAAAGAAAGCCACTTTTTGAAAATGACACTTACTCAAAAGAAAGTGGAACTGCCTTTCATGGAAATTGCATTTTTGAAAGATGTGGTTAATATCAAAGGAAGGGCATCCCCGATATATCATGTGAAAACTGAATACTGGTTTGGTATTTAATATGAACTGACTAGTTGATTTATGCAGTTTTACCTAACTTTGCACACCCTGAATCAAACACAGAGTTTCTTCACTAAGAAATAAAGATTTTTTGTGTGTAATTAGAGCCGCTTCTTTGTTTATGTTGCAGGCATTCGTGATGAAAATGATCATGCATACAATCCTAAAATAGTGCGTATTGGTCTTAAACCTCACCATTCTGTCCAAGCGGTCTCCATGGATTACTTGGTATGCTACCTTTCCACTAACAAGCTATCTAATCACCTGATTATGTCTTCACAGCATTTCAACAGTCCAATATAGTTTAGCACAAATGATATGTTTTTAGGTAGAACAAAAACTTGCTGGTATGGACTCTCAAACTGGTGACAAGCAAAAGCAAGGGGGTTCAGCGAAGGATAAAGACAGTATTCGTGCTTCTATACTGGATGAAGCAGTGATTGTATGTAGTTTGAGCCTCTTTTCAGATTACACCTTTGAAACTTTGGTTCAATTGAAGCTTATAGTTAAAAGTAACTTGGGTATAAGTTCATTGACAGGTGCTCTCCACACTTAGCTTTAGTGGTTCAGCTCTCTTCAGTAAATTAAATCGTGGTTTTGATGTGGTCATAATCGATGAAGCTGCTCAAGCTGTAAGATACATTATTGATCGTAAAATATGGATTTTAATTTCTTTCACCTTCATACAGTTGATGTTGCTGTTAGTAGATATATTGTTGCTCTCATGTTTTCTATTCTTCATTTGATGTTATCCATATATGTTTATAATTAGTTTGATCAAATTTAACCAATTGGATAAATGTTACTTAAGCTTTCACTTTTCGCCTTATTATATAATGCTTTCTTGACATTTCCGGAATATTGTTCTTTGTGCTTTTACATTTACCGTCTCATCACTACTCTTCTAATTTTGTTATTCTTTGCTCTTTTGTTTATAACAGGTGGAACCAGCAACACTCATTCCATTGGCCAATGGATGCAAACAAGTATTCCTGGTATATACAATTGATTCATCATTGAATAACTAGTATATACCATGAGTTGATCTTAATAAATAGTATATGTCTGATGCGTGGATCTTTAAGATGCAACAATTTGATGCATGTCAGTGCTTCATTAACTCCAAATATCTTAAAGTTAGGCAAGTTATGCCGGATAAATGTAACAATAATGAGGGCCTAAATAGGTTTGGTTTGTTGTGAAAGGTTAATTTCCATTTTTTGGATTTTTTGGAACTATTTATATGTGCATTAAATGGCTTTGGAAGCCTCAAATGATTCCTGAGAAAAGTGAGGACCACTTTAAAAAAATGACATCTCTTGTTAAATTTATGTAGCTAAATTATTTGACTAACTTAAGATTGTAAACATGATTTATACATGTATAGTGATATAGGTGTTTAGGTTACTTTGTACTGTTTTCCATTCATACATGTGTGCGCCAATGCAATTTATGTCAAAGGAACAAATATCTTACACTTTTACCCGAAGGATTGCCACAGCTACTTGCCATACCTCAGAAAGTTTGGGAAGACAACATCATGGATTTCATTGAAGGGATGCTCTCAAGTTGGAAGGAGTGGATTCTATCTTGGTAGTGGTTGATTGGTTAAGGAACGTTTGTTTACAGCGCATTCAGTGGCAGGGGTGTTTGTGATGGTATGCCTAAGTCAATCTGACAGAGACAAGGTTTGACAAGGTTTTTGTGAGTCATTTTTTGTCAGACTTGTTCCGATTGCAAGGAACAATGTGGAAACGATCTACGGCCTACCACCCTCAAATAGATGACCAGTAAAAAATGCTCAATAGAAGCCTGGAGACTTATTTTTGCTGTTTCGCATCTACTAGGCCAAAATGGTGGGTGGCAATGGCTGCTTTGAGTAGAATTTTGGTACAATTCATCTTATCACTCCTCATCTCAGTTTACTTCATTCCAAATTGTCTATGGTCACGAATTGTCTCCTCTATTACAATTGAAGAAGGGGTCGATGGTGAACTCCGAGGTGGAGCAATAATTTGTGCAGCGAGATGAGTGCTTAAAATACATTTTCGTCGTGCACTACAAAGGATGAAATTGACAGATGATAAACATTGCAAGAACGTAAAATTGGAGTTGGCAGTATGGTGTATCTTGAGACCGTATCATATATAGTATTTAGTATCACAACCTAATGAAAAGCTTGCTCCTAGATATTATAGCCAGTCCTTTTTAGATTTTATCATGCATTGATCATGTAGCTTATAAATTGTAACTATCCCCAGTGTCATATATTTATCCGGTATTTCATGTCATATTACTGCGCAGAGCCGTTTGAAACATGTCATTGAGTACACCTCTTCCTTGGCAGCTTAGTGATGAATTAGAATTGTTAGTAGAACCCGAGGTTATAGTGGGTGTGCGGCATAATTCTAACAACTAGTTTCAAGGTCTAAAGGTACCGATCTAGTAGAAGGTAATGAGGCAAGTTGGGAACCTTATCAATTGATTCGGCGACAGTACCCCTCATTTCATCTCGAGGACAAGATGATTGTTTTCGAGGGAAGTATTGATAGACTCCCTAATCATTATATATATGCACGTTAGGGAAAGAAGAATGATGTTGCTGACACGGGAAGGGATTGAATGAACTGCTCTAGTCACTCAATTCCACTAGTTAGTTATATGAAGCTGATGGTTACATGAAGTTAGTTTGGTAATTCAGTTAGGAAATAATTGGTGCCAGAAAATAAGAGATGGTATGCCAAGATGGGGGAAGAAGAGTTTTGTACTATAAAACGTTGGGTTTTGAAGGGACCAGTGGCTTTGGTGTTGTGGCAAAATGTTGAAATAAGTTTAATTACAACATTTATGCAGTGAATACAATTTCGTTGAAGGCTACCGAATTAAAATCTCGAATGGTAGGTTTCAAACACAAAATCTTAGAGTTGCTTGTTCTATTTAGTAACTATTTTTGACAAAGATCATTAATAGAACTAAGCACCTCACTGGATTCTTACAACAAATGATGTAGGATAATCTATTAAGGATAATTTTGTTAGCTATTTTATATGTTTATTCCTGAACATTTCATGAAAACAAGGATGTAAAAAGTTGAAACTATAAAGGTAACGTTGGTATAGCTTGTACAGAAAATGTATCGAAGTGTGACAACAATTTTAACAGTTAAGTGACATCCTAAGCAACACGGTGTAATGGATGTGACCATTCTAAGTTCTAGTGTGACATTTGGCTCCTCAAATATTTCACCTTGTTGTCTAAGTTAAATCAACCTCCAACAATTGGTGGCGCTATGGTGTGCAATAGTTGGTGTAACCACTTAACCAATAAGGCAACATGGTGTAATGGATTTGACTATTCCAAGTTCTTTTGTGACATTTGACTCCTCAAATGTTGGCCCTTGCAATCTAAGTTAAATCAGTCTTCAACAATTGGTGACGCTATGTGTGCAATAGTTGGAACAACCACTTTACCGATAAGACAAGAAAGGGAAAACTAACAAGTGCTCAAAGATGGACAAGAGAGTTAAGTAAATACATAATTTGTATTACAATTCTCAAAGGCTTCTTTATGACTCGCTCACTTAAGATCTCATTTCATTTCTTTATGGGCAAATTGAAATGAGGCTACCTTGGCCTCTATTTATAGTTGCACCCTCTGTCTTATGTTATGGCCGGCAGCTATAAGATCCTACAGTGGAGAGTGGTTATATGGACTTTTCCATCAAGATATTATATTAAATTCTCCTAGAAAGGTTGTATATTCAACCTTCTATGTACTCTCTACAATCTTCCTACACAATATTCTAGAATTTTGTCTCCACAATATTTCTACATTTCCTTGCAACATTCTACATTCTAGCATTAGGAACAATTCTAGAATGCCTTGGAATCCCACCTCAAAACTTAAGTTGTGCACGCTGTTTGACTGCTTTCAAGCAGTATGGCTGCAAATGCCTGTCTATGTCCACGTCTGTTAAGCGCCCAGCCTTTTACTGTCTCTGTTTGTGCCCAATTGTCAGCTGCGTCTGCCTGTGCAAGCTATTGCATTAGCCTTCGACTTGCAGTAATTTGCCTTCACCCTGCCTTCTCACTCTCATCTCCTGCAATTTCCCACCCTTTGGTCCCTCGCATGCAGCTCTTCGAACTCTCTGTTTTCTCTCCTATAGTTTGTGTCTCGGTCCGGCCCTTGAGCTGCTGGAACGTGACAACAGGCTGCAACAGCGGTTGCACAGGATTTTGACATTAGTAGGTTAGCCTCCACTGGCAAGAGGATCACAATGTACATTCTCTCTAACTTGTCCCAGGAACTGCAAGTTTAACGTGTGATATGTAAGACATGATTATTCTAATCAAAACATTAATGAACTAAGTTTGGAAATTTGTTATCCTGATGTTTCTTAGAAATTGTTTGTCTGCTCTACTTGAGTATTCAGGTTGTTATTCAATTGACTGTTGGATATTTTATATACATGACAAATGTTTGTTAAAGATCCTACACGGAAAACAGCTATCCAAATCAGTATTCCAATTTTTGGCCACATTACCAGCAGAAATGCTTCGAGATGTAAAATTTGTACATACTAATTACCCAATGTAACACCTGCTAAATGGTTAAACTGTTATTTTCGGATATTTTGGCATGTAGACTTCGTATTATTTCATACAAGTTTACTTTGATAACTCGTCCATGTCATTTTTAACACACTCTGATCCAGGTGGGGGATCCAGTGCAGTTGCCAGCTACTGTAATCTCCCCTATTGCAGAAAAATTTGGGTACGAGCAGCATCATGTTAAGAGAAACTCTTATTTTCTAAACGTCCAGTCTTTTCTAATTATATATTTCCAATTTCTGGAAACTCTGTTGTAGATATGGCATGAGCTTATTTAAAAGATTCCAGAAAGCTGGCTATCCAGTTCAGATGCTGAAGACCCAATATCGCATGCATCCAGAGGTAAACATATTATATCTTAAGATTTTGAAACCTCATCAATAACATGTATACATATTCATTCGACAGGTTAACATGTGGTCTTCTGTTTGTTACTAGTTTCCAATTCATAATTGCACAAACTCAGTTCTAATCCAATTATCATGCCAGATTAGAAGCTTTCCTTCGAGGGAATTTTATGATGAGGCACTGGAAGATGGACCTGACGTCCAAGACCAGACAAAGCGCTCATGGCATGAATTTCGATGCTTCGGACCATTTTGCTTTTTTGACATTCATGATGGAAATGAGTCCCAACCATCGGGACATGGCTCTTGGGTAAACGTTGATGAGGTTGAGTTTGTCCTCTCTTTATATAGTAAATTGGTGAGCAGATATCCAGAACTAAAGTCCAGTTCCCGACTCGCAATAATATCCCCATATAGACATCAAGTCAAGCTTCTCAGAGAAAATTTTCGTAACACTTTCGGCGTGGAGTCGGATAAAGTAGTAGATATCAACACTGTTGATGGATTTCAGGCAAGTAGTTTCATTTCATTGTTAAATTACGTGGATTAAATTTGGTATGGACTTTATTTCATGATGGTCATACATTGAGTCCCCATACATTGAGTCCCTTTATTGTTCACTTGTTGTGCTAGAGATGATTCTTGATTAAGTTGAACAAACTCTCTTTTACAGGGACGCGAAAAAGATGTTGCTATCTTTTCATGTGTTCGGGCTAGTAAAGATAAAGGCATTGGATTTGTTGCTGATTTTCGCCGAATGAATGTTGGTATAACTAGAGCCAGATCATCTGTCCTGGTATAGCTTTATCAAAAATAAATGATTGGCTCTCATATTCACAGAAATTTATCCCTTGATTTCAAGAGAGCTTTTATTACTATACTAGGTTGTCGGTTCTGCATCCACATTGAAAAGAGACGACCATTGGAAGAACCTGGTTGAAAGTGCAGAACAGAGAAATGTACTGATCAAGGTAGAGTATCCACTTAAGTGGCAAATTATCACAGAGCATGATATCCCTGCATGGTATATGCTTGTGAAGCGACAACACTTGTTCTCCCATATGCACCAAGTTTGATTTTATCGTTTGTTTCGAATCCTACTTTTGACTGTGAGAAGAAGGATCGTATGAGTAGTACGAATCTCCTAATGCTTCTGTTCTGATCTTGAATTCTTTCATTACAGCATACTTTGATCTCAGTTGCATAACTGTCTAGAAGTTCCTGTGCCTGAAAATTCTCCTTTTTCTTAATAACACTCAGGTTGCAAAGCCCTACAATGAATTTTTCAGTGAGTCAAATCTCAAATCAATGGAAGTAAAGGAATCCATGGAAGAAGGACCCGAGGCCCCTCATGATGATATGGAAGTGGATGTGCCCGTTGATGGATTTGCTAGCAATGCTGACGCGGCACTACCAGAGGATAATGATTGGGGAGATGCCGGAGAAGGAGAGGGTTTTGATGTTGGCTTTGACGAGGACTAAGATCAACTAATTGTTTCGGTAGCCATCTGGTAAGTTGGCATTTATTTTCAGCGCAAAATGGCTTATAGAGCTATATCACTTCACATAATTGGTTATGATAATTGTTGTATAACCAAAATCCAATATGCAGAATTAGGCACTTGACGATTTGTATCATTATTCTGAAAACTCATTAAGTTCCAACTTACGGTTCATGTAAATTATTCAAAATTGGCAAGTAAACATAGTGCGAAACAACTAGTGTTTGAATTATTTGCGTATTGAAACTTGATTATTACAAAATAAAGTGAAAGGTCCGTTAAGCACCTGGTTTAAGGCATAAATTTCATGAATTTTCGAATATTTTTACTTGTACAAAATAAAGCACTAAATTGACATTCCATAAATGATAAAGTTGTACATAATTGTTTCTTCGTTGATGATGCAACAGTTAGACCACTTCAGTGAGGCAGCCATTCAAATACATTTCATATTAATGCTCACTTATAGAGCTAACTGTCACGAATTATTTTTGGTGCTTCATAATCTTTACATAGTTGTTATTAGAGCTAACCATCAAGGTCGATTTTTTAGTGATGTTTCGATTAAGAATTATGCTTCTTGTACATCACCCTTTACAAAAGGGGTGATGTACCCCTAGCAAGATCGTTCTATTAAATGACTTTCCACGAATCTTCAGAATCAGTGTCGGATGACTTTCATCTTCGTTGCAAAATTTTGACTTCTTGATTTCATCCTTGAAATCGTCTTGCAAGTGGAGCATAACTCTTACCCAGATCGATTAATAATGTGCTTAACGTACATCTCATAACTGTTGCACATTAATGATGAATTGATTGTACTAGTTAGTGAAAATGTTTCAAAATAATATATCTTTTGAATGTTATACTATCTTATAAATCTAAACGTTTTTTACTTGTTTAGTAGTCACTTGAAATCAATTGGTGAAGGCAAACTTTTCAAAGTCCACTTATTATTATTATCGTTAGTGGACTTTTGCTTAATGATCTATTAAATAAGGAGACAAAACAATTACTCGACGACATTCATTTTTTTTATTCACATTTTGTTCGGTCAAAATTGATTATTTAAATAAGGAGACAATAGTAATTTTGTCTTCGATTATTATTTTTTGGACCGAACCCGCTAGTCTCCGGACGGCATGAATTAATTATTAATATTTACATAATTTAAAAATTAATAGAGTCAACGGAGTGGACATTCACGCGCTCTCTAACGTTAATACCATTTGGCGGATAGACAGGTAGGCAGGCGCAATTTGGCTGCACTCGCTTCCTAGAGCGTGTTCTTGAATGTCCACCGATAGGGGCAGCCCAATTTTCCCTATCACATAGGCTTTTAATGCACAAAATATATTTCGAGCAATGCTACCCTAACAGGGTTATTCAGCCCCGTTTGAGCCTCATTTTTTCCCCATTTTTTTTTTTCATTTTTCTCGATTTTTGGACTGCTTCAACAGTTGGGTTGGACTGATTATTTGCCTGACTTCATACGGTTTTTCAGAATTTGGCAGACAAATTTTTTTATCCCGAATCTACCCTTTTTTAATTGTAAAGGAAATTTGAAAGTGTGGATAATAATAGTAGGTATTTTTGTAAATAATAGATGACAAATTGGGTATATTAGTCTAACCAATTTTCAACGGTCACTCACCCAAAAATCTCTGGCACAATTGGTTGAAAATATTTGCTGTGCGGCCCAGAAAAAGTAAATAATGAGAATGAAAACTTGAAAAAAATGGGGCTCAAACGGACGGTCAAGTGACCGGATTTAAAAAATAGGGGGCACGTGTCAACATTTGATTAGAGAATTCGAAAAAAAAAACAACCAAACAGGTGCTGACACGCAGCACCATCACCAATTCCTGAGCCTGGGTGTTTATCGTTCCTGATATATTTCCTGTTATTAACACAAAACGCCTTTAGTATAAAGTTTATTGTGCAAACCATCCCAACATTACCTTTTTTTTTTTGCATTTTCACCTATATTTCAACATCTTAATGCGAAAATCATCATTTTCATCTAATTTCTCAACGAAGAGTTATGAAATGACGATTATGCCCTCATATTTTTTTTTTTAAAAAAAATAAAGAACTAATTGTAATCATATTTCCAAAATTTTCAAAAAAATTACAAATGGATCTCAAATAAATAATTAAAAATAAAACTAAAAAAAACAAAAATCACTTCATGCTCTTCCTCTTTTCTCGACAACCTCTTCCCACCACCACCGTCGCTGTCGAAACTTTTTTGAAGCACAAGATTCCCATTTCCCTAGAACATTTTTCTCCCGTTCTTCTCTTCTTCAAGTAAACGGAAAATCCTTTCCCACTCCATTTTCTTTTCTGACCCACACATCCACATTTTCTCTTGTTTTACCTACCACCATTTTTCTTAAATCCACCGTCCATTTTCTTCCTCAAGTTCTTTAAAACTGATCCACCATTATCCACCTTCTCACTCCAAGATCAATTTCCATTTTCTTAAAGGGCATTGCTGGGAAACATTGAATTTTGGGCGTGTAAAGATTCACTAAAACTTTGAAAATCTTCGTTTTGATTAGAGTTTTGGGAATTTTGGTTGGAATCCGAAATGGGTTAATTGGGGTTAATGAATTTCAAATGCAAATCCCACCCTCAAATATTAACTTTAATCGAAAAGAAGCACAAATCCAGCTGAAAATCTTTAAGAATTGAAGAGGAAAGATCAATCTACTATTGTTTTAAGCTATAATTATAAAACCCAAAAAGAAAACACCAAATCTGATTTTCTTTCATTAATTCGGGTTTCTATTTCTTTCAACAACCCAAATTTGGAGAATATTCGGATAAATGTTTATTTAGAAGGCGGAGGGAATCCCAAAGTAAAGTTCAAGAAGAGAATGGCACCTAGATCTTCTTCTTTTTGGACATTTTATTAGTATCACATTTGGACAAGATGCAACATATTTATTTTTATTTTTTAATAATTTATTTGGGCTCAATTGTACGTTTTTAAAAAAATTGAGACAATTGTTGCAATTAGTTCTTTTTTTTTTCTTTTTTCTTTCTATATGTTTTATTTAAATAGAAGGTTATTTTTTTCATTTTAAATTTTTTTGGGATGAAGATGAATGAAAATGATGATTTTCGCAATGAAATGTTGAAATAAGGATGAAATTCCAAAAAAAACGTTGGGACGTTTTTCACAATGAACTCCATATGTATGGATGTTTTGTGCTAATAACTCTTTTTGGGGGAAAAAATTAGGATAGAGTTTCTCTAACTTTGAATTTTCATTTTTTTAGCCCTTTTGGCGTATTGGAAAAAATATGTTTTAGAATGGTAATTTTTTTAAGAATGTGATTAAAAAACTAGATTTTTTTTTATTTACGTGTAAAAGTAATTTATCGAAGAATGTGTAATTGAAAATGAGTTTTAAAAAAAACGATTTTTTGATAAAATAGGCTCAAACAAGGGCTAAGTAAGAGAAAATTACCTAGAAACCTATTTCTAAAGTTTCATTTTCAAAAAACAGGTGGATTAATTTTTATTTCACAATCAGGCGGTAATTAAGTTTTAAGAATTACAATTAATAAAAATTTAATTAAACCTAATATCTACATATTCACCTCACCTAACCCTATACACGTACCATTCATTTCAAAATCCTACCCACCATTCTCTCAATACTCGTTCTCTCTCTTATCTCTTCTCACCCACCCACCTGCCATTCATCCAACCAGACTCCATTTCTGGCCTGGCTACGCATGGCAGAGTAAAATCGGCCACAACGGCAAGCGTCGCTGCACGCACTCTGGATGTGGTTTCCACCGGCAGCTACCGTGGAGTAGCGTCGTCGGTTCTGTCTGTGCTAATGCTACCACCATCGGACAAGACGCCATAGCCACTGTGCTCAAGGCGCCACCATCGAACCACGTCACTTTTTAGAAGCAACGCCGCGACAACCACCACTGTGCTCGACGCCACCACCACCGAGCGGCGTCTGCTGCAGCTCGTCACTCCGAGATGTCGAAGGGCCACTTCACTTCGAACAATCACACAAAGGGCCACAGCACGCAATGTAGCTTCTCGATTTGCACAACGCCTGGATATGTTGACCGGCGATGTCGAACTGTGGGTTGTGATTTGTAGTTGAGCATCGTGATGTTTGTAGTTTGTGGTTTTGGGTGATGAGCTTCGCTGGTGGGGTTTTCCGGCGATTGTAGTTTTGTGATTTGTGTGTGGTTGTGATGGTAAGGTAGGTTGGTGGTGTTGGTAGCGGTGTCGATGGCGGGTGGAGTGGTACGAGTTTTTGTGATCTGCTTTGGCCTTCCTCTTCGTAGATATTATCATTTCTCAATGTAGAGATAGCGATGGTGGTTGTTATTGAGGATGCAGCGGTGGTTTAGAAGAGGATGTAGCCGTGGTGATGTGGGTTGTGATGGTTGATGGTGGTAGAAAAAAATTTAGTGCAGAATAATAAAAATCAATTATTTTCTGTCGATCTACGAAGTAGATTTGATTTTTTATAACCTTATGTGATCATGTGTTAGTTGTGACTGATTGTGACCAATTTTGGGTTAATTGTAACCGATTGTGACTTGCAATTAAGATTGAATTGGTCACAGACGATCACATCGAACACAAATTTGGTTACAGTTTGTCACATTGAATATAAACTTCGTCACAATTAGTCACATATAGACACACTGAACACAAATTCTTTTTCCGGTAATTTTTTAGAAGGTGGAGGCAGGGATGAGGTGGTGGTAGGTGGATCAATGGGGGTGGGGGTGTGATTTTCAATTTTTAATTTTCTGAAAATCTTTGAGTCATCGGAGCAGCCGTCAGAATAGTCGTCGGAGCGCCCGACAAAGTGATCGTTGGAACAGTTACTGAAGTGACCATCGGAGCAGTCGTCGGAGTGATCGCCGGAGTTGATGGTCATCTCCGGTAGAGAGGTGGAGGGAATGTGGTGTAGTAGGGTGATAGGATGGGGTAGGTGAGGTGACATATATAGAAATAATTAATGTATATTATATTATATTTTAATATTTAATAAATTTATTTACCACCTGATTTTTGAAATATTTTAATGAGTTTGTTATTTATGAAATGTAATCTTTAAAATTAGGAGTTGTGTATTTTCCCGCTAAGTAATTAGTTTCATATTTATCGAATAGCTTACATTGAAATTTAGAATTTATTATGTTAGAAAAAATTAAATTGAGTTAAAGTATATTAATAAATTGATCTATACCTTTTATTATGCAATTATCAAGAGTCCCCAAGTTACTTTGGTAACATGTATAATATATGAACATTGGTATAAGAGTTCATTCAATAAGAGTAAAAGGTTTAGAGTTTAGAGTACATGAGGTATATGAATATTCTAATGTGGAAAAGAGAGTAGTAAAAAGGGTATTGAGATTTTCCAATTTATATTTCACTTTGATACATAATTAATTTATTAATTTTAGATTTATAATATATGTCTATTTACTCTCGTGACAAGTAAAAATTATGAGTGATTTTTCAAATTTAATGTAAAAATCTGATTAATTTATTAAATATTTTAACTAACAAGGTTTTTAATGGGGGAATCATACCTTTTTATTGTAAGATTAAGTAACAAGTTATAATTTTTTTAAATTTTTTTATTGAAACATTCTAATATTAATAAATGAGTCAGATTAATATAGTTTTTGGTCATTTTCATGAGCAGAAACCTTTTTCATGATTAATTGCAAGTTCCAAAATTTGAATCAAATTTTGTGCTTTTGTGACACTTCTTGTAATTTGTTATGTTCGTGCATGATTTTGCATGAAAGATCAAGTCGAGTTGAATGTGCTAAAATTTCACTTAAAATGATCTGTATGTTGAGGTCGAGCTGAGATATTTATTTTCACCGTTTGGATTAATTCAAATGTTAGGGTCATACTAGTCTTGCTACTAATAGTATTTCAGCACGATGAGCCTTATGCTTTGGTTGACCTCAACGATCATGATACAAATTGGAGGTGACAAAAGGGTTGAGTAGCTCGTCGGTTTGACTTTTCGAAACTCAATCCAAGAGTGACTCGGACTCATGTCGAGACAAGCCCAAGCATGAACTGAACTGGATGCTCGTACGGTGAGCTCGTGGGCGGCTTGTGGGCATGATCCACGAGCTTGTGGGCTTTAAAAAAAGTGATCAAATGTCATTTGGTAACTTCAAAAAATTTTGAAAAAAACTTGAGTTTGTGGCATCTCTTGAGCTCGCAAGCGTAAGGGCCATGAGCCACAAGCTAATTGACAACCCCTAATACTAACAGATAGGTTGGTACGTAATGCCGGCTGGCCCATTAACACCACTAATACAAATGCTAATATTTACGTTGGTATGTAATTCACCTTTTTGAAGGAGGAGATTACATATTTCCAGATATTTGAAGATCCAAGTGCAAAAATCAGGTGCAAAACTACAACGCGTCGCGCAGCATTTGACGGAGTTGGAGGTAGAGTAAGCTTTAATTTTGGTGTTGGCAGAGTTAGATGCGTGTGTTGGATTTGTGGTTTGGATCTATGTTTGCAGATCTGTAGTTTTGGATCGGTGGTTGTCATTGTAGCGGTGGTGCGATGTGGTGTTGAGGTGGTACGGTTGCGATTGCGATTGCGGTGGTGTGCAGTGTTGGTGGTGGTGGTGTTGTGGTGATTGGGTGTGGTTCTGGTGTTGGTGGTGTTTTGGTGTTGATCGGGGGTTTTATGTATTTTTGTTGGTTGTGCAGTTAGATGAACTGGTGGCTGTGGCGGATGTAGCGGCGATTTTGGTGAGGTCCTGGAGGCTATGATGATTTCTGACGGTCGTGTCGGTTGGTGTACGTGACCAACTATTGGTAGATCGGGACCGGGGGTTGGGTTTTTGGTGTACGTGACAAACTATTTGGTTTTATAGGTCACATTTTATTTCAGTGGTATGTGACCAAGTATTTGGTTATTTGTGACCAAGTATTTGACTGCGACCTAAAAATTTGACAATATGTAACTGAAAAATAATTCATGACCAACAAATTTGAAAATATGTGACCAATGAAATTAATCATTTTTTTTATCTATAACCTAAAAATTATATAATCTGTGACCGTAAAAAATCTGTGACCAACTAACTTGGAAATCTGAAACCGTGTGACTTATAAATTTTGACCTGTGACTAACTAATTTTGAAATCTGTGACCAACGAATTAAATGTGACCTACAAAATTTTTGAACTGTGACCATTAAATAATCTGTGACGTATAAAAATTATTATTTGTGATTGAAAAATAATATGTGACTAATTAAATTATAAATCTGTGATCAGAATGATTGTCGGAATGGTCGTCGAAATAGTTGTCGGAGAAGAGTGGTCGCCGGAGCAGTAAGACTGGTGCATGTGGGTGAGTTTATTATATTATATTATATTAGAATTTTTTTTAAAAAAAATCTAATTTTTAAATTTTCAAACTATAAATACTATTTTTGAATTGGTGTAAACTAAACAACTTATTTATGAATTTTTTCCCTTTTTTAAGCTTATATGTGGAGGCATCATAATTATTTTCATAAAAAAAAGAAAATTTGAACAAATTGATTTTTTTTGACTTTTTTCACGCGTACATTGAAAATACAAACAAGTGAGGAAACCTTGGCCAACTGCCATCTGAAAAGTTTGTTGCAGCTTACCAACCAAACACGAAAATTGAGGTAAAAATATATCATTTGTTTCATTCATCATATTCTCACATTTCACTCCTACATTTTCCCATAAAATTTGACAAAAACAAACATGACATGAAGCTCTATTTGGCCTTCATTTTTCTCTAAATTCATTTTAACTACTTTTTCTTTTAATAAAATATTTTACACGTGAAATCATAATTTTTTTGTTATTTTTTACAATACATTTTTTAAAATTTTCATAATATTTATCAAACGGGAGCTATGCCCTATTTTGTTTTGTTAAAGATATATTTTTAGTATATTTTGGTAAAAGTTGACAAAATGTGTAATTGAAAAGTTAATAATAGTTATGTATTTCATAAAAATGTGTGATTAAATTTAATTATTAACTTTGATTTATATTATTAATTTTGTTAGGTAAACCAAAATGAGGGAGGGATGATTAAAAAAAATTATTATTATAAAATCTATTCTAAAAGAAAATGGAAGTCAAAACAAACCCGAAATATGTAACTAAATTTAAATAAAAATTAATAATCACGTACTGTTAGTGGTTCTACCCAACACATAAAGAAAAGGGACGATACTCTATAGTTTCGACGACTTCTTTAGTAAAATGGGACTAAAAAAATGGTGTAGCAGCGTTAGTAATGTTTAATTGTATTATTTTATTTTTTAACCATATATTCTGTAAATATTTTTTTGCAAAATTTATTTAAAAAATATTTAGCGAACGGGACTTAAAAACGCCAGCCAAATTTTTTTTTTTAAAAAAAAGGGTATTCTAGTCGGATTATTTTTCATTTTACGATTTTAATTTTTTTTAAAGGAGAAATTCCATAGAAACAATGTAGTAAAATTACAAATATACCCTTGACCACGCCTGTCCAAAGAAAGCGTGTTTGAAACTCCCTTTGGTCTTATCTACTACTCCCGCAAACAGACATTTGTTTGGTACTTTCCTCTCTCTGTCCTCTCTCTAATTCGAACTGTCCTGAAGACTCTCTCTCTCTCTAAAAATTCAGAGTCTTGAAGTTGGGAATTGCTCAACGATAAGAAGGTTTGATTTTCGATTCAGTAGCAGAAAATTTCTCCGGGAAAAATCTGAGTGAATTCCGAGAAAATCGGCTCAAATGGCGTCGTCGAAGGTGATGGCGTCAACATCACCACCCAATCCGGATAGGCCGCGTCAAACTTCGCCTTCTTCTTCTTCTTTAGTTTCAGTTACTGATCAGACTCGGAATTTAGGGTCTATGAGTATGGAGGAAATTTTGAAGAATATTTATTCTGATTCCGATTCGTTTGCCGTGGAGAATAACGGCATCGGAGGTGGCGATGCCGTTGTGGACGGTGGTGGTGCTGGTGGAGGAATGAGAAATGGTAGTGGGGATGCGAATAGGACGGTGGATGAGGTGTGGAGGGAAATTGTAATTGGAGGTGGAAATGGGGGTGGGGGTGTGGAGCCGGCGATGACTTTGGAGGATTTTCTGACGAAGGAAGGGGTGGTGAGTGAGGAGGATGTAAGGGTTCCGGCGGTGACGGTGGCACCTATTCCTCCTGCCACTGCGGCGTTTGGTGTGGATGCGACGGTGAATTCCGTGGTGGATGTGGAGGCTTCAGGGCAGTTTGCTCCGGCGGTGTGCATGCAGAATGGATCAACAGGTGGAGGATATGGGATGGAGTTTGGAAATGGAATGGTGGTTGTGGGTCGGAGTGGCGGTGGCAGTGGTAGAGGGAAACGTAGGGCCCTCGAAGAAGTTGTGCTCGATAAGGCCACTCAGCAGAAGCAGAGGAGAATGATAAAAAACAGAGAGTCTGCTGCCAGGTCCAGGGAACGGAAGCAGGTTTTTTCTTCATTTAATTTTTGTTTCTATTTATTGTTTCGATCGTTCTGAAGGTTTTTGAGTTAATTTGGCCTGATTTTACAGGCTTATACTGTGGAGTTGGAGACATTAGTGACACAACTAGAGGAGGAAAATGCAAGGCTTTTGAGAGAAGAGGTATGATTTTAAGGTCTCTTCATGTATTCATTATGTGCATTTTGATGACAAGACAACTTTTTGATTAAAAATAATTGATTCTTAACACTCAGAGGCTGGACTGTCAACCAATTGTGAAAGAATGGGCAATTAGATGGTTCGATTGTGTTATAAACTGCTGCTAAATACTGAATCTTGAAGGGCATAATCTGGCCAAATTCTACTCAGGATGTTATTGCACTTCTTATCCCCCCCCCCACCACCCACACCCACACAAATAAAAAGGACTGGCAAATTCTGTTAATATAATTAAAAATTAAATGAGAAATGGAACATATTCTAAATTTTGACACAAAGTTTTGATCGGTATAGTTTTTTCCCCAATTGTTTCCATTGTTTGGCTTAAAGGCTTTTGAGGGATGATAACTTTTTGTTTGCTTACTGGATTGTGCAATTTAAAAAGATAAGGAGCAAGGAAGAAGGGGCAGTCTTGCAATCTTTGCTTCGTTTTCTATTTGTTTGTGTCCTTTACTATCTCTCTTTCATCTTCATATAGAGCATATTTGGCTAAAGCTTAAAAGCCCCTTGCCTCTTTTCATGGGCTTTTAAGCTTAGCCAACAATGCTGTATGCTGGATGATTCTACGCATATAGATGGTATACTGCTTATAGGAATCTTATGTTAACTTACTTGCAGCTCCCTGACAAAGACCAAGTGGCTTTTTTTTCCTTTCGTTTGACTTGCTGAATCAGTATTTGTTAAATTCTAAGTCTCAAGTTTGTTCATCTTGATTTCTAGTATTTGGGAGTTCTTAAAATTATTTTTCCATTGCAGGCTGAGCAGAATAGGAAGAGGTATAAACAGGTAGAGTTTTGACCCTTTTTAGAGTAATGTGCCGCATCTTTTTCCTTTATTCCTTAATTTTTCTGGATATAAGAGTTGAAAGGTTATTTAGTTTTATCTCTTTCACAGCTGTCCTTGACTGATTACTTTTGCCTATCTGGAATTTTGCAATACATGACCATTCAATTGTAAATAATTTTCTCAAGGGAAATTTGCAGGAAATTTAAAGATTTTTTTATTTGCATATGCCGTGCCTTGAATGTTAATGAATGTCATCTGGTATATTTATACTTTTATGCTGCTGATGGAGCAACTGATTGTTTTTCTTGGAGAATATTAAAAAACTACATCTTGAATTGTATCATGTGCATCTGGTGATCTAGCCGTGATATCGTAACAAGAATATGGTATACATGTGAATTTGCATATTATAGATGAATCCTTTACAAACTTATTTTTGTACACAATTTATAGAAATGTCTTTTTCCTTACTTAAATCAATAAAAAGTACTCCCTTTGCTGATGTTTTAGCGTTTTGTTGGATGTCTCTACCTTTTCTGCCTCGGTATTGGGAGTTAAACTAAAATAATTTTCATTTTGCCTTTGACTAGTAGTTGTTGTAGATAAAATATCTAAGTTCATTTTACAGATCATTATATTTGTAGTGCTGATTGTTTTGATTTTTATCTGGCTGGAGGATGTGATATCATTAATTATGTCTATTATTAATCATATTTACCACAAATATTCACTTTATGGCTTTACTTTAGCCTGCATGAGCATTTATTCTTGTCAATCTATATGCATGAACTAATTGCTGAAAATAATTATAGATGATAACTAGTGTTCCATGATATCTGGAGAAAGCGAAAAATGCATGTAACTGAATTTATCTCTCCATTTCTTATGTTTTATTTTAAATATCGGGCTATTTAGTCGTTTTTTTTAGTTACCTAATTGAGTGATTGAGGTACAGAAAAATTAATGTAGAAGTTCTCAGAAACTTATTTATAATTGTTAGCATGAATGTGTGTAAGATGATTTTATAGCGGTGTCGTAAAAGTTTAGAGTAGATAGAACTATAATTTTAGGATAGTTCAAGCCACTTGTGGACTTTTCTCTTGTATAATGTGCATGCTGAAACACGTATCTTTCTTTCTCAAAATTATATGCCACTTATCAACACATTCTCGACAACTTTTCATGATAGAATTATCAAGGAGAATTTGAATAGAAGGTAAGATGGGATAGAGAGAAACAGTGTATTATAAATTTGAATAGAATTGGAGCTATGGTAGAGATCTTACAGTAGTACTAAATTGTGAACAATTCGTGTGTGGTGGTATCTCTTGAAAAGTAACAAGTTTAAATTATAAATAAGATTATGCTATATAGTTTCTGAAAATATCTATTTTTAATCAGTTCTGCTATGGTGTGCTGCATTCTCCTGGCTATTAGCCTATGTACTTCGATCCTATTTGAGTGGACATACTGCATTTGTATCAGGCTAACACCGCTGAGTGTTATCTAAGGTTGAATTTTTAGTTGAACTTCTTAGTGTTTGATTTGTAGTCTGTACAGGAAATTAGACCAGTAATGCTTTAGTTTTAGCTTTTACTCACAATTCTCCTTTTTGGCCCTCTTCCATCTTATTTTGTACTCTTTCTGGTGCTGTTATGAGATATTTTATTCATGGTGGTTGCAGGATTTCAATGTGTATACCTGATTTTATATACAACACTATCTGCAAGAGAGAATTAATATCGTTTACTAATTAAATTATTTGATCTGGTAATACTAATTCATCTTGTAAACTTGTCGCATGTCAAGATCTTCAAAATAGCTTGTGTAGATTCGCGTGGACACATTGCCAGTAGGGTGATTGGTTTTAGGGCTTTTCTACTTGTACATCACAATGTACATCGAGGTGTACACTCCCCTCACATGGGGGTGGGATCCATTTAAATAAAAAATTATTTTATGCAGTGGATCCCACCCACCATGTGAGGGAGGTGTAACCCTTTATGTACAAAAGTTGATGTACAAGTAGAATTTTCCTTGGTTTTAAGATGGTGCACTGTATCAATTCTGTAATAGCATGCTTTAAACCCATCGTAACAATGGATCTGAAGTTGTCTCTTAGAAAAAATTTGCTAGGATGTCAATGTCAAATTTAATTTATCTGGCCTTAATTGTTGGCGCCTATTTTTGAGTTTTGTCTTGATGGACGACATGTCAATATCTCCTGATTTCCCATGTCCATTCTTTGGGTACTCATTACCATACTGTGTACATATGCCATTCTATTTCCATTTATTTCATCCACCATATATAGAATTCTTTACTGCAGCTACAACTTTTTCCCTTTTTTCATTTATTTCACGTGCAGCTTATGGAGAACCTGATTCCAGTGGTAGAGGGAAAGAGACCTCCAAGGGTTCTGCGGAGAGTGCGTTCCATGAACTTGTAGGTAGTCTCAAAATTGTGATTGATAATAAATACAGAAGAACCTAGTTCAATGTCGATGGTTGGAGTTTTAATAATGTCGCTGGAAGACATTCTGATGTGGGGAAAAGATCTGATTGGATATTAATTTGATAGTGAACTTTCTACTGGGATATGTTTTAGATGAATGTAGCCGTTGTAAGTGATCTAAGCAGAGTTTTAGATGGATATGTTTTGTGGGCATCAACTGCAATATGCGCAGCTAATTTGCATAGTTAGGTGTTGTAAATAAAGAAACCTTTTACAGAACTAAAGCTTTACCGCATGGCAGTGGCCGGACGACTGCAGAAATAGGCTAATTTATACCGATAACATGTTTATATACTCGGTATCCTCAATCCTGAATCACAAGCACATGTTATGGTTGCACTCTCATTTTTTACTGCATAAACAACAATGTATTGGTGAGCTTGAAAGTTATATTATTGTTGCAGATTTGTTTGCTCTTCTTTATGCTTGTTTAGGCTTCACTGGGGAAATTTCTTGTCAAAGGTAAAGTCCAAATGTTGTCTCCTAAGGTTACTGGTAACCAGAAGTGTAATCAGTATCGACCTGACTATAGGTGGGATAGGCGATCATTCAAGTCTCTCACCTTGACTATGGCCAATTATTATATATTATATTTATAGATAATAATAATAAAAAATTAAAATGTTTTATATTCTTCGAAGTGTAAGATTTTTTTTTTTCGTGGAAAAACATCCGTGACTTTTCATTTTGTTTCTTTTCCTTTTCTTGTTTTTTTCTCATTTGAGGCTAGCTCTATGTTTTCTCTCCTTTTTACTTCCCTTTTTTTTCTTTTTTTTTGGTTTCTTTCTCCTCGTTGCTTTTGTTTGTTACATGGCATTTCAACTTTTATTTTATTTTTTTGCTTGTTTAGTCATCCTCAATTTTTCACCCCCAAATTCAGCCATTTACATGAAAAGTGCATTATTCATATAAAGAAGCACTTTGATGAAAATGTCAATGATGAGATAATATATTCGGTTGAAAATCCTTTTAGAGTTGATTATTTCTTATATATAGTTGATCAAACTCTTTTTCACTTAGGTTAATATAGTTTTGGGTTTCTGTTGATTATAAAGATTATATACAACGGATGATAATTGTTTGCAGTGTTGGTGTGATAGGCTTTAAGATTTTTTAAGCATGTAGGTTTTGATATTGATAGATATGAGCTATTTTTGAGCTATAAATTGTAAGAAATTGATTGTCAGAAAAGATCAAAAAGGTTATTGAAGTGTTAGTTACAGTTGCATATGTTGAGAAGAGCTTCTGAAAGTTAAAGTTGAAGCTGATAAAATCTTACGTTTAGCCAACATTGTTAAAAAAAATGTTGAATGGATTTGTCACATTGTCTGTTATAAACGAAGTTCTATGATTATTGATTTTCTATCAAAAAAAAATCTAGTAAGAGTAAATTTAATTTACACATTTGAAATTTTTTGGATTAAAATTTTAGTAACTTTGAATATTCTTATTTAATAAAAAATATTATTTTTTATTATTACATATATTTTAAAAAAATTAATAGGACCCCATATTGGAAGTTAACCAAGAGTCCCTAAATGTTATAATCGACCCCGAGGATAATGTTAATTGCGTTTCACATTGTTTAGTTGAGACTTGATTTGTGGATTATAAACTTACACGCATTTCCTTTATGAGTTTCTACCTATATTAAAAGAGTGAAGGAAGTTTTCACTATTCATAGCCACTATTCCTAAGCACTATTCATAAGGAGCTAGAGGTGTCAATCCGGGTGGTCCGGGCCGGGTCGGCCCGCCAACATGTGAGCCCGGTAACGGCCCGCGTGAAAAAAAGCCCGCCCGCTTATTTGCGGGGTTACGGGCGATTACGGTCGGCCCACAATTTTGGACTACAACCCGGCCCGCTCGCTGACCCCATCCGGGTCGAGCCCATGCGATCACGAATTAAATCTTGGTCGCGGTTCGTTCCGGTTTGGCCCGTATGATTGTATAAATAAAATTATAAAAATATAGAATTTTTTCGGTTTGGCCCATATGGAGAGCAACTATCATTGAAAATAGGATTTTGAGAAAAAGAATCGCGAGAATCCATAATATAATAGGATTAAAAAATTTAGTAGTGACTACTAGTGAGAACCGAGAAGAAAGAAATATAATCAAGATGATGATGATATTTGCAATTGAATAATTGTAATTGTAGTAAGGTAGTAATAAGTATGAACTATGAAGTATAAATGTATAATAACTAATGAGAGGATATTGTAAAAATAAATGTAAGAATAAATTGGAATTTATTGATGAAGGGGATGATATTATCGTTAGAAAATTTATATTACCATTAGTTAAAATTTAAAAAAAAAAAAAAATTGACCATGCAGCAGGCTACGCCTTTTTTTTAATTTTTTTTTTTTTTTTTTTTAAAATTTTTTTTTTTGGCCCTCCCCCCCCCCCCCCCCTTTTTTTTAATTTTTGTTTTATTTTTTTTTTCAATTTTTTTTACGGGTCGCGGGTTAACCGCGGCCCGTGGGGGTGCAACCCGCGAAGCCCGCGGGTTACACCTCCTTGGCCCGTGAACCGCCCGCACGGGTCACGGGTCGGCCCGCGGTCCCGGTTTTCACGGGCCGATTTTCACGGGTCATGGCCGGCCCGTCCGTCTTGACACCTCTATAAGGAGCCGGCTCGGCTAAGTTTTTTTTTTTTTTTTTTTTGGTTTTATCTACCAAGCCGAGCCAATAGACCTTTCGTCTCAGCTCGGCTAAGCCACAGAACAGAATTTTTTTTTTTTTTTTTTTTTTTTTTATACTACGTTTGATTCAATATTGTAGGTTTAATATTGGCTCGGCTAAGCCGCTGAACCGATTTTTTTTTTTTTTTTTTTTTTTTTTTACATTTGATTCAATATTTTAGGTTCTAAATATGCGTTCTAAGCGATTTAATTTTTTTTTTTTTTAAATTTTGAAGTGCGGCCATCCTAAATATATGGTCGACTCGGCCAAGCTTTTTTTTTTTTTAATTACGTTTGATTTTGATTCCAAATGACTTTATGGGTCGACTCGCCCAAGGCTTTTTTTTTTCTTTTTTGTTATATAGGTTGGCTCGATTAAGCTTTTTTTTAACGTTTGATTAAATATTTTAAATTACGAATATTCGTTTTAAGCGATTTAAAAATTTATTTTTGATGTCAAAAATAATTTTACGTTAAGTATGAAAACCCCTTCTTTTTTAGTCCGATTCAAAATTTTAAGTTAATTTCTCTTTTCTAACCCACATTGAACCCCATACTTACACTAATTTCTCCCAATTTCATTTTTCTTAAATTTCTGCATTTAAAAATGGTAAATTTATTGCGTCAAAAATGGATTTTTATTGAACATATCACTATAATAAATATTATTTATTATCAACCTATTTGAATCTATTGCACATGATCATATCATTTTTTTGGACTGATGTCATCAAATTTATCATTCAATTAAAGAATTGGCATGAGAAGAAACATAAGAAAAAAAGAGGACAAACTCGGTTAGTAGAGCAACACCGATGTAGACGGTATCACGAACTTCCTTTTTATTTACATTTGATTCAAATTATTTTAAATTACGAATATTACGTTTTAAGCGATTTAAAAATTTGTGGGGATGTCAAAAATAATTTTACATTAATTATGAAACGTAAAGTCGTTATTGTTTATTTTACGTGTAATATTATTTTATTGAAAATGTTTAATTATAAATAAGAGAAAAAATATATACATTAGATCAATGTGTGTAACTCTATCCCATTATCTGCACTCTTCCCCCATCTCTACACGTAACAACTCATACTCTCCTGCCAACCCCAACACCCTCTCACCTAACACACCAAGAAAATTTTCAATTTGAAAACCTAAAATCACAGGTCAAATCGTATAATCCACCATTTTTTTTACGCGGACCGTGTGATCTATTTGTTTCTCCTTTTCGACATATTTCTCTTGGTCTGACAAGTTAACATGTGTTTCAGCATTGAAACGATATTCTTTTCCATTTATGCTCCTTCGTCTTTTTTTTTTTTTTTTTGTTGATAGATGTTGGTCTATGGAACCAAAGCTAAAACTGCTATTGCCATTGAATTTGATGATTTTTTTGCAGACACCTTGAGAGGTACTGAGTTTTACCAAAAAGCTCACATGGAGATCAAGATGGTTGACGACAAAAGAGGCCATCATAACAGAGCAAGTATTTGAGAAAACAAAGGCAAAATTTCAACTGTATTTTATCTCTAACATAAGGTGTTGATCTACATGGTGGTTTTCATAGGGATCAAAGTGGAGATTTTGAGAAATATTAAGTGGACTGATTAGTTATTTTCCTCACTTTTTTTCTCTTTTTTTTTTTTTTTGGGTGGTGGGGTGATAAAATTTGCGATGAATAGGAATATATGTACAATTCACATTTAAAGCTCCTGATCTAAAGTCAAATATCGTCACTTTCACAGCAGTGATTAGTGTACCAGTTTTGGCACGTGTCCCTTTCACAGTACTCCCCCCCCCCAATTTTTATTTTGGTCGGGATTCAGATACTTTTTAATTAATTGTGAAACATAAAGTCGTGATTGTTTCTTTTACGTAAAGTTGTTTTTTTTTTTCCATTTTTACGTTTGATTCGGTATTTTAAGTTACAAATTATCACTAAATTTTGAAACTTTTGTGAATTTCCTTTGGGATTTTGCTGTAAAAATTAATTATGCTCATATTTACTTTGCTGTATGCCAATGCGGTGAGATTCATCCTTAGTTTTTTTTTTTTTTTTTTGAAAAGATCACGATATTTAGTAGCCAACTACACCACTAACACGTGCATCGCACGTGTATCTAACTAGTATTTTAAAATTTCTCTTCCTAGTAGAAGGTTGGTTGCATAAAATCACTCACATGAGAATATGGGACATTGCGGCCTCAGTTTTATAGTGAGGGGTGAATTGCAATTATTATATTGTCTTACATTGTCAAGTTAAGAAATAGTTTGTGAGCTTATAACTACATATTTACTTTTTGAGTTTTACAGAATGTGGATTTCAGTTTGGATCTTGCTATATGTACATCAAGATTTATATAATAAATTAAATAATACAACATGATACTATCATTTACCAGTTTAAAACGTAACTAACTTTTCCATCCAATCTTTTCCATCCAATCACATTATGTACATTTTTTTTTTATGTACAAGTAGCAAATCTTCAAGTTTTAACAGAAATGTATCCAAATCAAATCCATTTGTAGCTTTATTATTGGAAATGCAACTGAAAATCCAATTTGAATCCAAATTTAAGAAGGATTGGGTTGTTAAGATTTGAGATTCCATCTGAAAATGTCAACTTTATTAAGATGAGTAGCTCAAACCCTTATAAATTGGTCTATATTTTCAGATTTAGTTGTTGTAAGATTTTATTTCTTAACATGCCACCACAAGATAGTGGCTTGTTTGGACAGACCAATCTTAAAATTCGTATACTCATTTTTTGAATTTTAATCGAATCGAATTGCTCGTTGGAGCGTAATGGTCTCTAATACCATGTTAAGATTTGAGATTCCATCTTAAAAGGTCAATCTTATTAAGAGAAGTAACTTAGACCCTTATAAATTGGTATATATTTTCAACTTCAATCAATGTGAAATTTTATCCCTAAACATTGTTCAGATTTTGAGTTCCATATTAAAATGTCAGCCTTATTAAGAGGAGTGACTCAATCCTTTATAAGTTGGTATATGTTTTTATCTTTATTCGATGTGAAATTTTATCCCTTAACGTACCCACACAAGATGGTGGTTGGCTTGATCAGACTAATCTTGAAATTCGTGTGCTCAATTTGTTTTTTAAATCTTAATCGGACCGAATTGCTTGTGAAGCTTAATGAGCTCTGATACTATGTTAAAGTTTTGAGTTTCATCTTAAAATGTCAACTTTATTAAGAGGAGTGGCACATTCATTTATAAGTTGATCTATATTTTCATCTTTATTCGATGTGAGATTTTATCCTTTAACATGGGTTGTTTAGATATATAATCAACTTTTTTTAGCATGCTCCAATTTTTTCAAGAAATTTTGTAAAAACATAAAATTACATAAACTCCATTTGATTTTAGCAGACTTAATGGATTATTGTGGTTGAAAAGGCCCAAATCATACTATATTAAAACAAGATCTAAAAGAAACAATCTCAAAATAGAAAGTAAAGTTGCAGAAAATAAAATGAACACAATAGATTTTTCGGCCTAAACCCCAGAGGTTCGGTATAAACCTAATCCCCTATTGAACATTCATAAAAGGATAACGCTCGGTTGCACTATACCGCCTTAAAATTGGCTACAATGGTTACAAAAGTTCTGCCAAAAGAAAGAATACAATTTAGAGACTTATCTCTTCAAGAGGTTTCAACATATCTGAGTTGTATCACTTAAGAATCACAAGATCTAACAACCCGAATATTACACCAGAAAGAACACAACCTTCTAACACATTTCCACACAAGGAAATCAAATATTCTAAAACTAACCCTCAAGAACAATGAATTAACCGAGAGATTTTACAGAGAATCACAATTAAATGAAACCCTAATCAAAAGTAGAAAAACTCTCTCGAAACCCTAACCAAAGTTGAAAAGCCAGAGAGATAAAAAATCTGATGAGATGAACAGTTAACCCAATATATATATATATATATATATATATATATATATATATATATATATATATATATATATATATATATATGTCAAGATCCAGTGAAACAGCCTAATAAGTAAAAAACTTGTTTTGCAAACATGACTTTAGGCTGAAAAATATAAGGTAGCACAAAAGTCAGGGTTCGAATCTCCAACAATCTCCACCTTGTTGCCTTAGTTTTTCAAGCGTGTAAGTGCACCTAGGAGCTCATCTAGTTTTATTTCATTTGTTCTACCTACCTGCAGAATATTAAACAATGTCAATAGATAATAACTTCAAACAGTTAAGAAACTTATTTAAAGGTATTATCTTTGTTCCCATATCTGAAGGATTAATCTGAGTAGGAATCTTACCAATCTTCATAATTCCTTTTGATATGATATCTATAATAATATGATATTTAATGTCTATGTGTTTAGTCCTATCATGAAACATTGGATTTTTACTCAAATGTATGGCACTTTGGTTATTAGAATACAGAATTGCATTTTCATTAACAAAACCAAGTTCATTCAACAATCTACTAAGTCATATTCCTTCTTTAACAGCATCTGAAGCAGCTATATACTCTACTTCAGTTGAAGATAAAGCAACAACCTTTTGTAGTTGGGATTTTCAGCTTATGGCAGTATCACATAGAGTAAAGAAATAAGAAGAAGTGGACTTTCTATTGTCCATATTCCCAGCAAAGTCAGAATCAGTAAACCCCTTTAACATAATTCCTCTTTTATCAAATTTAAACACAAGTTCTAAATTTAAAGTTCCTTTAAGGTATCTTAAAAGCCATTTCAAAGCATTCCAATGTTCTTCACCAGGATTACCTATAAACCTACTAAGTATGCTAATACCATTTGCTAGGCAGGTCTGGTACAAACCATAAGATACATCACTGAACCAATAACATTTGCATATGGTAATTTTGACATTATATCAAATTCTTCATCAGTTTTAGGACAGAATTCAGATGACAGTTTAAAATGATTAGAAAGAGGCAATGCCACAGGTTTACAATAAAACATGTTAAATCTTTTCAAAAGTTTACCAACATAATCACGTTGATGCAAAAATAACATGTCTTTATCTCTATTTCTCAAGATTTGTATGCCAAGGATCTTTTTAGCTTGACCAAGATCTTTCACATCAATTCAGATTTCAACATACATTTGATATCATCAATTTCAGATTTATTGCAGCTAGCAAGCAATATGTCATCAACATACAGTACTAAATACTGAGAACTCTTACCTCCATTACTTTTATAGTACAGACATACATCATAATTGCTCCTTTGAAAACCATGTTTCAAAACAAATGTATCAAACCTTTTATACCACTGTCTTGGGGCTTGTTTAAGCCCATAGAGAGATTTGTTTAACAAGCAAACAACATTTTCAGGATTACCATTAACAAAACCAACATGCTGCCTTATGTATATCGTTTCATCTAAATCACCATAGAGGAAAGCAGTTTTAACATCTAATTGATCAAGTTCTCATCTAAATTGAACAACAAGAGCAAGTATTCATCTAATGGTGGTATATTTAACAACAGGAGAGAATATTTCAGTATAGTCAACTCCTTCTTTTTGTTAAAACCTTTAGCTATCAATCTAGCCTTATACCTTACACTGTTATTCCCCCGTTCACTTTCTTTTATCTTAAAAATCCACTTGCAATCAATTAGCTTTTGGCATTTAGGTCTTTTAACCAATTCCCAGATTTTATTTTTAAGAAGCGAATTCATATCATCATCCATAGTAGCTTTCCAAGACATAGAAACTTTACAATTTATAGCATCATCATATGAGTCAGGTTCATTTTTAGATTTATCTTGATAAGTAAATAATGAAATAAACTCATCATTATCAAACCTTACAGGTGGTCTAATCTGCCTCTTTTCTCTATCTCTTGTAAGTTGATAATCATCAAGAGGTAGGTCAGGTTCAAATTGTTCTTCAAATTCAGAAAAATATTGTCAATTCAACAGGCAGATTATTATCATCAAGATCAGATACATCAACAGCAGGTGCAGGTGTTCCATTATCAGTTAGGGAAGACTCCACCTCAATTTGAACATCATTATCATTCAAGTTATTTTCCTTTCCTTCTAGATATGGCATAATAGATTCATTGATGATAACATCTCTTCTAGTAATCACCCTATAGCCTTTTTCATTTTTAACCCACAGTCTATAACCCTTAACATTTTCTCCATAACCCAAGAAAACACATTTAAGTGATATAGGTTCCAATTTCCCAATATTTTGATGAGCATATGCAGCACATCCAAATATTTTTAAATGAGAATAATCAACATGATTTTTAGACCACACTATTTTAGATACATCAAAATTTAAAGTATTAGTAGGCGTTCTATTCACAAGATATGTAACAGTTTTTACAGTCTCACCCCAAAACAGTTTATACAAATCAGAACTCAAAAACATGCATCTCACTTTATTTAATAGAGTCCTATTCATTCTTTCAGCTATGCCATTTTGCTGTGAAATATAAACAACTGTTTTATGTCTTAAAATGCCATATTCTTTACAGAAATTTTCAAACTCATAATTGCAAAACTCCAAACCATTTTCTTATGATCAGTTTTGTTTTCTATTTGTGTTTTCCAATCCTTGAAAATAGAAAATGTTTCATCTTTTGATTTTAATAAGAAAACTGATTTTAACAAGAAAATCCAGATTTTTCTAGAAAAATCATCAATGATCAAAAAATAATATCTAAAATCAGTTAAGGTAGATTAAGAGGCAGGACCCCACAGATCAGCATGCAAATATTCAAGTATTTGTTTGGATTTATGAGTTCCAGGTAAGAAAGGTAATTTAACTTGCTTTCCAATAACACACTGTTCATATGAACCAAAATCGCCAAGATTTTGTTTTCCAAAAACTCCTTTATTTTGTAAAGATTTTAAACTATTCTTGCCAATGTGGCCAAGTCTTTCATGCCAAAGTTTAGCCAAAGTAAAGTTGTCGGATAAAGTAGCAGCAGTTAAACCAAGTAAAGGCTTTGCATTTAAGAAATAAAGACCATGTCTCTTAGGGGTGCTTATGATTAAATCAAATCCCCTAAGAATTTCAATATGTCATTGACCTAAATTTATGTTAAACTCCATGTCATCCAACATTCCTAGAGACACCGGGTTTCTCTTCAATTCAGACACATATCTGGCCCCCTTTAAGAAGAGTACATTTCCAGTTTCAAGAAACAGTTTAATAGTTCCTATTCCTTTTACTTTACAAGTCATATTGTTTCCCATTATAACCTGCCCCCCAGAGGTGGCTTCAAAATCAAGAAAATAATTTTTATTTGGACACATATGATAGTAAAAAACCAGAGTTTAGAATCCACTCTTCACTCAGCTTCTTTTCATTATGAACAAGGACTAAACCATCTCCAGGATCAATCTTATTATAGACTAAAGCAGCATTCCCATTGGTGAAGCTTTTATCTTTTGCTTCATTCTTTTTCTTGTAACAATTTTTAATAAAATTACTCATTTTACCACAATGAAAACGTTTCTTACCTTTAGCCTTATTCTTGGATTTATTCTTGTCATTCCATTTGGTCATATTCTCATTCAGAGATTTAGTGTGAAAGTTAGATCTACTAAACCCTTTACCTTTAGCAAGCAGGTTTTCTCCATTACGACTCCTAGTCTCAGACTTGATTTCAAGGGTTTTATTTCTTAAAGCACTAATAATATCATCAATGGTGATCTCAGCACTACCATATTCAAGAGCAACCTTGATATCTCTATATTTGTTACTAATGGAGTTTAACAAAACTACAGCCAACTGATCTTTTGAAAGTTTTTCATCACAGTTGGCTGAGTCAATGGTTAGTTTAGTAAACCCGTTTAAGTTTTCATCCAAGTCAACAGAGGGATCCATTTTAACAGAAAACATTTGTTAGGGATAGTCTTAGTCACATATTTGGATTAAAGTTTAGCCCACAGTTCAGAAGCAGTTTTGGTCTCACCAATTTCCCTTACAACATTATCAGATAACTATAAGGAAATAGTACTCCATGCAACATCTTCTAGTTCAGTTTTCTTAGCAGGAAGTAAGTCTGCAGACCAACTATTATCAAGAGCCCTAACAACTCTCATTTGCATTAAGATAGCTTTCATCTTTTGGCACCATATATTAAAATCACATTTACCATCAAATTGTAGAACTTCAAACTTAGCAGAAGCCATATTTGAAACAAGTATGATGCACAAGTAGGGATTTAAGATAATAAAAACACAATCAGAGACTTACAACAATTACAGCAGCTCAAGAAATCATAGTAAAACACTTAGTAATACAAGATTTCAAGTTTCAATCAAAGAGACCAATGAAACATATAAGGCAAGCTCAATTAAAGAACACAACAGAGATCACAGGCTATGTTTCACAGATCACTCCAGCAAGATTCCCCAAAAACACACTCAAACTTGATTTATCTTAGATTCCAGGAGCCTCGCAGGAGCTACTGGACAAAGATTAGTCTCAAGGAGGTTTCAACGGTGTTTTGGTAAATCAAGGGTTTGATCAAGAAACTCTAAAGAATTTTTTTTGAAAAAACTTGAACAGAAATATAAGGAAAGATCTTACCCAGCGAGTTAGCAAAAACTCGAATTCTTTAACTTGCTTTTCAACAGTTCCAAAAATTTTGATCTACAATAGATTTATCCCTTCTACGAAGATCCAAGTATCTTGTTCTTTTAACCTTTCTGCGAAGATCCAGATATCGTGTTCTTTCAGTCAAGGCTTTGATACCACTGAAAAGGCCCAAGTCACACGATATTAAAACAAGATCTAAAAGAAATAATCTCAAAACAGAAAGTAAAGTTGCAGAAAAAAATGAACACAATAGATTTTTCGGCATAAGCCCCATAAGTTCAGTATAAACCTAATCCCTTGTTGAGCATCTACAAAAGGATAACGCTCGGTTGCACTATACCGCCTTAAAACTAGCAACAATGGTTACAAGAGTTCAGCCAAAAGAAAGAATACAATTTAAAGACTTATCTCTTCAAGAGGTTTCAACAGATCTGGATTGTATCACTCAAGGATCACAAGATCTAACAACCCGAATATTACACCAGAAAGAACACAACCTTCTAACAGATTTCCACACAAGGAAATCAAGTATTCTAAAGCTAATCTTCAAGAACAATGAATTAAACGAGAGATTTTACAGAGAATCACAATCGAATGAAACCCTAATCAAAAGTAAAAGAACTCTCTCGAAACCCTAACCAAAGTCGAAAAGCCAGAGAGAGAAAAAAATTTGATGAGATGAACAGTTAACCCAGTATATATATCTCAGTCCAAGTTCCATCCAACGGTCAGCAGTGGGACAGATGTCAAGATCCAGTGAAACAGCTCAGTAAGTACAAAAAGTGTTTTGTAAACACGTCTTTGGCTGAAAAATATAAGGTAGCAAAAAAGTCAGGGTTCAAATCTCCAACAGTGGTGTTTATCTTTAGCAAAGATGAAAATTTTAAATTTAAAAAAAAAACCTATCAATCCCGAATGCTATTTCTTAAAAATAATTGAATTAAGAATGAGCTACATAAGCCCTCTGTATATGCTAGATCATGAATTAGTATCTGCATCCAATTTAAATTAAAAAAAATAGTGCAAAGAAAAAAATTGAACTTAAAGCCCGTTTGGCATGACTTTTGTTTTTACTTCATGTATAAAAACTTTTGGAGAATGATACCTTAACTTTTGTTTGGAAACTAAATTGTAAAAAAACTTTTTATTTCGAAAGTGTTTTTAGAGGAAATCATATTGGACTAACTTTCTTTAAAAACTCTTATAACTAGAAAAACTTTTATAAAATTAGCGAAACGAGTCCAAAAATAGCTTTTGGGTCTCAAAAACTCATTTTTGACTTTTAAAAAATCTTGCGAAACGAGCCTTAAAATCTTTTCTAGAGATATTCATTTTCCTTGAGAGACGATAAGAGTTGTGAGAACACTTCTTTCTTTCATAGTTTGGACCTCATTAACAACTTATATGTCGCATCAAAATTCCACAATTTAAGTTAACTAAAGTCAATTTAGTGTGAAAATAAATAACTTTTGGTTATAGTCTACGAATTCCTATGATCATTGAAGGAGATGATTAGAGATAAGAATTTACTAGATAAATTATGATGATAAAGAATGATGATTAGATCCCTGAAAATGGAGAAATCGATTAGGATATTGTAAATTAATTGAGATAATTTGTAGTATACTGTTTTTTTTAGGGAAAATTGCGGTCGTGGTCCCAAACCTTTTATTTTTGCGGCCGAAGTCCCAAACCTTTATATGTAGTTTCAGCGTGGGTCCCAAACCTTTAATTCCGTTCATAAAACCGTCAGTCAATGTTTCAACAGTAATTTTGACTCGAAAAAATTGCAGCGTTGGTCCTAAACCTTTCATTTTGTTGCATATTACACTTAAACCTTTAATTTTTGCGATCGAAGTCTCAAACCTTTATATAAAATTACAGCGTTGGTCCATTTCATGCATTTCGTCCATAAAATTATCAGTCAACTTCGAAACAGTAATTTTAACTCAAATGACATCTTAATTGATGGGTAAAATTGTCAAAACAAGTTATCTAAAAAAAATATTTGTTTTCTTCAAATCCTTCAATCTTTTCACAGTCATCACATTCTCATCATCGATAACCATCTGATCAGATAATAATATGATCCGATTTGTTATAATAATTGAATCGATAATTATTTTTACGGCATGCTATGTGTCACTAAAATAAAAAAAATGAGAAAATAAAAATAAACAACTTGCATTTGATACTATAATTTGTATGTATTATTAAATAATTTTTAAATTGATTGAAAATAAAAAATAATATTAAAATAAGAAAATATTTTTTTAATAATATCTATATTTAGACTTTGTCTAAACATGCCGGTTTGGGATTAGCGTTGCAATTTTTCATTTTTTATGGCATGTTATTTGTCACTAAAATAAATACATGAGAAAATAAAAAAGTTTAGTACTAAATAAAAATTTTTAATAAAAAAATCTATTTTTTATTTTAATATTATTTTTAATTTTTAATCAATCTAAAAATTATTTAATAATACATACAAATTATAGTACCAAATGTAGTTTATTTATTTTTATTTTCTCATTTATTTATTTTAGTGACAAATAACATATCATAAAAATAATTTATCGATTCGATTATTATAACAAATCGCATCGAATTGTTAACCGATCAGATAGTATCGATGATAAGAATGTGATGTCTGTGAAAAGATTAAAAGATTTGAAAAAATAAACATTTTTTTGGATAACTTGTTTTGACAATTTTACTTATCAATTAAGATGTCATTTGAATTAAAATTACTGTTTGAATGTTGACTAACAATTTTATGGACGGAATGCGTGAAATGGACCAACGCTGTAATTATATAAATGTCTGGGACTTCGGTCGCAAAAATTAAAAGTTTGGGTGTAATCTGCAACAAAATAAAAGGTTTGGGACCAGCGTTGCAATTTTTCCGAGTCAAAAATGCTGTTGAAATGTTGACCGACGGTTTTATGGATGGAATTAAAGGTTTGGGACCGACGCTGCAACTACATATAAAGGTTTGGGACTTCGGCCGCAAAAATAAAAGGTTTGGGTGTAATCTGCAACAAAATGAAAGGTTTGGGACCACGTTCGCAATTTTCCATTTTTTTATGAAAAAAAGTGATTATGCAGCACTATTAATTAGTAATTTTGAAACATTCATAAAAATCTAGTACTAATGAAAATTCGATTAAAAAAGTAGGTACAAGACTTAGTTCCTATTTGACAACCATTCAAAAGAATTTTTATTAAAGGAAAATAAGAGGCCGTTCTCTTTCGTGTTTCAGTTTTGTGTTTTGAGTTTTGAATTCGTTTTATATTTTGTGTTTTGAGTGTCTGTTTTGAAGTTTCTGAAAATGCGTTCTTTTTGCCATTCTGAAAAAACTGTTTCCGAAAACATAAAAATGGAAAACGCGTTTACTTTGAAATTTTGATAATTTTTTATCATAATTTATTCAAGAAATTTGATTATTCAATAAATTTTAATAGTTTAATATTAATATAGTATTCAATAACATATATGAAGTTGGTGAATCTTAAATTTTTTTTTTCCCAACTATATGTATATAATTTCAAATTTTTGAACAAGAAAATTAAGGTTAAACAATATCAATTTTGTCGATACGCCTTATATATAGTTTGCTCTTAGCTCAACTCAACAAAATCAAAAAATGAAATCGAGGCATTGGAGTGAGCTTAGCAACCTTAAGCGACGTCTACCTATTACCATATATCGAATCAAGCTGGACAAATTAAGCGACGTCTCCCAATTACTTTTTTCTTTCTTTCAAATAAGTGGTTTCTTATTCTTGAACGTTGTACCCCCATTTATCTCTCTTTAGTTCCTCTACAATTTGATACTGGGTTGTCTCTCTCTCTCTCTCTCTCTCTCTCTCTCTCTCTCTACTTTTTATTTTTTAATCTGATTATTGACTTTTCAGTTTACCGTGAGCGAAAATGGGAAGTTGTTTAAGCAAGATCACTTCTTCTTCTTCTTCTCCTTCTCCTTCTCTAATTTTAAAGCTACAAGCACAGATGTCCCATACTCCATTGGAGAAAAAGAAGGCAGAAGAAGAAATTGTGATGAAACATAATTTTGTTACGAAACACCGGAAGAGCCACGAAGTCGAAAAGTTGTCTGAAGAGGAGAAAACTGAAGTACGAAATGCCACAGAAGTAGTCGAAATGGGGAAAAATTTGAGCCCGGGTAATGAAATAAATGGTGAATTAGGTAATGGGAAGGAAGAGAGGGGATGAATTGGAAGAAGAGAAAAGAAATTGAAATTGGGGCAGTGGAGGAGTTGGAAAATGGCCATTTCCCTTATTTTCCTTTTTTCCCCTGATTTTGCTTGAAAATAGCCAAAACGTTGTTTTTATTGTTTTGTGTACAAATTTTTTATCGTTCTCAAAAACGTGTTTTTAAAAAATAGGAAAGAGAACGCGTTTTCATTATTTTGGAAAATCGAAAACAGAAAACGACCCAAAATGACCAAAGAGAACACCAAGTTTTTGAATAGTCATTTTTTGGAGAATATGTGATTAAAAAGTAGAAAAAAAATTTGGGTTTACGTACAAATATTTTATTGTGGAATGTGTAGTTGAAAATGAGTTTGTGATTTTTTAAAATTAATTATTTATTTTTTTGGTAGAAATGGATGTCAAACGGGCTTAATTTCCACTTGAGGCGATGATATGACTTGTTGGGCGGAATAGGAATTGGCCCATCATATCGTACCGACCAATATATATTTGGCGTACTTACAAAAATACCCTTAAAATTATGGATGTTTTGAAAAATCATATGAAAGATTTTTAGTAAGTAAAAAATACTATGTAAAATCAAAAAGTAACATAATGCCACTTTTTTTTATAAAAATTGTCACTTTTTTTTTTTTTAAAAAGAAAGTGACATAAACTCAAAAAAGTGACAAATACCAAAATAGCACCATCCATTTATGTAACACCAGTAATTATGTTCTTAAAATAATCAGCACGTTCAGACCAATCTACATGCTGATTATGTTAGGAAAATATAACATATTATTTTACTTTTTTTATTTTCTTAAAAAGTGACAAAAACTTAAAATATGACAAAAACCTAAAAAAAAGTGACAATTTTAAAAAGTGACACGATCTCACTTTTATAAAATTGACGAGCAACTTTGACATCCCTAGATGGTAATGCATAAAATTAAGTAAGTGACAGTGTGACACAATCTCACTTTTATTAAAAAATGATTTTCTTAGTAAAAAAAGTGACCAAAAAAAGTAATAGAAAATAGTGACAAACACTATAAAAGTGATCGAAACTCAAAAAAAGTGACAGAATTTAGAAAAAGTAGTAACTAGTTAGCAATCAAGAACAGGATGGGGAAAATGGAAAACAAATATTTCCCCCTTTAGATCAATAACATTAATTGTACGGAAAATGGAAAAGAAGTTGTGAACTATCAGAACACAAATATAATTCATAACCAAAAATTTTTTACAAAGCATAAGTAGTTCTACAGGTGGATTTTCTATCCAAGATTACAAGTTCTGTATAACTCCGAAGCTAAGGAAAAGTAAGAACCAGCATACCGTAACACTTTGAAGTAAAAATGCAGAAAATGGCGTCTCTATATAAACTGAAACATCCTACTCATCCATAGAAACTGTTTACCTTCTCTAGAAACATCCTACTCATCCATACAAGTTCTATTTTTTTGGGTGAATTGTATCACTTTTTAATAAATGTGACAATGTCACTTTTCAATAAAAAGTTAAGTGTAATGTCACTTTTTAATTAAAAAAAATGACATATAATATCACTTTCACTAAAAATTTGAAGTGAAATACAATGTCACTTGTATTAAAATACTTTTGCAATAAAAGTGACAAGGCATCTTTAAGCTAGTGCACCTCCACTGTCATTTACCAACTCAATCGTCATCCCTCCTCTTTCTTCGTCGCCTCCACTAAGCACAAAAAACTATACACGTGATAGAAGAAAATCAAACTCAAACATGAACATATTCAATAATGACAAACACTATTCAAAAAATTGACAAACAAAAAAAGTGACAAATTTTTTTTAAATAAAATGACAAAACACCAGTGAAAACCTTAACATATATCATTTATGCAAATTCAACCACTCCACCACCACCACCACCACCACCACCACTCCAATAACAAAGGCTCCAAAACCATTTTTGGATCATTTCTCCAATACCCAACAAAAACTTGCTGCCAAACATCAGACGTGTCTATTCCATTCCAATAACAATCCATTATGAAAATCTGCATCAGTATCATAATTTACTTAAAAAGTAAATCCCAAAACCAGGGTTACTGTATTTTCTTCTTCAGCATATCCAAAAAAATAGCATGGAATGTTTATTGATTTCGTGTTGAAAAAAAACGTGTAATTGATTGATGAACACAGGAGTTGGAACAAAGAAAAAATGGAGGGAAATCAATTGATAGGAAGGGAACTTTTAATTGATTTATGCAAATTAAAATTTATCTCTTCTTTTTAATTGTTTCTCGCATGATTCAAGAAATTCGTTCTGCACAACCGAGAATTCAACATGAATCACTAACTGCATACACTGGCCTGTTTTATAAACATTTTAAAGGCCAGCGAACTATTAACATATTTTTCGAAACTAAATCTCCTTTCTAAATGCAATTTCCTCTACATAGCCAATCATTTACAAATGAGAAATTTAACTTAACCTATAAAGCAAAACAACCCCAAAAATCTCTCCACTTACTAGCAGAATCCAACAATCTTCAAGCTTCAACTTCACCTTTACCTCCCCAAGGCAAAGCAGACACGATGGCTACTCCAATTAACCGCTATACACCTAGTCGATCAAACCCAATCTATTGCCGGCTACTCCAATTGACATCACCCCACCATCCCTCATCGGCCAAAACACCAAAAGCATAAACATAGACCAAATGCTTCGTGTAGCGCCACATTTGTGGTCTGTAGTCAATTGGGAGATTTCAAAATTTTGTTTCAATTTAGGAAGTATTTAATACGGGGTTTATGTGATGTTTAATTAACTAAGAGTATTAATCTAATTTGGTTACTTTTTAGAGGATTGGACCTAATTTCCCCTATATATTAAGTCATACCTAGCCCAAACGTGATGGGTCCGAATAGTCAACCAAAATTCACATTCGAAATTTGGCCACAAATATTTTAATGGGAAGAGTTCACAAATCAGGCATTAAGTTTCACAATTGCAAAAATTAGGTATTAAGTTTAAAAAACCCAAAACTCAGGTATTTAGTTAATTAATTAAAAATAATTATTAATTAAATATAATAAATTCACAATTATACAATTAATAGTCACATGTACATAATTATATGCCATAATTTATTTATTGGTCACATAATATTAAGAATTTGTTTGGTAGATATTAAAATCAGATTAAAATTGAAAACTAGTCGTTATTATTGATTTTTATTAAACGAGTGAGACCCAATAACGACTATATTTTCAATTTTACTTGAATTAAAATCCCCTCCAAACAAGTTCTAGATTAATTGGTCACAAATTATTTCGAGTTTACAAATCAAAAATTTTATATGTCACAATTTATTTCATTGGTCACAGATCAAAAAAAACATAGGTCAAATTTATCTATCGGTCACATATTTTCAAATTTGTTGGTCACAAATTATTTTTTAGTCACAAATTATCGAATTTTAAGGTCACGGTTTAATGGTTAGTCACAATAAACCAAATAGTTGGTCACATATATCAAACACCCCACCCCCGATCCTTATTCACCACCAATACTTGGTCACAAATTAACCAAATAATTGGTCACAAACTTTATCTCACCACCGCCCCCACCAACAACACAACACCACCATTGCCACCACCAACACACCACCACCACCACCATCGACGGAAACGATGCCATGACTATTACACACATCGCCGCCGCAACCCCCTATAAACGCCTGCTCCAACACCACCTCCACCTACAACTTCAATCAACCACCAATAGCCAACACTCCACAAACCACCATCACCTCACATCGTCGTCGCCTCCACCATTTTCAGCCACCACCATAACTACCATTTCCAACAATAAATAAGATCCAAACCAGATCCTGCCACAATCACTGCGACCACCAGATCCGCCATGACCACCATCACCTCCATCACCATGACCACACCTTACCGCAACCACCGGATCTGCCACCCAACACAGCCAACACTCCACAATCACCGTACCTCCATCAACGCGACCACACCTCACTGCGACCACCAGATCCACCACCCAACACAGCCAACACTCCACAACCACCACCATTTGCAGCCACCACCACAACTACCATTTCCAACAACAAACCAGTTTCGCCACCATCTGCACCATCACCGCAATCAACGCGAAAACCAAATCCGCTATCACCGTGACCACCATTCTTGCAGGTTGCTGCATCAACGATTATAATAGAGAGACGATGGGTTGCTACAACGATGACGACGATGACGAGTTGACAATAGAGGGAGAAGAGGAAGATAATTGAAGAGAGAGAGAGATGAAATAAAATTAGGGTTTGAGTGAGTATAATATTTAATTATTAATTCAATACCTGAATTTCGATTAAAAAAATCTTCACACCTGATTTTTAAACTTTGAAGTTTAAACACCTGAATTTATGTAATTTCCACTATTTTAATTAGGATTCAACACGATCCAATAAATTTTAGTACTGAGGTGGAATAATTATTTTTAGCACTCTTGTAGATTTATATAGAGACTATTTGAAATGAAAGTCACAACTTGTGGACCACATATAGAATTCAAACAACAAAATCGATTACCTTAATTTCGGTGAACAGTTGGCGAAGTTCTTCTTCATGTACAATAACCAGCTTCGCGAAACACCTTCTCCTATATTCGGATTCTTCAATAGCTTTGAAATCCCCCTTATACGGAAATTAGTGGCCGCAGGCAGGAGGTTTGGTTTTGAAGTACGGGAGATTTCACGTTCAAGTGGGTTTGAAGCACAGAATAGGGATAGAGTTTTTAATATTGGTTTGGATCAGGTTAAGTGGGTTTAAACCTAAATCGACCTAAATAATTTTATACTAATTTGAAACCCGATCCAACCCCTTTTTATTCTAAATCGACACAACCCAACCCGATTCGGGTTGGGTTGGTTTGGTTTTGCGATTTTCAGTTTATAGACCCAGCCCTACTTGTGGTTGTATCGACTCAAGTTTACTAGATGACTTTTCAGCAGGAATATCTAGCAAATATATAAAAAAAAATCATTTCTCAAATTTAAGTTCAGATTATGTACTTGAAATTGAGTAAATTTGTAATAAAAATATGAAATATAAAATCTTTTTTAAGTTAGAAACGTTATTTGGTCTGTGTTTGGGTTTCATTTTTCCAAACCTCACTTTCAATCACAGATATTCCATATAATAATATTACACATAAATCTCAAACATTTTCCTATTTTTTAACAATGTATTTTCCAAAAAATCACTATTCCAATATTTCCCCCAAAATTTCATTTTAGTGGAGGCTTAATGCCCAGCACGTGCAAAGTTAGAAGCATTGGTCCACCAGTTGACCCCATTAACTAAAGGGGAGCCGTTATCTTATGGTTGAGCCGAAGAGGCGATATATTCCACTAAACAACACAGTGTGCGCCAAACATGTCGGATTCAATCCCTTTTGATGGCCATTCAGAACAAGAATTATCATGTGCTTTGGCTTATGATTCATTTTGTGGTCTTTTCCCAGGTTGAGTAATAGACTCTGTTTCCATACAAAATATTTGTGGACTGTATTTTTTGTTGCAAATTTGTACGGTGTTTGCACATGCCAATTTCATCACCTATCAAGCAACAATTGGGGCCAACATAACTGTCTAATAAATGGCAACCCAACTTATTAATTGTCACGCAAGAATGTGAGGTTGGCCATGGAATTATTAAGGAACAATGCGTCCCGGTAAGGGTGTTGAGGGGGGCCATACATGTAGGCAACAACAGCACCAGCTCAACGGAAGTATGACCCATGTATCGAATCTTTCTGTTTGCTTACCCAATTAATCGTTAGGTGTGAAGCGAATGCTTCTAACCGCTCTGCCCTTCATTGAGTGACACGGATGCCATGTGCAATAAATGCACATTTGGTGAAAGTATCAAAACATGATAAGATTAGACAGTACAATCCATCTTAGCAAACGAACCATATATATTTGAGGATAAGATGCATTTCACTATCTTGTAAACACACGTACAAGTCACAACGAATGAATAAACATGTTTACTTTTGAATTGTAACTGGAGAATTTGTTGCTTACTTCATCTTAAGAGGTCCACACTTGAAAGTCATGAAACCACCTGCAAAACAAACATCTCAATATCACATTTAGAACCAATCACTGAAAGCATGCTAATGCATTGCAGGTAATTTTTTCTCGCATCAATACGAAAATGCACAACATTATGCAATAACCGCAGTGTGCAAAGCAAAACCAGCATTTGAGGGGTTCCCCGTGCAGAGATCATACTTGCTGTCACCATAGAAACCAAGTGCATGTCCTGTACGCAATATTGGGCATTATAACAAACTAGTTTTTAGCTCTTTCTTTCCTTAATACTATCATATCATCTTCTACTGAACATGCCATAAAAGTTCAGTTCTAAAATAATACAGAAGGCGCCACGAAACTTCTACAACTTGATAGGGAGAGGAATTTAAAGAAATCACACATGTAAAATATGTAATTGCAATTTCCCATGCAAATTATTCTTTTCCTTTCATTTCTTTGTTCCCTTTTCCTACCAAGTATTTCGCGTGCATGTTCTTCAAATGAAGCAATTTATCTCTAATCCCCCTATTTTAATTAGTAAAATGGCAGCTAAAAATGTAGAAGGTACTATGACTTACCTTAGAGACTAAATATACCAGGTAAACAAGCATCTACTGAAAAGGACAGCATGATTAGAAAATCCCGAAGTAAGAACTGAAGGAGCATTCAGAAAGTTCTAGAAGTGAACAAAATAGTATTTTTTTCTAGTTGACACATTTGATGCCAAAGAGAAAAGTAAATAAGAATGACTGAGTCATTAAAAAAATTCTTAAGTATGAAATAAACGTGGAAAAGAAATTGAAACATTACTTAAAGAATTAAATTGATCTGGTGATACAGAGTACACGAAACTCAATGATTTACCATCCACAAATGATAAGGAATCTAGTGCATATATGGCATGCAGTATTCAAAAGAATTGCTTCTTAGTACTGTCCAATCCAATCAAATCATCCCTACCAAACAGGCTACTCAAGCTTCCTAAGGACTTAGGCTTTGCTTCGACATCCTAAAATCATTAAAAGAGCAATGTTTGAAAAATATGACAATTTGGACACTTTCATCCGGGTAAGCCTTATATGGAGAGAAATCCAAAGGGATCCACGGATAGATTCATCTATACCCAGTGGCTGGGAGAGATATCGGAGCTCTGTTCGCAGTGAACTCCAGTGAATGGCTAGTTTGTTTGGCAGGGAATGCAAATTCCTCGAATGAGTACCAGGCTTATTGACTTGGAATTGATGACAATTGAGAGGCTAGTCATCAGGAAAAGAAACTCGCAATATCCTTGCAATCAATGTGTTAAGCCCCCTAATGTACATAATGGAATATCACAAATCATACAACTTAATTAAGCATAATTTTTAACACTAATTTTTCCTCCACCACAACATAAGATGTTAACTGCTGGGATAGCGAATTGTACACCAATTCTCGTTTGGAACTTTGGTGCTCATCCTACAAATAGCTCGATTTTAACTCTATCCAGTAACCATGGAGACTTTGTGTCAAAAACAATGGAATGGCACACACAACTTTCGGATATTCAACAAGACATGTTAAATGATAGGCTATAACGAAACTAATAAATATCTGCCTCGTCCTTTTGAGCTTACACATATCACCTGAATAAACATGCAAACTGACACTAGCATCTGCAAACACCCGCACACACAAACAACCATGGAGACTTTCTAGACCTGGGAATCCAATTAACCAAGTAAATGTCTTGAAGAAAGCATATAACCAGCAAGAGTTTACAAAAAGTACCATACCCTTTGAAATCAATATCAGATGGACACATCATATAAAAAATTGCAAACGAGAGCGTATCTGATGAGAAAGCCTTGATACAGGATAACAGAACATGGATGCTACGTATTTGTTTTACAAAACATATATTGACAAGTACAAAAAGCTACCTGCTAAAATTATTCTTGTCGATCACAATCTGACTTCTTCCCTTGAAATATGCTGGTGTCAACTAAGATTATTGTGCGTTTTCAATTTCACTTCATCTCACACAGAACAAGGCTCAACATACTAAGGTTGGGTTGTCTTGCCTAAGAACTTGAGACCCTCTGTACGACAACTCATAATCTTCCGAAAGACCTCCCTTAACTGGCGTTCAAGTGGATCCAATCCACTCTTACAAACTTCACAAACTAACGATAACTCGCGTGCACACTCTTTCACGTCTTCCTTCTGTTCCTCTGTTAGTGGAAACTGAGCAGAATCAACCAAGTCTGTTATCTGATGCACACACTTCTCTATTTGACAAATTTCCTTCAACAATCCACTAGAATTTCGATGTTCTCTTTTTTTAGACTCATCCATAATCCGACCATGAAGCAAGAAAAATGGTGCACTCCACGAGAATTGTCGTGGGATTGCAAAAGGAATTTGGATACTACGGTCTTGGCAAGGGATTACTGCAACAAGAGCCCATAAAACGAACATAATAACAAAGCTCATAGTATAGATTATCATTGCCAAACCATTAGTAGCTGCAAGTTCATTTCCACGGGGAAGAGCCAGATTGTTCGCAATTGACTGGAGTTGCTTTGATGCCGACCAAGAATGAGACACACTCCAAGATAGTGATCTTGAGTGCCCAGATGAACGGTTATGACGATCCTTACCTTTATGGCGTCCAAACGACCGATTTCGATTTGAAAAAACACCTCCTGTATCTTTCTCGTCTAGCATCACAAGTGCCAAATCCATCAAGGATTTTCTTGCTCGACGAAATTGACCTTCACCTGTCATCCTTTGTCGATCATCCAAAGCACATGTAATGATATCTAAATGCTTCTGCCATAGTCGAATCTTCTCAATACCATCGCGACTTGCATTGCAAATATCTAGTGCCTTAATTGCCCGGTCAAAGAATTCAGTAACAAGCCTATCTGCAGGAGGTTTTGAGAGCTGAGCTTTGTTGTTTGCCAATATAACTTTAAACTCCTCCTGACAGCTAATGAATGCATCTAAAAGCTTCTGAATCCATGATATGGAGAGAAGTTCCTCAGGACTAACTGCAGAGAGATCCTTGAACTGGGAGAAAACATGTCTCTGAAACGAATCCACCTCTTGAGCACTAGAATCATGGATTGCTTCCATGGAGTGAATATGATCATCTCTAATACCCAAAATTGGGCGACGAAAAGAAGCAAAAGACATAGAACTTTGATTAGCCGATGAAGGCATTTTCAGATAAAACGCCTTTGAACTCCTTAAGGAAGTGTTTTTAATAAAGAGAAATATTGTAACCCCAGTCGTATTTAAACCAGATAAACCTCAATTCAGTATCAGGGAAACACCTTCAAAATCCAATAACCAACAGCTAGAAATTTACAAGCACCACTTTCTTCTCAACTGAATTCCCAGATTAAAATCTGCAAAAAAACTCAGAAAGTTCTCTATAAAAAACCTCAAGTATCAAATTTTCAACGAAATCCCAAATTATAAAAATTTATAACACCCCTTCAAACCGAATCTTTTTCTTCATGAACATAACATCCAATTATAAATAGGTAGCTCGAGCAAACAACAGTTGAACAGAATAAATCAATAACATCCACTAAAATCAACCAAATACAATCAGAATAATCACAGAATCTTAAAATTCAAGATTGTTGAAAAGCCTCAAAATTCAAAAATATTAGACAACATGCAAAACCCAGATCAAGAATTGTCTCAAGAACAGATCTCTTGAAAAGGAATCCAAAAATTTAAAGAAATCAAGGGTCGGATACAAATGGAAACCATATATCTAAGAACTGCAATAACGTGAAAAGAAAATTAAAGAAAGATTGTACCTTGATGAGTAATTTGTGTATTATATGCACAGAAATAAATTTTAAAGGGGAAAAATGGAAGATTTGAAGGGAGAAAAGAGGAAAGAAAAGGGAACCCAGCGAACCCCTCGCCTTTGGTCTGACAAAAGTAAAAGAGGTTCACAAAATGAGGAAGCGCATACAAGGAAGAGGGTTATTCCTCTCTGCCAGGGGGCCAGCTGGCAGTGGAGCACTGTCCAAGGAAGGAGGAAAATCTTGGAAAGAAGAGAGAGAAACACCTGTGCATAACAAAATGTTTATTTTGCCCTTGTCACTTTTCTTTTATTATTTTCCTTTTGATACATATACTTTGTCTTTGCTTCCATTTGCACCCTCTTACTTTATTATTTTTTTTCTTTTTCAAATTCATCTTTTTTAATATATCTTGAACATTTCTAGTTTGTTGATAACATTTTTCAAGGAAATGTAGAATGACAAGAATGTTTAGAAAGTATAATTTTCAAATAAATCATAGAAACATATTCTTTTCTTCAATAGCTGTCTTTCTTTTTAATTAATATTAAATCAACTATTTATGAGGAGTGGCACGTCGATAAGAATTGGACTAATATCAATGAAAATCGTACATATAGTTTGGGTTAGTTTTGATATTTTTTACACTTCAAAAATAAAATAAAATTGAGACTTTAAATTATTGTGTAAATTTTGAAATTTCATTTTTATATTGGTATTGCCTTTCTTTTATGATAATCGAAGTTAGCAGGGTGAAGAAAGAATTGAGAAAAATTAGTTAGGTGTATGGTAAACAATTATTTTATAATTATTGTAGCTCTCAAAATCTATATTTGAGCTTTGATAAATAAAAGAACTTTATTTCTGTGCCCGTAAATTACAAATAGGTAAACAGTATTGAACGTCCCTACCTTTTAATGTCATTGTGCAAAATGTCTACACCTTTCATTTTTTGACATTTTCACCCATACCTTCCATCTTTCATTACTCAAAAAGGTCTTTTTCAACCATTTTCCAATTTACCATTATATTCAAATGAAACAAAAAGAAAAGAAAAGCAAAAATAAACAACTAATTGCAGTCATAGTCCTAAATTTTTTAAAATATTACAAATAAGTCCAACATTCTCCACCACCACAACTTTTACAACAACACCAAGCCACCACTTATAGATCCGCATAGCACCACCTTCGTCCACCACGTCCACCGATGGTACTATGTGGATCTATACGTGGCAGTTTGGTAGGTTGTGAAAGTGGTAGTGGTGGAGAATTTATGATTTCTTTGTAATTTTTTTAAAAATTTAAGGACTAGAGTTACAGTTGGTTATTCATCTGTTTCTTTTTGTTTTATTTGAATAGGATGGTAAAATCGTCTTTTATTGAAAAAATGGTTGAAAATGACATTTTGCGCAATAAAAGGTGAAAGGTAAGGGTGAAAATGTCAAAAAATGAAAAGTATGGACGTTTTGCACAATGACATTAAAAGGTAGGGATGTTGTGTGCTATTTACCCATTACAAATATTAAAATGGCAATGATTGTAATGATGTATATATTTATTTGTATAATTTTTTTTAGACTATATTATTTCAATAAAAGATCTTCTAAATCTTGAAATTTTAATAAAAATTCGACCAACTTATTAATTTTCTAGACTCGCATCAATTTTTATTTTTCAATTTCTCCAGTCCTGTCTTCTCCCCATTATCTGTTTAAGACGGGTCGGTCGAGTCTCTTGCCCTGTTTAATTTTTTTATTTTAATTTTTTGATAATTCATTTTATTACGTTCATTTATTTGAGTAAGATAATAATATATTTTTTTAATTTTTATTTATTTTTACAAGTTAAATTATTCAAATATATTTGGTAAACTAAGATTTTTATTGTTTGTCATATTTTTTTAAATAATCTTAGTTGTCATTTTTTAATTATAATTAATGAAATTTCGTGAAAATTTTCATTTAAAGTATTGAATTAAAAAAAATATTTAAATGGGACGGGACGGGGTACCCGTCACGCTTACCCGACCACGTTCATAATCCGAATACCTGATTAAACATGTAATCCTCTCGCCTGTTCGAGGTGGGGCTAAAAGGATATCAAATAAGTTTTAAATTATTCATCAATGGAAAGAATGAAGAATCGTGCAATTAAGAGATAGAAGTATCGTGCAAGGATTTTAAACGGAGTAATGCTATTTAACACTACTTGTACTTAGTACCAATCTGGGTGGCAACTAGATGTCATTAAATGATAGATTCATTTAAATGTTAAGCCAAAACATCCATAAAATTGCACCTATCAAGTGTGTTCGCTTAGACTAGTGATCTAAAACCACTAGTGCCAGATAATATTACTATTTAAGTAATTAGGATAGAGAAATTTAAGCATGATGGAAAACATGGACCTTTCACGTTCCAAGGGAGGGTTAAAAACAATATTTAATTTAGAAAGTTAAAAGCGTAATTTGACAAGTCAGTCCGTTTGTATTGTATTTCAATTTTCAATTTTGAGATATATTTCTGTTAGTCAGTCCGGTTAAAAACAATATTTCTGTTTTGAGGTATATTTTAAGATTTTTGAAAATGCGTTTGATTTGTTATTATGAGAAACTGTTTCTCAAAACAGGAAATTGAAAAACACGTTTGATTTGAAAATTTGATAAATTGTTTAATCACATTTTTTTCTATTTATTTGATTATTCAATAAAATAGAACATTTTAATGCTAATATATTATAAAGTAATATATACATTTTAAGATTTTTAAATTATATAATATATTTTTTTGCTATAAAAGTAAAATACAAACAAATAATAAATTGAGTTGACAAAACATAGAAAATAAAAATTAACGTGGAAGGAGAATTTTAGCGATTTTCATTTAAATTATTAGAATTTTTATTTAAATTAATTTTTAAATTTTATAATATGTTTTTTAGAATTTTTTATTTTTCATTTTTTGAATTTATTTTTTAAAATTTTATTTTGAATAAATATTGAATTTATATATTTTTATAATATTTTTTAAACGCTTATTGTTATTAATGCATAAAAAAAGGGTATTAAGAACAATATTGTTATTAAAATGTTTTAGGAACATTTATATTTTTATCATTTTTGACTGAACAAAAATGTGCCAAAGAGCATAATTTTATTAGTTCGGTAAACCACCCCTAACTTATCGGTTGTTAGCTATGCATTTTATTAATATAACTCAGTAGCATGTAGTGTATATTTTTATGCTACAATATAAGGACAAAATTATAAATGACACATTTAGTTTGTAAAATTGTACTATATAAATTCTATTTAAAATGTGCAACGAAAGCATTCTTTCCCTAATTCTTCTTCACTTCTTGAAGTTGAAAGGATCTTTCGAGTAATCTTATAAATTAGAATTATTGTAGTAGGATACTGACTTGGAGGATTTGAAAGATATTATGGCATCAAGATACGACATGCGAACATATGAGGACTTTAATCTGCTCGAGAGTTCAACGACATTGTTGCAATATGATGTACAAGAGGTTGTTCTAAATCTTTGATCTCTACTAGGACCTACAAATTAGGTATGTATTGATTTTGGTTCCTCGACCCTACTAGCCATTTGCTTTTTGGGAGTATGTATAAAAGTGAATTTGAAGAAACTTTTTTCTAGCAACATGCTACTAAATAGATATAAATTTGTGTATAGCTCAGAGTAAGGGCAGCAGCTAGTTGGAATTGAAGATTTCATTTTTATTTTTCAGTTTTTTACAAAGGTAGAAACCTTGCCATGAGTACAAGGATGAAATTATAATCTAGTTCTACAGTACCTGTAGCGACCGCGAACTTTTAAATTTTATAAATTAATTCTCGAAAAACGTGTCGCTCGACTTTAACCCTAATTTTTAAGAAATAGCACGTTCGTCTAGCCGTTATAAATGAATTTAAATTATTTCGAATCGAATCGAATATTGAATAATTATTTTTATTTCAATTCGAATTATTTTATTTAAATCCAATTTTATTAAATTCAATCCCAATTACTTAGTAGTCCAAAATCTTGGATGTTTAGGTCCAATTCCACTTAAGTCCAACAAAGAAATTATTTCAAGTCCAATTACCATAAGCCCAATTAGAAAAACCCTACAGCCCAAATGTTAGGCCCAACTATTTCCCAACCCAATTACCCACCTAGGGAATTGTGCCCTAATTTCCACTATTCATATATCAACTTCAACCATTTCTCCTCCATTCCAAACATTCACGCAGCCAAGGAATCCATCTTGGTAAGAATCATCTCCCTCATTTTGGAAATTCTAGTTGATGCTAGAAAATCAATTTCTAGCATCAACAACAATCTCAGCTCACTTTGATGCTAGAACAATTTCTAGCATCGACAAGTGGAAAACTCACCATTTCCAAATCAACCCCAACGGCTGCACAATGCGACCAACTCCACCGCAAGGTCACCGCAATCACCACACAACCCCACTCTTGAAGCGAGAATCAAAACACCAACCGATCACTGCAAACCATCACTCACCACCACCGCAAATTCAATCACCAACGAACCCAATCTGTGAGAACCACCTTCACCAGATACCACCATTTCGAAAGCTCCAACAGAACCCAAACTGCAGAACCACCTTCACCAGCAGACTCCACCCATTCTACCATCACCACACGAGCATTTCACCCAAATCCCAACTGCAAGCAAGTCTCAACCCCATCACCCCCACCACTCCAAAATCGAGACACTCCAACCCACAGACCTCACCACTTTGGCCAACTCCACCAACCTCAACACTTATCTCAAAAACCGAGACCAACACCACCCAAGATCGACACCAAAGCCGCCACTCGGCGACCACTTATTTCACCAAAATCAAACCACCCAATCATGAAATAAAGACCCCAAATCAACAACCATGAACTTACCTTACTTGCTAACCCGTTTCTCGAGCTTGAACCACACAAAATCGAACTCCCGGTCTCGGTCGACTCTCGACCCGTATGCTGCCCCAAAATGAAACCCCCCCTCACTTACCCCGAACACTGGTGCCACCACGTTGGTGGCACTGCCACCGACCGTCGGTCGGTGGTGGAGATGCGGAGGAAGGGCAGAGCCCTTCCCCGTCGCCCTCTTCCTCTCTCTCTCTCGAATTCGAAATGAGAGAGAGAGAGATTTGTTTAATTTTTATTTTATTTTGATTTTTAGAATTTTCCCTTTAAGCCCCCAAGTTTTAATTGTTATAATTTAGTCCTTATATTTTAAATATTTTAATTTCAGTCCTTTAAATTTTATTTTCAGTTTAGAAGTTATTTAACTTAGTCCCTAGTTTATATAAGTTATTATTTCAGCCATTTAAGTTTTAATTTCAGTTTTAAAATATTTACAGTTTAGTCCCTAACTTGTAAAATTTATTATTTCAGCCCCTAAACTTTTATATTCAATTTTAATAGATTTACAGTTTAGTCCTTAACTTATAAAAGTTCAATTTCAGCCCTTAAACTTTTATTTTCAGTTTCAATAAGTTTTCAATTAAGTCCCTAGAATTCCTATTTTTCACATTTAGTCACAATACTTTGAAAATAATATTTTTAGCCCTTAGATTTGTCAAATTCGATTTAATAAACTTCCAATTTAGCCCTAAACTTTATTTTATCATTTTAAGCCATTTATTTCAATTCCAATGATTTTCAATTAAGCCCTTAAACTTAATTTCAACACTTCAAAACTTTAAAGTTCGAAATACTAATTCAAACTTATTTCCTATTTTTGGCTAGACGATACGTACGAGCAATTAGGAGCTTGAAGTTATTTTCCGCTCACTTTTCACGCAACTCGAAACAATTGAGGTAGACTCGCCACCATTAATTAGTTTAAATTATAATTGCATGCTTTATGTGAATTACGTGATTTATATGCTTTATGCATAGGATGAGAATGTGTCATATGCGATATATGATATTGTTATGCTTGCCATAACTTATATGCTTAATTGCATGAGAAAGAAAGAAAGAAAGAAAGAATCTCTTATGAGATAAGAAAGAATGTTATGCATAACTTACGTGCTTCATCCGCACAAGAAAGAAAGACTACCCATGACCATGTTTTTAAAGAGCCTATGATTTCAAGAAAATGAACCAAAGATGATATCACATTGTATATTGCATGAGTGTGTTTTCAATTATTACGTAAATTAATTATCGGCGATGAGTCTCTGAGTATTTCTTCGAAATACTCATTACGCTATTTTTAACAATATTTGCGAACTTCGGAGGCGAACGCGATTGATCCGGCGGTGGTGGCAATATAAAATTTGATTATCGAATTTATTTAGTTTCCGAATTTATGTATTGAAACACTGTTAACGTATTTTCGTTTCCGCTATCCCAAAAACACGATATTTAAATTTTGAACAATTATCCAATGTATTTTAATTGCCGAAGTAGTTTTCAATTTCAAATATGTTTTTAAAAATTAGGTCATTTCCGCAAAATTGATTGACAAAATTAGGGCAAAAGACGATGACGTGGCAATCCGGGTTAACAGAATTCGGGGCGCTACAGCTTGGTATCAGAGCTGGTCTGCGTTTCTGTAGACTGGCAAAATTTTCAAAAAAAAAAATTTTTCAAATAGACGTTCTAAATTGGTTAATTATCATTAATGAAAGTTGCCACTGCTACCATTCAATCCGTCGACTCCGAAGGTAAAGAAGTTATTGAAGTTTACTGTTATGTTATTTCGGATACTGTTTTACGATTTACGAGACTTAGAAGAAAGAGAAAGAAGTGTATCCGAATTAGAAAGAAAGAAAGAAAAGAAAAGAAAGAAAAGAAAGACGAGTTTGAGCATAATTGGAAATAGTTTTCTAAATTTTTACGTCCTCGTAAATTTTAACGAAGAAGAGATGAATAACCCCACCTAATTGGACTTTGCATAAATGGTTTAGGACATGGCACCCATCCGTAGAAATGCACCAAGTGACGCGGAACAAGCCGCTAGAGACTACGACCGTTTCAGGCCCAGACTCGATTGGGCTATAGCCCAACACATCGAGCAGCTGAATATGGTACGCGATCGGGCCATACAGCATGGCTATGTGACTAATGATTACCGATCGATCCATCATTTGCTATCGACCTTAAGGCCGACTATGCGGAAGTAGCTCGTAGCATATACATGGATGCTCTCACGTCACCTAACGTGGATATGGATTATGACGCATTGCAGCTTGAGATTTGTGGCATATTGGCCCATGTATTTTGAGCACCGCTTTGGGGTTGTACACGAAGGGGAGCGAGAACATGAGCCAATGCACGAGCACGAGGTGCAAGAAGATGAGTTAGCACCCGAGGGCAATTCCGAGGAGGAACCAGAAGAGGAAGAAGACCCCGAAGAAGACCCCGAAGAGGAAGAAGATCCCGAGGAAGACCCAGAGGAAGAAGAAGATCCCGAAGAAGACCCCGAAGAAGAAGAACCAGAGGAAGACGCTGATCCAGCGTTGGGAGAATTCTCGGACGCCGAATCATGCGTAACCGAAGGAGAATAGATGATAGGAGTTAGAGTAGGATTAACATTTTGTTTTAATCAAATGTTGGCATACACGCCACCCGATGTACCTACTTGAAAAGAAGTTGAATTATGAATGAAATGAAATTTGAAACTTAATTTTCAAGATATCCTTACTGTTCGCTTTGTTAGTACTCCTAGTCAACTATTACAAACTGCATTTAAATTTATGAAGGTTATGGCACCACCGAACCAAGCCGACGTTATCAGGGAATTACTCAAGGCAGTTCAGGAAATGAGACAGATTCCGCAGCCAGTAAACCCCAACCCTATTGTTCCAGTGATCGAACAATTCAGAAGGTACAGTCCGCCTACGTTTGACGGCGGAAATGGGCCACTGGCAGTGGAAGAATGGCTCCAGGCCATTGAAAAAATTTTTAAGCACATAGCCTGCCCGGAATTCAAGAAAGTGGGATGTGCCGAGTTCATGTTGATCGGAAGAGCTGGTTTTTGGTGGGAATCTGCATCCCGCACGAGAAGCGAGGAACAACAGGCAGCCCTAACTTGGGATGATTTCAAGGAAGAGATCAGGGACAAGTTTTTCCCACAGGCTCTTCGAGATCACAAGGAGGCCGAATTTCTTCGACTAGTGCAAGGAGATATGGATATAGTCGAGTATGAAAGGAGGTTTGAAGAGCTATCACGTTATGCTCCACATCTGGTGGAGACGGAGTTCAAAAAGGCCCGCAGATTTGAGAGGTCTACGCTCCGATGTCCGACAAATCGTCAGTTCACATGAGCTGCCAACCTACCGGGAAGTAGTAAAAAAGGCTCAAGCAGTAGCCTATGCCGGTGGGAGGACGGTAAGCCATGGACCTCAGTATGAGCAGAGAAACCTGGGCAAGAGAAAGTGGCAAGGTCCGAGCCGCAACCAGAACCAGAACCAGAACAGAAACCAGCCATTCGTCAAGAGGCCCAATCCAGGGCCAACAGGGAGACAGATGCCCAATGTCATTTCTCCCCCCTAAGTGCGAGAGGATGCACAAGGGAGAATGCTGTTTGGGAAGGAGTCTGCTATAAGTGTGGCCGGTCGAGTCACTTTGCAACGGATTGTCGTGCTCGGCCGCCGGGGTTCCCATCGAAGGTGAACCCGAGGCCGAACCGGAAGAGGGACGAGGGGGTATTCGCTATGGATGCGGCCGGGACTCGACGTGATTGCGGGTATACTAGTTATCCTAGTACCCTTGTACATGTCTTAATTGCTTTCCATACCGTATTTTCCTTCCCATATTGAGCATGATAATATGATATCGGGTATACTATCTATTTACGGGATACTGTATATGTTACGATAGACTCGAGAGCCACACATTCATTTATATCGGATACATGCTTAGAAAGAGGCGAACCTAATAGGCATAGAGGCTGGTAGTACCCTTGAAGTTAGTTTGCGTCGGGAGAAACCCTCGATACTACTAAGATAGTCAAGGCGGTACAAATCGATTTTGATGGTCAAGTTTTGGAGGCGGACTGAATATTATCCGAATGAAAGATTTCGATATTATTCTAGGTATGGACTGCTCATTACCAACCGTGCCGCAATTATGTGCCACGAGAAGGAAGTTATTTTTCGTAAAGATGGTAAAGAGGTATTGATTTTATGGGACGAGGATTAAAGCACTTCCTCGCTTTGATTTCGGCTTTACAAGCGAGAGAAGCTATTAGCCAAGGATAGTTGTCATGGCTATTTGGTTAGTCTTCAAGACAAACCCGTAGATGAGATTACTACGGATTCGGTACCGGTAGTATGTGAATATGGTGACGTTTTCCAGACGATCTACCGGCACTCCGCCGGATAGGCAAGTGGAATTTTCCATCGATTTGGTACCGGAGCTGCCCCTGTTTCTAAAGCTCCGTACGCATGGCAGAAAGAGTTGCAAGAAGCGAAGGTGCAATTAGAGGAATTGCTAGAGAAGGGTTTCATCGGGCCAAGTGTGTCTCGTGGGGAGCACATGTCTTTGTTTGTAAAGAAGAAGGACGAAAGCATGAGGATGTGTATCGACTATCGAGAACTTAACAAGTTGACGATAAGGAATAAGTATCCCCTACCCGGGATCGAAGACTTATTCGATCGGTTGAAAAGAGCTGCAATCTTCTCGAAGATTGATTTGAGATCTGGGTACCATCGGCTAAAGGTTTCGCCGGTGACGTACCAAAACGGCGTTCGGGACACGATATGGACATTATGAGTTCACGGTGATGCCGTTCGGTCTTACGAACGCTTTGCAATATTTATGGACTTGATGAACCGAGTTTTTCATCAGTATCTTGATAAATTCGTTATTGTTTTTATCGATGATATACTGATCTACTCCAGGGATTCCGCACAACATGAAGAACATTTGAGGACTGTGTTGGAAACGCTGAGAGCAGAAAAGCTTTACGCCAAGTTCAAGAAATGTGAATTTTGGCATGAAAGAGTAGGTTTCTTAGGTCATATTGTTACAGCTAAAGGTATCGAGGTTGATCCCTCTAAAGTTGAAAGCGTAGCAATTGGCCAACACCCTGCAAATGTTGGAGATGTGAGAAGCTTTCTTGGATTATTTGGATATTATCGGCGATTCATAGAAGGTTTTTCTAAAATAGCGAGTTCTATGACTCAGTTGACCGGGAAGGAGTTAAATTTCGGTGGACGAGAACAATGTGAACAAAGCTTTCGAAACTAAAGGACAGACTCGTTTCACACAGTCTTGTGATACGAATGGATACGAAGGTTTCGTTATTTACAGCGATGCATCCAAACATGGTTTAGGTTGTGTTTTGATGCAGAATGGCAAAGTGATAGCATATGCTTCAAGACAGTTGAAGCCACATGAGAAGAATTACCCGACACATGATTTAGAGCTCGCAGCTGTTGTGCACGCTCTTAAGATTTGGAGACACTATCTGTACGGGAGTAAATGTGAGATTTACACAGATCACAAGAGCCTCAAGTATTTCTTCACTCAGAAGGAATTGAACATGCGACAACGTCGATGGCTAGAGCTGGTAAAAGACTATGACTGCACCATTCTTTACCACCCGGGTAAAGCAAATAAGGTGGCCGACGCTTTGAGTAGAAAGGACGCCGGACAGTTATCAGCTTTGGGAACAATGCAAGATCAGTTGATTCGAGATTTGAGGAATCTAAGAATCGAAGTGCGAACCCCATCAGTCCAAGGATCTTCTAGATTGGCAAATCTGAGCGTTAAACCAGACTTGAGAGGTCGGATTATAACAGCTCAAGTTGGAGATAAATTTTTGGAAAAGATCAGATCCGAAGTTGGAACTGGCAAGAGAATAGGTTTCGAGATTGCCTCTGATAAGGCACTGATATTCAGAGGACGTCTCTGTGTACCAAAGGATGAACATATCCAGAATGAGATTTTGTGACGAGCTCATTCGGCACCTTATGCGTGCCACCCGGGAGGGACAAAGATGTATCGTGATTTGCGCAATACCTTTTGGTGGAGAAACATGAAGGGTTGTATTGCAAAGTTTGTCTCTCGATGCATGACGTGTCGACAAGTTAAGGTGAACACCGAGAGACCATCAGGATTATTAAATCCTTTGGATATACCAGAATGGAAATGGGAGAAAATTTCCATGGATTTCGTAACAGGGTTACCGAAATCAGTGAAAGGACATGACGCTATTTGGGTTATCGTAGATCGACTTACGAAGTCAGCCCATTTCCTACCAATCAGAATGACTCTCAATGTGGATCAATTATCCCAGTTGTATGTTAGAGAGATTGTTAGACTTCATGGAGTACCAATTTCCATTGTATCAGATAGAGACCCAAGATTTACATCGAGATTCTGGAAGAGTTTACAAGTAGCGATGGGTACTAAATTAAATTTTAGTACTGCTTACCATCCCCAGACCGATGGACAGTCTGAACGCACTATTCAGACACTAGAAGATATGCTTAGAGCTTGCGTACTAGATTTGAGTGGTAATTGGGAGACTCACCTCCCATTAGTGGAATTTGCCTACAATAATAGTTTCCAGGCTACTATTGGTATGGCACCATATGAGGCACTTTATGGACGACGATGTCGATCACCAGTCTATTGGGATGAAGTAGGCGAGAGAAGAATTTTAGGTCCAGAATTGATTGAAAAGACAGTTGAGGCTATTGATAAGATCAGACTACGGATCAAAGCCGCTCAAGATAGACAGAAAAGCTATGCCGATCAAAGGAGAAAAGACTTAGAATTTGAAACTGGAGAGAAAGTATTTTTGAAAGTAGCTCCTATGAAAGGAACTATTCGCTTCGGCAAGAGAGGGAAGTTAAGACCCCGTTTTATCGGACCATTCGAGATATTAGAGAAAGTGGGTAACGTGGCTTATCGTTTGGCGTTGCCGCCCGAGCTATCGGCCGTACACAACGTTTTTCACGTTTCCCTATTGAGAAAGTATGTCCACGATCCAAGTCACGTGGTAAATTTTCAGACTATTTCGATTCAGAGGAATCTGTCCTATGAGGAGACACCTATGTGCATTATAGAAAGAAAAGTCCATGTCTTAAGAAACAAAGAGATTCATTTAGTCAAAGTCCAATGGGGTAGACAGGATAGCGATGAAGCTACCTGGGAGAAAGAAGAAGAGATTCTGGCCAAGTATCCAGATATATTAGATCAAGTAAGTTTGAATTTCGAGGACGAAATTATTTTAAGGGGGTAAGGTTGTAGCGACCGCGAACTTTTAAATTTTATAAATTAATTCTCGAAAAACGTGTCGCTCGACTTTAACCCTAATTTTTAAGAAATAGCACGTTCGTCTAGCCGTTATAAATGAATTTAAATTATTTCGAATCGAATCGAATATTGAATAATTATTTTTATTTCAATTCGAATTATTTTATTTAAATCCAATTTTATTAAATTCAATCCCAATTACTTAGTAGTCCAAAATCTTGGATGTTTAGGTCCAATTCCACTTAAGTCCAACAAAGAAATTATTTCAAGTCCAATTACCATAAGCCCAATTAGAAAAACCCTACAAATGTTAGGCCCAACTATTTCCCAACCCAATTACCCACCTAGGGAATTGTGCCCTAATTTCCACTATTCATATATCAACTTCAACCATTTCTCCTCCATTCCAAACATTCACGCAGCCAAGGAATCCATCTTGGTAAGAATCATCTCCCTCATTTTGGAAATTCTAGTTGATGCTAGAAAATCAATTTCTAGCATCAACAACAATCTCAGCTCACTTTGATGCTAGAACAATTTCTAGCATCAGCAAGCTGGAAAACTCACCATTTCCAAATCAACCCACCCACCGCACAATGCGACAACTCCTTGCAAGGTCACTGCAATCACCACACAACCCCACTCTTGAAACCGAGAATCAAAACACCAACCAGTCACTGCAAACCATCACTCACCACACTGCAAATTCAATCACCAACAGAACCCAATCTGCAGAACCACCTTCACCAGCAGATACCACCATTTCGAAAGCTCCAACAGAACCCAAACTGCAGAACCACCTTCACCAGCAGACTCCACCCATTCTACCATCACCACACGAGCATTTCACCCAAATCCCAACTGCAAGCAAGTCTCAACCCCATCACCCCCACCACTCCAAAATCGAGACACTCCAACCCACAGACCTCACCACTTTGGCCAACTCCACCAACCTCAACACTTATCTCAAAAACCGAGACCAACACCACCCAAGATCGACACCAAAGCCGCCACTCGACAGCCCTTATTTCACCAAAATCAAACCACCCAATCATGAAATAAAGACCCCAAATCAACAACCATGAACTTACCTTACTTGCTAACCCATTTCTCGAGCTTGAACCACCTGAAAATCGAACTCCCAGTCTCGGTCGACTCTCGACCCGTATGCCAAAAGCCCCAAAATGAAACCCCCCCCTCACTTACCCCGAGCACTGGTGCCACCACGTTGGTGGCACTGCCACCGACCGTCGGTCGGTGGTGGAGATGCGGAGGAAGGGCAGAGCCCTTCCCCCGTCGCCCTCTTCCTCTCTCTCTCGAATTCGAAATGAGAGAGAGAGAGAGAGATTTGTTTAATTTTTATTTTATTTTGATTTTTAGAATTTGCCCCTTAAGCCCCCAAGTTTTAATTGTTATAATTAAGTCCTTATGTTTTAAATATTTTAATTTCAGTTCTTTAAATTTTATTTTCAGTTTAGAAGTTATTTAATTTAGTCCCTAGTTTATATAAGTTATTATTTCAGCCATTTAAGTTTTAATTTCAGTTTTAAAATATTTACAGTTTAGTCCCTAACTTGTAAAATTTATCATTTCAGCCCCTAAACTTTTATATTCAATTTTAACAGATTTACAGTTTAGTCCTCAACTTATAAAAGATCAATTTCAGCCCTTAAACTTTTATTTTCAGTTTTAATAGTTTTCAATTAAGTCCCTAGAGTTTCTATTTTTCACATTTAGTCACAATACTTTGAAAATAATATTTTTAGCCCTTAGATTTGTCAAATTCGATTTAATAAACTTCCAATTTAGCCCTAAACTTTATTTTATCATTTTAAGCCATTTATTTCAATTCCAATGATTTTCAATTAAGCCCTTAAACTTAATTTCAACACTTCAAAACTTTAAAGTTCGAAATACTAATTCAAACTTATTTCCTATTTTTGGCTAGACGATACGTACGAGCAATTAGGAGCTTGAAGTTATTTTCCCGCTCACTTTTCACGCAACTCGAAACAATTGAGGTAGACTCGCCACCATTAATTAGTTTAAATTATAATTGCATGCTTTATGTGAATTACGTGATTTATATGCTTTATGCATAGGATGAGAATGTGTCATATGCGATATATGATATTGTTATGCTTGCCATAACTTATATGCTTAATTGCATGAGAAAGAAAGAAAGAAAGAAAGAATCTCTTATGAGATAAGAAAGAATGTTATGCATAACTTACGTGCTTCATCCGCACAAGAAAGAAAGACTACCCACAGCCCATGTTTTTAAAGAGCCTATGATTTCAAGAAAATGAACCAAAGATGATATCACATTGTATATTGCATGAGTGTGTTTTCAATTATTCTGTAAATTAATTATCGGCGATGAGTCTACTGAGTATTTCTTCGAAATACTCATTCTGCTATTTTTAACAATATTTGCAGACTTCGGAGGCGAACGCGATTGATCCGGCGGTGGTGGCAATATAAAATTTGATTATCGAATTTATTTAGTTTCCGAATTTATGTATTGAAACACTGTTAACGTATTTTCGTTTCCGCTATCCCAAAAACACGATATTTAAATTTTGAACAATTATCCAATGTATTTTAATTGCCGAAGTAGTTTTCAATTTCAAATATGTTTTTAAAAATTAGGTCATTTCCGCAAAATTGATTGACAAAATTAGGGCAAAAGACGATGACGTGGCAATCCGGGTTAACAGAATTCGGGGCGCTACAGTACCATAAAGAAACTAAGAACAATTTCCATTTCTTGTGAAGAGGAGAATAAAATGCAATCATGAAAATAAAGGCACTGAATTTAGACATTTAAGCATTTTGGTTAACAGACACTGAGACGTACATTTTCTCTATTCACAAGCCAATTTGGTGTCGAAGCTGCTTAAGCAGATAGCGAATGCCTGAAAAGCAGATAGGGGATATCGGTAATCCATCGTGAACATATCTTTACCGACCTTGCCAAATTGGAGGATGATTTTGTCGTGGTCAGATTGGGTTGGCTGAGAAGCCGGTGCATTAGTGGTGGCAGCCGGCGGTTGTGTGGAGACAATCAGCTGAAAGTTCTTCACGGATGCAACTGTTACCCGACCTCTAAAATTGAGGCACCAACATTGCAATTGTTCGTGCCATCTTGGTGCCTTGTTCTTGAGAATCAAGGGTCCTCCTTTACCATCATCATCCCCATTGCACACGCCAGCAATATCATTAAATCGTGAGCTACTGAACTCGGTTGAGTGATCCAGAGATTTTGAGAAAGAAATGCTCCGGAATGAGTCCTCAAGGGAGCTTGGCATGAGCTCAGGTTGACCGGGTACCACACCTCCGGGGTCAAGTGCTGCGGCGGGTATTGAGTGCATGATGCAGTTCATCTTGCGCGGTCCCCGCGTCCCAAGCACGTTCAGTTCATAAGTGATTTGAGCTATGTTGTAACTGCCAGTAGGCACTTTGGGAGACACTTTCTTGGAGTTGAATCTACGACTAGTTTTCCCAGGTGGAGGAACGTGTGAACAAGCATGAGGAGGCTGTGTATCATACATTATGAACTTCGTGCCGAGAAAATTTGATCTGCAACAAGCAGTAAGATTTAATAATAATAATCTAGAAAAGCTAAATAGTTATTATCTATGACCAATACAAAAGCACCAGTCCCTACAAGAAAGCATAAACTGAACATATATACAATCAAGACCTTTGAAGTAAAAATACGCGGACAAGGACCATAATTGATACCATTGCACAAGGTACATGTGTCACTAGTCAGCTACACCTTATTTTTCTAGGACGTTAAGTTGAAACAGTACGCCATATATTTAGCAGCAAGTACTTGGGAAGATCGTATCTAAGGGCCAGGTCACATAATTATGCAAGTAGAGATTTTACTGAATCCATACCCTTTTTGTACTTAAAAAAAAATGATATGAAAAATGACCCACTATCAAGTTCACTTCCATGAAAACTTAAATGTATCTTGCTCTTGCCATTGACTCGTTAGCTACATAATTCAAGATAGATAAACTTTTGAAGAAACTATATTATAATAATCAACTTGAAAAGTTGCTTCAATATGGATTCTCATCCACCTAAAATTGCCAATAATCACCTTTAGCAAATAAGCCAAGAAAGCATGATAATTCCCATTTTCTTCTTGTTGCATCCTTTTGCTCTGGTTCTCTGTTTAATAAGTGCTAGTTTGATAAACTTAGCTAAAGTTTTATCAAACTTTTCAACATGTCAAAATTCAATTTTAACCACACATTTCACGAGATTCATAACTTTTATCAACTTTTCAACCAAACATGCTTTTTTTAAAAATTTGCTAAAACTTTAATCAAAAGCTTGGTCAAACAACCCCTAAATCTCATTCATCCTCTATGTGACATTAATTGATTATTTGTAACTAATTTATGTTTCTTCATGCCAGTCGATATCTCAGAAAGCAATCAAGGAGTGTCAAATACAATCTCAAATCACGGTGTACAAGAGTAGGGTGGATGTGGGAGGTTGTGCATATCTCTGGAGTTCAATGTTTGATGTGTTTTGGCATTTACACAACAAATTCATGGAAGTGTAATCACGTTACAAATTATTTTTTTAAACACACTTTTTTTTTAAATTTTTTTGCATTTGAATACTATAAAGTTATTATATTTGTATGAATTCTCAAAAATATGTAACATCGGTAACAAAAGTATACAACGCTGTTCAGCACAAGAAAAACAATCATTATTTTTCGAAATTAGATATTGACATAAATTTGTGGTATAACACATAAGAAATTCCTACAAGTAGAATATCAATTTTCAACTATTTGAGTATGTATCCCTTAATAAATTTGTTTCTCCAGAAAATGTTATCAAGACAAATAATAGAATTCACAATAAATAGTTATTTAACATGGGAGAAAGTAATCACACGAAGGTATGGATATATAACAGAATAAAGAAATTTATATTCAACGTACCTAAGTTTTCCAATATATGTGCTGCTTGATTTGCAAATATTATCTGCACCCATTGAGATAACATACTCTGTACAAGTAGTTCGTCGAGTTCTTTTTGCAGAGAGAAGGAATTTTCCATTTTCTACTAGCAAAGCTGGTAAAAGTAAATTGCAAATAACACGAGAAACAGGAAAAAAGCCATGAGTGAAGGTAGTGCAAACACTAAAAAGGTTCAGTTCATGATAGTGTTATTCTTCCCAACTATGAAAAATGGAAGAATTTGTGAGTAAAAAAAGCTAACTGACATAATGAGCGTATGCACAAAAGATTTGTGCATATTATCTACGCAATTATGTAAATATGAAAAATGGAAGAATTTATAAACAGCCAAAATAACCCTAACTTCGTGAGTAAAAAAAAGCTAACTGAAATAATGAGCGTAGGCACAAAAGATTTGTGTATGTTATATATGCAATTATGTAAACCATTTATATGATAACAATTGGCAACACAATTAGACCATACATAATTTGCAGATATGGAAAACTAATACTTGTCAACGACACATGAATATGAAAATGTAAGATTTTGCGATCATGTTTGAACAAATTTGTTTTAAACTTCTAACTATGAATTGTTCTGTACTAAACAGACAGTGCTTAAAGTACTGATTATATTTTTGTTAACTTCACTCAACTACAGTCAAATGGATATCAAGGACAGAAATTTCCATAAAAAACAAGTGCAGTATCTTTGAGATATCGTCAATAAAAAGTTGGAAATTCTCCAGATTAAATAATCTATTAGGAAAGTAGCCTCACATTACTTGTGTCTTGTTTCACGAGACGAATACGACAGCCGTTCTGTTGGCCATATTCATATTTCTACAGAGCAGAAGATTTATTTCATACATGTTTGTCAAGGACATTAGACTATATGACAATCGGGAGACCAAGACCAATCTAACTTTTCTTTATCGATTTGTAACATAATATCAGAAAAACCCTTAGTAGCCAAACAAATAAAATTAGGAAAAAAAAATAATAATAAATAAATAAATAAATATAGCACGTCCTCACACGATGCAATTACACATACTTTTAAGTAATCAAATAGCAAGCGTTCATGCCATTATAGAGACCTCATTTGGTACAATGCAATGATCAAGAAAGGATAGATTGACAATGAAGTACCATTTAAACACCTAATACTAAAAATACAAAATAGTAAATGGAGCATTCTAAGGATCTAGACAATACATACCAGGACTCAGACATAAGAAAAGATGATATGTTAAATTAGATTTGTCCCTCTTGATAAAGCATTGGATGGTTCCGTCACGAGTCCCCGGCTATGAAGGAAAATAAGCATGATTCAGTATTTCCTTTCACAGAACTAGTCAATAAATGCATAATTGTGTAAAACACAAGTAGCTAAACAATATTTATTTGTACTATCAAATGATTTTAGATTAGGCAGAAATTTTCGAGAAAATCTTGCAAAACACCAAAGCATGACAAGGAGTGCAAAGTTACCTGCTTTAAGGAAACTGGAAAAGTAAGCTTCCCACAGATTTCTGGACCAGTGACAATTTCCTTGCACATGCTCCTCCATGACCTGCAAACAGCCGCACAAGCAACCACATGCTTCCGAGCAGGCCATGTGCTCTCACTCTCTTCTAACCTTTTAATAACATCGTAAAGTAGCTCTGGTGGGAGATTAGCCCAATGACTATTCTGAATTGCCACAGGCTGGTTATTTAAATCATGAAACAAACTGAGTGATTTTCGCCTATGATGACCAGGCAACCTTACATCAAAACTACGCCGGGATAAGCTCCCAAAACTATCTCGTATATCCCGAGCTATGCTGCGGAAAGACATCTAACATCAAACTGGTGAACCGGAACCAAGATGTCTCAACGTATATCACTCACTTTCCTGATCCTTGTTAGTATTTCACAAGTCGTTGCCCAATAAATTAAATCCCAATTGATATCTATTTCTGTCTGCAAACAAGCAAAAGTAAAATAATTTTCGGACACAAAAATATATAGCCAAGAAGAAAAGATAAAATGGGTATGTAAGAAAAGGCATTTATAGATAGAAAAAAAAAGAAGAAAAGAACAAAAAAGAAAAGGGGCAATTAGAAAAGGACACCTTCACGTGGTCATTAAAGTTAATTCAATCACATAACTTTTGTTGGATACTGCTTTTCTTTAAGTTATTAAAGTGAATTAAGTTTTCATATTTCCACTTGCAGAAGAACTAAAAGAATAAAACCAGCTAATCAAGGTCTACTTTATGCAGGATTATATCCATACATTAATTAAATTTTACTTGTCTGGTTTCTGTCAACTATATCAACAAATGAATTCAAAGGAAATTTCTCTACACACGTAAGTATGATATTGATTTGCAACTTTAGTACTAAGCACCCACAAACATAAAGCTAAATCAAATAGATAAGGAAATAGTCTTGGGAGCTTAAGACGTGACTCTGAAACTTATATTTCAGGCCGAAACAGAAATTCAAGAAAATTAAAAATAATTCTGAAAAAAATAAAAAAAAAAAACAATCTTGAACAATATCACCAAGAAAAGAGTAGCTAACCTGCTAAATGGGCTGTAAGTAAATCCAAGCTTCGTGTTTCTTCAGAGATCTACAAGAACCATAGTGATTAATTATATTTTTTGAATTAAAAGGTCAAAAATCCAAAAACCGCTAATTTCACCAAATTTTACCTTTCGAAATCATCAAAATCAATGAAAACCGACTATTTTAACACCTCAAATTAAAAAACAAACCGTCACTGAGGAAGCAAAATAAATAAATAAATAAGAAAACCCATAAAATTGAGCCCAGAAAGCCCAAACTCCACTGAATCTACACAATTTTCAGCTCTTTGAAAATCAGCAGTGTTAAAAGTAAAAAAGAATGATAAAATGTGAATAAAACTTTGAATTGAAACATACAAACATCTATATAACCAAAAATTTGAAGGTTCAGAAAAGGAGATCGAGATCTATACCTCAGAAAACGAATTCTTTGAAAACCCATATCCACATCATGTATGTATTTATATGTACGTATGTTCAAACCCAAAATCTCAGTCAAATTGTCCCAAACCCACCAACCGAAAGAGACTCATCCGCACTTTAAACTCGGATTTAAATCTGGTTCAAGAAAGAGCAAGAGAGAAGACGAAGAATAAGGAAGGAGTATAAGAAGAATAAAGTAAATAATAATTTTTATAAAGGCAAAAATCCATTAGTACTTTTATCTGTTTTTTGGTTACTCGTTCGGATAATAATATGTTTTAATATGGGTTATTGGCTCAAAACGTCCCTACCTTTGAAGGGTTGTGTGGAAAATATCCCTACGTTTGATTTTTTGGTGCGCAACGTCCCTACCTATCAAGTTTATTGTAGAAAACATCCATACCTTTCATTTTTTGGCACAAAACGTCCCTACCTTCTGCATTTCTTTGCACTGAACGTCCTTTGCACATTTTTTTTAATTCAAAATGACCAATATACCCTCCTATATAAATTGAACAAGAAAAGAAAAATAAAAAAAGAAAGGATAATTGGCGCAAAACGTCCTTACCTTTGAAGGTGTTTGTGGAAAACACCCTAACTTTCATTTTTTGGTGTAGAACATCCCTACCTTTCACATTTTTTGCGCTGAAAGTCATTTTCATCAATTTTTAATATAAAATGACCCTTATACCCTCCTATATAAATAAAACAAAAAATAGAAAAATAAAGAACTAATTACAATCAAAGTCCTAAACGTTTTTAAAAAATACAAGTGAGTCCAAAATTTATGAAAATATTAAAAATAAAAAATAAAACCCCCTATCTTCTCCTCTACCTCTCTTCGAGTGGGGTCCCTTTTATATTACTGGGTCAATAATCCCTTTTATTTTTTTTATTTTTAGGTAGGGACGTTGCGCACCAAAAAGTCAAACGTAGGGATGTTTTCCACACAACCCTTCAAAGGTAGGGACATTTTGCGCCAATAACCCTTTTAATATTGTCCACCACGTTACCTTAAACCGGCCAACGGATAGGAGTTTTTTTAATCGAGGTCACCTAATTTATTGGTTTGTTTCATGTTGGTCATTTAACTTTAATTTATATTAATTTAATCATGCAATCTTATATTTTTATTTTAGTTCAATGACTAAACTCATATTCTGTTTCACAATTTGACTATTCTATATTTTACAATTACAAAATCTATGAACGTGGTAGACTGAATTCATAATTTGTAATGACTAAGAACCTGTTTTTGTAGATTCTTTTAAGATAAATTGTGAAAAGTAATATTTTTTTTTGGAAATTATGCTGTTAAAAAGTAAAAAAATTTATTGGTCTACTCGCAAAATTATTTTATTATGAAAATGTGTAACTGAAAATAAGTTTGAAAAAAAATTAATTTTAAAAAAATATTTACCAAACATGGGTGAATAAGTATATACATGTCAATTTTATTTTTTTTGATACCCAGGTTTCCCAATTTACACCAGACTATATCTTGGACCACCCAAAATCGGTGTCTTAACTCTGGTTTGAGATAAATCGCGAGTTATGCCCAATCAAGCCAGTGTCCATGCAAGCTTTATACTCCTGACCCCAAGGGAGCCCTCCTGCTCTGGATTTATATCATCAAGCTGCTCCACTACATGGTTTTGGTATTACAATACTTGAATGCTCTGTCCGTGATTCGAACTCCCCACACTGGGGTTGCAAGCCCAGCTTTACACTGTCTTTGCCATCTTGGATGTGCCCCGGGGCACTATACATGTCAATTGTTAGTTGTAACTTGTAATCATGCAAGACTAGTTTTTTTAAATTTAAAAAATAAAATAAAATTTGTAACTTTTAATTCCCTAAAATAAATTGTATTCCCAAAAAATATAAGTCCATATTTGATCCGGATTAAAATCTGATTTTAATTCAAATCAAAGTTAAATAATCAATATTAGCTATATCTTTCATGAGTCCCACAATTTTTCAACCACACATTTCAAAAATTTCTATCACAATTCACTAAAAATTTAATTTTAATCCCCACCAAACACCCTCTAAGACAGGTAGCAGATTATTCGTCAATTTTTCTAACAATTTATAGATAGATTGACAGAGTGATCAAATTCAAACAAAAATATAAGCTGAGTGATTAAACTAAAATAAATTAAAGTTGGATGACCAACATGAACTTGAGCTGTAAGTTGAGTTACCTCTTCTGAAATATTCTGACGAATGGGACCAAGGGCGTGTTTGGCTAGACTTAAAAAGGAAAGGACGAAAAGGGAAGTAAAGATGGAAGGTAAAAATAAAAAATAAAAAAAATTAGTTCTTTATTTGGAAAGAATATTTCTGAGATGAGAAAAGTGGAAAGTAAATCTTATACTATTAGCAAAATTATATTCCATTCTAGTGGAAATAATGGAAAGCAGTTTTTTTTTATTTTTTAATCAACTGTGTTCTATACATGTTTGGTCATCCCTAGAGATGGCAATTTTCCCCCATCACGTCCCGAATGGAGCAAAAAAACCCGCCTCGTGAAGAATTTAAAAAAAAAATGTTTTGGACATTGTTTGTTTTGGAATTTTTTGTTTCGAGTGCTTACTTTGATATTGATTTAGTTAGTTTGAATATTATTTGTTTTGGATTTTAAAATTTTGAATTTGTATTTTAACTGGAAATAAAAAAAAAAAAAAACTAACAAACTAACGATTTCTGTCAATTTGGACTCCGAGTGCGAATTGTTTATATGTTTGGTACTGTGGGTGACACAAATGAAAGGTTTGGACAAAGTCTACAAAAAGTTGAAAGGTTTGGTACCGTGATTGCAATTTTTCCAATAATTTATTTGGAACTTATTTGCACTTTTTTATTTTTTAATAAGTTTAATTGAGACTCATTTGCACTTTATAAAAAAAAATTGAAATTATGGTTGCAATTAATTGTTTGACTTTCTTATTTAAATAAGATGGTATATTCATCATTTTAAGACTCTTTATTGAGAAATTGGATGAAATTGGTAGTTTGCGCAATCAAATGTGTAATCAAGTGTGAAAATGTGTAAAAAAAAATAAAGAAAAAAGAAATATATGAACGCTTTTTTTCAATAATAGTGAAAGGTAAAGATATTATGTATTAATTATCCATTTCATAATTTATTTAGCATTCATTTGCAATTTTTTTTAAAAAAAATTTGAATTACCATTTTTATATTTTATTTAGGACTTATTTATACTTTTTATAAAAAATTTGGGACAATGATTGTAGTTAATTCTTTATTTTTCTTTTTATTTTATTTAAAGAGAATGATATATTCGTCATTTTACAATATTTAATTGAGAAAATGCATAAAAATGATATTTTGCTCACTGAATGTTGAAAATAAGGGCGAAAATACGAAAAAAATGAAAGACAATGACGTTTTACACAATAATAAAGTAATATGTGGATATTATGTGCTAATTATCCATGAAAATATGAAATTCTTTTTGCTAAAAAAACTTCATGACATTCCATTTCTCAATTTAAACAAGAGAAAACTACCAAAATTACACCATTCATGCCATCAAATTAAAACTTCCAAAGGACAGGAAGAAACATTTGTGTTCATTTATTAGTTAACTTTATATGAAAATACAAAAGCTTGCAACAAACATAAAAGACAAATACCAAGTGGTAATATTACATTGGATATTATAATTCTTCTTGCTTTTCTAGTATTTGAAGCAAAAACAAAAGAAAGAAAAGAAAATAGTTACAATCTAGGAATTAAAATAATTATATTCCACCTCATAAAGGTGCCAGCCTAAGAGCTTTCTGCATACAAAAATCTAATTATTTGAGAAAAAATTCTTATAATATTCTAAAAGTAACAAATTAGGTTTATAAGTTGATGAGCATGAGTAACTTACAAGTCTATCAACATTAGCTAGCTATGGCATTGTTAGTTGCTTAGTATAGATTAGATATCTTACTAGACAATAATGACTAGTTACGAACATGTTACAAATTTTGAATAATGACTCGAGGGGTTAGAGATACGATGAACTTTTTTTTTTTTGCTCTTGTTTGGCCCTTATTTTTCTCAAACTTTTTTTTAACTACACATTCCATATTTATTAATTTTTCAATTATATATTTCATCAATTTTTATCAAAATTTACTAAAAATCTGATTTTTAAATAAATCAAATGGGGACTATATTTAAAGTACATCCCCTCACATGCATGTTATATTCATTTCGAGCATCATGTTGCTCGTATTGTTTTTTCGCAATCGCTACAAGTAGAATCACTTTTGCTTTCTTTTCATGCTACTATGATTTTTTGGGCACCCAAATTGTCTCGTTTTTCAATGAACTTCATTACAATTCAAACCGTTGAATTTGGCGGCCGATAATATCTCTAAAGTTGAAATAGATAAGTTTGTTTGGCAAAATTTAGGTGAAAAGAACAAGAAAACTAAAAATTATGTCTGTCGAGGAAAAATATACATAAAAAGTGTGTTCTTTAATGGCTTGCCCACCATTATCAATAATGGCACGTTTTAATTCTACTTTGCTTTGACTGCAACGTTTGTTACCGCAAATGAACCCAAGTAAAATGTTATATGAATATTACACAATATCTTGAATTTATAATTGACTCGCAGGTCCAAAATTATGCCCAGAAAATACCAGAATCGTGAGAACGAAAAATAATAATAAATAGGAATAAAGAAAAGTAATAAATTGTAACCAGAAAATGGGCAGTCGACGAAGCCATTAATAATTACACAAGCTGGGCTGTTAAATCTTGTTGGTCAGTCTCTTTTGTATTTTGTCTAAATTTGAAGAAAAGTCAGCAAAGTAACATCCATCATTGCACATATAAAAAATATTCATTTCAAGACAAGAATTAAAATATTATTTGTTGCATTATACTTCGTTATTAAGTATTGTGTACTACGTATAGTGTCAAAGTCGAATTATATTGGGAGAGACAAGTAAATTGTGAATATTGTGAGTTGACACTTGACAGATGATCAGAACGGAGGCAGTCTGACGGTTGAAAATTTGTGACACACATCGACGTCAACAACTATGAGTTGAGCGGTGAGAACATTCAATTTTAATTGAATTGACGAAATATATGTTACCAGAGAGGAATAAGAAATTAATTAGTGATATTATGATTCAAATTAATCATCATAGAAAATTCTAAACCAATTAGAAAAGCGAGAGATAACATACGAAATTGGGTAGGATGTATGAAAACATGCACAACTTTCAGCTCAAGTATCGGATTTTCGTCCATGAGTACAATCTAGAAGCATTTTTTGATTCTGCACATGTTTGTCAAATGACATTGTCTTACTTTAAGGGCAAAATTTCGTTGTTTAGGAGTCCGTTTTAGCATTTTTCTATTTTTAGTTAGTTTAAGGGCATTTTCGTTGTTTTATAGTATTTTAGATTTATTTAAATTTGTTTTTTAGTTTCCAAGTTTATTTAGATTTGTTTCTAGAATCATAGTTTTATTTTGATTAGGAATTATTTTATGTTTGCCTATATAATGTATATTCATTGTACATCCAAGACATTATTTGAGAGATTCTTACACAAAGTGAAATTATTCTTTTTCATATCTTGTTCTTAGTTGAACCATCCCAAACTTATCAAAGACTTTCAATCTTTACGGCAGTCAACACTTTCAACCTTGGTTCATGATTCAAGAAATCGTTGGATTAAATTTATAAATTTGATTTTAGCTTTCTTGGGGTTCTATCAAATTTTGTGTAGGTTCCAAGGTATATCCTGCAATATGGTTCACATCATGTTAGATCCAGACCCTTAGGTTAAAGCTGTGCACACCGATCAAAAGATGAAAGGAAAAAAATTATATCAATTTTAAAGAAACGTAAATAAATATTTTCTTAAAAAATCAAAAAACTCCAAAATTCTATGAGCAAGTGACCTCACATGACACCATGGAGCCCCTAAATACTTACCATGATGGCTCTTTCGATAAAGAAAATTGTAGAATGTTAGTCAATATCAATAAGAAAAAGGAGAAGTCGATGGAAATTTAGAAATGTCTACTATTCATAATTTAATGAAAATGTCCGAATGACATTCGAAAAGTATACTTTGCCTTTTTATAGAAATATCCATATTATGGGGTGACCCAAATATCATTCACGGTGGAGGTAGGGACACTATTATATGACCGAGATTTAAGGTACTATGGCGATAGGTACACGTAGTTCAAGACCCATAAATTATTGAACTTCTATGAGAAGTTGTCAATAGGCTTTAAAATTTCGACCATGTTTGTTTCAAATTAAAATCAGATTTTAATATAAGTCAAAATCAAATAATCAATATTAACCGCATCTTTCATGGGTCTCACAACTTTTTAACCACATATTTCAAAAACTTCTATCACAATCTATTAAAAATCTAATTTCAATCCCCGCCAAACACACTCTTAGTATGCAAACCACATGACAAAATGTACTCTCTCACCCAATTACTGTCTTCTTCATCTTGCACTTTGCGCATTAAGACAGTGTAACACTTTGAGTAAAAATTGGAGCATAATTGCAGTAATAGATAATACGATTTTATCAAAACATCGCATTTCTCTCAAGGAGCGATTATTGGAAAAAGATTGAGATTTTATACATGTACATTTTGAAGACGTTTCTCATTTCCATAACAAACGTAACAATTCGTACTTTATTTATTGATAAAATTACAGCATCATGGGTTTAGAACACTGTATTTTAATATTTTTGCTTATTTTGTTTTTTAAATCTAATCTCCGAATATGTAGAAAGTATAAAATCCTTGGAGTGGCCACCCGACAAAATCGTGGAAAATATTATTGATGTGAACCCACATAACGAAGAACTATGAAACCCACAAATAGATTGAAATCGAATCCAAGAAAGCCAAAGAACCAAAGTTTTGGATTTGATTCGAAAAATAACGAATCAAAATAACCAACAAAACGTACTCAAATGTTGATCATTTTGATTGATTATTTGGGAATCTCACCCGGTTGATTTGAGCAACACAAGAACGATTCTTGATAAATTCGCAAATTGTCCAACGAAGAACAATGGATTGAAAGCAAATTGTTTCGCAAAATAATTCTCAATAATTTGTTATGTTTTTTCAATGAAGAATGAAAATCCTATTTATACTAGTCCTAAAATCAAGATAAAACAGTACTACGTATAGTGGCAGAGTCAAACTATATTGGGAGAGAGATAAATTGTAAATATTGTGAGTTGACACTTGAGTGATGATCAGAATGGAGGCAATTTGGTGGTTGAAAATTTGTGGCACACATCAACGTCAACAACTATGAGTTGAGCGGCGAGAACATTCAATTTTAATTGAATTGATGAAATCTACGTATCAGAGAGGAATACAATATTAATTAGTGATATTATGAAGCGAATTAATTATAAGAGAAAATTCTAAACCAATTAGAAAATCGAGGGATAAGATATGAAAATGCGCATGATGTACAAAACATGCATAACTTTCAGCTTGAGCACCAGATTTTCGTCCATGAGTACAATCTAGAAGCGATTTCCGATTCGTTCATGTTTGTCAAATGACTTCTTCTAACTTTAAGGGGCAAATGTCGTTGTTTAGGTGTCTGTTTTAGCGTTTTTCTATTTTAGTTAGTTTAAGGGTATTTTCGTAATTTTATATTATTTTAGATTTATTTAAATTTGTTTTACAGTTTTCAAGTTTATTTAAATTTGTTTCTAGAATCATAGATTTATTTTGATTAGGAATTATTTTATGTTTGCCTATATAAGGTATATTCATTGTACAACCAAGACATTATTTGAGAGATTATTACACAGTGAAATTATTCGCTTTTATATCTTGTTTTTAGTTGAACTATCCCAAACTTACCAAAAACTTCCAATATTCGTGGCGTTCAACACTTCCAACCTAGGTTCTTGATTCAAGAAATTGTTGGATTAAATTTATAAATTTGATTTTAACTTTCATGGGATTCTATCAAATTTTGTGTAGGTTCCAAGGTATATCCTACAATATGGTTCACATCATATTAGATCTAGACCTTTAGGTTAAGAATTAAGCTAAATGAACATAATGCTTAACATAGGGGTTGACCGACCTCTCACATTGCATGTGGGTCCCAACATGAATTAAATAATGCTGACCTTCCCCATGTGTGTGTTGTGTCATCCCTTATGTCAAGCATTATGTTTGTGTAGCAAAACTCTTAGGTTAATGTTGTGCACACAGATCAAACGACGAAAGAAAAAATTATATCAATTTTAAATAAACATAAATAAAAATATTTTCTTAAAAAATCAAAAACTCTAAAATTCTATGACACCATGGAGCCCCTAAATACATACCATGATGGCTCTTTTGATAAAGAAAATTGTAGAATGTTAGTCAATATCAATAAGAAAAGGAGAAGCCGATGGAAATTTAGAAATGTCTACTATTCATAATTTAATGAAAATGTCTAAATGACATTCGAAAAGTATACTTTACCCTTTTACATAAATGTCCATATTATGGGGTGACCTAAATATCATTCACGGTGAGGTAGGGACACAATTATATGACCAATATTTAAGGTACTATGACGATAGGAACACATAGTTCAAGACCCATAAATTATTGAACTTCTATGAGAATTTGTCAATAGGCTTTAAAAACTTAGGACGCAAACCACAAAGAATATCCATCATCTACACCTAACAAAATGCACTCTCGCACCCAATTACCGTCTTCTTCGTCTTGTACTTTGCGCATCAAGATAGTGTGACACTATCAGTAAAAATTGGAGCATAAATTCACTAATAGATAATACGATTTTATCAAAACATTGCATTTCGCTCGAGGAGCGACTATTGGAAAAAGATTGAGATTTTATACACGTACATTTTGAAGACGTTTCTCATTTCCATAACAAAAGTAGCAATTTGTACTTTATTTATTGATAAAATTACAGCATCATGGGTTTAGAACACTGTATTTTAATATTTTTGCTTATTTAGTTTTTTTTTTTTTTTAAATCTATTCTCCGAATATGTAGAAAGTATAAAATCCTTGGAGTGGCTACCCGGCAAAATCGTGGAAAATATTATTGTAATGTCCACTTCGTTGAGAGAAAACTTTCTTCTTTTGTTGAAATGGAGGTGTTTTCGAAAGAAATTACAAATTTAAGTCAACAGTGCTACGGTGCTGGTTACTCGAAAATTCACCGGTATCGTTTTCGTAACATATGGAGCAGTTCAAAATTAACATTATATTTAGATACAATTGAAGTTTCGATTATTTGAAAAGCTTTATAGTCCCACAAAATCGATGCAAACATCAATGTTAGAAATGTTCAACGGTCACTGTGGTAGCTGCTGTAGTTTATGGTTTGATAAGAGGTAACTTAGGTAGAGTTCATTGTGATTGGGTTGCTCGTGATCATTCAAGTAGATTTGGTGACTCGGCTGAAACTGGTAGAGAACTGGATAATTCAAGCAAGTTTAGCACGCAAAGTAGTTCTACAGGTAAACATGGCTTTAATTTTGTTCATAGTTGCTATGTATGCACGGAAGGGGCATGATAGAAGAAGTGGAGAATAACTTGAAGACTGAAGACTTAATTTCTTGATATGAAATTTGTGTAAATGTGGAGTTTGTTAGGTTATGACTCAAATTAAATGTGATTTTGAAGTTTGATTCATGGAGGAAGTCAAGGCAATTTGGTTTGAAAGTCCAGATTGATAAGGGATCAAATTTCATTATGGATCGTGAGTTTGATTAGGGAATGGACTTTGGAATGGATAATGAAGTGTTTTGGAAGCATTGGCTATGAAACAAGGTGCCTAGGCGTCGATAGTGCCTAGGAAAGCAGTGAAGTGGGCGCCACGGGGCCTAAGGCCGTTTGGTAAGTAGGAAGTAGGTCGATGGTGGAGCCGCAGTGCCACCAATACGAGAAGAATTTTATTCCTAGTTGGTTTCTAATGCAATTTTTATGCTTTACTTCATCTAGAACTCCAAGATTTGACTCTGATAAATACTTTACTAGGTGTAGACAATTAATAAATTCAATTAACAATAAAATCATTGTCATATACATTAGAAATTTAAGATGATTGTTTAGATTTAGACAAAGAATATCAATCTTGTAAAATAATTTTAGTTTCTTGGTATACTGAAGTTCCTCCCCTGTTTCACATAAATCTTGTATGTGGTATGATACATTATTTTTCATATTACTCTTATTTTCTCGCCTTTATTAGTTGGCCCGATTCTCAACACATTACAAATGATGTCTCTAAGTTGTAATCCAAACGTTCCACAATTTTTAAATGTCTGATGACGACCGTAACTCATGACGAAAAATTAATTTTAGAAATAAAAAACAAGGCACAGATCGAGATTAATAAAAGAAATTTAGGCAACAAATATTTGATAGTATTCAATTGCGGATACAAGAGGGGGCTTGGCTGGGCTATAGCCCCCCCTCAAGGCCCAAAAAAATTTTTTTTTAAGGTTTTTTCTTTTTTTTTTTTTTTTTTGCTTAAAACAGTTTTTCATGTGTAAAATTTTTTTTTTCACGTATTAGCCCGGTTTGAAATTTTGTAGCCCGGTCTTAGATCCAATCCTGGATCCACTCCTGTATTCAAATAACTGGGTAGGGACCAATATCACATAAATAATCAACATATAAAAATTTGGGTATTTCCTTATCATTAAAAAGGATATCTGCAAACCAAGAAGAATGATGTAGACTTTCTGAAATCCATGATCTCCCATCTTCTGGAGATGACCATGCTTGCTCCACCTGCTGCGATTAATTGAATACAAATAAATGTATGTTACACAATCAATTGCTTCAATCATAATTTGCCTAATGTGATTAACTGAATACAACTAAATGTGTACATACTTATATGATATCTAATCAAATGGTATATCTTTGTTCTATGCATAAATGTAAAGACCCGCTAAAAAATCTGAACTTGTCCGAGAATGCCCCATCTCTTCTTCTTCTTGTTCTTTTTCCTCGGAGATTTCTTTTCCACCACTGCCGCTACTTCTGCCACCATGACTACTGCCATTATTTGGCGTTGAAGGTGTGATGTCAATCTCAACTTGTCTTACTTGATCTCCGGAGCTTTTTTCTGGCATCAACTGTGACACCCTCTTTAATTCTTTGCCTTTTCCCCATAATACAATGTACAGTCCAAAAACGATTAAAATAGCTCCGAGCACCCTGCCATGCACAAAACATACACAAAACATATTCATTAATGCTAGAGCTAACTGTTACATCTTTCATGTTTTGTCTCGTCCAACCTACTAAATATACCATCATATATATGTACGATCTTCTTAAAGAAACTAACATATGCATGACATAAGTTAGCAAATTGGTAAAGTCAAAGCCTAGACAAGAAGATCCAACTCGATCAGTCTAGGAGCTGAACTAGATAGAAGTTGCCAGGATCACTCTCCATTAGTTCTTCTCCCATGCATACTGAAATTATGTAAGAACAAAATCGCATGAACAATATTTGACTTGATCATGGAAGTGGAAACGACTGCCAGCCATACCTCTCTAGAGATATCAAACCATTCAAGATATGAGAACTTTCATTTTCACATCGTCCATTCAACTAAAATGTATGATATATAGGATATGTTATCTTAATGCAACAAACTTAATCATCCAATATGAAGTTCTCTTTCAATTAGTACGGCTTGAGCTAGCAAACTGAGCTTTAGCTTTAGCGATAACGAAGGCAGACATCTCTTATTTGGTCCATTCTGCTTCAATTGGTATCTTTATCATTATTGGCATTATATAAGAACTTAGTAAACTTTTTATGATACATAAAGAACACATACGTACGTTCCCAAGTGCAGCTTCTCGTTCAATAGCAAAGATCCCGCCAAGGCTACCAGCAGAAGCATAAGGGGATTGAATACTGATACAAAGAGTGGACCTCTCATACGCACACACCAAGCAACTAAGGTAAACATTACTCCAGAACCAAAAATACCCTGCAAATGAAGAACTCCACCATATATAGCGAACAAATTAGTTTACGAATAAATTATAAGTAATTCACTCAGTGAAATTAAGACATACTGCGAAAACTACTGCTAGGAGTCTAATGTTCCATCCCAACTTCCATTGGCTCCAATCTCTCTCCATACACAGTGCAAATCCAACGCCTTGAACCGCTGCCATTACGGTCATCAAAGCAGTAAAAGAGTAAGGGCATGGATACCGCTCAGCTGCCTTGGCCTGTCACAGAATTGTTCATTTTCTATCTTGATACGCAAAGCAAGAAAGGCAGACGAAACGAAGCCAGGCTCACCTGAATAATCAACCAGAGCGAATAACAAACACAACTTGCCAAAGCTAAAAGAGAACCCAACAGAAAATGGCCACCTTGTGAACTTTGTGTTTGTACAGTCTTAGGATGACTTGTAGTTGTCAGTAAAAGATTTATATGTGTCTTCCATATATTGATATCAGGCCCTTTGTAGAATGTGAGAAGCATCGCCCCACCAATTCCCAGTAATGTTCCAAACACCTTTGCTTTACCTGCCTTCGTATGCCATCCCAGCTTTTCCAACCTGAACCATATCGATAATTTAATGGCAAAATGCATCACTACAGATTATTGGTATTTGAAATAGAACTTGCGCCGTCGATACCTTATGCAAACGGCGATGACGAATGTAATGGCAGGAATGAGATTGGTCGTGGCTGAGGCGAAAGTGGCGGACGTCAATGATAAACTTTTTAAGTAAAGATTTTGCCCCAATGCCCCTCTGTAAACAAAAGGTTCATTTCATTCAATTAGTTCAATGTAACGCCAAAGCACATGTTTTTTGGACACCAGTTAACCAAATGTAACTACAGGTCTGCGTCCATTCTCATACACAATATATTGATATCTAAATACTCGCACATACAAGAATTCAAATTTCTGTTTCTGGCAATAAGATGTATACACACACATAGGCAAGACAATTATTCACAAATTCAATCGCGATCCTTCCAATAATTTCAGCGAAGTTTCTCATAATTTCAGGGAAACGTGCCTTTCAGAAAATAGTTGTGGCGATTATTTTTTAATTGGGAAACTATTATTAGAAAGTGAATTTGCCGTTGGAGTTTGCCCTAAAGTGTGATTTCTTGAATGCATCGCTTGGTAATATTATGAAGGAAGGAGAGCCACAAACATATATGAACCAAGTTATTAAGCCTCTATTTGAGTTACATTCTCATTCTTCTACTAATTTTCAACCACATATTCTTCAATAAAATAATATTTTCTATCACATTAACAATTTTTCCTTCTTTTTCAACCACATATTCACCAGATCACAAAAAAAAAATATATATTCTTTCCATTTTAATATGCATCAAACACTCTTAAATGATCAGTAAAAAGATTCAGCCATAGAAATCTTTAACTTACCCAAATATACCACAAAGAAATGCTTGGAAGAGCACCATCCATGTTAACTTTGGCCTCTTTTTTCTGAAATTGCAAATCCACAACATCTATATTGATTCAGGATTAACTAATCGAATATAAAGTGTGCGCGCACGTGTTTGTGAATGAACGATTATTTCGGTTTTCCTTTATTACACATTTCCTATCTTCCCATAAGATGAAAAATTTCCCTCAAAGTAAGAAAAAGATAAGTATAATAAATATTATGCTAGACAACGAAAGCATTTTCTCAAATACATTGGAATTGGTAGTAAAACGTCTAAAGCAACAAGATTCTTAATAATACAATTTTTTTTTGGTATTTTTCAATGAAATAGTTTTCTGGATTCATAATGATCTTGGCATGTAGAATTGACGTGTTCAAAATGAAAAAAATAATTGAAACCTTTCGTAAAAGAATGCAATAGGAACAATAAAAGCTGCGCCAAACAGAAACCGATAGCCCACCAAAATCTGCAAGTTCATGCCATCATTGGATGCCAGTTTATAGACAACATTTAAGCAAGCAATTATAGTTTGTGCCAATATCATCAACAGGGTTGGTTTCAACCCATGTAAGGCATTGCATATCCTTGCATATGTGGACATTCTCTCTCTTTTAAACCCTAAAACTGTATCTATCGATCTATTTGCCCACAAGAAACAAGAAATCTAGAGAGAGAAAGAAACACACGAAGCCTGTCTTTCCTCTTCCAAGAAAAGAGATGTGTAAAACGAAATGAGGACGAGAATGAAGAATCAAAATGTGCAAGTGTATGTGTATACAGGAAGAGAGAGAATGAGAGAGACCTAGTCTATTGCCGGTTGTTCTTGAAACAAAATTAAGAGAGAGAAAGAGAGTTTGTTGTCCTTGAGGCTAAACCCTGTGTCTTCGGACCAAGTTTTATTGTTACTTGAAGACACCAGGACCAGGTTCTTCTATTTCCCAACATAATTGCCTTGTCTCAATGTAATTTGAGCACATGCATAAATACTTCTACTCAATTTTTTAAGAAGAAAATACAGATTTAGCTCATGTTTGAATCAAATTAAAATTTTCATTCTCATTCTTCTACTTATTTTCAATCACACATTTTTCAATAAAATAATATCTTCCATCATATCAATAATTTTTCCTTCTTTTTCAACCACACATTTTCCATCAATCTACTATTCTAAAATACATTCTTCCAAAATAATGTAGCTCAAACACACCCTTAATAGAATATAGTTCAATATAATTAGTATATTACTAGACAAATTACCTTGAAGATAAATAAAACTTGGATTAAATTTTTGTAAGGAATTAATTTTTTATTTTCCGAACTTATGTCTTTCTACGTAGAATGATAATCGTTTTGTTTTGCAAGAAGAGTATTCGTGTCCGTTCTTGGTATTATAAGAGTAGTCGTTTTCACGTTATGCATCTCTGCAACGTACGCATGTTTAGAAATTTTGACCTTTTAATTGTCCGTTCGAGAAAAAAATGAAACTTTTAATTTGACACATTAAGATCTAAATCTATACGAAAATAACTTGTCATGAACAAGAAATTTAGTAGTCACGAGATGTAGGTTCATGCATGACAGATAAACTTACCTAAAAGCCATTAAAATTCTTGTGTGTATAAATAGACATTCAATCAATACGTTTATACCGCAACTACCCGAGTTTTAATTACTCGAGTCTCATTTTCTCAACCACACCATCATAAGTTGACCACTAATTTCTTTATAGGGTTCACGGGGACTCCTTTATTTATTTATTTATTAATCCTTTCTTGACTTTAAAGTGTTGGGTTTTGATACCCAATAATTTCGGGCGATGATTTAAAATAGTTGACGGATAAATTATCGACACCATAGATTTGGCTCGACTCGAATACTATCGATACTTTTGGAAGGCCCAAGTTGGAGATGGACTGGTGGTTTAATTAGTGTGGGGTTTTTTTGGTTTATTGTTAGGCCTATTTATTGGATTAAGTTGATCCATTTCTTTTGGCCCAATTATGAGACCTAATTTCTATTGGTATATAGACATCCATTGTCTTGAAGAAATAGCGGTGCAAAATTGAAAGAAGAGAAAAGAGAGGGAGCCGTTCTTGTGACTTGGTGTGCATTGCTTTCTTCTTGTTTTCTTCATTCCTTAGTGGTCTTTTGCATCCACCCATCACCAATCCTTTGTGGGTTAGTAAGTAGAGAGAATCTTGGAGCAACCAAGTAGAGGAAAGAGTTTGAAGCCGTGTGTTGTCGATTGGTTTTTCTGAGCCCGGAAATTGTGTGTAATTGGAGGCAAATAATCCTACATGAAGTTTTGTTATTAATCCATTTATGATTTTATTCATAATTATTTTGAACACAATTCACAATCAATCTATGAAACTGGCCAAAATATGAAAAAAACACTTCAAAACCACAATAGAAATTTAATACAAACTCAAGCTCAACGTCAAAACAAAATAATTGAATGCAAACTAGGCTACGCCGATTATCTTAACAATTGATCAGTTTTATTTATTTTATGATAAATATTATATGCTTTTATTAAAAAAATTAAAATTAAGAAACTATATTAACAATTGAGTTTAGTTATATCGTTTGGGCAAAACACAAATGAATAATAATAAAAAAAACTTATCATCAGGTTTTAGAATTAAATCGTTAATATTCTCAATGGCTAGAGTATATGATATATTAGTAGGCAAGGAAAGCGAACATGGTGAAGAGGTGGTGTTGGCGCAATAGGAGTTAAGAAGGCTGCTCGGAGGTGATTGCCAATGATGGAGTAGCAGCCTGCTGGAAAGATGACGTTTGAACAGGGACTGGAGTGAAAAGGGGATGCAACATGGACGATATTGGATTCGAAGAGGAGTAGGAAGATGTACCGATGGACAGACCGAAAAGGCTAGGTCAAGCGGGACAGATTGCGTTGAGGTCAGGGGAGAGAATGGGAGTTGGTTTTCTACAAATTGTACATGTCATGAAGTGTATATACAGAACGATTTGCTGTCCATGCAAAGGTATGCACTCTTTCAAGTAGCATATATCCAAGGAAAACACAAATGTGTAGAATTTGGCTCCAGTTTGGATGAAGTGTTCGATTTTCGCCATGGGAAGTAAAGGCATATTTGAAGGTACAAACTTTTGCTTAGTTTGGAACGGATTTAATTAAAGATTTATATGAACGAGTAATTTAGTAGAGGCATAGGGAGCCGATTGATTGAGTAGACACTAGTCGAGAAAGCTACAAAATTTAGAAGGAAGAGAAGCGTGATGTAATAGAGTAAGGCCGGTTTCTACAATGTGGTGATGCATAGGGGTGGACATTTTTTCTCGAAACCGGACTGGAACCAAATAGAATTGGTCGGTTCGACTCTGATTCCTCTACTAAATGGGTCGATTTTGGGATCGAGAACCGATCGGTTCCGGTTCGGTTCTCGGCTGCTTTGAGAACCAACAGTGAATTTTGTTCTTCTAATTTTTTTTTTTGCTTGCAACAAAGATGGATTAGATCTTTGAACACTAGATTCCAAAATTGCAACAAGATGGATTAGATCTTTGAACACTAGATTCCAAAATTATCTCATGTTAAAATTTCATTTTTCATATGCTTCTTCTTTCAATTAATAGGTAATTGAAATTCAAATCTAAGTAGTTTTATAAATATTTACAAATTCATGGTTTTAAGGCAATAAATTAGGAAAAGTATATTTTTAGTTCAATATTTCATAAGAATTCAAATTTCTTGTTGTTTTCAAAATGACCGACCATCAAGAATTATAATTCTTGAGAACTATTAAAGATAAACAGATTATTGCCATATAGATTTTCTTAAAAATTAATTTTTGATTGAGATTTTACCGTTTATATTGTATTCAATAATCTATCAAATTTTTGTTTCTATAAGTTGATCTTGAGTTTTTAAGTGGATTTTTGTTTGTTGTCTTGTTCAATTAATTTTTTGTATTGTTAGATTGCAAAAATGACAAATGGTTTCATACTCTATTTTTGTCTATTTTCAATTTAACAACTAATATCATACTTTATTTTTATAATTTTTTAATATAAAAAACTAAACCTGACCAAATCGGAACTGGTTGGTTCGGTTCTACATATGGAAACAATGGTTCCATTTCTAACATTCCCATCAATACTTGGTTTGGTTCGATTCCCTTCATAATTGGACCGCGCTCACTCCTGCTAGTGATGCAACTACTTAGCCTACCATTGTGTGGATGGTGTATAGAAGGTGACTTAAGATGTTGAATTCTATAGGTTTCTAATATTGATTTTAAGGCTGTGAATTCAAAGCCACCATCAGAGTAGAAGATTGGAATTTTTGTATTGAGTATGTTTTGACCAATGTCTACAACGTGGGAAAAATGCTATGTACATCAGATTTTAGACGTAGTGAAAAGAACCAAATGTATTTGGTATTGTAAATAAAATATTCCTTGTATTTTACCTATTAATTACTTATTCGCTTGCTTTAAATTAGAATGATTTTTGAAGGACGAAAGATGTGCAAAACGTTTTCAACTGATAGAGTCCAAACAGGTAACTAGGTCCCACAGGTAAAATTCCTATTTTAGATTTTCATGAGATGTTATTTTACTTTCCATACAGCAGCATATACAAGAATATATTGTTACCATCTTGGATGGGTTGATTAGTCAAATAATTAAAAGAAAGAAAGAATATTTGAACTAATTAAAATTTTCCTTTATTTAATTATTGATTCTATCAACTATATACTACTTGATTCTTACCGTGTACATCTTGATTATTTATAGGTAAGAGACGGTCCAAAAAACTTGATGGGTCTTTATAAAGGAAAAGAAGACCATTATTGGACACGTAAAAAAAAGATATAAAGCTTTAAGAGAAAACTGCAACTGTCGGTAAATCTGCTGTATGAAGTTCAAACACATTCCGATTATCTCCAGTAAGTTCTAACCGGCTGATATTCAAATAAAGTTCCTCAACGCAAACCATGTTCTTCAACCGTAATTGAAGATAACACACATACATGATTGATATATAATCCTACTCAAAGATCACGCTACTTGACGTGAGTTAAGATTTGTGAATCTTAATCCCACCAGTTGCAGTCGGATACAATAGTGAAGTGACGATAAAGTCAAGACTTGAGGGTTTGATTTCACTTCTCCAACAAGTAAAAAAGAATAAGAAAATGATGGAGTTGTTTTTTATTTTATTTTGGTGTTTTAGTTAATTTTGCGAAATTACTAGATCGAAACTATTGTATTTTTATTTATTTGATAATGGATTATTTTACCCGTGGCATGGGGACCCATCGATATTTTCCTTAAGCACATTATATCTTGTGTTCATCATTCTGAAATAGACTATAACGTGTAGGACTTTATTTTGTTAATTCGTTCCAGTTAGAACTGTGAGTTAGTCTGCTTATAGGACGTCATGACAAACTGTCTGAAAATAAAAAAATTGATACATATTGTTTAATTAACTAGGTTTAGTACTTTCATTTGGTAACAAAGTGAGTTCACTTTTAAAAAGTATTATCCGCGTTAAACCTAGTCATGGATAGTGCCCTTTTCAGACCTCATAGACTAGATGGAACAAACTATGCATATTGGAAAATTAGAATGCAAGTTTATGTTCAGGTTTTAGATGAGAAAACGTGCACTCTATTGTGTATGGCTATAGAACTGCCACTGTTGTTGAAAAACATGAAGAAAGAGGGAAAAATGCTGATGAATGGATGACTATTGATTATAATAATGCTAACTAGAATTCTAAAGCTCCAAATGCGATTTTCTCCTTTGTAGACTAATTAATTCCATTAATTTCTACATGTAAGGTAGCAAAAGATGCATGGGACATAGTGCAAATAGCTCATGAAGGAACCTCTACTGTGAAGTCATCAAAACTACAAATGCTGACTCTCGAGTTTGAGCAACTGACAATGAAAGATGAGTCATTCAAAGAGCTAAGTGATGTTACTAATTCCGCATATACCTTAGGAAAGAATATATTTAGAGAAAAAGATAGTAAAAAGGATTCTCAGATCACTGCACGACAAATTTCATTCTATGGTAATCGCTATCGAGGGAAGTAAGGACATAAAAAGTATGAAGGTCGAAGAATTAGTAGGTTCCTTAATGACATATGAACTATACCTTCACAGAAGAAAGAAAGAAAAAGGATCGGGAACTGCTTATAAAGCAAAGGAAGTAGATATAAAGAAAGATGATGATGAGAGTGCAGATGATGACCAGATGACCAAGCTCACCAAACAATTCAAGAAATTTCTAAAAAGCAACACGAAAGGAAGGAATTCGAAAACTCAACCACTTCAAACGAATAAGGTTTCTAGTAACTTTAGACAAAATCCTACTTCCTCTGCTGAAAAGAACAAAAAACGTGCCCAATGCCATGAATGTGAAGGTTGGGTGTGCAAATACTTTAAAGAGGTGAATGGGCAAGAAAGCCACAAACATAACCTGGAGCGAAGATGAAGACAAAAAATCAAATTCGGATAAGGAGGACAAGACCGACTATAACCAGGTAACATCTCTAGCTGCAAACCTTCAACCTGTAACTAATATGAACCACCTGTCACCTACAAGTCCGAGTCTACTGAACGTAGATTCAGTGAAAACCAGTAATGCCTGCAAAAAATGCAAAATTCTGAAAGATAATCAGGAAGCTAACAAGAAAGGAATGTTACCCTTCTAGCTATGATGGAATATACTGAAGAAGAGATATCCTTAATTATTGCCGAAAGGGATACATTACTCAAAACTGTAAGCGAGAAAGAAAAATAACCCTTGGAGCTACAAGCTGAATTGGAACATACCAAAGAAAGAGTCAAGCAACAAACCATCGATTTTGCACGTCTTGGCGAGACACTTAGTTACGGAAAAACTTATGATGACAAAGTAGGTATTGGGTACGAAGGAAAACGAAAAGAGAAGGTTATTGCTCCACTGAAATTCGTTAGAGAACTAGTGGAATTTGAAAACTGCAAAAACAGTCATCAGAATCTACTGTCAAAATTGTAGATAGAACCATCTTCGAGAGGACAGGTCCAAACATAACATACTCCACAACAGGTTCTGACATCTTCAAAAAATCTTGTTCAGAACACATGGTTAGATAAATTGGTGAAGTCTCACACCGGTAAGGTTAAACCGTCGATCAGATGTAACATTTGTACTCAATATGGACACATCTCACACTATTGTCTATTATGCAGAAACTTAAATCACACTAAGAAAGTCAACTTGCTAACTAACAACCTGAAACAGAATTCTAAGGCGAAAATAAGACAATTTTGGATACGCAAAAGTAGACTTAGGTGCTATATGGTTAATGTTGCTTATTAATCTATTATACTTAACTCCTTGTATTTTATCGGTGGTTGTTCCAGATACATGACTGGAAATCATGATATGTTGACTGACTACAAAATTATGTAGGAGGAATGGTTACTTTTGGAAATTGAGCGCAAAGTAGGATTGAAGGAGTTGGAAGCATTGAAATAAATGGATCACCTGTGTTGAAAAATGTGCTTTATGTTGTTAAATTAAAAGCTAATCTCATTAGTGTAGGTCAATTGTGTGATAATGAACTCATTTTATGTTCACAAAAAACACGTGTAAGGTTATATAAAATGATGGTATGTGTGTCCTACGCATGTCTAGTGATAAATGCTATTTGTTTGAATCTGATTTTGTGTATCATGTTTCTAATGCTAACTGTACAGACCTTTGACACAAATGGCTATGACATCTGAACTATACAAATCTTGTTAAACTCACTGAACTCAATGTTGTAAGAGGAATCCCTAAACTTACAGAAACACCTGAAGGTGTGTATGGCTTATGCAAAAAAGGTAAACAAACTAGAACATCTCACAAACAACGACAGTTCCTTACTACCTTTCACTATCTTAAATTACTTCACATGGATTTAATGGTACCAGTTCAAACAGAAAGCCTTGGTGGTAAGCAATATATCCTTTTTATAGTTGATGATTTCTCTATATTCACTTGGGTTGAATTTCTGAAGGAAAAATATGATGCATTTGAAAGATTTACCCACTTATATAAAAAGTTGACCATTGAAAACACTAAGAATGAACTAAAATTGTAAGAATCAGGAGCCACCATGGCAAGGAGTTTGAGAATGCCCACTTTTCTAACTTCTGTGAAAAACATGGTATTCTTCATGAATATTTTGCTCCTAAAACCCCGGAACAAAATGGCGTAGTTAAGATGAAAAACAAATCCTTACAGGAAATTACTAGAGTCATGCTAAATAGAAAAAACTCCCAGTTAAATAGTGGGTTGAGGCTATTAATACATCATGTTATATTACTGAATCGTGTAACATTGAGAATAGGTACTAAACAAACACCCTATAAAATTTGGAATGGTAGAAAACCCAACATTCACTATTTTCACACCTTTGGAAGTAAATGTTATGTGTTGAATGATAGGAAATGCATAAGAAATTTGATTCTAAAAGTGATGAAGTGATATTCATTAGGTATTCAGAAAATAGTCGGGCCTCTAGAATACACAATATGAGGACTCAAACTAGGGATGGCAACAGTTCGATTTGGGGTCGGTTCGGCCAAAATCATGACCGCACCACCAAATTTTTGGCTATACCATAACCGCACCATAACCACGAAAGTCGGTTCGGTTCGGCTCGGTGAATATCTCGATTCAGTTCGGTTCGATTTGGTTCGGTTAATAATCATGAAAATAAATTATTTTTTATAAATCCAAACTCCAACCGTCAAATTGAAAAAAAAAATATGAAGAAAAGTCAATAAAAATTAAAAAACATGTCAAGACATCTGAAAAATAAAACACATGTTCAACAGAAAGCATGCTTAATCAAATAAATCCCAAGATCTCAAACATATTCCATTAAAAAAAAAAAAAAACTAGACACCTGAATCACCTTGAAGACTTAAATTGATCTGAAATTGGAGAAACTGGAGAGAAATCAAAACTAATCATAAGGCTATCAATGTTATTCATAAACAAATTTTTATCAATCTTTATGTAATGCCCATTACAGATTCAACTGAAAGATTGCTAAATCAAACGTATCCCAAAATTTTAAACATGATAAACTATGAAAAATAAAGATCGGATGCATCATGAAAACTCCAAATTGACCGGAATTGGGGTAACTGAAGAAAAAACCAAAACTAATCATTAAACTACCAATGTTAATTGAAAACCAAACTTCATATATTCTTCTTCATTAACCATTGCAGATTCAATAGAAATACTACTAAATTAAACAAATCTCAAGATCTCAAACATGTACAATTCCAAAAACTAAACATCAGAATCATCAAGAACACTCATAATTACCTCGAAACTAGGGAGGAAGAAATCGACACTTACGGGAAAGAGGGCAGGATTTTCCTTGTGAGGGATGTAAGGATCCTTCTTCGAGAAAGAGGGCGAGATTTTCCTTGTCGCTTCTCAAAGCTGTCACTATAGAAAGAAGAAACATCTCATGTTATCTAAGTGCAACAAGAAGCAGTTGAGGAAAGATAGCCCATCAATTCTTAATCGTTACCTTCTCAATGGCGAGCGGTGATGGTGAGGGCGAACTGAGGCAGAGCGGCGATGGATTTGAGTGGAAGAGAAGTGGAGACTGTAGGGTTACGATAGGAGTTATAGGACATGGTTTCAACTTTTAACATGTAGGTTGTATATTTAAATTGCACTATCTCGGCAGTGGACTGGGTCAAAAATTATAAATAGTGTTAGGTTATTCATTATTGGTTTACTTAATGTCAATTAAGTTAGAATTTTGGGAAGTTCAATTGTCAAAATTGCCCAATTAATTTTGGGAAAGAATGATGGAAAGTCCAATTAATATTTTTTTTAACGGGTAATCGGTTCGGGGCGGTGCACCATCGCTAAATACCATACCCGCCCCTAAATGAAGCGGTTCATTAAAATCAAAACCATCACTGTCCCATTCCAGCATCGATTGGGTTTTTTTCGCCCCATTCGCTTCGGTTAACCGCGATTTTTGGTTTTAACAGTTCGAATTACCATCCCTAACTCAAACATTTGTTGAATCCATTAATATTAAATTTGATGATACTGATGCTTTCTCGTATTACTTGCAGGAACCTGAAATCATTAGCCTAGAGGAACATACTGAAGCCACTCCAAACATTCAGGATCATACTGAAACTCCTCAGACCATTCAAGGAAACAGTATTCAGAACCATCTGCAACCAAATCTGTAGAACCTGAACTGAACACTGCATGGGCAAACTTACTGGAAAAGATAACCGTGAACAGCAAGAAAGGAAACAACCACCTACATGAATTTAGAAAGCACACCCCTCGATAACGTACTCTCTGATCGAAGAGACGGGATGGTAACCACAAGAAGATTTGCCACTGATAAATGTGTTTTTACATACTTATTTTACTGTCAAAACATAAGTAATCGTTGATTAAAATGTTGGAATATAGCTTAACTCTATGCAATTTATGTTTTGCAGAACAAAGTGATGAATGTAGCGAAATTGAGGTGAACCAAGCGAAAAAGGATCAAACTGGAAGAAAATGAAAGTTCAGGGACTAAAGTGCAAATACTCTAAACCTATTTCTCAATTGGATGAAGCAAGGAGTCAAAGGGGTGAAAGAATAGCCAAAACATTATCAAATATCAACTTTCAAGGTGAAAAGTTTCGCACCGGTTTTCAACCTCCTATTGAGACCAGTGTTTGATATGGAAAATGATCGAATTCGAAGATGGAATCTAAAGCAAAGTTGTAGCCCTTTGAGTTTGCTTTCCAATACATTTTGAATCACCTTGAAAAGACATCGGTAAAGAAAGTTATGACCAAAATACTAAAATCTATCCGGCGGGAAAACATTATAACCATGCGGCCGCATGGTTATAAAACCTATGCAGCCACATGGGCACTTACCGAGACTTCAAGGGCATCAATTTTTTGTTCCATGCAGCCGCGTGGGTTTATACCTTGCAGCCGCATAGGGTTAAATTTGGACGAAATTTCTGGTTTCCTTCTACGACTCAAACTCCTTTGACAACATATCTTGCATGACTTGTCAACCCTAAATACATCTCAAAACACCCCAGAACTCCTTATTCTTCATTCTACACCATTCTTTCGTTGATTTTAGCTCAAAAAACTTATGAAGAACTAAACTTTCAACAAGGAGGAACTCAATTGGATTCGGAGATTTCAACATCATTTATTCATGCTCTTTGGTATTTATTTTACTAAACATTTCTAGATCTATATTTTCATATTTATGAATTAATTTTGAAATTGATTGAACATGTATTAAGTTTTTCATAGAATCAATCTTTTTTTTTCTATCGAACAATTGAAATATGTGTTGAATCTTTATTTCATTAAATCTATTGGTGTGATTATTCACTTTCTTTTGCTACATATATATGAACTATTTATAATCTGATTTCAATAGATGATTGTGATAATTGTTAAGGAGATCTAGAATTTAGGATGTGTTTTTTATTGTTTAAATAATTCTAGTGTTTATGTTTTCCCGTATTTTGAATTAAATTTGAGTTAGATTTAACATTTATTCAGATTTTCATGGATTTAATCATGTTTCTTCCATTGAATAATTAAAATACTTGTTCAAGTTTGATTTTCAAATCATTTATTGGTGTGATTTAATTACTGCTATATATTAGATATATATAGTCGCTCTTTAAGTCTGATTTCAATAAATTGATGTATGATTATGTTTTGGAAAACATAAATTCTAGGATTACATGTGCAATTAAATTGGTTTGTATCGTTTAAATCATCCGATTAGAAAGTTAGGACAAAAACTTCTAATTGAGTAGAGAATGTATGAATTGTTGATGTTGATTGATTCAATCTAATTGAGGGAACCTCGAAACTTCACTATTTTACATATTATATTAAATTTCATCATTATTTCCGGTAATATTTACATTTGAATGCAATAAACAAATTCCCTTCATCAAATTCACGAGAACCCAAAGTTATTGAACCCCTTGATTCACTTTTCCATCTCCCTGTGGATACGACACCCCAAAGCTATACTACAACACCGCGTAACACTTTGGGCGTAATCAGCCACCGAATTTGGAAACTTGTGCTATACATCTTACATTGAACAAAAAATGTGACTAAAAGTCTAACGATGAATCATGGGTGTTAGCCATGCACGAAGAATTGGCTTAATTCAAGCGAAATAATGTTTGGGAGCTAGTGCCAAGACCAACTGATGTAAATGTTATTGGAACCAAGTGGATATTCAAAAACAAATCGGATAAGCATGGTAACATCGTCAAGAATACGGCAAGATTTGTAGCACAAAGGTACTTTCAAATTGAAGGAGGAGACTTTGAAGAGACCTTGACTCTTGTGGCCAGACTTGAATCTATTAGGCTTTTGCTTCCATAACATGTCAGTTAGGATTCAAACTATTTCAAATGTTCGTCAAGAGTGCATTCTTGAATGGGATCTTAAATGAGGAAGCCTAAGTCGAGCAGCCAAGGGATTCATTGATCTATACGTGCCAGAACACCTGTTTAAACTTAAAAAGGCACTATACGGTCTAATACAAGCTCCCCGATCTTGTTATGGAAGACTTATCATGTTCTTACTTGAGAAAGGCTATAGGAGATGAGGAACTGATAAAACATTGTTCATGAGACACCTAAGGACTATCTAATTATGGCTCAAATCTATGTGGACGACATAGTCTTTGGATCTACATCTGAAATAAAATACAGGGAGTTTGTCAATCTTATGCAAAGTGAATTCGAAACGAGTATGGTTGGTGAACTAAACTAATTTTTGGGCTTGCAGGTTAATGCAGATCTTCATCTCACAGACAAGTATGCAAAGAACCTGGTCAAGAAGTTTGGACTTGAAAACAGTTCGTCGGACTCCCATGGCCATGTCTCTAAAAATCAGTAGAGATGACGAAAGAAAAGACATCAACCCCAACATGTACGGAGCATGATTGGCGGTCTATTATACCTAACCGCAAGCTGTCCAGATATAGCTTTTAATGTTGGAGTATGTGTTAGATATCAAGCTAAACCAAAGAAATCTCACCTAATAGTTGCAAACGAGTCATTAGATACATTAATAGTACTTTGAATTTTAGTTTATGGTACAATAAGGATGCTAATTCTCATTTTGCAGAATACACAGACGCTAATTGGGCAGAAAATATGGATAATAGAAAAAGCACATAAGGAGGGTAACAATCTTATCTCCTGGTTAAGCAAGAACTTAAATTATATTTCATTATCTACTGCAGAAGCTGAGTACATCGTTGCTGGTAGTTGTTATACACATCTAATCTGGATAAAGCAGATGCTCAGTACTATGGTATTATTTAGGATTCCGTTACCATATTTTGTGATAATATGAGTGCCATAAACATATCTAAAAAACATGTTCAAAATTCTAGAATAAATCACATCGATATTTGTCATCATTTCATCAGAGACTTAGTTGAAAGAAAGATTATTGTCCTAGAACATATACACACTAAATGACAGATTTACTCACTAAGGCTTTGGGCACTGTTAGATTTGAAACTTTGTGAATAGTCTTGGTTTTGTATGGTACATTAAAAGCCAGTTTGAAGTACATAATTCCTTGTTCGATTTTGTGTGTGCATTTTGTTTTGCACGAGTTTTGCATTTAAAAAAAAATAAAAATTGGAGCCTTTCTTGCAAATGCCACAAGATGTGAAACTCTGATTGATTTATAGTTATTAAGATAAAATTGGAATCTCCAATCAGTGTGGTGTACTCACTTTAACTTATAGTAAATTATTGACCGCTAAGTATACCATTAAGACACCATGACAACATTGTTGCGATCATTTACTAACTAGGTAGGCATTTTAAGGTGACATGTGTTTAACCGTAGACCTATGGCCAGTATTTATATCTCTTTGCACAGTAATATGATATTTTGTAAATAGACAAGTTCATTGGAAGAGAGGGCTACCACCATAGACGTGTGAAACCGTCCTTGATAATGAACATCTATGTGAAAGTCCACTCCATAAATTGAAAAGACTGTAAATCAAAAAGAATTTTGAAAAAGTTATCACATGAGCATGCAAAATAAATAATTAATATATATGGGGCGGTTGTGAAGGCTGTTATGAAGGCTGTTGAAGAACTGTTGTGGAAACTACTGGAATGATCCGTCAGTAGTTATGAAGGCTGTTGTGGAAACTGCTGTATAAAAATATCCTACTCAGTACTCTTCTTAATCATGATATCTAATTCTTTTGATAAAATAATATCCCATTTTTACTCTTTTTTTTTTTTTTTGAAAAACTCGTCAAAAGAAAAAATGCCATCTGAGATATATGAACTTTGGCCTAACTCCACTCTTGTAAGGACACCACGGCACTCCCTTAACAAGAATTCTTAAAAAAGAGATCACTTTCCCTCTTCTATGCATCTCCTAGCCTCTTCACTGGGCTTTATGCTTTGAGAGGTCACTCATGACTTATTTTAAAAACAGTTTAAATTTAACTTGGAGTTAAGACATGCTCTTATCATATACTCAGCATGAAGCATAAAACTTTTTTACAAAATCATAAAAATTTATAAACATAATTTGTTCTTAAAAGATCTGGAACTAATATAAATTATTAGCACCCTATCTTAGAACTATAAAACATACCTACTTTTTCCTCTAATTATTTTTGAATGTTTTCTGACTATAAAAGCTGCTGATCTATGTGGACTATCTGATTTTCTTATAACTCCTAATTTTAAAAGATCTTTAATATGTATCTTAAAATCTTCAGCATCTTGATTTGTAGTTTCAATACTTTTAGTCTTAATTATATATTCAGGATTTTTTATTTTTAATTCACATAAAACTTTATCTTTCTCCCAGTATTTTAAAACATTTTCTCCTAAAATTTCTAATTTTTCTAATTTATTTATCATATTTTCTATATCTTATTCTGTTACTAATAAATCATATATTTTTTCAATTTCTACAAATTCTAAACATATTTCTCCTTCTTCCTTAAAATCTTTAAAATAATATTCTTCTTCTATTAAAAACTCTTCTTTTTCTACTAATTGACATTCTCTTTCTCTGCTACATTCACATTCTTTTTCTTCTTTAATCCCACCACGCTTCTCAGCAAACTCTGATGGAATAATCTTAGTATAAGTAGGTGCAGAAATTGTAAATTTTTGTAATTGCATAAAATCTTTACTAATCATTATACTTCCATTATCTTTTAATAAAAAGCTTAATCCTAAAATTAGATCTGTATTTAAAGATAATTCTCTGATCCAAACTGAGTCTTTAGGTAAATTATATTCTGTACTTCTACCGCAATTAGTCTCAAAACTAATTCTTGCTGGTTTTAAAATATCTTGATAACTATAAAAATTTCCATCCATTTGTTGAGTTTCTATAGGTTCTTTTGATTTTATTATATATTTTTCTGGTATGATTCTTTTATTAATTATACAATGACTACAACCTGAATCTATCAAACCTAAACACATTATTTCATAATTTTCTATTCTAATATAACATTTTACTTTAATACTTTTTAATTTTTCTGAATTACAAAAAACTTGAACCAATTCTGGTTCAGGAATTATTTCTGAGTTTTCTCCTTTTTTAGAGGATTCGATTAATTCTAATTTTTGTAAAATATGCCTTTGCATATCTTCTAAATTTTCTATTCTTTTTCTTAATATTTTAATTTCTGACAATTCTATCTGAATTGAATTAATTTGCTTATCTTCTTCCAATTGTATTAAATTTTCTTGTAATAAACATTTTTTACATGCCTCTAAAAAACAATATTTACATTTTACTCTTAATTTCTTACTAGGATACCATTTACATATATAACATGGTATGTTGTCTAAACATGTTTCTGTTAACCAATTATGTTTACATTCTATATCCATTAATTCTAATTCTTCATCTGAATCTGATAAGTTTTTTAAATTTGAAAATTCTTGTATAAAATTTTCATAATCTGATTGTTCTTCTGGATTATTATTATTATTAAAATCTTCCATTGAAACAATACTGTAAACTGATTCTTTATATGAAATATACTCATAAATTTCTAATAAATCTTCATTTGTGCATTCTATAAGAGTACTTCTTTTATCATTATTATTTATCTTTTTAGGACGAGTTCTGGCTAAATGATCTATTCCTCCACAGACATAACAATTTAACTTATTAGGATAATTCCTTTCTGGTTTGAATTTTCTAACATATCTGTTTTCATCTAAATATGGTTTTCTTCTATTAGACTTTCTTAAATAATATTTTTTCCTAATAGGCCTATTAAAATTTTTCCTATCATATTTTCTTTTACTTTTTTCTCTAAAATTATTTCCATAAGTTTGTGGTGTAAAGATATCTTTGCAAAATTTATAATCTGTCTTTTTTAATTGATTCTGAATTTGCAATTCAACACATTTATTTTCTAAACATTGCATTATAAATTGAATTCTATTTCCTATACTCCATAATTGATCTTGTCTCTCTATAACATTTTTATTTTCATTCCATCTTTTTGTTATTTCTAATCCTAAAGGGCCTGGTAATTTATGAAATAATTTTTTACCTAATTCTTGATTAAAAGTATTTCCTGAGATAGATACTAAATAGTGATATTCATTTAAAAATTGTTTTACTTCTTTACCTTTAGTCCATCTATTTAAACTAAGTTGTTCTAAATTTCTTATAGCCTTATGTTGAATTAATAACTGTCCTGTATTAGGATCTGCTCCTGTTAATAATTCATGTATTTTACTAACAAAATTATAAGGATTGTTTCCTAATGCAACCAATGATTCAAATTCTGTCTGTTTATCTTTCTTAAAAGCTTCCCATGTAGCTTTAGCACTTTCTCCTAAAAATGTTTCTAGATATCTATACATTTCTAATGGTTCCATATTATCTGCTAATCTAATATAATGACATATTATTGTATTTTTCCATACTTCTATTATATTATCCCAAGTCTAAGGGTCATGTGCTGTAATATTTAATATTTGTGGTTTATGTACTGTCTGAAATTCTATTTTAGGTTCTAAAGGTCTAACTTTTCCTCTAGCTGTATAATTTCTTTCATTATGATTATAATCTGTATAAGCAATTCTAGGAGGATAACCAGCTGTATATTGATATGTTTCTGGTTTAACTTGCATAACTTCATCTGCCAATTCTTTATAATTACTTATTTCTGAAATTTCTGACTTATTTTCAATTTCTTCTATATTAATTCCTACTCTTATATTTTGATAATTATCATAATATAAATATTCTTGTTCTCATATTTGTTTATTTAAAAACAAATGATTTTCTAATCTTAAAAGTTCTGTAGGAGATAAAATCATTCCTAATTCTTTAGGATATAAAATTTTATCATCTATCTCTGTTTCTACTGTATTAAGAAAAGGTTCTTGTTCTTGTTTTTCTTCATTAGTAGTATTAGATTCTGTATCAAAATTATCATTTCTATTTATAGTACTGTAATTACCAAATCTTAAACTAGTCCTTCCGTATAAATCTTTATATGTTATAGCTTCTTGAGGAGTTAAAACTTTTTCTTGAGTTTCTAAAAACTTATCTAAATCCCATTCTAATCCTGCTAAAATTTCTGAATCATAGGTTTTAGGTTTAATCATTTGTATTCCTTTACTACTCATTAAATTTACAACTTTATCTATATAAATTTTATATCTTGTTTGAGAATTATTACTACATCTTCCCAAAAATCCTATGCTTATTAATAAATTTTCTCCTGAAGTTACATCTTCATATCCATGTGTCTGAATACCAATTTTAATTTTTTCTGAAAAATCTTTTATTGTTAATAAAAAATCTGGATTACAATATATAATTCCATGATTATTATTCATATCCATCTCCGTACTAGCTATCATACTTTTTTCTATATTTTGAATTCTTTCATCATAAATAGTTAATAAAACTTTATTACCTAAATTTTTTCTCATTAATCCTTTAATTCCTATAACTATTAATCCTAAATGCATAAATCTATAATGCTTCTTTCTTAATTCTTTTTTAGATTCTTCCGAAATTAATGATAATTGTCTTACTTGGCCATCTAAACACTGAATTGAAATTTCCCTAGTATGTCGAAAAAATTGAGTTCTTGATTCAAAAATACCTCTATTATATAAATTTTCTGGATTAAGTAATTGTAAACCATGAGTTTGAAATCTATTATAATCTTGTTCAGGATCTATAATTTCTTCTATATTCATTATACTTGAGGTCATCTAATTAAAATTCTTTCTATTATATTTGTACTTATACTAGAAGTACTATGTCTACTTCTATCAAAAATCTCTGAAGATGATCCTTGTTCTCCAATTGTTCTTGATCTCACGGAAAATTATTCATATCTTATAAAATGTTGTAGATATTTTTCTAATTATTGTTTCTTGTCCCGTATTTTTCAAACTTAATTTATTTAACTTATTTGTAATATTTTCTAAATCTTGAATTGGTTTATTCTCTATATTATTTAATTTTTTATTTATATTTTCTATTGCTGCTGTAGTTCTAAGATCTGAAACTTTTCTTTATCCTCTACTTTAATAACTTTATTTAAAATATTTAAATTCTGTTCTTTAATAAAATCTAGATTTTCTTTTATTTTTAAAATATCTTTTTCAATATTAATAATTCTTTTACCTAAATTACTTAATTCTGCAGATATCTTATTAACTTCTCTTGTTAATATGTCCAGCTTAATGAATTTAATCTGTATAATAATAAGATTCTAAGTCAAATCATATGATCTGATAAATAATTATTATCTAAATATTCAAATTCAATTCTTATTGATAAATCAATTTAATATCTGATCAAATTTATTTATAAAATATTCTTCTCTAAATTCTGTAATTAAAGATCTATATATAATGTTTTCTCTTAATTCTAAAGGTAAATTTTTAGTTACTTGTAAAATAGCAAATAAATAATCTATAGATTTATTCTTAGATATTATAATATCCCACAAAAATATGTTGTTTTAAATTTTGTTAAACTACTGACGGATCAATCCAGTAGGTATGTTTTATAGTTCTAAGATATGGTGCTAATAATTTATATTAGTTCCAGATCTTTTAAGAACAAATTATGTTTATAAATTTTTATGATTTTGTAAAAAAGTTTTATGCTTCATGCTGAGTATATGATAAGAGCATGTCTTAACTCCAAGTTAAATTTAAACTGTTTTTAAAATAAGTAAAATAAGTTTTAAAATATATGAGTTCATATATCTCAGATGGCATTTTTTCTTTTGACGAGTTTTTCAAAAAAAAAAAAAAAAGAGTAAAAATGGAATATTATTTTATCAAAAGAATTAGATATCATTGTGAATGTAGCAGAGAAAGAGAATGTCAATTAGTAGAAGAAGAAGAGTTTTTAATAGAAGAAGAATATTATTTTAAAGATTTTAAGGAAGAAGGAGAAATATGTTTAGAATTTGTAGAAATTGAAAAAATATATGATTTATTAGTAACAGAACAAGATATAGAAAATATGATAAATAAATTAGAAAAATTAGAAATTTTAGGAGAAAATGTTTTAAAATACTGGGAGAAAGATAAAGTTTTATGTGAATTAAAAATAAAAAATCCTGAATATATAATTAAGACTAAAAGTATTGAAGTTACGAATCAAGATGCTGAAGATTTTAAGATGCATATTAAAGATCTTTTAAAATTAGGAGTTATAAGAAAATCAGATAGTCCACATAGATCAGCAGCTTTTATAGTTAGAAAACATTCAGAAATAATTAGAGGAAAAAGTAGAATGGTTATAAATTATAAAAGATTTAATGATAATACAATAGATGATGCATATACTATTCCAGATAAGACTGTTTTAATAAATAAAATTCAAGATTGTAATATTTTTAGCAAGTTTGATTTAAAATCAGGATTTTGACAAGTAAAAATGCATCCAGATTCTATAGAATGGACAACTTTTACTTCTCCAGAAGGTCATTATGAGTGGTTAGCTATGCCTTTTGGATTAAAGAATGCTCCTAGTATATTTCAAAGAAAAAAAGAAAATATTTTTAATAAACATAGTAAATTTATTATAGTATATATTGATGATATTTTAGTATTTAGTAAAAATAAAAGAGAACATAGAGGTCATTTACAAATTCTTTTTTCAAAATTTATAAAACATGGTTTAATTGTAAATAAGAAAAAAATGATGTTATTTAAAGAATATATAGAATTTTTAGGAGTAAATATAGGAAAAGGTAAGATTGAATTACAACATCATATAGCTCAGAAAGCTTTAGAATTCCCAGATAAGCTTGAAGACCTTAAACAATTACAGAAATTTTTAGGATTAGTAAATTATGCTAGACCTTTTATTAAGGACTTAGGAAAGATGGCAGGGCCATTATATGGAAAAACATCTCCTAAAAGACAAAGATATTTTAATATAGAAGATATTAAATTAGTACAAAAAATAAAAGAAAGATTAAAAGATTTACCTAAATTAGATATGCCATTAGATACAGATTATCTGATTATAGAAACAGATGGAAGTATAACAGGATGGGGAGCAATTTTAATTGCAAAACCCAATAAGTATGCAGGTAAAGATCTTGAAAAATTGTTAGATACAATTGATAAGTGTGCAAAAACACACTTATTCGGCACTTTTCTATATTTAATTGGAAATGAAATTGAGTTTATTTCTTTGCATAATTGTGTATTTTTCACTTTTGTAGGCGAAAACCTCGATAAGAAGAAGAACGGAGCGAAAAATGATGAAAATGGACTAAAAGTGAACAAAATGGTGAAGTTGGGGACTGAAATGCACAAGCCCAAAAGTTGGAGGACTTGAAGTGTAATCTATAAAGGGCCTAACTGAAATGAAGGTCAAAAGTCAAGGGCCAAATTGTACTAAATTAAAGTTGAGGGACTATTTTGCCACTTTCCAAAAGTTTAGGGACTTGGTTGCAATTTTTTCCTAGGATATTTTGGATTACTTAATTACTAAGTAAAGCAAAATATCTCATCTATATACTACAAGACTTGGCACGTTTTTTTTGGCTAGAGAAAAGAGTGTAGTATATATTAGTTTAGTTTTTATTTTTTAGTATTAGTTTTTAGTTTAGTTTAGTTTTTAGTTTAGTTTTCTCTCTAGTTTTCTTCTTCCTTTTCTTTTTCTTTCCTTTTCTTTTGTGTTCTTGACTCATTTTTGAAGGAGAAATCAAAGAGCAAGAGGAGATTCAACAAAGGATTTGGCAAAGAATTTGGGGAAGATCAATACCAAGCTTAAAAATGGTTTTATCTTTAAACTTTGATTTTTCTCTATTTTATTTGCCTAAAAATTGTAATGAATGTTTACATATCTCCTTTGTTTTCATATCTATAAAATGAGCTAAATATGTTGTGTTGGAATTTATGAATTGAACTTAACCTAATTGTTTCATTGATTATCGATATATCTACATGTTTAGTGATAAATGCAGTTGTTATCAAAATCATAGTGTATCGATCATCATGTTTAAGATGATTTCATTTTTGTGACGACAAGATGAAATTATTAGGTTTTACATCATTTTTGGTGACGCTTAAATGACTGTAATTAATTTTAATGTGATTGTTGTAAGATAGTTGCATTTAATAGACCAAAGTGTTCTATTCAACTAATTGACAACTAGATGAAATTATTAGGTAATTATTTGTGACTGTTGAACAATGATTGCATTAATTAGACCGAAATGATTGATACCTCGGATTTGCATTAGTATATCTTTTGCGCGTTTAGGTGATATAGAAATATACACCTACTCTGAGTGACCCATTGAGCTATTTTCACAGATATTCATGCAATTGGTCAACTTTGTATCGATATAGAAATATGTGGTATGAACTGACTAATTAGGGTTAATATTCGCTCGAAAGAGGGTATTAGCTAAAACAGGAGAATCGGGTATAACTATCGCATTTTGATAATATGCATCGGCACATAATTGGTTCGAGATCAATGAAACAATAGGTTAAGCGACGTTGTAAATTCCAACCACACTTTTCCCTCCAAAATTTGCCAAGACACCTTTATTTTCTTATTTTGTAGATTGTTAGTTTAATCTTATTATTTTTAAATGTGTGTGTTTATTTTTGTCGTTAGAATTAAAATCGATTAAAGTTGTGTAATCCAAAGTATACATTCCTCATGGGATCGACAATTCGGACTCTTAAGGTCCACTTTATTACTTGAACGCGACCCGTGCGCTTGCGGTACGATTTTCAGCGAACAACAATAGTGGAAATTATAAAGAAAAATGTAATATAAGTAGCATAGATTTAGAATTACTTGCAGTTAATTATGCATTAGATTTTTTTGAATTATTTATTATTTCTAAAAAAGAAATTACTTTAAGAACAGATTGTGAGGCAATAGTAAGTTTTGTTAATAAAATGAAATTAGAAAATAAAAGAAGTAATCGAAGAAGATGGTTAAATTTTATAGATAGAATTACTAATACTGGATTAATAATTAATTTTGAACATATTAAAGGTAGCAATAATCAGATAGCAGATATTTTAAGTAGAATAATTAAAAATAAAGATTATGACTGATTGTTTGCAGATGCAGAGACCCAGAGGACCAAGACCAGGATTGCCAATTGTTGGCAGTTCAAGTTCTCAGACAAACATAATACAGACTCATGATAAGTTAAGGTTTGGTAGTATAGAATTACTTTGTTTTCCAAATAGTAATATTAGTTTTAAGACACTTCCTCATATTTCAGTTACAAAATCAGAAAAATGTATTTTAGACAATTTATGGATTTCTTATAATAAGAATCCAAAAGATCAAAAATATTTTTTAGCATGTTTAAATGCACTTTCAGAACATTTTAGTCAAGATCATAAAAAATTTAAGTGTTATGTTGTTTTACAAGGTAGACTTCCAGGAGTTTATCATACTTGGTTAGAAGTTTCAGATTGTATTAAAAATTTCCCAAATCCTCTTTATAAAGGATTTTATTCAATTTCAGAAGCATTAGAAGAATGTAGAAAATTTTTAGGAATAAATTATTTTGTTGCACCGTCTTTAAAGAATGTTTCAGATCAACCTTTAGATTATGTTTCAAAATTTTGTGAGCATTGTGAATGTATGACAAAAAATTTTAAAATTTTAAATGAGTCTAATCAGGTTTTACAACAAGAAAAATTAGCTTTACAAAAGAAAATTTCTGAATTAGAACAAGAAATTATTAATTTAAAGATTTTAAATCCAATTGTTCAGACACAATCAGGTACTATAGAGCCCAAGAAGTCTATAGCTAGTCCAGCTCAAACGGAAGCTGGTAAAGACATATCAAATCCGTTCATGGTTCTGGGCTTACCAAAAGCTCAACAGACTCAGGAGACTGTTGATTCTCCTACTTTCCAATTTAATCAGACTCAACAGGCTGAAAATCCTGTTACAGAAAATAAGATTTTTGAAGATCAGACACAGCAGACTGATAATTCTGCTACTAGACTTATTAGTCCAATAGATCTTAAACAGAAACAGCCAGTAAATTTCTCAGACTCATTTCAATCGTCTCAAGATCCAGAACAAATTTCTCAGACAGATATTAGAAGAATTCAAGAAATGTTTGATAAGATTGAAGAATTGCAGCAACAAGTTAAACAAAGTACTACAAAGAAAAAGAAGATACAGTTTAAAAAGAAAAATAAAGGCAAAAAGAAAGTTGAAAAAGAAAAAGGTTTGGAAGATTTCAAAGACAATTTTTCAGAAGAAAATGATAATCCAGATGACTGTACTGACGGAGGAGACTCTTTGGACAGCATTGGCAGACATAATTATGAAATAAGATAAGAATTTTCCAGATTTTGATGCAAAGGAAGACACTTGGCAAATTTTTGGTGATTGACAAGACAAGACTCAACTACTCGGAGATTTTTTGTATGAAAAGAAGAATCTTTACTGTTTTCTTTTTGAAAAATTTGTAATGAATCTTACTATTTGATAAAGTAAGATTTGATTAGTTTTCTTTTTACTGTTTTCTTTTTGACGTTTTGAAAAAGCAAAGATTCCTTGCTTTTGAAAAACGCGTTTTCTCTCCTATATAAGGAGACCATTTCTTCATTTGTAAACACACAGAAAAAATAATACAATACAAGCTTTTATTCTTACAAAATGTTCTAATTTCCTTTTCCTCCCGAAAGGGAAATTCTTAATCATTCTTATTCTTAGATATTATAATATCCCACAAAAATATGTTGTTTTAAATTTTGTTAAACTACTGACGGATCATTCCAGTAGGTATGTTTTATAGTTCTAAGATATGGTGCTAATAATTTATATTAGTTCCAGATCTTTTAAGAACAAATTATGTTTATAAATTTTTATGATTTTGTAAAAAAGTTTTATGCTTCATGCTGAGTATATGATAAGAGCATGTCTTAACTCCAAGTTAAATTTAAACTGTTTTTAAAATAAGTCCTGAGTGACCTCTCAAAGAAGAAAAAGAATGTGAATGTATAATTTTAGGATTTTATGATTTTTAGAATTTTACTTGTTAATTTTGAAAAAATATTCTATAGTTTTAATTTTTATCAAGAAATAGAAGACATTTTAGATTACGGAATAGAATTTATTTCTATTGAAAAAAGTAAATTTATAGATTATTTATTTGCTAGTTTACAAGTAACTAAAAATTTACCTTTAGAATTAAGAGAAAACATTATATATAGATCTTTAATTACAGAATTTAGAGAAGAATATTTTATAAATAAATTTGATCAGATATTCTGTTCAGATTTATCAATAAGAATTGAATTTGAATATTTAGATAATAATTATTTATCAGATCATACAGATTTCAGCTTAGAATCTTATTATTATACAGATTAAATTCATTAAGCTGGACATATTAACAAGAGAAGTTAATAAGATATCTGCAGAATTAAGTAATTTAGGTAAAAGAATTATTAATATTGAAAAAGATATTTTAAAAATAAAAGAAAATCTAGATTTTATTAAAGAACAGAATTTAAATATTTTAAATAAAGTTATTAAAGTAGAGGATAAAGAAAAGTTTCCAGATCTTAGAACTACAGAAGCAATAGAAAATATAAATAAAAAATTAAATAATATAGAGAATAAACCAATTCAAGATTTAGAAAATATTACAAATAAGTTAAATAAATTAAGTTTGAAAAATACGGGACAAGAAACAATAACTAGAAAAATATCTACAACATTTTATAAGATATGAATAATTTTCCAGGCAGATCAAGAACAATTGGAGAACAAGGATCATCTTCAGAGATTTTTGATAGAAGTAGACATAGTACTTCTAGTATAAGTACAAATATAATAGAAAGAATTTTAATTAGACAGCCTCAGTATAATCAGAATATAGAAGAAATTATAGATCCTGAACAAGATTATAATAGATTTCAAACTCATGGTTTACAATTACTTAATCCAGAAAATTTATATAATAGAGGTATTTTTGAATCAAGAACTCAATTTTTTCGACATACTAGGGAAATTTCAATTCAGTGTTTAGATGGCCAAGTAAGACAATTATCATTAATTTCGGAAGAATCTAAAAAAGAATTAAGAAAGAAGCATTATAGATTTATGCATTTAGGATTAATAGTTATAGGAATTAAAGGATTAATGAGAAAAAATTTAGGTAATAAAGTTTTATTAACTATTTATGATGAAAGAATTCAAAATATAGAAAAAAGTATGATAGCTAGTACGGAGATGGATATGAATAATAATCATGTAATTATATATTGTAATCCAGATTTTTTATTAACAATAAAAGATTTTTCAGAAAAAATTAAAATTGGTATTCAGACACATGGATATGAAGATGTAACTTCAGGAGAAAATTTATTAATAAGCATAGGATTTTTGGGAAGATGTAGTAATAATTCTCAAACAAGATATAAAGTTTATATAGATAAAGTTGTAAATTTAATGAGTAGTAAAGGAATAAAAATGATTAAACCTAAAACCTATGATTCAGAAATTTTAGCAGGATTAGAATGGGATTTAGATAAGTTTTTAGAAACTCAAGAAAAAGTTTTAACTCCTCAAGAAGCTATAACATATAAAGATTTATACGGAAGGACTAGTTTAAGATTTGGTAATTACAGTACTATAAATAGAAATGATAATTTTGATACAGAATCTAATACTACTAATGAAGAAAAACAAGAACAAGAACCTTTTCTTAATACAGTAGAAATAGAGATAGATGATAAAATTTTATATCTTAAAGAATTAGGAATGATTTTATCTCCTACAGAACTTTTAAGATTAGAAGATCATTTGTTTTTAAATAAACAAATATGAGAACAAGAATATTTATATTATGATAATTATCAAAATATAAGAGTAGGAATTAATATAGAAGAAATTGAAAATAAGTCAGAAATTTCAGAAATAAGTAATTATAAAGAATTGGCAGATGAAGTTATGCAAGTTAAACTAGAAACATATCAATATACAGCTGGTTATCCTCCTAGAATTGCTTATACAGATTATAATCATAATGAAAGAAATTATGCAGCTAGAGGAAAAGTTAGACCTTTAGAACCTAAAATAGAATTTCAGACAGTACATAAACCACAAATATTAAATATTACAGCACATGACCCTCAGACTTGGGATAATATAATAGACGTATGGAAAAATACAATAATATGTCATTATATTAGATTAGCAGATAATATGGAACCATTAGAAATGTATAGATATCTAGAAACATTTTTAGGAGAAAGTGCTAAAGCTACATGGGAAGCGTTTAAGAAAGATAAACAGACATAATTTGAATCATTGGTTGCATTAGGAAACAATCCTTATAATTTTGTTAGTAAAATACATGAATTATTATTAACAGGAGCAGATCCTAATACATGACAGTTATTAATTCAACATAAGGCTATAAGAAATTTAGAACAACTTAGTTTAAATAGATGGACTAAAGGTAAAGAAGTAAAACAATTTTTAAATGAATATCACTATTTAGTATCTATCTCAGGAAATACTTTTAATCAAGAATTAGGTAAAAAATTATTTCATAAATTACCAGGCCCTTTAGGATTAGAAATAATAAAAAGATGGAATGAAAATAAAAATGTTATAGAGAGACAAGATCAATTATGGAGTATAGGAAATAGAATTCAATTTATAATGCAATGTTTAGAAAATAAATGTGTTGAATTGCAAATTCAGAATCAATTAAAAAAGACAAATTATAAATTTTGCAAAAATATCTTTACACCACAAACTTATGGAAATAATTTTAGAGAAAAAAGTAAAAGAAAATATGATAGGAAAAATTTTAATACCTATTAGGAAAAAATATTATTTAAGAAAGTCTAATAGAAGAAAACCATATTTAGATGAAAACAGACATGTTAGAAAATTCAAACCAAAAAGGAATTATCCTAATAAGTTAAATTGTTATGTCTGTGGAGGAATATATCATTTAGCCAGAACTTGTCCTAAAAAGATAAATGATAATGATAAAAGAAGTACTCTTATAGAATGCACAAATGAAGATTTATTAGAAATTGATGAGTATATTTCAGATAAAGAATCAGTTTACAGTATTGTTTCAATAGAAGATTTTAATAATAATAATAATCTAGAAGAACAATCAGATTATGAAAATTTTATACAAGAATTTTCAAATTTAAAAAACTTATCAGATTCAAATGACGAATTAGAATTAATGGATATAGAATGTAAACATAATTGGTTAACAGAAACAGGTTTAGACAACATACCATGTTATATATGTAAATGGTATCCTAGTAAGAAATTAAGAGTAAAATGTAAAGATTATTTTTTAGAGGCATGTAAAAAATGTTTATTACAAGAAAATTTAATACAATTGGAAGAAGATAAGCAAATTAATTCAATTCAGATAGAATTGTTAGAAATTAAAATATTAAGAAAAAGAATAGAAAATTTAGAAGATATGCAAAGGTATATTTTACAAAAATTAGAATTAATCGAATCCTCTTAAAAAGGAGAAAACTCAGAAATAATTCCTGAACCAGAATTGGTTCAAGTTTTTTGTAATTCAGAAAAATTAAAAAGTATTAAAGTAAAATGTTATATTAGAATAGAAAATTATGAAATAATGTGTTTAGGTTTGATAGATTCAGGTTGTAGTCATTGTATAATTAATAAAAGAATCATACCAGAAAAATATATAATAAAATCAAAAGAACCTATAGAAGCTCAACAAATGGATGGAAATTTTTATAGTTATCAAGATATTTTAAAACCAGCAAGAATTAGTTTTGAGACTAATTGCGGTAGAAGTATAGAATATAGTTTACCTAAATACTCAGTTTGGATCAGAGAATTATCTTTAAATACAGATCTAATTTTAGGATTAAGCTTTTTATTAAAAGATAATGGAAGTATAATGATTAGTAAAGATTTTATGCAATTACAAAAATTTACAATTTCTGCACCTACTTATACTAAGATTATTCCATCAGAGTTTGCTGAGAAGCGTGGTGGGATTAAAGAAGAAAATATATATATATATATATATATATATATATATATATATATATATATATATATATTAAGTGTAAGCAAAAAATTGAAAGAAAATTTCAAAATTATCTTGAGAATTTTTAAATTGATTATGAAGTTGATCTGACTTTGAAATTTGTCCAAAAAGTATTGTGGTTAATTCAATTTTCTCTAAATTTTTATATTTGTGCAGTTTGTTCCGCAACCTGTCCATCAACAGACTAAACCTAGTCTGTTGATTACCAAATTTAAGATTGTTGAATTAATTGTTTCGCAGGGGTACTTGAATAGAATTTAAGATTGTTGTGCCATAAATAAAAATTTTGGGAATCAATTTGTTGGGGATTCTTAAATTTGAATTATCTTAATTAGACCACTTGATAGAAATTCAAATTTCAAATATGGAAGGTGAATACGTTACCATATGGACGCGGGGGTTATGTGCAATTAACTAACTCTTTTCAGTTTTGGAGGATCAACTCCCCGTATACATTCCTCTTTGCAGTTACCATTGCGCATTCTATATCTAATTTTTTTTCTTCCTATTGAATTTTATGTAGGGCCCAATGTATCAAATCTTTCTTTCTCAATTTCACTTGATCTTTGCTTGAGCATCTCTTTACAGACGTCAATGGCCAGAACCAAAGGAAATGTTGGGAAATTTGACAAGGGTGGACCATCTGCTAAAGCATCCCCACCTAAACGTCGAAGTGGACATCAAGAGATGAACTACTGTTCGTGAACAGGTTTCATCTGAACCCATCCAGTTGGATCGAGAGAAGAAGATAGCCATTGTACTCACTACACAGAGAGAGGCATCTGAGTCAGACAATGCTGAAGAAAGTACACCGTCGGTCAATCCTCACAGAAGACCCTATCAGAATGAACCTGTGTCATACACTAGCAAGAAGTATGTGATACCTGAGCCTTACTTTGAGCCTCACTTTGAACCCTCTGAGGAAGTGATGACAGTACGGATGATGTTAGGAACATTGGGGAGGAGATAGGTCGCTATCAAGGGTCTGGTAACGATGAAGAAAGTCCTAACGTAATGGCTAAGGACAAAGTACCTAAGTCTGAAAATGTTCAAACCACTGCATCTGTTGAAGGGAACTCCAAAACATTTAATTTAAGATTTGAACCCTGAAGGGTTTGACACTTTCTCTAAGTCGACGCTACCACCTACCAGGGTAGAAAATGGAAAACAGAAGGTTGGAGAAGGGACAACACTATACACTCCTACCAATAGGTTTGCACCTCTTCTCCCAGGTGGTGGTGCCTACAGAGTAGTGGAAACACCTACATCTGAGCCTAAATTGTTCAGGTTTGACACTTTCTCGCTAGTTAGGCACTCTATTAACCCTTGTAACTACTAGAAACTTTGTATATATCCTTTACTACTCATTGAACTTTCATTGAGAAGTTCAAGGTAAATTTGGAGGAGTTTGTATTTGTAGGATTGGATGAAATTGTTTTGTTTCATAAATTGAAAAAATTATGACGTTTGATGGAAGGTTAAATGAGACTATTGTGAGGGAGTTCTACTTGAACATTTCGAAGAACATTGCTAAAATGAGAAATCCATTTTGATGGAAGACATATATTCGAGGAAGGTTGGTGACGTTCAGTCCATCCGTCTTGATAAATTGGTTAGGGATTGATGAAGTACTTGAATTGAATGATGACGAGCTAACCACTGATGTTATGGCAATGGAATTAACGGAAAGGAACATACCTCAACATGTTGATAACTTTCTGACCTCCAGATTAACCCAGAAATACATGATTGTTTTCAAGATCTTGCTTTACAACTTGGATCCTCTCACGCATTGTTCTGATCTTTCTCATGAGTTGGTTGTTCTATTGTTTAAATTGGGAACAAAAGTGAATTTAGACTTCATCAAGTTGATTTTTGACATGATCATCTATGAAGGACCAAACAATATAAACTCCCATATCCTAGTCTGATTTTTCATTTCCTTTTTTATCTGGGAAACCATTTCCTGTCATTCGATCGATTTTCTACACTGATTCCAAGTCTTGGAGTGATTGAGTTTGGTAATAGGGATGGCCCCTAGTTCCTACCCTTAGAGTATCCAGGAATACTCCTTCCCCTGACATCTTTGACCGACTCAAAGGCCTAGAGAATCAGCTAGGCATGGTGAAAAATCAGGTTAGAAAACTCTTACTCAATAACCAGAAATTTTCTGATGAGCTTATGCTTGTACACAGGTTAGTGGAGTCCCTGGCCTATCTTGGTAATACACAGATTAAAATAGCCTGGGTCAAAAATTGTTAAAGTTACCGTATTTACCTTCTATCATTTTTGAAGTTACCGTATTTACCTCCTACCGATTTTGCTTTCGAGTCACCGTATTTTCATCTCTTCATGTGCTGTTATGATTGTACAGTTTGGGACCACAATTCTTGTTATAACCACAACAGATTCTTCACGTGTAATTAATAATAATTGCTTGCTCGTTACTCAAGAAATATGTATATAAATTACTGGACGTATCTTGTAAAATTATATTGAAGAAATTTACTTTTAATCATTTCTGTTCTATCTTCATCTTCCCTTATTTTTCTTCTGAATTCTAACTTGGTATTAGAGCCTCTTTTCTTTTCCACAAATGGCTAACATCAGTTCTAATGATAGTACACAATCAGCTCAGCCAACATCAAGCACCTCGATGCCTTCAGCTATTGGAGGAAGTCAGATTCCATCGTTTGGAATAAGCCTCACCCAAGTACCACCTGTGAAGCTTGACAGAGACAATTTTATGTTATGGAAAAACATGCTCATGCCAATCATCAAGGGACACAACCTTGAAAGTTTCATCACAGGAACCAACAGAGTTTTTGGCTACTCAAATTATTGGCCCTGCTGGACCCAAAGTTGAAATGATACCCAATGCTGAGTATGGAAAGTGGGTGTCCACTGACCAATTGTTGATGGGTTGGTTGTACTCATCAATGACACCACAAATAGCCATGAGAGTTATGGGATCTTCGAGCTCCTGCAGTCTCTGGAATGCTGTCCAAGAGAGTTTTGGGGTTATAAACAAATCGAGGGTAATTTTCGTCACTAGTGAGCTTCAGAGAACCAGAAAAGGATCAATGAACATTGATCAGTACCTTAACACAGTAAAGCAGTTAGTAGACAACCTTGAGATCCCTGGAAAAAGCATTCCTCATGGCGACCTTGTTACTCAGGTATTGGCTGGTTTAGATGAAGAATATACTCCCATTGTAGTCCAAATCAATAGTAGAGAATCTATCTCCTGGCATGAACTTCAGTCAATTCAGATTTCTTATGAAAGTAGAATGGAATACCTCAATGCTACAAGGTATAGCCTAGCCTCAATTAACTTGAATCAAGCATCTGCAAACTTCGTTCATAGACCAAATACTAATAGAGGAGGTAGGTCTAACTATGGTGGAAGAGGCAACAACTACAGGGGAGGAAGAAACAAAGGAAGAGGAGGAAGACAAATTCCCAACAAAGGTCCTTGCCAAATCTGTGGCATGAGCAACCACTCTGTAGAAAAGTGTTTCAATCGATATGATGATAGGTACATGGGTACCAGACCTGACTATAACTATCAAAGCAACTCTTCTGGGGCTACTGCACTTATAGCCTTCTCAATGACCATTTCAGATCCAGCTTGGCTTGCAGATTCAGGAGCAAGCAACTATGTTACTGCTAACAAAGGAAACTTGACTGAGGCACATGAGTATGGTGGTAAGGAAGGCCTAACTATTGGTAATGGAAACAAGCTTTATATCTCTCACATTGGCAATAATCAATTGAACACTAAGAATAACAAGTCATTAACTCTTAGTAATATATTGTTGGTACCTTCAATTCAGAAAAACCTGATTAGTGTCTCACAATTGACCTCTGATAATAATGTTTTCATGGAATTTCATTCTAATTTTTGTGCTATTAAGGACAAACAGACGAAGGAGGTATTGCTGGAAGGGAAGCTTAAAGATGGCTTGTATCATATTGAGCACTCAGATCAAATTCAGAAGTTATCCTATCGAAAGTCAATTTACCCAAATAAATCAAACTCCTCTGTCTTTGTTGCTGATTCAAAAAAGTCTAGTAGTACCACAGATTGTCAATCAAAACTGAAGTTATGGCACATGAGGCTTGGACATCCTGCAAGTCCGGTGATGACTCAAGTGCTCAAATCCTGTAATGAACACCTTATTTTGAATGAAGCTAAACTTTTCTGTGATGCCTGTCAAGTAAGCAAGTCTCACTTACTGCCTTTTAAACTTTCTACCTCACATGCATCAGCCCCTCTAGACTTAATACATACTGATGTTTGGGTCCTGCACCTATACAATCAACCTCTGATTTTAAGTTCTACATTCTTTTCATTGATGATTATAGTAGACACACCTGGATATACCCAATGAGAAAGAAGTCTGAAGCCTTAAGCTCCTTTATCCAATTCAAAAACCTGGTTGAAAACAAGTTCAATAAGAAAATTAAAACATTGCAATCAGATTGGGGAGGAGAGTTTAGAGCCTTCACCAATCTAGCTCAACAACTTGGTATTAATATGAGAGTATCATGTCCTCGCACCTCTGCACAAAACGGAAGAGCCGAAAGGAAGCATAGACATATAATAGAAACAGGCCTTACTCTCCTTGCTCAAGCCAGTTTGCCTTTACACTACTGGTGGGAGTCCTTTCACACAGCCATATATCTCATAAACAGGCTACCTACACCAGTCCTTAAAATGAAGTCACATTCTCTAGTTCTAAATAAAGAGCCAACTGATTTCAGACATCTAAAAGTTTTTGGGTGTGCTTGTTTTCCCTGCCTGAGACCTTACCAAAGTCACAAGTTCAGTTTTCACTCCACTAAGTGTGTATTCCTTGGATTTAGCAACTCACACAAGGGTTACAAATGTCTTAGCCCTACTGGTAGAATTTACATATCCAGGCATGTAATCTTCAATGAAAAGGAATTTCCATTCCAAAGTGGTTTTCTTAACAAAAGCAACTCACCAAATTCTGAAACCATCATTTAGTACCTTCCTATCCATAACTCCACAAATTCTGATCCCATGTGCTTAATTGATACAATTCATACTTATGCAACTCTGCCAGTAACATCTCAAGAATCTGATCATCTGGTAATGCACGAGAATGAAACATATGAAGCTACTGATGAGAACATAGAAAACAGCAATCGAGAAGCTAACAAAGAAAATGATGACACACACCAGAGTGAAATGATTGATGAATCCAACGAGAATGAGATTGAGCTAAGGAGGCAAAATGTTGAACATCCTATGGTTACCAGAAGCAAGGCTGGCATCTTTAAACCAAAGGTGTACTCAACTCAATGCCAGGAATACAGATCTGATCCCAACAGAGCTGAACCAAATAATCTGACTGAAGCTTTGTCTAACAGAAATTGGAGAGGAGCAATGGATGATGAATATAGAGCCTTAATAAGGAATCAGACTTCGAAACTAGTGCCACCATTGGAAGGCCAGAAGGTTATAGGAAATAAATGGGTATTCAAGCTGAAACAAGACATTGAAGGAAGAATTCTTAAGTACAAAGCAAAGCTTGTTGCAAAAGGTTTTTTACAAACATCAGGTGTTGATTACCATGAAACCTTTAGTCTAGTAATCAAAGCATCTACTCTAAGAATGATCCTTTCTCTTGCTGTCTCAAAGGGCTGGAGCATTAGGCAGGTTGACATCAATAATGCATTCTTAAATGGTAAACTAGATGAAGTTATCTACATGAACCAGCCCGAAGGTTTTGTTGACAAAGCTAAACCTACCTTTGTATGCAAGCTTGAAAAGGCCCTATATGGACTCAAGCAAGCTCCAAGAGCATGGTACACAAGGCTGAAAGAGACTCTTAGATTGGAGTTTTATTAAGTCTAAGGCAGACACTTCTTTGTTCTTCTATATGAATCAAAATCAGGTAATTTTTGCTCTAGTGTATGTTGATGATATATTAATCACTGGTAATGATCAAAGCATGCTACAAAGTTCATTGATAGATTAAATTCACAGTTTGCATTGAAGGATATGGGTGAATTGCATAAGTTTCTTGGTATTAAAGCCAAAAGGTGTGAATCAGGAATGTTACTCACTCAAGTTAAGTACATAAAGGACCTACTAAAAAGGTTTAATTTTGAACGTCTTAAACCCTGTGCAACTCCTATGGCAGTAGGAAAATACATTTCGAAGAATGAAGGTGATGAAATGGTGAACCCTTCATTGTACAGAAGTGCAATTGGAGCACTGCAATATCTTGGACACACACGGCCTGATATAGCTTTTGCAGTGAACAAATTGAGTCAATTTCTTCAAACTCCTTCAGACGTACATTGGAAGGCAGTAAAAAGAATCTTCAGATATTTGAAAGGAACAATTGATCAAGGGTTGTGGATATGTAGAAGTGATAGAATGGAAATAATCGATTTTGCTGATGCAGACTGGGCCTCTTGCCCTGATGACAGAAGATCAACAGTTGGGTATTGTATTTACTTTGGTGATACATTGGTAGCTTGGTCATCTAAGAAGCAACAGGTAGTAGCCTGGTCCAGCACTGAATCAGAATACAGAGCTTTAGCTCAAGCCTCTACTGAAATTGCTTGGATAGAATCACTACTGAGGGAAATCAAAGTACAGTTAGTCTCCCCTCCGGTCCTTTGGTGTGATAATCTGAGTGCTAGTGCATTGGCCTCCAATCTAGTTTATCACACACGAACAAAACATATTGAGTTGGATATACACTTTTTTAGAGACAAAGTTCTTGAAGGGAAGCTGAAAATCCAGTATGTTCCTTCCTCCGATCAGATTGCAGACCTGTTAACAAAACCTCTTGCTCATTCCAGGTTTCTCTTTCTTAAAGACAAGCTTGGAGTGAAAGAGTTCTCCAGCTTGAGGGAGGATGTTAAAGTTACCGTATTTACCTTCTATCGTTTTTGAAGTTACCGTATTTACCTCCTACCGGTTTTTCTTTTGAGTCACCATATTTTCATCTCTCCATGTGCTGTTATGATTGTACAGTTTGGGACCACAATTCTTGTTATAACCACAACATATTCTTCACGTGTAATTAACAATAATTGCTTGCTCCTTACTCAAGAAATCTGTATATAAATTACTGGATGTATCTTGTAAAATTATATTGAAGAAATTGACTTTTAATCATTTCTGTTCTATCTTCATCTTCCCTTATTTTTCTTCTGAATTCTAACTAAAACACTCCAGGATTCCCAGGGTTTGTCCATGGTTGTCTTTATCATGGACACCTAGCTAGCCTACAGAAGTTAGCACTCAGACACCTGCGCTCCTAGTTTTGCTCATGACGAACCAGAATAGCAGAGCTCTGAGTTACCTCCCTCAAGTCATCCTGGTGATACTCAGTGTGCATACCCTGCTCCATCCCACAAGTATGGTGGCGAAGGAAAATCATCTGGAACTAAGCGTGCTAAGAAGCAGTAATGGCTAGCTCCACCTCTCAAACTTATGAACTATTTGCTCTATCTATTTGATGGGTTGTAGTACTTAAACTAACTATTTGACATATACTCTCGTTGGATGTTTCGCTTACTTCACCACCTTTATAGTGAGCTATCTTAATTTCGAAAAAGGGGGAGTAGTAAGAGTAATTCGTAATTTTTTAAAACACTTTTGCCACTGTTGCAGTTTGACGTAGTATGTTCTTTAGTTCGGTGTATCCAGGGGTGGAGCCAGCCCTTCAAACTAGGGAGGGTCCCAGAGTTGAGGGGGCTGCCCCCGAAATTTTTTTTTGAAACGTTATTTGTTAAAATGAGGAAAGTTGGTATTTTGTGATAGAGAAATGAAACAAATGAATATAAATTAATGTACGAAGACTTCACAAAAAAATCAAGAAACATATAAAAGAAACTATTAATCTTTTGAAATACTTCTCCATCACTGAACCTGAGGATTGAGGAAATTCTTTCACTCATAATTGATAAATAATACAACTTCACGAACAACTAAATGGGCTGGATTAGGAGATTAAAAAAATAAAATTTTGAGGCCAAAAAATAAATAAAAAATAAATAAAATTTCCAAAAAATTGGCCCCTGGGTGTATCCCTATACTATTGCTGCATATTCGCATGAGTTGTTTATGTAAGGGGGAGTTGTCCACATAATGCACTTTGTAATCACTACGTACTCACAAAAGTGAAATAAAAAATCTAAAAGAAGTTTTAAAAATTAAGCCAAGTCAAAAGGAGAGATTATAAGTAAAATATTCCTTATATTTTATCTATTAATTATTTATTGGGTTGCTTTAAATTAAAATGATTTTTGAATGACAAAAAATGTGCAAAACGTGTTCAATTGATGAAGTCCAAACAGGTAAGACAATTAGTTTAGACTAATTGGGTCCCACAGGTAAACGGATTCCTTGACTGCGCATTTTAGGTTTTCATGAGATGTTATTTTACTTTCCATACAACATCATTTATATATATATATATATATATATATATATATATATATATATATATATATATATATATATTCTTATCATCTTAGACGAATTGATTAGTCAAATAATTAAAAGAAGGAATGAATATTTTAACTAATAATTTTTTCCTTAATTTAATTATTGACTATATCAACCATATACTACTTGATTCTTAATGTGTACAACCAGGTTATTTTTAGGTAAAAGAGGGTCCAAAAACTTAATGGATCTTTATATAAGAAAAGAAGATCATATTGGACATAGGGAAAAAAAAGATATAAAGCTTTGAGAGGAAACTGCTCATTGTCGGCGAATCCGATCAATGAAGTTCAGAAGCATTCTTATTATCTCCGGTGAGTTTTGACTGATTGATAATCTAGTGAATTTCCTCAAAGAAAAAATCGTGTTCTTCAACCGTAATTGAAGAGAACATACTTGTGCGTGATTGATATATAATCATACTCAAAGATCAGGCTACTTGCGTGAGTTACGATTGTTGAATCTTAATCCAAACACTGGTTGTGACCGATACAATAGTGAAGTGACGATAAAGTCAAGATTAGAGGGTTTGATTCCACTCATCCAACAAGTTCGAAGGAATAAGAAAATGATAGGAGTTTTTCATCATTTGTTTTTAGTTTTGGGTAAAGAAGAGAAGACGCAAGTGGAGATTTATCAAGAAACCATTGAAGAGATTCAAAATTTCAAGATTTGTCTTCATCTTCTCATTTTATCAAAAATTTGGGTGATGTCTTTTCACTTAAATATGATTTCTTATAATTTCGATATGTTAAATTAGTTTTATACATTCTATAAAATGATATGAACCATTGTTTTGAAATTTTTAATATTAATTAATTATTTTGACGACTAGTATATATATTTTCTTAGATGTTTATTATTGTTTTCACCTACTTTTCAATTAATTAGCTACTAATTGAGATGATTTATTGGAATCTATTATTATCAAGAGAAATAAACGGTTTTTAGCTAAAAATAATAAACATTGTAAAGTTCGACAGGGAATAGATATATATATATATATATATCCCACAAAAATATGTTGTTTTAAATTTTGTTAAACTACTGACGGATCATTCCAGTAGGTATGTTTTATAGTTCTAAGATATGGTGCTAATAATTTATATTAGTTCCAGATCTTTTAAGAACAATTTATGTTTATAAATTTTTATGATTTTGTAAAAAAGTTTTATACTTCATGCTGAGTATATGATAAGAGCATGTCTTAACTCCAAGTTAAATTTAAACTGTTTTTAAAATAAGTCCTGAGTGACCTCTCAAAGCATAAAGCCCAGTGAAGAGGCTAGAAGATGCATAGAAGAGGGAAAGGGATCTCTTTTTTAAGAATTCTTGTTAAGGGAGTGCCAGTGGTGTCCTTACAAGAGTGGAGTTAGGCCAAAGTTCATATATCTCAGATGGCATTTTTTCTTTTGACGAGTCTTTCAAAAAAAAAAAAAAAAAAAAAATTAAAAAAGAGATCCCTTTCCCTCTTCTATGCATCTTCTAGCCTCTTCACTGGGCTTTATGCTTTGAGAGGTCACTCAGGACTTATTTTAAAAACAGTTTAAATTTAACTTGGAGTTAAGACATGCTCTTATCATATACTCAGCATGAAGCATAAAACTTTTTTACAAAATCATAAAAATTTATAAACATAAATTGTTCTTAAAAGATCTGGAACTAATATAAATTATTAGCACCATATCTTAGAACTATAAAACATACCTACTGGAATATATATATATATATGCTTTACATGGTTTTCATAGGTGTTCTAAATCGTTTATGCGTTTATCATGCTCGTATTTTTCATCGAGATAAGAATGTCACATGAGGGGAATATATTTGATAACTATCGAGATATATTTTCAATTAAATTGAAAACACTGACCAACAAGATTGATTACAAATTGTCACTTTAATTCATTGTACTAAAAATGGATTAGCAAGGGGGATTCGATATCTTAGCAATGCATCTCACATATTTGAAAAATACATTTACTTACTTTCATTAGTTTAATTGATAATTTAGGGATTAGTACAAAATTTGTTTGTTATTCGATTAAAGTTGCAATTAATTTTAATTCGATCAAACACGTAGTTCTCGTGAGTTCGACACTCTATTCACTACTTTATTTCTTGTCACGATCCCATTCACTTGCGGGTTTTCGAATGATTAAGTTGCATTCATTATCCCCTACCAATGAACTGCTCAGAAAGTGCCTGAATCATTAAATAATAAAGCGCCTACAAATTCATTACTTCTATTCCGGTTTGCTTCAATCCTGCTGATCTACAATAAAAAAGAAGACTATCAAAGAAGCACGTGAATTGTTTGAAATAACGAGTGAACATGGTGTTATGTGGCCAGACAGGAGCGCCGAAGAAGGTAGATACTCTTCCTATTGCAAAAAAATGATTCATTGACAAAGAAGTAGGATGGATTATGTACTGCTCAACCAGTTAACATGGTACAAGCCCCTCTTCTAATTTTTGATGCCTGCGGGGCATGACATCTGAAATCTAAATTTCCATTGGTCATCACTGATTAAACACCCGACTGAGCAAGCTGTTTGTCCTTAAAACTTTCGACACTAGAAAAATAATCCTTACTCTCAGACATATGATTAGGATTGAACAAATCATCGTAACTTTTCATACATCAATATGCAAAATATTCAGAATCCACGCAGGATTAGAAAGCAGGATAGGAAGAAGCAATAGCCTAGTGGCAAATCAACAGTCTCAGTATATGCAGAAGAATGACGCTGTCTTGCAGAGCATTAACGAAAATAACCAGGTCTCAAGAATCATGGTAAGAGTTTCCAAAATAACCCTCAAAAGTATCCCTCTCGCAATTTGGAAAGAACCAGCCGTTCCAGCGAACAGAATAGTTGAAATCAACACACCCAATCCACTCCAGCTGACCGAACCTTGTGTTTTCTTCCTGAAAGCCTTCTCACATTCAAGCATGCGCCAAACCACTATCTTTTCCTCATTGTTGCCTATAATATATTCCAAAGCTCGGGGTTTGTCCTAACAATGAAAAATAAGAAGAAATCAATAGAATTTCTATTCCACTTGCTCAAAATACCATCAAAGACTCTGTTAGAATCATCACAGCAGCTCTCCACCTCAGCCACGACTTCTCCCAACTTAGCAAAATGCCAGCAACAAAAAAGGATGATTCTAGAATACATGAGCTGGATTTCTGTTAGGAATTTTCTGTTGAATTTGTTAGAGAATCAGATTTATCTTCATACATGTAAATACTATAAATATACAGCTTTACATGATTGTAAATTAAGGCAGATAAATATACTTACAGAGCAATTCACCTGCAGCCTTCTTCATCTCTTCCATCTTTTCAATTTCCAGCTTATTTAAATCTGAAATGGTATTAGAGAAATAAATGGTTGAAGAAAATACCGATTCATCAATCGACCCCAATCCTTCTGTTAATTCCCGCATCAACACCAATCTTAAAGATCCATCCAGCCCATATTTCCTCAATCCAAATGATGGTCCTGGAACTCTCCTTACAAATCACCTACTCACAGTTGACAACTATCACTTTTGGGCTCGCACAGTCCGTCGTTCCCTTCGAATCAAGAAAAAACTCGATTTCATTGATGGCATTCTCTGTCAACCTTCTTTCCCCAATGATGCTCTGTTAGAGCCATGGCTTGAATGTAATGACATGGTTGTAACTTGGCTCCAAAATGTTATGTCTCTTGAAATTAAGAATAGCGTTGTGTATGTTGAGACAGCTCATGCCTTATGGCTTGAATTGGAACAACATTTTGCACAAAATAATGGGCCTCGAATTTTTGAATTAAAGCAATCCATCCATTCCCTTGCCCAAGGTGAAGATTCTGTCAGCCTCTATTTCTCTAAATGGAAAGGATTATTTGATGAACTACTCAATTTCGAATTCATTCCATCCTGCACTTGTGGTGCTATGAAACCTGTGCTTGAAAACCAACGTGACTGGATGATGAAGTTTCTTATGGGACTCAACGATTCTTTTTCCAACATCGAAGCCCAGATTATCCTCATCAAACCTATCCCCACCTTAGGTGAAGTCTATGCCCTTGTTCAACAAGAAGAGAAACGCAAACAGATCTCTCATGTTCCCAACCTCCATGACACTCTTTCTCTGGCTACCAAGAGTCATTTTCTAAATATCAGGGGCAACACCAGACATTTTAGCTATCAGAAGAGGGAAAGGCTTTATTGCACTTTTTGCAAAGTTTCTGACCATTCCTTGGACAAATGTTTCAAGGCCAATCCACATTTTGAGAAGCCAACTTGCACTCATTACAATCTCTCAAGTCATAATGTTGATAAATGCTACAAATTACATGGCTATCCACCAGGCCCTAAACTTGCCAATTGAGGCACAAGTTCTGAACATTTGGTCAATCAAGTTAGTATTTCCAGCCATGACCAGATCACTGAAGAATCCCAGGTTGCTCTTACTAAATAGCAATATCAACAGCTCATTACTTTGCTCCAGTCTCAGGTTACACAGTCTGCTGCTAATCCTGTTCGGTCCCCTGCTGCACCTCAAGTTAGCTCTAATTTTTCCTCGACTTCCACCATGTCTGGTATATCTTGTTTCTCAGCCTCTCACAAAGCATCTTCACACAACACTCCTTGGATCATAGACACGGGTGCTACAGATCATATGATCTGCTGCATATCGCTTTACACTTCTTTGCCTAGCAAAGTGCATTTCCAAGTTCAATTTCCAAATAACACTCATGCCACCGTTACTCACAAAGGCATTGTTCAAATCAATAAAAACCTCACTCTTAATGATGTTTTATGCATTCCATCTTTTAAATTTAATTTGCTTTCAGCCCAAAAATTAATTAGAGATCTTAACTGTTGCATCCTTTATTTTCATAATGAGTGTTATTTGCAGGACCTTGCCACTTGGAGCACGATTGGGAAGGGTGAGGCTCACAATGGCCTTTATCACCTACAGCTGACAGAAGTTCCTCCCCAAGCTCTCTCTTCTATTTTGCCTCAGTTACCTTTTAATCATTCTTCCATTTCTACTTCGGTTACTCGTACAAATAGTCACCACATATGGCATTGTAGATTGGGTCACTTGTCTGACTCAAGGTTACTTTTATTGAAGCAAGATTTACCTCACTTGAAATTAATGAATCAGAATGTTCCCTGCTCAACCTGTCATTTTTCTAAACATCACAGATTACCCTTTACAATTAGTAACAGTCGGACGTTGAAACCTTTTGATCTCATTCATTGTGACATATGGGGACCTTGCTCCCACATATCACATGATGGATTCAAATATTTTGTAACTATAGTTGACGACTTCTCAAGATCCACATGGGTTTATCTAATGAACAATAAATCCCAAACTAGAGAAATTCTCCAATCATTTTGTTCCCTTGTTGAAACACAATTTCACACAACTATTAAAGTCATTCAGTCTAATAACGAGAATGAATTTACAATGACAAATTTCTATATACAAAAGGGTATCATCCGTCATAAGAGTTGCGTTGAGACCTCCCAACAAAATGGCGTTGTCGAACGGAAACACCAACACATTTTAAATGTCACTCGTGCCTTAAAATTCCAATCTAATGTTCCCCTTATCTTTTTGGGGTGATTGTGTTTTGATTGCCACTTATCTCATTAACAGAACACCATCTCCAAATTTACAAAATCAAACTCCCTACGAGCTCCTTTTTCAAGCCAAACCAATTTACACTCATTTACGAACATTCGGCTGCCTATGTTATGCCTTTACATTAAAACAAAATAGGCACAAATTTGATTCTAGAGCAAGAAGGTGCATTTTGCTTGGCTACCCCTTTGGCGTTAAAGGCTACAAGCTACTTGACTTGGACACTAAGACCATCTTTCACTCCCGTGATGTCACTTTCTATGAAGAAATTTTTCCTTATAGCAATACCACCATCCCCTCTACTTCACAATCAGCCTCACTAGCTTTGTTTCCTATCCCAGTACATCCTATCTCTTCACCCCAAACTGACTTCATTTCAAAAAATATATCTCCTCCCTTTTCTTCCCCCACTTCAGCTTCTCCCTCTACAACACCTCATAACACCTTTTCTCCTACCAATTTTCATTCTCCCAGCTCATATTTAGACTCCTCTTCTGAACAGACCTCTTCACAAACACAGTCTCTCCCTCGCAGATCACACAGATCAAAGAAAACTCCACCCTACCTTCAGGATTACTACTGTCATCAGGTCATTGTGCCTACTACTTCTCCATCAAGCTCCAAGGTAACAGGTACTGCCCTGAATCCTCCTCTGTATCCACTATCTTCTGTTTTATCTCTTGCCAAATTATCACCTAAACATGCTGCCTTCGCTACTTCTATCCTTAATTACACTGAACCACATTCTTATGCACAAGCTGTGAAGAACTTGGACTGGCACAAAGCCATGGACAATGAGATTGCTGCCTTAGAACTCAATAACACATGGGACATCATTGATCTGCCACCTGGTAAGAAAGCTATTGGCTCCAAGTGGGTTCACAAAATCAAATACAATTCAGATGGGACAATTGAGAGAAGACATAAGGCACGTTTAGTTACCAAAGGTTACACCCAAGAGGAGGGACTTGATTACCATGAAACATTTTCTCCTGTTGCCAAACTTGTGACTGTCAAGACCTTACTAGTTGTTTCTGCCATCAAAGGCTGGTTCCTACACCAATTTGATGTTAACAACACATTTCTCCATGGCGAGCTGGAAGAAGAGGTGTTTATGAAAATACCCCCTGGATATGTTATTCAAGGCCAAAATAAGGTTTGCAAGTTAAGAAAAAGCTTATACGGCTTTAAATAGGCCTTTCGACAATGGTATGCGAAATTCTCCACTTCTTTACTTCAATTTGGATTTACTCAATCCCGGGCTAACTATAGCCTTTTTACAAAACAATCTAACCATTCTTTTATAGCATTGCTTGTTTATGTCGATGATATCATTGTGGCATCAAATGACCATCATGGTATTTCTGATCTAAAAACTTTTCTAGCTTCACAATTCAAGATAAAAGATCTTGGTACTCTCAAGTACTTTCTTGGCTTGGAAATAGCCCGGAACTCCAGTGGCATCCAACTTTGCCAAAGAAAATATGCCCTTGACATTTTGCAAGATGCTGGTTTACTTGGCTGCAGACCCAGTTTACTTCCTATGGATCCAAACCTCAAATTAAGTAAAGATGAAGGCAAACTGCTACCTGATCCATCTGAATTCAGAAGACTCATTGGTAGACTTCTTTACTTGACTATCACACGGCCTGATTTATCTTTCTCAGTTAATCTGCTCAGCCAATACATGAGTTAACCTCGTGTTTCTCACCTTCAAGCTGCTTACAAAGTTCTACATTATGTCAAAAAGTCCCCTGGCCAAGGTTTATTTTTTCCATCATCCTCTACTTACCAACTTACATCATACTGCGACTCCAATTGGGCTTCCTGCCCTGACACACGAAGGTCAACCGCTGGCTTTTGCATCTTCCTTGGAAAGTCACTTATTTCATGGAAATGCAAGAAGTAAACCACAGTCTCTCGAAGCTCTGCCGAAGCTGAATATAGATCAATGGCTGCTACCTCTTGTGAGCTTGTTTGGTTGAAATACTTACTTACTGATCTCACAATTTTACATCCCCAACCAGCTACCCTTCATTGTGACAGCAAATCTGCTCTCCACATTGCCTCCAACCCCATTTTCCATGAGAGGACCAAGCACATCAAATTAGATTGTCATCTAATTCGGGACAAAATTCAGGAATGTCTGATTGCCACTGCTTACACGCCATCACACTCTCAATTGGCTGACATCTTCACCAAAGCCCTTCACTCTCCCTTGTTCTATTCTTTCTTGCCCAAGATGGGAGTCATTGACATCCATTCTCCATCTTGCGAGGGGATGTTAGAATCATCACAGCAGCTCTCCACCTCAGCCACGACTTCTCCCAGCTCAGCAAAATGCCAACAACAAAAAGGATGATTCTAGAATACATGAGCTGGATTTCTGTTAGGGATTTTCTGTTGAATTTGTTAGAGAATCAGATTTATCTTCATACATGTAAATACTATAAATATACAGCTTTACATGATTGTAAATTAAGGCAGATAAATATACTTGCAGAGCAATTTACCTGCAGCCTTCTTCATCTCTTCCACCTTTTCAATTTCCAACTTATTTAAATATGAAAGACTCTCCATATGACATGACGAGGGAAAGAAAAAAAAAAAAAATATAATAAAAAAAAAAAAAAAAAAAAAAAAATATATATATATATATATATATATATATATATATATATATATATATATATATATATTAGGAATCACTCCAATTGATAGGACGTCAAACTAACAATATTGTCCTAATTTGATAAAATTAATATGGTCCTAAAATCCCAAAGATGACATGCTAAACTATTGAATTCACATGTTTAAATATGTTTACTGTGAAAGATATGTGTTGTGTTGTTTAATGTTCCCAAATATACTTATTTATCTGTGAAGCTTGAGGTGGTCGAGGTTATGTAGAATTGGCGAGTGTTTTTTTATATGTAAGCTTCTTTCGTACAAGATAAACAACTTTATATATAGATTCATTGTTTTAACCTAGAATACTATTATTTTGATATGCACTACGTAAACTCCTAATAGTTTACCAAATAAATTAATCAGTCGAGCTTCGTGATTATCAAACAAATCAATAGTTTCTTAATCATAATTAGTTCTATTAAAAAAATATTTTTTTTGTTGCATCCTTAAATTCACAGATGTACCGTGTTCCATTTGAAGCCAAGCATTTCTAGTTCATATTGGTTTTTCATTAATCTCAGCGAGTCTCACACAATCTATGATCCACTTTTACATGTAGCACATGTTTCGTATGGATTGAAATCTTGATTTTAATATAAATTAAAATCAATAATTAATTTTAATTATATATTTTATAGGATCCAGAACTTTTTAATCACACGTTTCATCAATTAATAAATCATATATTATTTTATTTTTTAAAATTAGGTCAACGGTTTGATTTGTTATGAAACAATTTTAACTACCAAAAATTAAATCGAACCATCTTTTAACTTGTTCAATTTAGCACAAAATGGAAATGTTAAATTCAAACCGATGATTTTGACTCGATTTTGCGACTTGACGGTTTTTATTTTGCTAACTCTACTACTAACCTGATAATGTGCTGCCAAGAAAATAGATTAGGGACTCAGATACAATAAATTCCATAGCTTGAGGAGTAATGATGCGATTTTCCATTTCTTTTTTTTAATATTCTTCTCTTCGGTGCCTATTTCCACGGCCACTGCATCCAAACGGACCAAACCCCAAAATCTAAACCGGTAGGCATTCTCATTTCTTTCAGATCCATTTTTCATTCATACGAGTCACTCGATCTCCAAATTTAGGGTTTCAATCTCTATATACGTTTATATATATAATGTATACACACTTTTCTTGGTGCTGATTTTTGAGTCTATTCATTGAAAATTTTTTTATGTGCAGGTGACTTTACTCATTCATTTACGAATAATTTAGCTATGTGAGTATTACCAACCATTTTCTTTTATTACCCAATTTTCTGAAACTGAAGTATTTGATACTTTTGATTTGTTTTTTACCTGAATTAAAGTCGATAAAGAATATTACAGTTGATTTCTCCTTTTTTTTCCTCCTCCACAAAAGTATTTGTTCGTAATTTTAGAAATCATACAAGGCTGTAAATACCAATTTTTGTATTAGTTTACCAAAGTATCGGCTCATTAGAACCAGATTATGTGACTGCAAATTATCAGGATTATAATGATAACCAGAATTCATTATTCTTTTCCTTTAATACATTCACAAGAAATACTATTTAGTTGGGCTGTCCATTGGGATTTGTATTAATTTCTTGACGGACATTAGATTTCTCTTTGGCTATGCCAAATTAGGTTACGATTCAAGTAGCAGAGGACTATGATTTTGGCCATGACCGAAAAGTTAGGTGTTTGATATTGCTTCATCGAGTTCTATATTTGAGGTGAAATTTCAATACATGTAGCCCATGTTTGGTATACATTTTTTTAAAATACATTCTTTCAAAACTCATTTTCAACCGCGCGTTCTTCAATAAAATAATATTTTTCATCACATCAATAATTTTTCCTTACTTTTTAACCACATATTTCTCATCATATCACTGGTTAAAATACATTCTTTTCTCAATAATATTCATCAAACACATTTGTAATCAAGCCCCTCATTTTCTTTATCTGTTTGAGGGAGAAAACAAAATGGTATAGCAGCTTAACCTATCTTTACAGTGAATGGATTGTCACAATAATGCTATAGAACTGCAAAACATATATTTATGTTGATTTTCATAAATTATTAAACCTATGAGAGAGGGGGTAAGTTTTGCTAGTCTAACCATTAGATCACTATGTTGTGATATGTTTAAGCTTGACCTTGATTAAAGAACTACCCTCTAATTTCTAATCTGTTTTCTACTATGTTCTTGTCAATTTAGGGCCGAAGACGAGCCTGTAGACCCAAAGAGGGAATTTGAGGAGCGTTGCAAGGCACCATGTACGCGCCCACTTAAAGAATATCAGGTGATTTCCAATAAAGTGGAAATCTTTGAAATTTTAACGATCTTTCATCACCACGAGCTTCACTATTTCTATAGTTCCCTGATTTTTGTCTGTCGCGTAAACCAAATATTTTATTCATTGTATTTCTTTCTTGCTTATACTATGATCTGATTGGAGGCTGTCTTGAAGTTCTCCTTGTAGAGTAGATTCACCCATATTCAGCATTCCAGATGTTTAGCCCCTGTTTGATGGCCATTATAAAGAGAAATTGGGGAAAATATGTTTTGAATAGTTATTTTTTGAAGAATGTATGGTTAAAAAGGAGGAAATTTTTTTGAGTTTATGTGTAGAATATTTTACTATGTGAACGGTGATTGAAAATGAGTACGAGAAATAAAGATTTTTATTTTAAAGAGATTCAAACAGGGGCTTAATAGTTCACCTCCTTGTTTGCATTAGAAACACATAGATGTTGCACACTGTCACATCATAATGCTTTCTATGTCTTGATATCCATTCGAAGTTTGAATAACTAAAGCATTCTATGAATGCCAGCACAAATGCATAATCATTGCATTGTGGTGATTCAAACTAAACATAGAGGTTTGAAATTATAACATAACTTTGTACCTGTCATATTAGAACAAATTTTGATAAAAAAGACTTAGGAGTCAATGGTTAACTTATTTATTAGGTATTTACAGGGGATTTGTCTTGAGAATCCCCCCTCTCTCTATCCTGCACATGTGTGAGAGTTCCGGTTCTGTTAACTTACCTATGGACAGACAGTTCTAACATGTAAAATGAGGTGGTTAGCATTTGAATTCATTCGAAAACATGGCGTACAAGAAGGGTCAAATGAGAAGGTTTATATTGCATTTTGAGATGAAGAAGAATGCTATAGAAATGAGTCAAATAAATAATATATAAACATGCAGGATAATTTAAAAAATCTAAGTTAGCTCGACGAGATGCCAAGAGGGTAATTCTGGATCTTGTGCTAGAGTATATGAGAAGTAGTGTAGATGTCTTGAAACCAAGGATGGAGATAAGGCTATTTACTAGATGTCTCACATATGTAGCAGGAACTAGAGGTCGAAATTGAGTCGAGTGTATTAAAGATGGAGGTTTGCATTGTAGGGAAGAGATCACAGAAAGATGTACTGTTTCAAAAAACTATGGCCCCGTTCGGGAGGGCTTAAAATCCAATTAAAATTGAAAATATGACCGTTATTGGGTCCCACCCGTCTAATAAAAGTCAACAATAACGACTATATTTTCAATTTTAATCTGATTTTAATCCCTCCCAAACAAGCTCTATATAATGAGATGCATATCATGAATTTTGGGGTTATAGGAATGCTAGTTGTACTTGAAGAATCCAGGTCCTGGAAGTGAGAGAGCCTATGGCATTGAAGAAAATGTCAAAAGGTTTGGATGGAATTCTAAGTATCTGGGCTATGTGGGAGAGGGTGATTGATGTAACTTGAAGGTTTTGAGAGCTTATTCGATTATTTGGGGTTTTGTTGGGAAGATATAACGTGGAAGCCATTTACGTTCTTACAAGATTGATGAAGAATTATTATAAATACAAAAAAAAAAAAAAAAAAAGATTTTATATGGTTTTTGTCAATTCGAAAAATGCCAATGATATGGCACTAAAGTGCTATGGTAGGTGCTAGAGAGAAGGAATTCTATTGATATATAATTTTTTTTATTGAGGGTATATATGATGGAACAACTAAGAGGGTGAGATGTGGAAGTAGTAGATAATTTCCTGTAACTATAGGTAGGTCTGTCAAAAGGCCCTGTCCAGTCCAGCCCCAGCAAACACGTGACCAGGCATGGCCTGGACACGTGCTCGGACTGGGCAGGTGGCCCCAATTTTTTCTGAATTGTTTAAAATAAAGAAAAGTGAGGTAAAAAATGAGAATTTGAGGTTTTGTCCTCAAACGGAGCCTTTAAGAGGCGTGCCTTCATACTATTAATTACTGCCCTGTCCAAGGTGCACCTTGAGGTGGATTTGAAGCGCGATGTTTTTAATCCATGATGTTATATGATTATGGGTTTCTACAATGGAAGACAGGAAGAGAACAATTAATTTTCTCTGTATTGTTGACATATTGGCTATTTAGGTAGTAATTTATTTTTACAGTTAAAGAGAGCTGATCCCTAATCCCTGTCCAGTCCAGCCCCAGCAAACACGTGACCAGGCATGGCCTGGACACGTGCTCGGACCGGGCAGGTGGCCCCAGTTTTTCCTGAATTGTTTAAAATAAAGAAAAGTGAGGTAAAAAATGAGAATTTGAGGTTTTGTCCTCAAACGGAGCCTTTAAGAGGCGTGCCTTCATACTATTAATTACTGCCCTGTCCAAGGTGCACCTTGAGGTGGATTTGAAGCGCGATGTTTTTAATCCATGATGTTATATGATTATGGGTTTCTACAATGGAAGACTGGAAGAGAACAATTAATTTTCTCTGTATTGTTGACATATTGGCTATTTAGGTAGTAATTTATTTTTACAGTTAAAGGGAGCTGATCCCTAATTGATTTTGACGTTTATTTGATATCCTTCATTTTCAATTTTTAAATCATGCTTTTAATTGCATTATTTTCTGTGTACGTGTAGAATTGAACATCTTTATTTTAGTATTGATATCAGCTAAAAGGAATGGCACAAAAATATGTGAATGCAATTTTTTTCTCAACATAGAAGGTAAACTTTCGTAGAAGAATATTGTGTTCTCTTTTTTTTCCATCTTGATGCTGGTTATTTTTTTCTAGAAACAAAATTATCTTGTATGTTCCTAGACGACTTGTTGCTAATATGTGTAGTAATGAGTGGTCATGGTCCTCATGGATAAAGGTATGCCTTCTTGTTGTTATCTTGGAAACTAATAATCAAAGGCCTTTTCAGCTCCCTATCCTATGCACGCTGTGGGAAGTGCATGTATGTTTGTGTGGTTCACACGCACAAGGAGTGTGCTTTATATAGTGCTATTCTTTTTATCATGCCTATGCAATTGTCTAGGAAAGATTTGTCCATTGCAAATGCTAATCCAATGATGGCTGACAGGCATGTTCTAAAAGGATTCAAAGTGAGGAAGCTGGGCAGAAGCACTGTACTGGACAATACTTTGATTATTGGAATTGTGTGGACAGATGTGTAAGCATCGTTTATTTTGTTTACTCCTCTTCCCAACCGTCTTCAGATATTGACATTTTCTTATACTGATTTGCTGCTGAATATTTCTTTTTTTCCTTTTGTGGCATACAGGTTGCTACTAAGCTCTTCTCTCATCTTAAATAACAGGGCAAGGCCTCATTGTTAAACCAACACCACATCATTCGCTGTTACTTTTTTTTTTTCAGAATTATGCATTTCAATATTTTCCCACTTTTGCTACAAAGCCAGCGATGCTTGTATGCAACAATTTAGCCACATGAATTTTTGAGATAAGAAAACTTCAGTTTGATCAATAAAAGAAGAAAAAAATGTGGGATTGGATTTCATATTCTTGTGCAGTAACTGTGATTTCTTTGCATTAATCATAAAATTTACCATTTGGTGCTGGAAATTTTCTTCATGGACCAAACTCTTTTCTTTCGTGTACATACAATAATCTTGCTTTATCATTTCAGCTTTGATATATTTGGTATTGCATGCTGTTGCAATTATTTTGTGAATAGAGGTGTTTGTAGTTGCAGTACATTGCTTAAATACATTTCCATACCTACCAATGTTAGCCTCTGGCCTGTTCACATGGTCTGTGGCTTTGACAACTTGAGATATCAAGGTACGATTTTTGGTAGCAAAGGAAAGCATCACACCCCATTGAATATGCAGCATTGTCGATTGCTTCTCGAAAAGCACCCCCACTCTCTTAGGCCAGTCTTGTCAGATATTCTGGGGACTTTTGGCTCTTTAGGTTACGAGCAAAGGTTGTACCCTGTCCATGGGATAGCTGCACCTTGCCCCCTTTCCAGGCACACTTTAGGTGACAGCACCTGAATAAGGACATTTTTGTTTTTCTCACAGTACATGAATTGACTTGGACAGGACATTTAGTTCTGTGGCAAGGATTACTAGAGTGTGATTCATCATATTTTCCTCTCGGATTGAAGGATTTCACCCTTCCCTGAAGGAGACTCGAACATATTCTCTAAGAAAGTTTTGTTTTTACCACTCGAGCTAAATCTTGGTCTTAACCCTTGTGTCAATTTACTTGATTTTAGGTGGCTAGTCTCGAGTAGGGCTGATTCGAAATAAATAAGTTATAATTTCTTTAACAATTAGGCTTGTTTTGACATATTTGTGCTTTTAACAAAATCAATTCTAGTTATGCTAAAGAAAGAATCAGCTAGAAGAACAATTAGATAAGAGTTTGGTGAGCTTTTATTTCAAACTGTTGCATGCATCAAAATCAACATATTGTAGAAGTTATTTGTTTTGATTTCATGTATGTACAATTATGAAAATGGATATTGATTTTACTTATGTTATAGAGTGATGCTTAGTGTACAATATTTTTGACAACTTTATATACGCATTGATACGTGGCATTATGTCATTGAACAATTTTAACAAGAAATTATTTTTGTAGCCAACAATTTTTTGTCAACAAAGATGTCATGGATGATTGTACAAATCGCAAAATCCTATGTTCTATTGTATTAGTGTCAATAGTAATATTGTAACATTTAATTTTACTTTTATAATAATCAGATATTTTCAAAAAAAAAAAATCTAAGAAAATGCATTCAGTATAACTATTTTAAATAATCAAAAAGAGTATCACAATTTATAAAATTAAAAACTAAAATCAAAATTCATATATTAAAATATATTCAATTAGCAAAATGGTGTTATTCATACCACAACTTTTGTTATGGATTAACAGTAGAATACCTTCTGAAAACATTTCATTTTGCGATATACCCCACATCTATTGAAAATCCTAGAAAACTCATCTAGTTCAAATGTTTGTGCCAAAAAACACCCATAGCGTCAGCATCAGTTTGGTATGCCGTTAAATCCCAGGGAAAAGGAGAGAAAATGGAAAAATAAAAAAGGGCAAATGCATCAATTTATAGTTTCGTCTTTAATAACACCATCCCAACACGAAGAGGGGAGTTTTTTATGTCCCACGTTGCATTACCTGACACCAATTCGTTTCTTGCTTACATAGCTGCAACACTGGACACTTAAGCTCCGATGGAATCCCGACCGTGCAGTTGCGGAATGGAGATTGAGCTGAAGACTTCGTGGACAGCAGTGAACCCGGGAAGAAGGTTCTTCACATGCACACGACGGTTGATAATGGAAACCCGAACACAATTTTTGAATTGATTTTTTACTGAGTATGCTCAATCTCTGATATTTTTTCAATTTTCTACAGCAAAATGGAGGTTGTGGGTACTTCTCGTGGTTTGACCAACCTATGTGTAGTAGATCTATGGAGATCATACTTGGGCTATTGAGATTCAGGAATGCACTCGAACAAGAGTTGTTAGAACTGTAGAGGGGGAGCACTGATTTTAGATTTAGGTTTTGGGTTTTTGTATGGGCGTGTAGTGATGTGGGTTTTGGGCGAAAATAAAGTTTCGATCGCCTTATAAATGAGTGTACTGAATGGATATTAGTGAATGTTGTGCTTTCGTGTTCAAGTTCTGTAAGTTAGATGTTCAATGTGATGTTCCAATTTCATCCTCTATTTCATCTCTTATTGTTTGGTTGTTCATTGGTAATGACTGTACAACAAGTCTCGTTCTCTGAATTGGTTGTGAAACCCCTTACATATTGAATATGTTTCATAATACAACCCTATAGTATTCTAAACCCGAGACATCTAAACCTTGTCTTCTATGGGTTTTGTACAAAATCAACCCTGGATTGATAAAGGTTGCGAGGCATAACCCCATAATCCCCAATCCCAATTCAATATTACGCATACCAAAAGCAGGGCATCCACACCAAAGGCTGTACATCGACACCCCAAATATTACTATTTAATAATAAGATTTGTTCACATTTATATGAAATACGAACAAAAAACATTACAACCAAAAACCAAGACAAAAAAAAAAAAAAAAAAGCATTTCAGTTTGCAGCTCGTGGTTCCCTTCCTCTGCACTTCCTCCTGTTGTGCCCAGAAGCACCACACAAAGAACACCTCATCACCATTCCTTTCTTAGATGGAGGTACATCAGCGGATGCCGTTGTGTTGGACGGTGTGGACGTTTCACTTACCTCCTTTCGCCTACTCTTTTTTGGTCTCCCAACCTTCTTAGTGTATACAGGTGATGTCAAGGGATTGAGCCCGACGTTCGGCCATGTATCTGGGCTTGTCACTGGGGATATTGTCGGTGTATACGTCCGAACGTACGCTTCTTTTTTATACACATCACCCACGTAATCTGTGACATTCTGCATGCCTCGTGATAATAGTGCCGCAATGACATGGCTGCATGGTATACCTGAACAAGTCCTAGCAGTCAGGTCAACTACACACAAAGTTTGAATTTCATGGTGTCGTATGTGGAATTTTTGGTTCCCCAAATAGTCAGCATATTCAGACCGCGATAGATTTGTATTTTTTGAATGATTTTCATTATTCTTGGTCCCATGATTCCTCTCCACTTGTTGCACTCCTCCATCCTTGCCACGATTCGTCACATCAAGTACATTCGAATCTCCTCTAACATTGATAAGATAAGCTTCTCCTATGTATTCAAGATGATCGCGTTGAAGGACTCTGATAAATTGTTCAGTAGCATATCACAATTATTCCCCACTTTGAAATACGATTTACTCCAATGCGCTACCGGCTTCAACTGCAACCAATCGTATGCAGTAGGTTCCAGATCGTACATCCTATTCATCTGTATCACCCATGCAACTTCAATTGTAGCTTTACTGCTGCCGAGAGTAAATTTTTCTATGCGAGACCCTTGTATGTTGCACTAAAGTTGTTGTAAAGATGTTGCACCCAGGTACGATGTTCAGCATATTCAAATATTTGTTCAAGAGCTTGTACAAGCCATTTCTGCTTATCAGACATGAAAACCCAATTGTGGTTGTTTACTATGCCCAAATCATCTCTCAAAAACTCCAAATACCACCTCCAATTTTCACTATTCTCAACCTCCACTACGACATATGCTATGGGATAAACCCCATTATTACCATCCACACCTACTGTTCTCAATAACTGGCCCCTAGGTCAGTTTTCAAAAAACAGTCGTCCAACCCTATCACCTTCCTGCATCCACTCATGAATCCCATCTTCAATGCTCTCAGACATATGTACAATCTTTTAAACTCCCAACCAAGACCTCCAACCGTGTAATTGTACCAACATTTGTATGTTTCAGATGCCCACAATAATCCACAAAATTTTGAAGTGGCCAACCACGGTGCTACGTAATGTCTGTATTGCCAACTCTTTAGTTCGGTAATACTGCCACCTAGTCACGTCTCCAAATTGCCCCTTTTAACTTTATCAAAAAAATGTACTCACAGACATATTAGGATTAGCCTTCCACGAAGACAAGACTTATGGGCTAAGTACTTCAGAGTTAGCCTCATGTTTCGGTATACCAGTGCACAATGTGATCGCCATTGTAAGTCTTCACTACAAAACTGTTTGAATATTTCACCTTGCTTGCGTACAACAGCCATCCACATGACTTCTCCTTGCATACTGCTAGCAATCTATACCCTTCATCCTTGATGTATTTATCTCCTGGTTTGATGTTACGAAATGCTCAATTAATGCCCATTTCAAACTGCTTTCGTCTCGAACACCATACCTGTAACGCACAAAATAAAAAAGTGAAGGTCGTAAAATGCCAGAAATATTTCTTAAAGCGGGGTTTTACAACATAATAATTTTATATAGGGGGTATATCAAAATGTATTGAATAAATAAGGGGTATTATCGACAACTTATTAGAATATAAGATGGGTTTTTGACAACCTTTTCGAAAATTTGGTTGCTCCATGTCAGTTAACGGATTGAATTCATCCGTTCGTCCTCTCTGTCTGGATGTTGTTCCTTCATCTTCTTCGCTATCCAAACTACAAAACTCATCTAACTCCCCGTAGTCAGTGTTCGAGTCTCTAACTTCTTGCTCATCGAACATTCCAAAACTAAATTCAGAACCAAAATGAACTTGTTCCTCAACCTTGTCACCGCCTCAAGTTCTTCCTCAACCTCGTAATCACTTTCCACAAAGCCTTCAGTGTCATTTCCTACTCTATCGTTCGGGACCTCCTCAACTATCTCCGAGTTCTCTTCATGCTGAACCTACTGAGAAGTATCAACTCCAGCTTCATAGGTAAGTGTTTCCTCAAATTGTGACCCATCTCCTCTACATTTTCCGGCACAACGTCACCAATGTTCACGTCACCAAAACCATCTTCATCCACATCAAACACTGGGATGTAGCAAACTTCTGTAGTACTTTCACCCCCTTTATAACGGGCACTATTCTCTGGGACCTCAAACACTGGTTCTTAGTATGGCTCTTACGCTAAGCTTCTGTCTAGCTAGGCACAACTACATAAATCTCAAGCAGCCTATGTCCTTTAAGGTCCTCCAACATCTCCCTCACATTAGATTCACTGTGTGATCTCCTCAAAGCAATACCAAATTCACCTTTCTGCATCCTGATATAAAATTCTAAAGGTCCACAGTCACCACAAACGTGCTCAAGAGCTTGGAACCATTCCCTATTGAAGTATTCAACCCTCACAAAGTCAAACATCACTGTACCATGCTTATACTTGACATTATTTAGCTTATCAAAGAAGACACCACCGGTGCATATAACAATTGTGAAGTGGTCTGTGTATTCGGATGGATGATAATGTGAACAAGGGTTAGTACAGAAATCAGTTCAAGACCCACAACAAACATCACGCACACACTTTTTACAACGAAATTCCAACAAAACACATAAACAGTGTGAAAAAAAAAAACCCTTTATTTCTTCAATCGCAAAAACGGAGCAACTTACAATACACGGGCACTTCTTCAAACCCTTAGAGTCTTGGAGCCTCCATTTCCGATAATCACATTCAAACTGTAAATAAAATAAAAAAACAACAACAACAACTAATCTGAATACCATATTCAACTATTTCACAAATTTCACGCACGCATTTTTTTAAAAAATAAAAACCCGCTTCCACAACTTACTTTGCACCTTCGCTGAAGAATGATAGTTGTTCAGACTTCAGAACATCTCGAGGAACCCTCTACGATCATGGGTAAACAAGGAACTGACTGTACAACATGGGAGCAACTAGAATCCTCTCAACCTTCGTGTCGCTTCGTCTTGCACAAAACCCCCATCTTCATGTTGGGATGATGTTATTAAAGATGAAAACATAAATTGACACATTTGTCCTTTGTTATTTTTCCATTTCCCTCCTTCTTCCTTGAGATTTAATGACACACCAAATGGATACTGATGGAAGGAGTGTTTTTCGCACAAAACGTTTGAAACATGGGGGTTTTCTGTGATTTCTAATAGGTATGAGGTACATCGCAAAATGAAACATTTTCAGAGGGATATTCTGCTATTAATCCCTTTTATTATCTGAACTACATTTAATGGCAATGAAGGTTCTCAATTTTTACTTATTTTTGCACTTGTATTTTTAACCTTTTTCGTGCCTTCAGCGAGATCTAGCACATTTTGTCTCACACAACGATATTTGCCTAAATATTCTTCTAATGTTCATTGAACAGGGGGACAAATATTTTTGTTGAACATGTATATTATTTATTTATTTTGCTTATTTACGAGAAGCAAATACGTTTTTTATGCCCTCCTAACAAATTCTTTGAACGGAACCATCATGAGAGATAAGAAGTGCAAATTAATAAAAAAAAATTGAAAATAAAAATGGCGTAATGATATTTAGACAACAACGGTGTTTAATGATATCACTTGTGTCATTAAATTATATGTTCAATTAAACACAAGAATTTATAACTCAATTATTACGACCTACCACATACTTGCTCACAACTAGTGTTAAATAACACTATTTATAAAAATAAGACAAACTAAGTTGGAGACATAATTACAGAAAATGAGCAATGATTGGGTCTCATTCGTTATCATTAAAATGTGGTATAGCTAATAAGTATTGTGTTGTGAATATAATTATTCAAAGCAAAATCTGAAAAGCTGCATTTTCGTTGCTTCTCAAAATATGCAGGTAGATTTAAATTTATCAAACATTTAACACAACTTCGGGTCCTTTGACAATCAGAAGTTAACCTTTAAAATCAATTCAAAATGAAGCATTAAACTTTTAAATAAGGTAATTCAATATATGGCGTCCATTCTTTTGATGAAGTATTGAATTTGATCAACGTGAGGAATTCAAACAATAAGAAAGAAACTACAAATTATACTCAAGCTATATGTTGTGATAATTGACTTTAATAAATAAATATTTAATATTCTTGTATTATTAATTGCCTTATTTCAAAATTCTTATCTTGATGCCGATTTGAATTGATTAAATCTTTCCTTTAGTTAAAAATAAATAAACAAACATGTGGTGGACACATGCCTAAGATAATTAATAAAAGAAAAATTTGCCACATCTATATATATATATAAAAATAGAAGTGTCGTCAAAAAAATTTTCCCGCCAAAATGTATTTTCCTCTTATGGAATTCTGATTAAAGTACTCATTAGTCAAACATTACAGCATGCTTTTATTGATAGTAGCAATTTCATTTGTTGAGTTTTGTGTTCATTAAATTATTCCTTTTTTTAAAAAAAATGTTTGAAAACCGAAAAGTCACTTAACCTGCCTTTTCTATATAAACTTCTTTGGATTATTATCATTTTAAACGTTAAAATTGTTTTGTGTGTGCTAATTACATTATTATTATGGTTTTGAAACTTAATTAATGTTTGATTTTATTATTATTATTATTATTATTATTATTATTATTATTATTATTATTATTATTATTATTATTATTATTATTATTATTATTATTATTATAACAGTATTCGTGAAATGTGTGCCATGTTAAATACCACGTTAATATGGTGCAAGTAAATATAAATTACTGAACAAATGCCGTTAGCCATGGTTAGCTCAAATCATGGATTAAAATTCTGAGTTATGAAACTCAGTAGATATTTAGATGCCCAAGTAATTAATAATTATTAATAGTAAAATGAGGTAAACCAATGTTACAAAAGTTGTTCTGTATTAATTATTTCTATTTTTCCTTTAAATTTGATTTGCACAGAAAAAGGCAGAGTGACTGTTCGTTTTTCGAGTAAGGACGTGCAACATTTTGAAATACTACAATTTTGTCAATATTTTACTTCAAAATCCATCACTCTACCTCATTGCTCATCATTTTAGCAGTGTAAATAAGACTTCAAATTTGATTTATGCAAGCACATTTACAAGAAATTTGAAGACTTCGTTTTTTATTCGTCTCGGGAGAATTATTTTTGCGGGTGCAACATTTTTGTGAGTATATCGTTCAAGTCGCAGTCCGGGTGACATTCTAGCAATTCTGATTTGAATACATCTGTTAATGACCATATATTTTTTTTTTGTTTCATGATTTTAACTTTTTTTTACTTTTTGTACCACGTCGAAGATAGATAAGTGCATATGGCACCGATATTTGATTTTGTACGAGATATCAATGTCACGAAGACTAATTGGGCGCTAAAAGTGCGTGTTATCCGTGTTTACGAGCTGCCAAAGATCACAAATCCGAATGAAATATATAGCTTGGAGTTCATTTCGCGTGACAGTGAAGTAAGTTTTCCTATCACATTCCAAACTTTACATGTGGATCTGGTATTAACATATGTAATGCAACATGTTAATTGCATATTGAAATTTAGGATATGAAAGTGAGAAGAATTATAAATATGGCATAAAATAAATTTCTAAGGTATAATTTGTGTTCTTTTCGTCAAGAGGTATAATTTTCTGAAAATTATAAATTTGCTACTATAAGCCATGGAAGAAAATGTCTATATGTTTGTTTTAAAATTTGAAGATGAATATCAGTAAAGGAAAAAAAAATAATAAGAATAAAAAATTAAATTAGTACTTTGTAAATTATCAAACAATTATTTTTCCACTATAATTTTTTTTCAAGATGAAATGAGATATGATCGGAAAGCATTGGTGGAAGAACACAAGAACATGGTCTCTAATTTGACAATTGAGCAACGACATGTTTATGATACAGTATTGAATTCAATTCAATCGGATAAAGGTGGTGTTTTTTTATTTATGGTTATGGAGGTACAGGGAAGACCTTTGTATGGAAAACTTTATCTGCAGCTTTAAGATCAAAAGCAAAAATTGTCTTGAATGTGGCATCATGGGTAAAGCATCGTTACTTTTGGACGGTGGTAGAACTCCACGTTCAAGATTTGTGATACCGCTAAATCCAAATGAAGATTCCACATGCAACATTAAGCAGGGTAGTCCTCTCGCGGAATTAATTGTTAGAAGCTTATAATTTGGGATGAAGCGCCTGTGATGAACAAATATTGTTTTGAGGCTTTAGATAGAAGCATGCAAGACATTTTGAGATTCAACAATTCCACGAGCAACGACATGTTTATGACACACAATATTGAATTCAGTTCAATCAGATAAAGGTGGTGTTTTTTTTGGTTTATGGTTATGGAGGTACAGGGAAGACCTTTGTATGGAAAACTTTATTTACGGCTTTAAGATCAAAGCAGAAATTGTGTTGAATGTGGCGTCAAGCGGTAAAGCATTGTTACTTTTGGACGGTGGTAGAACTCCACATTCAAGATTTGTGATACTGCTTAATCAAAATGAAGATTCCACGTGCAACATTAAGCAGGATAGTCCTCTCGCGGAATTGATTGTTAGATGCAAGCTTATAATTTGGGATGAAGCGCCTATGATGAACAAATATTGTTTTGAGGCTTTGGACAGAAGCATGCGAGACATTTTGAGATTCAACAATCCACAGAGTATGGAACTACCTTTTGGAGGAAAAACAGTTATTTTTGGAAGAGATTTTCGACAGATCTTGCCTGTGATTCCAAAAGGAAGTAGACAGGATATTGTATTTGCAGCTATCAATTCATCATATTTATGAAAAAATTATAAGGTTTTGAGATTGTCCAAAAACATGAGACTACAAAATATCGAGTCAGATGCTAAGTGCGTTGAATTAAATGCATTTTCTGATTGGATTACGAGTATAGGGGATGTAACAATTGGCTGTGTGAATGATGGCCATGCAACAATTGAAATTTCAGATGATATTTTGTTACGTGGATTCGACAATCCAGTCAAAGCAATCGTGGATAGTAGTATCCGTTGTTTACTTGCGACGTTAATAAGGCAAATTATCTGCAAGGAAGAGCTATTCTTGCATCGACACTTGATGTGGTTGAATCTATCAATGATTATATGATTTCGCTAAATGCAGCTGAAGGAAATACTTATTTAAGTTCTGATTCAACTTGCAGATCAGATGCTAATGTTGAAATGTTACGTGACCTTCAGACGCCTGAGTTTTTGAATAGAATTAGACGGTCTGGTGTGCCCAACCATGAATTGAAATTGAAGGTCGGCACTGATGTTATGCTTTTACGCAACATAGACCATTCCGCCGGCTTATGCAACGACACAAGATTGATCATTACGAGGCTCAGAAGTCATGTTCTGGAAGCAAAGATTCTCGCTGGAACTAATGCAGGTCATAAGGTTCTTATCCCTAGAATGACGTTGACTCCATCTAATCCAAGGCTGCCATTCAAGTTTCAACGAAGATAATTTCCTCTTATTGTATCATACGCAATGACAATCAACAAAAGTCAGGGTCAATCGCTATCTCATGTTGGTTTGTATTTGAAAAAATCAGTTTTTAGCCATGGTCAGTTATACGTTGTTATGTCTAGAGTTACAAATCACAAAGGGTTGAAGATTTTGATTTGCGATAAGGATGACGGACAAGACAATTCAACGACAAATGTGTTTTCAAGGAACTTTTCCAAAATTTGTAGTAGTTGGAACATCGGTTTAATTTTTTTATGACAATTGTAACGCATATATGATACTTATTTCATATACTTTTATAACAACCTCAATAATCCTTTTTAAGTCAAATGAAATATTTAATCTCAACGTTTATAAATTTATTTTTTTAGTACAATATCCGTGCATCGCACGGGTGACACACTAGTAGTCTTTAAAACATAGAAAATATTTATGTCATTATCTGTTATTTGACAATGTCTATCTTAATTTGATGAAATTAACAAACAAAACCTTAAGTTTACTAAGCAAGTGTGAATGAATCAGATTCCTCTAACTAGTTGCCGAAAAAAGCTCTCCAAAAATAAAAAATATATTGCCATCAACATCTCTTCAATTAACTACCTATAAAAGGCCACTCCTACTGGCGTGTGCCTTCCACACTTCTCCATATCCAACTTTCAAACCTTAAATCTCCCTTCAAATCTTCCTCTTGTTTTTCCTGGATATTATCTTCGTATTCGTTTTAATGGACCCATTCAATCTAAAATTGCCACAGAATGAGACCAACGAGATCTTAGCTGCTGTTAATGATGATATTGAAGGGCAAAAGATTCAAGAAGTTGATGTATATGATTACTCCAAACGAGCACAGTGGCTTAGAGCTGCTGTTTTAGGTGCAAACGATGGTTTACTATCGACTTCAGCTTTGATGATAGGAATTGGGGCTGTACAGAAGGATGTGAAGACGATGATCCTTACCGGAATAGCGGGTTTGGTGGCCGGCGCTTGTAGCATGGCAATCGGGGAATTTGTGTCGGTGCACTCACAATATGACATAGAAGTGGCTCAATTTAAGAGAGAAAATAGGGCTAAAAATGTTGAAAAAATTATAATGGATGAGGCCAAGAAAGAGAAATTGCCGAACCCTTTTCAGGCAGCTGCAACATCGGCCTTTGCTTTCGCTATTGGAGCATTGGTGCCTTTGCTGGTGGCGGCGTTCATAAGTGACTACCATGTAAGGTTAGGAGTGGTGGTGGTCGCCGTGAGTGTTGCACTTTTAGGGTTTGGTGGAGTTGGGGCTTTTTTAGGGAAGGTACCTCTTGCAAAATCTTCCTTGAGGATGTTAATTGGAGGGTGGTTGGCAATGGGAATCACTTTCGGTCTTACCAAATTGGTCGGTTCAACTGGACTATAATGAAAATCGGATAGTTTAAGAAGTTATTTTTTAATGCAGTATTGTTTAATATTGTGCATCGAGTATGTTCTAAGTGCTTGTTTACTTGATAGTGATTTCCTTGTATTTTTCTTCACTTTATTGGTATTATTATACTTCCTTTGACATTTCAACTTCTATAGCATGATTGGAAGAGTTGAGGAACGAAAATAATTGTTGTACATTACCATTTACAAATTCTTTTATAGATTGATGATGTGGCAAAAAGAATGTGAGAGAATTTTCTTTTATCATTTGGTTGGTGAGATTTTGACTCAATCAAATCTCAAAATCTTGCCACATCAATTGTTGTTAATCAAATCTGTAAACTGTGATATACATGTAGCACAACCGAGGAACGGAATAATTTTCATATCCTAGTTTGTGCTATAGAAGTTGTTCACTGTGATAGGACTTATAAGGGAACATATGTGCGCTAGAAAGTGACAAACATGAGCATGTGGTGGACACACGCACAAGAGAATAATAAGGGTAATTTGCCACTCATTCGAATATATATATGTCATTATCTGTTACTTTGACAACTCTTATCTTAATTTGAAGAAATTAACTAACAAAACCTTAACTTTTACTAAGGGTGCATTTGATTGCAAGTTTGAAATTTGCATAGCAAGAAAATAAATTCTAGACAATTCAATTGCCTATAAATTATTTGTATAGAAATTATTAATTAAATGTGTTTAATTGATTTTATTCTTCAGGTATCTCTGCTTCCCTCTCTCACCTATTCGTTCACATGACCAATAGTAGGAAAATGTTTTTCGTGGAAAAAATTATAAATCAAAAAGCACGAGTAGAAAATTAGGTAGAAAAAATAAAATTTTCATAAAAAATATTGACAATCAAATGCACTATAAGTGTGAATGCACAGATTCTTCAAACTAAGGTTTCCAATAGCCCAAATATTCTCATCTTAAAAGCAAAAATGCTCATCTCCAAATGGTACATTTAACTATAAAAGCCACTCCTATTGGCTTCCACACTTCTCCATATCCTTTTTTTTTTTTCAAAAAAAGAGTATATCTCAAACCCTATAGTCTCCCTTCAAGTCTTCTCTTTTTCCTACATGGAAGCAATCAACCCAAGAAAGCCGGAAAATGGGACCAACAAAACCTTACCATCTGCAAATAATGATATTGAAGGGCACGTATTTCAAGAACTCGAAGATGAAGTTGAAGTTTATGATTACTCAAAACGAGTCTATTGATCTAAGTGTGATAAATTAAATTAATTAAGTTTTATGTTGTTTTTCTTATTTCAATTATTGTGTTCGTGATACAATTTAGTTTTTTTCCTTGTAGAGAAAACTCTAATTTTTCTTATTTATTCTAATTTAGACTCTATTTAAAGGTCGATGCTCTCTCCTTGTAATAAGCACATTTTTATCATTGAATACAATATTTACAAGTCTTCCTCCAATCTCTTCTTCTTCTTCTTCTTCTTCTTCTTCTTCTTCTTCTTCTTCTTCTTTATACCATCTGCAAATAAGTTAATTCCATAAGGTTTGTCTGTCAATTGGTATTAGCGCTTATTTGGTGTTCTATATATATAAGTGTTCAGTATTTTGTATCAAATATGTCCTAAATGTTCGAATTCTTATATGTAACTTTTCACTTCATTTAATTATGAGTACAACTTACATCTCATATTTAGTTTCTTGTATTATTTGTTCCAAAAGAGTGTGTGGACAGACATAAGGAGTTGCTTATTTTTTTTCATTTGTTTCCTTTCCCCTCCAACCCAAAATGAATATATAGAAGATTTTAATAAGTGAATTTTGAACTTAACGCTTGAGCACACAACGGGGTCTAAAATAGACTTATTAATCATTTTGGTTGCTATATGGGGAAAAACTGGATTCCAATAGTGCAGTTTGGTTACTTAGTGTCAGTTTCTTTAGTTTCGATCTCAACACAATGACAATTTTAAAGCCATTATAATGGTTATCTGAGAATTAATAAATTGAAGTATAGGAAAAGACTTTTACAAATAGTATGAAGTAAATTTGAATAATGATATTAGTAAGCACCGTTGATGGATAGTAGTCCATATGGCACTGACTCTCCTCACTTTTTACATGCCCTCACTGGGCTGATATTAAGGATTGGACATCAACGTCTACCTACAATCTATTTCTGGTGACATGCCAATTCATTGGAGTTCTCTATTAAAGATCGTTGCACGCAGGGACGGACCTAAATATTTTAGGTTAGGGGGCACAATCAAATTCTGTACAAATCGAATACTTTTTTCTTGATTTTTGAATGATTCATACTTGATTTGGGACAATGCATATTTACATCTAAAAAAACATTTCTTCATTAATATTTTGTTAATCATTTTCATCCATTTGATTTCGAAGAGTCATTTTATTAATGTTTTGTTCATCACAAGAAAATGCATATTTACGTTTAAAAATCTTATAATATATTCGATACAAACAATCAATTCAAGTAATCGAAACCAAAAACATATAACTAATATTCAATAGTAATAATCAATCAAATAAACACAATTCGTTAAATATAAGTCAAATTGGATATAATGAGTTCGTACACATTTTATATACACAGTTTGATAGGAGAAAATGCAAATTTAGATTCTAATTACTTGAAAGTTTGATTGGAAAGTGAAGATTTATAGTAAATGTGATAATTTATAAAGAAATTATATACAAATTTTAAAAAATTAGAAGGATTAAGATTTTGCTAAAAGGCGTGACGAAAAGAATAAAAGAGAGCAAGAGAATTTTTTTTCAAATTTATTATGATTTTACCACTGTTTGATAGAGATTAAAATCAAATTTTTAGTAAATTTTAATAAAAGTTAAAACAGTTATGGATTCCATGAAATATTTTATTAAAATTATTTGTTAACTTTGATTCCATGACTTTATCAAAAAAAATGCTCAAAATCTGGGTGGGTCATGTGACCCCCCCCCTGGGACTCCCATGGGTCCGCCCCTGGTTGCACGGTCTTCTATAGAAGCAAAATATCGTGCAATTACATAAGTGCTGTCGAATTATGTTGAATTCATAATTTATCCAGTGAGCTTTGTTCGGTGAAATTCTATGAACTTAAGGAATCGTTGACAACGAATAAACTTTAATTTGAATTGTATCGATCCACGGTTGAATACGTCGGTTACAAAATTAATTGACGAGATGATTATTTTATGTCTACTACAAATAATTACCTAAATGCACGTGAAAATAATTTTTGAGAAGCTTTATGTGAGAAAAGTGTGTTAAGAATCCGACTTCATCAATTAAGATGAGTTCTAATTCTCAACTTATACATTTTAGTCCCTGTTTGACAACCATTAGAATAAAACTCTTATTTTCTTAAACTTAGATTACATATTCTCATAATAAAATATTGTACACGTAAACTTAAATTTTTTTTTACTTTTTAACCACATATTTTTCAAAAAAAAAAATCACCATTTCAAAACTCATTTTCCCAAAAAAAAAAACACTCATTTTAATGTTTGTCAACCATAGGTTTAACGATACATTTGTTAGGTTTATATTTTTTATGGGCGATTTTGTGAACAAATTGACCAACTTGAATATTTATAAAAGTTTAGGGACTAAATTGTAAAGTTTCATAGTTGGTAGGTTAGTTTAGGGTTTGGGATTATATGTTTGAAACAAGAAGAATTCACGCCAAATTTTCGCTAGCTGCTCGTCGAAGTGTTGCTTGAGCGACTGAAGCACAAACTACCTCGCTCGATTTTCGTCCTACTGTCGCTCGAGGGACGGACCCTTCGCTCGAGCGACATATTATATTGGGAAACCTACTTTTCTATTCCGAGATTTTTACTTGGCCCATACAACCTAATTCGTCCAACCTATATATTGAAAGCGTTGTATTTTCTATGAGTGAGATTGAACATCATAACATTCAAGGTGAATACATGATTTACTAGAATCAAAGTTCAATCATTCAATTTTTCATGTCCCAATCATTGTGAAAATATCAAAGCTATCAAATCAAACACTAGATTGCATTCTTCGCTTAGGTCTGCTGCAAGATTGTGTCATCAACTGTGTTGCATTAAAGATCAAAGAAGAGTTTGAAGAATGAGGAGTTCTTGCAGAAGATCTACAGGAGATAAATAGCGTAAAGAGTGAGGATTGAAGTTTGTGTGCTCATTCTAGGATAACTGCTTTACAAAGAAGAGCCAGGATTGATGTTGGTGTGCACATTCCAGGAGGGCTGCTTCATACTTCAGACAGGAGATCAGAAAGCTTGTGTTGTCAACTTTACTGATAGGATTTACGTTATAAATGGCGCCAATATGAATGGGTTTTTCTTGTTTTGAGCCTTTCTCACGATAGAGGCCACCACCCCTAACCTCACATGGTAGTCACTTATGAAAACTGCGGACAGCTAAGGCACCAATGCCCCTACAGTGAAAGCAAAGGCTCACGCTGAAGCTGGTTGAAAAGGGCTTGGCAATTTCTCTTTCTTGGCCTCATCCATCTCATTTTTTTCCTCACTTCTAGTCCTATTCTCTCTCTTGAATTGAGCCACTTCTATGTCATATTGAGAGTACACCGACACAAATTCTCCGATGGCCATGCTACAAGCTCCGGCCACCAAATCTGCTATTCCGGTGACATACGGTGTTAATTTAAGGGTGTGAACACAATGGATTCCTTGATTATATATCGTCATAGTTAATTGCTGTGTCAATTAACTATTCAAATTTGAACCTCTATAGCTAGATTTTTATTTTAATGGGCGTGTGTCCTCCATGTGCTTTTGTCCACGGTCGACAAGAACTTTAGCACAAACTAGAATATGAATTTTTCTTATAAACATTAAAAAAAGTAATGCCTTTAGAAGCGAGAAAGGAAAAGGAAATCGCAGTTAGAACAAATTGGGAGGACTAGAAACTTAGTGAAATTCCGAACAAGAAATTAGTGAAATTCACAAATCTATCAATTTTATAATGAAAACAATTCAAGCTAACTTCAATAATCAGACGATCCAGCTAAACAATAGAAATATAAGAGAAAATTTTAACAGTTTATTTCATAAGAAACTAAATAAGGGGCCATTTATTTCATATTTGACAATAATATCTCGTAGTGAAACAAACAGTTCTAAATGCATCGCTTCAAATAATAATAATAATAATAATAATAATAATAATAATAATAATAATAATAATAATAATAATAATAATCTTAATTGATTCATTAATTGTTCACCGAATTAATAGGCCACGTCGAGAAATGGAGATAAGATTAACAATATAATAGGCAAATCACATCAGTCTTCAATTGACTAGAAAATGAGTCAAATTCCTACATGGTCTAGCCCCTGTTTGGCCCCCATTATTTGGCATTTTTTAGAGTTGAAAATTTTTGGAATAGTGATTGATGTGAGAATGTGTGGTGGAAAAGTAATGAAAAGTTTTAGATTTGTGTTTATTATTATTTTATTTGATGAATGTGTGGTTGTAATGAAGAGAGAGAAAAATTTAATGTAATGTAATAAAATTTAATGGGCGCCAAACAGGGGCTAATTAATTGATTTGACTTAATAAATGATACACTGAGTGTTTCCATGGAAATCAACAGAGAGGCAAATTTCTAAAGGAAGATGGTAGGGTTTGCAGTATATATGGAGAAGTGTGGAAGGCACACGCCAATGGGATTGGCTTATTATAAATAAATTTCTGAGTCTTTTTTACTATATCGAAGTAAATGAAGATAGAAGTTATCAAAATATGAGACACGAGGTAAATATCTCAATCTATTATATGAAGGAGAGAAACTTCATACTATTCTATATGAATACGTGTTCGAATTGTTCATACAAATCATGATACCAGAACCTCGAATGAACCATTCAAATTGTGACACCTTGATATTGCATATCCACGTTAAAATTATTTTAAAATATAGAGAGATTAAAATAATTATTTGATTGAACCATTCAAATTGCGACACATCGATATTGCATACAAACGTTACAATTATTTAAAAATAGAGATATACTAAAATAATTATTTTTAAAATATTGTTTTCGCATATTTGGTGTATGATGAATTCTAATAAGTTATATAGAATTTAAAAAAAAAAAAAAAAGTTATATTTAGTGTTGCCTGCATTATATTCCATTGTATATATAAGGAAGGAATCAATCATTTCCACACCACTCCAAATTAATTTTATAGAATGACAATTATAAAATAAGAGAATAACGTAATATAAAAGAACATGTATTTTTAAGTTTGAATAAAGTTACTGGTACAATCTTTGTTGACAATTCATGTGTTGTCAAGATCTGTACCATTAATTTAAAAAACAGTTTCTTGGCCCTGGCAACTCGTGACTATCAATAAAATTGTAATCCATGATTGTACCGCACATCTTTAAGTTTCCAAATTAGGTTTCTTCTGCTTAGTTTGCTATGATGGGCAAATGAAGAATACTAAATGGAAAACAGAAAGACGAACCATTCCATTCTCCTCCTAGATGAGGTAAGACTTATCTCTCTCACTTCCATATTCCAAATTTATTGTATTAAATATATGGTAAAGTTTAAATAGAGGACACACTAAAACAAGAAAAAATTTAAATATTGAATGGAAGACACGTCAATCTATATTAGGACAGTCTAGATTAAACTCGTGTTTGATGTGGACTAAAGTTTAGATTAAAATATAAATAAAGTCAATAATTAATTTTAAACACATATTTTGTGGGATTTATAACTTTTTTAACCACACATTTATTATCTTTTCTATTAAAAACTGATTTTTAACTCGCCAAATATGGGCTAAATCACCATATAGATGATAATTATATATTTCCTACGTCCCATAAGGATAAATTTGCTTCCATTTGCTCAAATATTAAGAAAATATAATTAATATAATTTAAAATATAAATTTTACTTACATCTTTTTCTAATATATCCTATATTAAATAATGATTTAAATAGTAATAGTTTATATTTATTGATAATAAAGCAATTAAATAGAGACATACTAGAAGTCTAGAAAACTAAGAAATTAATTATACACTCAACAAGAAAAAGTAACCTATAATTTTTAGAATATATGAAAAAAGGAAGCAAACAAAATTAAGAAAAATTAAAAAGAAATCATTAACATACAGAGCATGTTTGGTAGGGATTTTTGGGGAAAGAATTGATTTTGAATAGTGATATGATGGGAAATGTGTGGTTGAAAAAGAAGAAAAAAGTATTGATGTGATGGAAAATATTATTTTATTGAAGAATGTGTGGTTGAAAATGAGAATTGATTTGAGAATCAGAAACAAACAGGGCCACAAGAAACATACTTGATATAAAATATAGAACAGTACAACACATAACAAGAACAACACATAAATTTTGTTTTAACTTATTTCCCTTTTCAAATCTGGCATTCGACCATTTTGTTATAGTCCAGTTGAATCAATAGATTTTGTAAGACCAAAAGTGATTCCCATAGCCAACCACCCTCCAATTAACACCCTCAAGGAAGATCTCACAAGAGGTGCCCTCCCTAAGAAAGCCCCAACTCCACCAAACCCTAAAAGTGCAACACTCACGGCAGCCACCACCACCCCTAACCTTACGTGGTAGTCACCTATGAAAGCTGCTGACAGCAAAGGCACCATTGCCCCTACTGTGAAAGCAAAGGCTGACGCTGCGGCTGCTTGAAAAGGGTTTGGCAATTTCTCTTTCTTGGCCTCATCCATCTCATTTTTTTCAGCAATTTTAGTCCTGTTTTCTCTCTTGAATTGTGCCACTTCTATGTCATATTGTGAGTACACGGACACAAATTCTCCGATGGCCATGCTACAAGCTCCGGCCACCAAACCGGCTATTCCGGTGAGGATCATCGTCTTGGCATCCTTGCGGACAGCCCCAACTCCGATCATCAACGATGAAATTGATAGTAAACCATCATTTGCACCAAGAACAGCAGCTCTAAGCCACTGCGCTCGTTTTGAGTAATCATAAACTACAGCTTCAACTTCTTCTTCAAGTTGTTGAAATTTTTGCCCTTCAATATCATCATTAAGAACAGGTTTGATCTCATTTTCAAGCTTTTTTAGGTCGATTGCTTCCATGGAAATTAGTGAAACAGGAAGATTTGAAGGGAGGTTTAGGGTTTGAGATGCACTATATATTCTTAATTTGGGTATGGAGAAGTGTGGTAGGCATACGCCATTAGGAGTGAGATATTTATAGGAGGTTAATGGATAGACGTCAATGCCCATATTTTTTTGGCGATGTGAGGAATCTGATGCATTCACATTGGAAAAAATAAAATTGAATGACACGTTTGGTAACCTTGAATGAATAATTTTTTACTTGTTTTACATACTTCTCTTCTTTGATTCCAAATATAAAGAGATTTGCAAACAAAATTCAATAAATCTTGTAGAAGTTAATATATGACGATATTATTTTAGTTATATTTTCTGTAGCTGCATGTAACATCACTATCTTGATTTTCATTTTAAGTCATAAGATCGACATTGAAAACTAAACGCATAATTAAATTTCCATATATAAATTATATTTGTCCTTATGCAATATTAAACATTAGCTAAATGATCTAACAATAAAGATTTGCCATCCTAAGTCAATACATCGTACTTTTGACAGGCCTCGATCTGGAAGGTTAATGAATTATGTTATTTCTACATTGTTTTTGACAACATTGTTGACAATACTGATCGTGACAAAAAAAAAGTATTGATTGACAACATGTTTGTGTTTTAAACTGTCAAATGACAACATGCCACATGACATGTTGTCAACAATGATATCAAAATCATGGTACACCAAGATTCCTAGATTATACATCGTAGTTAATTGCCATGTCTAATGTTCAAGTAGAATCTCTATAGTTAGCTATTTATTTTAATGGGTGTTTGTCCTCCATGTGCCTTTGTCCACACGGTTGACAAGAACTTTAGCACAATCTAGAATATGAATTTTTTTATAAACGCTGGAAAAAATGATGCCTTTAGAAGAGAGAAACGAAGATGAAATTGCAATTGTGTGTTGATTTAACAAATTTAGATCAAGAAATTAGAGAAATTTACAAATCTATTAATTTTTTTAATCAAAACAATTCAAGCTAACTTCAAAAATCAGATGATATCTCATAGTGAAACAAACAGTTCTAAATGCATCGTTTCAAAAAAATGAAATAAAAAACTTAATTGTTCACTGAATTAATAGGCGACGTCGAGAAATAGGCAAATCATATCGATCCCGTAGTCTTCTTTTACTAGAAAATGAGTCTAATTAGTTGATTTGACTTAATAAATGATACTTTCATTGCTTCCATGGAAATCAACGAGAGAGAAAGATTTCCAGAGGGAGATGGTAGGGTTTGTGGTATATATGGAGAAGTGTGGAAGGAATCAATTGTTTCCATACCACTTCAAATTATAGAATGGCAATTATAAAATAAGTAAACAACTTAATAGAAAAGATCGTGTATTGTACAATCTTTGTTGACAATTCATTTGCTGTCAAGATTCGTACTGTTGATTTAAAAAAGAATTTTTTAAATGAATTGTATAAATTCCTACCAACTCATAATTGTCAATAAAATTGTCAATTGTGATTGTAAATGCATGTAACGTGGTTCTTCTGCTTAGTTTACAATAACGGGCAAATGAAGAATACTAAATGAAAAGAAAGACTTACCATTTTCCTCCTAAATGGGGTGAGACTTATCTCACTCACTTCCACATTCCAAATTTATTCTATTAAATATATGGTAAAGTTTAAATAAAGGACGCAATAAAACACGAACAAATTTAAATATTGAATGGAAGACACGTCAATCTATATTATTACAGTTTTTTCTTATTCTTTAATTTTTAGATTAAACTCTCATTTGGAGTGGATTAAAGTTTAGATTAAAATATAAGTTAGAGTCAATAATTAATTTTAAACACATTTTTTGTGGGATCTACAATTTTTTAACCACACATTTATCAACTTATCTATTAAAAATCTGATTTTTAACTCACCAAAGAGGGGCTAAATCACCATATGGATGATAATTATGCACTTCCCACGTCCCATAAGAATAAACTTGCTTCCATTTTCACAAATATTAAAGAAAAAATAATTAATATAATTTAAAATATAAATTTTACTTACATTTTCCCTAAAATATCCTACATTACATAATGATTTAAATATTAGTGGTTTATATTTATTGATAATAAGGCAATTAAATAGGGACATATTAGTTAACAAAGAAATCAACTATACAATAAACAAAAAAAAAGGGTAATTGGCGCAAAACGTCCATACCTATGCATCGTTGTGTGCAAAACGTCCCTACCTTTAGTTTTTTGCGCAGAACGTCCCTACCTTTCACATTTTTGGAGCAAAAAGTCTTTTTCGTCTCTTTTTGACCATTTTACCCTTCTATTAAAATAAAACAAACATAAAAGAAAAGAAAAATAAATAATGAATTGTAACTCTAACCCAAACATTTTAAAAAGTGCAAATAACCCACCAAATTTCACATTCTTCCCAAAACTCACCCTTGCCCCATTAATAACAATTCTTGCCAAAACTCACACAAATTAAGAACAATTCTGGACACCCAAATTCTAGGCACCCATTCAAAAAGAACAATTAAGAACACTTTAATTTGGGTGAATAATGTCTCTCCCAAGCACTGATAAAACGAAAACAGAAAAAATTTACTTGAAGGCTCCATTATTGCCTGCTGATGCTGAACTCTAGATAACCATGTTGGCTCAGAAACTGTCCTTGCACTTTCACCGAAACCATTTTAGGCGGATAATGCCCTTCCTTCCAGATTCAACGGATTCTGTCTACGATAATTCTTTAGATTACCAGGAACCTGATGCTGCCCAAGCTTTGCCAAAAGTCCATTTCTATCCTGTGAAGAAGTGCATCCGAATCCTCCCCGTCATTTGTATTCTCCCCACCATGCAAGAGCATTTTATATCCACTGTTTCTAAACAATGCTAGCCTAAGTAATACCCTGAAATTGATTGAAAAAAATCTTATTAATAATAACAAATATTGCTAGCTATAGAACGACTGAAGGTGCTGCAAGAAGAGCCTATTCTAATAAATTAAGCTCCTTACTTGGTAGCTTCTGTTATAGCAATGAAATTCCATTTCTTTTCATTGTTCTTTTTGAATGGGTGCCTAGTATTTGGGTGTCCAGAAATGTTCTTAATTTGGGTGAGTTTTGGCAAGAATTGTTATTAAAGGGGACAGGGGTGAGTTTTGGGAAGAATGTGAAATTTGGTGGGTTATTTGCATTTTTTTAAAAGTTTGGGTTAGAGTTACAATTCATTCTTTATTTTTCTTTTCTTTTGTGTTTGTTTTATTTTAATAGAAGGATAAAATGGTCAAAAAGAGACGAAAATGATGTTTTGCACCAAAAATGTGAAAGGTAAGGACGTTCTGTGCCAAAAAACTAAAGGTATGGATGTTTTGCACACAACCATGCATAGGTAGGGACGTTTTGCGCCAATTATCCCAAGAAAAAATAAGGGTAAATTAGGCATACTATCCTTTTAAATTGACTAAATTGAATAATAGCCCCCACAAAAAAAAAAAAAAAAATTTGGGAGTACTTACAAAAATACCCTTAAAATTAAGGATGTTTTGAAAAATCATATGAAAAGTTTTTAGGAAATAAAAAATACTGTGTAAAATGAAAAAAAAAGTGACACAATTTCACTTTTTTTTTTATAAAAATTGTTGCTTTTTACTTTTTTTTTAAAAAAAGTGACACTAACTCAAAAAAAGTGACAACTAAAAAAAGTGACAAATACCAAAATAGCACCGTCCATTTGAGCAGCACTATTAATCATGTTTTTAAATAATCACCACGTTCAGGCCAATCCACATACTGATTATATTATGAAAATATAACATATTATTTCATTTTTTTTATTTTTTTAAAAAGTGACAAAAACTTAAAAGGTAACAAAAAACTAAAAGAAGTGACAACATTCAAAAAAGTGACAAAATTCAAAAAAGTGATAAATTTTAAAAAAGTGACGAATTCAAAAAAGTGACACAAATTAAAAGAAGTTACACAGATTAAAAAAAGTCAGACAATAAAAAAAGTGACACATTCAGAAAGCGACAAAATTCAAAAAAAAAAAAGTGACACAAATTAAAAAAAAGGTGACAAACACTCAAAAGTGACGAAATTCAAAAAAATGATTGGTTAAATAGTGAGTCAGCCATTCATTATGTTCCTTTTTGCAGTGCAGATATTGATTATAAAAGATTTATCTTGCTTTTGATTGTTTTGCACTTCGGCATAGAATCTCCATTAGCATTTATCCAACTTTTAGAAGTTTCTATACAACCTAAGATAATATAATATACACCATACACATCGAGTTCAACTGTATCACGTATTGTGCAGTTAGATTCGAGACATTCCTTGTTTCGAAATTCTAATTCAAAAGCTAAAAATATATACAACGTTGGCCAGAAACTTTTGACACTCGAGAAAATCATTTATATAAATTCAAAATACAAATAAAAATCAATATTTACTTTGCTAAAAAAATCCATTTATTGAAAAAATTAAACAAATTGTAGGCCATACCTGAGTTCCTTTACCCTACTTCAGCAGTAATTCTACTCTGGCAGACGTTGGAACGTAAAATATGGCAGCGCAAAGCTTTTCCAATTAAAAGTTGCTTCGCTTCTACACAGGCTGTAAGAGTGGTTGAATAAGTGTAAGCATCACAAATATGGGGGTGAGGAGTGGAGGTGGTGGACCATTTCATGAGGGAGTAAAACTTGATGGCTTCGTGGGGCAAGTAGCCAATGATGATTGTGTTCCAGAGGACAGTTGTTGGATGAGGAATTGAGTGGAACAGTTGGTGGCGAGATGGACTTTGCCACTTTTGCAAAGCTAGCGTAGACGGTACCTGATTGTTCTAGATTTAGGAGGTGTGTCTTGGTGGAGTTGAAGATGGTGGGTATATTCAAGAGTGCTTGCTTGTTACTCTGAGAGTGGAAAGTAAGAGTAATTGTGTTGGTGATTCTTCAGTAGTAATTCTTCATAGTCTTATACTTCACGAGCTCTATAAATCATTTGTAGTTTGGAAGACACAAGTCCAGAGGACGAAAGATTCAAAGAACTCGAGTCCCCCAACAAATACTCTTGAGAAAGTTCTTCAATCACGGCTTGGAACCCTGCACCAAATTGTCTTCTAAGATGAAATCAAAGCTGTTGAGGAGAGGGAGAGGATTTCTAAGGGGTTACTGAAATAGGTGTGGGTTTTAATTAACATCTTAGGACGTAATAATTACTTATTTAAAAGTTTTAATTAGTTTAAAAGGTATTAATCAAATTAGTTATTTTTATAGGGTACAAGATCTAATTTCCTCAAAATTTAGCATCCCCAATTTCTAAAGACAAACCTTTTCCAATTCCAGTAACCACAATATTTGCATGGAGAATATTGAACAAATTTTGACGAAAGAAGGATGGCTTGGATTACCTATTTTTTAAAGTTTTCTTCCCCCAAATCTGAACAAAAATTACAGATTTTTTATGTTTTGATTTTTTTTTTGTTTCAAGTATTTCCTCAATTCTGTCAATTTAAGATGGTTCAATGAGTTCCCCAACAAGATTTGCATTATAATATTTTCTTGTGAACGGGAACTGAATTCTATTTTGCTGTGATTTTTTTTTTTTTTTCTGAATTGTAATTATCAAGAGCAAAAATCAATAACTAAGACATAATAATTCTACATTTTTTTTTTCACTAATATACAAAAACAAACCAAGAAAACTATTTACTATCGATTAAATTTTTTTTTTTTGTGCTTCTTGTTGTTGTTCAAAGGTTGTTATGGCTGGGGTGTTTGAAGGTGGGGGAGTTTGCAATTAAGATTGTAGAGATGGTGGAAACATTGGCATGTGGGTTTCGGATGCTGCTCTTGGATATAGTTGATGCAATCAAGGTGTTTGTAAAAATGAGAATGTGAAAAGTGATATTGTCATTTTTTCCTGAAAAAATCGCATTATCTTATTAGAGCAATTAACTAAATATATAAGGGTCCGTTTGATTGCAAAGGTGAAAAGAAAATGTTTTATTGGGAATTGTAATTAATTGTGTTTGATTGGTATAATTTTGCACATGAAAAATGTTGAAAGTTTGGTAACCGTTTGACTTCATTTTTATGGAAATTGTCCATTAAAGTGATAATTTTCTCTACCATTGCGTCTAGAATTTGTTCCAATTATCAAAAAGTAAAAAAAAAATTTAAACAATTAGAAAAAATTACCATATTCGTTTGACTTTGTTTTGCATAGAAATTGTCAACAAAAGTGAAAATTCTTTTTGCAATAGTTGATAGAATTTGTTGTCATTGCTAAAACTAAAAAAAAAAAAAAAAAAAGATGGAAATTGCTTTCCCACCTAATAGGTGGGAAAACAAATTCAAGAAAATGTGCATAAAATAGTTGTACCTAGAAAAAGTAGGAAAAACAAAAGCCAAAAAAATTTTTGCATTCAAACACCATTAATTGGGTGAAGTTGGAAAACTTTTTCTTTTTCTACCTAATTTTCTAGGCTATCAAACACATCCTAAGTGTGTGTTTTTGAAAATTTAAATATACGAATTCAAACCTTATTTTAATCTTGCATTCAATTTATAATTCTTTGATTCAATTCAATTGATGCTTCCAAGTTGTTTCCTGTAATGGGAATATGAAAAAGTGACATTCTATCACTTTTCTATTCCAGACAAACTGACAGTAAGTGAAAAAAGTGACAAATATTCAATAAAGTAAGGATGGGTTCTTATCTTGCACGAATTTGATTATGGTGGATTTTTGTCAATGAGAAAATCACCATCATATTATTTTTTTCATTTTTTTAAATTTTATTTCTGTCACTTTTTTTGAATTTTATCATTTTTCAGTGTTTCTCACTTTTTTTAATTCTGCACTTTTTTGAGTTTGCCGCTTTTTTTTATTGTCTGTCACTTTTTTAATGTTTATCATTTTTTTAGTGACAAAAATCAATTTTTGAATAAAAGTGACTGTATGTCATTTTTCAACAAAAAAATGACACTTAACTTTAAAAGTGACAGTTGATCACATTTTCATTGTCACTTTTTTTTTTACGTAATCAGCATGTGGATTGGCCTGAATATGGTGATTGCTTTAAGAACATGATTACTAGTGTTGCACAAATGGATGGTACTATTTTGGTATTTATCACTTTTTGTTTTGGTCACTTTTTTGAGTTTGTCACTTTTTTAAAAAAAGTAAAAAAGTGATATTTTTTTATAATTCACTTTTTCATTTTACAAAGTATTTTTTACTTCCTAAAAACTTCTCATATGATTTTTCAAAACATCCTTAATTTTAAGGGTATTTTTGTAAGTACCCCAAAAAATAACCTATAATTTTTAGAACACGTGAAAAAAGAAAGCAAGTCTATTTTTATGGTGCATATGAAGTATTAATAATGCAAGAAGAAAAAAGAGGAAACAAACAAAATTAAGAAAAATAAAAAGAAATCAATAACATACAAGAAACACACTTGATAGAAAATAATGAACAATACTACACATGACAAGAACAACACATAAATTTTTAACTTGTCACATCTAGCATTTCGACCATTTCATTATAGTCCAGTGGAACCAATAGATGTTGTACGACCAAAAGTGATTCCCATAGCCAACCACCATCCAATTAACACCCTCAAGGAAGATTTCGCAAGAGGTGCCCTTCTTAAGAAAGCCCCAACTCCACCAAACCCTAAAAGTGCAACACTCGCGACAGCCACCACCACCCCTAACCTTACGTGGTAGTCACCTATGAAAGCTGCTGACAGCAAAGACACCATTGCCCCTACCGCGAAAGCAAAGGCTGACGCTGTGGCTACTTGAAAAGGGTTTGGGAATTTCTCTTTCTTGGCTTATCCATCTCATTTTTTTCAGCAATTTTAGTCCTGTTTTCTCTCTTGAATTGTGCCACTTCTATGTCATATTGTGAGTTCACGGACACAAATTCTCCGATGGCCATGCTACAAGCTCCGACCACCAAACTAGCTATTCCAGTGAGGATCATCGTCTTGGAATCCTTGCGGACAGCCCCAACTCCGATCATCAATGATGAAATTGATAGTAAACCATCATTTGCACCTAGAACCGTAGCTCTAAGCCACTATGCTCGTTTTGAGAGTTGAATTTAAGAGAGAAAATAAGACAATACAAAGAGAATAGAATTGTATTGAATGGTGTAATTTGTTTACAAGAGAGACATCCTATTTATAGCTTAACTTGATAGGAATGTTTTACTTTCTAATCAATGTGGGACTAACTAACATGTGCATATATGTATATACATTAACAGCCCCCCTCAAACTCAAGGAGGTAAAATGGAGACCAACTTGAGTTTGGAAACTAAATCCTGAAGGCGTCCAGGAGGATGTGTTTTAGTGAAGATATCAGCAGTTTGATCGGCTGAAGAAACTGATAATAGTCCAATAGTCCCACGGGTGAGATGATGACGTATAAAGTGACAATCAATCTCAATGTGTTTTGTGCGTTCATGAAATACATCATTGTGAGCAATTTGGATAGCACTTTGATTATCGCAGCTTATGATAGTGGAAGTAGAATGAGTGACGCCCATGTCTTCAAGTAACCAGTGAAGTCAAAGAAATTCCTGAGTTGTATCAGCAAGGGCTCGATACTCAGCCTCTGTACTGGATCGAGCGACTACTGTTTGCTTCTTGCTGCGTCAAGAAATAAGAGAATCACCAAGGAAGAAGTAATAACCAGTGGCGGATCTACGATCAGTGGGGTTACCTGCCCAATCTGCATCTGAGTAGGCGCGAAGCTCAAGTGAAGATTGGGATGAGAAATGGAGACCATAAAATAGGGTCCCTTTGATGTACCTGAGAATCTGAAGTACTACGGCATAATGGGATGTGCGAGGAGTAGAGAAAAATTGACTGACAACATGGACAGCATAAGATATGTCAGGGCGAGTAACTGTAAGATAAACAAGACTACCGACCAATTGGCGAAGCAAGGTGGGGTCATCCAAAGGTGTACCATCCATGGGAGTGAGTTTAGAGTTGAGCTCTAGAGGAGTAATACATGTCTTACTATCTGTGAGTCCCGCTCGAGTAAGAAGATCAGAAGCATACTTTGCTTGCGAAAGATAATATCCCTCAGAGTTAGAAGTGATCTCAACTAAGCTTTCCAAGATCTTTCATCTCGACATGTTGGCTAAAATAAGTCTTGAGATGCAAAATTTCGGATGTGTCATCACCAGTGATGATCATATCATCAACATAGAGGAGAAGAAGGATAGTACCCTGGTCTGTTTTGCGAATGAAAAGAGCAGATTCATGTGAGCTGGAAGTGAACCCAAAATCTCCAACAATGGTGCTGAACTTGGCAAACCAAGCCCGAAGAACTTGCTTGAGACCATATAGAGCCCGACGAAGTTTGCGGATTTGATGCGGAAGATGATGAGAACTAGGAGGATGGCACATATAAACTTTTTCGGTGAGTTCACCATTAAGAAAGGCATTTTTCACATCCATCTGAAACTATTCCCAACGACGAATGGCGGCAACTGCAATTAGGTTGCGAACTGAAGTAAGGCGAGCACCCGGGGCAAAGGTCTCCTTATAGTCAATCTCATACTCCTGGGTAAACCCTTTAGCTACCAAACGAGCTTTGTACCAATCAATGGACCCATCAGAGTGAGTTTTGATCTTATAGACCCACTTGCATCCTATAACATGTTTGCCATTTGGTAGATCCACTAGATCCCAGGTATGAGTGTTTTCGAGTGCCTGTAGTTCATCATTCATTGCTTTCTGCCAACGAGGATCAGAACTAGCTTCACGATAAGATTGAGGTTCATGGTGAGAAAGAATAGTAGAAAATACAACAAAGTCACGAAGATTAACAGAAGGAATTTTTACCCTGTCACTTCGTCGAGTAGGGAGATCAGAAACTGTTGGAGTGGATCCATCGGAAGAGACAAGTTCTTCAGAAGAGGGTAAGGTGGATAACTCAATTGAGGGATCTATAGACATATCAGTTGGTAATGGCGTATCTGAGAGAGAGAGGATGTGTTGATGGAGATGTTGACTCAGAGGAAGAGTTTGTCTTAGGAGTGTCAGGAAAAAGATCTGTGGAGAGATCAGTGAATACGAGAGAGGTGTTGTCATGCGGCAGGTGAAACTTGGATATGGAGGCAAACATCTTGTGTTCCTAGAAAACAACATGACGAGATACTCGGAGAAGTTTGGAGTAAGGATCCCGACATCTGTGGCCTTTGTGTTCAATATCGTATCCTAAAAAACAACATAATCGAGATCTAGATTCCGATTTGGTGCACTCATGAGGCTGAAGAAAAACAAAATAGGCACAACCAAATACCTTAAGAGTGTTACAGTCAAGAGGGTGACCATAAAGACGTTCAAATGGTGATTGATTCCCAGTGATGGGAGAAAGTACACGGTTCTTGGTATAAACAGCTGTAAGAGCAGCTTCACCCCAAAAGCTTTCAGGACATGAAGCGGATATGAGAAGAGCACGGACGCTATTGAGAATGTCTCAATGTCTATGTTCAGCACGCCCATTTTGTTGAGAAGTGCCTGGACATGAACGATGAGAAAGGGTGCCATGTTGGTGAAGAAAGTTAAGGACTTTGTAGTCTGTGTATTCAGCAGTATTGTCAACACGAAACACTTTGATATTGCAAGAAAATTGAGTTTTGACCATGGTAGAAAAATCAAAGTACAACTGAGATAATTCAGATCGATTGCGCATAAGAAATATCCAAGTGTAACGAGAGTAATCATCAATAAAAATGACAAAATATCTAGAGCCTCCAATTGTGGGATTGGGAGACGGGCCCTAAACATCAGAGTGAATTAAATCAAATGGTGCATAAGAAAATGAATCACTTTTGTAAAATGGCAATGCCGATTGTTTGCAAGTGACAAGGAAGACAATCAAATTGTTCTTTAGGAACAAGTCCTAAATGACCACTAGATGCTAAAGATTGAAGACGACCAACAGAAGCGTGACCCAGACGAGAATGCCAAAAACTGATGGATGGGGTAGATGAGACTGAAGCTGCTGTTTGAATTGATAAGGAGAAATGGGATGGAAGGTGAAGATTGATAAGCTCAAAGAGTCGTCCAACCTTACAGCCTATCCCAAGATTTTGTCCCGTCTTTGGATCCTGCACACAATAACCAGAAGCAAAAAAGATGACAGTTAGACCGAAGTCACATAATTGACCAACAGATATAAGATTGAGAGTGAGTTGGGGAATACAGTAAGTATCAGAAAGAGAAGTGTTTAATGTCAATATTTTTTCGATATGACTCACAGTCATAAAAGAACCATCAGCAGTTTAAATAGTCGGAGCATGATTAGCAAGATGTTTGGTGGCAAATATAGTGGAGTCAGGTGTCATGTGATTACAGCATGTAGAGTCGAAAAACCAAGATGAATTACCCGAGGTGACTGACATAGCAGTAGAGGGTATATTACCAGAATGAATAAGGACTTGTTTGACAATTTCCTCTATGTTAGGCAGAAAATATCTCACTGGAAGTAGTGAATGATGAACCTTCAGCAGTAGTGGCGGCAGATCTAGAAGGAGTACTGCGAAACATGTATTGCTGGGAGTGTCTGTTGGGGTTTTGAAAACACGTGGGGCTTGCTTCTGACAGAATTGGCAAACTCGAATCAGGCATTCCAAGAGAGCGTGTCCTTGTTTCTTGCAGTAATTACAGAATTTTGAAGATCCAGACGGATGCCCTTTGTGTTGAAAAGATCCAGATAAATGCCCTTTGTTGTTGGGTTAAGGTCCTCTGGGAGTGGCGAAGACAGCATCTACAGAGGTTGTTTTGCGAGGGGCAAGACGAGTTTCCTCCGAAAGAAGTTCAGTAAAAACTTGATCTAAAGTAGGTAAGGGATTGCGGTGAAGGAGAGATGCACGAACATGCTCAAACTCATTAGTGAGGGCCATGAGAAAGAGAACCAAGTGTTACTGATCTCGATAGTCGGAAAATTTTTCAGCATTTTTGGTATCTGTAAACTCTAATTCTGAGGAAGCAAGTTGATCCCAAACATAGTGTATTTCAGATAAGAAAATATTGGTGGATTGCCTAGGTTGTTGTTGCATATGATGTAGAGTATCCAGAAGTTGGTATTGATGAGACAGATCTGCGGTGGTGTAGCGTTTCTGTAGAAAATCCCATAATGACTTGGTAGTCTTGAATCTACCAAACTGGAGACTGATGGAGCGTACACGCGTGTTGCGAATCCAAGTGATAATTTGGTGGTTCTTGCTATCCCATTCTTCGAGACGGTCTATGTATTTTGTGTTGTCTTCTCCAACGACTTTCTCTGATTCAGAGATATCACCAGTGACATAGCGCCATAGCTTTTTGCCCTTAAGAAAACTTGACATAGCTTGAGCCCATATGGTGTAGTTGAATCCTTCCATGATAATGGTAATGGGTCGTGAAGCCTCAAGATGCTCCATAATGTGAACGAAACTAGAGGAGGACAAAGAAAAATAATAATAACAGAAACCGAACTGAACTAATGGAGTGGTGGCTGAGATGACGTCGATGGAGAATAAGACTTCAACTATAGTGACTACCCAACAAGTATGATAAGGATATACAAGAAGTTTTTCTGATGTGAAGGATCCACTAATAGTAGCAATCACAGAACATACTCAACTCTTGATATATCGAAAACCACTAAGAATAGTAGCTCTGATACCAAGTTGAATTTAAGAGAGAAAATAAGACAATACAAAGAGAATAAAATTGTATTGAATGGTGTAATTTGTTTATAAGAGAGACATCCTATTTATAGTTTAACTTGATAGGAATATTTTACTTTCAAATCAATGTGGGACTAACTAATATGTACATATATGTATATACATTAACATTGAGTAATCATAAACTTCAACTTCTTCAAGTTGTTGAAATTTTTGCCCTTCAATATCATCATTCACAGCAGGTTAAATCTCATTTTCAAGCTGTTTTAGGTCGATTGCTTCCATGGAAATTAGTGAAAGAGGAAGTTTTAAAGGGAAATTTAGGGTTTGAGATGTGCACTATTCTTGATTTGGATACGAAGAAGTGTGGTAGACACACGCCACTAGGAGTGGATATTCATAGTAACTTAATGGATATATGCTGATGCCCATAATTTTAGTCAGTGTGAGGAATCTAATGCATAAACACTGGAAAAAACAAAGTTGTTGCTTGTTTAGTAATCTAGGGCGGTTTAGTAGCTAAAAATCAAAATTTTATACATTTTGATAAAAATTAATGAAATTATGATTGAAAAGTTGATAAAAGTTATGAATTCATAAAATTAAATTAAACGTAACCCAATTTATATGAAGATTAAAGCTTATGCTTATGATTAAAAATTCAATTAAAATAGAACTCTTATCAGTTTAATTTGTGAATAACAAATGATAATGCCTCAACTTATCATTCTTAATAGTAGTCTGGTTTAAGAGTCTAACAAAATTTATTTTATGTAGTTTGTGCTAAAATTCTTGTCCTGTCAACTGTGAATGGGATTTGAAGAGAAAACATGTGTACTGCAAAGTCACAAAGAAAGCATGTGGTGAGAACAAGCTCATGGAAATAAATTACTAATGCTTAAATAAATAAGTTTTCTCTCTTTCAATATGATGATTGATTATATAGTAGTATAAGAATAAACAACAAATTTTATGAATTTCTGATCTCTAAGTGAATTTTAAAAGTTTTGTGTCAAATATGTAATAATAAGGAATTTAATAATATAATTTGCAGGTCAACACAAAGCCTAATAAAAATATAAACATAAATATACATCGATAAATTCGTCAGCATAACGAATCACAACAAGCAATCACATATAAATATTAATTACATATAAAAAATATATGCTATGATAATTATAGTACGCGATATTTTTCTTTTTTAAAAGGAACATGGCATTTTAGGACGCGTCTGGTAAGATTTTCAAAAATAAAAAAGGTGGTTATGAGACTACCTTATCTTTATGGATCATGGACTATAGTTGGATTCGATGGCTCTCCCAGGGTCCCTCATCTGAGATCTATTGGCCTTGTCACAAGCTGCTAAAAGAACTACGATAATTTTTGTACGAGTGAAGTATAGTGAAGTCTGTGATCTTGTGGCGTAATCTAGTTAGGTTTCTCGAAGAAGTGTTTAATAAGGAAACTACTTTATGAGCTCTTAAAAATCAGCATGCGAGGTTCAAAGAAAATTCAATAGAATCAATCTCTACAAAGTAACCCAATTAAAATAAGAAAGCAAACTTGTCAAACAAAACTTACCATACCAATTCGGGTCTCTATGGACCAATTGAGACAAGTAAAGATAAATGTGCGCATTCTCTAAAAGTCTAGCTTAATGACTGCTTGTTTGTCACTCCACATGCAATTCCTCCATATATCTTGTACCGACATTTGACTTGATTATCGGAGTTCTAAAATTCATCGGTCCTTTTTTATATGATGGTCTTGTTGTCTGACGATTTATGTCTGAGTGTATATGTAACATACAAGTGGGTAGGAACGTCACAAAGATATGTTGACAACAAGGCCCTTGAATTTTTGACATCAACAAGGATTAAATCAGGGTGAAAGTTACAATCATTGTAAAAAAAAATACATACATACATACATACATACATACATTATAATTTGTCAAAAAGTTATATAAACTTCAAAACAAACATGTATAACTCGATCCATGATGAAATCTGAGTTCATACTTTAGATAAAGTTGGAGAGAAAGCATAATGACTTCGTAAATTTTTAGAGGATATTCTATATTGGCCTAAACATGTGCCTGCAATTAGTATGCATTGTGATAGTCAAACGGTTATCGGTAGAGTACAAAGTAGTATGTATAATGGTAAGTCTCGACATATTGGTCGAAGACATAATACAATTAAGCAGTTGATCTCAAATGGTGTTATTTCCATAAATTATGTAAAGTCTAGAGAAGTTGATCCGCTTACCAAAGGCTTACCGAGAGATCAAGTATACTGCCTATCAAGGGTGGGTTTAAAGTTTACTACTTAAGAGTCTTTATAATGGTAACCCAACCTTGCCGACTGGAGATCTCAAAATCTTGGTTCAATAGGACAACTAAGTTATGAAGATTCAAAGAAGCACTTCGGAGCTAATTCCTACCCAATCCTACGATAAGAAAACACTATCCATAGAAAGTTCTAGGTTAAGTTATACTTTTAATGATTTCTATATCTAGGACTATCTAAGTAGAGTATGGCAGGTACTCTTAATAGAAGATCACTTATACAAGTGTTAAGTATGACATTTTCTATGAGAATGTTTCAAAGGCTTGAATTCTCTGAAACGCTTATAAAATTCAAAAGTTGTTCATGGCCAAAATGAACACAACAGTGAGAACTCGAAAATGTTAGAGATGTTATTGTGTTAATACTATTGTCTTGGTTTACACCAACGACTGGCAGTTCAAGACACCGCGTTTACTGATTAGCCAACTAAATCAGATAGTATTATACTACGGAGGGTTCAAACCTATACGGTACCTATTCGGATGCGATAATATTTCGTTTGGTCTCTCTATAGGGTCTGCATAGTCTATTGCATTAATTTTCATTCATATGGGGGATTGTTGGAAAAAAATTGTTTAATTAGTTGGTTTGATCAATTATTTTAGTAGGTCCCGTTAGTTCGACAAAAGATTTTTTTTGGCCGAGTGTGTTCTACTCCGTGAGTAGATTAATGTAATATATTGATTTTTTTCAAAACCAATTTAAGGTGAATGAGAAATTAAGGCTAAAAGATGACCATTTGAAGTTGAAATAAATTGAGAATGTGAGAAATTGGAAAATAACAATCTCACATAGGAAAATTAGAAGAATAGAAATCATTTTATATTGATCAAGTTTAGGACTTGGGTTTGGGTCCAAAGGAATACCAGTAGTCTTTGAAGGGGAAAGAACCTCCATGCTAGTAGGTTGAGCCAAAGCCCACACGTGCGTGCCCCCACCGCCGTCTGTCCGTCTAACCAGCCAGCTGGCCAGCCTGACACTCCACGGGTCGTGGGCTTGGGCTTGGGCCAAGTTACTATATATTTTTTGGTAAAATAATATTTTAATTATATTACTTTATTATTATTTAAAGTAATCATATATTTATTTATATTATTTATTTTTCCCGAATTTTCTATGCGCGACACGTGGTTTCTTCTAGAAAATGGCGATTGAAGGTTAAACTGTCTGTCCAAAAAGGTTGTGCTGTTGTGTCATTTGGACACAACTTTTAAACTTCTATATAAATGTCACCATACCCCATATTTTATTCATTCCAAATCAATTCTTATTTTATTCTTCTTCCAAATTATATTCCTTCATCTCTGCATTATTTCATATTTTGCATTTCGGTCTAGAAAGTTATTTTCGTGCATTTTAGTCCTCCAATTTTAGAGAGATCACAAACGTGAGTAAGTTTGTCGAATCTTGTAATTTGGAGTGCTACCATTACAACTCGAGGTCATTGTATCTTGGGAGACGAGTGTCGAAATATCGCCAGCACAAGTACGGGGCATTATCGCTTTAAGGAGAAAGAGTTAAACTCTTATCTCGACCATTATCATTTTATTTCATTTATTTTTACAAGTCGTTATTCTACCCAGATTATTGCACAATAATATCATTTTTTGCCAACATAATTATTCCAAAGCTCGGGTTTTGTCCTAACAATGAAAAATAAGAAGAAATCAATAGAATTTCTATTCCACTTGCTCAAAATACTATCAAAGACTCTTCATATGACAGAACGAACTTATCAGGAATCAATCCAATTGATAGGATGTCAAACTAACAATCTTGTCCTAATTTGATAAAATTAATATGGTCCTAACTAAAATCTCAAAAATGGCATGCTAAACTTTATTGAATTCACATGTTTAAATATGTTTACTCGGAAAGATATGTGTTGTTTAATGTTCCCAAATATACTTATTTATCTATGAAGCTTGAGGTGGTCGAGGTCAAGTAGAATTGGCGAGTCTTGTTCATATATAAGCTTCTTTCGTACAAGGTAAACAACTTTATATAGATTCATTGTTTTAACCTAAAATACTATTATTCTAATATGAACTACGTAAACTCCTAATAGTTTACCAAATAAATTAATAAGTCGAGCTTCCTGATTATCAAACAAATCAATAGTTTCTTAATCATAATTAGTTCTATTAAAAAATTATTTTTTTGTTGCATCATTAAATTCACAGATGGTACGTTTCCCATCTGATGCCAAAAAATCACGATAGATAACCACAGGCAAAACACAAACTAAATATTAGTGATCACCATTCACCGACAATCTCTTCGAGATACAAAATAGGACTATGCTCAACACTGCAAGGAAAAAGGTCCGGAGATATAGAACATTCAAGAAGAAAACTCTTCTTTAAACGAGTCAAAGGCTTAAACTTTTATTCTCAAATTTGAATGATCCAAAAAATGCCACTAAAGTGCTATGGTTGGTGCTAGAGAGAGAGAATCCTATTGATATATAATTTTTTTTTTATTTAGGGTATGTTGTGTTAATTATGTCCACAATATCTTATACCAATTGTTGGTAATTCAATGATCATGTATCGCTTGATACAACTTGATATGAAACCAACCACTGGATTGAGATGCTGAAGTTATATGGCACAGTAATGAAGTGTTTGATCGCAAGAAAAAGAATAAAAAAAAAAAAAAAATATATATATATATATATATATATATATATATATATATATATATATATATATATATATATATATATATATATATATATGGCAGGGGAATTAGGAAATTTTATTGCACCAATAATAATGGAGAAATATACAATTGATCCTAAAGTTCTAGAAGTCTCTTTTCTCACATTATGAAATTATATAGAAGAACATAATATTTATAGAAAAGATGTAGGGGACGTTCAAACTTTCCTAGTAAGTTGTTGATGAAGTAAGAAGCCAAAGCTTCGAATCCAAAATGAAAAATGTGAGAAAAACGCGAAAAATTGGAACAGAAGTAACGGTGCCACCTCCGGGCGCCCTGGCGCTAGGTGTTCTGCCCAAAAATATCTCTCTTTTTTCAAATTATTTTCTCCATCTGGAACTCTTCTTCAAATCCAATATTAATTTCCAACTCACCATGGACTTCCAAAATAGATCTTTAACATGATATGAGACTCTAATAGTATTTCAAACTAAATTCTTCTTGACGTGCACTTCAATTAAAATTCTTCAATTATTTCAACAAGAAATTTGGGTTACACCTAAATTCTAACAACAATCTCTACCTTGACAAAAATTACATTGCAATGAACAAATATCCAAAACTCTCCACCTGGATAAGAAAAATTCGTCTATAAGGAATGAATTGACTCTTCAACAATAATCAAGATTAATTTCTCTATTTCACCTCTTTCAATGAATCTAAGCATTACTTTATAGAATTATCTCAGATTTTCAAAAAATCATAATGATTTTACAATTCACCAAACTGGCTGTAATACACCCAAAAGCAGAATTAAACACAAATACTTTTAAAGAATGTCCTTTGCTAGATTGTACACCTTCTACTACACTGAAAGCATGCTTAACAAAATCAGCATCCACATATATTTTACCACTGGGTTCATAGCTTGCAATTGAATACAATGGCACCACAGGTGATGGTGGCAAAGCGCTATTAGCTATATCTCCTGAACTCAACTGAACAGTATTCTTCAAATTCGACCTTTTACGAGCTCCTAAAGGTATTGTACCAAACTGAACATCCACCACGGTATTGAACCTGTACTGATTGACTCTTTTAGATTCTGCACGACCTTACAAGATGTATAACTGAGACATTTTATGTCCCTCCAATATAAATTGGACACCTTTACAAACCTTTAAAACTCCACCTCCACAAAAGAATTTATAACCTTTTGAATCAATGATAGACAACAACATGAGATTCTTCTTCAAATTTGGAACATGTCGAACCTAATCAAGTGTTCTAACTATCTCATCCAATAGCTTCAATCTGATCGTATCAATTCCAGAAACCCAACAAGTCCTTATTAGGACACATTTGGGAACGGCTTCATATGCAGTATACAAGTCCTTATTAGAATACATATGAAACACACACTCTAATCTTGAATCCAATCCTCATCTGGTTTGGACTCGATGTCAGAAATAGTCAAGAGATCTCCCTCACTTACAATGTTCTCTGCGGGGTCTATTTCACCCGAAGTCTCTAATTACTTCCCATATCGACTTGCAGCCAACATTTCTTTATTTTGAAATTTGTAGCAATCCTTATTCAAGAGCCCCTTCTTCTTACAGAAGTTACAAATCTGATTACTGAACTTCGACTTCGATATGTCCTTTCAAGAACCACCATGAGTAATAAGGCTTTCTCCATCTCTAATCTCTACAATCAGATGTTTCATCTTCTCTTTTGAAAACAAAACATCATACACATCCTCTATGGTGAGAGTATTGCAACTATGCAAGATCGTGTCTCTAAATAAAGAAAATGAAGCGGGCAATGAACACAATAGGATCAAGGCCAAATCTTCATCATCATAATTTACTTTCAAAATTTTCAAATCAGCGACGATCTCTTTAAATACAGCTAGGTGATCTTTCGATGATCCTCATTTTGCCATTCAATGAGAGTATAAACGATGTTTGGGATGCAGCTTACTTGTAAGATTTTTAGTCATGTACAATTGCTCCAACTTCAACCATAAAGCAGTTGTTGAACCCTCCTTTAAAACGTCCTGAAGTATGGCATTAGATAGATGAAGATGAATGCGAAAAACTGCATTCTTATCCTTCCATAATTTCTCCCCCACAATCAAAGTTGCAGGTATCTTATTAATTCACAGCAACACATCATCCAAAACCTGTTATGCGAGTACTGCACACATCTTAACCTGCCATAGCGAAAATCTAGTGCTGCGATCTAAAAGCGGAATTTCATACTTCATAGAAGCCATCACCAAGAGAAACATCGAACAAATTAAACCATACACTCTTACGAAACTGCTGAACCTAGGGTTTGATACCACTTGTTGTGCTAATTATGCTCAGAATATCTGATACCAATTGTTGGAAATTCAAGGATCACATATCGTTCGATACCACTTGATATGAAACCAACCAGCGGATTGAGATGTTGAAATTATATGCCACAATAACAAAGTATTTGATCACAGACAAAAGAATAAAAGAAGATAATAAAATATGGTAGAGGAATTAGGAGATTTCATTGCACCAATAATAATGGAGAAATATAAAATGATCCTAAAGTTGTAGTAATCCCTTTTCTCAAATTATGAAATTATATACAAGAGCCTAATATTTATAGAAAATATGTAGGGGACGTCCAAACCCTCCTAGTGGAGTTTTTAATGAAGTAGGATGTCAAAAAATCGAGTCCAAAACGAAAAATGAGAGAAAAACGCGAAAAATCGGAACAGATGCAGGCGCCGTTCTACCCAAAAATATCTTCTTCTTTTTTCAAGTTGTTTTCTCCATCCCAAATTCTTTTTCAAGTCCAACCAATTTTCAATTTCCAATAGAATTTCAACTTGACATAGGACTCCAATAGCATTCCAAATGGAATTCTTCTTGACTTACACTTCAATTAGAATTCTTCAATTATTTCAATAAAGAATTGAGATCGTACCCAAATTCTAATGGCAAACATATGATGGAACAACTAAGAGGGTGAGATGTGGTAGTAGTAGATAATTTCCCGTAACTATAGGTAGGTAAGTCAAAAGGCCATGTCGAGCCCAGCCCCAGCAAACACGTGACCAGGCATGGCCTAGAAATGTGCTCGGACCGGGCAGGTGGCCCCCTTTTTTTTTTTTGAATTTTTTAAAATAAAGAAAAGTGAGGTAAAAAATGAGAAGTTGAGGGTTTGTCTTCAAACAGAGCCTTCAAGAGGCTTCCCTTCATACTATTAATTGAAGCGCGATGTTTTTAATCCATGATGGTATATGATTATGGGTTTCTATAATGGAAGAGAACAATTAATTTCCTCTGAATTGTTGACATATTGGCTATTTAGGTAGTAATTTATTTTTACAGTTAAAGTGAGATGATCCCTAATTGATTTTGACACGTATCTGATATCCTTCATTTTCAATTTTTAAATCATGCTTTTAATTACATTATTTTCTATGTACGTGTAGAATTGAACATATTTATTTTAGTATTGATATCAGCTAAAAGGAATGGCACAAAAACATGTGAGTGCATTTTTTTTTCTCAACATAGAAGGTAAACTTTTGTAGAAGAACATTGTGTTCTCCCTTTTTCCTATCTTGATGCTGGTTATTTTTTCCTAGAAACAAAATTATCTTGTATGTTCCTAGACGACTTGTCGATAATATGTGTAGTAATGAGTGGTCATGGTCCTCATGGATAAAGGTATGCCTTCTTGTTGTTATCTTGGAAACTAATAATCACGGCCTTTTCAGCTCCCCATCCTATGCACACTGTGTGAAGTGCATGTATGTTTGTGTGGTTCACACGCGCAAGAGGTGTGCTGGTGCTATTCTTTTTATCATGCCTATGCAATTTTCTAGGAAAGGTTTGTCAATTGCAAATGCTAATCCAACGATGCCTGACAGGCATGTTCTAAAAGGATTCAAAGCGATGAAACTGGGCAGAAGCACTACAAAGCCAGTGATGCTTGTAAGCAACTATTTAGCCACATGAATTTTTGAGATAAGAAAACTTCAGTTTGATCAATAAAAAAAGAAAAAAAATGTGGGATTGGATTTCATATTCTTGTGCAGTAACTGTGATTTCTTTGCGTTCATCATAAAATTTACCATTTGGCGCTGGAAAATTTTCTTCATGGATCAGACTCTATTCTTTCGTGTACATACAATAATCTTGCTTTATCATTTCAGCTTTGATATATTCGGTATTGCGTGCTGCTGCAATTATTTTGTGAATAGAGGTGTTTGTAGTAGCAGTACATTGCTTAAATACATTTCCATACTACCAATGTTAGCCACTGACCTGTTCACATGGTCTGTGGCTTTGACAACTTGAGATGTCCACGAGGTACGATTGTTGGCAGCAAAGGAAAGCATCAAGCCCCATTGAATATGCAGTATTGTCGATTGCTTCTCGAAAAGCACCCCTCACTCTCTAAGGCCAGCCTTGTCAGATATTCTGTGAACTTTCGGCTCTTTAGGTTACAAGCAAAGGTTGTATCCTGTCCATGGGATAGCCGCCAGACACCCTTTAGGTGATAGCACCTGAATAAAGAAATTTTTTTTTTCTCACAGTGCGTGAACTGGCTTCGACAGGACATTTAGTTTTGTGGCAGGATTACTAGAGTGTGATTCATCATATTTTCCTCTCGGATTGAAAAGTAGTTGGCGAGCTTTTGTTTCAAACTGTTGCATGTATCAAAAATCAACATATTGTAAAAGTTATTTGTTGTGAGTTCATGTATATACAATTATTAAAATGGATATTGATTTTACTTATGTTCTAGGGTCATGTTTAGTGTACAACTTTATACATGCAATGCCACGTGGCATTATGTCATCGGACAATTTTAACAAGAAGTTATTTTTGTAGCCAGCAATTTTTTGTCAACACACCACATTGTCAACAAAGATGTCATGGATGATTGTACAAATCGTAAAATCCTATGTTCTATTTTATTTCCGTGTCATTTGTAGTATTGGAACATTTAATTTTACTTTTATAATAATCAGAAATATTTTCAAGAAAAAAAAAATCTAAGAAAAAGCATTCAGTATAACTATTTTAAATAATAAAAAAAAAGTCTCACTATTTATAAAATTAAAAACTAAAAGCAAAATCCATAGTAAAATATATTCAATTAGCAAAATGGTATTATTCATACCACAACTTTTATTATCTGAACTACATTTTAATGGCAATGAAGGTTCTCAATTTTTACTTATTTTACACTTATATTTTTAACTTTTTTCGTGCCTTTAGCGAGATTTAGCACATTTTGTCTCACACGACGATATTTGCTTAAATATTCTTCTAATGTTCATTGAAAAGGGGGGACAAATATTTTGTTAAACATGTATATTATTTATTTATTTTGCTTATTTAGAAATACGAGAGGCAAATACGTCTAAAAAATTCTTTGAACGGGACCATCATGAGAGATAAGAAGTGCAAATTAATAAAAAATTGAAAATAAAAATGGCGTAATGATATTTAGACACCATGTGGTGTTAAATGAGTCACTTGTGTTAAATTATAGGTTCAAACACAAAAATTTATAACTCATTCATTATAATCTACCACATACTTGCATTTAAACGGGTGTTCATCACTGGTCTTAAATAGCATTATTCATAAAAATAAGACAAACAAAGTTTGAGACATAATTATAGAAAATGAGCAATGATTGGGTCTCATTCGTTATCATTAAAATGTGGTATAGCTAACAAGTATTGTGTTGTAAATATAATTATTCAAGGCAAAATCTGAAATGCTGCATTTTCGTTGCTTCTCAAAATATGCAGGCAGATTTAAATTTATCAAACATTTAACACAACTTCGGGTTCTTTGACAATCAGAAGTTACCCTTTAAAATCAATTCAAAATGAAGTATTAAACTTTTAAATAAGGTAATTCAATATACGGCGTCCATTCTTTTGATGAAGTATTGAATTTGATCAACGTGAGGAATTCAAACATTAAGAAAGAAACTAAACATTATGCTCAAGCTATATGTTGTTGTGATAACTGACTTTAATAAATAAATATTTAATATTCTTGTATTATTAATTGCCTTATTTCAAAATTCTTATCTTCATGCCGATTTGAATTGATTAAATCTTTCCTTTAGTTAAAAATAAATAAACAAACGTGTGGTGGACACACGCCTAAGATAATTAATAAAACAAAAATTTGTCACTATAGTCTTTAAAACATAGAAAATATTTATGTCCTTTTCTGTTAATTTGACAATGTCTATCTTAATTTGATGAAATTAACAAACACGACCTTAATTTTACTAAGCAAGTGTGAATGAATCAAGATTGGACAACACAAAATTACTACAGTTTCGAGTTTAATATGCATAAAAAAATTATATTAACCTTATTTTCTTTATTTTCCATAAAATAATATTATATGTAAACTCAAAATTTTTTTTTGGGTTATTGGCGCGAAACGTCCCTACGTTTGATTTCTTGGTGCAGAACGTCCCTACCTTTGCATTTGCTTGCGCAAAACGTCCTTCCGTCCAACTCCCGTTAGAATCCACCGTTAAATAAAAGGGTAATTGGCGCAAAACGTCCCTACCTATGATGAGTCTTGTGGAAAACGTCCCTACGTTTCATTTTTTGGTGCAGAACGTCCCTACCTTTCACTTTTTTTTGCGCAAAACGTCCTTTTTCCCAATTTTTGACATAAAATGACCAATATACCCTTCAATTTAAATAAAACAAAAAGGAAAAGAAAAGAAAAATCAAGAATAAATTGCAATCTGATCCAAAACATTTTAAAAAGTGCAAATCAGTCCAAATAAATTATTAAAATATTAAAAATAATCAAAAATAAAAATAAAAACTCTCTCTCCTCTCCCTCTCCCTCAGCCTCCTCCACTACCACTGAAAAATCAGACACTATACCGGCGCCTCATCACCCTCTACAATCCCACACAAACAACAGCCCAAAAACCCAACAAAAATCTGATCAAAATTTCGCACAAAAAACCAACAAAAATCTGATCAAAACCGGCAGAATCTAGACCATAATAAACCTGAGCTTCACCTCCTATTCTAGCCTTCATAGATTAACCACCAAAAAACACAGAAAGAGACAGAAGCAAGAAGCAACCAGGAGCTTAATTCTTACATTTTGAAAAATAAATTTTGCATTTAGAAGCAATAGATTTGGTGGTTTCATTGTGAAGCAACAAATTCGATGGTTTCATTTTAGCACCTACCCCAATGCATCGGGCCGTCGCCCACTATATCAATTTTCTACTAGACCTTCTTGACATCAGCAGGAGCATGGGTAACCCAGAAATAGGTTCAATTTTGAGGGAAAACCAGCAGCGTAGGCCGATTTGTCTATAAACTATTAAGCACGCATATTGAGGTCTTCCATATTCCCCACTATCTACTAGATTTTTGTTAATTTTTTGGGCTGTTGTTTGTGTGGGATTGTAGAGGGTGATGAGGCGCCGGTATAGTGTCTGATTTTCGGTGGTGGTGGTAGAGGAGGCTGAGGGAAGAGGAGGCTGAGGGTGAGGGAGAGGAGAGAGAGTTTTTATTTTTATTTTTGATTATTGTTAATATTTTAATAATTTATTTGGACTGATTTGCACTTTTTAAAATGTTTTGGATCAGATTGCAATTTATTCTTGATTTTTCTTTTCTTTTCCTTTTTGTTTTATTTAAATTGAAGGGTATATTGGTCATTTTATGTCAAAAATTAGGAAAAAGGACGTTTTGCGCAAAAAAAAGTGAAAGGTAGGGACGCTCTGCGCCAAAAAATGAAACGTATGGACGTTTTCCACAAAACCAATCATAGGTAGGGACGTTTTGCGCCAATTACCCTTTTATTTAACGGTGGATTCTAACGGGAGTTGGACGGAAGGACGTTTTGCGCAAGAAAATGCAAAGGTAGAGACGTTTTGCACCAAGAAATCAAACGTAGGGACGTTTTCCACAAGGACTGTCATAGGTAGGGACGTTTTGCGCCAATAACCCTTTTTTTTTTTTATATTTTTTAATCATACATATCTTTTCACCCAAAATCTTATTTTTTAATCAATTGTTCCCAACCTAACCAAAATCAAACACTATTTTTCTTTGGGATGAATTTGAATCCCATCTAGAAAGAATATTTCTTTATATATACTTGCAACGATATTATATATGCACTAATGTAAATCATTCTTGTAGTTACCTGGTGAAGTAAAAGCGTATAGATTCTTTAATAATTTAATTGGATTTCTAACTAAAAAACAGTAATTGTCCAATGGATCTTTGGGATTTTGTCAAATGGTTTCGAAAATCGACCCCTTAGTAGTTTCTGCAACTTGGGGAGGTAAGATTCGGTGGACGACTAAATACATCACGAAATAATTTTTTGAATTTTATAATTGCAAAATATATTAAAACCCATCCAAATAACTTCGTTGAATAACTTCGATATTTAAATTATTTTTATTTTATTTGTGCCCAACTTTCATTTCCTCGTTTGTGCTCTTAAACACTGGATTACCTAACAGAATAGTAAAATTGAACTTGATCAGTACTGTATTCAAAACTTTAATTTTACTATCGACTTCAGCATTGATGATAGGAATTGGGGCTGTCCGGAAGGATGTGAAGACGATGATCCTTACCGAAATAGCTGGTTTGGTGGCCGGAGCTTGTAGCATGGAAATCGGGGAATTTGTGTCGGTTGTACTCACAACATGACATAGAAGTGTCTCAATTCAAGAGAGAAAATACGGCTAAAAATGTTGGAAAAATTATAACGGATGAGGCCAAGAAAGAGAAATTGCCAAACCCTTTTCAGGTAGCTACAGCGTCTGCCTTTGCTTTCGCTATTGGCGCATTGCCGCATTGGTGCCTTTGATGGCGGCGGCGTTCATAAGTGACTACCATGTAAGGTTAGGAGTAGTGGTGGTCGCCGTGAGTGTTGCATTTTTAGGGTTTGGTGGAGTTTGGGGCTTTTTTAGGGAGGGTACCTCTTGTAAAATCTTCCGTGAGGATGTTAAATGGAGGGTGGTTGGCAATGGGAATCACTTTCAGTCTTACCAAATTGGTCGGTTCAACTGGACGATAATGAAAATCAGATAGTTTAAGAAGTTATTTTTTAATGAAGTATTGTTTAATATTGTGTATCAAGGGTGTTCTAAGTGCTTGTTTACTTGTATGCTAGTGATTTCCTTGTATTTTCCTTCACTTCGGTGGCTTTATTATACTTCCTTTGACATTTCAACTTCAATAGCATTATTGGAAGAGTCGAGGAAGGAAATGATTCTTGTACATTACCAATTACAAATTCTTTTACAGATTAATGAGGTGGCAAAAAGAAAGTGAGATAATTTTCTTGTATCATTTGGTTGGTGAGATTTTGACTCAATCAAGTCTCAAAATCCTTGTCACATCATTTGTTGATAATCAACTGTGTAAACTGTGATGTACATGTAGCACAACCGAGGAACGAAATAATTTTTGTATCCTAGCTTGTGCTATAGAAGTTGTTCACTGTGACAGGACTTATAAGGGAACATATGTACGCTAGAAAGTGACAAACATGAGCATGTGTTGGACACACGCACAAGAGAATAATAAGGGTAATTTATCACTCATTCGAATATATTTATGTCATTATCTGTTACTTTGACAATCTCTATCTTAATTTGGAGAAATTAACTAACAAAACCTTAACTTTTACTAAGGGAGCGTTTGATTGCGAACATGAAATTTGCATGGAAAAAAAATAAATTCTAGACAATTCAATTGCCTATAAATTATTTGTATGAAAATTATTAATTAAATGCATTTGATTGATTTAGTTTTTAACCTAAGAAATATTATACTTGTTTATTTTTTATTAGTGGGTAGATGGGAGAGGACGAATAGATGAGAGAGGGAAAGAGATAGTGAATTACCTGAAAAATAAAAACTACAACTCCTAAAGAAAATATTATTTTCCTTGTTTTCAAAGAAAATATATTCACGCAACCAAAAGTAGGAAAATATTTTTCGTAGAAAAAATTATAAATCAAACAGCACAAGAGTGGGAAATTAAGTAGTAAAAATACATTTTTCATGAAAAATATTGACAATCAAACGCACCATAAGTGTGAATGCATCATATTCCTCAAACTAAAGTTTCCAATGGCCGAAATATTCTCATCTTAAAAGAAAAAATGCTCATCTCCAATCGGTACACTTAACTATATAAGCCACTCCTATTGGCGTGTGCCTTCCACAATTCTCCATATCCTTATAAAAATAAAAATAAAAAGAGTACATCTCAAACCATATAATTAGGGTTGGGCAAAATGTCCGAACCGAACCGAACCGAACCGAACCGGAACCGAACCGGACCGAACCGGAACCGAGCGAGTTTTTTAAAATGAAATACCCGAACGGGTATTCGAATCGAGAACCGAATGGTTTGGTTCGGTTCTCGGTTCTCGACCCAGAACCGAAGAACCGAATAAGAACCGAATTTTTTTTTTATATTGAATAAATCAATTTCTTTTATTTTTTCTAAACAAATTAAAAAAATTTTTCTTATTAAATCTTATTAGTTGAACAATTTAGAGTTTATTTATGTTTGTTAGTTGTGTTTTTTTCAATTTTTTCTTGTATAGTTTCTTAGTAGTTAGTATGGAAAGTCACCAACTGATGATTACATTAAATAGTTCGTAAGTATTATCAATACTTTAAAATATTTTATCTTTGTGACGTCTAATTTATATTTCACTTTTATGTAGACTTGAAGGTTTGAAACAAATGAATTATTGATATGAATATCGAAGTTTTATTAGTAATATTTACTTTTTGGTATTTGTATTTGACAACTTATTATTTATATGCTATTAAATTAGATTACGTTGATTTGTAAAAGTTAAGATTGAACTTGGTATTTTGTATCTACTTTTTATTATTAATATTAGTATCCACTTTCAAGTGTATTTATGTAGTATTATTTTAAATGTTAAAAAATTTAAAGCCTGTTTGGTACAGATTCTCATTTTCTACAGTAAATCAATTCTCATTTTCAATCACACATTTTTCAATAAAATAATATTTTCCATCACATCAATACTTTTTTCTTCTTTTTTAACCACACATTTCCCATCATATCACTATTCAAAAATCAATTTTTCCCTCAAAAATCCCTACCAAACACACTCTTAATTATAGTACGGAACCGAACCGAACCGAACCGAAACCGAACGGTTCCAAAATTATATTTGGAACCGACGGTTCCATTTACTAAATACCCGAAAATTTCTGGAACCGAAAAAAACCGAACCGAACCTAACCGAACCGAACCGCGCCCACCCCTACATATAATCTCCTTTCAATTCTTCTCTTTTTTTCCGTACATGGAAGCAATCAACCCAAGAAAGCTGGAAAATGGGACCAACAAAACCTTAACATCTGTAAATAATGATATAGAAGGGCACATATTTCAAGAACTCGAAGAAGTTGAAGTTTATGATTACTCGTAGGAAGCAAATTGGCTTAGAGGTGATGTTCCAGGCAGGGGTGGATAAAATCCAAATCAACCAGCTTTTATTTTATAGTTGGGTTGGGTGTTGGGCGAAGAATGCGGGTTGGGTCAGGTCACGAGTTAATCCAAGAAAACCGATTTAACCCAGTCCAACCCGGCCCACTTAGTTTAAAAAAAAAACGCAACTACATTCCAAAAGGCAAAAGTCACGGGACAAACAAGTTACAAAACACAATTACACAACCCTAACCTAATAATCTTCATCCTCTCTCTCTCTCTCTCTCTCTCTCTCTCTCACTCTCGCTCCCACAGTCCAACTCCACTTGCTGCTGCCGCTCTTATTTTCTCACCAAGAAATGAGAAATTATTTTTTTGTAAATTTCTTAATTGCTAAAATTTTGTAAATCTTTTAGAACTTTTGCACTTTAGAATCTTGATGAAGTTGTACTGAGTATATATGATTATTCCAAGTTTATAATTTAACTTGTGGTTATGCTATTAAAAAGTTGTTGTTGTGAATTTTTTATTAGTCTTTTCCATTTCTTATTAAGCTTTGATTTAAAAACAAATGCAGTTTTAATTACCAATACAAGATGCCTCTATTTTCTTTCTTTAACATTTTTTATTTATGCATTTCATGTGGTTGATAGGTTTTTATTGTCGGAATATACTTTTATGATTTTTAATTTCCAAACCGACCAACCAAACCCAACCCCGACCGAAACTTGATTGGGTTGGGTTGGAACACATAAATGGGTTGGGTTGGTTTGATTTTCTATCAAATCGACCATATTGGATTGGGTAAAAAGTCAACCCAACACAACCCACGTTCACCCCTAGTTCTAGGTGCAAATGATGGTTTACCATCAACTTCAGCGTTGATGATCGGAGTTGGGGCTGTCCACAAGGATGCCCAGACTGTGATCCTCACCAGAATAGCTGGTTTGTGGCTGGAGCTTGTAGCATGGCCATTGGAGAATTCGTGTAGGTCTACTCACGATATGACATAGAAGTTGCTCAATTCATGAGAGAAATAGGGCTAAAGCTATGAAAAAGTTGCAACGGACGAGGCCAAAAAGGAAAAATTGTCAAACCCTTTTCAAGCAGTTGTCTGCCTTTATGATGCAGTATGAAAAGTCTTCTAAGTGTATGATAAATTAAATTAATTAAGGTTTATGTTGTTTTTCTTATTTTCAATTATTGTGTTCGTGATACAATTTAGTTTGTTTCCTTGAAGAGAAAACTCTAGTTTTTCTTATTTATACTAATTTAGACTCTATTTAAAGATGTTCTCTCCTTGTAATAGCATTATTAAATTTCCATATATAAATTATATTTGTCCTTATGCAATATTAAACAATAGCGAAATGATTCAACAATAAAAATTTGCCATCCTAAGTCAATACAATGTACTTTTGCCTGAGTCTCGATCTGAAAGGTTAATTTAAGGGTGTGAACACAGGGGATTCCTTGATTATATATCGGCATAGTTAATTGCTGTGTCAATTAACTATTCAACTTTGAACCCCTATAGCTAGCCTTTTTTTTAATGGGTGTGTGTCCTCCATGTGCTTTTGTCCACGGTCGACAAGAACTTTAGCACAAACTAGAATATGAATTTTTTTCATAAACATTAAAAAAAAAGTGATGCCTTTAGAGGCGAGAAAGGAAGATGAACTCGCATTCGTATGTTGATTTAAAAAACTTAGGTCAAGAAATTAGAGAAATTCACAAATCTTTCATTTTTTAATCAAAACAATTCAAGCTAACTTCAATAATCAGACGATCCAACTAAACAATAGAAATATAAAAGAAAATTTTATATTTGACAACAATATCTCATACTGAAACAAACAGTTCTAAAAGCATCGTTGCAAGAAAAAAAAATACTTAAAAATAATAATAAAATCTTAATTGATTCATTAATTGTTCACTGAATTAATAGGCCACGTCGAGAAATGGAGATAAGATTAACAATAGGCAAATCATATCGATCCCGTAGTCTTCATTTAACTAGAAAATGAGTCAAATTTCTAGATGGTCTAATTAATTGATTTGACTTAATAAATGATACACTGATTGCTTCCATGGAAATCAACAAGAGAGGCAGATTTCTAAAGGGAGATGGTAGGGTTTATATATATATATATATGGAGAAGTGCGGAAGGCACATGCCAATGGCCCAATGGGATTGGCTTATTATAAATAAATTTTTGATTTTTTTTTACTATCTCGAAGTAAATGAAGATAGAAGTTATCAAAATATGAGATACGAGGTAAATATTTCAATCTATTATATGAAGGAGAGAAACTTCATACTATTCTATATGCATACGTGGTAGAATTGTTTATACAAATCATGATACCAGAACCTCGATTGAACCATTCAAATTGCGATACCTCAATATCGCATACCCACGTTAAAATTATTTGAAAATAGAGAGATATTAAAATAATTATTTGATTGAACCATTCAATTTGCGACACCTCAATATTGCATACCCACGTTAAAATTATTTTATGCATATTTGGTGTGTGTTGAATTCTAATAAGTTATATAGAATTTTTAAAAAAAATAAAATAGTTATGCTTAGTGTTGCCTGCATTATATTCCATTCTATATATAAGCAAGGAATGACATATAAAATAAGAAAATAGCGTAATACAAAAAAACGTGTATTTTTAAGTTTGAATAAAGCTACTGGTACAATCTTTGTTGACAATTCTTGTGTTGTCATGATCTATATCGTTAATTTAAAAAAATAATTTTTAAAATGAATAGCATAGATTCCTGCCAACAAAATTTTAAACCATGATTGTTAATCTTTAAGGCTCTGTTTAATTCGCGTAATTTTCCATGGAAGTAGGAAAATATTTTCCTACTTCCACTTTTTGACTGTTTGATATGCGAAATTTTCCATGGAAAATGTTTTCCTCCCTTTTTCTAGGTACAACCATTTGATGCACAAATGGTGGAAAATGTTTTTTCACCTATTAGGTGAAAAATATTTTCCAGCTTTTTTTTTTTTTTTTTTTTGCAATGGGAACAAATTCTAGATACAATGGTAAAAAGAATTTTCACTTTTATTGGCAACTTCAATGCAAAACAAAGTCAAATGAAGAATATTCGGTATGGTAAATTTTTTTTTTTCAAAATTTTTTTTCAAATTTTTTTTTTTTTACAATTGGAACACATTTTAGACCCAATGGTAGAAAAAATTATCACTTTAATAGACAAATTCCATAAAAAACGAAGCCAAATGGACACCAAACTTTCAACATTTTCCATGGAAAATTATACCAATCAAACACAATTAATTACAATTTTCAGTAAAACATTTTCTAAGAAAATCAATTCCCTGTAAAACATTTTCTTTCCACCCATTTTCCACCCTTGCAATTAAACGGATCCTAAGTTTCCAAATTAGGTTTCTTCTGCTTAGTTTGCTATGATGGGCAAATGAAGAATACTAAATGGAAAACAGAAAGACGTATCATTCTCCTCACTCACTTCCATGTTTCAAATTTATTGTATTAAATATGTGGTAAAGTTTATATAAAACACATATTTTATGGTAAAGTTTAAATAAAGGACGCAATAAAACACGAACAAATTTAAATATTGAATGGAAGACACGTTAATCTATATTAGGACGGTTTAGATTACATTAATATAAGTTAAAGTCAATAATTAATTATAAACACATATTTTATGGGATTCGTGATTTTTTCAACTACACATCTATCAACTTATCTATTAAAGAATAAATCTAATTTTTAACTCACCAAACGGGGCTAAATCACCATATGGATGATAATTATATATTTCCTACGTCCCATAAGGATAAATTTGCTTCCATTTTCGCAAAAATTAAGAAAATATAATTAATATAATTTAAAATATAAATTTTACTTACATTTTTCATAATATATCCTACATTAAATAATGGTTTAAATAGTAATAGTTTATATTTATTGATAATAAGGCAATTAAATAGGGAAATATTATAAACAAAGAAATTAACTATACAGAGCAAGAAAAATTAACCTATAATTTTTAGAAAAATAAAGCAAAATCTATTTTTATGGGGCATATGAAATATTAATAATGGAAAAAAAAAAAAGAGGAAATACACAAAATTAAGAAAAATAAAAAAGAAATCACTAACATACAAGAAACATACTCGATAGACCATATTGAAAAACACTACACGCAACAAGAACAACACATAAATTTTGTTTTAACTTATTTTTCTTGTCAAATCTAGCATTTCGACCATTTCATTAAAGTCCAGTGGAACCAATAGCTTTTGTAAGACCAAAAGTGATTCCCATAGCCAACCACCCTCCAATTAACACCCTCAAGGAAGATCTCACAAGAGGTGCCCTGCCTAAGAAAGCCCCAACTCCACCAAACCCTAAAAGTGCAACACTCACAGCAGCCACCACCACCCCTAACCTTACGTGGTAGTCACCTATGAAAGCTGCTGACAGCAAAGGCACTATTGCCCCTACCATGAAAGCAAAAGCTGACGCTGCGGCTGCTTGAAAAGGGTTTGGCAATTTCTCTTTCTTGGCCTCATCCACATCATTTTTTTCTGCAATTTTAGTCATGTTCTCTCTCTTGAATTGTGCCACTTCTATGTCATATTGTGAGTACACGGACACAAATTCCCCGATGGCCATGCTACAAGCTCCGGCCACCAAACCGGCTATTCCGGTGAGGATCATAGTCTTGGAATCCTTGCGGACAGCCCCAACTCCGATCATCAACGATGAAATTGATAGTAAACCATCATTTGCACCTAGAACAGCAGCTCTAAGCCACTGTGCTCGTTTTGAGTAATCATAAACTTCAACTTCTTCTTCAAGTTGCTGAAATTTTTGCCCTTCAATATCATCATTCACAGCAAGTTCAATCTCATTTTCAAACTGTTTTAGGTCGATTGCTTCCATGGAAATTAGTGAAAGAGGAAGTTTTGAAGGGAGATTTAGGGTTTGAGATTTGCACTATTCTTGATTTTAATATGGAGAAGTGTGGTAGACACACGCCATTAGGAGTGGATATTTATAGTAAGTTGATGCCCATAATTTTATTCAGTGTGAGGAATCTAATGCATTCACACTGGAAAAAACAAAGGCGTTGCTAGTTTAGTAATCTAGGGGCAGTTTAGTAGATTTAATACATTTTGATAAAAAAATTAATGAAATTATGATTGAAAAGTTGATAAAAGTTATGAATTCATGAAATGTGTGTTGTAAATTAATTGTTCACTTTCACTTAATTTTTTTAAGCTACACCGAACATGTGCTAAGATAGTTTTCCCAAAAAAATAAGTTTATATGAAGAGTTAAATTCAATTCAAATAGAAGTGTATCAGTTTAATTTGTGATTAAAGATTAATGTTTATGCTTATGATTAAAAATTCAATTAAAATAGAACTCTATCAGTTTTATTTGTGAATAACGAATGATAATACCTCAACTTATCATTCTTAATAGTAGTCTGGTTTAAGAATCTAACAGAATTTATTTTATGTTCTAGTTTGTGCTAAAATTCTTGTCCTTTCAACTGTGAATGGGATTTCAAGAAAAACATGTGGTGAGCAATAAATAAGTTTTCTCTTTCAATATGACGATTGATTATATAATTGTATAAGAATAAACAACAAATTTTATGAATTTCTGATCTGAAGTTTTGTGCCAAATATGTTATTATAAGGAATTTAATAATGTAATTTGCAGGTCAACACAAAGCCTAATAAAAATATAAACATAAATATACATCAATAAATTTGTCAGCATAACAAATCACAACAAGCAATCACATTTAAATATTAATTACATATAAAAAAAATATGCTATGATAATTGTAGTAGGTGATATTTTTCCTTTTTTTAAAAGGAACGTGGCATTTTAGGACGAGTCTGGTAAGTTTTTCAAAAATAAAAAAGGTGGTTATGAGACTACCTTATCTTTATGGATCATGGAGTACTATAGTTGGATTCGATGGCTCTCCTAGAGGTCCCTCATCTGAGATCTATTAGCCTTGTCACAAGCTGCTAAAAGAACTACGATAATTTTTATATGAGTAAAGTATAGTGAAGTCCATGATCTTGTGACGTAATCTAGATATGTTTCTCAAAGAAGTGTTTAACAAGGAAACTACTTTATGAACTTTAAAAAATCAGCATGAGAGGTTCAAAGGTAATTTGACTGCAAATTATGGGAAGAAAACAAATACTTCAAAGGAGACCAACATAGCTGAGAAATATTTGAGTGATGGAGATGTTTTGACGATTTCTGACGTGGAATCCAAACTTGACAAGTGGATTTTGAATAAAGCTTGTGTGTTTCGTGTGTCCTAATCGGGATTTGTTTGAAACGTATGAAACGGTGATGCAATGAGTCATGGGTAACAACAAACCTTGTCGGGTAGCTGGTATCGGTAGAGTCAGATTAAAGCTAGTTAATAGAAAATGTAGAACATTTGATCACGTTCTTCATATTCCAAACTTGAAGAAGAATCTCATTTCGTTGAGTACTCTTGATTAAAAATGATACATTTTCTCTGAAGGAGGTGAAGTTTTGAGGGTTCGAAAAGGTGTTTGTAATATATTGGAGGGGCAAAAAGGTCTCAGTTATACATCTTGCAAGGTCGGGCAAAATTTGTGAAGAAAAATTAGCACTGATTTAATATCGTGGTGGAGATTCAATTTAGTACTGTACTTTTGAAATTTGATTCGGGTCTGTATTGAAAAATAATACTCAATCGACTTTGGAGGATATGGGTAATTCCGCTTTGCTACCATTACATGTAGTTTCATCGTAGTCAACTGTTAGGGATAGATCCATTGGAGATAGGTACATGAATGTTGATTCAGTTGCATATGCTTTTAGCGTTTTTTTAAGGTGTTGAGACTAGCCAGGGCCTTTCTATAAAAGCATTGGGAGTTGATTTTGCTATAGGGTGTGCTTTGACACTGTTTGGTAATTTCTAAGTTTTTGTGAATTTTGGGGAACCTGGTGTTTGGATTTATGTATCTATGTTGAATACTATGGAAGAGGATGAGTATTTTTGTGTCGGAGAAAGTTTGAATTTTGTTGAGGAGTTCAAATTTTTCGTTACAGTCGAATTTATTTTTCCAAGAGGAGAATTTTGAAATTTTGTTCGCTGCATTGGAATTTATGTCAATGTGGAGATTGTTGAATTTTTTTGACCTAAATTAGGTTGGATTTTTTGAGAAAATATTTTTTATTCTTTGAACGTGTTTTTATTGGAAAAATATTGGGAAAATATTATTTTTTTTTTATTCTACATAATTTTTTGTCTTATTTCCATCTTTGTGGTATTTCTATGTTTTGACATCCACCCTTTTAAATTCTAGACTCTTTTTACAAGTTTTGTATTACTGAAATCACAATTATTGTATTTGTTTTTTCCATATTGGTCAATTGAATAAAATACTCAATTCATCTGCCAATTAATTCTGTCTTTTATCTTGTCGTTTGTTTGTGATTATATACTTCATATTGTGTCATATATATTACCTCGATAAACATTCTTTAACATAAATTCCGAGTTAAGAATTGTTATTTTAAATGATAAATTTCAAGATTTTTTTGTGTGGTTGAATTACCTAGCATTCCAAATTTCAAAATCTGGTCTCAAATCTAATCATAATGAAAGGGAATTATTATCAATAATCTTAGTACCTAATTTTGTGAGTTTTCATTCAAAAAATGACATTCTTGACTGTTTTCAATTTTGGTGGTATCTTCCATTCGAATTTCATCATAGTCCTTGTCATCGCTTTCCACTTTGTCCTAAACAATTGTTAGAGGTTATGTGGGGGAGTTAAGGGTGGTTATGGAGGGTTGTATATTTAATTTTCAAGTTCAAACCACTCCCTTCAACCATTTTGATGTCATGTAGATTGGAAATCACCTCATATGGTCGACCCACGACCCATATTATCGAACATAGTTTTAAAGAAACAAACAAAAAGACGAAGCAAAACCTAATTCTCCTTGCACTTTTTGAAACAAACAAAGCGAAGGACAACAAAAAAGAAATCACTAAAATATATTAATACCAACACTTATGACATACTTCATATGCGTTATTATCAATACTTTTAACATACATTTTTATTTTTGGTCGAATCTAGCATTTCGACTGTCATTATAATCCAGTTGAACCAATCAATTTGGTAAGACCAAAAGTGATTCCCATAGCCAACCACCCTCCAAATAGCACCCTTAAAAGAAGATTTCACAAGAGGTGTCTTCCCTAAGAAAGCCCCAACTCCACCATACCCTAAAAGTGCAACACTCGCGGCAGTCACCACCACCCCCAACCTCACATGATAGTTCCTTATAAAGGCCGCCGCCATCAAAGGCACCAATGCGCCGAAAGAAAAAGCAAAGGCCGATGTTGCAACTACTTGGAAGGGCTTGGCAATTTCTCTTTCTTGACCGCAACCATCTCGCTTTCTTCAACACTTTTAACCCTATTTTTCTCTCTTGAATTGAGCCACTTCTACATCATATTGTGAGTACACCGACACAAATTCTCCAATCACCATGCTACAAGCTCCAGCCACCAAACCAACTATTCCGGTCAATATCATCATCTTTGCATCCTTCCGACGGCCCCAACTCCAATCATCAGTACGCAGAGCTTTAAAGTTAGGAGGGCACAATCGAACTTGCAAAGAAATTGAAAGAAATTTTACAATCGAAAATTTACGTCCAAAAAAATCATACCATGTGTAATTTTTCATTCGAAAATTTACATGGGATATAACTTTTTTAAATGTAAAATTTGGAAAATTTTTGATGTTATATTTCATATAAAATTTCCCATAAAATGATGAAAATTACATTGAGAAATTTGTATCACAAAAATAATAAATGTTAATGAAATATATGCCTATAATGTAGTTCTCAAAATAAGTTTTGAGATGACATAAGAAATTTGTAAATTTGATTAACGTACGATCGTCAGAGAATTTTTAAAATTAGCATGTTATCGAAAATCAAATTTATTGTGATTTTACCTCTATTTGGTGGAGATTAAAATCTAAATTTTGAGTAAATTTTGATAAATATCAAAATTAAACAATTATGGATTCCACGAAATATATTATTAAAATTAATTGTTAACTTTAATTTAGATTTAAATTTAGATTTAAATCGATATCAAACATAACTTTAAAAACAAAAACAAAAATTCTCAAAAGTTGGTGGAGGTGGGGCACGTGGACCCCCTGGGTCCGCCAGTGCATCAGTGCCAAAGTCGATGGTAATCCATCATTTGCACCAAAAACAGTAGCTTTGAGCCATTGTGTCGTTTTGAGTTATCATAAAGTTCTTCGAGTGTTCAAATTTTTTGCTCTTCGATATCACTATTAACAGCTGGTAAGGTAAGGTCTTGTTGGTATCATTTTCAGGTTCTTTGATCACTCCATGAATATTTGGGAAAGAGGACGATGTTAAAGGGAGAATATAGGGTTGGATATGGAGAAGTGTGGCTATTTATAAGAAGTTAATGGACAGAGATATTGTTGACCCCAAAAAATAAGCTCAACAGAATCCCCACCACGTCCTCTCCACGTGGACGTCACCTGCACACGGAGCACCCCGTTAGGAGGCAAAGGCCGCCGGTGGAGAAAAAGGTCCGGCGACCGTTCGCACTCCGACGGTCAAGTCAACGGCCGGACTAAAAATATAAAAAGAGTGCAAGAGACGGGAGAGAGGGGATTTGGTTAGGTTTAGAGAACATACCTTAATTATGAAGTGGATTCACATATATATAGAAAATGAAAATGTAAATGGGTCACTGTTAATGGATCAAGTTTAGGCCCATAGGGCATCATTCATGAGGAGCCTCAGTAGGCACTTCAAATAGCCTTTGGGGAGCCTCGGTTAGGCACTTCAAAGAGCCTGTGGAAAGCCTCGGTTAGGCACTTCAAAGAGCCTCGGCTAAGCACTTAAGGAGCCTCGGTTAGGCACTCTTTAGGTACCTCGTCTAGCCACTTAAGGAGCCTCGGTTAGGCCTCTTTAGGCACCTCGGTTAGGCACTAAGGAGCCTCGGTTAGGCACTCTTAGGCACTTCGTCTAGCCACTTAAGGAGCCTCGGTTAGGCACTCTTAGGCACCTCGGCTAGCCACTTGGAGAGCCCCCGGTTATGCACTTTTAGGCACCTTGGCTAGCCACTTGGTGAGCCCCGGTTAGGCACTCTTAGGCACCTCGGCTAGCCACTTGGTGAGCCCCGGTTATGCACTTTTAGGCACCTCGGCTAGGCTCATTTTCATGGGATAACAGATATAATACTAGCACATGCATTTTTTATTTTTTTTTTCATGCTTTTCCTGGAGGTTTGGAGAGAGCTGCAATCAAGAGGATTTTCCTAATCGTCCCTTCCCCAAAGGAAGAGCATGAAATTCTTCTTTGGAAAATATTATTGTTCCAATAAGAGGAAAAGGAAGAAACTCGAAGTAATAATACTTCTTTTAGGAGGTAGTTTTATTTTCGTCATCAGAAATCTAGAATGGAGAAGCATAGCTTTAGCAAATTTTGCTTTCATTGTATTCTTTTTGTTTGGACCACAGTTCCTTTGGATTATACTGTTATATAATGTCTCAAAAATTGTAGATTTTATTATATAGGATAATTGCAAAATTAATCACAGATTATTACTAGTATTTTTGAGGGCTTGTGTTTTGCTAAAGCACAGAAGCCACTGATCTCTTGCATTGAATTGGACATTGTATATTTGGTGTGGACTGTAAATAATCCTCCAACCAACTTTTCTTATCTTTCTTTATCTTTTCCAGCTTTAAGTTGCACTGTTAGGCACCAGGCAAATTTTGTAGGCCATGCGCTCGCTAGGCATGCTGCTTTTACATTTGTTAACTTGGAATGGATTGGGGGCTCCCTGAATTTCATATTAATTTCAGCTCATTTTAAGAAGAGAATCTTCCACTAAAGGTAATGAATTGATTTGCACAATTTGCTAGCTGCTCGAGTCTTTTCCAGTTCTCTCTTCCAATTTTGCTAAGTATTGGGTGAAACATATGTTTTGGAAGATCTTTGGTGGGCTTCTTGACTTTTAGAGGTTAATATTTGGGAAAATTTCATAACTAAGAGGTTAAATTTCACTCTTTTCAAATTTAAGAGAGAGAGTTTAAAATTTCAAATTTTTTTTAAATTTTATTTGTAAATTAATTAATTAAACATATATTTTATTAATTAAATATATTAAGGTCACAATTCCATATAATTTAATCACGAATTCTATATAATTGGTCACAAATCAAAAATTTTATAGGTCATAATTTGTTCATCGGTCACAAATAAAAAATTGAAACGTCACAACTTATTTTACAGTCACAATTCAAAAAATTTATGTGACAATTGTTCATCGATCATAAATCAGAAATTTTATAAGACAAATTATTTTACGGTCACAAATCAAAATATTTTATAGGTCACAAATGATTTTACGGTCACAATTCAGAAAATTTATAAGTCACAAATTGTTCATCGATCACAAATAAAAAAAATTGAAACGTCACAACTTAGTAGATAGTCACAAATTGTCAAATTATCGATCACAAATTAACAATTTTTTAGATCACAAATTATTTTTTGTTCACAATTTATATTTTGCATTAGTCACGAATTAATGAATTTAATAGTTACAAACAATCAAATAATATGTGACCACCACCAATATTTACGACACCACATCACCATTGCCTCGACAACATCAGCGCCACTGCGACCGCCACTGCTACTAGAACCACCACCACCTCTCAACCAAAACATACCACAGATCTGCTTCGCTTGCAGATCTCACAGACCACCACCACATGGACAATCTTAGCCCATCGTCACCTCACCCAGGTCAACACCACTCCACGACCACCATCGCACATAGCATCCCAACCACACAACAGCACCTAATCATCGAACTCAGCACCATCAAACACACGTGTTCTTTTACATCAAACATATTCGTCATAAATTAATCAATTATTCATCACAAAACCACAGCAACTCTTCCTCAAAATCAAAAAAACAAATAAAAAAATGGAAAACCACCAATATGCTTCTACCACTGTCGGCTCCTCACGTTTTCTGGTTTACTATCTAGGATTTGTTTGATTAGGGCTTTAGATTCCAATTTTTGAGAAGCGATTTGACTGATCTAAAGGAGCCACAACATAGGCAAGGGGCTGATGGAGCCACAACTATTGTCCTGCGCGCGACTGCGTTGCGTGCAGTGGCCCTCCTCTGCTCGCAACAGTCCTAGAGCAGCTACACTACACACGGTAGTCTGCAGGCGCACGGCTACGGTGGTCCTATGCACAGCGGTAGTTGGTTTCCGATGGCGATCAGTGGTTGTTTTGGTGCAAGAGAGGGGTGATGTGGGAGTGTTGTGGATGTGATGAATTATTAATTGATTTAGGTTGAGGGAGAGGCGAGAGAGATGATGGGAGAAGAGGGAGAGCATCTGATATTTGAAATAATAAACTAGACCTCTAATTTATGAAATGTGATCTCTAAATGGCTGAGTTTGTGTAATTTCCTCTTAATATTTTTCTATCTCATTTCTGAAGTCTCGAAAAATTTCAACATGTTCAAATCTATCATGCTATACAAGACTGTCAGCAATGACAATTGCAGCTTTGTTGTCAGTTTAGCTTCGTATATTATTTTAAGCTCCTTTAAGCACTACCCTACCCACATAGTTCACAAATCCTCAAGCCATAGATCTAAATCTGTTTCTGTACGCGCTGTAACAAATTCCTATAAGTTATGGACCCAACCCAATTAATGCCATCCGTGTAAACTCCATCCTTAAAAGAGTCGATTTTAGAAAATAGAATTTTACTTTCTTTTAAGAGTTTCCATCCAGTTCTTCATGACATGTTCCGTTGGAGACGGGAAAAATTAGCCAACAATACTAATTGCAAATGCAATGCAAGATCTAGTGCGAGATAGGTGAATTAATTTTCCTATCAATATTTAAAAGTTTCTTTCGATGCTAATTCCTTCTTATGTAACTCCAAGTTTGTAATTAAGAGCATCACAAGGCCTAGTTTTTTTTCCCAAAAAAAAAAAAAGCCCTTCTATTGATCCTCGTGCGAATATAGCTCACTTCAATTCCAAGCATCAAACTCAAGTAGAGAAACAAAAACTATTTTTAGAAATTTAGACATGCAAGAGTCAGATTTTAAGATAGAATTTGGACAACTAGCCAAACATGCAACATCCGACAAATCAATAGGTGATTAGCAAAGAAATTTCAAATAGCCACAAAGAGTAACATTATGACCACATCTGAACATGTCAAGAATATTAGGCCAATAAAATTTTTAGACTGAAGCTATACCAAACACAAGTTTATTCCACAGAAAATAATCAAATCCCAGATCAAGCCATAACCATTGGCATGTTGCCCGGAGACAATTTGGACCACCACTACTGCTTGTAGTGATAGAAATCGACATTATAATGCAATAGAATACAAAGTCAACATAAACAGTGTTACTATTCTACGGTGCAACAAATGGCGTATAAGTGTACATCATCACAAATCTACACCAGAAAAGACTACATGTGAGACACCAAGACCATTATATATAGGAAGTTACTCAGTAATTCAACTGTGGCAGGATAAGGAAGAACTCTACGTCAAACCTGACATCCACTGCTGATTAAAGAACACCAGTTTGATGAGTATGCTCTAAGAATTGCATCTCATTTGAAACCTTTTTCAAAAATTTGATGTTAACAATATAAATCCTTTTTTGCCATTCAGTGCTGGAAGATCAAAGCAACGTCTTCACAACCACAAAAAATTTATGAAAACCAAACCTTCAGCAAAGAAAAGAAGATGCATGCTAGCTGTAGACAGCATAAATGGAAAGCTTTCCCATGTGGAAGCAGGAACCACAAAGGGAAAAGAAAAGGTTTTCTCAACCTCCAGCACCTTCCCCCAAAAAGAAATTAAGAAAAATAAAGGGAAACACACAGATGCAAGAAGAGAAAACAAGGATCGGACCAAGAATGAATTTTTCCAATCAGGACAGTACAGAATTCAAGTGAGCAGCAGCCTCGAACAGCAATTTTGAGGGAAAACCATCCTTAAGGTTATTGAAATGAACATAATAAGTGAATCCAGAACTCAACGAACAGGATATAACAGTTGCTGAAATCTGCCGCGTATTTTAACAGGAATGCAACTCTTCCTTCGGTATAGTTTTGCAGAAAACAAGAGCTATAAAGGAATTGCACAGGGCTTGCCGCAATTCAAAAAGCTAATTTTATTATGCATAAATGTAGCCCAATAGCAAAAGCAAGCCAACCATCAAGTATCGGATAATTATTAGCCAGGTAGCCTGCCAAAAGTTTAACATTATTAATATTGCAAGAATCAAAAATTAAAAATGAGTTGAAGTTTTGGGTAAGGTTCAAATACAGAAAATAAACAATTACCCTGTCCTCAATCATAAAAAACCGAGTTTATAGGAGAAGACAAGTAGTCTGACTTCTAAGCTAGAATCTATGTTTCAATTCCATGAGCTCACCTGATGGTGGGGCCACATTTTACTATCACCAATTCCAAGTTCTCATCATCATTCCTCATTCACATATAACTCCATAAAGACACTGAGATGAATAGGGCCAATGCGAGAGAATACGAATCCAGCAGCAGTTAATTGTAGTGTAAGCAAGAAAGGAGACAACCAGTTGGAATAATAGCATTCAAAAGTCTAAGATCAGATTTGAATCCGCACATCAAACAAGCACAGGACCCCAAAGGACCAAACCATAGAACATTTTAGTAACACGATATACGTAAACTATTAGTGCCGAGTTTCACACTTTCAACAATGATCCATTTAGCCAACATGCCAACAAGAGAGAAACCATGTAATACTTGCATCCAGGAGCACTAGGACTTCAATGTCTTCAGCTGTCACAAATATGAACACAAACCCATCAGTTACGCTATAGACTGAAGATTGGAAAAAGAAATTTTCAGTGACTTGTTGCATACCATTAGGTCAGACGTCAAACTACCCAGATCGGAAACCCCCAGATCCTCGGCGATCATAAGGTCCAGAGCGGTCACGACTATATCGATCACCACCCCCATGGCCACCAGAATCCCTGTTACGGCCTCCATATCGATCTCCATTACGGTCAGGACCATAACCGCTGCCACCCCTCCCACCACCGCTGCCACCATACCTATCATCCCTGCTCCCATACCTACTGCCTTTAGACCCTTCATCAGGGCATTCTCTAGCAAAGTGTCCAGGTTTACCACACTTAAAGCACCCTTCTCCGCCAGATCCCCGCCCACTTCCATACTCACGATCACGACCTCGACCACGTTCACGGTCACGTGAGCGATCATTGTCATAATCTCTACCTGAACCCTGGTTCGGACGCGCTTTATCAACAGTAATGGTTCGGCCGTCTAAATCAATTCCATTCATGGCTTCAATGGCCTCTTCCATTGCATTCTTGTCCTCAAAGGAGACAAATCCAAAGCCACGAGAGCGTCCAGAGAACTTGTCAACAGCCACCTACATATACATACAAGCACTTTCATGTAAGAGTCCATTTTCCTATAATATAAATGAAGTTGTGAAATAATTTCAAACATAACATAAAATCATAATTAATAATTCATAACTACAGAACAGTAGAGACAGGGCTTGCACAATAGCGCCATCCTATGTCAGTAATCTTAGCAATTGAGTCTAAAAATATGAGCTTGTTTGGGAAGGATTAAAATCGGATTAAAATTGATAAACTAGCCGTTATTGTTGACTTTTATTAGACAGGTGGACCCAATAACGGCTATATTTTCAATTTTAATTTGATTAAAATCATTCACAAACAAGCCCTATATGTTTCTCAAGAATTCAACTTAAATACTCTCTCTTTCATCCCAATTACCAAAAAGAAAAAGAAAATAATATGTCCACTCCTGGTCATGTAGAGAAGGGAGATAAAAGATACTAAACAGTCTACATGCAACTTACTAAAACTACAACAATCAATTAGATGGCCTGAATACATAAAATGCTCATAGTCTGTGAGGCTCAGCAAGCTACTCCCAGCTATCTCACCGCCACTTTCCTTTTTATCTATATTTTTTTAGAGGGCAGGTCCAGGAGATAGCCATGCTTTATTACCTCTACAAATCGTCAAAGAATGGTCTCAAGCAACATGTTTGTACTTTCATCAAACCAGAAATAACAATAACAAATGGATATTGATGTGAATGGTATAGTAAGATTTCTATAATTCTAAAAAATGAGACAAAAGCCTATAACAAAGTAGCAAAAATTTCAAAGTCAAGTATCTACTGTAAAACAGATTAAACTTGCAACATGATGAACAGGGCCTGATGTAACCAATTATCTATGATAAGATGAAAAAAGCTTTAGGAAAAATCAAAAAATTCAAAATAAAACCAAATAATTTATTACCTTTGCATCAAGAAGATGGCCAAACTTTTCAAATGCCTTTTTTAGATCTCGATCTGAGGTTGACCATGAGAGGCCACCAATGAAACAGCGATATTCAACTTCATCTGACATGATTCAAACTGTTTCTTTTCCAAAAAGAAAAGAGGTAATACAAACATGATTCAAACAGATTCACTCAGATCTGTTATTAGCAAAAACTGATACAAAATGCACTGCAATTGGACAACAGCGAGCTATGTTATCAAGTACGGAGTTATTCAGAAGCATTTTTGCTCAACTCATTTAACTCTATCTTAGTGGGAGTCGTTACTGAATTCAAAGTTTTTACAGGCTTGCTCGCCTCTTAGACTCCTGCTGACTTCCGTCCTTTCTATGGATATAAATAAGCAACAATAGAAGGAATGCATCTATCATCTACTCTCTGACTGTATTAATATCTCTACATCACACAGAAATAGTTATAAACCTGTAATATTAGACACTCAAAATCGAATGAAACCCAATCACTTTCCCTCTTTCATGAGACAAAAAAGATTGCTGCGTATGATTTCATAATTTGTTCAATAATGAGCTCCTTCCAGAAAAATCTTACACAGGTCTATATGAATCTGATTAATACTTCTCTTCTCGTGCCTTCTATCTTCTTGACAGAATTCAGGTTTTCTTGACACCAACATCTCCAATTCAATACCGAGTACCATAACAAAGCAGTTTGTAAATAATTTTACATCATACACAACAATAATATGATGTGTTTTATTTTAGATCATATACAAAAAAAAAAAATTTTTTTTTTTAAATACAGGAGGTTAGCATGGTGCCTTTTTATTTTCTAAATACACCAGTTATTCATCAATAAAATATATTCGGTAACTAATTCATGGGTATGTACAAATTTTACATGTGATGCTGTGTATAACGTAAACCCTAAGTTCCTCATAAATAACCATCAATAGAATAATTACAAGCAAAAACAACCATAGATGTAGATTAATATGCGATTTTAGAATTATATTCTGAAAGGGTAAAACTTGTTTGTACCTGCAAAAGCCGGATCAAAACTAGGCGAAAATTTCCCCAAATTTCTGCGTAGCTTTAGAAGAAGAAAACGATTCGCACAAAGTCTAGGTTACACTGCGGATGACTTCACTTTTCGGATATTTATCTACAAGGGATATTTAATAAATTGTCACCAAACTTAAGGCATTGTGCAAAAACAGTCCCTGCTTTTTCCTTCTTTGCTATACTGATACGTTGATTTAACTCTTTAACTTAAAAAAGTTAGGGTGTGTTTGATAGGGAGCCAATTTCCATTTTCCCACTTTTCCTCACACACTCACATTTTCTTGATTTTCCTTGAAATCATTTTCCCATCACTTGGTGGGAAAATGGTTTTCCATTTATTTATTTTTTTATTTTTATTTTTATTGCAATTAGAAAAAATTCTAGATACAATGGTAAAAAAAATTATCACTTTTATTGACAATTTCCATACAAAACAAAGCTAAACAAATCATATTCAATATAGTAAAAAAATTTTAATTTTTTGGCAATTGGAACAAATTTTAGATCCAATAGTAAAAAAAATATCATTTTAATGGACAATTTTCATGAAAAACAAAGTCAAACGGACACTAAACTTTCAACATTTTTCAAATGGAAAATTATATCAATTAAACACAATTCTAGGCAATTCAATTCCTTGTAATTCATTTTCTTTCCACCCATTTTCCAACTTTGCAATCTAACGGGTGTTAAATCTTCTAGTCATGAAATTCAAGCAAATATTCAACGGTTTTAATATTGTCTTTGATAAGTAGGTATTAAGAGCTTGTTTGGTAGAGACTAAAATCGAATTAAAATTGAAAAACTAGCCGTTTTGTTGACTTTTAATAAACGAGTTGGACACAATAACGGCTATATTTCAATTTTAATTGGATTGAAATTCCTCCCAAACAAGCTTTAACAAAAATCAAAACGAACAAACTCTCCTCTTTAATTGATCAAGCTATGTCCGGTTGAATTTGATCGTCTGTAAGAGAATTGGTGTGGAGTTAATGGATCCATATAACTGATGTGACAATTAGTGGATTCACATAACGCTAAAAAATGTCCAGTAATACTATATATCAACATTGATGCTAAAACAATATCCTATGCGATAGCACGAGACGAGTCCAATTAAGTCCCCGGTTGATTTGGCTACAAATTATATTTTTATTAAATTTTAATAAAAGATTATTAAATTTGTGAATAAAAAGTTGATAAAAATTGTGAATCACGTATGTATATTTGATATTTTCTTCGAACGGAAGATCTAGAGGAGTTGGACGAGGATAGAGTGTGTGTGTGTGTGTGTGTGTGTGTGTGTGTACACACCATGTATTGTGGCACTGGTGCTATATAACATTATTTAAAAAAAGTATGTAAGGGATGTCACGATCATTTCCATCCTCCTCCCCTATCGGGAATTTTTGTCTCCTTACCCCCACCTCCTATATATATATTGTGGCACTAGTGCTATATAACATTATTCAAAAAAAGTATGTTAGGGATGGCACGGTCATTTCCATCCTCCTTCCCTATCGGGATTTTTTGTCTCCTTACCCCTACCTCCCATACCTTTTAGTTTTATTTATTTATTTATTTAGCCCTTGTTTGCCCCACATTATATCACATTCCATTACATTAATTTTTTCTCTCTCTTCATCTCAACCATCCATTCATCAAATAAAATAATAATACATACAAATCAAAAACTTTTCAACCACACATCTCTCATCAATCACTATTCTAAAAATTATCTACCCCCAAAAATTTAAATTAATGGGGGGCAAACAGGGGCTTAATATTTTTAGCTTGTGAAAATTATTATATTAAAAACTTCTATTTTGAAATGAACTTTAAACAGTGTGGGAATCATGTTTCCCGTACTCATCTCGTGGTCCATCCCGGGGCAATACCCTGCGCCCCGTCCCCACCCCCGCCCCATGTACCCAATTAGGCAGAGAATCTTTGCCCCTAACGGGGTCCCACGACTATTGAGTATAAGGAATTTTTTTGTCATTTCTAATGTATATTCGCTCTAAACAAACAATTCTTTTAAATAAATAATTTTATTAGATTTATTCTTTATCATCATGTTGGCATGAGCAAGCTAACCATGGTGGGAAGCATTGGCCTAGGCAAGCTGTCGGGGGTTGGACAATCTGATTATACTTGAAGAGTTAATTCATTTTACACTTCCAATTTTGTTAATAGAATAGAGTTTTCTATATTTTGAGAATAGAATGTTTTAATATTCCTAAAAGTCGTAATTTTAGAAAATAAGTTTATTTTATTTCTTCAAACAAAAAAAAAATAAAAAATTAGCATTTAAAAACTTTAAAAAAATGAGTAATTTAAAAGTAAATTTCAAATTACATTTAATAGACCAAATTTGTTACAATCATATGTAGTTTTGAAATAGTATAGACTCCTTTAGTATCCATATTCATGTAAATAATTGGAGGCCAATTGATAAGAATTTTGAAAGTATGTCCCTACCATATAAAAAAGGCAATGAGAAGTATATGTAGATGGAATAGTAATTCAATCCCCTTCCAATTTTTTATATATTTCGTTTTTTAATTTAATTTTATTTATTTATTTTGTTGTGTTTTTATATGAAAAGCTTTTTTTCCTATTCTTTTCCTATTTTCATTTTTCCCGCATTCGTACGAGAAGGAAACGATGACGTCTTACCTTCGTTCGTGTGAAGAGGACATCGTTTTGGTTAACGTCGTTTCAATCTTTTCTCTCTCAATTTACGGCAATCTAATAGAAAGACTATTTTCTCTATTTTCTTACGCTACCAACCACGCCTCTTCAAATCCATCTTTTTCTGCTTATTCTCATCCACTCTAATTTATCACTCTTCTCTCCTTTTCTTCCCAAGCAATTCTGTTATCAAGCATGTGTGTTATGATTTTTTGATAGATTGAAATTTTTGTTATGCTTTTTTTTAATTTTGATTTATTTTGTACAAAGCTCTGCATTGAATTCCGAGACGAGTGAGCACCCCAAGATGTACCAAATGAAGCTATCGGCTACGAATGATGTTCGTGCTAGCCTGGAAAAATTGAAACGACGTCTGGAGGTTTAAAACCATGCAGATTAAGGATGGCAAAAAAACTCGTTCAATCCGAAATTCGTAGGACCCCGCCCAGAACGGGGCGGGTACGGGAATCATAGTCCCCGCCCCACTACCCATCTCGATTAAAATTAATTTTAAATTTAAATTTTTTATCAAACAAAAATAACATATTTATCATATTTTTAAAGAGAACATAAGTTTTTTCTAATAAATTGGTAAAAAAATAATAATATTTACTAAGTAAAGACATAAAAATAAAATAAAAGCCAAAAAAAAAAAAAAGGGGCAATAAATGGCGCCCCGCCCCGCCCTTCCCTTATCTCGCCCCGAACCCGCCTTGTCCTGCTTTAAACAGGTATGGGGATGAGGTAAGGTAACAAAAATACCCGGTGGAACGGGTGGGACCCACCCCGCTGCCATCCCTAATTGCATATCATCCACTCATGTACCCTCTGTAAGATTTAATTGTTTTCTGTCTTCATCTCGGAGATTCTTTTGGGATCTCTGTAGATATATAATTGTACTTCCATTTCTAGTGTGATGTCCTTTCATGGGCTTATATCTTAGCAATTTGGAAGTTTTTGAAGAAGAAGCTATTAAGGTAGATCCTAACTGGTCTGTTTCCATTTCGACACGTTCTTCTGCATGACTTTTTGAGGAGGGAAAGACGGATTGTCATCATTGGGACCTAAAAAGGGAACAATGGCAAAGACGATAAATTCGAACTCGATGGTTGCATTCATGAACTCCGTAAATATAGAAGATACGACCATGATCTAGAGGTATGTATGAAGCGCATGTATCAATTTTCCAGCTAGATAACTCTGCATTTGAACAATGTTGCTTTAAATATTTTTCGAATGTTTGTTAGGAAGGATTGGATAGAACTTCTTGTTCACTATACTATCCAATCTTGTCAAATATTGTGTACGAAACACACCCTTTAAGTTTGAGCTAAAGAAAAGTGACTAAAATGTCTTTCTCCTTTCCATGATTGAACCATTCAAACACGGAACATCATATCATTTTCTATGCCGTAGAAATAGTATGCCACACTGCAGTTTTATGCCATACTATGATACTCTCTATAAGAGATTTTTAATTTTATTTCAAAAATGATGAGAAATCAAAGGAACTGTACAAGGTAAGTAATTTTGAAATTTTGTGCTTTTTTTTTTTTTTTGGTATCTCTCACTGACAAATAGCGTGTTTGGCTATGCCTGAAAAGTTTACTTATCAGCAAATAAGTAAGTTTTCATTGATTAAAATTGGAACTAAGTAAAAGTTACTTATTTTGATAGTAAAACAAAAGTTACTTTCAAAACTTAAATAACTTTTTAACTTAAATGTAAGAAAAATGTTATTTATCCAAACATGTTTGGAAATTGAAAGTAACCTTTATTTATTTTAAGCTAGCCAAACGTGCTCTTTACTATGGGTTAGATGTATTTACTTTCTTAATCTGTTGATGCTTAGGTTGATGAGAAAGGAATGAGGCGGTTCTATACGGGTGATGTAGGGAGATTCCATGCTGAAGGATGCCTTCAGTTTATTGATAGTAAAAAGGACATCGTCAAACTACATCATGGAAAATATGTTTTTCTAGGGAAGGTAGAGATTTTATGTACTCTTGCAGTTAGAGTGTTTTTTTGTCGTTAAATACATTGAAGTTCACCCACTTATACCGTTGCTTTACCTTTGTCACCATCGTTAAACTTTAATTTTTGTTTCAATTTAGGCACTCCATCTTATCAAATTAATGAACAAGCTTATGTGGTATGAAACATGATTTTTGTTGTTCAACTTGGTATAACTGCATCTCGTTGGACAAGTTGGGCTTTCCTTTTTCTTTCTTTTTTTCTTTTTTTGTGAATTTATAATAAAAGCTCATTTTAAATTACTTTTCGAAAATATGCATTTTTGCCTATGCTAATGGACTTCTCATGCCACGTTTCGGTTACTTCTGTAAGACATTGCCTAACTAAAATAAAAATTAAGTTCAGACACTAACTTAAAACAAAAGTTTGGTGCCTGAACGAAACAATGCCATAAGTTAGGTGACAAAAAATGTGCATATTTTTTTCAATGTCTTCTATTTGCTACATACATTAAGAGAATGACTAATCTTGTTTGCTAAGTATTTGATGCCAGTGGATGAATGGATTTGGTTTTGTGTACCAATTTTCTATCCTGAGTACATTAGGTGATTTGACTTCTCCATCTCCATTTGGGTACTTCTCATCGAAAAGCTTATGTACTTTTTGGGTTTAACCAGATTGGCTATATTATGGAAATTCTGAAGTCACTAGTGGCTGAATTGCTTTTAAGTTCTCCAAGTTTTCTACTCTATCATACTTGAATCCACATTTTTAACTTTTGTATTGATGGATGATCTTGTCTACACTTTACCTATTCTTCATTTTACATATGCCTATTGAAGATTCCTTGTGCCTAAGATAGATTTTTTTGCAACCTCCATTTACTTTTCTGAATTATGTTGTTGCCTCCATTTACTTTTTAAATTATGTTGTTAACACTAGGTATACTTTATTCTTCTAAATAATTTTTTGTTATAGGTGTTGAGAATTTATAAGCAAGCTGGTATGGCCACATGCATAGTTTTCTTTATATTGCAGTCGCCCTTGTTTCCCTTAAAAAAAAATTTATATTGATCTTGAGTCCATATTTAGGATTTCTAGATTGTGCTAAAATAATGGATGTTGTCTTGAAGAAAGGCTCGTGGTACATCTAGGGAGATCACAGGTTTTATTTATCATATATGGCCGAAACTTTTAGATGAACCTCACATGCATTTTTCTGGAACTTTTATCGAAATCTAAAGGAGTAAATATATTACATATTCCATAACAAAAATAACAGATCTGAAGTCACAATTTATTTTTCAAATATTTTTCCTTTTACTTGACTTATAAATTGGACAACTAAATGTTCCATAGTTATATAATAACTTGAATTTAACACATCAGTAAATGACTTGCAAAAAAGGGTTTGACACCTCGATGTCGACTCTTCAACACCTGTGACTGTAGTATGTTTCAAGAACTAGGCTATTAAAGAGGTACGTGAGCTGGTTATTCTTCTTATTCAAAAATTAATTATAATTAACAAAGAAGAAATCCATTAGTTGATTAACTAATTTCAATTATTTTATGAAGCTACTAATATCAAAAATTACATATAACATTATTCTTCTTTTATAATTAACAGACACAGATGAAAGAAGTAATCAATTAGTTGATTAACTGATACAAATACTTTTTTGAAGCTAATAATTTCAAATATTACATACTATTAACTCATAATTAATTATTTAATTTTTATCAATATATTAAAATCCATTAAAAGTGGATGATAAACATGCGGGCAATTATTCTTGGTCAGATTCAAAGCGCATAGGAGCCCTGTTTTTGGACCTGGCCCAATAGCAAACATCCACCTCGTTGACTCTCATAATCATCGCAGGATGCTTCACTTACAGAAGGGGGGTGAGTGGTTGATACACATTAAAATTTTCATTCTTATTCTTCTACTCATTTTTAATCATACATTTTTCAATAAAATAATATTTTTTTCATCACATCAATAACTTTTTCTTCTTTTTCAACCACAAATTCTTCATCAATCTACTATTCCAAAATACATTCTTCCAAAATCATGTGACTCAAACGCACCAATACTCACAAATGAAGGAAGGGATGAGTTTTTTTTCATTTTATATTTTTGGTGGGCCCCACACACGTGAGTGGGTATAAAACATCTATCAAAGTTTATTTCCATCGTCGCCGCCTAAAACTCACCGACTTACGAAGTTTCCGAGTCCCACAAGGTTTGTAAAGCGAGTTTGACCGTTCAGATCAATATGGTAACTTAATCCTAGCCGTTTATTTCCCCTATAATTATCTATAAATTGGATCGCCAAGCCTTGTTCTTCAATCATCAGGAAGCCCGTGGTTAGGGTTGGTGTTATTTTTCGGTGTTGCTTATGTTATTGGTGGTGTGTTATTGATTTCAATTATTGGATTGAGAATAGGAAATTCGATGGTACGAATCGTGGGATTGAGTTTTCCCCCTCCCCCTTGTAGATTCTCTTATTTTTGGAAGAACTTTGGTTTTCTCTTTCATCCATTGAATTCTAACGCGAAGATATTATGATTTCCTGCTCTGATGATGGTAATCATTCCAAGAATCTGGGTTTATGGTATTTTCTTGATTCTCGTATTTTTGGAAGAACTTTGGTTTTCTCGTTCATCCCTTGAATTCTAACGTGAAGATATTATGATTTCCTGGTCTGATGATAGATATACTGGTAATCGGTCCAAGAACCTGGATTTATGGTATTTTCTTGATGCTCATTAGTTGAAGCTTGGATCTTTCTGGTAATTCTTTGGCAGTTCTATCCCGTTTTCCTTTGTTTTGTGGGTTTTTCTTTCTTGGTTTGTTAATATTAGGTTTCAGTTTCGGGATCGAGAATGGCAATTTTTTGACGATTTGATTGTTTTTTCCTCTCGTATTTTTACAAAAAGAACTTTGGTTTTCTAACCTAAAGATATTGTGATTTCCTGGTCCGATATCGAGTTACTGGCAATCATTCTTAAAGTCTGGGTTTCTGGTATTTTCTTGACACTTCTGATGATTCTTCATAGGTTTTTCTTCCCTGATTTGATCGGGTTTGATTTTTCGTTTATCCCTTGAATCCTAACTTGTAGGTGTTGTGATTTCCTGGTCCGAGACCATCATTTAAAGAATCTGGGTTGATTGTATTTTCTTGATACTCATTATTGGGATCTTGGTCTTTATGTTCATCCCGTTTTCCTCCGTTTTGTTGGTTTTTCATTTTTGGTTTGGCAGATGCTGCGTTTGGTATTTTGGTGGTTGTCCAAGCTTTTGATAATTTTGTATTGATTCTAGTTACTGGATTGAGATTAAGAACTTGTGATATGGTTTGATGGAGTTTTTTCTATCTTAAGAGTAGTTCTCATATTTCTGCAAAAAAGGGGGATTTTTTTTGTTCATTATTGGAATCCTAACTTGGAAGGTATATATGGTGATTTCTTGATATCCTGACAATAATTCCAAGAATCTGGATTTCTGGTATTTTCTTGATATTCATTATGTGAACTTGGGTCTTTCTGATGATTCGTTTTTCTTCATTGGTTCGGCAGATCATGATTTTGGTATTTTGGGAGCAGTACAAGCTTTTGGTAATTTTTTATTGAGATTTCTATTACTGGGTTGTGAACAAGAACTTTTGAAGGTTTGATGGAGTTCTTATCTCTGGCATAGGTTCTCGTAGCTTTGCTGAGACTTTGGATTTTTTATTTATCCATTGAATCCTAATTGTGATTTCCTGGTGTGATGATGATAATTGTAGATATACTGACATTAATGCCAAGAAGCTATGGAAGGATGAGTTTTTGGTGACAATGCTAACTGGTATTTTCTTGATGCTAATTATTTTGAATCTTGGGTCTTCATGAGGATTTTTCGGTGGTTTTAGCCCGTCCATTTTGTGGCTTTCTTCCTTGCTTACTTTTGGCAGTTCAGTTTTTGTTTTTTTTTTTGTTGTTGGCCATACCAACTAGATACACTGACAGTTACTTCAAGAATCTATATAGAAGGATTGGGTTTTGGTGCTATTGCTAGGTGTGGAATTGGTATTCTTGAATTTTCTTGATACTCATTATTTGTATAGTCAGGGTTTTTATGAATTTTGGGTTTTGTTTTAGCTGCTGGTTTTCCCTCGTTTTGTAGGATCAATCTCTTTCTGCTCAATTTTATTTACCTCATCTAGATTTTTATCCCTGGTTTTATTTCCTCTTCAGATATTTTCATAGGTCAATTTCTGTTTTAAGTGATTTAAGACATGGAGGAATTTGGACTCAAATTTTTGCACCTGAATTCTCTTTATTTGGTTTCAAGTGCATTCGATTTCAACTGCCATCAGAAAATTCGGGTGTGAATTGTTGTTGTTTATCGGGAAGTGGTGTTACAGGTGGTGGTGATGTGGAACCATACAAAAGGCCTTCTTTGGTGATTTTGGGTTTTTATTTTTTCTTATTTGACCCATACAACAGGCCTTCTTTGGTGTGTCTATGAGTTTCTTTGGTCCTCAGGAATTGCACCAAGTGGTTTTGAGGTTGGTGGTGAAGCAATATCTTTATATGGTTTTCGGTGGTTATATTGAACTATGTTCTATTAGTTGCATGGAATATGATCTTCACTCTAATAATGGGAAAATAGTTTTCTGATGTGATTCTTCATCCGCTGATGGAAGTCGCCATGATGATGGATATTAATGAAAAATGGGTGTAAGATTTTCCAATGTTTTACTTGTTGATTTCTTGTTCAATAGTCTCAGCTTGTTTTTATAAAGTGTTCTGGAGGGAAACCTATTCGTTGTTTACTGCAGCCACACTTATGATGGTGATTTGTAACCTTTCCCAGAATGTTCTCTAGATAAATCTAGTTGTAGAACTTTTTTTTCGGTTTTGTCGCATAAAATGCCTTTTCTTTCATTTTTTTTTTCACGTGCAGGCAGATTCGACACCAAGAGAATAATATATGATAGGGAAACTATTGGGTCTAAGTGTGCCATCAATTTATATGTATATTCTATCCTTTTACCATCATTTCTTATTCCATCTGATTTTCCCCCCTCTTTTCATCTTCCTACCTTCCTTCTGGTCTTTTTTTCCCTTTCTGTTTGCAGAACTGCTTATTAAAATTGCTGTGGTGACCATCCGATCTTTCAAAGCTTTTGTTGGCTGTTTTGGAAACTTCAGCTGCTACTTTCATGGACTTGATTTGGTTGGTTGAAAATACTTATCTTTTTCTATAACCCTTGATACAGACGGGTACCTACTAGATCGGGTGTCAGACTGAACGTTTTGGCAATATTGAATCAATCTTGAACTCTCCTAAGGAACACGTTAATATCGGAGATTTCTTTAGGTGCAATAACTTGTTTTTATAACATTCTTTCCTAGTATTTTTAAGCATTGGGGTTTCAATGTTACCATATTTCTAATATATATACTGATCCATTGCCCTTTTTTGAGTAATCACCCTTTATAGTTGGATATGATGTTTCTTTCTATATTCCATTTTCTCCTCTACGTCTGTAGAGAGAACTACTTTACATTTGTAGGTGGCGGCAGTTCAACCTTCTACAACTTCTATAGAATTGAAATTGCAGGATAATGGGGGGATTTTTGGCACCTGCTTGTTTATATGTTCATTTTTTCTTTCCTTGAACTCAAATTTTACCTGCAATTCTGCATTTATTAATGGATAAGAATATTCACAATTCTACACGTGTTTGTCAATTTTCCATCTTGTTTCTGAAGGTGTACTATGAGACGAGGTCCACAGTCAGAATTATATGTTTCACTTGGTTAGACCATCTATTCCAAATACTTCTACTGTTTATGCTTAGTGTTCGTAGTGAAAGGCAATTCTGAAGCTAAATAATTATTTCCTGTGGTTTGTTTAGGATAATATTTTCACGTGATGTAAGTTGTACTTATATTTCTAAATAATTTTAGGTATTCACAGATAATATTTTGGTGGACAGTGACACCATATGAAGGGGCACGAAATTTTTACCTCATGTTTTTGATCTCTGCAGTGATAGTAGCATTTGTTGTCTCCTTTAAGATGATGGTATTCTGTCCTATTAACCTGTTCACGCTCGACTCTTTTCACTATATATAATTAGATTTTTATCCTTGTTTATTTATTTCCTCTCCTTCAGATTCAATTTTTTTTTTTTTTTAGGTTTGAGTTGTTTTCAAATTTCTTAGGTTTGAGTTATTTCCTCTCGTGCAGACGGTGGACTCAAATTTTTGCATATTGAATCTACGTAGATTAATTTCAATGTGCACACAACCTTGACTCTGATTGGCAAATTAAGTCTTGTTTAGTGTATAGTGGTGTTACAGGTGGTGGTGATTTGGAACTCACTCCTCAGATCTGTTTTGCTAACCTCTGGTACCATTTTTGTTATTTGATCCCTACAAAAGGCTTCCTTTGGTATTTTTATACATTGCTTTGCTCTTTAGGAATTTGCAGTCTTGAGTGGTTGATGGTGGGGAAAACAATGTCATTAATTGTTTGCTGTGGTTTGTTTTATATGAGGTTTCTGTGAGTTGATTGGAATATAATCTTCACTTACATATTGGTACAGAATCTGGTTTCCTTTGGTGGTGCATCCACAGCTGGAAATCCTTTTGGTCAAATAAAAATGAATATTTAAGGAATAAAGGGGGTAAGATTTTCCTTTCTTTTCCTTCGCTCATTTCTTGTTCATCAGTCTCAGTTGTGTATTGGGGGAGTTCATGTGGAGTTTGATCAGTTTACAAAGACCGAGGCCATGTTAAGGGGAACTTATTCGGTGTTCACTGCAGCTACATATGCATTGGTAAATTGGAATCTTTCTTAGTCTTTGCTCTAACACGAAATGGAATCTAGTTTCAAGTCTTTTATAGAAAACACTTTAGGTTCTCTGATGTGCTTCTCCACTCGCTGATAGATTTGACCGGAAGAGGATGACATATGTAACTGATAAGGTGCAAAGTTTTTGCGTGGTGTCGCTTTATGAATTTGTTGGTCTTTTTACCTACAGTTTGTCCTTCCTACCCTTGTAGACAAGGCCTTCAACATGAAAGAAAGGAATTCATGTGAACTTATTGGGGCGGTTCAGGAATTTACAGTCAAGTGGTTATACTGCTAATTTTTGTTGTGGTTTGTTTTTAATGATATATTTTTGAGATTTTCTTGGAATATGACTTTCACTTCGTATTGGTACAGAATCTGGTTTTCTTTGGTGCTTTTTCATCCACAGCTGGAAATCCTTCGGTCAAATAATGTTCGACGAGGGTGTAAAATGCTTCTCTTTTCTTTGTTCATGTCTGGTTCATTAGTTTCAGTGTGTGCATTGAGGGAGATTATGTGGAGTCTGGTCAGTTTACCAGGTCTGAACTGTGTGAAGGGAAACTATTTTCTTGTTTACTGCTGCTACATTTGCATTGGTGATTTGAAATCTGTCTTTGATCTACATAAAATGGAATCTGGACTTTTTTCAGTCTAGTATAAAATGCCTTAGGTTTTTGATGTTTCTCCGTGTCCAGATAGATTTGGCAGGGAGTGGATGACACATGGATAAGGTAACTAATAAGGTTTAAAGTTTGTGTGTTGGTTTATGAATTTGGTAGTTCTCTCTGCCTTTAACCTTCAACTTGAAATGAAAGAATTCACTGGAACGAACTTCTCTTCAGGGTTCTTCTTGTTGGATGGATGAAAACAACATACTCTTTATAAAGACTAAGCTCCCTCGATACTGTCCATCTGTTTGGAATTATCAATAGTTGTAGTTATCATGAGTTGTCCTCTTTATTAGAGTCTGGCATGTGCTGCACAGGAATTTCCAATATTGCCCAATGACAGTTCCTTGGGTTCTTCTTGGATCTTCAGTTATAAAGAGAGGTCACCAGTTGATAACTTCCATGCTAAGGTACTGATACACACAGAAAAAATTGATTGCCTGCATGGTAATTTCCTGTACTGCATTCAAATCCTTTCTTGTCAGAATCAGATGTTGGGCTCTTTGTTGCTTCAGTTTGTATATATATTCAACTAAAAAAATGTGACTGAAATGAGATGGAAACTCCTTTACAGTATTAACCCACTGATCTCAATCTGGTTTTTTGTAGTGTAGTCATTCATCATTTTCCAATATGCATAATAGTCAGAAGAAAGATACAGCGGACTCTTTTTAGATCTTCAATCTATGTGGATGGGCGATCGGATCTTAGGAAATTCCAGTTGTCTCTTCAGTATTTTATTAGTGGATCTTGCTATTTATACATCAAAATTTACACAATGAATTACATAATGCCACATGGTCTATGTTATTTTACAGTTTAAAACACAATCAACTTTTTCATTCTATTTTTTCCCTTCACATCATATGTATTATAATATGTACATTTTTTTATGTACAAGTAGCAAAATCCTTTATTAACTACTGTAATTTATGATTATGGTGAAAATATTTTGACGGTTCAGAGACACGTGAAGCGGTAATACTATGTAATCTATTGCAGCTATTACTATAATCCTATTTTCAACTGGCTGGTCATCCTTATTCATAAGCCTTGGATTTGGTTAATGTGTCATAATATTCAGATGAAGATTTTTGAGTAACTGATTCGTATATATACATTTAAAGGTTTTAATTTTTCTTTTTAGTATATATATATCCAATGAAGGTGTAAAAAACAAATAGCATAGAATAGAATAGGTCCATTTTAATTAATTAATTAATTTATTTATTTATTTATTTTTATTTTTTGGGATCTTGAAAGAAATTTGTTGATATGTTTGATTAAATCATTTGTTCCTTGATTTTCTATGGGAATAAATTAGTTTCATTAGAAAATTATCATATTATTATAAATATAGTTATTGATTTATTTTTGTGTTGATTAGTTTGTCATGAACTTACGGGGTTTGTTCTATATAGGATCCAGATATAAAATCCAGGTGTATGGATATCCGAGTGGATTATTGAGGTTATGTGCTTCTATTGTAGTAGTGCTTTACTACAATTCAGTGCAATTGGTTAGGGCTTAAGCTAGAAAGACTTGAATTATGTCACTTTGCTGCTGTCGTGCTCTGATGTTTTATTTGATCTTTTCCTTCAGCGTTGCTAGATCTGTGCCACCTTCTGCTAAGAAGTTGAAGTTCTTTCATCTCTACCTTCATTTATGTAACTGAGCATATCAGAATGAGAGTTAATTGTTAAATGATCTAAAGGTTGGATGAATGAAGTAAAAATAAAGGCTCCGAATAAAAGACGTTGTGTTGTACTTTAATTTCAAGATGTTAGAAATATGGGAGGATTTATCAGACTCTGATTTTTTTCATTTTCTTGGAAGTTCCGTGGTGAAACACCATGGAGTTTAGATATCTGAAGAGATGGACCAAGTATCGGGTACTTCTGCAGTTTGGTTGAATGAAATATTTAGTAGATATCTGATGTTATTAATTTGAAGTGCTCCTCATTTGTTCACACGCCTTTTGCTTTCTGAGGTGAGCGCAATGATCTTAGATGGCTGTCGGGGGATAAATTTAGATATTTTCTTTCCTGCTGGATATCATTCTACTATTTACTGTAATCTTTCTTGTCTGTGGATCCCTTGTCCATCAGTAGTACATAAAATTCTTGATAGAGACTCCGCGTTAAATGAGCATCTATCCTCCAAGATGGATCTGTAATAGTTTCCAGATTGTGATTCTTTTGAGCATCACTTTATGCAGGTGACTTGTTCGCTAAAAACTGTTCATAATTGGATTTTTTAACTTCACGTTGGAAACAACTTTCAGTTCATGGGTATTCTGTGATGGTGTAGTTGGTGTCTTGTGTCTCTACTGAGGCTGAACTAGCGAAACTTGGTTGCAGGCTCCCAGTGGTTCTGTGCTGGTTAATTCAATGATCCTTTTTCCTTTTCTTTAAGTTGGTGGTAACCTGTGAAGGTGTTGTTGGCTAGCTGCTGGATGACGCGTCTTCCAAGGGTGACCAACTGAAAGTTGGTTGCAGGTTCTCTGTATCTATCTGCTTTGCTTGATCTTTTTGCAATTTAAAGGTTCTTCATTTCATCTTTGATGAAGATATACAACCAAGTCCGATTGTTTTAAAAAAAGATGCTTCTGAAACGCAGCACTGGAGATTTATGATTCTTAAGGATTTTGAAGAAAAGGCAGATTGCCTTCTTTTGCTGGTGGCATATTCTATTTTTAATAGTGTGATTGACTGTGCATCTCTTCCTTGTGCGATTGAATTTGCAGTTCTGCAAGGCTTCATGGTGATATTCGTGAGTTGAGATTCCTGCCTGGATGTTTTCTGTTCAAAGTTTTGATTAATTTTCTTGGAATCCTGTTGCAACTCTTGGGTTCTTTATCTTGCATGATTGTGAAGTTTGTAGATTTTTCTGCTCTGGTTAGTTAACCACCTTTCCTCGCTGTGATCCTGTGCACATTACTTCATGCAGGTGACTTTCAACTAACTGTTCATAATGTTGCATGTGGTTGATTCCTTGTTTATAAGCATCAAATTGAGGCTATATTGATGAATTTCGGGCTATATTTGACAAGGCGATTGCAGATATCTATAGATTGATCAGCTTGGATTTGGTTCTTTATTTGTTGTTGACGGCATTAAGACAATAACCATTCAGTTACAGAATCTCTCTTTCAACTTATTTGATTTATTTACCTACAAACTTCCTTGTCACAGTTAATTTGAATAGTGTTTCTTCTAGACTCTGTGGTTTATCTGGCCTTCATTTTGGCAACTGATTTCATCAGTCTGCTCTGTAGTGTTTGCTTTTGGCGCCACATTTCTCTTCGCCAGTTCATATAATAATATGGATTAGTTATGAAATTTTTGGGGTTGCTACACGTGGTTAACATGTGGTGGTGCTTTGCTATCTCACAATTCCAAGTATAACCAAGGTGCTCATATTTAAGGTAATGTTGGGACTCCTTTTCAGCCAACAGATAACTGATCAACTTTCTGTTACCTTGTCATCTGATATATTATGGAGTTGAATTTAGGTTAGCTATGAACTGTTGGCAGCCACTCTTGAGGGGTATCCTTGTAGCTGGAGTCCAGCTCTAAGCTGTATATCTTTCACAGATGCTGCACACGAAGTGTATGAGGCTTGAATCTTATTGGGGCTTTCGGTATTTATTTTTCAGCGGTGCCTGTTGAATTCAATATTTTCTTCTACCTTGTTTGTACCCTTGATGGAATATTTGTCAATGTGTCTTTCCTTGTGTTGTACCTGAGTACATGGGGGTCATTTGAGGTTGGGTTTAAGAACAAATATGACTCACCAGTCGGTCAACATGTCTTCAGCTTCCTTATCCAAGAGGAAAGCTGCGATCAGCTTTGGAAATATCTAGTGTCAGAAATATACAAGCACATGCACTATCAGACAGCTAATTACAATCAACACCTATTACAAGATATGCTCAGAATGGTTCTGACTTGCAAAAATTCGAAGGAGCTCTCTCACACTTTAATCCACAGTTCCCAGCACAGTAAGTATTGTTTGACAGATGGACCGAAGGTAATAAATACAAGGTGACTAGGGGCATATTAAGTACACGATATTTTTTCCATTTGGCTATTACTCTAAATTTGCCTCATCCTCTCTTAAGTCTCTTCAGTCACCCTTAGTTGTTACAAACTGGTTTTTTTATTCTTAGGATCAAAGTAGATATAAGGTGTGGAGTATGTGGATACACAAAATGATCATAAATAATTCTATGTCCTGCTTGCATATTTGGTTCCTAGTCAAAACTTCTGCATAAGGATTTAAAAAATGGCAAATTGTTCTTGCATTTGCTGCCATACTATACGGCATTTTAAAGTTGTTTCATTGTGTCTGTTTTGGTTTTATGTAGTAGACTCTTTTAACTCCGCCTGTGTTGCATACGACACAGCCGGTCCCAAGCCCGGGAAAGGAGGAGGGTTTGAGTCAACTGATTGGATCTTAGTGTTTTTTATTATCTCTGCTTTTGTGATTTTTCTGCCTATTATTAGGTTGCCATTACTCGCAAACTCTTTCTGGTTGCGTGCATCTTTTCTCGTGTTGTTTGGGTATAGAAAGGAGTCTACAAAATGCTCTCTCCGGAGAATTGTGTGATTTAGGGCTAGCATAATAATATTGTTTTCCATTCCCTCGACACTCTACTTGTGGATTTCACCTTATTTTTGGCAGTCGGTTCTATTACGGAACATCTCACGATGAGCTGTGTTGGCTGGCCATACGACTTCTGCAGTGGAATGCAAAATGAACTCCTCTCCATTTGGCAGGTTGCACGAAGCATTTTTGGTCTGCTGTAAATAAGAGTAATTTTTACTTGCCTTATTATTTATCCAGTAATCTGTTTCATGCTTTGCAATAAGTGAATATTTTAAATTTTAACTAGCTGCTCACTGGCAAGGGGAATGAGAACTTCTAACGAACCTTGTTCTGCATATTACATTTTGTGTCAATTTTTTTTATATATATATAATAGAGACTTGTGATTCCATCCGTGTCAATCCATTTATAAGATAAAATCATAAAATAATAAATAGGAAAATGGTATAGCTCGGGTTAACTATTCTATCTTAGAGAACTCGTCTCATTGATGCACTTTTGATCGGTTAAAAGTATTAATGTAAATTATTTGATAATACCTATTGGCATGGAAGCGAAGCGAAATATTCATTTAATTACGTTAAATTCATGTAAAAGAAAATCCCCACGATCTGTTTAGTTCAGTTCTATGTTATGTTTTCTTTAAATTTTCTTGAACTTACTTTTTGACAGTCATAGAATTCATTACATTTGCTTGTACAGTCCAAATGTTACTGGAATCAACAATTATGATAACATGGCAAAGATCATATAAATATATTTAGGACTACTGCTTTCCTAAATTTACTAGAAATGCAGGAGGAAAGTAGTGAGTGATGATCGAGAAAAGCTACCATTCTAAATTTTCTTGGTTGCAAGTTCCATAAGTAAACGAGTGTTGAGCCTTTGTTTAAGCTTACCATTGATTTCATTGATGCTCTGAGGTGGACTCAGCAGGTACCGCATTGGAACTTCTTCAGGTAATGGGTCGTCAAGAAGTAGAGATGACAGAAAAGAGGCCAAGTCCAAGAAGGCTTAGAAGAGTAGCCAGGCGTATGCTGGAGTTTTTTGAACAAATGTGCAGAATGCTGGTTTTGTAGGCCTATTCAATTGCACAATCCCACAGAACAATTAAGGAGAATGGCGTTTTGGTTAGATACTTTTGAGAGTATAGTTGAGAGGATGAAGAGCTTCATTCTCCTTTCATGTATGAGATTATATTTGCGATGTTGCTTGATTCTAATGTTAAAACACACAAGGAAACATAAGGTTCATATTATTTTGCCGTGTCTAACTTTCACATTTTCAAGGAATCGACAATGCGCAAGTTTTTGAATTGTCTTTTTTTTTTCTTGTGAAAATTTATTTAGCACTTATTATTTCGTATTTCGATTATTAGTTAAGAGAAAACATATTTCTTCTTAGATGCGCATCTTTAGGCTCTTACATCGTAGTTAGGTCATCTCCAATCTTGTATTAAAATTTAAGGTAAGTTTTGCAACAAATCTACAAATCTTGTACAAAATTTAAAGTCATCTTTAACTCATTACACCAAAAGTTATTTTTTCATTCTAAACAATATATTTATTTGAATAATTATTTATTTTTCTATTTTACAACCTAAATAAATAATTTCATTAAATTAATGAAAATATTGAATTCTTTAATAAATTTAAAAGATGTAGTACAGTTAAAAGAAATATAACAATTAAGAAAAAATTAAATCTTGATATTACGAAGTCAAACTAATGTTGTAATTTAATTCTCAAAATTCATATATTTATCACTCAAATGATCAATTAATACATTGTGAAGTGCATTGTGAGCTTGTCTATAACGAGCGAGGAATTCTTGAAAGTGATCGTGTTTATTACTTTTTAAAACTTCTTGAAAATTTTATTTTAATTTATTTCTTAATTATTATTGATTACATAATTAAAATTTATTACGAATGCACATAATAACAACAACAACAACAACAACAACTTATTATAATAATGTTGTATAACAAAAATGGACACAAATACCCTTAACAAAATTTTGAGCAAAGTGGAAGAGAATGGCAAAAAGTATTTAACCAATAATTTATTTGGTGGAACATTATTCATATGCACAATTTCACACCAAAATGGTGCAATGGGTTGGAGATGAATTTCGCCAAAAATTCGGTGCAAACGAGGATGGGTTGGAGTTGCCATTAGTTTTCCCATTATCAAATTCTCACTCTCAGAATTCTGATTTTTGTAGCTACTCAGTTCAAACAGAATTTGATATTTGGACAACTGGGTTTTCACAATTTAATTCCAACATAAATTTCTTTTTCGTTAATTGTTTAAAGATTCCACTTTACATTCAAAAACTTAAGCTCTTGTTGTATGAAATGTAAAATTCGACCCATGAATCTCAGTTCCCAAGCTATGATATGTGCATAATTGGTAACAAGATTTGAACTCGAGCTCTTTTTCTACGGTCTACTCTAATGCTGTGTTGAACAACTCAGAATAATGATCCATTAATATTTCCACACGACACAAAGATTCATGATGAACAAGTTAAGAGAGAGCTTATTATTCTACCATACAGCAGAAAATAACAAATAATACCAGTAAAATCTCAAGGTGGCATCTTCAGATGAATACACCACTTTGAACAGAAAGGATCTCCACTTTGATAGCTTTCCACTTTCCTTGGCAGGGAAATTTTGTCCAAACTTATACAAGATTTCATTTGGAATTTTGCAAGGATCACTAAGACAACTCGATGGATTCTAATTATGTCCAAACAGTTAGTTGTGCAGTGATAGATGACACTTTTGTTGATGTCAGTTGTGTTCTTAAAAATAATTTAAGAAACACCCAATTATTGAATGTATCGACATAACCAAAGGGCAAAATAACAAAAAAAAACAGGAAAATACACTTCTATTAGAGGCATGACAGTTAAAATTCCAAAAAGATATAGTACATTGTACATCTAAAGAACAAATTACAACTATAGAACAAAATTTTAGTACAGTTTCTGTAGATTCTTCTTGATTTCTATACACGAGCTGCTTCTTCCCTTCTTGGTATTGCAGTGGCTTTGCAGATGGGACAGACATTTTTCTGACACAACCACCTCGTAATGCAATCGACATGGTATTCATGTCCACATCGAAGGCGTCCAATGCTCTCATGGTCTCCGTATTCGCATTGGCACACCACACAGATATCAGGCCCTTCGTTTGTGGCTTTTGCCTCTTCCGAAGTAGCGAACTTTCTTGTTTTCAAATGTCGTAGAATCGTTTCTTGTGAGAAATTGGCCCCGACACGATCATCACGAGAGATGTTGGTAGACAAATTTGACCTCGGATGCTGAATTAAATCAGACCCATCCCATACTTCAACACCATCATACGAACCTTGCCATATTCGATTCAAGTGCCTGTAGTTTTCTTGAACATGCTCCCTGGATCGTCGAGGATCATGCCCGTAAGATGAAGGAAACCGGAAATTTCTGCCTTGTCCATTTAAGTAAGACCCAATCCGGTAGTTTGGTCGCCTTACTGTGGTTTCGGCAGAGTGAGTAAAAATAAGGACAAAATGGACTGGTGGGATTGGTTGATACGCCATAGCAAGAAATTCTTGAATTATGGAAACCGATTTAGAAGCGGATTGTAAAGAAAATATGAAATTGTTGAGAAGAAGAGAAGAGAGGGTACTGCCTTATATAGAAGCGGTAATAATCTCGGGAAAGTACAGAAAAAGGAAATAAAATTTGAATGAATCCCGGGATGGAAAGTGCTGACTTATTATAACCGTTGATGGAAGAAAAAACAGATTTCTAACGTTAATTTTTATCGTCAAATTGAGACTTACCATAAATTTACTTTAAATCTGGTCTGTCCATTGATAAGCTGACTCTTCTTCATGAATTAATTTAAGTTTCATTTTCAATTTCAGGTTTAATTAAATGTATGAGATTTTGTCATAAAAAGTGGGTTATTGAATTTTTAATTAATCTTAAATACACGCTTGAATTTATTTATGTAAACTATTGTAAATTTGTAATAGATAACTTATTTCAATTTCTTAATAACATTTATTATTCTTTTAAACATGTTTTGATCATTTTGGTCTCGATAATTGCACCAAAAGGGTCATAAGCAAAGATTTAAAAGGTGTAACAATGCAATGAGTTAAAACTTCAAGACTTGCGTCCCTAGACAAATCCTCCATTTAATAGGTCGTTTCTCTATTTTTATTATTTAATTATTTTTAAGGCCATTAATAATTATTCCTTTTATTTAGTTATAGTTTATTTAACCTTTAAAAAAATTAATTTCAACAAATTAATAAAAAGGCCCATCTTTTTGGTGTCCAAGCCTCTGTTAGACAGTCAAAAATAGAGTTAAATCGCTTTTTTTCATGCCTTCTCTATATGAGAGGATTTTTTTTTCCCATGTCTTGTGCTTACATGGACGTCTTTTAAAATACTGGCATCAATATAAATCACTTCATTGATTGAATTGTGTCATCGTCATTGCATTGTATTGGGGGGAAAAAAACTAATAAAATTGAGCAGTAGTGGCCAAGGCCTCGTATAAATAACTAATAGTCAAATAGCTTCGGTGTTCAAATAATTAAATTCATTAAGGTTGAAATACATACGAATGTTATGTAACGTGGATAAATCTAATTCTAGCAGATCAAGAATTTGGTTAATGAACTGTTGTAGATAAAACTAGCAAGGACTTTAAGATCCATTAATAAAAATGCTCAAATCACTCGATTGTTTGGCACTAGAGTTATTGTAGATTTCTCCAAAGAATAATAAGTGTTATTGTGATAAGCCAACTCGTAATTACTCAACAATCAATCTCTCTAACTCTTTCATAGTTTACAATATCTGTAAAAGATTAAATTAAATATTTCGACAAAATCTACAAACTTCACCAAATATTTTGTGTTCATATGGTGAATGGAAGCTAGAGGTTGAGAAGGTAAACCAGTATTTGACAGCTTTGATTGAAAGATATTTTTAACTCATGTCGTTATTTATTGTCTTTTAATATAAAGAATGAAGTGTTAAGAAATCGTATTTGGCTACATTAGATAAACTTACGTAGTTACTTCATGGTTACAACCAAATTTAGGGGAAAAGGCCAAATAATTCCATAATTAAAGGCTAGGTGACAAATTACCACAACTTGTGTTATCATATTTCTACCCATGGAGCTTCACAAGTATTGTTGAATTTACAAATGAGAGTCATTATTAACTCATCATAAATTTACAATCATTCTCAGTCATTATGCCACCAAATCCAATGGCAATATATTTTGTCCATATTGTGAAATTAATGTAGAGTTTCATATTACAGTAATTGAGGTTCTTTGGCTATGGATTTTGTCTTATATTGAAGTTGGACAGCTTGTAATGGTGGGAAATATCTGGGTTTTGCTCACTATGTGATAAGGATCAAGAACAAGAACACAATCAAGACACTAACAAGTAACAAGAGCATGTTTCTGTTCAAGAACGAAGAGATCTATACCAAGGGATTTGAGCTATGTTACTACAAATTGCATCTACAAAAGCTACAGCAAATTCCAACACTAGTGCTTTTCTTTGTCATTTTTACGAACACCCTGTCGACACCTCTAAATCGAAGAAGGATAAGTGAATTCTGAGTATAATCATAACCCAAATTTTGAAAACAAGCATAAATTACATCAATCCAGTCAAAAAATAATAATAATAAATAAACAAAACCCAGCCTAATTTGCGCAACTCCTCAATTCAGTCCATGACTCTTGAAACAAGAGGAGATTAAGCCTTTCACCTTGCAATTTTGATGTGAAGATGTCGAAATTGAAGAGCGAATATGATGAATGTAAGCCCTTGTGATTCATCTGTGGGGGAAAATTTTCAATGATGGGTTGTGTGTTTTAAATTCCACAAACAGATTCTTGCTCAAGCAAGGACAGGCTGCAGGCCAAGCTGCTTGCAGCCTGAGACCAAAATGAAGTCCACATTTCATGAAATCTTGCTGTGATGATACTTAGTGAATTTATGATGATGCCAAATTGGAAAAGCCCCTATAAGATTCAAGCCTCAGTCATCAAAAATGGAGATGAATTTATGTTAGATATGAACTGTTTCTGCAGCTCATTAAGGCATCTTAATGAGTTATAATCTTGCAGCCTCTCACCAACTCTACGAATAGAAAGGAGTCATCCACAATGTGAAGTTACAAAATGCAATTATAACACAATCTTGGAATTCATGCTCATTTAATGCTTAATATTCACCAAAAACCTTATGAGCCATGGAAGGACAAAGAATCCACAAACAAGAACCAAAGATCTTTCAACTTTATCCCTGACAGCCATTTAATCCATTGCACTGACCTTGGAAGGCAATAGTAGAAATTCAAGTACAGATATAATTCATTGATCATTTAACGAAATTGAAACCGTACCTGAGACCATTTCTTCAGATATCAAATATGGAACTTAATAGAAAATAAGGAAATTCAGAATCTGATAAATCCTACCAGAATTCTAACATCTGCCAACACAAACATCAGAAAGGTGGCATGACATAAGATTCACAATAGAAACATAAACAATGTGTATTTTTTTGGCAGCTACCTGACAGCAAACAACAGTTCAACCACTGAATATGTGTAATCAACTAGTTTAAGAAACACCCAATCATAGAATATTTAACAACATTACCAAAGTTCCAACAAAACATTAAGCACAATTCTGAAAATAAGAAACTACTCATCATGTTTTGTTCTCAATCAACAAAACAATACTAAGAACTAACAAGATAACATTTCAAACATATTCTGCATAGTGCATCTGTATGTCTGTATGCATATAATCTTGAAACTTTAAATTACAAAACAGAGGATCTGAACTTCCACAAGAACTAACAATTTTGTACTCACAAAGCATGAATCAATTTATAGACAATTGAGAATGCAATTCATACAGAGACCATACACTAGTCAAATGACTTTGCTTATGAGAGTTGGGGAGAGTTGCACAATCCATTGGACTGTTGAAAATAGAATATGCCACTAGCAAGAGAAGTCCAAACTGCATGATAATTAAATCCTTAGAATAGCAATCTCGAGTACTGACTTTCACCAACAAAAGAAGCCCAAAGTAGGTTGTATATCTTGATGAAAGGAGAAATGAAGACCATTAAATTGCACACAAGATCAGTCAAAGCAAATAGATACAGAGAACCGAAAGCCCCCCAACAACACTTTAACCACAAGGAACCTGCAACCAAGTTTCACTGGTTCCGCCTTCGTAGACACAACATACTCAAGCCGCTCAACTATCATAGAATACCCATAAATAGAAAGGAGTAAGCCACAGAATGCAATAATAAAAGTGATACACAAAATGAAATTCTCGTGAAACAAAAACATTTCATTAAATGAACATCTGTGATACAAATTACAAACAACAAGACAGTTGTACTTTCTCAGACTAGTTACAAAAGAATCAAAAGATTTCAATTCCTAACATATAAAAAATTGGAACGTTCACGAATGACAATTGAAAGAATGAGTGTGTCAAGTTCCCTAGGTCCCAAAACTTTGTAATTTTTAGTGTAGAAACCTTGTGAAGCCATGTGATCTGCCGCGCTATTTCCTTCTCGATAAATGTGGGTAAGACTGACTTGAAATCGATGACACAAAAATTTTATCTCGTCCAAAATATGAAGAAATTCAACGGACAGTGATTTATCGGTACGACCCTCCACGCATTGTATGCCAACTTTAGAGTCGAGCTCTGCCCATATGTTGAACTTGAACAGATAACCATTTTCAAAGCAGAGTTTGAGACCTGTTAAGAGCGCGCGAAGTTCCGCCTCCAGAATGTTCGAACAACTCTCGTCGTAAAATTCGTGAAATGCGAAGACAACATCCCCATTTGTGTTCCTCAAAACTCCTCCACCTGCGGATGATGATCCTCTGAAGCAACCATCTGTGTTGAGTTTCAGACAACCCAATGGCGGTTTAATCCATTGCACCAGTTTAGGACGATGTTGTTCTTTAAATCCAAATCCATATTCTACCTGTAGGGACATTTTCACATGGGTTTTTTGAACTAATTGCTAAGAAAATAGTAGAATGTTGAGAACCAGAAATAATCTGTGATTATCTGCGAGTGATTATCTGCGAAGCCACTACAAGGAAATAATGGTGAAACCCGAGAAAACCAGAGAAATAAGCTGTGATTATAACGTAGCAGTTGATGGCAAATTCTTGAAATATGAAAAACGATTTAGGAAAAAATGAAATTGTTGAGAAGAAGTGAAGAGAGGATACTGCCTTATATAGAAGCAGAAAGGAAATTTGTGAACCCGTCCTGCCTGGAGAGGAAAGGAAAGTACGCAATAAGGAAATAAAAATTGTACCGTTGTTGGAAAATTTTACATGGAAACTTACCATATTATTTCTCACGTGATTGATAAGTTCACCCCTTCACTTACCATATGAACTACAAGCTTGAGTTCATTTATATAAACTATCGTAATGGATATTTTTTTTTAATTCCTTGATTACAATTGTTATTTGTTTAACTAGGTTTCGATAATTTTTATCTCGAGTTTTAAAAGGCATGAGTGACGAGACGATCAACTTCAAGTCTTACGAGACCTGTTATATTTAGTTTAGACGAAGTTTAGACGTAATAAGGTGTTTTCGTATTTTTATTATTATTATTTTAAGATCATTAATAATTATTCCATAATCTATTATTTTAATGAGACCATTAGTTAATATTTTTCTAATTTAGTTAATTTATTTAACCTTTTAAAAAATAAAAAATAAATAAAAATTGGACAAATAAATAAAAATAGAGCGGACTGCCTTTTTTCATACCTTCCCTTTTCCCCGTAGTTATTATAGACTTGGTGAACTTTTATTCACGTGTTGTTTATTTCATTTCCGATAAAAATAACAAAAATTAAGATCTACTAATGAAAATGCTTAGATAACTCGATTGTTTGGCACTAGAGTTATTGTAGATTTCTCCAATGAACGAAAAAGTAACACTTATTATAACAAATTCCGTCATACGTGAATGGACGTGTTGAAAATAATATATAAGTAACAAAAATGTGGTTGCCCTTAATTTCCCAAGGATGGGGTTCGATATGGAAATCGAAACCTCTCAAGATATTGAGGAGTCCCATAGTAGACTTCATTGCTTATAAGAGTGTGTTTGGGACACATTCTTTTGAAAGAATGTATTATTGAATAGTAGATTGATGGAGAGCGTGTGGTTAAAAATGAAGGAAAAGTTATTGATGTAATGGAAAATATTATTTTATTGAAGAATGTGTGGTTGAAAATGGCAGAAGAATGAGAATGAAAAAAATAATATGTACCAAACAGGGCCTAAGCTCGATATGTTGGTCCTAGCCTTCATCAACACATCGAGCTTGGCACGATTGAAAATGGACACCCACGACTTGGTTAGCTTTGACCACCATTGAAACTACCACTTAAGGTATTGATATCACAACATCCATCTCAAATTAAACTAAACAATGATGGTCTCGCAAAACTTATATAGAAGACGTTGTTTAGGATAATTCTAGGAGAAATTCATTTATGAATCGAAAAATACTGGGAGGTTCGTTGCATTGTGGTCTTCAATCATTTTTGTTAATACATGTGTCTTTAATATTACGTTTATACAGATTTTATCGAAGGGTCTTGCTACTAGTACATTATGGATGCCATAAAGGCATCCATAATGCACAAGTGTCCGACCCCCATTGGGGGGTCGGCTGACGCAACAGTGTCGAGTCAGCTAACCCCCCAATGGGGGTCGGACACTTGTCCATTATGGATGCCTTTATGGCATCCATAATGTACAACAAGACAAATCCTTTATCGAATATGTAAAACACGTAGCTCATTCCTCTTTTTTTTTTTTATATATATATAATTTATCAATAAATTATGGGATAGGTTAATTATCCAATAGGTCACTGAACTCTTTAGTATGCTTTTCATTTGTTACTGAATTTTAAAATATTTACCATTAGCCTCCGAAATTAACTTTAGAGCATGTTTAGTAGACCATATTGAATTAGGGAGATATGATTAAAAGGGATAAGATTATAAGGAAGGACACGTTGCGGAGTGTCATATAAGTAATTAAATAAAAAAATTATGACAATATTTTTAGTAATAATAAATTTTTAAACATATAAGTGAATTACGTACTTGTAAGTAATTTTTCTTCATATAAGTGAACTTTTCACTCATAAGTGATGTTTATACTTATAAGTGAATTTTTATTTTAAAATGACTTTAACCTGGTAGTAATATTATTTATTTATTTTTATTTTTACTTATAGATGAATTTTTTAGGTATAAGTAGCATTTTTTTGGCATATAAACAAAGTTGTGTTATAAATGATTTTAGTAATTTTTACTTACAACGTAATATTTTATAGTATAAGCATTTTTTTACATATTATCAATTTTTTTCCCAATTAGTAATTTTTTACTTATAATATTTTTTTGTTTAAACATAATTTTTTTTACTTAAAATGAATTTTAATACACATGCGTCAATTTTTTTAGTAAGTGATTTTTCACATAAAGTAATTTTTTTTACTTATAAGTTAATATTATAGGTACAAATAATATTTTTTACTTATAAACAATTTTTTTATACATATAAATGAATTGATATCATATAATTTTTACTATAGTTAAATTTTTTAGTGATGAGTAATTTTTTACTTATGAGTAAATGTTTAGTAATAAGTAGTATTTTTATTTATAAGTAAACTCATATAATGTTTTTCATATGATAAATCACTTCGATAACAAGAGATCATAGGATGGGTTAATTTCGCACGGATGAATATAGGGGAATAAGTATAAATGAGATCACCCAAACGCACCCTTGATGTTCTCATGTGTTCTCAAATGTGAGATTTCATTCCACACTAAACTCGACTTACCATAGTGTACTGTCAAAAGTTAGATGATAACATGTCTTAGTAGTTATTTACGGACTTTCTAGATGAAATTATATTTTGGTCATAATACATTTATTAGAAATTATTTCTTCAAATCTTGAAAATTTTCATTATTCTAATTCGATCATAAGGTCGTCCAAAATGGTATGAGAGCACAATTTGAGATTTTCAAGGAAATTTGATGCAATTACTAATTCATGATCTGGTATATACAGAAACAAAAATTATTTCTCGATTCATCAAGAATCTTTATGAAAGCTTTTTATTTCGTTCTCCTCGATAGAAGTTTTATTTTCACATAATGTATCCTAATCCCTTTTATGATTGATTCAACCTCTGGAAAAAAAAAAACCTATAAATCGCATATCTTTAACTCTATGCATGTATATGCAGAACATGTTGAATTTACATAATTGAATATAATAAAGTTTCTCTAATTCGTATTAACAATTATTCTAAGAGAGATGTGTCTATGTGGTGCTAACACTTGAAGACTATCTTGGTAGCTCCAAAATATTTTTGTGATGTTCTTACTGATAATTTACATATACTGAGAAAGATGTACGGTTAAATAAACTCCTAACTTATACATAAGTGGTTTGTTCGAGAAATTCGTACATCTCAATCTCTCTCTTTGTCATATCACTTGTCTTCACTTGTGAGATTTTTATGTGATGAATTCTTAATTAAAAAATAAATTCAATCTACAAATGAGCATATGTGAAAACATCTATAACACGTTTAAGTTTTTGGATAAGCAATCATGCTTGGTGTACATCAAAGTGCACATTCCGTGTGTCAAGTTATCATTTGACAGTTTAAAACAAAAAAAAAAAAAATTCCACCAATCACATGTTGCCAACAAGGATGATGTATAAAAATGATGTATATGTGGCTTTATTCTTGGATAAAATAGTTCATCGTTGTTCCACGCAGAACATTTAATGTATAAGATAAATTCCACATTGATTAAATATCGAAAATGTTAACAATACATAAAAATTCTACTACTCATGTAACTCATTCATCTTAATAAAGGTTGATATTTTAAGATTGGATATTTAATAGAAAAAATTAACCCAAAATACCTATTTTTTGAAAAAAAAAAAATTTAATATACACATTTTTTTAAATATTATTAATACTTTCCCTACTTTAAAATACACAACGATATTTATGGCCTTCGTAAAAATTTATGTCCCCTCTCTATTTTAAAACTTAACATTGTCGTAGTAGTCACCATCACCACGATCACCATAAACGCCACACACAAACCACCACAATCGCTGCCTTGATTTAGGTGATCATGGCAAATGGAGGGTGGCGATCATTGTTAGTCTACGTTATTATCTTGATCTAGATCTAGATATAGATCAAGAGATAGATCTTTTGATCTAAATGTGGTCATAGTAGTGCAATCCAGGTAGTGGTCCTGAGATGGTGGCTGAATAAAGATCTGGATTGTGAATCAGTGATGGTGGGTGGTGATGTTGGTGGTGGATTTGGATTTGGAAGAATGATAGAGTGATTGGTGACATTGTGATACATGTGTTACCTTTATGTAATGGGAACATAATATGCTATCATGTGTGACCCATATTTTGTGTTGGTAATTTAATCATAGCGAGTGGTGGATGGATTGTGGCGATGGACAACGCTTGATTGGCGATGTTTTAGGTTTTTATTGGTTTGCATAGGGTTGAGTTATGGTTTGGTGAGCGTAATAATGGTGGCGGAAGGCTGTGTTTGACAGAAAAATAATTAGGAAATGGTGATGGTTTGGCAAGGGCGATGATGGTGGTCATTAAGTGATGGTAGGTAATGGTGGTGGTTATCAAAGAGTGATTAAGATTAGGGGTGGGCGCGGGTCGGTTCGGTTCGGTTCGGTTCGGTTTTTTTCGGTTCCAGAAATTTTCGGGTATTTAGTAAATGGAACCGTCGGTTCCAAATATAATTTTGGAACCGTTCGGTTTCGGTTCGGTTCGGTTCGGTTCGGTTCTGTTCGGTTCCGTTCGGTTCCGTACTATAATTAAATTTTTTAACATTTAAAATAATACTACATAAATACACCCGAAAGTGGATACCAATATTAATAACAAAAAGTAGATACAAATACCAAGTTCAATCTTAACTTTTACAAATTAACGTAATCTAATTTAATAACATATAAATAATAAGTTGTCAAATACAAATACCAAAAAGTAAATATTACTAATAAAACTTCGATATTCATATCAATAATTCATTTGTTTCAAACCTTCAAGTCTACATAAAAGTGAAATATAAATTAGAAGTCACAAAGATAAAATATTTTAAAGTATTAATAATACTTACCAACTATTTAATGTAATCATCAGTTGGTTGACTTTCCATACTAACTACTAAGAAACTATACAAGAAAAAATTGAAAAAAACACAACTAACAAACATAAATAAACTCTAAATTGTTCAACTAATAAGATTTAATAAGAAAAAAATTATTAATTTGTTTAAAAAAATAAAAGAAATTGATTTATCCAATATAAAAAAAAAGTTCGGTTCTTATTCGGTTCTTCGGTTCTTGGTCGAGAACCGAGAACCGAACCAAACCATTCGGTTCTCGATTCGGATACCCGTTCGGGTATTTCATTTTAAAAAACCCGCTCGGTTCGGTTCGGTTCGGTTCCGGTTCGGTTCGGTTCGGTTCGGTTCGGACATTTTGCCCAGCCCTAATTAAGATGGTTTTGATTGGATGAAAGAAGTGGAGATGGTGAAGATTAGAGAGTTTTGACCCTATTGCTGAAGGTGGGAGGAGATAGTAGTAAATGAATGTGGTGGCGATGGTAGTGTAATGCGCCAAAAATTCATGTCATTTTAAAATTTATTTAGGATGTATTTGAGTCACATTATTTTGGAAAAATGTATTCTGGAATAGTAGATTGATGTAGAATATGTGGTTGAAAAAGAAGAAAAAGTTATTGATGTGATGGAAAATATTATTTTATTGAAGAATATGTGGTTGAAAATAAGTAGAAAAATGAAAATGAAAAATTTAATGTGTACCAAACAAGGGCTTAAATCCAAAAATTAGGAATAGACCGAGATTTAAATAAACCAGTAAGGGATTTAGTTGATAAACACTAGGAATTCACACAATACTAGCGTCATCCATTATAAGTTCTCTAGAACCAAAAAAAAACCCGTTCCTAATAAATTTGAACTTACTGAAAAATGTATCTTCTGTGAAGAGAGTGGTCATGACAATTGTAACATTTCTCCTCTAACTAGTCATCATGTCATGTTATGACTGACATGTACTAATTTATTTAAGAAAAATGTTGTGAGTACAAAAAATCTCTACAGAATTTTGAATTTTACTCACATGGGGCTGGGTCCCATGTGAGTAAAAAATTGATTTTTCTACTCACCTACCCATCTCATGATGTGTTTATCATGTATAGGTACAGGAATTCAAATTCCTATACCTATAGCAGAATTCTTTATTTATAGTAAACAACTTGTGTTAATTGTTTCAGATTTATTTATTTATTTATTTATTTCACCTTTCAAATGCTTTTTCGAAGCTACTAATTTTAAGCTCAAATTTAGATTTTATTAACTCGAAGTTAATAATTTATTTCAACCACATTTTTTAATAGTCTCACAATTTTTTAATCATATATTTTATCAACTTATATCAAAATTTACTAAAAATCTGATTTTAATCCTACGGGTAAACATCACATTCTACTATTAATTTATATTTTAATAAATTAATTATTAACAAATAAAATAACTGTATTAAAAAATATGAGAAAAATCCGCCCTTGTTGACTTTGACCAATTACACCACCTAAAAATCACAGACTTTATTAATGATGAAATTTTCCAAATCCCACAAGGATTGTAACGCGTGTTTGACCGTTCAGATCAAAACAGTAACTTAATCCTAGCCATTTATTCTCCGTCAAATTCCCTATAAATAGTAGGATCGCCTGGTTTATCAATCATCTGGAGCCCGTGGATCGGGTGATTGATGGTATTCTTTTTAGGTATTGCCTTTGTTGTTATGGTGGCCGTGTGTCAGCTTCTGGTAATTCTTAATTGATTTCAATTATTCGATTGGTAATCGGAAATTTCGATGGCGGGAATCGTGTGATGGAGGTTTTTCCCCCTCGCAGATTCTAGTATTTTTGGAGAAACATTGTTTTTCTCGTTCATCCATTGAATTCTAATGAGAAGATATCGTGATTTCCTGGTCCGTTGATATATACCTGGATAATCATTCCAAGAATCTTGGTTTATGGTATTTTCTTGATACTCGTGTGAAGATTGGATCTTTCTGATGATTATTCGGCAGTTTTATCCCGTTTTCCTCCGTTATGTGGGTTTTTGTTTCTTGGTTTGTTAATTGGTTTCAGTTATTATGGGATTGATAGTGCAAAATTTGATGGATTGGTGGAGTTTATTTCTCTCTCGTAATTTTGCAAAACCCTCGGTTATTTATCGTGAAGATATTTTGATTTCCTGGTCAGAAGATCGAGCTATGACAATCATTCCAAGAGGGGGTTTCTTGTATTTTCTTGATACTCTTATGATTATTCTTCGTGGGTTTTTCTTCCTTGGTTTGGCAGATACTGCTCTTGGTGGCGATCCAAGCTTTCGGTAATGTTTTATTGATTTCAATTACTGAATCGACAGGATAAGAACTTTTGATGGTTTGATCGAGTTTTATTTTTTGTGTATCCCATGAATCCTAACTTGAAGATGTAGTGATTCCTGGTCCGATGATAGATGTACTGACAATCATTTAAAGAATCTAGGTTTCTGGTATATTCTTGATACTGATTATTTGAACCTTAGTCTTTCTGTTCATGGTATCAACAGGAATTTTATATATATTTTTGTGCAATCTACTTCTGCGTTTTGAAGTTTTTATTTTTCATTGGTGTTTCTATGAGTTTCTTTGGTTCTCAGGAATTGCTCCAAGAGGTTTTTCAGGTTTGTGGTGAAGCAATACTTTATATGGTTTTCGATGGTTATTTTGAATTATGTTTTGTTAGTTGCTTGGAATATGATATTCACTCTTACAGTGGTACAGAAAACAATTTTCCGTTGTGATTCTTCACCTGCAGATGGAAGTCATCGTGATATTGGATATTAATGGAAAAGGGTTCAAAATTTTCCTATGTTTTACTTGTTGTTTTCTTGTTCAACGATCTCAGCTTGTTTTTGGTGGCGAGTTCTAGTGGAGATTGCTTATATTATATCAGGTAGTCTGGAGGGTCGAGGATTACTGCAGCCACACTTATGCTGGTGATTTGCAACCTTTACCAGTGTGCTCTAAATAAAATCAAATGTAGACCCTTTTTTTTGTTCTTTGACGTTCCTTCTCGTGCAAGCAGATTCAACTGGAAGAGAATAATGCGTGATAGGGAAACTATTGGTTATCAGGGAGCCATCGATTTCCATCTTTTTACCATCTTTTCTTATCCATTCAATTTTTCCTCTTCTTTTCAACTTCCTTCCTTCTGGTCTTTTTTCCCCTTTCTCTTTGCAGAAACTGCTTATCAAAATTGCTGGTGACCATCCAGTTTCGAAGCTTATTGTTTGTTACTGGACTTTTGGAAACTTGTGCTGCTGCTACTTTAATGGACTTGAATTTGATTTGTTGAGATACTTCTTATATTTTTCTATAACCTTTGATCCACATGGCAGATTTTGGGTTTACCTACATGTGGCAGACTGACAGTTGGCATTGATCAGGAAGGACAGAACTTTTAAGTTTAGGCAAGATTGACGCAAAACTGGACTTATCCTAAGGATTGCTGTTTCTCAACGTGAGAGATTTTTTTAGGTGCAATAACTTGTTTTATAATATTCTTTCCTTGTCTTTTTAAGCATTAGGATTTCAGGGCCTTTTTTTGTGGCGCCGTTTATGAGGGACTGGAAGAACCGGTGCTTGCTAGATTTTTTAGGCACTGGTTTTGGATGGTTTAAATACCAGCCAAAATCAGTGTAGTGTAATTTTGACCGGTTCTCTCAATCCTCTAAATCGGCGATTTTTTGCCGTTTCTCATTCTCTTTTAATTTTACCATTTATAAAATAATTATTTTTAACAAACATATTTTATTTAATACTAATTTATAAATAAAAAACTAACTAAAAAAATTATTTATAAGAAAAAAAAATATTATAATTAAAAAATTACTTTTAAGTAAAATATTACTTATAAGATAAAAAATTATTTTTGTGTAAAAATCTTACTAATAAGACAGAAAATCACTTATAAAATATAAAAAATTACTTTGTAAGTAAAACATTCGCGGGTGTAAAAATTATACATAAGAAAAAGTATATATTATAATTGAAAAATTACTTATAAGATATAAAATTATTTGTGTAAAAATCTTACTAATAAGGCAAAAAATCACTTGTAAAATATAAAAAATTACTTGGAAGTAAAACATTCGCATGTGTAAAAATTATTTAAAAGTACAAAATTAACTTATAATTATAAAGTTTATATATAATTAAGTAATACTATTAAAATAAATATTTAACTTTATTTAACATTTTTAAGTTAAAGATTGTAAATAAATTACATATAGGTAAAATATCACTTATAAGTAACAAATTTCACACAAGAAACCGTATACTCAAAATTTCACAAAGGGATGTATATGTAATTTTACTTTTTAAAAAAACTTTCAGAACCTGTGAATAATAAACTTCCAAGCATGGATTTGACTGTTCTAAAAATCGCTACTAAAACCATTCATAACCAGTTCATTCATAAATGCTCAAAACAAGTACTTTAAGAAACACTCATATCTGGTACATCGGAACTCCCAAGCAGGCCTTAGTGTTAACCCTATTTCTAATTTATACTGACCCATTGCCCCTTTTTGTGAGTAATCACTTTTATAGTTGAATATATTTTTTTGTTTCTTTCTATATTTCTATCTCCTCCTCTACCTCTGTAGAGAACTTTAGAGTAGTTGGTGGTGGCAGTTCATTTTTCTATAAATTTTGTAGCGTCCAAATTGAAGGCACCTGCTCATGGTATGAAGTTCATTTTTCTTTCCTTGGACTCAAATTTTATCTGCAATTCTGCATTTTGTTATTGGATTCTTATATTCACAATTATACACCTGCTTGTCGGTTTTCCATGTATATATTTGTTTCTGAAGGGATATTTCCATGACAAGAGGTCAACAGTCAGAATTATATGTTGTACTTTGGTTAGACCATCGACTCCACATGGTTTTCTACCGTTTTAAGCTTAGTGTTCGTAGTAATAAGCAGTTCTGAAGCTAAATCATTATTTCCTGTGGTTTGTTTGGGATAATATTTTCACATGTTGTTTAGGTTGTACTCTTATATTTCTAAATAAACGTTTAGGTATACGCAGATAACATTTTGGTGGACGGTAACGCGGCATGTCCAAGGGGCATAAAATGTTCTCATGTTTTTTATCTGTAGTGATAGCATTTTTGGATCCCCGGTTTTATTTCCTCCTGTTCTGATTTTTTTCATAGGTAAACTTCAGTTTTAAGTGATTTAAGACATGGAGTTCTGGACTCAAATTTTTGCAGCTGGAATCTCTTTATTTGGTTTCGAGTGCATGCAGTTTCGACTTCCATCAAAATTGTTGTTTATAGGAAAGTGGAGTTACAGGTGGTGGTGAAGTGGAACCCACTTTTGTGATTTCGGGTTTTTTTTATTTGATTCATACGAAAGGGTTTCTTTGGTGTCTTATGAGTTTCTTTGGTCCTCTGGAATTGCACCAACTGGTTTTTCAGGCTGGCAGTGAAGCAATATCTTTATATGGTTTTTGGTGTTATTTTAAACTATGTTCTGTTAGTTGTTTGGAACATGATCTTCACTCATATAAGGGGAAAATAGTTTTCTGTTGTGATTCTTCATCCACTGCTGGAATTCGTCATGATAATGGATATTAATGAAAAATGGGTGTAAGATTTTCTGATGTTTTACTTGTTGATTTCTTGTTCAATGGTCTAAGCTTGTGTTTGGGTGGAGTTCAGGTTGACATTGGTTACTTTATAAGGTGTTCTGGAGAGAGACCTTTTTTTTTTTTTTGTAATTGCAGCCATGGCCACGCTTGTGATGGTGATTTGTAACCTTTCCCAGACTGCGCTCTAAATAAAATCAAATATAGAACTTTTTTTGGGTCTTTTCATAAAAAAAATGCCTTAGGTTATTTGATGTTTCTTCACGTGCAGGCAGATTCAACAAGAAGAGAATAATGCGTGATAGGGAAACTATTGGGTCTCAGGGTGCCATCAATCTATTGTATTTTCTAATCTCTTACCCATCATTTCTTACATTCAATTTTTTCCCTCTCTTTTCACCTTCCTGCCTGCCTTCTGGTCCCTTCTATTTGCAGAAATTGCTTATCAAAATTGCTGGTGACCATCCAATCTTTCAAAGCTTTTGCTGGCTGTTTTGGAAACTTCATTTGCTACTTTCGTGGACTTGATTTGATTAGTTGAAATTTGAAATTAGTTCTTATTTTTTTTCTATAAAGAACTTCTTTATGGTAGTAGGCGGCGGCACTTAAAAATCTTCTATAACTTTTTTGTAGCATTGAAAGTTCAAGATAATGGAGGATTTTTTGGCACCTAATCATTCATGTGAAGTTCATTTTGTCTCTCCTTGAACTCAAATTTTACCTGCAATTCTGCATTTGTTAATGGATAAGAATGTTCACAATTCTGCATCGCTGCTCAGTTTCCCATGTATCTTGTTTCTGAAGGGGTATTCCAAGACGAGGTTGACAGCCAGAATTATATGTTGCACATTGGTTAGACCATCTATTCCGAATACTTCTGTTTAAGCTTAGTGTTCGTAGTAAAAGGAAGTTCTGAAGCTAAATCATTCTTTCCTGTGGTTGGTTTAGGATAATATTTTTACATGATGTTTAGGTTGTACTCTTATATTTCTAATTAATCCTTAGGTTTTCGCAGATGATATTTTGGTGGACAGTAACGTCATATGGAGAAGGGGCATAAAATTTTCTCCTCGTGTTTTTGACCTGCAGTGATGGTAGCGTTTGTTGTCCCCTTTAAGATGATGGTATTCTATCCGGTCAACCTGGTCATATTTGATCCTTTTCACTATAATAGATTTTTATCATCGTTTATTCATTTCGTCCACTTCAGATTCTTTTTTTATCGATTGGGTTCAGTTTCAGTCAATATAAGATGTGGAGATGGTGGACTCAAATTTTTGCATCTCGAATCTATGTACGTTGTTTTTAAATGCACACAACCTTGACTTAGAACTTACTGTGATCTGTTCTTCAAAGACTGAAGTTTTGGTCTTTTTTATTACTTGATCCTAGCAAAAAGTTTCTTTAGGTGTTTTTATGCGTCGCTTTATTCCTTTTGCAGTCTTAAGTGGTTGATAGTGGGGAAAGCAATATTGTTTAACTGTTTGATGTAGATAGTTTTAGATTATGTTTTTGTGAGTTGATTGGAATATGATCGTCACTTTCATATTGGTGCACAATCTGGTTTTTCCTTTGGTGTTTCATCCACAGCTGGAAATCCTTCGGGTCAAATAATAGTGGATGTTTATGGTAGAAATGGTGTAAGATTTCCTTTCTTTTCCTTAGTTCATTTCCGGTTCATCATCAGTCTCAGTTGTATGTGGGTGGAGTTAGTGGAGTTTGATCATTTTATGAGGGTTGATGCCATGTGAAGGGGAGCTTATATTCATTGTTAGCTGCAGTTATGTATGCATTGGTAAATTGAAATCTTTCTCTGTCTTCGCTCTAACATGAAATGGAATCTAGGTTTTCTCAGTCTTATATATAAAATGCATCGGGGTCTCTGATTTGTTTCTCCACTTGCAGATAGATTTGACTGGAATAGGATGACACATGGTAACTGATAAGGTGTTAAGTTTATTTGTGGTGTTGGCTTATGAATTTGTTGGCCTTTTTAGCTAGTTTGTTCTATTTATCTTTATAGACAAGGCCTTCAACTCGAAAGAAAGGAATTCATTTGAAATTCTTCTTGGGGTCTCACCTTCAGGGATCAGGAATTACGTCCAAGTGATTTTCAGGATGGTGGAAAATGAATACTGTTAAATTGTTTGCTGTGGTTTGTTTTAAATGATATATTTTTGACAGTTTCTTGGAATATGATTTTCACTCTCATATCGGTACAGAATCTGGTTTCGTTTGGTGCTTTCTCATCCACTGCTGGAAACCCTTTGGTCAAATAAAAGTGGATACTCATGGAAGAAAGGGTGTAAAATTCTTCTCTTCTCTTTGTTCAATTCTGGTTCAGTAGTCTCAGTTTGTGCGCTGGGGGAGTTTATGTGGAGTCTGATTATTTTATGAGGTCTGAGGGCATTTGAAGGGAACTTTTTTGTTGTTTACTGCACAGTTACATTTGCATAGGTGATTTGAAACCTGTCTGTCTTTGCACTAAGATGAAATGGAATCTAACTTTTTTCAGTCTTTTATATGAAATGCCTTAGTTTCTTTGTTGTATCTCCTTGTACAGATAGATTTGACTGGAAGAGGATGACACGTGGATCGGGTAACTAATAAGGTGTTAAGTTTATGTTTGTTGTTGGTTTATGAATTTTATGATTTTCTCTACCTTTCTTCCATGATGGAGATTTTTGAGTAACTAGTTGGTACACATGATATTGAAAGGTTTTAATTTTAATTTTTTTAATATCTATCCAAAGTAGGTGAAGAACGAATAGAACAGAATAAGAGTTTCCAGATTGTGGCAGGTGACTTGTACACCAACTGTTGGTCATAATTGGATTTTGTAACTTCATGTTGTGAAACAACTCCTTTTTGCTCATGGGTATTCTGAGATGGTGTAGTTGTGAGGTTTGTGACTTGTGTGTGTATGGAGGCTGAACTAGTGAAACTTGGTTGCAGGCTCCTAGTTCAATATAATGGTTCTTCATTTCACCTTTGTTCAAGATATACAACCAAGATCAGTTGTTTTAAAAAAGGATGTTTCTGAAAGGCAGCACTGGAGATTTATGAAAAGAATTTTTTTAAAAAAGGGCAGATTAGGCTTCTTCGCTGGTGGCATATTCTATTTTTAATAGTGTGATGGACTGCACATCTCTTCCTTCCACAATTGAATTTGAGATTGTCTATAAGGCTTCACGTGGTGATATTTGTGACATGAAATTCCTGGCTGGATGGTTTCTGTTCAAAGTTTTGATTAATTTTCTTGGAATCCTGTTTTGTTTGATTCCTGGTTTCTCCACCTTTCAAGGTAAAATGAAATCAGACAAATAATGAGCAATCCTGCAAAGAAATAGATTAAAAAATAGACTAATGATCAGCTCTCGTAAATAATGAAGACAATTGTTTTTGCAACTCTTGGGGTTTTTTATCTTGCACTATTATGAAGTTTGTAGGTTTTTCTGCTCTTCTTTCCCTGCCGTGATCCTGTTCATATTACTCTTTATGCAGGTGACCTTTCCACTGACTGTTGTTCATAATTGCATGGGGTGGATTCCTTGTTTATAAGCATCAAATTGAGGTTATATTGATGAATTTTGGGCTAGATTTTAGAAGGCAATTTCAGATATCTATGACTGACCAGCTTGGATTTGTTGCGCAACAGAATCTCTTTTTCAACTTATTTTGATTTATTTGCCTACAAGAATCTTTGGCGCATAGCTGGCTTTCAGTTTGGCAACTGATTACATTAGTTCCATTTGAGCACCTGTTCAGATCCTCTGCTCTGTAGTGTTTGCTTTTGGAGTCACATTTCCCTTCTTTATCCAGTTCAAATATAATAATACAGAGAAGTAATGAAATTTTGGGGCTGTCTAGTTACATGTGTTCATATGAAATACTTGTGGTGTTTCTTTGCTATCCTCGCAATTCCAAGTATAACCGAGGACTTATACACGGAGTCTCTTTGGTCAACCTATCCCGCTGGTGTCTGACAGCTTGACAGGCTAACTGAGCTCTGCTGTTTTGAAAGGAAAGCAATTTCGAGGTTCTTCTATTCTCTTAGTCATTATTGGTTCCATGTTGGCTTCTCGCTTTAATTTTTATGAGCTCTGCTGTTTTGAAAGGAAAGCAATTTCGAGGTTCTTCTATTCTCTTAGTCATTATTGGTTCCATGTTGGCTTCTCGCTTTAATTTTTATTTTTTTTGCAGTGCAATATTGTAGTTTGCAATTGAGCTTTGCTAATGACGTGTGCGGATTTCATTTCTTGACTTGTAGCGATTTAGAGTTTCAATAGAGTGAATGAGGAGTATATGAATGCCCACTTTGAGGATCATCTTAGTTGACCACCTCTCTTTGTTAGTCATTTATTATGTTTGCAAGGGTCCTACACTTACAGATGGCCAAACAAGTCACTGCTTCTAACGGGTGTAAGTTGTAGGGAACATGACTGCACATATTTGTTGTAATTTTAGTTTATAATTATAGTTGAAATTATAATGTGTATTTTTAGATATTAGTTTCATTGGTGTGACAAGTATCTTCTTAGTCGGAGTTCCCAAGAGCGCTAGTGCCTCCCAATAACTAGTAGGAACCTTATATGATTTGATAGTATTTGAAGGAGAACTATGTTGATTCAATTTATTTTTAGCGTTGCATAATTTGGTCCTGCTTTTTAATGTTATGATTTCTTTCTCTACCACCCACATTATATTTTTTGCATTTTCATAGCCTCAAGAATCTAATTGAAAATGTAATTGGATAGAAATTCCTAAGGTGTTATATATTCTTAAGATCAGAGTAGGCTGAAGGTGTGGAGTATGTAGATACTTAAATGAGGATTTGGTAGAGAAATATAAATTGATACTTGAAACTAGAAAGCTCATTTTACCAGTATATCTCCTCTAATTCATAATTTTGTGCCTTCCCGAAATTTTGTAATTTCAACATTTGCTTCTATGCACAATTATCCTTGTTGGTCGGTCAAATTTTGAAGGGAACGAAGACATTATTTATAAAATGGCGAGACGTTCTTGGTTGTTCTGCATACTGTGTGTGTTTAAAAATTGTTTCATTGTATCTGTTGTTGTGTAGTGACTCTTTTAACTCCGCCTGTGTTGCATGCACACAGCCGGACCCAAGCCCGGGAAAGGAGGAGGGTTTGAGTCAACAGTTGGGATCTCAACTTTTTTTTTATTTTTTTCGGCATATTATTAGGTTTCCATTACTCTCACCTCTGTCTGTCTACCTGCATATTTTCTCCGTGATTGGATGGTTGCTTCTGGTAGTGTCAAGCATCATCAACTTTGTCGATAATAATCACACTGAAAGTGTAACAAGCTTTATTCATGTAGTTTGGGCTAACAATTTTTAAGACCTCTCCATATTTGAAAATCTAATAATCTTGATTTCCATTGCCTTGACATATTATAACCTTATTTTTGGCAGCCAGAAGTAACTGGTTTTATTACGGACAACTCACCATGTCCTGTGTTGGCCATCCAACCTCATTTTTGGCAGCTAGAAGTAGTGTTCTAAAAGCACGCTGCGTCGCCTATGCACGATTTTTATTTTTTTTTTTTGTTAATTTTTTTTACAAAAGTTAAAATTTAAATGTAGATTTACATTTGAAACTTATCTTTTTGTTGGAAATTTTTCAAAAAATGTATGAAGTTTCTAATGACGATCACAAATGCGTGCCTATGTGCGATTTTTATCTTTTTTGTTAATTTTTTTTTTACAACTCTTTTAAGTTAAAATTTAAATTTTTCTAATGAAAATTTAGACTTATTTTTTTGTTGAAAATTTTTCAAAAAACATATAAAGTTTCTAATGAATCTATTTTAGATGTTTGATAGGTATTATTTTGATTGAATAAAAATTAAAAAAAAAAGTATTTTTACATCTATACCTCGCTTAAGCTTTGCTTTGCTTAGCACAGCTGGGCTATCATGTATTACGCATTTTAGAATACTGACTAGAAGTAATTACTTTTCTATATTTACATTTTTTTAATAACACATTTCATTAATTTTTATTAAAATTTAAAAAAAATTATGATTTTATTTTGATAAATTGAGCATTTAATTATTTATCTTTTAGTTAAACTTAACTACACACTTGATTTCATACATATAAACTATTGTAATAGATAGCTTTATTACTTCAATTCCTTGACTATATTGGTAATAAAATTATATACTTTGACGGGATGTACAAACTTCACCAAATCTTTTCCATTTTATATGGTGACAAGTTCTTATATCTTATTTCCCTCATTTGGCTCCCATTATCTCAAAAATTTAATTTTCTCTCTTTTTTTCAACCACATAATCTTCCATAACATAATATTACACATAAATCGAAAAAATTTCATTCTTTTTCAACCACACATTCTTCAAAAGAATACTATTCCAAAAATTATAAATTAAAATAATGGGGGTCAAACTGTGGCTTAGTACACATAAGAAGCACAAAAGAAATGAGAGTACACTGTTTTAATTGAATTTCCTTCTCAAACTTGAGTAGTTATACGAGGTCAAAATATGTTTAGAAACCATCTAGAACCTATCATAAATTCACAATATTTGTCACTAATTATGCCACAAATGGCAAACTGCAGATTTTTCACCTGTGGAACGATGGGTTGTGTGGTTTAAAACCCACAAACTGATTCTTGGAGCAAGGACAGGCTGCAGGTCCTTGCAGCCTGAGACCAAAATGAAGTCCAAACCTTATGAAATGTAGGCATGATGAAGTTCGCACTTTTTACTTCGATACACTTGGATGATGCCAGATTCCAAGCAAAGTAGAAGTAGAAAAAATAAAGTCAACAACCACAAATGCAACAATAGTATTAGAATTTGGGGGTGACCCGAATTTCTTATTGAAGTAATTGAAAAATTCTAATGAAAGTGTATGACAGTTTGGAATGTTATTGGAGTCTTAATCAAGTTGAAATTCTATTTGGAATTGGAAGTTGAAATTTGTATTGGATTTGAAGATGTTGAAATCATGGATTGGAAAGAAGAGTCGTCGCATTTTCGCTAGAGGTACACCTGCAGGTTTTTTCCCGAGATTTGGCCGTTCGCCTTAACCGCAAGGAGGGGGGTTATCCGACACATGCACTTTTCGCGTTTTAACACGTTTTTGACATTCTACTTCAACTATAACTCATCTATTAAGATTTGGACGTCACCCTACATTGTTGCTTATATATACTTGACTCTTCTCTACAATTTAGTGTGAGAAAAGTAATTACTAGCTTTTAGGATCATTGTAACATTTCTCAAACTTCATTATTTGTGATGTAATAAAATCTCATAATTTTTCCGTCATATTTTCTTGTCGTCTTTTATTCTTTTACTTGAGATCAAATACTTCATTATTATGCTTTATAACTTCAACATCTAAATCCGTAGATTGATTTCACATCAAGTAGTATCGAGCAATATGTAGACTTTGAATTTCCAACAATTGGTATCAAAAATTTTGGGCATAACTAACACAACAAATATACACCAAAAGCCCCTACGAGATTCAAGCCTCGGTCATTATATTATGGAGATGAATTTATGTTCCCGATGAACTGCTGCAAATATCTTAACGAGTTACCGACCTGTAGCCTCCAACCATCACTACATCCACAATATGAAGTTACAAAATGCAATTATGACCAACAGTGAGTTACCAATTCACTTCACTTGCATAATGAAGTGATGTGCAAAAGCATCGCACAGTCTTGGATAAGGAAAAGAAGCATCAAACAAAGATTTTCTACAACTTAAGCTTAATCACCAAGAAATCTCAGCATGATAAAACATAGGTTACACAGTCCATTAAGCAAGAAAATTTCCACTTACTGCCAACACAACATACTGATATCAGAAAGGTGACACGACATAAAGATTCACGATGTTTGATTTTCCGGCATCTACCTGGCAGCAAACAACAGCTCAACCGCTGCATTTCTGAAACTAACCAAAGGGCCAAAAGAAACAGAAGTTAAATTCTGAAAACTGCTCACCATATTTTGTGCTGAATCAACAAAACATTGCTAAGAACTAACAAAATAAAATTTCAAAAATATTCTGTAGAGTGCATCTGTATGTCTGCATATAATCTCAAAACTTTAAACTACAAAGTAGAGGATATGAACATCCAGAAAAACCAATAATTTTGTACTCACAAAGCATGAATCACTTTACAGGTAATTGAGAATGCAATCGCGCGGAGACTTATATACAAGGCGAATGAGCTTACGGGAGTTGAGGAGAGTTGCACGATCCATCAGACTATTAAAAATAGAATAGCCCACCAGCAAAAGAAGCCAAAACTGACTATTTATTAAATCCTTAAGAGTAGCAATCTCGAGTATTGACTTTCACCAGCAAAAGAAGCCCAAACTAGGTTTTAGATCTTGATGAAAGGAGAAATGAAGAACCATTAAATTGCAAACAAGATCAGTCAAAGCAAATAGATATAACACTTTATATGAATTTTTTAGAATACAAACCAGCACATAACCACTAGGAACTTGAAACCAAGTTTCACTAGTTCCGCCTTCGTAGACACAACATACACCAGGCTCTCAACTATCATAGAATGCCCATAAATAGAAAGGATTAAACCCAAGAAAGCATTAATAAAGTGTTGTGAAACAAAACCATTTCATTAAATGAACATCTGTGATAAAATACTAACAATGAGACAGTTGTACTTTCTCATACTTGTTACAAAAGAATCAAAAGATTTTAATGTCTAACGTGTGAAAATTGGAACCTTCACGAATGACAATTGCAAGAATGAGTTTGTCAAGTTCTCTTTGTCCCAACACACTGAAATCTCCGGAGTAGAAACCTTGTGAAGCCATGTGATCCGCCGCGCTATTTCCTTCTCGATAAATGTGGCCATGTGGGTGAGACTCACTTGAAATTGATGACACAAAAAATTTATCTCGTCCAAAATATGAAGAAATTCAACGGACAATGATTTGTCAGGACGATCACCCTCCACGCATTGTATACCAACTTTAGAGTCGAGTTTTGCCCATATGTTGAACATGAAAAGATAATCATTTTCAAAACAAAGTTTAAGACCTGTCAAGAGTGCGCGAAGTTCCGCCTCCAGAATGTTCGAACAACTTTCATCGACTCGTGAAATGTGAAGATGACATCCCTATTTTTGTTCCTCAAAATTCCTCCACCTGCGGCTAATGAACCTCTGAAACAACCATCAGTGTTGAGTTTCAGACAACCCAATGGAGGTTTAATCCATTGTACCACTTTATGACGACGCAGTTCTTTAAATCCAGATCCATATTCTACCTGTAGGGACATTTTTACGCGGATTTTTTGAGCTGATTGCTTAAGAAAATATTAGAATATTGAGAACCATAAAAAGCTATGATTATCTGTGAAGCCACTACAAGGGAATAATGGTGAAGGCCGGGAAAACCAGAGAAATAAGCCATGATTATAACATAGTGGGTGGCAACTGCTGGGATGAGAAAAATAGCAGTTGATGGTAAATTCTTGAAATATGAAATTGTTGGGAAAAACTGGAAAAGTGGGCTGATAGGCTGACTTTGGCACCAATTTTGAGCGGGACCCGGTTGGCTATTTTGAAAGATGAAAGTTGATTTGTATTCTCCTCCGTGAGTACATCGAAATTATATACTTGTCAAAAATGATGCTCGGGTGAATGAGAAATTGAAGCTCAAAATATGCCATATGAAAGGAGTTTGTTGGTGGGGAAACTAAAAAGTCAAGCTTTGTCCCACATAGGAAGTGGAGGAAATTTAAAATCACTTTATAAAGGATTGCACTTTAGAATGGTGTAATCATGTGTAGCATAGAGGCTCTCTCCACGTGCGCGCGCAGGGGGGTGCAAATCTTGGACCGAAATTGGTTTCGGACCTTGAACTTGTGTGCGACCGAAAGGAGCAAAATTGGCCCCTTAGGAGTGTCCACGTTTTGCTATGAAATGAATGAGCAGGTTACAAGATCCTAAGCCTATATATATCTCGTTTTTTCCAGTCTTCAGTACACGAAAAATCATCTGCATATTCATCGGACACAGTTTGAGTTACACTTTACTTAGGGATGGCAAAAAAGCTCGGCGGCTCAGACGGCTCGGGCTCGGCTCGGAAAAAGCCCGAGCCGGGCCCGGCTCGGGCTCGATGGAACCGAGCCAAGGCTCGGGCCGAGCCTCATGTTGAGGAGTCGGCCCGAGCCGAGCCGGGCCGGCCCGTGATTAAAAAAAAAAAAAAAAGAACCTTGCCCGACACTTTTTATTTTACACCATAAATTATTGGGGATGAATGGCTTAAATTAAGACAAATGATCACAATTTACTTAATCAACTTATTCTTCTCATCATGAAACTAATAAACTAATTATAAGCTACAATTTTATCTCATAATTTATCAACTAGATTATTTTGGAAAATGTGTGATATTTGTTTGTTTAATATTTATTGCATTATTACTATTTCATTAATCTAAGTGCCTAAATATTTAAAGTAAGAATTTTTTTTCATTTACACACGTTTATTCTTCTATATTAATTATTAAGTGAAATTATTAGTGATCTATATTAATTGATTACATTTAAAAATTGAGCTAATTTCACCAATGGGCAATGCCGCAATGGCCACTAAAATTTGTAAGAAATTTCAAATCGGTTATTAAAAAAGATTTATCACTTTGTTATAATGGATAGTCACTCATTTAGTCATTTATAAATCTAACATGTTTTCCGATATTAAGCTATAAGGTGCCACCAAAAAAGTAGATTTTTTTAAAATGTAGATTTTTAAAACTTCATTATATATTATGTTCAAACTTCAAAGAATCGTTCCAATTAGATTTTTGTTTATAACTTTCTTATGTAAATGTCATTGTCTAAAGGTGGAAAGAATGCAAATTGCAACGTTCACTGTCCATTTGAATAAGCAAATATCCATGTAATGAATTTTTACAAAAAAAAAAAAAAGAAAAAAAAAACCCGAGCCGGCTCGGCCCGCTAAGGCTCGGGCCGAAAGCTCGGGCCGAGCCTCATTTTTTTTGGCCGGGCCCGGCTCGGCTCGACTCGGGCCGAAAAATGCTCGGTCCAAAAAAGCTCGGGCTCGGCCCGAGCTTTTTTTTCTCGGCTCGGGCTCGGCTCGTTGCCACCGCTAACTTTACTGCAATTTAACATATATTGTCGAATGTATATTTGAATCCATTGTATTCAAAGTTATTGAATCTGCTACTGCGAATCCGGTATCCAATATTGAAACAATTTTCTTATAAAAAACTGATATATGAACTGATTGTTAAGAAAATATGAAATTGTTGAGAAGAAGATACTGCCATTGCATAGAAGAAGAATGGTTCACATTCCCGGGAAAGGGAAGTGGCCCTTATAACCGTTGTTGGATAACAATTCAAATTCTATTTCTTAACTCCACGTGATTGATAAGTTGACCTTAAATTTCAGAAATTTACCAAGAGCTTCTCAATGTACGAGTAAATTTCCTTTATTTTACAATAAATTGCTATTATTTATTTTTGATGAATTATATTTAGAACAAATAAAATTAAGGGATAATTGCAGCTACGGTCCCAAACCTTTCAGATTTTTGCGCACTTTACCCTAACCTTTGATTTGTGCCAACCACAGTCCCAAACCTTTCAAAAATATGCGCCGGAGGTCCAAATGGATGATTTCCATCCATTTGACCGTTAGTTTGACCAAAACAGTGGACTTTGACTCGTTTTGACCAAATTGGCAGGGGTAAAATAGTAACTTTACAATTAAAACATTAAATATTAACCAAAAAATTAAAAAAAAATAAAAAAATCCAAAAAATAAAGAAAATAAATAAAAATAAAAAGGTTGTCTTCCTCACCCATCCCAACCCCACCCCCCTCCACTGAAAATGACCACCAGCACCGCCACCTACCACCACCGGTGCCATCGCCGACCACCACCTTTACCAATCCCACCACCACCTACAATTCCGATACTAGGGGCACTCAAGAATCTGTTCCAATCCCACCTCCTCCCGCTACTGCAGTGCTCTCAAACACCCCAAGTCACCCCCTGAATCATAGCTCCAAGATATTTCATATCATTCTTCCACCTTCTACCACCGTCTCCACGACCACCTAAACAAACAACACCAAATTTCGACCACCGCCCATGGCCACCCTCGCCACCACAAATCGTAAATTAACAACCCAAATAATATCATCCATTTTCAAATCCAAAACCACAAGTCGGGTCTAATCACCAAAAAAAGGGGCGTTACTAGAGCTTCAGTTTGCCCATTTTGTAGTGGAAGATTGGGGAAGCAAATATGGTACAGTAAGATTGCAGCTCCAGAGCCTCCAGTTAGAACAGTAAGTTTAGAGCTTCAGTTCGAACGGGGTTTTGATAAATCTTCTGAACCTTTGGCGATTTCTGGGCAGGGCTTAAAGTAGCCTTTCGATCTGGGCTGTTGGGTGGGATGGGGGTTCGATCTGAAGTTTCGATCAGGGAGTTTCGTTTGCTGCTTCACGGGTTCACGAAATTTTGCAGCTTCAAGGGTTCACTTGGTGCCTTTGGATTCTGCAGATTTTGGGTTCATATGGTACCAGTTAAATGATTCAAGCTTTTTGGTGGTGGAAGGTGGCGGTGGATATGGTGGTAGAAGGTGGCGGTGGAGATGGTGGCTGAGTTTGATTTTAAGTTTGGTTTGGGGTGGGGTTGGGTGGAGAAGAAGATGAATAGTAGCATTTTCTTTTTTTCTCTCTTTCTTTTTAATTATTTTAGATTAAATGTTTAAAGTTATCATTTTGCCCTTCTTATATTTGGATAAAATCAACTTTTCTGGTCAAATTAACGGTCAAATGGATGGAAATCATCCATTTGGACCTCAGGCGCATATTTCTGAAAGGTTTGGGACTGTGGCTGGCACAAATCAAAGGTTAGGGTAAAGTGTGCAAAAATTTGAAAGGTTTGGGACCGTAGCTGCAATTATCCCTAAAATTAACTGTTACTATTTATTTGTGAAATTAACTTTAGTTCACATATGAAGCACAAAAAGAAATGGGAGCTCCTATTAATTGAATTTGTTGGGATTTACGGATTATTTAATGATTTGTATGTATGAATTGGAACGAGCCTTCAATGTGTGTGGTGATTGCATAATAAAGAGTCATGACTTTTGAATAGAATGGAACCTACATTATCATATCGTGTCTCGATCTAAAATAATGTGATCTAATGGTCAAACTTGATTTATACCAAAAGATGCAATCATTTAGAGTATACACATTGAAATCTAAAAATCGGGCCTCCGAATTTCATTTTCTTTATCCAAATATTTGATTTCTAAATTCTTCTTTTTTGAAATTCTATCAAAATAATTTTCGAGTTTTTGGGTTTGAGGCTGTAATATTCGATATTATCCGGTCTAGAAGAGTACGATCAAGGTTAGTTCGTCCAACAAAATTAATGTTGTGCTGTATTAATTTTGAAGGAAATGTTGTATCTTGAAAGATGAGCATCATTTTGATCTAGGGGAATTAAATGGGGCAAGCCAAGCACAAGCCGACTGGTTTAACAAAGTAAGGCTCAATTAGTCCCATGAGTTTGTCCCTTGGTGGGGCCCGCGAGCCATTTTCGACTCACCTCATACTTGCGGAAGCCGATGAATAGAGTAAATGGCCCGCCCCACTTAATAACTGTAATTTGATTTTATTAACAGCATTGAAGGGGATAAAATTTGTCTTAAGGAGATTTGTAATGACGTGGGTCGCTTCATCTTATTCCCTATTTACTGCATTTTCTACATTTTATTCGATCGTCATTTGTTCATTTTGCATGCATGCATTTTAGTAACACAATATCTTTCTATATATAAAAAGTGCCTATTTAACGGAATTTGTTGGTTTAACGGAAAAACTAACGGAATTTGTTGTTTTAACGGATTATGTAACGGAATTTCTTGTTTTAAACAGGCAGCTGCACCTTCCTTTAGTGTTTTTATCATAACTTTGTATTCCGATGTTCGAATGAGGCAATTCAAAATGCGTTGGAAAGCTAACCCATCTGGCTACAACTTTGATTCTGATATCATTCTCCAATTCGATCACTTTCTATGCCAAAAATATGTCTCAATATAACGGACTATGTAACGGAATTTTTTGTTTTAAACAGGCAGCTGCATCTTCTTTCAGTGTTTTTATCATAACTTTGTATTTCGATGTCCGATTGAGGCGATTCAAAATGCGTTGGAAAGCTAACTCATCTGGATACAACTTTGATTCAGACATCATTCTCCAATTGGATCACTTTCTATGCCAAAAATAGGTCTCAATATAACGGACTATGTAACGAAATTTCTTGTTTTAAACAGGCAGCTGCACCTTCTTTCAGTGTTTTTATTATAACTTTGTATTCTGATATCCGATTGAGGCGATTCAAAATGTGTTGGAAAGCTAACTCATCTGGCTACAACTTTGATTCAGACATCATTCTCCAATTGGATCGCTTTCTATGCCAAAAATTGGTCTCAATATAACAGACTATGTAACGGAATTTCTTATTTTAAACAGGCAGCTGCACCTTCCTTCAGTGTTTTTATCATAACTTTGTATTCCGATATCCTATTAAGGCGATGCAAAATGCGTTGGAAAGCTAACTCATCTGGCTACAACTTTAATTCAGACATCATTCTCCAATTCGATCACTTCCTATGCCAAAAATAGGTCTCAATATGAGACTAAAACACCAGAGCATAACTTTTCCGTTGGAAATTGATTTGTGATCATCTTTTGACTAAATTTGATCCCCTTGACATCTTCCTTTATCCAATTGACTCTGAGCACTCTCAAATCTTCATCGTGAGATTCGGCACAACTTTTAAGTATTTACATTTTAGCCCCCGAACTTTAGATCCCTTACAATTTAGCCATTTCTCCAAATTTGTCTACTTTTGCTTATTTTCTTCAATCTCACCAACCTACATCACAATATCAAAATCACACATCTAATTATTTATCAATTACATAAACATTACATCATTAATTATTTATAGGGTGTCTGTTTATGCTTTTCAGCAGAAATCAAGCCGTTGGCAACACAATTCATGCCGTTGGGAGCCGCAATTTTGGACCAATTCTCTCACTGTAGGGCTGTAGGTTTGAAAAAAAAACGGTAACATAATCAATTTTCCTTCCTCCTTGCAGCGCGCCCAGACACGTCCTTAATTAACCAAAAAAAATTACATCTTTCTTAATAACAAATTAATTATTAAACAAAAATATTAAATATAAACTAAGCGAACGTGCATTGCACGTTGCTTACACCTAATATTATTAATATATAGACCAATTTTACCGACACAATTTCCTTCTTTATGAGAGAGAGAGAGAGAGAGAGAGGTCTAAAAACTATCTAGAACTTATAATCATCATTTTGTTCCAACTCAATTTTATCATAAGTTTACAACATTTCTCATTAATTAATTAATACTCAAATCGCAAACCTCAGAGTTGGTCCATATTGTAAAACATGGGACATTTGGCCAAATGGCCGGGTTGGATAAAATGTTTGGAAAAATGACCTTTGACCAACATTAATAAAAAAGAAAAAATTCAAGATATTTTATTTGACCAAATCACGAAATTATCCTTTAATTAATAGTAAAATATTCACCCAACTTTCCTCATTTTCACCTCATTATTTCTTCTTTAATTTCACTGCGAAACCATTTTCTCTAAATTGGAAACTAACGTCTACTTATTCACCTCAATTTCTTTTGCATTTCAAGATTACAACAAATTTCTTCTTCCATTCAGGTTTACTTCACACTACTTCATACATCTTTGTACAAATCGGTATAGTAAAAATGTAATTTTTCCTTCAATTTTTTTCATTTTGAAATGTGATTTTGTGCTTCAATTGGAGTAGAAATGGCATGAAAAGTATTTTTTGAAAAAAGGGATTATTTATGATTTCATAGTTTATTTGAATAATTTTAGTTAAATTTTTTTTAGCGTTGATGAATTTTTGATATATTTAGAATTTTGAAGATAATGGGTTAACGAGGAATTCATTTATTAGCATTGTTATAAACAAAAAAATGTGTCAATAACATGATAAAGAAATTACTAATAAAACTTATCAATTAAGTCTCTTTGTTGTTTTGATATCAATAGTAAATATGTGATGTAATGGATTAGTGATTTGTTTCTCATATTATTTCTCTTTTAGCTGTAAATTTGAGTTTTTTTATGTTTATTTTGTATTCTTTGTTGCAGTAATAGCAGTTATTGTAGTAAAAATTTAGATTATTGAAGTTCACTAATTTGGAGGGTGTTGGAGTTGAGTTATTCAATTATATAGAGAAGATATGTACATGGATGTTTGGATGTGGATTAAGGATTGAATTTTTGGAGGAAAGATTGAAAGTCATCAAAAGTGAGTAAGGTAAAAGCGTTGCTGCAATATCTTCTCGCTTAAGGAAGGGCACCTCGTGTATCTTGTAGAAAAATTATTTTGAATTCCTAAACATGAAACAACACCTCTTTTTGTGGGGAAACACAGCACTACAAGATATAGACATTAAGATTTTGATCTTTCAATACCTTCAAATTCTAAATTCTAGTTTTATATTTTATTCTTTGTTTCTTCTAAGAGTTTTTGTTTACTTGCTGGCATTAGCTCATTAAGGATTGATTAATTTTCGGACATTTGCTATAATATTATATGTGTTGGTTGGATATTCTAATGCTTCAACATTGGTAGGCTATGGTTGATGTCGACAAAGAAGTTGGAGCTGATGCTATTTCTCTTTGTTGATGTCAATAGATTTGAATCGGTCTTTTTAGATTTTAGTTTTTTTTATTCATTGTCTTTCTATTATTACTCATTTAAGATGAATTATTTTAACGTGTATATTAGGTGCTCATTGAATACGAGAATTATTTTAACGTATATATCAGGTGCTCACTTATTAATGTTCTTATGCATTTCTATTAGAATGGTATAACTGAGTTATGAAAAGAACTAAGAGAACGACACAAGTAACGTTATAACGATACACAAACTTGTTCATCATAATGGCACAAGTGTCGTTACTATGTAGAAAAAGACACTTGTGCTGTTACTGAGATAAAAATGCCTATTAGAATGGTATAAATATCGTTATGTTTGTAAATATAAGTTCATGAGAACGACATTTGTGTTGTTACAGGGTTATGAAAAGATCTACAAGAACGGCACAATTGACGTCATAACAATACACAAACTTGGTCATGAGATGCCCTTGATTTAAATGTTCTTATGCATTTCTATTAGAACGGTATAATTGAGTTATGAAAAGATCTAAAAGAACAGTACAAGTGATGTTATAATGATACACAAACTTAATCATGAGAACGACACAAGTGTCGTTACTAAGTAGAAAACGACAGTTGTGTCGTTACTGAGATGAGAACGTCTATCAGAATAGTATAACTATGTTTGTAAATATAAGTCTACGAGAATGACACTTGTGTCGTTACTGAGTTATGAAAAGATCTACAAGAACGACATAATTGACGTTATAACAATACAATTTGGTCATGAGAACGGTAAAAGTGTCGTTACTGTGTAGAAAATGATACTTGTGTTGTTCTGTCTATAAACATGAGTATAAGCTGTCATGACCCGTCCAGCCACGATGATCGATAAGTTGAACTCATTAAAGTTGCAGGATGGAAATGTCGTTTACAACGTTTGAGAGATATGCTCATTACTTATATTTTCTAGCAAATGTAGATCATGACTTGCGATTTCATCATTGGATATCATATAATCTATGTCAATTCTATTGTTATTTGCCATATAATCAATATTTCTAATTTTCTTAAGTTAGGGGGTTTAATTTTTGAGTTCGTTGCTCTGGAAAAGAAACAAAATATTAGAGAAATCAACAAAACGGCACAAGTGTCGTTAAACGACACATATGGCGTTCTATCTATTAATACGAATATAAGCAGTCACGACCCGTACGAACCCCAATAATCGATAAGCTAAACTCATTAAAGTTGCAAAATGGACATGTCGTTTACAACATTCGAAAGATATGCCCATTACTTATACTTTCAAACTAATTAAGATCAAAACTTGTGATTTCACAATTTTATGACATATATTCTATATCAATTCTTCAGTTAGTTGTCACATAATCAACATTTTTGACCTTCTTGAGTTAGGGGGTTCAATGTTTGAGATTGTTCTGAGGCAAAAGTAGCAAAATATTGGAGAAATCAACAGAACGGCACAAGTGCCGTTTAACGATCATTGTGTCGTTATGTCTGTAAACATGAGTATAAGCAGTCACGATCCGTCCGAGTCACGATAATCGATAAGCTAAACTCATTTAAGTTGCAGGATAGACATGTCGTTTAAAACATTCTGGAGATATGCTCATTATTAATACTTTCAAACGAATTTAGATCAAGATTTGTGATTTTACCATTTGATACCATATATTCTATATCAATTCTACCGTTAGTTGTGACATTATCAACATTTTCGACCTTATTAAGTTATGGAGTCCAATGTTTGAGGTCGCTCCGCTGGACAAGTTGCAAAATATTGGAGAAATCAACAGAACGGCACAATTTCCGTTTAACGACACTTGTGTCGTTATGTCTGTAAACACGAATATAAGCAGTCACGACCCGTTCAAGCCACTATAATCGATAAGCTGAACTCATTTAAGTTGCATGATAGACATGCCGTTTACAACATTCGGGAGATATGTTCATTATTATTACTTTCAAACGAATTTAGATCAAGACTTATGATTTCACCGTTTGATACAATATATTCTATATCAATTATACTAATGCTTGAGGTCGTTCAGCTGGAAAAGTAGCAAAATATTGGAGAAATCAACAGAACGGTACAAGTGCTGTTTTACGACCATTGTGTCATTATGTTCGCAAATACGAGTATGAGCAGCCATGACCCGTCTGAACAACGATAATCGATAAGCTGAACTCATTTAAGTTGCAGGATGGACATTCCGTTTAAAACATTTGGGCAATGTACTCATTATTAATACTTTCAAACGAATTTAGATCAACACTTGTGATTTCACTGTTTGATACCATATATTCTATATCAATTCTACCGTTAGGAATGGCCAAAAAATTCAACAAACCCGATACCCACGGCCCCGCCCCGAATGGGGAGGGATAACTCGCTTAATCGGGTATTTGGGGCTGGGACAGGTAATGGAGGCCCCGCCCCATTAAATTTTTTTTATATATAATTTTTTTTTTTTAGAATTCAATACTTTAAATGAAAATTTTCATTGATTCTAATAGAAAATAACAACTAAAATTATTTGTCTAAATCTAATGAATATGGGCAATAAAAATAAATTATCAAAAACTAAAAAAAAAAAAAATTAAACGGGTAGTAAACGAGGCAAGGGCCCCGCCCCGACCCCTCCTCGCCTTAAACGGGGAATTTCTTAGCGAGGCAGGGAGAGCCCCCCGCCCCGTTGCCATCCCTATCTACCGTTAGTTGTCACATTATCAACATTTTCGACATTCTTAAGTTAGGAGGTCCAATACTTGAGGTCGTTCCACTGGAAAAGTAGCAAAATATTGAAGAGATCAACAGAATGGCACGAGTGCCATTTAACGACACTTGTGTCGTTATGTCTGTAAATACGAGTATAAGCAGCTAAGACCCATTCGATACCCGATAATCGATAAGCTGAACTCATTTAAGTTGCAGTATGAATGTGTCGTTTACAACATTCGGGAGATATGCTCATTACTTAATCAACATGAAAAAATAGAACAACACAAATGCCGTTACTATTTTGAAAATGGCACAAGTGTCGTTACAGCGCCATTGATGTTTTATTATAACAAAAAAAAGTATAATTGTCTTTATGGCTTCATCGAGTCTAAGACTGACAAAATCAATCGTTCCAAACATTATAAATAGTTTGCTTTTCAAAATGACAAAAGTAGTACATCATAACATAACACCACCATCATATTTCAATATCACAAAAGCAGTACACTGTAACACTACAAAAGCCGCATATGTGTCATATTGTCTTCATCGTTCGTATCTCTCGTTGAGTGGTACACGATCTGTACAAGTGATAAGGTTATGCCCAGTTTTCAAACACCCACTACACTTACAAGACTTGTGTACCTCTCCGGCTGATTGTTTCCTCTTTTTTGGTAGACGTTCAATCCCTCTTCGTGTCAACAGTCATATCACCTTTCTTGATCGAACATTATCGAGAATTTTTCAGCCCGCCTCGTCTGGCAGTGGATAGTTTCCGACAGTACAGAAATACACCAAGTATGAAAAAAATCATCTAAACATACTATATTCAACAATAAAATGACCAATATACATGAGATTTCTAAAAAATACCTTTTTTTTCCTTCAAATATAATAGAGATTTCAATGTAGATAATATAGAAATCAAAATTGTTGTTCAAATGCTCAAAATATTGGAGAAAATAGATGAAGAATATAATGATAACAAGATTTTATGGTAGCAAGCACAGGGAGAGGCGGAGAGCACGTTGATACGATTGGAGTTGAATTGAGGAATTTGATTGGTTTGAAATGGTGTTTTGGTCTTTTCCATGATACGGATATTTTAGACATTTGATAATATTTATTTATTGTATTTTGTAATTGAGGTCATTTCACCAACAAACATTGAGAAAATGTTATTTATTCAACTATATTGTTTGACTGAGTCTTTTAACAAACTTTCCCGTAAAAAAATTTACTCAATCTTTTCATTTAATTTCAATATCTGATGGCCCTCTTTCTCCTAAAAAGTCAGTCAACTCCGCATTGTAATTATTTAATTTTGAGTAATTGGCACAAAACTCCTCCAACCTTTGCCTCTATTGCGAAAATCTGCTTGATGACCTTTTACGTCCATTAATAGAGCCATTTAATTCGCTTAAAGAGGGCAAAATGAAAAATGAATAATTGCAGTTGTAATCCCAAACTTTTTATTTTTTGCAAATTATACTCAAATATTTTATTTTTCACTCACAATCTCAAACTTTTAAAACTTCATCTTCTTCCCCAGTTCCACCCCCAAACCAACACCCAGTTAAGTCCATATGTAGACGTGGATAGTAGATGGACTGGTCCTGAATCAATGCAAAAGGAAGTGGAAATGTGGTTGCGGAAAGGGATTTTATTTATTTATTTGTATAGGAGCCATATGTAGAAATAGTAGAGGGGAAAAAGTGGCGGTCATGTCCAAATCCATATAAGAGAACATTGATGTTTAATCTGGCGAGTGTTTGTGTTGACACACTAAAAGTACAGCCCAAATTAAATGGCCCAAAGAACGAAGCCCAATTGAGAATCCGAGATGAAAGCCCAAACAAAGGATAAGCAGCCCACAAACAAAGGAACATTGTCGCCCAAGCTTGCAGAACGCCCAGATGTTGAGCGAGTAAAATGCCTTATGGACGCCCAGAACGAAGGAGTCGTCGCCCAAATTGTTGGATCGCCCAGAATCCTAACGATGACTAAACTTTGCGGTTATCTAAGAGTCACGGTTTGAGGCAGTTTGAGCACATCACGATTACATCCCACGATTTGAGAAAATTAGTGACAAGCGGTTATGAAGAAAACGTGGTGGTAGGAGTTACAAATGGTAGTTATGGGCCAGTCGGCCACTATGAAAGAAATGGGTAGTTACGAGCAGAGTCCAAAAGGAAGAGGAAAGCAATGAAGAAAGCCGGACCAAATTCACTCTCAAACAGAGAATATGTAATTTACTTTTCCTTAGACTAACTTTAATTACTTCAATTCCCTTGTACTTGTGTGCTTGCGCCCATTGGAGGTATCTTATTCGTGTCTAAACTGTAATCTTCATATTTGATAAACACTCCTTTTTGGGACTTTGTTCCAAGAGGTTTGTCCCTTACACAATCGTTTGATCCCTTTTTAATTGTTAGCGAGTAAACGCGCGAAACAATTTGGCACGCCCAGTGGGACACTTGGTGTTTGAAGATACAAAAGGAAAATATTATGCCTCATAAAAGTTCTGATAAAGCACCAGCAAGTCACGGAGTAGTCCAGTCTGTGATCGAACGATATGAGGAGCAGCAACATTCTCCTCGGATGGAAGGACATACTCCAAGCAGTCATAGTCGCTATGAACCAATGACAGAGTTGAGTCCTCGAACCATGCGTGCATTGCTCGGAGAACTCACACAGGATGTCGTCGAACAGGTAAATTTACGAAACGTCCATAATATAGAAAAATTTACCCAGAATGGAAATGTTCACTATGATAACATGGCCAAACAGCTAAGTACTTTGAATAACCTTATGAACAAATTAGTAGGCCAAGTATGTCAACCAACAATACCCATAGGAAGTCATTTCCAAACCAGGACGATTGTGGGACATACTTCACCACACAATTCCCCTGGTTTGAACCCAGGTTCAGGTTTAGAAACATTTTTCGGTCCTTCTACCTCAAATCAGGGGGTTAATGGGCGCCAAATCTGAATGGTGATAATGTGACTACCAACCTCGGGGGTAATCTGAACATAAGAGATAATGTCCTGAATGGTGGACATAATTTACCTCGTGTTAATGAGGGAGTAAATACTCAATATAATGGGTATAATGGTCTGAACAATGACACCTTCCCTGCCAATCAAGGACCAAACGGCAGGCCGCCTCAAATGAACCAACAAGTAAACCAACCCATAGGAGTCCCATATAATCCAAATGTTTTGTTGAGGAATCAAATTGCAGAAATAGTGCAAGACCAAATGGCTGTTGGGGTACGTCCTGTCATCAGGTCGACTTACACTAAACCATATCCTGATTGGGTAGACCAAGCATATCCATGGCCTAGAGGGTATAAAGTGCCCGAATTCTCGTTGTTCACTGGTTTAGGATAAGTATCTACTCTAGAGCATATAAGACGATTCACATTACAGAGTGGTGAAGTGACCGACTACCATAAAATGAGACTATTCCCTAGTTCATTAACAGGAGTAGTTTTTTCCTGGTTTATTAACTTGCCAACAAATTCCGTTCAGACATGGCAACAAATGGAGCAGTTGTTCCATGCTCAGTTTTATAAAACAGAATCTGAGGTTACACTGGCCGATTTGGCGAACTTACGTCAAATGCCAAATGAATGGGCAGAAGGTTTCCTTCAAAGGTTCAAAACAGCCAGGAGTAAATGTTTTGTGCCCCTACCTGAAAAAGAATTTGTCAAAATTGCTCAAAGCTGTTTAAGTTTTGATTTAAAGAAAAAGTTCCAGAATAGAGAGTTCCCTGACCTGTTCCAACTTAGTGAGAACGTAATTAGGTACGAACGTTTGATAAGAGAAGAAAAGCAAGTAAAAAATTCTAGTAAAGGGACTTATTACAAAGACCCAAACTTTGGCGTTCATACTATAAGCGATGAATTTTACGATCAAACTAAAATATGTTTGGCTGAATTAACCAAGGGGGATGCGTATACTTGTCCCATAATGGCTAAGCCTAGAGATTTGGCCAGAGATAAGCCTATGAAAGGAGAAAACAAAAAGAGTAGAACGTTCTCATTCGATGTAACTAAGGCTGACCTTATATTCGATAAACTGTATAAGGATAAGCAGATAAAGCTGAGCGATAAACATAAATTGCCAAGCCCTAAGCAAATTAAGGGTAAAAAATATTGTAAATGGCATAATGTATGGTCACATATGACTAGTTATTGCTTGGTTTTCCATCATATTTTACAGGACGCTATGGAGTCAGGACGAATCACGTTCGAAGACAAAAAGAAAATGGCAGTGGATGAAAATCCTTTCCCACAGCCACTTGAAGTGAATATGGTGACGACCAGTCTTAAAAATAAGTTGCAAAGATTCAAGTTGGTTATCGATGATGAAGAAGACCCTGAGAAACATGCCAGAGTGTTTGAACGTATTAGAGGAAAAGAACCCATGAAGAACGAAGAAGTCTTGTGTGCCAGATGTAAAGCAGAAATGAGAGCAAATACTGGGAGACCAGAAGTATGGCAGAATCACTATCACCCTGAGTTTGTTCCAAACAGGAGGCAATGCACATCGTTCTATAAAGGACCGCCTCTGGAAAGGCAGTTCAGACCAGCAAAGCATGAGAGATCGTTCAGACCACAACTTCGCCAGCCTAATGTGTGGCACTCATATCAGTATAATGCAAGACGTGTTGTGCCTTTTAATGAAATGACCAGGACTCAGCAAAGACGATTTCAACGGGGATGAATGATGAGGCAGCAACAAGAAATGCAACGTCCTAAAGCACCAGAGTACTGGAAATAGTTAATCAAAATGCTCTCGAAGATAGTGAAGAGACTGGCACTAGGGAATCAATGGGAGAAATGCCAGAAAGTTCTTCTGGGAGGTCGAAGTTTGATCGAAGCAAAAGAGACGAAGAAGATACAAAACCACCCCTTACTATCCAGTTCGGCACCTTACCTCCCGTCATGGCTAATAATTATCTGTTGGCCAATGAATTCAAGAATAAGGAGGAAGAAGGAGGAGATGAGGAAGAAGCGTGTGTGTTGGAATGTGAAGGTGGTCAGATGTCTCAAGAAATAAAAGGCGAAGAGGATGATGGTATGACTGATATTGAGGAAGAAATTGATTTAGAAGAAGAAAGGAGAAAGAGAGGAGTATCGCGCAACACTTTGCTGAAGCAATTGCTTCGAGAAGGGGTTCGTGAAGTAGATTTGTTGAGAGAACCATCTGGGCGTTCTTTCGATTTCTACGTACTATATGGAACACCCAAGAGGAAGAAAAGGATACCTCGTTCTGAGAAATACGGATCTCCTTCAAGGATACTGCCTCCCCCAACAGGCTGGGTAGTTCCTGGAGAAATACTGGAGGATGAAGATAGTGCCCCACAGACAAGTACTCAGCCCGAGGTATTGCAAGTTGATTTATCACAAAGGGATAAGTCGACAGGGGACAAACAGGAAGTAGAAATTGATGCAGCAGAAAAAGTCGTCTTCAAAAAATCCACCATGAAACTGGCCAAGCATTTAAGACCACTTTATGTGAGGGCCTTGGTCAACGGCATACCCGTGGTGAAGGTGCTTATTGATAATGGGGCAGCCATAAATACTATCCCATTAAGGATGATGAGGAAATTCGCGAAGATAGAGGATGACATGATCCCAACGGAAGTCATTCTCACAAGCTTTAATAGGGGAGCAACTTCGGCCAAGGGAGTAATGCCACTAGATATAACTGTGGGAACAACTACTAGGACCACAGTCTTCTTTGTCATTTATGGTCCTACTAGTTACAATATACTACTAGGGCGAGACTGGATCCACGAAAGTCGCTGTATACCATCATCGATCCATCAATGCTTGGTTTTCTGGAATGACCAAGGTAAAGCGGAAGTGGTACAGGCAGATCATAGGCCTTTTGTTGCAGAAGCTAACTCGGTAAAAAGATTCATGTACGAGGGAAATTATGGACTGTCAGGATAATCCAAGATGGAGAAGAAACTCAAGTCGTCGCACAGAGTGAAGAACCATTTTCGGTAGAAGCACTCGCTGAAATGTTCAATCAAATGAGGCCAAACATAGTGGTCCTAGAAAAGCCAGTGATTGGCAAAAGGACGATCAAAGAATATTGATGAGTTGGCAACCAAAAGAGCATGTGGCCGAGGTCCAGGCCTTTAAAGCCAGACTAGTGGCTTTCAATAAAGAATGTCAAGAGAAAATCAAAAAAGAAGAAGCATTGAAAACATTGGGAGACAAATTGGTAGTATTCAAATTGGAGCAAAGTGTTGACCAAGAAGTCAACAAGGTGGATTGTTTAGAAGAAGAAGTGCCTACAAGATACATGAACGATGAAGTAATGAGGATCAACAAACCTGGGAACGCTCAAGCACAAGACCCTTTGGTCAAAGTAAACATTGGCGATGTGGGAGAAGATCGCCCAACATTTATCAGCCAGATGCTTAGTCAAGATGTTAGTACAGCATTAATCGCTTTATTAAAAGAATATAAAGATTGTTTTGCTTGGGAGTATGAACATATGTCTGGCTTAGATAAAAATTTAGTGGAACATAGATTGCCAACTAAATTAAATTTTAAGCCCCATAAACAGCCTCCTAAACGTTTTGCTCCTAACGTATTACCTGAAATTAAGAAAAAGATTGAGCAATTATTAAGAGCAGGCTTCATCAGGACAGCTAGATATGTTGAATGGTTGTCTAACATTGTGCCAGTGTTAAAAAAGAATGATAAATTAAGGGTGTGCATAGATTTTAGAAATCTGAATTTAGCGACACCTAAAAATGAATATCGAATGCCCACGGTAGATTCTTTAGTTGATTCCACTGCCGGACATGTCATGTATTCCTTTATGGACGGGTATTCAGGATATAACCAAATATATATAGCTGAAGAAGACATACACAAAACTGCCTTTAGATGTCCAGGGGCCTTAGGGTGTTACAAATGGGTAGTTATGCCTTTCAGCCTGAAAAATGCGGGGGCGACTTATCAAAGGGCAATAAATCTAATCTTTCATGATATGATAGGCAAGTTTGCTGAAGTGTATGTGGATGATATTGTGCTCAAATCTGTTAAAGAGGAAGATCATTTCGAACAATTGAAACTCTCATTTGAGCGAATGAGACAATATAAGTTGAAATTGAATCCTTTGAAATGTGCATTTGGTGTAAATGCCGGAAATTTTCTTGGCTTTCTAGTGCACCAAAGGGGAATCGAACTCGATAAGAATAAAGCAAAGGCCATTTTAGAGGCCAAACCGCCTAGCAACAAAAAAGAATTACAACGATTTCTAGGTCAAGTAAATTTCTTAAGGCGTTTTATCTCTAATTGTGCAGGGCGAACAAAAGCTTTTTCGCCTCTCCTAAAGTTGAAAAATCAGGACGAACTCGTCTGGAAGGAAGAACATCAAAAGGCTTTTGATAGCCTAAAGACGTATTTATCAAATCCGCCAGTGTTGGTGTCACCTACCCAAGGACGGCCAATGAAGGTGTATATATCGGCTGAACAAGAATCGATAGCTGGAATGGTCGCGCAAGAAGACCAATTTGGTGAAGAAAGGGCAATATATATTATTTAAATAGACGTTTGACAAAATGCGAATGTAATTATTCTGCCATCGAGAAACTATGTCTCGCTTTATATTTCACATGTACTAAGTTAAGGGCTTATTTACGGCCTGTAACAGTTTATCTAATTTCTAAAGTGAATCTAGTGAAATACATGTTTTCTCGCCCTGTTTTACACCAAAGGATAGGCCTTTGGACTTTGGCATTATCCGAGTTTGAAATACAATATGTACCACAGAAGGCAGTAAAAAATCAAGCATTGGCTAATTTCTTGGCCGATCACCCGTGCCTTGATATGCCTGAAGAAATTAAATTGGAAATAGACTCATTCGAGTTAAAACCATGGATCTTATATTTCGATGGATCAAAAACTTCCAAAGGTGCAGGGGTAGGAATAGCCTTGATAAATCCTCTAGGAGTTTGTTATAAATTCGCCTTCACATTGGACAGAATGTGCACCAATAACCAGGCCGAGTACGAAGCATTGATTGTCGGCCTAGAGTTACTGATTGAAATGGAAGTAAAAAACGTGATTGTTAGGGGCGATTCCCAGTTGGTGATTTACCAACTCACTGGCGATTTTAAATGTCAAAGTGAATCCGTCATAAGTCAGTATGAAGTCGCCCAAGAATTGCTAGAAGAGTTCGATCAAGTGGAACTTCAATATGTTAATAGAATATACAATGACATAGCGAACGAACTAGCCCAAACGGCCTCAGGTTACTTAAAAAATTTAGATATAGAACCCACTTGTGAATATGGAACAATATTGCCCATTGTGCAAAGGAGGGCAAATAGGATTGGAGTTCATTACATACAAGAAGGAGACGCAATGGATTGGAGGGTAGAGATAAAAGAGTTCTTGAAAAAACCAGGTAAAAAGAACAGTAGAAAGATAAGGTTACGATCGTTGAATTACACATTGATCGAAGGCGAATTACTTAAGAAACGCCCAGATGGGGTGTTGTTAAAATGTGTAAGCTTACAAGAAGCTAAGGTAATTATGGCCGAAATACATGAAGGAATTTGTGGAGCCCACCAAGTTGGCCAAAGGATGAGGTGGTTAATTATTAGGAATGGATATTTTTGGCCTAAGATGGGAGAAATGTGTGTCCAATATGCAAAAGGTTGTCTGGCATGTCAAAAGCATGGGCCAATTCAGAGAGCGTCAGCCATGGCCGTTTAGAGGTTGGGCGATAGACTTAATAGGGAAGATTTATCCACCATCGTCCAAGCAACATACGTTCATTATAGTGGCAACAGATTTCTTCACCAAGTGGGTAGAGGCAATACCTCTAAAAGAGATATCTCAAAAAAGTGTTATAGAGTTCATTCGCGATCATATCATTTATAGGTTTCGAATCCCACAAACCCTGATGGTGGATCATGGGACTTCCTTGAATGGGGATCAAGTGAAGGAATTTTTGAGCGAATTTGGGGTCAAATTGGTAAATTTCACGCCTTACTACGGTCAATCCAATGGTCAGGCTGAATCCTCTAACAAGATTCTGAAGATCATCGTAAGAAAGATGATAAGTGAAAACGCCAGGGATTGACACGAGTATTTGAATCAAGCTTTGTGGGCCTATAGAACGTCGCCACGCACAAGCACTAAAGTTACCCCTTTTCAGCTAATATACGGGCAAGACGTAGTGCTACCCATGGAAATCAACGTGCAGTCAATGAGAGTATGTTCACAAAACAGCCTGGGCGACAACGAACGCGAAGAGTTACTCGTCCAAAATTTGTTGGAATTGGACGAATTAAAGTTGGACGTCCTAGATAGATTGCAAGTCTAAAAACAAAAAATGGCTAAGTTTTACAACAATTTAGTTTGGAAAACAATACTCCCTTTGGATAGTAAAAACCCAAAGTACGGTAAATGGTCACCAAATTGGGAAGGACCATACAAGGTGAAAAGTGTGTTGCCTAATGGAGCTTACCATTTAGAAAATTTAGATGGTACTAATCACGTGAGGCTCATTAATGGCAAATATTTGAAGAAATATGTTCATTCCTTATGGGAAAACAAACAAATAAAAACTTAAGCATGTAAGTTCTATTGAGCGATGATAGCCAAATAAAATAAAGAACGAGATACGTTCAAACAAAACTTTTATTAAGTAAATATTGGTTACATCAATGGAATACGAAAGTGCAAAGTCTCCTATGAGCGAAAGTATAAAACCTCCTACGAGTTACGATTGGGGATAAACAATTGTGGTCCTTTTGGCAGCAACGGTGAAAATTGTAGACTGGGACCAGCCACCTCCTCGAATGCGTTGCTGCAATGGCGAGCAAAAGGGCTGAGAAGCATTCTCAACAAGCAAAATGGCCCAGAAGTATTCCCTCCCACCATTAATGGATGGGAAGAATTTTGCTGATGGCCAAGAAACATTTCCTATATCTCCCATACCGACAGGCGCAACCAAAGTAGACAACAAATATGATAGATCAATTGACCCATTTCTACAGAAGACGAAACTAGAGATGAATTATCAAGATGCTAAACGATGGCAGCCAGATAATTCCTAGAGAAAGGAGTAGGAACAAAGATGAAGATGATGAATGCAAGAATGTATATTTATAAGGGCATGAAGATGGAAAGACAGAGTGCGAAAGGCCACATACATGCATTAAATGGCCTAAAGTCTTGGGAAAAGGAGATTAAAGGGCCAGGTACATGGACTCGAGTATAAGACAACAAAATACTTTAGAGATTGACGATTAAAGAAAAGAACGTCAATTAATTCACGAGTAGGTAAAAGAATCATTCATTGATAATAAATATTGTTGTTACAGCCAAGCTCATTCTTGGTAGTCTATTACAAAAGAAAATTAAGATGTCAAAACGTCTCGATTACAATTCGCTCCAGGCAGACCTCAGTTGTTCCCTAAGTTTCGCCCAATCCTCGTCCTGCCTTGAAGAAGCAGTGTTTATCTCGAATACGACTTCGTCATCAACTTCCAACCGTTGGTAACGTTCAACCAAAGACTTGGTTCGCTCTACTTCTTGGTAAGCATTACGTTCTTTAGCAGCCATTCTAGCCTTACAATCATCCATCATTGCTTGAAGTTCTTTCATTAAAGAGTCTTGAGCCTTAATTTCAGAGGAGACTTCGATCAATTTAGCTTTGGCATTGTTAATCTCCTGAAGCAAGGATTCCTTCTCAGATGAGGCACGAAGATACTGAGTGCTTTTAGCCTTCAACTCGACACTTCTAGCCAACAAGGAAAGAACTTCAGAATGAATGGCCTTCAGCATCGCCTTGAAATTAGAAGAAACATGGAGCGATGGAAGCGTAAGTGCTTGTGCCAACTTCGTGCTTAAGAGATCAAATTTCTCTTTCTGTTTGGCAGCACTGGCCATACAAACATCCATGTCCATGAAGGCGACATACTCAAGCATCGATTGTTTGAGGATCTCCATGTTTGCTTCTGAGGAGTCAGAAGAATGGCTGGAAGAAGAACAAGACTTATTCATTTGTTCCCAAGAAAAAAGCAAATCTTGGATAGAGCGCACAACGGCATTAGTGCACTGAAAGAAAATGCCAGTGTTAAAACTGTCACTAGAAGTAAGGCAAAGGATGAAAGAGGAATGTGAACTACCTCATCAGCAACCTTCGTATGTTCAGGATCATCGTCAATCGGCTCCACCATCCGCGAAGACTTCTCTTTCTCTAAGTAAGTCGACCTTACCACAACGGGCAGGTCCATGGAAGCGCCTGATACACCCAAGGAACAATAAGTCAAAAAACTACTAAACCAATAAATAGAGTAAAAGTACCAAAAGATGCCCTACTTGCTGGTTCAGTACTTGAGGAATGGATGCCCTGGGAAGTCTGCGGTGCCTCAGTGGGTTGGGATGAAGACTCTGGAACTGAAGGTTTCTCTTTGAGAGAAACCCCTTCCTCAGATGATCCGGTAGAAACGGTTACAACAACAGGAACTGGAGCAGGAGATGCTGAGGTTAAAGCCTTGGCAGGAGAAGCTAAACTCTTCTGAAAATTCAAGAGAAACGTTAATACATGAAAGACAGTATTTCATGGAATAAACGAATCCAGTTACCTTTTTCTTGTGGATGAGAGGCACATCATCATCATCATCGCCCTCAGCATCGTCTGGCAAAACTGGGGAAGCGGTAGCTGATCGCTTACGGCTGGAAGTACCTTTGGTTGCAGCCGCATGGACAGGAGAAGAAGCAGAGGGAAGTCTTGGACGCTTCGCACGAATTGAGGACGACGGAGAAGGACTCTTAATAGAAAAAGGAGTGACGAGAGTAGGAAAAGTGGAAGAGGTCTCTGACCGACCCAATAGGTGAAAGGCATGATTGGCATTAACAGCAAATAGCCTACGTTTCACAGATGGCCAGAGTTGATCAAAAAGTAAATGTGTGACAAATGTAGAATTGAAATGAGCAAAAGAAAAGCCGTGGGCTAAGAGCTTATTACGAGCATCGATGCTTTCAGCCTCGGTTTATTTATAAGGTGGAAACGCTCTGTCAGATTCTTGGAATAGTAGGGAGGAACAGGCCATATTGGCCGAATCCAAGTTGACGGACAAAGAATTTGGGGGCATATATTTCAACCCCAGGCTTGGCGTTTGTTCCGGTCAAAATGTCGTGGAACAATTCCCTCCCAACTAGAAATTGAACCCAGACGGGTAGAGATGAACCTACTTCATCCATGGTGAAAGGAGGACGAACAAAAATGGAAATCTGATGAGCAGGAAAAGGAAAGAATGAAGGGATTGAATTCAAATTATAAAAGAAAGTGAAGACATCCCTGGCGGACATATTTACAGGGCTCAATTGATGAATGAATAACCCATAACAGGCAACCGACCTAGGAGGAGAAGGTGCAGCACCAAGTTGTGGGAAGTACGCCCTCAACCATAATTGGGCTAACCAAATAGGCCCGCTGCCTGTAGGGGAGGTACCACTCTTTAGTTGGAATTGGAGGGAGGTCATGCCTCTATAAAGGGCAGCCAAAAAGAATGAACATAAATTCAGGGATCAGCCACGTGCTAGTTCATGTGATATGGGCAGATAACTCGTAGAAGGTTTCAGGCTGGGGACACAAAGGACATATTTACAAAGCCAGACCTGAAGGAAGGCTACACGTTCAGCATGGCCAGGTTCAGAAGTGGAGGTAGCATAAGGCTATTGCAAGCTCGAATAAGATTCAGTGATCTTCTTATCGAACTTTAGGGCAGCACCAGTGATTAAGAGGCAAGGGGATATAGTGTCGCCCAAAGGGGGAAGGTTTAATAAAGCCCCTACATCCCTCAGAGTAATAGACATTGGACCAAGGGGGAAAACAAAAGTATTATACTCAGAAGACCAAAAACTCAGCGCGATGGGGAAAAGCGTTGAATCATAAATTGGGGGGTTGAGCGTAATTTCTAATAGGTCCGAAATTCTTGCACGATCAAAAAGGGCTTTAGTGGGGCCATGTTTCATTAAACGTGCATGCCAAAAACGGAAAGTAGAATCAGTTTTAGGCCAAGTACGAATACCTCGTTCTTGGATTGATTTCAACGGCAGCGAGTTCAGGAAGGGAAGGTCCTCAGTGCAGGGAAACAGTTGACCGACCGCCGTTTTCCCCACCGATTCGGCATCTTTAAATGATGGACCTAGATAGAACTCATTCAAATCTGGATTGGCTTGAGAAAGATGGGATGGATTTACGTATGGTCTAGTGAGGAGGTTTTGGAAGTCTTCAAAACTGAAGGGAGTATCAGATTGAGTTTGTGAAGCGGCCATTGGAATAGGAAAACAAGTTCGCTGGAGTTTGCCTGAGAAGCGTAGCAAGGAAGCAAGAAGATGAACAGTAAATATAGCAAAGATGAAGCGCGAAATGCTGAAACATGGGTTAATGGTACGACGAAGTGGTGTATCCTTCGGAGTTATAAGGGTTTTGTAAAGTTACACCTTTTTAAGTGTAGAAGAAAGTGATGATTGAAATTCTTGGGAATTTCAAGTGTTGCTAGACAAATACGAAGTGAATATGGCAAAAAATTAATTATTGAATATTAATTCTACCATATTGGGGGTAATTGTTGACACACTAAAAGTGCAGCCCAAATTAAATGGCCCAAAGAACGAAACCCAATTAAGAATCCGAGATGAAAGCCCAAACAAAGGATAAGCAGCCCACAAACAAAGGAACATTGTCGCCCAAGTTTGCAGAACGCCCAGATGTTGAGCGAGTAAAATGCCTTATAGACGCCCAGAACGAAGGAGTCGTCGCCCAAATTGCTGGATCGCCCAGAATCCTAACGATGACTAAACTCTGCGGTTATCTAAGAGTCACGGTTTGAGGCAGTTTGAGCACATCACGATTACATCCCACGATTTGAGAAAATTAGTGACAAGAGGTTATGAAGAAAACGTGGTGGTAGGAGTTACAAATGGTAGTTATGGGCCAGTCAGCCACTATGAAAGAAATGGGTAGTTACGAGCAGAGTACAAACGGTCTAGAACTGCCCAATGAATATAAAAGGAAGAGGAAAGCAATGAAGAAAGCCGGACCAAATTCACTCTCAAACGGAGAATATGTAATTTACTTTTCCTTAAACTAACTTTAATTACTTCAATTCCCTTGTACTTGTGTGTTTGCGCCCCTTGGAGGCATCTTGTTCGTGTCTAAACTGTAATCTTCATATTTGATAAACATCCCTTTTTGGGACTTTGTTCCAAGAGGTTTGTCCCTTACATAATCGTCTGATCTCTTTTTAATTGTTAGCGAGGAAACGCGCGAAACAGTTTGAAAATACTAGAAGGACTTAAGTTTGTTATGATATCACTGATAGAGTGAGATTGTATTAATGCCATAGCAGCGCTTCGGAACCCAAGCTTTCATGTCTCGGAGGGTGCACGTAATCCTACAAACTATCCTAGTGTTAATAAAAATTTCCTTCGGAAATCTATAATACTCACATGTCACCCTAGCTCGATATACTTTTTTACACTTTCAAGTGTATTGTTTGGATTAATTTCCCTCCGTTTACTATAAATACTATCAATTCTGATGTGAATGGAAAATTCGGCCCATTGTAATACATATTTCATCGTAGCTCAATATTTCAACCTTCTTAGCACTTACATGTTATCTCAACTATTAGATACTTATATTATCATATTAATTTTACAAAGCCAAAGTTATGTGGAAACAATCTGAATTCTCTCTACATTCAATTTTTCTTAAATCGATACTCCTTACAATCCAAGAGCTCCAAGGGGTGTCTTCCCTTGGCCAGCTTCAAAGTAGAATATAAGCATAGCCACCATAGCAAGTCTTGCATGTTTAATTTCTGCAACTTTCAATCTCTCAAGCTTCTCCGTATCAGGGATATAAACTCCATCCTTGAGTGTACCGGCAAGGCCCAAAGGATCAAAGAATTTGCCTCCGGGATATCCTTGTTCGCCGGTTGCATTGGCAAAGTTTTCTGCAGTTCTCGACCATGGAGTAGCCCACTCAACAGATTGAGATTCCGGGTTGAAGAAGTCGACCCATCTTTTGCTCTCGACCCAACCCATGAGGAGGAGTTGGGTGCCAAGGAGAGAGCCAAAAGAGAAGGGTGCAACGGCGCCGGGTGCAGCGCCAGCTTCGAACCAGGGGATACCACTCCAAGCTTGGCCGACGAAGATGCCAACGACTGCGGCCATTGCCCATCTGCCGTGGATCAGCTCGGCTTCTCTGTACCATTTCAAGAATGCTGGATCCTTTCCAAGACCTAGCGGGTCGAAACCATAGTCACCAGGGAGCCTGCAATATGAACATTCAGAATATTAATCTCAAGGGGATGTTGAGAACATGGATCGAATTTCAAAGGAGAAAATAACATTCAGAGAGAACAATTGATTCTAAACACAGTACTAGTCGCCAGTTTATAACATTATTCGACAATAAACGAGAAACTATCCAATTGGTGACGGAGCCACACAATAATAAATTCTCAAGTCGGACTTAGACCACTCATAACAACATTTTAAGATAAAACTCCGAATCTTAGTAGTGTCGAGGGTCGAGGGGCTACTATACAGTTGAGGGGGGAGGGATGGTGGCAAGCAGTTGGGATAGCGATACTTACGAGCCATCGAGCCACTCTGGGTCGATGAAGTTGCCACCACCTCTAACACCAGGAACCCAAGACTTCTTAGGAGCAGCAGCAGCAACCACAGTAAACCTCTTAGGAGACACTGCAGTTCTAGCTGCAATTGGTGCTGACAACAAAATCTGGGTGTTCTTGCCACCATTCAAGAATGCAGAAGAGCCCAATCCATTCACCAATGCAGCTGATGTCGAAGCCATATTTCTCTCTATTCACTCTCACTCTTCCCTAGACAAATTGACACTGATACTGAAACTGGCTATATGGTTTATCTGAAGTGGGAAAATCAAAAGGATTGATTTGTATGGAGCCAAGTAGGACAAGAGAAATCTAGGAATTCCTCTAGATAGATTTCGGACCAATAAGATCATCAACTCCATCCTCATCTTCTTTGATGTGGCCATCCACGTGGACATTTTCTTCGCCTCTACTTTTGATCTTTTTTCTCCTATCTATATGCATCAGACAAGTACAATTATTTATTTCAAGTTTTGATGGGTTTTAAATTTTCGATCTTGTTATATGTAAATCAAGTTTAACATCATGTGAGCCGATAGATTTTTGTACATTGATTTTAACAATATTTTTTCTAATCAATGGTCAGATTTCCTCCACACGGGGAATGTTAACAAGAAATGTACAAGAAGCATAATTCTTATTTTTTTTCTCGATTTACATTGAATTATATGTATAAGTTTTTAAATATACATAATACATATATATTTACACATATAACATTTTTTACCCCCTCCATTAAAATGAATTCATGTGACCAACTCTATAGCGTTTGTGGCTTTGTGCACCTTCTCCATTTAACTATCCTATGTAGTCAAACCATTGTAATTGCAGTAACAATTGGGAGATCCATGCCAAGCCCGTGTTTGAGCTCCATTTCTCAAGAAAATGCATTGTTTGAATGGTAAAAAATTGGAGAATGTGTGGTTAAAAAATAAGGAAAAATTATCGATTTACGTGCAAAATTATTTTATAAAAGAATGTATGATTGAAAATAAGTGTTCAAAAAAATGTGTTTTTATTAAAATGGAGCCCAAAGGCCAAATGTAGAATAGAAATTTCCAGAACTAGCACTAAAAAGGATCGGAAAGAGATTATTTAATCTCTCGCGTCTTCAGTAAAATATAATGAGTACGGTCAATTAGTTAAGACAACACTAGTAAAAATATTTCTCAACTAAGAAGTACCAAAAAATATTCTTTTATTTTTGTTATTGTTATTGTTCTCTATTTCTATATATATATATATATATATATATATATATATATTGTTAAAGAAGTATTTTTGTGGTGAATCGGAAAATTGATCTAGATTTTCAACACACAATGTATAATTTAGAGAATAGCCGTGCTATTAGACCCGGCAGGCCCAAAAACAGGGCGCCACATGGGCGCCCGTTCTTGAGCCTGGCATTGAGCCGGGCCAAGAAGATTTTCCCTTTAGAGAATGCTCATTGAAGGGACGCCCTGTTCTTGAACCTAGCATTGAGCCGGGCCAAGAAGATTTTCCCTTTAGAGAATGCTCATTGAAGGGCTTATTCAATAAGAGTGCTCACACAATCATGGATATGGATGACATGGCAAAAGAAAAAATAAACATTATGAAGAAGGCCGTCTGAACCTAAAAGCTCTATTAGACTAAGAGAGTAAGCAAAACTTAAGTTCTCTCTCTCCTATATATTTCTTTTTATTTTCACACACAATTAGATTTTCTCTATCTTCATCTCAATTTTCTTATTTTTATTTTAGAGCTCATAAAATACAATAAGCAATCCTTTTGAATTATAAATTGAATCTTTTCGAGATGAAATTTAAATTTAAATATATATTTAATAGACATCATATCCAATCTAATATTGTGTTTGCTATAGATTAAAATCAGATTTTAAGTTGATTATGATAGAAGTTCTTGAAATATGTGGTTGAAAAGATGTGGGACCCATGAAAGATGTGGTTGATATTGATTGTTTGACCTTAACTTAAATTAAAATCTGGCACAAACAGGCCGCCCTAAATTAGAAGCCCTAAATTAGAAGTCTTTAACGTAATTGTCATCTCGATGGCAATCCATAGAAAACTAGCCGTTATTGTTGACAAATAGGAAACAACTGTCAATATTGGTGTGCATGCTGAAATTAGAGCATGTTTGGCTAAGATGAAGAGATTCACTTAAAAGTAAATAAGTAAAACTTTAAAATCAAATAATACTTTTATTGGTGAATTCGAACATAATACTTGTCTTGAAAGTAGGTAAAAATTAATTTTAAAATAAGTAGCATATGTTTGGTAAATAAGTGGATAGTACATGGACGTCGCACATAATATGTAGATTGACTTTTAACAAGTATAAGTACTTGCCAAACATACTCAAAATGTATTTTTACAAAAGGTAACATATTCAAATATATAGAAATAAAAGTTAATTAAAACCCCCTTTGTGTTAAAATTTTAGGAACCATGCTACAAGTACATAATACATTACATAATTGACATGTGGTGCGCATCCATTGGTGGTCTACAATTTTTGACTTTTTGACTTTTCCACACTTCACATCCACGGTCGGATTTCTTCCACATGAGTTTATGTAATCCATTATGTACAGATAGATTTATCCAAATTTTAGTAAACAAAACCTATTTCTTAGTTTAGAAGGCACAGCACAAAACTTCAAGCGTATGCATATTTTCATCTTTTTTATCTATTTCTATTCTCACATTGCTATCTTTATATATACTAGTCTTTGCCCGTGCAAATGCACGGGCTGATTTTTTTTGATAGTACTGTTAGTGTATTAAATGTGGTGGAATTTTGTGAATTATAGTAGAACTTACAATTCTACTGGGAAAAAGTGGTCTAATTAAGTCAAACCCAGATCATTAATTGTACATATTCAGTTTACAAATCCCATAGTAGTTTACAAAATCCCAGTTCAAATTACACTTATTTAAGGCAGATCGCAATAATACATATTGAATCTAAGATTCAATTTACAAAATCCCGTACCAGAGTAGATGCAAATTTACAAAATCAATAATCTCCGACACTTGCTAATGTAACAGCATGCACTTAGAATTTCAAATCAACACGGAACTGATAAAATAAATTATATCAAAAAAATTCCAAAGATAAATTTACAAAAAGGAAAACAACACCTTAATCCAGCCTAGAGGAGGCGGAAGCTCAATTGCAATTACTTCGTTCTGTTTACTCTCCTCGTCGGTCTTCATTACTCAATTTCTCAAAGAACAAGTTCTAATCGGAGGTTTTTTTCTAATTTGAAGATATCCCAAGCATGGCACTGTCTGACACCGAGATGATATTAAAACAAAATTGCACATGATTAGAGTCTCTTCAATGAAAAAATAATTTTTCAATAAAACAATTGAGAGAAAACTTTTGAATAAAATAAATGTAAAAAGAAGACAGAAAAAGCTTCTAAATAAAATAAATGTAAAAATGAGAAACGTAAAAGGAGCATTGAAAGTTATCAAACCTTATGCATGCAGAATTGGCCATAAATAGGATCTTCTTCACATGTATGATTACCCACGAGTGAAAGAGTCAATGAGAATGAACGAAATAATCATTGAAGCAAATATCTAAGGCAATCTTTCGCCTATAAAAAATCATTCTGTCTGCAGAAATTGATTCTATTGGATAATCTCGAACTAAACATTCTATGTATTTAAGTAGAAATACTCCAGAATTTGGCCTATGAAAAAGATAGGTGAGAATAAAATTTAATTAGTATGTTAAATGTATAATTATAGTAAATAGAGAATGAAATGGTATAGTAGATAGCGTATAATTTAAATACTTACCCATTATTTGCTGAAGGTTGATGCGGCATGATTTCCAACTTTATGTCTTTTTTTGTAATTTTCTTCTTTAAGGATCTGTGGGCCCTGAAGGTCGGATGCATCAGGAAGTGCGTAGTTATAGCAAATGCCGGTTTTGAATGTGCTCTAACTTGCTCCGGTGTATGATTGTTATTGCTACAATCATATACGTATGTTTTCAATTCATCAATGTTTACACAGTATAAATACCATGTATTTCCTGGATATGAACATGGAATTAATAGGTACTTGCATCTTAACCATGGACGCCCATTTATTGGTAAATTGCCATTCACATAGTCTTGTAGAATAGGTAAATTTGGTCCATCGGTTAAGGTATTTGTGTCCAGATTTTGCATTTGTACTATCATCTGACGAGTACACTCGTTTTCATAGTTGAAATCCATAATTGCATATTCTTCTGAAATGGATGTAGGATTGTTGTTTATGAACTGCCTTAACAAGTTGAACTCCAAATCAAGAATCTAATAAAAAAATAGATGTAAATAATGTGCATTAAATATAAAATTAAATTTATTATAGTAAATCAGTTTACTTACATCAGTAGTTATAGGTTGTGTTATATCCATCATAGCTTCTATTATGCTTCTTGGGTACATATTTTTAGATCCATCATCCAACAATGCGCTTGTGAAAAAATTGTAATTTAATTCGAGATGAATTAAATGAATTCAACAATGTGTAAAAGAGTGGAGTAGAATTAGAGCGGTTACCTTGGTGGATTTGTCGCAATCCAATTTGTAAGTGCTAAGTATCTCGTCTGTTGAGTAGTCTTCTAAAGGATAAGTCATTAATGGTATTGAAGGCTGTATGCTTTTCCCTTTTTGTATTTGTTGTATTCTCTGTTGTGTAGTGTCTTCGTAGGTTCAAACATTGATGTATGTCGTACAACGGGACTTGTATGAATAGAAGCATCTTGATGAAGAGGATCATCATGTTGAGGATGCATTCTAGATTGTATGATTTTGTTGTAGTCTTGTTGTAATTTTTCTTGTCGTTGAAACAATTCATCTTGTCGTTGAAAAATTGTTTAAATCGATGTTGTTGTCTATCCGATTGTTGTGCCATGGTTGTTTCTAAGTTGTTGTGTAGATGAGATATGTACGATACAATGGATGTTCTCATGTTATCACATAAAGTAGACATATCTCGATATCATTTCTTGCCTCGTGCGTTTAGCATTTGCTCCATCTCTCCTCTTGTAAGATAGTTGGAGCTAACATGAGTGGAGGTTGAAGTATCTCGAAATGGAAGTACGGTGGATAGCCGGAATGGTATGTTGTGATGAACTTCTTCGGGGATATTGTTTAAGCATCCTGTGAGAATCCCATGAAGTATGATATGATGGTTGTCTTCCGCATTGAAAGAGTTGTATACCAAATTGTTTGTAATTCTTCTGTAATGGGCTGTAGTATTATGTTTGTTTGAATCTGTAAGTGTAATAAAAATAAATAAAAAATTTATTTTGATTTTTTTCATAAGTGCATAAAGTAATTGTATATGCAAAAAGTAAGTATATGTATATAACAAAATGATAAGGAATGTAATGATTACGTAGAATACCTCATGAGTTGACAAAAAATGTTTAATTGAATTTTCTGTTAATACTCTATGCGGCTTCCATTTGTACATCCTTGGTATGTGTATTGTTACGCTTCTAAATTTGTCCAAATTTTCGTCCAATTCGGGGAAATGCTTCATATATCCAGTACTTACATAAATGGAAATATATATTAGATATATAAAGTTATAAATCACTGAATAAAATTATATATAAAATAGGAAAAACAATATCATAAAAGAATAGTACCTGGAATGCAAGTGGATATCCATGTAATGAATATTTGGATTCGAGTTGTTCATTTTGATGCATTCTCTCGTATTCTTTCTACATGTGATGCTTGTAAAGACCTTAGTAGAACAATATATGCTTGTCGACCCCATGGATATGCAAGGAATGTATGAATGTTTTCAACCATAGATAAAGTTTTTTGGTCAATATATCTTCCCGTAGGTTTTAAAACACATTCTACGAACATCACTAGACCAAGTTTGAATTTATCATCTTCGTCTTGACAAAGGCGAAATGCTTCGAATAGCATTGTCATTTTGATTCTGTTAATACCATTGAAATGCGATTTCTAAGTCGATTGTTAGTAAGTTCACGTTCTAAAGGTATATCATGACATGGTAATCCCGTTATAAGACAAAATTCAAGCATACTTGAAGCGGGCGATTGATCATTTAATTTAACCCGTATTTCATAATTTTTTCCACAATTCACAAGGCGTAATATAAACTCATGAACCAGCTTTACCACTAAACCGTTGTTCTTCTTCGGATCTATAAAAAACACCGCATATAAATGCATGAAAGTTACTACCCATTATCTCACTGTTGTTCTTCATTGATCAACTCAAAAAATTCTGAGATACCGATGATTGGAATATTGAGTAATGCCGTGAGAATACCATTCATTTGGAGGAAGGATATATTCCAAAGACATCTGTATAAACAAATCATCAATAAGTATGTTATTAATCGGGAAGAGCACATCAAATATTTCAGATATTTTTTGAAGGTTGAATTTCTTGTTGTTCTTTTTTAACACTTGAAAAATTGAATTTATGGAAGTAAAACTTATAGCAGTAGTATTCACAGCATGACACCTTTGAGGAGTTATAACAATAAGGGAAAAATGTTCGTTAATCACTAAATATCATAAAAATAAAAATAAAAAATCGGAATATATAAAATTCAAGTTGAGTAAAAAAAGGAAAAATCTTAATTCCATATGTAATATGCAAAACCTAAGATATTGGAATTAACTTTCAATAGTTAAAACAGTAATTGTAAAAAGAAAAAATCCGTATTGAAGTGGATAATCAAGATGCACGTGAATTTCAGCTACCAAGACTCCTCAGATTTTGTAGAATATAAATCCAAAGCTAATTATCCAATATAATAAATTTTCATGTAATTCTTTCTTGACAGTTATTAATACAAATCCCAATATTGACCCTTGCGTTTGTATTCCTGCTTTTAAAAGCCCGTCTGTGTGACAATTGACAAAAGTATTGAATGCTATTTATATATTTCTTGACATTTTAATCATACATTCACACAAATGCCTTAAACCAATTGATTTAACAGCAGGAAAATGACAACTTCGTCACGAACAAAAAAAAAAAAAAATCATCAATAGGCTTTTGTGCATTTATAAAAAAATATTGCAAGTTATACTTGAAAATTGAGAGCAGAGAGCTTTCACACAATTATTTATTGCATTGGTGTAAAACTCTTATAATTTTTCTCTATTTAATTTCTTTGTACTGCTCAAGATTAAGACTGCTCAACATTAAGACTATTTAATTTCTTTGTACTGCTCAAGATTAAGACAGGGAATCTAATGTAAAAACTGTAATAATCAATAAATAAGTAATCTTTATTGTTAGTTCAACATCTCATTTTGTCGATTTTCAACTTTCAACTGTTTTATTTTAATTTGTGCATGACTAATTAAGATTATGGTATACTTTTTTTTTTATTATTGTATAATTCAAAATATTCCATAAATAATCACTAAGTAAATTAGAAAATTAAATTAAATAAAAAATCTAATCAAATATTGTGAATAAAAATTGTGAATAAAATTACATTAAGTAGATAAAATTACCTTTGTTGTATCAGAGAGTTGGAATGTGAGTGTTGAAATTTGCAGGAAGTTGGGATGTGAGTTTTAAAATTTGTGTATTTGGGGAAGATGAAATTATAACCGTGTGAGTATTTGGTTGAACGTGGTTGAATGTATGAGTGAAGTATTGGTGGTAGTTGTGTGTAGGTGTGTTGGTTTAATGAAGTGGTAGGTGAGAAGTAGTTGGTGAGAAGTGGGTAGGTGGAAGTTGATGGTATTATTATTAATATTATTATATAATTTTTTTGTATATTGATTATAGAATTTATAATTTATTGAAAATAATTTTGAAGGTTTGGAATATATATTTTTTAAAATAAAATTGGAAGTAAAATTAATATAATTGTTTTTTTTTTTAAAAAATTTTTTTAGGGGAAGTTAGAGTTTAAAATATATTAAATAATGTATATTTAGGTATTAGTATAAGTATTATTATAATAGGGAGTATATATTAGTAAATTGTAGTTTTAAAATCGGAAGTTTAAAAAAAAATTTGATGAAGATATTAAATAATGTATTCGAGTTGTTTTAAAAAAAAAAAAAACGAGTAAATCTCCCGTGCGCGCACGGGGAGAGTCGAACTCCCCGTGCACGCACGGGGAGAGTCCATCTCCCCGTGCGTGCACGGGGAGATCGAAACTCCCCGTGCACGCACGGGGAGAGGACAACTCCCCGTGCGTGCACGGGGAGTTTCGAACTCCCCGTGCGCGCACGGGGAGTTTGAACTCCCGTGCGTGCACGGGGAGTTCGGAACTCCGTGCACGCACGGGGAGTTTGGAACTCCCCGTGCGTGCCCGGGAACGCACGGGGAGTTCCGGACCTCCCCGGGCCCGCACGGGGAGTTCCAAAACTCCCCGTGCACGCACGGGGAGTTGGAACTCCCCGTGCGTGCACGGGGAGTTTCTATACTCCCCGTGCGCGCACGGGCCGTGCGCGCACGGACTCGCCGTCCGAGCACGCGACTATCACGTCAAAATGCTTTTTTTCCATCCTCGAACGAACTGAGTTGTTTTTTTTTTTAAACAAACGTGGGAAAAAATATTCCGATGCTAATCGTTACCGCAAAGGGAAGGGTTGATAGATTTTTTGAATTTTTTTTAAGCTACATAAACTTAACATAACATGTATACTACATACTAAAATAATAATCATGTATGAAATTTGGCTATGTTAAAAACGACCACATATTAAACTTGGCTATTTTAAAACTATATACCAACGTTACATCAGCCTTACGACAAAATGGCTTCTACAAAAACTAAACATATACCAACTTACAATGGCTTCTACAAAAACTAAACATATACCAAGTTACAACATTTATTCATTGGGTCAGAAGGCGCAAAAGATACTGCCCAATTTCTTATATGCATAGCCAATCTGTTTTCTTTGCATAAAACTGATTAAACTGATTGCCTATAGTTACAAAAAACGGCCATTCATGTTGCCAGACCATATTGACCTGATCATTTTCTTTTCTTCTTATTTATCTCGGTGATGGATTCTTGAGATCTTTTTGTTCTAACCGGAGATATATTTTTATCCTTTGAAGACTGCTTGAATTGGTCACTATGTTCCGCATCCTCGTCACGAAGCCGATCATCTGTGGTTGAAATATTGCCAACACTCATTGATGTTACAATTTCAAATCGATATTCAGGTGGGGTATGGCGTTTCTCCGACACTTTCAGATAAAACAATACTTCCATTTCGCTTTCCAACTTCAAGATGTTGTTCAATTCTGAAACTGATGTCTGTAAATGAAATATATATTATATCGTATAAAAAATAGGTTTAATTTTGTTGTGAAAATAATATTTGAAAATTTGAGGAACGAAAGTTTTACTTCGGGAGAATAATTCATTAATACATCAGCGTTTGTTTCCAGCAACTTTTCTGCGGCATGTCCTATGATGCTTGCGTCCAATGATCCTGTCTTGTCCTCAAGAGAAATCAAAGCATTCGCTCTGCGAGAAAAAAAGACTTTAGTTAGGAAAATATATTTATTCAAATTATTATTAAAATTAAAACATTTAAATATAAATAGATTACCTTGGTACAGCTTTTGCCCGTTCACATTTGCAAAATCTGCATTTGTGTATTTCTGCGAAATTTGCATTGGATGTTTTTTTACAATTACTACAGGACATGTACCAAAATGTCAGTTTTTTTGTGTTGATTTTCCACGTTGCACTGACCCAGTAAAATTTTTCCTGCCAATATGTAAAAGTGTATATAATTAAATCAAAAAATCCTATGAATAAAAAAAAATATATATATATATATATAAAATGCGTATATAGATATATAAATATTACTTCTAGATATATCCCCAACAAATCAGCTATTTTCGTAAATTTATTTGGAGGTGTAAATTTAGGCGGGTCAAACGGTTTATTTGCTATGATTTTATCTAGATGTTCTGCATTCCTTTCCACCCTGCGAAAACAAGTACATGTTCAGTTTAGTAAAATTTACAGAAATATATATTTATGGTAAAGAAAGTTAGATATAATACAATACCAATTTTTATATTCAGCAACAACAAGTAAATCACACAATGAAGAAAGTCTTTGGTGACTTTAGTAGAAAGAGTGATGCACGATTGATGAATTTGAATATTTAGATCGTAATTTTTATTTAACGGTGAATAAAAAAACTAAAATATGGATGATAAGACTTACCGTTAAAGGAAGAAACTTTAAGATTTGTGGCCCATATTATAGGTTTATTTGCAATATTTTGGAGTATTTTATTACCTTCTTCATCCACGAAGGTATCCCATAAGGTCGTATCTTACGATACGAAATTTATTGTCAATTAAGACAATATCTTGTAAAAAAGTTTACGTACCAAACCTCGTTTGAATGAGACGTTTTTGACGTATATCTATGGTCGCACCAATCACACCTATAAAAGGAACGAAGTTATTTACGTACTTTTAATATATAAATGTATATGTGCATGTGGAAGAAGAAAATATTAAATTGGAAACTTACTTATGCTCGTATTTTTGTCTAGGTGTTCCTGTAACTCATTAAATGAAGTGAGCTCATAGGTTGAGAACAAAAAATTTAAATGGATCTCTTCCACTTCTTCAATTTTTGTTCTTCCAGATATAGTCCAATTTTTTCTCCTGGCGAACTTTGAAATTCACTCTTGATATCTTTGACGGCTGCATTTGAGACAATATATGTCTTTCCCAATTTGAGCTGATCATCTAATGCAGTAATATTTGCGTCGTACATTGTAGCTATAACTTTATTTCCCTGTTTAGTTGTGAAGAAAGATATAAATATATATGAATATATTTATTTTATTAATAGAAGATGTAATATATATAATAATAATAAAAAAATTTATGCACCGAATAGGATTATTATACTTGTAAATCCATGAAAGTAAGATTCTGATAACGACTATTTGAATTTCTGGCTGTTTTAGGAGGTTGCTTCCCTGAAACTATAATTTTGGCTGACCAATTGCTCTCTGAAGCAGAGATTTGTGGAATGAATTTATAAGACTGAGCCATCACTGAAATGTGGGGAAAAAAAGTTAGCAAAAAAAAAAAAAAAAGGAAGGCGAGCGGGAAAAAGTTAGCAAAAAAAAACAAAAAAGGAAGGCGGGGAAGAACAAGTTTTCTGTAAAGTAATTATACCGAAATAGTAAATCACGTAGAGGTTGGGTCAATGTTAAGATTTTAAGTACTGTATTTTTTCCTAAGGCAAACCTGTTGAGGTAGACTATATTTATAGCAACAGAATAGTAAAATATCTATTCCATTTAGAAAATATCTACTGTGGGAATTGAAATTAATGATGAACAATTGGTGATTTGGTACAATATCTATTGGGGAAATGGAATTCGAGTAATTTCTGGAAAATATCTATTTTGGCAATGAAATTTGGATAATTTGTATCAAGGATTGTACAATTGCATCCAGGTGTTGTAAAATATCTGTTTCTCGCGTGGAAAAATCCAGATACAAGTCGATAGTCAATTTAGTTACAATTAAATAAGCTGGCTGAATTAAACTATAATCAGTTGGAAACTATTTTGATGTTTGTTAACGTTGCAACAATTTTGTTGGTTTATGAAACTATCGATTCTTGAAAAGAAGGATATCTAAGGAATGTGTATTATGCCGTATCAATTTTTTTTATTGAACCTTTCTTTATCTTGCCAAAAACTCTAGCATTCCAGGAGGCGAAGCCATTTTGAAGGCAGTCACAATAAGGAAAAATGTCTCGTACCATCTCATATATAAAAGCAGAAGGTTTGTTTTGTGTCGGGCAAATCTTTTATAGAATCAAGATGAAAGCCTATAATAAAAAAATCCATAGAATAAATTAAACAATTTGTTCCACTGATGAAAAAGGCAATTGAGGAGGAATAATCTTTAAAATTACATAATGCGCAAAAAAAATGTGAACAAATAAATATTAAATTGCATAAAAAAAATATGGAAGGAAGGACAAAAAGTAAAATCGAAACTAATTTTGTTGTTCTCAACGTCGTAAATATTTCGACCGTTTATCAAACTATCAGTTCTTCAAAGCAAAGATATTCAAGGGATGTTTGTTATGCTTCACAACATTTTTTTTTTTTTGAAGAGCTATAATTCATTTGCTTTATCTTGCCAAAAACGCTATCATTGAGAAGATGAATTCTAGTAAATTCAATCCGAGAAAGATGAATAGTAATGACAATTTGATAAAGCTTGCAAGCAGCAATGAAGAAATAAACCATCATTATATTGAATGGAAAGAGTATTAAAAAGGCGGAATCTAATATCACAAAGCAATGAACATAGGTACTATTAACATAGATCCAAAACACGATGAACATAGGTACAACAAGATGAAAGCGAGTAGGAAAAATCGCAAAGACGAAATAGCTGTTAAATATTATGTTTAAAGATATATCAAAGGTAAAAATTAAAAAAAATTGTAAAATAATTATAACTAATGTTTATTAATAATAATAAGATGAAAAAAATAGGGATATTGCAGAGAATTTTATATTTGAATGTTTAAATGTTCTCTTATTGTTCGGTGAACAAAATTTGTTTTTTTCCCTAATAGTAGGCATGCGCAAAAATATATTAACTAATTCGAACATATTCATTTTTATTGGTAGGGTCATGAGCAAAAAAATAGACAAAGTCTATATGGAAACACAAATAACAACCAACAAATATTTTCTGAAATAAATCAAGACAGTAAAGTTCAAATAAAACCCATTTCATTTATTATTTTACCATAAGAAATGGAGTACGTACAGTGAGGTCTTGAGCGACATTTTTGAACTTTTCCTTAGCTTTTTTTTACCCCCAAAAGCTTCCAGCTTTTATACTTTTTACTTTCACCAGTGCCTTATTTTTTCCCTCTTGCTCGCTCGCACGCAAGATGAAGAAGCTGTGTGCTTTTGGCATTTAATAGCATCCATTGTGCAGCCTGCTTGCTTGGCCTCGGTTCTCAGGGTTGGAGAGTCATCCCTGACTTTGCACATGGTCCACCGAACCACTACAACAAATTCGCACTTTCCACTTCGCAGGCGCTGCGTAGCTGCTCCGCCTGCCACCAACACTGTACCCGACGGGAACTGAACATCCCAGTGGATCCAGCACGGGCGGCCACAGGTGCTCGCCAAGTGCTGGATCCGCCCCTGAGCTGAGAAAAAAAAAGATAAATCATATTAGATTATTAAATAATTAAAAAGATTATCAGCCTAAGTAAAAATATACATGGAAATCTAAATCTAAATTTCTTAAAACAGAGCAAAAACCTTTATGAAGTAGTTGATAGTTGATTCAATTCGATAACGAACAAGTTGAACGATAAAAAATATTCATAAAGAATGTAGGTTTACGAATGTACAAATGAAAGGATTTCTCTGTATACAATATTTTTAGTACATGCGGTATGCAAAGTATCACTGTTGAATGGTTTAAGTAAGACTTTGATAGATGTACTTGTTTTTGCTCTAGATAAGGCTACATAAAGCTGACCATGGCAAAAAACTGATTCTGGAAGATATAAACCAACAAAGTCAAGTGTTTGACCCTGTGCTTTGTTAATTGTCATTGCAAAACATGGTCTAATTGGGAATTGAGTTCTTTTAAATGGAATTGAATTTTGATCGCTCTTAAGAGGTATAAAGGGAATCCTTGGCAAAAAAACATACTTCCCACAATATTCACCAGTAGCAATTTCAGCAAGAATTATGTTTTTCTCAAATTTGCGACAAATAAGACGTGTTCCATTGCATAACCCTTCAGATGGATTAATATTGCGTAATAACATTACAGGACAGTTTACTTTAAGCTTCAATTCATGTGGTGGAATACCATTTGAGGACAAACTATTTAGAAAATCTTCTTGCAAGGGTTGTTCTGATTTGTCAATTGATTCATCAAAACTATAGTAAGTATAAAAGTCACCAGGAATAGTTTCAAGCAATATGTTGTTAATATGATCAACACATTCGTTTGTAGCTGTAAGAATAATTCGATTTGACATCAGATGTAAATTATCAGCATATGATTTTATATTTGGGAAAACATGATGTATTAGAATTTTTAAGGATGTAATTTCATCTTCAAATGGTAAAATTATATTATCTGGGAGTTTAATACATTTACAAGAATGTTCCTGCTCTGTTCCATTTCCAATTCTAAGTAAGTAATCGCAAAATTCGGGATCAAATTGTGCCCTCATATTCTTAACTAATGGCAAATGTAAAAAAGGCCACGGGTGGGAAAATACCAATGAAGCTCTCATTATGTCTTCTTTTTTTCCTTTTTGTACAATCGTAGAACCTGACGAAAATCCCCTCCAAAGACTATAACTTTACCGCCAAAAGGCAAATTAGAATCTGTAATATCTCTAAGCATTTTATCTACGGCTTCAATGGCACAACGATTTACCATGGTTGCTTCATCCCAAATTATTAATCTAGACATTTTAAATAAAGTTCCTAAAGGAGATTGCTTACTAACAGAACAACAAATTTCACCAGTTGTGTCTAAAGGAATTTTAAATCTTGAATGAGCTGTTCTACCCCCAGGTAAGAGAGATGCAGATACTCCGGAAGACGCAGTTGCTAAAGCAATTAAATTTTTAGAACGCACGCTCGCAAGGAGTGCTTTATATAAAAAAGTTTTACCTGTTCCACCTGGACCATCGACAAAAAGCACCACTTGATTCCAAGTTTATTCTTTTCATAATTGTATCATAAGCAAATTGTTGTTTATCATTTAAAGTTATTGTATTAACATTGTCATTTTGAACAATCAAATTACTTGTCTCTTCTGCAATCATTCTTTTTAACCGTTCACTTTCGTCTATATTTACATTGAATGATACAATTTCAAAGTCGTTAATATTTTTGCCCAATGGTTCTAAAATAGAGTTTAGATCATGTAGCCCCCGTACTTCGGCAGCGTCAATGGATATATTTTCATGCACGTAATCATCAATCATGTAAGTTTTGAATTTATCCCACAATAATTTTGGATTAGTAGGATTGCAAAGCAGAAGGATTGTGGCAAACAAACGTCTTAAAGAAAATGGCATTTCATAAAGAATAGCTTCAGATAAACATTGTTCACAATGATTATCTCCACTTAATAGACCATATAAAAATGCGGCTTCTCTATAAGTTGTAGTAGTTACCCCATTTGAAGTTCGTAAGGATTGAAATGATGTTGGCCCGCGAATATGATTAAGAAGAATGCGAAGAAAATAACGTTCGCCTTCAGAAGGATTTGCTGTGACAATTCGGCCTACAACAATTTGTTTCTTTCTTAAAGTCCAAATCTTTGTATGTGTATTCCAAACAAAATGTGTAGGGAAATCTCGATATAATAATGTTCGAGCAAATTCATTAATTTCATTGATTCGAAAAAATTCAGTTAACATTGTTCGTCTCATATTTTCATTGTTAACAATGGTAGCTAAATCATCGTTCCCATTGTACGTTATTTGGTGTTGGTCTTCGAGATGCAACCGCAAAGAATAGACAAGAGGACAAATTTCGGCCAAATTGAAAGAAAAAATTCGCCACATAGCTTCAGGTGGAGATATCCATCTTTCAGATTGATAAGCAGAGATTTCGTCAATTTCTTTTTCTTGTTCATTTGGGTTAATTAAAAAATTAATACGATCATGTCCTTTGTATACATATTTGTACAAATATTTTACGGCTTTGATAGAAGAACATACTTCAACATTTATATGACAGTCATATTTTGCACTTAAATAAGGATTATATGGTACAACCCATTGGTTGTCTAACATCTGACCTCTAACTTTAATATAAATACCGATCACGACGCCTATACAATGGGTAAGAATTATGACCAAATATAGTAGTGCTACAATAATCTCGAGGATATTTATTTTTACAACCTTTATTTAGCTCCATACATACATTGACTGGATTTAGATTTCCACAAGGACCATGCATATTATGTTTAACAATAACAGAATGCAAATGCGGGAATGTGGTTTTGTCAGGAATTTCACACGACACAATTTTATCAACATTTTCAGCACATGAAACTTTATGGTTACGGTTAAAAATTAATAATAGATGTGCATGTGGAAGGCCTCTTTTTTGAAATTCAACAACAGATATATGAGCAATAACAGGACCTAAAATATTTTTTTTGTATAAATCATCTTTTAGTTCTTCCAATTTTGCTCTAAATATGCGAACGATTAAATCCGGTCGATTTTGGACTTCGTCATTATGCCTTAGCTCTTGCTTAATCTCGGGCCAATTGGGGTTACATGTTATAGTTAAAAATATATCTGGTTTTCCATAACGTTGTACAATGGCCATTGCATCCATATATCGTCGCAACATATCTCGAGGTCCACATGTAAATGATTGAGGTAAAACAAATTTTTTTCCAATTTTGTATCCTCTTGTTTCTCCGTTTTGAACACTGTCTACAATACCTTGATAAAGTTCAGCACGTATCTGTTTTTGATTATTACGAAAATAGTCTAATCTAGTGGTTTCAATTTTAACATACATATCCACAACATATTGTTGAAACAATCTACCACTATGAAGCAATATAGACTTACCTGAACATCTGATTTGTAACTTGTATGAATAGTATTCTCGACAAGAAACCTGGGATCGATGCTTAGCTCCATTGAGTACTATATGATGAGAAGCCAAATTTAGTATAGATTTATAATATTTATATACGCATAATTAGGGAATATATACAAACAGAGATAACCTTGATCTTCTTTTTCGATAATTTCAGATGCAGACGCAATTGTGGTAGCAAAAGCTGCCAAAGTCGGCAAATTTCTACTTTGATTTGTGCATCGATCAATACCTTCATGCCAACCAGGTTCTCCATACGGAAAAAGTAAAGGGTATTGCAAAGGATCATAACAACCATAATAATAATGAACCTTATGAGAATCACCAGAATGTCCATATATAGTAATGTCACGAACGTTAGCATTGACATTTTTATCATCCTCGAGCCATACAGCAGCTACTTGAGACGTTGTGGGTGTATTGAAGACTCTTTGATCAAGGCCTGGGTGACATCTTATATGTATTTGGTAGTTTTGTAAGTTTGTTATATCACTCAAAGATCTAAAAAATCGACAATATGGATTTATTTGGAGAATTTCAATTAAGCTCATCAAGGTAGATTCAACAAAACCATCTAAAATTTTCATACGATTTGAAAGTTCATTATCTGTATCATAAAAATATAATTGCATATAACAAGGTCTATTATTTTTAGGTATAAGTTCGTTTACATAATGATATACTTGACCTTGAACTCTAAATGTATATATACCTTTATATGATTTGAACAATTCTTTGTCGTACTTTACACCAAATGAAGTAAATGCAAAATGGTTATTATATCCCCTTACCAATTTTTTAAATTCTAAACATGTTGGTTCTGTAGCGGTAAACAAGTTAAATAATATAGGTGGTGAATCAGAAATAAAAAGTTTAATTTTTCCATCAGAGCAACAAAATCCTTTACTTTCTCTATAAAATTTTTTGGCGCCACAATGTTTACAATAAGTACATATTGGTAATACATACGGAGTAATTGGGATATTCAATAGGGGCAAATCTCCTTGTAATTCAACATTGGAAACGTTGGTAGTAAAATCATTCGAAGTAGAAGATTCATAATTATTTATTGTAGATTTCGACGACGCACCTAAATAATTATTTATAGGTAAAATAGGATTAGCTATTCTTTTTCGATGATCCACGGATCCAGCTTTGAAGTCATTGTCGACGATCTTTATGTCTTTGATTTTCTTGTTGTCGAATGAAAGTATTATATGATTCAATTTGTAGTTTTAGGATGACGAATAGTAGGCTTTCCGAGACATGGTTAAAGTATCTGTAAAAATAATAAAAAAAGTTCAAGTTATATCAAGAAAAGTATAAAATGAAATGAAGTAAAATAGCAAAACAGGTAATAGATGTCCCGTCTTTCTTTTTCATATAAAATATATATATAACAGCAACACAAAAACATCAGGTAACAAGAATAAGAACACAATGATAGGCAACCTTACAACATTAAAAAGAATTTGAGCGAGAGGAAAAGAAACCGTGAATTCTTACAAACGTGCTATTACATAATCCCATATATCACGTAACTATAATCACTAATTTTCATTAAGAAAAATGAAAATTGATTGTAGTAATATCCCAATTAACATAGGTAAGAGAGTAATTCTACTTACTTCGATGCACGGGCATTTACACCGGAGTTTTTTTCCCGATAAGGTAGAACGGAGATCTTCTTCTCGGCGCGACGGACCTCAAGATGCTAAATCAACTACAGACCAGTAATCGAGAAATTTTTTTTTTTTTGTTAAATCTTTTCTTTCAGAGGATTTTTTTTTTGTTAAATCTTTTTCTTTTCTTTGAGAAAGAGGAAACTGTGTAGAAAATGTATTTGCATGCATGTATGTATAGGGCAGAAAATGTAAGTCGGCAACTTTATTTTTTTTTGGATTTTGTGTATTTTTTATTGACTAAAATAATATGTTAGTATGCAAAGGGCAGATAAGTCGGCAACTTTATTTTTTTTGGATTTTGTGTGTTTTTTATTGACGAATAATATAATAATATGTTAGTCGGTCATAAAATACGGCCGGAAAGTAAGTCGGCTACAAATGAAAAGTCGGTTAATAAGGCAACTTTATTTTTTTTTGGATTGTATTGACTAATAATATGTTAGTCGTAATAAAATATCAACAGAAAATACGGCGGTAAGTCGGCTACAAATGAAAGTAAGTCGGTTATATAATTATAATAGAGTAGGAAAAGTCGGTTAATAAGGTAACTTTATTTTTTTTTGGATTTTGTGTATTTTTTATTGATAATAAAATATCAACATACAGCGGTAAGTCGGCTACAAAAGTAAGTCGGTTATATAATTAATAGAGTAGACAAAAAAAACACAGTAAACAATTATGTCTATCAAATTTAAAAATCAGAATTATTGAATATCAATTGTCAGAATTATTGAATATCAATTGTCAAAACCAGATAATGAATAGCAAACAATTAGTTCAAGTGTGAAACAGAAGGTGCAAAAATGAACAGTAATTTGGCCATCCTCACTTTTAATATAGTAGTGATTATAAATAAGACTAGAATTACGTTTAAGTCGTCTCCAAAATCGCCTAGTTGTCACATGTGAAAAGATTGAAAATGAAGGCTTGATTTTCTCAAATCCTTCTTATTTACTTTAATTAGCATCATCAATTGTCCATTTATTTGATTAGTCATTACCAAATAATTGAAGTCATAACAACGTTGTATTAGCAGTCACTCTTTGATTTAGGAAATGACAATTGATTGAGCTCGAGCCGACTCGATCCTTAGATAATCGAGCTCAGCTTGTGTCCGCAAACAAGGCGTTGTTCGACCCTTTGGCTCGTGCGCCTCATGAATCGAATCAAACCGTCCACGAGTAATTGAACAGTCTCCAAAATATATAAAGTGTACATGCATGAAATTAAAGAATTAATTGAGTGAATTATAGTAGGATATATATAAATTTATATTAATTATTATCATACACGTAAATAAATAATTGAATTCTATAAAAAGTTCATTTCACAAAAATAGTTTTTAACTATTTTTTATATTCACTGATTTTCAAATATTATTTTTACAGCGTTTATAAATCATTTAAAAATAACGTGCAACGCACGTTTAGCTGTACCTAGTATAAATAAAAGTTCATTAAAAACCCCTTTGTATTAAAATTTTAGTAAACAAAACCTAAGTTTAGAAGGCACGGCACAAAACTTCAAGAATATGTATATTTTCATCCTTTTTATGTATCTATATTCTCTCGTTGCTATCTTTATATATATTATAAAAAATAAGACTAGAATTACGTTTAAGTCGTCTCCAAAATCGCCTAGTTGTCACATGTGAAAAGATTGAAAATGAAGGCTTGACGTTCTCAAATCCTTTTTATTTACTTTAATTAGCATCATCAAAAATATTGTCCATTTATTTGATAAGTCATTACCAAATAATTGAAGTCGTAACAACATTGTATTAGCAGTCACTCTTTGATTTAGGAAATGACAATTGATTGAGCCGAGCCCACTCGATCCTTAGATAATCGAGCTCGGCTCGTGTCCACAAACAAGTCGATGTTCTATTCCTTGGCTCATGCGCCTCATGGATCGAATCGAACCGTCCACGAGCCCACAATTCGGCTCCTTTCGAAAAAAAAAATTAATTAAACAAGCCAAAAAATGAGCTGGCCCATGAGTCGACTCATAAAAAAATTTAAGATTGGCTCGTCTATTGTTTGTCTCAAAATAAGCTTGAGCCACTCATGGCGTGAGTCAGGATGAATCGAGCGCGCAAAAGTCTATGCTCGTTTGTTATCCCTACTTTGATTGTCTAGGACATAACAAAAAGTATACTAGAAAAAGGCAGAAAGAAATAGTTTTCGAGTACAGATCAAACTGATACCAAACTAGCGAACACGTGTGTGAATAAGCCACCCATTTCTAGCCACATTTTTTCAATCTTAATTAAGCTAAACTAACCATCCTTTAGGAATGTAAATATTAAATATACATGGTTTTTGATTCCTAAGATTGACCAATATTGATTGTTTTTCAATAATGGGAGATCACGTATAAGTTTGGGTCATGTCATGATCAGTCTAGACCATATTTCAATCTCAATAATATTGATCGACATTGTATATTAATTTATGATCTCTTTAGGGCAAAAAAAAAAAATTTATTTCTTCAATGAATTTTTAGTTTTAGACAAGTTTGTTTATTATAGTACTATAACAAGTAGAGGTTAGTTTGAATCTTGCTGTCATAATTTTTTAGACGAGTTTGTTTACCTTAATATTAAGATAACTAGAAGTTAGTTCAAGAATTATTGTACTTCAAGAATCCTTGAACAATATTTAGGTATTCCTCTAAAGTTCAATGTAAATATTGAGCTCGAATGCATTTTATTTATTTTGAACCGCAACTAGAGGTGTCAAACTCATGGGGCCAGGATCCTTTTGTAGATATTTTATACGACTCCTAGTATTTGATATATGCTACTTGACTTTGACGAGTCATTTGTATATTGTATAAGTACCTAAAACTTAGGGGACTATTGTTCAAGAATTCTAGAAGTAAAATAGTTCCTTTCTCATTACAATTTAAACTTTAGAGGGTGCTTGGTGGATATTAAAATTTGATTTTTAGTAAATTGTGATACAAGTTTTTGAAATGTGTGATTGAAAAGTTGTGGGGCTCATGAACTGATGAAAGACGTGGTTAATATTAATTGTTTGACTTTAATTTTGATTAAAATCAAATTTTAATCTGGATGAAACAGGGCTTAGTCCAACCAAAGTCCTTTTAAATCAATTAAGAGCTTCTAATAAAATCTTATCCTTAATAATTCATTTCTCATTGTCTAACTAAAGTCATTTTTAAATAATTAAATAGCCTCTAATCAAATCATTGTCCAAAATAAAATAAAAAAAATCCCCTTTTTCCTCATATTTAATTAATTAAGTAATTCAATTCATTTCTTTCAAGAATCAATTGTATTATGCAGTGGCGAGTGACACAACACCAAATGCCCATAAAAGTCACCAAAGGCTGTGGAAGTGGCAGCAAGGTCCCTATATCTAAAAACCACGTGTTGTTGTCCAAACTGTCCTTCGTTCAATAATTTGTTTCTCTCTATTTCTCCATTCAATTCTCAAATTCTATATCTTTTCATCGAGGTAAAACCCTGTTTTTTTGTTAATAGAATTTGTGTTTTTATTTTTCTTGTTCTTATGGGTATCTATTTGTCTGAATTATTTTTTTCGGGGGATTTAATTTGGTCGGTTCTCCTTGAAATTCTTTATGATTTATTATCTGGGCTCGCTTTGTTTTCTCAGATGCTTTGTGATTTTTTTTTGGTGGATAAAGAATTAAAGATCGTGCCAAGAAAGTAAAATTTCGGAATTTTTATTTATGGATCGTTGTCAATGATCTATGATTGGAAATTTCCTGTTTATGGGGTCGGTTTAATTTTATTTATTTATTTATTTTGGTCTAACTGGGAATTTATTTTGGCTCAATTTTGATTGTATGAATTGCAATTCAATTTGATTTTCTAATTTTAATATGGAAAAAATTTAAATCATATATGTTTTGAGTTATTAGAGATAATTGGTTCTGGTATTTTGTAGTTTTGATATTTCAAGGTTTTTATTTTTTCTTTTGAATTGTTCATAAAAAGTTGAATTTTTAATTAGGATTTTAATTATTGAAGTCTCTCCTACTTGATTATATAAGTCCGAGAAATGTTATGTCCAGAAGAAGTGGTTTGTGAATTTTTGGCTGATGATCGTCAATTGATCACTCTGTTTTATGCATGTTTCGGAATAGGAATTCAGTAGTTCATTCTTTCTGCAAATAGCTTGCTGTGTTCATTTATCATTAATAAGCTCTTTTGAGCGACGAGTTGGAGCTCTTGTCGCCATTTTCCTGGCTATTCTATTTTCATTTCATTTCATCTTCCTCGGAAATTGTTTTTGATCAAGTGATATTGTATTTGGTAATTTATTATTTGATTGAGTGCTCGTAGAATGTGAAATTATAGTAACGAATCATTACGTTATTGTTTTCCTCGTTCTTGTTTCCTTTTTTCTGATCTTATACTTGTTGGATATCTCCTTTAGCAAGACGATGGATTTGGAATGCATGCAATAGAAGATTGAACGAGTCATAGATACTAATTTTTCTTATAGATAGGAAGGTAAAGAAGAAGAAACCCAAATGGGAGCTAGATTGAGCTTAAATAGTGGAAAGGCAAGCACAAGTGGACACTTCGAGGTCTCACAGATTGAAGCATGTAAGCGACAAAAGACATCATCGAGCTTTTGGGATGAGAATCCGCGGCTATTTCCTAGCCTTCCAGATGAAATATCCATTCAAATCCTCGCCCGACTCCCGAGAATTTGGCATTTTAATGCAAAGCAGGTCTCCAGGAGCTGGAAAGCTGCTATTATGGGCGGAGAACTTTATAGGTTAAGAAAAGAACTTGGAACAACGGAGGAGTGGCTCTACATTTTGACGAGAATCGACAGCGATAAGCTTGTGTGGTATGCCTTCGACCCCGTGTCCCGGATATGGCAAAGATTGCCTCCAATGCCTAATGTTGCTGCTGAAGATGGTTCTAGGAGGTCTGGATTTCGGGTGTGGAACATTGTCGGTTCAAGTGCTAGAATTGCAGATGCCATAAGAGTCTGGCTTGGCAGGAAGGATGTGTGGGACCAAATTCCGTTTTGTGGTTGTGCCATCTGTGCTGTCAATGGCTGCCTTTATGTCCTGGGTGGTTTTTGCAGGGCTTCAGCCATGAGGTCTGTCTGGCGTTATGATCCAAGTGTTAATTCTTGGAGTGAAGTGACGCCCATGTCTACTGGTCGAGCTTACTGTAAGACAGGTGTCTTAAACAACAAGCTTTATGTTGTCGGAGGTGTCACCCGTGGTCGTGCTGGACTCACCCCTCTTCAATGTGCAGAAGTATTTGATCCTTGTTCCGGTATATGGACCGAAATCCCTAGCATGCCATTTTCAAAAGCTCAGGGGCTACCAACTGCTTTTCTATCTGATTTACTGAAGCCTATTGCAACCGGAATGACATCATATAGGGGGAAACTATATGTTCCTCAAAGTTTATATTGCTGGCCATTTTTCGTCGATGTTGGAGGGGAGGTATATGATCCGGAATCAAATTCGTGGGTTGAAATGCCTACTGGCATGGGAGAGGGTTGGCCGGCCAGGCAGGCAGGGACGAAGTTGAGTGTCATCGTTGAGGAAGAGTTATATGCACTGGATCCCTCGAGCTCTCTTGATAGTGCTCGGATCAAAGTGTATGATCATCAAGATGATTCTTGGAAAGCAATTGAAGGAGATGTACCCGTCCGTGACCTTGCTGATTCAGAGTCTCCATATTTACTTGCCGGTTTCCTTGGAAAGCTTCACGTGATCGCTAAAGATGTGAATCATAACATCTCAGTCATGCAGGCTGATAGGCAAAACCAATTTGATTCGACCCCATCTACCTCTTCGTCTTCTGTAGGTGAATCCTCGCAAGAGCTTTCTGAAGCAGCGACTAGAACTCCCGAAAGTATTTGGAAAGTCATTGCCACAAGGCGTGCTGGACTGGCCGAGCTAGTCAGCTGTCAAATTCTCGATATCTAGTGAGATTAAGCATCGCCGTTCTTGATATCTGATGTTTCCTCGTGCTATAAATCATTTAAAATGATAGTTCCGGCAAATTGCATCTAAAGTTTCACTTCCTGTGAGATTAGTGAACACTACATATTTCTGAACATGTTATGCTAAATATTTGAAATATATTATATGGGGCCTGTTTACACATCTGGTAGGGCACATTTGCTTGATTTTGCCGGGTGTCGAATTTCATCCGGACGATGATTATTTTGAACTTTAATGAAGAATTTGGCTGCACCTTGGATAACAACAGCATTGTGTAAATTACATAATGTTGAAAATTATGTATACAAATTATTCTCTCAATTAGTGTGTTTAGTTGATCTAGTAAAATTATTATTTAACAGTATTTATTGTAAACTAAATTTCATGGAGTCAGGTCCGATAGATTTCAAATACTAGTGCTTCCACTTAAAAAGTCTTAGCTTCTGTTGCCAAGAAAGTACTAGCTCGTATGAAGTACACACAATAGGCTATAGACGAATTCGCTGGATTATTGTCTTCTATTCTCGAGGGAGTGATCAAGATTAAGATGCATTAAAAATTGAAAAAAGAATATATAGTTATTTAAAAGGTGACAAGGCAATTAGTTTGAGTTAGATCTATCAATTGCCCCAAACTTCATCTTTAAAATATAGAATTAGATTGGGAGGCTTGATAGGAAAGTCCGACTTTTATTAATAATTGTGGAAAAGACGCATTTTAGCAACTTGTAACGAGGCTAATATAATAGTTGGATAAAGAGACCGTTCTTTTTCAGTTAACAACGCTTTTGGTTTTCAAGCAACTGACCATCACACTTCTTTCTCTTCTCGGATCTAAAGATTCTAGTCTCTTTATACCATTTAGTAAAAACATTTTAATTTTGACATTCTGGGTTCTATATGGAAGCAAAATGCCTTAATCTTTCAAAATAAAAAGCTATTGTTATTTATTGACTACGGAGAAAATAATATGTGTATATATATATACACGCACTAGGTGCAAGCAACGTGCAATGCACGTTTGCGTAGTTTATATTTAATAGTTTTGTTTAAGAATTAATTTGTTATTAATAAAGATGTAATTTTTTTGGTTAATTAAATAATTAATGATGTAATGTTTATGTAATTGATAAATAATTAGATGTGTGATTTTGATGTTGTGATGTAAGTTGGTGAGATCGAAGAAAATAAGCAAAAGTTGACAAATTTGGAGAAAATGCTAAATTGTAAGGGATCCAAAGTTCGAGAACTAAAATGTAAATACTTAAAAGTTGTGCCGAACCTCACGATGAAAATTTGAGAGTGCTCAGAGTCAATTTGATAAAAGAAGACGTCAATGGAATCAGATTTAGTCAAAAGATGATCACAAATTAATTTCCAACCGAAAAGTTATGCTCCGATATTTTAGTCTCATATTGAGACCTATTTTTGGCATAGAAAGTGATCGAATTGGAGAATGATGTCTGAATCAAAGTTGTAGCCAGATGAGTTAGCTTTCCAACGCATTTTGAATCGCTTCAATCGAATATCGGAATACAAAGTTATGATAAAAACACTGAAAAAAGGTGCAGCTGCCTGTTTAAAACAAGAAATTCCGTTACATAGCCCGTTAAAACAACAAATTCCGTTAGTTTTAAATTCCGTTACATAGCCACTTTTAATATATAGAAGATATTGTGGGTTTCTTGTACAAATAATCCACAATTTTATGTTTCCTATAACCTTGTAATATTTATCCAAAACTAATAAATAAACACATTTATTTCTATGGGAAAACGTTATGAAACAAAAGTTAGGTCACACATTTAACGCATTAAATGTTACGAAGAAAAAGACCTTATCTCACGGCAGGAGCGGAGCCAGCCTGCCGAAGTAAAGGGGGGTCCTAGAGTTGAAGGGGTGGCTCCCGATTTATTTTTTTTTTGAAACATTATCTGTTAAAATGAGAGAAGTTGCTACTTTATAATGGAGAAAGGAAATAAAGGAATATAAATTAATATACTGCCCCCAAATTTTTTTATAAACATTATCTGTTAAAATGAGAGAAGTTGGTACTCTATGATGGAGAAAAAAAACAAATAAACATAAATTAATGTATATTATCATAATACTAATACTTAATCAATAGAGAGAATTGTAGGAACAATAGATGGAAACAATGAAACATATGCAAATCACAAGAGAATGAAGAATGGTGGTGTTCAAGAGTCTATTATGCCACAATTACCCATCCTGGTTATTGTTCCATAAATACAAAAAAAAATTGTCAAAAAATTGGGAGGGTTCGGGTCCCCCCCAGGACCCCCCGCCTCCGCCCTGTCTCACGGGTTAATAAAAATTTCGTAGTAAAGCTAGACTCGAACAAAGGTGAAATGTTGAATTCGTAGAATACAACTTAATCATGAATCTTAAATCCTTCATGATTGTGTTATACAGCTACAAGCTTTTATCTCCTAACTCTACAATGAAACTATATGTTTAGATATACTCACAAGTCATAAATGATGGGTATCATGTAAAACAAACTTAGGCCATGTTTGATAATGCATTATTTTTCATGAAAAATGGAAAACAAATTCCAATTTCCATTGTTGCATTGTTTGATACACTTTATTTTCCATGAATTTTTTTTTCACATTTGGCTCACATGTTCACCAATTCCTTGGTTTTGTGGAAAAACAATTCTCACCATTTCCATCTTTTTTTTTTTTTTATTCAAGCAATTGGAAAATTTTTTAGATACAGTATTAAAAATATTTATCACTTTTATTGACAATTTTCATACAAAATAAAGCCAAACGAATGACATTCGTATGGTAATTTTTAAAAAAAAAAATTAATTTTTTTGGCTAGTGAAACAAATTCTAAACCCAATAGTAAAGGAAATTATCACTTTAATGAAAAATTTTCATTAAAAAGAAAGTCAAACGGACACCAAACTTTCAACATTTTTCAAGTGAAAAAATATATCAATCAAACACAATTAATTACAATTCCCAATAAAACAATTTCTAGGCAATTCAATTCCCTAAAATTCATTTTCTTTCCACCAATTTTCCACATTTACTGTTGGAAAATGATTTTAATACTAGTGAAATGGGTCAACTTTGAGCCCAAATTTCAGTCGTATCTGTGCCTTAATTTCAACGGGACCTAACATATTCATGTTCTACTCCGCAAGATGATTAACGTGATATATTTATTTGGTTGTATTGAATGAAATATTTAATGTCAAAGTAACCCGTTTGAAATACGAATTTGATTTATTAGAAAATTCTCATACACTTGTCCCACATAAGAAAGTTGTAAAATTTTGATATGGTTTATATAGTGCAAGGCTGGGAATTGGGTTCGGGCCCGAAGGGGTACCAATAGTCTTTAGAAGGGAGGAGACCTGTATCTTATAGGATTCGGTCCAAACCCCACACGAGCTCGTCGCCGCAGCCGCGCCGTACGTCCGACCGGCCTACCGGCTCGGCTCGACACGGCACATGCCCGTGCTCAAGCCCGGTCCGATCCGTCCAGTCCGTATGTGGGTGCGTCCTTGTACTATATTATCTTTTTGGACAAAATTTATTTAATTTTTGATCAAATTGTAATTAATCAAATTCTTGGGTACTTAATGAAATTAACTTTTATTAATGGACTTATTTTTCGAGTAATTATTTCGGGAGGTCTATTAACCGACCGTTTGGTCCATGAACCGACTTTTTACTGAACCTTGTTGTCTGTTCAATTTTGGGTTTGTCTGAACAGTGGCGACTGTTCTGAAGTGGCTTGAAGGGTGTTCGAATGGCCACGAACAATTCTATAAATAGTCAGTCCCGTTGCCAAAATCATTACACCATTTTCGTTGCTATTATTCTCTGCATTGAATCTCATTCTCCCTCTTTCTCTCGTTCTGATATTATTTCCGAAATAAATACACTTCATTGAGTTCGCTGGAACTCCTGCAGATTGTTGTGCTGCTTCCGTAGGAGACGAAATTCGTTCTATCTTGGAAAACGATTGCTGGACGCTTTAAACACCTTTTAAAGGCAGCAAATTCGTTTTAAGATAATTCTATCAAATTGTTTGAAAGAAGATACTCCAAAAATAACATTCACAATCAAACGGACCCTTACAAATTATCTTCTAGTTCAATATAGGGGTGACAAGTCAAGTCGCTCAGCTTGTTCCCTAAAAGTTGGGCACAGCTTAGCTTGTAGGCCTTTTTAAAGGAAAAAGTCAAAGAGGGCCAGAGAATTGGTTATTTATTTTCTTCTTCAATTTTTTTAGTATTTTATAGAGGTGTACTTAAGGGTGGCAACAAGCTGAGACGAACCGAGCCATGAGCCAAAATTTGAAACTCCGGCTCAATTCGAGCAAAATGGGTTCAGGCTTTTTTTTGCCCGAGCAGAGCAAAAGTTGGGGAAAAAAAAAATTAAGAAGCGGCCCTGTCGATTTTTTACTTTTTTATATAATATGTGCTGCCTTTAAATAGTAACTGCCACTTTCACACCTTTCATTTCAAAAGATTTTTTTTTTCTTACACCAATCACACGGGCCTACGGGGGCTGGCTCAACCCTGATCCCCAAAGCCGAGGCTCAGCTCGGTATACCGAGCCTTAGGCCAAGATGGACCGGGCTTTTTCAGGCCTAGCTACTGGCGGCCCGAGCCTGCAAGCCAAAATATCATCCCCAGATGTACTCAATTCAAATTTTAATAAATTTATTAATGTTTATGTTTTTTTTTTAAAATATAGATTTCGTATATTTGAATAGATTTACACATATTCTATGAGATTTTAACAGGATTCTATATTATTATTTTTAACGGATTTCCTAAAATTTTCTGTATAGTATAGAAAATTCAAAACTGTCAACTGAACTAACTAATTTCATCAGTTTGAAATATCAAACAAAATAAAACTCAGTTCAATTTGAAAAGTTGAAAAATTTTACGATCTACAAAGTCAAGTAAATAAATATCAACAAATTAAAATCATTTCATTTTAGCTGCCCTATTATATAAATTCGATTCTGAGATCTAATTAAAACGAAGACTCAATTCTTCAGTTTATTGCTCAAGAATGATAATTGAAAATGAGACATTTTATCACTATTTATTGTTTAAATTTAATTTTTATTATTTTTATCAACAATATAAATAATTTTATGGGCTTGAAACTCATTGAAATCGGGTTCAACTATAACATATAGCCCCTGTTGACAGCCTTTATAAAGAGAAAATAAAGTTTTAAATAGTGAGTTTTGGAGAATGTCGTTAAAAAGTAGAGAAAATTTTAGGTTTACGTGCAATACATTTTATTGTGTAAATGTGTAATTGAAAATGAGTACGTGAAAAGAAAAAAAAAGTTTCCAAAAAAAGGGTATAATGAGTTCAATACGTGCATTTAATTACGAGAAATTTACAAAATGTACTCCTCTCTATTTAGAGTGTATTTATACTTGTACATTCATTGAATTATATTGAGAATGACATCCTCTTTGTTTTAAAAAAATTGTGGGTGGAAAAAAATATTTTTCTATATATATTCAATGGGGTACTGCCACTTGACACAATATTAATAATGATGTGAAAGATGAAATATATGTAGCATGATTGTTAAACTTTACATAGAGCTTGTTTGGTAGAGATTTTTTGGGGGAAGAATTGATTTTGAATAGTGATATGATGGGAAATGTGTGGTTGAAAAAGAAAAAAAAATTATTAATGTGATGAAAAATATTATTTTATTAAAGAATGTGTGGTTGAAAATGAGAATTGATTTACTGTAGAAAATGAGAATCCCTACCAAACAGGCCCATAATACATTTTAAGGTAAAAAAAAATATAATTTTTGCTAAAATAATTACAAACATGCAACTAAAAATATATAAATGGACAAAAATATTCATAATTAAAAATAACAAATAACACTGTTTTATATTACATTAGTAATAAGCACGTGCATTACGCGTACTATGTATCAGATGAATGATAATTGCAAATGAGAGAATAAATATTCAGGAAGATATAATTCAACAGTAGACATTATTTGTCCTCGAGCCTTATTAATGATCATTAAAAAAACATAGATATATTGAAAATTGTTTCCTCTCGAATTTGAATAGATATGCTTCGTCATTTATTGGTGTTAATGAGATGTGCAAAAGGAAAATTTATTTTCCATTATATTCTTTAATGGCTATTTCTGCATGGATAATATATCTCTCGAAATCACAACAAATCATTCTTCTTCCATTGCAAAGACCTTGGGATGGTTCCAAATTCCTTAAGAGCATAACTGGACAATTTCTTTTCAAAATTAACTTATGTGGTGTGATGCAGTTTGCAACAATGTAAATTGGTTGGTATTGTCTATTGCTTCGTCGAAGCTGACAAATTCTTCATCTGCTCCAGAAAATAAAACAATTAGTTTTTCATTGAGGTTGCCAATATACTCATTTTTTGTTGAAAGAACTCTACGTTATGTCACATAATTAGAAGAAACTGCATTTTTGATAAATCTGGGAACACTGTAGTGATTAAGTGAAACTCCGAAGTTTTAGCATCATCACACGCTATAACTGTCTCCTTTGGTAAGTTGATGAAGTTGTCCTCTATGTAAAGTTCTGTTCCATTATCAATTTGGATCAAATATTGTGCAAATCGATTGTTGTTTTGAGCATACTTGGTTTGATTCGACAGTAGATTTTTCATTTTTCCCAAAAATACGATCTAACCAAACTTTGGTTAATTGTTCATGGTCTTGTTACTCTTGAGACGACATGTAGTACTTGACAAAAATCTCATCTGAATACAAAAATCTTTCCACCAAATGGTTCTGCATTATCCAAGATATCTCTTTAAGTTCTATCAAAGGTTTCTGTTATATTTTTTTGTTGGCCATTGGTGCTCCATCCAGTATTATGAGCTTTGCTTTTGTCGAATCAATTCTATTGTAGTACTTTACTTTGATATACTACACATTGTTAATTTATTAGCTTGGAATGGAATCTTGAATGGATGGTTCTGTTTCTTGGAATTATTGATGCCACTACACTTGAAGTTGTCGTAAGTGTTATTATCTTCTGAGATCAAACCCTTTGCCAGTAAAGCACGGTACCGCCAGGTCCATCAATAAAAATACACGTCTGTTTCCACTTTTCATCCTAATTTCAAGTATAACATCAAAAGCATGTTTTTTTAATCTGAATTTAAATATGATGCTACTCGAAATCAATATTTAAAACTTGGACCGAGCGTTCATCTAAAATTTCCTTTGTATTAGGTTAATTGTTTCCATGCAATGTATCAATAGGTTGAGGCGAGTCATATGCTAACTATATGGATATGTGCATCTTAATTTGAAAGTTTGCCTAAAATCCAACAAATTTGATTCATTTCGATTCGATTTGATTTAAATAGATTTTGTATCATTGGAGATATTCACATCTTTTCCAATAATCCCGTGAAAGTCAAAAAGATATGACGATAAAAAAAATCATAAAAATGATTGATAAGAAATTAAAATCAAAGCTAGTTCTAAATTCAATTCTCTTGATAATTTAAGAAATAGAAAAACACACAATTCTCTTGAATGCTACCTCTATTTTATGAAAACAATTTTTTTTTTTAATAATTAAGTTGGTTTTGGAGACGAATTAATTCTATATTTCATGATCTATACCATTTTATATTTTCATCACTAATATTTTAATTTACTTTCAAAAATCATTGTTGAAATATTTTTTAAAAAACTGTAGGAATATTGTTTCAATATTGGATATAGAATTCGCAGTAGCATATTCAAAACTTTGAATACAATAGATTCAAATATACACAACAGATTTAATACAACAGCATATTCGACAACATGTTAAATCGCAGTAAAGTGTAACGGTTGATTTAAGCAGAACGAGAAATACAAATTTGCATAAACGAGTGACAAACAAATAATCGCAGAAGTTAAATGAAAGGAAACTTTTAACCCGAGGCCTGTGTTCCACACAATTTCCTTAAAACAGATTCGCTCCCTCACTGTCTGTGCTTGAGGTTTAAAGCTTCCCAGGATACAACGGCGTAACAGTATAATCTGAGCACCACAGATTGTAATATCATCAAACCAGACAGGAACAGAAAGTAAAAACGAAAGCAGACTTCCAACCGTGATCAGATGAATATGCAGATGAATTTTCATGTATGGACAGTGGAAAAACGAGACATATATAAAGGCTAACTCTTGTAACCTGCCCATTAAGGCCAATTTTGCTCCTTTCGGTTTGACATTCGTGTACGCAAGTCGCGCTCGCACACAAGTTCAAGGTCCGACGCCAATTTCAATCCAAGATTTGCACCCCCCTGCGCGCGCACGTAGAGAGGGCCTCTATGCTACACATGATTACACCATTTTAAAGTGAAATCCTTTATAAAATGGTTTTAACTTTCATCCACTTCCTATGTGGGACAAAGCTTAAAAATTTATTTTCCCACCAACAAACTTCTTTCACATGGCATAATTTGAACTTCAATTTCTCATTCACCCGAGCATCATTTTTGATAAGTAAGTATATGATTTCGATGTACTCACGGAGGAGAACACAAATCAACTTACATCTTTCAAAATAGTCAAGCGGGTCCCGCTCAAAATTAGTGCCAAAGTCAGCCACTTATCCAGTTTTTTCCAACAAAAACTTTATTATTAGTGATTTTCATAACAGATTGGATTGAAAATAAAAAATCCACTGCTGAAACGTTTTGTTTTCGTGGTATATAATAATAATTTTTAATTATATACAGTAATGCTTGTTTCTTAAATACATATAATAATTCTTATTGTTGAAACGTTTTTTTTCAATTATTTATATTAATAATTTCTAAGACTTATTGTTCTATATGAATTGAGACCACACCCCTCACTTTTGAGCATTTAAAATATATACTAGGTATAAGCAACGTGCAATGCACGTTTGCTTATTTTATATTTAATATTTTTGTTTAATAATTAATTTGTTATTAATAAAAATATAATTTTTTTTGTTAATTAAGGGCGTGTCTGGACGCGCTGCAAGGAGGAAAGAAATTTAATTATGTTACCCTTTTTTTTTTTCAAACATACAGCCCTACAGTGAGAGAATTGGTCCAAAATTGCGGCTCCCAACGGCATGAATTGTGTTGTCAACGGCTTGATTTCTCCTGAAAAGCAGAAACAGACATCCTATAAATAATTAATGATGTAATGTTTATGTAATTGATAAATAATTAGATGTGTGATTTTGATATTGTGATATAGGTTGGTGAGATTGAAGAAAATAAGTAAAAGTAGACAAATTTGGAGAAAGTGCTAAATTGTAAGGAATCCAAAGTTCGGGGGTTAAAATGTAAATACTTAAAAGTTGTGCCGAATCTCACGATGAAGATTTGAGAGTGCTCGGAGTCAATTGGATAAAGGAAGATGTCAAGGGGATCAAATTTAGTCAAAAGATGATCACAAATCAATTTCCAACCAAAAAGTTATGCTCGGGTGTTTTAGTCTCATATTGAGACCTATTTTTGACATATGAAATGATCGAATTGGAGAATGATGTCTGAATTAAAGTTGTAGTCAGATGAGTTAACTTTCCAATGCATTTTGCATCGCCTCAATAGAATATCGGAATACAAAGTTATGATAAAAACATTGAAGGAAGGTGCAGCTGTCTGTTTAAAACAAGAAATTCCGTTACATAATCCGTTATATTGAGACCTATTTTTGCATAAAAAATGGTCGAATTGAAGAATGATGTCTAAACCAAAATGTAACCAAATGAGTTAGATTTCCAACGCATTTTGAATTGCCTCAATCGGATATCGAAATACAAAGTTATGATAAAAACACTGAAGGAAGGTGCAGCTGCTTGTTTAAAATAAGAAATTCTGTTACATAGTCTGTTATATTGAGACATATTTTTGGCATAGAAATTGATCGAATTGGAGAATGATGTCTGAATCAAAATTGTAGCCAGATGACTAATCTTTCCAACTCATTTTGAATCGCCTCAATCGAACATCAGAATACAAAAGTTATAATAAAAATATTGAAAGAAGGTGCAGCTACTTATTTAAAACAAGAAATTTCGTTACATAGTCCGTTATATTGAGACTTATTTTTGGCATAGAAAGTGATCCAATTGGAGAACGATGTTTGAATCAAAGTTGTAGCCAGATGAGTTAGCTTTCCAACGCATTTTGAATCGCCTCAATCGGATATCGAAATACAAAGTTATGATAAAAATACTAAAGGAAGGTGCAGCTGCCTGTTTAAAACAAAAAATTCCGTTACATAGTCCGTTATATTGAGACATATTTTTGGCATAGAAAGTGATCGAATTGGAGAATGACGTCTGAATCAAAGTTGTAGCCAGATGGGTTAGCTTTCCAACACATTTTGAATCGCCTCAATCGAACATCGGAATACAAAGTTATGATAAAAACACTGAAAGAAGGTGCAGCTGCCTGTTTAAAACAAGAAATTCCGTTACATAATCCGTTAAAACACCGTTAAATAGACACTTTATATATATATATATATACAGAAATGATCTAATGAGCACCGGTGCTCATCTTATCCAAAGCACCAATGAGTTGGCACATTAATTCATTGGTGGATTGGAACTCACAAAATCTTTATCCACCAATGAATTAATGTGCCAACTCATCGGTGCTTAGGATAAGATGAGCACCGGTGCTCATTAGATCATTTCTGTATATATATATATATATTAGAATTTTTAGATAATAATTATTCATCAGATCGTACAGATTTTAGCCTAGATTCTTATTATTATACAGATTAAATTCATTAAGCTGGACATATTAACAAGAGAAGTTAATAAGATATCTGCAGATTTAAGTAATTTAGGTAAAAGAATTATTAATATTGAAAAATATATTTTAAAAATTAAAGAAATTTTAGATTTTATTAAAGAACAGAATCTAAATATTTTAAATAAAGTTATTAAAGTAGATGATAAAAAAAAGTTTCCAGATCTTAGAACTATAGAAGCAATAGAAAATATAAATAAAAAATTAAATAATATACAAAACAAACCAACTCAAGATTTAGAAAATATTACAAATCAGTTAGATAAATTAAGTCTAAAAAATACAGGAAAAGAAATAATAACTAGAAAATTATCTACAACATTTTATAAGATATGAATAATTTTCCTGGTAGATCAAGAACTATCAGAGAACAAGGATCATCTTCATAACTTTTTGATAGAAGTAGACATAGTACTTCTAGTATTTTATATATATGTATATCTTCTATATATTAAAAGTGGCTATGCAACGAAATTTTTTGTTTTTAACGGAAAAACTAACGGAATTTGTTGTTTTAACGGACTATGTAACGAAATTTCTTATTTTAAACAGACAGCTGCACCTTTTTTCAGTGTTTTTATCATAACTTTGTATTCCGATATCCGATTAAGGCAATTCAAAATGCGTTGGAAAGCTAACTCATCTGGCTACAACTTTGATTCAAACATCATTCTCCAATTCGATCACTTTATATGCCAAAAATAGGTCTCAATATGAGACTAAAATATCGGAGCATAACTTTTCGGTTGGAAATTGATTTGTGATCATCTTTTGACTAATTTGATTCCATTGATATCTTCCTTTATCTAATTGACTCCGAGCACTCTCAAATCTTCATCATGAGGTTGGGCACAACTTTTAAGTATTTACATTTTAGTCCCCGAACTTTGAATCCCTTACAATTTAGCTCTTTTTCCAAATTTGTCAACTTTTACTTATTTTCTTCGATCTCACCAACTTACATCACAACGTCAAAATCACACATCTAATTATTTATTAATTACATAAACATTACATCATTAATTATTTAATTAACCAAAAAAATTACATCTTTATTAATAACAAATTAATTCTTAAACAAAACTATTAAATATAAACTAGGCAAACGTGCATTGCACGTTGCTTGCACCTAATATATATATATATATATATATATATAAAGTGTCTATGAAACGGAATTCTTGTTTTAACAGAAAATCTAACGGAATTGATTGTTTTAACGGAAAATCTTTTTTCACCGTTAGTTTTATTATTTCTATTAAATAGCAATTAAGTCACCGTTTGTGGCAATTAATGTTGTGTCTATTGGAATTCCATTATCTAATAATAAATGAATGAGAAATGCAAAATGTTTTGTACTACTACATTTTAGTCACTAGGAAAAAATTAAACTAAAAAAACATAATGGACATGGAGATTATCAGTTTAAAAATGCTAATAATTTATTTGGTAAGGTACATTGTTTTTAATGAAGAAAAAATATTTATTTATTTAGTTTTGTATTGTATTGTAATGTAATGTTATCTATTATTTTATTATGTACAAAAAGTTCATGATTAAGTGCAAAATTTGATATAATATAATAGTACGAAACACAAACTTATACATTTTTTTGTCGTTACAATAACATTCATTATAAAAATTGATTATGATTTAATGTAAAAAGCAAAATTCTGGATATGAGCGAAAATAAATGTGATTGAGTTTGTCCAAGTATTTTATTACATGTCATGCGTTGACTGTAATAAAGGAACTGGATATAAATACAATGAAAGCTTCGTTTGTATATATTGCAAAAGCCAATGGGTTTACAAACCACGGTATGTATCTTACTTAATTTAAAATTGACGTCTGATTTAATTTAGAATTTAACATTATTCAAATTAAAATTAATATATTCAACGCATTTAAAGTGATAGGGGATATGTTCAATTGGACGATAATACTGGAAAACTAGCTGCGACTATGTTTGGTGAAGTAGCAGAACATGCACTTGGTTGTTCAACAGTTGAATTGATGGGACATGTTGGAGAGGTATTTCTTAAATTTTTTTTCAAAACTTGATTTTTATTATAATGAGTTATTTAAAAATAATTGGGTTTTTTTTTTTATTAATTATGTAAACATATTCAAAATTTATTTTGTAGGAAAATCGACCATATGCTAAAAGCGTTGCACAGAAATTACCAAAAGAAATTTGGAAGATTCAAGTTTATGTAGATCCAGAGTAACTAAAGAAGAAAAAATATAGGCAGTTTAATATCCTCTCTATTGAAGCAGTGCAAGATGAGGAAAATGCTGAATCGTTATCTTAGAATCAAAATTATCTCAAACAACTTTTATAAAATTATGAGCGATGTTTATATATAGGACGATGCTATAGATTCTATTAATACTGTTTTTTTAATAAATCACAATGTGTAATTATTTATCAATTACATAAACATTACATCATTAGTTATTTAATTAACTAAAAAATTACATCTTTATTAATAAAAATTTAATTTTTAACCAAAAAAATTATATATAAACTAAGCAAACGTGCATTGCACGTTGCTTGAACCTAATATGTATATATATGTGTGTATATATATATATATATATATATATATATATATATATATATATACATAAATGATCTAATGAGCACCGGTGCTCATCTTATCCTAAGCACCGATGAGTTGGCAAATTAATTCATTGGTGGATAAAGATTTAGTGAGTTCCAATCCACCAATGAATTAATGTGCCAACTCATCGGTGCTTAGGATAAGATGAGCACCGGTGCTCATTAGATCATTTCTGTATATATATATATATATATATATTATTGACAAAAATAGTGAAAAAAAGTCTTCAATCCCAATCTCAGTATGTTGAACTTTTATCGATAAGTGCTTCATTCATGTAAGTTAAAATGTTATTAAAAAATTAAGATCAAAATTAATAATTAATTTTAATTCATTCCATTGAATCATATCAATATTTTAGACACACATTTTGCTTGTGTTTGATTTCATAAAAAAAGTTTATAAAAATTGAAGTCAAAATCAAAAACTGATTTTATTATATTTTATCAATTTATACACAAATGTACTAGAAATTTTATTTTTATATCAAACATGATGAATCATAACTTTTATCAAAATCTTGCAAACGACCCTTAAATTCCTTCTAATTTTTGTCTGTTGATCTCAAAATATTCTGCTAGATTTTGATATTTCTTCTTGTTCACTTTAAGAATTAGGGTTTTTCCCCCATATTTTCAATTATATCTTTTTTTTTATATTGAAAATTCTAGTAGCAGTATTGTGTAAATTAGTGAACTCAATGGCTACGTTCGGCACTACGTCTGCCACTGCAAACCCAAATCCCAATCGTTCTACTGAGGTAATTTTCAATTATTTTGTACTGTATTTCACTTCTTTACTGGGTTTCGTGAATCCAACTTAGACTGTTTGGACCTGTGTATGTATTAAGGGTCTTCACTGAGTTGGGTGGGTTCTATAATTCATTGATTTTTCGAGTGTGTTAAAGGTAGTGCAACCTCCAAGTGATTCAGTGTCGAGCCTTTGTTTCAGCCCCAAGGCAAATGTGCTGGTTGCAACTTCGTGGGATAATCAGGTAATTTTCTTGCTTCAAATTGAGTTTTCATCATTACTTTTTCAACCTACTTAAACGTATCCCAAAAATTTATAGGGGAAACTGTCGTTGCGGTTAATTGTTGGAGATTTTTTTGATGTTGCTAGTTTGTAAAATTAGCTTGCATTTTTTATGCGACATATTATGGCCTCAAATTAGTATTTATGATTAGTTATTCAAATTTGAGACGGAAAAAAGTCTAATTTCAATTCCAAGGCCCCAAATCTATGCCTGCATATACATTCTTAGTGTTTTGAGTGACTGTAAATCTAAGCTCTAGAATGTATAGCATTCTATCAAAGTGCAGGACCCTAAATATTTGGATTGCTTTGTCTTTTTGTAACTGTTTTTGTTGGGATGGGGGTTCTTCTGAAGGGCTCGTGATGATTGAGGGAGGGTATTTGTTTGCAAACAAATTAGTTGATTAGCTGTTTACAGACCTGCTCTGGTACATCTGTTTGAAAATTCTTCATAGGTGCGATGTTGGGAGATAGTGAAAACTGGAACATCGCTCAGTACTGTGCCTAAAGCATCGATATCACATGAGCAGCCGGTAACATATCAACTTCTGTAAACCTTTTAATGCTACTTCGTTTATATTCACCTTACTTTCCATAGTCACTTTGTAAATTATTGTGTTTATTTTTGCAAGGTGTTATGCTCAACTTGGAAGGATGATGGAACAACTATCTTCTCTGGAGGCTGCGACAAGCAAGTTAAGATGTGGCCATTGTTGTCTGGCGGCCAACCTGTAACAGTGGCCATGCATGATGCTCCCATCAAAGAAATTGCTTGGGTTCCAGAAATGAATCTCCTAGTAACGGGAAGTTGGGACAAGACCCTAAGGTGAGTTTGATCTTGATAACCATTGTATTTACAATGAGAGGTCACACACACACGCGTACGTGCGTACGTACGTACCCTTACAAACGCATAAATTTGCTTATGCATATTCACATATCAGCATTATGTGAAAACTTGTCAAAAGATCAGAATTTGATGGACATACACATCGCATAAAATTACAATCAATTGTAGGCATTCCCTCAGAAGCCCTACTGCTAAAGACATATCCTGACGAAGGATTCCAGTACCAAGGCATCTCTAAATTAATTCTAGGAAGATATAGGAATGAAGATGCAACTTTCACCGTGTCAAACTCGTATATTTCCCCATTTCTCTGTGAAAAATTGATGGCATATTTTGTGGCTTCCTGTAAATGCATGATATGTGGTTTTCAGTTTCATATATATTTGTTAGCACAGCTCATGCTACCAAAGCAATAGTTACATATTATAAAGACAGTGACACTTCGTTATCTATAGAGTGAATTGCTATAATTGTATTTATAATTATCTCTTCCTCTTCGTGGAATGGTCCTGGAAATGGTTGAATTATGGCAGGCTTTGTATGCAACATTAGATGACCTTTCTGCTCGCTATTGACGGCTTTTTATTGATTCTGAGCAATGTTTACTGATATCTTTATTATTTTGTAGAATTGCACTGGTCCGCTGGAGTTGTATCTAATTGCTTTCTGTGTCCTTACAACATTTCATGGAGCAGCAAAGCTTTTCTTTACCCAAATAAATCGCATTTAGCCTATATTTGGCTCATGTTTGCACCTTCTTATAAACACTAAAGCCATTTTTTATCCACATCCATCACTCATTCCTAGGCCCTGTTTGTTTCTGATTCTCAAATCAATTCTCATTTTCAACCACACATTCTTCAATAAAATAATATTTTCCATCACATCAATACTTTTTTCTTCTTTTTCAACCACACATTTCCCATCATATCACTATTCAAAATCAATTCTTCCCCCAAAAATCTCTACCAAACAGGCTCCTATTTATTTATAATTTAAACTGTTTATAAACACTTCCTAGACATGCTTTGAATTTAATGAATCAAGTTACCGACCAGCTTTTCTTAGATCTCTGTTTGCAAGCTTATTAAGGTGTCTTTTCTTTATGGCTTTGACAATATAGTCTGCAGGCTTCCTTCCAATATGATATCATCAATATCTCCTATGTGACATTTCCGCTTAGTTCCCAGTTCAGTTATGCAACAGTCTGGTTTATTGCATCTCTAACCCGCTTTGCATAAACATTTGATAGCAAAGTATTTTTTTCTATGTGGTAACGTGGTGCTATTCTTATCAGGTATTGGGATTTGAGACAACCAAATCCAGCTCATGTCCAACAACTTCCTGAGCGGTGCTGTGCACTTACAGTCAGACACCCTCTTTTGGTTGTTGGCACTGCGGATAGAAATCTTATTGTTTTCAACTTGCAGAACCCGCAGGTATTCTTTTTCCTTTATAAAGCCCATGTTTGGCCTCCATTAAATTTTCATTCATTTTTCTTTATCCTCTTATGAAACACACATTCTCTCAATAAAATAATATTACATATAAACCCAAAAATTCTCCTTACTTTTTAACCACGTATTGTTCAAAAAACACTTCTAAAATCATTTTTTTTTCAAATAATGGAGCTCAAGCAAGAGCAAAGAATGCTGAAACCATTAATTTGTTTCTTGAAGTGGTTAATACTATCAGCTTGGAAATATATATCTTAGAAAAATATATTTGGCAGAAGCTACCTAACAATGAAAGAGTAAACTGGAGATTTGAACTGGAATAATGTGTAAATCAAATAGAAATAATTTTCTGCTTGGAAAAAGATAAACAGTGTTGACTCAAGATTTCCCCATCAGTCTTTTATCATTTGTAATCGTTCATTGCATTGGGGGTTGACTTTGTTCAATCTACTTTTGGGTGAGTACTATTAGAGTTTTGGAAACTAAATAAGCATTGTAGGAGCAAACTTTTGAAATTGTTTAAAAGAGCAGTCTCATATAGTGTAAAGTGTGGAACCCTTTGTAAAGGGAACGAAAAACAATAAAAGTTGCAAGCTGGAAACTGAAAATTAAGGAAGAAAAGTTTAAATTTCATACTTCAAAAAAATAATCAAAGGAGGCCACTATTGATGAAAGTAACCATCTTCTAGAGTATTCCTTTGTCCCTTGGTAAGAGCTAATTTTTGGGCACCACTTTCTTTGAATATGCAGAAAACAATGTTTGTAGTTCACATCAAGTACAAAGTAGACTATAAGATTGTTTTGAGCTCCAATTCACATAATGCACTGCTGAAGACGAGGTTTTAAACTCTCTTTCTTGCTGCTATAGAAGCAATATGGGAAATAGATGAATTATAAAATTTTGTATATTGGTTGGAGCTGATACTATCAAACAAGCAGAAATCTCGGTTAAGGGTCTCCTTCAACATGAGCTATTATTGTTAGTTTTCTTAAGATCTTTGGAGGCTCAAAGATTTTTTCCTTATAAAGTCTGATGAACTCATTTAGAGAGGACACTTGCATGATAAAGACCTGATTGACGTCAAGTATCCAAACTAGTGTCAGAAATGGAACTCTGTCGGTTATGTCAATCGAATTCTTTCCTTATCTTTGCTGATTGTTTGGTTAGAGAAGATTTAGTTTATATTAATTGGACATAAATAAGCATCTCACAAATGTTGATGGAACCTACCTCCACTTTACTGGCCAAATGATTATCTGTCCTCTTTCGCAATAAGACCATCACTCTCTGCATTTTCTTATGGGTTTTGCCAGATCAGTAACAATCAATTCGTCAGGATACAAACATGTTTTTGGTGAAGTGCCACCTTAAGTCAGTATTTTAATTTTTCTTTCTTCCTTTTTTTCATCACCAGCTGATTGTGAGAATATAGGCACCGAACCTGGTATTTATTTCTAGTATTCCCTATTATTTAACCAACTCATGACAATAATTGCAGTTTGGGTTTCGGGGCGCGTGTTGTTCTGAAAACAGGATTTAATACTCTTAAATTCTCAGTGTCCCTCTTTCTGACATTCTCTGCAACATTTTTATTGACTGACTGCCAAAAGACTTTCTAAAATTTACTAGCTATTTTCTTTTTATTTATGTCGTCATTACATGGTTAATTGCTTTTTGGGATATGACAGGCGGAGTTCAAGAGAGTTGTTTCACCCTTGAAGTACCAGACAAGGTGTTTAGCCGCTTTCCCAGATCAGCAAGGTTGCTTAGTAAGTTCTTTCTGAATCTCTGTGACGTAAGTTTATTCTATGGATTATCTTTAATCTGCTCCAGTGTTTTGTTTTGCTCCGTCTTATGTTGTATTGGTTACACATATTTTGACAGCTTGATTTTACATGTACCGTCTCAAGTTGTTCCCTCGGTAGATACTTGAAGATCTTAAAATATTTGTGATTCATATACTTAGGGTGTGTTTGATAGATATTATTTTGGAAGAATGTATTTTGGAATAGTAGATTGATGGAGAATGTGTGGTTGAAAAAGAAGGAAAAATTATTGATGTGATGGAAAATATTATTTTATTGAAGAATGTGTGGTTGAAAATGAGTAGAAAAATGAGAATGAAAATTTTAATGTTTACCAAACAGGGCTTTAATTGAACGCGTCTTCTTGATTATAGCTAGAATGGGAGGTCAGCAGGAACGAGTACAGACATTATCAATAATAGTAAACTGAAATGCAGGGATATTACCGTTTGTATGCTAATTTGAGATTCTCAGTGTTTGATTGATAAAAAGTGAACAAACAGTGGAGAAGTAGGAATTCTAAATAATTTTGATGAATATATTTGATGTCAAGGATTGCAAAGAAGTCTTATATGTACTTCTTTGGCAAACTTTCATGTGTATCAAATATATGCAAGGAAATAGCTATCACTCTTGCTGCTTAACCTACCCAGGTTCTATTTCCCAGTGTGCTAGATACATTAGTCTTTCGCAGATTCTTATATTTCCACATTCATCTCTTGAACTTGCAAAAAGAAATTGCAGAGGGAGACCCCTGCACTGTGGTGGTCCTAAGAGAAGATAGAAGATTTTCTCTTAATCTCTCTGGTGATATTTGTTTTCTCTCTTCTGTGCTGCATTGCAGGCTTTAATTTTTAAATGATTATAATTGTGGGTGCTTTTGCCTCTTTGATTTGTGAAGAATTGTTTTTTTATTGATACATTTTTCTAGTTGTGGAGAAATGCACAGTAGTCTTCATAAATATCTAAATGCATAGAAAAAAATGATGCATGAAATCATATGATTATTTCATCTCTATGGCATTGGTATTATTATTGTTATAGGTTCTGTGAATTTTCTGATTATATAACATTTGGCGTTGTTCTTGTAGGTTGGCTCAATTGAAGGAAGAGTTGGTGTACATCATATTGATGATGCACAACAAAGTAAAAACTTTACGTTCAAATGCCATAGAGAAGGCAATGACATTTACTCCGTCAATTCATTGAATTTCCACCCTGTAAGATATTTCATTTTAAATGACGTCATTGGAGCTTGCTGTCATTCCTCTTGCGCCCATCCTCCCATTTGTTTTTTCCTTCTTTCTTTCTTTCATTTTTATTCTTTTGGGTGTTTTTGTGCGATGTGGAGGGAGGGAAATTGTTGGCATCTGAAACTTTCTAGCATTACAGATTCTGGATTTTTCTCGTTCTTCTTGAGTTTATGTCAGTGAACATGCATTGAGTATACCTATTAATGGTGTTGTATGCCTAAGATTTATAAGCCAACATATGTAGTTTGCAAACTTTCTAGCTATTTTGCTTTTCTACTTAATGGAGAAAAGAAAGCACAGAAAACTTCCTTGGCACAAGGCAACCATAGCTCGGTTTGTGGATGGAATGTATATCCTTTACCTAAAATTGATCACTTACAACGCTCTACAGACAGTGATATAATGTTTTTCAGCTCTTTTCTAAATTTGATGTTGAGCTTAGCTTGTTACATGGGAAGACGTGGAACGTCTCAAACTAGAGTTCTTCATGAGGAAATTTGGCGTTTTTGAAGCATTATCTAGAGAGTGCGCCTTGTTAAGTTTTATACTTGAAATAAAAGCAGAATTTTGCTATGCATTTTAAACATTTCATGAGATCAACAAATGAGAAGAAAGGCCATGAGGTGGAATCTGTTAATTGCCTCTTGTTACATGAAGAATCATTCTATTTTTCTTCTTGCGTGGATTAATTTATGATAACATCAAGAATTGTGTGGTGAAAATAGTTATATTTTCCCTTGGATTTATCTTTTTTTTTGCCAATCTGGTATCTTAAGGAGTTATGAATTATAACTTTACTAAATTGTCGAAGATCAAGTCTTAAATTCGTGGCTAATTGCATGCTTATCTATATGGGGTTTACAAAATTCTAATTGTCTCCAACTTCTAAAAGATTTATTAATCAGTTTAGCTTTTATGTTAAAAGATTGTTACTTCCTAATTATTCTCATTGACCACTTCCTAAATTATGATCTCAATGCTACAAGAGTTATATGTTATTGTGCTAAAAAGTTCGATAGAATTCGTGTTTTCTTTATCGATGACCTGGATCTTATACTCTATGCCTTGTCTCAGATACATCACACATTTGCAACGTCTGGATCTGATGGAGCCTTCAACTTTTGGGACAAAGACAGCAAACAGAGGCTTAAGGTATTATGGAATCCTTCTTCTCAAGTCTTGAAAATGCTTGCAGTTATCAGTTATTCTCAATTGCATTGTTTGGCATGCTCGTGAGTGGTCATCTTATCACTGTGTTTCTTAGGCTATGTCAAGGTGCGGTCAGCCCATTCCTTGCAGCACTTTCAACAATGATGGCTCCATTTTTGCATATTCGGTGAGCCTTAGTTAACACATAATTGTATATTATCTTATGTTCATCATTTTCTTAATCATATTAGAGACTGTTATTTCCTAGAGAATATCGGTGCTAGAAAGATATTCTCTATGTTGTTGTCATTGTTTTATGTCTGCGATGATGAGATGGATATTTCTTTACTTCAAATTCAATCAGCTTGAGGAAGTCTTTGACACTTTGTCTGGATGCTGAATTTTTTAACCATTATAATTCTCATTAATCTTTCTCGGGATAACTAACCGAAATATTTTCAGACGAGTTTTTTGGCTGTCCTAACTCCTAAATTTGTCTTCTTTTCGGAAAATTTTGCCCAAATATTTTGTTTTCAGGTTTGTTATGATTGGAGCAAGGGTGCAGAAAATCACAATCCGGCAACAGCAAAACCATGCATTTACCTGCATTTACCACAGGTCATTTTTCTCACTTTTTGAAGCTATTTTTGGAAATGGTCTCCCTTGGATATTAGAACTCCTTTGTGCTTTAAATCCTGAACACACCTTGTATTGTTGTTTGAGCAGGAGGCTGAAGTCAAAGGCAAGCCAAGGATTGGAACTGGTGGTAGAAAGTGAATCTTGTCATCCTATTTTGGAGAAGGGGAATTTGGAAATGTGGCCCAAATCTGAAGGGTGGATTTGAAATGGGTCTACTCTTAAAACATTAAAAATGGCCACTTTTTGATGCAAAATGTCACATATGCCCTTCTGTAAAATGACCACTTCTTTGTATGCTCAAGATTTCATAGTACTCTTTTTGAGTGTACAAATTTGAGAGTAACATATTTTAGCTTCCAAGAGAAGCTATTGCTTCTAGGATTTTGTAAGCTTTGTTTTTCTTGAAAAACAATGTTGGGCTTGGAGGAGAGAGAGAAAGATGTACGGGTGATTTTCTAGTATGAGACAGAAGTTGAGGGATTTAGTAGAAAGTTTTTTTTTTTTTTTTCAAATTGGGATTTGGAATGGAATTTGACTTTTTAGCATTCTTGATTCGGCTTTGCTAGGGGTACATCATCGTGTACATCGGGGTGTACACCCCCCTCACATGGGGGTAGGGCCCACTCGAATAAAAAAATATTTTACACAAGTGGGTCCTATCCCCATGTGAGGGGGTGTAGACCTTGATGTACATCATTTGATGTACAAGTAGATTTATCCTTCTTGATTCCTACGGTATCGGAGTCATCCCTTCACTTTTGACAAAAAAATCCTTAAAATCAACGTTTCCTTTGCAAGTGGGCATTTCTGTCCATTGATCTTTAAATTAATATGTAATGCGAGGTCCCTTGAATGTTTCACCTAGAAAACCATTAATTGATCTATAGGTTACGTATTTAGAAGAAAACCATTAGCTTTTTCTCATTCTCAAAATTTTGTTTATCCATTTTTATTTCTTTTATTTAAGATCTCGTTTTTTGAATTTTTTTTTAATAAATGGGATAATTTATGGACCCTTTTGTCCTTTTTTAAGTTGGTCAAATTTTAACCGATATGTAGTTCTAGAGACCTCGCACTGGATATAAATTTAAAGGTCAAAAACAAAAGATTTTGGACCCCATGGCACTTTATTAAAAGGTTTGAGACCCCTGGTTCAATTTATCTATTTTTTTAATTTTATAAGTGATTGGATAAAATTTTCCTTCTGAAATTAAGCATGTGCAGTCCACAGGAGCCTTTAATGGCCAGTTTAGACGACAATGGACAAAAAGGCCCACTCTTGCATAGGAAACATCAAGTTAGGTAACCAAGATAAGGCCCTGTTTCAGAGCCATTAATTTCTTGTAATTTATTATAGAATAGTAGATTGATGCAGAATGTGTGGTTAAAAAGTAAGGAAACTTTATTAGTTTGCGTATAGAATGTTTTATTGTGTGAATGTGTGATGAAGAATGGTACTGTAGCAAACAATTTAGAGCCTATCTAGTAAAGATCATTTTCCAATTTTAATTACAATTCTAGCCGTTCAGCCGCTATAGTGGACTTTGTTGTGTGATGCTGGGCCCTGCATTTTGTGTAATAACGGTCCAAAAATTGATTGAAAACTGAAAATAATTTTTACCAGACACAGCCTTAAAATTTTAAAGAATGACAAATATGGGCTAAATACAAGAAGTATGAGTACGAGGAGGACAAAAAGTGCAAAAAAGCCAATGGAATTTAGGTTACTTTCCAAGGCTATCTTAGTCCATATGAAATTTAAAAATGATAATCTAGGCAAAAGTTGTAATTAGTTCAACTATTGTCATGAGATGGGAGTCTTGATTGTGAATGATGTTCATGTGTTATTAGAATCACAGATTTAGAGAGCATTAGATTTTGTTATTCTAAGTGATGAAACTCCCAATAAAAGCTTTTAGTGTATTTTCCTTTAAAGCTAATTTCCCGTCGTGTATCTGTGGTGAGTATTCTCGATTTCTTGAGAAAAGAGCCGCGACAAACGTTGTGCAAGCCTCATTATGTAGTTGTATCCAAGCAATTAGTATTGGACGAATTGAACAGTAGTATAAATAAAATTTTAGCTTCTTTTTCTTATTCAACGATGTTTCTCATCGTCAAATACTATCTGCCAAACAGAGCTAAATTGGAACTTGAATCTCTTACGTGGAGGTACAAGTTCTCGAGAGCAAGTGATTGAATCCTCTGTTGTAACAATTCTGCTTATTTTTTTATGCTTTCACTATTCAATACATAAAAAGAAATATACATTGACAGAGAAGTCCACAGCCATTTCTGCTGCTTGCACATGAAAATGTCAAATGGTGACCTGAACAAAAATCGAAAAATATATGATCATTTACAAAGACGACGATTATCATTCAAAACAGAGGGCCTCCGTGAGTTTTATATATGTTGATCATTGAAGTTTATCTTGGCCCGGATAATTCATCCGGTCGGACATTGGAGGTGGAGTCGGCAATTATCCAGTCAGTATTCGGGTGGTAGGTGTGATTGAACTCTTGACGGAACATTTCTTCCTTTTGCCACTCCTCCCACCTCTCGGCCAAGCCATCGCCTTCAAGCATCCTGACAACATCCGACATCTTGGGACGTTCCATAGGGGAACTTTGTGTGCCAAGCAAAGCCACTTGAATTAGCTGCTCCACCTCTTCATCAATATAATTGCCCTGTAGGTCTGCATCGACTAAAGTTTCCAACTTTTTCTGCTTTAGAAGTTCCTTAACCTGAAATTCAAGTCAAGTAAATGAAATAATAAGTCCAAAGGGGAAAGCACGCAAAAACACAAGTGCACATTTTGTTAGCAGTATTAAACAAGATTCACAATATTATGATCAAGATTTAAGCTTCTTTCCTTCCTTGATAATATCCAATCCTGTATAGGCCATAAAGGACGTAGTATTATTTTAGGTGAGTATCATTGAGCACAAGAATATAATGGAGCAATGTAATTTTTTCCATCTATTGCAAGGTTCGACATTGAAGACTACACAAGAATCTCTTATTATCTAATTGAAGGATGTACAAAAAGGGAAAATGATAGTGCTCACCCAATCAAGTAACATCACATCATCGTCATTAGCAAGACGAGCCAGATCGAAAGCTCTCTGCCCAGTAATGAGCTCAAGAAGCATGACTCCATATCCAAAAACATCAGTTTTCTCAGAAGATTTACCAGTGGAGAGGTACTCAGGAGCTATATGACCAATTGTGCCACGTACAGCCGTGGTAACATGAGTATCCTTGTAGTCCATGAGTTTGGCCAGCCCAAAGTCACCAACAACTGCTTCAAAGTCTTCATCCAACAATATGTTTGCAGCTTTGACATCACGGTGAATAATCTTAGGATCACAGTGATCATGCAAATAAGCAAGCCCCCTTGCAGCTCCCAATGCTATACGCTTTCTAATTGTCCAATCAAGTGGAGGTTGTGATTCGGATCGCTCTATAATAATGCATTAATAAGCTATTAGAACAAAAATAACAATATAAAATTATAAAGTAGAGCCTTTCCAGATACTACATTGTCAAATATCAACATTGCCAGATCATGTTCAGCAGCATTATTAGATCCATATCACAATATATGAAATTAATTATAAAATTTTGCTTAAACCACCACCACATTTGCCATGACTCTAGTGGACCACTTTTTGCAGTCCCCCAGCACCAATATCATTATCAAACCAAAGACGTCTAACTGTCATTTTTTACAAAATCGTCATGATAAATGATCATTCCTTCCATGTGCGCTCTCTCTCACACTGTCACACACACACATCTGCTTTTTAATTTTGTCTGCGTAATAATGGATCAGCTTGGTTGCTGTTGATCGTTGTGGTATGATATAAACTGGCAAGGGTTGATGGTGGCAGAAGCAGAAGCAAATTCACATTGAAAACTGTTGACAAGTTTCCGTGATAAGAAGAAAAAATGACAAGGAACAAAAAGGAAATTAACCTGGAAAGAGAGAAAAAAAGGAACAAATGGCAAATGTGAGGTGTGTGGCCAAGAGTTAGTACCCTTTCTATATCAACAATACTGGTAAAACAAAGAGACATCTTATTAGTTGAAATTTGTGGCAAGTGTGAATGGGAATTGAGACTTTCGACTCACCCCTTTGCTACATTAAATAAATGTGGAAACCAGAAGTAGTGTCATTATAATTACTAAGGGAAGTGATCACTAGTGTTCAAGTGTCACTATCCCTCTATCTACAAATAAACTAGTTTATTATATCCACCACAGTGCAGTAAATACTACTCTTCTTCTCCCATACACAAAAAATGACATGCCAAGAAAAGTAGAGCGAATCATTTCTTACATTTAACTAGTGAAGAAATTTGGGTAGTTTATCGCATAATTAATCTTATTTGTCAGATTCATAAAACAAGAAAACAAATTCAGATACTTTGGGTGATACATGTGGCAGATTAGAGCATGTTTGGGAAAGCTTAAATTATAACTTAAGCTGGTCAAAACACTTTTTATCCACACTTTGTAGAACTCACAGCTTTTAAGAACTTAAAAGCACTACATATACTACAATGAATTATCTTAAATTAAATTTTAGTTAGCATCTCGTGTAAGGAATTTCTTAGTACTCTAGATCAAGGTCTCAATATTATATTATTTTTCAGATCAAGGTTTTCATTATAAATTAAAGGAGGAGTATTATTTCCAGTTTCAAATCTCTTTTAGTCCTCATAAATCAAATTTTGTTTCTAATAAATATCATGCTTATAAATATTTCATTGCTTAAACTACAGAGTATATTCTTTAACAGTAACATTATTATCAGCAAGCAACATTTCGCACAGAATATATATGTGTGTGTGTGTGTGTGTGTGTGACTCAGTCAAATAATGAATATACGAAAATGATAAAAAGCAGTACCTCTTAAGCATGATGCTACACTTCCATTAGCCATGTAGGGGTAAACAAGCAAACGTTCTGTAGGTGTCATGCAAAAGCCACGTAGCCTAAGTAGATTTCGATGCACAGCCATGCTGATCATTTCTACTTCTGTTTGAAACTGCAGTTCTCCACCTTGTGTACGTTCTTCTTTTAGTCTTTTAACTGCCACAAGAGAACCATCAGCCAACCGGCCTTTATAAACTTTGCCAAATCCACCCCTGCCAAGAACATTTTTGTTGCTAAAATTATCCGTTGCAACTTGGAGTTCACGCAAAGAAAATCTTTTGAGCTGCCCTAGATGGACTTCTGGATCCTCCTCGGCTGCCAATGAATAGAAGATAATTAAGAACACATTTTACACAATAATCATGATAAACTAAAGCCTTCTTTAGGTCCACTAACCAGGAACATCAAAGAAATGAACTGGTTGCTTCCTTCGTCGGTACAAAGCGAGCGCGATTGCAGGAGCAGCAAAGAGAAGAGCCGCTCCAGCAGCAACTCCTCCTGCAATGGCCCCAGTTGCACTGTTTCCAACTGCAACAGCAATCAAGTTATAAGTCTTTGCCACTCAAATGACTAATTAAATGGTGAAGTGTGAGTTTGACATAATAAAAAAATCCTTGACCTAACCAGTCCCAGAGTCAAAAATTTTTTCAATGCATACCAATTAAAAAAATGTGATGAGCTATTTGATGAGCATAAAAATAAATAAAATTTTACGGTTTGAAAAACAGGAGAACAAAATTATTAACTATATGGTCTAGAGATCACATTAAATGGAAATGCAAAAAGCAGGCAGTAAATATATCAGATATTCCCGTTAGTTAATGAGAGAGCATTTCCAACTTATGATCTCTCTTATGTTCGTATTCACTAGGTCATACGAGCAAGGCTCATCTTCTTAATATCCTATTGTCATGTGCTGGGCAAGGAAAAGAAATTATTCAGGAAAAAAAATAGATATACTATAAAGAATTAACGAACCTCGCGATGAAGATGGGTTTGTCGGTTGAAGTGGAGGCGGTGGAGTTACAGGAGGAGGTATCAGGTTAGGATTATTGTTGAAACTGGAAGATAGGAACTCGACAATCAGAACAAGACCTTGATGAGTGACTTAGTCTAGCATGGAAAAGACAGAAGTAATTGCATTAAACCTGATAGGTGTGAAAAGTTGAAAGGAGCCATTGATTGGAACCTTCCCTGATAAATTGTTATTTGACAGATCACTGTGTTTATACGTGAAAATGATCATTAGTCTGCCAAAAACAAGAAGCAAAGAAAACCACCAGTGATAAAAGAAATTTATTAATCCTCTACTTACAGGACTTGAAGTGAAGTGACGTTGGTCAGAGACATAGGAATCGTTCCAGTCAAAGTGTTATTGTTGAGCCTCCTATGTAGTCAATAAACACACATAATTAGGTTTTGAAGAATCTGAGCAATTAATTACATAAAAACATGCTTTATCCAAAGTAACCTGAAAATTTCTCAGTAATTAGTAATGAACCTAATCATGGGGAGTTGATGCATTAATACCTTCTTCACATATAATTTGTCTATTGGGCCTTAACATTGTAGGAGCTGAAAAATTCAAGCATTGTCCCAATTTTTCACTTGGTATATTGTAGCAATTCTCAAGAGACGGAGAACAAAATTACTTTCAAACAAGAGAAAAATATAGGATGAACAATTAAGAATTCTACACAATGTTCATATTGGGCTTTCGTAAACAACTATCTAAGGCCAATTTGGAACCTTTCTCTAAATGGCAAAAACTTTTAAGAAAAGGAAAAAGAGCAAAAAAATATATTTAGATAAGAAACAAAAATGTTGTATTACGTACAGGAAACGTAATCTCTGAAGCTCGCCCAGGGTCGAGGGGATGGGACCATTTAAACTGTTCAAGTAAAGATCCAAGCTCACCAAGTTGGTTAAGTTCCCAAGATCATTTGGAATTCTTCCACTTATGTTGTTACTGTAAAGTTCCCTGCCATATGCATATCAAAAAAATAAAAAATGAGAGGTACACAAAGGTTAAGATGATAATATGTAAATTAAGCTCTTGTTTGAGCCCCATTTTTTCGGGGTAATAGATTTTCGAATAGTGATTTTTTGAAGAATACGTCGTTAAAAAGTAAGGAAAAGTTTCGGGTTTACGTGTAAAATTATTTTATTGAAGGAATGTACGGTTGAAAATGAGTTTTGGAAAAATGGAGCTCAAACAAAGGCTAGATATCACCAATAAAAAGAGCAGCCTCAAAAAATTATTGGTCCAAAGCAATAGACATGTAAATCTAAGGTCTCTCAAATGTCTAATATGTGAGGTAGCCAATATTCTGACTACAGATCAACGAATAAAATGCTTTAACAGCATTGCAATTTACAGAAACATATAAATTTCTAAATATATAATTAAAGCAATATTACTACTTTTTCCTTTGCATCATCATTTGAGGAAAGGGACCAAACACTGGAAATTAAATCTTTTTTAGCTTTTTTTCAGTAATACAGTGATTAAAGAAGGTAAAACGTCAGTGAAGGGATAAAAAATATGATCTTTGAGTAACCAAACTAAAAATGAACCAAATATTAATAGCTTTCAAAATATTGAACATATAATTTTTCACGGAACCTCACGGTACAGTCGGCATCTAAATAGTATATTAATATGTCCTTTCGAGGGAAATCTCATAACTAGATAAAAACCCACGAAACAGATTGGAACAACAAACAAGATGTGTCCTCAACAGTTCACATTCTCCTTTTGGACCATCAGCAGAAAATATAAGAAATATACAAAGATTTCATCTTTCGCCTGTCGGTCGAAGAATGTATAATGTGAATCCATAGTAAGGTGACAAAGAGATGAGTGTAAACAAATCAACAAGAATATAGTGGGAAAAAGTGTATGAAGTGATTATGTTTTGCAAAGCATGACTTACAAATACTGCAAATTCGGGAGCTGACCAAGCTGCGGAGTTAGTTGACCGGACAAATTTGCGTTTCCAAGATCACTGAGCACACACAAAAATAATTTCCATAATTGGAGGATAATGTTAATTCTAAAATGCAACTCTTGTATCTAATTATGGAAAGGGCAAAGCAGTCTCACACTCTAGTAACACTATTGTCACTGTTGCATGTAACATGGAACCAAGTGCACGGATTGACAAGTGTAGCATCCCAACTCTGAAGAACGTTGTTAGGATCTGCCAAGTTTGTCTTAAGCGCATTCAGGGCATCACCTGTGCGCATAAATCAATTAGCAAATATTAAGGACCATCTGTTTTACAAATTCAAGTTAAGATACTACCAAACAAATCTACACATTTATTTGCAAAACCAACAAAATATGAGTTAACTACTTTATAATAATAGACCTCAGATGCACCATAAATATGTTTTTCTTCATTGTTACAATGGTAAAGTCAACGGTTAAACTTTCCTGAAGGACCTGAACAGAACAAAAAAGGAGAAAATTTTCAAAAGTTACAGCTAATATAAAACGGAACTCTTTCATTAGCTTCAAAATAAATCCTAACGAATCCCTCAGCTTTGTAAACAGATACTTAATGGGTCTTCAATCTGAGATTTGAGTTAACAATAAACAAGAAACGGGCTTGAAACACATCAATTACAATACAGTCAAACTCAATTCAAGTAAAAACGTAATTGAAGCATGAAAATCACTTCAATTGAAGTACAAAACAGAAGAACAGACCTTCGGCGTTGGCAGAAACCTGCGAAAATTGAAAAATCCCGATAATTAAGCAGAGGAACCCCAAGATTGCGATCGCAAATACCGACCGATCCATTATCATTTGACCCCAACCTATCACCTAAAAACCTAGATTCTCCATTAAAAACCTATATGTTTCCGCACTACTATACTAAACGAATGCTAAACAACCACCGACCTCCACCTCAAAACCTACAAAAAAAGTCAACCATAACCACAATAACTCAAAACCCTAATCCAAAAATGGATCTCAAATCAATCTGAAGAAGTTAAAATCACAAGTCAAAGAAATAGTAATTACTTAGCAAAAGGGAAAAAATGGACATTAAAACAATAATTATGTCAATTATTTGCTGAAATTGAGCACGCAAGTGGAGAAATGAAAAGGGTTTTTTGTGGTAAAACTGATTTGTTCGAGTATATTATTATTGAGGGGTTGAGTGTTCAACGGTCAGTGAAGTCATTGCATATGAAGAGATGCCAAGTCAAAAATCTCTCTCCTAACTTTCTCTTACATGCACGGTCAGTACTAGTTGTAATGAATAATGTTATATTAATTATCAAAAATTGACACCAACTGGAATTTAAGATTTCTTTATTGCAAAAAATGTAAAAAAAAAAACATAGCCCTCATTTATAAATTATTTCATATATTGATCAAGCGACAATAAATTAAAATTATGAAAATATCTTATCACTTAAATGATTATGCTTATGTGATGTGAGTTAATGATAAAAAGAAATTGGAGGGATTTTTTTTATTTGGTAGGTAAGATTTTGACTCAATTATATTTCGTTACGTCGTCTAAATTGTGATGTTCATGCGACACAATCGAAAGAAAGATCATTTGAAGGTTGTGAACGAAACAACCCATTATCATATGAATAATTCTTGATATACATCACCATGTACATCAAGATGTCCATAATGGACACCCAGCGCGCTCCCATTGGTGGGAGAACCGGTCCCACAGGCGCCCCCACCAATGGCAGCACGCCGGGTGTCCATTATAGACACCCTGATGTACCACAAGAATGATCCTTATCATATTCTACTAAGAATAGCTCCTTCAGGAGTATGAATATGCGGATTATGAATGGCTTGCATGACGTTATTGCTATCTGACTCCATCCCAAAATTGAGTCCCTCAAAAATAGTGAGACACTTTCCAATAAGCAGTTATACTACGCCTCGGGTAGATTTGGATAAGGCGGCTATCATCGGTCCCCTGTGATTTCTACAAACAACTCCAACCCCCTAACAAAAAAATTTCCTTTCATTTTATAGCAACATCCACATTTTATTTTAGAATATTTACCGAAAGTGGTGACCATCTACAACCGACGTTCCTCCCTTTCGAAGTGGAACATAGGAAAGCCGCGTACATCTTGTAAACCTACGAGGCATTGCGAGAATCAATTCGCTATCAACCGGTTAGATCACGTCCCTCTCTAGATCTATCTTCCATACCCCTTTTGGTAAAATCAATTTGGACACACTAAGGAAAGAATGCCGTCGAGGGATCACTTTTTATTCTTCTATATATTGAAATGTTTTACTTTTTTTATATAATTTAAAACTAACTTTTTTTTAGCTAAGTAGAAGTTATTCTTACCTACCATTTATGAAAAGTAATAGATACCATGCCACAAGTGAAAGTAAATAAAAAAATAAAAATAGATCTTGATTTTATCGTGTTTTCGTCTCATTATTTTCTCGTATAATTTGCTTCAAATTAGTGAATGATAATGTTTTTATAGTGTTTATACTTTTCATTGACGCGGTATATTTCCACCATGAGTCTATAAAAACATTAAATCATCCTGTAAATTTGGTAGCTTCAATAAATTTTTGGAGTAACATTAAATTTATACAATGATCTTGTTAGCAAAATATAATATACAACAAAGGAAACAAAAGAAGAGGAAGAAGAAAAAAATATTCGCAGAATACTTGGAACACAAAAGTATATTGTTATCCTCAAATAATATTGGCCTCCTCTCATTATACTTTTAAGGATTGAAAATGGCAAATAGTTTGTAGGATTTATTAAACCTTAATGAAGAACGCCAAAAACTAAGTGTATCTTCAACTGAATAAGTGAAAAAGGTAAAATTTTGATTATGTAAAGGAATGAAATTTCTTCAAAATTTGGATGAATAATATAATGAATTCTCATATATTTTGGATGAACACAAATATGTATATATAGATTTCAAACATTCCTACACGAAGTGGTTCAAACTCATAAAGAAAAGGTACAATGTTTCACCAAGAAAACCACCAAAAATTCAAAAAAACTCAACCAACGGTCGAATTTTATAACTATACGACCGCATAAGCTATAACTATATAGTCGCATAATTATAAACTTGGTTGCCGCTGAATTTCCTGATCGCGCCTATGCGACCGCATTCATAAAAGTCTTATGCGGTCACATAGCTATAATCTTGGTTGTCGTTGAATGTCCTGATCGTGCCTATGCGACTGCGTGCATAAAAGTCTTATGTGGTCGCATAGGCCATTTTCATGGCGTCAATTTTTCCTTTTCATACATCCACGATTCATCCATCCATAATTTTGAACAAGAAGATTCCAACAATCTCTCATTTGTTCAAAATCAATGTTAATCACATAATCAAATATCAATATTTATGCATAAGAATTAGATATTTCGATTTGAATCTAACCATAGTGTAAATCTCATAAAGCATTATCGAAATTCCATGTAGCTAGAACGCTTTGAACCTATTATTTCTAGTGACAATGTCGATGAAATCACACACACAAGTGTTATATTGCACGAGTTCATCTAACTCGCTTAGTGCTAACATGACTTTGCATTTATACTTTTTCTTTGAACTTTTAAAGTGAGACAACTCAAACTCTCTAATAAGGCGGCACCACATCGAAGTTCACATATGTGAAGTTCTTCGAGTATTTTTGTTACTTTTAGAAGATACTTGTACCTTATACTGAACTTCATTAAGAGTTTTAATTATAAATTATTCCTCCAACAGTAACAACCAACACTATTTAGCAAAGATATAGTTTAATAAATTTAATAGTGTTGGAACCCATCCACTTATTAAATGATTTGTTATTACCATTTGAACCTAAATATACTTGTTTAATATATTTTTGGTAGGATTGTTATCATTGGTGGATTCAATTAAGGAGTTTCAATCACATCCTACTAGATGTCAATCTTACTAACTCTCTCGTGAGAGGTTTAGTAAACGGATCAGCTGAATTCTCGTTAGACTTAATATCTGTAAGATAAATTATTCCATGTTTTATTAATTTCCTTACATACTCATGTCATATACTCACGTGTCTAGATTTTCTATTAAATACTTCGTTATAAGCTCGAACAAAAGTAGATTGACTATAACACAAGATAAGTATTGAAGAAATATCCTTTTTGTCTAAAGGTATTTCATATAACAAATCTCTTAGCCACTCACCTTCTTTTCCAATTTCGACAAATGCTACAAATTTTGACTCCATTGTTGAGTGAGTAATGTAAGATTGTTTTTTAATCTTTCAAAAAACTGCACTTCCTCTAAGAGTAAATACGCAACCTAAAGTGGACTTATTTTCTCCTGCACTTGATATCCAACTAGCGTCAGTATATCCTTCCAAGATTTTAGGGAATTTTGTATATTGTAGTCCAAGATTTTTGATTTTCTTTAAATAACCAAGAACCCTACCAATAGTCTTTCAATGTTCAGAACTTGGATTGCTAGTAAACCTTCTCAGTTTACTCATGACAAATGCTACATCAGGTTTTGTATATTGTGTTGCGTACATAATACTTCTAATTGCACTTGCATATTCTATTTCAGCTTTTGTTCTATCATCATTATTTATCAATTGATACTTGGATCTAATGGGGTATTAGCCTCTTTAATGTTCAAGTGCTTGAACTTATTTATCACATTTTCAATATAATGTGATTGGCTCAATGTAAAACACCTACTATCATTTTTAACTTTGATACCAAGAATAATATCTACTTGTTCAAAATCTTTCATTTTGAACATAGAGGATATAAACCTCTTTGTTTCTTTGATACCGTCTATATTGTTGCTAATGATCAATATATCATCAACATATAGACATATTAACGTGATTATATTATCACTTACTTTAGTATATAGACATTTGTCTATCAATTTGTGATTAAAACCATATGACATTATTTTAAAGTCAAATTTGTCATGCTAATTTTTAGGGGCTTGTTTTAATCTATATAAGAATTTGATTAGTTTGCACACCTTATGCTCATTTTCCAGTAGAATAAACTCTTTTGGCTGTTCCATATAAACCTCCTCTTCGAGATCTCCATTTAAGAATGTCATCTTTACATCCATTAGATGAACATGTAAATCATAAGTAGATGCCAGTGCAAACAAGATCCTTATCGAGGTTATCCTAGCCATGGGTGTATATGTGTCAAAGTAATATATTCCTTCCTTTTGACGATATCCTTTAACCACTAATCTAACTTTATAGGTATTGAGTGTTCCATCAGAAATATATTTCCTTCTAAACGTCCATTTACAACCAATGGATTGAGAATCCTTTGGTTAATCAACTATTTTCCAAGTGTTATTTGAAATAATAGAATCCATTTCATTATTTATCGCCTCTTTCTAAAATATGCAATCTCTGGAAGACATTGCTTATTTATAGGTTTTATGATCGCTTTCGACTTGAAGAATAAAAGGAATTGTTTTTGCAACATCCTTCATATCTCATTTCACTAAATAGAAAGAAATAAGTTGGGAATCCAATTCATCCGATCCTAGACTTTTTTCTTTTCTAACTCTCTTACTTCTTCGAGCTTTACATTCAACATCTCTTGTAGATGTCTCTTCTTGTGATTCTTTAGAAGTCAGAATGTCTAAATAAGTTTCATTTTGAGAATCTATTATTGCCAATACATTCTCAAAAAACCCAACAACCCTTGATTATATTATAACATTTGATTCTAAGTTTAATAACCTATGGGCCTTGCTATTTAAAGAATATCTCACAAAGACACATTTAATACCTCTAGGACCTAATTTAGTTCTCTTAGAATCAGTATTCTTGTAATAAGTAAGACACCCCCACACTTTGAAATAATTAATATTTGGTTTCCTACATTTCCATATTTCATGTGAAGAAACCTTATTCTTTTTCAAATGAATCATATTTACTATATGACAAGCACTAAGTAAAGCTTCGTCCCATAAGTTATATGGTGATTCAGAATTCAATAACATGGCATTTATCATTTCTAAGAATGTTCTATTCTTTCTTTCTGCTAGACCATTTTGTTCTAGTGTTCGTGGTGTAGAACATTGATATATTATTCCATTTTGTTCAGAAAACATGTTGCATTTATTAGAAAAATATTCTTCACCTCTATGGCTTCTTAGAGTTTTTCGTTTCCTTCCTAATTGATTTTTAACTTCAATTTCGTATGTTTTGAAGGTACTAAAAGCTTCATCTTTATGCTTTAACAAACATATATAAGTATACCTGAAGCAATCATCAATGAAAGTAGTAAAATATCTATTACCACCTCTTGTTAGCATGTCATTCAATTCACGAATGAAAAAGTTTAAGTAAGTTTGTTGATTTTACAACACTATGAAATGGCTTTTTAATCATCTTTAATTTAATACAAGTTTTACATTTTCTTAAGTTATCAATTTCACATTGTATCAATCCATATTTAATCATTCTTTTCATAATGATATCTCCTATATATGCTAATATATCATGCCATAAATTAAATGAATCAGTAACACGGGCAAATGATTTTTCTTTATTATTATTATCATCAAAAGTACAAAGTTTGACTATTCCTTCAGTGAAATAGACATTTTCAACAAAATACCCATTATGAATTAGTACAAGCTTTCCAAATTCAAATACAGATTTAATTCCTGGTTATCCCAATAAAACTCCACTTAGGTTTGTATTCATTTCTGGTACATGGAGGACATTTGTCAAAGTGATCTCCTTTCCCTAAGTGAAAATGAGCTCTACATTGCCTTTGCCAATCACTTTAGATCTTACTTCATTTTCCATTTGGATTTCTTGATCATCTTCAATGTCATGATAAGTTTTGAAAAGAGACTTATCATAACAAACATGGATGGTTGCACAGGTGTCATATCACCAACCTAGAACTTTTTCCTTGGATTGCATTGATTTCGCTCATCGTAGTGATAATTTCATCAATGAAATTTACTTGTCCTTCATTCTTTTGTTGTTTTCTATGCCTACAATCTCTTGCATATTGTCCCAGTTTTCCACAAACATAACAAGGTCCCTTGGATTTGTTTATGAATGTCCCTTGATCCTTTTTTAGACCAAGAAGTTTCCCTTTCTTCTTGTACTTATTTGAGTTATCCACATTGTCACGGCATTGACTCTTAAAGAGACATTATAAGAACTTTCGGTCTTATCTTTCGTTCTTGAAATTTCCTCTATAGGAAGAAGTTTTTGAATTTGTTTCAAAGAGAAGTCTTCAAAATTGTGAAGAATATTCTTCCTATATTCTTTCCAAGTTTCTGTAAGTTTAGTAATAATAGCTCCCACTTGGAAAGATTCGGAAAGATCGATTTTTATCGCTTTCAATTTATGGACAATGACTTGCAATTCATGTACTTGAGTCAACAAAGGAATATTATCAAGCATTTTGCTATCGAAATATTTAGAAATTAAAAATTTCTTGGTACCTTCCTCATCGACCTTATATTTGTTTTCAAGGGCATTCAGATTTCCTTTGCCAAAGTGGTGTTGGTGTAAAGATCATATAACTGATCCGAGAGAGCATTTAGAATGTGACCGGCATGAACTTCTTCAGTATCTTCTTCAGTTGCGTCGGCAATTGATTCTAGGTTTGAATCAAGTACATAGAAGATTTTTAATGCCGTTAGTAGAAATTTAAGTTTGTCTTGTCATCTTGTGAAGTTTGATCCATCAAGTTTATCCAAGCGCACCAAATCTTAATTCATCAACTTGATGGTAGCAAGTGTAGTTTCCGTTTACATCGCAGTAAAATGAGATTATTGTTTGAGATTGTTAGCAAAATATAAAATAAAGCAAAGGAAACGAAACAAAATGAAGATGGAAAAAAATATTCGAAGAATACTTGGAACACGAAAATATATCGATGTTCTCAAACGATATTTACCTCCACTCGTTATGCTTTTAAGGATTGAAAATTGCAAATAGTTTGTAGGATTCATCGAGCCTTAATTAAGAACAAAAAAAGTTAAGTGTATCTTCCAATGAACAAGTGAAAAGGTAAAATTTTGATTATGTAAAGGAATAGAATTTCTTCAAAATTTGGATGAATAGTAGAATGGATTCTCTTATATTTTGGATGATCACCAATATGTATATATAGATTTCAAACATTTCTACACGAAGTTGTTCGAACTCATAAAGAAAATGTGCAATGTTTCACCGAGAAAACTACCAAAATTAAAAATTCAGCAAACGGTCGAATTTTATAACTATACGACCACATAAGCTATAACTATGCAGTCGCATAGTTATAACCTTGGCTGCTTCCTGATGGTGCCAATGCGACAGCATATGACTTTTCATGCATGCAGTCACATAGGCCATTTTCATGGCATCAATTTTCCATTTTCATGCATTCACGATTCATCCATTCATGATTTTGAACAACAAGATTCCAGCAGATCTTTCCTATCATTAAGAGATTTTTAAATTTTTATTGTTCTTGAGTTTTAGCCCTTGTTTGATAACCATTATTTGAAAAACAAAATTTACATACTCATTTTCAATCAAACATTCACACAATAAAATATTTTGTACGTAAACTTTTTTTTTTTTTTTACCATTCTTTAACCACATATTCTCCTAAAAATTACTATTCAAAATATTATTTTATTCAAATAATGACCATTAAACAAGGACTTAGTGTTTCGGACGTCTTGAAAAGTTTCTTAATAAAATGAAGAGTAACCAAGTGAAACCTTTTTTGGAAAATGACTTCTAAGATAGTCTTTTAACTTTTTATCATCTTAAGCAGATATAAACATAAAGGTTTCTTTCACAAGAAACTTTATACATGCACGGAAAATCTTAATATAAAAGTCGTTTGAACCTTTTTTCTTTGAGAAAAATGTATTTTTTAACAGTAATTTGATGAAAAGTGTATGCTTTAAAAATAAGGAAAAATTTTCTATTCACCTGTAATATTATTTTATTGAAAAATATGTGATTGAAGATAAAAGAGAGGAAAACATATTTTGAAAATAATGAGGATCAAATAAGAGCTAAATTTAATTTAATGGATACTTGTTCTGAAAAACTCGTGTTTAGCTCATGTTTATAAACTGTTTTTATAAAGGATGATGCTAGTAGTACATAAGTATCTACATAAGGGTCTACATAATGCTGATGTGGCATGTGATCCACCTTTAATTCAAATCTGACACTTACACATCAAGGACCGAATGATTGTCACTTCATCATTATGTAGAGTTTTATGTAGAGGCTTATGTACAACTAGCATTATCCTTTTATAAATACTTGAGTCACTTTGTATATACATATCAAGTTAGTCAATAGTATTATCTATTTATTTATTATTTTTTAGAAGAGTTAGGATTAGTAACCGGAAACTGGTAAACGGGTCAAAGAACGCACGCTCGGGCATGGCCCACCGGCAGCCGCCTAACGGGGAAAGAATGGGATTGATGCTGAAAGCTGTTACAATTTCCAGTCAACCTTTTGAATCTGTACATTAGATTACTGTTTGGCTTGGCGTGGCGTGGCGTGGCGTGGGAGCCGCAATTGGAATTTACTTAATTCCCCTTGGGTCCCCCTGCTTTTTATTTCAGACAGTACCCCCCATAAACTGAGTGAAAAAAAAGACATTTAACCAATGTTTAGCGTGGATTAAAATTAATTTTTTAATAAATTTTGATACAAATTAAGACTCATAAAATATATGATTTAAATTAATTATTAACTTTGATTTAAATTAAAATATAAGGCCTGTTTGGTGTGGATTTTGATTTTTTACAGTAAATCAATTCTCATTTTCAACCACACATTTTTCAATAAAATAATATTTTCCATCACATCAATAATTTTTTCTTCTTTTTCATCCACACATTTCCCATCATATCACTATTCAAAAATCAATTCTTCCTCCAAAAATCTCTACCAAACAGACTCATAGATTTTAATTGGTTCTAATCAGGGGCTTAGCCTTATTTGGTAGATATATTTTGAGAATAAATTTAGAGATTTTTTTTAAAAAAATATATGGTTAAAATGTAAAGAAAATTTATGGATCCACTTATAAAATTATTTTATCAGGAGAATGTGTAGTTAAAAATAAATTTTAAAAAAAGGGGTCAAACAAAGATTAAATTATAAAAAGTTTAAACGAGTGTATTGTGAACAATTTTCTTCTTCTTCAAACGAGTGTATCATCAGCGATTAAGGGTTAAACGACACTTAGAACTAGTTAGTTCCGAAAATAAGTTGAAATTTTTTATGAAGGTTAATTATATTGAAGCTATCGTTTTTGTTAATTGCACCAAATTTAAATTGTCATGAAAGTCTTCAATTTTTGCTCATTTTTGCACTTATAAAATCAACTTTTTTCTTTATATTTTTATCTTACACATTCGACTAAAGTTAACACATCCTGATGACGTTTTCTATCTACATATTCGTTAAAGTGGGAAAAAAATATTTTATCAATATTTTATATCTATTGCTCAAATATGGTGAAACGAAGTTTCGCACGTAGATGGCCCAGTAAAATATTTACATTGAAGGTGTTGTGCACCAAATAATTGGTGACATTTTGTTTCCTTCGATGTCTATTTGTCTAACATCGTGATTAATGTGCACACTTTTGTCCCCTTGAAATTTTTAAATTATTAAAGCGTAGACTCGTTTATTTAATTAAATTTATTTTTTAACTATACATTCATTATTAAGCTATCTAACATCCATTTTCATATAAGGCCCCGTTTGATAGGCCTAATTTTCCTTGGAAAATGGAAAATGAATTCATTTTCCCACTTTTTAACGTGTTTGATAGACTGAATTTTCTCGGGAAAACTTTTTCCTCATTTCCTTCCACGCGCCTGAATTTCTATCAAATTAAGCAAAATGATTTCCTCTTCTTCAGCTGGGAAAGCATTTTCCAGCCAAGATGGAAATCACACAAAACCGTTCCATCTTTCCACCACCGACCTCTGGGTCTTCCACAAAACCTCTGGAGGGCGTTTGGGTCTTCCACCACCTCGCAGACGACGGCGACGGCGGAGAATACCCATCTGTGGGTGGCCAGGGGGGAGGGTGGGTGGAGACCCAGAATTTTTGATCTCTGGTTATTTCTTTGGGCTTTTAGAATCCTTAACACCACTCAAAATTCTCCTGTTCAGAGTCGGATTCGGAGGATAAATTGGGTTTCTTAAGGGCGGGTGCAGTAGAGGGCTTTTGGCAATTGGAGGTTGGGGTTCCTCCTGTTCAGAGTCGGATTCGGAGGAATCGATTTCTTCAGATGAAGCGTCGTCTTCTTCATTGCCGGATTTCGGAGGTGGGATTGATGCGGGACGGGATTCCGGAGGTGGGATTGATGCCATTTGTAGTTCACGAATTCCCACCTGTTGGGACGGTGGGAGAGTTAGTCCGAGGTGGGATTGATGTCATTTCTAGTTCAGGCGGTGGTGGAGAGTTGGCCGGGGGAGTTGGGCTTGCAAGTGGTGGAGGAGAGTTGGCTGGGGGAGGAGGGCTTGCAAGTGGTGGAGGAGAGTTGGCCGGGGGAGTTGGATAGTTTCGCACAAATAATCATAATTTTCCATTGAAAACAAAGTCGATCAAACACCAAAAGTAGGAAAATCTCAATATTTTTTAGGTGGAAAATTATACCAATCAAACGCAACTAATTACAATTCCCTGGAAAACAATTTTTAGGAAAATCTTTTCCCTATAAAACATTTTGTTTTCACCCTTGCAATCAAACGGACCCTAAATGAATTATAGTAAAATTTGATCTAAACATTTTTATTTGCTGTAAATATATTGGATTGTGCTACATGTACACTCCATGATTTACACAATTCTTTACACCCCTCTCACATAGAGGGGGGTTATGTGGGGTCCACGAATATTTTATTGTGTAGGGGCCCCCCTCCCATGTGAGAGAGGTGTAAAGAATTATGTAAAGGATTATGTACATTTAGCATAATCCAAATATATTAGTGCTCGTATAAAAATTGAAAGTTGAAAAAATTGAGATACTTTATTTTATTTAAATTTAAAAAAAAAAGAAAAAAGAAAAAAGGGATGGCACTCAAGATCTAGGAGTGATTTTGTATGAAAAAAATAATATTATTTTTAAGCTTACCTACTTGACCAGATCAGGCACCAGGAGACGTGGGATCAACTTTTCGAAGAAAATGCTTTCTTTAGTGAATGCGTGACAGCACAGGATCAATATTTTAAAATTTCAATAAACCATCTATAATTTCATTCAAATTTGCACTGACCCAATTTTTGTTTAACTATAATATATATAAAGGATTATTAGCACAAAACGTCCATATATTTTTATTTTTTGTATTTTCACCAATGTTTCAGTGTGTAAATTATCATTTTCATTCATTTTCTCAATAAAAATATGTAAAATAACAAATATACTCTCATATTTAAATAAAAAAATTAAATTGAATTAAATTAAATTAAATTAAAGAATAAATTGCAACCACACTCCCAAACCTTTCAATAAAATACAAATAAATCCCAAATAAATAATTAAAAAATAAAAAATAGAAATCATCTCATTTCTCTTCCACCGCCACTTGCACTCGTCGGAAACACCACTCAATCGCCACCTTAGCTACCGGAAACCACCACCAACATATAGCCATCCATCCCGTCATCACAATGCACCAACCTGCTCGCCCAAACCCGACCAGATCTAACTGCAATTGGCATCCAAAACTTCCAACTCGCAAACACTAAAACAGTGCTTTGATCTAAAAATTGAATCAATTGGGAGGATAATTGGAACAACTGGATCATTACCCATTGTCAATTAGGGTCGTTGAAGGTTTGACTGAGGTCAATTTGGATCACCAATGCTTTGGGTGACGGGAATTGAAGGAGGTAGATTTGGTTCTTCGTGCATCGCGATTGCAAAAAAAAAAAAAAAATTTTGAAGCACAGCAGATCAATTAGAGGTTGTTTTGGTTGATGTTCGACTGTGGTTTAGGTCGTCTTGATGAGGGAAACCTGTTGGTGGTGGGCAATGAGTCAATGACCATGAAAGTCGCTTGAAGTCATGGTGACGTCGGGTTTAGTGTTTGTGAGTTGGAGGTTTTTGATATCAATTGTCGTCAGGTCTAGTTGGGTTTGGGAGAGCAAGTTGGTGCATTGTGATGACAAGTTGGAGGGTTGTATAGTGGTGGTGGTTTTCGGTGGCTAAGGTGGCGGATGGGTGGTGTTTTCGGCGAGTGAAGGTGGTGGTGGAAGAGAAATGAGATGAATTTTGTTTTTTTAGTTTTGATTTTCTAATTATTTATTTGGGATTTTTTTGTATTTTATTGAAAATTTTGTGAGTATGGTTGCAATTTATTCTTTATTTTATTTTCCTTTTGTTTTATTTAAACTAGAAGGTATTTTTGTCATTTTACAGTTTTTATTGAGAAAATGGATGAAAATATCGATTTCCACAATGAACACATGAAAATATGGGTGAAAATGCAAAAAATTGAAACATATGGACGTTTTGCACACTAAACTCCAAATGTATGGATGTTTTGTACTAATAACCATATATTAAATATCATGTCAAGTTGACGATTATAACCCTAGTACAATTCACTTATTTTAATAATATCTTACATTTCGGTTTTCAATATCTGTTTAATTTACAAACTGTAATAAATATTATAATTCATTCTCAATTAATTAACATTCGCATTCACTTAATTAATATTAATTAGAATTTCATATTCACGTTCACGTTTGTCACTTTTATTAATTCTCAATTAATTAACATTAACATTTATGTAATTAAAATTAATTAGAATTTCACATTAAAAAATGCAGTTCATTATTCACGTCCATGTATGCTAATTAACTTCAAATTTTACTTAATTGAAAATTAAATTATATTCATTTAATATAAATAATTTGACATTTATTAACATGTATATATTCCTTGATATTAATTATAAATTAATTAACATTCACATTAATTCATGTATCGTATTTGTCATTTATCTTCATTTATGTATTTAGTTGTAATTCTAATACTCACATTCAAGTATATATTTCACTATTTACGTGCATATATAATAATTAACATTTATTTTTGGAGACTCACATTTCTCTCATATTTTGATCAAAAGGGTAAATGGAAGACCAAATATTACTTTCACAGTATTTATAAAGCATATCAGAATAATGTGCAACAAACTTTCAACTCAGACTAGTAAGAAATAAAGAGGTAAAACAAATATTTAGGTACCTAAGCGTCTACCAGCCAAGTTTTTGATAATTACTTAAGGTTTGTTCTCTTTATATTTCAGTTTTGTGTTTTGAATTCATTTTAAATTTTGTATTTTGAATGTCCATTTTGAGATTATTGAAAATGTGTTCTTTTTGATATTTTAAAAAATTGTTTTCAAAAATAAAAAAAATGGAAAATCCGTTTCCCCTCCCCTCTCTCTCTCTTCTCTCGTTCTCAAAGAAACCCACCGCCACCACCTTCATCTCCTCCGCCGCTGGTAAAATTGGCCTTGGCCCATGGTTGGGCAAGGTGTACCAGATGGAGGGAGGCTAACCTATGTGGTCCGCGATCGTGGGACAGTCGGACGGCGTCGAAATTTGCAAAACTCGGATCGCGAATGTTGTTCTTCTCGGATGAAATCCAAATATTGCAGAGTTGTTTGGGGTGGATTGGAGACATGGTTGGAGTCACTTGGAGATGAGCATTCGACCAGTGGTGTTGCACGACCTTGGGCGTCGCCGGATATGAAGTTTCCAGCAGAAACATATAGTGCCGAATTGTTTTTTGACTTCCAATTTTTGCTGATTCTTGTTGTTTCGTGGTTGATGAATGATTGGAGGTGATAGAGGGAAGTGAGGCGAGGTTGTTGGTCGTGGAATATGGCGATCTAAGTGGCCAGAAAGTGGCTTCCAATCCGTTTTTGTTGGTGGTGGTTGTAGTGGTGTTGTTGTAGCTGTGGCAGCGATTTTTAGGCGGTGGTACTGTGCTGTGGCGGTGGCGGTGATTGAAAATACCCAAAATGCGTTTTGAAAATTTTGATTTGATTATAACCGAAAACACCCAAAAGGATCGTTTTGAATTTTCTTTGTAAATTTTTAACTTGTTTTCAAAAACGCGTTTTTGAAAATAGGAAAGAGAACACATTTTCACTGTTTTGGAAAATCGAAAACAGAAAACGGCTTGAAAACGGTAAAGAGAATATGCCCTTATTTTTTCTCGATTCCCATTGTTTTTATTGTGGCTAGTTTATTTTAATGTTACTTTCTGAGTTGATTATATCTGCTTATGGAAATTAATGAAAGTCACATTAAGGCCAAAATGGAAGTTGCGTACAGTGAAATCAAAAGCAACACAGTAGCTACAATTGAGGCCACGTACGGGAAATAATGGTCATAATTGCTCAATAACTTCAAACGCAGTTGTGAAAATTTAAATCCAAGACAATGCACTAAAAGTAACATTCATTTAAAAATAAAGGTCACATATCGAGAATTCAACTTCTCGAGCGAAAATTATAAATATCAGAATGCAATGGATGCCACACAACAAGAAAAAATGATACACGATCACTTGGGAACGGAAAGAACAAATTAGAGAGAATTTTTAGGGTATGTTTGATTGGAAAAAAATTCATGGAAAATGGCTCTTTTTCGCTCGGATTCCAACTTCTGAAGTATTTGATTTGATTGTCAATTTTTTTTCTGCGAATAATATTTTTTAACTTTTTGAGAAAAACATTTTTTAAGGGAGGTATGTTTTTGTTTTCCTCAAAATAAGGAAAATATTTTCTTTTTTAGGAAATATTTTTCATGTTAATCAAACATACCCTTAAGAGTAACATATTGTAGAGAAAATTGAAATATAATTTAAGATCACATAGTTACTTTGAAATCTCGTTGTACATACCATTTTTTCCCCATGTTTATGTTGTTGCTAAAACTGGGTTTTGCAATTTGTTGATCGCGAACTTCATTGGTTCTTCTATTTGTGATTGGGCTGCTGACTTTGGGCCTTTAGTTTTGGTGGACTTATTTGGTGTTGCTTAGTTATTGGTTGGAATAGGTGTAAAATGAGTTGAGCTTTACGTCGAGGGACGCTATAAAATACGAAAGTTCCACGTCGCTGGAGACAAACAAAATTCGAATTGTACGACAATTCCCATGCTATTAAGTCAATTTAATAGAAAGTGGGAAAGCTAATTAAATTCCTACATGTTAAATGGATCAAACGCGGACATCTCGAAGGGATTGATTCCCTGTTATGTTAGGCTCATGCATTGAGTGGAATGCCAAGTTACTCTAGCATTTCTTCCCAATTGACAAGGTGCATGCACAACCCATTATATTTTTGAATAAGAAACTTTATTTTCCTTTTTTTTTTCTGATTTATTTCTCTTCCTTTGATATTTAATTTATAGCAAGGGCATAACAGTCATTCCAATTATTTTTTTAGTTTTTTTAACCATCAAACTAATGGTTTCCGTTAGTGAGAATACAATCTCACGTTCTTTATAATAAGTTGAGGAGTCAAAACCTCATTTTTAAAGATTAGACAATCGATCTCACGCTAGCTGAAAGATTGGGGAACCTACCCTATTTTGGTAAATACATGAAAATAGCCAAAATAAAATGCCTTATTTCCACTTTGACCTTTGACTTTTCTTAACATTGGAAACTACCTAAAATGCCCCCAAATATAAAAATTATAACCAGGAAATCATAGTATTAAGAAATTTTCATTTTTTAAGTCCTTATAAATACTTAAGATCAAAAAATTACAAGATTATTAAATATATTATCTCATTAAGTATCATTTAATTATAAATGAGGAAACCTGAATTCCATAAGATATGTAATACATATAAAATATTAAGATATAGATTAACTATTAGATTTTATATCCTTCTCATAAATCATAAAATAACAAAGGAACCTATAATAGAATATTTAGGATATACTAAGAATGTTTAAAGATTTTAAAATTTATTTAAAAAGTATGAACCCCTATTTAATTAAACTTTATAATTTTGATATAGATTTATTTTGATTTTAGATTTATTTGATTTTTGTTCGCTCGAAGTAGCACCTCACTAATCGGTATCCGAGTCATGGAGATCATGGAAATTATAAAAGTAAATAAATATTATATATTAAAAGAAGATAATGTATGTTATATATTTTTAGAATCTATTCCTAATAGATTAAAAATAATAACATTAATTATAATTAAAAACCTACCTATAGAAATAAGATAGCAAATACTAGAAAAATTGATAGTTGAATCAATAAAAGAAAAATATATATATGAAAAAATAATCAAAGAATTTGAAGATGAAGAAATTAATTTATATTATAAAGAAAATTATGGATCACCATAAAAGTTGGCCCTTGTTAAATAAATACTTATCAGAAGATATTAAAATAAAATTAGATAAAAAATTAAGAACTAAAGAAGCCATAATAAGACATATAACATATATATGGTTACAGTCAGAACAATAAACAAAACAAACTATAAGAGAGAAAAAGCTAATATATTCTATACTTATTTTCTATTTTTATTTTTTAAGACTTATTTATATAATAATCTCTTATTATTTTTTATTTCATTTTGTATAATTGGTTTTTCTCTCATCTATCGCCAGCTAGGCTTGCTGAACTCTATAAAGTCTAAATTCTTTTGGAATTTTTAATAAATATCCACAAGGAGTTTGTAACATTATCATATAATTATTTTGTTTATAATATTGAAACTGTTGTATAAAATTATTTCATAATAATATATCACATTCTAGTTTATCATAACTATATATTTTGTTTACTCCCAAGTATTATACTAATTTTATTAGCATTATTAATGATTTGGGTACTTTCTCCTGTTACCCCTGTTATTTTTATCTTACTATTATTATTCCATGATCATATTAAGAAACTTTTGAATATTGTTATATCACTTCGTGTATCAACTAATGCACAAGTTGTTATATTTGTTTCTATAATAGTAACTTGTATATAAACAGCTAATGGAAAACTTATTTGATTATTCATTCATCTCTTTTCACATAATATGGTTTGGCCATTATAGGTTATATATAATCATTCCTTTTTTATACTATAGTCTTCTAATTCATTCGGAAAACTCATTCCTAGTAATATATGAGGATTTATGTCCATACTATTATCTATATAATATGGTACTAAAAGATCAATTCCTCCTATTTTTATTGGTACTTAACTTCTAATTCTGTGGTATGTACTTGTCCGTCAAAATTTACATATCTATATGATTTAGTTTTATGAGTTATTAATCATTTATTTCTTATTGAAGCTATATGTCATTCACTAGCTCCTGTATATATTAATATATTTGATCCCCTTTCATGTTCTATTCCATTAAAATACTCTCCTTCTATCCTTATATTTCCAGCATTTCTATGAAGTTTTATTTCTCTTGTATTACTAATTTCTTCCAATTGTTTTTTCTACGAGTATTTAAAATCGTTTCAAGGCACACAGTTGGCATTGGAAACATGCAAAACCATCACATCACAGGCGCTAATATCAACACGAACTCGCCTCTACTTCAAAAAAGAAATCAGCATCGGCCAGTTCCAATACGAACTCGCCTCTACTTCAAAAGAAAATCAGCCTCGGCCAGTTCCAATACGAACTCGCCTCTGCTTCAAAAAAGAAATCAGCATCAGCCAGTTCCAATACGAACTCGCCTCTGCTCCAAAAGGAAATTAGCCTCGGCCAGTTTCAATACGAACTTGACTCTGCTCCAAAAGGAAATCAGCATCTGCCAGTTCCAATACGAACTCGCCTCTACTCTAAAAGGAAATCAGCCTCGGCCAGTTCCAATACGAGCTCGCCTCTGTACCAAAAGGAAATCAGCCTCGGTTAGTTCCAATACGAACTCGCCCCTGCTCCAAAAGGAAATCAGCCTCGACTAGTTCCAATACGAACTCGCCTCTGCTTCAAAGGACATCAGCTTTAAAGGCAATCTCGTTAACCTTGTGCGTTAAATAACTTCTTGGAAGTCCGCCCATGTCATAAATAATCACACATGGACTTGGGGGACTATTGTTACGACTTATAAATAAAATCACCACGTGGCGTCATGTTTGAATGGTTGGACCAGCCCAATTGGATCAGGATATGTTTTCCTGGCGCCGACGTGTCAACTGAGGCTCTGAGTCATACTGAGACCCATTATACGAGCCTTTCGTTGTTAGCCGAGGCCTTTGCTCCGAGGCCTAAGGCACATCCACTTACTATCCGAGGCTCTTCAGCAGTTAGCAATGGCACACATGTGGAGATTTGCTTATAATGAAGATCTTAAGTTTGAATGATTGATGTGACTTTTGTGTAAGGTCTATTTGTGTCTTGTCTTGTCAATGTAAGAACATTTAATGTCTTGTAAGGCTATGAGAGTCAACTTGATGGTTAGGACTTGATGTCTTGGCCGAGGAGATGGTGCCACGTGTAAAATTGATCCAAATGTCTTTATTTCATTTGTAACACTATAAATACCCCTACCATATAACACGAAAAGTTAATGAAAATCTAATACTTGGAGCAATATTATTCTCTCGACTTTCTTGTTTATCAGCACAAATTTATTGCAAATCTTGTTCTTTATCGATTGGTTTCTTATACAATCGTATTTTAGATATTTCGCCGGAGGCATGAACGGAAACGTCTCGTGTCTTTCAGCTCCTGCCACGTTCAGATTTTTGAGACATTCTGACCATTGATCGGCACTAACGAGTTGGATTTGACTTACGTGTACACGAGTGGGCCCGACATCTATTGATAACATTTTTTGGGGTCAACAGGTTGTATTCGTGTGTTTTGTGAAATGAAAGTCACAAAATCAATAACAAATGAAAGAATGAATTTCCCAACCCCACCAGTCAAGCAAAAGCCAAAACAGTTTTTCAGTTAGCAAGGAATAAAAAAAGACTAACGTTGAACAGAGTACAGAGAAGAAGCCGATATTTTTTTTCATTCAAGAAATCACTTCGCAGAGAGAAGAGAGAGTATGACATAATCCAAAAACAAAATCTTAATCGACAATTAAAGAGAAAAATGAGAAGAATTCAACGAAGAACAGAGGAGGAAGGGGGAAGAAAACAAGAAAGTGAGGCTATGGATTTGTACATTAAAGGCCAAATATTGGAGAAAAAACTTGTGGCGAAGTTGGTGGTGGTTGTGGGTTTAGTGGCGGTTGGTGGCATTTCTGGTATTAGTGTCAATGGAGATTCTATCTTCTGGTCTCATTTTGTGGAGAGGGTAAAGGGCAGGAATGGGGGGTGGGAGAGGAGAAAAGAAGAAGATGATTGTTTTTTCTTTTTAGACTTTTTAATTTAATACTAGGTGCAAGCAACGTGCAATGCACGTTTGCCTAGTTTATATTTAATAGTTTTGTTTAAAAATTAATTTGTTATTAATAAAGATGTAATTTTTTTGGTTAATTAAATAATTAATGATGTAATGTTTATATAATTGATAAATAATTAAATGTGTGATTTTGATGTTGTAATGTAAGTTGGTGAGATCGAAGAAAATAAGCAAAAGTTGACAAATTTGAAGAAATGGCTAAATTGTAAAGGATCCAAAGTTCGGAGACTAAAATATAAATACTTAAAAGTTGTGCCGAACCTCACGATGAAGATTTGAGAGTGCTCGGAGTTAATTGGATAAAGGAAGACGTCAATGGAATTAGATTTAGTCAAAAGATGATCACAAATCAATTTTCAACCGAAAAATTATGCTCCGATATTTTAGTCTCATATTGAGACCTATTTTTGGCATAGAAAATGATCGAATTGGAGATTATATCTGAATCAAAGTTGTAGCCGATGAGTTAGCTTTCCAACGCATTTTGAATCGCCTCAATCGGACATTAGAATACAAAGTTATGATAAAAACACTGAACGAAGTGTAGCTGTCTGTTTAAAACAAGAAATTCCGTTACATAGTCCGTTAAAACAACAAATTCAGTTAGTTTTTCCGTTAAAAATAAGAAATTCCGTTACATAGCCACTTTTAATATATAGAAGATATTTGGGATTTATTTGTAGCTTTTTGAAAAAAAATTGGTAGTATAATTGCAATTTGTTCTTTATTTTTCTTTTCTTTTCTTTTTGTTTTATTTTAAAAGGGGGGCATATTTATCATTTAACAAATTTTAATCGAGAAATGGAATAAAATTCGATGAAAATGACGTTTTCCACAATGAAACGTGAAAATAGAGGGTGAAAATGCAAAAATTTTAAACGTATGAATGTTTTGCACACTAAAGGCCAAACATAGGGATGTTTTGTGCTAGTCTTTCAGTAATTGATTCAGAATAAACTCCCAAGTGCACTGGAGGAATATGCTTGAACATTTCATTATCTTTTCTTCACATTATTTTTTACATGTGACTGAATTCTCTTGCTATGAAATTTTGTTGTCACAAAGAAAGTGTTTCCCAACAACTCGAAGAAATAATTATCACTATATGTATTGTTCATTATCTTGTTCTAAGTAGCAGTTCACCCAATTTTAGGCCCTGTTTGAGAGAAATTTTAATCAAGATTTTAATCAAAATTCTGGTCGTTAACTATCAAATCACTCACCATTTTTAACTTTCCCTCTCACAGGTGGGGCCCATAAGTTGACTATAACGGTTATAATTTTGATTAAAATCCCACAAAAATTGCTCCCAAACACGCTCTTAAACTATGACATGTACTGATTAAAAAACTAAACCGGCACTTGGTTTAGTATAATGAGATCACATGTACTGGAATTTAAAGGATCTGAAGAGAACAATGTACTGGGTCACACCTCAAAAAGACATTAATTTACAGAATCCATCACAAAAAATATACGACAATTTACATCCTTATCCACATTGATGTTTAGTCGACAAAAAGTTTTAATAATGGCACCTAAAAGAAGTTCTACTGAATTCATTATTCTGCCCGTGCGCGTTTGACAAGGTGGCTGCTGGGCTAGATCTAAGACTCTCTGCATTTCTCTGCCAACCGTGGGGGTATGCATGAACCGAATTTACCGTTCTTCAAACTCAGAAGCCATGTCAACCTGAGAATGAACAAAGTCAGGGTCATCCTCATTCTGTCAATAAAATGAAAACAATGAAATTGTTTACCTTTGGTTTATAAATCACATATAATTACTAGCAATTTTTAAATAATATCACACAAACTGGGGTCGGAAACAGTATAGTATGACTTGAGGTAAATGTGATTTGAGGTAAAAGTCACATGCAGGAGTTACTCTCTATGCAAATATACATTTGGATTTTGCACAATAACAGGGTTGTATACACGATCCATTTTATACCATTACTCTCTATCTATTATATGATTTGAAATAATATCATTGCACGCAACTCATAGATTCAATCGACTATGTACTGAGGGTTATTTTTAACACGTATATATCAAATAAGGGGTGGGCTCCACCTCCGTGAGCTCCCTCCATGTGTGCAAATTGAAACCTCGTTCAGATGTGCTGCTGCGTGATCGTTTAGGTGAGGTCTTGTGTGGGCGAGCCTACAGGACGGTGAGGAAGGATGGGAGTTGGGAGATTATAGGTTGAAAATCATCACGAAGAGATCTGCATTGAAAATTCTAGGGTTCGTTCCAGGGGGTCGATTTGGGTTTGGGAATGAATTAGGGTTCATTCAATTGAAGGTTTTGTAAGATTTTACTCCGCATCAAGTCGTGTTTTCTCCGTATGTGGCATGTTTTAGATGCCGTATACTGCCACGTATGATTCCGTCTTGCCAAATCAAATGGCTTCCAACGGTTGTATAGGTAGCAATGGATGGAGGGAAATGTTTGTATGTTCCGTGACCACCCAATGGAATATTAAAGTATAGTGATTATAACTTGACAACGCACAAAATGCAATGATTAATGAAACTTTTTACTCTCCTAATGGGTTTGGTTTATGTGGGAAACGATAATGGAAGAGAAAAAATTTGTTTGACCATCTGCCCCTTTTTTAAAACAATAATTGGCCATAAAAATTGGCCAGAAAACTCACATGGGGTTGGCCTCATGTGAGTAATGAGTAAAATATTGAAAAAAATAACTCACCCGTTGTGAGTGTTTTGCCATTTTCTGGCCACTCTGCTTCTGTACAAGAAGCAGAGCTCTTTTTTAAATTCAATTTCTCGTCAGGTGGACACACTATCAAATATTCCTTAATTCATAATCATTAATAAATCCCATCTGAGTAAAATATTGAAAAAAATAACCCCCCTACTATGAGTGTCTGGCCATTTTCTGGCCACTCTGCTTCTTGTAAAGAAACAGAGCTCTTTTTTAAATTCAATTTCTCATCGGTGGACACACTGTCAAATATTCCTTAGCCCCCGTTTGGGCCACCTTATTTTCTCATTAAAATGAAAAATATGACCGTTATCCATCACATCAACATTTAAATTTAAATTTTCTATCTCTTGTATTGGCCTCAATAACTGCTATATTTTTCATTTTCATTCTATAAAAAGGTGGTTCAAATAAGGCCTAAATAGTCATCAATTTAGTAGAGGAATCTGCCAATAAGGTATTGACGCGTGTTTTTGTACCATATTCTGGTGTTACTTGATGAAGCGAATGGGAAATGCAGTAGCCTCGTGTGAAGGACAAGTGATGGGTGGTTGAAGTCTGACATTTTGATGCAGTGAAGCTGTCTCTGCACGCCGTTCTATTTTTTTTAACAAATTTTTTTTCAGGTAAAAAATAACTAATATCACATATTCCATGCTCGTCAGTAACATTATAATAAGGTATGTTTTGATTGTAAATGTGAAAAATAGGTGTAAAGAAAATGTTTTATAGGCAATTAATTTACCTAAAAATTATTTTATTGAAAATTGTAATTAATTGTGTTTGATTGATATAATTTTTCGGGGAAAATGTTAAAAATTTGCTGTCCGTTTGACTTCATTTTTTATGGAAATTATCTATTAAAATGATAATATTTTTCTACCATTGGGTTTAGAATTTGTTCCGATGACCAAAAAAAAAATAACTATACCGAATACTATTTGTTTGATTTTGTTATGCATGGAAATTATCAATAAAAGTGAAAATTTTTTTTTACCATTGTATCTATAATTTTTTCTAATTGAAAAATATTTACCCACCAAAAGATCAAGAATTTATTTTCCTAAAAAATGTATAAATTTTGGAAAGTTGGAAAATATTTTCTCGGGAAAATTTTGCCTATCAAACAATACAAAAGTTGAAAAATTGAAAAAAAAATCATTTTCCGTAGAAAATGTGTGCTATCAAATGGGGTCTAAGTTACTTATAGGCCTTGTATGAGAGGGATTAAAATCGGATTAAAATTGAAAATATAGCCGTTATTGTTGACTTTTATTAGACGAGTAGAACCCAATAACGGTCATATTTTCAATTTTAATTGGCTTTTAATCCCTCCGGAATTGGGCCATAATTTTTAATCAACGTTGAATTTTAATTTTAAGTACATAATCATATTGTTACTCACTTATTATTCATATATTTCGTGTGATCCATTATTCTTTTCATTATAAGGAGATTATGATAAATTTCATTGTCACCTTCTATTTATTACTTAGTAGTTTGGTAGGGATTAAAATCGATTTTAATCAAAATCAAAATCAATAATTAATTTTATTCACATATTTAGGCACTGTTTGGGAGGGATTAAATTTTTCTACAGTAAATCAATTCTCATTTTCAACCACACATTCTCCAAATAAAATAATATTACACATAAACCTAAAAATTCTTCTTACTTTTAACCACACATTCTTTACATCAATCATTATTCAAAAACGCATTCTTCAAAAGAATGGGTGCCAAACACCCACTTAGTAGTTTGGTAGGGATTAAAATCGATTTTAATCTAAATCTAAATCAATAATTAATTTTATTCACATATTTAATGAACGCTTAACTTCTCAGCAACAAATCTCATAAATTTTATAAAAATTTACTACAAAATTAATTTTTAATACGACCAAACAATGGCCCAATTTCTTTTCTATTTTCTCAATGATAGTCAAAATCACAAGTGCTTCAATTTGGTAAACTTTTTACAAATACTAATAATTCACACAAAGAAAAGTAGGAATAAGTTGCACCACATATTGACGTAAAAATAAATAAATCGCAACTTGATAACAAAATATTAACTTAGGAAGAATGATGGTGCCTGCAAATGTGTACACCAATTGTGCTACGATAAATTTACGAATAATGTTATTCATTCCCAATGGGGATGAAAATACAGTCTAGTTGGTGTTAAATGATAGGTTAAATGAAATGTGAAATTAAATGACTTATTTAATTTCACCTATCATTTAATGACACATTAACGCCATTTAGACTGTATTTTTATCCCCAGTGAGAATGAATAGCATTACTCTAAATTTACCCTTTAAAATGAGCACGTGAGAGGCATGCACAAAGTTAAAAGGTGAAGTGGGCTTAAATCGTGAAAATGGATTGTTAGTGCACAAGAAAAAAAAATAGGTTACGGGGTCTGTGTCGAGACACGAGAGTAAAAGAATAGGACTATTTTCACAAAAGAGCCATAGATTTGGACTATTTTGCAAATTTGTCAAGCCAGCACATTACAAGAGTGGAGCCAAAGCCGACAGCACGTGCCGTACTACGCCAGCTCAACTGAGTCGCCAGATTTTCTATTTTTATTTTTATATTTTATTTCCAAAGCAACAAATCAAAGTGGGCGGGTGGAGGATTAGGACGTGCCACGACAATTCCATCTCCACCGCTCATTTTCCTACACTGTCCTCAACAATTTGAAAAACACCAACTAATGTCCTAATTACCCTTGTCCTCGTTTCCAAATATCATATTTCCATGTTTGGCTAATATTTATAAACAGTTTATAATCTGTCAAATTATTTTTTATTCATTTATTTCGGGAGACCTGCAAACACTACACTCTTATCGGTCCCTCATTTATATATTCCCATAATTTAAAATATTTATAAATACTTTCCAAATATGATTATACATTGAAAATACCAACAATAGCCGAATTTGAAACAATGAACCCTTTTTCGTACACCAAAGTTATTTTTGCTCGTGATATTCAATTTGGCTCTCTCTTTTTCTTTCTTTATATTACATAATTATTTCGATAGTTTGTGTAAATTAAAAAAAAAAGTCTCACATTGTTACAAACTGTTTGAAATATTATACCATGTGTTCACTACTTAGTAAATAAATTTGGCGAAAAAACTGCAACGTTATTTTCCAAATTTATATCATGTCCTACATGTTTGTTAATAAATATTGAATAACTAAAGTAAATATTTAACTCAAAGTGACACCTTTGTAAAATTGAGAATCAATACTACATTACTCGTTATAGATAAGTATCAAAATTTCACATGTAAAACTATTCAAGTATTAAGAACTAAATGGATTAATTATATACAATAAAAATATTCATATTTAAGAGAAATGAACATGAAAATCAATTACATTATCTGGATATGTCTCTAGCAAATATGAACACAACAAAATAAGACAACGACAAAATGTGACAAAACTATACGAGCCATACAATTCTCGTTATGAAAACGGACACGAGAAAATCAAGTGGAACATTGTGATTGATGGGAAGAATCATGCTAGAGGTACCTTTCCCCTTACCATTTACATTACCCAACCCCACACTCCCCCCTCACAAGGGGGGGGGGGGGGGGCACGGATTATTTAATTCATCTCGGGCCCCACCTCATTGTGAGGGGGGCGGTGGGGTCGGGTAATGTAGAGTGTAAGGGGGAGGGTACAAATGGCTTTTCCCTTGATGGGAATGAGCTTAGTTCGAATAGAATATAATCATATGTTAGACACATATTTGTTAACACTCAAATCAATTTTTGTCTACAAATTTGAAGGATGCACAAGTACTATACGTCTATCTCTCATTTAAGGTTCTCTATGTCATGTCGGTAGTGAGAAATTTTACTCATTGAAAATAGGAGATCAGATTTGCTCATTTATATTTATTTATAATTTAAATAAATCTTATATACATACTTCCCAATCATGCCGTACTCTTAAACAGTCCCTTTCTTTAAAAAGTAAACCCTGTCACAAAAGGGCATTTCAGGTAAACTCGGACATATGATTAGACACGTGACGCACTTAATCAAGAATTCAATTATATTAAAACACTAATTTTGTTCCCTTTCTCTTTCCAGTTGCTGTTTTGTACGTTCGAGTTCAACTTGTGGCTGTAGGCTTGTAGCTGCTCTCTCTCTCTCTCTCTCGACTAAATTACTGTTGTTGGGGTTTTCTAGAATGATTTCCCAAAGTCGCCGTATTTCCAGAATTTTCGTCTAACGGGTAATTTCCATTTCTTTATTTATTTTTTCTTCCAGTTGATTGAATTATAGTACTGTCTTGTAGTAATTGAATACTTGTTTAGGTCCTCTGTATTTATACTTAGGTGGGTTTTCTATTTCTTTTGCCTTGAGATTACCACAAACAGTTTGATGGGTTTTTTTTAATTTTGATTTTATTTAAGTTTTGGGTATGTGAAGATGGGAAATTTTTCCCCTTATTTATTTATTTATTTTGTGGGGTGGAGGGCGATTCTGAGTGGCCAGAAGTAAAACATAAACTCCTGAACAATATAATCTTTATTATGGTAAACTTTTAGATCTCATGTTTTATTGCTAAATTTTGCAGACGAATAAAGGGATTTGACCTGAAAATCAGACATGAATACTGAGTTAAAATGAGATTAGTATGCATGGTAGAGACGTAAAAATTGTTTTTGGGCTTCCAAATCTTGTTTAGTAAATATCAAATGAATACTTTAAGATTGACATTTCCAAAACTGTATTCATAAGTTTGTTCTATTGTATTTAGAAACATTAATTAAGGTTTAGAATTTAAAGTAATTGTTTCATTCGATCAGAGGGAGAGAAAGGTTGTCGGTGTTTGAGTAGATGGGGAAGTATTAATCCTCTCATAGTTTTCATTGGCCGTAATGGTACGTGAAATATCGAGTGTGTGAGTGATATATGACATCTTGCCTTGTGACCGTGGCATGATCAGGTGGTTATCATAGCCCCTTAGTTGCATATTCTTCACATTTAGTCTTCAAACTTGACAGTTTCTAACTGAAAAAGTTAAAAGAGTAAGTAAAACATGCCTATCTTTTTATTGGAATGTCTTATTTTATCTATTTCCTTGATTTCTTTCTTGGGGCTTCTTTTTGCCAATTGCTATCTAATATATTAAAAACATAATTCAGCAAATTAATTATGTCTTACGATTAACTTAAGATACATTTCTTACAACAGAAAATAGGCTATCTAAGGTGTTTAATTTAACTTGTAGTTTCTGTACTGTCAAATTCTCATGTTGTAATTTTCAATATACAGGATATTCCTTCTTTGATTTACTTTCTTCCTCTTGTCCTTATGTTTTTTCATTCATCATTCCTCCTTTCATCAACTCATGACCTATAGTTTTTTTTTTTCTTTTTTGCCTCTTCATTAGTTTTATGAGATGAAAATGCGAAGATAAATACATTCGGGTCAAAGCAAATTGTGATATCGTAAAATGACGTGCTTCTATTACACTATGGAGACACCTGGTTCCACTTGAGTCTTTTTCAACTTCAGCTGACCTGTCCTTTTTCTCCTTATTGAACAGTTGGTTATATGTTTTAATAGAAACCTTCTACTTATAGTCACTTGCATTATTATTGTTGGTATGACTATTTAACAATCTTGTCCACAGTAGATAAACGTGGGATCCTTCAACTGGTGCATTATTTGTTGACTTAATCACGGTGACCTGAATTTGAGCATTTTGCATTTCCCGTGTGCCCACTTAAAAATTTACTGGTTTCGTAGTGGACATCTAAATCGTTTTTGTAGCAACTTCCATTTAGGGGCTAGCATTTTCAAATGGAATTTTTAACTTTGCTTTTTCGCTTTTCCTTTAATGCTAGTATTGTTAGGGTGAATTCATATCATAATTACTGTAGCTTTTCCCCCAATCTATTTTCTTGATTTTTCTGAGTTTTAAATATTTGGTCATTTTCAATTGTCTCTACTGAGGGATTCCAGTAAGTGATAAGAGTTTTACACATAGGCTTCCTTATAAATAGATGTTATATTTCTCATATTTGAATATATGTAATTGTTTTCATTTTTTTTTTCTCTTTTTCATTTTCCCACTGTTTCTTAACATGCGCACTATATGACTATACGAGTTCCAGTGAAAACAAATGCATGATCCTTTTGACTTTGATTTTGAATGCAATAATAATCCATGCACATTACATGCTTATAAGTGACCACCTGTATCCGTCCCTGCTGTCGTGGTGATGAAGTAATGGGAAACTATCTTATCTTATGGTGTCTTTCGGAATCTGGTGAAAAACTGACCTCGAATTTGGTATATATTGCCAGGGATATGCCAATATGGTAATATTCTTCTTTGCACCATCAATGTTACATATATTGTCCTTAACTATTCCTTCTATCCCAGTATAATGAATTAATAGCACCTTGCTGGTTGCTGCTCTGTTTTGAAGCTAAACGGGCCAACTTGTGACCTCTGGATTAAGGTTTACTTCATGCTTAGGACTTTTAGCAGATTACCTGGCTAGTGATACCCCCATATATTGTCCTGAAGAAACTTGTTAATTGGGGTTTTTAAAGCTTCAAATTTTACTAATCGTTAGTGTCGATTGAATGGCAAATCGTATTTTTATATTTTGCAGTTTGTTTTCCTTTTCTTATTTCGTTTTTTAAAAAATATAATAATATTTTTATGGCTAAGTCGTGCACCCGAGAATTTTTACTTTCTTAACCCTTCCAAAATAATCAGTCGCCATCTCCCCCTTCTTTTTCAGTTCTTTTTTTTTTTTTTGGTTTTAAGATCCATTTACTTTTTCTCTGCCCAAATGAATTGACTCTAATCATAACTCTGCAGTTGTTGATTGTCTGTTTTTGGCGAGCATTTTAGAACTTTCAGCGTTCTCTGTTGTATAAGCATTAATAGTTTGGCATTATGTTCCTTCTTCTGTCAGGTCAACGAATCTTAGAAGAATTTCCACTACGAGGCAAGACTGGTGGGTAGGTTTCTGTCCCAAATATGTTATCATATTCTCTTCATAACACAGCGCTTTGAGAAGAATATCCGATGCTTCCACAAGACATTCATATAATGGACAGGTCAGACACCTCAGGTTTTGTGAGTGGTGGAGGTAGTTTGTTCAGATTTACTTCACTTGCCTTTTTCATTTTGATTTATGGATGTTCCTGCTAGAATGTTAGTTTCTTCTGCTACCTGGCCCATCATTCCTACAGTATAATATACATCATGATGAATTTTAATACGAATCGCAAGTTTCCCTCTTGTAACCGTGAGCTGATGAAGAACGGAAATATTGGAGATACTGCTTTACTTTTGAATTGTTTTGGCTATGAAGGACGTGATACAGCTACATTTGGGAGCAGTCGAACGAAAGATGGAGGACAGAGTATCTATACAAATGCTTCTGATGATGGGTGCAAATTAGTGCTTGGATTGGGTCCAACACCTAGTACATATTCTGATGATTATTGTGCAGCCCGGGTTAATAAAAACAAAGGTTCGACAACCATATTTACTCAGGGGTTGGCATCTGACTATGATTCGATTCTAAAACTAGGACTGTCTGGGGACACAGATGACGTTTCGAATATACTTGAATTTTCTGCTTCTACGCAGAATGTTTCTGATGCACATCATCACCAGGATCGAATGTTTTCAGATGGTCATAGGCTTGCAACCCTTGTTGTTGATGAGGGTTCTACGTCAGCAAAGAAATCCGGTGGCTATATGCCGACACTACTTTTGGCTCCTAGAATGGAAAGTAATAAAATTTCGTTGATGACTGATGAGGTTTCAAATTTTGGTGCAAAATCCCAATGCCAGGTTTCCGAGCTCAGTGCTGAACCTTCTAGCATCTCTAATTATTCGATGAGCACCATATCTGAACCTGCTCTAGCTGGGGCATCTTCAGACCACAGAACTAGCAACCTAAAAAGATGCAAGTTTACTGGATGTACAAAAGGAGCACGAGGGGGAACGGGTCTTTGCATTGGCCATGGGGGTGGACAGAGATGCCAGAAACCTGGATGCAATAGAGGTGCTGAGAGCCGAACTGCCTATTGTAAAGCCCATGGAGGAGGCAGGAGGTGTGAGCATCTTGGATGCACTAAAAGTGCTGAAGGGAAGACAGACCACTGCATAGCACATGGTGGTGGAAGAAGATGTGGGTATCCAGGAGGGTGCACTAGAGCTGCCCGTGGAAAGTCGGGTCTTTGCATCAGGCATGGTGGGGGTAAGAGGTGTAAGGTGGAAGGTTGCAGTCGAAGTGCTGAGGGACAGATTGGCTTGTGCATCTCCCATGGCGGTGGACGACGATGCGAATTCCTGGGTTGTACCAAGGGTGCGCAAGGTAGCACCATGTTTTGCAAAGCACACGGTGGTGGAAAACGGTGCATATTTACAGGGTGCACCAAAGGTGCCGAGGGGAGTACGCCTCTCTGCAAAGGGCATGGTGGTGGAAAACGCTGCCTCTTTGATGGTGGTGGGATATGCCCAAAAAGTGTGCACGGAGGTACCAATTTCTGTGTTGCTCATGGTGGTGGAAAAAGGTGTGTTGTTCCAGGCTGCAGCAAGAGTGCTCGTGGCCGAACTGATTGCTGTGTCAGGCATGGTGGAGGAAAGCGCTGCAAATTTGAAAACTGTGGAAAGAGCGCTCAAGGTAGCACCGACTTCTGCAAGGCGCATGGTGGTGGAAAGAGGTGCAACTGGGGAGGTGGAAAATGTGAAAAATTTGCAAGAGGAAAGAGTGGGCTATGTGCTGCACATAGCAGCCTGGTTCGGGGACAAGCAACAAACGGAGGAGGAATGCTTGGGCCTGGACTCTTCCACGGATTAGTACCAGCTGCCTCTACTGCTAGGAGCAGCTTCGACAACACTTGTTCTTCATCCGGAGTTAGTGTGATCTCGGATTCTCCCGATTCACTTGAAAAACCAGCAAAAAGGTCACATCTTATACCTCCTCAGGTATTGGTTCCTTTGCCGATGAAGGCCTCGTTGTGTCCCGAGAAGCAAGTGGAAAAAAGCAATACCGGCAACCTTGACAGTACCAGTGCTGGAAAGAGCTTGGATTATGTGGTTCCGGAGGGAAGGGTGCATGGTGGTGGACTCATGTCCTTACTTGGGGGAAACCTGAAGAATGCTAGTGATGGGGATTTGAATTGGTTTTAGAAAAATCTTCGACTTGTGTTAATGTGTTAGCATTTTGAATAATTTACTTTGTAACTATGTAATTCTTGAAATTTTTCAAGTGATACCGTGTAATTTGGTATTGTATGTTGGTAATAGGATTTTTATTCCCATTGTACTTTGAATGTTTGGGTATTTTTGTAATTATACAGCTTATTCTTTTGGTAATGGTTTCGCCTTCATGAATTCTCTAATGCTGATAATGTTAATACACTTGGTCGAAGTTTATTCATATAACTAGTAAACTCTGAGCTGGTTCATTCGAGTAGAGTTTAGATATGAAGTTGAAGTCTCCTTAAAGTTGAAATTTTCAAACGGCCAATGTTGTTTAGCTCTACTAATATTCAATACCAATTTAGATGGCACGTGACATGAAGAATAATGTAATATGTACAAAGTGGAAATCATCTCCATTTGTGTAGTAGATGGTGTGAGATAAAATGATAAGACCAATTAAATGTATAAATAAAATATCCATTTTATTCATCGTATCATTTAATCTCACTTTGAGGATCATCCTCAATTTGTACATAATTTTTATGGTCATAACAATTTTGGAGAGGGTCGTTCAGTAGATCTATCAGAAATTGAAAGCACGACTCTGTAATTATTTCTTTATTTATTGACCTCTTGAAACTAAACACTTTCTTGACATTGACTCTATCAAGAAGGCATGAAACTTTTCGACGTACTACTGAACTCACAATCAGCTTTCATCATGAGTAATGTTGTTCATTTTCACTGGTGCTTAGCACCCGTCTATGTAGTACTGAGATCACTATATTGAACCATACAACAATAATTCCACTATCACATAGATATGTACTAAGCACTCGTGATATTGAATAGAATTATTATTATTAAGGGCGTGTTAGTTAAAGATTAAAATCGGATTAAAATTGAAAAACTAACCTTTATTATTGATTTTTATTAAATGAGTGAGACCCAATAACGGCTATATTTTCAATTTTAATTGGATTTCAAGCTTAGCCAAATATTATATAAAGGAAAATTCTGAGTGTACAGACAAAAATTACCAGAACATTACCAGACTCTCACATGGGGTGTGGGCCCCATGTGAATTAAATAATGTCCAAAAAATGGGGCCCACCCCCAATGTCAGTATCTGTAGCATTTCTGTAAAAAAAAAAATTCTGGTAATGTAGCATTGCTCGTATTTGAAATGATATAGCATCATTTTTCCTTTAAATGCAAGGGTGGATGGTCTTGGACCTATAAAAAGTAACATTTACTTTTCTCAAGTTTGTCGCTTCCTTCTGTTATTTTGAGGATTTCAAATACAGATATGGCGCCCTTTTGCATGTACACATGCATAATATGTTGAAGAAACATCAGGTTTGAATTTCCTTAATGTAACTTGAAGTCGCAATCCGTGCAAAATTTCTGAATTTCCGATGCAATTTTGATTATGTTAACATGAATTCGTAGATACAAGTTCAATTTCATTCACTTGTAACAGTAGAAAGAGAACTCCATGGAAAACCTTCATAGTTCCTCGAAAGCTTCAAAGCACAAGTCCTCGAACTACAGCGATTCGTCAATCAATATAAAGGATTTTGTTGGCCGTCGTTATCAGAAGTTGCGACTGACTGCAATCTCCGATCCGTACGCTTCCGATGGCTCAAAATCTCCATCACCGCCGAAGTATCTCCATTCCACCTCGCTGGCGACAGCCTTCAATAAGTACTTCTCGCCGCTGGCGGCGATTGAGAACCTGGAGTCACCACCGGTGAAGCTCGAGAAGGATGTGCTGGTGATGGACGAAAGTTCGGTACGGAAGTTTAATAAAGGCGGCCGTAGCGGAGGAATTAGGGGTAGGTCACTGCCGATATCATCTGAATCCGGCGGCTGCAGGGAAATTGAGAGCATTACTGGTAGGAGCTTTGACTACAGAACTGAAATGTGTCCGTTTTGGGAGGATTCCGGTATATGCCGATTTGGTTCCAAATGCCAGGTCACTTTTCTTCCCTCTCATCATGAAGTATCGTGACCGAAATGTTTATATGTATTTACGAGATCAATACACGGTTCAGATTAATGTCTTGTTTCTTCATTGTTTTGTTGAGTACTTAAACATTAACGTGCTTTAATTGTAGTGCCATGTGGTTGAATGAAGAATATACTATTTTGATCTGTGCTCACCATATAATTGTAATGCAATTGCATTTATTCCAAGTTGAACAGTTTGCTCACGGGAAAGAAGAGCTCCGTCCTATTCATTTCTCAGGCAAGAATAAATTTGAGGTAGGAATAAAACTGATAAAATGTTTTTCTTGATCAATCCTCTAACATAAATTTAAAAATTAAAATCAATTGAACTAAGAAGTGGTGATTTTGTATATGATTTCTTTTAACATATTTTGTGGCTTCTGCAATTTTGTAGGCACCGAGCAGCAAATCATCCGACAGTTCAGGTGGATCAGGATCGTCACATGGCTCAAAGTTCCTCTTTGTTCATCACAAAGTCAAACCAGCAGTAGATTTCCTCTCTCCACCACTGCCAATACCAATGGCCACACCAACATTATCCACCAAAGTAGAACAAACATCTGGTGCCGTTGGGAGAACTAGAACCCCAATTACTGCATTCACGAACTCAGATTGGACTCCTCTTGACGATGGTATAGCTGTCTCTTTATCTTCTGGTTCGTTTGAGGAAAATAATCCCTCAAAAGAAGACGTGGATGCTTACATACGGAGGGGCCTCTATGTTATCCATTCAAGGAAAAGATTGCCAGTGTTTCTAGAATTCTGCCAGGTGTAGATGCTTTTACTAAAGAATCCGCATGATATTACTCGGTTTTGGTTGCAGAACCAAGGTAAAATAGACTCACCATACTTGCAACTGCTTTGGAAGAAACATATTTTTGCTTTGGGTTTACAGTTATTTGTTTTTGGAACAATTTACAGGCTGTAGCACAGAGACTGGAGTTTAATGGACTGTGTGAATAACATTTCACAGTATACTTGACTGATAATAGACAGTATTCTTGTCTGATACCATGTGCATATTAGTACCTCGAGGTGAAGAATATGTCTTCTAAACTTGTGTGTATTAAAAGTTCATACTTGACACGCTATAAAACTCGAGAAGAGCTTGCCTCTTTCTCCGTGTTCTTGTGCTTGTATGTGTACCTTTTCGGTCTAGATTTTCTATTTTTGTTTGTTCCTGGAGAAACCCATGATGATATTTCATAGCAGTGCTTTCTCTGATTGATCGGGCAAGCATCCTTTTTTGATTGGCAATCTAACATTCTGCTGCTTCATTTTGCTTCTGGAGCTTTTTGCTACCATTTAAGTCATTTGACAGGTGGAACGTAGTGTTTGAAGATATGTAGTGCATTTGATATAGCTCATTGGCTTATTTGTTAGCCGATATCAACGCAGATAAACCACAAAGCATGAATGATGATATGTTGATATCCAATCAGCCTATTAGCAAATTTTGAAACTCTTTTAACTTCAATCATTACCATGAGTGTGATGCACCAATTTGGACCGTAAGCTCAAGGCATCAGATCGTATATTGACTTTATATAGTGTTTTGGCAAAAGAAATAGTTCCCTTTTCCAATTCTCTGTGAGCCACCTAGAATACATAGTTCTACTCAAGTTTATGGCATTAAGTTTACTTTCTTTTCTACTAGAATTCTTCATAATGTGAGAGTAGATTATAATCAAGTATCATAGGAAAATATGAATGCTGCCTAGTTTGCGAAAAATAGGGTCTGAATTTTCGTGAGAAAATTTTTAGTACTCCCAGAATATGGAACTGACTATTTAATTGATGTGTGTATGTTTGTCACTAATTGTTTTTCCCTTTTAGCTTCAACAAACTTGTGATGCTTTTTGAGTGAACTTCGTTTGAATACCATACTACCATTATGAGTATGGACTTCTCTTTTCGGCCACAAAAATTCTATAAAGACGGGACTATTGAGTAGGCAACTGACATATTTCAGCACTGCCGCAGATATGTTTGCCCTACTAACAATTCCTTTAAAATAGAAATAACTAGCATAAATCAGATGTCTGTTACGGGTATATTGTTGCAAATATTGATCTTACCTGTTCACCGAAGCAGAAATGTGTGTTTATATCTTTCCGACTATTATACTTCATAGAGTCTGAATCCCTTCAATTGAGGCAACTGCAGCTGATTCAGGTACCTTGTATCCCTAATTTAAGCCTTTGGTAATATCATGTTCAACTTGCTAATTTTTATGAAGCCAATGTCTGGGAGATGGATTTAGCTTGCCGATGATCTATGAAATAATTGGAAGGAAATAACAAAGGTTGAATTGAAAGTCTCCTTCGAAATTGGTTTGCTGCATTTTTAGATATTGGACCAAAGTTCTGGTTGGAGGATGTTATGCACTTTATGTTTTATTTATTTTTGAATTAGTCTAGTGTTGTAGTTATGGGTTGATATGAGTAGTTTTAATTAAAATTTTCATTATTTTAGTTTTAGGAGATACATGCTAGTGTCATGGAGCCAAGTTAGCCATGTAATTTTAGGAGAATTAACTTATTTGTACAATCATTTTTGACAATTATGGTTAAGTCCATGTTTGAGCTACATTCTCATTTTTCTAGGCAGCTACAAAATGTAGCTGCCTCTAGTGATGGCAATCGAGCCGAGCGGCTCGTCGGCTCGACCGCTCGGCTCGTACTGTAGCGATCCACGAGCCGCTCGGGCTCGTCAAAAGACGAGCCCGAGCTCGAGTCGAGCGGACCCGTCAATAGACGAGCCGAGCTCGGCTCGGCTCGTCAAGACACGAGCTCTCGTGGGGCACGAGCCCACGAGCCGAGCTCGTGGGCTCGTGAAAAACATTAAAAAAAAAAAAAAAACTAAGAAAAATTTAAAAAAAAAAAAAAATTTGACGAGCCACGAGCCGAGCCGAGCCGAGCCGGCTCGGCTCGTGGCTCCTGAATCACGAGCTCGTGGGCCGAGCCGAGCTCGCCCACGAGCTCGGCTCGTAGGGCAACGAGCCGAGCTCGTGGGGCAATGGGCCGAGCCGGCTCGGTTCGGCCCATTGCCACCACTAGCTGCCTCACACAGGCAGCTTCAATTTAAATTTTGTATTTTTTTTTTTTAAAAATAACACGGGCCATTTTGGCCCTTGACACGAGCCAGCCCGGGCTCGGCTCGGAGCCCCCACATGGGACTCGGCTCGAGCCCGAGCCGGGCTTTTTTCGAGCCGCCGAACTTTTTTGTCACCTCTACTCGTACTCAACCACATATTTTTCATCATATCAATAATTTTTCTTTTTTTTTTCAACTACATATTCACAATCACATCACAAAAAAGAATTGCATTATTTTCATTTTAACGTGCATCAAAGACACTCTAATGTGATGTTGTGGAGATTGTCAAATAATGAAGTAGCGTGATTCATTTTAGGAGCGGCAAAGTGGATAATGAAGATGACAAGTGGATAATGAAGAACCAAACCCCATTCAAAGGACAGAATCACATCACAGTAGTATCACACAGAAACAAGTCCCTTCCTCTGCCAAATGAATCTCACTGCACTCTCTTTTCCTTTCTCATTCCATTCATACCCATCTTCCTCCCACATCAAATCTATCAGTTCAAGACCACCAAATGCTTCCTCACGGCAAATCTCCCTAGACTCTCCTCCAGCCAACAGCAACAACCCAAGTTCTTCCCCATCAACCGGAGTAGTTGTCATTGGCGCTGGGCTAGCCGGCTTGGCCGCTGCGACTCGGCTTCATGCTGAGAAGATCCCATTCCTCCTCCTGGATGCATCCGACGCCGTCGGTGGCCGTGTGCGCACCGACTTCGTCGACGGCTTCATTCTTGATCGCGGATTTCAAATTTTCATCACTGCTTATCCTCAAGCACAAAAACTTTTAGATTACCAAAGTTTGAATCTTCAGAAGTTTTACTCTGGGGCGCAGGTTTACTATGATGGCGGATTTCACGTTGTAGCCGACCCATTACGTCATTTTTCGGATTCTTTACAGAGTGTTGCAAACCCCATTGGTAGTGTTTTTGATAAAATATTGATTGGGTTGACTAGAATTAGGGTTTTGACACAGTCAGATGATGAAATTTTGATTGCCGAGGAGGTGAAGACGATTGATTTGTTGAGGAAAATTGGGTTTTCGGATTCCATTTTGGACCGATTTTTTCGACCCTTTTTTGGGGGGATTTTCTTTGATAGGGAGCTGGAAACCACGTCGCGTCTTTTCAATTTTATATTCAAATGTCTGGCTCTCGGAGATAACACCCTCCCGGCGAACGGCATTGCCGCAATTCCCGAACAATTGGCGGGTAAATTGGACCCTAATTCAGTTATACTGAATTCGAGGGTAGTTGCGATAAATCAGGAGTCGGAGGAGGGTATAACTGTAAATTTGGAAAATGGGGAAGTCATCAGGAGTGAACTAGGAGTGATATTGGCAGTTGAAGAGTTCGAAGCTGTTAAGATTTTGGTAGGGAAATGGGATCCGGGTCGGGTGAAGAAGCCTGTTCGGAGCACTGTTTGTTTGTATTTATCGATGGATAGTGACAAGGTCCCGGTTAAAGACCCGGTTTTGTTCTTAAATGGCTCAGGTCAAGGGATTGTAAATAACATGTTTTTCGCGACCAATGTTGCCCGGTCGTATGCCCCACCTGGCAAGGCATTGGTGTCAGTGTCACTCATTGGGCTGTATGATGATGTGTCCGATGAAGAGTTGGTGGAGACGGTGGTGAAGGAGTTGTCGGGGTGGTTTGGGGAGGCAGTGGTTGGTTCGTGGAGTTATTTGAGGCTGTATAGGATCGCGTTTGCCCAGCCAAACCAATGCCCGCCCACGGATTTGAGGAAGAGCCCGAGAGTAAATCGCGGATTGTACGTATGTGGAGATTATGTAACTAGTGCCACATTTGATGGAGCTTTGGATTCTGGATGGAGAGCGGTCGAAGCTTTGTTGAAAGATAAGGCCGTGGTTAAAGTATGATTCTGCAAATATTTTTTTTATAAGTAATGGAAACCATAATCCTTTGATTTGCTGTTTAAATTTGTACATGTAACATGATTCATGTAATTTTTATAAGGATTAGAGAAATGTTATTCATCCTCAGTCTATGTGGATGTAAATGACTTATTTAATTTCACATATCATTTAATGCCACATAGATTGGGGATGCATCCCCATCGGGAATGAATAGCATTTTTCTAAGGATTAATGTAGATGTACAAAGGGTCGGTTTCACAGAAGTGTACCGACCCTCACATGAGGTCGGTCCCGAGATGGACCCACCTAATTAAAAAATTATTCGAATTTTTTTCCGCACCTCCCATGTGTGTATCTGTAGACATCTGTGAATGTAGCAAGATTTTTTTTATAATGATTATCAATTCTTTGTAACTAGTGGATCAAAGTTTGGCTCTATGCAGAAATAGTAAATATTCATTTGATTCTCCTCTGGCTGCTTAATCATAGTGTTGGCATGAGAAGAATCATGCTATATAAACAGGTTCACTGACATAATTTAAAATATGGGCAAACGTGTATTTTTTCAAATAAATAAATAAAGCAGCAAGACAAGTGCTGCCACACAACACCTGTCACCAAACATTGTCAATTTCCCCAGTTTGAGTAGCTTTATTCAGTGTGAAATAGATGTCAAGAACTTGGACTTATCCGAGGCGGCCTTGAGTAGTGTTCCAACTAGCAAAGGGTAACTTTGCTAACTGTTCAGTCGGCATTCCTCTTCTGGGAATGCTTTTTCTGGTGAAGGAACTTCTAGTATTGAATGGATTCGATTTATGATGTTGCAAAAGGAAATGCAGTTCCAACTTGGGTACAGGAGCTAATCTGCTGTGAAAACATCTCAAAATAGGTGCATCGCTTGGTTGAGAAATCATGATCTCTAGTCTGTGTTTTTATACGAACGGTCTACCATGTCAAGCTACCTGAGCATCAAGGAAGAATAGACCTTGTTACGCCTCGCCACCAAAACTCCCACATGAAGCCTACTTGGCATTCCAGGAGGATTGCAACCAACCCACCGAAACCCATTTTGTCGAAGCCACGTGGCATCACTCATGGAGCACATAGGACCTATCGAAGTCCATTTTCATCGAAGCAGTTTCATAAAATGGACCTGTCGAAGCCCCTCTGCCGAAGTGGTGAGGCTCAACGAGGTTAAATCCAAATCTCTGACGAGTGATGATCCACCTTTGAAGATTCTAAATTTATGAAATCTTGTTCGAATGATATATTTGACTCATGTAATGAGTAATATTTTGAAATCTTGTTAACATAGGTTATAAGGTGGTTATCCTTTTTTTAGAGCATTTAATGTACCACATGCTAGTTGGGTCAAAATTGATGCTTAGAACAAGATACTTCGATTAAAGATATGAGGCCACGTGTCTCCTTATTCAATGGACAACATTTCACATTCAATACTATAAATATTCCTTCCTTTGTATCATTTGGTGTAATGCAAATACTATATATTCTCTCCTCTTGAGTAAAATCTTTGGTTAAGGAAGTTAGATGCTTGATCTTGATTTTTAGTTTGGTTTTTGTTGATCGTTCCTTATCCACGATTCTGCTCATATATCTTGCGGCGTCTGAACATATTTGTCTCGTGTTATAAAGTTTCTTCTACATTCAAATTCGAAATATCATCAACTAGTAATTTGTCCGAACGTAGTGGAAATAGCTTGTGTGGATATGATTGGCCCGGTATCTATTGTCCGCATTAACAGTTCAAAAAACGAGGTCAACAAACCCAATTTCCTTGTGATGCTTCAAATCACATCGATAAAACCTCCTTGTGATCATGCTTTCTGTACGAAGGTATAGGTAAATCATTTATTTGTTTCAATGGAAGAGTTAAAGAGTTACTGGATTTACCTTTTCGAAGGCTAGACTCTTGTAGGATATTTGCTAATTCTTGCGTTTTTGTGATTATGTCGAAGCTAAAGCTAAAGGCAGAATGTCTTATGCACCTCTCGAGCTGGTCGGAGAAGTAATATTTCTCTTGACGGAACGAAATAGATATAAGATGTCGTATTGAGATCTTGTATGTGCCCTTGGCCATATTCGAGCTTAACTAGGTCGTCGGATATAAGTGCATGTTGGATTATCCTTGATAAAGGAAGAAAGGCACGTGAAACTTTGTCAATCATCTTGTTTCAGCATTATATCAAAGGGTGGATATTTTAAATGGAACTAAACTTCTCCAAAACATCAAGTTTCCATAAATTACATGAAACCGAATAATTCAATTTACGAAGTACCCGAAGTTTGATGAATGATTCCGGTATTTGAAATACTCGAATTTAACCACCAGAAACCTCTCTTCTCGTTTTGCGTGCTCAACTTGTCACTAAAATCTATATTAATTAGGACCTGTTTGGTACAGATTTTCATTTTCTACAGTAAATCAATTCTCATTTTCAACCACACATTCTTCAATAAAATAATATTTTTCATCATATCAATACTTTTTTCTTCTTTTTCAACCACACATTTCCCATCATATTACTATTCAAAAATCAATTTTTCCCTTAAAAATCCATACCAAACACACTCTTAGCAAATTTCTGAGTGGCCAATGTGCATTGTTTGCTTACACAACAATGTGCATTATGTACATCAACAACCTGCAAAAATTGTTTATTTTTTTCATCTATATAAATGAGAGTTCAACATCAGAATTATAAGCAGAAAGTAGTACAAAATTGGTCCATTTTCTTATCCTAATTCTTTTGTTAAATTTTGTGGCTAAATTCCTAGTATTATTGTTGATCCTATCCTTAACTGGGCCAAATCCAAATCCGACCAAAAAAATCATACTTTTCTATCCAAACCCAGTGGCTTTGGATGTCCACACCTTCACAAAATACAAAAATAAAAACTCCAAACAAAATATCTTGATTAAGCGCTTATTTGATTTTGATTCTTTGAAATGTATATTTTAGTGAATATGTGGTTAAAAAATAGCGAAAAGATATGAAAGACATTTTTTCTTTCTTTCTAATGACGTGTGGTTGAAAATTACCGTCGAAGAGAAGTAATTCTAAAAAAATCAAAATCCATTTGGACCTCAACTGTTAATTTATCAAAGGTTTGGAACATCCATTGACACAACTAAAGGTTAGGGTAAAGTTTATAAAAAATTGAAAGGTTATGGACCGCTGCTACAATTTTTCCTAAAAACTTTATTCATTCAATTTTTCTTTAATTTTTTATTTTTTAATTTGACCGCTGTAATAAGTTAACTTTTTCTTTCAATATTGATTGGTACAACGAATTAACTTTTTTTCCCTTTACGACCAACATTGAGAATATTAATTTTATAATTCTCCGCGCCCGAGTTTATATCTCATGTAGCTCTTACTTGATTCCCGATTCCTAAAATTTATTTTCTTTAAATTAATTTACAATCGTACATTTTATGGGATTCATGGTTTTTATCAACTTTTTAATCATACATTGTATCAACTTTTATCAAAATCTATATAAAACTTAACTTTTAACAAAAACAAATAGAGGCTGAATGGTTCACCATTTGGGGGACGTTTAAATTTTGGAAAGTTACAAGATCTATAAATCTCATTGACCGAATTAGATTACAATAACGACAATGAATAATCTATCCTTATTTATTTAAGAGGGAGCGCTCCTACATAATATTCTTTTTTATTGCAATTTCCATTTATAGATTGCAAATTTATTAGGTTAGAAGTAGCTGACACACATACGAAATGTGCAATTAAAATTGATTTCGATTAGATTAGATCGACCGTACAACTAAACAAAGTTTTTCAATTTGGGTTAGAAAATTGAACGACGCCTTTTTGAAAATCGAATCAATTTGAATTGAAAAATGTTTTTATTTGGACGGTAAAGTAAAGGCCAACCACAAATCATTATCACAATCACGGCCATAAACAACCACTCCCATAAATCCTAACCACTGATCCACCACAGCACTCTGTGAGAGAGATTGGGATGGAGCCATAGAGGTAGAGATGGCAGCGGGGCACTGGCTTATCCCGTTTCCTGCACCCCCTTTTTTTAAAAAAAAATTTCAATTAAAATACAAATTCAAAATTTAAAAATCCAAAGCAAATAATGCTTAAATTAACTACATCAATATCCAAAGAAAGTACTTGAAACAAACAATGTCCAAAATTAAACATTTGTAGTTAATTAAGGCCCTGTTCGGGAGTGATTAAAATCCAATTAAAATTGAAAATATGGCCGTTATTGGGTCCCACCCGTCTAATAAAAGTCAACAATAACGGCTATATTTTCAATTTTAATCCGATTTTAATCCCTCCCATACAAGGCCTAATTTTTACTCTTCAGGGGCAGGTTCGGGGACGAAGACTCCGAGATTACGGGGGTGGATTTTTTGGCTATCACACATAGAGGTGAGGTTACCTGAAGTGAGTCGGAGGGGTAGAGGTGGTCAGTGGCGAGAGAGACTAGATTGAGGTAGGGGTGTCCAAAAATCCCGAACCGAACCGACTCGAGCGGTTCTTCATAAATTAAATACCCGAACATGTACTCAAATCGAGAACCGATGGGTTTGGATCGGGTCTCGGATATAGACCAAGAACCGAAGAATCGAATAAGAACCGAAACTAAATAATTTTTTTTAATATTGAATTAATTAAATTATTTTATTTTTTCTAAACAAATTAACAAATTAATTAAATAAATCAGATTATTTCATAATTTTAATTTTAAAGCCTAAATCATTTTTAAAACTCATTAACCCATTTTAATTTGAAGTAAATGAATATACTTTATGTAGTGTTGCTATAATATTAATATCTACTTTTTGATATTTGTATGCATTGAATTAATCTTATTGGACGACTAGTTATTTATATATTTTTGAATTGGGCTACGTTAATTTTTAAAAGTTACGAATGAAATGTCATTAGTTGTATTTATATAGTGTTGCTGTAAATATTAAAAAATTTAATTATGGTTCGGAACCGAACCGAACCCGAACGGTTCCATAATTATATTTGGACCCGACAGATCCATTTATTAAATACCTGAAAATTTTGGATCGGTTCGGGTCTCCTCATAATCGAACCGAACCGACCCACAGACAGCCCTAGATGGAGGCAAGGTCGGCGGATAGGGTTTTCTTCCAGAGTTCTTTACTTAATCATGCATTTTTCTTTTAGGATAATTAGATTGGATGATTTAGGATTAAGTTTTGAATTTTGATTTTCTTATTTGTCACTTACAGAAATTTTGAATTTTAAAGTTACAAAAACAAAAATGAATTTTAAGAGATTAAGCCCCTGTATGATGACCATTATTAGGGTTCGACAAAATGTCCGAACCGAATCGAATCGAACGAGTTTTCCTAAATTAAAAATTCGAAAGGGTATCTGAATCGAGAACCGATGAGTTCGGTTCGGTTCTCGGTTCTAGACCAGAACCGAATAAGAACCGATTTTTTTTTTGGATAAATCAATTTATTTTATTTTTTCTAAACAAATTAACAATTTTTTGTTTTAACTATTTGACACACACACACACACACACACACACACACACATATATATATATATATATATATATATATATATATATATATATATATATATTCTTTAACCCGTTTCATTTGGGGCTGGTTTATAGTTTGGCTTTTGTTTCCTATTGGATTTAGTTTAGATTGTGTTTGGTTTCAATCCACCAATGAATTAATGTGCCAACTCATCGGTGCTTAGGATAAGATGAGCACCGGTGCTCATTAGATCATTTCTGTATATATATATATATATATATATATATATATATATATATATATATATATATATATTATTTAACCCCCACTCACAAAAGCTCAAACTGAGTCCGACCAAAGAGGAAGCCTAAATTGAAATTGAAAATCTACATACACAAAAGAGGAACGCCGCCGAGTCCGACCAAGACCACGGATATACAGACAATTTGAAATTCGAAAAATGTAACTTATAATTTGGAATTGGTGAGTTGGTAGTCTTTAAAATATAGTTGGTAAGTATTATCAATACTTTAAAATATTACGTTTATTTGTAAAATCTAATATTGAACTTGATATTTGTATCTACTTTTTGTTATTAGTATTAGTATATACTTTCATGTGTATTTATGTAGTGTTATTCTAAATGTTAAAAAAATTAATTATAGTACGGAACTGAATCGAATCGAACCGAACCCGAACGGTTCCAGAATTATATTTGGAACCGACGGTTCCATTTACTAAATACCCGAAAATTTCTGAAACCAAACAAAATCAAACCGAATCGACTCACGTCCACCCCTAACCATTATAAAGAAAAAATGAGAGTAAAAATGATATTTTGAATATTGACTTTTTGGAGGGTGTGTAGTTAAAAAATAGTAATTTTTTTTTATTTTACGTGTAAAATATTTTATTGATTTTTTTCCGTTTGCCTAATGTGTTGGCAAAAGCTGACCTTACCCACCCGATTGCTAAAAGTTGACTGGAATCAAATCGAATTGATTAGGTTGTTGGGTGGATAATTTGCTCATCACTACAACCTGTCAAACTCACTAAGAGTGTGTTTGATATATATTATTGAGGAAATAATGTATTTGAAATTGTGATATAATGAGAAATATGTGGTTAAAAAGTAAGGAAAAGTTATTGATGTGATGAAAAATATTATTTCACTGAAGAATGTGTGATTGAAAATGAGTTTTGAAAAAGAAGAAATTACACCTACACTTGGAATTAGATTTCCAATTTCATAAATAAGATCACAAGTATAACATTTCAAAAATCAGGTTTTAATTAAAAATTTAAAACAATTTTTTTATTTTTATATAAATTATATCTAATCAAACCCTAATATAATAGGAATAAACTGCCCGTCTCTCTCCCATTTCTACCCTCTCACGGTCTCTCCACCCTCTGCACCCATCGCCTGTCCACCCATCGCCGCCTCCACCCATCACCGCCCACCCAAAGCCGCCTCAACCCCTCTCTCTCTCTTAGCTTTCGAGGCAAACCCATTTCTACCCTCTCTCACGGTCTCTCCACTCTTTGCGCCAATCGCCGCCTCCACCCATGGCTCCCTCCACCCATCATCATCTATCCACTATCTTCTGTTGCTCATGATGGACTGACGTTGGTAACAGGTGGTGGATGAGCGTGCTTGCGGCGGTGGTACGTGCAGATCTGTGTTTGTGCATGCGTGCGGGTCCTTTTTTTTTCTGTTCTGGTCGTCTGTGATTTCCTGTGTGAGTGCACTGCTGCTGAGGTATACGTTGTGCTAGTTGAGGTTTGAGAGATTTAAGGCCAATTTTTGTTGTTGGCTATGGCGGATCTGGTGGCGGTTTTGTTGTTGTTCCGTGTTTTGGTGTAGTTGGCATTTTTGGGATGGTCGAAATCGCCCACTGATAATTTCTATTTTGGTACTGAGTCTCTGGCTGTTGTTGTTGTTGGTAGTGGCGTTAGTAGTTCTTTGTTTTTATGGTGTTGGTAGTGGCGTCGGTAGTCCATTTGCTGTAGTTTGGCTACTGGGTGGCGACGGTGGTCGTGCCGCTGATGGAGGAAGTGGCGAAGTGGGGTCACAAATGATTTGGGGTGGTCACAAATGATTAGGTTGTTTGTGACCAAGAATTTGGATAGTTTGTGACCAGTAAACAATATGAGATTAGTTGAGGGTGGGTGTATGTGACCTTGTAATTGTGACCGTGACTTACTGTAATAGAGTTGTGTCCAACAAAAATTTTGATTTTTTCAATCTGTGGCTTATAAAAAATTTTAATTCGTGGTGGAGAAATAATCTGTGACCATAAAATTCGGTGTTCACAATATAAATTTTGTGACCCGTGACCGATGAACAAATTGTGAGTTTTAATTTTTTAAGTTGTGACCGATCAACAAATTGTGACCTATGAAAATTTTGAATTGTGACCTAAAAAATTTCGTTGGAGTTGGAACAATTGCCGGAATCGAAGAAGTCGCGAGAATAAAGCGGGGGCGGAACAGTCATCGGAATAGTCGTCTGAATCGGAGCAATCGTCGAAGTAGAGTAGTGATCGAAAAGGTCGTCGAAATAATCACCGGAGTTGTAGGGGTGGTGGAGGTGGGGATGAGTTAATTATATTATTAAGAGCCTGTTTGGTGCATATTAAAATGAGAGAATGCATTTTTTTGAAGTGATGTGATGGGGGATATGTGGTTGAAAATGAAGGAAAAGTTATTGATGTGATGGAAAATATTATTTTATTGAAAAATGTGTGGTTGAAAATGAGTAGAAGAATGAGAATGAAAAACACAATGTGTGTCAAACAGGGGCTAAATTGATTTAATAATTATTATTTCATAAATAAAAATTTAAAGAAAACTGATTTTTGAAATTTGAAACTTGTTTCTATATTTTTGAAATGGGTGAAAGTAAATACCTAATTTACATATTGTTCCCTTTGAAAAAAATGTATTTTTAGAGAATGTGTGTCACACATGGGCTAAAGAATAAGTTCGCTTATAAGTAAACATTCTTATAAGTTATAAGCCCAACAATTATTTTCAATTTTTTTTTCAACATGTTTGATTTTTTATCACAAGCTCACGCGACAAAATATTTTATACATAACTTCAAAAATTTTCATATTTTTTATTCGTCAATCTTTTCTAAAAACCACTATTCAAACTCTGTAATGGTTGCAAGTAGGGGCTAAATAAATTATGGATTATGGTACATGTACCAAATTTTTTTATCGAATTTTTTACATACTACTCACAATGAGGGTGAGGACCACATAGTGAGAATTTTTAAAAACAATGCTATTTGTACAATGATTAGGAGTAATGTTATTCATCCTCAATGGGGATGAAAATACAGTCTATATGTCATTAAATGATATGCTAAATGAAAGGTGAAATTAAATGACTTATTTAATTTCACTTATCATTTAATGCTACATTAATGCCACATAAACTGTGTTTTCATCCCAGTGAGGATGAATAGCATTACTCCAATAATTAGTGGTTGACAACACTTACAGCACACTAATCATTGTACACGTAGCTTTTTTTGAAAGGATTAACCCATAAATTATTTATTAATTCTTACCGAAACATGATCTTTTGTATTTACTTCCACATAATCACACACAGTTTCCCTCCTTCAACGGTAGCTCCTCCCAAGAAAACACACAGATTACGTGATAATGGAGAAAGACTCGACAAAAGATGCGAATTCAAACAACAGGGAGTCACAAATGGAAGGGCAATGGGGTCTCTACGAGGCGTACAATGAGCTGCACGGTTTGGCGCAGGAGTTCGAGACACCGTTCGACGCACCGGCGGTGCTGGTGGTGGGCCACCAGACCGACGGCAAGAGCGCACTTGTTGAGGCACTTATGGGCTTCCAATTCAACCACGTTGGCGGCGGCACCAAGACCCGACGTCCTATCACTCTTCACATGAAGTACAACCCGGATTGTCATTCTCCCCTCTGCTATTTGTTGGCAGAGTCTGACCCGTCTGTTTTCCAGGAGAAATCTCTCCAAGAAATTCAGGTTGTTATACTTCAAACACAATCGTCCAGAAAACACTGGTTTGTCGTGCTTTTCAGTGTGGCTAGTAAGTAGAAAACGATAATGAATTTTTTTTGGGTTTTAATTATGAACATGTTTGGGCTAAGCTTTCAATATTTACTTGTAGAATTGGAAATAAAAACGTTTATAATTTTTTTTGTATCTTAGAATTAAGAAAAATAGAACTCATCTTATCCTTTTGGAAATTAAAAAAAGTTCCTTATTTTTAGCTTTGTAACCGCTGATAGTTACGTGGCTAAATGAGGCATAGTTGATTTGGTAATGTATTCTTTTTATTTGTTATGGTTCTTTATGGCTAAGATATTTTTATATGTTTTGGCCGTGTGTTGAGTAATGGAATCAACATTCATGAAGTTTTGGAAATAACCCAATTTTTTATATTTTTTCTGAAATTATGTCCTCAAATAGACATATAATGTCAGTGCTCGCACTGAAACACACGGACACAGTGAACACACACCCACACCCGCAAACACAAATTTCCTTGTTTGAACAAGTTTTTATGCAGTCGGAAAAACTCTTGGATCAAGATCCTTAATTCTGCTTAAGTTGAACGTTCAGATGTCAGTAGTGTAGGGGATTGAAACTCGGATGAAAGGAGGAGTAATAACCCGTTCACATTGTCAAGTTGACGCAAATATTCTAGGGTGAAGATATGCGAGAGCTGTTGGTTGAGGTGCAAAGAATCCTCGATTGGGATGGTATAACACCCAGTTGAATTTAGTCGAGGCAAGAATGGAAATTGAAAGAAATGAACTAACAAAAATCAGAAATTGTTTTGGTCCCTACTAAATTTAGTGAGGAGAAAGGACCATTACGATGTACTTCTAGATTTGTAAAAATTAAGACATGTACCTCTATCTCAAATCGAATTTTCTAATATTTTGGGGTGCCCCTAACTCCCATTAAATTTCACAAGTTTAAAACTCTTTGCTCTAATTTATATACAAGAGAAACATCAAACATGTATATGACTTCATGTACTTAAATGTAGGTGAGAATGGAACATGATTAAGGAAATAAACCAGAGAAACACCAGATTGTACATAGAAATAATATTATTAACGAAGAAAGAGAACTGAGCACTTGTATTACAGCTTCAAGTCTCAGAGGTTAAAGCATATCCGAAGGTGGCAGCATAAGTATACAATAGAAATGTAAAATATCAACTTAGTATATTAAGGAGTAGGATATAAATTGAGCAAGATCTTGCTCAGAAATGACATTGTTAGTTTAATTTTATCATTGGCAGAAGAAGTAGTGTATAAACTTCAATCCCTGAAATTTCATGAAGGCTTGCAGAGGCAGTTTCTATGGAAAAAGATGACAAATAATAATATAACCCTTAATAGAGAAAATGTTATTGGCAAGTGGTAACTGTATTAATTTGTTAAATTTTTTATTTAAATTGCTTCTAGGCTTAATCATGAGATAATACTTAGTTACTCTTTTTCTCCACAATACTCATCTAAATTTGCACAATCTTGTGTAGGCATATATTGAAGCTGAGAATATGAGGTTGGAACAGGAACCTTATCAGTTCTCGTCAAAAGAAATAATAATCAGAATCAAGTACAAATACTGTCCAAATCTTACAATCATTGACACTCCAGGACTTATTGCCCCAGCGCCTGCTCGAAAAAATCGTTCTTTACAGGTCAAAGGACAAAAATCAAATTATATATCTTTCACTCAAGAAGCAATTATGTGCTGAATGTTGGGAACCTATCTATGGCAGGCTCAAGCTCATGCTGTGGAATCTTTGGTGCGAGCTAAAATGCAGCACAAAGAATTCATTATATTATGCCTTGAAGATTGCAATGATTGGAGTAATGCCACAACACGGAGGATCGTGATGCAAGTATGTGCCTGTTTTCTCCTATATCTATTAATGTTATGGGGTGGTTTATTGGGAAATTACGATGGTCTGAAGAAAAACAAATTGATTACCTTGGAAGTTTTTGCGCTAAACTCAATTTGTTTGCATACTAATATAGATTGATCCTGAACTTTCAAGGACCGTAGTTGTCTCAACAAAGCTTGACACAAAAATACCACAATTCGCACTGGCTTCAGATGTGGACGTTTTTCTTTCACCCCCTGCATGCACTCTTGATGGTTTCATGTTAGGCGGTTCACCCTTTTTCACGTCTGTTCCTTCTGGAAGAGTTGGGACTGGTCATGAATCAGTTTACAGATCAAATGATGATTTTAAACAGGTTAGACTTCAATATCTGCCAAACTGCATTATTGTCTGAGTTAGTTGTGTCAGAGGTAATTGATGCTAATAATGGCACCTGATGGACGCGCTTAACTGTGTTTGAATAACTAATTTAAATATTAGATATATGTTGATTCTTCTTTTTGTCTCCTAGATTTATACTATGAAATCCAGAGCATTCTTTTTTCAGTGATCTGTGTAAAATATCTATTTGAAATCAAGAGCATTTCAATTAGTATTTAGGTAGTGGCATGTGAATATCATATGATGTTCCACTTTGCATGCTACACAATTTAATATCAACCACATAAAAACTGTATAATGGCATCCTTTCGTCTTACTGAATTAGGAATTTTCATCTTGACAATTTAAACATAGTGTCATTCTACAACAAATGATGAAAATAAATTCCTCTTCTTCATTCTGGGTGTCTTTTGGTGTATAACTTGTGCACTCGTAGGCACATTTTATGGAGATTAGACGACTAGTTATCTTGTGAATGCCAAAATCACTCACTCACTGTCAATTTGAATCAATATTTTCTATCCATGAAGATTCCACCAGAATGCCTTCTACTTTTAATAGGCCATGAGCTAGATCAAAAAAATCTGCTACTTGTTGATTGAGAGAAGACATTGTCTTCATAAGGTCTCTCATAGTGAAACTATATTTTTATAGTTTGTCCCTGGTTTATGGCCCTTTTGTGTTTGTCAATCAAAGTATTACTTTGGAAGAATAAGGAAACAACAAAATGATTCAGCTAACTCTGCACATTGTTTCTCCATTCCCACTTTGCCTTCTCCTTTTCTTTGTATTGTTGCTCTGATGTACTTTTATCAACGTATAAGCAGCAGTGCCTAAAAAAGTACCAGTATAAAACTTCAGTAAAATTCTAAAACACAATATCCTCAATTGAAAACTTCAGGTACTTTTATCAATGTATAAGGAATCTTGGTCGATAATGATCGCATCGGACTAAGCCAGCTTATATTTTGCAGTACCAAACATCTTGGACACCAACTAATGGCACCAGACAGAAAATTGTTAGTTTCTATAACATATCTGATGTATGGTTAACCTATTTTACATATATTGACATTATTTAGTGCCCGTTTGATATATAGATTTTTTTAGAATACATTTTGTGAAAAGTGATTTTCAATATTTTTTTGGGAGAATGTGTGGTTAAAAAAGGAAAAAAATTATGTGTCCACGTGCAAAATTATTTTATTGGGAGAATGTACGGTTTAAAATGAGTTTGGAAAAAAATGAGTTTTAAAGAATCTTTAATAAACACGGACTTAAAGTTTTTTCTCTAAAGATAAAATTTTCTTAAATACTAGTAATATTTTCATTAGTGTACTTTGGTCCTGTACAATTTATTTCTGCCGTATGCTTCATTATTATATTAGCACAATTATTCAGCTAAAATATTGTATATGCATGTAGAAATAAATCTGATATGGTATCTGAGGATACACCAATAATGATATTGAATACCAAGAGGCTATCAGAGACATTTGCAGGTGTGTTATTTATAAATTGGCTTGATTTAATGCTCAGCGAAATTCGTCTGTTTGTATGATAGTCCATGTTTGCTTGAAAAATTACTTTATTGTTCGTTTTGAGACAACTTTCTTGTTGGATAAAGACATGGTTGTGGTATAGGATTGGGGCAATTTTCGCCCAATGCTGAGGCGTGGCACAGAGGCATGGATTCACTATTTTATAGCTTTTAATTGCTACATGTTTTTCTGTTTCATGATGTGTCCCAGAATGCAACTTCCTGTACATTGACAGGCTATTTATTTGAGAGAGATGGAAGATGTCACCGCTTTAGAGGAGAAGCTGGGAAGATCACTTTCAACACAGGAACGAAGCAGAATAGGTGTTAGCAGCCTTAGGCTATTTTTGGAAGAATTACTGCAGAAGAGGTACTTATAATAAATATTTTTGGGTTCTGTATCTTGTGCAACGGCTAATTAAAACTGACATAAATTTTATGATACACATTTTTACAAGGTACGTGGACAGTGTTCCAATGATCATTCCACTTCTTGAAAAAGAGTATCGAAGCACTACAAGGAAGCTAAGTGAAATAAATCTGGAACTCAGGTATGTAGTGTCTCTTACCTATCTAGCTTATCAATAAAAATGTGAATACATAATTAAGAAATTTGTACTATGAAGCTCCATCACTGAAAGATATTTGATGGTGGATGAACTTAGTTTAGATTGATTAGTTACAGGAATATGAATCGCCTCGTCTGAAAGTTTAAGCGACTAGAGAATGACAATCTTAAAGCCTGTTTGGTGCATATTAAAATGAGAGAATGCATTTTTTTGAAGTGATGTGATGGGGAATTTGTGGTCGAAAATGAAGGAAAAATTATTGATGTGATGGAAAATATTATTTTATTGAAAAATGTGTGGTTGAACATGAGTACAAGAATGAGAATGAAAAAAATAATGTATGTCAAACAGGGGCTTATTATTTAAATTATTTATTTAATGTGACAAATTCATTTTCACCAAAAGCCTAACAAACACACAATCTTTATAAATGTATGGCATAAGACTCGATCTCGGGACCTGAACTTGCCTTGATACCTTGTGATATAGTACGAATAAATACGAAGAACAGAAACTGTATTCAGTTTATTAAAAATTTAGGTACACGAGGTAATATTATACAACTAAGGCTGCTATGCATGATTGAAACAGAACCTATTAAAATTGGGTTCCTGATTCCTAAAATCTGGATACCCTTAGAAATTAATTTGAAATAAACTGTTGAAGACAAGATTTAAATGAATTCACATGACTTTATCTAACAACTTAAACTTTTATATGAGATGGTATACATGGTATCACAGTCTAGCAAAATATATGTGTTCAAGTCTCATAGCCACTCATTTATTTATAATTAAGCATGTCTAAAGGGTTACGATAAAAATTGAACCCAGGCTACAAGTGAGGGGATGTTTGCTGACAAGATTCAATAAATGTGCCCTTATCGAACATCTTATGCTTTTAGAGGAGATGGTTAACAAAAACTAATCCTAGAAGAAGATGCTGAATTCTAGGAACAAACCATTGTTGCCTTGACAGTTAATCTACCCATTCTTTTCCCTTTCTGAATATGATTTTGTATCCTTTTTGGGAGGAGGCCCGGAGTGGGGGTTGGTTGGGGAGAGTCAAACTATGTTTTCTTGATCTCTTCAACTATATGTTATGTTTGTTCACGGCTCTATTCTATGAAGTAATCTCGTTTCTCTTCTTTCTCCCAGCTCTTTGGATGAAGTAAAGCTGAAGGAGAAAGGAAAAGCTTTCCATGACCTGTTCCTTACCAAGGTTTAAACTTACCGTCACATTTAAAATGCTGTCATATCTGCTGTGATATTCTTAATCCCCATCTTTCTGTTCTTTAACTTCTTTGTGAAGTTTTGTCTTCTTTTCTTTTGCCCTAAGATTGGCGAGAAAGTTCTGAACATATATTAGGCAGTTCTTCTGGTATTTTACTTGTCAATTAATATCTTACATTGTGTTGTTGTTTATATAAGCTAAATAGTAAAGATAGATTCATGGATTTCTTTTTCAGTTGCTTACTGATGTTCCTTCCTTTTCTCAGTTATCACTTCTGTTGAAAGGGACAGTTGTTGCGCCTCCAGATAAATTTGGTAAATTTCTTAAATATAGAAAAAACATATTTTTGTTGTATTGACAATTTCAGTATAGTAATCGATACCCACACCTACACACACTCTTCACCGTTTGTGTTCAGTTTAGTTTTGTTATCTTCCTTTTAACTCCTAGAGACTTGATTTATCCCATTGTCACTCTCCTCTTTCCCCTCTGAGATGTTTAACAAAGATTATGTTAAATGTCAATATAAAAAGCTGTGGCTTTTTTGAACTGCTTACGGAGACTCATTCTACGGCCCTCATTAAAATGTTGGAAATATAAGGACTCGTAAAATGTGAAGTTCTTTAATATATGGGTGTTCTCACAAGACCTTCATTAACTCTGTTGTGTTCTTTTTGCAGGTGAAACACTACAAGATGAGAGGGTTAATGGAGGAGCATTTATTGGCTCTGATGGCCTTCAGTTCCCACACAAGTTGATACCTGTAAGTCCTGATATATTTTATAATTTGTATGCTTTGAAATGAATATCTTAATGACCGTTTTTCTCATGTGGTCCACCTTGAAAAAGTTATTTTGTTTAATTAGCTCAATTGTAAACAACTAAGTTTTGTTGTCAAGTATGTGACTGACTCTCACTACTACAAGCATCTGTTTTTGTACCTTTGTCGATAATTGGCTGCTTCAATCTGCCAGAATAAAGTAGTCAAATTATAAACTCCACTCTTATAAACAGGTTCATGCAATTTTGCCTCCACTCGGATTGATATTTTACACCCATCCTCTAGCATGCACTTGTATTGTATTCTTACTTTAAAGACAAGTAAAGTTGAAAACAGAAGCTATTTTCTATCATTTGTGAGCATGAAGCTGAAACTCAGATACAACTTGATCTTGACTGAGTTGTGATGATACTCAATATTGTGTTCAACATAGATTAAGATTGTATCTTTTTACCTTTTGTTGAAGAGATGAGATAAACTTTGATTGTTTTCCCAAGCATTCTTCTCCTTATTGAGCTTCTCACTCTTGTATCACTGCTTGTGCATACCATTCATTGATCTTGCAATTGATTTAAAAGCGTAGTTGTTGCTTATTAGAAACGAATCGGACTGGGAACTGCCGAAACGGTGACACTATTGGATTGGTTTCCTTTTTGAACCGTCTATCCACTGGCCGGTCAAAGCCCACTGAAATCGGTCAAAACCTGTTAGAACTGGGCGGGCTTCATGTAACCCGGTTCACTTTGGACCATTTTTTTCATAATTTTCTGATAACCAAAATATAATTCGGTAATCGAACCTAGGACCTGCTTAATAAGGAGAGTCATTTCCGCTAGGCAGGCTGAATCTTTTGAGTAATCTACCAACCAAAAAGTACATATTTCCTAAGTGCTTAAATCAATTTTCATATTTCTCTCTTTTTGAAAGTTTGAAACAACGAAGTAAAATACATCCTCGATTCAAGAAATCAAATGATAGGTTTTGAAACTAATAATGATGAATAATCTAGAGAGAGAGAGAGAGAGAGAGAGAGAGAGAGAGAGTACATAACCTTATATAATTATGCTGGCATGAATGCCTCCTTTTTTTTTTTTTGAAAAAAAAAATATTTTTTTTTTCAAACTGGAAATGACTCGCCGCCCAATACTTAGCCCAGTTCAAATGAAATGGTTTTGTCTGATAACTATGTTTGAAAACATTTGCTGTGTTGCAACTGAAAATAGCTTAGAGCAAGATCAGAAATTGCAACTAAGATGATGTAGCATGAGTTCTGAAAGTTGCTTTTTTTCTTTATGCCTACTCGAAGATAGCATACTAGTCTTGCTTTCTTCAAATTTGTATGGTCCACGTGTTCTCTTTGTTATATATTTATACAATAAATATAATATGTGAAAGAAATAACTAATTAAGATGAAGTGCCCAACTGGTGAAAAGTGTGGAATTTGTGTGGGAGGTTATGTGTTCGAGCCACGCCTCACGCACTATATTAAAAAGTTTTTGATTGGGCCTTGGGCTTTATTGATTCTAATAAAATAATAATTATTATTTTTTTAATCATTTTCGGAATTATTTAATGGGTCAACTAGCCAGTAGAGTATGACTGTTTTAACTGCCCAGTATTAATACCCATTACCATTGGCCATTACATCTACAACTTAATACTAGATCATGGTGGAAGAAGTTACATCTCTTTCTACCTATATAAACACACTTTTGGGTATTAGAAAATTATAAAAAAAAACGAGATTATATATTTCTATACAGTACAGTAAAAATATTGTTCTTAGTTTTACACATTTCTGGAGACACTGGAGAGTTCTGAAAACCTTTTGTGATTGCTGCACAATTGGTTTATTTGATCATTGTATCCTGGAGGTGATTGTCCACAGAGGTCGCAGCAGTTGTCGACGGGCAATTTCGCTTTAGGTCATCGTGTTGTCACGAGACTCGATCTGTTGATAAGTTTTTTTGCACTTTACTGTTATTTTATCCAACACTTTACTTGTTCTAATGATTCTCAAACTATTGTTATATATATATATATATATATCTGAATTGTTTATCTCATGCTGCTAACCTAAAATGAACCTATCTGTGATATATATTTCATCTAGATTTTCATCTAGGTTTAAATCTCATTGTCTTTTCTTCTGTGCAGAATGCAGGGATGCGCCTATATGGAGGTGCTCAATATTATCGTGCAATGGCCGAATTCCGTTTTGCTGTTGGAGGAAGCAAATGCCCTCCAATTACACGTGAAGAAATTGTGAATGCATGTGGAGTTGAAGACATCCATGATGGGACAAACTATTCAAGGTATCCGTGGATTTCTAGCTATGTAGTAAATTTTTGATACTAATCTGGCTAGGTTGCTGATGTTTGTTAATTTCGATTTTCAAAATTTTATTTTCTTGCTTTTTGAGAATATAGGACGTCTTGTGTAATTGCTGTTGCAAAGGCTCGTGATACATTTGAACCTTTTCTTCATCAGGTGTGAATTCAGTACTTTATATGTCAATTTTCTTGTGTATCATTATGTTTTATGTGAAGATGACAATGCAGGAATCCAATAAAAAATGTTTGTTAGGAAACAGCTTTAAGAATGAGAATTAAATTTTGCACTCAGATAGAGTTTGCATCTGAAGTAGCAACTGCCGTGCTTGATTTTCTGAAAACGTATATTAATTAATTTTCTGAAAAATACATATCAGCCGCAAGCAGAAAGCATCCGTAAATGTGGGTGATGATGGGCCATTATTGCTTTCTAGTTTTGGATGGTTATGTCTCTGGGAATTGTATTTCATACTTTCTTCCTTGGAAATTGTATTGAGCTTGCTCATATTGTAGTTGGGTTATTTCTCCTGTTGATAGTCAAGTTCTGAGGTGGGTACAAAAAATTGTAGAACACATTTTCAATTCACCAGAATTCAGTAGGTGGTAAATGCCTGCGTAATGTTGCACTCTGCTTAGAAGGGTCTGTTCTAGGTGATACCTGAATAATCAAAACTGTCCTTAGGTCTGCTTTTATTTCTTCAACCTGATTCATATATTCACAACTTGAGAATCTCAGACAGATACATAAGCTGAATTGACTTGGATCTTGCCTCATATTTCTTGCTTAATAGAGTTGGACTTTCTGGTTCCAGATTATAGTATCTGCTGAAGACTTGCATTGCTGATACTTTTTAATGGATTCTTGGTTGTAACTAACAGTTTTGTACTCCTACGAATTTTCCATGCCCATTCTTGATTTATTGCTCAACTGGATCATTGATACACACCTTGGGATGTGCAAATGGATTGTGAATGATGTATAGTTTCATGTTTAGAGGAATGCTTGTTGATCATACCCGTGCTTAAAAGAACTTGTTCGCAATATGTAACCTGACTGAACTGGAATTAAGAAATTTTACTAAATTTCAGATATGAGATCTTTTTCCTCCTAAAAGAGGATGGTAATGGTATTATTAAAAGCTCCAAATTATAAGTGTCTCCAAATATACTAGTAGGCAGTAGCATCTTAGATTGATAATAAAAATAAGAAAGCCTTTAAGTAAATGTGGTTAATAATCAATTGCTAGAGTTGGACTTTAAACTAGAGAGCAAGGCTTTCATTATAGTCAAATAATAAATTTTTCATGTCGTGTGGACCGGTGTGGTGAGTCTTTAATCTGGTGATATGATCAGAGTTAAAAGCCCTATAACGTACTTTGATTTTCATGGAATGCCACTGTTATACATTAACTTTAGATACGAAGAAAATGGTGATGAGCATAGTTGGTTGGTAGTGTGATATATTCATGGGAAATATCTATACATGTGAACATGTTATTTTCTTTGAAAGGATTCTTTTGTTCAGAGCATAAGTTCAGAAAAGAAGTTATATATTTTCTATAAATGTAATAATTAGTGCATCTTGTGTTGTTATTCTGTTTCGATAAAATAAAATAAAAGAAGTTTTTGTATTCCTTTTATATACATCTGAAAATTTTGGGTTATAATTTGATCAAGCTCTCAGACTTTTGAATTTTTTTGATAATTTCCCGTTCTCTTTCGTTTCTTTGATTTTTGTACATGACTGAAACTGTAACTCCTTTTATGGCTACTAGTTGGGTAACAGGCTCTTGCACATTTTGAAGAGATTGCTCCCCATCTCTGTTTATCTTCTCCAGGTAAAGGCTTTGTTTCTTTGTGTTGAACAACTTTATCTAAAAGCCTAACCTGTTAGATAGGGGCCATAGGACTACATGTATATCATTGAAATATTGTCTTCAACACACCTCCTCACATGTAAGCAAGATTTAATTTTTTCCATGAAAGCCTAACACGTGCACAATTTATTTAAATGGGTGATGGCGAGACTTAAATCGAGGGCCTTTGCATGTTCTAATACTATCTTGTACCACTTTATCTAAAAGTTTAAGTTATTAGATGCAACCACTTTGTCATTTAAATATTGTCTTTTAACACTTTCTTAGCTCGCTAGTCTGTTGTGCTGATGCAATTTTTGAAGTACTCAGTTGCTATTATTATGTTTCCTTGCTCTTACATCCTTTTGATTTTATTGCAAATGATTTCCTACAGAAAGATGGTGAATATCTGAGTGGCCATGAAGTTTTCCTAAAGCGTGTTGCCTCTGCCTTCAACAACTTTGCAGAGTCCACTGAACGATCATGTCGTGAAAAGTAAATATAATTGCATTCGTTTTGACATTTATGTTTTGATTTTTAGTTCTGAGTATGTGCAGTTTAAGTTCTCATGAGGTGCTATAAATTGTTTAGTGGGATTACTCTCGTTGCTTCGATTCCAAATCACTGTGCACCTGTCCTCTTTTTTTAGCGAATAATTTCTACCTATTTTGAAAGAGTTCCACTCGTTGAGGTGCAGTAGTTGACTGGACATCTAGGGCTAAAGCACTGTTTCAGTGAGGGTCGCGAGAGCGGTACCAAATTTAGGCAAACTCTGAATACCAGACGATGGGGGATAAACTTCATCGTCGAGAGGGAAATAACCCAGAGCACCAGCTAAGGCCCCTAAATGATCGCTTAGTAAGTTCGGTGGATCTAACTTCTGGGTCTTGTGTAGTCGTTGTAGTCGACTAGCCAATAGGTGATTCACGATTCAGGAGTCACCAGATAAAGGATGCCTTATTTGAACACGCCTCTTCTGTCTTAAGTTTGCAACTCCTATGCATGATGCACAATGCCACGTGAATCATATGTTAGCATCACATTGATATTAAAATCTGTAGAATTGTAGAAGAAAATATTCAATTCTTATCGATAATTCTAAGAACTTTGCAAAACTATATACAGGAGTGTTCACAATCTTCTAGATATAGAAGTAAATTGAAAAGAGCTAATCTAGCCTAAAAGCAAGGAATACACTACATCATACAAATAAAATCAAATACGATTAAATTAAATCTTATCAAACGAAACAAAATTTGATTGATCGTATCAAGTCGAATCAGATTGAATCAAATCTGATTATCCCACAGAATCAAACAATTTTTTGATTTTCTTTAAAAGTGTTTTATTAGTCTGCCTGGGGAAGGGTTTCTTTGCATTCAACTTCTTTTTCTTGCTAGATTTTCATGCAGATGATTTGTTGTCATTGCTTCACAGTGGTAATTAAATTATTGTCACCTATTTAGGAATTTAGGGAAAAGTTGATGCTGTCCTTGGCTGCTGCTAGGTCCTCTTCAGGCCAATGTAAGCCTGAAGAGGAATGAACTTCCAATCCTCCTAAGATCCTCCTGGAAGCTCCTCCAGGGTGACAATGCACATGGAATCATGATACAGCATCTGACATTACAGCAGCCGTTAGTTGGGTGACAAGCTGGGATTCTGATACCCTGAAGTCTTAAGTCGTCATGGCCTTGTTAATGAGAAGATCAATGGGGAAAAATTGCTGTAATAAGCATGTGCTTGCGGATTCCTCATATGGTCTCTTCTCATCGTATTCCTACATTAGCACATTGGCCATGAGCCTCACAATCTCCTTCCCTCCAACTCATCCTATCTCATCTTCTCTGATGAAGGATGTGGCACCATTTTGACCACATCCATCCACTGGTGAGGGTCCTCGAACATGTGCACTGATTCCACAGGATCTTGCTCCATTCAAAACCGTTAGGTGGAGGAGCTCAAGGTACAGTGGTGTTAAAGAGACAGATAATAGAGCAACTTATGCCAGTTAGCATGCACCTGTCTCCTAACCTTGGTCACTTCATGTAGCAATTGTCCATCAGGCAATATTTTGCGTATGTGGAGATTGGGTCATCTATCACTACCCTCTTGCAATGAGTCAACCATAGAACCTCATAGAACTGGACCTGAAGCAAAAACAGGAGACGTTAGGAATATCGATACTTGATTATAACATGGCAAGATGAAATGTAAAAGGGAAGGAAGGGAAATCCACCTTCCCATGCAATTGCTGAGCCTCAAAAGAATGATTCTGCCAAGTTGGGTGACCCTGTCCATCACAATTATAGATTGGCCAGTATTGCACCTCCGTTTCATTCAACATCTCTGATAGTAGAGGACCAGAGGTGCCATAAGTTGGTCTTGTTCCACTTTTGCAATTTCTTCGTCAAGGAAAAAATCGTAATAAATTATGATTCACCCAAATGCTCATCCTAAGTCCCCACTCTATACATTTGGTAGATGAGGCTTCAGTGTTCCCGTGTGAATATGATGTTTTTGTTCTTCCATGCCATGTTTTTATTTGTTGAACAGTTGAAGTATGTTAGTTGTTTATATGTAACTTTTTTCTTTCTTTTTTTTTTCCCCTACTCACTTATTTTTTCTTGTCAGCTTTGATTAATATCTATATTATGTGGCGCAATACTTTTTTTAGGTGTATGGATGATTTAACAAGCACCACTCGGTATGTCACTTGGTCCCTCCACAATAAGGTAGCAAAATTGCCATTTGAGGTTTCAATTGTTTACACATAATCACGAAAATTTGCTAATTCAAGATCTGTATCAATTCCATGTATATTTTCACTTTTTGATTGATTGTTTCTGCATCCACATTTCTTTCCAAAGTAGTCTTATTTACAAAAATATGGTTATCAGCATATAGAATGGAAGATAATCCAAAATATGTTTTCCAGTTTTGATGTTGTGCATACATTTTCAATTGGTTAAATTTAATATGTTCAACTAATTTTCTGCAAATCTTGTAACTTTGGATCAATCATGATCGGCAAAGAAACAAATATAAAACTGAGGGGGGTGAGTGCAAGGCTCTAGGAAAGGAGAACATATCTTCAATGTACATGGAATAGTAAAACAGTTTTGTTTATTTTTCACTCCCAGAACATGAGGGAGTGGGAGGTTTCTTACTGAAGCCTTCTTTGCCAGCTTCGGCCCGTCTTAATAGATTTTTAAACATGATCCAAATGTTTTGAGGGGGTTCACGACTTTTTTGACAAAATAAACATGTTTTTAATTTCTAAACTTTGTTGTCTCCTTTGCCATCTGTATTCATTGTCTGCCATTAACCCATCGCAGAATCGAGCTGGATTGCGTCAGTTCTTAGACTCTTTTGGTGGATCGGAACAGTCTACAGTTGGTGGTAATTCTGTTTCTGCCAATCTTTCTCAAGATTTGTCGTCTGGATCTCCAGGCAATGATAAGCAAGATACCAAGTCAAAGTTAGACTTAAAACTCAATCATTTGGCTTTAGGGAATGACTCAAACAGTAGTATTCAAACAACAGAGACAAGGCTGGCTGACCTTTTAGATAGTACCCTGTGGAACAGAAGGCTTGCCCCTTCCTCTGAAAGGATTGTGTATGCATTGGTTCAACAGATATTCCATGGCATAAGAGAATATTTCCTGGCATCTGCGGAGTTAAAGGTTTGCATATGAATGCCTCCCTGTCAATAAAATGTACTTGTTTAGATCCTCTGGCTAATCTAAGTGAATGTTTGGCACAGTGTAATGGACAGTATAATGTATAAATTTTTTTTCTTTCTTGACTGTCCAATGCCATCAAATTCTCCCTGCCAAACACACACACTAAGTGTTCAGCTAAAGGACGCTAATCCGGGGATTAAATATTGATTTATTTCTCACGACAGTGAACTAATGCATTCTTTCTTCTTGTTGTCTACTTTGCTGATTTCCTCTTCTGATTTTGCTTTATTCAACAACATTTGACCTTTCAAATTTCACATTGCTGCAATGTATGCGTTGAAGCAAAAAGCTTCCAATTTCTCCAAATTACTATCCATTGCTTCTGTTTTGCAGTTCAACTGTTTTCTTCTGATGCCTGTTGTTGACAAGTTGCCTGCACTTCTTCGGGAAGACTTAGAATCCGCATTTGAAGATGATTTAGATAATGTATTTGATATCACTAATCTGCATCATTCATTGGGGCAGAGGAAGCGGGAAACAGAAATAGAGTTGAAACGGGTATACTAGCCATCACCTTTACTCCTGTGTCAATTGTAAATGTTAGACTATCTGTTTTGTTGCTTACTAAATGTAGCTGTGGCATGCAGATACAAAGACTGAGGGAGAAATTTAGGCAAATTCACGAGCAGCTTAATTCAAATCGAGCCATGTTGAGAGCCGTGAGGAATAACCATCACACGTGTCAGTGAGTTTTTCACTTCTCCTTTGTTTAAATATGAATTACAGAAAATGCGTGACATTTGATTATGCTTCTGTCATCTTTTACTTAAATTACAATATAACGCTGTTGAGAACCGATAGATGATAAATGAATTATTTCTATTCTCATTTTAATTACCGAATATTCCTTCAAGGGATTTTTTCTTGAAATAGAACAGTAAATATGTAAATGTGATGGCATTATAATCTTATAAATTGCTGGACTGCCAGTTCAGGAATTTGTATATGCCCTTGTAGCGAGTATGCTTGTGGTTTTGTTTTGTATTAACCAATGTTTTCCATTCCCACTAGTCACATCCGTCCTTCATCGAAACACAAGTGTATAAATATCCAAGAAAGTTGTTGTGGGCTGCTCAGCACATTTTGACGTGCCATAGTTATACAAATCTTGGTATTGGAAGTGACCTCATGTTGAGGTCACGACCAATTTGATCGTTTATACTTTATAGGGATGTGATACAGTGAACCAGAAACTCTGTCATGTACAAAACAGTTATCAATAAGATAATAACAACGTTGTTAACCATTTCATCTTAATGCTTAAAATCTTGTCTTCAACTTAGGTCTTTTATTCGGTTACGATTCTATGATAATCGTTTTATCTAAAACTAGCATCTTGATCTTCCATATATTTGTGTTAAGGAAGAAAAAGATCTAAGGAAAACGATAGTTTTATTCTACTAAAAAATTAATTTTTAGTCAAACCAAATATGGGCAATAAAAATATAAAGTTTTCATGTCGACATTTTATATGATAGTTTAATACTGCATCCGAGTAATCAGAAGCCTTGAATTCATAGTTTACACAGTCATTTATTAAAATTTCACGTATTTTGATGCATTTATAAAGAAAAATGAAGTCCGCGTTCATGTAAAATGATAGTAATTTAAACTTTCGAACGAGATTGATTAGTAATGTGAATGTGGTGTGACAGAGACACAAAGTTAGTTTGAATGAATTAGAAAAGATTAAAAGAACCAGTATTGCTTTATCAAGATTCCCAAAAAAAAAAAAAAAAAAGATTAGGTTTTCTTTTTCTTTTTACTATTAATTTTCCACCAATAAAGAAAAGTTATTCGATGTTTAGTCAATCAAATGTTCATACTACAGCTATTTTACGGCTAGTTTGTAATTTTACGCTTTGATGATTGCATAACAAGCAGTTGTCGAGTTATTATAGCTGTCAAGATTCAACTTCAACTAGCTGGTGACATGACCTAGGGAGGGAATGTGTCGTCTGGAACCAATTAAAATTCAGATTTTAATTTAAATCAAAAATTAATTGTAACCGCGTGTTTCATGATTTCTATAATTTTTCAACTACGCATTTCATCAATTTTTATTAAAATTTATTAAAAAATTTATTTTAATCTCTACCAAATGAGGGCTTAGTCGATTGTAGGGCTTGGTCCTTCATCACTATGTGTCAAGTCGAGTGCTTTAGTTTGTCACATCACTTTAGAGCGTAACACTCTCGAAAGTAATTTCCATGCTCATTTGAGCATTTGAGCATCATGTAGCCATACAATTACTATATATACAATACTAGCTCATTATTTATTTTTGTGGGTATCTATAGACATATCTTCTATTTGGAACGTTCAAAAGTTAATAAAAAAGAAAAGAAAACCTTGTCATTTGGGTGTCCACCTTAAATAAACCAAAATTCAGACAGAAATTTGCGCGAGTAAAATTTTGTGCCACTCACAAACTTCTGTTTCGTGTTCTATTTCACTCCCCGATGAGGGTTTTTTTCACCCTTCCCTCACGGTACTACTTTGCTATCGATGCCTACTCGATTTCGAGATATTTTCGAGAAGAAAGAGCTCACGAGAAAGCTCGTCAGTGGAAATTGTAAAGTTCGGCACTAACAAAATTAGACAGTATAAAGAAATACTATTCGATGTTAAACGTACGATAGTCATCAGCACTTGGCTGTGAAATGGACATTCACCAAAGTGAATATATACAAGTGCTGAGTAAGGATGAAAAGATGAGTCCTTTTTAGTGCAAATGGTGGCAGTACCTTCATAGAAAGATTGTGACTGCAGATGAGCATCTTCCAAGGTTTTCTTCCCCCCCACCCCACCCCACATTTACAAAGTCACTGTGCTTTGTTTTACACTTGTAGTCTTTTACATACATTGTTGAATTGTACCAAATTTCGTGCAGAAAATGCCAATTTTAACAACTATTAGATGGGTATCCACTGCACAGAATTTTATGCTATGTACTCGTTAATGGGCTCAACATTAGTAGAGCTACAACTTGCTTTTTGAAGGTAGACAAGGCTACCCATGCCTGGTCCAGCCAAAGTCTGGCACCGGTGGGGTTAGGTAAGGTTGGGTCGTGGACCGACTTAACTCGAGAGAAGAGTCATGCTAGTCGTGACTTTTCAAGATCTTAGCTTGCTGAGGTTTTTTTTGAAAAAAAAAATATGAAGGAAATAACTATTGGGTTCAGTGAATTTGTCTAGCCCAACACGATCATTGTTGAGCTTTTGTTTTTTTTACTTTTTGAACGACTCAACCAAGTATGGCTGTCAAAAATCGCAGGCCGTGCTAGGAAAATGTAACTATGCAAACGTTTTTATTCAAACTATGAATTTATGCCCCTGTTTGACACCCATTTTTTTATCTCATTCTCATTCTCATTTTTCTACAGTACTCATTTCTAACCACACATTCTTCAAATAAAATAATATTACACATAAACCCAAAAATTCTTCTTACTTTTTAACCACACATTCTTTACATCAATCACTATTCAAAAACTCATTCTTCAAAATAATGAGTGTCAAACGGGGCTATATATCAAGATTCAAGCACGTGCGTGCACTCGTATTGAACTATAAGAAAATATGAGATACGCGCTTATCTCTTGTCGGTTAGGGTGATTGTGTTAAATCAATTGATAACCATTGTTCTATTCTCATTATCTAAAATGATTAATCTTGATTATACGAGATTTTAGCATTCAATCAAGAAAATCAACACCGATGGGGCCATCAATATTTTATTGATTTTAAATCCTTAAGACTGCCGACCTCGAACAGGTAAAACAAGATTCCAGCAAAATTAGGATTTAAAAAAGTTGTATAACTAAGAATGTAATTATTAATTATATGGTCGAGTTAATTATGAAAAATTACTTATTTATGGGCACTCCTCGTTAGGTGGGCCCCTCCACCCAGATCCTACGGTCCACAAACTAAACTCAAAATCATGGATGACCTTGGATGGCACGATGTAGATGATATAAGCATGAAGTGTGATACAACATACAGTATCAATGGGAAAATTGCACTTTTGGTCCTCAACCTATTGTACAAGTAGCAAATTGATTCTCAATATTTAAAAGGAATATGTTAGTAATCAACATTTCATGATACGGTAAAACCTCTATAAAATAATAATATTGGAATAAAGAAAAAATATTAGTTCAAGTTATTATTGATTTATAGATAAACGAGTAATTTATTGATAGCTAAAAAATGTGATGGATGTTCAACACCATTTAAATTAAAATTATTCTAGTAAAATTGAGACAATGATGATGGAATCCATTGAAGCAGTCATTGTTCAATGAGTATTGAACTACACCTGCCTAGCGGTGGCAATGGGTCTGAGCCGAGCCGGCTCGGCCCGAGCTCGGCTCGTTACCCGTGGGTCGAGCTCGATTTTTTTAATTAATTTTTTTTTTTAACTATACATGTTCTAAACCTTAAAAAAAATTTAGAAAAACCCACGAGCCGCTCGTCAAAAAACTAGCCTAGCTTGCTCGGCTCGATTAAAAAATTTAGATGAGACGTGTTATCACGCGTTTCTCCAAAAGAAGTCGAATGAAAAAAAATTCTAATTGCAAAAATTAGGGATGATGTGAGTACCAAAAAAGCTAGCAACTTTAGATGAATATTTTAAGAGAAAATTAAATTAAAATAAAAGGAGTAAATTAAAAAATTCAAAGTATTTAACCAGTTATTATTTTATATTTTCGTTATGCCTAAAGAATTTTAAATAAAATTATTATATTAGGCATTTAACGAGATTGTTAATTTAGTACATTGATCCAAATCGAGACCAATTTTTATTATTATTTAGATGAGGTTATTAATTTATAGAGGTTATTCTATAAAATCAAAATTTGTCTCCAACATCAAAATCTCTATTAAATTGTTGGGGCACTCGTGTCTAATTTTATAAATCTAGGTTCTATTTACAAACTTGGTCCTTTTACAAAAAAACGTATGAAGTAAGACATTTTATTACGATCCCGTAACTTCTAACGAATCGAATTTTACGCAGAATTGGACATATTGGTTCATGTAGAATACAAAAGGCGAGTTATCTATATTCAAGCAAATTATAATAATATCGTTAACCCAATTACAAACGTACGCAGTTGGGTAATTTCTTAGTCCTCAACCTATACTTACAGATTCAAGAGTATGAGTAGAGGGAAACCTTTTTAACCTCAAATTGTAGCAGCAAATGCTATTCATATAGTAAAAGATTAAGGCCTTGTATGGGAGGGATTAAAATTGAAAATATAGCCGTTATTGTTGACTTTTATTAGACGAGTGGGACCCAATAACGGCCATATTTTCAATTTTAATTGGCTTTTAATCCCTCCCGAACGGGGCCTAAGGTTTGCAATGAGTAATAATCATGATAAAAGGTCTCGTGAAAATTAGAACGTTTCTTGTTTTCAATAGTTGTTTGTGCAACTATATAAAAAAATTAAGCCTAGTTACTTCTTTTTCAAAGATTTAAGATTGACTTGCTCCTCGAGCAATAAGTTAGGGATCGCAAATGAAATGCTCCCTCATAAAAATAAATATAAAAATACACACAGGAACACTGGCGGACTCACATGGGGTCATGTGGGATCAAATGACCTCACATTTTTTTTTTTTTTTTTTGAGTTTTCCTCTTTAAACATTTTTGAATTCTCATTTTTGACCCCACAAGAAAAATGGTCTTGATCCGCCCCTGCACAGAAAGAACCTTATTTCCAAATTTCGACAATAGATACATACGAGTTTGATCTCCCGTCCACAATAGAGATGAATTATTATGCCCATTGCGAGTGTGACAACATCGTATTGTCATGTCATATCCCCACGGCTCACGTGGCAGCACCAGATGTTGTCACACCCACAGTGGGTATAATAACTCTTGTCTAACGTGGGCATGAGATCACCACTCTAGATACATGTACAGATATATATACTGTATGTGCTTAACACACCCCTACCCTAGGTCCCTCGCTCCCATATGAAGAAAACCCGTTGCTTGGAAAGCATCCAACATTTCTCGTTTTCCGCCGCTAGGAGAGCAGGATCCACCACTTTTAAATGCCAAAAACACCAAAAAAAAAAAAAAAAAGAAAGAAAGAATAGCATGTTTCAATCTTGATGGTGGCGTTGATCAAAACAAACCCACCCTTCTCTCTCACGTCAATCCCTGTCTCTCTCCACTTTTTCATTCCTATAAATATATCACTCTCTACCAGTACAATCTAATTATCACTTCTTACTGTATTCCTAAGTATACATATTCATTTTGAGAGGCTGATCATCATTCATGGGGGATAAGAACGTGAATCTGCCACCAGGTTTTCGATTCTATCCAACTGATGAAGAGCTTGTGGTTCATTTCCTTCATCGAAAAGCAGCACTCTTGCCTTGCCATCCTGATGTCATTCCGGATCTTGATCTTTATCCCTATGATCCATGGGATTTAGAGGGTAAAACCAATTCTTATTCCGATTTTATCTCGTTGTCACATAAAAGTTATATTAGAGAAGCAACGGGTTTACTTATTCAATTTAGTCTTCAACACTCTACTCGATCTGCGCATGCGGGCCACATTCACATTTTTTTTTTTATCGAACCAGAAAATTCCACCGAATACATGTACAATTTTCATAAATGGACATCGGTACGACTTGAATATTAAAAATATTATTATTAATATTTACTTGCCTCCCTCTTAATTCCCTTTTTGTTCTTGTTGGTGTATTATTCAATCCAAAAATTGGATCAATTACATTTTCTTCAATCCCAATGGCCCTCAAATGGCTCCTTCCCTATCTGCTTTTTACAATACTATGTTGAACAAGCTCAACTAAAAACTTAAATTGGTAGTGAAAAGTGGATATATTACTAGTTTAAATGTGTTTTATCTATGTGATGTAGGTAAAGCAATGAAAGAAGGCAACAAATGGTACTTTTATAGCAGAAGAACACAGAATAGAATTACTGGGAGTGGATATTGGCAGGCTATTGGGATTGATGAACCAATTTACAGCTCTAGTTCTAACCAAAAGGTTGGGATGAAGAAATATTATGCATTCTACATTGGTGAAGGTGTCAAAACTAATTGGATGATGCAGGAATATAGGATTTCAGACTCTTCTTCTACTAGTAGATCATCAAGAAGAAGAAATTCCAGAACAGTAAGTACATATTTATATAACTTTAGTAATGTTGCTTATATATAGAATAACATTTTTTTTTTTTTTTAATTTACTTTTTTGAGTAAGAAAATTTTATTATATTTTCTTGTAGGATTACAGTAAATGGGTGGTGTGTCGAGTGTATGAGCGTGATGGTGACGACGACGGCGACGATGGGCCGCAGCTTTCATGCTTGGATGAAGTTTTCTTGTCGCTTGAGGATCTTGATGAAATTAGTTTGCCAAATTAGATCCAAAAATTAAATTTGAGGATCTAATGCCCAGATTTTGTAGAATTTCCACAAAATGTTTTAGCATATTAATTCAATATTTTCATGATGAAATTAGTTAAGGGAATTTGTACTTTGGACGAGATATATATATAGAACAATTATCTTTTAAGTACCGATACTTTGCCGATGTGAAATATTAAGGAAACATAAAATCAATAAATCAGAAATCCATGCACAACAAACCACATGCATTGTAGTACTAACTGATAATTTATATGCCCCACTGTTGCTTCAAATTTATGTACACTCTATTGATCCATTTGTTTGCTAGTTTTTTTTTGTGTGTTGGAGGGGGGGGGGGGGGTGGGGGCTTTGAGCATTTTCTTCCTTTTGGTGAGTAGCCTTTTAGCATTTTTGTGCTATGATAGTTATTTGGTAGTTGTCTAGTACCACAAAGCTAAGGAAATATATTTTTCTATTTTGTGATTGCTTATGAAAGCATTAGTCATTTGTGATGCAAGCATGCACCCCAAGAATGAAAATATGTTCATCAATCAAATAAATTTGTTTTCTTTTATAATATATTCCAAGTTAGGAATTAGTTTAATTTTATTTGTGTTTGCCCTACTAATTTTCAACTCAATCTCAGTTGAGATCGCTTGACTCAGGTCAAGTTGTATAGTAATGGATTCCATGCGTTCATATTTTGATCAACCTGATCCTAATTGAAGGGTGTTGAGAGATTATATTGAAAATTATGTTTAATAAAGTTGGATCGGACTTGAACAAAGCAAATTGCATAACAAACTTGACAAGTATTTTTCTAGATTAAATTTGGTGAAATTTATATTCATGGGCAACAATATTTTTCCTAGTTGAACGCGAAACAAACACACTACACATTGTAGAGGTTCATATTCGACATGAAAGTCGCGTTTAGTGTCTTTATGCGACCCCTGCACTGCTACCAAATTAAGAATTACCATTATCAAACAATCTCTACTCATAACAATTAACAAAGATTATGCTCCACCATCAAAAGCACAAAATTCCTTCATGTAAGTACTATTCAATCTTTATAAGGAGTAACTTTCATGCATGGGTGGGTCTGCAGTGGGAGTAGTGGATTCCACTGCCTCCACACTAAATTTAAAATTTAAGATTTTGCAATAGATTTTTCAAGATTTTACACAAGATTTTCACACATACAAAAAAAAAAAAAATCTTTTAATTTTCAATTTTATCCCCACAATTAAAATTCCGTGAAATTTGCCTTCACAGCTCTGCTCTCCTAACTTCACCCCTCTTTCTTGCAGCACACAATGTCGGCAGGGCCGGTTTTGCATAGAGGCGAGTGAGGCCCGCGTCTCGGGCCCAACATTGGAGGGGCCCTTAGATTTTAGCCTCTTTCATTCTTCCTTTTTTTTGGTTGAGAAAACGTTTAGAACATTGTCGTTTTTGTGGTTTGATTATAATATAAATATTTTGTAAAATACATTTTATTTGTTGTTTTATTGTTTAAGTATTTAAATTAATAAGTTAACTATTGAATTCATAATACACTTAGATTTTGCATTCATATTGATTCATCTAAATATCCCCCAAGTTGCAAGTTGATTTTATTTATATTAAATTCATCATCAAATGCACAGTTGTGTGTGTGTGTATTTTAAACAAAAAATTGGCCATCAACATATCATTCTCATCATTTGCTTTGTTACACTGTTCGATAAGGTCATTTGAATTCATTCCTGATTTGGTTTTCATTTTCTAAAACTCATTTTTAACTAAACATTTCATAGAACGTACAACTTTTATCAACTTTTCAGCCACATATTTCATCAACTTTTATGATTTTTAGCTAAACCAGAGAGGGGATCTCTTTTCCCACATTTGACAAGTTAACGACTACCTTTAACATAGTCATAGAAGTTGATGTAAAATGAAGTGATGCTGTATTTTGTTAAAATTAAGATATAATTAATGAATACGTGGAGTCCTATTTAATAATTTTAGTTTTTGGATATGATGTTTTAACATGATATTAGATCATAGTGTTAGGAATATTGAGCCTAACTCCACCTAATAAAACCGGCTTATTAGGGGAGGATTGCCCTCACCTTATTAAGTGGTTCATTTATATTTTTCCAAGCAATGAGGGATTCTAATACGCCCCCTCACGCACAGTATGGACTATGCCAAACAACTGTGAACAAATCGATATTGAGTGGCACCCAACATTGCATAATTGGGCCTAACTCTGATACCATGTTAGGAATATTGAGACTAACTCCACCTAATAAAATCGGCTTATTAGGGGAGGATTGCCCTCACCTTATTAAGTGGATCATTTATATTTTCTCAAGTAATGTGAGATTCTAATACATAGTAAAAGATCCAGATTTAATTCTCCCTGCAACCTATTTATTAAAAACTGTGCACTTGTAAGGTTTTGATGTGGAAAAAATGACTTGGTCTACACGAAGCGGCAAGTTGAGAATAAGATTTAAATAATTAGTTACGGGTACATATTTAATAGCTTAAACATTGAATTGAGATGGTTAACATGTCTTCTTTGTCGAGTAAAAGACGAACAATTTACCTTTTGCTTTCATTTTTTGGTAAATCACAAAACTATTAGAATCTAGATGGTCTGGTGCCCAGATTATGATAAATTTGGTCAAAATTGCAATAAATTACTGGTAAAGCTTGATTTTTCCATAGATTATGGAATAATGATCATCATGGAATATTACAGCTCTTACCTCCTTTATCTATTTACTTTAATTACTTTTACCTTTTCCTATCCTTCAAATTATCATCATGACCAGGCTTGATTGATGTATCTTTTGCTCAAGCATTAGTCATGAATTCACATTGATATACTTTGATATGACACACAAAAATAGTAAGTTCGATGTGTTATGTCATAGTAATAAATACACAAGATCAAATAAATGCTAGTCGCTAGAGACTGAGCTTCTAACGAGAAAAGCTTGGCCATGGCGCCTTTACAATGAGATCGACCACTTAATTAAAATAATATGATACAACAAAATATCTAAATCAACGTGCTTATTTTTACTGGTTATGGACAAAAGCTTGGACGATAGGGTCGTTGTTTTAAGTCATCTGTTAAAGCATAATTTAAATCGGATGCACTATTAAGCCTATGTTTGGTTTAGTTAAAAATTAGATTTTAGTAGATTTTGATAAAAATTGATGAAATACGTTGTTGAAAAGTTGTGTCTTCAGAAATATGTGGTAGAAAATGAATTTGAGAAAAAAAGGGGGTCAAATAGGGGCTAAACAGTGATAAGTGATATAAACAGATAAGATAAAAACTAGGATCATACTACATGTACCGAATTTTTCTACCGAATTTTTTACCTACTATTCCCAATGGAGATATGAACCATATTGTCGAAATTTTTAAATACACGCGAGCCCCACACATTATGTGAGATGGGGTAATCCATTGTGTACAAATCATTATGTACAAATGGATTAACCCTAAATATTATCGCAGAAATAATTTAATTAGGTGAAAATTAAAATGAAAGAAAGACATGACTTGGTTAATAAGTGATCCTAATGGTCAGCATGTGTAAAGAGTGTTTTCAAGAAAATCACATGTAATATAAAATATAACCTAATTTTGTATATATTATGAAAAAAGAAGACAAATTCCTTGCTTAATTAGCTTGTCAACACTGAGCACACTAATCATCACACTGCATGTACTAACAGCACTAGCTAGAGAGACAAAATACAGGATGTATTTGTGGAAGATTTAAACTAATTACCTTCTCAACTATTTAAATTTCTAGATGACGTGATTCAATACGATGACTGAGCGGGGCATCTAGCAAAGATTCTTGGTCCCATCTCCTCATCAAGCAAAATTAAGTACATGTCGAACTTTTGACGAAAATACATGTTACTCATTCTTTACGGTTGAAGCTTTTAGATGAAATAATTCATCATAAGTATAGATCCAATGCAAAAAATTTGTCTTACGAAAGATAAATCAGATTTTTTTTTTTTTTTTATATATAGAATTTAATGGTCCGTTTGACAAAACTTTTACTTTTGTTTCTGTCTTAGACCAACTTCTCCTTAAATATCATTTAGTCAGACAAAGCGCTTTGAAAGAATTATTTAAACATATTCAAAAATAATTTCTTAGCTTAAACAGTTTTCTACTTTTTAAAAATCTTATCGAATATGACCTAGCTATCTTTAGTTTGAAAGTCATTATGGTAACACATGCTTCCAATGTGCCAATCTCAACTTATTCATGAATTTTTTTAGGTTTCGTAGATAGAGACAATTCGAAGAAGGTTGCTTGTGTCTATGGTTTTAAACTTTTGGTACCAAGAAACTAACAATTAATCATTATTGGCCCAATGTATATGTGAGTGTTTGTCTATATACATCTAGCTTTTGAGTATAGCTAATTATTCCACCCATAGTATTCCCATGAAAAGTCAATGAGAAAGTTATAACCAAAGTCAACACCACTTCTTGGAGTACAAGAACAAAGAATGGAGTGAACAAGGAAATAGTACTCATTATGAGAACTTGTGCCAAGTGGAGATACCACTTTGTAGCACGACTTAAAGTGAAATGTTGGGTTCCTATGTTCATTACCATGTATGTAGGAAAGTCGAATTAGAGAAAGAAATGTGATATCGAAATGTCATCAATCTTGGTATAAGTAATTATATTCTGAATCAACTTTTGTGGCATTTTGATTTTCAATATTTCATTCTCCTAGCGTTTGAAGTTGCATTTGATGGAATTCGTTCAATTTCGGTGTTAAGTAATTACTGGTAAAGAACAAAATTATAAGAAACAAAAGTAAGAAGAAGAAGAAGAAGAAATAAATTTTTTTTTCTCAATCGCTAATATTGAAGACTCGAATTGCACGAATATTGGTTCGAGCGACAAGTTGGTGCCAACTTTCGAATAAAGTATAGAAAAAAAATAAAGCACAAACCGGAAAGTTTTGCCCTTAATTTTCTCATGTTCAGACTTAATGATTTTCTTAAACAATTATAAGTCAATATTAAGTGCCCATGTCTCGAGTCATTCTAGCAAAAGGAAAAAGGAAAAACACATAACCTTTAATTAATTGACTACTAACCAAATTCATTGTAGTTACATAAATCTTCATTTAAAATATGAATAATTTTATATTAAAGTCTTGATAACATAATTTAAGCATTATTATGAATGAATAATTTTATATTAAACTATAAATTGGATTAGACAATGATTATTCACTAATGCTTCTTTCTCGTGATTATTTGTGCAACTGAGCCGTATTGTGTTAAAATGGACTGGATAACCTGCGGCCTGGGTAGCCCGGCCTGTGACTTCAGTGTGCCCAAGACATGTCCCACCTAGTGGCCCGGGCCAGGGAAGGCCCAAAAATCAAATTGTTTCTTTTTTTTTTTAAACAATATCAAATACGTCCGATCATTTTTCTGATAATATCAAAGATACTGCTCCGTGTTAAAAAAATAAATGAAATTATTAACCTCTAATATTTTTAATTTTCGAGTTTCATATCCATCCCTAGCCAAATTTAATTATATTTAAGATTCTCAATCCTTGCTCTTTTACAATTCTTATGTCCATAACTTTTATCTACGCATTTTGTCCTCAACTTTCTGTTGATTAGTACATCTCGTTTTTCATAACGATTTATATCTGAAAATTCCATTGCGGGAAGCTAAAACGCTCGTTTGTCCATCATATTTATAAAAAACAATAAATGTAAAAGTAGGACAAAATGTTTTTCTCTTCTTTCAAAACATGCAAATAAAATATTTTGACAGAAATCATCATAAAAGATGAGACATGACAATTGATGAAATGTTGAAGATGAAATTTCCAAAAAAAAAAAAAGTCAGGAGCGTAAGTGTTATAACGAGCAAAGATCGAAAACCTCAAGTGCAATTAAAATATAAGTTGTTGAAATTATAATGTGATAAAAATGAGTTATAAATAAGTGTAATTGTAAGATCCTACGAAGTGTATTGTTAAAATTAGAATTTGACTTTGACATTTAAATTATATAGAACTTATAATGAAATCCAAAAAGACATAAATTCGTAAACTTTACCATTTGTTTTATTGATGGACTTTTAAAGGTTTAAGTACTCCTCTTAATATGATTGAATTTTAAGATAAAATCTCAAATTTTAATAATAACTGTATTTTGAAAACAGTTTTGTTACATTTACATCTTTGTTGACATTTTTGTTTACGTCCCATGGTGTAGCACATAATTTTTTGCCGTTGATTTGAACAATACTTAAAACAATTAATGACCTCGATTTTTACCTATCATGACATGTCAACCAAAATGTACAAATAGAATGTACAAGTATCTTGATTCTTTTGAAAATTCAGTTGATTATGTATTTCTTCAACGATCAATTCAATTTATTTTGAGTTTGTGCGTCTTAAAATAATACTACAACTAGTTTACATGCCACATATGCAAGTATACGAATTTTTAGAAATAAAAACTCAATTTATTTTGAATTTATTGATGTGAGCTATATCTTATATACAAATAAAAAATGTTGTAACTTTTGACGTTAGATTGCAAGAGGCATAAAATGAATAAGGTAAACTCAAATTTAATAATTAAAACAAAAGAGATCATATAAAGTAGAATTCTTGATTATTGAACAGATAGATCACTATCAAACCTAGGTATAATGGTAGAAGTGGCCAATCAAGTGCTTTAGTTGACATTACTCACAAATAAATGAAGTTTCGGAAAAAATCGGCTAATAGACGATGACTTCCTAAAGATAAGAGACATAAGGCTAAAGAGGGAGCTCGGAGCTGGCCAAACCAATATCGGAACTTGAAGGCTTGAAGAGCATCCCAAAAAAGGGAAAGCTGTAGAAACAGTAGATTAACAAGTGGGAAACAATCGAGAGCGACAACAATAGATCGAGAAGTTATAAGTCTCATTTTCCTCCTATTTTTTGAAAACAAAATTCAAACCTCCATAATGTTGCACATTTTTTGTGGCAGGTATATTTGTTAGCAGTACCTAGTGCCTGTTTGTCTACCATTATTGTGATGAAAATGATGTAAGGAATAGTATTTTTTGGAGTATATGTGGTTAAAATTGAAAGAAACTTTATCAATTTATGTGTAGAATATTTTATTATTTGAATGTATTGATTACTGTAGAAAACAATGTTTTGAAAAATGGTAGACAAATAGAGGCTAACGTGGGTATGTTGAATAAAATTCAAGAAAAAACAACACGGATAAGACATCAAATCTGAACAACTAATAGGAAAATTTTCCAGTCCGTACATTTTTGGTACATTAAAAAACTATTTGAATCTAAACTAACTTGACATGACATGAAGTCAGCTTGTTCTTAAAAACCAAGCAACTAATTCACGAAGAAAGACTAGGCAACGAACCTCAACTAGAAAAATAGATCTTGCCAATATGATCCAACTAAACCATTGAAATGGAAACGACACCGGTCTCAACTTTCGTGGCTAAGTTCATCGATCTAGGTTCTATTTGATTTTTTTTTTTTTTTTTGCTCTTTTAACATATTTAGGACGTTGACCAAAACGATTATTCATTTTTATTTCGAACAACTATAAATGACATATGTTATTAATAACGAATAGAAAAAGTAACATGAAATTACGAAGAAGCTCCTACATTTTTTTTTGATAATCGTGGGTGTTCAAATCAGTTTGCGCGCACCTCGACTAATTTCACGAGTCCCTAAAGTTTACGGTCGGATACTCACCTCAATTGTCCTTAGTGGACTCTAACTGGTGACCATTGAGAAACAAACCAAGACGAAGCTCCTACATATAAAACAAATAAGGAAAAAGTAGAGTATAAAGAATAAAAGTAAATTTCTCAATTAATCACGAAATGTTGTTCTTACGTATAGTTTCTTGAGTTCCTTTCAAAAGCAATTAGCGAGGTCGTACATGAACTGCATTTGTTCTTTAGTTATCGGAGATAAGATGGGATTTATTTGATTGAAAGTTAATATGATTATGGATACAGAGGCATTGTACACAGTATTATGTTGAGAGAAAATTGAAAATCTTCAATATTTTTATTTATTATATTATTTTCATTTGATCAGACTTCTGTTTCTATAAAGAATTTTTCGACGAAGTTACTTTATGCTAATTTTCTTTAAAAACTCTTTTAGTTAGACAAAATATTTTCAAAAAATTATCCAAATAGATTCAGAAACAACTTTTGACTTTCCAGAAATCTTGCTAAATGAATCTTAAATCGATCCGAAAGTCGACGATTGCATAAAACATACCTCACATGGGCTAATCTCAACTTGTTCATAAAGTTTATAAGAATAGATAGAAACAATCAAAAAGAGGGAAATTGTTGACCTATGGTTGATCATGACCTTAATGTTTTGATTATAACAGACAAGTCCATCTTGTTTACTAACAAATTGAATTCAGTGTTTAAGCCTTCAAGGTTATAAAGACTATTATTCATACTCAAATGAAGTACAAGTGAAGGTTAAACGTGCATTCAAGATAATTCATTCGAGACAATAGTGATTTGCATGCCACAATCAAATTGGAACTTAATAAAATTGCAAATCAAGATATAAATCAAAGAGATGCTCGAAGAGATCAAGAACATTGAAGATAGAGTTATTTATCGAACCTCGTTTATATATGTAAAGGTATAACTCGTCAATATTTAGCAAGTGCATAAGCTCAAATATTTCTCATAAATTCATTATCAAAAACCTTGAAAAATCATTTTCAAATATCCTTCAAAAGATCACACTTCAACTTTCAATCAAAAAGTTATACTCCGGGTTTCAATCTCATATTGGGATAGATATTTTACACTGAAGATGATCTAATTTGAAGATGATTTCTGAAACAAAGTTGTAGCCCTTTTGAGTTAGCTTTCCAATTCATTTTGAATCACCTTAATCGGATATCGAGAGAGAAAGATATGATCAAAATATTGAAAGTTATCCAGTCTGGATACTTCGGTCGACCAAAACATTTCGATCGACCGAAACCCTTTCGGTCGACCGAAAGTAACGGCCTGATTTCCAACGGGTGGATTTTCAAAATTGACACTTTAGGTCGACCGAAAGGTACTGTTCACTCGACCGAAAGTTCCCGCAACCTTCCTTTCTTGCTCTATAAATATCCATCTCTTCTCCATTCATTTTCAACAACTTAGAAGAGATTTTTGAGAGCTTTTTTTATTGAGAAATCATTGATATTACTTGAGTTTAAATTCTATTTTATTTATTACAAAGAATTTCTTGATTGTTCCAACATATTTAATTCATTTTATCAAGAAGTCTTTTTAGCAAAGAACTCTTCAAAAACTTCATCTATTCTTCATTCTTGATAAAAGTTTTCTTTACCAACACTTTGAATTAAAGTGTAAATCTCTCTTCATACTTAACTTGTATTATTTGTTAAGAGAGATCATTGGTTTGAAAACTTTGATACAAAAAATTTCTTGATTGATCAAAACTAGTTTCATCTATTTCATCAAGAATTCTTTTTGTAAAGAAACTTTCTCAATCTCATCTATTCTTTAATTCTTAATAAAAGTTTTCTTTGCCAACACTTTGATTTAAAGTGTAAATCTCTCTTCATACTTAACTTGTATTATTTGTTAAGGGAGATCATTGGTTGAAAAACTTTGATACAAAGATACAAACTATTTCATTATTCGCCATTCATCAAAGTTTACAACATCAACATTTGAGCTTCACTATTTGCTATCTATTGAAGTGTTTACCTAACTCTCTAATACTTAACTTGATTATATCATTTGTTAAGAGAGTTTCTTCATTGTAAAATTATCACTTTTTTCTTGACGGTTTCGAGAGCATTGTGAAAACTCGATTGTAAGGATAGGTGCTCCTTGTTGTAAGTCACCTAAGGATAAGTGCTCCTTGTTGTAAGTCACTTAAGGGTAGGTGCTCCTTGTTGTAAGTCACCTAAGGATAAGTGCTCCTTATTGTAAGTCACTTAAGGATTTGTACTCCTTGTTGTAAGTTACCATTATAGTGCATTTGGCCTTGCTCGTGACGGAGAGCTTGGTAACGAGGGACGTAGAACATTACATTGGATCGAACCTCCATAACATATCGTTTGCATTCTCTATCCCTTTTACTTAACGCATTTACTTCGCACTAACTTATATTGTTCTATTTACGCATTTACTTGTGTTTAGAATATTTGCGCATTCACTATATTAGAATCTTGAGTAATTAACGAAAAAGTTTCAATAACCAATTCACCCCCTCTTGGTTAGTTATTCTTGGGCTAACATATATAGCTTATGAGTATACCTAATAATTCTAGTCCTAGCATACACATAAAAGGTCAATAGCTTAGTTAAAACTAAAGTCTACAAAGGATGGAGTAGAAGGTGAATAGAACCACACAACTTGATTATGCTCGACTCCTCAATTGATATTGTTGACAGATAAAAAGTGTAGACCAAATTGAATAGTCCAATGAATGAAGTCCAATTGGGAAATTCAAGACGAAGGCCCAAATAGGACCATTAGTGAATGCAGTCGAGGCCCACGAACAAAGTAACATCATCATCCAAACTTGCAAGACGCCCAGAATCTGAGCGAGTGGAGTGCCTTACGGTCGTCCAGAGCGATGATCCGGTTCTTGCTCAATCCCTCGAGTCGCCCAGGAACTGAGTGAATCTAAGGTATTATGGTTATCCAACACAGCAGTTATTGAAACAGTTATTGAGCAACCTTATCACACCTCACGATCCAAGAATCCCGGTTGTAGGCAGTTAAACGACAAGAGTAATGACAACAGTTAGAGACGGCGGTTCCATGACAAGTCAGTCATCATGAAGAAAGTGGGTAGTTATAGAACATCAAGCAGTTTCCAAGCAATTTTTCACAAAAAAACTATCAAGAGAGTATAAAAAGAAAAATAAGACATAGAAGGAAAAGACTCCGAATTAAACACTCTCAACAGAGAATATATAATTTCAATTTTTTAGTTTAACTTTAAAACATCTCTTTTTAGTACTCGTGTGCTTGCGCCCCTTGGAGGCATAATGTTTATTTCCAATTGTAATCTTCATCAATAAAGCACCACTTTTTGGAACTTTGTCTCAAGAGGTTTGTTCCTTACACAATCATCTGAACTCTTTTTTTTAATTGTTAGCGATAACCCGCGCGAAACAATTTGGCACTCCCGGTGGGACAATTGGTGTTTGGTGTTTGAGGATACAAAAAAGTGAAACATTATGCCTCATAAGAATTCTGATAAGGAACCAGCAAGTCATGGAGTAGTCCAGCCTGTGATCAAGCGATATGAGAAGCAGCAAAGCTCTCCACGAATAGAGGGACAGAGTCAAAGCAGTCAAAGTCACTATGAGTCAATGACGAAGTTGAGTCCTCGAACCATGCGTGCATTGTTTGGGGAACTCACATAGGATATAATTGAACAGGTAAATCTAAGAAATGTTCATAATATGGAAATGTTTACCCAGAATGAGAATGCACATTATGACAATATGGCCAAACAACTGAATACATTAAATAAAATAATGAATAAGTTAATAAGCCAAATTAGGGTTGGGCAAAATGTCTGAATCGAACCGAACCGAACCGAACCGAACCGAACCGAGCGAGTTTTTTAAAATGAAATACCCGAACGGGTATCCAAATCGAGAATCGAATGGTTTGGTTCGGTTCTCGACCAAGAACCGAAGAACCGAATTTTTTTATATTGGATAAATCAATTTATTTTATTTTTTCTAAACAAATTAATAATTTTTTTCTTATTAAATTTTATTAGTTGAACAATTTAGAGTTTATTTATGTTTGTTAGTTGTGTTTTTTTCAATTTTTTCTTGTATAGTTTCTTGAGGAAATTACAAAAAATGTCAATTTTTGGCTTTGCCATTTACAAAATTGTCACTTTTTAAAAGTATATGCAAGAATGTCAATTTTGGACTGTTTTGCCCCTCTAGATAATTTCAATACCTAACATATTCTTCATTAAATGAGACTTGACCATATGGAAAATTGTACAAAAATTGTGTAAGTGTCAGGGAAAAAGGCTGTCATGGAGTTTGAAAAAAAGGGCAAAAACAGGGGTGAAACCGAAGACAAAACACACGCAACCTCACTCCGCCGCCCAAAACGATTCGAAAACTCAGGAGAACCTCCGTTCATTTCGCCGGAAAAAGAAGAAACCCTCATCTAATTTTCCGTCGACTACCACCGAGGTCGACTACCACCGCGAACAAGCCCGTCCTCTGCAGAAGCCGGCCATTTGTTGCTGCATACGGCCTCATAAAAAGGGCTCAAATCGTTCCCCAAAATCCGTCCAACCCAATCCTTCAAAATCATCTTGTTTTACATAATTTAGGTTTTAGAAATTTCCTCGAACCATTGTCACAGGGAGAGCCCAAGAAGGAAAGGACTGATGCTGTCGAACCACTGCCATATGGAAAGCCGAAGAAGGAAGGGACCTTGCTTGACAAGATGGTTTGGGATTACGAATTCCGACATAAAAGGTAGAATTGCAACCGAATTTTGTGAATTCCAGTGATTTTTCCCAATTAGATAGGTGGTTTCTTCGTTTTGTACATCTCCTCATGTTAATTTGCTGGATTGAATCAATTTTAGATATTCTATTGCATTTTGTTACTAATTAGACACGCTTATCTACGATTTAATTGGCGTTATATGCTGTTTAATTTAGGAACTTAAAATAATATTTTGTTTCTTGGGGTTTAAGGTTTAGAATATTGGATTTAGGGGATGAAATTCACGGTTTGCAGCTGGATGCATTCAACTAGTGATTAGGCTTCATTTTGTTATTATGTACCATTTATTTGCTTCCATTTGTACGATACAACCCAAGGTGTTTTGTACAATCCAAACAATACCCTTTCGGCCAATTCTCAAGGGTAATGGATTTCTTTATAAATAAAATGAAATGGGAACTTGTATTTGTTATATGATTTCCAGCAAATCTTGTTTATAATCTGGACAAGAGGATCATCCGTAAGTGTAATATGATTACTCTTTTGATGCAAAAGGGCTTTCTCAAGGAAAATTTTGCTTTAATATCTTTCTTGAAGTATAGTGAAGCGGATTTCTAGAATACATTTGTGTAAAACTATAAGGACGATTTGACTCAATTGGTGGATGTTTATCGTGAAGGGATGGCTTTGTAGCAATGGAATGCTCTTGATTCTAGAGATGCCTGATTTTGAAGTATTTTTTTATGTCCACCGTGTATCTGTTCACAAGTAATTTTTTAGCACTTGTGATATTGTTCAAAAGATGGGGGAATAGGCACCCCAAAGTTGCATGATATATTCCCATTACACAGAAATCATCTGTATTACAAAATTCATCAACAAAAAAAACCATTTTTCAAAAAATACATTCAGCTCCTGGGAGACTACCAAAAACTAGCCATCCAATATGTACAAAACACTGCACCCTAGATGACAGTTCAAACATAAATTCAACCAAGAATGGAGAGCCACAAATTCCGTGTCAAACATAAATTCAACCAAGAATGTATTAAACGGGCACAAATAGGAAATAAGAATAACAGAGTAATAGAGGACAGTTCAGGAAAATAACATGCTGAATACTCTCAAAATTATCTTATTATTATTAAACACACTAAATATAAAGACAACTTAGTCAAGGACCACATTTCACACTACATTTTTTCTTCCCGACTTCCTTGTCCTGGTTCTCGTCCTAGCAGAATTGACCTTGGAGAGCTGCAGTTTCCAGCACTGATAAAGCTGCTATAGATAATAGATCCACCTGATGCCGGAAGCTTCAGTCATGACAGCTGCAAAGCTTAATTGAGTCATGTAAAATACAGAGGCCTTCCACGACAGATACCAAAGAGAACTCCCTGTGAGTCTGAGAGTACACAACCCACATACATGAAATAATTTGTTGATGCTAATGTGATATTTATTGACTTTATACTTCTTCACATACTGAAATGCACTAGCATCAACATCGGACTCCCTGAGATACATTATAGCGAACCTCATTTTATCCATTTCATCTCCTTTTTCCCCTGAGCATGCTAGGAAGCTCAGTCTTCTCAATTCCACCTCTGATCATCATTTCACTTTCCCCCTGAGCATGCTAGGAAGCTCAGTCTGCGCAGTAGCAATATTATTGTGCTTATCAATCACTTGCTTCCGCTCAGTCAATTCAGGCCAAGAATTTACTGCACTCATCATATACTTTGTGTTGCCAATCAAATCTGATCGATTAAGCTCTGCCCTGGCATTTCCTCCAGTTCACCTATTTACCTCCTCAACATTTTTCTTATACTTGTTTCACTGCATCTCAATTTCAACAGCCACTTCTGGAAACTCTAATGACCCATTTCCCATCCAAAATGGGTCCGAATGATCCAATTCATACGACTTCATCCCACCTTTCTCCCCTTTGACATTCAATCTATTCAACCTCATCCCAAACACGACATGAACCAGTGATTAATTTAATCTATCCCACCTTTCTCCCTTATGACATTCAATCTATTCCATAATGGTTGAGACTTCAATTAATCTGCAGTTGAAACTTCAATTATTACCTGAAATTTTAAATTATAGACACATGAACCAAGCAACAAACAATTCAAGAAATCACATTAAGTAAAAGATTCAAAATAGCCCAACATACCAGTTCAGTTTTTGTATTAAAAACCAGAAAACTCAATGAGAAAGGACACATACTGATGCAGCCAAGAAACAAAAGATAGGCTCTGATATTGAAACAACTCAAAGAGATGCCGGTGTAGTCTTATTTGTAAGAATCAATAATCTCATCAAAGACCACACAAATTTGAGCATATATACATTTGCTAATTTACAGAATGCCCAATATTTCAAAGAGATAATCCAATTTTTTGCAAGTCAAAATATACATTGAAGGCGTGGAAGAAAATCCAAAAATAACAAGTAAATCGAAACACCATTGGCGACAACCCACAGTTCGAAATGTACAGTTCCAGCAAACGTAGAAATCGAGATTGCAGATGTAGCACAGACAAGGGCTTAAATCCGTAACCGAAAAGGTGAAGTAGCAAAGCAGTCGTGATGATATTGATGAACAGAAACCAAAAAAACCAAAAAAAAGAACCCAAACAAATTACAGTATGCTACGAAACCTACCCATTTCTATGGCGGAGGAATCGACGCAGGGTCCGTCCACCGTGAGAGACAGCTGATGGGTTCAACTGGAAAATGGCAGCAATCGATGCTACGTGATATTTTCCATAATGTGTAGGTGAGAATGTCCTTTATGATCAAATTTGTAGGTGGGATTATTGTCATATATTGAAATTCTATGAATCCTAGACTACAGCGAGGATTTTTAAGCGTAACGGTGGTACAAATGTGAGTTATGTCTTCTCAGTGTTTACTTTCGTTCCTGTTTTCTTCATAGCAAGTTCATATTTACTTTAGCCTGTTCAAACATTATTGGCTTCATCGATGGTGGTTGTTAATGTAGAAAAAGTTCTTTCTAAATTGTAATGCGGAATTCTTCTTCCTTGTCAACAGGGGATTTTCTTGAGGACGACGGCACAGAAACCATTTCACCCATATATACGAACGCTTGAAGCTTGAATACGAGTTGTAAGTCATGTTGCTCATCTCTATGCTAATTGAGTTGTGGGGAACATATTGAATTCAATGTTTTCGCCTAGTTGTCCAAGTTGTTTTGTTGAAACATTGCCTTGTCGGCATATCGGATCGTTGTTATTACATTGCCTGTGTCATGAATTATTTTTGTTTCGTTATCCGCACAATGATTGTTATTATTGCCTTGCCGCAGCCTGAATTATTTTTGTTGCTTTGTCGGCACATTCATTGTTGTTATTGCCTTGCCGGCACCCTGAATTATTTTTGTTGCCTTGTCGGCACAATCATTGTTGTTATTGCCTTGCCGGCATCATGATTTATTTTTGTTGCCTTGCTACAATACTAACTTGTAACGTAAGAATGTCTACTATTGGACGAACCAAAATTTGACTACTTCAGCAGTTACATCTACTACTTTCTCATGGTCATTTTTACTTAACATTTAATTTGTGATACATTTGATCCAACATTCATGTACATCAGCACAATTTATATCCACAGTTTGTTGATATTTTGTTGTTATTGCCTTGCCTGCTAGGGAATTATTTTGTTGTTATTGCCTTGCCGGCACCCTGAATTATTTTTGTTGCCTTGTCGGCACAATCATTGAATCGATTGCCTTGCCGGCATTATGAATAGAGATTGTTATTATAGTCTTGCCGTGCTGCATGAATTAGTTTTGTTGTTCTTGCCTTTTTTTTCCGTTGTTATTCCCTAGCCGGTATCATGAATTATTTTTGTTGTTATTGACTTGCCGGCATCATGAGTTATTTTTTCATTGCCTTGTTGGCTTACGACATTATATACATAAATGTCAAAATTACATTTCCCGACAGTTCACTTCAGCGGAGAAATCGTGAAGTATTGAAGCGTCGTTCAGCTGGTTAGCCTCAGTAGTTCGAGTGAGCGTCGTCCCGGCTGATTAGCCTCGGTGTTACAGGTGAGGCGTCGTCCCCTGATTCGCCTCGGTTTTTCGAGTGAGCGCATCGTTCCCGATAGTTCTCGACACATGAACTGTCGTTCCCGCCAGTTCTCGACATGGGCAACTGTGGAGACCTCTTAGTTGATATCCATTAGAATCTATTTATTGTGCACCACAATTCCACAATTCGTTTTTGTGCATTTATAATATATTGTTTATGTGTTATGAATTCCGTACTACGTACTATATTTGTTTTATTTTTTTGTCGTGTCGCTTGCGCTCATTATCTGCGAAAACACTGACCATTATCTTTATTTTTTATGCACCACAGGCTGTATGGATTTCAACTATCTGGTTCCCGAAGACGCACGGTTGTCTGCTAGGATTTCCCAACGCAGCAACCTAAAGTACATGGGGAAGGTAATGGCCATTTTCGATGAGCGCCAGCGAAACGATTTTCGTGCGTCTTCCCTCGGCTACCTGACTGATGTAGCGGACATCCAATTCTCCGCTCAACTCCTACAACAATTTGTCTTCAGATGCATTGAAACAGACAAGAATCAGGAGCTTTGGTTCAACGTTCAAGGTCACCTGTGTCGGTTTGGTTTGCAAGAGTATGCGTTGGTCACGGGGCTACGTTGTGGTGTCCTTCCGGATGATGATCGGTTCCATCGAGTCGTGGAAAAAACAAGATTGAAGGACAAGTATTTCAAGTTTTCGGACAAGATTTCTTGCGCACAGCTTGAAAACACATATGCTCGTTCAACGACCTCACGAGCTGACAGATACAAGCTTGGCCTTGCTCTCATAGTGGAAGGTATTTTCAAAGCCCCGGATAATAATGTTGGGATAGATGTGGAGACACTTTCACTGGTCGACGACCTGGACATATTTTTCGCATACCCTTGGGGTAGAGTGGGATACAATCGTCTCATTAAGGGATTTGGAGGCAGTTGGGCGAGAAAATTTCAGGATGCAAAGATGAGGCAAGAGAAGGAGATCAGTTACACAGTGCACGGGTTTCCCATAGCCCTGCAGGTATGAAGCGATTGTTTAATTATTTTTTCTAGCATCATTTAACGAAGTATGTATTCTATTTTTCAATGACAATTACTGCAACCGTTCTGGGACAGATATGGGCATACGAGGCGATTCCAGAAATTGGTACCCACTTCGGTCAGCGTATTGGCGAACGCTTCCCACGGCTTCTCAGCTGGACGGCCACTAAACAATCGCAGATGCGCACGTACGATGCTTTCTTCAAGAGAGTGAGGGTAACTGATTATCAACTCCTAGTTTGTGAAAATCTTTGTAATTACATTCACAACTTAGTAATATCCCGACGAAATTAACGATATTTCTCTTCTTCGGCAGCTTCATGTATATGCCACACTTCGTTTGACCGATCTAGAGCGCAACTAACACTACATCTCCACTCTTGTGCCTTTCGATGATGATCCCGTGCATGCTCTGGACAACATAGTAACAACCGTCGTCGATGCACAGTTCGAATCTGACGCCGAACTTAGTGGAGGAGATGGCCATGCCGAAAGAGAATCAGACGAGGAGGCTACTCTAGGGTCGGATGATGTGAGTGCCGTTGCAGGGGGTCTTGAGGGGACCTCTGCCACAGAGCAGTACGCGTCTAGTTCTGACGACACCAGAGATGGCAATGCTGGCGCACGAAGCGACAGTGGCAACGCCGAGCGTCCAGATGTGCATAACCAAGGAGGAATGATGGGTGGAAAATATGATGGTATAGACGGTCCCCAACAAGAGCACGTTGGGGTTAGCGCACCTTCCACATCCAGAAATCGAGGTGTACAATCTGGAGGTGGGTTGAGTAGATCTGAGGTCGAGGACATGTTGTTCGAGCTACGAGTCCTAATTGAAATGCGCCTCCGAACTGTAAAACTCGAAATGTTTGAGCATGTCACACGCGAATGTACAAGACTCCGCGAGTTCATGGAGACATTAGTACGACCACCCGTTTCCACCCCCCCGACCGCTCCGCAGGACGTGCATCCAGTTTTTGTACCGTCAACATTTTCACCTCAAGGTATATGTAGAACTTGTGTAAATTGTAAAATACGATGGCTTTAAACTGTCCATTACTGGTTTTTGTAATACTGATTATGCGTTGTTGTTATCTTTGTTTCTCAGTACCCGGAGGAGACATGGGGACCGAAATGCATGGCATACGGAGTGAGGACGCTCCTTCAACTTCTGGAGCGCTGGACGTGGGAGGTATGGTACCAAGTACTTCCAATTGTCATAATGTAAATATGCGCGGTGATATAAACTGGCTGACGCTCCTTTTCTGTAGGTGGTCTGATCGAACATGACGATGATCTCGAACTTCCCGATGCAGGTGACGATGATCCCTCACTTCCCATAAAAAATGTCATGTTGCTTTCATGTAAATCTACAACAGGTTTGTATCTTTGTTTTGCAGTACCCGGAGGCGACATGGGGCCCGGGCTTCATGGCTGCAGACAGACGACACAGATACCACTTCTAGAGCGCTGAATGTGGGAGGTATGGTAGAAGTACTTCCACTTGTGTAAACAGTACATGTGCGTGGTTGACGCCAAACTAATGCGCCTTGCTTATGTGTAGGTGATGTAATCGTACATGACGATGATGTCGAACTTCCCGATGCAGGTGACGTCAGACCAGTCCCTACTACAAGGCGTCGTTCGTCGCGACTTCGAATGCCCGCAGCTTCCACTAGGACACCTTATACTAGGGGTTCAAGAAGGACCAAGAACAAATAGGAGGATTAGGCGTGACCCATATACTGCAATTTGTCAGGTTTGTTTATGTCATTATACATTTATGATTTCGCCCATACTGGTATGAATAGTTCTGGTTCAGAATCGACAACTAGAAATAATAATGTATTTTTGCTATCCAATTAACCCCTCAAAGAGCAAGGTATAATGTATATAATTTTGCATTCTGACAGGCAATTGTACAAATGGTTAGGAAGTCGTGATATAGATATCAACATGTGTTCTTCCCTGACTGTGTATTAATCTATCGCAGGTTCTTCGAGTCCGGCTGAACTTGTCATCAGTGATTGATGAGAACAACATCCCCTAGGATATTTTGTGGGCGGCAATTTATAAGTTCAGAACATTGTTATTTTGTGTTGATGTCGACGGCTTGCACTACAACTGGCAAAGCTGCAGGGGTACAAAATATAATTTGTAATAAATAGACATATTTGTGTACTTATGGCGGATTCGTATAATGGAGTAGGAAGACAACTTTTTATATTATATGTTCATAGGTGTTTGTGAACATGCCAAAATGTTAGAATTTCGTAAATGCGATTTTCCCTCGCCAACCCTAATGTACATTAATATTGATTGCTATTTTTCTTTAAATGCAAAGTACCTCACCAACCCTGATAATTTTTTGCAATAAGTACATTCGGGACGGATATGGCAAAATATGCTCAGCAATTACTAAAGTAGTGGCATGTCGATGTGCGTTGCGACGAAAATCTACGGAACATGTGTGAACGTTGTTCAATTTACGGATCATGAAGACTGCAGACTTTTTCACAGACGAAGCACGTACCATCCACATGCAATTATCGTCAGCACATACAACAGTTAACATTTTCATGCTTGACATGCTGACCTTGAATTGGAACTTGTCTTGCAAAGCAAGTACACGAATTCTCGAGTACAACTCTTTCTTGCTGAAGAATATTTGCCTTTCCGCAAGATCGGATGTATTCACTCTTGTAATCCAATCGTATCTGTTCAAAGTCCTCGAATGTGAGGACATTTGCTCATCAACGTCATCAATATTAGTAGCCTCTGTACCATGCAATGGGTTGTCCAAGTTCTCATCTGACGGTGCATTCCCAATTGGAGTTTCGAATGCATTATTGTTGGATACCTTATGCTGATGATTGAGCTCCTCATGTTGTAAATTTTGGTGAACATCCGCCACGGCAAACGAACGATCTGCACAATTTATATCCCTCCCCATGCCAACACCTGGGAGCTCGGCTTCCGAAATAGTAACGCATATGGCAGTTTCGTTGTGAACTGATATGTACCATTTTAAGTCTTCTTCTTCACGTATTTCGGCCGAAGGTATATTCAAGTTCGGGACTTTGAACTTCAATTCAATTTTAGTCCAGGGATCAAGAATACCAAGTTTGTCCTTCAATTGTAGCACGAGTGCGGTTAGGGTAATACTTGTCGGCACTAAAATGGAAGTGGTTTTGTCTCCTCTCCACTTCCATTCGTCATCCACATGAACAAACTGTCCACTATACGACACTATAAATCTCAAATGATTACCCATACCTGAAACGTTGAGATTGCAACGGTAAGAATTATTCAATAAATATGTCTACATTTAATAATATGAATGTCGAACTTTCGAATATTTAAATCCATGGAATAGCAGAAGGTGAAATCAACAGTGTGTTAACAAATTTCAACTGTCGAATTCGACAGTTCATAAATGTCGGGTTCGACAGTTTCAGAACTATGTGACAGATGACGTGTAGGAACTACCGGGGAACTGAAAATCCTGTATGTTTGAAGAAATTATTGAAAACATTAATGGTGATAATCAATTTTTAACTACCACATGAAAGCATCTTCTCATTAATAAACATTTCAATGCTTCATTAAATATGGAATCCTTCATTTATGTAAAGGATATTGATGATTGAATCTTTTTCACAAATATTTCCAAAATCAAACAAATGAATATAGTTTCAAATATACCTCCCATTGCATTTGAAGATATTTTATTTAAACATTTAAGAAATAGTAATCTATAACATAAGTTTATAAATAATTTGTAATGACTTACCTCGAAATATTGATGATGAATAATGTGTTCTTGAGCAAGGAATGAAGAAGATGAAGAAAATGTTAGGGTTTGATAATGGAGAAGAAGAATGTATGATTATATTAATATTTCTAATTCTTTTCTCTTTTTTTTTTAAAGAAAACTCATATTACTCAATATAATATACTATAAACAATTTTTATAATATTTAAACTAAATCATCACATCACAACATTAATTACATTCAAATCAAACATTTATTGCTCCTAAAAAAGTGGTAACAAGGATATTTTGGACATTTTGCACCAAAAAAGTGACATTTTTGCTAACAAAAAGTGAAAGTGACAATTTTTTTTGAATTTTCAAATTTAGTGACATTTTTGAAAATTCCTCTAGTTTCTTAATAGTTAGTATGGAAAGTCAACCAATTGATGATTACATTAAATAGTTGGTAAGTATTATCAATACTTTAAAATATTTTATCTTTGTGACTTCTAATTTATATTTCACTTTTATGTAGACTTGAAGGTTTGAAGCAAATGAATTATTGATATGAATATCGAAGTTTTATTAGTAATATTTACTTTTTGGTATTTGTATTGGACAACTTATTGTTTATATGTTATTAAATTAGATTACGTTAATTTGTAAAAGTTAAGATTGAACTTGGTATTTGTATCTACTTTTTGTTATTAATATTAGTATCCACTTTCAGGTGTATTTATGTAGTATTATTTTAAATGTTAAAAAATTTAATTATAGTACGGAACCGAATAGAACCGAAATCGAACGGTTCCAAAATTATATTTGGAACCGACGGTTCCATTTACTAAATACCCGAAAATTTCTGGAACCGAAAAAACCCGAACCGAACCGACCCGCGCCTACCTCTAGGCCAAATATGTCCGTCAGTTGTGCCTATTACAAACCATTTTCAAACCAGGACGATTGTGGGGCATAATTCACCACATAATTTTCCTGATTTGAACCCAAATCAAGGATTAGAACTACCCTTCAGTCCGTCTACTTCAAATCAAGGGGGTAAGGAATGTCAAACTTGAATGGTGGTAATGAGATTACAAACCTGGGGGTAATCCAATTATAAGAGACAATGTCCTGAATAATGGACAGAACGTCCCGCGCGTTAATGATGGGTTAAATACTCAGGTTAATGATAATAATGGCCCAAACAATGATACTTTTGTTGCCAACCAAGGACCAAATGTTAGGCCTCAAACAAATCACCCAGTAAACCAGCCTGTAGGAATTCCATATGATCCCAACGTCATGTTGATGAATCAAATCATGGAGATAGTATAGGATAAATAGCTTTTGGGGTACGTCCTGTCATTAGACCGACTTACACAAAGTCATATCCTGATTGGGTGGATCAAGCGTACCCATGGCCTAGAGGGTACAAAGTGCCAGAATTTTCATTATTCACTGGTTTAGGATAATTGTCTACTCTAGAACACATAGGGTGATTCACACTGCAAAGTGGTGAAGTGGCTGATTATCATAAAATGAGATTATTACCTAGTTCATTAACAGGAGTAGCTTTCTCATAGTTCATTAATTTCCCAGCAAAATCTATTCAAACATGGGAACAATTGGAGCAATTGTTCCATGCTCAGTTTTACAAGACTGAATCTGAAATCACCTTGGCCTATTGGCGAATTCACGTCAAATGCCAAACGAATAGGCAGAAGGTTTCCTTCAAAGGTTCAAAATAGCCAGAAGCAAATGGTTTGTACCTCTGGCTGAGAAGGAATTTGTCAAAATCGCTCAAAGTTGCTCGAGCTTTGATTTGAAGAAGAAATTTCAAGATAGAGAATTTTCTGATCTGTTCCAACTCAGCGCGAACGTGATTAGGTATGAACGATTGATAAGAGAAGAAGAACAAATAAAAAACTCTAGTAAATGGACGTATTATAAAGACCCAAATTTTAACGTTCACACTATCAACGATGAATATTACGATCAAATCGAAGTGTGTTTGGCCGAATTAATTAAAGTGGATGCTTACCCCTGTCCTATAATGGACAAACTTAGAGTGTCGGGCAAGAACAAGCCTATAAAAGATGAAAACAAACAAGTTAGGACGTTCTCATTCGATGTGACCAAAGCTGACCTCATATTTGACAAACTGTATAAGGATAAGCAGATAAAATTGACCGATAAGCATAAATTGCCAAGCCCTGAACAAATTAAGGGTAAAAAATATTGCAAGTGACATAATGCATGGTCACATTTAACTAATAATTACTTGGTCTTTCGTCATGTGTTACAGGATGCTATCGAATTAGGACGAATCACGTTCGAAGATAAGAAAAAGATGGCAGTTGATGAAAATCCTTTCCCACAGCCACTTGGGGTGAACATAGTGACGACTAGTTTCAAAAACAAGTTGCCAAGATTACATCCCAATGTTTTTGGACGTATCAAAGGGAAAGAGCCTAGAGAAGCCGGAAATATCCCGTGTTCAAGATGTAAAGGAGAAGTGAGTGTAAACATGGAGAAACCAGGAATATGGCAACATTACCATCGCCCTGATTTTGTCCCAAACGCTCAGCCTGTTAAAGGGCGAGGTACATCATTTTATAGAGGACTGTCTTTTGAGATGCAGTTCAGGCCAATGAATAATGGGAGGACATTTAGGCCGTAATCTCGCCAACCAAATGTATGACATTCATTCCAGTATAATGCAAGAATGGTGATACCCTTTAATGAGATGACTAGAACCCAACAAAGGCGTTTTTAACGAAATTATGGACGAATAATGAGGCAATAACAAGGATTTCCATGTCCTAAAACGCCTAAACTACTCGAGGTGGCCAATCAAAATGTTCTCGATGATAGTAAAGAAACTGGTACATGTGAATCAATGGAAGAACTGCCAGAAAGTTCTTCTGGAGATCAAAGTTTGAGCGAGGTAAAAAGGATGAGGAAGATCTAGATCAACCCCTCACTGTTCAGTTCGGTACGTTACCTCCTGTCATGGTTAATAACTATTTACTAGCCAATGGGTTCAAAAATAAAGAAAAAGAAGAGGAAGAAAGAGAGGATAACGAAGATGAAGCTTGTGTACTAGAGTGTGAAGAAGGCCAAACATCTAGGCGCATACGACGGAGAAGAGGACGATGGTATGAGAGATATCGAAGAAGAAATCGATCTGGAAGCAGAGAGAAGAAAGAGGGGAGTATCGCGTAATACGTTGTTAAAACAACTACATCGAGAAAGTGTTTGTGATGTGGATTTGTTGGGAGAACCATTTGGGCGTTCCTTTGATTACTATGTGTTGTATGGGACATCCAAAAGGAAGAGAAGAGTGCCTTGCTTTGAGAAATATGAGTTACCTCCAAGAATATTGACTCGCCCTATATGATGGGTAACTAAAGAAGAAATACTAGAAAACAGTAGAAATGGAATTCAGGAAACTGAAGCTCAGTGCGACATATTACACGTTGAGTTATCACAAGGAACTAATTCAACAGAAGACAAACAAGAAGTGGAAATAGATACTGCTGAGAAGGTTATCTTCAAGAGACCAGCCATGAAATTAACAAAACACTTGAGGTTATTGTACATGAAAGCTTTAGTCAATGGTGTACCTGTGGCGAAAGTACTCATTGATAACGGAGCAGCCATAAACACCATCCCGTCCAAAATGATGAGGAAGTTTGCAAAAACAGAGAGTAATATAATTCCAACAGAAGTTATTCTCACAAGTTTCAATGGAGGAGCAACTTCGGCTAAAGGAGTTATGTCGCTGAACATGACTATAAGGACAACTACTAGGACCACTGTTTTCTTTGTAATAGATGGCCCTACTCGTTACAATATGCTACTAGGAAGGGATTGGATCCATGGGAGTCATTGCATACCTTCATCCCTCCACCAGTGCCTGGTATTTTGGAATGACAAGGGCGAAGCAGAAGTGGTGCAGGCAGATCATAGACCCTTTGTTGCAGAAGCAAACTCGGTGGAAAGATTCATGTACGAAGGAAATTATGGACCTATCAGGTTAGTCCAAGATGGAGAAGAAACTCAAATTATTGCACAGAGTGAAGAGCCTTTTTCAGTGGATGCACTTACTGAAATATTCCGTCAAATGAGACCAAATATAGTGGCCTGTAAGAGCCAGTGATTGGCGAAAAGTTAATCAAAGAACTTTAAATGAGTTATCAACAATAAAGGCAAATGGCCGACATTCGGACCTTTAAAGCCAAGTTAATGACTTTCAGTAAAGAATGTAAAGACAAAACGAAAGAAGAAGTAGCATTAAAAGCATTGGGAAACAAGTTGGCAGTGTTTGAGTTGGAGAAGAGTATTGGTCAAGAAGTCAATAAGGTAGATTGTTTAGAAGAGGAAGTGCCTATAAGGAACAAAGATGACGAAGTAATGAAGATCACAAAGTCTGGATACGATCAAGCACAAGACCCTTTGATTAAAGTAAATATTGGCGACGAAGGGGAAGATCGTCCAACATTTGTTAGCCAGATGCTCTATCAAGAGGTTAGTAATAAATTAATCGCTTTATTAAAAGAATATAATGATTGTTTTGCTTGGAAATATGAACATATGCCTAGTTTAGATAGAAATTTGGTAGAACATAGATTGCCAATTAAACCAAATTTTAAGCCACACAAACAACCTTCTAGACGTTTTGCCCCTAATGTACTTCCTGAAATTAAGAAAGAAATATAGCGATTGTTAAAAACAGGTTTTACTAGAACGTCCAGATATGTCGAGTGGTCGTCTAATATCGTGCTAGTACTAAAAAAGAATGGTAAGTTGAGGGTGTGCATAGATTTTAGGAACTTAAACTTAGCCACGCCCAAAGATGAATATCCAATGCCTACAATAGATTCTTTAGTGGACTCGACTGCCGGACACGTAAAATGTTCCTTTATGGATGGGTATTCAGGATACAACCAAATTTACATAGTCGAGGAAGACATACACAAAACTGCCTTTAGATGCCCTGGATCTTTAGGATATTTTGAATGGGTAGTTATGCCTTTCGGTCTGAAAAATCCGAGGGTAACTTATCAAAGAGCGATGAACTTGATTTTTCATGATATGATAGGCAAGTTTGTTGAAGTGTATGTAGATGATATAGTGGTCAAATCCATTAAAGAGAGAGACCATTTTGAGCAACTACGATGTTCATTTGAGCGAATGAGGCAATATAAATTAAAATTGAATCCTTTGAAATGTGCATTTGGTGTTAATGAGGGAAACTTCCTTGATTTTCTAGTGCACAAAAGGGGGATTGAACTCGATAAAAATAAAGCGAAGGCCATTTTAGAGGCCAAACCACCTAGCAACAAAAAGAAATTGTAAATGTTTCTAGGTCAAGTAAACTTTTTAAAACGCTTTATTTCTAATTGTGCAGGGTGAACGAAAGTTTTTTCGCCTTTTTTAAAGCTAAAAAATCAAGACAAATTAGTTTGGAAAGAAGAGCATCAAAAGGCTTTTGAAAGCCTAAAGACACATTTATCGAGTCCACCGGTGTTGGTGTCACCAATCTAAGGACGGCCAATGAAATTGTATGAGTCGGCTGAACAAGAATCGATAGCTAGGATGGTCGCACAAGAAGACAAATTTAGTGAAGAAATTGCGATTTACTATTTTAGTAGACGGTTAACAAAATGTGAATATAATTATTCTGCTATTGAAGAATTATGTCTTGCTTTATATTTCACTTGTACAAAACTAAAGGCTTATTCACGGCCTGTGATCGTTTATTTAATTTCTAAAGTAAATTTGGTTAAATATATATTTTTTCGCCCTATTTTACACTTAAGAGTAGGCCTTTGAACTTTAGTATTGTCAAAATTTGAAATAGAATAATACCTCAAAAGACAGTAAAAAATCAGGCTTTGGCTAGCTTTCTGGCCGATCATCCATGCCTTGACATGTCTGCGAAGATTGAATTAGAAATCAATTCATTCGAATTAAAACCTTGGATTTTAGATTTCGATGGATCAAAAACCTCCAAAGGTGCAGGGGTAGAAATAACATTGATAAATCTTTTAGGGATTTGTTACAAATTCGCATTCACTTTGGATAGGATGTGTACCAACAATCAAGCCGAATAAGAAGCCTTAATCGTGGGCTTAGAACTGATGATAGATATGGAAATAAAGAATGTGATTATTATGGGCGATTTTCAATTGATAATTCACCAATTGATTGGTGATTTTAAGTGCCAAAGTGATTCCATTATAAGTCAATACGAAATCGCTCAAGAATTGTTGGAAGAATTTGACCAAGTAGAGTTTCAATGTATTAATAGGATATATAATGACATAGCAAATGAATTGGCTCAAATGGTCTCGAGTTATTCAAAGGCTTTAAATTGGGAGTCTACTTGTGAATATGGAATAATATTGCCCGTAGTACAAAGGAGGGCAAGAAGGATCGGAGTTCATTGCATACAAGATGGAGATGCAATAGATTGGAGAGTAGAGATTAAAAGGTTTTTCAAAGAACCTAATAAGGAAAGTAGTACGAAAATGAAGTTGCGTTCGTTGAATTATACATTGATAGATGAAGAGTTATTTAAGAAACGCTCAGATGATATACTATTAAAATGTGTAAGTTTGCAAGAAGTCAGAACGATCATGGCTGGAGTGCATGAAGGGATATGTGGAGCTACCAAAGAATGAGATGGTTGATTATTAGAAGTGGATATTTCTGGCCTAAAATGAGAAAATCGTGTGTTTAGTACGCAAATAGTTGTTTAGCATGTCAAAAGTAGGGTCCGATACAAAGAGCGCCAGCAAGAGGAATGACACTCATTATCAAACCCTGACCGTTCAAGGGTTGGGTGATAGACTTGATAGGAGCGATTTATCCTCCATCGTCTAAGCAACATACATTTGTAATAGTGCAACATATTTCTTCACTAAGTGGGTATAAGCAATACCTTTAAAGGAGATCACCCAAAAGAGTGTCATAGATTTTATATGTGATCATATTATTTATAGATTTGAGATTTCACAAATTTTGATGGTGGACCACAGAACTTCCTTTAATGAAGATCAAGTGAAAGAGTTCTTGAGTGAGTTTGAAGTTAAGTTAGTAAAATCCACGCCTTGTTACGCTCAATCTAACGGACATGCGAAATCTTATAATAAGATTTTAAAAAATATTATAAGAAAAATGATAAATGAAAATGTCAGAAATTGGCACGAATGTTTAAAAAAAATCCTTATGGGCTTATAGGACGTCGTCTCGTTCAAGTACTAAAGTTACTCATTTCCAACTTACTTATGGACAAGATGTTGTTTTGCCTATGGAAATTAATGTGCAATTAATCAGAGTGTATTTGCGACATAAGTTAAGTGATGGTGAGTATGCTGAGTCATTAATCCAAAAATTATTGGAGTTGGACGAATTAAATTTGGACGTCCTAAATAGATTACAAATTCAAAAACAAATGATGGCTAAATTTTACAACAAAAAAGTTACAGCCAAATCTTTTAGCCTGGGCGAATTGGTTTGGAAAATAATACTCCATTTGGATAGTGAAGATCCAAAGTATGGCAAGTGGTCGCCCAATTGGGAATAGTCATATAAAGTGAACAGTGTATTGCCTAATGGAGCCTATCATTTAGAAGATTTGGATGACACTAAGCACATGAGATTCATTAATGGCAAATATTTAAAAAAATATGTTCATTCTTTATGGAAAAGTGAACAAATAAAGCCATGAATAAATAATAGTGCTGAGTGATCATAAGTAAATAATAAAAGAACGACGTTCAAATAAATTTCTTTATTATCAAGTACTCATTACAAATTACGAGATACAAAATATAAGATGCTCTATAAGTTATAATTGGGAGCATGTTGTCACCATTCTTCTATCGTTCACAAAGAAAGATGGTGAACTGACATTGATCGCCTTCATAATCGCACTACTGCAATAGCAGGCAGAGAGGCTGAGAAGCACTCTCAACAGGCAAAAAAGGCTGAAAAGCACTCGCAAACTGCCTTCTTAATTGCATTGTAGCAATAGCAGGCAAGGAGGCTGAGAAGCACTCTCAGCACGCTAATTGACCTGAAGGGCATTCGCAAATCGCCTTCCATCATTGAACTCATTATGGAGAACATAAATGGAGACACTGAGAAGACATTCATTGGTCAAAGAACATTTCCTATATCTCCCATACCAAAGGTGATATCAAAGCAGATAGCAAAATGGATAATAGATCAAACGATCCATTTTTATCGAAGATGAAAGTGATTGATCAACTATGTGAGATGCCAAACGATGGCAGCAAGTTAGTTTTTTGAAAGTAAAGAATGAAAATGAAGATGATAAGTGCGGAACACATACACATTTATAGAGGCATGAAGATGAAATGACAGAATATAAAAGGCCAGATACATGCATAGTAATTGAAATTAAATGGCCCAAACTCTTGGAAAAAGATATGGGGATACCAAAGGGAAATGTACATGAATTTTAGCATAAGGCAATTAAATGCTTGTTGGGTTGACGATTGAGGAATACGTCAATTAATACGCAAATAAATAAAATAGTCATTCATTAATGACAGTAGCTGCCTTTACATTCAAAATTAGTAATAGCAGCTAGTACGAAATTACAAAAAGAAAAGTAAAGACATCAAGTGTCTTAATTACAATTCGCCCCCAAGCCGAACGCATTTATTCCCTAAGCCTTATCCAATCCTCACTCTGCCTAGAAGAGGTGGTGGTTATTTCGGTTACAACTTCATCATCAACTTGCAGCTTGGTGTAATGCTCAACCAAAGACTTGGTTCGTTCGAATCCTTGGGAAGCATTGCGCTTTTTGGCAGTCATTCTAGCCCTGCATTCATCCATCTTTGCTTGAAATTCTTTTATGTCTACAGCCAATCTTATCATCAAAGAATCTTCAATCATAACTTCGGAGGAGATTTCGTTCAATTCAGCCTTGGCTTTATCAATCTCTTGGAGTAAAGATTCTCTTTCAGAGGTAGCACGAAGATACTGAGTACTCTTAGCCTTCAATTCGACATTTTTGGCTAGCAAGGAGAGGATCTCAGAATGGATAGCCTTCAACGTCGCCTTAAAAGTCAAAGGAAACATTGAGCGACGGAAGTGTAAGTGCTTGTGCCAATTTCGTACTCAAGAGCTCAAATTTATCCTTTTGTTTGGCAGCACTAACCTTACCAATATCCATATCCATGAAAGAAACATACTCAAACACTGATTGCTTGATAGTCTTCATATTTTCCTATGAGAAAGCAGAAGATGAAGCAGAAGGATGACTGGTTGAAGAAGGGCAGGACGTCTTTACTTGTTCTCAAGAAGTGAACAAGTTCCGGATGGAACGCATAATGACATCAGCATCCTGTAAGAAAAAATTCAAGCATTTAGTATGTTCACTGCAGTAAGCGAAGTGAAAATAAAAAGAAGCGAAAGGCTACTTCATCAACAACTTTGGGAAGTTCAGGTACATCACATGTTGATTTTGCCACCTGTGAAGATTTTCCTTTATCTGAGGGTGTAGACTCTGCCACAACGGGCCGGGTCCATGGAAACCTTTGCAGAATTCAAGAAGCAATGAATCGAAAACCAATAGCAAAAGTAAGGGTAAAAACATCAAAATATGTATTACCTTCTAGTTCGACACTTGGGGGGTCAATGCCCTGGGAAGATGACAGCTCTTCAACTGGCTGTGATGAAGACTCTGGAACTAAGGATTTCTCTTTTATGCAGAGTCCCTTCATCAGCTGACTTGGATGAAGTAGCTTTAGCAGGAGGCTATGGAACATGAGATGCTAAGACTAGAGCCTTTGGGAGGGAAGCTGAACTCTTCTAGAAAATTCAGGTAAAGTATTAATACATGAATGATGGTGTTTTATGAATAAACAAACTCAATTACCTTTATCCTAAGATCATTATCATCACCCTGCAAAATTGGAGAAGCTGAAGCTGGCAGTTTGCGGTTGGGAGCACCTTTGGCTATGGTAGCCTGGACAGGTGGAGAAGTAGGTAGAGGAATATGACGTTTAGCGCGAGTAAGTGGTGATTGAGGAGAAGAAGTGAGATTCCTAATAGAAACAGGGATGGCTAGGATAGGAGAAGTAGAAGAAGTATCTGGTCAATCCAACAGGTGGAAGGCACGGTTAGCATCAGTTTTGAACAACCTACGTTTCACAGATGGTCAAAGTCGGTCAAAAAAGGGGTGTGCGACAGCAGTAGGATTGAAATGAGCCAAAGAGAAACCTTTGACAAAAATATTATTGCGAGCATCAATGGCTTACGCCTCGAATTTATTGATAGTATAGAAACGCTTTGTCAAGTTCTTTGAATAACAAGGAGGAACATGCCACATTTAGCCAAAACCAAGTTGCGAGCAAAAAATTGGGGAGCATATATCTCAACCCTTGCCTTGGCATTTATTCTCGTGACAATGTCATGGACCAATTCTCTCCCAACCAAATATTGAACCCAAATGGGCAAGGAAGTGCTCATTTCAGCTAAGGTGGAAGGAGGCCACACATAAAAAGGGATTTGATGAGAAGAAAAAGGGAAAAAAGAAGGCGTTGAATTCAAAGTATAAAAGAATATAAAAACGTCCCTGTTGGACATATTTATAGGGCTCAATTGATGAATGAATAGCCCATAATAGCTGACTGTTCGAGGAGGAGATGGTGGAGCACCAGTTGTGGAAAATAGGCTCTCAACCACAATTGAGCAAGCCAAAGAGACCCACTACCAGTGGGAGATGCACCATTCTTTAATTGGAATTGGAGGGATGCCACTCCTCTATAAAATACGGCTAAAAAGAATGAACACAAATTTAAAGACCTGCCACGTGCTAATTCATGCGATAGAGGCAGATAACTCATAGATGGTTTCAGGTTGGAGACACAAAGAACATATTTACAAAGCTAGACTTGAAGGAAGACTACATGCTCAGCACGAGTAGCCTTATTGGAAGCAGTATAAAAGCCTTGCATGCCTGAGTAAGATTCAGCAATTTTCTTGTCAAATTTTGGGGTAACACTGGAAATCAAAATACTAGGAAAGATGGTATTGCCCGAGGGCGGAAGATTCACCAGGGCTCCAACATCCCTTAGAGTAATAAACATTGGACCAAGAGAAAAAATTAAAGTGTTATATTCAGAAGACCAGAAACTCAGGGCAAAGTATTGGGTCATAAGTTAGGGGAAAAGTGTAATTTCTAATATGTCCAAAATCTTAGCACGATCAAAAATTGATTTGGTGGGACCATGATTTACCATAAGTGCATGCCATCTACGAAAACTAGGATCAGTTTTTGGCCAAGTACGTATACCTTTATCGCGGATTGGCTTCAATGGTAAGGAGTTTAGAAAAGGAGGGTCTTCAGTGCAAGGAAATAGCTGACCCACCACCACTCGTCTGACCGATTTAGCATCATTGAATGACGAACTTAGATAGAACTCATGAAGGTCAGGGTTGGCTTGTGAAAGAAAGTGTGAATCTATATATGGCCTAGCAAGGGGGTCTTGGAAATCCTCAAAACTGAAGGAACCATTGGAATAAGTTTGTGAAGTCGCCATTTGATGCAAAGTACATACGCTGTGAAGGTTTCTTGATAAGTGTAGTGAGGAAGCAAGACAATGAACAGTGACCTTTATAGAATGCACGAAGTAAAGACGTGAAGGTAAGGGCGCGATGAAGTAGCGTGTCTTTTGGGTTTATAGGGGTTTGTAACGTTGCACCTTTTACGCTATAGAAGGGTTACCGCCAAACAGAAATAATAATTGAAATTCTTGGGAATTTCAAATATTGCCGTAAAATACAAAGGAAGAATATGGTAAAGATTAATAATTGATATTAATTCCGTCATATTGGGGGGTAATTGTTGACAGACAAAAAGTGTAGACCAAATTGAATAGTCCAATTAATGAAGCCCAATTGGAAAATCCAAGACTAATGCCCAAATAGGACCATTAGTGAATGCAGTAGAGGCCCACGAACAAAGTAACATCATCGTCCAAGCTTGCAAGACGCCCAGAATCTGAGCGAATGGAGTGTCTTACGGTCGCCCAGAGCGATGATCCTATTCTCGCTCAAACCCTCGAGTCGCCCAGGAACTGAGCGAATCTAAGGTATTATGGTTATCCAATACAGCGGTTATTGAAGCGGTTATTGAGCAACCTTATCACACCCCACGATCTAAGAATCCCGGTTGTAGGCAGTTAAACGACAAGAGTAATTGCAACCGTTAGAGGCGGCAGTTCCATGACAAGTCAGCCATCATGAAGAAAGTGGGTAGTTATAGAACATCAAGCAGTTTCCAAGCAGTTTTTCACAAAGAAACTATCAAGAGAGTATAAAAAGGAAAATAAGACATAGAAGAAAAAGACCCCGAATTAAACACTCTCAACAGAGAATATGTAATTTCAATTTTTTAGTTTAACTTTAAAACATCTCTTTCTAGTGCTCGTGTGCTTGCGCCACTTGGAGGCATTATGTTTATTTCCAATTGTAATATTCATCAATTAAACACCCCTTTTTGGGACTTTGTTTCAAGATATTTGTTCCTTACATAATCGTCTGAACCTTTTTTTTTTAATTGTTAGCAATAACCCGCGCGAAACAGATATGTTGGCTCATTCTCTCTTTATTTTCACAAAACTCAAATTATAAATATAAAATATTAAAATCAAAAGGAATGTTTGACGAATTTTGTTTAGTTTCATTATTAGATAGTAACAAGTCATAAAAGAAATTAGTAACAAAAAGGAAAAGAAGCGAAAAAGAAAATAATATTGTCTTTTCACAATTGCTTCAAATTGAATGAGAGAATAATGACCTAAATGACACGAAAACTTGGTGCGGGTGCCAATTTTTTCATTAACAAATAGAAACAAAATATAAAGGCTAATGGAAGATTTTACCCTTAATTTCTCACGTCTAGACTTCGTCAACTTTCAAAACATATATTCTAAACTAATATAATATGTTATTGGACCCATGTTTTTTTTAGCAAAAAATATAATCATTAATGAATGATGAAACTTTGTTTAACTTTACTTTCCAATAGGGTCCATAAATTCTATTCGTTTATCCATTACTCTTTTCTATTTATTTATAAATTATTTCAAATAAAAGCTTAGAATTTGTTTGACAAAATTTATGAATCATTTACAAATGATCAAACTTCATTTTTAACTATGGATTCATAAATATTAGGAAAAATTGCAACAGAGGTCCCTAACATTTGGATTTTTAGCAAACTTTATCATAACCTTCAATTTGTGCCAGCGACGGTCCCAAACCTTTGAAAAATTAACAGCTGGAGTCCAACTTGACGAAAAACGTGAATTCCAGTTAGTTGACCTGAAAAATGTAAAAATTGGATGTTTTAACCATTTTAAGCAAGTATATTTTCGTCAATCAAATATTAATTATTAAAATAAATAAAAAAAAACCGTCGGTGATACAAACTGAAGGTTATGTTAAAATCAGTTAAAAATTCAAATGTTAGGGATCGCTGCTGCAATTTTTCCTAAATATTATTCACTCATCCATTGCTGGTTTTTATTTATTTACAAATTAACTCTTTTATAAATTCTTCCCAAACATATACCTAATTTTTTAGTCCTCCAACAAGAAGGAAAACGGAAAAACATAACAATTAATTGAGAGTATAACAAGATTAATTGTATTATCATAGTTATTTTTTAATTATTTATTATGATGTAATTTTATAGATATGAGTAGCTAATTTCTGACAGTTTGCCATATAAGTATAATTTCCAAGTAATTTAATGTTCGAATATAAATATACAAATTATAAACTGTATTAAACAAAATAATGTATGGGAAAAATTCATAAATAAGGTGTTTAGTTTATATCAATTCAAAAATCATGTTTATAGTTTGAAAATTCAAAAATCAGGTTTTTTTTTTTTTTAAATTCTAATATAATATAATATAATAAACCCACCCCACATGCATCACCCCTACCGCTCCGGGGACTATTCCGGCGACTACTCTTCTCCGGCGACCATTCCGGCGACCACTCCAATTCCGACTACTATTCCAACGACCATTCCGACGACTATTCCTGCAATCATTCCGGTCACAGATTTATAATTGAATTAGTCACATATTATTTTTCAATCACAAATACTAATTTTTATACGTCACAGATTATTTAATGGTCACAGTTCAAAAATTTTATAGGTCACATTTAATTCGTTGGTCACAGATTTCAAAATTAGTTAGTCACATATCAAAATTTATAAGTCGTTGGTCACAGATTTTTACGGTTACAGATAATATAATTCGCGGTCACAAATTATATAATTTTTAGGTCACAGATAAAAAAATGATTGGTTACAAATTAACCAACACCCATTTTCACCTCCAATCATGATTATCACCTTGACAGTACACCACCGCCCTTAAGCCAACTACTGCACACAGCACCATGCCCAAGCCAACCACGGCCGATCCACCACCGCCACCGCCAGATTCAACATACCCTATCAGATACACCACCACCACACCACAACCCTACTACCAACAAAGCAGCCACCACTAAATCCAACACCACCACAAAATCACCACCACACTGCCAACCATGAACCACCACCACAAAATCACTGCCAACCATGAACCACCACCACACTATCGCTTCCACCATTGTGCTCTCTTGACGTGCCGCCGGTGGCCATCAGAGAGAATAAGTTTTGTGCCGGCCGCCGAGGATCGGTGGGTTGAGATTAGACGCCACCACAGTAACCATCGTCACTACATACAGCACACAAAATCGCAACCGCCGCCACCAAGACCAAGACCAACACCACTTAGTGAGCACCGCCAACATCAACACCACCGGCGATGGGTATTCCAGGAGGTGGTCCTGAAGGAGAAAAATCCAAATCGAGCTACTATGGTGGATCTGCTTCGCCGCGACCTCCTCTTCATTACAACAGCAATGTTTCTCTAGGCAAGGATCTTCGACAGTGATGCTCCTTGACGGCGGCGAGCACGAGGGGGAGATATAAGAGAGGAGAGGGAGAAAATGAAACGGGTGGAGATGAAATTGATTTAGGGTTGTATATATAAATATTTAATTATTAATTTCATACCTGAGTTTTGATTAAAATAATTTTGCACCTGATTTTTGCACTTGGATCTTCAAATGTTTGGAAATATGTAATTTCCTCATAATGTAATTTATGCCATTGAGCCACGATGATACAATTAATCTATAGGAACTTTCTTGGGCCATACGAATTGATTTGGCCTGACATAGGGTTGTTAAGTCCCACAAACGAATCCACCCATCTTTATTCGGCTCGGCTAGGATCGACTTGTCCTGAGCCTTTGCGAGTCGAGACTATGCAAGCATGCAAACTGCGATTGATCACACCCCACCCCAGAAGGGTACCATCTAATTAGACGATCGTTTATTCCTCGAATTCAAATATTAAAATCAATTATTTTTCGTTGAATTCGTGGTCTATAAATGAGGACGGATAGTAAATAAATTGCATCACACTTCAAAATTCTCAATGATCATGTTAATGTACTAGTTTATTTATTAGTTGAAGTTTTATTTCTAATTTTTCAAATAGGGCAACGTTGAAGCGCTTTAATTTGGGACAAAATCTTCCACAATACTTTTGACGACGCCTACGCGCTCGGATCCACTCTATCCCAACAAATCCTTGGTCCAATTTTTGTCTTCTTTGATTCTTGAATCCTTCTACTTCAATACTCCTAAAAAATAATAATAAAAAAATACTTCCAATAGTATTTCCAATCAATACCCCTTTCAGGGGTGACCGAGTTGGTGGGGCAGGTGAATGTGGAGATCAAATGTCACGAGTTCGAATCCCCTGCCAACACTTACTCGGTCGAGCATGTCGCACCGGACTTGCCTAGTGCGGTTTACCTCTCCAATGTGGTTTGCAGGTTACTGTACATGGAACATGGTTTACCTAGTGTGCACTCATAGTGATTGGACATCCGCCCCTTCGGGGTGGTCAGAGCTCTGCGGCTGATGATTGTTGCGGATTCTTACGTCAACAAAAATAGTATTTCCAATCAAATACTAAACAAGATTTCGAGTCATACCAAAATTCTAACATCTATATCAATTAGGTAGTTTATGGACATTCATGTCACTTTTTACTCTCAAATGTGCTTCACGAGTCTCACTCACTTATTCATCGTCCATCTCTATCTATTTAAGATATAAATAATTTATAAAAGCTCGCCAAACATGTTGTAATACAAAACTCCCACTCCAATTAGCACATATTTGGTTTGGATTAAAATTTTGATAAAAATTTAAGTTATAGTCAGCAATTAATTTTAACTACGTATTTAATGTGATTCACAAGTTTTTAACCATTTATTTCATCAACTTTTACCATATCTATTAAAAATCCAACTTTAATCGGTACCAAACAGGAATTTACTTTAATCGGTATCAAACAGGAACTTAAAATCTTAGACATGCCACGTGCTATTAATGTTGTCAATTAAAGTATGTCATTTTCTTAAATCACTTACACGTAGTAGTATGAAACCCACCTTTTGACTTGAAAAAAATAAAAAATAAAAAAAAAATGAAACTTACTCTTCTAATTGACCACTTCAATTATCTGCAACTAATTTTGTTCTTATCTATGAAATTTTTTATTCATGCATAATAAGTAACAAGACAACAATTTTATCGAGCACAAGATAGACACGTTGTCATCTCACCCAATTTATGCAAATGCTCAATGTTCATAAAATTCTTTAGTATTTAGGGATTATTCATCCAAAACAAGTTCATAAAACTAATACCAACATCCTCGATGTTTTTTAACAAATCAACTATACAAAACAAAACTACTATGTAACTTAAACTTTCGTAATCAATAAACTTAAATTCGATTAGATTATTAACGTGTTCAATATATGAATATATGGTGTATAGTTCTAGAAGCTTTATTGTGCTAATACCTTTCAAGATATTTAAAATGGGTCCAATGATCGAATAAGCATATAGAAAAGCCAAGTATGCCGTGCACTAGTGTTCAATATATGAATATATGGTGTATAGTTCTAGAAGCTTTATTGTGCTAATACCTTTCAAGATATTTAAAATGGGTCCAATAATCGAATAAGTATATAGAAAAGCAAAGTATGCCGTGCACTACATGTAGCCATTACAAGCACACGAATCAACTATACAAAATAGAACTACTATCTAATAACTTAAACTAAATTTCATAATCGGTAAAGCCCTTGTTTGATTCCAATTTTTTTCGAAATACATTTTGTTTTCTCCTCTTTCAAATCACACATTCTTCAATAAAATATTAGTACACGCAAATTCAAAATTTTTTCTTATTTTTAACTAGGGGTGTAAGCGGTCCGATTTTTGCGGTTTTTGACAAATTTTCAAATCAAACCGTTTTGACCGGTTTGAGAAAAACTCAAACCTAAACCAAACCGTTTTGACCGGTTTGAAAAAAAACTCAAACCTAAACCTAACGGTTTGGTCCGGTTTTAAATCGCCGGTTTCGCGTATATTTTTTTCCTGTCTAGTATCTACTTTTATGCTATTAATTCAATATATATTTATATCTTACTAGAAATAAATTTAAAACAAACTAAATATATTTACTATAAATTTAAATAATAACAGAATAAAAGTAAAATCACAATAAACTAAAGCATTGTTTTTTATTCGCCCTTTGACGTTTTAGGATAATACTTTACGATAAAGATACAATACAAATCCACTAAAATAAATATAAGGTCCAAAAAAACATAATAATGTCCCTTTTCAACTAGTAAAAGGAATAAACGAATTAATTTTGTCACAAACTCAAGAAACATCAAATTTTGTCACAAAACTCACAGAACTAGCAAAAGGAAGAAACATTCATATACTCAAGAAACCACGGAACTCATGATCAATTTTGTCCGTCATACACAAAAAAAATTTTAATTAGCAAATTGGAAAAAAAAAAAAAAGAATTAAGACACGAAACCATCTAATAATGGCTTCCAAAAAACACGCTGCAAATATGTTTTCTCCCCCATTCCACTATATATACCCATCTTCATCTTCTGCAATTTAACACGAAATTATACATATTCTCTCATATGTAAACAAATGTCTTTTGCGCACCTGATAGCCCGAATTTCAACTTTAAGCCTTACTCACGATTAAACAAATTTTAACTAGAAAGTGACAAAATTTCAATTTTAAACCTTACTTACGATCAAATAAATATGCAAGAACCTGAAATAGTCTAATAATACAGGCGAACGTACACTACCGGCGACTGGGAAGTTCGAGATTTCGAGGACGTTGACAATTTGGGGGAAACCAGGAGGCGCCGCGAGGAGCGAGGCTGCGACCAGCGAGTTGCGCGTGAGAGAAATGGAAATTGGAAGATTAGGGTTGTGACTTGTGAGTATATGGACTTGAGTTGAGCTGTTTAGTGCTACTTCTTTCAAATTTAGGCCTTTTTTTAATATACAATTAGGTTTGGGCGGGTCGTAAATCTTAATAATTAATATAAAATTAGAAATTGACAAAAATACTTACAAAATGACAAAATTATTCAATTTTACAAAATTGAAATTTTGGATACATTTTCAAAAAAAATCAATTTTTTATTTTTTTATTTTATATATTTTTCGCTGGTTCGGTTTGGTTTCAAACCATAATTAAAATTCTCAAACCTAAAACAAACCGTTTTTGACCGGTTTGGTTTGGTTCAAAACCATTTCGTTGACGGGTCCACATTGCACCGAACCGCCGGTTTCGAAATTGCGGTTTCGGTTCGATTTTCCGGTTTGACGGTTTTTGCTTACAGCCCTATTTTTAACCACACATTTTTCATCAATATACTATTCCAAAATACATTATTGGGAAAAAATGGGGCTTATACAGGTTCAACTAGAATATTCACATGTTCAATATATAAATATACAGTGTACAATTCTAAAGGTTCGATTGTGCCTAATATTTTTCAAGATATCCACAAAGGATTCAACGATCAAATAAGTAAAGAAAAAGTAATATTATGTAATTTCACATATTACTTAATGTCATGTTATGGCTACTATAACTGAAGTAATTTCAATGAAATTAAATAGCGTTGCTCATCTCAAAACGGTCTTGTTAGGGGTACATTACCTCTTACACAAGGGGTGATATAATGGCCAAGTGGGGCCTCGGCCCACATATGGGGTTTCGGCGCCCCTCCAATGAAGAGGCGCCACTTGACCATTATGTCACCACTTATGTAAGGGGTAATGTACAAGAAGCATTATTGATCTCAAAAAGTAGAGCACTCTCGCTATATGTAGCCTTTACAAGAACACGTCAAATTCCCACGAACAAAAAATGTCCATACTTTTAATCATTGGCCTTTTTCACGGTCATTGCACTCAGGTTTTTGTACTTTGAGAATCTTTCGAAGCTTCCATTCTTGGACCCCTACATAGCTGCCATCCATTCGAGTCTACTAAAATTAGTCAAAAGTTCAGAACCCATTAACTACAAGAGTAATGCTACGTGTACACATACTTTTATACAATCTTTTACACCTCTCTCACGTGGAGGGGGGTCCACGATTATTTTATTATGTGTGGGCCCCCTTCCATGTGAGAGAGGTGTAAAAGATTGTGTAAAAAATTGTGTACACTTAATATTATTCAAACTACAATTCATTATTCAAGCCATTGTTTCGGATTCTTTATCTGTCTGCGTGTTTCGGCAAGTTTTTGTATCGTGTAGCGAGAAAAATGGGGCACGGGACTTCGAAAAATGAAGCCTTTGACGAGTCAACTGACATTTCAGGCTCAATGTCATCAAGAATTCATAAACTCCGGCAGCGGCTCCACCTCCACCGCCGCCGCCACCACCGCCACGGGAGTGACTCAAACTCGAAGTCCAATCTCTCCAAACACCTCCTCAAGGAGGAGGACTTTGTGGGCATCGCCTGCCTCCGCCTCATCAGGGTACACCTATGATAGTTTGTTCATATAAGCACATACGGGGAATCAAATTCATGCCAATATCTATAAATATTGAAGTGGGTTTGCTAGTTATGTTTTCGTGTTTACCGTAGGCGGAAATGAAATTCAAGGATAAATGGCTTTCTTGTGTTTCGCTTGGGGAACAGACTTTTCGCACTGCTATTTCTGATCAGTTAAGCGCCGAGCTTCTACTTTTCGTACTTACGTACATGTATTCTTGTAGGGCCCTGTCAAACATTTGATTTTACTTCTACAAGGAGAGCTTCATGAAGAAGTCCTCTAAAAGCTAAGACAAAACACTTTTAGAAAATTATCTAAACATATTCAAAAACAGCTCCTAGTGTCAGACGCAAGTAGCTTTTGGCTTTGCCCTGCCAAATAGCCCGAATAATGTTCTGAGAGAATGCTCGACTGGATGAATAGAATAATTTCTATTGTTCTTAAGCTGTTTAATTCTTGATAGTTGTATGGAGTTTCACTTGAATGCTGTTAACCAAAATACTGGTTACAGTTGCAACATAAAATTGGATAGGGAGTGTGCAAAACGAGGTGCTTGCAAGGCAACGTGAAATAAGAGAGATTATTGAAATTAAATTTAATCTCCTATTGGTAGTAGCTTGGAATGAAGAAGGGGGCCAATTAGTGTGCTTCACACAACATAAATTAAGTTAAAATGAAAGATAGAATAGAAAAAGAGACATACTATGAAAAAATTGAAGACTCCGTCTTTCCTGAATGAAGTTAATTATAGCCGACGAAAGAAAGAACTGATATAAAAGTCAAACAACTTACTGAAGAGGGATATCTGTGTCCATATTCTGTTCAATGTCTAATAAATATATACGTATTGAAAATGTTTGTTTTCTTACACTTGGCTTTGAGGTGGCAGCTACTGTATGGAGAGAATGACTCTGTATATATCATCATCATAGTTGTCACTACCATTATTTGATGTGTCATGACTGGGAGATAGATGGAAACATTTAAGTCTTCAAATCCTAGTTCATGCATGTTAGTATATGTCTCTTTGTGGTCCTGCACAGTGTTAGAACTTTTCTTTGGATGGAAATAGAAACATCACCACCTGTAGGAATGAAGAGATTGATAATCGGTTAAGAGAGAAACAGTGGAACATTTTAGATATTATTGTCATTTAAGTTCTTTGTTGAGGATAGTTTCGTCTTTTATGTTGTTCAGGTTTTACGTTTTATCTTTATATTTTTGTCTTTGTAATGTTTTCTATATAATTGAATAACAAGCTTATGTTTTGTTTAAATAACAAAAAAGAGAGAGTAACAGTGACTGAAAACTTTATGGTCAATTTTTGGATAGCTTATGTTCATATTGGACTTTTATGATTTATAAAATTATCATTAATTCAAAATTTCCCAATTTTCTTGTTTATATATTTTAAGGAAATTTACATAACTCCTCTTTAGGCTCCAAAGATAAGTCCTAGAATTGATCAGGACCTACATATGTAAACTATTTCCATACAAGTCCTTAACCCTCTTGAAACTGTGTTGTTCTTCTAGTTTTGCTCTTTCATGTCAGTTAGTCACAGTGCATTTCCCTAACTCTTGGCATCTTTGAATAAAATTTCGTCTTTTTTTCTTAAATTAAAATTCACCTTGAACTATCTTTATCTTTATAGACCAAATACTAGTATTAACTATCATAATCCATCAGTATGGTGATAACTTAATGGCATACTCATATGTGCCATTATAGTGGATATTTGTGTACAAATACTATGCTGTGTTAAAGATAATTTTATTAATATTTTCCAAAAGTAGGAGCTTGGTTGAAATAAATTTTGATAGGACTTGATTGTCCTTTGGAGGAAAAGTTGGACTGACAATTTTTTTCTTTTGTTTACTGCATTACTTGTTTCTCATAAAGAATATCTTCCCATAAAATGTCCTATCTTTTTTACTCTTCTTTGATTTTGTTGTCATGCTGTTCTCTTGACATGGGAGAATCATTTTTTTTTAATATTTAGATATCTGGGACTCATGTTTCTTATAAATAACCGGGTCACTTTGCCAAATTAATTTACTACAGATTCACTATGACAAATGATATTCCTTCGACCGAGATTATACCATGTCAATTTTCTGAAGGCATTGAAGATTTTTGCATATGTTAATATACATTCTTCCCTAATTCTCATATGTTGATTTTTTTTGTTGGTCGTGCAGAACTGACAAGCCTGTCTGGAATTCTGTGAGTAAACCCACATTAACATCACTTGATGCTTGGATTTCTACGTATTACATCCAAAACTCTCTCTATCCACTTCATTTGGGTGGATATATAATATTCAACGAGACAAACCTTCGTTTGATAATTATTTCAATTTTCAAGTTTATGATAATCGCAACTATGAAATCCATCATCAATACCTTATATCTACACATGGTACTGCACTTTGTAGATTGAGGATTTGAGCAAGTAAAGGTTATAAGGAGTATGACAATATGAACTTTACTCTATGGTACATATGGCATGAAAGAATTGCCTTGTCTTTTGGAGGACTGAAATTGCCCATTTGTGATGAACTGTAGAGGCTCTGCCCTTTCTGGCTTAGAGGGCGGTCCCCAATTTGACCATTATCCAAGAGAATTTTCTAAAAAGTTATGAGGCAGTCTTTACCTCCCGAAAAATTTCTGTGTGGTGAAGATGTTTAATTTATATTTCTGCCACTAACTAAAATGTTTTGGTGATTATATCTTCTGTTACCACTTAGGAAACCAGTACTATGTTTTTTCTACTATCTTCTCTTGTCAGATAGAGAATATTGAGATCTGCCATAGTAGTTTCTACATTTCTCCCCCTCTTCATTTTCTTCCATGCTCTTGGCTACTTACACAATAACTAAAGTGCCATTTTATGCCTGGTTTCCAGTCAATGCTGGAAGAGTTTAGCTTATTGATCATTTTGTCATACTAACATTAGCAATTGATTTCATTTTCTGCAGGTGAAAAAACTTCTTTTGGAGAAAAAAGGGGCACATGTTGCGAGAATATCTATATTTGAGGTATGTATTATATCTGCATTCGTTAATTTATTTTGAACTTATGAACTTTATCTCAATGAGGAGCACATATTCATCATACAAATTTATATTCTTTTGCTCTTCTGCTTTTCTGTGTACTTGATATATATAATTCTAGATCTTTTGAGTTTACATGTTCACTTCATTGTATCATAACATGCTAACTCATCATATTTGTTGTTGATGTAGACCAATAGATTATCCAAGAGCAACCTTATTGGCTATTGTGAGATTGATCTACTTGAATTTTTTACTCAGGTTAGATATGCTGTTTCCAGTGTTTGTGTGCTTTATGTTTATGTCTTTTAGTTGTTAGAGTAGATAAACTTATTTAATTATAATGAATAAATGCGTGGGTTATTTGCAGATATGAATGGAAATATGAACATAATCAAAAGTTTCTGTAACAACTTAATATGGTCATGGAGTCTTGTAAAATTTGCTTTTATATATTAAGAAAATAACTATCAAGACTCAGTTTTGGTTTCCTTCTATGACCTTTCATTTCTTAAAGAGGAATTCTATGGATGAACATGTTTCTCTGCTATAGATCTTTACAAAGAGTGCACAGGCATGTGGGCCTCATGCTTGGTCTCATACATGAATCACAGAATGGCTTTTTAGTAAAATTTGGTATGGATTGCTACCATTGTAATGGCTAAAGTTGCAATATTTGTAGTTTTCATGGAGGTAATGGGATCCAAAGCAAAGGAGTGATTAGTTCAGAAGCTATATTACTCCTCGATCCTCTCATTTCTCTTCAATTTTGAGGCAACTATTTTTTCCTCTATGACTTCTTCACTAGATGTCACTTGGTGTAGATTTTCACCATTCACCAAAAGGTAACACTAAGAGAATGGTTGGTAACACGATATTTTTTATTTTTCCCTTTTTGTTATCAACATTTGGAAAACATTCACAGAAATGCATGTCTTGTAAACCTGTTTCGTTTAGATTTTATGATAACATATTTTGTAACAAGTGGACAACATGTGAACACTGAAAAGGTGCTTTGTAAAGTTTTCAAAACAAACCCAAGGTGCAAAGTAACTTCCAAAAGGTCACATTAATTTATAGTTTAAAATATAAGCTAAGTATATGAACCCTGCCTCTAACTAGTATTGGTTGGGTTTGTATAATCTATCAAATTCTGATAGAATGTGGAGGATACAAGTTTTAAAGAAGGGAGAACTGTTGGTTTTTTGAAATTTATATGTTAGTTTAAGTTCAATTGTTTTCTTGAGCATAAATAAGGAATGGTCATGTTTGCTGAGGATGCACAAACATTCTGTTGAATTTCTAAGCTTTCAGTCTATCGAACCATACCCTTGCAGAGTGATTTGTTTACATCTTTTACTTTCTTGCTAAATGGGGTTCAATTAATTACTTTCTGAAAGTGAACTAGTTGTGTGGTGTGATGTGAATTTAAAAGCTACTTATAAATTTGAACTATTCAAGATAACCAAAGTAGTAGGGAGATGAAACAATAAAATATGGTAATTAAATAATATATCTTAGAAAAAAAGTCAAGTGCACAGAATATTTCTTGAAATAAACTAAAGCAGTGAGAACTTGATAATTTTCAAGGCAAAATTTGTTCTTTTATTTGTTGCAAGCATGCTTTCATCCGAATCTCTTATGGACATTCTGTTTACTTATCTGATTTCTTCATATTAATTTATTGCTTTAGATAGAGATTGCTATTCCACTATACAGAGTAAAAAATAATGGAGTGATCACATAATGTTCTTTCCAGATTTTTTCCGTCAATTTCCCTTTTTTAAATTGTGGACGATGTTTTATATGTATTTTGATTCAAAAACAATTATTTGGCAGGAGTCTGATTTGGAGATGAAGGTTGATCTAAAAGATCCATCAGCTGCTACGGTTGTTGTAGGCAGTATATATCTATCATGTTCAATTGAGGTGCAAATCTGTGTGATACACTGCTCTTTCTGCTGGTTATCAATACCATCTGCGTGCCTTACATAATATTTAACATTTTCAGGATCCAATAGAAACGGAGAAAAGTTTCGTGAGGCGCATCTTGTCTATAGTGGTATGTTGTAACTTTCATCTTCTTTTGGGATACTGGCATTCGGTATATCTACTACACTGGATCATTGCAATAGTTGAAGCTGTTGTATTGAAAATGAAAGCACTTTGATGTTGCACATAGAGGATAACTGCGTTGCTTGAAGGACATTTTTATTGTCTAAAATTTGGCTGGTTGGTTTGTATCGGTTTAAAGTCATATACCGTTTGGAATTTTTTTTCATGCACATGTCTACTTAATAAAGTTCATCTATCAAACTCGTCAAGGTAATCTGTATGTTCAAAGAAACCGTGGTTTTATCCATTCATATCAAAGGAAAAGAAATATCGAAACCTTTTTTTTTTGCAAGACGTTTATATCAAAGGAAAAGGAAAATGAATGATCCTTATGTTCTGTTTAATTTTATCCAGATCACGGTCTTTATATGAAATCTTTGGATAAAATTAACAGTTAAAAGTCATACTTTTGTCCTGTGATGCAATATGTTATGGTGGTACACTACGGGAAATGTAATTCTACTTTATCAATGTTAAACAAAGGACAATATGCCTACTTAATGCTAATAAAGTAGTCATTGGGCTTTCACTTTCCAATTCAAAGAGAAAAAGGCTGGAATGGTATGTATCAATTAGAATTATCTTATGATGAAAAGAGTTTAGCCATAAATACCTTCTTTGCATAGTTATCACTTTGTTTGTGGTCTTGGAATGGCATCTCATATATCATTTGCTTTATACAGGACTACAATGAAGACGGGAACCTTTCATTTGCTGAGTTCTCGGACTTAATTGATGCATTCGGCAATCAACTGGCAGCTAATAAGGTCTGCATTTCAAATTCACTTTCTTCAGCAATGATTGATACTTTTCTTATTCCCAGTCCAAGTAATATTTGTATTACTAGATTTGGATTTACCCACCGGATCACATCCTAGGGTATGAATTCTCTGAACTGTCTATTGTGTTTATAATATATCTCTGGAATATGTATCAACTTCTACGATTTATGGTGGAATACGAAATAGCTGCTTCAGAGGATTAGAAGATACAGTAACTGAATCCATCTCACATTCGTATCTTTTCCTATTCGTTGTTCTTACAAAACAATTTATATGTTTTACTAGAAAAAGGAGCTTTTCAAAGCAGCTGATGAGGACGGGAATGGTGTCGTAAGCATTGATGAGTTGGCTATGCTTTTGGTTGTTCAACAAGAGAAGTATGGCTCTCAAACATTTTACTTGAGGCTTGATTATAATAATGTATACATTTTTCTTATTTGCAGTTTGTTCTGCTTTCCTGTACTTCTCCACATAACTGGGTCTTTTATGGCTTAACAGTCTTTCTGATTTAATTCTGCTAGGGTCTTTTGAGGTTGATTTTCATATATATATATATATATTGATATGTGAAGTTTGTGTTTTCTGTTTTTGTATATATTTTACGTAATTCAAAATTATAACTCATAATATTCTCAGCTTTAGCTTAAGTATGCTCTAGCTTTATCATGCTTAGCTTGAAGAATTTACTTCTTGATGTAGTACATAATCATGATTAGTAATTTCCTACTACAATTGTGATTTATCTTTTCGAGTTTTAATATGTTTTATCTTTTTATTTCTTGTTTAGAATATGATTTTTTTTATTTATTGATTAGAATATGATTTTTCATTAGATTAGGATTTTATTAGTGTCCTTTTATTAACAGGATTAGAGAATAATTTTGCCTATAAATATAAGGGTATTGTACACTTTTCAAGACAATCAAACATATATCAATACAAAGCAAGATTATTTCAATATAATTCTGATTTTTAATTCTTATTATAAGAATTTTATAACGCTTCCGCGCCAAAATTGGTATCAGAGCAAGGAATTCACCTCAATCTGATGGTTGACGATGGTCCCGATGGCAGTCGAACCGTCGACGACGAATGGAGGCTCGACAAATTCGAACAACGAATCGAGGGGATCGATGAAACCCTTCATACAATCACGCAGATGGTGACTGCGTTGATTTTGAAAAGAATCGCGAACTCATGGAGAAGCAAGCTAACAAGAATTTGCAAACTTCAACTGCTATGAATGTTGGTTGCTTCAGTTGATTAGAGAGTTTCCTCAAGTTCTAGCTAAATTTGAATACACACAAGTTATCAAGGATTCTACGACAGTCTATCGAGAAAATACAAAAGAGTCCAATTTGAAGTGCAAGAATATTTTCAGAACACGATGCACCATTAACAATAAAGTATGCAAGGTGATAATAAATCATGAAAGTAGTCAGAACTTGGTGTCCAAAGTATTGGTGAAAACTTTAAATTTGAAAACTAAAAAATACTCATCTTCCTATCAAGCTTCACAGGGCAAAAAACTCAAAATATGGAGGTAAGTCCGGATTTTTGGGAGAAAAGAGTAATTGATTTTATTGTTAAATGTAAAACAAGTATATACAAGATGAAAAGGGAAAATTTGCACTTTAGTCTCTAACAATAACAAAGACTACAGTTGGTACATGTATTACTATATATTTCAACTCTCTCCCTCAAGTTGGTGAATAGATATCACGCATGCCCAACTTAGAAATCATTGTATAGGATGGACCACTAGCAACTCCACGTGTCATTATATCAGCCAGTTGTTCCGCCCTCTTAATGTATGGAACCTCAATATTTGTGGAGTCGGGATTATCTTTGATATAGTTCCTATCAAGTTCAACATGCTTTGTTCTATAATGTTGCACAGGGTTGTTTGCAATTTTAATGGCAGCAGTGTTGTTACAGAAAAGTAATATAGGCTTGTCCGGACCAAAGCCAAGTTCACTAAGCACAAGTTTTAACCATGTAAGCTCGGTAGTTGCATAATGTAATGCTCGGTATTCCGCTTCAGCACTAGATAGTGAGACCACATTCTGTTTCTTACTCCTCTAAGTCACATAAGGCACGATTGGTTGCTCTCGGTAATAAACAAGAGTATGGTGTGGATTATGAGAGACTTGCTCCGGTCGCCAAGATGAGCACGGTGTCAAGGACTGCAGCTTCAACTAGCCCCTTGACTTGCGCATTGTAAATATTTTGTTTTTATTTTACCTTTTCGGAGTCGGCGTGGCGCGGCACGGCAAGAGCGGGTGGCATTCAAATTAATTACTAAACATTTTCTCATTTATTTTATTTTTTGCAAAAATTTCACGAGTCTACAGAAAGGTAAACCTGGGCTCTGATACCACACTGTAACGCCCCAAATTCCATTAACACAAGACGCTACTTAAGTCGAAATATCCTGTAAATAATTTTCCTCAATAAACGCCAAAATGCGTAAATATATATATATATTTTTTCAACTATAGTAGATTAGAAATAAATGCGGAAACGTCATTTGAATAATTTGCTCACATCCAAGTGTCAATACCAAATAAAATAAGCAAAGTGTCAAAATTTGCCAAAATATTAAAACCTGAGATTTAATTGACAAAATGGAAGCCAACTATTAAAATACTTGTTTCAAAAATTTATAAATTAAATGGTCTATTATTTAATCAAGATTGTCCCACTCATTGCTTTGCCTTGCCGAACTCCTTAACCTGAAAGTGTGAAAAATATTGGGGTGAGCATAACGAATTATACTCAGTGGGGAAACAGCAATCAGTCCAAGTTAAATCTAAACATGAAATTGAATTATGAATATCATACCAATACAACATACTGTAGAAATATGTACTGTGAGACATCCCCAAGGATCCAATTTCGATCCCGGACCTATTTACGGTCCCGACAACATGTTATAAGCGCATAACAATTTTGCACTGTGGGACACCCCCAAGGGTCCCCCCAAGGACCTACTTTCGATCCCGGACCTATTTACGGTCCCTGGCAACCTTTTCATATGTATAAACATTTTATCACAATCAAAATCACACATCAAGAATTAACATGGACAGAAATAATCACAATCGCTTAAATGTAAACCCCACCTCAAAGTCTTGAAAATTTTCTTGAAATTGAACGGATGTGATGTTACCGTGCTTTAAACTTTTCCCGCGACCTCGTCTAGCAAGAACAAAATTAATATAATTTAGGATACTAAGTCCTAATTAATGCCTTAAAACTTTTAGGGACTTGATTGAACTTTTTGAAAGTGAAGAAATGATTAATTTGATAATTATTTAAATCCTTAGGGTCTAATTATGAGCATTAAAATGTTTAGGGCCAACAAGATAAAATTAGAAAGTTATTACATTTAATTTGAAGAATAATCAAACTTTAGTGATGTGAAAGAATTAAAATAAAATAGGGGACTAACTTAAATGTTGGACTAAACTTGAGGATTTAAAACTAAACTTTCAATATTTATAACAAAACCCCCCACCCACAATTCCAATTCACGCAGGAAGGTTCCAGTTTACGAAATTCAAATGATTCCAAAATGGGTTTTTACATTATAATGATTTCCAATCAAAATCAAGGCTAGATTCGGAAGTCTAAAGGCATGGAGAGCAAGGATTCGAGTTGCAGGTCACAACAAATCTCAACTCTCGCATTAAATGCAGAAATTTTGTTTTCTTCATTCCAATATATATATATTTTAATTAATGTGTATATATATATAGAAGAACATAGATTACAGAATCCCAAAGAATTGAAATTATTTTTGAAGGAGTTACCTGTACTGAGTTTTTGCCGAGAAGGATTTTGGGTTTGAAGTTGCAACTTGAAATTTGGAGGAACGAAGAACTGGTGAAATGGGTGTATTAGACAATGATGAGGGTGAAATCAAAGGAAGAAAATAATGGTTCAAAGTGAAGAATTTACCTAGTTGAATGCCAATTTTTCTGAGGAGTTTCTGCCCAGCCGTGAGAGAAATATTTTGGAGGTTGAATGAATGTTTTTTTTTAGGTTTTGACACTATTGAGGCATACAAACCTAGGCTCCAGAATTTGGACACTTGATTGGGCTGTTAATGGACTTAAACTTGGGCCAAATAAGGATATTGGACCAAAATAAATTTAAAATAGATATTGGGTGTAAAATTCGACCTAATAAGAAAATATTGAATTTTTAAGATTAAAAATCGTTTTTGAATCCTTATATTAAATGTTTTGCTAGACAACTCGACGGATCGTAAAATAATTTCTAAAATTTGACGGAAACGTCGTAGCGACACATCTTAAGTTATAAACTTTGCATTTTAAAATTCGGGTCGCTACAGCTATGGATCCAATTGAATCGAACACCACGGAGGTGGTAGATCCTCAAAATAGAAACACGAAACAGCGCGTGGATGCGCTTGAGATGACAACCACTTGGTTGTGCTATGCCGCAGATAGTCTTGACGAGAAGGTCGAGACGGCAGAGGCGAAAATTCGTGAATTACGCATCCAGCTGGATGAAAGCCGAATGGCTTGCACAACAATGAATAAAACTGTAACTATCCTACTTGATCTGCAGGAGGAAATGGAAACGTTGAGAGCTCAACTACTAGTTCTTCAAAGTGCGGTGGCAATGGGCAAGCCCCCGCACGAGAGCATGTTCCTAGGCTTAGAATTCCGGAATCGTGTACCTACGGAGGGGCACGCGATGCAAAATAAGTCGAAAACTTCTTGTTTGATATGGAACAATACTTTCTTGCGGCTTCGATTGAAGACGAAGCAAGAAAGGTGACAACAGCTACCATGTATCTTCGTGGAGATGCAAAACTATGGCAGCAAACAAAGTATGCTGACATTCAGGCCAACAGGGATTCATAGGATCTTCTCAAGGAAGCGATCAGATCTCAGTTTTTCCCAGAAAATGTGGAATATCAGGCACGACGTGCACTGCGAGAACTGAAACATTCAAGCTCCATCAGGGAGTATGTGAAAGCCTATCTGGGCATATGCTAAACATTCGAGACATGTTGGAAAATGATAAGCTATTCACCTTCATGAAAGGATTGAAATCGTGGACACCCACGGAGCTTCAGAGACAGAAGGTTACTGATTTGAGTGCAGCCATGGGAGCCGTCGAATGTTTAAGTGACTATCAACCCGAGTCGAAAAAAGAGCGACCTTCAGGGAATAGTAGTCAAGCTATTGGAGGTGGAAACAGACCTTACACGCCCAGCTCGAACTCAAATGAGGGAGAGCGTTACTCTCAGAAAAAGGGAGGAGCCTATCAAGGCACCCATCAGAGTAACTTGCAGGGAAACAACTACCAAAACAGCCATCAAAGAAACTATAACGATAGCAATAGTAAAAACTGAAACAAAGGAAAAGCAACGGAGGGCAGATCTGATAGGTTTTATCTTTTCGAGTTCTAATAGGTTTTATCTTTTTATTTCTTATTTAGAATATGATTTCTTTTATTTATTGATTAGAATATGATTTTTAATTAGATTAGGATTTTATTAGTTTCCTTTTATTAATAGGATTAGAGAATAATTTTGCTTATAAATATAGGGGTTGTAGAAATTCATGGGCCAAACTCATCTCACAAAACCGGTTCAGCAAGAGAGGTTTGCCACATTGTTTATAAACTGGCCCAAGACATTGTCTACAGGCGATGTTAGATTTATACAGGCGATGTGAGATTTATTTCTAACACTCTTCCTCACGTGCAGGCCAGTAATTTTTCTGGTCCTTGTCACGGGGTAAGTAGTGTGGGCCCACATCAATCCTGTGGTAAGCTCTGATACCATGTAGAAATTCATGGGCCTAGCTCATCTTACAAAACCGGTTCAGCAAGAGAGGTTTGCCACATTGTTTATAAACTGGCCCAAGACATTGTCCACAGGCGATGTGGGATTTATTTCCAACAGGGGTATTATACACTTTTCAAGACAATTAATCATATATCAATACAAAACAAGATTATTCCAATATAATTCTGATTTTTAATTTTATTATAAGAATTTCGTAACACTTCCGCACCAAAATTGGCATCAGAGCAAGGAATTTGATGTAGTACATCACAACTACAATTAATAGTTCCACTTTAGCTAGGAGTTTGTCTTTTTAAAATTATCTTTTCTAATTTCTTTTTCTAATTGTAATGGGTTTATTCTTAAATTTTATTTAAATTAGGATTAGTTTATTTCCTTTTAGAATTTAGTTTCCTTATTTTAATTTCCTTTTATTAATAGGATTAGGGATAATTTGGCCTATAAATATAGAGGTATTGTACACTTTTTATTCAATCAATCATATATCAATACAAAGCAAGTTTATTCCAATATAATTTTTATTTTCAATTCTTATTGCAAGAATTTCTAAACGCTTCCGCACCAAAATTGGTATCAGAGCAAGGAATTCACCTCAATCTGATGGCTGAGGACGGTTCGAGTGGCAAACAAACCACCGATAACGAACGTAGGTTTGAAAAAATTGATCAACGACTAGAAGGGATGGATGAAGCTCTTCGCAATATCACGCAGATGCTAACTGCGATGACTATTGAGAAGCATCATGCACCCAGGGCAGAACAGACGGGTGGGCAGAAATATGTACAGAGAGATATCAACTCAGATTCCGACGATGAGGAGGAAGATGCTAACTTGAATGTAAGCAATCATGGAGTTCCAGCAAGGAGGGAGACGCGCCTTATTACCCAGCTCCACGTCGACCCGGGTGTGGGGGAAGGACTCCGACCCCTTCCAGATGATCGACTTCGGCAGCAGAACCCAGAAATCCATGATCGAGTTGCCTGGCGCGCGAACCCAATCGCGAATCGCGACCCTTGCGAGGCTGCCCCTCTACGGTTCTACGAGCGAAGAAACAGGCGAGATGAAGGTAACCTCCGGCGGCGACGAGGAGCTCAGTGACCGACCGCGAGCTCCGACGAAAAATCTTGAGCGAGAGGCAGAGACGCGATTTAATTTCAGGGAAGGAATCAATTTTGACCCATACAATTTTTACCGTGGTTACAATGTTGACCGAGGAGTTAATTTTGATCGAGGTCCTAATTTTCAGCCGAGGGATAGAGGCTTTCAACAAAGAAGGCCACGGGGTTTCGATTATTCATCCGAAGAAGAAGATAATTTTCGACCAAGGGCTAATAATCGGGGTACAAATGTTCAAGAATTTAAGATGAAGATGGATTTGCCAAGTTTTGACGGCCGATTATGTCAACGGACAGCAAAGCTGTCCACACGTCTTTCCTGTTTTAGCCCACAATTGTTTCCTTATTATTTCTCAATCTATTATTTTGTACAATTAGCATACAAATCATAGGGCTAGAATTAGGCATGAATTGATTTACTTTCCAAGTATAACATTCTTGTAAAGTCTATATAATATACAGAACTCAAGGCCAATTGATTCGGCCATTTTATACAGCATATTTGACTGTTTTGACATGGTATCAGAGCCCCTTTGATTCCACAGTTATCTTAGTCAATTTCCAGATTTTTTTTACAGCTCTAATCTTACCGTGCGATCTGTCTTTTGGGTTCGTTGCTCGGGGTTTTGGGCTCATTGTTTTGGGATCTTCTTCTGAAGATAAGTAGCAAATCTGGTCGGGTTGGTTTTCTCCGGTAGCTTTGCTCCTCGGTTTGGTCGGCCGTATGTGGTGGCGGTGACTAGATTGCAGAGATTGCACAGACAGCTTCCTTACGAGAAGGAATACTTGGGTGATTTGGGCTATTGATATTTCCAATTTTTTGGGCTGATACTTTGGGCCTATTTTTTATTACTTTGGGCTGATAAGTTTTTTAGTACTTTAGCATCTTATTGGGCTGAATTAATTTAGGTGGGATCTCTACAATTCTTCAGTGCGTCCCAGTTCTATTTTTTTCTCTACCCATTTGTTTCTGGTGTGGCGCTGTCGGCACCTCTGTTTCAGCAACTTCTCTGCAATTCACAGCTTCTGAAGTGAAGAACTCGAGTTTCGGTGGTCTCTGTCCCTTTTTTTTTTCCTTTAGTGAACCCGACATGAATTTCTGGTTTCTTCTTCGGTAAATTTTTGGCTTCTCTGATTCTATTTCAGCAACAGGTCCTATCGATTTCTTCATTTTTTTGGATATTTTTGCTTTGTCTCGGGTTCCATTTTTTTCCGATGGACTCTGCCCCGGTGTGTGTCAAGTTTACGGGCAAAAATTACTCTACCTGGGCTTTTCAATTTGAACTTTTTCTTAAGGGAAAAGATATTTGGGGCCATATTGATGGCACAGACGTTGGCGATACTGACGAATCCAAGGATGTGGGGTCTTCTCCCTCTTGGGCGGTGCTTGATGCTCGAATCATGTCTTGGCTTCTTAGTTCGGTGGAGCCCCATATTGTCACCAACTTGCGGGCTCATCGTTCAGCTCATTCCATGTGGAATTATTTGAAGACGGTCTATCATCAGGATAATGATGCTCGTCGCTTCCAGTTGGAACATGCGATTGCCATGTTTCAACATGGTAGTCTTTCCATCCAAGACTACTACTCGACATTTATGACTCTTTGGCATGAATATACTGATCTGGTTACTGCAGATGTTCCTGTTGCTGCTCTTTCGACTATTCAGAATCTTCACAAGACTAGCCAGCGTGATCAGTTTCTTATGAAACTACGCCCGGAATATGAATCAGTTCGCTCCTCTCTATTGAACAGATCACCTGTTCCTTCTCTTGATATTTGTTTTGGGGAGCTCCTTCGCGAAGAACAACGTCTTAGTACTCAAGCTATTTTGGAGCAATCTCATGGCAGTTCCGGGACGTCAACTATGGCTTATGCTGCTCACGGCCGTGGATCACCTGTGACTTCTAAAAATCTGCAATGTTTTTGCTGCAAAGAATATGGGCATATTGCTGTCAATTGTCCTAAAAAATATTGTTCCTATTGCAAGAAAAAGGGTCATTTAATCAAAGAATGTCGCCTCCGCCCTCAGAATCGTCAGGCCCAAGCATTTCAGACTTCTGTTACTGTTCCTCCAGCGGCGCCTTCTGTCGCAAATGGCTCTCCCTCCAGTGCTTCCTCTGATCTTGCATCTCCTGCAGCCACTTACTGCACCCCGGACATGGTGCAACAGATGCTAATCTCTGCATTATCTGCGATGGGATTTCAAGGTAAACATTCTACTACACTCTGGTATGTCGACTCGGGGGCTTCTAATCACATGACCAAATCTCCCACAACTCTGTCTCATGTTCGGCCCTATGCGGGTAAATCTGCCATCCAGACTGCTAATGGCAGTTCTCTGCCAATCACTGCTGTTGGCAATGCCTCTTCTACATTTACCGATGTGTTTCTTGCTCCTCAACTTTCCACAAATCTTATTTCTGTTGGTCAATTAGTTGATAACAATTGTGCTGTTAATTTTTCTGGTGATGGTTGCGTTGTGCAGGACCAGGTAACGGGGAAGCCGATCGCGAAGGGACCTAAAGTGGGGCGCTTGTTTCCACTGTTTTTACCTGTTCCAGCAATTTCTTCAGTTTCTTCTATTAAGTCTTTTGCTTGTACTAATGTTCCTAATCTGAGTATGGTATGGCATCGTCGTTTAGGCCATCCCAATACTCAGATCTTATCCCATATATTGAACTCTGGCTCTCTTGGTAATAAAGAACGTTCTTCTTTATCTTTTGAGTGTGATTCTTGTAAACTTGGTAAAAGCAAAACTCTTCCATTTCCTTTGCATGCTAGTCGAGCTTCTCACTGTTTTGACCTTATCCATAGTGATGTTTGGGGACCTTCCCCGGCTTGTTCACGTGATAAATTTAAATACTATGTGACTTTCATTGATGATCATAGCAGGTTCACTTGGGTTTATTTTCTTCGCTCTAAATCTGAGGTTTTTCGTACTTTCACCGAGTTTTTAGCGTATGTTAAAAATCAATTTTCTACGAATATTAAGACATTACGCACAGATTCTGGTGGTGAATATTTATCTACCGAATTTCAGGCATTCTTGGCTTCTAATGGTATTATCCATCAACGTTCATGTTCTGCTACTCCCCAACAAAATGGAGTAGCCGAACGCAAAAATCGTCATCTTCTTGATGTGGTACGTACTCTTTTGTTGGAATCTTCTGTTCCATCCATGTTTTGGGTTGAAGCTCTAAAGACTGCTACTCACTTGATTAATCGTTTACCTTCCCAAGTTTTACACATGGAGTCTCCCTATTTTCGCTTGTTTGCTAAGCTACCTAGCTATGATAATCTTCGTACCTTTGGTTGTGTATGTTTCGTTCATTTACCTCCTCATGAGCGACATAAATTATCTGCACAATCAGTTCGATGTGCATTCTTAGGATATAATATGTGTCAAAAGGGATTTGTTTGCTATGATCCTACATTACATCGTACACGCATTTCTAGGAATGTTATTTTCTTTGAGAATCAACATTTCTTTCCTGTGTCATCTGTGCCCTCTTCTGCTACTATGGTCCTCCCCTCCTTTGAGCAGCAGTTATCAGACCTTCATCAAGTCAGCTCTCGCTTTAAACCTGGGATGGTGTATACAAGACGATCCCGCCCACGGTCTCTTCCGGTAGTTCATCCGATATCTGATCCTAACATGCACCAAAATCAGTCAATTGCAGCACCTCCAGAGCCTTTGGTACGTCGCTCTTCTCGAGTGTCTGTACCCCCAGATAGGTATGGGTTTTCTTCGAGCGATTCTATTTCCGCTCTTAATGCTGCATTGTCCAATTTTGATATTCCCACATGCTACTCCCATGCTATCAAGTATGACTGTTGGCGACAAGCTATGCAGGAAGAAATTGCCGCTCTAGAGGCCAATCGCACTTGGGATATTGAGCCGTGTCCATCCACTATAGTTCCTTTAGGCTGCAAATGGGTTTACTCAGTCAAGGTTCGCTCTGATGGAAGCTTGGATCGTTATAAAGCTCGGCTTGTTGTTCTTGGGAACAATCAGGAATATGGTGTTAATTATGAGGAGACCTTCGCTCCTGTGGCTAAGATGACCACTGTTCGTACGATCCTAGCTCTTGCTGCTTCCAATAATTGGCCCCTACATCAGATGGATGTTAAGAATGCCTTCCTTCACGGGGATCTTAAAGAGTGTATTTACATGAAGCCACCCCCAGGATTGTTTCCCTCTCCGACCTCCAATGTGTGTAAACTTCGTCACTCTCTGTATGGTCTCAAACAAGCTCCGCGGGCCTGGTTTGATAAATTTCGAACCACTTTGTTACAATTTTCCTTCAAGCAGAGCAAGTATGACACTTCGTTGTTTCTTCGGAAATCGGACATGGGTATTGTTGTCCTTTTGGTTTATGTTGATGATATTGTGATCACTGGTTCTGATTCTGCTTTACTTGCCCAGCTGAAGACCCATCTCTCAAAATCCTTTCATATGAAAGATCTTGGGTCTCTCACGTATTTTCTTGGTCTTGAAGTGCATCGCAGTCCCTCAGGTATTTCCCTCAATCAACATAAGTATGCTAATGATTTGGTGGCTACAGCTGGACTGCAGGAAACTACCTCTGTCGATACTCCCATGGAATTGAATGTCAAGCTTCGCAAAGAGGAGGGTGACTTACTTGTTGATCCCAGTTTATATCGAAAATTGGTGGGTAGCCTCGTCTATCTCACCATCACTCGACCAGATATTTCTTTTGCTGTACAACAAGTCAGTCAGTTCCTTCAGACTCCTCGTCATCTTCACTTGACTGCTGTCCGTAGGATCATCCGCTATGTTCAGGGCACTTCTGCCCGTGGATTATTCTTTCCTGCAGGGAATTCTCCTCGTCTTGTTGCTTATAGTGATGCTGATTGGGCTGGTTGTGCAGATACCCGTCGCTCCATCACTGGTTGGTGTGTGTTCTTAGGTGATGCATTGATCTCCTGGAAAAGTAAGAAACAAGACAGAGTCTCTAAGTCCTCTACGGAATCTGAGTACCGGGCGATGTCTCTTGCTTGTTCTGAAATCATTTGGCTTCGAGGTTTGCTAGCTGAGTTAGATTTTTCTGAGACCGATCCTACACCTCTACATGCCGATAATACGAGTGCTATTCAGATCACGGCTAATCCTGTCTATCACGAACGTACAAAACATATCGAAGTGGACTGTCACTCTATCCGTGAAGCTTTTGAAGCTCGTGTTATCACTCTTCCACATATTTCCACTGACCTACAAATTGCTGATATCTTCACCAAGGCTCTCACTCGTCATCGACATTGCTTTCTAAGTGCCAAATTGATGCTTGTTGATCAACCTGCATCAATTTGAGGGGGGCTGTCAACGGACAGCAAAGCTGTCCACACGTCTTTCCTGTTTTAGCCCACAATTGTTTCCTTATTATTTCTCCATCTATTATTTTGTACAATTAGCATACAAATTATAGGGCTAGAATTAGGCATGAATTGATTTACTTTCCAAGTATAACATTCTTGTAAAGTCTATATAATATACAGAACTCAAGGCCAATTGATTCGGCCATTTTATACAGCATATTTGACTGTTTTGGCAGATTCAATATTGAAGATTTTTTGGATTGGATCCATACCGTCGAAATTTTTTTCGACTATTTGAATATCTCAGAACAAAACCAAGTTAAGCTCGTGGCGTATAAATTAAAGGGTGGAGCTTCGGCATGGTAGGAACAATTTCAATTTAATCGTCAACAACAAGGAAAACAACGTGTGCAAACTTGGCCCAAGATGAAACGGTTATTGCAAAGACGATTTCTCCCCCCAGATTATGAGCAATTTTTGTACCAGCAATATCAGAATTGTCGACAGAACAATTGAACAGTAAACGAGTACACAGAGGAATTCTATCGTTTAAATGCCCGAGTTAATTTGTTTGAAACAGAAGCTCAATTAATTGCTCGATATATAGGAGGCCTAAAATTAGTCATTCAAGATCGACTAGCTCTTCAAGGGGTTTGGACCATGACAGATGCAGTCAATTTAGCAATGAAAGTGGAAAATCAGATGAATAGGACCACAGCCCGTACTCAAGGCAATTTTCGACGACCAATTCAAGAAACTTATTCTACTCCAAAGGGTGCAACGACATCAGGCAACAATAATAATAACAGTAAGGGTACCACGCCAATTCAGAATTCGGCACAGAATCAAAATGAAACTTCAGCTCCTGTTCAATCTAACATCCAAAACAGAAACCAAGCACAGCAACGAACAAATAATGACCCTTATGCGCGTCCTAATCTTGGAAAGTGCTATCGGTGTAACCAACCAGGACATCTTTCAAATAGCTGTCCAAACAGGCGATCTATTAACATTGTAGAAGAGGGCGAAAGTGATGAAGAACAAAATTTTGAAGACGGTGACTATGAGGGTGGTAATGTTGCAGTTGCAGATGCAGATACTGGGGAAGAGTTGGCGTGCATTGTCCAACGCCTTTTACTTGCACCTAAAAAGCCTGATAACTCACAACGACACAAAATCTTCCGGACTCGGTGCACTATTCGTAGTAAGGTATGCAACGTAATCATTGACAGCGGTAGTAGTGAGAACGTCGTTTCCAAAGCAGTGGTAAAAGCTCTAAATCTGAAGACTGAGAGACACCCTTCTCCATACAAGATTGCATGGATTAAAAAAGGCCCAGAAGTTCAAGTTCTAGAAATCTGTAAGGTTCCTTTGTCGATTGGGAAATATTACAAATATGAGTTCATGTGCGATGTGGTGGATATGGATGCTTGTCATATATTATTGGGTCGTCCATGGCACTATGACGTTGATGCCACTTATAAGGGGCGAGATAACACTTTCATATTTTGGTGGTTTGATAAACCACTTTTTACCAACATATCAGGCCCAGAATTCTTCGACCACGTAAAAGAGCCGAGCACTATATTAGCATTAGTAGTTAAAGGTCACTTGGAAGCAACTATACAGATTCCTGCCAAAGTTCAAAAGTTACTTGCTGATTTTGCTGATATAGCACCTGATGAGTTACCAAGCGAGTTGCCCCCTATGCGAAACATTCAACATCATATTGATTTGGCACCTGGAGCTAGTTTGCCTAACTTACCACATTATCGAATGAGCCCAGTTGAACATGAAGAGTTGCAGCGACAGGTTAATGAGTTACTTGATAAAGGATTGATCCGTGAGAGCATGAGTCCTTGTGCAGTTCCCGCTTTACTCACTCCAAAGAAGGATGGCAGTTGGCGAATGTGTATAGACAGTCGTGCTATTAATAAAATAACAATCAAGTATTGCTTTCCCATCCCGCGTCTTAATGATATGCTCGACAGATTACAAGGGGCAGTGGTATTCACCAAACTTGATTTAAGGAGTGGCTATCATCAAATCCGTATTCGAACTGGCGACGAGTGGAAGACAGCTTTCAAAACCAAGGATGGTCTCTACGAGTGGTTAGTGATGCCATTTGGGCTGTCGAACGCACCAAGCACATTCATGCGATTAATGAACCAAGTTCTTCGTCCTTTTGTGGGAAAATTTGTGGTGGTTTATTTTGATGATATTCTTATCTACAGCAAGAATGAAGATGAGCACCTGTCACATCTTAAAGAAGTTCTCTCCGTCCTGCGAGATAATAAATTGTATATCAATCTCAAAAAATGCATATTTATGACTGATCAACTTTTATTTCTTGGTTTTATGGTGGGAAAAGATGGTATCCAGGTTGATGAAACAAAGGTGAAAGCAATACGTGAATGGCCAGCTCCTAAAACCGTGAGAGAAGTTCAAAGTTTTCATGGACTAGCAACTTTTTACAGGCGTTTCATTCGAGGATTTAGTGCAATCATGGCGCCTATTACCGATTGCTTGAAAAAGGGTCAATTTCAATGGGGTAAAGCGCAAGAAAATAGTTTTGAGGCAATAAAAACCAAGTTATGCACTACACCGGTGTTGGCACTACCTAACTTCGAAAAAGTATTTGAAGTTGATTGTGATGCTTCAGTTATGGGAATTGGAGCAGTATTATCTCAAGAAGGTCGCCCAGTCGAATTTTTCAGTGAAAATGTTAGTGAGTCTCGGCAAAAGTGGACTACTTATGAGTTATAATTTTATGCCGTTATCCGAGTTTTAGAGCATTGGGAACATTACTTGATACAACGAGAATTTGTGTTATTTACGGATCATCAAGCTTTGAAATTTATCAATTCTCAAAAAACAATGAATCGAATGCACGCTCGATGGATCACCTTTTTACAGAAATTCACTTTTGCTATAAAGCATAAATCAGGCCAACAGAATAAAGTAGCAGACGCTTTAAGTCGACGAGCATCTCTTTTAGCTACCATTAGTACAGAAGTAGTTGGGTTCGATTGCTTAAAGGAACTTTATGCAACTGATAAGGATTTTGGCGATATATGGACTCGATGCAGTAATAGAGAATTTATACCCGATTACCTACTTCAGGAAGGATTCTTATTTAAAGGAACGCAATTATGCATTCCTCGTTTTTCTTTGCGTGAGCACTTGATTCGAGAATTGCATGCAGGCGGATTAGGAGGACATGTTGGTCGAGATAAGACAATCAACTTGGTTGAAGAAATATTTTATTGGCCCCAGCTAAAAAGAGACATTGGTCGTTTTGTTCAGCGTTGTCCAATATGTCAGAAAGCTAAGGGACAAGCTCAAAATACTGGACTCTATACCCCATTGCCTGTTCCAGAAACAATATGGCAAGATCTCACTATGGATTTTGTTCTCGATCTTCCACGAACTCAACGAGGAGTTGATTCTGTTTTGGTTGTAATTGATCGATTTTCGAAAATGGCTCACTTCCTTCCTTGTAAGAAAACTGCAGATGCTTTTTACGTGGCTAATTTATTTTTTCGTGAGATCGTTCGCCTACACGGCATTCCTCGTTCTATAACTTCTGATAGAGATGTCAAGTTTCTAAGTCACTTTTGGAGGACATTGTGGAGAATATTCGACACTTCTTTAAAGTTTAGTAGCGCGAGTCATCCACAAACGGATGGACAAACAAAAGTGGCTAATCGAACTCTTGGCAATATGATTCGAGCAGTCAGTGGAGATAAACCAAAGCAATGGGATGTTGCCCTTCCACAGATTGAATTTGCTTTTGTTAAAGGGTATTTAGGTCTTTTATGTAATACCTAGGGTTTCCTAAGGTTTTCCTAACTCTTATTATAAATAGTGGGACAGGCTAACACAATTGTTAAGCCTTCTAATTCTTTTACTTTAACATGGTATCAGAGCAAGGTTATGGGAGATTAATTCCATACGCTTTGTTCAAACATTTTTTTTTTCCTTCTTTAAAAATAAAAAATAAAAAATAAAAAAAATATGTTACTGTTCATCGACACTGTTCATCATGTTACTGTTCATCCGACACTGTTCATCCGCGGGTACTGTTCATCCGGCTGGTTTTTGGTCAGTGTTCAATCTGCTAATTTCAGATCTGCTTCTGGTTATTGGTTATTGTTCGTATGACAGTACTACAAATGTTCGTAAGTCTGGTTATGACTCTCACGTTCTTCGTTTAAGCCCTACAGTTGTTTGTATTGTTGGTTTGTTTCCCTTGTGCGAGCTGTTTATTACTTGTTGAATTGGAAGGTATTAATATCGATGACTACACCTCAACCATTAACAACCCGTAAGTTGAACGGAACCAATTATTTAAATTGGTCTAAAGCTGTGAAAATAGCCCTAACTGGACAGGGAAAACATCGTCACCTCACGGAATCTGCCCCGGCAACAGATGATAAAAAGTATGACGACTGGATTCAGGCTGATGCGCAGATTGTAACATTGTTGTGGAATTCGATGGAGCCTCAGGTGGCTGATCTCTGTACTCATCTAGATACGTGCAAAGATATATGGGAGTATCTCCGTGTATTATATTCTAGTAATCTCACCAGGATGTATGATTTATCAGTGGAGTACTTCCAACTTCAGCAAGGCACGCAATCCGTTACAGATTATTTTGCCACATTCAACCGCCTCTATGAGGAGATGAATACTATCCTACCACTGACTATCGATCTGAAGGAAATGCAAAAGCAACGTGAGCAGATGGCTGTCATGAAGTTCTTGGTTGGGTTACGTCCAGACTTCGAACCAGTCCGATCTCAGATTCTTTCGAGTGCTACCCTCCCCACCATCACTGAAATGTATTCTCGTGTTTCCCGTAGTACTACCAAGGACAATGTTTCTGGCTCGGGTTCGTCTACGTCATCTGAGCATTCGGCACTTATTACACAGATTCCCACTCGAAATCGAGATGATCCACTTAGTGGTGGTCGTGGTAGTTTCTCTCGTGGTCGCCGTGGTAGTGGCCCTTGGGGTGGACGTAGTGGCCGTGGTCGTGTCTCCATTCGTCAGTGCTCCTTTTGTGGGTTGGAGAATCATAATCGAGACACATGTTGGGATTTGGTTGGCCGTCCACCCAAATTTGCCAATGCAGTGACATTTGATCCAGATATTCCTACCATTCCAATATCTCAGGCGGCTAAGGACATATCTGATGAGGAATATGCTCAGATCCTTCAGTATAGGGCATCTCAGCAGGCATCTCTTCCTATTGCTTCTTTAGCTCAACGAGGTACTTCTTCTGCTTGTCTTTCCATTCGTCCATCCCCTCCCTCACCCTGGGTCATCGATTCCGCAGCCACTGATCACATGTCAGGTACATCTTCTTTATTTACGCATATTCAGTCCTCTTCTTCGTTGTCTCCTGTTACGGTTGCTGATGGTTCCACTATCCCTATCCGTGGCATTGGTACAGTGGACCCCTCACCCTCCTTATCTCTCTCCTCCGTCTTGTATATTCCTTCGTTTTCCTTTAATTTGATGTCAGTTAGTAAACTCACCAAACATCTTAATTGTTCTGTCTCATTTTTTCCTGATTCTGTCATTCTCCAGGATTTGAGGACGCGGAAGACGATTGGCACAGGGCGTGAGGACAATGGCCTTTATTACCTTGATCGTGATGAGAGTCCTGCACACCCTCCTACTGCATGTCCTGCTGTTGCATCTGCTCACCAAATCCATTGTCGCCTTGGTCATCCCTGCCTTGACAACCTCAAGTTACTCTTTCCTAGTTTCAGTCATTTGTCTTCTTTAGAGTGTGAGTCTTGTCAATTGGGTAAGCATCGTCGTGTTTCATTTGCTTCCCCTGCTCATGTTCGAGCATCGAGTCCTTTTAGTTTAGTTCATTCAGATGTTTGGGGTCCTTCTCGTGTTACTTCTACAATTGGTTTTCGTTATTTTGTCACTTTTGTGGATGATTTTTCAAGAGTTACTTGGCTTTATTTAATGAAAGATCGTTCCGAATTATTCTCTATTTTTCGTGCATTTTGTGCTGAAGTTCAAACCCAATTTAATGTACCCGTGCGTATTCTTCGTAGTGATAATGCTCGAGAATATTTTTCTCAACCCTTTACTTCCTATATGTCGCATTCTGGTATCCTGCATCAGTCTTCTTGCCCTCACACACCACAGCAAAATGGGGTTGCTGAGCGTAAGAATCGACATCTCCGAGAGGTGGGCCGTACTCTCCTTTTTGAGATGAATGTTCCCAAACGTTTCTGGGGCGATGCGGTTCTTACAGCTTGCTTCCTAATCAACCGGATGCCATCCTCTACCCTGCGAGGCACGGTTCCCCATTCCATTCTTTTTCCCCGTTCACCTTTATTTAGCTTACCTCCTCGCATATTTGGGTGTGTTTGTTTTGTTCATCAGTTGACTCCCGGCAGGGACAAGTTAGATCCCCGTGTTTTAAAATGTGTCTTCCTCGGCTATTCTCGCACGCAAAAAGGTTATCGATGTTATAGTCCATCATTACGTCGCTCATTTGTGTGTGCCGATGTTACATTCTTTGAGTCCACCCCTTACTTTTCTACCCCATCATCTCAAGTTGATCTGGATGTTACACTTCCTTTGCCCATTGACCCTACCCCTACGCTATCTTCCTCCGCTCCAGATCCTATCCCCTCCAATCGTTCTTCGGCCACTTTGCAGGTATACTCTCGTCGCCAGAAGGACGCCTCCGCTGCTGTGCCCATCAATTCTGTGCCCTCAGATTCTTCTCCAGCAGACCCGCCCATGTCTGACATGGACATGCCCATTGCCATCCGGAAAGGTAAGCGCGCCTGTACTACCCATCCTATTTCTAACTTTGTCTCATATGCGCACCTATCTCCTTCATACTCTTCTTTTGTTGCTTCTCTGTCCTCTGTTTCTGTTCCTAAGTCCATTTCAGAGGCCCTTAATCTCCCTGGTTGGGCAAAAGCAATGGAGGAAGAAATGATCGCTTTACATCGAGAATGGCACTTGGGATCTTGTCTCGCTTCCGCCCGATAAAAGTACGGTTGGATGTAAATGGGTGTACCGTTAAGGTTCATCCGGACGGCACCGTTGATCGACTCGAGGCTCGCTTAGTTGCTAAAGGCTATACTCGGGTCTACGGTCTTGATTACTATGAGACCTTTTCTCCCGTTGCCAAGCTCGCTTCGTTCGTTTGTTTATCTCTCTCGTCGCCACTTTTCTTTGGCCACTTACATCAGCTGATATCAAGAATGCTTTCTTAAATGGCGATCGGCGAGGAAGTTTATATGGAGCAACCTCCTGGGTTTGTTGCTCGGGGAGTCTCGATTTGGTATGTCGTTTGAAGAAGTCTATTTATGGCCTCAAGCAGTCTCCTAGAGCATGGTTTGGAAGATTTAGTGAAGTGGTCACTGAATTTGGTCTTCAACGTTGTGGAGTCGATCATTCTATCTTCTACAAGCACAGTATAGTTGGCAGAATATTGTTAATTGTGTATGTGGATGACATCGTGATTACTGGGGATGATCACAGTGGTATTCAAGAACTCAAAAAGTGTTTGCATAGTAAGTTCCAAACCAAAGATTTGGGGCACTTAAAGTATTTCTTGGGGATTGAAGTTGCTCGATCAAGTCGGGGCATTTACTCCGTCCCCGGAGAAAATATGTCCTTGATCTATTGAGCGAAACAGGAATGCTAGGAGCAAAACCTATTGACTCGCCTATGGATCCAAATACCAAATTATTGCCAGATCAGGGTATACCACTGACAGATTCAGTTCAATATAGACGGTTAGTTGGAAAGTTGAACTACCTGACAGCTACTGCACTGGATATCTCATTTCTTTGTTAGTGTTATTAGTCAGTTCTTGGGTCGTCCAATGATTTGTCACTGGGATGCAGTGATTCGTATTCTCCGATATCTGAAAGGCGCTCCTGGTTGTGGTTTGCTATATCAAAATTTTGGACATACTCAAATAAAGGGCTACACAGATGCAGACTGGGCTGGATCACCCCTAGATAGGAAATCTACTACTGGGTATTGTGTGTTTGTTGGTGGTAATCTTGTCTCTTGGAAGAGTAAAAAGCAGACGGTAGTGGCGCGGTCGAGTGCAGAATCGGAATACAGGGCAATGGCGCATACCACTTGTGAGTTAACATGGTTGAAACATTTGTTGGAAGAACTTGGATTTGAACACACTTCACCGATGGAACTGGTTTGTGATAATCAAGCAGCACTTCACATTGCATCCAACCCAGTCTTCCATGAGAGAACGAAGCACATTGAAGTTGACTGTCACTTTATTCGAGAAAAATTGTTGCAGAAGCAGATTGAGACTAAATATGTAAACTCAGCTGATCAATTAGCTGATATATTTACTAAACCGTTGGGGGGCTCAAGGATAAAGTACATTTGTAACAAGCTTGGAGCACACAATATATATGCTCCATCTTGAGGGGGAGTGTTAAAGGGTATTTAGGTCTTTTATGTAATACCTAGGGTTTCCTAAGGTTTTCCTAACTCTTATTATAAATAGTGGGACAGGCTAACACAATTGTTAAGCCTTCTAATTCTTTTACTTTAACAGCTTTTAATAGTATGCTTAATCGATCCACCAAGAAGACTCCATTTGAAGTCGTTTACACTAGTGTTCCAAGACATACAGTAGATTTGATTCGACTTTCGAATGTCAATTCTAATGCAGAAGAGTTTGCTGAACGTATACAAAGAATTCATCACGAAGTAAAACAAAATTTAGAAGATGCTAATATTCGTTACAAGACTGCTGCAGATCAACATCGACGCCTTAAGCTGTTCAACGAGGGTGATTTGGTGATGATCCATCTCCGCAAAAATCGTTTTCCTGTTGGCACTTACAATAAGCTTAAAGATAAGAAGATTGGTCCTTTTCGCATTCTTCAAAAGATTGGTGATAATGCTTACAAAGTTGGCCTTCCTGCTGATATGAACATTTCTAATACTTTCAATGTTGCTGATATTTTCGAATACTTTCCTCCAGATGAGTTTTCCTTACATCCACAAAACTCGAGGGCGAGTTTTATTCAAGTGGAGGAGATTGATGTAGTATATCACAACTACAATTAATAGTTCCACTTTATCTAGGAGTTTGTCTTTTTTAAATTATTTTTTCTAAATTATCTTTTCTAATTTCTTTTTCTAATTGTAATGGGTTTATTCTTAAATTTTATTTAGATTAGGATTAATTTATTTCCTTTTAGAATTTAGTTTCTTTATTTTAATTTCCTTTTATTAATAGGATTAGGGATAATTTGGCCTATAAATATAGAGATATTGTACACTTTTTATTCAATCAATCATATATCAATACAAAGCAAGTTTATTCCAATATAATTCTTATTTTCAATTCTTATTGCAAGAATTTCTAAACGCTTCCGCACCAGAATTCACCTCAATCTGATGGCTGACGATGGTCCCGATGGCAGTCGAACCGTCGACGACGAACGAAGGCTCGATAAACTCGAACAACGAATCGAGGGGATCAATGAAACCCTTCATAACATCAAGCAGATGGTGACTGCGTTGAGTCTTGAAAGGAATCGCGAACCCATGGAGAAGCAAGCTAACAAGAATTAGCAGACTTCAACTGCTATGAATTGGTTGCTTCAACAAGATTAAAATACGGCAACAGTTGATTAGAGAGTTTCCTCAAGTCCTAGCTAAATTTGAATACACACAAGTTATCAAGGATTCTACGACAGTCTATTGAGAAAATACAAAAGAGTCCAATTTGAAGTGCAAGAATATTTTTAGAACACGATGCACCATTAACAATAAAGTATGCAAGGTGATAATAAATCATGAAAGTAGTCAGAACTTGGTGTCCAAAGCATTGGTGAAAGCTTTAAATTTGAAAATTGAAAAATACTCATCTTCCTATCAAGCTTCACAGGGCAAAAAACTCAAAATATGGAGGTAAGTCCGGATTTTTGGGAGAAAAGAGTAATTGATTTTATTGTTAAATGTAAACCAAGTATATACAAGATGAAAAAGGAAAATTTGCACTTTAGTCTCTAACAATAACAAAGACTACAAGTTGGTACATGTATTACTATATATTTCAACTCTCCCTCAAGTTGGTGCATAGATATCACGCATGCCCAACTTAGAAATCATTGTATAGGATGGACCACTAGCAACTCCATGTGTCATTATATCAGCCAGTTGTTCTGCTCTCTTGATGTATGGAACCTCTATATTTGTGGAGTCGAGATTATCTTTGATATAGTTCCTATCAAGTTCAACATGCTTTGTTCTATCATGTTGCACAGGGTTGTTTGCAATTTTAATGGCAGCAGTGGTTTCACAGAAAAGTAATATAGGCTTGTCCGGACCAAAGCCAAGTTCATTGAGCAGAAGTTTTAACCATGTAAGCTCGGTAGTTGCATGATCTAATGCTCGGTATTCTGCTTCAACACTAGATAGTGAGACCACATTCTGTTTCTTACTCCTCCAAGTCACATAAAACATGATTTGTTGTTCTCAGCAATAAACATGAGTATTGTGTGGATTATGAGGAGACTTTTGCTCTGGTCACCAAGATGACCACGGTGTGGACAGTTATTTCTATTGTTGCTTTTCAATTTTGGCCGCCTCATCAAATGGATGTAAAAAATGTCTTTCTCCATGGTGATCTCAAAGAGGACGTTTACATGACACTACCTCCTGGTCTGACCTCCACCTCATCCTCAAAAGTCTGTAAGTTAAAGCGCTCATTATATGGGCTGAAACAGGCTCCACGGGCATGGTTTGACAAATTTCGGTCTACCTTACTTCACTTTTCATTTCAGCATAGCCAGTATGACTCCTCTTTGTTCCTTTGCAAGAGCTCTATTGGTATTGTTCTTCTCCTCGTCTATGTTGATGATATTGTTATTACTGGGACGGATTCCGCATTGATTACCCATCTACAGCAACATCTTCAGGCCTCGTTTCATATGAATGATCTTGGATCTCTTACATATTTCTTAGGGTTGGAAGTTCACACTGATTCATCTGGTATTTTCCTGAATCATCATAAATACATGCTAGATTTGATTAAGTTGGCAGGTCTTCAAGATTCACCTACTGTGGATACTCATCTAGAAGTAAATACAAAGTATAGTAGTGAGGAGTAGTGAGGATGATGATCTTCTATCTGATCCTACCGTCTTTCGTCAACTAGTGGGAAGTTTAAATTATTTGACTATTACAAGGCCAGATATTTCTTTCGCAGTCCAGCAGGTTAGCCAGTTCATGCACACTCCACGTCATCTCCATCTAGCTGCCGTTCGTCATTTCATTCGCTATCTTCGAGGCACATCTAGTCGTGGATTGTTTTTTCCTGCCAATTCTTCTCTTTGTCTCACTGCTTGTAGTGATGCAGATTGGGCTGGTTGTCTTGACACCCGACGATCTATTACGGGGCGGTGCATGTTTCTTGGTACTTCTCCGACTCTTGGAAAAGTAAGAAACAAGATCGTGTCTCTAAATCATCAACTGAATCTGAATATCGGACAATGTCTGCTGAGATTATCTGGCATCGTGGTCTTCCGGCTGAACTTGGTTTTCCTCAATCTGGTCCTACTCCACTCCATGCTGATAACACGAGTGCCATTCAGATTGCTGCTAATCCTGTTTTCCATGAGCGTACTAAGCATATTGAAGTGAACTGTCATTCTATTCAAGAAGTCTTGGATACTCGTGTCATTACTCTTCCTCATGTTTCCACCGCTCTTTAGATAGCTGACATATTCACAAAAGCAATGACTCGACATTGTCATCAATTTCTTGTGAGCAAATTATTGCTTCTTGATCGACCAATCGACCAATATCAATTTGAGGGGGATTTTAGTACGAGAAATATTACTGTCTAATTATAGGATGATATATGTAATTAATCTGTAATTAGTATACATTTTCCTTTCTTAGTCGACATGATTACTGTAGTTGGAGTGATTAGTGTAATTGATGTAATGGTAAGCGAGACCATTGTAATGACTGATTTTCAGCCTTGTAATCAGACATTCTCACACTATTTAATCGAAGGAACTCTCACTTGGAGAGGCATTCAAAACAAAAATCAATTGTCTTGACAATATGAAGGTCGTGCATTAGGGACCAGAGCTCATATTTGGAGTTTCTCAGCTGATCTTCAGAAGGGTTCCAAATATTCTCCTGTATAATTAAGAGGACAAATCCAATTCAGCTATGCATTGTCCTCATTCTCTTCAAGAACCCTGTTGGATCTTTACAGGAGAAAGTAAGAATGCATCAAAGTAGAACGACCACCCCCACTTCCCTGTGACCGAGCTCCTCACCAGTAACTGTCATGTAGATTTTCCAATTGATTTTAGGTTTTATGATGACCAGAGTTCATACGCCGACTTTGATGTCAGAAATCCTTTTTCCTTGCTTTAACTAAAATGATATTCTATTTATTGTATATTAGTTGTAAAACATTTATATCATAGTGATGACCAGAGTTCGTATGCCGATTTTGATGTCAGAAATCCCTTTTCCTTGCTATAATCATTGTCCAAATGTTTAAATACTGGAAAAATACCTAAAACAACGACAAGCAATGAAATATTCATATTGTTGATAATTTTATGGAAATTTTCTGTATATTTCGAATTGGAAAAAGTATACAAAATATATAGACATAAGATTACATAATCCTAGGTTTGTTACAACCACTCATCTTATTTTAAAAGTAGGACAACGATTACAAAAAAGGATAAAATAGCTTGTCCCAAATATCTACGACTGACAACTTACCTCTTAAATTACAAGATTCCTAAATGACATAGTTCTATTCCCTATATATATTATGGTGGTTACTGCTTTAAGTAACCATGGTATCTTATTTTACATAGTTTGAAAATGCTCAAATACATTTGTATTGGCATATACCTCTCACTGGATGTAATAAGTGTCTCACATTGGAATGTGTGCCCTGGAGAGCTTCACTTAACATTTAAGCCTCAAGGTCCTTCTTCATTTCCTTATCCCTGCCCGAGCCCTTTGTCTTTTTAGCTCTTGAAGCTGAAAGGAATCTGTGGACCCAGTTGACGAAGAATATGAATATAAGCCAAGTTTTTAGTTAGCTATCGTCCTTTACTATGTATATGTGGTTCTATTACAAGTGCTTTTCACCTGCAAGATATCCACCACCCCCTTGAGGAAATAAGTTGTGTATAGGACTTGAAATGGTCTACTGATACGATAAATTAATCTCATCACTAAGAAAATTTTTCACCAAGCTTACATATTTTTGTCCTTTTTTGTTGCAGGGATCCACTTATCAATTGTTGTCCTGTCTGTGGTGAAATTATTGAAGTTTCGGATGGGTTGAATACCATGATACATTTGACCCTTTGTTTTGATGAAGGAACTGGAAACCAGGTTATGACAGGAGGATTCTTGACTGATAAGCAGGCTTCAAATGGGTGAGAACTGTGCTGTCCTTGAAATAATAACTAGTTACCTTACATAGAACTAGGACAATTAAGATACGTAGAAAGAACTTAATTGGGGAAAAATAAAGAGAAGTGAAGAAGACGAGAGTTGTTGTCAGAGTAAAGATATGAGATCCAAGAAAAGGCAATAGGATACCAACTCCCATAATTCTGCCCCATTCTTATTAACTGGTAAACATGAATTTGAAGAATATGCTTCCTCCTTATAAACTAATCTACATAATTATAATTATATGCGCAGACATATTGTTATTTCCAATGTTAAAAAATAAAATAAAATAAAATATCCAGCCTCTTGGATTAATCGTTTTCTAATTTTCATTTTGTTATTCTAAGATCAAATACCTCAACAGGTGGATGTTTAAAGTAAGTGAATGGGCTCAATTTTCATCCTATGAAGTTGGTTTGAGATCTGGATCAGGTGCTTCGCATATTTTGGTATGCTCTCTTTGCTTCAGTGTCTTCTATTCCTGGTTATGTATATGTTTGAACAGAGGGAATCCTCTGTAGTGTTTGTGACCTCTGTTATTGAAATTTTTTCTCGTTTCTTTACTTCTATTCTTGAGGTTTCTGAGTTCTTTCATTACCCTTTGATGCTGCACACTCTTTTGACATGTAGGTTTTTGATCGGAGAACAAAGAGATTAGTGGAGGAAATAATTGATGCCAAGATTATTCTATCAATGAGAGCCATATACCAATCTAAACTAGGGCTTGGTCTCATGGATAAAGGTATGGCTTTAAACCTACCAATGCATCATAAGCCAATCTAAGGGAAATATTGGGTTGTATGTGAATTCTGTCATCGCTCTCTTTCATATATCAGTTTCTGGTTAGGTTTCAATGTGATGCTTCCATCAATTATGGGAACTTCAGTCAATAAAGATATGAAATGCTGATTATTTTTCTTCCATGCCTACTTTGTTAATACTGCTTATATATATCCTTGATTGTCCGCAATCCAATTTGGATGCAGGGGCAAAGGAACTGTTGCAGAATATCTCAGAAAAGCAGGGCAGGAAAATGGATTCAGTCAAATCTGCTAAAGACATACCGAAATTTGTTGATATGTTTAAGGCATGATGAACTCGTGACATAAATGCAATTATCTTATTAATCCATCATGTTTTTAGTTTATCAATTTTTTGGCCCTTGGAGTTCGAGTTCTTCTACAACATGGTTTATGCATATAACATGTATGTTTTGCTTATTTTATGTACATTGAAGTCCACTATGATGCAAACAAAGGTAACTGGCCTAATTTTGTTTGCTGTAGTACACTTTCTCTGCTTACTGTAGTCTTGAGGTTATGAAACAAGCTTTCTTGTCATATTTTGGTTTTTCCATTTACATGCATCACTGTAGTCGAGAGAGTCTGGGAACTACTTGGTGGTGTGATTAGTTAGAGTGCTATAAACAGATAATTTTTGTTTGTTCACAGTTTGTTGTTATTTATTTTACCTTGTCCTCATTAAGTGCTGGTACCACTGCTCTTTGTCTCTATATTGTTTGTCCCATATGACTAGTAATAAGATAAGGGACTATGGCTTAACATTGAAAGTTGTCGGTGATGTCAGTTTAACATTGAAAGTTGTCTATTACTGGTGATGTCAATATTGGATATCACGAAACTTTTTGGCTTTCATTTAAAAAAAAAAATTCACAATTCAGACAGACCTAGATACAGCTTATTAGAAAAGATATTGGGCCTAACTCAACCTAACAAAACCGACTTGTTAGGGGAGGATTGCTCTCACCTTATTAAGTGGATTGTATTAATATCATCAGCCAATGTGAGATTCTAATACGCCCCCTCACGCACAGCGTGAACCATGCCTAACAACTGTGAACAAATCGATATTGGGTGCACCCAACATTGCAAAACTGGGTTGCTCTGATACCATATTAGAAAGGATATTGGACCTAACTCAACCGGCTTGATAGGGGAGGATTGCTCTCACCTTATTAAGTGGATCGTATTAATATCACCAGTCAATATGAGATTCTAATACAGCTAAACCATTTAATTAGTACATTTAGTAATGCAATGACACGAGCCATGGGCATAAAGTCATAGTTGAATTTCAAGTTAAATTATGATTGAAATAGTGAGGGAAGCGTAATGGTGTCTAATTCCAGAACTTGCATTCTCAGATGACCAGATTACTCGTCTTGTCTTCAACCATTCTTAAAAATTTGAACACAATGTTGAGATATAACAGATTTGATGGATCAATTATGGTAGATTTAGTGCGAATATAGTAGATTTAGTGATTCTAGTTAATCTGCTGTTTTTGGTAAACTGGATTTGCTATAATACCAATTATTCTTCCCTTCTGTTAATATATAATATAGATACGACAACAATAGATTTCTTAGAGTAATTTGTAGGTGATTTGGGGTAGTTTCCTTTTTAAGTTCTCTCCAGAATCGTAGATAAATAAGTAATCCTTTCAGTGAATAAATACACATAAGAACAATTTCTTCTACAATTCTCTTTGTGTTCTCACAATTATGTCATCACAGGGAAAGAAAAAATGTTGTGGACTGGGAAGTCGTACAGGTAAAAAAGATTTCTATAATGGATCTCTACTATAATAGCAATTTCTTCAGTCATCTTTAATGAATAAACAAGTAAAGAAAGATATTCTATGCACGTCACAAGTTTGCTGGTGTGTGTATGCATGTATTCATTTGCTGGACCTGCTGTCTTCTAATGTATGTTGGTACTCATACTGTGAGAAAAGCAAATTTATTCATGATTTTTCTGTTGTGTAGCCCAATCCATATCCTGCAGAAAACAAGGAACTGTTGGCTTGAAAAACCTGTAGTTTCTGATAAGAGTGAGCAATGAAGATTGTCTCAAAATTAATCATTTGGCTAAAGTAGTTAAATGTTTAAACTTTTCTAGTACTCTTTTTCAGTTAGCAAGACTGGTGTATGGATAGGCTAATGTTAAAACCTTCATCTGTCCTACTCCATGAGAATTTTGCAAAAGGTCTTCATCCAGAGCTAACTCTGAACTTAAGATAGATATTTAATAATGCCTATAGGATTGTGATTTAAGGAATTCTGATGCATGTACTTATGGTTTCAGACAATCACAGGACTTTCATTTTCTTATTTTAGCCTCTAGGTATTAATAATAAATTATAAAATGGATAGAAGGATTGATCATCTGGAAACTCGTGTTAAAATTAGCTGATCCAGACAAGGGAAAAAAACTCGTACAGTTGAATTAACTTAAACCGAAGAAATTGAATTCACTAAAGAGACAGTCCGATTGATTTTTCTTTTGAGGTGTCACAAAAAATATTCACTCGGTAGAATTGCAGTCACATTGGCTTCTGTCCTTCAGTTCATATAGATTGTACACGAATATATGTGTATAGTATTATCTTCCGTTTCCGGTCTGATCTTGGGATAATTGTTTTATATTGATCTATATGCATTATAGTATGCTTAAATTTGTTTCTCAGAATTCCTTTTCTACATGCTATGTAAGTAGATTTCCTGGAAAGTAGCTTTTCTTCTTCCTCTCTCTCTCTCTCTCTCTCTCTCTTTTCCCCTCTCCTAATCTGATGCCTAATCATGTTGCAGGATCAAATCAATTTATCTGAAGTCAAATACCCTTTAAAGCATTTTAAGGTAGGTCAAGAGTTTGAGACAAATCGATATTCACTTGAATGGTTGACGTAATGAAGTATTGCACGAATATTCACTTCTTCAACCACACTGCATGAAACTGATTACAACTGATATCCTTGTGTAGTTTCGCTTAAATAACTGGATATCTTGTTTTAAATGTTGTATTGTAGTCATTGATGCTAGTAACTTGACCAATCACTGATGATCATACATAAGAAATTTACCTTCTCGGAATTAACTCTTAAGGTTATTCCATTTAAGGGTTGAAACCACCAATAATGAGTTTAGCTCTCATGTCGAGACAAGAAAAAAATATTATATAATTTTATCTAAGTTATTAGGATATCAATTATATTCAGTTGCTGTACTCTCTGCGAGAAAGAAGCAGGTACGAACTTGGAAAAAAGATTCAGTTGAATTTACTCATTTAGAAAATGGAAAAAGAGTATTGTGCCCATCCACTTCTAGTTTAACCTTTCTGTTAGTTTTCTTGAAAATTAATATAAAGCAAAAGGCAAAGATAGCTATTTTTTTCCAATTATGTGACATAATAAGTCTGCTCATTTTTCTCTACTGATCGAACTGCATAGCTGTTCCAGCTTAATTTAAAAATCAGCATGTGATTTATATGAACTTGGGATATACCTAAATTATAGAAATACTCAGCCAGAAGACTGTAGACGCTCTTCCCATATGGAGAGCTCTCCCTTAAAATCCAAACCCAGCCACTTAGCCACCAACCCACCACACTCACCATCAAATTCCGGCCTCACGCCAGCAAACTCTGGTCAACCCGACCAGGAAAGACACTCGCAGGCGGCGGCCCTAGGTGCAAACCCTAGCGCCGCCGCTCAAGATCCGGAAATAGGCAGCTTTCCGTCCACCTCCAGGGACCACGCGCCTGACCGGTCGACTCCCCTCGCCATTCCGACCCCGGCGACGGCGGGGCTGCTCCCAGGTGGCGCGTCGGCTGCGCGTGCGCCTCACGCGCCGGCGGCGCGTGTCCCCCACGCGCCGGCGACTGGCAGACAGCAGCAAGTGCGTGTTCTGCCCAGGCCATTCCAACCCTCCGTTCCATTGTCGGATGCACCATTTCAACGGCATGCGAATTTGTCTGGTACAAAGGAATTTCATCTTCGAGTTGGAGTGGAAGCAAAGGAATTTTTTGTGTCTATTAATGAATCTGGTGTTGTGAAGTTGACCGAATGGGGACCGAGGACATCAAATGCAATATATATGGGGAGGTTTGGAGCCTTGTGGATATTGAATATGATGGATAAAGTGAGGGGGGCGAGCAAGCAAGAGGAGTTTATTGCTAAGTTTACAGAGTCATCGAGAGCTTTTATGGCGCAGCGGTGTGGTAACAGTCGAGGTAGGTATCTGACGATAGCACAATATGGGGATAGGCGTCGTAAAGGAGTGGTGATGGTACCGGAAGGTGCGAACGGAGAGGGATGGGCGTCGATGCAGCAAATGTTTCAGGCAGTTGTCGATTTTTTTGTCACTAGAGACAAAGTGGAGCGTCAAAAGGTTAAAGTCATCAATCAACAAGGGAGGACATATGCTGCAGTTACGGCAAACCGACGGGTCGAGCAGAACACGAAAAAGCCAATGTCGTTACAAAAGGATAGCGAGGGTCATCCTTTGATGCATAAGTTGAAGGAGATAACGCCAGAAGGTGCTCTAAACAGTTCATTGAGTAATAATGAAATAAGGGCTCGCGTCCTGGGATTGAAAGGTGAGGTGGATGAATTGTTGAGGTTACTGGGAGGTGGCGCTCTAGAGGGCTCCAAAATGATTTGTTGTCATAAATGCGGGGCTGGTATGTCTGAGTATCCGGCTAAGGAGATACAATCAAACTCGTTTCAAACTAAAGAAACGCAGGTGATGATTGAGCCCACCAGAGGGAATCAGGCACGGTATGATGTGGAGTGTAGTGGAGATGACGAGGGAGAAGAGATTATGGGGTCGGATTTGGATGAAAAGTACTCGGGGTACGAGAGAACTAAGAGCACGGTGATGAGGGCACTGAATGAGCCTTTTGAGAAGAACGAGGCAACTGCGATTGAGGGAGATATGATCACAGCTGTAGAGGGAGTTGGGTTGACAGATAAAGTGATCGGATTAGTGAGGGCAGAGGAATCAAGTCCGGCACCGACACAAGAGCAAGTGGTGACAGGCTTGACTACTATGATTGTGAACACATACATTAGGAGGCATTCAAAGTCTCTTAATGAAAACGTATTGGGGAACGACAAAGCAATAGTAGTGTGGGAGGAGTGCGACAAAAAAGGAATACTGGATAAGGGTACAACACTGGTGGAGGAGGGGAAAGGACAGATCTTTGAGCCTATTGAATGTTGCAATACAGGGGAGATAGTAAAAGTTACTGCGCTTGATGTTAGACCTCCAGTTTCAAATTGGGTTCTCCATAAAATTCAGGAATTCAGCAAGATGGTGGGGGTGTCCTGTGATGGGTATGAAGATAACCTTTTGCACTTGTTTGAGGAGTTGGAGACACGTAGGGGACATGGGATGTGTTCACCAGGAGGAAGAGCAAGAAGAAAAGGGAACCGTGAGCTTAAGAGGCTTGAATGGTCGATAAACTACGATGTAAAAGGGGGTGAGTCAAAGAGAGGGTTGTCAGGGAGGGAGGAAGGAGAGTTTAGATGATCCCAAAAATCATTAGCTGGAATGTGCGGGGGCTCAACGAAGTTGGGAAAAGGTTAGGTGTACGGAACTTGTTAAGGGGATGGCGGGCCGATCTTGTCTGTTTACAAGAAACGAAGTTAGAGGTCATTTCGAGGGCTGTTGTGAGTTCTTTATGGGGGGGACAGCATGTTGGGTATCAGTTTCTTGGAGCTTCAGGGGCATCAGGAGGCGTGCTTATTATGTGGGACAGTAGAATGTTTGAAATGGAGGAGGTTAGTGTAGGGTTATTTTCTCTATCACTTTCCTTTAGCAATGTTGGAGATAGATTTAAGTGGATGTTTATTGGAGTTTATGGGCCAAACTCAGTTGTGGATAGAAGGGGCATGTGGGATGAACTGGCTGGTATGATGGCTTGGTGGAACTTACCAGTGTGCATTGGGGGTGATTTTAATGTTGTCAGGTTTCCTTCTGAGAAGTCGAGTGGAGGGAGATTAACAGGGGCCATGGAGGATTTTTCTGATTTTATTAGTGAAAATATGTTGGTGGACTTGCCTATGATGGGGGGAGAGTTTACTTGGTCATCTAATCGCGATCAACCTGTTCAATCGCGAATTGATAGATTCTTGATTAGTGGTGAGTGGGAGGCTAAGTACGCTGATGTCACTCAGACGAGATTGGGGAGAGTATACTCGGACCATTTTCCTATTTCGTTATCTGGGATTGGAAGGGGTAGTGGAAGAAGACCTTTTAGGTTTGAGAAGATGTGGCTGAAAGTTGAGGGTTTTGGGGAGCGAGTTCGGACTTGGTGGGCCTCTTATCATTTCAGGGGGTCCCCTAGTTATGTTTTACATCAGAAATTAAAGGCCTTGAAAGGGGATTTAAAGAAGTGGAATGGGGAGGTGGTGGGAGACATAGATGTTCGTAAGAATCAGTGTTTGTCAGACATAGGAGAGTTGGATAGGCAGGAGGAGAGTCGAGGGCTGGATGGGGAGGAAAGGGAGAGGCGTGGAAGGTTAAGGAGAGAGCTGGAGAGATTGGTGGAGATGGAGGAGATCGCGTGGAGACAGAAGTCTAGGGTTTTGTGGTTGAAGGAGGGTGACAAATGCACAAAGTTCTTTCATCGAGTCGCCAATTCCAACCGGCGCAATAACTCTATTACTTTGTTGGAGGTTGATGGGGTTACGCACGAGGACCCACATGATATTGTGACTCAGCAGGTGCGATTTTATCAGAATCTCTATCGGGAGCAGTTTGCGTGGAGACCTGAGCTGGAAGGACTAGATTTCTTCACTATCACTGAAGAGGATGCTAGTTGGGTTGAGAGACCATTTGAGGAGGATGAAGTTAGGGATGTAGTGTTTAATATGAATGATGATAAGGCCCCTGGATCGGACGGGTTCTCATTCTCATTCTATAAGGCTTGTTGGGAGATGGTTAAATCAGACATTATGGATACAATCAATTATTTTTTCGAACGTGGCAGGTTTATGAGAAGTCTTAATGCCACATTCATTGTGCTTATTCCTAAGAAACCGGGAGTGACTGATATTAAGGATTACCGTCCCATTAGTTTGGTTAGTGGGGTTTACAAGATCATTGCTAAAGTGTTGGCGAATAGATTAAAGGAGGTTCTGGGAAAAGTGGTATCGAAGTTCCAGAATGCTTTTGTGAAGGGGCGTCAGATTTTGGATTCAGTTGTTATAGCGAACGAATGCATTGACTCAAGAATACGTCAGGGGACCCCAGGGATGTTGTGTAAGCTTGATATTCAAAAAGGCGTATGATCACGTCAATTGGGGATTTCTTATGTATATGCTCAGGCGATGCGGCTTTCGGGATCGGTGGTGTAAGTGGATTCAGTTCTGTATCTCTACGGTTTCGTTTTCAGTTTTAGTTAATGGCAACCCCGAAGGTTACTTCCGGAGTAGTAGAGGTTTGAGGCAAGGTGATCCGCTGTCACCCTTGTTGTTTGTTATTGTGATGGAGGCATTCAGTAGAATGATTGAGAAAGCTGTGACGGAGGGTTTGTTAAGAGGTTTTGAAGTTGGTCATCTACAGGTCTCCCATTTGTTATTTGCAGACGACACACTGATATTTTGTGATGCAGACGTTATGCAAATTAGGAATTTGCGCCGCTTGCTTCTGTGTTTTGAAGCAGTCTCTGGTTTGAGGGCAAATCTGGGGAAATCGGAGGTTATTCCAGTGGGGGAGGTTGCTAATGTGGAGGAATTAGCGGCCATACTCGAATGCAGAGTTGCACAATTGCCTATGTCATATCTTGGGCTTCCGTTAGGTGCGAGGTTTAAAAGTAAACATATCTGGAATGATATTCTTGAAAGGGTGAGGAGGAGGTTAGCGGGGTGGAAGCGTATTTATCTGTCAAAAGGAGGCCGACTTACACTTACTCTCATCAAATTCACGCTTTCTAATCTTCCAACCTATTTTCTATCTTTGTTTCCTATTCCCGTCGCAGTGGCAAATAGTTTGGAGAAGTTGCAGAGGGATTTTCTTTGGGCAGGGTTGGGGGAAGAGAGGAAGTTTCATTTGGTCAAATGGGGTGATGTTTGTTCCCCTGTTAGAGTGGGGGGTCTTGGATTGAGGAGCCTTGTTTTATTTAACAAGGCATTGATGGGCAAGTGGTTGTGGCGATTTGGTATGGAGAGGGAGAGCTTCTGGAGAGAAATTATTGGGGTGAAGTATGGTATTTTGGAGGGAGGGTGGCGTTCAGGTGAGGGTCGTGGTTCTTATGGGATGAGCTTGTGGAAGTTTATCAGGAAAGGATGGAGCGAGTTTCAGAATAGATTGGCTTTTGCGGTGGGGACCGGGACGAATATCAGATTTTGGGATGATTGTTGGTGTGGAGATCAAACATTAAAAGTGCGGTTTCCTTCCTTACATCGCATTGCCTTGGAGCCCTCAGCCATGGTGAGTGATGCTCTGGCTATATCCAATGGGAGTCCTAGCTGGAACATTGCTTTCGGGAGGGGCTTACATGATTGGGAACTGGATGACTATGCATTATTTTTGGCCTCTCTGTATGATGTGCACATTCGAGTGGGAGAGGAAGATTGTAGCAGGTGGAGGGCGGCACAGAATGGTTTGTTTTCTGTTCGTACTTATTTCAGATCCCTATTGGAACCTGTTGAGAGCTCATTCCCGTGGCAAAGGGTCTGGCAAAGTAAATTACCTCCAAGGGTGGCTTTTTTACTGTGGACGGTTGTGAGGGGACAGGTGTTAACGGCGGATAATCTTAGAAGAAAGGGTTATTGTCTTACGGAGTGGTGCTATATGTGTAAGAGGGATGGCGAGACGATCGATCATTTGTTCATTCATTGTGCCGGTGTTCGGTGGATGTGGAATGATATTCTGGCCTCGCAACATATGAGTTGGGTGTTGCCAAGGCGTATCAAGGAGGTGGTGTGGGCATGGAAGAGAAAGTTTTGAGATAAGAATAGCAAGCTCGTTTGGGATCTCATTCCAGGATGCATTGTTTGGTGTGTGTGGAGAGAACGAAATGGCAGATGCTTTGAAGACCAAGTACGGACGACAGAGCAATTTAGAGAATTGTTTTATTTGACTTTGTATAGTTGGTTTAATGCTATAACCATTAGTCCGATAGAAGGGTTGCCGAATTTTTTATCATTTCTATCTTGTTTAAACTGATAATGCACTCCTTGTGTATTACCGTTTGAGTTTTTTATAAAATTACGTGATTACCTATCAAAAAAAAAAAATTATATGAACTTGGTATCTGGTGATTTCTGTGCTTTAGAATTTTCATGCTTTATGAGTCCTTTTAGTTGATGGTTAATGACATCTCTTTGTACTAAAAATGCTGTTTAAGAAAGTATCAAAACAATAGAAGGTTAAACAAAAAATTAATCTATCAGGACTCAACAGCAGTAGTAGGAAAGGTGTTTTTACTGCTTCTATTATCACATTTTGCTTTTCCTCTTGTTGGAGATTTTATGGGAAGTGTGGTTATTTTCTTTCTTCAGGATGATTATTTAGTTTATTATTATTGAGTTCCTAAGATGATGCAGTTCTGGTATACAGCTCAGATGCCAAACTGGAAGCTATGAAAAGAAAGAAAATGAAAGCAACCAAATTTTAACGGGTGCTCATAATTCCCTTGTATATCCTAGAGGGCGAAAATTCTCCACCATTGTCAACATTCCAGATAAAATAAGCTCACTCTTTTTGATGTGGAGCTTCAACCTTGACACGATAAGAAACCAACCTTTCCTTAGTAACAAAGTTTAGTTATTTATCTCGTACCATAAGTAAAAGACCCTGTAAAATTAGTAAGGTTTGGTTTATAACCTTTGTTGAGTTAATCTCTTCATGGGAGGAGAAGAGGAAGCATTAGTCGTGTGACAACTCTCTCTGGTTACTTCAGTATATACTGGTGAAACAAATTCGAGTCTTCCGTTGTCTGGAGAAGCCCTTTTTTCCTCTGTCATGTTTGAGTTTTATTGTCATACTTCGAACACCATTTGTATACCTTCTGTCTATGTGGATTGCATCCCCTCACTTTGATGCTAGTTATGATTACAAAAATTTACTCACAGAGGAGGTTGATATCAGTTTCATCTTTATGTGTATTTTACTTTTAACTGTATTCTGTAGTTTTTAGCTTGTACATTTCCTGTATGCAGACATTTAATGAATTTTTCATAAGAGAGTTAAAACCTGGTGCAAGACCAATTGCCTGCATGGAACGTGATGATGTTGCTGTATGTGCTGCCGATTGCCGGCTGATGGCCTTTAAAACTGCTACAGATAGTCTAAGATTTTGGATCAAGGTATAAGCAACTTCTCCGTTAAAATGATCTCGAAGAGAAGCACAACTTTCCACTTTTGTGAACTTGTAGCTATTATTTTTGGTAACGGATGTGTGAAAAGTTAGATTGCTTGCAATAGCTTTGGCTTCAAATCATCGTCTGTTTCTTTCTTGTGATGTCTATAACTTCTAAAGAAATAATGTTGGGATGGGGACTGGGATAACGGGGTATAACAACTTGAACAGCAGATATGCCATACAAGATTCGTGGCTTGTTTCAGTAAATGCCCTGTAACAAACCTGTTGTCTTCGTGTTTCTATTTCTAAATTGCTTCTTATCTTTATTTCCCCGTTTTGGTAGTCCTTTTCAATCTTGGACCTTCCTCTGAAAAAAAAATATGCTTTTGTTGATAGTGAAAACACCTGTTTTTGACTTAATCTGGGGTTTGTTGGAATTTAGCTTACCCCGTTTAGTTTTCTAACACTAATAATGGTTAATTGTATTTATAAATCTATTCTGTTAATAAATATATTAGTTGATACTCCCTTTCTATTTAATATTCTACATAGCTAGTTAAGAACTGTTCAATAATACTATTGTTTCAGCAGATATCGCAGGTGTCCCTGGCAGCCTGCTCCATCAAAGTAAACATGACTGTCACTTGTTTGCCTGGGAAATGAATTCCTGTTTGACTTACGATCTCATGTTGTTATTTTGTTTTGTTGCTGACTCAGTTTTATTTTACAATCATAATTCCTGTTTGTGTGAGTTCTTCAGCATATGCTTTGGAAGATTCATTACATGTTTCAAAATCATTTCAACCAGTAAATTTCTAAAGTTTAGGATTTAGGTACTTACCATTCTACTTTGTTTTGTCATATTTTAATACGATTCATTTGAAAACCTGAAAGGAGTCGAGGGAGTAACATTCATCATCATTCTGTTTATTAACCTTTTTTTTTTTTTTTTTTTCAATTTAGCAATTCAAGTGAAAAATTGTTCCATGGATATGGCACCAGGTGATGCGGACATCCATCGAGATTTATTTTATTATTGATTTTTGTTTTTATTTTCTATTATTAGGCTTATCGTAGATTTTTATTATTTATACTTCTATTATTGGGCTTATATTATTGGGTTGGCCTAAGCCTTTACTAGTAGGGTTAGGTTTACTATTTATTAGATTTTTCATTGCAATTGGAACAGTTGATGAATGAATAAAATATTTCGTGGGCTGTTGCCAAAGTTTCCTCCCTTTTTCCCTATTCTTCTTCTCCTTCTTCTGTGATTTTCTTCTTCTACCATTCCTGCTTCTAATTCCCTTTCCTCTATAGATGTTTCTCATTCTCCATTAATTGTTTTCAATTGGTGCTGCATCACCAGGCAAATGCTCAGAACTCTCTCTTCATTTTGTGTGTTTCTGCTTGTGTGCATGATTTCTTGAACAAGTCTTGTGCAGCAGTGGTGGTTTAGCGATGTGCTCTATCAGAGAAGTCATACAAGAACTTTTGAGCATCTTAAGTGCTAACAGATGATGCACTATATATTTCTAGACAGGACATAAACATGTACCCTTTTGATTATATTCTCCCATGTTTTGTCCTCTGTGTGATATTTTACTTATCTAAAAAACAATTTGTAGTAAATCCATCACTGCTTGTCCATTGCCAGAGACAATTGGCAAAAAGGAGAATGCATTAACTGTTATTTGGAAAGCTTTTCTTCAGTATTTTCTATATATATTTTCATGGTGCGTATTATCTTATCCTGACCATCTCCTCTGTCACATTAGGGGCGAAAGTTTTCTGTCCAAGGTCTTTTAGGTACAGAAGTGTGCTCCAGCTCGTTTGTTGATGGAACTTTAGCGATATTTCGGTTGGCACCACAGGTTCTTGCTTGTCAATATCTCATTGTTCATGAACATATATTAGGTTCCCTATTTCTGTCGAAGTGAATATATGTAAATATTGGCAGGATTACCATCGTTTCCATTTTCCTGTCTCTGGAACTATTGAGAAATTTGTGGATATTCCTGGATGCTTATACACGGTATGTTCGGATATATGACTTCTTACCTTCTTTGTTTTATCAATTGAGTTGTCCTCATTTTGGTTGTCTTTTCGCCTTCAAGGTAAACCCTATTGCCGTGAATAGCAAGTATTGTAATGTGTTCACTGATAATAAACGTGTTGCCGCTCTCATTTCAACAGCAGATTTTGGAAAGGTTTGTCATTTCAAACACTTGCCCTGAGATTTCTTAGTTGTGGTAGAAATTAATTTGTAACTAAAAAGTTATTTCCATCTTTGAGATTTCTTTGCCCTGCTACATTTCTAATCATTTGTCTACTATATAAGTACGTTTTCTGTCATCAATACTTTAGATGATTATTATGCCACCAGTTTTGAGTAAATATCATACATTTGTCAGCAATATCCTTTGGAATCTAGGATTCCTTGTGTCTCACATGAAGGCTGATTTTCTCTACTTTGTCCCCTCATCCCAATAAATCTCAGATAGTACTGCGAAATGAGGTGACGAGTCAGATTGTTTATGTTGTAAGCACGGCATGTCAACAATAACATCATCTGAAATTTCTGTCACAAGTTTTAATTCCCACTTTTAGTTGTAATAAACTCTGGTCATTCTTTTAATCATGGACTATGTATACTTAAATGATTCGCCTCTTCTTTTTAGCATGTCACAACAATCAGCTTAAGTGATTCACCAAGTCTATGTCTTCAGCTTAAATGATTCACCAAGTCTATGAATTTTACCATGAGAAAATTTAGAATTCTCAAGACATGAAATCAGATATTGATTTCTTTCATAGTTTTGATTTCCGTAAACCTGATGATGAAAGGATAATCATATATGAGACCCTTTTCTTTTTTTTTCATCTCTACACTAGATGGGCTGAACTTCTGCAGTAGATTGCATATTTAAACAAATGTAAGCTAAGCTTCCCATTAAAACCAATTAATTGGTTTTCACCTGTGTATGCTTCTAAATGTCAAACTCTACTAACCATTCAGATGTTAATATGCCCCTGTTTGGCCCCCCATTATTTGAAATTTTACTGGTTGGAATAGTGTTTTTTTTGAAACATGTGTGGTTAAAAAAGAAGATTTTTTTTTGGGATTACGTGTAATATTATTTTATTGGAATGTGTGGTTGATAAGAAGAGAGAAAACTGAATTATAATTTTAATGGGGGCCAAACATGGGCTATGTCTGGACAGAAGTTAAAAATATACTATCCTTGATAGGTGACGAAATGTTTTTAAAAAATGAGTGCAGGTGGCGTTTGTTGCTATTGGAGCAACTATGGTTGGTAGCATAACTTTCTCTAGAAAGGAGGGTGATTATGTGAAGAAAGGAGATGAGGTTCACATTAATTAATTTTAACTGTTTTAATTAGCTAATAGTCACACATTATATTTTTTTGGTCTCTAATTGTATTTCGTTTTAATCAATTTAATTTGCAGTTTGGTTATTTCTCATTCGGTGGAAGTACTGTGATTTGCGTTTTTGAAAAGGTTAGTATTCATACTTATTGATTCAAATTAATTATCTATTTCTTTTCTGGACTATTTCTTGAAGATACAAACACACTAAAGTTCTAAACATTTGGTGGTTTGGAGGGCGATGAGGCTTACGCTACCTAAATATCTAAGATCTCTTAGATTTCAGGAAGGCAATTTTACAGAGATGATGATGAAGTCTTTCTTTCGTCACAACCTGAGTTCGCCCATTCTCATGCCAGTTGGTTATATTTTCTTTATAATTTAATCAAATGTGAAAGAACATTGACAAGCCAAAGCCTTCACAATTGATCTATGTTGTCAATTCCCCAAGAAATTTTGTTAGTTCATTGAGTAAAAGTCTCATTTAAATGGAATGCCTGCATGTTTATGCCGGAATATAATGATTTGCTTGATAACTGTTAAAGCTATGTCCAAATTTGTTGAAATTCTGCAGGATACAATCAAGATAGACGACGATCTCTTGGAAAACAGTGCAAGATCGCTTGAAACCTTAGTTTCTGTTGGAATGAGACTTGGCATCTCCACTAAGAAACCATCTGATAGCAAGTTGCCAAACATCGAAAAAATTGTACTATAGGAATTGAACTTGCAGCAAATTCTACAGACAAAATCCTGGATATGGCTGATATAAATGTATGTACCTACAAATGTTTACTGCTAGTGTTGCATTTCATTGCTTTAACGATAATGGTAGAGGTACTGCCAATTGTCACCATTATCCAGTGGAAGCACCTGGTGTCTCTCTCTCTCTCTCTTGGCCATTTCACAGTCACTGAAAGAGAGGTAGACATGATGTATACATACATTGGGATGTGAATCATAAAAATTCCGTCACTCTCTTCTTGTTTTGTGGCTTGGTCATCAATGAAAGCATTCTCAAAATAGCTTTAATTTGCAAAAGCATGGAGCAATTCTGTTGCTACAGTTTTGACAGCTTGGCATCACATTTCCGGAGTACATCTACTTTCTAGGTTGTAACAATTATTTTCTTGCTAACTAATCTCCATACCTTTCTCAATTTAACAGAAGCCATAGCACAATAGATTCTACACAAGGAGAGTAATTACCGGTTGAAATCCTTTTCAGTCAATTTACTTCTCCTTTGATAATTTATAATATGCGTTTTGTATTTTCAATGTGATTTTTTCTTCTCCTCTTTTAGGATAAAACTGTACTATTGTCATTCTACCACCATAATCTGTTAGTATTAGTACCTTTATAGATTCTACTATTAAAAGAGTATCTTTGAGGACTCTGATTTCCCATCGCGTCCACAGATTTGTTTCCAGGTTTTCCCTGGAAAATCTTGCCAGATGGGTTCAGTATTGGTTTACAACAAATAATCGTCCTCCTCAGTGTTTTGTAATTCTCTGTACATCTTCAGTAGGTTCTCATGTAACCTCCTGCGTTGTATGGATATGGATTTTGATATGGGTTAGCTAATCCTACTTGTCCTTGCAGTCCATCTCTTGCATATTGTTGCCACATTAACTGCTCTTCTAAAAGTCTCTGTTTCTTTTCCATCTCGAACATCTGAACATACAGTGGTGGTGCTATCGCTCGTGAGGCTGCAAAAGGGTCAGAATTTGTTGACATGTTGGCGACTCCACAAGTTGGCGGTGGAGCTGGCAATGCCAGCACGGCCGGCCTTCCAGTCGAACCTATTGCAACACTACTTGCACTTCCAGTGGCTATAAGACTTGTAGAAGCTGCTGCCTGAGCTATGGCCCCTTGTTGATACATACCATCAAGCATCAATGAGTCGAAGCCCCAGGGAAGTGATGCCTTCTGGTTCGAGAAATGGCTGGCCGACAGAACCAATTCTGCTTCCCAATCGTCTGATTCTTTGAAAGCTTCCCATGGAGTTGCTGTACACGTTATGGTTGGCGCTGGATAGCTATCAAATAGGGCTAAAGCCAGTTTGTCCCCATGTTCTGTGGTTGGAGCATCTTCACCTAAGTTCAACAAATCTCCTACATCTTGTGTTTTATTATTCTCCTTACTCGTCACCTCTTCGTCTTTCTTTTCTTCTTTATCTGTTTCTTCAAGAAATTCTCCTGGTGGCGGTAAGGCTTCAATTCCATTCATGTCCTCTTCGGGTTTCGACTTTTTGGTTTCTACAGTTGGTTCAGGTTTTGGTGCCATGATCCGATTCCTCTTTTGTGCCATTACTGATTTCTCTTTGATGAATTCATCCATGACGTCTAGTTTCTTTTGTGGTATTTTCTCAATGCACGGATATTCTAAAGTACCTGCCACTCCAACACTCTTGCAAAAATCATAAAAAGCGTTGAGCTCATCGTACTCCTTCGAAACTCGACAGAAGATCTCGTAAACTGTTACTGAATCAGGTATATCTAGCTCCATGAACCGATCAATCAAGATACTGATGATTTCTGTTATATCATAGTATAGCTGAAAGCTCTCTTTTACTATAGGGTACAGAGCAACAATTACAACCCTGTTATATTTTGTAACACCTGTTTCAAATTAAGAAAGGAGAATGGATTATATACAGGGATTTTTTTTAATTCTTTTATACATTATGGTGAAAGCCATAGAAGTACATACCTGCTGGTCTGCATGCTAAAAATCTCTCAAGAAGTTGCAGCAGATGATGAATCCTTGAGAATATCCTTTCATTCTTCATTTCGTGCACTGGTGTTGCCTCAACACCCTGGGCTTTCCACCCAACCTCGTTTTCCTCGTCTTCGTAGGCAAATGCACTGTGCTTCCCCTGCTTGCCATGCATCTTGAATTCAAGATGTTCGTCCAGGTACAATGCATATGTTCGGATAAACGCAGAATAATCCCAAGAGTTCGACCGAGAACTGTCGAGAAAATCAGACATGTTGAGAAGACGAGTCCCACGCCTTGTCGCAAAGAAAATCTCCTCTGTAAAAGCTGGATCTCCTTCTGTAAGTAGCCTCTGGATCAAAATCAATGCCTTTAGTGCCACAACCCAGTTCTTTGTTTTGCTTATGCGCCTTGAAATGGTACTAACGCATGCGCCAACATATGGACGCGAGTAGCACGTTAAGCTCAGAATATCTCTGATATGCTTCTCATTCGGTGGGTATTCTTCATGCCTAGTGGCCTTAACCATGGCTACCTCGAGGTTTGACAAAAAGGAGCTGCTACCAACTCTGGCCAAGCCTACGCTGGTTTGATCCTTGACTGCTCCAATAACATTTCTAATCACGCTAGGAGCCATGAATTGTAAGGCTTCAACTCGAGCAGTATGACCTTTCCTGATTGTACAGGGTCGTTCTGTTAATCAAGGAATCGGTGCAAATTTTGAGGTCAACAAAGGTAACATCTACATATATATTTTGTGGGTTTCCATTTGCAATCTGAGGATCTGGGTTTTAGTTAGCAGATTATGAAGAATGATCAAAAGGGTGGCTCAGATGAATTTATGGGATTTCTTGACAGGAAAATAAATTTTGTAGACAGAAAATTTTCAATGGAATTTGATTTGTAGACAGAAAGGAAGAAAGACGAAAGGAGAAGAAAATGAAATCTCTCTCCCTCTCCCCTTCCCTTTCTCACACACGAACATACATTTTCTCTCCGTCTCTTTCCTCAGATCTTCGTTGTGTTTGTTTAGCTGGCATACACTATCCTCTGTTTTTCCATTGAACGCGGGATCCCATTGACACAGATACAAGCCAACGTGGGGTTTTAACTTTATATTGGGTTTTCGAGAATTAAATAATTGGAATGAAAGATTAATAAAATTTATGGATTTAATTGAAAATGTCGGTGAAAAATGCATGGTCTGAGTATGTTATGTAGGATTCCTTCTTCGTACTGGAAAAAGATTATGAGCCTGTTTGGTAGGGATTTTTGGGGGAAGAATTGATTTTGAATAGTGATATGATGGGAAATGTGTGGTTGAAAAAGAAGAAAAAAATATTGATGTGATGGAAAATATTATTTTATTGAAAAATGTGTGGTTGAAAATGAGAATTGATTTGAGAATCAGAAACAAACAGGGCCTATGTTAGAATCAAAATTATCACCTAAATTGTTCATCTTACTATTATTTTCATTTCCATCATACAGCTTACAAACCCCTCTCCACAGCCACCACCTCCTCCTCTACCACCATCTGCCACGGATTTGTTGTTAAAATTCATCTTTGAATTCAAAGAATCCGACTATTCCCGTTGAAATTTTGGTGTTATGTTGCACATTTCATTTTCACGTGGATTGTTTAATTTTTTTTTTCTTGTAATCTGTCCTTCTGTTCTTTTTAACATCAATCCAGTCCAATGTTGTCGGAGATGGCCAGAATTTTTCCATTAAACAATCTTGAGGGCCCTAAACTTTTGTTATTATCAATTTGGAGGGTGATAGGTAATGGGATGTGACAAATTAGTGAAATTTGAAAATAAATTAAGGGCGTGTTCGGTAGAGATTAAAATTGAAAAACTAGCCGTTATTATTGACTTTTATTAGACGAGTGGGACCCAACAACGGTCATATTTTCAATTTTAATTGAATTTTAAGTTGTACCGAACAGACCCTAAAGTTTAGTGGCTCAAGTAAGAAAAATTAAAATTTTGGTGACCCAATTATGATTTTGCTGGAGTTCAGTGACAAAAATTCTGTTTTTTTAAAATTCGTTTTGGTCCTTGGTTAATTTTTTAAATTTAAAATTCGTTTCAAAATTAACAAAATATAAAACTATTTTTCTACATAATTGGGCACGTTGGAGAAATATCATGTTCCTAGGTATTGATTTTTGTTCACGAACTGAAGTATGTATATTGAACTTACTCTTTAAAGAGCTACTTATTTAATAGATGTGGAATTATTAACAAGAATCGAACTAGACATTTGTTTTATTTAAGTAATTAGTAAATGAGAGCACGACAATTGATCATTTATTCGTATCAATTTACTTGAGGACATATTTAAGGGTGGTTCAGATGAATTTATGGAATTCTCGGCATGAAATAAATTTTGGAGACAAAATTTTTTAGGGTTGGACATGATTCAATTCGGTTCGGTTCTTTTTAAAATCGAATCGAACCGAACCCGAACTTTTGAATGTTTAGTAAATGGAACGTCGGGTCTAAATTTTATTATGAAATCGTGCGGGGCGGTTACATTCGGTTCAATTCGATTTTCGAGTTCCGTACAATAATTAATGTTTTTATATTTACAACAACACTAAATTAATTCGATTATGACATTCAATCTTAATTCTTACAAAATAATGTAGTCTAATCTCTTAGGCCATGTTTGATAGTATTTCTTTTTCATGGAACTAGGAATTTGTTTTCCATTTCCACATTTTTGCTTGTTTGATAGGCAAAATTTTCTTGGCAAATGGTTTTCCACCCAACCCCCTTTTTGGTCATTTTTCTTGGTTTTTGAGGAAAAACTTTTCCCACCACTTTAGGCAACTTTTTCCCTTTTTTTTTTTTTTACAATGGAAACAAATTTTATCCTCAATTGTAATAAATTCTATCATTTTAATGGACAATTTTCATGAAAAATAAAGTCAAATGAATATCAAATGATCCAAAATTTCAATATTTTTCAGGTAAAAAATTATATCAATCCAACACAATTAATTGACAATTCCCAATAAAAACAAGTTTTAGGCAATTCAATTTCCTAAAATTGGTTTTCTTTCCACCTAAATTTCATTTTTACAATCAAACGGACCCTTAATATCTTTTGCGCCCTACTTTGTTGAGCTCTTCATAAATTTGACTGTTAAAATCAAAGGAAGAGAAATATAGTGAGTTCACAATAATAGAACGATAGAAACGACATCACGGTAGAATAAGATATTTGAATAAAACTAGGTCAATTTGAATAAGTTAGGCTTGGTTGAAAATTAGAAATAGTAAAATCATATTTTAAATTTGAGTTAAATTATTTAGTTGGCAAATTTATTTAGAAAAAAATAATTTAACTTATTTAAGATAAAAAATTTTAAAAATTAAGGAGATTCGATTTTTATTCGGCTATTCAGTTCTGAGTCTAGAATTGAGAATCGAATCCAACTCGTCAATTCTTGATTCAGATACCCGTTCGAATATTTAACTTAAGAAAAATCGTTCGGTTCGATTCAGTTCGCTTCGGGTCCAATTCTATTCGAAAGTTTTGTCCGATCCTAAAATTTTCAATAGAATTTGATTTGCAGACAGAAAGGAAGAAAGACGGAAAGAGAAGGAAATGAAATCTCTCCCCCTCTCTTTTCCTTCTCACACATGACAGACATTTTCTCTGTCTCTGTCTCTGTCTCTGTGTCTCTCTCTTTCCTCTGGTTTTCGTTGTGTTTGTTTGGCTGGCATACACTATCCTCTGTTTTGCCATTAAACGCGGGATGATCCCATTGACACAAATACAAGTCAACGTGGGGTTTTAACTTATATAAAGGGGCTGAAAATGTTGTTGAAATTTGGATTTTTGAGAATGAAATAATTGGAATGTAAGATTAATACAGTTGAAGGATTTAATAAGACATTTTTTTTTTTTTTGTAAAATTATTATAAATAGTGGTACCAAACAATATGTGGTTAAAATTTATATTTAATCAATTTATAAACACTTGAAAACAAGCCCGGCCCTAGGCCAAAGCCACCTAGGCAATGGCCTAGGGACTCAAATATTTGAGGGGCCTCAAATATTAACCATTCGTTCTCCGGTTCTCGCGGGAAGTGGAAATACATCTTGTTATTGCATGACAAGAATGACGCCTATGATTGCCCCCAGAGTACATCTCCAAGTGGTAAAAGGGGAATGTGAAAAAACTCCAACTTTTTAAGGCTGACGTGTCAAGGGTTTGAATCATCAAATATGGATTTGACCATAGTGTAAGTGTACAAGCAGTCTTCCACCCTATACCTTTGGAGGCATAACCTGCGATTTACCTCCTTCACCAAGGCCTAGGACAGAGCAGGTGGAGGCCGCTAAATATGCGGTTCATCCTTCTTAAGAATGACGTCTATGATTTGTTCAAGAAAACGAAGGTACTTTTCTTGGTTTCTTCCTTTTGCTTTATTTCCACTCGTCACATTCATTTACCCAAATATGTTGATTTCCTTTCCTTAATATGCCTATGCCAGTTCCCCTAGTCCAGGCTGTAGTCTTGTTGGATTCATGTGAAACTCAAACAGTTTGGCCACATTTTCTTTCCTTTAAGGTCAGGTCAACCAGAATCTTTGTCAAATTTTTTATTCGTGACAAAATCAAACATTTTGAATTAAAAGACACAAATTTGTAAAAAATATTGTGAGGAATTTCACATCCAAAAAAGTCACACACTATGACATGACTTTTTCATATGTCATACTCAATGTAAAATTTAGAAAAAATATTTAATGTCATACTTAATGTAAAATTTCTTAATAAAATGTTGTAAATTATATTAAGTAATTTGTTGCGAAAAAAATAAACATTAATGAAATAATTAAAAATTCTAAAGAAAAGACAAATTAGACGCTTCTTTTTAAAATGTACGTTTGATTCACCTTTAACTATTTTCGATATCCATTTGGACCATTCAATATATTTATGATGTAGTTCTCGAAAAGAATTTTGAGATGACAGGCAATTTGTGGATTCGGCCAACGTACGATAATCGAATAATTTTTAAGTTATCATGCTATTAAAATTCTCGAAATACTAATTTGAAACGGCCTACTTTAACAAACCCTAATATTTGCTACGATTGACAGTTTCATACACCGTTAATGACATAAAAATTTAGCTCGTGAGCACTTCAAAATGATATTAAGAATAAAATATTTTGAATTCGTTAGGCATCCTATAATGACCAAAAAAAAACTTTAAAAAAAAAAAAAATTTACCCAAAAGTTAGGCGGTTACGTGCCTCTCATGCCACCTCTAGTGTTCGCCAGTGCGGCCATATATTGAAAGAACATTGTAGCACAACCAACATTTTCCATCCAATGTCATCTTTGCATTGACATTCATTGTGTCTTGGTTGGACAATACTGTTGGTACGTACTTATATGTAAATGGTTTTTAAGGCATAGAAAATATTAAAGTTTAATTCGCAGGAGCATAATTAAATTCTAGAAAATGGAAAGAAAGAAAATAAGAAGAAGAAAAATAAATGAAAATCGAAATCCGAGGTAAGTGAAAACATTTCCTTCTTAAGACAATATTGCCCCGCAACGGTGCTAACGAACTACGACACTTGTCTCCCAAGATACAACGGATACAACCTGTGGTAAAAGCACTTCAAACCACAAGTAACAGGGAACTTAGAACGAAATTTTCTCTCTACACTAAAATGGTTTTAGACGACTTTTGGAGAGCATTTTGCAAGAGTTTTTGTGAGTGAAATGCCGCGTCCCAAATTCAGCAACATTTGCCAAATGTTGCAGCATTTGCTGTCGCTAGCTTGTCACCGACCTCTCGCTCGAGTGACAGTGACACCTCTTCATCAGAGCTTCTCTTGCTAGCTTGTCGCTTGAGAGACAGTCTCATTGCTTGAGCGATAGGCGAGCGATGGAGATAGCCATTTTCCCAGTGCGTATTTCCTCTTTTCTATCCAATTTTGGACCACAATTTCTTATTCATCCAGAATCGAAAATTCAAATATGCTCATACTATACAAAAATATGATGCGTTGTAGAGAGAGAGAGAGAGAGAGAGAGAGAGAGTGTGTGTGTGTGTGTGTGTGTGTGTGTAACGACCCAAAATCTAATTTTCAAATCGCTACCAAAACTATTAATTTTAACATTGTAAATATATGAAATTAATGGGCACAATTAAATTGATAAAACTCATAACCAAATAAATATTAAAAAAACATGCATATCTATTTTATTAGATAAATAATAAAATGTTAAATTCACTAATAAAACATAACACGATTTTAAATTTATAATCCAATAAAACATATCTTAGATTTCTAAATAAAACTAAGAAAATTTGCTGAAATTTAAAAAATGCATTGTTACACGGGATTATTTTTACCGAGTTCCATAAATCTTGGCACAATAACTGCACCTCATCGCCCGCCAACCAATTACCCATTCTAACCTATGAAGTGGGGGGAAAATTGGTGAGTATATGAGAATACTCAATAGAAAACGAATTAATGGTGCAATCCCGAATAAAATATTTAAATCACGCGTCAAAAATATCATACTGGTAAGAGCTCATAACATATCATATCTTTGGTACTGAATGACCATTTCATATGATATCATATCATAACTTTCATTAGCATAATATTTATCAACATGAAAGTAAATAATTCAAATCGAATAACATCACTTGTACCTCGTAATCCTACCTTGTTAGGTTAAATAAGTTCTTGAAAGATCAAAAGCCCCAAAATCTCGTTCCAAATTATTTTCCTGCCTCTGCTTGTGTGTCGTGCATAAATGTATATTTTGTTTGTGTACCCAACATTAGGTCATACATCTATATCTACATAGGCAATAATTACCTAAACTCTAAAGAGTTGGTACGTAGTGGGAAACGTGTGGGAGTTGGATATAGTAATTGGATAAAAGTATTTGAAACAAAATTTTGACGAATTCTTATCAATTTAAAATTCCACGTATCAAACTAGCCCCAATTAAAAAAAAAACACATGATATCATACACGTGGCTTCCTATTAAAGTTTACAATTCATTAAATAATTTAACTAAATTACAATTTAATGAAATATCTCTCGACATCGATAACTTGGGTCTCGCTTATCCAAATTAACTTTTTCTCGAGTCTAATATTCATAATTAATTACGATCTATTTAACGAGCCCAATATCCATATACTTGTCATAGTTCCATCAATATACAAATATTTGACTCTTATAAAAATGAAATTTAATATATACATACATATATCACTTTAGTCTCTAATTTTTCAAGATATTAAAATATAGTATATAAAATAAATAATTCTATTTTATGAAAATTTCTCGAGATTTTACAATCTTCCCTCCTTAAAATATTTTCGTCCTCGAAAATTATCTCGACTAATCGAAGAGTTCTGAATACTTGATTTTAAGTTTCTCTTCCTTCTCCCAAGTTAACTCGTCAAGTTCATAATTTCGCCATTGAACGTTGACCAGGGAAACTTCTTTATTTCTGAGTTGATGCACTTTTCTATCCACATTTATCATCAAAGTTTCTTCATATGATAAGTATTTTTGTACCCCAAATGTCTGATAACCCACCACATGATTGGGATCATAAACATATTTTTTGAGCATCGAAATATGGAACACGTTATGCACTGCTGTAAGTTCAGGTGATAAGGTAAGTCGGTAAGCTACAATACCAATCCTTTCAAGGATTCCGAAAAGGCTAATAAAACGTGGCCTCAACTTTTCAGTCTTACCAAATCTCAATACATCCTTCATTGGTGTTACTTGTAGAAAATCGTTATCACCAACTTGAAATTCCAAATCATTTCTTCTACCATCAGCATAACTTTTCTGTCGGTCTTGTGCTATTTTTATTCTTGTTCTAATCTTATCAAACCCCTAACCGTTCGTTCAATAATTTCAGGATCAAAAATTCTATTCTTTTCGACCTCATCCTAATGGATATGGGATCTGCACTTCTTACCATAAAGAGTTTCATATGGGGCCATGCCTATAGTAGCATGTAAGCTATTGTTGTAAGCAAACTCCACTAACGGCAGATGTGTTTCCCAACTATTGTCAAGGTCCAAAACACACGCCCTCAACATATCTTCAAGAGTTTGAATGGTTCTTTCCGATTGTCCATCCGTCTGTGGATGATAAGCAGTACTAAATTTCAATTTCGTCCCCATAGCTCCTTGTAAACTTTTCCAAAATTTTGATGTGAACCGTGGGTCTCTATCTGAAACAATGGTGACTGAAACTCCATGCAATCTACCTATCTCTCTAATATATAATTGTGCGAGCTGTTCCATATTAAAATTTATTTTGATTGGCAGAAAATGGGCAGACTTCGTCGAACGATCAACTACTACCCAAATAACATTGTGACCTCTTGCTGATCTCAGGAAGCCCAACACAAAGTCCATCGCTATGTATTACCATTTCCATTTTGGAATGTCCAACGGTTTCGGTAGTCCTGATGGCCTTTGATGTCCTGCCTTGTCCTTTGACAGACAATACATTTTTCTACGAACAGACCAATTCCTCTCTTCATGTTTCTCCACCAAAATGTATCTCAGAGATCTCGATACATTTTCGTACTGCCAGGATGTGCAGCATAAGGGGTGTAATGAGCCTCTTCCAATATCTCATTTCTTATACTTTCATCTTTGGATAGACACAAGCTTTCCCTAAAAGTCTGCACGTTATCTGCAGATACTTCGAACCCTATACATTTGTTTGAACCAACATCAGCCTTAATTTTCAGTAGGAATAGATCCTTATCCTGTGCTTCTTTAATTCGACCCTGAAAAGTAGGTTGAATCATAAATGTTTTTATTCTCGTTGTAGCCTGAGTTGGCGGCGTGATGATTTCCAACCCTAATTTCTCAAAATCCTTTACCAAGTGTTCCTGCATTGTAGGTAAAACTGCTAACTGCGATCATGTCTTCCTACTTAAGGCATCTGCGACTACGTTAGCCTTACCCGGATGGAAAAGAATTGTACAATCATAATCTTTCACTAACTCCAACCATCTTCGCTGTCTCATATTCAGCTCTTTCTGCTTGAAGAAGTACTTGAGACTTTTGTAGTCTGTATAGATTTCACACTTCCCACCATAGAGATAATGACGCCATATCTTTAAGGCATGAACTACCGCTGCAAGCTCCAAGTCATGAGTTGGATAGTTCTGTTTATACTGCTTCAACTGTCTCGAGGCATAAACTTTTCCATGTTGCATCAGCAAACAGCCCAAACGCTGTTTCGAGGCGTTGTTGTAAATTAAAAATCCATCAGAGCGTTCAGGTATCGTTAATACATGAGCTGAAGCTAATCTCTGTTTGAGTTCTTGAAAACATCTTTCACATTTTTCTGTCCACTAAAACTTCGCACCCTTTCTAGTGAGTCATCAGCCCGACTATTCCCGAAAAACCTTCAATAAATCTCCCGTAGTAACCGGCCAATCCTAAAAAGCTGTGAACTTTCCCCACACTGGTCGGTCTAGGCTAATTTATCACTGCTTCCACTTTAACAAAGTCTATCTCAATACCTTGAGCGGTAACCACATGACCCAGAAAACCCACTCGATCGAGCCCACTTCTTGAATTGGGCATATAATTTCTCATTCCTCAGAGTTTTCATGATGCTTTTTATCTTTGGAGAATACCAGTATGTCATCAATAAACACTATGACAAACTGGTCTAAATACTGATGGAACACTTGGTTCATTAGATCCATAAATACAACTGGAGCATTGGTCAAAAGGCATGACAGTGAATTCATAATGTCCATAACGAGTCCTGAAAGTAGTTTTCGGTATATCGCTTGCCTTAACCTTCAACTGATGATACCCCGACCTCAAGTTGATCTTCGAAAACACTGTTGCATCCCTTAACTGGTCGAATAAATCTTCTATTCTTGGCAGTGGGTATCTATTTTTTATAGTCATATGGTTCGACTCTCGATAGTCAATGCAAATCTTCATACTTCCATCTTTCTTCTTCACAAAAAGTACTGGAGCGCCTTAAGGAGATACACTCGGTCGAATGAAACCTTTTTCCAACAACTTCTCCAACTGTACTTCAATTCTTGAAGTTCATTTGGTGTCATTCTGTACGGGGCCTTAGAAACTGGTGTTGCGCTGGGAACCAAGTCAATTGTAAATTCTACTTGCCTCTCTTGTGGAATGCCCGACAAATCTTCTGGGAATATGTCTGCGAAGTCTCGCACAATGTTGATATCATTTAGAGTTGTTTTTGTATGTGTCGAACCGATGATATTAACTAAGAATCTCTAGCATGATTCCTTTCCCAGCATATTCTCCGCTTGTAAAGCCGATACAATGTGAGGCAGAGACTTGAACCTTGCTTCAAAGAAATGGAACTCTTTTTCTCCCGATTTGTGAAACAACATTTCTTTCCGCGACATCGATTGGTCGCATGATTGAGTCCCAACCAGTCCATGCCTAGAATAACATCGAAGTCTTTCATCTCTAAAAGGTATAAGTCTGCTAGCAGTACCTTTCCGTCAATCTCTAACTTCATCGCCTTAGTTATCTGATTTGTGCAAAGAGTTCTTTCTGAAGGGATGCTAACCTCTAATTTATTATTCGTTTTCGCACATGAAAAGTTAGATCTAGCGACAAAGGATGTAGAGATAATATAATTTGTAGCTCCAGAGTCGAAAAGTACATAAGGAGGTACATCAGATAATAATAGAATACTTGTTTTCGTAATCACATGAAAAGTTAGATCTAGAGACAAAGGATGTAGAGATAATATAATTTGTAGCTCCATAGTCAAAAAGTACATAAGCAGGTACATAAGATAATAATTGAATTCTTGTTTTCGTAATTATAGTGTCAGACTTAGCGACGAAGGATGCAAAATCAAGAACATAAACAGGTACTTAGAATAATAATAAAATACCTGATATGACATTCGGGTCCTGCTCCGCCTAATGCTGATACAGTGCCAAAACTCGGGCCTTTCCTTTCTTATTCTTGTCCTTATCATCATCCTTCTTCTTTGAAGGCTCAGTATAGTTTAAAGCAATATGTCCCGACTTACCACACCGAAAATACATGTTCTTCCCAAGCAATAATTCACCCTTGTGGAGTTTATTACACTTAGAACAAAGTATAATACTTTGGCCTTTTATTATGCCAGTTACGTTTTCCTTGCTTTGATCATTCCACTTTCTTTTTCCCAATAACTCATTGCCCTGTTGGGTATACTCCACAAATGATGTCCTCTGATATGAAATAGCATGATCCCTCTCCAACATTTCACGATATGAAGTGAAACGATGAGACATAATGATCGTGCGAATATCCGGGCGTAGACCATTTTCGAACCTTCTGATCTTCTTAATTTTTTTATCTACCAAGTGTGGAGCATATCTTGAGAGCTGCTCAAACTGCCTCTCGCAATCAGTAAGCGACATATCCCTCTGTCTGAGCTGTAGAAACTCTGATTCTTTGAAATCTCTCAAAACCCGTGGGAAATATCATTTCGTCCTTAAACTGCTCCCAAGTCAGGTCGCGTTGCTGCTCTTCGATCCTAGTGCGTGAGACAGACTTCCACCAGTGACTGGCTGCTCCAACAAACATAAACTTCGCGCATAGTACTTTTTGTGCATCCGTACAAGCAATGTGTTGAAAGATTCATTCCAAGCCTCTAATCCACTCCTCAACAGCCATTGGGTCAGAACCATCGTCAAAAGTAGGAGGCTTGTACCTCCAAAACTATTCAACCACCGAGACAGTTCCAGGGACAAATGGAGGTGCATTTTGCTGTGGCGGTGCTTGATTATTCCCGCTCAACTCTTGTACTGCTTGCAATAAGTCCCGTATCAAATTCGTGTGGGTAGGTAGTGTCATTTCCTAAAAAGTATCTAATATAAAGTCACTCGTTATAATCCCCGTACCAGTCTAACATGTTATACACATATTCTCATAATATATTATAAATTTAGCGAGAAAAAAAAATGCATTTCTTAAAATTTATAATTAGGCAATGTAAAAGATGTAAATTATACAAAATATTTGAATAAATTCCTCTTCTTACCCGTTTACATACCTTAGAGTCGTCGGAGGGTGGCCGATTAGTGGTCTTAAGTGACAAAAATCTTTCATATATTTAAGACTTTAAATTTACTTCATCTTTAAATTCATATATCTTAAGAAAAATATTAATTTTTTTAACAAACGTTACGCAGGGAAATAACTAACAAATTAAATCATTTTTTCCCATCATTGTTCACATTTTTTTTTAAATTCATTTTTATTTGAAAAAAAAAATACCAATTACTAAAAAAAATATACACACACGACTAATTTATGTTTTAAATAAATATAACAATTGTTTTTAATCATTAAAAATACTCCTACAAACCTTTTTATTTTTTTTATGTTTCCACAGTTCACGTGAACAGTGATGGCGTCACTGTTTATGATTTTTTTTTAACTCGTTATGAAAATACATACGTGTCTAGAGAAAATTAAACCTAAAGCTTTGATACCAAACTGTAACGATCGAAAATCTAATTTTTAAATCGCTACCAAAACTATTAACTTTGACATTGTAAATATATGAAATTAACCGGCACAATTAAATTGATAAAACTCATAACCAAATAAATATTTAAAAAAAAGCATGCATATCTATTTTATTAGATAAATAATAAAATGTTAATTTCACTAATAAAGCATTACAAAATTTTAAATTTATAATCCAATAAAACATATCTTAGATTTCTAAATAAAACTAAGAAAATTTGCTGAAATTTAAAAAATGTCTTGTTACACCGGATTATTTTTACTAAGTTCTATAAATATTGGCACCACGACTGCACCTCATCGCCCGCCAACCAACGATCCATTCTAACCTGTGAAGTGGGGGGAAAATTGGTGAGTATATGAGAATACTCAATAGGACATGAATTAGCCCCTATTTGGCCCCTTTTTTTGGGGTTAAAAATTTGTAGAATAGTGATTAATGGGAAAATGTGTGGTGGAAAAGTTCTAGATTTGTGTGTAATATTATTTTATTTGAGAATGTGTGGTTGAGATGAAGAGAGAGAAAAAATTAATGTAATGAAATGAGAAAAAATGGGGCTCAAACGGGGGCTTAATGGTGCAATCTCGAATAAAATATTTAAATCATGCGTCAAAAATATTATACTGTCATATCATAGAAACCGGTAAAAGCTCATAACATATCATATATTTGGTACCGGATGACCATTTCATATAATATCATATCATATCGTAACTTTCATTAGCATAATATTTATCAACATGAAAATAAATAATTCAAACGGAATAACATCACTTGCACCTCGTAATCTTACTTTTTTAGATTAAATAAGTTCTTGAAAGATGAAAAGTCCCAAAATCACGTTCCAAATTATTTTCCTGCCTCTGTTTGTGTGCCGTGCATAAATATATATGTTGTTTGTGTACTCACCATTGGTCATACATCTATATGTACATAGGCAATAATTACATAAACTCTAAAGAGTTGGTGCAAAACGTGTGGGAGTGAGATAGAGTAATCGGATAAAAGTATTTGAAATAAAATTTTGACTAAATCTTATCAATTTAAGATTTCACGTGTCAAACTAGCCCCAATTCCCAAAAAAAAAAAAAAAAAAGAAAAAACACATGATGTCATACACGTGGCTTTCCATTAAAGTTCACAATTCATTAAATAATTTAACTAAATTACAATTTAAGGAAATATCTCTCGACCTCGATAACTTGAGCCTCGTTTATCCGAATTAACTTTTTCTCGAGCCTAATATTCATAATTAATTATGATTTATCCAACGAGCCCAATATCCGTATACTTGTCATAACTTCATCAATATCCAAATATTTGACTCTTATAAAAATGAAATTTAATATATATATATATAAAATAAATAATTCCATTTTATGAAAACTTTTCGAGATTTTACAAAGAGAGAGAGAGAGGGAACAGAAAAATGTTACATCAGGTACGGTAAACTTCCTGTCTTGAACATTTCTTAGTGGAATACTATCGGATTTGCTTAATTAATTGGTGAACGTGATGTCTTGAACCATTCAACTGTTGGTATAAACCAAGATAATAATACTTACGCAAATGTCTTTCCTAAATTATTTATGGTTCTCATGATTTGGTTTATTTTAGCCCTGAACCACTCTTGGATTTCATAAGTGTTTAGAAAATTTCAGTATTTGAACAGTTTTCATTGAGGCTGCCCCACCCCACACTTACATAGGTGATCTCCTATTAAGAGTATTCTGTCATACTCTACTTGACTTAATCAAGATATAAGAATCATTAAAAAGATATCTTAACCTTAACATTTTACGGAAAACACTTTTAATTATCATAGGAATGAGTTAGAAAACATTTTTTCAAGTGCTTCATTGAATCTTCATGTGTAGAAGCTAATGTGAATAATATTCTAATTGATGTTATTTTAGCTACTGATGCATAAGTATCAAAATAATTTAATCATTTCTTTTGTCGATAACCTTTTACTACTAATCTAACTTCAAAGGTATTGAGAACCATCAACATTATAATTTCTCCTAAATACCCATTTACGTCCAATTGGTTTGGATTTGTGTGGTAAATCGACAAGTTCACACGTATTGTTTAACATAATATAATCCATTTTATCTTTAATTGCATCTTTTTAAAAGATACTATCACGAGAAACCATAACTTTTTTTATGAGTTTTATGATCGATTTCCATTTGTAGAACAAAATAAGTTGTTCTTACAACATTCTTCTCATTTCCTTCTACTAAGTAAAATGAAATAAGTTGAAAATCAATTTCATCATATCCTAAAGACTTCTCAATTCGAGTTCTTTTACTTCTTCGAGATTCACTAGATTCATTAACATCTTTAGAAGATATTTTATCTTGTATTCCACTAGAGTTATAAATCTCTCTATGAGTTTCCCTTAATTCATTATCCAAATATAGTGAATTCTCAAAGAATTACACGTCATTTGATTCAATTATCACATTGGTCTCCAAATTCAATAATTTATATGATTTACTATTACCAGCATATCTAACAAAGGTACATGTGTGCCTCGTGGATACAACTTGATTATATTAGGGTTCGTGTTCTTACAATATGCAAAACCCCTCCACACTTTGAAGTGTACAATGTTTGGTTTTCTTCATTTCCACAATCCATAAGGAGAAACCTTTTGTAAATTTCGAAAGAATTTTATTTAATATCCTACATGCACTCAACAATGCTTCATCACCATAAATTAAATGACAACTTAGCATAAGTTAACAGGGTATTTTATTTCGACTAAAGTTCTATTTTTCCTTTTAGCCAAATCATTTTGTCTGGATGTCCTAGGTGCAGAACATTATGTACTATACTTTATTGTTCACAAAATGACTTAAAATCACTAGAAAAATATTCACATCCTCTATTACTTCTTAGAATTTTTTATTTTCTTACTTAAGTGATTTTCAACTTTATTTTTATATGTTTTAAATGTTTCATTAAATAAGCATAAGTGTACCTAGAGTGATAATCTATAAAAGTAATGAAATACCTATTTCCACGGTTCCACCTCTAGTTAACATACCATTTAATTCACATATATCCGTATGAATTAATTTTAAAATTTTAAAAGTCCTATTCACACTTTGATATGACTTTTTTATCATCTTAGATTCTACACAAGTTTTACATTTATATACATCCCATCATTTTCTTTATGAGATATTAAGTCTCATTTTAACAATTGTTTCATGGTACTCTTACCTATAAGATCGAATCTAGCATGCCATAAAGTAAATGAATCAACCAAATAAGCAAACTCAACTTTATTATTAATTAACTTGTCAACGGTACAAAACTTAATCATTCCTTCACAAAAATAACATTTTTCAAGAAATTTCCCATTTAGGGATAATACAAGTTTACTGACTCATAAACACTTTTTATACCCAGTTTTCCTATTATCACTAACTAAGATCTTATTCATATCATGAACATGTGGTATATTTGTTAAGGTAATGGTCTTGCTGAAAGTGAAGATAGTTTCTACATTTTCTTTACTATCAATTTGGAGCGGCTTTCATTACCTATTTGAATATCTTGTCTCCAATCATTTCATAATAAGACTTGAATAAAGATTTATCATATGACACATGTATTGTTGCACATGTATCATATCACCAACCGAGAACATTTCCCTCGATAGCATTGATCTCACTCACTATAGCCACACTGTTATCTTCTTTGATGGAGTTTCCTTTCAAATTGTTTTGTTTTCGGTGTCGACATTTTTTTGCATAGTGTTTGGACTTTTCACATATAAAGCAATCTCCTTTGAACTTCTTTATAAACTTGTCATAGTTTGTAGAAAGCCTTCTCTTGTTGGATTTGTTTGAATGTTCGGTCTTCTCCACTGCATTGGCATTTGAAGTGTCTTCATAAGAGTTGTCATTCCATCTATTGTCCTTGACTCTTCCTTACTTTGAAGATGTTTCTGCACTTGTTCCAAAGAGTAATCCTTAAAACTATGCATGATTTTATTTTGATATCCTTTCCAAGTTTCTGGAAGTTTCGCAATGATTGCTCCCACTTGGAAAGATTTCGAAATTTCAATTTTCACCGCCTTTAACTTGTTGACAAGAACTTGCAATTCATGCACTTGGAAAAGAAGGGGAATATTTTCAAGGAATTTAAAATCAAAATACCTCGATATGAGAATTTTTTTTTTTTTACCTTCTTCTTTAGCTTTATATTTGTTTTCCAACGCATCCCATATGTCTTTTATTGAAGATGTGTTGGTGTAGAGATCATACAATTGGTTGGATAGTACATTGAGTATGTGACCGCTACAAATTAATTCATCATCTTGACGCTTTTGTCTTTTCGTCCTTACGGCTTCGGTATCTTTATCCGTTGGTTTTGCAAGTGGTGCCAATTCGGGATAAAGAATGTAGAAGATTTTCAACGCCGTTAGGAGAAACTTTAATTTGTCTAGTCACCTTGTAAAATTTATCCCATCAAAACGGTCCAAATGGGCGAGGTCTTGATTCATCAACTTGATTGTCGACATGGTAGTTTCATTCTCCATTGTAGAATATCGTTTGAGATTATTGGAATATTATATTTCAAGGGAATGGAGAAGGCAACAAAAAGAAAGAATCAAGAATGCTAAATATGTTAGAAAGGCTCAAACACGAGATCGTTATCGTCAAACGATATTTGCCCCCACTTGAAATTAATTGGTGCTTAGAGGGACTCTTGGCAAATGATTTGTAGGATTGATCAAGCTTTGAAGAAAAAATAACTTACGCACTTGTAATTTATCTTCCAAAACTTGAAGAACACTTTGAATGTTTTAATATGTAATGAAATGAATTTAAAATCACTATAATATGGTTTTGATTTTTGATTGTTGATATGTTTGGAATTGAAACCTGACACCTATTTATAGATTTCAATTCACCATCTACGGATTAGTGCCATACTAACTTGAAAAGTTGAGTATTTTCATAAAAAGCCGATGAGAATCAAACAAAAAAAAAGACCAACCTAACGGCTCGTTTTTTTGATCGTTATCCATCACATCAAGACCAACCTGATACCCATTTTTGCTTCTGTTTCTATATGCTCAAGCCATGTGTACACATGGTTGAATAGTCTGTGTATGCATGGGCAAAACTCAAATTGTCCAATTTTGATTCCAAAATTAATTCATCTCATTTGGATATAGTTTATCACATTTCATCAATTTCATTAATCCCGAATTTAATCTTGAACAATAATTATAACAGATATTTCCCTGCAAAAAAGTCTAGCCGATAACCAGTGTCTACGTTATAATGACGTGACATACATTTGACAATTATTTACATGAATGGTACATGAATTTAATCCTATATATAAATTCATGTATTGTTCGTGTAATTAACTTGGCAAGTATGCATCACGTTATTTGCTACGTAGTCACTCTGTTTGTTACGTAGATTATTTCATTAATTTTGACTGACAATAGTTAATCCATGCATGAATATTATACAAACCTTTGAGTTCATGTTCAGGGACGGATCCAGGATCGGATCACAGATCGGGCTAATACATAAAAAAAAAAAAAAAAAAAAAAATTTTACACATGAATTTTTTTTAAAAGAATTTTTTTTTAGCCCCCCCAAATCCGTCCCTGTTCATGTTTGACTTAGATACATGGCTAAGTTCACGTATGATTTTATGCCGAGAGAAAAGTTCATCTACCGTTTAACATAATTAACCCATATATTTCTCTAGAGTTCCCTACCTTTTGATAAATTATTGTGTTTTTTAGTTTGATAATTACTTTTATTATTAGATAAAAAGTGCAAGAACTAGAAAAAGTTAACCCCCTACTCACCTCTAAATACTCAATCTATCCCATTTATATTTGATGACTTTCCTTATTTCCTTATCCCAATTATATATTCAGGGCGGGTTGATTAAAATTGGATTAAAATTGAAAAATTAGCCGTTATTGTTGACTTTTATTAGATGAGTGAGACTCAATAACGACTATATTTTCAATTTTAATTGAATTTTAAGCACGACCGAATACGCCCTTATGTTTAGTTATTGAGAATGTTTTGTTTTGTTTTGTTCGTTTATTAATATGACATTATCTAATTTGCCTAGTTATAACTATTTTCCCCACTTAATCTTGAAATTATACAAAAAATACTTTTTCCAATAATAATTTATTACTAGTTGTTGATAATTAAAACATGGTAAATTAGGGAAATTTTTGGCAAAAATTATTTTTTCAAATAAGATTTATTAATTCGTGTAAAAAAAAAAAAAAAAACCAACCTAATATAAATGTGGCAATCTTTTCGTTGCATTTGTGTCTTCAATTTCTAACACTGTACGAGTGATGTACTACTAAAAAAGCAAAATTATCTCAAAAAGAGAAACATTTATCTGTTACTAATCTTTATTTATTGTCAAATTTATGTTCATAACTTTTTCCATCATGTTTTTATCGTTCGTTTCATTGATTTGCAAATCTTATCCTTAATGATGCTTTTGTTGGAAATTTTTTGTTAGTTGAAACGAGACATATTTAGTAGCAATTCTGTATTTATTTTTTTCTTTTTGCTTATTCATAATTATGAGGGGCTTTGTGGAATCTATTTCAAACATATATATCACGTTCCTTATTTCGATAGGGTACAAATATCTAAATTTGTATCCTTCCTAACGAAATTTTTGGACAGATCATTGTCACTGACAAGATATGCTAATCAATGAAAAAGTTAAGACACGTGTAATAATGTGTAAAGATATGGACATTTCATGCAATTATGCCCCCATTATTTGATATTATAATTTTTGGAATATGTTTTTTTTTGAGAATGAGTGGTTGAAAAGAAAGAAAAGTTTTTGATTTATGCTTAATATTATTTTAGTAGATAATCTGTGATTAAAAAGAAGAAAGAGAAAAATGCATTATAAATTTAACCCCAAACGGGGGCTAAAAATTTGGAGAAAAATATTTTATTAGGAGAATGTATGATTAAAAATAAGTGTGAGAAATTTTTTTTTGAAAGAACGATTATCAAACATGGTTAAGTAATTAAGTATTGTAATTGAATAGGGTTAATTTCACAAATTGTCACTGAACTTACGCAAAAATAAAAAAATTGATCACTGAAGTTTCATGCACTTTCACAAACTGTCATTGAAGTTTAAATTTCTTTCACAAACGGTCACTGGATGACCGTTATGCCTTTAGTTCAAACATAAAGGACCAAAGTGAGTTAATCCGAATTTTGAACAGTTTTAAGGTGCCAACTTTGGACCACCATAACTCCGTCCTCCGGCCACCTTTTGCCACGAACCGATATACCAAATCGAAGCCCTCAATGCCCTCTTAACAACTCACCCAACCACTGGCCTTTATCCCGTTGAAATTGGCCGGAAAATAGAACCAAAGTGAGCTACCCTGATTTTGGACAGTTTGAAGGTGCCAACTTTGGACAACCATAATTCCATCATCCGGCCACCTTTCTCCACGGACCAATATACCATATTGAAGCCCTAAATCCCCTATTCAAATCCCACCCAACCAATGGTCGTAATCCCATTGGAATTGGCCGGAAAAAGGATCCAAAGTGAGCTACCCACTCACAGCTCCTTTTGTGCAAGGATCACGGCTAGTGGTTGTGTGGGTTGTTAAGAGGGCATTGAGGGCTTCAATTTGGTATATTGGTTTATGGCAAAAGGTGGCCAGAGGACGGAGTTATGGTGGTTCAAAGTTGGCACTTCAAAACTGTCCAAAATCCAAAGTTGCCTTTATGTTTGAATTAAAGGCAAAACAGTCCTCCAGTGACCGTTTGTAAAAGTGTATGAAACTTTAGTGACCGTTTCTGCATGTTTTGAATTTCAGTGGCCGTTTTGTTATTTTTGCGTAAGTTCAGTGACCGTTTGTGAAATTAACCCTTATTGAATAATGTAACTTATGCATTAAGAGTGTGTTTGGTAGGGATTTTTGGGAAAAAAATTGATTTTTGAATAGTGATATGATGGGAAATGTGTGGTTGAAATAGAAGAAAAAAGTATTAATGTGATGGAAAATATTATTTTATTAAAAAATGTGTGGTTGAAAATGAGAATTGATTTACTGTAGAAAATGAGAATTTGTACCAAACAGGCTCTGAATATAATACAGAGATACATACTTCAATTGTAGTAAAACACACCCGTTTGACCCCATTTTGTTGCAAAAATGAGTTTTGTAAATTTGTAATAGTAAATTTTTGGAGAACGTTTGATTAAAGTGTAACGAAAAATTTTGAATTCACGTGAAAAATTACTTTATTGGGAGAATGTTGTTGAAAATGAGTTTTTAAAAAATATGGCTCAAAATAGTTTATAATTCTCAAAAAATCCTTGCACAAAAGTTAATTTAAAACTATTCGCACAAATAATCAGGGTCCGTAACTAGTACAATTTAAAACTCTTGACCTACATATATTTCTCAAATAATGATTGTTTAAATACACACACTTCTTAAAGTAATGTAAGAGATGCAAAAATTCATAAACTAAAAAATGTATGAATCCAAGTTATCATACAACTTTCGAGTAAATGATGATGAGTCTTTTCATGGATCCAAACGACATTACCACAACCAATCCAATCACTGAGAAAATATGCGTGCAACAAGAAAAGGCCATAAGTATGAGCAAACTAATAATTGGCAAGAAAAATCACACACTTGAAAATAACTACATTGAGACCTGAGATCATTAAAAATACTTCACACGAGATCTTCATTCAAATGACAACTGCACCATGTATTGACTCAACCCTCCTCCTTTCCCGGGCTGGGGACCGGCTGTGTCAAGCGGACATGCAACACAGGCGGAGTTACAAGAGTCTACTACCTAGACCAAAACCAACACAGAATGAATGAAGCAACTTTAAACAGCAATGCAACATGCATCCTAACACCACACCATTGAATCATAACAACAATCCATAAACTCTCTTAAATATTTCATTTTTCTCCATTTTCTTTCTTTGTTGGCGAATAATAAAAACTAGTTGGCAATCTACCCTACCATAAAAGCTACTTCACTCACATTACATAACAATTTTGTAAATCACCAAGTAGAACACTTCCAAGATTCACTTTCCTGCATGTACCATCAAGATGCAGATAGCTATTTATATTCATAATATTGCACCTAACATTATCATGAAAGTATCTACATATTCCACACTTTCGACCTGATGATAAAGAATCCACTGCAAAACACCTTAGGAATTTCTATCATGTACCTTATAAAATCAATTTCTTCGGAAACTGTGTTAACTAAAGCATATCACGATGGTAGAGGAACTAAATATAACATCAAAGAGCTGGGACAACTTATTTTCCATAGAAGACCACATTTGAATCTCAATTGAATCAACATACTTAACACCCAAAGAATAAGAGTTTCATCAACCTCCAGCCAAGAGACATTTTTATTACTGCATGTATGAGGTCTCCTCAGACCAGCACAGTCCTCCCTCAACTACAATCCTCCAATCTTCTCACGCTTCTCGCGAAACACAATTAGACATATTTAACCAGAAGATAAAAAGCCAAATTGCAAATTGAAAACAATTAAACCACAGTTATAGGAAGCTATGAGAGAGAAGAGGGACTCTATTGAATAAAAATAACTAGCTGGAACCATATCCAATGAACACAAATAGTAAAGGGGAAAAAATAATACATTCTCGAAAACTAAAAACAGAAGAGGGCTTAGATATGGACCCTAAAGAAAAGGAAGATTGATAATCACTTACCTCAAAGAACAATGCTTTGTAGAATGAAACGTTAACTGTAACCATACCAACACTACCTGGACGCTATTGACCACCTCTTGATCCAATCCATCATGATATCATACATATCAGTGACCAATGGCTTTAACATGTCATAAATAAATTGCATATCTTCCACTGCTTCATCCTTGCTATTAAACTTTTGATCAAAATGCAAAATTGCAATGATCTACTGAAGTACTATTATTGGAAGGGCAATCTTCAATTTATGCAATAGATATCTAAACTTTAATCTCACTGCAACATATGCCATCATACCTGATGCTTCATACTTCTAGCAACGAATATCAAATTTCATGAGAAAGGAGCAGAAAAATGCAGCTGTTGGAGTGAGGCGCGAGGCACTTCAGCGTCGAGTTCAATGCTTAAGTTAGAGAGGTTATGAACTAAATTTAATAGAGAAACAGTTCAATGCAAACAAAACTGTGTACCAAATGCCTTCAGTCACCTCGTATTTTACAGTCGTCGTCAATGTTACAATTATTGATTTGAATGTGCTTTGGATAGTGCCTTCAGAGGCACTTTAGTTTCTTTTGGTTGGTTTGGACGGTTCTCAGAGATCCTTGGAGCTAGTGTGTCAGATAAATAGAGAGCATGTCTTGTCACAATTGCTTATTATGTAGCACTGAGTGGCATGAATAATTCATAGCTAACAGAAAGTTTATCAGTTATCAGTAGGCTGCAAATGAGTCCACATTACCTGAAAACATAAACGCCTTGATGAAAGCAGTACTCTTAATTGTAAAGCTTTTCCGCAAGCAATATTATACATGCATATGTAAGAATGTTTAGACAGCCACCAAACTAATTAATACTAGAGTTACTGGAAAGTTATGCAGAATCTTCAGGCGTGGAACTGGAAGTAACGGATATCGCTTGACTTCTTACACATCTCCAGAGCCTGTTTCCCAACCTGGGGCAGAGCTGCTATTGAGAACAAGTGGGAGCAATTGCACTGGATTTTGTGGACAAAATTTCCTGCTACTGCTACTGTATGTCCAAATAATTCTTGTGCAGATATATTCTTATGCGTGGATTAGAAAAGTATGTTGTCTCTAAGAAGATATAAAGTGGAAACAAAAATCAGTTATTGTCTTATAACATCAAGTAAATAGTTCTCTGTCCTGCATCTTTTTTTTGGGACAGCAAGTTGTCTTGTTAGTGCCAATTTCTTCATAAGCAAGCCAAGAATTATTTTCTTCTATGTTGAGAATGCAGTCATGGGATCTATTTGGTCGCCGGTTTTCCCCCTTTGTTTTAGGTCCTACCCACTTCGTGTTAAGGAATGGGGAGGAGTTAATGCCTGCCATCCTTCTATTTCTGTGCATTGGGTAGGTTCACCACCACACAAACCTTTCAAACCTTGTTAGAAGAAACATATATTCCCTAAACTAACACAGCCATTTTTTAGCTAAGTTCTCCACCTTTGTGGACTTCTTTGAAATCTAACTAGCAATAAGAGCAGTGGTATTTCATAATCTAGATAGAGAAACAAAACCCCATTGGTTTAGTTTAAGCCAGTCATAACTGGGTTGGAGAAGACTGGTAAGGAAATGGGGTCACTACCTGATATTAGGTAAAGATTTCACTCGTATCCATTTGTTATCCACAAAATAAATGCTTCGCGAGCCTTCCAATGTGTCCAATGTAAATTTGTCATGACAAAACTTCTCATTTGACTAGGGGTTGGGTTGCTCCAAAAGCAAATACTACAGAGCAGAGGATCTGAACATCCAAAAACACTGAAACTTATACTCAAAACGGAAGTCAACTGCTGAAATGAGAGCCAGCAAAATAAAAAAACCTACACGAAATGCACTAATTACACCCTTAATTGTGTCAAGGAGATCATTGGCAAATAAATCCATTAAGTTTTGCTGTCTTTAGAAAGAGAGATTCTGCAATGAAATGGTTTCTGCTGTCAACAGCAAATGAAGCAACATTCCAAGCTGATTAATCATAAAGATATCTGCAATAGGTTCTTCAAATCTAGCCACAGGAACATCCTCTGTAACCCTCAGAATATATCATTATTTAAAGAAGGAATCAACCAAACAGAGCTGTTGCCACGGGGAAAACTGAATTGAACCAGGCATATACAGAACCAGACAGGATGGAATTTCAACTTTCAAATATCACCAGGATAAAGGAATCTCCATTACTATGCTTCAGAAGCATATCGTTTATACCAACTGAACTAGATTCTATATCTTGAAGAAATGAGAAATGAAGAGTAATTACAAATAAGAGCAGTCAGCATAGAGATACAAAAAACATGCAGCCAACTTTGATCCTGCGGCCTCCCAACTCAACAATCACAGGTCACCACAACTTAAAAAGAAATCTTTGAGTTGCCAAGACAACTGTTGAATTGACAGTTGACCTAATTTCAATCTATTTCTAGCTTACCTTGGAAAGTGAAGAAGTATTAAAGAAAATGGATTCGTATAAGAGTGAAGATCACATTCCATGCAACTGGAAAAAGATTTCAAATGAACCAGAAAACAATGTAAAGATATTGCTTCATCACCACCCTGAAGACCACTTAGGCAACAGGTTCCCAAGGAATAGAGCAACTCTTAAAAAATGCTGATGTCAAGTAGTACCAAGATATCAGGAACGGTGGTCTGCCCCAAACCAGAGCAAAAACCTATGAAGTTCAGAAGATTGGAAGAAATACAGAAAAAAGAAGATGGTTGCCATGAGAACAACGCCCTGTAGACCAAAAAGTCAAGTTGAACACCAACAAGATTTGCGTGTCAGGATGATAGAATTATGAGGTAATTATGTATGTAATCACATATTTTTTGACAGTAAATAGTTACAAGGTTAAACGCAGCATCTTTCCTCTCCAGTAGACAAAGCTTAGGAGATAATGCTGGTGTCCAAAAATATAAAGGACCATGACTTTATTCCCTTCTTTTGACTAAGTGATTACTCGTGTACCCAACAAGCAAAGCCGTAACATTGACCAATATTACACCAAGGGTAGACCAAAAAAGGTAGGAGGAAAATTGAATTAACCGGCATCAATGCAACAACATAGACCAAAAGTCCCAACAAGATTCAAACCTCCTACATTTAGTGTGCGGCTGATGCAGTCACGAGTTGTGATTCAATGCAGTCCAGCAGCTGAACGTCACTGAGAAGCTACTTTCTTCTCCAGTAATTGGGTGACAGACTAATTGTGCATGTATCATATCTTTCTGACAGAAAATGGTTACAAGGTTAAACGTGGCATCATTCCTTTCTAGTAAACAAAGGCTAGGAGATAGTGCTGGTGTCCAAAAATATGAAGGACCATGACTCTGTCCCCTTCTTTTGACTGGGTGATTACTCTTGTACCCCACAAGCAAAGCCAGAAATGAGTAGACCAAAAAAGGTAGAAGGAAAATTGAATTCACTGGCATCAATGCAACAATATATACCAAAAGTGAGAACAAGATTCAAGCCTCTTACATTTAGTGTGCATCTGATGCAGTCCCAAGTTGGGAAATAATACAGTCCAGAATCCACGAACGTCCCTGAGTGGCTACCAACAATTTATCAGTTCATCTCCATAATATATAATATGGCAAGTTAGAAAGTTTTTCAGTTCTCAAACTGTAACTTAAAACATAAGCACCTTGGTGAAAGCAATACTCGGAATTATGTAAGCAGAGAACAAACCACGAAAATTATTAATGTAGAGTTACTGGAGTCATTCAAAATCTTCAACAGAGGAAGTAACAATTTTAAAATGTATTTTGAATTTCGACAAATCTTGAAAAGTGTGCTTCTTAACATTGCCTCCAATGGAAAAATAGTTATGAAGAAATTCTACTTAAGATTCTGATAAAGGAGAACTGCTCCAAAAGCAACAACTACCTATGTCCCATAAAGATAGTTTTGTTTTCCTTTTTTGTCTATCCAAAATTATAATCTCGTTACTTATTTGAGAGTGTAGTTAATATATTAGTTTCTTAATATGCTCTTATTTAATGTGCTTTGTTATCACAAGTATAAATTATTCCTTTCATCAATTGTAGTTGGAAGAATCAATTAGGAATCAAAAAGACATTTCTATCTTCCATGACATTTATTTATTTTAACTAGGGAATTGCTCCAAAAAAAAAATATTATAGACGAACTAAAAATCCAGAAAAAATGAAAACTTTCGCACTTAGAAATTTTTGAGCAGCTGCTGAAATGAAAGTGAAAGCACTCCAGTTAAAACCCTAATTGTAAAGGTAACCTTGTTAGCAAATAAGTTGCCGTTGTAGAAAGAAAGAGAGATTCTGCAATGGAACGGTTACCGCTGTCAACAACAAATACCTGTTGATAAATAGCCTCTTCAAATCTAGTCAGATGAAGATGAGCATCAATATAACCTCAGTATTATGTTTCTAACCAGGAATCAACCAAAATGAAAGTGTTGTCAAAGTGGAAATTCAGTTGAACCTTATACAAACCAGCTGAGGTCAACTGCAAATATCACGAGAATGAAGCACCTTACCAACAATTGTGAATGCAATCATACAAAGACAATGCAAAAGCGGAATGAATGTGTGAGAGAGTTAGGGAGAGATGTAGAGTCCACCAGGCTATATAAAATAGTATCAGTATCTGAAAAGGCAACCAGCAAAAGATGTGTTCAGTCCCACTGCAAGAATCCCATGCAAAACCTTTGGTGATGTAACAATCAGACTATCATTTTATCCTCTTCCTTTAAGAATCTCTTTCTGTACATGGAACACCAAAACCTGATGCTCTTTCAACAGTGTCTAAAATATTAACCAAAATCACCAGAGGAAAGATATAACTCTGAACAAGCCTTAGAAAACAACAGAATCTTGTGAATTGCCAGCACTCTTGAAGCACATCCAGCTACTAACCAAAGCAATAAATGAAAAAAATCCTGAATTAAATAGCAGGCAACAATAATATCCAGAGATAGTCGAGGCTTTTCAAACTAAAGTGCACAGTGCTCCCTCAACTACAATCCAATCTTCTAAGGGTCCACAAGAAACACAATTAGACAAATTCACCAATTAGTTAAGAACCTAAATTGCAAATTGAAAACAAATAAACCCTAAAAATAGGAAGTTATGAGAGAGAGAGAGAGAGAGAGAGAGAGAGAGGACTCTATTAAATAATCATAACTACATGGAACCATCTATAATGAACACAAAATAGTAAAAGGGAGAAACAATATACATTCTGGAAAACGAAAAACAGAAGAAGCTGGCTTAGATATGGACCCTAAAGGAAAGGAAGATCGATAACCACGTACCACAAAGAACAATGCTTTGTAGAATAAAACTTTAACCGGAACCATACAAACACCACCTGGACGCTACTGACCGCCTCTTGATCCAACTCATCTTATTTTCATACATAGCAGCAGCAACCAATGGCTTTAACATCATAAATAATTGCTTGTCTTCCACTGCGTCATCCTTACCACAGCATCATTTATCAGAATGCACAAGGACAAGGAACTACTAAAGCACTATTATTGGAAGTGCAATCTTCAATTCATGCAATAGATATCTGAACATTTATCTCATTGCAAGATAACACGTCTACCTGATACTTCACACTCCTACCAATTAATATCAAAGTTCACAAGAAAGGAGCAGAGATGCCCAAAAATACTATCTGACCTAGATACTTCAGCTGTCGGAGTGAGATCTGAGGAACTTTCGTGTTGAGTTCAATGCTTAAGTTAGCCAGGGTATGAACTAATTTGTTCAATTCTTCAAATAAAATGCTTCCTGCCTGGCTTTCTGTGCATTACTCACATTGCTTTCAAGCTTTAGGAGAAATAATTTAATGGAGTTCAATGCTTTAGTGTCGGAGTGAGGTTTGAGGTACTTTAGTGTTGAGTTCAATGCTTAAGTTAGCCAGGGTATGAACTAATTCGTTCAATTCTTCAAATAAAATGCTTCCTGCGGCTGCCAGGCTTTCCGTGCATTAACCACATTGCTTTCAAGCTTTAGGAGAAATAATTTAAAGGAGTAACAGCTTAATGCAATCAAAACTGCATACATTCCCTTCAGCCACCTAGTATTTATTATATGCTTTTTCGGTCATTATCACTGTCATATAATTATTGGTTTGAATGCGCTTCGGACAGTGTGCCTTGCAAAGGAACTTTAGTTTCTTTCAGTTGGTTTGGACAGTTATCAGAGATCCATGGAACTCGTATGTCAGAGCAATAGTGAGCATGTCTTGTCGCAATTGCCTATCATGTAGCAAACTGCTTACATGGTCCCAGGGTCAAATGCCTCTTTCGTCTTCGGTAAAGAATGCTTAGGACTTGATGCTGATGTCCAAGTTGAACACCCACGATGATGACTTTGTCCCTTTTTCTAATGCACAGTAATTAAACCTTTGCATAAGATCAGGTTAATGAGGTCAGTCAGTAGGGGTTAATGCAATAATAAATACCAGAAATACCAATAAGATTCAAGTCTCCTGCAGTTAGTATCATCTGATGCAGCCACCAGATATGAATTAAAAAACAGCTTAGAGCTGGACTCCAGCTGCCACACTGAGTGGCATGAATAATTCATAGTTAACAGAAAGTTGATCAGTTATCAGTAGGTTGCAAAAGAATCCAACATTACCTAAAAATATAAACACCTTGGTGAAGGCAAAAAAAAAAAAAAGGCAACACCACAAGCAATATTGTACATACACATGTAAGCATGTGTATAAGTAACAGATGCGCTTTCCTTACACATCTCTAAAGCCGGTTTTCCAACCTGATGCACTGGATTTTGCGAAGCTACTGCTACTGTATGCCCAAATATATTCTTGTACAGAAATATTGCTACGCGTGGATAAGAGAAGTCTCCCACAATGTTTTCATAAAGAAGATATGAAACAACAGTTGATTTGACTGCCACTTAAATTTTGTCAAAGTTTCTTAGAACTTGCATGTCCATTCCGAGCATGTCTCGTGCCTTTGATTGGTGACAGACTGACTGAATGTAATCATATATTTCTGAAAGTAAATAGTTACGAGGTTAAACGCAGCATCTTTCCTCTCCATTAAACAAAGCTTAGCATGCTGGTGTCTGGTAATATAACGGACCATTACTTTGTCCCCTTCTGTTGACTTGAGCGATGACTCGATTACACCACAAGCAAAGACAGACACATTGACCAATATTACACCTAGGATAGACCACAAAGGTATAAGGAAAATTGAATTCGATCGGCAACGATGCAACAATATACACCAAAAGTCACAACACGATTCAAGTCTCCTACATTTACTGTGCATCTCATGCAGTCACGACTTGTGAATTAATACAGTCCAGCTCCCATGAATGTCAGTGAGAAGCTACCAACAGTTCGTATTGAACCTAAGTTCATCTCCATAATATATCAGATGGCAAAGTAACAGAAAGTTTATCAATTATCAGTAGGCTGGAAAAGAATTCAGCTTTACTTTCAAAACATAAGCATCTTGATGAAAGCATTACTCGGAATCATGAACAGCGGAAGGAACAATTGTAAAATGTAATTCGACTTTTTACAAATCTCGAGAAGCGTGTTTCCAAACATAGCCTCCAATGGAAAATAGTCATGAAGAAATTCTGCATAAGATTCTAATTAGGGAAATTTCTCCGAATATCATAGGACCAAACAATCCGAAAACCCAGAAAAGCTGAAATTTTTTGCACTTGGAGTTTTTGCAGGGTTGCTGGAATGCAAGTAAAAGCGTAGATTCTAATTAAAAAACTCAAATTGTAAAAGATACCTCTTGTTGGCAAATAAATCAAGTTGCTGCTACATTTAGAAAGTGATTCTGAAATGGAATGGTTCTGCTGTCAACAACAAATATCTGCAATAGCCTTCAAATCTATCTATGTGAATATGAACATATCATTATCACCTCAAAAATGTTTTTAAACCAAATCAACCCAAAATAAAGTGTTGCCGCAACGGAATTTCGGTTGAACCTCATTCAGAACCGGCCGGTTTCAACTCATAATGCTCGGATTTGCAAGCAAAGCAACATGACGTGTAAACATGTGAAGACGCCATCAAATTTTTAATATCGAGTTACAAGAGAGTAGTTCAGAATCTTCAACACTAGAATAATAATTGTAACTTGACATCTTATAAATCTTGAAAAGAGTGTTTCCCAACATTCTCTCTGATGGAAAAATAGTCATGACGAACTTCAATTAGGATTCTAACTAGGGAACTCCAAAAGAAAATACCATAGAAGATCAGAACATCCGAAAAAAATGAAAACTTTTGCACTTACAGGAATGAAAGTAAAAGCCTAAAATTCCAGTTAAAATCCTACTTGAATCAAGTTGCTGCTGTATTTAGAAATAGAGATTCTGCAATGGTTATTTCTGTCAACAATAAATACCTGCTGATTTATCATAGATATCCGCAATAGCCTTTTCAAACCTAGCCAAAAGAAGATGAGCATCTATATAACCTCAGAGTATAATGTTTTTAAACCAGGAATCTACCAAAGAGGATGTGTTGTCACTGGAATTAGTTGAAACTTATACAAAGGTTCGACCTGCAAATATCACTAGAATAAGCACCTTACCAACAATTATTAAAGCAATCATACAGAGACAATGCATCGTGACTTGTTTAGAAAGGCAGAGAGAACAAACTCGTTCAGCAAGACCAAAAAATTCGTAAACCAAAACACACAAAAACTTAAGACCTTATTAGTTTCCTTGTCAAGCACTGTTCTCTTCCTGTCAATCTGTCTGCAAGAGTCTGAGGCATTATACATTAGAAGACCTCTAAATGTCTACATTACGTTTGTGAGTAGAGACTGCGAAAGTTTCAATAACCAATGCAAATGTAGCCGCAACAGTGAAACAACGAATGGATTTCCCTTCATGCCATCCCATAAAATGATTAATCTCCACTTAAACTCCCCCAAGCACAAACTGAGACTGTTGAACCAGAAATGAACAAGGAAAACAAAGGAAAACTTTACATCCTCAATTCCCTTAGTCTACATTATCTTCGACCACAAGGATTTCCATCGAAGATGATGCAGCACCAAAGAAAACTGGATTCCATCCCAATATAAGAGTGAAGATCACATCCTGAGCAACTGTAAAAAACATAATTTCAAACAAACCCAAAAAACAGTGTAAAGATATTGTTTCACCATGCCTGAAGACCACTTAGACTGCAGGTTCCTGAGAAACAAAGCAACTCGTAAAAACGGAGATGCCAAGAAGTACTGAGATATAAGAATTGTGCATGAGTCAAACCAGAGCAAACAACTATGAAACTTCCTGAAAGTGGAAACTTTTAGTAACCTTTGCTCGCTTATATTCCCTAAAAGAAATGAGATGAAGAATATAACAGAATCAAGGAGGGAAAGTTGATCAAAGATAGGCATTGTAAAATCCTTGTCTAGCAATTCTGTTTTCCCATCATAGCAGTATTCTCTTCCTGTGAAATCTGTCTGCATGTGAAGAAACATCAAAGAAGCAAAGGCTTTTTAAATGAAAAGACCAAAAGAAGCCTACATTTCATTTCGTTTAGAAACAAAAATGGGGAAAAGAATAAAATGGGATGAAAAAAGAATAAGGCTTTCTAGACAACGAATGCTATTACTTTTTACCAGAGGAGAAAATTATCTGTCCATGAATGGGTGGATGCCTTCAGAAAACTGCATTTGAAAGACAGCTTATAAACCACAGCAAATATATTTCAATTTAGAACTGCCTTATACCACAACCACCAATCTTCCATAGTAGAAGTATTCAAGAAAAAAGGTCTAACCGGAGATGCAACACTTATTCTGATTGTAAACCTATATTCTTGGAAAATACCTTCAGAAACAAGATACTGCATAATGGAAACTGACGGAACAATAACCTGTTAACCACACAAGTGTCTGTTTGATCAAGCCGTCCAAGATTTTTACATTTCAGAATCCATATCCAGAAAATAACTCTGTAAGAAATTAGTATATTATATTATCTTGGAAACATGCGAATAACCGTTTCAAGAAAAGTGATTATCTCATTTTCACAGGTGACATAAAATCACAATATATTTACATAAGGATTCTGAAAATAAACGAGAAATCCAAAGTTTGTGCAAAGATAAGAAAATCTACAGGGGGGGATAAATTCCATAAACCATTAAATTTCCCACTCCCAACCACTGTACAAAATCAGTTCAAATTACCAATAGATTGAACAGACACCTTAACACGAAGAGCAACATCCACAAAGCAAGAAAGAAAAAGCAGAATACCCGAAGCCCAATCCTTCAGAAGATTCTCGGCATAATTGTCAGTATGTCTCTATCATCTTATCAAGTAATGATGATATGTTCAGGTTAGGACTTTGGATGTACGCAAGAAACTCAAAGTTTTTGCAAAGATATGAGAATCTGGGGGACACTCTGTCAGAGCACATAATTTCACGCTCTCAATCCAGCAGTTGAAATCAGTTCAACTTACCAAATGACTGAACAGCCACCCAGATACCAAAAAATATATCGACAATACGAAGGAAAACACCTAAGAATCATGAAAAAGATCCAAGATTAAGAAAAACACTATCAAGAAAATACCAGAAAACCAGTTCCTGAATTAGGATCCTTCCAAAGATTCTTGGAATAATTGTCAATATATCTATCACCAAAAGCAGGAGATCACGATATATCATCGCGTTAGAATTCAGGAATATAAAAAAAAATCCAAGATTTTCGATAAAAAAAAAAAAGAATCTACGAGGGAAAACTCCATCAAATCATTAAAATTTTCCGCTCTCAATCAGGTAATTGAAGTCAGTTCAAATTACCAAAAGATTAAAACTCACCATAATACCAAAAGAAAAATACCGCCGAAGCAAGAAAGGAAGAAATACCTGTAAAATGAAGAAAACGGCCAAAACCACCAAAGAATCATAAAAGAAAACCCAAGATCCACCCATCAAAATCAAGAAATTACCGGAATACTAGTCCCTGGACCAGGCAATCGCAACAAAAACCCAACCCATCTAAAAATTATTGGACCAATTGTTAATATATCTATCATCAGACCAGGAAATCACAAAATCATGATAAACAAAGAATCCAAAGTTTTGGGATAAAAAAATACGAGAATCTAGAAGGGAAAACAACTCCAGCAAGATTGTCAATTAAAATTATCGAAAGCCAACAAAGGAGAAACAACGAGACAACCATATAACCATCACCCGATGCAGGCTATGGAAGGAAGGAATAAAGGGCTCTGGAATCCTATTTATAGATAATGAGAGGGGGAATAGACGGCTAGGATTAATTTACCGTTGTTGTCCAGACGGTCCAGAGGCGTTCTACTCCGTGTAGGATTTGGAATTTCAATTCCTTTGAGCTATAGGCAACGTGACAGCATCAACCGTCAAAGCATATTACTTTCCATATATTTTGTTCTTTATTTTTTATTTTTTTTAACTTTCCTTATAGAAGCTTTTGAAATGAAATAAACTTTAAAGAATATTACTTTCCATATGTAGACCTCTAAGTTGATGAATTATTCATGTATTCACATAGAAAAGACATTGAATATTTACGAATGGCAATGGAATGAGCATTTCGTCTCGATTAGTCCTTTTTTTATTTAGAGATTGTCTGGCCGCGATTTTTTCCTGCTTTTGATCAGTTTTTGGACCGTTAGGTGGGGTCCAGCCTCTCACAAGAAATCAACAATTGCGGCTCAACGGGTGGAGATCTGATTAAAATCTTCCAAAAAAGTTTTGCCAGACAAGTTCTTAATAAATTTGGATAATTTGTTCAAATTTAACACAAAAAGTTGGGTTAAGGTAAATTCTAACAAATTTTTTGAATTTTTTTAAGAATGATATAAGGGAGCCGAGTCGAGCTGAGCACGACCAATTCAAGACAGCAAAGTTCCACCCCCAAAACTGCTCAGTCGCCTCTCGAATTTTTTTAATATAATTTCCGTCCTATGAATATTCAACTAATATAGAGAATTTCTCCTAGCACAAAATATTAGGAATATTAGGGTGTTAACTGCAACATGTTTGTAAGTCCAAATAGGTATGTTCATCATCGAGTGTTCCCAAGATTCCAATCTAAACTAGTGTTAAAAAAATTTCAATTTTTAAAACCACTAATTATATTCTTGATTGACAATACCTATACTTTTATGGATCATACTATATGTACCCAATTTTTTTATCGAATCTTTTAATCACAATGGGGGTGTGGATACATTGTCAGAATTTTTTAAATACACGCAGACCTCACGCATTATGTGAGAGGAGGTAATCTATTATGTACAAATGGATTAACCCTAATTTTATTATCTAGTGAAATTGATCTGCTTATAAGACAAATTTTTTTATATGCAAAACATACTACTTATGCCTAAAAAATCATCTTTAAAATAACTGAAAAAATTACTAATAGATAATAGTTACTTTTACACAAAAAATCACTTATAAGTATAAAAAGTTACTTATGAGTAAATTACTTACAATTACGGAATTCGCTCATTCCAGAAATTTATGTATAAGTAAAAATTTTACATATAAGTTAAAAACTCACTTATATGTAAAAAAAAAAAAAAAAGATGGCCACATACGATAACAAAGTCGAGGTTGTCCATTTTCAACCATACCAAGCCGATGTTCAAGGCTAGGACCGACACATCGAGATTAAAAGCTATGAAGTGTAACATAGGACTCCTTAATATCTTGTGAGCACTGGCGAACACAAGGGGGGCTGGGGGGACGTGCCCCCCAACTTTGCTTTGCTATTATTTTTTTTTATTTTATTTTCTATGTTTTGTTTCAATTTTCGAAATTATTATAAAATGTGAATCGAAATCGAAATATTGCATTCTTAATATCATTCTGAAGTGCTCACAATCTAGTTTTTTATGTCGTTAACGGCGTGTGAAACGATCAATCGTAGCAAATGTTAAGACTTGTCAAAGTAGGCGGTTTAAAATTAGTATTTCGAGAATTTCGATAACATGCTAATTTTAAAAATTCTCCGACGATCGTACGATAGTCGAATCTACAAATCATTTATATCATCTCAATGCTCGTTTCGAGAACTACATTATAGACATATTGAATAGTTTAAACAGATATCGAAAATAATTAAAAATGCGTCAAACGTAAGTCTTAAAAATAGGCGTTTAACTCGCATTTTTTTTAAAAAATTTAATTATTTTATTAACATTTATTATTTTTGTGATACAAATTTCTCAATGTAATTTGCATTATTTTATTAGGAAATTTATATAGGATATAACATCAAAAATTTTTGAAATTTTACATTCGGAAAAGTTATATTCCATGTAAATTTTCGGATGCAAAATTACAAGGGTTATGATTTTTTGGATGTAAATTTTCAATTGTAAAATTTTTTCCAACTTTTTTGCAAGTTCGATTGTGCCCCCAACTTTAATTGTCTGCGTCCGTCCCTGCTTGTGAGGTTTTGATTTCCATGTCAAACTCATCCTTGGACAACTAATGGCCACCACATTTTTATTATTTAAATATTATTTTCAGCACATTCATTTAGTATAGGTGGGATTTATTATTTTCTCATCGAATTTAGCGGAGCACGTGGACAATTTAACTTGAATGGATGGTGACAGGCTCAAACCAAGGACCTTTGCTTGCTCCGATTTTATTGAGGGTGTCTTCAGATTCGGGTATGGTGATTTTAAAATATTTAATAAATCTAAACTATCGGATTTGCTTAATTTGAAGACTATGATTATTTGTGAAATTCATTGGTAAGAGGAAGAATTCTCTTATCAAAAATGCTACTTGTACATCACAAATTGTACATAAGGGGCTACACCCCTCTCACATGGGGTGTGGGACCCATTGCATAAATTATTTTTTAATCTAAGCGGGTCTTATCCTCATGTGAGGGGGGTGTACGCCCCGATGTATAATGTGATGTACAAGTAGCAAGACATTTCTCTTATTTAAATATTGATCTTACCTTATTGAGTTAGTTTCTTATTTATTTAGTTTTAATCTCGAGGAAAGTATATAAAAAAAAAACATTTATGAACATCATAGCTTCTAGTAATTAAAATTTGAAGAATATGATAAAATAATTAAAAAATTGTATAAAAGTTGTTACATAATGTAATGTGTGGCCTGTGGGTATCATTTGTTAGTTATGAACAAGGGTATTTTCTCCATTTTTTTTTTTTAATTTGCGAGGAGGGGGACGTATGTGCCTTACCTCCTAAAAAAGTTACAATTGAACTCTATGAAGTCTACTGATGAATTACAAATCATGCAACAAAGTTAAAGTGGAAAATATGCAAGATATAATCAAGAAACTAGTCTAATAGTCTTCATGCCAATTTTATCAAAATTCACAATACCTTTGATTCTACCAATGAATTCATTAGCTTCAACACATTTAAACTTTCTTTCACTGTATCCTTTGAAAGCAAACCAGCCAGCAGCTTGGTTTCCTTCTCTCCAAATGTGAGTAATTTTATTCTCCATCTTCTCCAAAAACCAACGAATGGATTGCAAAATATATTGAACACCCCATGGTCCATTATTTTGTTTAATCAAGGTTAGTGCCGCCTTTGAATCTGTCTCTACCCAGACCTTCCTAATTCCATGAGTCCAACATAGTTGCAGTCTTGTCTTTATAGCTCTTAGTTCAGTTTTCATGATAGAGCATTCTCCTTAGTAATCATAGAATTCCCATGTGACATTACACAAGTTATTCCTCAGAATTCCCCCACCTGCCGCCATAGAATTAGATTTTAAAGCCCCTTCCGTGATGAGTTTATACCAACATGTATTTTCTCCATTTTTTATTTATGATGACATTTTAAATTTCTATAGCAAATTGTGTGATTTGTTACCATTTAGTAAAATGTAAATTTCAGAATTTAACATCCAAAGTGAAATATACTTTATCTAAGGGATTATTTTGTAAATTTCACAAAAAGAAAAAAAAATTTAAAAAAATTACAATTCTATGCAATTGAATTCTCCATCACAACTAAAAAATTTATCTTATATAATTTTAACAATAATTACTAATCTCGGCTAGCTGCTAATCTAAAACTTGAAAATGTTGAACCCTAAAACTTGAAAATTATTTTGATAGAATTTCAAAAGAGAACGAATTTAGAAATCAATTATTTGGAGGAAAAAATTGAAATCAAAGAGGTCCAATTTATAGATTTTAATGTATTTACTCTGAATGGTCGCATTTTTTTAGACAAATCCATTTTGACCATTATATTACACCATTTTCACATTGAAACACGATCTAGTTGTCCAGATTGCACTATATTCAAAAGTCACGACTTTTCATTATGCACCCATTGCACCAGTCACATCCAATCATCACACCTATCAAAGACTTATTCCAATTCATGCATACGAATCATTAAATAACTCGTAAATCCCATCAAATTCAATTAATCGGAACTCCCATTTCTTTTTGTGCTTCATATGTGAACTAAAGTTGTTTTCAAGAATAAATGGTAAAAGTTAATTTTATTTGCTTGACCTCGTATAACTACTAAAGTTTGAGAAGGAAATTCAATTAAAGAACTGAAATCTCTCTCTCTCTCTCTCTCTCTCTCTCTCTCTCTCTCTCTCTCTCTCTCTCTCTCTCTCTCTCTCTCTCTCTCTCTCTCTCTCTCTCTCTCTGTACTTCTTATATGTACTAAATATACCATCAATATTTACAAATAATAACAAACAATTGTAAAATTGAGAACACTTATATGCATGTTGAGAAGATCCATTGATTGAAATATGATACCACAACTTGTGGAAACATGCCATCTAGCCCTTTTTCCCAATGAATTCTTGTAACCATGAATTAACTACACAAAATTTTTATAATATAGCCAAACGAGATTTTTTAACACTTCATACTTTATATTAAAGACAATAAATAAGGACACGAATTAATAGTATTTTCCAATCAAAGGTATCAAATATTAATTTACCATTCTCAGCCTCTAGCTAAAGTTCACCATATGAACGCAAAAGATTTGGTGAAGTTTGTACATTTCATCAAAACCTCAAATTTTATCTTTTTACCGATATTGCAAACTATGAAAGGGAGATTCATGGTTGCCTAATTATAAGTTGTGTTACGCCTCAAAATCGAGGCTCAAGAAGAAGCCCATACCTCAAAACAGAGGCTCAAGAAGAAGCCGAAACGCTATGTAATTGGCCAAAGCCCTAAGCCAAAACACTATATAAGAAGTCAAAGAAAAAGTCGAAGCTCACTGTCTTGAAACATGTTCTTGTTGTTGAAAACGGCACCGGAGTTGGAGAATAAACACACCAAAATCTGCAACAAACCACAAACAAAATACCGAAATAAAATGGAATGCCCAAACGCGTAATCGCTATCCTCAAACTAAATTTGCCCCTTCTCCGGATTGATTGAGATGCTTAAGGTTTCCGGAAAATAGTTTGTAGGAGTAATTAAGCCTTGTTGCAGAATTACAATAAAGCACAATATGTAATCCTAACCAAACAAGAGAACACAATGGGAAGAAATGAATATGGAAAATGAAAATGATTTTTATTGTTTATGGAATGATTATGATATTTGTTATGTTTTTTCAACTTCTTCACAAGAACTAGGATCACCTATTTATAGCCCTCAGAAAGTATATACAAAATGGTGCCAAAATATCTTCAAAAGGTACCAAATTCAAAATCAAAACGGCTAAAAGGGTAAAAAAAGGACAAAAAGTTTTGTCCATGCGACCGCATGGAGTAATCCAAACGGGGACATTAAGTCCCGGTATAGGACCATGCAACCGCATGGTCTAGGTCGCATGGTCTAGTGAACCATGCGGTCGCATGGTTCACAATTTTTGTCCTATGATCCATTTTCATTTCCAAACTTGATATTTTCCTTAATTCTGAACAATAATACAACACTTTTTAGTGTCTTGATTGTGTTCTTGTTCTTGATCCTTACCACATAGTGAGCAATTACAAGCTGTCCAATTTCAATGTTAAGTCAAAATCCATACCCATAAAACCTCAATTACTGTAATATGAAAATCAACATAAATTTCACAATATGACAAAATATATTGCAATTGGTGGCATAATGACTGAGAATTATTGTAAATTTATGATGAGTTGTAGATAGTTTCTAAACATTTTCTGACTCTCATTTGTAAATTCAACAATACTTGTGAAGCTCCATGGGTAGAAATATGATAACACAAGTTGTGGTAATTTGTCACCTAGCCTTTAATTATGGAATTATTTGGCCTTTCCCCCTAAATTTGGTTGTAACCATGAAGTAACTATATAAGTTTATCTAATGTAGCCAAATACGATTTCTTAACACTTCATTCTTTATATTAAAAGACAATAAATAACGACACGAGTTAATAATATCTTTCAATCAAAGTTGTCAAATATTGGTTTACCATTCTCAACCTCTAGCTTCCATTCACCATATGAACACAAAATATTTGGTGAAGTTTGTAGATTTCATCGAAATATTTAATTTTATCTTTTACAGATATTGTAAACTATGAAAGAGTTAGAGAGATTGATTGTTGAGTAATTACAAGTTGGTTTATCACAATAACACTTATTATTCATTGGAGAAATCTACGATAACTCTAGAGCCAAACAATTGAGTGATTTGAGCATTTTTATTAATGGATCTTAAAGTCCTTGTTATTTTTATCTACAACAGTTCATTAACCAAATTCTTGATCTGCTAGAATTAGATTTATCCACGTTACATAACATTCGTATGTCTTTCAACCTTATGAATTTAATTATTTTAACACCAAATCGATTTGACTATTAGTTATTCATAAAAGGCCTTGGCCTCAATTTTATTAGTTTTATTCCCCCAATACGATGCAATGACGATGACACAATTCAGTCAATGGAGTGGTTTATACTCATGCCAGTATTTTAGAAGACGGAAAAAGACGTCCACCTAAGCATAAGACATGGGGAAAAAATCCTCTAATATGGAGAAGGCATGAAAAAGCGGTTAACTCTATTTTTGACAGTGTAATAGAGGCTTGAACACCAAAAAGATGGGCCTTTTTATTAATTTGTTGAAATTAAATTTTTAAAGGTTAAATAAACTAATTAAATAAAAGAAATAATTATTAATGGTCTTAAAATAATTAAATAATAAAAACAGAGAAACAACTTATTACATGGAGGATTTGTCTAGGCACGCAAGTCTTGAAGTTTTAACTTGTCGCATTGTTACACCTTTTAAATCTTTGCTTATGACCCTTTTGGTGCAATGATCGAGACCAAAATGATCAAAACATTTTTAATTAAGAAATTGAAATAAGTTATCTATTACAAATTTACAATAGTTTACATAAATAAATTCAAGCTTGTATTTAATTTTAATTAAAAGTTCAAGGGTTTATCCACTTGTACCGAGGGGGGGATGACCGAATGGTGTCCCCCCCTCCCCCCCTCACATGGGGCGCGGGCCCCATGTGTTTTTAAAAATGGCGGCTCGTGGTCCCCCACCTCCTAATGTGAGTGGGGTGTAAAAGATTATGTAAAAAATTATGTACATATAGTATAACCCAAAGTTCAATAATCCACTTTTTATGACAAATAATTAACTACTTAAGTTCTCATACATTTAATTAAACCTGAAACTGAAACTTAAATTAATTCGAGACACTGGACAGACCAGATTTAAACACCACGATGGACAGACCAGATTTAAAGTAAATTTATGGTAAGTCTCAATTTGAAGATAAAAATTAACGTTAGAAATCTGTTTTTTCATTCAAAATTTATTTCCTTTTTCTGTACTTTCCTTTCCTTTCCTTTCCTTCCCGAGATTATTGCCGCTTCTATATAAGGCAGTACCCTCTCTTCTCTTCTTCTCAACAATTTCATATTTTCTTTACAATCCGCTTCTAAATCAGTTTCCATAATTCGAGAATTTCTTGCTATGGCGTATCAACCAATCCCACCTGTTCATTTTGTCCTTGCTTTCACTCACTCTGCCGTTACCACAGTAAGGCGTCCAAACTACCGGGTTGCATCTTACTTAAATGGACAAGGCAGCAATTTCCGGTTTCCTTCATCTTACGGGCATGATCCTCGACGATCCAGGGAGCATGTTCAAGAAAACTACAGGCACTTGAATCGAACATGGCAAGGTTCGTATGATGGTGTCGAAGTATGGGATGCGTCTGATTTGTCCAATTTGTCTACCAACATCTCTCAAGATCATCGGGTCCAGACCAATTTCTCACAAGAAACGATTCTACGACATTTGAAAACAAGAAAGTTCGCTACTTCGGAAGAGGCAAAAGCCACAAACGAAGGGCACGATATACGTGTGGTGTGTCAATGCGAATACGGAGACAATGAGAGCATTGGACGCCTTAGATGTGGACACGAATATCATGTCGATTGCATTACGAGGTGGTTGTGTCAGAAAAATGTCTGTCCCATCTGCAAAGCCACCGCAATACCAAGAAGGGAAGCAGCAGCTCGTGTATAGAAATCAAGAAGAATCTGCAGCAACTGTACTAAAATTTTGTTCTATAGTTGTAATTTGTTCTTTAGATGTACAATGTACAATACTGTCTGGGATCTTATGATGTCGATTATCCATTGTCGCAATGTAAACATGTTTGGAATTTGTTGCATGTGCCATTGGGTCATGCCTTTTATAGAAAGGTAGTTTCTTGTTTTTCACAGTCGCGTTTCTGTTGCTTTTGGGCAGTTTGTTACGTCGATATATATTCAATAATTAGGTGTTTCTTAAATTACCTTCAGTTGAGAGAGCGAACATAATTCATGAAATTATCAAACGAGGGCTTAATATTTCAAATTCACTCTTACTTTTCTTTTTTCTTTGAAACTGGGTAGGATGAGAGTTGTGATATGACTAATAGTTATTGGTATTTAAGTTATTTTGGTAATCAAATATGAAAATAAGTAATCATTTTTATTCACTAGTACGTACTACGTGCATTGCACGTGACTTTGCAAAAGTATTTTGGATTTTTTTGTTCAAACATTTAAATAATTTTGTTGATATTCTTTCTTTAAATTTGTTGTTAATTCACATTTGAACCATCAAAATTTTGTCTTGGTTTAATTTTTTTTTTTTTTTTAAGTCTCATGAAAAAGTGTTTATTAAAGGCATCTTAGAAATATATAATTCTAAAAAAGTTAATTGTTAAAATACGCTATTTTTTTTATTATTTTTAAGAATTTCTTTTCTTCGCTCATTAACAATATTCTTAAGTCATTGTGATTGGTTGGGTTTGGAGGAATTTAAGTTGGGTTGGGCTTGGGTTTTATTTTGGTTTCAGTTTGAGCCTTGGTTTTAGTTTGAGTTGGTATGGATTTTGGGTTTTGGTTTGCTCTGGGTTCGGAGGAGTTTGGGTTGTGTATAGATATGGTTTGCTTTGGGCTTGGGTTGAATTTGAGTTTGAGTGGGTTCGAGGGGATTGGATTTGGATTTCTGGTTTAGGCTTAGATTGGGGTTTAGTTTGTTTTTAATTTGTCCTCAATATATTGAGAGCACGAAAGTTGGTCCTCCAACTTCTCGTGGTACTCTAAAATGTTCACTTTCTTCAGTTTTCGACGTCCATTTCTCATCTTCTTTGGATTACATGGTATGCAAATTATGAATACGTCCTAAATGCAGGGTGCATTTAGGAAGGGCGTGTTTTAAGGGTGTGTTTGAGCCACATTATTTTGAAAGAATGTATTTTGGAATATTATATTGATGGAGAATGTGTGGTTGAAAAAGAAGGAAAAGTTATTGATGTGATTGAAAATATTATTTTATTGAAAAATGTGTGATTGAAAATGAGTAAAAGAATGAGAACGAAAATTTTAATGTGTACCAAACGGGGGACTAATTTTATTATCTAATCAAATCCCAATAGTGAATCCCGCATACATGTGTAGTGGAATTTGAAGATTAAAACTTTCGATCAATTGTCATGACTAATCTTGAAAAGTGTATCGAATTAAATTAATGAATAGAATAGGTTAGTTTCGCTAGCCATAACACGACATGAGGATTTTAAAGACGCCATTCAATCTTGCCCATAGAAAAAACCATGTCATCCACATATGTTAGAAAATATGGGTCATGAGCCGTCCACGTGGGGTGACCCGACGCACAAATTATTAAAGTGAATTGGAAAAAGTGGTTTGAATAAAATTCAAACTCATAATTTCTCTCAACTTCCACCAACTTCCAAGCTTTTACGTATCTTTCATAACTTTGTCTTGTACTTAGAAGGAGGGAAAATATGACAATAACATGATGAAAATTCGTACGGAAAATATCACCACAATTGAAAGACGCCTAGAACTACTATTTTGGCATGAAAATTCACAAAAAAAAATGGCACTTAGGTTGTGACTAATAATCCCCTTCCATTGTGATCGGAATTGAGACCACTGGAGTGCAAGAAAATTGTAGATTTGAAGTTTTAGAAAGCAAAGTGATTCAACCATTCAAAAGATCTTGAAATTCATCATTTCAAGTAAGCATCTTGACCCGAAATTCATGTTAAAGTAAACATATACTAAAGATTACTAGTTTATTATTTTCAATTTATTTCGAAGAACACCAGCTTACGCTGAAATGAAAAACTTACACCAAAAAAAAAAAAAAAAAAAACTTACACAAATTCCATAACCTAATAAAATAGACCTTAATTTGCATCAATTAATGGCAGAACAAACTTTTCGAATTTCACCATTAGTCCCTGTCTTAACCTCAATGTTACTCATTTTCACCATGGACTTTCCAAATTCAGCACTAAATGTCAATCCACGCAGTCCTCTGATTCCCAAGAAACGTTGGACAAATGTTTTTGTTGAATCATCAGTCCATAACTTCTGATCTGATTCAAGAATTCCCCGGCCATTCCTCAGGTTGGCGAAAAACGAGTTATCGAACCGGTTTTCACTTCCGTTATCGAGCCCTACCCTCCTGGAAGAGTCGCCGTTTTCCGGACAAAGGGACCGAAGTTGAGGAAGAAATGCGGAGTCAATGGAAGGGTCAGCGCCCGTAGTTGAATTGACGTTGTATAATCTGTAACTGAAGAACTGGCAAGCTGAGGTGCCAATGGTGTGTCCCCCTACATATTCATGCATAGATGTTTGAGTTAGCTTTGATGCTATAAATGGTTAACTTGCGACATAAAATTATAGACTATAGAATATAGTGAACAAGATTTCATTAATACTATTATGTGCTTACCTACAAGGGTGACAAGATCTTGAGTATTGAGTCCTTTTGCTGCAAACTTCTGTTTTTGAACATCAATGGAATCCGTAAAGCCTGGAAGATTCGAAGCATCGGATGCTAATGAAACCCGCCCATCTCTCCGTCCAGTAGGCACAGCCCATCCTGATCCACCAGTCTACATCAACAATCAAATAGCCAATTAGGTACCAGGCTTATTTGTGTCCGTATCCATATCTGACATGTATCATACGGCCGGTAACATGTCCTATTGACATGTACAGCGTGCCCATGCACAACACATATTAGATACTGATAATTCACGGTGCTGACACATCATGCCACATGTGCTATCACTACTATTGATCATTAAAAAATGAAAGGAGAAATGAACTTACCAGTACAACTGCATCGCGAGCCGCAAGAGCAACAATGTCAGAACAAGAAACAACACCAGGGCATGCAGCCTCAAGTTGAGTCTTAGCATCATCAATAACTTCATATCCTCTCACCAAACGATTTGGTCCGGCCATTTTCTCAGCGTTGTCACCATTAATAAGGATAGAGCCATCACAACCTTGTACGAAACAGTCATGAAAGTGCATTCTGAGCAATCCAGGTGCAACTGTGGGATTCGAATTAAAACGGGATCTCACTGCGGATTGCACAATGGATTCAGCCCGAGGACAAGACGTTGAATAGAATCCAACCTGTGTTCCCTGGCCTAGCACCACAGTGACAGGAACGGCAAGCAAGAAAAACAATGCAATTGACATTTGTTTAAAGTAATAATTCCCCATTATTAGTTATCTGATAATATAGAAAGAGAGAAGGAATTGTGTTGATGGTAAAGCAAAGGTTTTATGTGCATACTTATATGCACGGAAAGTTACAGTCCACACTTGTTTGCATGCCTGGAAAAAGTAAGCAAAGTCGGCTTTTAGAATTCTGATGGCTGAAAATTCAAACTTCAATTTTTGTCACGGGTGGGATTTTAGTAGAACTTGTCGATGAGAGGGAAAGATCAGCACTAACACGATCAGGGGCGGACCTGGGGGGGGGGGGGGGGGGCGGGGGGGGGGGGCCAAGTGCCCCCCCCCAGATTTTGATTTTTTTTTTTTAATATATATATATAATAAAAAAAAAAATTTGATTTCTCTAATTTCATCTACATCGCTATTTCCCGTCTCCATCGTCTCTCTCTCCCCCACCCAAATCCCCTCTTTGGCTTCCGTCTCCAGCTCTCGCCCGAGTCGCCCCCCCAACAAATCTCACTCACCGGCAGTCACCACAGGCCCGCAACACCGCCGGTCCACCACAGCAGCTCCAGCTCCCTTCTTCTCCGACTTCGCAGACCGCAGCAGCTCCAAGTCCAACTCCTCCATCGACTTCTCCACTCGAAGATCCAGCTCCAGCTGCTCCACTGCCCTCCTTCTCTGACTCCGCAGCAGCCCCCCCAACTCCTCCACCTCCAGTCTCCGACTTCGGTCTTCGAAGTATATCTAATTTGAGAGGTCAAGGATATGATGGAGCTAGTAACATGCGAGGTGAGTATAATGGACTGAAAGCACTTATTTTGAAAGAAAATCCAAGTGCATATTATATTCATTGCTTTGCTCATCAACTTCAGTTAGCTCTTGTAGCTGTGGCACAGAAACATCCGAAGATTGAAACTTTCTTCACTACTGTACACAGATTGGTGAATGTTGTTGGTGGATCGGCGAAAAGGAGTGATGTTATTCGAGAGAATCAAAGGTTGAAAGTTCTTGAAGCAATCAGTGTCGGTGAATTATCAAGTGGACGAGGTCTCAATCAAGAAACTAGCCTTCAGCGTCCTGGTGATACACGTTGGGGGTCTCATTACAGTTGTTTAACAAATTTGATTGTCATGTTTTCAACCATAGTTGACGTTGTTGAGATGATTGCTACGGACACTACAAGTATCGGAACAAGAGGTGATGCTTGTATATCATTTGAGTTGATGTACAAATTTGAATTTGCATTTAATCTACATCTTATGAAAAAGATTCTGGGGATTTCAAATGAATTGTCAAAAGCATTACAACGAAAGGATCAAGATATTGTCAATGCTATGAGATTGGTGCAACTATGTAAAACACGGCTCCAAATGATGAGAGATGATGGATGGGATTCTTTCTTTGGGGTTGTTTGTTCGTTTTGTGAAGCTCACGAGATTAATGTTCCTAATATGGATGATATGTTCATAACTTTAGGTCGTTCACGGCGTGAGACAGTGACAAATTTGCATCATTATCGTATTGAAATGTTTTATGCTATCATTGATATGCAACTTCAGGAGTTGAATGATCGTTTTTCTGAGATAAATAGTGACTTGCTACTTTGTGTTGCATGCTTGTCTCCAAATAACTCATTCGATGCTTTTGACAAAAACAAAGTGATTCGACTATGTCAGTATTATCCGTTTGATTTTGACGCAACAGATATCTCAGAACTTGATGATCAGTTAGATACATACATTCTTGACATGCGCACATCTGAAGATTTTGAAGGATTACAGGGTATTAGTGATCTTGCACAGAAGTTGGTTGCAAAGAATAAACATGAAGTGTATCAATTAGTCTACAAGCTTGTGACATTAGCATTAGTTCTTCCCGTGGCTACAGCTACAGTCGAGAGATCCTTTTCTGCGATGACTTGTGTCAAAAATCGTCTGCGCAATCGTATCGGAGATCAATGGTTGAATGATAGTTTGATTGCATATATTGAGAAAGATGTATTTGACAATATTGGAAATGATGTAATTATGGAACGTTATCAAAATATGCGAACACGTAGACAACAGTTGTAATAAAATATCTATTTTTTCGTCTTTTTTTGAAAGTTTGATTGTGCCCCCCCTGTTCAACAAGTCTGCGTCCGCCCCTGAACACGATCATTTGTGATTTATATATTTATATCTTTTTAATTCACAAAGGAAATAGCTTGGAAATAAAATGTTACAATTTTTTATAGTAATACAATTACATTGTGGACGACTGGGGACGCTACAAGGATCGACTAGAGCACGTGACGTTGAATCATGAAATTATGTATAGTCATACTGTATGAGATCCAAATGAGCAAGCATAGTAGAATTGTCATTGAAATTCATAGTGATTTGAATGTTTGCTATAAATTGTATCTAAGTAAATATTATGGATTTAATTTTGCGAGGATTGGCCACGATTTAGATAAAGTTGCCAAATATGAGTGACATGAAGTAATAATATGAGATCTTTGTCAAGAAAATGAGTGGAATTCTTCTTCTTCTTCTTCTTCTTTTTTTTTTAATTTACGAAAGTAAAAAAATTGGTTCCTTTGCTCGGAGGACAGTTCTGCAATTTGTTAACGATGGAATTTCATAACATTTTAAGATGAAACTTTAAAATTCAAACGAGTGACTTATAATTTGACGATGAAAGCAAACTACCTTTTGCTGTGTATATTAAAAGTAAAATATCATTTCATTTGAATATAATAAGAAGGGTAATTAGCACAAAACGTCCTCACTTTCATTGTTATTGTGAGAAACGTTCCTATTTTTCATTTTTTGACATTTTTACCCTTATTTCCACATTTCATTGGGCAAAAGATCATTTTCATCCATTTTCTCAATTAAAAATTGTGAAATTACAAAAATACTATTTCCTTTAAATCAAACAAAAGAAAAAAACTAATTGCAAACATAGTCCCAACTTTTTTTGAAAAGCGCAAATGAGTCCCAAATAAATTATTAAAAGTGTAATTAGCACATAATGTTCCTACCTTTCACTATTATTGCGAAAAACATCCTTACTTTTTATTTTTTTTGGCATTATCCCAATTAATTATAATTTGATAGCGCAAACCATCATTTCTATCAATTTTAATTCAATTTCTCAATAAAAAACTGTGAAATAATGAATATATCATCATATTTAAATAATTTTTTTTAATTTTTAATTTTTTAATAATTTATTTGGGACTCGTTTGCACTTTTTAATCTTTTTTATTTTTTAAATAAATTTAATTGATACTCGTTTGAACTTTTTAAAACAATTGGAACAATAGTTGAAAATGTTTTTTGCTAATTACCCTAAAAAGAACTATCAAAATACAAGGACTTATATTACTTATCTTGTTAAGATTGATATATTAAGATGTATAATTAAAATGTAATTTGTATCCATAAAAATTATGTGACAATTTTATATTGACCCTTGACCTAATATATTAATATAAATATATTAGAGAAAGTGGAGCCACAATGATACATAGGGTAAGGTGAAGGAAAATATATTATTTTCTATCGAGTGCTGTCACATTCAAACAATTTAAATGTTATAGTGTGTTTGATTGGAAAATTCTTCATGGAAAATGGTCTTTTTTCAATCAAATTTCAACTTTTGAGATGTTTGATTGTCGTTTTTTTTTTCATGAAAAATATTTTTCTACATTTGAAAATATGTCTAATTTTTCTTATTTTTGAGGAAAACACTTTCTTCTGGAAAACAGGATTTTGTTTCACTTAAAATAAGAAAAAATATTTTCTTTTATAGAAGACATTTTTCATGCCAATTTATTGAAAATTATGCAAAGTTAATAAGCATTTTTAACTCATTTGAATGAGTAATATTATTTAACTATGGTTACAACTTAAGTTTGGCGGCGTTGGTATGTCATTAAATGATAAATGAAATTAAATGACTCATTTAATTTCATATTTCATTTAACGTTACCAAAACTAGGATTACTTTAAAAAAGATTTAAGTCCTTGTTTGAGTTTGCTAAAAAATAGATTTTGATCAAAAAGTATTGAAATGTGTGATTAAAATTAATTGTTAATTTCAACTTAATTTTTATCAATTTTTTAACTAAATCAACCCGGACTAAAATAGACATTTTAATGTAGGATTTTTTTTATTAGTCTACTGTAGTTTTTTGTTTTGTTTTGTGTTTTTGGATAAGGCACTTACCATTCATGCACATTCCCAAAAATTAACAAATATTTCGATACATTTTTCTTGGCCGACAGACTTTAACATGTTCAAAAATCAGTCCGACAAGATCCGTTCAATCAGGAAAGTCGAAAACTGAGACCAAAATTAAACTTACAAAACTTTTAATTAAAAATTCGTCCCAAAATCCATTTTTGGAAAACTCGTGAATCGTTCCTGGTTTAACCGATTTAACCTATGTAAATGTATATATTTTTTTAAAATTTTTAAATGCATATTTTTCTTAATTTTGTAAATATATATATTTTTTAATTTTTAAAAATCACCATTTCGATCTCGATTTGACCTTTTGACTTTGGCATTTTCTCTTTTACAAGTCGATAATCGAGTCAATTTTTAAAATATTGGTTTAAATCATCATCATTTTTCTCTTTATATACAGATGGTCCCATTACAACATGCAAACATCCAAACCACACCTATTATTAATCGAATAGTAAGTGCTATTTTTTTATGATTAGACACCATAATAGAAAGTGAATGCACGTGGGTTGTCTTATTGGCAGAAATATAAGAAAAACGCTGAGTATACAACATGACAGGCCTCTCACAAAGAGAGTGAACCCCACCCCTTGTGAGAGGACTGTCATACAAGGGTGTACACCTAACATAACTCGAAATATAATCACATAATAGAGATAATAAAGCTAGACATTATGATTTGTCCAATCAACTTTTTGAGATTGAGTATAATCTTTTTACTTGGACTTTCGTAGCAATTCAATCAAAAACATGTATTCCGATTTGAGTTATGCTACATTGATAAGTTCAATAACATAATTTAAAATTAGAGGAACACGTGGCACAATATTATTGGACAATTTAAAAAAAAAAAAAAAACAATACCTTTATCACCACCAAAGCACATTTTTGCAATTCGTGTTTGAGTAGCATTATTGTTCCAATTTAATTTACTAATTTGAAAATTGTAAATATTGGATCAATCATGCTACATAGATACAATGATTGACAAAATGTTTGATATAATGTCACAAGACAATCCATAATTGGACTTTTTAAAAGATTAAAACCATATCTATTCAGCTATATAAATACTAATAAAATATGAAGAAACTTATAATGATGTTTGATTTAATTTTTAGAAAAGAGAAAATTGAGCATTAATAATATGTCAATTACTAAATATTTTTAAAGGAGATTTTAAGATTATTTATTATGCTGCGAACAAATTTTATTTTAACCACAAATTTACAAATACTATACAATTATTATCTACACTTTTCGCGAAACACATTAAAACATTGTTGTCTTCTTAGTAATGAAATTACAAAGAAATAGAAACACACACAAATTTGAACTTATAATTATATAGTCCTTTTTTGTCCTCATTATTTTTAAAATATATTTTTCTTTCTTTTATTTTCAATCACATATTATTCAATAAAATAATATTAAACGTAAATTCAAAAATTTTCATTTTTTTTTCCATATATTCGCCATCAAAATGCATCAAAGTCTTGTAGTTGAACCAATGTGCTATAGAATAGCTTATACACATTTGGACCCTATCGATTTTTGCTATGAGTAGATTCAAATTGATGGGTGTTAGGCCCCGAAACAAGTCATTCTAAGGATCGAATTTTACAACAACCACAAAATTACAGAGATTAAAGAAAATCAGAACATAAAGATTTTTCGCCCCTGAGGGCCCAGATGTTCAATCTTGCGACCTCATCACCCGTTGAGCATCTACAATGATATATAGCTCTAGATTTACTAAGAACAAACCAAGAATCAGTACAGATGTACCAAAAAACCAATAGTTTCTTCGAGTTTTATCTTGTCTCTTCTACAAATGTAATCATACCACCATCAATCTCTAAATGACTGTACACAACAATAAAAACTCACAAAGAATCGGAGATTGAAGAAACTACAAAGATCGATTACAAATTTTACAAGAGAACCCTAACTATCACTCAGAGAAAGGGAGAAGAACGAAGAGACTGAAGGCATGACCATCTGGAAGAACTCAAAGTTCCAAGATCAAGTCACGTATCTATCTAACTCAACGATCACAATCGAAGGGTCAGAATGCAGCCACGTGCAGGGCAGATCCTCCATCATCAAGAGGCCAAAATGCATGTTTCATTCAAACACGTTTTAACATGTTCTGGCCAAATTGCACAAATGGCCCAATATGCCAAGTAATAGTGAGGCAGCCCAAATACATTAACAATCTCCACCTTGCTGAGCTATTCCTTAGCCTTTCTAATGGATCTAGTCATCTATATATACATTACTTCATTTGCTCTAAAACTTGTAAAAAAAAATTAGTTTATCTCTTTTCAACAACAATACTTGAAGTTCTAATTATCACAACATCAGGTGATATTCAGAATTTTCAAGCAATTTCTAAATTTATTTTAAGGTAATACCTTAGTCTCCAAATCTAAAGGATTAAAGTATATAGGAATTTCTTGTTGGTATGGTTTTCAATCATTAGTTTCCATTATTTGAAGGTTTTAAAAGTGTCAGGTTTTTGTTTTAGAAGAAAGGTTCATATTTTTCTTGAAAAATCATCTACTATGAGTAGAGAGAACCTAAATCTACTTAAGGTATTTACAGAAGTTGAACCTTACAGGTCAGCATGTAAATAGTCCAAAATAGAGGTGGATTTATGGGTTCCAGTTTTGAAAGGTAACCTTTTTTGTTTTCCAAATACATAGTTTTCACAAAAATTCAATTTTTTAATATTATCATTTCCAAAACAACCAAGATTATTCAAAATAGTCAATCCATTTTCTGAAATGTGGCCAAGTATTTTGTGCCAAATTAAAGACTTGTTAGACTCAAAGTTTAAGGCTGCAAAACAATGACTTACCATAGATTCAGTAGAGACAGTGTATATACCATGGATTTAAGAGAGGAGGTCACATTTTTATTGCCTTGTTTTAGTTTCAACAGACCTTTATGAATTATGATATTGTACTTGTCATCTAATTGTCCCAAGGATATTAGGTTTCTTTTAAGCTCATATACATATCTAATGCTGTCGAGTTCAAGAATGTAGTTATTCAACAATAGTTTAATCTTTCCAATTCCCTTTATTTGACAACTCATGTCGTTTCCCATTTGGATTTGTCCTCCATTGAGGTCAACAAACTCAGAAAAACATTCCCTAGTTGGACACGTGTGAAAAGTACAGACAGAGTCAAGGACCCATTCCTTTGGGTCTCTTCTGGTGATACTCATAAGAACCACCCCTTGAATATTAGGTTCATTCTTGCAGACCAGAGCTGCAGGACATCAGAATTGTTTCTATCTTTCATATTTGAAATTTTCTTGAAACAATCTTTTATTACATGCCCTGTTTTACCACGTAATAACATTTTCTGATTTGGTTCTTGGATTTCACATGACTTTTATTCTTCTCATTGAATCTAAAATTTCGAGTTTTTCCTTTCTTGTGAGGATTGTAATTATACATAGGTTGTTTCTTATTATGATTCAATTCTCTTTTATATGCAACCCTTCCCCCATATTTAGAGTCTTTTGACTAACTTTCAACTCAAGTTCTTTGTTCCTCAGGGCTGAGGTTATTATATTAATAGTAAGATCTTGCCCCCCATATTCTAAGGCATTTCTGATGTCCTTATATATATATATATATATATATATATATATATATATATATATATATATATATATATATATATATATATATATATATAAGTGAGTTCAGTAAAGCAACAACTTGTTGGTCATCGGAAAGCTTCTCATCACAATTTTTCTAGGTCCTGAATCAATTTTGTGAATCCGTCAAAATTTTCTTCTAAATCAGAGGAGGTATCAAACCTAAAGTTATATAATTGCCTTAAGAGACAACATTTGTTTGGCATGGTCTTAGTCAGACAAAGAGCTTCTAACTTAGTCCATAGAGCCTGTGCAGAGGTAGTCTCACCAACTTTTATGATCACATTATTAGATAAGTGTAAGAAAATTGAACCTCATGCAATATCATCTAATTATTGTCTTCTATAGACACTAGTTTCTGCAGCTCATTGACCATTAAGGGCCGCAACACATCTTTGTTTCAGTAATAGAGCCTTCATCTTTTGGCGCTAGAGACTGAAGTATTCAGTCCCATTCCATATCTCAAGTTCAAATTTATGTGCAGCAGACATGATGACATATATATACACAAAATTGCAATTATACAACACATAGAGTATAATGATTCAGACAATTTACAGAATGAACAAGATAAGTGAGCACCTAAATAAAACAGATAATAACGAATATATCATTTTATCATGCAATTCACAAATCAATGTTAAAACAATTCAGAAATATGTTATCGTTTAAAAGGGTTTAAGGACTGGTAACCCTGGGTACCACTACTCCCTCAGATTCCCAGATCCTCGCAGGAGATCTTGGACAAAGGAAAGCAATGGAGGATCACTTACCTTAATAACCAGTTCCAAACTTAACTGAAATTTAGCAAATTAAGGAAGGGGTTTAAAGAAAATACCAGAGTCTGAAACCTCATTACCTCATTGTTTCAGAATGAGAGAAGTAATAAGAGAATATCAGAATCGCACCAAGAATTCCAATACAGGTGCAAGAAAAACAACGAGTCACCAAGACTCAATGAGAACTCAGCAAGAATCGGTATGAGTTACCTTAACTCACCCAGACTCAGTACGAAACAACAAACCACCATAATATAGTAGTGAGTCAGATTTCAAAAACCAGCAATACTTAGTAAAAAACAGATGATTGAACAGAGTTGATAGTGAGTTCTAACTAGCTTTGAGGAAAAACTAATTTTGCCTCACAAAATATATGAAACTCTCAACCAAGATCCTCAGATCTACACCAAGAAACACCAAAACCTATCACCAGCCAAACATTTTCCCAAAACAGAAGCTATGATACCACTTGTTAGGCCCCGAAACAAGTTATTCTTAGGATTGAATTTTACAACAACCACAAAATTGCAGAAATTAAAAAAAATCAGAACACAAGGATTTTTCGCTCCTAAAGGTCTAGATGTTCAGTCTTACGACCTAATCACCCGTTGAGCATTTTTAATGAGATATAGGTCTAGATCAACTAAGAACAAATCAAGAATCAGTACAAAATATACGAAGAAACCAACTGTTTCTTCGAGTTTTATCTCATCTCTTCTACAAACTTAATCATACAACCCTTAATCTCTAAATGACTGTACACAACAATTAAAACTCACAAAGAATCAGAGATTAAAGAAACTACAAAGATCGATTACAGATTTAACAAGAGAAAACCCTAACTATCACTCAGAGAAATTGAGAAGAACGAAGAGACTGAAAGTAGAACCATCTGAAAGAAGTCAAAGTGCCAAGATCAAGTCACATATCTATCCAACTCAAAAATCACAATCCAATGGTCAGAATGCAGCCACATGTAGGGCAAATCCTCAACCATCAAAAGGCCAAAAGGCGTGTTTCATTTAAACGCTTTTTAACAAGTTCTGTCCCAATTGCACAAATGGCCTGACGGGCCAAGTAATAGTCAGGGAGTCCAAATACATTAACAATAGCCCATTCTTTGAAAATCTACAAAATGATCCACCCGTTAATATTTATGTCTTAGATAATAAAATGAATAAAAATACATAGAAATAAAAAGTTCAAATAGTACAATTGGAAGTTTTAATGTGTATTAAACCTGGTTTGTCTTTTATAGCGAAAATTAAGATATAATAAACAATTTTTTTTTTCATTAAATACTAATGAAATATGAAAAAAAAACTTAGCCCATGTTTGTCTACCATTTTTCAAAAAATTATTTTCTACAGTAATCAATATCTACCACACATTCAAATAATAAAATATTTTACACATAAACCGATAAAGTTTCTTTCAATTTCAACCACACATTTCCAAAAATACTATTCATTACACCATTTTCTTCTCAATAATGGTAGACAAACAGGTACTTATAATGATATTTGATTCAATTTTTAGAAAAGAGAAAAACTGAGCATTAATAATATTTCAATTACTAAATATTTTTCAATGAGATTTTAAGGTTATTTATTATGTTGCAATCAAGTTTTATTTTAACCACAAATTTACAAATAAGGAAAATTGTAGCAACGGTCCTTAACCTTTCAATTTTTTGTAGACTTTAATAACTTTTAATTTGTGTTAATGAAGGTCCCAAACCTTTGATAAATTACAGTTGAGATTTAAGTAGATGAAATCATGCATTTGACTGTTAATTGACCAAGAAAGTCAAAATTTGACCAAATTAAAATTTTTAAATGATAACTTTATATTTTTCTCACGTAAAATAAGTTAGAAAATAAATAAAATATCATCATCTTCCACACCATCCCCCACCAATCCCCATTCACCCCACCCCACTCCAAACAAGTTGATCGACCCCATCGACCACCGGCCACCATACCATCCTAAAAGAAAAACAAACAAATCAAAACCAGAAATCAACACCATTCCCACTCCATGCAAATCACAACGAGCTTATCTTCTTCCCACCAAACTCATAGCACAAAATGACCACTTGGACGACTACTACTACTCTGAGCTTCATCTCACCAAATCCAACCAAGACTAGCTTTTTCATTCCCAAGATTTCTCTCCCTTTCTACTTCCGAATTTACCCGTTTTCCTCAATTCCTTGTTTGGTTTCTGAAAGTTTCAAGAAGGTTTCTGGAAGTTCAAAAAAAAAATAAAAAAAATCAATTGCATAATTTGTAGCAGCATTCCTTTTGTCTCCAAAGATACAACCCATTATAAGGCAAGATTATTGTTTAGTTTTAGGATTATTTTGTTATTCTTTTATTTTCTGGGTTTGCTCGAAAATGTATAAAAAAATTATGGTAGTTTTCTTGAATAGTTTCAAGTGCCAGATAGGATGTGATACTGTTTGTTAATTTTATAGGTTGTTGCTGGCGATTTTTTTGGTTTTGATTTGGTTGTAGTGGGGATGGTGTTGATTTATTGTTTCATAGTGATTTCCGGTTTTGATTTGTTGTTTCTTTTGGTTTTGTTGGGTATTGTGTTGGAGTAGAAAATGAGATTCTCGTGCCTTAGGTTGGTATGAAATTTGTGGACGAGAACGAGGAATTTGAATTCTACAAGAACTATGCTTATCAAATGGGGTTTCCTGTGACAAAAAGAAACTCCAACGAGCTCGTACAATATGTGAGTTTTACTTGTAGTTGAGAAGGTCAAGAAAGAGTAATAAATGTACTTGCTTGAAGCCTCCACCAACGATCGAAACAGGGTGCAACGCCAGGTTGAAAGCGTGTTATGATACTTGTGGAATATAGCGAATGAACATTGTGCTTTTAAAGTGTAGCCATAAGACAAGTCTATCTAAATATAGGTTGTATCAATGCAATTTGCAACTTAGTTCACATGTTAAAAGACGGCTTGACGTGAATGATATAGTAGGAACCCCAGTGCATAAAAGCTATAACTCGGTTGTAGTGGAGGTGTGTGGATCTGCGTAACCTGTGTTGAGAAATACTGTAGAAATTTAAGCAACAAAGTATAATGTTTAAGACTTGGGGAGGGATACACTACTGCAACACATGTTTATTTCTCGAAAATGTAAACAAATAGTCCATCTTTTTATATTAGTATGGACTTGGATGAGGAGTCTCGGTTGAAGAATGTATTTTGGATGGATAACAGATGTATACAAGCGTATAAGAAATTTGGTGATGTAGTTACTTTTAACACTACATACCATGCTATTTGACACTACATTCTAGGCGGGTTTGTCAACCACCCAACGAAGTAAAAATATGAATGCATCATTCGATGGCTATGTGAATTCTTAGACACCGTTAAAGCTATTTGTAGAGCAATACGTGCATGTGTTAAGAAGTAAAGTTGAGAAGGAATTTCAAACTGATTTTAGATCATTCTCGCAAATAGTTCCCTGTGCAACTAAGTATAAAATGGAGAAGTAGTTTCAAAAAGTATATACAATCTCTAAATTCAAGGAGTTTCAACAAGAAGTTACTGAAAATGTTTATTGTGATTTACTATCTTCAGAGGACTTTTGTGGGATAACAAAGTATGAGGCCCGTGAAGATATTATTCTCAATGGGGGGAAAGAAGAAAAAAATATTTTCAATTTCTTTATGTAGAGATAGTTCCGAGATTGAGTATAATTGTCACTCGTTTGATTTTCGAGGTATCATTTGCAAACACGCTATCTCAATTTTAATCCAAAATGATGCGTCATTACTTCTCGAGAAGTATATTTTGAGGAGATGGATGAGAGACATGAGGAGACCGTATATGCGAATCCTTACCACATACGATGGTTTGGTGAGTTCTCCCGAGGAGCTGAGATATGAGCAATTGTGTGCTACTTTTAGGTGGCAGACTTGGTAGCTCCTGATAAAGAACGTTCCAAGAATTTAATGGGGTGGATTGAATTGCAAGCGAACGAATTGTTTAAATTAAAAAGTAATCACTCGGGATCGCATGTATTTGAAGTTGGCAATGCTGAAAGCGTCAACATTTTGGATCCAAAATGTACACGAAGTAAAGAAGCTCCAAAAAAAAAACTTTGTAAAAAAGGTCGTTGGAATCGACGTCGAAAAAATCTAAGGGTTGTAATAAGGTTTGTCGTTTACTAGATATTGTAGTTGTCTCATAATTCAATATTATTATGTTGCAAGTTTAATATTGATGTATTGCATCACATGCAGGTGTCTTGTAACTCAACATCTTAGAATATGAGTAGTATGCCAAAAGAAAATATCTCAAGCACTTTAACTGCTGATGAGGCTCAAATGATGAACATATCATCTTCTCAAGCACCTCATTTTTTTGGGACACAAGAGAGCGTTGAATTTCAATGTTGAGGAGCACCAATTTATGTTCTCCATGTTATTTTTTTCCTGAAGCATCCAGCTGTTTTATATATGTTTATGGAATTCAAAGTTGGATGATCTTTTGACTTTATGTTTATGTAATTGACTGTCAATTTCTGACTTGATGATCATCGTCTGCATGTTGGGTAGCAAGTGAATGGATATTGATTCAGATTCTATTAACAACGATGTGTGTGATGAATTGCAATGGCAAATATTAAAATCCACTCAACTGTAGACTGTTAGCAACTTTGATTAAAAATTTGCTCACTTAATTGTAGCTAGTTTTTTTGGTTAGGAATTCGAGGATGGGATATGGCGTGATATGAAATATAGATCGCACAAACTAATAAACAAGAACAAGATTCAAAAGAAAGCAAACGATAAATTGACAGAGAAACCTAATATTTTATTAATGGACAACCTATGGAGAGAAAATGTAACTTTCAGCAACTTCTGCAATCTACTGAATTGAATGAAGAGTTTATTATTTATATGACCTAGAAATATAACAAAGATGGAAATAAAATTAAAAAAAATCACGTGGAATAAAGAAAATACTATTTCTTCAATATTTTTTCAATAAAACAGGTGAAATAAAAAAAAATATTTTTTCAATAAAAATTGAAAACACATGAAATAAAAGGAAATGATATTTTTTTCAATAAAACACGTGGAATAAAGGAAATATTTTCTCAAAAATATTCCACCTAATTTGGGATATAAAATCCAACAATCTCCACTTTAACACAAATTCAGATACAACAAAGGAAACCTCAAAATTTCTCCATCTGAAAAAATAAGTCTGACTGCAACGAACAAACTGAACTCTTCATCCCAAATCAAACTTCTCCAACACACGAAAAATACTCTTCCTCTTCCACCACATCCAACACAGATAAATGAACCCAACTACCGGATTTCCAAAATTCAAAAAGAATTCAAAATTTACCAAATAGGGTCGAAGTACACCCCGTAGTAAAATCAACACTAAATGCTTTAACTGAAGGCCCTTGGCTAGACTCGTCTCATTCAACAACTCCAAAAGCATGCACATTCATATCAGCATCCCCATACCTATCTCCAATTGGTCTCTCCCTAGCCGTTGAATACAATGGACCGTAGATTGTGGTAGCAAAGCGGAATTATCCATATTCCCCAAACTCGACATAGTAGTATTCTCCAAAATAGACTCAGAGCCAAATCCCAACGGTACTGTACCAAACATTATATCCACCACGATACCAAACCTATGCTGATGTCTTTTCACTGATTCTGCCCAACCTTTCAAGATGTATAACTAGGACTTTTTCCGCCCTTCCAATACAGCACGGACACCCTTCCGGACCTTCAAGACTCCAACTGCTCCAGATAACGTGTACCCTCTCGAATCCAAGGTACTCAACAAGATAATATTTTTCTTCAAATCTGGAAGATGTTGAACCTGGCCAAGTGTTCTGATTGTTCTATCCACCGACTTCAATCTGACTCTCCCAATACTAGCTACTCGACAAGATTTGTTGTTTCCCATAACAACGACACATTATATCACAATTTCATATGATTCAAAAAAATCATGATTGTGACTCATATGAAACGCACAAATTGTATCCAAAATTCACTCCTCATCAGAATCCACGTTAGAAATCGTCAAAACATCTGCTCCACCCAAATAGCCTCAACTACATTGGTCTCGTTCGAAATATTTGATTGCCTCCCACAATTTGCAGCTAAATTATTCTTACCCTGTAACTTCTCACCACCATCGACTTACTCCTTTGCCGATCACCATGAATCCCAAGAGCTTCCTCACGTCTGGAACCGACTCCAACCAGATGCTTTATCTTCTCCTTTAAGAACAAGGCATCATACACGTCTTCAATGGTGAGTGTGTCACGACTGTACATAATCGTGTCCCTAAACGACGGAAACGAACCAGGTAGTGAGCACAACAGGATTAAGGCCAAGTCTTCTTCATCATATTTTACCTCTAACGTCTCCAAATCAGCGATGATCTCCTTGAACATGGCCAGATGATCTTCTAGTGATCGACCTTCTGCATTGCGATGAGAATAAAGCCTCTGCTTCAGATGCAATTTTGCTGGTGAAACTTTTTGTCATACACAATTGCTCTAGTTTCAACTACAATGCAGCTGTTGTCTTCTCCTTCAAGATGTCCTAAAGAATGTTGTTAGATAGATGAAAATGAATCTGTGAAAGTGCCTTGCGATCCTTCCGTTGATTGTCCTCTGTTGTCCAAGTTGTGGCATCATATCAAATCTCGACAAAGCATCATCCAAATTCATCTGCACTAATACAACTCTCATCTTCACTTGCTACAACAAAAATCTTGTACTGCGATCCAATAGCAGAATATCATATTTCATGGCAGCTATCGATAACAAAAGAATCTCAAACAATCATATCCTTGCTCTATAGAACTGGTGGACCTTGGCTTGTTAGGAATTTGAGGAGGTGATATGGCGCGATATGAAGTGTAGATCACACAAACTAATAAACAAGAATAAGATTTAAAAGAAAGCAAACAAGAAATTGGTAGAGGAACCAAATATTTTATTAATGACAATAAATGAAGAGAAAATACAACTTTCAGCAACTTCTGCAATCTACTAAATTGAATGAAAAGTCTACTATTTATAGGGCCTAAAAATATCACAAGATGGAAACAAGATTAAAAAATCATGTGAAATAAAGGAAATAATATTTTCTCAATATTTTTTCAATAAAACAAGTGAAATAAAGGAAAAATATTTCACCTAATTTAGGCAACAAAATCCAACAGTTCTCATGTATTTTCCTTCACTATATTATGTATTTAGTTTCCAATATTTCCTTTGTTCTTCGAGCATAAGCTGGGCCTGTTCAGGATTCAAAGTGTCCATGTTGAATAGCATGCTTGCTTATGTATTCCAATCTTTGTATATATGATGTCCTGTTATTGAAATGTTCCACATACAGATACAAACCATTGAAGCAACCAAGCATTGAAGTTGAAATCCAAACTAACAATTATATCCACTTTACAAAGGCATATATTCATGTTGATGAAAACTAAATCATAGTTTCGATACGTAAACCTAATATAGAGCATTCAATTTAAAGTCTACTTCATTTTCATACATAAACCGAATATGATTCATTTAATCGATTACATGCCGTAGTTTAAAATTATTGAACACAAGATTAATTATCACTACACTTTACCTTCCCGTTATCGTTCGATTTTCCCTTTTTCCTTTCGAATAGATACATTGAATGACATCTCCAAGTCCTCTGCTTCAATCTTTAGTTAAGCAAGACTTTTGAACATGTGCGATAAGTCGTCAATTGGTGTTGTAGCCTTATTTTGACGCGAACATATGCATTTTGTTTCACTTTCATCGCAAATGCCGCTAGAATGTCCTTCAAATAGCAACTGTTTCTTCTCCTCAGTTCACGTCAATCCAATTGAAATACACATAATCTAATGTACAACACTTGAATAATCGGCCTATGTTTTTTGTCTTCTTCTCCACCTCCATCGGTTTCACAATTCCCTAACCACAGCCTCGGCATCGCCTTTTATTTGGACATTTCGGAAGGCAATGCCTAGGATCTCTACAACTATGACAAATACCCTCGTATCATTTAGAAATTCAACTGCAGCGATGATAACGACAAGTTCAATCTCAATTGAAGTTATAATTCGGGAAATTCAGATGCCATTATTGTATACTAATACAAACATGAAATTCATAAAACTTTTATCCATAGTAATACTAAAAAATTTTAGGGATAGTTGCAGCAGCGGTATCAAACATTTTATTTAGTAGCAGATTTTATTCAAACCTTTCGTTTGTACAATCCACGGTACCAAATCTTTCAAAAATTCACACATGAAGTCCAAATTGATGATTTCCTTTCATTTGACCGTTAGTTGATCAAAATAGTAAACCTTAACCAATTAAGTTACTTGAGGTCAAAGTCAATTTTTTGGTCAACTAGTGGTCAAGTGGATGGTTTCCATCCATTTAGACCTCTACTGTACATTTATGAATAGTTAGGGACTTTCGCTGGCTTAAATCAAAGATTAGAGTAAAGTTTACAAAAATTAAAAATGTTGGAGATCATTGCTGCAATTTTCCCAATAGTAATTGGTTGAATACATAAAATCTTTATAATACATTGATGAACTTTTTATTAGACAATTTCTAGTTTCACTTTCTCATTTCAATTTTTTCCTGAATGTATGTATCTGAAATTTCTTGCACGGGGAGACCCATTAAAGGTCCAGTGTGTGCAGTCGCCCCTATTGAATTTCTAAATTTTCAGATTTTTTTTTATTTCTTTTACAATTTATTTTATCCTATAACTTTCCACCCAAATCGATGGATGAATGATAACTTAATTGTGTATGTTGAAAAAAATGTATATAATGAAATTCACAACGAGACTATTATACAACGTTTTCAAAGTATGAGAAGCCGAATGATCAATTGTAAACAAAAAATACTACGTTTTGAATATAATCGTTATTATTTAATTTGAAATTATATTTTACGTAATTCTGTCTCGCGCTGCTCTGAACCATAATGCTGGGTCCGCCCTTGATCGCTTGATTTCTCTTTGTACTCAAATAGAACTCAATCGCATTTCAAGATCATCCTCAATCTACAAATTTAGTACCCCTTAAATAATTTCTTCCAATTAGAACTCGAAGTCCTATCGCTTGGGAATACATGCTTCCCCAGCTATTTGCTAAATAAAAACGTCTTAGAAATTTGTAATTCACCCCTCTAAGCAAATAAATGCTTAAATCTAATCAGTGTGCCCATCTTGTCTTTTTTTTTTTTGATCGGTAAATAATTAATTATATAGATCAAACCTGAGTACACTGAGTACACGTACACCGGGTGTTCCAGGGCAAATCAACAAAGTAACAACAAGGTAATAATAACTACCCAGAGAGGGGTATTACAGACTCCATCAGTTTACCCTAAATACAAACAGTAGTAATCAACTCATGATAAGTGATTCGTAACAAACCAAAACATTTGGATACAAAGTGAACATAACTTTGTTTACATTTGTTTTGATTCGTTGTACAATGCTATCAATATGCGGGGTAAGATTTTCAAAAACCAAACTGTTTTTTGTCAACCAAATATAGTAAACAGTACTAGCGAAGCCAATCCTTTTTGCTTTGTTTCTCCAAGATGTACCTCTAGCTTCCTTTTTCATCCATTTTAGTGCACTAGCCATAGTGGTCATGGCTCTAGTAATACCCAGCCATTCTTTGATGCACTTCCAGATTTTCGAAGTAAATGAGCAATTGAAGAATAGATGTTGGCATGTCTCATCACAGGATGCACAAAAACTACAATTTCTATTAATGTCAAGAAAGTGTAGCCTATCTTTCGTGAGGAGCTTTGATTGGGCTCCCATCCAAAGCACAAAAGAATGCTTAGGCGTAATGTAATTCTTCCATACCTGTTTTGTCCAGCATCTATAGGCAGCTTTCGGGCGGAAGAACTCATAAGCTTTAGCCACACAGAAGTCGTCCCCTATAAACCCCATAATCTGGCCGAAACCCAGATCTCTTGGCTCCAGTGAGTGCCCTGAATGTTGCTGGACAACGTTTCTGATTTCCAACAGCTTTTTGAATAGCGGTGATTGATCCTTATGTAGCGGGATGTCCCAGTGAGTGCCCATCCTGTCTTTACATTTATCATAAGTTATCCCCATCGAATCCCATCTTAGATTTTTTTTAATTTTTTTTTAAGACAAAATGTTGAATTTTGATCTCACGGTCCATCTACTTCTTTTTCTATTAATTCATGCTCTTAAAGCAGGGTAGTCGGAATCTAGAAATTCCTCAAGACGATGCTATTCATCATTGTATCTTTTTTACTAGAATCATCATAAACATATTCGATCCCTTTGTTTTCCTCGATAACAGCAATTTTAATTCACTTGAAATTATCCAGCTACAGCCTACAAGTCCATGTCATTTTTGGGACAGCCCCATTTCATTGACAAATAGTCTCTCGGTTAGGCTAGTGACTATTTAATTAAGAAGAGTTGACCCGGCTTTTCTTCCTCAAATGGCAATGGGTTAGTTGAAGCGTGTATCCAGCACTACACGCTCAAATTTCGGAAACATCGAAAAGTTGGTACAGTGACAAAGTCAACATTAGCTTACCACTTGAGAGTTTGCGTGAAGGCAGGGACGGATTTTGGCAAAAAAATTATGTAAAAAAAAAAAAAAAAAAAGGTATTAGTCCGGCCTATAATCCGGTCCTGAATCTATCCCTGCGTGAAAGTTTCCAAATATTCAAATAAACCTTGAGAAGATTAGTACATTTTGACGATCCCATTTGGGCATGACAATAGACTAGCAGCGTGCATGTGAACAATTTATTTTAATCATAGATATCATATTTGATTCAGACGTTAATTCGGCTAAAAAAAATTGGATCATTAGTTGAATCGACAAGTCAATAATCAAAGCGATAGGTCACTGCTTAAAAAATTAACCCCATATATTTAAAAAAAAAAAAATCTTTCCGAAAAAATCAGATTTTTAAGTTATTTGTCACTAGTTATTTTTATATCTGTATATTTTGTTTGTGTTGTAAACATACATTTCAATTTTTTTGTTGTGTATATTATAAGAATTCTAATGAAACTTATATTATTCTCATTATTAATTAGAAAACTTTATGAAATATAAATTGTACTTTTGAAGAATAAAAATTAGTATGTAAAGTGTTACATATATCTCTATGTTTGATAGTGATTAAAATCTAAATTTTAATCTAAATCTACATTTTTTATGCAATTTTTATTTTTTTAAATGTTACTGATAAAAATATATAGGTGTGTGTTATAAAAGTAAATAGTTTTGTATATTGACTGAACCCGAAAAAAATTGAATTATTAATGTAGTGAAAAATACTTGAAATAATATAAAACTAATTTATGAGAAAGATATATGTAAGAAATAAAAGTTAATTTTTTAGCTCAAATCCTTATAAATTGGTCTATGTTTTCATTTTTATTCGATGTGAGATTTATCCCTTAACAATTATCACCTTATAAATTTTGATGAAATCCTCCGGGCTTCAACCAACTGTTGTGACTAATCTCGTAAAGTGTATTGAATGAAATAAATGACCAATGTGTGCTTGTTTCATTAGCCGTAACTCTGTGAGAGGATTGTAAGAGTGTATCTAAAAAACTCTTTATTATTTATAAATAGCGTCTTACACATTATAGAAAATATCTAGTGATGGCAATGGGGGCTCGGCCCATGTACCCACGAGCTTGTGAGCTCATGAGTTGAGCCAGCGGAGCCCACAAGCTCGATTTTTTGTTAATTTATCAAACGATGTTGGTCACTTTTTTTACAAGCCCACAATTTGTGCCTTGCTCTATTCACCGAATGAGCCCCCTACTTGGCTCGGGCTCAATCTTGTCCCGAAACGAGCCCGAGTCATACTTGGGCCAAGCTTTGACGGACCAAACCAACGAGCTACTTAGCCCTTTTGTCACCTCTAAGAACGTTTATAAATTTAGCGAGTTAAAAATTTTATACACTCTAACAATGCTATCTATTTTGATTTTTTATTTCGCTTTTCTCAAAAAATATTTATTGATTTCTTCTCTTATTTTATTTAAAATAATTTCTTATATTTCAATAACCAAATCAATTTAAGGGTGTGTTTGTCTACCATTAATCTAAAAATTGTTTGCTACAGTTTAATTCTCCACCACACATTCACCCAAATAAAATATTCAACACACAAATCAATAAAGTTACTTTAAATTTCAACCCCACATTCTCCAAAAAATACTATTCACTACTCCATTTTTCTCCCAAAAATGGGAGACAAACACACCCTAGATGTAGTACGGTATTGAAATATGTGATTTATTAAATGCAATTTAAGAATAGATAATGAGTTTAGTTTTTTAAATTTGGAGAGTTAAATTCACTTTTTTGAAACTTACTTTCAAGTATTAGCCTTCTAAAATAAAGAGCATTCGATATCTAGAGAGTCTCTTAAAAATGCTGTAAGTGCGTCATTCGAGATGGTAAATAGAGCTAAACATAGAAATTACTGGTTTATTGGTTTCAATTTATTTCGAAGAATACGTACAATAGATGCCAGCTTACGCTGTCCATAACTGAATAAAATAAACCTTAAATTGCATCAATTAATGGCAGAACAAACTTTTCGAATTTCACCATCAGTTCCTGTCTTAACCTCAACATTACTCATTTTCACCATGGACCTCCCAAATTCAGCACTGAATGTCAATCCAAGTAGTCCTCTTACTCCCAAGAAACGTTGTACAAATGTTTTTGTTGAATCATCAGTCCATAACTTCTGGTCTGATTCAAGAATTCCGCGGCCATTCCTCAGGTTGGCGAAAAACGAGTTATCGAACCGGTTTTCACTTCCGTTATCGAGCCCTACCCTCGTAGAAGTGTCGCCGTTTTCTGGACAAAGGGACCGAAGTTGAGGAAGAAATGCGGAGTCGATGGAAGGGTCAGCACCAGTAGTTGAATTGAAGTTGTATAATCTGTAACTGAAGAACTGGCAAGCTGAGGTGCCAATGGTGTGTCCCCCTACATATTCATGCAATGATGTTTGAGTTAGATTGAATGCTATAAAACTAAAAAATGCGACTTAAACATCGGGATTCGGTCGCTTAAGGTCATTCAGCAAATGATTTTTCCGTGACTATTTCAAATTAAAAATATTAAGGCAATGTTTGGTTAACATGCGACATAAAATTATAGACCATAGAATATAGTGAACAAGATTTCGTTAATTCTACACTTGCGAGTAAATTATGTGCTTACCGACAAGGGTGACAAGATCTTGAGTATTGAGACCTTTTGCTGCAAACTTCTGTTTTTGAACGTCAACGGAATCAGTAAAGCCTGGAAGATTCGAAGCATCGGATGCTAATGAAACCCGCCCATCTCTCCGTCCGGTAGGCACAGCCCATCCTGGTCCACCAGCCTACAACAATCAAATAGCCAGTTAGGACGATGAGTACATATGGACGCTCCTGGATGTAAAGTTCTATTGCCTTGAGGGTGAAGCACTACAGGGTGAGCGCATACACTTCTCCTAGAGTATGTACTGCGTGCCCATGTACAACACATATTAGATACCCATAATTCATGGTCCGTATCCTCATCTAACATGTATCAGACACGAACATGTCCTATTGCTTAAAGAGTGAAGCACATACACTTCTCTTAGAGTATGTTATTAGATACCCGTAATTCATGGTACTGACACATCATGCGACATGTGCTATCACTAATATTGATCATTAAAAAATGAATGGAAAAACAAACTTACCAGTACAACTGCATCGCGAGCTGCGAGAGCAAGAATGTCAGCACAAGAAACAACACCAGGGCATGCAGCCTCAAGTTGAGTCTTAGCATCATCAATAACTTCATATCCTCTCAACAAACGATTGGGTCCAGCCATTTTCTCAGCGTCGTCACCATTAACAAGGATAGAGCCATCACAACCTTGTACGAAACAGTCATGAAAGTGCATTCTGAGCAATCCAGGTGCAACTGTGCGATTCGAATTAAAATGGGACCTCACTGTGGATTGCACGATGGATTCTGCCCGGGGACACGACCTTGAATAGAACCCAACCCGTGTTCCCTGGCCTAGCACCACAGTGGCAGGAACGGCAAGCAAGAATAACAAAGCAATTGACATTTGTTTAAAGTAATAATTCCCCATTGCTAGTATTTTCTGTGCACAAAAACTCTCGATTAGTTATCTGATAATAGAAAAAGAGAGAACAAATTGTGTTACAAACGAGACAGGACAAAGATATCCAGTACAAATATTTGTAGATTGTGTTTGTGTTGATGGTAAAGCATAGATTTTATGTGCATATTTATATGCTCAGAAAGTGAAAGTCAACGTGTTTGTATGCCTTGATAAAGTAAGCAAAGTCGGCTTCAAGAATTCTGATGGCTGAAAATTCAAACTTTAATTTTTGTATAACGAGTAACAGTGGAAATGGCTTGTAAATAAAATGTTACATTTTTTTTATAGTATTCATAAGAGCAAATATAATTTGGATCCGATAAACTACAAAGACTAGAGCACGGTGACTTCGAATCACGAAATGATGTATAGTCATACTGTATGAGATCCAAATGAGCAGATAACAAAGTGAAAATTGTCGTTGACAATTCTAAATGTGATTTAAATTTACAGAGACAGGAAAAGTAATTATTTTGAAATTAATTATTTGATTACCTATTTATGAAAATTGTATCTCACTTAAGTTTTTAATAAAAAATGAACCGCCCTTGGTGTACCGGGTCAGGGTGAAAAACACCCTGATCGGCCCCTCACATTAGGGGGGTCCCACATTTTTTTTTCAATTTTTTATACATGTGGGGGTCAGCATCATGTGAGAGTGTGTCAACTTTTTTGTCAAATTTTTTTTGTACAAGTAGCTTTTTTGATCAAAAATAGTATTCATATATATATATAAAATAAATTATTCTCTTTGAATAGAAGTTTGTTGCTGTCCGATAATGGCTTATCTTTGTCTGTGCCAGGAAATTACATGCGTTGCATTATGGGGTTAATTATTTATATATTATATTATACAAAAGAACAAATTGTACCTACTTTTTTTCAACGGTATGCAGTGTACGGACATCGACGCGTAAGGTTTGTTGATGACAGCAAGATTTAGATGAAGTTGCCAGAAATGAGAGTTCTTTTTTTGACTGGAGAGGCATAAAGTAATAATATGACATCATTGTCAAGAAAATGAGTGGAATTCTTCCATTTGTTTTTTTTCAATTTATGATCTTGAAAAATTGGTTCCTTTGCTCCGAAGACATTTCTGCAATTATCCCATCAGTTGGGTATTGTTAATGATAGAATTTCATAATATTTAAAATAAAAAATTAAGCCTCAATTCATCCAATATTGACAACAATTGATCTAATTTAACGACACGGATAAATATATAAAATATTCAGATTGAATTACGTTGTTATTTATCTCTGGATTGCTTCTCCACTGGACGTTATCGTCAACCACGGCTTATCTTGCATCTCTGTTCTTCTCTCTACAATTCAAGATGTTCCATCTTAAGAGAGGAGTGTTGAAATATTCCAATATCAGACCCTTCTTGCGGATCCTTCTTCCATCTCCAGCACATGCTTCTTCTAGCAGAATTGTGTCGGTTCAATAACCAAACTCGATATCTTTTCAAAGCAAAAATGCAACCTACCTAGATTTACTCATTCTGTTTTATAATCAACTTCAACAAATTTGATTCATTTATTGAAATTATTTTTTGTACTAACAGAAGGTTCTTCGATACAATATTCATATATTTAAGTTGTTAACTTCCAAACTTTCAGATTTAAGGTTTAGTTCAGTTATTTCTGATTTACAGAAAAATCATTTCAAAGAGAATGGCAAGAGAATACCTCAATATTGAAGAGCTCAGCCAGGTTGATTTTTCTCTAAGGTTTCGTTTGATACACCATATTTTTCATTTTTCAACTTTTGTAGTGTTTGATAGGCAAAATTTTTCAAGGAAAATGTTTTCCGACTTTCCAAATTTTCCGCCTTTTTGAGGAAAACAAATTCTTGATGTTTTGGTTAGTAAATATTTTCCAGGTTTTTTTTTTTTTTTTTGGGCAATTGAAAAAAAATTCTAGATACAATGTTTAAAAAAAAAATCAAACGAATGGTATTCGGTATGGTAATTTTTTTCAATTTTTTTTTGGCAATTGAAACAAATTCTAAATCTAATGGTAGAAAAAATTATCATTTTAGTAACCAATTTCCATAAAAAACGAAATCAAATGAACACCAAACTTTCAACATTTTTCATGAAAAAATATACTAATCAAACACAATTAATTACAATTCTTAGTAAAACAATTTCTAGACAAATCAATTTTCTGTAAAACATTTTCTTTCCACCCATTTTTCATTTACAACAAAACGGACCCCAAGACTTTGATTTTCCATGCAAAATTGCTGGACGTAAATAAATAAATTTAAGTCGAGATGTCCAAGTCTCATCCCTAATCACTTGTAAAATCTAGGGGTGTCCAAAAGTCCCGAACCGAACCGGACCGAACCGAACCCGAACTGAACCGAACCGAACCGAGCGGTTCTTCATAAATTAAATACCCGAATGGGTACCCGAATCAAGAACCGACGGGTTTGGGTCGGGTCTCGGGTCTAGACCAAGAACCGAAGAACCGAATAAGAACCGAAACTAAATAATTTTTTTATTTTTTATATTGAATTAATTAAATTATTTTATTTTTTTCTAAACAAATTATCAAATTAATTAAATAAATCAGATTATTTCATAATTTTAATTTTAAAGCCCAAATCATTTTTAAAACTCATTAGCCCATTTTAATTTGAAGGAAATGAATATACTTTATGTAGTGTTGCTGTAATATTAATATCTACTTTTTGATATTTGTATGCATTGAATTAATCTTATTGGACGGCTAGTTATTTATATATTTTTGAATTGGGCTACGTTAATTTGTAAAAGTTACGAATGAAATGTCATTAGTTATATTTATATAGTGTTGCTGTAAATATTAAAAAATTTAATTATGGTACGGAACCGAACGGAACCGAACCGACCCGAACCGAACCGAACGGAACCGAACCCGAACGGTTCCATATTTATATTTGGACCCGACGGGTCCATTTATTAAATACCCGAAAGTTTTGGGTCGGTTCGGGTATCTTCAGAACCGAACCGAACCGACCCACGGACAGCCCTAGTAAAATCTACACCCATAAGAACTTTAGTTGAAAAATGAAATCAGGTCATTTGAATGCTTAAAATAAGTTATGTAAGATTGAGTAACACGACGAATTAAAATCGCAGTTAGTCTTTCAATTCGTTCTTGAACGGTAAAATCTTCCATATTCATTAATGTCACGTCGTTCATCCAACTTATTGGATTTGCTTTTTGGCTAGCAGGACATCTACGTAACTAATACTAGAGGTGAAAACATTATACGTCACTTTTGTTGAAAGACCATTAGCATGGGAATGGGGTGGGGTGACGAATCTTATGATTTGAATATCATGGAGAAAACGCGTTAAATAAGTCCTTTTCTAATGAGTTAATTGTATGCAACATCTTCATGGTTTCTTCAATGTCCTCATTTTCTCTTTCCACAAGTATATCAATATAATTATTGCTGAACTCATTTTCAAATAGTCATTTCTTTTCTTACTCCGGCTAACGTTGAATTTGTAAGTTCGGTGGAAGAAAACTCTAGATAGATAAAGGAATATATATATAAAATTAAGTCTCAATTCATCCAATATTGACAACAATTGATCTAGTTTAACGGCACGGATAAATATATAAAATACACTTATCATATTAACTCTCTAAAATAGAGAACATGTTGTATATAAATAGTTTGATGTGACATATTATCGATACTTAATAAAATAGTTTGATGTGACATATCATCGATACTTAACATAAGTTAAATATTTGTAATCAGTAGATTGTTTCTCCTTTTAACAACTAAGAGCTTCGTCAAAACACTATTTACAAAAAGTAAGACTCTAATTTTAGGGTATTCTCTACTTTGATTTTTCATTTTGTGTTGAGCCCTGCTACATTACCAGGGTGGTGGCTCATAGGGTCGGTCCAGGTTACTCACATTCGGGGCGGGTGGGGGGGGGAATTTTTTTGGGCATTTTTTTTGCACGTGGGGCCCACCTCATTGAGAGAGAACCTGTGAACCAAAGCCTGGTAGAGTAGCATTTTTCTTTTGTGTTTTAAATGAACATTTATCAATTTCTCTCTCTATTTTTATTTAACATATTTTTTTATATGTATATCGTTAATCAATTCCAACATGATTTGAACTCCAAGCCCTATCTCTTGGGAATAAATGCTTTCTTAGCTGTTAGCCGAATAAAAAAAAAAGTCTTAGAAACTTGTAATTCACACCTCTAAGCGAATAAAGGCTTAAACCTAATCGGTGTGTCCATCATGTCCTTACCTTTACCATAAGTTATGCCCATCGAATCCCATCTTAGATTTTATTTTTTTTTAAGACAAAAGGTTGAATTTCGATCTCACGGTTCATCTACTTCTTTCTCTATTAATTCATGCGCTTAACATAGAAAAGTCGGACTCTAAAATTCCTTCATTCGATGCTATTAAGCATTGTATCATTTTCAGCTAATATTCGATCCCTTTGTTTTCCTCGATAACAGCAATTTTTAATTCACTTGAAATTATCCAGCTACAAGTCCTTGTCATTTTGGGGCAGCCCCATTTTCATAGACAAATAGTCTTTCGTTTAGGCTAGTGACTCTATTTAAGTAAGACGAGTTGACCCGGCTTTTCTTCCTCGAATGGCAATGGGTTAGTTGAAGCGTGTATCCAGCACTACACGCTCAAATTTCGGAAACATCGAAAAGTTGGTACAGTGACGAAGTCAAAGTTGCAAGTTCGCGCAGAAGTTTCCAAATATTTTAATAACGGTCTTGCTACTTGTACATCACATTGTACATCGGGGTGTACACCCCCCTCACATGAGGGTATGACTCGCTTAGATTAAAAAATAATTTATGCAATGGGTCCCACCCCCCATGTGAGAGGAGTGTAGCCGCTTATGTACAATTTGTGATGTACAAGTAGCATTTTTGTTTTAATAAACCTCCAGAAAATTAGTACATTTTGACGAGGCATGACAATAGACTAGCAGGTTGCATGTGAACAATTTATTTTAGTCATAGATATCGGATTCGATTTGAACGTTAATTCGGCTAAAAAATTGGATCATCAGTTGAATCGACGAGTCAATAATCGAAGCGATAGGCCACAGCCTAAAAAATTAATTCAAAATATTAAAAAAAAAAATTCTTTCAGAAAAATTTAGATGTTTAAGTTATTTGTCACTAGTTATTTGTTTGTATTGTAAACTAATTGTCACTGTAATCTTTACATTTCAATTTTTTTTAATGAAACTTATATTATTCTCACTTCTGTTATGTACAAACTTTTATTAGTTAGGAAAATTTATGAAATACATCCTATGCATAAAGTGTACTCACAATTTCATATAAAATATTTTACAAATTTATATTTTAGATACTACATTTTGCATAATGATTATAAAAAAAAAGCATTTGTTGACATTTTTTAATAAATCTTTTTTAGGTTATCAAAAATATAATCAACCTGCATATTTTATTTATTTATTTAGATAATAAACTATTCGAATACTATTTATAGTTTATTGAATTGAATTATAGTACAAGAAGATAATCAAATTTATTTTTAATATTATTCAACAATTTTTAATCTATTAAAATTGTCTTTTTAAATTCTACAACTAATTGATCAAGTACTTAATATTTCAAATTCATTGGTATATTATTACAATATTTCAATAATTAATTTTATCCAAATATTTCAAGGGATTCACAACTTTTCAATTAAATAATTCATTAACTTTTATAAAAATTTGACCAAAAATTGATTTTAATCCTCACCAAATAGAAGTTAAATAAGTTACGTTCAATGAATAATTTTTTGTTAGAAAAATCATGCAAAATAATATATGATACTATTTATTCTTTTGCATATCAATATAAATTTCTTATTTATTTTAAGCTCAGGTTATAACTTTATATCATTTCAAATTTAACAAATTTTCAAGAATTAATTTTTATGCACTTTTTTTGTTTTACGAAAAAGAATAGAAGATAAATATAAGCCTTTGTTTGAGCCCCATTTTCGAGAAAAAAACTATGTTTTGGAATATTGATGTTTGGAGAATATGTGGTTAAAAATTAAAGAAAAATTTTCGATTTACGTGTAAAATATTTTATTGGAGAATATGTGGCTAAAAATGAGTTTTTATAAAATATGACTCAAACGAGGGATAAATGTTACTGATAAAAATGAGTAATACTATTTGTACATCATTGTGTACATAATGGTGTATAGATAAATGATATGAAAGAGAGAGAGAAAAAAAAAAAAGAGACGAAAAAAATTCAGTTATTGTAATCTTTTCTTCTTTTTCATGTCATCCTTTTGTACACAATGATGTACATGTAGCATTAGTCGATAAGAATATATAGTTATGTGTTATAAATGTATTTAGTTTTGTGTATTGAATGAAACTGGGAAAAAAAGATTAATGATGTATTTAAAATACTTGAATTAATATAAAACTAATTTACAAGAAAGAGAGATGAAAGAAAGAAAAGTTAATTTTTAGATGAAAGAGTAATAGAGAATACAATTTTGAAGAATAATAAATGGTATATAAAGTGTTTAAGTAATGTATAATATGGAGTGTAAATTGTCATTTTTTTTAATCAGGTGTACTTTGGTATGTTTAGCCATTTACAATGGCAAAATGTAAACATTTCTAATTTTTTCGACAAAATGTGTTTCGTTGTTAGCTGTGTGTAACTGGAACAGCAAGGGCTGCCATGTTCATGGCTATGTCTGCTGAAAAGTTTAAAAGAGCATCGATGTGTAAAATTTCTAAAGTTTGGGATATATTAGAAACCACACACGAGAGAACTAAAACTATTAAAAATTCTAAATTGTAGATGTTAACCTCTAGGTTTGAAGAAATTAGAATGAAGGAAGATGAATCATTTGATGAATTCTATGCGAAGTTTAATGATATAGTTAATTTCGAGTTTCAACCTAGGTGAGAAGATCCTCGAGTCGAAAATCGTTAGAAAAGTCCTTAGATCCCTATTTAAAAGGTTTAGACCAAAGTCACTGCAATTGGAGAAAGTAAGGACTTAGATGCAATTAATAGAAGAACTCATATGATCCCTACAAACATATGAACTCACCATATCTCAACCAAAAAGGGCTAAATCCATAGCCATGAACACTGTTAGGGAAGAAGAAAGTGAGTTAACCGATGCTGAGACTTTTATGGGCGACGAAATAGCTTATTTCGTTAAAAAATTTCAGAAAGTGATGAGGAATATGAGAAAACCTTAAGAATGGAAAAATGATGTCTCTAGTAAATTCTCAAACGATAAGCGTGAAAAAAATAACTCTAGAACTGCAAATAAGAAAACTCAGTCAGTTAGATGCCATGAATGTCAGAGCTTTGGTCACTATAGGAATGAATGTCCTAACTTCAAAAAGAACTTGAAGAAAGGAAGACGTAATGCATTAGTAGTGACCTCGAGTACTCAGAGTGATACCTCTGGTGGTGAAAATGAACAAAATTTTATGGCTTTCATATCTATAGCTACGATTGAATCTAATAAGGAAAGTGAAAATGTTGAGAATAAAGAACGTAGTGAAAAATCTGAGGAAGAGTCTGAGGATGAGACTGATATTCATGAGTCTTATCGAGAATTATTCGAGGAGAGTCTTAAAATCAAAAAAAGGTCAATAAAGCCATTCTGAAAAAGGTAAACAAACTTGAAAGAGAGAAAAAGAAACTCATATGTGACCTTTAAGACTCTACCAAAAATCTGAATGAGTTGATGCTTGTTAGTGAGAACTTAGAAACTAAAGTTAAATCCTTAACAAGTGATTTTGAAAAATCTAATACTCAACTTCATTCGTTCATGAGTAGTACGCAGAAACTCGATAATCTGTTGGGAATGAACAAGTCTGCTGGAAATATGCATTGTTTGGGTTACGTTCAAAGTGGTAATGCTACTGTGGGTACATCCAAGGCCACATTCGTCTCAACCACCAACAAAGTTCGGAATACTGTTAATCCTGAACCCAATGGCACGAATGTCTTTGGATCAAATCCTACTAAACAACGTAGGATCAATCATCCTATATATCGACAACAACCTAATTGTTAGAGTTGAAGAGTTAAGTTTTATTCATTGCAGTAAAATTCATGTCAATGTGAAAATTCGTTACAATTAGGTTGTGACTCCAAATTCTTTTTGAGCATTTGATTAAAAATACTGTTGGAAGAAGATTGGGAGTTGGTAGTAAATTTGGAGAAGCGGTTTTTCTCTTCTATTTCAACTCAAATATTCTCTTATTGGTATTACCTATTATAATAAGATTTCACATTATGTTAGACTCTTTTTTGTATTAATTTTCCTAATATGTTAGAGATTTTTATATCATAAATATGTGGTAAATTACACATATTTATTTGATCGACTCGAAGAGTTATCAGATGGATCTAGATTAATAGAGAGACTATTAGACACATATATCTAGGAAAGAATCTTGTGAGATCCAGTCTAATATATTGTAATTATTTCCTTGTGATATTGTGAGTTTTCCGTCTCAGCCCATAAATTTTCACCGTCTTGGATTTCTATGTAAATCTTGTATTTTTGTGATTGTTATTTTATATTCCTATATTTTGTCTTTAATACTTATAACAAGTTTTATCAGATCTATAAGACTATAATCCTGTTCCTGTTATAACAATTGGCTTAATTTTTGTAAGTGGTATTAGAGCAAACTTATCACTTTATTTCTAACCAAGTGTATCGAATTAAATAAATGACCAATGTGTGTTTGTTTCGCAGGCCATAACTCTATAAGAGGATTGTAAGGACGTCATTCAAGATCGACAGTAGAGCAAAACACAGAAATACTAGTTTATTATTTTTAATTTATTTCGAAGAGTACGTGCAATAGATACCATCTCACGCTGATTTGAACAAACTTACACAGAGTCCATAACCTAATAAGGTAAACCTCATTTGCATCAATTAATGGCAGAACAAACTTTTCGAATTTCACCATTAGTCCCCGTCTTAACCTCAATATTACTCATTTTAACCATGGACTTTCCGAATTCGGCACTAAATGTCAATCCAAGCAGTCCTCTAATTCCCAAGAAACGTTGCACAAATGTTTTTGTTGAACCATCAGTCCATAACTTCTGATCTGATTCAAGAATTCCACGGCCATTTCTCAGGTTGGCGAAAAAACAGTTATCGAACTGGTTTTCACTTCCGTTATCTAGCCCTACCCTTGTGGAAGTGTCGCCGTTTTCAGGACAAAGGGACCGAAGTTGAGGAAGAAATGTGTAGTCGATGGAAGGGTCAGCACCAGTAGTTGAATTGAAGTTGTATAATCTGTATCTGAAGAACTGGCAAGCTGAGGTGCCAATGGTGTGTCCCCCTACATATTCATGCATAGATGTTTGTGTTAGCTTTGATGCTATAAAACTAAAAAATGGGACCTAAACTTTGGGATTCGGTCATCAACGACGGATTTTTCCATGACTATTTCAAATTCAAAATATTACCGTAATGTTTGGTTAACTTGCGACATAAAATTTCAGACCGTAGAATATAGTGAACAAGATTTCATTAATACTATTATGTGCTCACCGACGAGGGTAACAAGATCTTGAGTATTGAGACCTTTTGCTGCAAACTTCTGTTTTTGAACCTTGACGGAATCATTAAAGCCAGGAAGATTCGAAGCATCGGATGCTAAAGAAACCCGCCCATCTCTCCGTCCGGTAGGCACAGCCCATCCTGGTCCACCAGTCTACGTCAACAATCAAATAGCCAATTAGGTCGATGAGTAATTTATGGACACTCCTTGGTACCAGACTTATTCGTATCCATATCCATATATGACATGTATCAGACACTAACATGTCCTATTGACATGTATAGCGTGTCCATGTACAACACATTAGATGCTGATAATTCATAGTGCTGACACATCATGCTACATGTGCTATCACTAATTTTGATCATCAATATTTGAAAAGAGAAATGAACTTACCAGTACAACTGCATCGCGAGCCGCAAGAGCAAGAATGTCAGCACAAGAGACAACACCAGGGCATGCAGCCTCAAGTTGAGTCTTGGCATCATCAATAACTTCATATCCTCTCAACAAACGATTTGGTCCGGCCATTTTCTCAGCGTCGTCACCATTAATAAGTATAGAGCCATCACAACCTTGTACGAAACAGTCATGAAAGTGCATTCTGAGCAAACCGGCAGCAACTGTGGGATTTGAATTAAACCGAGTATTCACTGCAGATTGCACGATGGATTCAGCCCGAGGACACGACCTTGAATAGAATCCAACCCGTGTTCCCTGGCCTAGCGCCACAGTGGCAGCAACAGCAAGCAAGAAAAATAATGCAATTGACATTTGTCTAAAGTCATAATTCCTCATTGCAGAAAAACCCTCGATTGGTTCTCTGATAACAATAATATATAAAAGAGAGAACGAAAAAGAAGAATTAAGGTGGTTTTTCTTAAATTGTTTTACAATCCAGACAGGATAATGAAATCCAGTACTGATATTTCTAGCTAGTGTTTGAGTTGATGGTAAAGCAAAGGTTTTATGTGCATATTTATATGCACAGAAAGATAAAGCCAGCTTGTTTGCATGCCTGGAGAAAGTAAGCAAAGTCTTCTTCGAAGAATTCTGATGGCTGAAAATTCTCGCTTAATTAATTTGGGTATAACGAGTCACGGGTGGAATTTTATATTTTTATGAGAACTGGTCGATAGGAGGAAAAGACCAACACTAGCACAATCAATTGTGATAATACAATTCGAAATGAATATCTCGAAAATAAAATGTTACGAGCAAATATAATGTGGACTGGATGAGCACAAGAGAATGCTACTTCAAATTACAATTGTAGTGATTTATATTCATATGTCAGGATAAGTAAATATTTTGAGTTTAATTTTGTGATTACGAGAATCGTATCTCAATTAAACTTTTAATAAAAAACTAAACATTAGTGTATACGATAAAAATAACGTTTAAATAAATAAACATGTTTTCTATATAAATAAAATTTTATTGGTATTGTTGTTGGATGATGAGTTGGGTGTAATGCGCAATGCTTTATTTTTCATGTCTACAGGGTGGGGGTTCACAGAACTCCATAAACTCCATAGACAACTCATACATAAGGGGTGGGTAATTTTTTTTTTTTTTTTTTCATTTTTACTGAGGTGGGTCCCACGCCTATGTACGTGGAGATTAATTCATCCGATGATGGCTTATCTTTGTCAGTGCAAGAAAATTAAATTTTTAGTAGATTTTATTAAAAATTGATGAAATATTTGATTGAAAAGTAGCGGGACTCATAAAATATGAGATTAAAATTATTTATTAATTTTAATTTTAATTAAAATATAGATTTTAATCCGTAGCGGATAGGGGCTACATGTGTTTATTGCATGGTAGGAGTGATTTATATATTATATAAAAACGAAATTGTACGTACTTTTTCACCGCCATGCAGTCAACGATTAAGCTTCGTTCTCGAGCGGACAACCTTTTTCTGTGTATGTGAAACGTAAATTATTATTTTATTTACATGAAACAATCTATCAAAAATGCAAAGACTTAGATCATCTTCAATCCTCGCACCATTTCACCAAATTTCACCATTTTGCACCAAATTTCACTCTTCAATCCATCCCCATAATTTTCATTTTTTTTAATTCTTTTATTTTAATTTTTTTTAGAGGTGTCAAGACGGACGGGCCGGCCATGACCCGTAAAAACTGGCCCGTGAAAACCGGGACCGCGGGCCGACCCGTGACCTGCGCGGGCGGTTCACGGGCCAAGGAGGCTTCGCGGGTTGCACCCCCATGGGCCGCGGTTAACCCACGGCCCGTAAAAAAAATAAAACAAAAATTAAAAAAAGGGGGGGGGGGGGAGAGATTATTTTTACAATACTCTCTCATTAGTTATTATATATTTATACTTGTTACTACCTTACTACAATTACAATTATTCAATTGCAAATATCATCATCATCTTGATTATATTTATTTCTTCTCGGTTCTCACTAGTCACTAGTCACTACTAAATTTTTTATTCCTACTATATTATGGATTCTCGTGATTCTTTTTCTCAAAATCCTATTTTCAATAATAGTTGCTCTCCAATAAATTTAGAAGATGATAATGTTGTAGAAGTTTGCAAAGTTATAAATAATTCATGTAACATTAAATTTGAATTTTATGTAAAAATTTCTTGATATAATTATGATTTTATCATTTTGTTCAATTCTTAGTTTACATTTAATAAAAAAATATATTTTTTGCTATAAATATGAAAAATTCTATATTTTTATAATTTTATTTATACAATCATACGGGCTAAAATTGGAACGAACCGCGACCCGCGCGACCTGTGACCCGCATGGGCTCGACCCGGATGGGTCAGCGGGCGGGTCTGGGTTGTAGTCCAAAATTGTGGGCCGACCCGTAACCGGCCCGGAACCCGCAGCGGGCGGGCTTTTTTTCACGCGGGCCGTTACCGGGCTCACATGTTGGCGGGCCGACCCGGCCCGGACCACCCGGATTGACACCTCTAATTTTTTTCATATGAAAAATGTAAAGATTTGGACAAAATCTGCTACTTAATGAAAAATTTGGTACCGCTGCTGCAATTTTCCCTTATTTATTTAGTAATTTATGTAGTAATTAAATAATTTTTTATTTAAATAAAGTGTTAAGAACTAAAAAAATGAAGAAATTGTTAAAACGCTGTTAATTTGGTTCAACTTTCGATGTTTGGGTTGGAGATGATTTTCAATTTAGTGCAAGATTTGACCAAAGGGGAAACTTTATATCTAAAGTATTACAAATAGGTCAACTCAATTTTCACACAATAACTTTACAATTCGAAAACTCAGGTAATAAATAAATAATTAAAAATCTTTTATTAACTAAATATAGTAATGTCATAATTATACAATTAATGGTAATAGTTATGTACTTATGGGTCACAATGTACTTATTGATCACATATTATCAAATTAAATAATCACATATCAAAAGAAATTATGTCACTATTAATTTATTGGTTACAAATGACAATTTTTAAGTCACGATTCAAATTTTTAGGTCACGTATTATTTATCGGTCACAATCAATCAATAATTTGTGACACCATCATTATTTGTGACCATCACTTCACCATCGCACCTCTGTCAAACACCACCATGGCCAAAGCCACCCCTACCACCTCATTACAATTGGTCAGCACTACTGGACATCGCTAGAGCCACCATCACGTCTAACACCATTGCACACAGCACACCGCACCCACCACCATCAAACCCAACCATTGCACTACTATCGCACACAGCACTACAATTAACAATCACACCTCACACGGCATAAATCATTACTCGGTCAACCCAACACCGCACTATCGTGCTCAACACCACTGCCTGAAGCGTCGCCTCACAACGCCGGGCAATTTGTAGATGGGCAGTGGCAAGCCAATTTGTGGATGGGCAATACCAAGACAATGTTGAGCAACCGTAATCTGGTTTGTGTTGATTGCCAACGTGAAAGGTGGTGACGATGGTTTGAAATGGTTTTTGGGGGTGGTTTTTGCTAGATTTTGAGATGGCTATTGGTTGTTTGGTGGTGATGGTGCAGGTGGTGATAATGTGGCAGTGGTGGTACGGGGCAGTAGTGATGATGGTTAAATGGTGGTGGTGGCGGTTGATGTCGTGAACTTGGATAAAGAAAGAGAGGAGATATAGAAAGGAGAAGAGATGGAAATGATGTTAGGGTCGGGATTGTGGGTAGGATGTGGTGGGTGTAGGTTTCTTACACATTATACAAATCCTCAATTAATGGGTGACATACGGAAGGCCTTACATCAGCATCCACCAAGTCTACCAATCATATGCTTTAGCTTCCTCCCCTAAGTAATTCATTAATTGTTGGGAGCCACCTGTAAGATTAAACTCATGATGACTTGAAAAGTCGAACTCGTTAACCAATCTAAACATACCAATAGTATACTTTCTCAACTCGGTAGTATAGCTGATAAGACAAGAAATGATGAATGCACGTTAACATTTCCCTATAAAATGAAGAATGAGAGTCTTAGAGAAGGGGGAAAAAAAAGGCTCTATACACTTCATACTTCAAATATCTTCTTGAGAAAAAAGAGTAAACACTTATAGTTATAATTATAATATGCAAGTCGTTATCAATAAAACTCTTATTTTCATTTTAAATTGGCTTGAATCTTGTTCAAACAATTTTCGACGTCAACAATTTTGACTAATCTTTAATTAACAAATATTTACGTCTGCGTGGTTACAACTAATTATGCACTGAGGAACGAATATAAATGTCAATGCAAGCATGTTTTTTGACAGATTTCAGACAGCGGTTGACTTCAATTCGCAGACAGTAAGGGACAAATTTTTATATTTGGTGTAAAACACCAAATTTAGTGTAAAAACTCCTCAATGGTACTCCAAAAAGATAGCGTAATGAATAGTATTACATCAAATTTGATGTAACATTATTTATTTACACTAAGTAATATAAGAATTTTCATTTAACCTCACTCATTTTGCCTTTATTTACACTTTATAAAAATTGTTTATTATATCTATATCTTTATTTTATAATTGAGTATTAATAGATTTTAATTGATTCATAATTATTATAATATGATGGTTATTTTTATTTGATATTTATTTTTAAATTACAATAAATTATTAAGTAATAATTATTTCAACAATAAATTAAAATTATTCATTAAAAAGTCAAAAGTTACAAATTTGATAATTAATAAATTAGCACTAGAACAACATACATGTGTAATTTTCCTCGTGCGTTTAATTTAATTTTTATAATTTGCGGTATTACTAAATGCAATACTTTATTTCATTAAATTTAGTTTCTAATTTAACGATTTTTTAATTATATAATTTCTAAAATAAGATTTGGTATAAAATAATGCAAACTAAAATTTGGTTTAAAATTTAGTATAAACCATTTCTAATTATATACTTTTACACCAAATTTGATGTAGACCATCAGAGATAAAGATAGTCTAAGTACCTTGCTTAATTTACGTTGAATATCGTTGATTTGACTCATCAATCTATTAATGTGGTGCTTAACATACAAAAATCGTCTTCTCTAAATTTAGGTTTCAATTTTTTTAGACATTTCAACAATACTGTCGATTTTGACTTTTCATTTTATTTAACATATTTTTTTATTTGTCAATCGCTAATCCATGCAAACATCATTTGAATAATTCAATGAATAGAGAGTATTGAAATCTGTAATTTATTAAATACAATTATTAGAAGTAAGAATATAGAACGTGGTATTTTAAAACTTATTTTTAAATAGAGAGTATTTTAAAACTCATTTTTAAATATTAACTCTCTAATAACATCTTGTATTTAGAGAGTCTATCGGATATGTTTTTTCCTAAATAATAAAATACAGCATATATGGGATGGCAAAATCTTGATAAATGAATGTCTCATAAATTAATAATTTTGGTTATAATTAAAAAATTTAATCCTGACTCGAATTAGTGCACTAAATTTATATTCTCGCTAAATTCATAAGATTTTAATTTTATTTATTATAAAATAATTATTACTTGAATAATAAATATATATTGTACATATTAAGGAATTTTTTCTTGACAATTTCAATTTTTTCAATTCAATTTTTTAAATATACTCATCAAAAGTTGCTTGACTTTTCTTTGTACACATCCCTATTTTTTTTTTTTCTTTCCAACTACATATTTTTTTTCAATTCGTCAAATTAATTATTTAATGTTACAATGTTTGAAAGACTTCTTTAATCTATTCTTTAATTTTAGAGCTATAATTGAAATACACAGCAATTTTTAATACACTAGAAATTATCCAGCTACAGCTCCTTGTCATTTTCCCATTTTAATATACAAATTGTCTTTCGGTTTGGATAGTGACCCGATTTAAGTGAGACGAGTTGACCCGGCTTCTCAACCTAGAAATGGTAATGGGGTAGTTGAAGCGTGAACACTCAAATTTCAGAAACATCGAAAAGTTGGCACAATGACGAAGTCAAAGTTAGTTTGATTACCACTTGCAATATAACATTATTATTCATATAAAATATGAAACGAAGTCAAAGATTGACACATTGGTTTACACACATATAAGTTGTCAGATTTTGGTACATTTATCTTAACATCTTTTCCAATCAACTGACAAATTTTTGACATATAGGAGACGTCAATCAAAGGGTACACTTTGTATGTACAAGTAGTTTAATAGGTATCCAATTAGTCTAATAAATGTAAACACGAGTAGTAACATTTGACGAATCCAACTAGGTGTTGCAATAGATTAATGTGAACGATGTATTTTAGTCATAGATACTAGATTTTATTTGGACGTTGACTTGTCAATGTACCGAATCATCGAATTACTAGTTGAATCAGTAAGTTAATGAATAGACCGGTAAATCAACGCTTACTAAATTATTTTAAAAAAATTCAAAATATAAATTTTTTTCTTGGGGGGGGGGGGGGGGGGGAAATTAAATTTTAATATTTAAATTTTATTTTTTTAATTTTGTAAATATAAAATCTCAAATAAAAGTTATGTTATGCTCATTTTTGTTATTTACAAATGTTTGATTAGTTAAGAAAATTTACAAAATGCATCCTATATATAAGGTGTACTTACACTTTACATACGATATTTTTTTCATAGTTACATTTTACATAACCGTTACGGAGAACACATTTTACTGAAATATTTACAAATTTTTCTATATATAAAAAGTGTCTATTTAACGGAATTTGTTGATTTAATGGAAAAACTAACGAAATTTGTTATTTTAACGGATTATGTAACGGAATTTCTTATTTTAAACAGGCAGCTGCACCTTCTTTCAGTGTTTTTATCATAACTTTGTATTCCGATATTCGATTGAGGTGATTCAAAATGCGTTGGAAAGCTAACCCATCTGACTACAATTTTGATTCAGACATCATTCTCCAATTCGATCACTTTCTATGCCAAAAATATGTCTCAATATAACGGATCATATAACGGAATTTTTTGTTTTAAACAGGCAGCTGCACCTTCTTTCAGTGTTTTTATCATAACTTTGTATTTCGATATCCGATTGAGGCGATTCAAAATGCGTTGGAAAGCTAACTCATCTGGATACAACTTTAATTCAGACATCATTCTCCAATTGGATAACTTTCTATGCCAAAAATAGGTCTCAATATAATAGACTATGTAACGAAATTTCTTGTTTTAAACAGGCAACTGCACTTTCCTTCAATGTTTTTATCATAACTTTGTATTCCGATATCCAATTGAGACAATTCAAAATAAGTTGGAAAGCTAACTCATCTTGCTACAACTTTGATTCAGACATCATCTCCAATTTGATAACTTTCTATGCCAAAAATATGTCTCAATATAACAGACTATGTAACAGGATTTCTTGTTTTAAACAGGCAGCTGCACCTTCATTCAGTGTTTTTATCATAACTTTGTATTTCAATGTTCGATTGAGGTGATTCAAAATGTGTTGGAAAGCTAACCCATCTGGCTACAACTTTGATTCAGACATCATTCTCCAATTCGATCACTTTCTATGCCAACAATATGTCTCAATATAACAGACTATGTAACAGAATTTCTTATTTTAAACAGGCGGCTGCACTTTCTTTCAGTGTTTTTATCATAACTTTGTATTCCGATATCCGATTGAGGCAATTCAAAATGCGTTGGAAATCTAACTCATTTGGTTACAACTTTGATTCAGACACATTCTCCAATTGGATCACTTTCTATGCCAAAAACAGGTCTCAATATAACGGATTATGTAACGAAATTTCTTGTTTTAAACAGGCAGCTGCACCTTTTATTATAACTTTGTATTCTGATGTCCGATTGAGGCAATTCAAAATGCGTTGGAAATCTAACTCATTTGGTTATAACTTTGATTCAGACACCATTCTCCAATTGGATCACTTTCTATGCCAAAAACAGGTCTCAATATAACGGACTATGTAACGAAATTTCTTGTTTTAAACAGACAGCTGCACCTTCTTTCAGTGTTTTTATTATAACTTTGTATTCTGATATTCGATTGAGACAATTCAAAATGAGTTGGAAAGCTAACTCATCTGGATACAACTTTGATTCAGATATCATTCTCCAATTCGGCCACTTTATATGCGAAAAATAGGTCTCAATATAACGGATTATGTAACTGAATTTCTTATTTTAAACAGGCAGCTGCACCTTCTTTCAGTATTTTTATCATAATTTTGAATTCCGATGTCCTATTGACGCGATGCAAAATGCGTTGTAAAGCTAACTCATCTAGCTACAACCTTTATTCAGTCATCATTCTCCAATTCGATCACTTCCTATGCCAAAAATAGGTCTCAATATGAGACTAAAACACCGGAGCATAACTTTTCGGTTGGAAATTGATTTGTGATCATCTTTTGACTAAATTTGATTCCCTTGACATCTTCCTTTATCCAATTGACTCCGAGCACTCTCAAATCTTCATCGTGAGATTCGGCACAATTTTTAAATATTTACATTTTAGCCCCCGAACTTTGAACCCCTTACAATTGAGCCATTTCTCCAAATTTGTCTACTTTTGCTTATTTTCTTCAATCTTACCAACCTACATCACAATATCAAAATCACACATCTAATTATTTATCAATTACATAAACATTACATCATTAATTATTTATAGGGTGTCTGTTTCTACTTTTCAGTAGAAATCAAGCCGTTGGCAACACAATTCATGCCATTGGGAGCCGCAATTTTAGACAAATTCTCTCACTGTAGGGCTGTAGTTTTGAAAAAAAAAAAAAAGGTAACATAATCAATTTTCCTTCCTACTTACAGCGCGCCCAGACATGCCTTTAATTAACCAAAAAAAATTACATCTTTATTAATTACAAATTAATTATTAAACAAAAATATTAAATATAAACTAAGCAAACGTGCATTGCACGTTGCTCGCACCTAGTAGACCATATAAAGAGCTGTTTGTATAACAAATCACATCCTATATATTACATTATATAATGTTTTGTATACGATTTCAAGTTATTGATTTTTCGAAAAAATATTTTTTTTCTCTAAAGGTTTTTATTATATTTTTTAAAATAATATTTATTATCTTCTTTCCTAAAATCTAACATCAATCTTATAAAGCTTATTTTAGTTATTTAGTAAAATATCGAAAAAAAAAATCAGAAATGTTTCATTTGACTCTTGCAACATTGAAAAAACGGGAAAAAAAAAATTTAATTAATTACTATCTTCTAATTAACAAAAATTGTTCAAGAAATAAAATTAAAAGCAATCAATTAAAATCATTTTTGATATTACTTGCATTTTGTAGTTAAAAAATAATTTCTTATTTATTTTAAGGTTGGATAATTTTGTAACAAAATATATATGTAAAGGCAGTGACGGATGGGGGGGACTAGGCCAGATTGTTGCCCGGTCCAGTCCCTTGCCCACTGAATTTTTTTAGGTAGAAATTTTTCTTTTTATGTAAAAAAAAAAAATTCATGTGTACTTTTCAATTTTTATTTTTTACGTATCAGCCCGAATTGTAATCCGTTCCTGTAAAGGTGAAATAGTAATTGAAATTTTGAGAATAAGGTATGTAAATTGTTACATATTATAATACAAAGACGGTAATTTGTTATTTTCAATTATAAATTTTTTAGTTTATTTTTTGTCACCATAATATGGAAAGTGTGAAAACACTACATATGATATGTTTTGTAAATTCTCCCACATAGTTAGCAACAAAAAATCTCGGTGTATTAAGTAATTGATGTATCTCTCCATGCATAACAAACCCAACATATGAGTAGGAATACGGTTTTACATGGACGTCGCGTTGACATCTTAATGTGAATTTTCATTTTATTCATCATGTAATTGAGGAATGTACCATTAAACTAAAAATGGTTCCAACACATTTCGATCCAGCAGATGATATGACTTGAGCATGCATGGCTTGTACCAGCGAAATGGAACATGATTTGAGTTGTGTTGGTGTCCGACCTCACACTTCATTGAGTAAAGAGCTCGGACGGAAAGTTCATGTACTGAACCACAAGATCGGACATTTGCTATCGTAATTAGCAAAAACATTATGATTCATAATCTTCGTCACATTGTCCCCGCCTAAATACCAATCACTCCCAGAATGACACATGGTGACTATGACAACACCTATTTTTTAACATGTTAAGCAAGTAATGATTACCCAATATCAGGTTAACACTGACTGATGTCATAGTTGTGGTCTATGCATCATGATGATCTGACTGACCGGTCTCGACAACCAATTAAGGAACTAGAATTTTGGAAGGTGGCACACATTTTTAGGATGGATAACGCAATTACTTTGTATTTTGATTCAATTTCCGGCGATCACACCATTAAAATTTCCTTTTAAGTTGATCTAAACCTATCACGTCATTTTTAGTCATCAATAAGTTGTAACAAATATAGCAGCCATTTTTCCTTCACTCCACTCTCTCAAGTTCTCTCATAGAAACATCTCTCCTTCATATTTCTTTTTGCAGTTTTTTATTCAGAGATTAATTCTTTGCAATCCTTGAAACCCTTTTGATGCATATTGGTTTCGAAAATTGCTCCAAAAAAATTCAACGTATATTTTCCGGTACTATTCTTTTTCCCCTCCAGAAGACCTGAGCCGGGCCGGGCCCACAAACGGCATCACTGGGACTCTTTGCAACCGCACCATGCCGATCCGGCTCGATTGGTACCACAGCATGCATGCGTGGACCATTAAAAATTCTTTGCACCAATGAGTGTCTGGAATAGATTTAGCGAAAGAAACAATAAGAAAAGATTATGTACCAGTTCTTTGTAGATTTTCCGGAGATTTGATACGAGTATGGTATATGAATTAACAAAGTGAATGTCTTTCTTTTCTTAATTTTTAAGCTGTGTTAATTTGAAATTAGGGTATGAAGGAAGAAATGACTCTAATTGTTTTCATATTCTATTTTTATGTACATTTCATCGATGAAAATGGAATTATTTATAAATTTGTTTGTCCCTCTTCAACAGTTAAATTTGAAAGGAAATTAATATTATTTTAATAATATTCCACAGGCCACAGATCCATTTCTAGGGGTACTTGTTAAAATGACCCAGTCAAAGGACCCTAATTCCACTTTGACTTTTCCAATAGACAATAATACCAAAATGACCCATTTGCTATAAAAAGACCAAAACACCCTTAAATGACAAAAACAATTACAAAACTTGTTTGTGTTAAAAAGACAATATTACCCTTTTAGTTAACAAATAAAAATCAAACGTTCCCTATTCAAAATTACAAAATCTGCTCAAACAGATAAAAACTCTCTTGTCTTCTTGACTCTGAAAATCTCAAAAATATCGATAGCTGAAGAAAAAATTGTTTTTGGTCCATTACTTCGATTCGGTAAGTATATTTACATATGTTTAACTTTGTTTTCGTTAAATGTGCATACGTTTTTACTCGATAAATTAAGATCGATATAGGTGTTAGACAGATCTAACTATTTTAGCAAATGTATAATTTTTTTTCAGCATAAAAGAACAAAAATTCATCTGCATAATGTTTTTCGATTCTATTTACAAATTTCGGCTGTAAGTTGGTTAAATTGTCGTCTGTGAAGGCTGGCAACAGACGACAATCTAACAGCCTATTTTCGGTCATTAATGAAAAATAAGCCCGACAACTTTCGATCATTAATGAGTATATTCGATAACATAATTTAACATTGAAGTTTGGACTGTTTAGTGTCAAGTAATGAATGACTATTTTTGGCAAAAACAAATAAAATAGGTCATTAACTCTATTTTTTGGCTGTTAACAGCCCAAAAATAGGTCAAGTTAATGTACTATTTTGGGTCATAAAAGCCGTACTTTTTTGGTCATAATGTTTATTTTTTAATTTAATGACTAAAACAGCCCATAAAAAGGTCATTAACATTTCAAAAAGGTCATAATGTACCCCAAAAAAGGTTGTTTTAATCGTTTATTTTTTAGGTCGTTATCACTTTTAACATTTATTTTAGGTCATAATGTACCAAAAAATAGTTAATGACCTAAAAATAGGTCATAATGTGCTATTTTTGGTCTGTTAATAGCTTAATTTTAGGCTGTTAGTTGATTTTTCGACTCTTTTTTTTTGTAATAATTTTTGTTCGGACTGTAAGTCGATTTTTTTTGAATATTCCGTTTAATTTTCTTTGTTTCTATGCCTGACAGATATGATTATACTCCTGGTTTGTCATTTTGGTGATTTTGAATTGGATGAAAATAATCGATGGGAATGGAAATGGACGAACAATATAAAAGGTAGTATGGCAACACATATAACAGAGACTACATCGTACAAGGAGTTGTACCGTGATATACAGAACAAGTTGAACGTCGATGAATCTCGATACAATATGGTATTGAGATATCAATTCAGAGAGAATTTGCCATATTCAATTCCACCTTTAAAGGTTACATCTGATATTGAAGTGAATTATCTGTTTGAGTTGAACAAAACGCAAGTGACACCAATTTACGTGAGTTTAGTGATGAAGGACGACGCGGAAGGTAGAAATGAACATTCGGATGTAGCCGAGAATAATGCACATGATTTTTGGGATACAGTGGAGATAGCTCGCGAGTATGACGATAATATTCTCGAGACAATTGTTCCCCATCGTGACATCACCGCGACGCACATAATTCAATTCGGTAGCTCAGACGATAATGTAAATGAATTTACAAATGAGGATTTAATTGCTTTATCTCGTCAAAGACATGAGTGGGTGGGAGCTCGGGGGCAGGAACGAGCGGACCTTCATCTAATTCTTCACGCGTGGTTCCCGATGATGAAGATTTGCACATTGAGCAAGCTGTTTGAAACGAAGAAAGATTTGCAGGAAGCTTTGCACAAGCTAGCATTGAAATTCAATTTTGAGTTCAAGGTAAAGAAATCAACCAAATCCTTGTTGACAATTGCTTGCATCGATGACGATTGCCGTTGGTCTTTGCGAGCGACTAAGATGGATACGAATGAGTCATTTGTAGTTCGCAAGTATACACGGGAACATACTTGCGAATTGGGGATTCGTCAAAACAATTACGGCACAAGCTCGGTCATGGTTTATTGGTCGACGTATAATGCACAGTATCGGGACCCACGGACGATCTACAGCACCATCGGACATCATTAATGATGTTCGACGAGAGTACGGAGTGGTCATGAGCTACCATACGGCTTGGAAGGCCAAAGAATGCGCGTTTGAGGATCTAATGGGCTCGCCCGAAGAGAGTTATGCTAAATTGGCCGTGCACGCCATAATTTGGCGACAACTAATCACGGTTCCACTTTTTCCATTGAGACGGAGGGCGAGAATTGCTTTAAGTATTTTTTCATGGCACTTGGACAATGCACTAGAGGATTTAAAAATGCGATGCGACCCGTAATTTTAGTCGACGGTACAACTCTGAAATCGAGATATGGTGGAAAACTGATTATTGCTACATGTCAAGATCCCAACATCCAGATTTACCCACTTGCATTCGACGTAGTCGATAAATGAGAATGATCTGTCAATGCGTTGGTTCTTTACGAAGCTCGTGGAAGTGATCGGCGAAGTCGAGGATCTTGCCTTCAGAATCGATCGGGTCGGTCTCTAATAAATGCTATCGCCGAAGTTTTCCCGAGGCACATCATGGCTACCGCATGTGGCACATACAGGTAATCGAAGACTAGATACCGGGGCCAAGGCATTGTTTCATTGTTCGGGAAAGGCGGCCGAAGCTTACAAAGTGTTGAAGAATGTAATAAGTTTATGGTTGAGATAGGAAATAAGTCGTTCCGGCATGGGATTATCTTACAAAAATGGGGATAGAACATTGGGCGCGATCACGCTTTCCGGACGTCGGTACAACTTGATGACGTCGAACAATGTGGAATCTCTGAATGCACTGTTCAAGAAGGATCGAGAGTTGCCAATTCTTGCAATGATTGAGAACATCCGTACCAAGCTGCAGCAGTGGTTTCATGAACGACGTACGGAATCGCAGAATCGCCGAGCCGGCTAGCCCCGCTCAAGAGGAGAAACTGCTCAAGGCGGCAGAGGATGCGAGGAGGTTGATTGTGGAACCGCTAGACGAGTCCCGTTTCTCCGTACACCGTGCACGTCATGTGGCATACATTGTGGACTCGACCAGAGCAACACATGTACTCGTGCTCGATTTCGCTTGAGAGTTTTCCATGCGAGCATGCAGTCGCGGTAGCTTTAAACAGAGGCTTTGCAGCGAGAACATTATGTTCTCCTTATTATACGGCTAAATACTGGAGAGCTGCGTATGCTGAGACTGTATTTCCCCTACCGAACGAATCTGAGTGGGAAGTTCCTGACAATATTCTCCCGCTTAATAGTTTGTCCCCACCAATAATTGAACCGCGTGGCCATGGGCGTCCACGAACTTCTAGAATACCCTCTACTGGAGAGTTTCCTCGACCGCGTCGTTGCAGCAGATGTAAAGCAGTCGGCCACACTCGCAAAACTTGTACGAGTCAGATTCCCCTTCGGCTTCGAGTGTGTTCTGGTGAAGACGTGCACCGTGTCCTCAAAACATCTCCGGCCCCACGGATATGTGTTGAACACATCAAGATCGTCGACGATCTGTAAATGTAATAGGTCGATTCCAGCCCTCCGATGGTGACATCGCAACACGCTCTCAAGGATGTAGACCAAGCCGAGCTTCAGTCTGTCCAACATATGGTCACACCGCGTGATTGCGTCCATCATATCCGATAGCAGGACTGACCCCTGTCCCCCAAAGTATGTGTCGTGTAGTCTGCCTCTCTGAGTATCGGCACGAGCTGCATCATCCCCCGTAATCTTCAATCCAGTGATGAGAGCAAAATCGAACATGGAGAAACTGGCGACCTTACCCCCAAGTTCGAAGTGGAGGGCATCGTCGTCGACTGGACTACGCAACCGACACGCAGGGGCATCGAGGATCCGCCTGCAGAACCGTACATCTCTCAACTCGTACAAGGGCCAAAGAAACGAACGTCGAAGCATATCTGCATGCTGCTCATCCAACAACTCCAACACAAACTGCCAGAATCGCTAAGGTTACTGCCTGTAGCTCTTGCCCGGCATCTGTCTCAATGTCAGCTCTAAATGGTACTCCATGCTGAAAAAAAAAAAAACTCATTACACATTTGCACTTCAAACATAAGATAATGAAGATCATCTAGCATAATCTCAGAAAATTAAGTTAACCGAATTGTAACAACTACACAAAACAAATAATTAAATTAAAAAATAAAAGGAAACAAGAATTTGCTAATTCTATCAGTAATTATCAAATTCAATTTTATTATTTAATTATATAAATGTTTTTCAATTACTACAATTATTAATCAAATTTAACGGAAAAAATTAGAAGTTGCTAATATGTTAAAATACAAAATTTAATAATTAAAATGATTTACTTAATGATATTAGGAATTATCAAATTAAAATTAATTATTTAATTCTATAAATTTTTATTTCATATTCGATTTTTTCAATTATTCATAAAATGTAACGGATAAAAAATAAGAAATTACTTATATGTTAAAATATAAAATTTCATAATTAAAATGATTTATTTAATGATATTAGGAATTATCAAATTAAAATTAATTATTTAATTCTATAAATTTTTATTTCATATTCGATTTTTTCAATTATTCATAAAATGTAACGTATAAAAAATAAGAAATTACTTATATGTTAAAATATAAAATTTCATAATGAAAATGATTTATTTAATGATATTAGGAATTATCAAATTAAAATTAATTATTTAATTCTATAAATTTTTATTTCATATTCGATTTTTTCAATTATTAATAAAATGTAACGGATAAAAAATAAGAAATTACTAATATATTAAAATATAAAATTTAATAATTAAAATGATTTATTTAATGATATTAGGAATTATCCAATTAAAATTAATTATTTAATTCTATAAATTTTTATTTCATATTCGATTTTTTCAATTATTAATAAAATGTAACGGATAAAAAATAAGAAATTACTAATATATTAAAATATAAAATTTAATAATTAAAATGATTTATTTAATGATACTAGGAATTATCAAATTAAAATTAATTATTTAATTCTATAAATTTTTATTTCATATTCGATTTTTTCAATTATTAATAAAATGTAACGGATAAAAAATAAGAAATTACTTATATGTTAAAATATAAAATTTCATAATTAAAATGATTTATTTAATGATATTAGGAATTATCAAATTAAAATTAATTATTTAATTCTATAAATTTTTATTCCATTTTCGATTTTTTCAATTATTAATAAAATGTAACGGATAAAAAATAAGAAATTACTAATATATTAAAATATAAAATTTAATAATTAAAATGATTTATTTAATGATATTAGGAATTATCAAATTAAAATTAATTATTTAATTCTATAAATTTTTATTTCATATTCGATTTTTTCAATTATTAATAAAATGTAACGGAAAAAATAAGAAATTACTAATATATTAAAATATAAAATTTCATAATTAAAATGATTTATTTAATGATATTAGGAATTATCAAATTAAAATTAATTATTTAATTCTATAAATTTTTATATCGTATTCGATTTTTTCAATTATTAATAAAATGTAACGGAAAAAATAAGAAATTACTTATATGTTAAATATAAAATTTAATAATTAAAACGATTTATTTAATGATGTTAGGAATTATCAAATTAAAATTAATTATTTAATTCTATAAATTTTTATTTCATATTCGATTTTTTTAATTATTAATAAAATGTAACGGAAAAAATAAGAAATTACTAATATGTTAAAATATAAATTTTAATAATTAAAATGATTTATTTAATAATATTAGTAATTATCAAATTAAAATTAATTATTTAATTCTACAAATTTTTTTCAATTATGTAAAATATTTAATTCTATAAATATTTATTTAATGTTCGATTTCTTAAATTAAGTACAATATTTAATTATATAAATATTTATTTAATATTCAATTACATAAATCATTTATGTAATTATATTAATTTTAATGAAATGTAAAATATTTAATTATATAAATATTTATTTATTTTATTAAATTTTATAAAAACATAAATAAATATTGGGTCAGCACAATGGCTCCGACACTGGCCCAGATTCGTCATCGCCAACAAGAAGTCTAAATGGCCTGATATGCGAGTTAATATGAGAACCTGGGCCATGGGCCACATCATCGGGCTAACAATGGCCCTTCAGAGATTCACTGCTAACAAGATAAGCCGAATTCTGAGCCGGCCCAGTCGTTTCTTCTTGGAACACGGCCGCACGCCGCCGTGTTCACGGAAATGGCCATTTCCGGCGAGTTTAAGCTCCAACAATGGCCATTTCCGGCGATTTAAGCTCCAATAATCACACAATACTAACTAAACTAACTCAAATACATGAAATTCGACCTAAAAATTGGAAATAAATTATGAAAAATCCATTTAATGACAACCACCAACCTTTCAACTCGCCGGTGACGTCTTCGCCTATTTTCAGGTGGTCGGTTTTGTGATTTTCAGGTGGGGTCGGTCAGAGAGAGATGTCGGTGAGAGCTTGCCTTTTGTGGAAAATGAGGGTATTTTGGGTTTTTTAAAGGTTAACCCATGTTTTGACCCTTTTTTTTTTTTTTTTTATTCTATTTTTTAGTCAAAGGTCATTTTGGAATTAGACAACAATGGGAAGGTTATTTCCTCCTATTTCCTCTCCATTTCTAGCACAATACAAATGCCATGAAGACGTATAATGCTGCTTGAACAGGAGATTTTGACAAGATTTATTGACAAGCAACAGTCGTACGGATGCTTTTTTTCCTAACTGTCCAATGAACAAATGACACATGTCTTCCTGTTAAAAATTATGTTGTTGAGCCTGTTCCTGCAGCAAGGTTGCATGAAGACAATGTTTTGTGAGATCTTTGATGTTGTATCAAACGTGTCTTTAGATAAGAGCATAACGAATTGATAAGTACAACATGACTCGAAACCAAGGAAGAGTATAACTAAGATGTGAGAAAAAGAAACACAAGATGGTCTTTTGTTGAATCCTAGAATTCTGTTCTAGGATACTACAATCAAAATTCTCCAAATTTTCTTGTTTTCTTCTAAAATAAAAACTGAAAGCTGTCATGGAATTTCAGGGGAATATTTACTAAACCATCTAAAATATCGATTACAAGAACTTTATGCTTCTATTTGTATAGAGTCTAAACATGTGATGTTCGTTAATCTGGAGAATGTGTTCTTCTAAGTTCTTCAGTTATCTCCTCATTATAGCTTTCCTTCTAAACAATACAATAGCCGAGGATTCTCAGGACAGTTTCCATGGATATGAGAGAGACGCACTTTTGGCTCTCAAGAAGGGATTCAACAACTCATTTCTTGATGGAAACTGGTCTGGCATTCAGTGCTATATAAATAGCACCACTAACTGGTTTGGAATCCAGTGTATCGATGGTCAAGTCACCGGGGTAAGTTTGGAAAACATGGGGCTCATTGGAAAAATTGAGCCTGATGCACTAGTCAATCTTGCTGAGTTATCAGTCCTTAGTTTCAAGAACAATTCCATATCAGGGAATTTGATGGACTTTTCATATAATTCGAAAATGAAAAAAGTTGATTTGTCCTCAAACAGGTTTGATGGAGAAATCTCATCTTCTCTTTTGGGACTGAATTCCCTTGAATCTTTGCAGCTGCAAGATAACAATCTTGTTGGTTCAATACTGGGTTACAACCAGTCGAGGTTGAGAGAATTCAATGTTTCTTATAACAATCTCTCAGGGAAAATACCAGAAACTGGAATTCTTCAATCATTTAGCCATTCTTCATTTGTTGGTAACCAAGATTTGTGTGGTGCACCTACTCCAACAGCCTGCAGTAGCAGCTTAAATGATTCATCTAATCCGTCAAATAGTGATAAAAAGAATCATACTTTCTCAGCCACTTTAGTGATGGTAAATGTGATTGTTCTTGTTGTACTTTTGATATTCTTCATTATTTACTACAAGAAATATAAGAAGCTCAAAAAACAGATGAAGAGAAGGAACTCAGTCGAAGTTGTTGAAGAAAAAAGAGAAGTGATTACAAATAACTCCATGGAAAACAGTGTTCCTAGAGGAGAAGAAGACAAAGGGAAGCTTATGTTCTTAGATAAAAAGGGGACACATTTCGAGCTTGATGATCTTCTAAAAGCATCTGCGGAAGGTTTAGGCAATGGAAATTTTGGAAACTGCTATAAGGTTATGCTCGAAACTGGACCAGCTGTTGTTGTGAAGCGCCTAACGGATTTGAAACCTCTAAGCAGTGATGAATTTGTGAAATATGTACATGCCATTGCCGATAAGAAACACCCCAACTTGTTTCCTCCTCTTGCCTACTACTACTCCAAAGATGAGAAGCTGTTACTTTATAAATATGCATCCAATGGAAACTTATATAACCGCATTCATGGTACGTTTTTACCTCTTGTTCTTCTGTAATCCGATGTTCAATCGAATTGAATCGAGTGGAGTCTAGTCCCACCAACAAAACACGACATCCATGTTTTCATGAGGTTAATTTTCTGCCTTGATTTCATGTATTCGATAACTATAAGCTTTTTACAGTCAGCATCCAGGACCAGAAATGTTTATACCTGCACCCCGTTTAATATCCATGTTCTTATGCATCTTCAAACCCTTGATATAGAGCAAGAGTCTTGAATCTTCTCGCTTGAACCTGATTTTAAATGTTTACTATCTGTACTTGTGAGAAGAATATATAAGACTGGTCATCTAAATGATTTAGATGGTGTGCATCTAACGATCTTTGATTTCTACATATTCTGAAGGAGGAAGAGGAACCCTGAATAGAGTACTATTCCGGTGGAGCACAAGATTGTCCATTGCTCGTGGCATTGCTCGTGCTTTGGAATATCTACACTTGGCCGTAAGATCACAAACCATTGCTCCACATGGAAATCTCAAATCATCCAACGTTCTTCTTGATGAAAATGATGAAGTTTTAGTCTCAGATTATGGCCTAATATCACTCATAGCACTTCCTATAGCTACTCAACGCATGGTTTCCTATAAATCACCAGAATATCAAGGCTACAAGAGAGTATCAAAAAAGTCTGATGTATGGAGCTATGGCTGCCTCCTTCTGGAACTGTTGACCGGTCGAATCCCGACCCAATCGGCCCCACAAGAGGCCAATGGAGCAGACCTCTGCAGTTGGGTTAACCGTGCAGTTAGAGAGGAATGGACAGCTGAGATATTTGACGTTGAAATAGCTGCTCAGAGAAGTGCCAATCATGGAATGCTCAGACTCATGCAGATTGCCATGAAATGCTGTGAAAAATCGCCTGAAAAACGGCCCGACATGGCTGAGGTTCTTAGAGAGGTTGAGGATATTAAGGTGATCGTTGACTCAGAAGATGAAGATTTGTCTTTGGATCAATCTCTCTAACAAATGATTCCCTTTCTGCTATTACTCCATCATTGCTAATTTCAGATGAACGCAGAAAATTTATTTTTCTCAAAAATATTACGACTGTCCTCCCTTTGTTTTAGACACCATAATATTGTAACATGGCATAATTCTTTGTTAATTCTTGCTTATGATTTTCCTAGGTTGGTCTACATTTTATGTCTTTAAGGTCTGAGAGCAGAGAACATGCAACAATTATTTGTTTCTTATAACTTGTTTGGAAGAGATTTTTCAAAGTACAAAAATGATTTTTTTTAAGAATGTGTGATTAAAAAGTAGGAAAAAGTTATTAGTGGTTAAAAATGATTCAAGGGGGAAAAAAAAATTCGTAGTAAATTATGTTTAAATTCTTCAATTTGTAAAGCATGAATTTTATGTGAGTTCAATCTATAGTCTTAAGGTGAATTATTTCAGTATTTATACTAGATTTCATTAATCCCAAAATTTGATGTTATAATCTTGTTCAAAAGCTCATAACATCCAACATAAACTATGCCAGACTTCTATGTTGTGGCAATGATGTGAGGTAGAGTACACAGTTCAAATGAGAATGCTTACTTTCAGAAAGTAAAACATCTACAGTTTCCACAAAATACAATATTAACGAGATCGCACGTCAAAACTCAAGTAAAGGAGCGGGGTTCTAAGCTTCACCCGCAACAGGACTAATCAAACTAAATTACAGAACCAGACATTACCCAACAAGCATCATTCTCAGCTTCAGGGGTGAGGTCAACAAGGATAAATGTGCATAATCAATAATGATTCAGTGCATTAACTGAATTTGCCGATTTCCCTTTTTCCTTAATGCCTTCTGTTGGGTATTTTGATACCCGATAAATCCGGGGGATGATTTAAACCAGTTTTATAGTTTGGATTAGACTTCATAGGCCTCGACCGAAAGTGAAATGTCGACACCACAATGAATGGACCACTCCGACAACCTAAGTGGGCCATTGGAAGCAGCCTAATTAATTACAGTTGCTCATGGCCCAACCCAAATATCTTGGACGGCTTTTATAGTTGGAGGCCCATTTGTTGGTACTTATTGGGCCACTTTACTTTGACCTAGAAGCCCATTTTGGTTGGCTTGTAATTGGGTCGGTTCGTGCTATCTTGTCCTAGTGTGTGAATTCTTGGAGCCGTGAGTTTGGGAGGGAAAAGAGAGTTTGTTTTGTGCTTCCTCTTGCTTTGTGATATCTTCTCTTCCTTCTTCTCTTAGCCTTAATGGCTAGTTAGGACTGCCAAAGATCACTCACACTCAGCTTTTGTGGCACCTTGGAGCAACCGTTTTTGGGTGGTCGGTTGTTGGGAGATTCGATTGTTCATTGTGGTGTTGCTTGCTTGGTGAACTAGGCCCGAGAATTGGTTGATTGAAACCTCAAATTTCAACATTTGGCATCAGAGCAAGTTGGGATGATTTTCAAGCTATAAAATCGACCAGAAAAGCGTTTTTAGACCTCGACTTCTTCAGGCAGTTTGTTAATCTTGATTTCCTGAACGTATTGATATTTTTGGTTTAGTGTTTCAGATTACGTAGGAAAAGTTGGACAATTTTGCCCTCGGTGAGTACGACGGTCGAACTGTAAAACATTTACTGAAATACTTTATGCCTCAAATTACGGACCTAAGTAGTAAATTTGCATCTCTCGTAACTTACGGACTCATATAGGTCCGCTCTGGTAAATTGGCTTATCCAGTTTAAATTCCAGCATTAGCACGTCATCATGTGAGGTGGCATTAGGATTGGGGTTACCGTGAAGGGGTAACCATTGCTTGTGCTAGAATTTTAGGAATTTGTTACTCTATTTGAAGTGTTGAATTTAACTGCAAGTTGATAATTGCTTTTATGCCGTAACTGTGTTTTATCTCTGGTTTTGCGTGGAAATTTAAATTGTGTTGCATACCTTCGTGTTGCATTGATTATTCCGTTAAAACACCTTGACTTGACCCCTTCGAACATTCTCTTGATCTAAGATCGTGAATCTTACGAAACTCTGAAAATCTAGAACGGTGTATATTGTTGCCTTAGGATTACTTGGTGTGACCTACTTGTGCATTTTTTGTTGTTCTGTTTTTTCAAAATGTCTTCACATTTCGAAATTGAGATTTTCAACGGGAAATAAGAATTTTCAATTTGGCAACAAAAGATGAAAAGTATTTTGGTCCAACAAAAAGTTTCAAAAGTTATTGATGGCAAATTTTCGAAAAATTTTACAGCAGCACAAAAAGAAGAATATGATGAACTTGCATACACTTCTATAATTTTACGCATGTCGGACACTGTTTTGAAAAAAGTTGGAAAACTCGATTCTACCAAAGAACTTTGGAAAAAGTTGGAGGATTTATATTTGCTTAAATATACTCCAAATAAATTGTACTTACTTGAAAGATTCTTTAACTTAAAAATGGATCTTTCAAAAGATCTAGATGACAATTTGGATATTTTTAATAAGTTGGTTCAAGACATTGTTAACTATAATGAGAATGTGTCTGAAACCTATAAGGCCATTATTTTGCTTAATTCTATACCCGCGTCATATAGGGAGGCTAAGAATTCGATTAAGTATGGCAAGGACACTTTCACCCCCGAGATTGTCATCGATTCCATTGGGAGTAAGAAAATGGAGATTAAAGTTGAAAAAGAAGGTCGGGAAACTCGTGAGTTGCATATGATGAGGAGTAGAATGAAGTTTAAGTAGATGAGTTTGAGTAGAGCTTAAGACAGTGGTGATTCGAGTAGTGACTCGAGTGATGATGATGGTAAGGAGAAAAGCAAGAGTTGGGACGAGTCTGGTGGTAGACGGTGTTACAGTTGTGAGTCTGGACACTTCATTAGGGATTGTTCCAAGAAGAAGAGTAAATCGAGAGGCGAGACAGATCTGGTTTTAGGGTCGAGGGATGACCTTAGTGAACCCTATTGAGTGTTACCCTAATTACTGCATTTGCACCCGTGTGTAATCCTTTCTGCATATGTGTGATCGTTCGTTTCCGCTGCATGATTATATTTTGCATTTCAATGTGTTTGATATGTGCATTGGCATGGATTGGAGTGATTTTATTACTTTGTGTAATTTGTTCGCATGCATAGTGGGTTTTAGGATGTATTAGCAGTATGTGATTATGTCTTTTGGTAAGGTGGAATATAAATGCCTAGGGATACATTGTGGTTTGTACCGTGGGATGTAGAGTGTGACATTTGAATCACGGTGGAGATGTGATCAAATGTTTGGAATCCTTTATCTGTGAAGAGACCCTGATCAGGTGGAGTGCGAGTGAGACATTTCTATCACTTCTATTAGGTGGAGACACATTATCCACGTCGGTTGGAAGAAGTGATGCGGTGATACAGGATTATCCAGAGAAATTAGAATCTATAGAGACTTACCTGTTAGACATGAGTTTGTTTGAGTGATTCAGTGAGCATTGTGATGAGGTGAGATATGTGTTCTCGAGGTGCGAGCAACACGGAATGGAATATGATAAGTGTGGTGAGATCTTCTTCGTGAGGTCATTTATGCATTTGTTGCGTATGTGTTGACCTGTTGATTGACTTCGTGTTAATATGTTGTTCTGTGCAAATATGGTTGAAAAGATCTGTGTTATCCTATATGATATCTCTATCGCATGTTTATTTGCTTTTGATTGATTGCTGTAATTATTTGCTTCTACTTGGGTGTTCTTGATCTTAGCCTGATGAGTATATGGAGCAGGTATGGTATGTGTTCCGAGTTCGAAACACGAGGTAAGGTCTTTGATACCAATTTAATTGGTTACCTTGTTGTGCAAGTATAAACTATGTGTTTTGATTACTTGCAGATTTATTAGGATCGAGCTGGAGATTTGTTAGGTTTTTTGATACCCAATAAATTCGGGCAATGATGTAAACCAGTTTTATAGTTTGGATTAGACTTCATAGGCCTCGACCGATGATTGAAGTGAAATGTCGAGACCACAATGAACGGACCACTCTGACAACCTAAGTGGGCCATTGGAAGCAGCCAATTAATTAGAGTTGCTCATGGCCCAACCCAAATATCTTGGACGGCTTTTATAGTTTGAGGCCCATTTGTTGGTACTTATTGGGCCACTTTACTTTGACCTAGAAGCCCATTTTGGTTGGCTTATAATTGGGTCGGTTTGTGTTATCTTGCCCTAGTGTGTGAATTCCTGGAGCCGTGAGTTTGGGAGGGAAAAGAGAGTTTTACTTTGTGCTTCCTCTTGCTTTGTGCTATCTTCTCCTCCTTCTTCTCTTAGCCTTAGTGGCTAGTTAGGGCTGCCAAAGATCACTCACACTCAGCCTTTGTGGCACCTTGGAGCAACCGTTTTTGGGTGGTCAGTTGTTGGGAGATTCGATTGTTCATTGTGGTGTTGATTGGTTGGTGAACTAAGCCCCGAAATTGGTTGATTGAAGCCTCAAATTATAACACCTTCTAACAATGGGAAATGAATGAACCCACTATTCCAACAACTGTGAACATGCCTGGAGATGATATGATATCATATCAAAGAGGAGGGCTAGTGAAATCTCATCCAAGTAATGTAGGCATTAGTATTATGTCACGTGAAACGAAAATGAATAGACCTTGATTATGAAAGAAAGTATCAACTCAAGCCCAAGCATCATACTTTATATAACATATTCCATTTACTCGCTGAAATCATACTTATCAACTTCGAAAATCAAGCTAAATTTCCATTCCTTATTATTTTTTTTGTTGACGTAGGAACCCGCAGCTGCCACCCGCCGCGGAGCTCCTACCACCCCGAAAGGGCAGAAGCCCGACCACTGTGAATGCGCACTAGGTAAACCCCACTCCATGTGCAGTAGCCTGCAAACCACACAGAAGAGGTAAACCGTACTAGGAAAGTTCAGTGCAATGGGATCCATCGAAGAAGTGTTGGTGGGGGATTCAAATTCGTGACATTTGATCTCTGCGTTCACCTGCTCTATCAACTCAACCACCCTCGAAAGGACCATTCCTTACTATTTGATCGAGGACATGGTTCCTGAACTGCTTCCGAGCTCTGACCTTCCCTTCTCAAAGGAAGTGAAGGAAATGGCGATACCCGGGTTCTTCCCAGGGGCGGACCCAGCACCAGGCCACCCCCGTGGCCGCCCTACTGGGTCCGCCAGGAAGAATGAAGAAGGCAATCGACACCGGTGAAATTTTTTTGTTTTCCCTTTGTTATTTTGTTTCAGACTTTCAGTGTTTGGGTTTGGGCCCTTTTTTTAAACAATAAGGCCCAATACATTGGGCCAATTTGCAATCCACTTGCCACAATCAAAACCAAATCCATTCCAAATCCCCAATTCAAAAATTGAAACCCAACAAGCAACAATCTAACCGTAGAGGAGGGAGACGATCGGCGAATACTGTTGGCCGTGCCTGTGCCGCTGTGCTTTGCTGTCTGTTCCTGTGTGGTTGTGCCCTGCTCTCCGCCTTTGTCTCGGTCTCGCGATCCCGGCCAGACCCAGCCCCCAGGCAGGCTCCCAAGTCCCAACTTTGCTGCATCGCTGCCTACTTTCACGCTTCACAGTGAGTTTGCTCTTACCCCTCTCTCTCTCTCTCTCTCTCTCTCTCTCTCTCTCTCTCTCTCTCTCTCTCTTTGTTTTTGTTCTTGTAGTTAATTTGCTTGATTTGTTATTTATGTTTCATAAATTATCTTTAGGGCTTAAGAATGTGTTTGTGATTTGTGAATTGAGCCTGTAGACTGTAGTTTTTAGATTTTGATTTTTGTAAATTTGAAACTTGGGGATTTTATGAATTCAAGAATCTAAGAATATTGGGAATTTCGTGCTGACTGTTAAGGTTTATAAAAATTGAAAATTTGTGAATTTGAGAATATTTACGTCGACTATGAATCTGATTTGCATTAATGATAATGACAAATTGGATATTTTGTGAATTTGTGATTTATGAAGGATAAGAAATGAAATTTTATATTATATTATTGTCTGAGAGTCTGAGACTATGAGTTATGACTTATGAGTTATAATTTTGATTTGTGAATTATGATTTGAAAATTTAGATTTTTAGGAAATTAAGGATAAGTGAAAAGATTAATGGAGAAGATGTTGGTCTCAATTAAACCATGTGTATACTGTTTTCTAATCAATTTTTATTGAAAAATAAATTGAAGCATTTTGCAGATTATGGAACGATTTTTTCAATTGAAACGAAAGTCCATACCTAGTTCTTCTTTGTCTAGATGTGCATCTAGTCCCATCATTGATTCTAGTAGAACACAAGAGTTATTAAATAACACAAAGAAGGCCCGGCATAAGAACACGGTTACAAAGTAAGTTGTATTGCAATTTGGTGATGTACATGGAGAAAAAGATTTTTGAAGAAATTGAAAATGAATCAATATTGCAACGTTTTCAAAACATGAGATCCCGTAGAATGCTCCAACGCTGGGTGTGCTACTGCTTCCATTTTTTTCTCTTTCAATCTTTCTTCCTTTTTTTGGGTATGTGTAGCATGCTAACAACTTCTGTATGAATGTTCCCAGTAAGTCCTGATATTTTCTCAATTTCTATTTGTCTTAAACTTCTTCAAGTACTGCTGTTAAAATTTATTAATAATTATAGCACCACAAAGGTGGCTCTCATTCACAAGTCAATAAACTGGTAACTTCAGTTAGAGAAGAGATGTTATTGTTCGTCTTGCCCTTATCTAGTCTAGCTTTTTCCAATTTAAATGTGTGCAATCAGCCCAGTTCGAGAAAGATCTTGCTATATGTACATCAAAACTTATATAATGGATTAAATAATATCTCATGATACTCTATCATTTGCCAATTTAAAATACAATTAATTTTTCCGTCTGATGTTTTCCCTTCACGTCATTTTCGGCGATAGCTTATGTACAAATTTTTGTTTTTTCTTTATGTACAAGTAGCAACATTCATTGGAGGAAAGACGTGACAATGTACTTCATACCACCACTACTTTTAGTCTTTTCACAGTTATATATGCAACCAAAGTTAATATTCGTGTCCGTTTTGCGAAATCTCACACTCGAAAAGCCAAAGAAAGCGAATGGGGAATTTAAAAATAAAAAATAAATAAAATTGACAAATGGGAAAGAATCAAGAGGTTTTCTCATTAATAATATAATGCATGCCACACCACTAGTATCCTATCCATGTACTAGTTTGTCTGTGTTTTGATGTATTTCTCAAGTAATTATAACTTCCAACATATTCTAAATATAGAAACTGTAAAGTAATTTCAAATATTTTAAATTTCAAAGGAATGTTATTTTCCTCAATCACACGTATAAACTAATAAATCGCTCAATTAATAAACATTATATATTATTCTAATATATTAAGCCCCGTTTAATCAGTCAAAATCAATAAGTAATTTTAATCACAAATTTTATAGGACCACAATTTTTCAATCACATTTTATCAACTTTTATTAAAATTTACTAAAAATCTAATTTAAATCTCCACTAAACAGTGGCCACGTATCATTTTAATCAAGTTTGACCCAAAGAATGTATAGTATTACATAATGTCATGTCTTCAGTTAGTTATCAGGAATTCCAAGTCCATCTATAATTTAAAATAAGAAATTACTAACCAAAAAATAGGACGTGTTGGGTTGGTTCGATTTTGGACCCAACCCAAACCTAACCCAACATGTTTGATTTGGTGAAAAATTAAACCAAACCAACCTATCCAGGATTGAAACCCAACCCAAACCAATCAACGTTGAATAAATTTGGTTTGAATTGGCCGATCCACATGAATGCTCCTCCTCCTCCTCCTCCTCCGCCACCGCCTCATCTTTGCCCTTGAAAATCAAGTACCCCAATTGCAACATCACCACCATAATAAACACTATGATACTAGAAGACATAATTGCAAGCATCAAAAGAAACCTAATTGTAGGGTTGACTTCAAGTAAAATCTCCTCAAAATATTTCAATGTAGCCATTCGCAGCATAAGTGACGAACTTTGAGAAAAGTAAAGGACTATGGAGGACCATTGTCCCATTCGATGATGTCAGTGATTTTTGAATTCTGACAGAAAGGAGCTTGAAGCGAAGACAATCATCGATTTCATGTATTAGTAGAAAACGGAAACAGTGATTGGTTGGTTGGAGTAGATGTTGAGAAGCAAGAAGAAAGATGACTGAAATTTTTTGGTAACTAACCCAAACTAAATTTTACTATCAAACCCGAACCCAACCTTTATTACAAAAACCAACCCAAACCAGTCGAGTTCGGTCAATCAGTTTGAATTGTAAAGCAAAAACAAATCAATATCATAGCCTGGTTGAATTAGAAATAAAAACCAATGGAAAAAAAAATTGGCATAATAAGCCATACAAGACTATCTACCATTGAGATGGGTATATACTAGCATGACGACCGGAAGTATATTTATATTTTATACTATATGGCCATAGATATGTACACAAAGCGCTACCTAAGTGCAAAAACAAAATCAATATTTTTTCAAGAGTCTATCGTGAAAAAATAGATGTACCTAAAAATGCGCCAAATATGCATACCTCAATATGCGCAAAAAGACGTATTGCATATGAGCAAATGCGTAATTTTCAATACAACTTAATATTACTCATTTGAACATCATCGAGTTATCCAAGTTTAAAAAGTTACACTGAAAGACATCATTCTTGTTTGATTTTGATTTGTCACTTTTTCTCTCACTCTTTTTCAATCATATATTCTCCAATTTTGCACTTGGACCAATAACTTTCCCTACTTTTTAACCACTCTCCAAAGAAATCACTTTTCACAAAATCATTTCTTATACAATCAAAATCAAACAAGAGCAAAAATGAGAAGAGGGGGGGAGGGAGCGAGATACCTTGTTCACCATCAAGCAACTGGTTCATTTGCATCCCAGAGGTTGGAGGTCACTGGAAATCAGTTAAATGTGGGAAGTTAAATAGCTTAAGCAGAAACTAATACAATGATTCGCACCGTGATAGATTGCAAACTATACTCTCGAGGATACAATATTAGAGTAACGTAACAAATTAGGTATCTATGATGAGTGGCTTGAATATTTTATACATAATCATGAACAAGGTGTTTTCAAAGGGGCATCATATATTTCGCTAAAGCTGTTTCTTAGGTGTGGTCGGCAATCAGCCTTTTTTCTCTGTTTCAACAGCGCTTTCTTCATGGTTAAGTACAGTCTGAGGCACTACATGGGGGCTATTTATAGATCCATGAACCTGTTCAAGAGACATCAATACATGATATATAGGCTAACTAAGTTCCATCAAGAAATTGAAAAGGTTGATCATGTACAGCTTTGGGATCAATTTGCGTGCTTCGAAAACCTTACCGTGCTAGGTGACTTGAAAGCCAATGAATCAGGGGCAGGTTTCACGGACAAGTCTGAGGGCCTGTGGAACAGCAAGTGCGCAACCGAGCGATCTACAGGATTCGTATCGGTTTCCATATCCATAAATTCAGCGGACCTAAGAGAGAAGTCAACAGATGAGGTCAAAAGAAGTTGAGGAATCCCGTCTAGAAAACAAAGGGCTTCTCAGTGGTTGTTCAAGCACCTTATCTAAACTGTTAAAGAGAGAACATGTTTCGTTATTTAAATTTAACGTCCACTCGTGTAGGTTGGACTCATTTTCATATAACAAGGCACAATAAGTGCACAATTTTGATAAATTGGTGGCACTAACACTTGGTTCCTAAACTATTAAACCATCTAATATAAAAATTTTAAGTGTTAGAGAAAGAACCCGTTTATTTATTTACATTAGTCTACAACAGTAGTCCATTCAGCAGAAATAATGGTTTCCCCATCTAGCTCACTTGAAACTCACGCACTGTGTAACATTACCAAGGTCTTAGAACGGTATTTCATCTTAAACAACGGAAACAAAAACAAATTCAGTTAACAATGAAATCGATGAAATGACATACTTGTTTGTTCCTTCAGCCATCAGTGCTCCATTGGCATCTCTGTCATCTCCCCAACTATTACTGGGGTTTGCATGGTTATGTCTTTGTTCGGCACTCCAAGCCAATCGGTAAAGACTATCCCTTATGCATAGCTTTGTCCTCAAGTCCAACTAAACCAAAGACGGTAACCACAATCATTTTCAAGGCAGTCATATATATGTAAGAGGGCATAAACACTGTAAAATCACTGCTTTCACAGTATGTAAGAACACAAACATTATGAAATTCTAAAAACTATCTCAACGCATTTTCCTTGTCATTTTAATCAACCTGACCTGTAACTGTTCATACCATTAAACTTTTATTTGAATTTAATTAGCATGTCACTTGATGTATTTCAGCGATGCGGCAGTTATGTGCACTTGGAGAGAGTCATGATCTTCTCCACAGAAGATAAAATTGCTCTCATCTGCTGAGCGAGTATTTCAAGTTCTCTTTGTATTCAGGAAAGTAAAACTGCTCATACTAACTTTGTTAGAACTTGCAACCCTTCCTCTTATTCTCATGAGTTTGATTTCATTTATTTACGATCGGGGAATCCAAACCCCCATCAGCCTTCCCTAGTGGAGCTTGAAAATCCATCGAGGCTGAGTTGGTGTTTTGCTTTTTTATTTTAAAAAAAGGAGGAAAAAAAGGAGGAGGAAAACCTTAGGACTATACATGAACATTTAATAGTTCTTGTAGTGTCTACATTGCCTCGAAAATGCACACAAAAGAAGCTGCTCACACATAGCCATGCATTCTAAGAGTTCAAACTTTTTATTGAGAATCCTGAAGGGAAAAAAATCTGGGTTGAATCTCTTTGCAACCATCACAATACTCACATATAGCTCATTCTTTTGTCAGCATAAAATGGGAGAAATAAATTATGATTCTCAGGATCAAGTTATGTCTGTAGATACATTTGTAAAGAAATAAATCGAAGAACATACATAAGATCTTGGGAAGAACATTATACCTGTTCCAAGACAAGCTGAAGATGCCGAAAGCTAGCTGCTTCTTGCGACACATCATCCAAACCTGAACTCATGGATGATCCCTCCAGTACATTTGAGGAACCTAATTCTCCTGGTTTAACCATGCTGACAACACTGCGATTTTCAAATTTATCTCCAGAAAGACGTACTTGCGATTTTACTGAAACAGAAGAAGGATCATGAGGATTCTCCACCGATTGCACTAGACTGGATGCATAGGATAACTTCCTTTGAGAAAGAGGTGTTAAATAATTATTCTCAGATTTTATAGCCGATACAGTTGGATGCACTGAAGTCTGATCTGATAGGTGACTATTATCAGAATGCACGAAAGGAACAGTATTCTGTAGGTGTCCAGAGGAATCTGGATCCAGTGATTGCTGTTGCTGTTGAATACCCGCAGATGTGAAACTTCGATTAGACGTGGCTCCCAAATCAAGCTGCATGACTTCATTTGGCATGTTACTATTATAATTAAAAGAACTGCCATTTCCATAGTAATGTTCTTTTCTTTTTCCACCAGACTGGTTTCGGTGTTTTGACTGCTTTTTATTCTCATGGACCTGCCAAGTTATCAAATCCATTATTACTGTTTCACTAATATTTATAGTGCTAGACCATCTTGAACTTTTGGCATGCATATTTAGACTACATTTAGACTACATAGAGGTTTAATACACGTGCCTCCAAATATCATCCCTTGAGGTGCTTACTTTACGGGAAAAAATACTGTCCCCAAAATTAACAAATTTTAACCAATTACTAACTTACAACCAGGACTCAGAAATAAGCATGTGAAATGCTAAAGGATATTGAGTCCCTTCAGAGGTAATAATCCATCAAGTTTTGCATACCATTCCACCAGTGCCAGTTTTGGAAGGGTTTTTAGTTGAAATCTTGTGGTGACCTATACCAGTGAGTCCTACTCACGGCAAAACAATCACCTCACATTGCTGAATTTTGATTCCAACTTAATTAAGAGTTTCTCAGTTAAATTTCTTTAAAAAGGATAAAAGCGTTATTTCAATTAACAGTAGCATGCACTGACCTGTCCTTTAGGCATAAATTTTTCTTTGCTATCCGAGCTAGAAGGTCCATTCACAAAAGCCAGATGCTTAACAGATTCATCAATCTCTGAGGGCCAAGAACCACCTTTGTGTCTAACCGCTCCACTTTTAAATGCAGAATCGTTCACAGAATAGCTAGCATTTTGCATCAAGAAGTCATGTTTCTCTGATGTATTTTTCAATGCATTTGACTGGGAACATGGAAACTTAAAATCAGATTTTGGCACATCTTCAGACCCTCCTAGAGCATCTGGTGATGAAAACCAACACAATTCATCTTCGTTACCAGCACCAAGTGCAAATGTCGAGTCACAACTTCAGCAAGAAATGCCACAATTGAGAATATAGTTAATTAGTTATATAATAACAATGCAAAAAGTATATAAACTCCGTTGAGAGATGGTGCGTAGTTACCTAAATATCCTGTCAACATCCTCAAAATTTCCAATTTCAGGCAAACCGCAATACAAGAAATCACTGGAATCTTTGTCCTCAGGATTACTGTCAAAGAAATTGAGATCATTGTCTGTTTGAGAAATGTCACCAAGTGTATAACTGTAAGAGTTGCCATCAACCACAGTGCTTTTGTCATTAAGAACAAGATCATCTCCACCAAACTCACTACCACTAGTGTCTGTATTATTGCTTTTGAAGCCATGACCTGATGTTTTGGCATTTTCAGATGCTACTTCTTTGACTAAGTCACTATCAGAGGAAGAAAGGAAGACAGCATTGGGTGTGATGGATGAATCATTTTCCAACATTGTGTTCCTTTGGTTACTTAAATTTGAAAAGTCTCCATGATCTTTATCCTGGCCAATATTTGTAGTGGCAGATCTATCTCCAGAATTATTTGAAATACCAGTTACTTCCAGGCGAGGTCTCTTCAGCCTACTATCTTGAAAGGGATTTTCATCGGCCTGTTCGTCACCAGGATGGGGCACTATATGATCATCACTCTGGCAAAAATCATCCCAACCTATATCTTCAAGCTGTAGCAACAGTTAAAAAAATTTAGTGGTAATAACTGCAGAGAATACTTCCATATGATGACTAAAACAAAACTATAAGACTGTAAATACAACAACTAGTGAATAGCCAGAATTTATAAACGAAGACAGCACAAGCTTATTGGAAACTGGAAAGCATATGGAGAGTCCAACCACCAATTTAACGAAGATGGAGATCAGGTATTCCTACTTAGGTAATGGTACAAATCAATCATCTTTTTAAATAACATCTGGCACTTGGGTGTAATCTGTATGTTTCTCCCATTGTTGACGATAGACAATTTTACTGATGCCCTTACATCGTTCATATTTGAATGGATAACTGAAAATCATTTCTATTCAAGACTAAACAAAGAACTCAAAACAACTACTTACTGCAAGCAGGACAGAGAACAAGATAAATAGCAGTTAACTCTTTTTTTCTTTTACAGTTAACAAATTTCATACTAGAATACAAAAGCATTATTTTTCGTAAAATTGATCCAGTAAAGATTAAAATACTGCGGGTTCAATAAATAATCTCAGCTAAATTGTTTCTGTTCACAGAAGGCTAAGTATAATGATAGAGCTCCCAGTCATTTCAGTTGACTAAACTGCAAAACACTATTGATGTTACTAGTGTCGGCAGAGTGATCCTTTTCTACCAAGCTTGGGAATGAATGTAAGCATAGAATGAGTTGAGAATGGTGTGGTCAGAAGAAGGAACATGGAAGCTTAGAAGGATAATCTAATGCAGATCGATGTAGTAATAAATACAAAACAATCCAAGTCAGATAAAGCATTTCTTATATTATTATGCAATAAATGCTACAATAAATAAAAAATTATTAGTTACAACACCTAATAAGTATAAAGTTTTCACTTTCTTAAAAATAAATAAATTGGGACAGAAAGGAAATAAATAAAATTCCTTGTTTTTCCCTTTCTATGTGAACTCAGATAAACAAATGAGTTTTTACAACATTTAAAACTTGTTGTGCATACTTGAAAAATAAACAGTAAATGCTAGCTCTAAACTACGAGATGTGAAAATTAATTCGTGCCTTAAAAAAATCATCTATATGTCTTGTGTTCGCTTGGCTACAAACTACTTTCTTAATACCTTCAAATTAATCATATTATCTCAAAGAGTCTTCTTCCAGCATAAAAATCAGTGTAGATGCTCAACCGAGTTTTTATAATATATTTAATCTTTTGTCCTTCAATAATCTTTATTATGTAAACTTAGCTAATAGAATAACGGAGAAAACTAAGATAAGGAGAGGGTCACATACTCAAGTGAAGAACTATTTTGCTTGATGAACATTACAAGAATATGGACTCACCATTGCACCATGGAGTGTGGAATGTATATTTAGCCTCCAATAATCAAACTTCATTTAAATCACATATTCCAACTGACCCACAATTACTCTCCAGTTATCCACCATTCGTTTCATTCTATCTATGAATTAAACCGTTTATAGATTCTTCCCAAATGGAGGCTTAGTCTTATATGACAACCTAATTATTGAATGGCATTATTGCTCAGCTCCATGTAAAATTTGTCAGTTACAATAAAATACAATACTTCATATTTCACTTGGAAAATGAACTTGCACATGTGTAGCATTCAAAATTATGAGATATAAACTTCTATAAATTAAAATTTTCAATCTAATAGCTAATAATATAAAAGGATTGTTTTGCTTAGAATCAGAATAACTGAATTTAGAACACAGACCAAATTTAGATTGCATGACAAAGTCCCAAAAATCAGCTTCTGGATTGAAGGAGGAGATAAACGCAGTGAAAATGTTGCTGTTGCAATAACCTTCAGTTCCTTTTTTTTTTTTTATTAAGAAGAATGATGATCGTCAATAGCTGATACATACATATATAAATATATATGTATAAACATGCACCATTTTACAGACCATTTTTAGGAACAAACTATGCTTGATAAATCTGTCAAACCAATTTCCATTGGTAGTTTCACTTTAATATCCCAACATCAATTAGTCACAATCTGATCCTCTAATTCACAAAAAGGTTAAAAAAACAAAAAATCTTAAATATTATTTCACTCCCATCAATTCCCGTCATTTACTATCAGAATGTGCACACTCGGCAGCTTAGTTAGCACTCAGCACACAAAGTAGGGTTGGAAGATGATGTGGCTCAACCTTGATGGAATTTCCTATAAACACAGTTCATTTCAAACTTATGTAGCTGCTAAGAACATATCAAACATGTAACAACCATGGACTCTTTCCTACAAGCCCTTTCGCTTAAGGGTTTTTCTGTGCATCAGCACCTTATGTACTGCCCACTGGGAGTTGAACCCCAACTTGGTTTTTCTTTCATGTCCCTAACCACTAAATGCAAGACCGCCCCCTTAAGAGAGGAACTAAAGTTAAATGCTAGTCCCAATAGGGATCCAATCCCCAGTGGACAATACGTGATGGTACGATGCACAGAATAAACCTCGAGGAAAAGAGTTCGTATAAATTTTCATTTCCTACCTTCAAGACAGATGTTTTTGTCCAATATAAGTATCTCCTTTAATTCTAGAAGTTTGTTTCTCTATATTTTTTATTTTTTAAGGTGTTTTAACTTGTTCTCCTAGAATATTGCATCGTTAGATAATGGATTTATTAACACCTATTTTGTAGAATATTATCCCTTTGCTATTTAACAAATTGTGTACGTTCTTTATGCTTGAAATTGTGCATAAATATTAGGCCAAGTACACATTTTCTCTTAATAATATTGAGAGTTTTTCCCCAAAAATAACTCTACGTGTATCAAAGCCAATAAAGATCTTAAGTTCAAGTCTTGCAACCACCTACCCATTTAATGAGAGTGTGTGCATGTTAGGCTTTCATGGAAAATTTGAACCCCATCTCCACGAGGGGAGAAATGTTGAAAACAAAATTTTAACAACTTAAAACTTTAGATCAAGAAATTCAACATGATATCATAAAAAAAATCCATAAATTGTTACCATGATTCAAAAATAAACTTCCTTCAACATCTCATTGTGAAGTGTGCAAGCAAGCAAAGCATCATCATGCTTGTTTTTCATTTCATTCGTATCAAGAACACTACCCCATTTATCTACTATAATGTTGGGCGGGTAAGGGTTTCTAACATTCCTCGTGCAAAATGGTTCATTGTAAATGAACACAATAGAGTATGTCCTTGATAAAATTTTAAAGTTGCATGAAAATTTCAAAAAAAAAAAAAATCCATGATTAAAATCAATTTAGCACAAAGATTCGAATTTTAAAGATGGATAATGAAGGGAATATTTTTATCTAGATATTCATCAATAGTCTTGTGTCTTGTGTTGATTGGCCTCAATAAAATGACCTTGTTGAGCGAGAATGTCATTTAATTGATGTTGAATAAATTTTAACGTTTACTAATTGTGCCTCAAATATTCTAGAGAAAAACTTGTCTAACATCTTCTTATTAAATTAATCAGATTCCAACTATCTAGACTTTAAGACTCAATTATTAGACACTATATTAACAAATACCCTCACACAAAATTGTTTAGCACTGTTCCAGTTGAAATGTTTGGTTGTATAATGTTGTTCATTAACATGACCCATCTTGAAATAAGTTAGAATCAAAGGCTAAAGAATATATTGTTTATCTATTATTTTTCACTATTCTCCTACTAGAAACTAACTAACATGTATGATCCCGCATCAAGAAAGTTGTTTGTAAGCTTTGATGTCACTTTGTTTTTTCAAAAATACATCGTTTCCCCTTTAAACTTCTCTATTCAGGAGGCGTAATTAAAAGGAAGATAAGTTTTGTTTAGTTGAATATTGAAAGAAAAATTCACATCGATTCTAGTCAACAATATACAAACAAAATCTTGTTTTACTTTACTCGTTTTACCATTTTTTAAACATGCTTATGGAAATGAAAATAACAATTTCGTTAGCAGCAAGAAAAAATGGAAATATTTTATAGTCAAAACATTCACTACAACAAGGTTGTAAGTTCTACCTGGGTGGTCAAGAAGCGGAAAACACGGGTAAACCTAAATCCAAAAATATCAAAAATTCTGACTTACCAATTGCAAACAGAAAGGAAACTCGTTCTACACTCTTCGCCCATTTTTTAAGATTATATGTTAACATCATTTATCTCTTTTTTAAGCCTTTACTTATTATTTTTCGAGTATAGAGATTTCAAAAATGTGTAAGAAGCTATAATGTTTCAAATTGAAAGCGTCTTGGAAGAAATAAGAGCTCTGAAAAGAATGGAATCTTAAAATTGGTAAAATTGTCAAATGGAAAGGTGGAAGTTGGTTATAAATGGGTATTCATAGCAAAATATAAAACCAATAGATCATATACAAGCATAAAACAAAACTTGTTTCGAAGTTCACACTCAAACCTATGAGCTAGATTATCAAAAAAACCTTTGCTCTGGTAGCAAAGAAGAATATTGTTATGAGTATGCATTAATTTAGGCTTAAATTTAATCTTTACATATACAACAGGTATATATGGTGGGTGCATAAGTATAGAATTATTTCCTAATTAGATAGGATTGTTTCCTAATGAGAAATATCTTCTATATGTATATATATGTGTAACCCGTTTATTAATTAATGTGAAATCAATCTCTCATATCAATTAACATGGTATCAGAGCAAACCTCTCAATTTATTTTATTTGTTTTCTCTGTTTGGTGTGTCAGGCTTCTTGATTTTTCAGTTGGCGAGGTAGGGCTGTGACATCTAGTAGGCGTCAGCAGTCTTCAACTCTTGGAGAGTTTTATATTGGTGCTAGAGGCTTTGGGTAGCAAGTTTATTTGCTCTGCAACAAATATTTAGGGTATGTGGTGGCCAATTGCATCGTGAGTGGCGAAATTGCGGTCGTCGGTTGAAGTGGGTTGGGCGTGCAGTCGTCGACTGTGGTTGATTGGGTTCTCTGTGCAGATTCAGAATCACTAGTCTTGAGTTGATTTTTGATTGGGTTTGTTGTACAGGGACATTGTTTGGACTCTTGGGCTTCTATATCCTGTTTATTTGGGCTGTTTTCTTTTCAACTTTCATAATTTCCTCATTATTTATTTATTTGGGCTGCTTTCCTTAGAACTTGAATATTTTTGGGCTACTTTATATTTGGTACTTTAAGTTTTGCAGAAGTTGCTACTTATTTGGGCTACCATTCTCAAAAATCACTGAAAGAAAGTTGATGGACATCAGGAATTATGCTCAATCGAAGAGAATTGATATGTGTTAAGTTTGGATTTGGACGATCATTTGACTTATTATCCACCTCCACAATCTGGATTCGAAAAAAAGGGTCAATGAAGAATGATAAACTCTTTAATCAGATTCAAAATACCCTTGACCCGACAGCATACGATGTCAATAATCATTGTGATACTGTAAAAGAATTGTGGGATTATCTAGAATTTTTGTATGTTAGTAAACAGGATGTATCGCATATTTATGATCTAATGTTCTAGACCTACTGAGACAGGTTTAACTGAACCTAATAATGCCCCCATGATACCAAATGTGAAACTCAAAGCTGAATATGGAGATGTGTTTATTGATGCACACAAATACTGGAGGGTAGTGAGAAAGTTGAACTATCTTACAATTACCCATCTAGACATTGCCTTTCCAGTAAGTGTTGTGTTGTTAGTCAGTTTATGTCATCTCTTAGAACTTCACATTGGGATACTATAATTCATATATTAAAATATCTCAAAGGAGCTCCAGATAGTGGAATTCTATATAAAGACCATGGTCATGGTAGGATTGAGGGTTTCTCAGATGCTAATTGGGCAGGTTCTCTGTGGACGAACGCTCTATTATAGGTTATTGTGTTTTCGTTGAGGGTAATCTAGTCTCTTGGAAAAGGAAGAAACAAAGTGTTGTAGCTCAATCAAGTGCGGAATCTAAATATCAGGCTATAGCACTAGTAACTTGTGAACTTATGTGGCTACATCACTTAGGGAGATTAGCATTAGTAAGCCCCACTCTATGAGCTTGTGGTGTGATAATCAAGCAGCTATTCACATTGGCACTAATCATGTATTTCATGAGAAAACAAAAGTATATAGAGACAGACTGTCATTTTGTTGATGAAAATCACATCAAGGATTGATTTTGTCTAAGCATGTCAAGACAGGGATCAACTAGCTGATGTGTTCACTAAAACCTTAGCTAGAAATCGAGTAAACTATATTTGTAATAAGCTGGACATGATTGATATCTATGCTCCAGCTCGAAGGGTAGTGTTCTAAGTTGTATGCATTAATTTAGGCTTAAATTTAATCTTTACATATACAACATATGTATATATGGTAGGTGCATAAGTCTAGAACTTTTTCCTAATTAGATAGGATTATTTCCTAACGAAAAATATCCTCTGTATGTATATATATGATTAACCCATTTATGAATTAATGTGAAATCAATTATTCTCCCAAACCAATTAACAAATATATTAAGAGTATTCATTTCCCTTGCACTAATTTGGATTTGCCTATTTAGTAGTTTGATATGAAAAATAATTTCCTAAATAGAAAGCTAGAAGAGGATATATATGTTATTGCAGTTAGGTTTTCAAGATTCTTATGGTAGAGAGAGTTTTGCAAACTTAGAAGAACTTTGTATGGTCTATAACAGTCACCCAAAACCTGGTTTAACATATTTAGTAATTCATTACATTAAACTTCAGGCTTAGATACTATCCTAATTGCATGTGTGAATGACTTAACCCTAACTGAAAACAATGAGGCTGAAATTTAGAACTTGAGAAAACTATAACTAAGGATTTTGAGATAAAGGATCTTGGCTTTGCTAGAATATTTTCTTAGAACGCTTGATTGTTTGAACTTAAACACCTACATATCATTTCATTCTCCATTAGTCACTAATGGTTGCAATAAGAAATGCGATGCACTCTGGGCCTTCAGAATGCTATTCGAGCAACTAGAATTCTCAATGCATTTTGAGCTTTTAGATTTTGGAGTTCGTCATTGTATAAAAGTTAAGAATTGTTTCCTTAATAGGAGTTATAGGACTAAGTTCAACAAATGTCTGCATAGCTGTATCCACAATATCAAAAGTAAGACATGCAGAAAGACTCATGACTTGTACCACTTCAATTTATTTATTTATTTTTAATTTTTTTTTCCCTTTTTTTGGGTTTGGGGGGGAGGGAACAAAACATCTACTTCTCCCAAATTCTAGATTTTCTATGATTGGTGAGTGGGTGACAGTAAGTTTTTTGCCATGTTAAGATCATATTAAATCATTCAAGCCATAATAAAATGATAAGAGTTCTAAGTTATTACTATTTCCCCATATACATAAACCTCAAGAATAGAGGATGAAGTATTAACTAATGGAATAACTTTAATGATATGAGTTTTTATTACTTGCCTTGGTTGAATTTATTTTATTTCTCTTGTGCCCGTGTAAGGATCAAACTAAATGTAAGGTTTGCTGCATTTATGAGCCCAATTTAAGAAGTGAGCCAAATATTGAAGCCCAATACCCAACCGGCCCAGCTAATGGAAAGCTCCAGAGTTTGATTGGATGGCTGACACTTGGACAAATGCTGGCCATTGGATCAAGACTGTTGGCTATCCCATATAAATAGAAGGGTTGACTCTTTGGCTCATTGATTCGTTAATTTTGTAACCCTAGTTCGTCTACTCTCGACTGCGTTCCTTAATGTTTTAATCTATAAAGATTGTGTGAAATCTCTGAGTGATTTTCATTTAGAAAGATAGAGAGAGTTTTGGTTAAACTCTTAGTGAGATTGTGTTGTAATATTTGAGGGTTTTGGTCTGTATTCTTGAGTTCGAACACTCTTGTTGTTCTGTAACTCTTTCTTGCCTGATTTGGGCTGTTCTAGTGATTTGAGCTATATCCTAACGGATGCTCAACGAGGGATTAGGCGTTAGAAGTGGTCGTCGAACCTCTGGGCCCTTGGGCTAAAAATTCCTTGCATTCTTTTACTGTTCTGCTTTTACTTTGTGTATTTTTAGTTTATTATGGTTGAATCACAAGATAAATCGTAATATCTGGGATCAACACTAAGTTCAACCCCTCCAGCCAAGGAACCCTCATTCCTCAAAAGTTGACGATAAGGAAAATAGTGGAACTCTTTGCACATCAAAATATTTATTAATCTAGCTTGCTTAAAATTAACCCAGATGGTAACACAGAAGACTCTCTTAATCTGGGTCTGTGTGTCGTGGTTAATTCAATTATGGTCATCGTAGTTTCACGCATCCTATACACTTCATATCTCATCTAATGCACAACAATGAGTCACATTTTATTTTTTAAAATATTAAGTAACTATTATCACATATAACACTACTTTTGACATACATTTGATGCAATTCCCAATGGAGACGAACTCTACAAACTATTACATTCTACGTCCAGCTTTTTTACCCTTCCTTGCAAACCAACACGAGAAAAGGTCTTCTACTAATAAGTAAATAAGAGAACCAAAGACTTTATTTATTGTATCTTGTACATACTTCGATGTGTTCAATGTATCTATTTTCCCCTCTAAATTGTCTATACAATAACATTAGACACAACAATAAAAACAACCATGAAAAGATGTTGACGGGAAAAATTAAACAAACAACCATGTCCTTTAACCAATGCCTCAAGCTTCAAGCTTTATGATTTAATATGACATCAAAGTATGCAACATCGTGTCTAGTCTCTTCATCACTCATTTATAAAAATTGTGCAAGTGTCAAATCATTGATGGAAAAATGTGTAGACCTGCGTGTGAGAAGACGTGTTGAAGATAAAATCTAAATAAATAAATGTTTGTTTCCTTACTAGATTAAGCTTTTGGACAAAGTAATCTAACAAACAAGGCAATACATGCAATCAAACAAAACAAGCTAATACATGTATCAAAAAATATATCAAGATTTTTATTAACAGGTTAAGAAATTTTCAAGGCAGAAACTAAATGGGCATGTAGTGGTCCTATCAGTCAACGGACAATCCCTACCTCAAGCATGCGCAAGTCAGACATTCCTCCAAATCTTTCAGCCTGCACTCGAACTGTTTGCAACTTCCTTCATATTTAATATCCAAATCCTTCCTTCACCTCTGTTTTCCAAATGCACGAAACAAATAATCGAACCACGACGCATTAGAAGCCAAACAAAATAATCCTCTTCACTGTTTCATTACTTTACATGCAACTTTAGACTATCTCGAAAAATGGGGGAAAAAATAGCCTGGAAAATTCGGCTGCTGAGAAGAACAGAGGAACATCATGAAAAACAATATAAAATTCAGTAACCTTCCACTAGATAAAATATAATAATAACTTGGTTCGCTTAATCTGAAAGGACAAATCCAGTTCGAACTTGTGAATATTTGCCTTAATCATTAAGACAAAATAAAACTACATGAAAGAAAATCTAATGTTTGCCCGCAATGAAAGAAGAACTAATAAGATTCCAACTTAAATCTCTGACAACAAAGTTACTAAGTAGGATAAGGAAAGGTTCAACTCGATTAATCAAAACATTAATTTCAATTTAACTCGGGGAAAATTGATTTAATGCCGTCCTACCATTAAAAAAATAATAATAAACATAATCTTCAGAATTCTTTTTCATTATTTTTTAAGTTTCTCAGCAATCAGTGTAAGCCTTAATCTGAAACATATATCCAAATTCAAACAAAGAAATCAATTCAAAAGGAGAAAAAAATTTGCAATAAACATACTTTACCAAAGATCTCAATGGAAAATCGAGGAAACCACCGTAAAGTTGGGAAATTCAACAAAATCCCTAAATTTGATGCTTTTTTACTGAGTTACAGGTCGTAAATCTCGAAGGTTCTTGATTGATAGAAAAAGAGGCTTTGAATTTGAGCTTTGTGAGAAACAAAACTATGAAAAGAATATTTTAATAATTTATTAGTGAATAAATAAATGGAGTGATGGAGGTATTGCCACGTGTCGACAGATCTAAATTAGAGGCGGGGGAGCGACTTGCGGGGTTCAGAATTAGTGGACGAGAAGACGTCTAGTTTCGATCTGTTTCTGTAATCTGATTGGTACACGTAAGTTTTTAGGTTTTTAAGTGGTTGAATTGGAGTGGTAGTACGGGAAGATTCGGAATACCGTGTGTGAGGGTGGGGTAAGGCGTGTGTGGTATTGGGCTTTGCACAGTTGGTATTGAATATTGTATTTTCCAGTTCTAGGAATTTTCAAAAATGGCAAATTTCATACTGAAAAGTGAAAAGTGTCTAATTTTAATAATTTTTATAAAAGTGATCAAATTTGACATCAAATCTGTTTGAAACCCATTTTGGGAGAAATAGAAATTTTGGAATAGTGATTGATGTGAGAATGTGTGGTGGAAAAGTGATGAAAAGTTTTTGATTTGTGTGTAATATTATTTTATTAGGAGAATGTGTGGTTGAAATGAAGAATGAGAATGAGAATGAGAAATAGAAAGAGAAATTAATGGGTGTCAAACGGGGATATTTTACATCTTCAATGAAAAAGGAAGAAATTTTATTTTTTTTAATTTGTCACAAATTTCTAGAAAAAGAAATAGCTTTCATGAGAAGCTACATTAATATTAGGTAATACTTAGAGTGTGTTTGGTAGAGATTAAAATTGGATTAAAATTGAAAAACTAACCGTTATTGTTGACTTTTATTAGACGGATGGGACCCAATAACAACTATATTTTCAATTTTAATTAAATTTTTAGTGTTACCAAACAAGCTCTTAATGTGTTCATTTCCTTTCATTATCTATTAGGTAATAATCAATTATTTTGGAAAGAAAAAGAAAAGGATGAAATAGAAAAGTTATTAATACTGAAATATTAAATACATACGTCTACTTCATAAGAAAATCTTATAATTTTATTTCGAAAGATTTAATTTCATTCAAATTTGCGAATTGATTAGACTTTTTATCATTCTCGATAGAGGGTAAATTTTATTCAAAATCTTGTTTTTGTTGATAAATTGTGCTTAATGGTTGTTGTTGTTGTTGTTGTATTACATGTATTAGATTTTTCAAACAATTAATAGATGTTTGTTGCAAGATTATTATGGCATTTTGAAAATCAAATTCATAATTATTGTTTTGTGATCCTCAAACATGTTATCACAACCTACTTAAATAACTTGAAAGAGAAGTTGCATTTGAGAGACGAATTTTGAAATTTAAGGATTTTATTCTTCAAAATCTAATTGTTAAAAATGAAAATGATCAAAACTTAGTTTCATGAACATTATCTCGAGTGACATACTAATAAAATTTAGCTTCTGTTTGGTAATCATTTTTCAACCAAAAAAAAAGAAGGAAAAATATGATCTTTGAAGAAGTCAAAAAAGACGGTTGTGAGAGGGAAAGTCAAAAAAGTTGGCTGAATTTGATTTCTAAAGAGTAAAAAATGCATTCTTTGGTCTGAAAAATGGTTACCAAACAGGAGCTTAATATTTTCACATTATTCCATGTGAACTACTAGTTAATTTTCAAATAAGAATTTTAGTGAAGCTACTATAAGAAATAAAAATTTTCGTATTAATATTACAAAATAAATTAAGTTTGGTAGTTGGGCAAGCCCATATATTTCAGTTCCTAAATATAGAATTTAAGAATGATTTTTTTTAGTGTGTAAAACTTACAATCATGGAGTTTCACTTATAGAGGCAGAGAATAAATACAATCCTATAAACAAGGAACTTCCAAATTCAAAATACACTATTGATCAAAAACTACGGAATTGATATGTCATCCTTATTGGTCTCCATGATTCCGATATGTGATATATCTATAGAATTGTTGGATCTAATGGAATTAACAACTTGATCTTCCACACGTCCTCTAAATCTGAAGGGGAGACTTCGAACTTTCAAGTTGTTTTTGACAGTTTGAAAACGCACCGAAGAAAATGGTTTAGTTGAAGAATTAGCTAGCTGATCTTTGCTCGAGATATATTGCACAATTAGCTTTTTATTCAACACTTGGTCACGCACATAGTGAAAGTCAAATTTTATGTGTTTCGTGGTTGCATGAAAGGCTGGATTAGAAGTTAAATAAGTAGCACCGATATTCTCACACCATAGAACGGAAGAAACAATTTCCAATAGTAGAGACCAAATCAATTGTATTTCGACAACAGCATTAGCTAAAGAATCGTATTCAGCCTCTTTGCTACTCTTTACTACAGTTGGTTGTTGTTTACAGCTCCAAGACACGTGCTTATCACCGAGAAAGATACAGTGTGCACCAACTAACCGTCTATCATCCTTATCACCTACCTGTAAGGATTTTTAATCAAACATGTGGGCTTATACGTGAAATATTGTGTATTAAATCAAAGGCTATCAATTTCGGTTAAACCCATTTAAAGTGATCTAATAAGGTTTCAGTATTTTGGGTTTTGAAGCATCTAATTAAAGTATGAGCTTATATGTGTAAAGATCGGGTCTATTCCTAATTTCATGATGAGCCGAATTAGATCAATGGGCAATCAGCATAAATATATGGTTATGGTCCCCGCATCACATGTTCTGTTCATTCTATTCTGACTCCAATTTTCAGAGAGAAACTAAGGAACAACGTGTTGATCTGGAAGAACGCAGGACTTGTTCATTACGATAATCATGTCTGATCCAGGTACGCTTCCGCTTTTGGTTAATTAGTTTTTGATGATCCAACATGAACGATCTTATGACGGTAAAGAATATTATTATTTTATCCAGCACTACCCGTCTGAATCAGAATATGCTTAGATAGTGTGTGACTATTTGTTGGAAATAAAGAGGCCCCGTGGAGATTGAATGCTTCAGGTAACGCAAAATGTGTTTCACTGCATGAACTTACTAACCTTATGTACAAAAAATGCAAGGTCAAGCCTTGTTAGGTACAAGTATTGTAAGCTACCAACAATACTTCTGTAAGCTTGGGGATTATTGCACGGTCTACTATTTACTGCAGTTAACGAGCACATGGTTGCAATAGGCCTAACACAAGGTTTGGCATTGGACATATTTGATTTTTGTAATAAATTAGCAATATACTTGCATTGGGTGAGATAAAGACCCTTCGTAGTCCGTGAAGCTTCTACCTCGAGGAAATAACTCAAATCTCCTAACTCATTTAATGCAAAATCAACACACAAGGACAAAATAAAGTGCTGAATGATCTTTAAATTAGAGCCTGTCACGAGGATGTCATTCAGATAAATTAAAACTAGAATAATATGATGCTTGCTAAGCTAGGTAAAGAGGGACGTATCAGAGTCGTTGTATTGAAAACCAAGGAGTTTCAAAGCATCCGTAAGTCTAGAAAACCAAGATCTTGGAGCTTAACGCAATCCATAAAGAGATCTCCGTAGTTTACACAGATGTGTAGGAAAGTTAGGATGTTGATACCCTTAAGGTTGTGTCATATATACATAATCTTCAAGAAATCCATGAAAAAATGTATTTTGAATGTCCAATTGTTTGATATGCCAGTTTTAAGACATGGCAAGAGAAAGAATAATTCTGACTGTGGTATGTTTAATGGCAGGGTTAAAAGTTTCATTATAGTCAAGTCTATCAAGTTGTTGAAATTCTTTGGCAACAAGTCGAGCTTTGTAACACTCTATATATGGTGCCATCAACTTGTCTTTTGACTCTTTATATCCAACTATTTTCGACTACATTAGCTGAAGGTGGTGGTTTGACAAGTGTCCAAGTGTCATTCCTTAGGTGTGCATCAAATTCTACGTCCATATCAGTACACCAATGAGCATACATAAATGCTAATGTCTAACAAGTTGGCTCAATGGAGTCGTCAGAAAAGATGTAACTAGTGCTTTTGGAAAATGGTACTATACAAACTCATCTGAAGGCTATTTCTTCTCATGAATGTTGCTCTTGGATCGAGTTGTCATGTGATAAGTGTTACTAGGATTTTGGACAGCCACTTCTCCAAAATGGTAGGTGATGGAGCAAGAGTATTTGGACAACGAGATTTTGAGACAGCAAGCAAATCAGGTGCTATATTATTCGTACCTGCAGTTTGATCACTATGAGAGGAACTGTCAGCATTAATTGTTAGTATATGTCGATATTGTTGTCTATCATTGGAGCTACATGAAAGAACTTGTAAAGTAAGAGAAAGAGGTACTCTAGTGACAGGAACAAATGCTTTAGTTGCAGAGGATAACTCTTTTTTGTATGAAAATAAGGTCTCATCAAAGATAATATGTCGAAAACTCAAACTTAAGCCTATTTCCACAATCTGTCTATGTATGCGCTCAATTGATCCCATTTGTTCATGAGTGTGGGGACAAGCTATGCGATGGTGAATACCAGCTTCTTTGAAATAATTGTTTAAACGATGATATTCACCACCCCAATTAGATTGGATCGATTTTATTTTCCTTTCAAAATTCTTCTCAACATACTTTTGATATTGCAAGAATATTGGTTCAACGTCAGATCTTCATTTAATTGCCATAAGAATTTTGAATAATCATAAAAAAAAGGTAACATAATAGTGTGCGCCTGTAGTGGAAGCTACAGATGCAGATCCCCATACATCAGTAAAAATAAGATCCAAAGGTTAATATGACATAAAACTAGATAATTCAAAGGGCAAAGCTTGGCTCTTGGCCATTTGACAATTTGAGCACACGGAATGTTTATTCTCGCTTTTTGCTGGATTGGAAAATGAAGCTAAAACATGGCGAACACCTTGAGCAACAACATGACCTAGGCTATGCCAAGCTTTCATTGGAATCCTCATACTAGAGAAAGCACAAGGAAGAGATTTAATGCCCTAAAACTGGTACGGATTGTTACTGAAATGGTCTTGATGAAGGGTGTTGCGTTAGTAGTCCTTCACAAGAAAGGAAGAAAAATGAAATTCAAAGTACACTCGTGCAGAATTTTGAACAGGAAAAAGACCTTGCTTGATCAGAGGAAAAAATAAAACTTAAGGATGACAACGGAGCAGATCGGGGCAACCTGCCCCGTCCTCGCCCCATTCCGTCCCTATTTAAGACTGGGTGGGGCCCTTGCCCAATTTATTTTTTTAAAAAGTTTTTGATAATTTATTTTATTTCCTTCATTCATTAAATTGGAACAATAATATATTTTTAAAATTTTTTATTTATTTTTAAAAGTTAAATTATTTAAATATATTTGATAAACTAAGGTCTTTATTATTTGTCTTTTTTTAGATAATCTTAGTTGCCATTTTCTATTAGAACTACCGAAATTTCGTGGAATTTTTCATTTTAAGTATTGAATCTAAAAAAAATTAAACGGGACAGGGTACCTGTTACCTGTACCCGCACCCGCACCCGCCCTGTCCCTGCCCGAATACCCGATTAAGTGAGTAATCCCCTGTTCGTGGCGTGGCCCCGCAGGTATCAGGTTTTTCGGGTTTTTTGTCATCCCTAATAAAACTTGATCAAGAACAAAGGATGAAGAATGAGTAGAAATAGTACTAAAACCGATTTTGGTTACGACAGACCTTGACGTTACAACTTGAAGTTCATCAGTTCCTTCATAATCATCCCTCTAGAGGTTCAAATTAGCCATGTTATTTGTGACATGGTGTGTAGCACTTGTATCGGCGTGCCACTCATTGTCCCATTGTCCAGTATTCAAAGCTATCATGGCTTGGTTATTTTGGGGTCGGGGTGGATCCTAAAAAGAGAGATCAAAACGATGACAGCACTTGCATGCAGTGTAACCTGTATTACTACAAACCTAGCAAATGACAGTACCGGTAATGTTATCATTTGACTACCATGACCTCCAAAATTTGATCCTCAACGACAGTTGTTGCGTCCACTTCCACGGTAGCCACCACGACCATGAGGATATAATTGTTGGGGCTAGCTTTGAGCAACATTGGCAATAGGTTAAGATGCTGCAGTAAGTGTATGATGTCGAGTAATATGAACTTCATTTGTTAGCAGCATGGAGTAAACCTCCTAAAGGGTAACAGAATGTGATCGTGAAGAAATGGATGACACAAAACTGTCATATTCATGACCTAAGCCAGCAAGTATGTAGGTAATAGTGTCATCACATGTAACGACTTGTCATGCAATGGCTAACTCATCGATTAGTCTTTTGATATAAATAAACTATTTTGGTACAGGCTGTAACCCTTTTTGGCATTTGCCAATTGTGTACGAACATGGATAGTTCTTGTTCTAGACTAAGAAGCAAAATTATCTTCAAGAGCACCCCAAACGTCTTTGGGAGGTGAGTAAGCAATGACTCGAATGAGTACACTCTCTGTGAGGGAAGACATGAGAGTACTTAGGATAAGATTATCTTGACGAATCCAAGTTGCATAGGCTGGGTTTGGAATTTTGGTTATAGCACCGATTTTCAGGATTAGGAGAGTTAATTTCCTTAGTTGGAGCTTGAGTAGTTCCATCAAGAAACCCGAACTGATCTTGTCCTTTAAAATAAAGAACAAAGTGAGCTTTCCAAAGAAGGTAATTGTCTTGGTTGAGTTTAATGGTAACTATGTTGGACATAGTGGCGATGGAGGGGGGAAGAGATTGAGAATTTGCAATACTAGTAGAAGATGAAGGATAAAAGGACATATTGCTAGACGTTGGTCTTTCTAAGGCTCTGATACCATATAGAATTGAAAAATGATTTTTATTATTATGTGTAAAACTTACAATCGTGCAGTCTCATTTATAGAGGCTGACACTAACTACAATTCTATAAACAACGAACTTTCAAATTCAAAATACACCGCTGATCAAAAACCAATGAAATGATATGTCCTCCTTATTTGTCTCCAAGATAATGATATCTCATATATATGTGGAATTGTTGGATCTAACAAAGTTAACAACTTGATCTTCCACATTCTCTAATCAACATAAACTCGTATTTTTTCTGACTTGAATATAAATTTATATTTGCATAATTGGTATAATTTTTGAAAAGATAATGGAAATTAATTGCATCAATAGTCAACTAAATTTGTGAAAATTTTTAAACTCGTCCTTAAAGTAAGAATAATATTATCTAGCACAAGTTTATGTGACATTATGTGATAAATTCAATAAAAAATAAAATTATGTAATTCATTTAATTTTTCTTTTTATTTAATGACACTTGGTACCACACATGTTGTAACTTCAATGGTGCCAAATAGTAATTCTCTAAAAGCAATGTAAAAACCTCTCCAGTCATTAATGTTATTAATGATTCACAATTAATCACACGGTCACTAAGCCGTTGTTTGGTGGTTAATTTTTTGAAAAAAAAAAATTTGTTTTGAATAGTGAATTTTTGGAGAACGTGTAGTTAAAAAGTAGAGAAAAGTTTTGAGTTTATGTGTAGATCACATTATTGTATGAATGTGTTGTTAAAAATGAATATTTAAAAGAATGGGAGAGGAACATGGGCTAAAACTAACATGAGAATTTTGACATGGCATCAATAAAGTGACACACCGAACTCATCTTTATGAATTCTTTCCCACCAATTTTCCAAAACTATTGACCACTTGGATAAAGGGTTTGTTTGGTAAGGCGTTTGATAACTTAAAAGTTACTTTGGAGATTAAAAACTTACTTTTGAAGTTATTTGGAGAATTTTCTGGGGTGATTTGTCCAAATGGAAGATTTTTTATAGGAATTTGACGTAAAATAACAAATGGCATGTTAATTTTATTTAATAAACCGAGTGACTAACCGTGAAACGGTTGATTATATATAGTGTGTTTGAGTTACATTATTTTGGAAGAATGTATTTTGCAATAGTAGATTGATAGAGAATGTGTGGTTGAAAAAGAATAAAAAATTATTGATGTGATGAAAAATATTATTTTATTGAAGAATGCGTGTTGAAAATGAGAATGAAATTTTTAAAGCCTCTCAAACAGGGGCATAATAAGGAAAAAAAAAAAATACTCTAAAAGACAAATTAAAAATGGGTAATTATATTACCACTACAAATTTCAATTACTACACCAATTAAAATATATTTTTAATAAATGCACACCACAACAAATTTACAATTGTACTCCTAATTCAATAAAAACAAAAAATTGACAAAAGAATACAATATTGTGGTGTATAGGGATGGCAACGGGGCGGGTTCGGGGCGGGGCACCCCCGCCCCGCCCCGCCCCGCCATGCCATCACCCCACCTCGCTCAGCCCCGCCCCGCCTTAAACGGGCGGGGCGGGGCGGGCGCTGGCGGGGCGGGGCGGGCGCTTGCCCCGTTACCCCCCCCCCAATAATCTTTTTTTTATTTTTTTATTTTTTTTTTCCTTAAAAAATCCACATATATATATATATTTTTTTTTAAATCTTTCACGGGCCGGGTTCGGGGCGGGGCATCCCCACCCCGCCCCGTGCCCCGCCCCGCGACGGGCACCCCGCCCCGCCCCGCCCCGCCAATCCCGTCGGGGCGGTTTTTTTCACCCCATTCGGGGCGGGGCACCGTCGGGGCGGGGCGGGGCGGTTTTTTTTGCCATCCATAGTGGTGTACTTATCACCCAATATTAATCATCATTTTTCTCAACCTTTCCCCCTCATTCTGGTCTTTCTGAAAGCAAATATATGTAATTTCTAAAGGAATGCTTCAAGAGGACTCACTCGGAAATGGAAGTGCCTAGAGGTTATCTTTCTAATTATGACAGTTTTTATGAGTTGATTCAGAATGGAACTCAAGATTGGGGTAAACATGATAAACTTGCACGTAGCACACTTTTGATCGTTTTAATTTCATAATAAATTGCTCGAATTAAAATGCACAAAATCAAATTCTTAATTTCTAAACTTGACAAATAAATTGAAAAAATTAATCAATAAATCGTGGTCAAATAGAGTATAAATTCATTTATCGTGAAGAACAAAATTATCTTACCACCATCGAAGAAAGCAAAAGCCATTGGAAAGGCCATGAGCAATGAGATGTCCAGGAAAAAGAAATAAAGAAATTAGGTTTTATATTTGTAGTGTAACAATAATTTATTTAATAAAAATGTATACTAAAGTCCTAATTATATAATTTTACCTAAGGATATCTAAGTAAATAAAAAAAATGTGGTGTACTTGATAAAATTTGTAGTGGTAATATAATTGTCCGTTAAAAATTTCACATAAATTTATGTGACAATTTGTTCAATAATTGGGAAAAGGGGTAATAAGTCGTCACCTCCACCTCAACCTCAACCCCCTCCACCTCTGCCTTCTACTGCCACCAGCTCTTACCAAAACTCGTCCATTTCGAAATTCGAATAAGAAAAATCAAATCAGAAAATGGAAGGAGGGCCATCTCGAAGCAACCTGAAGCGCCCCTTTGTTGAAGACGCCGAATCAAACAAACCCCCTCCGTAACTCCCTCCCTCCCTGTCTCTCTACACACACACACACACGTATATTCGTCAATTATCTACTAATTTTTGAACCCTATTTTCGACTATTTCGCTTGGTGAGTATTATTGCTTCTTAAAACATTGTTAGGGTTTGTACATACACATGTATATGTGTATTTAATTATGTATTCTGTTTTACCATTTTAAATTAAAACAAATACATTCAGTATCGAAAAGAAATTGAGAAATAAAATTTTCAAGAAATAAAATAGAGCATGATATGCACATCTTTTTTACTTGTAAACTTGTTGAAATGATTACAGTAGGTACTTAGAAAAACTGATGAAGATATTTCCGTTGTTTTGTTTTGAGTTTTTGATGTAGCATTTTCACGTGTGTTGTGATTTTGGCTCACGTGGTTTTTGTATCTTCAATTATTAATTCAGGGAAAAGAGGGTGAGGTTTCCGAAAGGGAAGAAGGTGAAGTTGGGAGATTATGCATTTGAGGATGCACCCAGTAAAGATGTTCCTAATTGGAGTGATCCCCATCTTGCTGCCAAAGAGCGTACAGTGCGGCGGAATAAGATTGCAGAGGAACTTCTTGATGATGAAAACAGAGATTTCCTTCCTGACATAACAAAAGCTGAAGTCCAATACAAGGTATAGTTAATAATTCTTTCTTTTATCAAAAATATGCAGGGCAGCTTATGGATGTACTGCATTAAATTTCTTAACAATAATTACCCGAAGAGACCCATACAGATATCTATTTCACTCTTTATTTCTAAATAAAAATAATTGAAAAATAAAGGGAGACATTTGAGCAAAACCCTATGAAAATTTTGCATTTGAATCATAGGCATATCTATTCTCGGGGTGGTAATCTTCAGTCTAAGAATGAGGTTGAAAAATCATTTTATTTGATGCATTATTTTAAAAAGAGAAGCTGTGTCATTCCCGGCAAAAAATATATCAAAGGTTTGCAACATCCATAGGATGCTGTCTCTCCCAAGCTTTTTGTCGAGGGTTAATCTTCTTCTTTTCTTTTTTTTTTCTCTATGAGCAGCGATGTATAGTTTATTCCCGATCCCACCAACGTGTGATGGTTGCTTTTATTTTTGCCTGGATCAGTTTTTTCACAAAAGAAAAAAGAAGAAAACCTTCCCTTGAATAAATATGGCAGTATTTTGGAGCAGATTCTAGAACTACTTGATAAAACATTCCAGTGAACTTAAATTATCTGTTCATCTTATTAAATGGTTTTTGTGTGCTGGACGGTAAATATAAGCCTGCCTGGGTTGTAGAATCTCAATTAGAAGAACACATTGTGATTGAATTGTTTTGTTGTAGACAATTTTTATTTTTATTTTTTTTGATTGGTTGCCTGCTACCTCTGTAGTAACCATCAGAATGTTTTTCAGCCTCGATTTTGGGAAGTACCATGTGATCAGTTGGTTACATGTAGCTCAGACTTTGTATTCACTGTTTTGTGTGATTTTGGACATCTCTTGATTGCTGATTAAGTTTCTGCTGGTTCTTAGTTGTCTTGCTTTTTGGCTTTTGTGGGGGTGGGGAGGGGAGGGGAGGCCATATCCAAATATTATCACTTTCCACTTTTACCACATTTATGGTTTTCTTACTAGATTGATCATAGAAGCACACAGAATGATAGGGGTTCACTTTTTGCAGGACACTGAAACACTGGTTGAGGAAGGAGTCCAGATAGATCCTTTTAATCTGGATAAAGAAAGAGAAGAAGGATACTTTGATGCTAATGGAAATTATGTCGAATACGTGAATGAGAATGAGATCAAGGTAACAAATTTAAATTAAGGTATGATAATTTAGCAAATCCAATATTCTTATGCATAGTTTTGCAGGATGCGTGGCTTGATAGTGTTGATGTCTATGAAAAGTATACTGGAAAAAGTTCTATTCCAACTAGTAACGATGAAGAATCTCGTGACCTTACCTCTGAAGAACTTGCAAAAATAAAGAGGTGGATTGCTAATGTTCTCGAGCCTGGAGAAACGGTAATCGTTCAATACGGCTCTCTCTCTCTTTGAGTGTAGGTTGCAGATTCTTGATCGTCCTGGGATTTTTAATTTTATTTTCCCTCTTTGCTTGACTTCTTTATCAGTTTTCCTTCAATATAAAACAAATCTATTTAGTACCTCGCTTAGAATTACTGCAGTGTTCAAAGGGATTGTTCAGTTTTCCAATTAAATGCCGTACACATCAATGGTCAGATAAAGTATCACGGCTTACCTTTTGAGATCATATTATTTTGTATGTGTTACAGTTGTCTTTTGCAACATAGTCCCTTAATTTATTTGTGCAATAACATAAAGATGTGGAGTTCAATGCATACCAATATGGTGGCTGATCCAAGATATGTAGGTTGGTAGAACAATGTTCACACCAAGTACGGTGGGTAGTGACATAATATTTAGAATTCTGTACCCCCACCACTGAGAGGGGGGCAATCTACTTTTTTATTGAAAAAGTTCACTTGTTCCGCAGAAGGGGTAATTAACTGTTCATAGTACAATCGCTAATGCTTAAATTGCTTCTCTAATCCGGAGCTGCTACATTTTCCCCTAAGCCACGCTGCAATCAAATTTTACATTTTTGTGAACTTTTTTTTAGCCCCTGTTTGGTACACATTCTTTCAAAACTTATTTTCTACCACACATTTTTCAATAAAATAATATTTTCCATCAATTCAATGACTTTTTCTTACTTTTTAACCATATATTTTCCATCATATCACTATTTAAAATACATTTTTTCCTCAATAATATTCATCACTCACACCCTTAGTTTTCTCTCAGTAGTCGAATTCCTTTTACAGGTTTTGCAAGCTTTGAGGAGATTGAAAGGAACCTCAGGTGACAAGAAGCAGAAGATGTCAGCAGAAACTAAATTGCTGTTTGATCAGCTAACTGAAGATGCTATGAAACTGATGGAGAGTGGGGATTACGGTTGAGCGTCTCCTTCAATATTTTAAGAGAATCTAGCTGAAACATGGATCCTGATCTGTTAACAGTAATCCTTTTTTTGATATTCGTTTCAGATGTGTATGATGAAAAACAAGAGAGTTTCCAGCGTGAAGCAGGTATGTCCTACAGCTGATTTTCCGTCTTCTTTTCTTCAACAGGTTCCCCTTCATGTTAATCTTTCAACATGGTTCTCGTCCTTCTCATTTTTTCTTTCGTTCTCACTGTGTTCATAATTTATATCATCATCATTACCCTTAGAAAGGGTTTGGCGGTATAGATTTTATTTTTTGGAGCTTTATTTCTTTCAATCCCATCTCAAGAAATGAGAGGGACAAACTTTTCATGTCAAAACAGTGAAAATCACCTTTCTTATTTCCGTCTACATCTGAATTTGGATGGAAATTTTTTCCTTGAGGATATTTCAAGATGATGGAAACTTACGAAAATGGGAAGTTGTTTTTATACATTATTCTAGTTTACCTTTACCTATCAAAAAAAGTTCAGATCGGAGTGGATACTTTCATACCTAAAAGTGTAAATTTGATTCAAATCAAACAAGATATTTAGATTGAGGACGGGCCCAAACAATTTAAGATCTTTTGAATTTAGAGCCTTCTATTTAGCTTTCTAATTCTATTTGTGCTCCAACTGGTATAATATAAATTTGGTGTCTCCTGATTGTTTATTTTATTGATCTTCAGAGGGTTATGAGAAGTTAGCTCATGCAAGGATGCAGGGTACCTCCACGTGTTCAGGACAGGAAAAGTCAAAGCTTGAAATTTCTACCAGCACAAATGACAGTGATGATGCTTTTGACATGTTCGCGGAAGATGATGTAAATATTGCTGTAAATCTAGCCTCTGATGGGAGTGGATCTGTTCCTGTTCAGCCTTCTGAGGGTGAGCAAAGACTACAGCATTCAGAGCTTTGAATTGGGAATTTAGCAACATTACATAACTTGCAACTTATTTGTACTCCAGGTGGATATCTGCAGAATGATTATGTGTATGATGAGTCTTCTGGGTACATATCTTCACCTTTTAACCATTGTGCAAAGCGCACACAATCACTTTATGCCAATTTTATTGCTTACAGAATAAGAAGAATTTCAAGTCACTTCTTCTCCAACTGTTTCTACGAGTTTTGTCAATCCTTGAAAGACAGCCGATTTAACAAAAGTATTGCGTGTTTGTCACTAGATAATAGATGCTTATTATTGCGCATATTTCTTACCAATTGCGATTAATACCTGTAAAGCAGTTTACGTCCATTATGGTCTGACTGTAAGAACGATTACAAGGCACTTATATTTCTCATATTTACTATTGTTTGATGTTATTGTCATGTTATCTCCGAAATCAAAAACTTCCGTACCAGATACCAATACTGATTTGGAATTTTTGCTTGAAATTTTGTGGACAGTGAAAATTTGACATGAATTTCTATGCATTGTTCTCAATAATCTGATATCCTCTCACAATTTGAATGTCAGATACTACTACAGCAGCAGTTTGGGTTACTACTATGACCCTTCTTCGGGGCTATATTGCTCTGCAGCATCAGGACAATGGTAACAATACACTGTCAAAAATTTGTCTTCATTCATGTGATGTGTCTTACTGTTGGGGTCTTATGTTTAAAAGGTTGTGGGTTTTGTACTTTGACATCCTTTACTATATTGCCTGTGTAAACGCTACTATTGCGCATCTTGATTTTCATGGTTTACTGTGCAAGCCCATAAAGAATAAACATTGTATATCTAAGACTTCACTCTCCTGATGCATGAAACATTTATGCATCTTTTATGCACCATGTTATAATTCTTTGTTCTCTTTTCCCGTCTCTGTCTCTTTCTGTCTGGTCGTTTTAGCAAAGAGTAGGCAATGTCCTTTTTATTGATACATCTGATTTTTGTAAATGCCCCAAAAGTTTGCTCGTGTGTGAACAAGGTCAAAATAGTTGTAGGAATAGGAAGCTGTGGAAATGTGAACATTGGTATGAATTTTCTACACCATCAGAAGCTCACCTGTTACGTCTCTCCATGAATTCCATGCTGAATACAGCGGTGATGGCTTTCTCGTCTTCTCTATCTGTTCCTTTTAGGTAATAGTATCACAAAAGCAGATTCAGCAAGTGCCAGTTCCCTGTTCACTAAAGAGGATGAGTTTGTTTGGATTTTTTGTCTAGTTTTGCTCTTAGACCAACTTCTGTCAAAGTTCTCCCTTGTTCAATACACACTGCATAAATGCCTGAAACGTGGTTTTAACCTAATAATGTTTGAGTTGAGCTATAACTGCGTAACTCTGCTATCTGTCCGTGGTTTGGTTGAATGGTGATTGGCAAGATGAATCGATAGAAAATGATAAAAATGCTTTCTTATCCTGATACGATCTTTTTGTATTTTGCTTGGTATCTCTGGTGGCACGACTTGTAGGTGCAAATGTTAGAGCCTGAAATTCACTCGCAACGAGTTTGTTATTAGATCTCGGTGAGAACATAATGCCATTGTCATTTTGTATCCACTCCTTTTCGGCAACTGCCAAGTTACTTGAATGTGCTGATTAGCTCTGTGTCAACTCGCGTATTCTTTTAATTTTTATTATTTAATATTTTTTCTGCTCGCCGTGGAACACTTTCGTGGCGGATTGAAGTGACATTTTCTGGTAAGAGTAGTGTATTTCTGATCATGGCACATATATGATATTTATGTAGGTACTCTTATAATGAGGTGTCGGGGAGTTATGACGAGGTCCAACAAATTGCATCCAGCGTTAGCTGAGGAAATTACTGTGTGATGCAAAAATAAATAAAAATTTGAAGGCATGTTGCTTCGTATGAATTCCCTATTTCTTTTGTTTCTCTTCGAGTGTACTGTTTTGATTCATCCATGTTTGCATTGGTTTTCTGCAGTCTTCTTGAAACCGATGGGAATTAGCATGGTTCCATACGTTGTTATTGAAGTATTACAGAAACTCGGTAGTAAAACTAAAGCTTTGCCGAAATTATTTGCAGTCCTACCCAAACGATCAAAGCAGAAAATAAAATGAGAGGATTATGCTAGAGAAATGCAGAGACCTTTTTTTCTTTTACTATAATGTAGATATCCAGAGGTCCTGGATCGAAAATATGACTGCATCTGATTGTTGTTTCTTTGTGTTCAAATTATTGCTGCTTGCTGATGTGATGAATTCTAGTGACATGGAGACACTTCACACAATCTAAATGGAGTTTTTTCTCTCTGTTACTTGATTTTGGAAGTTGCCACATGAACATGTTTTCTATCTTAAGCTGGACAGCCATTAGACATTGCCAATTAGTCATTAGACATTTTCGTGATAACTTTATGCAATTGTGAATTCCAATTGGAAGATAATATATTGATGATTTGAATTGATTATTTTATCCCACTGGTAAGTGTCCTGAACTATTGGAAAATACGATGGCGGTAGTAGAATTCTTCCCTTCTAATAAATCTAAAATTTAGGAATATGTTTAATCACTTTAATGTGATCTCTCATAATCGTGATATCCTTTTCGCATCCAATCCCGTCCTCATTTCAATTCTCTGCATGTCGTCAGGTTAGAGATTGGTTCCATTTTTAAAATATCCATTTATACTTGCGTGAAGAAAGAATCATTTTTTTGCCGTCCATTATATCAGCGAAGATGATAAAATGGCCGAAAATATATTGAAGGAGAAAATGCATATCTAATCAACACATTCAACCTTTCTTAATAGATCGGCAAGAATATGTCAACTTTTTAAAATGATCTGATAACTAACAATCAACAAGTGAAGATAAAGCCCTGTTAGACAATTTTTTTTTTTTTTTTTTTTGAAAAAAATGAATTTTGTAATAATAATTTTTGGGAAGAATGTGCGATTGAAAAGTAAAACAAAATTTGATTTGTGTAAAATACTTTATTATAATAATGTGTAGCTAAAAATGAACTTCCGAAAAATAATTGTCAAAGAGACCAGAAGTAGTAGTTATGCTTTACATCGAATAAATGGACCAAGCCCACAAAAAGTCTTTTCCTTGAATCCATTAGTCATATAAAATATAAAGCAAATTCATGTCCGGTTTGATATACTTTATTCTATTTATGTTATGTCTCGGGGAAAACAACCCGCCCCACCCCTGCCTCGCCCTGAATGGGAAGAAGAAAATCCACTCCAACAGGTTGGTGGGGAGGGGCGGAGAGTTGGTGCCCCAGCCTGAAGCCGCCCCGTGAAGAATAAAAAAAATAATTAACAACCAATTAAAAACAAAAAATAGTTAATTAGAAGTTTTTCAAAAATAAATAAATAAACGGGACAGGAAACGAAGCAAGCCCTTGCCCCGAACCCTCTCCGTCTAGTCTAAGGTGGAGCGGGGCATGGGGCGGAACAAGGTGGGGGAGTGGCTGGGCAGGAGTGCTCCGTCCCGAACCCGCCCCATTGCCATCTCTACTAAAAATTCATTCAACTGAACCAAGGAGACCAGCCGCTGGTCAATCCAAGCAGACTCCAGGAGCTGCAGCTTGGATTACCATAGACTCAGAGGAGCCGCCTTAACTTAGAAATGACTCGTAATAATTTTAAAGATGCCACTGCTGCAAGGCGAGGGACCAACTCGTCTGGTTTTCAGTACCTCCTTGCCTCGCAGCAGCAGCATTTGAGCTGGAAAACTCAACCTGGAGGTGCTTTCAACAGTATCGAGTTACAGGAATATTGAATAAAAAACTAGACCCCCTATTCCCGCTTAAGTAAGCCACTCTAGTTCGAGTCCTTCGTAAAGCTGCTGCGTACATTATTGGTTTCATATTCAATTTTTAAAAATTCGCCCTCGGCGTAATTCAAGAGGCAGCACGGTGATGCTTGATTCATACAATTTGCCTTCCAAATCATCTAAAACGTCCCTACTGCCTATAGACCATAAAAATCGTATGTTCTCTTCAATCTGCATAGTGAAGAAAATGTTACGGCCAAGATGGTATGGAAGGGGGGGAATAATTCAACAAAACAAGGACCATGAGAAAATAGAAGATTCAGAGAGCATAAAGAAACTAGATTTTTGTTCATTTTTCTCTATACGTAACTACCAACTGACTGGCGAAAACGGAACCAGTACAAAAGGAACGGTTACCAGTCAACATTAAAGCAACACACACTTGAACCAATCAGCAAAGCACTTGATAAAACGTGCCAGTAGTATTATAATCAGATAGTCTTTCCCTAACAGCTAGCAATGACAAAGTCAACTTCCATGACGAATTTTTCATAAAATTTAGATGATTTTCTCAGCTAAAAAAAGGGATATATCAAAAATCAAACCTTGATATCAGGAAATCTCCTGCCATGACACCATCATACAAACTCAAATCTATTCAGCTCACTGACATTTAGGAATAATATAACTATGTCATTGATAACTTAATCAACATGTTACAAATCAGAATTCTATGCACCACATAACATAAAGCAAATCCTATCTTCTATAGCTAAAGAAGGTAGAATCTACGAGACTACCCCCACAGAAAGATCAAACATTCAGTCATAGGACTAGTGATGGTATCGAAACATACAATTTAAGAAGTCAGTTTTGAGTCAAGCAGATCGCTATAGCAATATTTATGGTTTCCATTTTTATAATTACTTAATGTATCAATACTCTAATTGAAAAGTCACTCATGGCTATAACAATATTCATGGTTTCCATTTTAAAATTTCTATATTTATGGTTTCCATTTTTATAATTACTTAATGTATCAATACTCTAATTGAAAAGTCACTCATGGCTATAACAATATTCATGGTTTCCATTTTAAAATTTCCTTCATGTACAAAGAACACACATATCTAGAAGTGCAAGTCTTAGTAACAACACTCCTATTTGAAAAGTCACTCATGCCTACAGCACTTTTTTATAATTCCTTAATTTACAAAGAACACATAGCCCTAGAAGTATAAGTTTTAGTACCAATACGCCCATTTGAAAAGTCTCATTGCTGCAAATCACAGGTCCTCCTCACACAACCAGATAATCCAGCAACAGGGTGCATCTACAGCCAATGAAGTGGATTCAATATTACTTCAAAGCTACATCTATAATCATCAGACAGCAATCCTTTCAGCTGCAGCACGGGCCATACACTAATATATAATCACAAAACACACACATCAATAACTAAACACACTAGCATTATAAACCACAGACACATAAAAATCATTCCCCAAGCAATTATTGACCCCATTTCATTACCCAATTATGTCCTGATCGCTGAATGTTTAGAGTGAACATTTCAAGGAGTATAATGTCAGCACTGTAACTGGATATCAGGTCCAGTAGCCCTCAGAGTATGAGTAGATTCAATTTGTGTCAACCGAGTTCAGCACAGCACTGGTTCCCATTTCAAGGGCAAATAGTGCAAACAACCAAAGTTCACAGAGGATAACAAAGTCACATGGCTATAAAAACAAAGGGAGTCAAAATCAGATCCTCATTTTATCTTAGTAAGAATATGAATACGGTCATATATTCTTAATTAGAAAGAAGGCTTACCAATGATGCCATCCATAGAACACTCAAAATTCTTTGAATCAGCATCTGCTGCTCACAACCAGCAGCATCTAATGATGATCAAGCATCTACTTAATACAGACAGCATCAACAATCACATCATCGTCTAGCCATCAACCCCACTCAAATCTTTTCTCGAGCACCACTATAAACCCAGTGCGAGTTTCATAACAAGTTAGTACTTCTATTAACTGACACCTTGAGTGGGGAACAATGTATCACAGTGAAAAGTGCAGAATGTGGAGATTGAAATATGGGCAAAATGGAATAAGAGAAGTTTGCACAAGCAATCAACGGAACCAGAAACACAAGATTCATACAAATATTAAAGCATGTCTAAGAATCCATGAGCAATAAACACCAACCACAAGCAATATGATGTATACAATGCATTTAACATAATAATTGTCGAAATCAAAAGGTCAAATCCTACCAAGGTCCCTAACGCTCCTAGAAGAACATCATGCATTAGATTCAAGTTCGACATATCAGCTAAACTGCCACAAAAGATATAATCCCCTTCTAGGAGTTGCATATCCAAAATCAGGCAGATCACTCCTACAAGTCCAAAATAAAACAAAACATAGTTTAGAACACATTTTAAACCAACACTGTGTAATAACAGATCAAGTTTAGACACTTACATTATATGCATTCTGAGGAGAAGAGCTACAAAATCAATCACTCAGTTCTGGTAAGACATGCTTCGAGGCTTTTGGACTTGGGGACCGCTCACGATGGCTGCGCCTCTCAGGACTTCCACCTATAGGAGATGGTGTCCTTCGTGGGGACACACTCCTATAAGGGCTAGGGCTACGCTGGGGCGGAGAGGCACTGCAATATTTTAAAATAATCCTTTTTATGATAATGTGTTATACGAGGAACCAAAACTTAAAGAATAGAATTATTATGATGGGAAAACCTTTCAAATGATCTACTACTCCTCAGGCGCTCATCTATGTGCCGTCCCCTGCCACGGTATCTATCATGGTCTGGGCTCGCACTATAACTCCTGCTCCGGTACCGATGACCATGTTTCTTCTCACGGTACCTGTCACGCTCATACCTTTCCCGACTTCTGCTCCGGCTTCCCCTGTGTTCTCTACGATAATCATCTCGGTGCCTGTAAAAAATTACAGATCAATAGGTCTCAGTAGAATCTAATGGAAAAGTAAAAATGACAAATGAAGAGCATTTTGATAAATGATTTTCAAATATTAACATAACAATCTTCATGAAATCATATCAAGAAGTGGCAGCAAAGACACTATTGGGAGACTGCCAAAATTGAGTTGTTTCTTAAAAGTGCAAACTCTTGACATTTTCCCAAGCTCTCATGTAGTCATTCCCAAATGTTTTCTTAGCATCCCCGAGAAACAAAAACTTAGTTACCAACAGCTAGTTAGAAATTGTCTTCCTTTCTCCAATATTCCAGACCTCAAACTGAGTCAAATGATCTGATAAACCAATACCAGATCACTTCCTCGAAACTGCATTCCTGGTTTCAAATACTGTCTCAAATTCTTGTTAAACTGACTAGCTCTAACAAAACCAAATCAGATCAGGCATTTGTCAATAGCAAAAAGAAAAGGGACATCCATTTGTGTAGGAAATTGACACTAAAATTGATAAATTTCCCTTTTATCAGCAAACATTTAAAAGGAAAAGAAAAGATAGACAATCAGAATTTGACCTCTTGTGGAACAAAGGACACAATCAAAAAAATAAAAGGTAATTAATTAAAGATCAAATTGATCACCACATTTGTACTGCAAATATGAAGTTATAAACAATTAATCCAGTCAAAGATAAAACCCCAAAATAGGTCTTTAGATTCAATTTTTTTCCTGAATATTAATGCAGTTAATAGTCCTACATTAGAATAAACAAAAAAAAAAAAAAAAGGAAAAATAGTCACAACAAAATTAGCCTTACACAACTCCAAAATGGACTAGAGCGAGTAGATGCTTAAAAATTACCTTCTCCGAGGGCTCCTACTTCTTGATCGTCCACGACCTTTGGGAACCTTTTCAATGACCCTTCCTCTGTGACTGCAGACAGAAACAAAAATAAAAAAATAGAAACAAACCATCACATTGTACCAAAAATATGATGAAGTAAATTATCCCGTAATAGACAAAGGATAACATTTTAGACAATGGTGACAATGAATTTGTGTCCAAAAGGAAAATAAATGTCATAAATCAATTTACTGTAAACAGTGAGGAACAAATACTCATCAACTGTAATATTAATACAATTCAAGATGTTACTACAGAAGAGTAATCAGGGTAAAGCAAAATGGGACTATAGCTCAATTATTAATGCAAATCAACATTCACTCACATCCGTTCTGCATTTGGCCCATACTTCGCAAACTGAACAGCGATTTCTCTGCCATCAACCACTTCCCCTGCAATATGATATTGTTCCTGTCAGTTTCTATATCAGATTGCACAGCAAGAATAAAAAACATAAGACATTTTTCATTGTCATTTTGTCCATTCAACAAGATTTCGAATAATTTCTTCAAAAACAATCCTAGTTTGTATATCAGATTGCACAGCAAGAATAAAAAAATAAGACATTTTCATTGTCATTTTGTCCATTCAACAAGATTTCCAATAATTTCTTCAAAAACAATCATAGTTTGTCCGTCTCAGTCACGCATATATTCCAACAAACATTTCATGCAAACAAAATATCAATAATCCTTGGTCCTGTTTTAAATGCTTAAAAACTTTATTTCGCTTCCTCATAATAAGATGCCAGCATAGTTTGATATCTCAACCGAATTAATGTTTAAGTGGAATGATCTAGACGACCCAACAAAGCCTCCGTTTGGGAAAACATATAAATCACTTGTAAATGGTCAAACTTCATTTTCAACCACATACCAATAGATCCATAATTACTATCCACTCATCCATCAGTCATTTCAATCTATTTATAAATTAAACCGCTTATAAATCCTTCCCAAACAGAGGCTAAACAATTGCTCGATAAATGATAATGTATAGTTACTATAACTATGGAAAACACGTCAGATCCAGATGACCATAACCGATATCCAATTCTCCCCCAGATTTACTCGGAAAACTACCACTAAAGCATATATAATGGGAAAATTGTTATTTCTATGAAAAAAATGCATTTTTCTATCATTAGATGCGGGTTTTCCAAGATGTTTTCATACATATGGAAGAGAGCAAATTTAGGCAATGAATGAATTTAAAGATGATTTTTCATTTCTACACTAGACCCCTGTTTGATCCACATTATTTTTTTCATTCTCATTCTTCTACTCATTTTCATCCACACATTTTTCAATAAAATAATATTTTCCATCACATCAATAACTTTTCCTTCTTTTTCAACCGCACATTTCTCATCACATCACTTCAAAAAAATGCATTCTCTCATTTTAATGTACACCAAACGGGCTCTAAATTTGCTAACCAGCACAAAACAAGTCCGTCTAAATAAGTACTTATGAAACAACGGAAGTTTCTACATCCAGTGATAATTGAGTCACATTTCAACTAATTTTCCAAATGTCTTAACATGAAACCAACGTCTCATTATACCTTGTGTCACTGTTCCTTTCCCAGAGCACCATTGTGATACAACTAAGCACTAACATATAGAGACTTACTAGTACTTGTAAAATGAAAAGGCCAGTTGTTTCTACCGATTTTATAATCTCTTCAGCAGGGTATAGTTATGCCATTTATGCAGAGTAATTAATTACCAAAAATTTAGCACATTCAAATCACGCTGCTTAATATTGCCTAATTTTCGCTGTGTTTTCTGATGATATGGTCAAAGAAAGTGATCTTACCATCTAGTCTTTCCACAGCCTTTTGCGCTTCATCCTGATACTTATATCGGACAAATGCAAACCCCCGTGATTCACCAGTCCTACAAAACATAATCAAACAACAAATCTATAGAATATCGCAGACTACCCAAAAATAGGATGTTCAGAAACTACATAAAAAGGAAAATCAATTAAATTAAAATAACGAATATCATTCTCTCTTGCAAATCTTGAACCATAAAAATGCACACACAGTTAAAACTAATATCATTATCACGTAAAAACTCCAAGATCATAATTTATACCTATCATAAGTTTCCTAGTACCCAAATGTAATAAATTATTTTACGATACTGGGAAGTATTTCCATACAACCATGAGTATCAAAGCTCCGTTTGGATAGAGCGAAAGGAAAGAACCACAACAGAGGATCTCAAATAGAAAAATAAAAATCAAACATTATATATTCGAAGGGAAAAAATGTACCTTCGATCTCTGGGAATAAAGATATCAACTACCTTTCCATACTTGTCGAACAGCGGGAAGAGATCATCAGCAGACGTGCCTATACGCAACAAAAAAAAAGTATCAAACTAGGGTTTCATGCAATAATCTAAAAGGCACAAAATCAACAAAGAGAGAAGAAAAAAATGCAAATTCAAAAAAAAAAAAAAAATTATCAACCAAAACCAAACAAAATATATTAAGCTAGGGTTTCATAAATTCATTAAGAAATCAAAAAAAAAAAAAGGCAATAAGGGAGGAAAAGTGCAAAAAATGAACAAATTATTATCAACTTACGGAAAGATATATTGAGGATGAGAAGAGAATATGTATCCGATATATCAGGAGGCCCCGATCTCCCAAAGTGAGACATTTTTCCCTATCCTTTTTTTCTCCAAGAGAACCCTAATTTGGCCTTCTGCGAATTTTTTTACGAGCTATAGGGTGAATTTCTGCGGAAATTTTTGAGAAAGAACGATCTGGAAGAATCAGAGATTCGAGCCCTTTAATGGAATTACTGTAAGACATAATTGCAACTGCGGTCCCAAATCTTTCGTTTTTCAACAACCTTCACCCAAATCTTTTATTTATAGCAACCACAGTCAAACCTTTAACTTAGTTGCAACACAAACACAAATGGACGGCACGAGTTGACCCAAAAAAATGTGATGGTAATTAAGCATCTATTTGTCTATCATTCTTTTAAAACTCTTTTTTTCTGAATACTTATTTTCAATCACACTCACACGATAAAACATTCTACACATAAATCCAAAAATTTTCTCTTCTTTTAATCACACATTCTCCAAAAATTCACGACTCAAAACAACGTTTTTTCTTTTTTTTTGAAAGTCACCAAACAGGGGCTAATTGTGGTCGATCTATTCTACTTCTACTCTGATTGCACTGCCACCACCACTCTATTGAACCATTGCAACTTACTCTATCGACCCAAAACAAAGCAAAAGGAAAAATTCTGAAAGTGAAATCTTAGAAATTGAAAGAGTTGGAAAATGGAGACCCTAGACTTTGGGGGAGAATGTGGGGAGATTATCGAAGGGAAATGATTTTCTTTTCAGGGGCAATTTTGAAGGGATCGATGGGGTGGGTACACCTCATTTTTTAAAGAAAAAAATAATTACTACGTGCCTAATGAAATTGATATAAGCAAAATCTAAACGATCTAAACATGCTTCAATAATCTACAAAGCATATAGATCAAACGCGGAAAAAAAAAAGTACCTCCCGCCATTACTTCTCACACACACTTAAGGGTTAAGGAAATGATTTATTTTCGGATTCAGATGCTTCTAAACCTCACCCAACCTTAATTAGATGGCGTATTTTTTATTGTAGGAGATTGGAAGGCTTTGGAACCCAACCAGTGGAAAACTATATATATATATATATATATATATATATATATATATATATATATATATAGGCTCTGTCCATCACAGAGTCGTTCTCAACCAAGCACAAATGTGGGGGTGGCAGTTAAGACGTGATTTTGAACATTACTCACGTCCCTAAGATGTGGAAAATGTGGAACACATCCAGATTCAGTTTGTTATTGAATTATCGATCTTCACGGGAAGAAAAAATTAACATTATCCCACTTGATCCACATATTCCATCGTTCACTATAGTAAGAAACAAAATACATGAATCATGACGATAAGTTCTTTAAATACTAGTATTATCTTCCATGTATCACAATACACTAAGTCCCTTAACCACTAGCCCATATTACTTAATGAATAAACCATATGTTTATTCTAGGTCCAAACATCAATGATATTTCTCAAAATAAATGTGTACACAAGGAAAAATAAATATGAGAAAACATCACAAATAGAGTTTCATTAAATTAACATTTGTTCTTACAACGAAAATCACACAAATAAAAGAAGTCCATTGTATCTACATGATCCTTAAATTTTAATGATGGCACGCTTTTTGTCAAAGGATCAACAATCATCAATTCAATGCTAACGTGTTCAATAACCATTGTTTTCTCTTTAACACGTTCCCTTATGGCGAGATACTTGATGTCGATGTGCATGCTTCAACTACCACTTTTATTGTTTTTAGCCATATTGACCACAATTGAATTATCACAATATATCATCAATAGCCTAGAAATCGAATCAATAACTCTTAGTACAGAAATGAAACTCTTCATCCACACACCATGCAAGGTAGCCTCAAAACAATATACGAACTCAACATCTATAGTGGAAGTAGCAGCCAAGGACTACTTTGCCCTTTTCCAAGATAAAGCTCCATTGGCAAACATAAAGATGTATCCTGATGTTGATTTTCACGAATCAACACAACCAGCGAAGTTAGAATCAGAGTTGCCAATCACTTCCAGATTATCAGTTCGTCTGTACATAAGCATGTAGTATTTGGTCCCCTGAAGGTACCACATCACTTTCTTTGCAGCTCTCCAGTGGTCCACACCTGGATTACTTCGATATCTTCCCAACATCCTAACAACAAAAGCAATGTCAGTTCTTGTGCATACCTGAGCATATATTAGGCTCCAAACAGTAGAAGCATAAGAAATGTTCTTCATTTGTTCCCTTTCAAGATCATTTTTCAGGTACTGGTTCAAATTGAATCTATCACCTTTCACAATGGGAGCTACACTTGGTGAACAATCTTTCATCTGAAATCTCTCTAAAACTTTATTGATATAAGTCTTTTGAGATAGACCCAAAATACCTTAAGATATACCCCATTTGGATCTTAATACCAATGACATAAGATGCACCACCGATATCCTTCATCTCAAAATTTTTAGAGAGAAATTGTTTCACCTCATATAGCAAACCCTTATCATTGGTTGAAAGCAAAATGTCATCCACATACAGAATAAGGAAACAAATCTTACTCCCACCGACCTTCTGGTATATACATAGATCCATAATGGTCTCTACAAATCCAAATGAAGAGATAACATCATCAAATTTCAAATACCACTAATGGGAAGCTTGTTTCAAACCATATATAAATTTTTTAAGCTGGCATACCAAATGTTTACTACCACTAGAGGAAAATTCATCTGGTTGTTCCATGTAAACCTCTTCATCTAGATCTCCATTGAAAAAAGTCGTTTTCACATCCATTTGTTGCAACTCCAAATCGAAATGTGCAACCAATGCCATGATGATACGAAGTGAATATTTCTTTGATACATGAGAGAATGTCTCCTTGTAGTCTATTCCTTCCTTTTGAGTAAATCATTTAGCAACCAGTCTTGCTTTATATCTTTTAATATTGCCTAATGAGTTTTTCTTCATTTTATAGACCCACTTACATCATATGACTTTTGCACCATCAGGCAACTCAATAAGATCCTAGACTCCATTAGATACCATAGAATCCATCTTATCTTTCATGGCATTGTACCATAAACTTGATTCTTTATAATTCATGGCTTGTGAAAATGTTTCAAGACCATTTTCGGCATCGATGTTATAGTTCGATTCTTGCAAATATACAACATAATCACTAGATATCGACGATTTTCTTGCTCTAGTAGATCTCCTTAATGTTGTATCAATATTTTCTTAGGATCATGTTGTTCACCAATTGTTCAACAATTTCTAGCAATTTTTGAGCATCTTGATCTACTAGATTGTCATCAGCAGCTTGTGGAACTTTAACGATTGGTTGTCCAACACCCATTTGAACTTGAGGGGTGTTGTGAATGATAATCAATATGTCACTTGAAGTGGAAGGTTGAGCATCAATATGATTCTTTTCGAAAACAATATCCTAGAATCGATCATTCCCACTAATCAAGTCACTATCAAGACACTTCGTATTCCCACAATCCTAGTTCTATGAGATGGACAATAGAATCCATACCCTTTAGACCTTTCGGCATATCCAACGAAATATCCACTAATGGTCCTTGGGTCTAGATTCTTTTCTTATGGAATGTAAACTCTTACTTCAGACGGACATCCCCAAATGCGTGTATATCGCAAAATCAGTTTCCAACGTTTCAATAATTCAAATAGTGTCTTTGGGACAGACTTGATTGGAACTCGATTTAATATATACACTGCCGTTTTAAGAGCTTTAGTCCATAAGGATTCAGGAAGTTTGGAGTTACTTCACATACTCCTCACCATGTCTATTAAAGTTCGATTTTTTATTTCTACTACACCATTTTGGTCCAAAGAATCAAGCATGGTGTATTAGACAATCATCACATGCTCTTGAAGAAACTTCGCAAATTGACCATGTGCTTGTCCATCTTTTTTATCGATCATAATATTTTCCACATCTATATGTTCTTACAGTCTTAATATGCTTTCCACATTGTTTATCTACTTCAACTTTAAAAACTTTAAAGCTATCTAGTGCTTCGTTCTTGTTATGAAGCAAATAGTTATACATATATCGTGAATAATCATCAATGAAAGAGATGAAGTATATCGGACCACACAAGTCCACATCTGGACTACAAATATCTAAATGTATGATCTCTAATATGTTTGTACTTCTTTTAGCACTTTTCTTGGACTTTTTGGTCTGTTTTCCCTTAATGCAGTCCACACAAGTGTCGAAATCAGTAAAATCCAAATTACTAAGTACTCCATTTACTAATCTCTTAATCCTTTCTATAGAGATATGTCTCAATCTCCGGTGCCATAGCATAGAAGAATCTTCATTCATAACACATCGTTTCATACAAGTGTGAACATGCATAGCATTATAAGTAGTATTATTTTGCAAATTAATAGAAAAAAATACCATCAGATAATGTACCATACCCAACAAGATCATATTTATAAAATAAACTGAAAGATGTTTCTGAAAAATGAAATGAATAACGCAAATGTACAAGCCTTGAAACGGAAATCAAGTTCCTAGAAAAATTTGGAATATAAAATGTCTTTTTTAAATTCAAAATAAAATAACTGCTTAAAACTAAATTACATGTTCCAACAACCTCCATGTGTGAACACATCTTGTTTCCTGAATAAATGCATTGCTCACTTTCCATTGATTTCCTTAGGTTTCGCATACCCTACTAGGTATTTGAAATATGGATTGTAGAACCAGAATCAATCCACCATGTGTTATAAATAACATCAACCATATTAGATTCATAACAGACAAATGAGATTGGTTTACCTTTCTTCTCAAGCTATTTCTGGAATTTTGTGAAATCTTTTTTCACATGTCCCTTCTTTTTGCAAAAGTAGCACTTGGATTCCTTTTTTATTCCACCTTGGGCGGTATTTTACCTCTGAATAATGCTAAGTGTACACAATTTTTTACACAATCTTTTACACCTCTCTCACATGGAAGGGGGCCCACACATAATAAAATAATCGTGGACCCCCCTCCATGTGAGAGAGGTGTAAAAGATTGTGTAAAAGTATGTGTACATGTAGCATTACCCTTTACCTCTTCTTTTCTTTTTGGCTTGGTTTTCGTCTTTTGCTTGCGTTGCCATCAATGCACTTTCACCCATTTCCATTGCCAGTCTCCATTCTTTCTAAACACACATGGCCAGAAGTTCATTAATTGACCACTTATCCTCATGCGCATTATAGAATATCTTGAAGGGTCCATATTGACGTGAAAGAGTGTTCAAAATATAGTGTACAAGGGAAAACTCAGACATATCAACCTCAAGAGTCTTCAATTGAGCCGCAATATCCCTCATTTGCATGATGTGCTCATGCACACCTCTCACAGTAGTGATCCTCATGGATGAAAACTTCATAATCAGGATGTTCGCAAGTGCTTTATCTGAAGTCTCAAAGTGCTCATCAATAACCTTCAGCAATGCCTTGAAATTTTTATGCTTTTCGACGGAACCACGAATACCAGCAGAAATATTGGTCTTTATGAACATCATACTAAGGCGATTGGATCACTCCCATCGTTCATAAAGAGCAATTTCATTCGGAGTGCTAGTCGGAGTGATTTTTGGTTCTTCTTTCTTAATGACATAATCAATGTCCATCCACCCCAATTGAAGGAAAATCCTCTCCTTCCAGACTTCATAGTTATCACCGTTTAGTTCGAAAATATCACACTTAATATCAGAGAAATTCGCAGGTTGCATAACTACATAAAATTATACATACATGCTTACAGTTCAAAAGACTAACAAAAATAAAGCATGCTTTACCAATGTAAAATCATGCTTCAAAAATATGAATCTAAAGACATAAAACTTGTTCGTGGGCTAAAGGCCTACTAAATTAGATTCATGTATAAACCTTATGATAAATTAGATTCATGTATGAACATTATGATAAAACTATCAAATCACATTCCGATTCCTAATTCCTGTGGGTAATTAGGAAAATAATTTAATATTTTATCCTAGTTGATCATACAAATATAATAAAAATTATTGTGGGATAAAATCTATTATATTCAATATGATTAACTACAATTAATGTCATATTGTGATCCTAAAACAATTAATATATAATTTTGCATAATTAAAGATGTTGTGGCCACTCCCCAATTAATTAAAATTATATGGATCACTCAACATTTAATTTAATTCACAAAATATGCTCATATAAATTGCACAAAACCATAAGCAATATGAACACAAAAATTTAAATTTTAATGTACTAAATTGTTTAACTCAATATTGCATGTATAACAAAGCAATAAAAATTATACATACAAAACAACAAAAATAAAATAATTTTAGCACATAAAAAAAACCACAAATATATATATATATATGTCAAACAATTCGACTATCTAAAATTTTCGAAAAGCTTTTTTTTTTATTTGGAAAAATTGCAAAGAGCAAATGAGCAAGACAGAGGTAAACAAGACTCTAATACCAACTATAAGCAAAATCTAAACGATCTAAACATGCTTCAATGATCTACAAAGCATACCTCCCACCATTGCTTCTCACACACACATTAAGGGTTAAGTGATGGATTTATTTTCGGATTTAAGTGCTTCTAAACCTCACACAACCTCAATTAGATGGCATAGTTTTGACTATAGGAGATTGGAAGGTTTTGAGACCCAATCGGTGGAAAAACTAAATATATATAGGCTTTTCCATCACAGAGCTGTTCTCAACCGAGCACAAACGTGGGGAAGGCAATGAAACGTGATTTTGAACATTACTCACGTCCATAAGAAGTGGAAAATGTGGACCACATCCAGATTCGGTTTGTTACCGAATTACCATCTTCATGGGAAGAAAAAACTAACAATTGAAACTTAAAATATAGGGTTTGAGGCTTTATTGAGGTTGTTTCAAGAAAAGTAATTTAGAAAAGTTAGATTATCCATCTCGTAAGGAAAATTTAGACTTTGTTTGGGCTCCATTTTAACGTGATTTTGGAAAAAAATGTACATTGAAATAATAATTTTTTGGATAATGTGGGATTAAAAATAAGGAAAAGATTTAGGTTTACGTGTAATATTATTTTATGAAAAAAAAATTTTAATATATTTTGAAAATAATGGAGACTAAAATAATTATGCCACAATTTAGCCATGGGCTCCATTTTTTCAAAATATAATGAGAGAAATAGTAATGTTTTGGAGAATGTATGATTTAGAAAAAAGGAAAATTTTTTAAGTTTAGGTGTAATATTTTTTTATTGAAGAATGTGTGATTGATAAGAAGAGACAAAAAAATGAATTTTAATTTAATAGGGTCCAAACAGGAGCTTAAACAATTTAAACATATTATGCCAGAATTGTGTAGGAGATATTACACCGATAATGTGCATATTATATTAATCAAGAACATACCGTGAAATTGAAATATCATTCAATTTACCGAAATCTGATTTGATAAGACAAAATAGTGATTACCGACTTCCAATATATGAATATGGATTCATCACTCTCCAATCTTGAACGCTTGTCATTCTTTAATTCAAACCTTGCATGAAATCAAAAGAAGATTAGTTACTTTCCGAAATCAAAATACTAAATTAGAATGAAATCGAAAAAGAAAGATAAGATGCAAGTGATGCGATCGGTCGAAGCAAGTGTTTGACACTTTGTCCTTAAGATGAATTTGTCCCGCATTGGTGCTAACGGTTTCTCGGCAATCATCTCCTAAGATACAACGACCACGTCAAGTCATAGCAGCACTCCAAATGAGTTAGACCAACGAACTCAAACGGAGTTCCCTCTCTACTATAACCATGATTTTGATGTAAGAAATAATCACTTCTATAAAGTGTTTTATGCAAAACTAAAGCAAAACATGAAATGATATGAAACTATCAATTGAATTGTTTCTTATTTCTTCTTATTGTTGTTGTGATCCAAACATATGGGGAATCCATATATATAGTAGTTGGAAAGGCTTGTCAAAAGACACAATCATACCAAAAAACACATCTCTTGAATATACATAATTATTGGAAGTTATTCATACCAAAAGTTATGATCTCCAAAGGTCATGATATTCCATATGAAAAGACATATCTTTTCATCTACATCATCTCTAGAATATTCCACAATATTCTATACAATTTTCCAATAATTCAAGTTTTAAGTGGTTTAAGTTTAGCTTAATTTCTCATTCACCAAACAAGGAATTTCCACTTAAATCATTTCAATTGATCACAACCAATTTCCAATACAAAATTCCAACAATCCCTCACATGAATAAAAATTAATGTAAATGACTATGCAGACACTAGTAAAGAGAGGACGGAAAAAACACTGCATCAGAGAAGGTAGCTTCTGGCCTTGAACCTCCCTTAGTGAAATACTATCGGACTTACTGGCTAATTGGTGAACGTGATGTCTTGAACCATTCAGCCATTGGTGTAAGCCAAGACAACAGTACTCACACAATGTTTTCCCTAAACTGTTCATGGTTCTCACGGTTGTGTCCATTTTGGCCATGGATCACTCTTGGTTTCATAGTGTTTAGAGAATTTTAGCCTCGAAAAATTCTCATTGAAGCGGCCCCACTTCACACTTATGTAGGTGACCTCCTATTAAGAGTATTCGGCCATACTCCACTTGACTAAATCAAGCTATAGGAATCATTAAAAGAATATCTTAACCTTCAATCATTTAGTAGAAAGCACTTTAATTATCATATGAATGAGTAGGAATAATTTCCTAAGTGCTTCATGGAATCTTCATAACTTAGTTGTCCATTTGAACCAAGATCTTGGGATCTCCAGTCAACAAGGTAGGGTTACCATTATAAAGACTCTTACGTCGTAGGCTTTAATCTCATTCCCCTCGATATGCAGTAGTTTTGATCTCTTTGTAAATCTCTTAAATGTTCCACGAGTTTACACCATTGAGATCGACTGCTTGTGGTATTTGTCTACGACATATATGTCTAAACTTACCATTACATGTGACCAGGGGCGGAGCCAGGAATTCATCATACGGGGGCTAAAATTTTTAAAACGTAATGTACAAATAAATTTTATTTATAACAAGAAAAATTGTAATACAATGTTACCTATTACAATTGTACCCGATGATGTTTTATAGCATAAAATTCATCTATAATAGAATCTAGATCTAAATTCATACTAAATTCTCGTTCAATGTTTAGTGTTAAACAATCGGCCAGAAAACCATCATCCATTCCTATCATTATTTCATATTATCATAGGTTAAATTGCTATGGGCTAAATTTCCAAACTAACTTTTCCATTTTAGCAACTAACAGCCCTTCAATTTCAAATTATTCAATGGAGATTGGAGTATAATTATAAATTTTAACAAGTGCCAACTAGCAGCTCCTCTAATCACTAATGTGGCCTGCATCTGACATTCTATTTCTAACTACATTACAAATTTACTGCATAGTCTCAGTCTGCATTGCACTACACTCTACACAGTACACACACATTTAATGACCAATTTATCAAATATCACTGAAAGAAATTTTCCATAATTTCATCTAACATTCTAACTGCATTAATTGCACTGCATTGCAATTTGCACACACCAATTAAAGGCCACAATTCATTGATTCACAATCACAATTCACAAACATGAAACATACCTCACTGCTGCTGAAGCCCCGATGCGGTGAAGCACCGTCTCTGTGACTCTGTCTGAAGCCTGAAGAAGCAATGAAGACTGCACACACAAGGTGCCTCACAAGTCACGACTTCACTGCAGACTGCACTGCACACACAGAGGGAAATTAAACACAAATGAACAATTGAAGATTGAAGACTGAATAGTGAAGATTGAAGAAGAAGAAGTGAAGAACATCAGAAGTCAGAACATGGGGCATTGGGGGGTTGGGGCCAGCTGCGTGGAGGGTCCGTGACTTACCAGATTTATTAAATTGAACCGTGAGGTCCCGGGTCCGTGACTCTGTGAGAACGCCTTTCTCACAGAGTCACAGACGGCGTAACGGCATCCAAAGTTCGGCGGACGGTGGACAAGAGTTAGAGGGTTTGGGAATTGGGTGTTTCGGGAAATCGGGGTTGAGAGAGTGAGAGAGATCGTTTTGCTGCGGCGCTACAATTCGGAGAGTTTGTGAGAGAGGGTTTCGAAAAAATTGGGGTTCAATTGAGAGAGGGAAGAAGAAAGACGGGGGCTAGAGGGTTTGGGTTGGGTGGGAATTGGGTTGACCTGGGCTTTTAAATTGGGTATTCAATTTTTTAAATAGGCTAGGATAAGTGGGCTACTGGGTTGTAAACGGTGGGCTAAATTGGGCTTTAAACAAATTTTTTTTTTTTTTTTTTTTTACATAGGCTGGGGTTGGGCAAGGGTGGGCTACAGCCCACCCCAGTCCACCCCTGTCTCCGCCACTGCATGTGACTTAATATCTTATTAAATATAGCTAGCCAACGATTGATTCATTTAATAGATACAACATGTCACCACCAAGAAATCCTCTCATGAAGCTACATGCTTCTAACTAACTTTATCTAAAGTTTTATAAATTTCAAACAACAATGTTAAAGGATTTCTATCACACACTACACTAGTCAATCACTTTTCATTAGTGGATTTTAGAAACATGAGTATTCAATATCATTATTGAAATATTACAATGCATTTCAATTTTATGAATATTTTTCAAATATTCCAATTGATCTTGCATATCCAAACAAACGCCGTAATTGGCTTTTATCCCATTTCATCCACTTTAGACTTAGTGTATAATTTCCGTATAATTAATATAAGGGTTTTCTACCTTTCCACCTTCATAAATATATTTCTATAATTATAAGGTATAGAAAATTGTAACTTTTAAACATAAGTTACCCTCACAATTCCTCAATTAGAAATGCATGTACAACTAATAATGTTGCATCCACAAATCTTGAACTTTTCATATAAGTTCGCAAGCATTGATGTTAACCCCCATATTTTTGGGTTACACTTGAACATAGAGTTCATCAACTCTTTTATAGTTCAACTCATTTATCGAATAGATAATATCCATATCAAATGCTTCGTGAAGTTTAAGTACTTTCAAAATAGTGGTCATCAATCCACAATTTATTTCAATTGAAATAGTATACAATGTACTTCAATCACTATTGAAATCGAATTCAACAATGAAGAAGACTAAGCATCTTGATTCACAAGAATTGCAACTTCTCCCAACATATGCAACATATCACATTTGTGACATTTCACAAGATAGTATTATTTCATGTTAAATAATACTTATTCACCATGTTCAAATTTAATGAACGAATCATCCATTGGTTCGATAGTTGTGTTCTCAAAAGACACAACCCAACGAGAGGACACACCTCTTCGAATCAATCTCTATGAAGAGATACTTCCTTCGGAAAATAATCATTTTCAAGAGTTTTGATTTCTCATATGATATGATCCTAGATTATTCCATAATTTTTTTCCGCCACATGATTAGGCGGCTTAATACCCATTGTGACAAGATCATTTATTGTCATGCTAGAATGCAACCATAATTTGCATAGATTCAACTCAATTAATTTCATCAAATTATTTGAGGCTATCAAAATTAGTGTAATTTCAACATGAAATTTAACCAACTAATTTTACCATATTCCGATCAAAAGAATAGTTATGAAAGTTTATATACTTTCTTCACATAAATCTAACACTTTAGATTTCTCTCATAGCTATATGCTTAGAAATTCATGTTATAGAGAATAACTTGAATAGACACAATTTTCCACACTAGAAATTGGTCACCAGTATCTTTCCATCATGATAATTCAATTAGAGATTCTTGCAAGAATTTCAAAATAAACCCTGAACTAATATATGGAAAGACATGTCCATGCATTTAGATTTCACAATTACAACCATATGCAATTTATACAATATTTCGGTTTTATCATTCACTAAACCAATGGATGGCATGAACAGTTAGACACAAATTCATACAACAACATAATAATTTCTCAAGTATGTATCGGTTCAATTTTTAAGAGTTGCACAAAACCCCATCCAAGCATACAAACATAAATTGGTGTCGAAATCATGCAATTAGATTTTAGAGTCCAATCCATTTAGTATTTTGTTCATTCCATTTAAGAGTGTACAAAACCAGATTTAAATTGTAGTCAAAATCCACGTAAGTTGTCTATCAAAATCTAACATGTGCAATTAAACCAAAATTCATCTTAAAATTGTAGGAGATATTACACCGATAATGTGCATATTATATTAGTCAAGAACATACCGTGAAATCGAAATATCATTCGATTTACCGAAATCTGAGAAGACAAAATAGTGATTACCGACTTCCAATATATGAATATGGATTCATCACTTTCCAATCTTGAATGCTTGTCATTTTTTAATTCAAACCTTGCATGAAATCAAAAGAATATTAGCTACTTTCTGAAATCAAAATACTAAATTAGAATGAAATCGAAAAAGAAAGATGAGATGCAAGTGATGCGATCGGTCGAGGCAAGTGTTTGACACTTTGTCCTTAAGATGAATTTGCCCCGCATCGGTGTTAACGGTTTCTCGACAATCATCTCTCAAGATACAATGACCACGTCAAGCCATAGGAGCACTCCAAATGATTTAGACCAACGAACTTGAACGGAGTTCCCTCTCTACCATAACCATGATTTTGATGCAAGAAATAATCATTTCTATAAAGTGTTTTATGCAAAATTAAAGCAAAACATGAAATGATATGAAACTATCAATTGAATTGTTTCTTATTTCTTCTTGTTGTTGTTGTGATCCAAACATATGGGGAATCCATATATATAGTAGTTGGAAAGGCTTGTCAAAAGACACAATTATACCAAGAGACACATTTCTTGAATATACATAATTATTGGAAGTTACTCATACCAAAAGTCATGATCTCCAAAGGTCATGATATTCCATATGAAAAGACACATCTTTTCATCTACATCATATCTAGAATATTCCACAATATTCTACACAATTTTCCAATAATTTCAAGTTTTAAGTGGTTTAAGTTTAGCTTAATTTTTCATTCACCAAACAAGGAATTTCCACTCAAATCATTTCAATTGATCACAACCAATTTCCAATACAAAATTCCAACAAATTCAATCTCACAATGAACTGCTGGAAGATCCAATTATGGAATTATATGTTTTTATCCCCATCAATATCATATAATGGTGTAATTAAAGTAAAAACCACCAGATGCCTTTTATTTCTTTGTATCTTCAAATTTAATTGACTGGAATTATTTTCTGAAGGGATATTATGCAGGCTTTTGTGTGGTCTGATGTTTACTTTGTTTGGCAGGCATTGCTAAGCTTGGAGTTATGATGACGACGACAATCATATCAAATTTACAATTTCATTATCACGTTATGCATTGATATGGGTAACATTGGCTTGAAGCTATAACTGCAAACATTACATAGCTGCATTGTCGAAATATGTGGTCATCCGACCCTTTGTTGTGACTCCATTGAGATCCACATGGTGGCATGATATGCAGTTTATAAACTAAACGAATCTTCATGTGGGCATCTTGGGATTGTTTAGAAAAAAACAAGAACTTATGGTTTGGCCAATACTGCCACGAACAGATACGGTTACAAGGATGTTCGCGAGGAAAACCACTAGACCTTTGAGCAGTTGCTAATTGAGAGTCTCGAGAGGTTCATTCGTAGGGAAGCTCGGGAAAGGTCACTGGAGAGTGACAGTGATGAAGACTCTGATACTGAAGAATATAATTCTTTCTTGAGGGTTTTAATAGCTCCCAATGGGAGTGTTTATTCACTTGGTGTCCCTCTCTTGGCCGAGTACGAGGACACGAGCAAGTCCATATCAGAAGCAAGCTCTTCAGAAAAGGTCAAGGCAGAGCCTTCTACTGATCCATCTTTTCTTGATGCAGAGCAAAGTCATGGTAAGTAACTGTATTTTATAAGCAAGGCTAAAGAATCTGGGGGTAGTATACCTTCTTGGTCATGGAGATATTCAGGCAAGGAAGGATTCGTGGTTTATTAAGAAGCTTGTTGTAAACTATTGATATGCTTTCTTGAGAAAAAAACTGCAATAGGGAGGTTGCAAGTTCGAGTGTTCCACATTCACACCTAATACAGGTGGGCATGCAATACATGGTCTAAAGAGAGCGTCGTAAATGCAGATTCTTAGCAATTCAATAAGGAATTTCACTGCGAAAAGAAGGGTAACTACTGGTATTTTTACTATTGATGATGTGGTCTACGCTCGTGTGTTATGGCCAAATGATTGTTATGTCCATAGTCAGGCTCTGCATTAGCCGATTTTGGAGCTTGCATATTTTCACATTGAGAAATTTTAGTTGATATGTGCTTGTGCTACTACATTGATCATTATAGTCTTGCCTTTTGTACCTTTTATGACATATCTGGTTGAATAATGGTGTAAACTTTTGATGGATTGTAAAATTTCTTCCACTTGTACCTTTATAGTATGTTTTTAACAGCACTGGATTACACATATCAAAGAAGAAAAAGTAACCTTTTTTTTTTTTGGTTCTTTGTACCTATTCATGTTTTCAACTGATTTTATGCACCATATTGGGCTATGGACACCACATATCTCCACATTGGTATGATATTGTCCACTTTGGGCCTAAATCCTCATGGATTTGCTTTTAGGCTTTACCCCAAAAAGCCTCATACCAATGAAAATATTTGTCTATCCTTATAAACCCATGATCATCCACACTTCTAACAAATGTGGGACTTTGATCGTATACCCAACAATCCTCCCATCGAAAAAAGGACTATCGAGCCTCCCCTCAAACGATCATCCATCCGTCAACTCTCTACCAACCAGAATTCTCCACTCCAATGCGTTGGAATCACACGCCTTACATGGAATACCACCTGTCTCGAGAGCTTGCTATATCCAGATCAACTCCTCTTCACCGTGTTGGGGTCAGGACACGTCCATGAAGCATCCGGAGCACACCGCTTGTCCAATAGAGCTCATCCATGGATCTCATCGCGAGCAGATCGAAGCTCACCACCTTCGTTCAGCATTTCGAGGAATTCATCCACATGGCTAAGTCTGAGGTTTGGCTCTGATACCACTTGTTAGGCTATGGACACCACATATCTCCACATGAGTATTATATTGTCCACTTTGGGCTTCAGTCCTCATGGATTTGCTTTTAGACTTTACCCCCAAAAGGCCTCATACCAATGGAGATATTTGTCCATCCTTATAAATTCATGATCATCCACACTTCTAACCAATGTGGGACTTTGATTGTATACCCAACACCCCCAAATGCAATTTTTTTCAGTTTTTATTGATATAGTTCAACTCTAAAAGACATATTTGAATGATTTTGACTTCGGGGAGCAGTTGTAAAGAAACCTATATATAAATTGATTTATTATTATTATTATCATTACATATGAATAAAAGGCATTTTGAGTTTTCTCATCTCCTTCTCCTTCATAACTTATTTTTTCTCATTATTTTTCAATTCTTGTTCTTGCCTTTTACTCCAATATATTGTAGAATCGAAGTACAAAGAATTTCATAAAAGTTATTACACATCCAGGCGTTTGGTTTTGTTGTCATTAGTGCATAAATACCAAGAAAAATTTCATAAAACTCCATTGTGTTTTGGAGGCTAACTTGTATCCCACGTGCATTCAATTGGTAAGAGACAAATATAATTTTAAGGAAAGCATCATTAGAGGTTGCCATCCCAGATCATCCTTTTGTATGTGTTGATAAACAACATCTATTTTGACACCATTGTTACAATAAAACCCCATTTAAGTTGCTCTTAAATCGACATATAAAGAAGCGTGCCCCCTCGTGCTTAAAAACCCCCAAATTTGTCCTTCCATCTTTATAACAAAATAGGGATTTTTTTACGTGTGAGTTTGATTCATATGTACTAAACAACATAATAACTAAAATTTATTTATTTATTTGTTATTTTTGTAATGGTCCAATAAGTCAATCCTTTTATGCCAAATATGCAATAAATTTGACCAAACTTGCTTTAAATCATCCAAATAATTATTTTTAAAGACTCAACTTTTCAATTCTAAAAAGCAAAATTGGCTAATGGCTATACAAGTTGAATGCTGCCCTATTGTCTTCATTCAAACAACCACACCTACTTTAAATTAATAGAAATAATATTTTATCAATAAAAACTCATTTTCCATGCTACTTAATAAATGGTATAAAACCAACATTCAGTTGAAACCTCTTGCCAATTTTGACTAAAGTAGAAGAAAATCATTTGACATTTAAGAAAAATCTAGTTGAAATATGACTACCCAAAAAGGTTTTTGAAACTTTCTTTAATTGCAATTTCATGATTTAGGTCATATGGCTATAGCATCTGAGGAATCCGTATAAAACAATCTCTTGTTTCTTTGTTTAGAATTATGTAATAATTAACGGGCTCACTTGGACATATACATACACCAATTATAACTTAATATACATTTTCCCGTTTAGCATCTGATTTTTTTTAAAAATTATTTTACTCCATAAAATTCTATTCATAATTTTGGAAAAATCCTCAACAAAGTAAAAAATTGAAAAAAAAAAAATAAATCAGATGCTAAACGGGAAAATGTATTTTAAGTTATAATTGGTGTATGTATTCACCAAGTGCACATTTGATTTACAATGTTGCATAAAATTAGATATTACATAAATAACATTTTCATTTTTTCTTTATAATGTCCAATATTATTTGATCTCTTTATAAAACAAGCCATAAATAAATATATGCAAACTAGCAAATGCAATAAGTTTGACCAAACTTTCTGTTAAGTTCAAATTATAATTAGTAAGTCCTAAATTTGTAATTGACAATTTTATTAATAAAAAACAAGTCCTACTCGAAATATATTAAGAATTTATCGAGTCGTAATTAAAGTCAAAATATGAGTTATTGAATCCTAAGTAAAATAAAAAGAATTGGGTTGGTAGTATAGTTCTTGAAAGAATCCAAGAAGATCACATATAATCATTGAAATACATTTAAAAGAGCAAAAAGTGTCAAAGAGCCGCACAAATTATGCTCCAAATTCTAAATTGTAACTTGCAACGCATTTTTCACACAGAAAACATTGGAATGTTGATAAGGCTACTGCTAAAAGAATATTAGCCATTTGAGTTAATTTTTCAACGCATTTTGAATTACCTCAATCGGATATCGGAAGATAAAGTTGTGATAAAAATGTTGACGACTGTTTAGATGCTACTCGCCTGGCGCTCGAGCGATAGATCGTCGTCCAGGGTTCTGTTTTGCTTCAAACACTTGGTTTTTCAATCCCTTTTCATCTCGAACATTATATATATATATATATATATATATATATATATATATATATATATCAGGAGTGAGATATCAGGAGTCGGAATCTGACGTCAGGAGCATGCAGTCTAGGAGGCTAAGGTATAAACTAGGAGTTGAAATTTGTTTTGAAGGAGCGCACCTCTAGTAGGATCAAGGGAGAATGCAATAATTGAGGTCAGAAGTTCTAAGGGGTAAATGGGTGTGGACTGTACTGGAAGTTTTTTTCAATTTATAGTTCACGGGCAAAGTACCCGAAGTTTTTACTCTATTGAGGTTTCTTTGTGATTATCTTTGGTGTTGTTTATTATTTTAATTATTGACTGTGGTATTCAAACTTATGATAAATTGATTTATTTGATCTTATCATCTATAAATAATTAAAAAGTGACTTGTTGCTTTTAATTGTGTAATTTCGCACGTTGAGTCTAAATAAATCGGCTAATTTAAAACTTAACAAGTGGAATCAGAGCTTTAATTGCGTTCCTTAACCTAATTTTGTCTAGATGATTCAATCACATTATGATAAGGGATCTGAGGATGATAATGGATATTCAGGAGGCTTATGGCCAGTTGTTTGAAAAGTACCTTAAGTTGAAAAAGGCAAATCGCTCTGCCTGTAAAAAATTGAATAATCTTGAATTAGAAAATGAGTGCCTTGTAGCCAAACTTGAGAAATCCACAAGAAGTTTAAATTAGTTAAGGGTTGAGAAAGAGTTCTTAGATGTTAGGTTAAATCTCTTACAAGCAATTTCGAGAAATCTAATGCCCAGCTTCAATCTTTCGTTAGTGGTTCTAACAAGCTTGAAAACATGTTAGAATTGAAAAAAAATCAATTGTAAATAGAGGAGGTGTATGATTTAAAGAGATCAATTCTCATACCGCTTTCTCTTCTGAAAACAAGAGTGTATCTGTCTCGTTCAAGACTAAATTCATCCCAACATGTCACCATTGTGATTAGGTATGATACATGAGACCCAGGCATCGCAAGCTCCTGAATAGAAACACAACCAAGAATGTAGATGTCCGAAGACCGAAATCACTGGTACAACATAGATTTCCTCCACCTAAGATTCAAATTTTGAAATCTGGGATTGTTCTTAAATTCATTCCTACATGTCATAATTGTGGTGTTTTAGGTCACATTAAACATAAATGTTGTAAACCCTTGATTAAAAAAAAAAAAAAACAAGATCTAACTAGTTATGTTACATTTTTTGACTAGTTAAGTGAGCCACTTGACTGGGTTATTGACTAAGATCACATTTTTTCTAAGAAGATTTGTGTCAAAAGAGTGAACTCACATGTCAAAGTGATGATTTACATTGTGGTATTGTTCGTGTTACTCTTCTTTGTAAGAGCATTTCTATACCTCATTAAATAGGTAGTTAAGTGCATACATCTACATCATTTATGGTATCTACATATCCATGCTTGCACTTTAAACTTTTTAATTGTTTGTTTTGCATTTTATTTATTATCTTGAAAAATAAAAATATAAAAAAATTAATAAAAAAAGATAAAAAATTATTATTTTTAATTGGATATGTTATTTTGTGCACAAGTAATAGTAAAGTTCATGATTAGTAAATTAAATTTCCATTAATTTGTTTAGAACTTGTTTGGAGTACTTGGTATATGTTATTAGAGAAATGATCTAATGAGCACCGGTGCTCATTTTATCCTAAGCACCGATGAGTTGGCACATTAATTCATTGGTGGATTGGAACTCACAAAATCTTTATCCACCAATGAATTAATGTGCCAACTCATCGGTGCTTAGGATAAGATGAGCACCGGTGCTCATTAGATCATTTCTGTATGTTATTATATGTATCTTATGCACTTGAGTGATTAAGCTTGCATGGTACGTTAATACTTGGTGCCAGATAAGTCATCCGACTTTAGAGTTATTGGCTTAAAACTTGTTACACTAGAAAAGTTAATGAAATAGAATATGCACATCAGATTTAAAAAATAAAATAAAAAGATACATGTGTGTGTGTGCGTGTGTGTTCAGAGATAGGGGTAGAAAGGAAAAAAAATTATATAATTAATTATGAGCTCTTTAATTTATAAAGTCCTAGTAATATTGAGTTTGATTTCATACTTCGAAAAATGTATTCATTCACAAATGTATTTTTTTTGCATGTCCTTTCTCATTGATTTAAGGTTTTGACTCTTGCTTAAATGAGTTTAATGACACTTTTCACACATGAGTGATTTATACAATTTATTCCATATAAGTTTAAAATAAGTTATGTGGGAAAAGTTTACTTGTTTATGAACTATGTATGTATAAGTAAGCAAAAAACTATTGATGATGATGATAAAATTGAAAATCTAAGAAATATTCAAAAAAAGAGTTGGTCTCTAAATTAGAAAGTTTTTATTCTCCCATCATATATTTTTGCATAATTTTTGTATCATTATACACGTGCATATTTTTTTTTACTCATTCATTTTTGTATTTGACATGATTATTACTTATCTTTCCTTTGTTATTTGTGACAGAAATAGGGAGATATGTGTATTTATTTCAGTGAGTTGATAATATGAGTTATGGAGAGAATTTTAAAATTTTTAATTGATAATTGACTTAAGGGAATCTTTTGATATATCTGCTGAAATTTTATTATTAATGTAATTTTGTATTTTGCTTATATTGATATAAAATTCTACGGTTTATTTATAAGTTTATGATTCACATGATATCGTATGTTTCGGTGTTACACGTATTTTATTATGTGTTTTATTTAACTTAATTATATGATTTTGATTTTTTTTAGTTTCCTTTTACTTTTCACATGATATTGTGATTTCCGTGTGTTTCTAGAAACAGATTGGCCAAGTATTGAAGAAAATTGTGGAAATTTATTTTTGGGTAGTTTTGAATTTATTGACTTTGAAATAAATATGATTTTGTCAGAGAATGTCAAATGACGAGATTGTTAGGTCCAAATTATAAATGGTAATTTTAAAATTTGTAATTGGCAATTTCCTTAATTAAAATCAAGTTCTAGTTGAATTGTGCTAGGAATTTATCGAGTTGTAATCAAAATCTAAACATATGAGTCTAAGAAGATCACATATGATTGTAAAATGCATTTAGAAGTTCAAAGAGTGTCAAAGAACTGGACAAGTTATGCTCAAAATTCTCAGCTATAACTTTCAACGCATTTTTCACATAGAAAACATTGAAATGTGGACAAGGCTATTTCTAAAGGAATTACACCGATTTGAGTTAAATTTTTAACGCATTTTGAATTATCTCAATCGGATATTGGAAGATAAAGTTATGATAAAAATACTGACAATTGATCAGATGCTGCTTATCTGTCGCTTGCCTGGCGCTCGAGTGACGGGTCGACGTACAGGATTATGTTTTGCTTTAAACACTTTGTTTTTCAATCTATTTTCATCTCAAACACTTTCTCCTATATATATCCCATCCTATGGGATGTCCAAGATAGTGGTTGAACAATATGTTGATTATAGAGATCGTTCTTTGATGATTCAAAATATTTATTGATTCCAAAATTCAACTAACACACGTTACTTGATCCATAAATTCTTTCAAAACATATTTTATTGATCAAGCCATATTGTTTCATACTAAACTACAGATCAAAACACATAAAATCTTTTAATAAAACACCAAATCACCTAATCCATGGAGATAAATCGATACCAAGATCGGGAACTGTTGCGAAAACACAAATTCAGGATGACTAAAGTGAGATACCAGGAGTTGAGAGCTGACGTCGGAAGCACGCAGTCCAATATGACTAAGTATAAACTAGGATTTGGGATTTATTTTGAAGGAGCCCACCTCTAGTAGGATCAAGGGAGACGGTGGGAATTGATGTAAAAAATATTTATGGGGTAGACTAGTTCGTACCGTACTGTAAGTTTGTTTCAATTTATTGTGGATTACTGATTGGGAAAGTGCTCGAAGTTTTAAGCCAGTTGGGGTTTCTCCATGATCATATTTGATGTTCTTTACTACTTTTAATTAGTGATTGTGGTATTCAAGCTTGGGATAAATTGACTTGTTCGATCAAATCATTTAGAAATAATTAAAAAGTGATTTGTTACTTCTAATTGTATAATTCCGCACGTTGAGTCTAAATGAATCAACTAATTTAAAACTTGCACTTTCTAATCATCCAAATAATTAATATTCAAGCTTGAATTCTTTAAGGTCCCTTTGATTGTAAGGGTGGAAAATGAGTGGAAAGAAAATGATTTTCAGGGCAAGTAATTGTTTAAAAATTGTTTTGTAGGGAATTGTTAATTAAGTGTGTTTGATTGATTTAATTTTACACCCGGAAGATTTTAAAATTTTCTATTCGTTTGGGTTTTTTAATATGGAAATTGTCTATTAAAATGATAATTTTTTCCACAATTGGTTATAAAATTTTTTTCTATTGCCAAAAAGTAAAAAAAAAAAAAAGAAAAAAATTATTTCCTAAAAAATCATTTTTTTCCTCAAAATTTAGTGTTCGTTTGACTTTATTTTACATGAAAATTGTCCATTAAAATGAATTTTTTTTTACACTTGATTATAACATTTGTTTCCATTGCCAAAAAAAAAAAAATTCATCAGCCGCCAGGAAAAGGTGGGAAAAAATTTTCATCTAAAACCCGGAAAATAGGCACGTGGGGGCTGGGGAAGGAAAACATTTTCCGTAGAAAATTTCCTCTTTAAAACAGTCAAAAAAGTGGAAAATGAAAAATATTTTCCAAGTTTCATGGAACATTCCGCAAATCAAACGGGACCTTAATTCTCAAAAAGAAAAGTTGGCAAGTTACGAGTTTAACGAGGCATTGTTGACTTAATTCAAATTATTACACCCGCTTACCAGTCATCCTATAATATCAAATTAAAAATAATTTTCCATGCCTATTAATGGAATAATTAAAACCAAAATTCAGTTGAAGTCTGGCCTATTTTGACAAAGAAGATGAAAATCATTTGGGATTTCTGGAGAATTTATTTGAAAAATCACTAATCGAAGAATCTTGGAAACTTTCTATATTTGCAATTTCATCATTTAGACAAGGAGGGTGACAATAGTATGTTAGAATCCAAATAAGAGAGCTATTAAAAATAAGTAATAATTAATGTTTAACTGACTTTCATGGATAAACGTATTATTTTTTTTTTTGAAGATATTCACCCAATCAATTATATTCTCCTATTTGATAGGGATTAGAATTAGATTTTAGTAAATTTTGATAAAAATTGATGGAACGTGTAATTGAAAAATTGTAGATCATGTGAAATATATTTAGTTAATATTAATTATTAATTTTAACTTAGATTTTAATCAGATTTTTTAATAATACCAAACAAAGACTAAGAATATTGCTAGCAAGAATTAAACTTGTTGTACGCTCGAGGATGTGATAAAATCTATATCATTGATTGTTTAAAATATTTTAAAAACCAACGTATAAATACTTTTTTCAATACCTTACAATAATGTCAAACTTGATATACATGTAACAAGATTGGGCTAGCAATGTTATAGTGTCCATTGTCCACAAGTTTGATGTCGTATGGGTCATTCTTGATTTGAAGTATATACTCCCTCCGTCCCATATATATAGGCTGAGTTTCCATATTTTCTTGTCCCAAATATATAGGCTTGTTTCTTAATTGAGAATGTTATGTTTTGTTCTTTTACTAATATACTCTTATTTAATTTGTCTAGTTGCTAATTCCAACAATAATTTACTTCTAGTTGTTGAAAATTAAATATTGATAAACTTGGAAAGTTCTTGATAAAAATTACTTTTCCAATAACATTAAGGGATTGTTTGTTTCTGATTCTCAAAATCAATTCTCATTTTCAACAACACATTTTTTAATAAAATAATATTTTCCATCACATCAATAATTTTTTCTTCTTTTTCAACCACACATTTCCCATCATATCACTATTCAAAATCAATTCTTCCCCCAAAAATCCCTACCAAACAAGCACTAAATAAGATTTCTTAATTCGTGTAAAAAATGAAACAAGCATATATATATGGGACGGAGGGAGTAATACTTTTCTTCAATATTATCAAATTCATCGCTAGAAAATTAAAAATATAAACATGTCTTTTGATTCTATTACTATCTATTTTTCACTCTCACTTTAAGTCCTTATTTGGTCTCAAATTTTAATTTTTTTTTATAAATTCATTTATAATCATACATTTTATAGAACTCATAATTTTTATCAACTTTTCAATTATACATTTTATCAATTTTTATCAAAATATACTAAAAAAAATAATTTTTTTAATCAAAACAAGCAGGGACTATATACGGACTCGGTTTGATTATCATTTTTTTTAAATACATTTTTCTCTATCTTATTTTCAACCACACATTTTCTATTAAAATAATATTATACGCAAATCAAAAACTTTTCTTTCTTTTTAATCGTATATTTTCTATCAATCTACTATTTCAAAATATATTCTTAAAAAATAATGGAGCTCAAACACCCCCATAATTTTCTTTTCAATAGAAAATAAGGACCTATAAGACTTGATATATCAATTGCTCAAAAGAATTGACGCTTGCACAATGCTAAAAGATCAAGGAAGTTGATGATCCGATAACAGGCATCGACTATTTATTTCCCTGTTTTTTCCTCGTCCAAATGAAAAATACAATACCGAACAAAAAAAAAAAGTGAACTTCGAATCTTGGCAAAGTTAATGCACGAAGTCGTTTAAATTTTTATTAGATGACTTATAACAATTAAAAATTAACTACTCATTTGTAAAATCTCTTGCTCCCGCACCCTTTAGCCCTTTTGCAAAATCCTTCCTTGGGAAAAAAGAGAGAGAAATGAAAAGAAGGAAAATCAAGGGCCCTTTCTTCGGGATTGATGGCTGACCCAAAATCAACCCCACCTATTCCTAAAAGCAGTACATTTGACCAGTATGAAGCCTTCTTTTTCTCGACTTGTAAGGAACCTGACACCTTAAAACAAGAAACACAGCTGTAATAAACAAAATCAAACAAACAGTGCTTCAGACCCGTAACATTATTACACACCAAAGTCAACAAGGGGAAGATTGGCTTTTGGCAGCAATTCCCGCTACCATTCTTGATTTTATATTTTCCTTTTTTCGATCTTTCATTTTTGTTTGTATAGACCTCACTAGTTTGTATAGAAATTAAGTCGGCAAGATAGTCAATTCTTGATCTGAAGAGTGGTGGATCGGTGAGTGTGGAAATTCTGGAATACCCAGGTTTCGATTTTTGTTGAAAAAATCTTGGTTCTTTGATGAATTAAATTTTTACTGTGTTTTTCTTGGTGGGTTTGTGGTTTATGATGACCAAGATTCATTTTCCTTGATTTTACAGGTTTTGGATTTTCAATTTTGGGGAGTTTATAGTAGATGTTGATTTGGAGAGGTGGAACATCTGAATTATATGGATAATTTATGCTGTTTCCAGGTGAGGATTTTCTCGCTGTTATTTATTTGGGTTTTCATTATTTTTCTGCTTTGTGTATCATTTTTGTTTGTCTTAATTCGGTCATAAGAAGGCTGATGATCCCATGAATTTTGAGATGATGCTTGTAATTTGTATATGTTCTGGTTTAATTCAATTGGGGGTAAATCAAAATGGGGTTTTCCCCTTTTTTGTTAGTATTTTTGATGAATTTTGAAGTATGGTTAAGTTATTTTTCTGCAAATTGGCATATCTTTGGACGGGAAATTATTTCATTTCCTCGTGTTCGTCAAATTATTGAGGGTTTATGATATGCTAGAACCGTGGAATTATAATTTTATAGTAAAATTGTTTCATTTCATATTGGTTTAATGCTTTCGATAACTGGTTGCTGCAAGTCGTACTGTTCTCACCAAACTACATCTCTCTATAACCACTTTAGCTTTACACGTGGAATGCATCTTGTTATGTTTTCACATGATTTTAAAAGTTTTGGCTCCTCTTTTTCTTCAGCTTGGAGGACGACGTTCTTCAAGTGGTTCTGGCAAGGGAAGAAGCCATCAGGGGCCTGTAAAGTATGGATTCAGTTTAGTAAAAGGAAAAGCAAATCATCCTATGGAGGATTTTCATGTTGCTAAGTTTATACAATTTCATGGTCGCGAGCTAGGACTATTTGCCATTTATGATGGGCATTTGGGAGATACTGTGCCAGCTTACTTACAGAAGCATCTGTTTTCCAATATCTTAAAGGAGGTTTGTTTCTTTAAATGAAATATCATGAGGTTGACAGCTTAGTATCATGTGTATTATATATTGAGACGAGCATGATTTTAAATAACTAATGTATAGATGGTATCTGCAATTAAAACTACCAGCCTCTAAATCTATATCATCAAAGGACTTGTGTGAACTTGCGATTGAGAGTTAAATGATTGTTTTTGGTTGTGTATGCTATTTGCAATAATTAATTAAGCTTTTAAAGAACTCATAACATGATTGAATGAATAATCCTTCAACTTAGATGGTATTATTGAAGAAGTTTGGAGACATCTGTTGCATCAAAATCTATCGAATAATACTCACACATTTCTTGGTCATAGTAGTCTGCGTAGTCGAGCTCGCTCATTGGAGAGGGACTTGATCAGAAAATTAAGACACAAATAAACAAAAAAATATTGTCCGCTGAAAATTTAAAGGAGCTCGATAAAAATTACAAGAAAATAACACAACTACCAATAAAATATAGTAAAAAATTATATAATTTCATAACTTTGACTGTATGAGCTTTTCAAAGTTTCTCCTTAGTTCTTTTCGGTTAAAAATTGTTATTTAAATGATTATTCAAGAATGTTGCTTGAATCCTGGTTTTTGGTACAGAAGATTTTTTTTACCATTAAAAGGATAGGTGACATTTTAATTGGGATATCCCCAAAAGGAAAATGGGAATTTGTTGTGGGGGTGGAGAGAGTATAACAATATCTGAAAATTTTATACATAAATTTGACCATAAAAAAACTGATATGAGTCGAACTTAAGAATAATTATATATCACAACTGGAAAATACTCTGAGGCACATCTGTTAATTTTTAGTAAATATTAGTTTTAACCTTGTGCATAGGACCCACATCATGCTGCTGGAGGGTCGTATCCATTTTTGAAGGGTCAGACTCGTCCTATATCATTTATCCCCTGTTTGACATCCATTAAATCAAAACTCTTTTTTCTCAAACTCATTTTCAATCACACATTCACATACTAAAATATTTTACACTTAAATCCAAAACTTTTTCATTGTGTTTTTAACGACACATTCTCCAAATAATCACTATTCCAAAAATCATCTAAAATGGATGTCGAACAGGGGCTTAGTGTCATCTTGCATTGAGTTGATTTGATAATAACCAGAGTCAAATCTCTGTCTTTTCGCAGGCAACCTTGTTTTTTCCTTCTTCTATGTGTCACTTATCACCACCAAAGTATTGCCGAGAGCACCATCTTCTTAATTCTCACTATAAACTGCCATCAGAGGCGCTACTATATCATAATTCATAATCTACTTGCATAATTTAGAAGGATCGAGGTTTTTAAAATCGAGTTTTAGATCAATACAAGTTATCCTAACATGTTTCGGAGCAAAACTGTGCTTATATAAAAGCTTAGCCCGACATGCTCCCATTGGGGATTAATCATTAAACCTTTTAAACACATATCTATTATATGCTTGCCTTCTGTATGGATGGTCAACTCTGTTGTGCTAAAATATGAGTTTCGTCTTTGCATACATTTCACATACAGCAATTTGGTCTTGTTATTTCGGTGCACTCTCTCTCTTAAGTTGTTTGGACTACTATATAAATGACATGAACTTAGTAACTACTTTATCAATAGTGCTATGTCATGTATTAGGCATTGATGGGTTTCTCCTCCCACCGGTGTTATGCAGGAGGACTTTTGGACGGATCCAAATAGGTCTATTGCTAAAGCCTATGAGAGAACCGATGAGGCAATTCTGTCGCACAACCCTGACCTGGGACGAGGTGGATCCACTGCTGTTACGGCAATTGTCATAAATTGTCGACATCTGTGGGTAGCTAACGTTGGAGATTCACGAGCAGTCCTTTCCAGGAAGGGGCAGGCTATACAGTTGACCATTGATCATGAGCCAAACACAGAGCGAGGAAGCATTGAAACCCGAGGTGGATTTGTCTCAAACATGCCAGGTATTTTTTAATCCTCTTAAGTTTAATTTTAAGAAGCCGTATTGTACTTGTTATAACTAGCTTCTGTCCATCTGGTGCATCTGGTAATTATCCTTGAATCTTTGATGCAAGACTATATATTTTTTATTATCGCCTAAGCCTTACAACTCCAATAAAATGCTTTGGGAAAATTATACTATTAGTTCCCAACTGATGGACCTTGTTGCAACTTCATCCCCATCCTATTTTTTTGGCAGCGTCAATGCGTCATCCCCGTCAGATCATTTTTGCAGCATCTTTGGTCCTTACTAGGATTCTGTCATTCTGTCGTTGAGAAGTTAATTTTTTGCTTAAAAGACTATTTTGCCCTTGTTTCGATTTAAAATAAATAAAAAGTAAAATAAGCCAAAATTTCAGCGGGGTTCCCTAACCTTTTCATGGTGTACAAAAGTCCCTCCCTAACCTTCAAAGGTTCTGACCGCCATCCTCAACCCTCATGCAATGTATCAGAAGCAGACTGATTAAACAGGTGTAAGTGCAACCCATGCATCTTCTTTTTACTTTTAGATCAGTTGTCAGATGACAACACATTCTACATATAATTTTATTTGAGGCATGTAGATATAATATATAGGACATACACGAACACATACTTCACACTAGTGACGATATCGATCGTGACCTTGATACCCTCTTTATTCTTGGTGTTAAACTCCAATAGCTTATATTATGATCTGAGCTCGAAGTACAATAAAAGTCATTCGTGCAGAAGTGTTCTGTTTAAATTTCACACGCAAGATTAGAAATACCTATCTCCTCAATTGTAACTATCAACTTGAGCTCGAGTTGGCAGTTATAGGTCTTGTTAGGAGAGTATGACAATAGTTGAACTTGAATCATAGTGGCAATTACAAGGACTGATTGTTATTTGGGAAATTTATGTTACGCATCCTAAGTAATATACTAGTAATGCATTTTATGTGGTGGCAAGCATTTAAACGGGATTTCACTCTGTTCTTAGGAAATGTATGCATAGTTAATAGTAGATCAAGATAGTTATTGCTACATCACTAATGGACAGAGAGTACTCACGGGCAAATGCACAAGAGCACGCCTATTCAAAACAAATTGTCATCAGCTTATCTGGTGCAAATATAAAATGAACACAGAAATTCAGTAACATACATTCAATGACTGTTTATTATGAGGTGTTTCAAAATAACATCAGGTGTTTTGTACATGCTGTGAATACTCATATTGTAGGATTATTTGAATGCAAATTTCGGCTTAAGATTATCGCATTGTATTATATTTCAATTCTAAAATTTTTCTATAATTCTTGAAAATCAATGTCGTTACTTTGATATAGAGCATATCTCTTTACAGAAGTATAACAAAGTTTTTAATGGTTTTCTGTATTCAATTCATTAAACCTCTTCTATTGCATTTCTATACCAGGAGATGTCGCACGAGTAGATGGACAATTGGCTGTTTCTCGTGCTTTTGGGGACAAGAACCTTAAATCTCACTTGCGGTCTGATCCTGATATTACCAATGCTGATATTGATGTGGATACCGATCTCCTGATCCTTGCTAGCGATGGTTTATGGAAGGTGACAACCCCGTCTCCACGTGTCTTTCCATTTCCTTTTGACTTCTTTTTTTTAATAGTTCACAACTCGACTTTTCTTTTTCCCCATTCCATCATCCTCCAGGTAATGTCCAATCAAGAGGCAGTCGATCTTGTAAGGATGATCAATGACCCACAGAAAGCAGCCAAGCAACTATCAATGGAAGCTTTAAATCGAGAAAGTAAAGATGATATATCAGTCGTTGTTGTCCGATTTAAGGGGTAAAAAGTCACTTTGGTCCTTGTGCTCATTCTGTGCATATTATGTTGCATGAGATGCACTAATCTACAGATGGTTGAAGAATTCGTCATATGAGGTACTGAGTTTATTTAAAACAAGCTATCGAAGCTTTTCGCCATCCTTTTTAATATTGTTACTACGGTTGTGTGGTTTATTATAGCTCGATTTCTTCCACTTGTAGATTTCTACCATTATTTCTCTGTAATTTGTTCAATGACCAATTGTTTTTTTACCATAATTCGTTGTAATATTAAAAATAGGAAGAATTTCAACGATTTAATTGAAGAACTTTTGAGTGCTTCAAGCTGTCTATAGAAGCCATTGAACGTGGGGCATAGTTTTGATTTGCAGTCATAATTTTAGTTTTAAGTAGTCTGGATAGCCTTGACATGTCTGTGCCCGCACGATTTCCTTGCAGCTCGGAATTATAAACTTGTATAGATTGAATCCCCACATAGGAATGGCCAAAGGTGAGGTTCAAGTCGAGGACTCCATTCCTTGTCCTTGCCCCTTTGTCCGCCCCATCGCCGACATACCCATGGGGTACCCTCTTGCATCCTCATTACTATCCACACAAGGATATGTTCAAGTCAACGACTCCACTCCTGTCCCTTCCCCTTTGTCCGTCCCATCCCCGACATGCCCACGGGCACTCCCTTGCGTCATTATTATTATTATCTATATATTTTGTAGAATTCACTTTTTTTTGTCACTCTCTCTTTATAAATCATTTATAACTTTATCAGACTGAGGCTTATTATTAATAAATGTTAAATATAAATAAAATATTTAAATAATTAACACAAAGAACAAGGATAATGTTCTCAATTCAGATTTTTAATTGATTTTATTGAAATTTAGGTGTCTTAAATTCAAAGTTTACTAGATTTCATCTGAATATTGTCTTGGATTTATAAGAATTTTAGTAAGAGGAAATTATAACCAACCAGAGTTTTAAACTTTTCAATTCAAAATTAAGATATACAAGTTTTTTTTTTTTCAAAAATCAGAAGATATTTAAATTTTTAATAATTTAATTTTTAAAAAATAAAATCAAAACATAGAACCCCATTCCAACCCCCAAATAGCAACCCTAAATCTCTCTCTCTCTCTCTCTCTCTCTCTCTCTCTCTCAATTCTATCTATCCCTTTACCTACCTACCACGTCTCTATTCTGGCCGATCGACCAGCGCATCGCAGCGGCGCCGCTGGGAAGGTGGCGCTTCTCTTGAACAGCCATATGGAAGGTGGTGAGCACAATGGTGCCTCGCGAGAAAAGCACGGGTATAGGCTTTGTGGTAGTTTCACGCGAAGACCACATTGGCCTCCGTTCATCGCAAAAGCACTCTTAGCTGCTCGTCGCAATTCACAGATTTCAGATCGCCACTTTTGAATCGCCATTACGGCTTGGGGATTCGTTTGGTAAGATGACCCAATACCATCGTTGATTTGTGTTTTGCAATTGTTGGTGGCGATGTGGTGGTAGCGGTGTGGTGGTAATTGTGTTAGCGATGGTGGTGAGGTGATGGAGACATATTCAGATTCAGATCCCCCATTTCTTCTCTCTCTCTCTAGCTTTGTGACATATTCATCGCCAATTGCTGTTGTTGGGGGATCATCCCAGTGTCAGTGGTGGTGCGGTTGTTGTTGTGGATTTGATTTGTTGGTGTTTTTGGGCGACGGTGGCAAAGATTTTGTTGGATATGGTTGATGGTGGTAGTTGTGGTGGTGGCAGTTGTTGGAACTGGTGGGGGTAGGTAGTGGAATTAAGAGGGTTTGTGACCGATTATTTAAGATCGTGACTATTAATTTGGGTATTTTGTGACTAAAAAATAACGTGTAATCAATAAATTGTGACTAATAAATAATATGAGGTAATTGACGCAAAACGTCCCTACCTTTGTATGATTTTGTGCAAAACGTCCATACCTTTCGTTTTTTGTCGCAGAGCATCCCTACCTTTCACATTTTTGGTGCAAAATGTCATTTTCGCCTCTTTTTGACAATTTTATCATTCTATTAAAATAAAACAAATACAAAAGAAAAGAAAAATAAAGAATGAATTGTAACTATAGCCTCAACTTTTTAAAAAGTGCAAATAACCCACCAAATTTCACATTCTTCCCAAAACTCACCCTTGCCTCCCATTAAGAACAATTTTGGCCAAAACTCATCCAAATTCTGGGCACCCATTCAAAAAGAACAATTAAGAACAATTGGGGAAAACTTATCCCTCAATTTCCACATACCTTGAAGCTTTATGCCCCCTTCTTCATATACAAGTCTCCAACTAACAACCTATACAAGTTGAGTACTACATACCCATTATGCACTAAACCCGGTGAAGTATAACGCAATAAACAAGAATGAGACTTGTCTAAAAATCTTCCATATAACGTCTCTATGAGAATTCCCATCACCCAATTCTCTTATTATGGAGATAAATTAGATCAAAAGACATGGAAAATAGGTAAAGAAAAAACAGATAGAAATACAGATTATACCTTGAACAACATCTTTTTGGCTTCAATCTCATGCATAGGTTGCTAAAGATGAGAGATGGGAGTACACTGCTGTTGCGAAAGAGAGAGAGCGGCAGCAGTTGGAATCAAAATCTTATGCTCGGTGTCTACATTTCCAAGCACTTGCTCACCAAAATTGCTCTCTATCTCTGTTGGAAATGGGTCTCTGGCTCCAAGTTTAATTTTCTAAAATAAATTCATATCTCACCATAAAATCGATTTTCGAGGCTCTATATGGTATCAAACTTAAGTTTTGATGGAGAAAAGTGTGCATTTGAGTGGGTTGGAGCCGGGTCGTTTTCAACCCGTCTAGACATTGAAGAAGACGACTGGTTTGAGGAGGAAAGCATTTTCTGAATAAATGAATTAATTGAGTTTAGAATTTGGAAGTTAATAGTCTGTTGGCCCTTGCAGTCTTTACTGGGCCAGATGTAATCTTATCTCACTCCCTTGCTCTTGATTGATTAATTAAAACTAATTTTGTTGATCAGAATTTGGATGCCCAGAATTGTTCTTAATTTGAGTGAGTTTTCGCTAGATGCCACGTTTATTCTAGAATTTGGGTGCCCAGAATTGTTCTTAATTTGAGTGAGTTTTGGCCAGAATTGTTTTTAATGGGGCAAGGGTGAGTTTTGGGAAGAATGTGAAATTTGGTGGGTTATTTGCGCTTTTTAAAAAGTTTGGGCTATAGTTACAATTTATTCTTTATTTTTCTTCCTTTTTTTTTGTGTTTGTTTTGGGAAGAATGTGAAATTTGGTGGGTTATTTGCACTTTTTAAAAAGTTTGGGCTATAGTTACAATTCATTCTTTATTTTTCTTCTTTTCTTTTGTGTTTGTTTTATTTTAATAGAAGGGTAAAATGGTCAAAAAGAGACGAAAATGACCTTTTGCGCCAAAATATGAAAGGTAGGGACGTTCTGTACCAAAAAACGAAAGGTAGGGACGCTTTGCACAAAATCATGCAAAGGTATGGACATTTTGCGCCAATTTCTCAATAATATGTGATGAAATTAGTGATTTGTGACCTATAAATGAATTGTGATTTATAAATTTTTTGATTTGTGACCAATAAATGAATTTGTAACCAAATTGTATACAATTGCGACCAAGTTGTGACGTAAAATTTTTTTATTTGTGACGGATAAATAAATTGTGATTTATAGAATTTTTGAATTACGACCATAAAATAATTTGTGACTTATAAAATTTCTGATTTGTGATAATAAAATAATTTGTGACTTATAAAATTTTTTATTTGTGACCGATGAACAAATTGTCACACGTAAAATTTTTGAATTGTGATTATAAAATAATTTGTGACGTTTTTATTTTTGATTTGTGATTGAAGAACAAATTGTTACCTGTAAAATTTTTGAATTGTGATCGTAAAATAATTTGTGATATAAAATTTGTGATTTGTGACTAATTATATGAAATTTGCGATCAAATTATATGGAATTGTAATATTAATATATTTAATTAATATAATATATATTTAATTTATTTATTTATAAATAAAATTAAAAAAAACCTGAAATTTAAAATTTTAAACTTAATGTCTTAATTTTGAAATTAGTAAAACTAAATTTCTTAATTATGAAATTTTCCCTTTTATTAATTGGGATGATTTTAACGGTTTCAAGCATATAAAGATATATACTGAACCCATTTGAAATTTTGGTCTGACCTCTTAAATTTTAATGGTTTTCAAGCCGATAAATTTAAAGTTAATTATTTCTTTAGTTTAAAAAAAATAAAAGAGATCAATATATAAAAATAAATAAATAGTAATAAAATATTTCATTTTCAATTATCATTCTTATGGGAGAAATTAAAAGGTAGAATTGAGTTCTCCTTTTATTAGAATTTGAAACTAAGAATGAAAAATTAATTAGTCTATCGTGCTATTCAAACTCTATTAGCATGTCTTTAATAACAATATATGATTAGATATTTTATATTAAAAAAAAAATTAGCGCATATTTTGTACATAATACTCAACAATATAATGGAATTATTTATTTAGTTTTTGTTTGAATTTGTTGATATTTATTTGCTTGAGTTTGTAGATTGCATATATATATATATATATATATATATATATATATATATATATATATATATATATATATATATATATATATATATATATTATTTATTTATTTATTTATTTTTAAGATCGAACTGATTTTTAATTTTTTGTTATTTATTCATTTGACTTTTTAGATTGATGAAATTGGTTATTTTAAATGATAAATTTTTATATATTGTAGAATTCTACATAATCCTATGAAATTCATTAAAATTTATAATTTTGAATTCTATATAAAGGGGTCGGATGTGCCGTTGGTTCTGGCTATCAATTTTATATCTCGCAAGTGTACATATCAAACAAGTAATATAGTGAACCAATGAGTCTGAATGATTGTTTTTATGAGGATATCTAATCGTTAATTAAATTATGAGAAAATTTCATAAATAAGAGGTTAAGTATCACCTATTTCAAAACTAAAAACAACTGTTTTAAATTTCAAAAATCGAATATTAATTAATATTTATTTATGATTTAATTAATTAATTAAATATATTAAGGTAACAAATTTATACAATTTGGTCACAAATTAACGATTTAATTAGTCACATATTATTTTTCGATCAAAAATCAACAATTTATATGTCACAATTTATTTATCGGTAACAATTCACAAATATTATAAGTCATAATTTAGCAGACAGACACAAAATTGCAATCAGAAATTTTATATTTCACAATTATCTTATGGTCACAATTCAAAAAATTTATAGGTCACATTTGTTCATCGGTCACAAATTAAAAATTTATACGTCACAGTTTATTTTTCGGTCATAAATCACAAATATTATAAATCACAACTTATCAAACAGTCATAAATTTTCAAATTATCGATCACAAATTAATTAACAATTTTTTAGGTCACACATGATTTCTTTGTCACAATTTATCTTTTTCATTGCTAACATATTATTTATTGGTTACATATTAATCAATTTAATGGTCACAATCAACACTTGTGACCGCCACCTCACCACTCCCCCCAACCGCACCACCACAGCCACCGTCGTCGCAGAACCACTACCACCTCTTGATAGCAATACAATCTCAAACAATTGAACACATTGTTGAAAAACACCACCACATCGTCGCACCAAATCTACCACCACCTCGACAGACCGATCGCCACCAACACCGACCACCACCACCACCAACTCACCAGCACCACAGCCAACGTTATCAGTCACCACCACCACCACCTAACTACCACCGAAAAATCAAATCTAAATTATCAGTCACATAGCACCACACCGCCAACAGCACAGCCCAACCCCGTATAGACGCACCACCACCAACAAAGCCCCACAACGCAACACACCACCAGCGCCACCAACACCATTGCACCGCCACTAACATGCGGTGCTTCGTAGATCGCTATAGGTACAAAGCCGTCGCAGCGGTTGCGCATGCAGATTGCTAGGATGCGGGCGATAGGCAGGCACCTCGCACCACACCGCCATCAAAACAGCCCAACCCTATATAGAAGCACCGTCACCACCACCAACAAAGCCCCACGAATATTAGGGTTTGGGAGTATGGGTATATAATTAATTGAATTTTATAATATTATTATTTAATATTAAAAAATTATATTTTCATCTGATTTTTGTATATATAAACTATAATTCTGATTTTTGAAATGTAATCTTTGAAAGTAGTATTCCATGTAATTTCCACTTAAATTATTCATAACTTTAATTCTATTGAAAACAAATGGAAATTATTTTTTTTTAATTTTTTATTATAATTATACGAAAATAATAAAATATAATTTTTTGTATGATTATTTAAGTGTTAGGATTCATGAATGCACCATAGCCATCCATTTAATCTTAATCACCAATTTTTATAACAATCGATTATGTTTACCTGGTCGAATTTTTCTAACTTATTCAATTTATCTCTCTCGAGTTCAAATTGATCACATTTAATTAGGTTAATTCCATATTTGTATGTGAATCCAGATACACTTTATTTAAACGTATTAAATCTCTAAGAATTCATGTAACGATTGCTTTAATTAGAAAATGTATCGCTTACAAAATCAATGGATTAGTAATCAATTAATCCAAGCATTAAGACTAGAAGTAAAAATAATTCGCAAAATCAATTGGAGATTTAAAACTTTTTAATTAACATGAAGGTTCAAAACTAGGTTACAATCATTCATCCTAACTAATTACTTAATTATACATCATTTGAGAAGTATAAAATAAGAATGAATTAAAGTACATTACCGAGTCTTAGGAAAAAAGGAAAAACATTGAAGATCTTGGATCAAGATTCCACATTCTTCTTGTAAAATCATTAAACCTAGCTTCTTGATTGATTTTTTTTTTCCTTCCTTTCGGGTCTGTATAATGTGTATAATAAAATCTACATGCCTCAGCTTGAATATATGCGTCTAATAGAATCCTACAAGTCTCCTTTAATTGTTGGATTAAGGTATGTATTTATAGAACAAGATTTAGGTAAAATTCTTGTTCAAATTAATTTCCTCAAAAGAGTTTGAGGGGGAAAAAAAAAAAACAAATCCATTTCCCATTTGAACTCCTTTTATCATGTGATTTTAATCATTCATCTTCTAATATTTGTAATTAAGTTTTCTTCATTCTAAAATCATTGTAGTTGTCCAGAGGCGTGTTTGGAAAGTTTGTAATTTAGTCTTCAAACTTTTTAATTGCTTCATTTAACTCTCGAAACGTATGATTTTTATCAAATGTTCCATTAATACTTCCAATTGATATATTGCAATCAGAATAATCTTCAATTGCTTCAAATCAACTCCAATTACGTTTTAAATAGCCTTTTTCACATATATTGTATTTAAGTTGAGATTTTTCTACGATTAAAATAGTCTTTACAATTAAGTAAATATTCGTTTAAATTACATATAAATAAATAAGAACAGAAGTGCGAATAAGCGCATAACATGCATTTATGAGTTCCTTTGTCGGTCACTAGTTTTCTTGAACTTTCAGCATTGGGCAAGCATCTCACAGCAAAATGAAATATAGTCCTTAGTTCTTTTTTATTTCGTTCCCATATTTCAAATAATTTGTATAGTGCCCAATAAATTATTGAGTGTTCTTTTAATGATTTCAGTACATGTGGGAACTTACTCGTTTCAATTTTGATGAACTTTTTTTACTTTCAAAATACATGGAAGAATGACTTGATAAAAAATATTTATAAAACATGTGAAAATTCTACGCAAATCAATGAAATTCATGAGAATCCATATCCATAAATTTGAAGAAATTTATTAAAATCTAAGTTGACAACACTCCTGTAAGACAAAATTACATTATCTGAATCAATTATAAATTGAATTTGTGATCGCTTATTTTATCGAAAATTATGCAATTGAAATGATGTCAAATCACTGTTCAAGATACATTTCGATGAAAAAATAGGACTCAAACAAGGGTTTTATATAATATAAAATATTGAAATAAAATATATTTACTAATCGATGCGAGGACATGTTCACCATCCCGTTCTCAACTCGAGCTAGAGACTTTATCCCCATTCCTGATTAGTTGTGGAATCCTCACCCCGTTCCAATCGGGTCCTTAGAGGGATCGTTGAGTCTTGCTCCCTTGCCATTCATATCCCAACATGACGGAATGTTATTTCGATTATTAAAAAGTCACATTTTCTCTAAAATGATTACTATATTTTATTAGACTAAATATTAAATGAATTATTTTCTTTCAATTTGTTTAATAATAAATAATAATCTATAAAAAATTGATATCGATAAGTATAAAAAAATATGCAAATGCACTTGTACAGTCCCATTCTCCTGCGTGCCTCGCGCAGGAGAAGCCGAGAAGGTTATAAGTTTTGCCTTGTATGAGATTTTCATGCAAATGCACTTGTACAGTCCCATTCTCCTGTGCGCCTCGTGCAGGAGAAGGTAATAAACTTTGTCTTGCATGAGATTTTCATCAAAGACAAAGCAGGCCTTGCTTTATTTAATATGGTTGTTAGTCATTGGTTTCGACGGCAGACAACCTTTTTTTTTTGTCTTTCAATTGTTTTGTTTAGTAATTTTTTTATTTTGATCTTTTTGTAATGTATTATTTTTGTCTTTTATTTTTCATTAATAATTTCTAATGTACGTATATTACATTTTTTTTGATATTAATAATGGCAACAGTTAATAGTTATCGATCAACTATTAACTGTTACTATTATTTTGTTTTATTTTCCATTATACTTATATCTAAATTTAGGAGTCAGCTGGTGGACGAACCGTATCATCCACAGTACTCTTGGGACGATACTCAGGAAGATAGATGTAGCGACCAAGAATTTTAAATTTTATAAAATTATTTTTCTCGAAAAACGTGTCGCTAAATTTTAAACCCTAACGTTAAAGTGAAAACGCATTCGTGTAGCCGTTATAAACGAATTTAAATTTTTCGAATCGAATTCATTTTTGAATAATTATTAGTACCATAATTTTATTATTTAAAATCCAATTTATTTATTCCATTTTAATTAAGTCCAATTTCAATAGTCCAATCCACCTAAACCCAATTGGAAAACCCTACAGCCCAAATGCTAGGCCCAACTATTTGGCCCAATTAGTACCTAGGGAATTGTGCCCTAAAATTTACTATTTTATTTCCCTCATTTCCCTCCACTCCTCACCTCACGAGACCAACATTTTGGTAAGAATCTTCTCCCTCATTTTGAAAATTCTAGTTTGATGCTAGAACATCAATTTCTAGCATCAACAACAATCTCAGCTCACATTGATGCTAGAACAATTTCTAGCATTAGCAAGCTGGAAATCCACAACCACTAAAATCCTTCCCAGCTTCACCAACCAAGCTGCAGCCTGAGCACAAACCCAGCTCACCACACGAGCTGAAACCTGCAGTCAAGCTCGCCCAAATAGCCACTTCCCAAACCCACATTCCAGCTACCTACGGGTTCCACCATTTCACCACCACACAACCACCATCCAACTGCAAACACCAAACAGCTACAAGCATTCACAAAACCAAGAAAACCAACAAACCACCAAGCCCACTACCAATAGCACAAAACCAAGACCACCAAACAACCATAGCTCCAAACCGAGACCAACCCCAGCCTCCTCACCATCCAACTACAAATACCCAATCTCAAATTATCCACAAAATCAAAAATAGGAAAAATCCATAAACTTACCTCAAAGAAATCGAGCCATATCCCCTCGGTCCCTGCGGCCAAATCCCTCCCAGCCAACCACCCTCACACCAGTACCACCACGCGACGGTGGCGCTGGCACTGCCACTTCGTCGGCGGTTGAATTGGATGCCCCTTCCCCGTCGGAGCCCCTCTCTCTCTGTTCGAAATGAGAGAGAGAATGTGGGTTATATTTTATTTTTATATTTTAATTTTTGATTTACCCTTTAGCCCCCTAAGTTTAAAAGTATTTTATTTAAGTACCTATGTTTTAAGTATTTTAAATTTCAGTCCCTTAATTTTATTTTCAGCTTTAGTAAATATACAGTTTAGCCCTGTGTTTAAAAGTGTGCTATTTAAGTCCTTAAGTTTTAAGTATTTTTAATTTCAGTTCTTTAATTTATTTTCAGTTTTAGAAAATGTTTAATTTAGTCCCTAATTCTCAGCAATTTTAGTTTTCTTTTCAGTTTTAATATATTTACAGATTAGTCACTAACTTGTAAAAGTTATCATTTCAGCCCCTAAACTTTTATTTTCAGTTTTAATAGATTTACAGTTTAGTCTCTAACTTCTAAAAGTTTAATTTCAACCCTTAAACTCTTACTTTCAGTTTTAATAATTTGCAATTAAGTCCCTAGAGTTCCTATTTTAAACATTTAGCCCCAATACTTTGAAAATGGTATTTTCAACTCTTAAATTTGTCAAATTCAGTTTTAATAAATATCCAATTAAGTTCCTAAACTTTAATTTATCGATTTTAAACTTTAAAATCTCAAAATACTAATTCAAACCTAATTTCTATTTTGGCTAGACGAAACGTACGGACGATTAGGAGATTGAGATTACACCCCACCCCACTTTTCACGCAACTTGAGATAATTCGAGGTAGACTCGCCACCATTAATTAGTTTAAATTATAATTGCATGTATTATGTAAATTTACGTGATTTATATGCTTAATTGCATGAAAAAAGATGAGAATCTCTTATGAGATAAGATGAGAATGTTATGCATAACTTATGTGCTTAAATGCACGAGACGAGACTACCCACACCCTATGTTTTTAAAGAGCCTATGATTTTCAAGAAAATGAGCATATGATGATGTCACGATACGAATTGCATGATTACATGTTCAATTATTCTGTAAATTAATTATCAGCGATGAGTCTATTGAGTATTTCATCGAAATACTCATTCCGTCATTTTAACCATATTTGCAGATTTTGGAGACGGCCGGGTTTGATGGACAATGTGGTAATGATTTAATGAATTCAGTTATTTACATTTAAAGAGAATTTCGTATTTGAACGCTATTAATGTACTTGTTATTTCAGTATTTCCAAAACTCGAGATTTGAAGTTTAATCAAATTCCTTAAATTAATTAAATGAGTTTTGTTGTTTACGAGACTTTTTACCGTTATAAATGCGAAATTTGAAATTTAGTTATTTTCTCGCAAATTTTGTTAGTTAAATCGGTTACAAAAAAATATGATGTGGCAATCCGGGTTCACGGAACTCGGGGCGTAACAATAGATACACTAGTATTGCTAGCAGTGATTATGGTGCATTCCATGGGTTTGACGATGATGACGATCATTAAACCACTTATTGTTGTACTCGTTTGACGTAGTTTGAATTAAATTTGAAGAAAATTTATCTAATTTATGCAATGTCTATTTTATTTTGTCTGAATGTGTTGCAATGTTAGTACAAATATCATATGAAATTTGCGGTGTTATTATTAATATAAAAAAATGTAATATACGTATATTAAATATCGCATCAAGTGAGAATAATATATTTATTTAACAGTTTATTTATTTCTATAATATATTAAATATCGCATCAAGTGAGAATAATTTTCTGGACAATTTTAGCTCTACTACAATTTAATTATTTCAATAGTACCTTATTTTTCGTTTTTCAATATATATTTAATTGATATTAAATATCGTATCAAGTTAGAATCATTTTCTGGACGATTTTAACTATACTGCAATTTAATTATTTCAATAGTACCTTACTTTTCTTTTTCAATATATATTTAATTGAATATTAATTAATTAAACATGTACGCAAATCATAATTAAATCGTATAAGAACAATCAAATCGATTCATGAACATGGAATTTAATTAATTTGAATCAATGAATATAGAAAAAATTATATAAATTTAGACAAGTTGCGTTATATCATAGATTAAATGAATAATATTGAAATTAAATAAGTGTACTGAACTTGAATATTTATCTACTCCTACAATAATTGTATAACTCTCAAATTATATGATAAAATGAATAATTTTGAAAATAAATATGCGTCCATGAACTTGAATAATTTATTTAATTCTAAAATAATTGAATAGCTCCCAAAACATGTGTACATAAATTTGATGATTTAATGTTATATTTAATATATCAATAAATAAATGTTAATTAGTATACATGTACATACATAAATAATTGAATTGTAGTATTTCTAGAGTAATTGAATAACCCCCAAATTATATAAAGTGTACATGCATGAACTTAAAAAATTAATTGATTGAATTATAATAGGATATATATAAATTAATGTTAATTATTATCATACACGTAAATAAATAATTGAATTGTATAAAAAGTTCATATCACATAAACAGTTTTTTAACTATTTTTTATATTCATTAATATTCAAATATAATTTTTAAAGTGTTTATAAATCATTTCAAAATAACGTGCAATACACGTTTAGTCGTGACTAGTCTTTATAAAATCAATAATATTTTCAGCTTTATATTAATAATTGTTACACCTTGTAGGACATGAAAACTTTTTTTCTAGCTTAGAGTATGATTAATTTGGCATGGACTCATGGACTTCCATTTGTTTACAAGAAAAATTCATGGACTACGTTAGCTCCAATTTGTCTTCTAGATAAATTAATAAATCAAGCATTCTACATATATTAGTGGTTCCTTGGTAATGACCAATACAATTAAAAGTTTAATTAGAGGGTCCTAATTCAAATATTTGCATGTAAATTGAAAACTCTTTCTTATTTTTTATCCACAAATTCTCTAAAATATTACTATTCAAAACTCAATTTTCTTAAAATAATGGCTCGCTATATATAGTTTTATTTTTATTATTTTATCAAAAAAATAATAGATTCCATCAAGATAAATATTGAGTTGTTGACATCAATTCCACGTAAATAGCAAGCCTTTAACTTGAGCGCCGTCCAGATGACAATCTATTAAACGCATTGGAGATGCTCTATTACTTCGATATCAAGGAATGAGTAGTTTCCTTTTTGGATTCTTAACACTTCGTGTCGATCTTGACGTATTTAGTCAAATAGGTTACATTACAATTGTAACAAATCTTTTGTTGTCGGTTTTATTCTCATTTTTCAATTCCTGTAAACTTTTATTTCTTTAGACATGTCATTGACATGAAAATACAGTTTTATTACATAACAATAGCTGATGAAAGTTGAGAGCAAGATCAGATGATTTCTTAAGATTGTGTGCAGTAAACTTAGAACAGCCAGTGGATTGTTAATAGTAGAGTGAAAGATGAATACATATGCCACTCTGCATTATCAGAGCTTGAACTCTGTGTTGATGTCGAACTCCTCGGATGATGATAACAGTGGTTCCTGCACATAAAGTAACAACCATGACAAAATACCAAGAGATTTTCTTCAGGAATTATCTGAATAATTATGAATTCCGCGACTTTTTAATTAAGAAAAGAATGATCCCAAGAACAATAGATTTTTGTCTTTTTTATGAGAAACTGTGGTGAATTGAAATCTGTGATGTTGATTTGGGAAACAAGAATCTCTGTTGTCTAAGAACGTGATTCATCAAAATCTTGTAACAATTTCTGAAGTCGTAACCTTCAATTTGTTGACAGAAAACTGAAGCTAAGGATCCACATGGAATTTGATCATATAACTAGGTACTGCTACAATCATTTGCTGTATTTCGTATTTAAACTTTATTTCCGTGTCTTTCAGCTATTTTATCGCCTACTATTTCATGTTTACGTGTAATATATACACAGTATGCTAGGTGATTTGTTAGAGAAGACATTCAACTTAAGGATGGACATGCCTGAATGATCCTGCGGCGAAAGAATCGAGCAACTTTAGCGTGGAGGCTTTTGTTGTCATTATCAAGGGTTCTGTGCATAGCATCGAGTATTCCACAATAAGTTATTGTTTGATTGTTTGCAATTGCTTTCTTTATCGCTGATATAAATGTGTATGTCATGGCACCAGTCATAACTTTATCTGCAGAGAAAGCCTGCAAGAAAAGTCATTCAAGTTGCTATTATGCTGATCGATCTAAAAGCTTAGACTGTTAGTGATGGGATTCAACATGCATCTCCTCGTGCAGGCCACATTCATTTTCACATCAAAGGCTTGATATTTCATAAATGGGTTGTGGTTAGACTTGATCCCAATATGTTTGTCTGTTTTAATGCTATGTTGAACTACTTCATCTAAAAGCTTAAACCGTTAGAAATTGCAAGTGTACCCATATGATGATCACGACGAAGAAGAAAATGAGAGGAAAAGTACTAACGGAGGTGTCTGCAGCCTTTTGATTATCTTCACAAGCACTGAAACAGATTGCCTTTCCACCATTTGTACCTTTATTAGCTCCTGATGGAGGTCTGTTGTCATCCCATTTCCCCCTGATGAAAAACCCAAATGAAAAACATTGAGATCATATCAAGACAATGCAGAAAAATTTAACAAATCTGAGCATGCTAAGAAAGTAAAAAAGTGAATTTAGTTTTATGCCCGAAATCTCCGACCTTTTCTTCTCATCCTGGTGAACTCGTGTGCATAAAAGATTTGTCAAAAAACTTGAAGGTGACCCTAGGAAGAATCTTTATTCACTAACTTACTGCATCACATTTACAATGAAGAAGGTCATACCATTGGCACTGTCCACCATACTAGACTCAAAGAAAGATAAGCAGCAGTATGGCTGTGAAATCAGCAGTATACCAGCTAGTTGCACGTGAAATGAGCCTAAAAAAGAGAATTATGATTCTGACCAGCTATTCTCTAAGATAGTGTGAGTGTTGGGCTGATAAATGAAAAAAGGTACATAAGAGCAATGAACCAAATGAGGATGATGATGGATGTGAGTCTGCTAAAATGAATAAGATAAGAAATGAGAAATTGAGGATAAATTAAGGGAACTACAGCTCAAGTACTTGAGACATGTTTTGCAAACACTAAAACGGGCTCTTGTTCGTAAGAATAACACAATCTCAATTTAACAGGTTAGGAGAAGGGCACACCAAAACTAACATAGCCTGTAGTTGCTCAGTAGATCTAACGTTGAACCAAACAAAATGGCAAAAAAAGATTCATGCAGCCAACCTCACATTTGTTGAGAACAAAATTTAGTTTGTTATGATGGAACTCAACATCTTCTGTGAACCCAAATAATATATTACAAGAATTAAATCAAAGCTCGAAGAAACATAAATAAAAAAATCACATACGTGGTTTTGTTATAGACTAGTGGCAAGTCAAGCATGGTTCCACTGTGACAAGAGTCGATGATCGCATGGAGTGTCACACCTTGCATGAGTGGTCTAACAATGGCTTCATTTATATAATTGTCGACAATCATTCCTTCAGTTTTAAAATCAACGGGGCATATTGTTTCATCAAATCCATCTTTCTCATCATTGTTAAAATCAGGTTGTCGTAAGCCATGCCCTGAATAGTAGAAAACCAAGGAGTCCCCAAATCGCAGGTCTCTTGTTAGCCATTTGAAACCATCTTCAATATTCTTCTTTGTTGGAGGCATATGAGAATCCTCTTCTGCAATTTTGTTCTGTTTTGTCATTTTCAAGAAAATACATTATATCTATTACAGCATATCACACTGAGTGACTGAGATGTATTTAACCAAGGTCCATGCATGCCATAGAATCTGTCTTTGGCTCTATCCTTAGAAGATTGGGTCGTGGGTATAAGTAAGAGAACCAAGAAAATTAGTTGTTCAGTTATTCATATCTAGTATCCACTGCCTATCATGTTAACCTATTTACTTCACAATATAATTTCTGAAAACCTCGTAGACCTGATCTTTTGCGGCGAAACACATGTCAAATTATATTGTTACAGCAACAATATGAATTTTTGAGATATATTTGTTGGGAGAATTCTATTATCATCCTGAGAGCACTTCACCTTTTCCAAATAGAAATCGGCCTATACAACTCGGAGTTTGGCATGGATGATGGACCTCAATCACTGTCTATGAAAAAGACTTGACATACACAAGTTGAAGTAAACTAGGTCCATACAAAGCCAACTAGAAGTATGTAGCATGACCAAGGGAACTTAAGAGTTGGAGAAATTACAATGGCGTTCCCTGATCTTTACAAATTGAGCACCCGGGCCTCAATCACATATTCTAGCATCTACATCTAAAATCTTAATTATTGTTGCACGCGTTGATCCCTGCTAAGTTAAAACCGTTTCACGCCTTTTTTCAGGTGTATTTTAGTTAATCATCTCTAATCCACCCAAACCGGAAACAAGAAAAAGGAGAAAAAACCAACAAAATAGAAGGAAAATATGTTATGAACTTGCAAGTTTAATGAATATGTTAACCATGGGGCTACACAACTTTTACTGCAGAAAAGACAGAAAATAATGGATGATACCTGATAGAATGAGAATGGAATCACGCGGGAAATTGAATTGTTTAACAAGGAAATCTCTCATGCTATGCACATCATTGACAACTCCTCTGAGCCTGAACTTCTGCTTCTTGTAACTCACTCCACAAATAAATGCTCTCTTCGCTCCTGGAGGTCTCCCAGATATATTAATGCTTGGGGAAACTGTATATGGACTATCATTTCTCCTCCGGTTTAAACGGCTGGACCCTTTAGCTTCAGTAATGATCTTGTTTCGATCTTGTCTCAAATGTTTGCTTTTTCCACGAAAACCTGTGTCTGTTTCTTGATCATTATCTGGTGCTACTGACGATCTTTCTAAGGACTCCTTGCATATGGAACCCATTCAGATTAAAATTATAGTAAAATGAGGTTGCAGGAGTCTATAAATATATATTGTTCATGTATTCATCTAGAGGTCAGATTTCCTCGTGTGGAAAATTTATCTTTGATTTAGATTCTGTTTAGATTTCAACAAATCTTTTTATTTGCATCATGGGAAGAACCAGATGCCATCTTTATGCAGGACAAGCTTCCTTTAGTAGATGTTAGATTCTGGCGTGATCATGTAGTTTTTCTGTAAAGTACTTCCCCACCAAAAAAGGTATGCAATAAGAACTGTTGGTTCCATTAGGTTTTTCTTGAAGGTTGGGGGCTCATATATTGGGAAAAAATGATCGAGGATATGAGCTCGATTGAGTATACAATATGAACCGTATGCACAGAATTCCTTAAGAATTTAAATTCTAAAGAAATTCCAGCAGTTCAACAGCAAACTAAGCCTTATTTCATTAAATTTGGAATTGACTACATGAATTATCTTCCTTCACTCTGTTATATCCACCGGTGAAAAATCGTGTGCAAGAAACTCAGGACAGCCCTTTAGATTGTTATTATTAGTATGAGAAAGGAGAGATATCTAATAGGCATGTCTAAATACACTTATTCCAAATCCTAAATTGAATGGAACGACGTAAGGATCCATATTTTACTATAATATTTATTTAAATGCTCGAGTGATCCTTCGAGAATCTATATAACCCTATTCTTATCTGGTAAAGACTTCCAGTCCCTTGAAATCTTGTGGGCTTATTGGGCCTATTTTGGTGGTTCTCTTTAACACCTTTGGGCCAATTGTTTGACCCGGATTGTGTGCCTTAATTTGAATCTATATCACGTGGGTTTTGGCTTCTTTGATACACAACTCTCGACTTCCTTCTAGGGCACGATTCTTTCTTTGTTTCTCTCTGTCTGGTTCCATTCTTCTTCTTTCTCTGGAAGTTCACTCTAAACCAATCGATTAAACCTGTCGTAGAAGTGATAACCCGTGGTTGCTTAGACCTGAAATAGGGTTAAGCTGTTGGTTCTTTCTCGAAGGTTTTTTGGGTTAGATTGGGGGTTTTTTTCTTGAGTGATTTATGGTAGATCATTTTGGATCGATGACCTAGTCAAGTGTGAGTGTTCTTTGCCAGTTCTTACATCTCTATGGATGGCGATTGCAAAGCTTGGAAGGGACTGTTCCTGAACCTAGTGGATTCGGCTAGCAAGAAGGAAGAACAGCCATTGAAGGAGGAAAACTGGACTGATGGAAGGGAAGTTTCTGTCCCGTTTTTAAACCTTTAGTTTCTGTCCATTTACAAGCCTTAGACAAGTTCTGATTTCAGTTTGCATGGGTTATGTATATTCTGCTGGTTTCTGATATATATGTAAATGTCATTGATATATATTGATTACATGTTGTTAATGCTGATTCTGGGATTGATATTATAGATCTGTCATTGGTTAAGTTGAGCTGCTAGAACTCTGTTAAGGTTGTGTACATTGTGTCTGCATAGGCTATTTATTCCCAACATCTGGTATCAGAGCTAGATTTTTCAATCTAGGGTTTTGACTGCATCCTTTATAAAATTTAGAGTTCATTGTTTTTCGTGGCATCTTGTGTTTTAATTCGATACTGATTATTGTGACTTTGTGTTGTGCATGTTGTTGACTGATTGGTGACTGGTGATTCTGGAAACTGGCTGGCTTGTTTGACCTCGAGGGTTGGTGGTATATTGTTACTGTTTTTCAACAGTAGTTTGGTAAGATTATTCCAAACTCTCCGATAGGTTAAGTTTGGTACTTTTACCATTTTATGCACGATTGCTTGGTTACTAAATTCTTGTGATTAATTTGTAACCTGAAAAGCACGTTTATCTGCATTATATACCTGTGCATTACCTAAATTTGAATCACACTGGCACACACGTCACACTGAAGTTTAAGTGATCGAATTGATTCGGTGTTGTGTTTCATTTCTGGACATTGGTTTTAACTCTGCATTCATATTGTGTGTTGATCATCTGAAAAAGATTTTTTGAAAACCTTTTCTGTTGTGTCCATGAGTAAGGGCCACCCTTTTATAGAATCTGGAATGGGTTTGAGGGTCGAATTATCACAATTCGATGGAAAAGGGGACTACTCAATTTGGAAACAGAAAATGAGGGCCATTTTGGTCCAACAGAGAGTTGCTAAAGCTCTTGATGATCCTTTGAATTCTTCTGACGAGTTAAAAGTGAAACCTGATGAAATAGAAGAAATGAATGAAATTGCATACAGTTCCATAATCTTACATTTATCTGATAATACTGTTAGACAAGTTGATCTGCTAAAGATGCTAGGACATTATGGACTGCCTTAGATGCCTTATTCTTGACTAAGACTTTGCCTAACAAGATTTATCTGTTAGAAAAATTGTTTAGTTTTAAGATGGACCCGGGGAAGGATGTAGAGGGAAATTTGAGCGATTGTAGCATAATCGTTAAGAGTTTGGCTCATAATGATAAGAAGTTCGACGATGAGGATTTGACTGTTATATTGTTAAACTCATTGCCCGAATCTTACAAAGAAATCAGAAACGCAATAAAATATGGTAGGGATACTCTTACACAGGCTATAGTGGTAGATGCGTTGAAATTGAGGGAACTGGAATTGAAAAGAGATAACAGAACTAATGTGAGAGAAAAAAGCCTATTTGTTAGGGGGAGGACTGAAAAGAAAGAATTTAACTTCCATAACAAAAAAAGAAGGAGAAAATCTAAAATGAGATCAAAATCTAAAGATAAAAGTGGTAAGAAATGTTATAATTGTGGAAAGTTAGGACATTTTAAGAAAGACTGCTTTGACTGGAAGAAGAAACAGAGAGACTTGAATAACACTGATCAAAAAAATGATGCCGTTGTTTCTGAGTTTGATAGTTTACATGTCCTAAATGTGTCTGAGGGGAAATTTGACGACAATTGGATGCTAGACACGGGGTGCACCTTTCACATGTGCCCTGAAAGGTCTTGGTTCCATAACTATCGAGAGGTTGAGTCTAGGAAGGTCTACATGGGAGACAACAACTCTCAGAATGTGGTTGGAGTTGGTGACATAGCCATCAGGATGTACGATGGGGTTGTCAGGCAACTCAGGGAGGTTAGATATGTCCCTAATTTAAAGAGGAACCTCATTTCCTTAGGTACTCTTGAAGATGAGGGATATACTTTTAAATCCGATAACAACGTTTTGAAAATTTTTAAGGGATCTCTGATAGTTATGAAACGATCAAAGAGGAATGGGCTGTACTATCTAGAGGGCAAAACTGAAACAACACTTGATTCGAGTCTTCTTACAGTCAGTAAAGACAAAAAGGAACTTTGGCATAACAGAATGGGTCACATTGAGTTTAATGGGTTAAAATCTTTAAGTAATCAAAAATTGCTTGGAAAAGATGATATTGAAACCATGGATTTCTGTGAAACTTGTATTTTGGGTAAGTCTCATAAGGTTAGCTTTGAAACTAGCTCTCATAGGACCAGTAGTCCATTGGACTATATTCATGCTAATCTATGGGGTCCTGAGAAGCATTCCACATTTAGTGGAAGTAAGTACTTCTTATCCTTGGTGGATGATTACTCAAGAAAAGTTTGGATTTATCCTTTGAAGGCTAAGTCGAAAACTTTTGGGAAATTCAGAATTTGACTTAAGTCTGTTGAGAATCAGTTAGACAAGAAACTTAAAACATTTAGAACTAATAATGGGCTTGAATTCTGCAATTTCGAATTTGACAACTTTTGTAAGTAGAAAGGGATAACAAGACACAGAACCGTTAAATACACACCTGAACAGAATGGGGTCGCCGAAAGAATGAATAGGACCATAATGAACAAGGTTATGTGTATGTTAATTAGCTCTGGCCTTGCCAAAGGTTTTTGGGCTGAAGCTGCAAGTACTGCAGCTTATCTGATTAATAGGTCACCGTCAAGCAGTATAGGGTTTAAGACCCCACAGGAGTTGTGGACGGGGGAGCCTCCAAATCTGAGTCACCTGAGGGTGTTTGGACGTGCTGCATTTGCACATCAATCTGAAGGGAAACTTGAGCCTAGGGCTGTCAAGTGTGTGATGTTAAGGTATCCCGAGGGTGCGAAGGGCTATAGGTTATGGGTTTTAAGGGTTCAAGGCATTAAGATTATTAACAGCAGGAATGTAGTCTTTAATGAATCTGAAATGTCATGTCTAAAACAGAAAACTGATGAAGTGAACAAATCTGAAACTGAGAGGAGTGTTCAGACTGAGGTGAAGCTCACCAAGCTTGATTCACCTACACCTGGGAATAACGGTAATGACCCTATACATCAAGAACCTGAAACTGAAACTGAACCGGAAGAGGTGACTGAACTTCAAGATAACATTGAACCAGTTGAAGTTGAACATTTTAATGTTCAGCCACCTAATCAAGATTACCAGCTTACTAGGGATAGGGCTAGAAGGCAGATCAGGCCTAATCCGACATATGAATCCCTAAGTTTGACTGATTTTGCCTTAGTTTGAGGTGAAGCCCTTGAACAGATAGAACCGCTACTTATGAAGAAGCTATTAATGGAAATTATTTTGAAAATTGGATAAAAGCCATGCAGAAAGAAATGAAATCTTTGAGTGATAACAAAACCTGGAGACTTGTTAAGAAACCTAAAGATCAGAAATTAGTTCCATGTAAGTTGATCTACAAGTTAAAAGAAGGTTTGAGCCCTAATGATTCTGTGAAGTATAAGGCGAGATTAGTGGCTAAGGGTTATACTCAAAGAGAGGGTGTGGACTATAATGAGATATTTTCACCCGTGGTTAAGTTATTCAATTCAATTGAGAACTTGAACAACTCGATGTAAAAACTGCATTTTTACACGGGGAGTTGGAAGATGATATCTTCATGAGCCAACCACAAGGGTTTGTGGCTAGAGGCAAGTCTGATTATGTGTGCAAGTTAGAGAAATCTTTGTACGGGCTGAAACAGAGCCCAAAACAATGGTACAAGAGGTTTGATGCCTATGTACTGAAGATAGGGTTCAAAAAAAAGTGAATTTGATGCTTGCTTATATTTTAATGACATAAAGAGTGGTTGTGAAGTCTACTTGTTGCTTTATGTCGATGATATGCTTTTAGCTGGACCTAGCAAGTCTCAAATTAAAGAACTGAAAGATCTTTTAAAATCTGAATTTAACATGAAGGATTTAGGAAACGCTAGAAATATTGTAGGAATGGTGATAACAAGGGATAGGGCTAAGAATAAATTAACAATTTCACAAGAAGCTTACTTGAACAAAGTTGTAACAAAATTTGGAATGAAAGACAGTAAAATTGTTAATGTGCCTCTTGCTAGTCATATGAACTTTTCACGTGATCATTCGCCTAAATCCGAGTCTGAATTGAAAGAGATGGAAAATATTCCGTATGCTAATGCCATAGGTTCTGTCATGTTTTCTACGATTACTACCAGACCTGATCTTGCATTTTCCATTAGTCTCTTAAGTAGATTTATGTCCAACCTTGGTAAGCCGCATTGGGCGGGTATGAAATGGTTATTGAGGTATTTGGTTAGAACTTTAAATCTAGGCTTAGTGTATGAGAAAAGATCTGAGAAGTTGACTCTTAAGGGCTACGTTGATGCTGACTTTGCTGGTGATAAAGACAGTAGGAAATCAACTACAACATACTTCTTTACCCTAGGTGATAACTGCATAACATGGAAATCTCAGCTGCAACCTTTAGTGACTCTGTCGAGTATTGAAGCAGAATATGTTGCCATAACCGAGGCGGTTAAAGAATGTATTTGATTAAAGGGAATCTTAAAAGAATTGAATTTCATGTATGATACACCTATTATGTTTACAGATAGTCAAAGTGCGTTGTCACTTAGTAAAAACTCGGTTTATCATAAGAGATCTAAACATATTGAGGTGAAGTATCATTTTATACGTGAGAAGCTTTCTCAAGGTGAAGTCGAACTTGTTAAGATTCACACTGATAGGAATCCCTTTGATGTGGGAACTAAAATTCTACCTGTAGGAAAATTTAAATTATGCTTATCTTTGCTACATATTGATTCTGGTTAATTTTTCTTACAGATAGTGGGCGATGATGATGAACAGTCCTTCCATGTGCAATTCGCAACCGAGAGAGTGTGTTACGAGAACCAAGGTGAAGTTTGTGAGCTTATTAGGCCTATTTTGGTGGTTCTCTTTAACACCTTTGGGCCAATTGTTTGACCCGGATTGTGTACCTTATTTTGAATCTATATCACGTGGGTTTTGGCTTCTTTGATACACAACTCTCGACTTCCTTCTAGGGCACGATTCTTTCTTTGTTTCTCTCTGTCTGGTTCCATTCTTCTTCTTTCTCTGGAAGTTCATTCTAAACCAATCGATTAAACCTGTCGTAGAAGTGATAACCCGTGTGTTGCTTAGACCTGAAATAGGGTTAAGCTGTTGGTTCTTTCTCGAAGGTTTTTTAGGTCAGATTGGGGGTTTTTTTCTTGAGTGATTTATGGTAGATCCTTTTGGATCGATGTCCTAGTCAAGTGTGAGTGTTCTTTGCCGGTTCTTACCTCTCTATGGATGGCGATTGCAAAGCTTGGAAGGGACTGTTCCTGAGCCTAGTGGATTCGGCCAGCAAGAAGGAAGAACAGCCATTGAAGGAGGAAAGCGGGACTGATGGAAGGGAAGTTTCTGTCCCGTTTTTAAACCTTTAGTTTCTATCCATTTACAAGTCTTGGACAAGTTCTGATTTCAGTTTGCATGGGTTATGTATATTCTGCTGGTTTCTGATATATATGTAAATGCCATTGATATATATTGATTACATATTGTTAATGCTGATTCTGGGATTGATATTATAGATCTGTCATTGGTTAAGTTGAGCTGCTAGAACTCTGTTAATGTTGTGTACATTGTGTCTGCATAGGCTGTTTATTCCCAACAAATCTATATTCCACCAGACAATAGTAGAGCTTGAGCTCTGTGTTGACATTGAACTCTCCAGATGACGATAACAGTTGTTCCTGCACATAATGTAACAACCATGACAAGATTACTAGATTACTTCAGAAATTATTCAAACAAATTAATAAAGGCATGTTTGATATCGATATTTTGAGAATAGAGAAAAGTGATTCTTTCGGAGAATGTGTGGTTTAGAATGTGGAAAAGTTACGAGTCCATGTGCAAAATTATTTTATTGTGAGAATATGTGATTGAAAATGAGTCTGGACAAATATGGGCTAACTGTCTTGACCTTTGAACTAAATTAGGACAAGATGATCACAAAAATAGTTATTTTAGTCCTTTCAATGAAACCGTGGTAAAAATCAAAATGTGTGATGTTGATAGCTAAGCCAAATATGTCTACTTAGGAAACAGAATGTCTGTTCTGTCACATGATCAGTATTTTAACAAAATCTTGTTAACATTTTCTGAGAGAGTGACTTTCTATTGAAAGGTCTGACTTGACAGAAAACTGAAGCTTGGGATCTCGATGGGATTTTATCACAAAACTAGATACTGTTACTATCTGTTCTATCACTTGCTGTATTTCATATTCGACCTTTATTTTCGGGTCCTTCAACTATCTTATTGCCTACTTAGACCTTAGATTTTTGTGAAATATATGCAAGAGTTGTTTTAAAACATCTTCCATGATAAGTTATTCTTCTATTTTTTGTAATTGCTTCTTTTACTGCTTTTATAAATGTGTAGGTTGCGTCACCAGTCGTTTTTTTTTTCCCCTGGAGAGGGGCCTGCAAAGAGAAGCGAGACTAGTTGCTATTTTATGGTTCGTATACTGAATTAAAAGCTTAAACTGTTAAATGTTGGATTCAACTCGCACTTTCACCTGCAAGATGGGTTTCATGTTCAAATCAAAGGTATGACAGTTGAACAATTTTCACAAATGGTTGACGGCAAGATTTTGACCCCGACATTTGGCTCCTTCATTATCATGTTGAACTAAGATGTACGAGATTTCATGTGACTGCAGCCAATTGGTGATCTCGATGAAGAAGAGAATGAGAGTAAAAATACTAAAAAGTTGTGTCTGCAGTTAGTTGATGATCTTCACTGTTAAGGGATAAAATTTCGCATCGAATAAAGATGAAAACATAGACCAATTTATAAGAGTTTTGGCACTCCTTTTAATAAGGTCGACATTTTAAGATAAAACCCAAAATCTTAACATGGTATTAAAGCTCGTTAAACTCCAACGAGTAATTCGATCCGATTAGACTCAAACAAAATTGAGTACACGAATTCAAGATTATTCTGCTCAAACGAGCCCCCCATCTTGCGTAGGCATGTTAAGGGATAAAATTTCACACCGAATAAAAATGAAAACATTGATTAATTTATAAGAGTTTGGACTACTCATCTTAATAAAGTCGACCTTTTAAGATGAAATCCAAATCTTAACATTCACAAGCACTGAAACAAATAGCCTTTCTACCATTTGTACCTTTAGAAGCTTCTGATGGAGTTCCATTGTCGTCGCATTTTCCTCTTACAACCCAAAATGAAAATATCGAAATCATATCAATACAACGTTTTTCACATCTCTGAGCATGCAAAGAAACGACACGATCCAATTTAGGTTTATGTCAAGAATCTCCAATCCATTTTTCTGATCCTGGCAAAAGCACATTTTTGCTTATAAGATTTTGCAAGAAACTTGAAGCTGACTTTTACAATAATCTATATTCACTAATGTACAGCAGCTTCTTAACTAGTTTCATGTGAAATGAGTGTATGCCGCTAAAAGGCAAAATGTCCACAAGATTTTGTTATACACTAGGTGTAAGTCAAGAACAGTTCAACTGTGACAAGAATCAACTATCGCATGAAGTGTGACATCTAGCTTGAGTGGTCAAACAATGGCTTCATTTATTTAATCATCACGAATCATTCCTTTTGTTTTAAAATCAACAGGGAATATTGTTTCGTCAAATCCATCTTTCTCATCCAAGTTAAAATCAGGTTGTCGTAAGCAATGCCCTGAATCATTATTAGACCTATCAAAGATCTAGAGCAACTACATCCTTAACAGGCCATGTTAATCAACATATTCTTGTTCTCACGTGTTCTAATGAGAATAAATGAGAACATCTTCCACGCAAAACGTGTCGTGTCTCAATACCCGATTTGCCATTTCCTTTATTTATCTTCAGTTGACGCCATCTCTGTATTTTCTCATTTCGTATGTTCCCTGTTTTAGTATGCAACATTCATCTTCATGATATTTTGTCCTTTAATAGCCTGAGTGAAAAGCACAAATATAACTTTTTCTTCCATAAAAAAAAAAAAAAAAAGAAAAAAAAAAGAAGCAATTGCATGAAACAACGGACAAGATTTTTCCTCGGTTTGACAAAAACGCGAACTTATCAAATACGCTACAAAAACAGCTTTTACGACATTGCAACTTTTTTCTCCACTTTAGCGCAATCCGCATGTCTTGGTGCCTTGAGATTACAACTTGTCAAGAACCTGATGCTCACTTTTGCACAAAATCCTAATGAAAATTTCATTGGAAATTCATTATTATTCCACTGATGTCATTTTGATTCCATTCCCATAATCTACGTCTCAAAATACATTCACAAAAGTAAATTTAAATATGGGAAAGATTTTATCTTAAACCTCAGTATGATTGATAAATTTTTTTTTTTTTTTTAACTTTCAAAGAAAATGATAAAAAAATATTACCCGTAAAAGAGAAAAATTCCGACCTGCCGGATTCGAACCAGCGACCTAAGGATGGCTAACAGGATATTCCCACTACAGTCCTCCGCTCTGCCAACTGAGCTAAGGTCGGGGATGTAATGTTTGTTCCTAAGATTACATGATTAACAAAAATAGAGACAAGTTGGTTCACTTTTACAAGTTAAACCTAATTGCTAAACTATATTAATCAATTGGAAAAATTGGTACGTACATAGATTTGAAGTGAAGTTTTGAAAAATAAATTAGATTTGGAATCTTGAAATTTCAGGCATTTCTCTCGATACAATCCATTTATTTGCTTCTGTTTGAGCTCCGTTATTTCCAAAACTTATTTTTGAACCACATATTCTTCCATAAAATAATTTTACGTGTAAATTCAAAATTTTTCGTACTTTTTAATTATAAAGTTTTCAAAAAATTACCATTTCAAAATCTACTTTTCCACAAAAGGAAGGGGGGGGGGGGGGGGGGTATATTTATTTATTATGTAAAAAGGCAACAACCGTGATATCTTATAGAATCATAACTTTCTCTTCAAATAAGTGATTAAATTAACGTTGAAAATTGTTATTCCATATTTTGGTGGGGGAACAAAGAAAGCTTTCCTAATGTGCTTCTGGCACTTGAAAATAGTTGAGCATTAAAATTTGATACTGCATAATCATGTAAATAATAATTTATTATTTCTTGAGTTTAATAAATTTATTATTATAACAAAAATTAATGATAATTGTGAGGCCGTTAGTCAAGAAGTATCGAGGAGTTGAGTAGAAGTCAAAATAGTACTAAGAACCTATTTCCTCTATTTGATGTGGATTTTTAGTTTTTTGAAGAGCAGGCCATTAGTCAAGAAGTATCGAGCTGTAACTTGTAACATGGGCTGTGACTTGTGATTTGTGACTTGTGACCTGGGTTGTGACCGTAAAAAAAAAAACATGTTAATCGTACAAAAAAATATAGCGGAGCAGTCGCCGGAAAAATCGACGCCGGAACGGTCGTCGGAATAGTCGCCGGAACGGTCGCCGGAATAGGAGTAGTCGTCGGAACGGTCGTCGAAAAGTTCGCCGGAGTAGGGAGGTGATTGGAACGGTCGCCGGAGCGGTAGGGGTGGTGAAGGTGGGATGAGTTAATTATATTATATAATAATTTAATAATTTATTATTTCATAAATAAAAATTTAAAAAAATTTAAAAAAAATCTGATTTTGATAACTTTAAACTTGTGTTCTTATTTTTGAAATAGACTAAACTTATACTCTTGAATATGTAATCTTCCCATATATCAATCTGATCCGATAACAACCTAATATGATTTTTTATAATAATACAATATATTACTGTATAATTTATTACACATAATTTTTTTTTCATTTTGAAACTTTTATTATACTTTATGACTTTTAATAAAGAATGAATTTTGTATTGATATTGAGAATATCATATTTCTAAAATACTTCAGATCAAATTATCAGATTTGATATCTAATGACATAGTAAACCGAATATGAATTTAACAATCTAATATCTGTTGGATTATCGGATCGGGTCGGATTCATGAATTATCCTTATCAGATCGGATATGGGCAAATTCGGTCTATATCCAATTTATTTACAGCCCTAGCTAAATATAATGATTTCGACAAGTTTGTCCGAGTGGAGAGACAAGGAAAAAGTTTTTGTGGAGATGCAGTCTATTTCCTTGGAGAGAAGATCTCTCATTATTTTTCAACTTTTCTTGAGAGGAAAAACGAAGTTGACAAAAAGTAACATTCAAATAAGTCATCGTGCTAAGCATGAGATTTTTTGACAGAAAAATTAAGTTTCTATCTAGTAGGGACCAATTGTACTGATAATAAAAGTTCGAGCCAACTGAAGGCTAGAAAAAATTCATCAGAGACCCATATGCTACATTTGGGGAAGTTCGAATATCAAGACTACAAATTTTCCTTGATTCAAATCCACCTAGCCATAAGCCACAGCCAGGACCAGAGCCAAGGCTGAATCAAATGAATTGTTACAACATCATTTCTATACTCAAAACTTCTATCAACAGCTTGGACCAGAGGCTGGCCAAGAAATTTCAAAATGTATGCACATATTCAATCTAATTCCACACAAAAATCTTTTGTCACACTATTTTTTCACTTTCAGCATATATACCAAAACTGTACCTATAACTCTGCAGGCCAAAATTGTAATTGTTCTATCGTGTATTTGACACAAACTGAAGAAAATGTAAAACACGGGAAACTTCATTCAACAATTCCAAACTGCACCAACTCTAGCACTAGGTCACCAAACAAATGAGTCTCCAATTCTTGACAGATGATATCAATATCTTCGTACAAGTCCAACCATTTCATTTCATTTTCCAGGGTCCTCTCATACAAGCCTTTGCTTTCTTCCTTTTCCTGGCTAATTAGAAACATCCATAACTCTTCCTCAACATCGTCCCTCCTCAATTTCGAACTAAACCTTCTTCTAAAGGGTGTTGACATGTGAAAATGTATGTATGGATTAAAGATTTTCCTCAACCCAGAATTTATACGGTTGAACAGAAGTTGTCTATGAGATTTCTGCCAAGATGTCTGCTTGCCATATTTTTTCTCTAATGCCTCAAATACCGAGGGGCTCACTGGGCATTCTAGAGAATGCCATGTTTCAAAATCCATGTCTAAATTCAAACCTTGAAATCGAGCCTCGTCTAAAACATCAACCAGATAAGAAAACTCTCTACTTTCATCATCTCCAAATAACCTCAGTAGCTTCCCACCATTTTCAGAGGGATCATGGGATCTTTTCTCAGTATCCGAATCACTAATCACACCAATTCCAGATTCCTCTGAGTAAGTTTCCTCTGATTCGGATTTTAAAGGTTGAAGTTGCAATTGTTGACCTAGTAGTTATACATGGAAATAAGTTATTGCAGGCTAAAGCAATTAAATATTAACAAAAGTTTCAGTTTGCTTACTGTGGAAATCAGTAGTCACACTCCCAAAGTATTCAGAGGTCAAGGAACTTTCTTCTTCAAATGGTTCCAAAATTGAATGAGGACTACACTGATTGGTCCCTTTCAAATTGCTGTACAACTCTGGAAGACCTATTCTTAAACAATTTGAAGAAGCCGCTGCTTCTTTGGAAATTTCATTTGATGTTGATGATACCTGCATTGCATATAAAGAATGAGCTGTGGAAAGCAAGGGAAAGGTATAAAAACAAAAGAGAGGAAACAAAGCATCAGTTATAAAATTTAATGCTTTAACAGTGAATGTTTACAGAAAGGTTAAAAAGAAAATTGGGGTTGATATAGAAAAACAAATATATGATAAGAAATCTGGATAAAATCGTTATTTAGAATATTAATGGGAAATTAAACAACAGATTAAGCCCCTGTTTGACCCCCATTAAATTTCATTACATTACATTAAATTTTTCTCTCTCTTCATTACAACCACACATTCATCAAATAAAAAAATATTACACATAAATCTAAAACTTTTCACTACTTTTCCACCACACATTCTCCCATCAATCACTATTCCAAAAATTTTCAACCATAAAAAATGCACAATAATGGGGGCCAAACAAGGGCTAAAGTATGTTATTAGATATCTCCAATTGAAAGAAATTTCATGGGAAAAAATGTCCATTCACCTCCAACAGCACCATAATGTGCATCCAATCAACTCCCTCATAAATTGTAATCCTTGATCCCTTGGGGTGGCAATCATCATTTTTGGTGACTCAGATAGCGTGTTTATAAGGATTGTTATAAGATGCAGCTAAATTCATTTTCCTTTCACTTATTCTCTGGCAGTATGTTCTCTCAGTACTGTTGCCTTCATCTCACACATTTGAGATGAGATTCATACTATGTTGAAAGGCAGCCATAACTTTTGTTGATACTAAAAATGGTAGGATACAAACCATTATTTATCACGACCAAAGACAACACAGCAAAACATATGTTTATGCTCACACGTGAAAATGACACCATTAGACAGATAAAGACTGGAAGGGGTAAGCTTTTAGTAAATCAACTTACTGTGAAAGAACATTCCAGGTGATTCAAGATATGGAGGAAAGAGAGAACAAACCTGTCCATTCAATGCTTCCCAATCATGAGAAGAAGAATGTGAGCAAAACTGACCAGTGAATGTTTCCATGACAGGAGAAGAAGAATGTCTATCTTTGATGGAAAATATGCCAGGATTTGGTTCAGATTTCTGTAGCTTATGAACAGTAGAAATCTCTATGTTCTCTGGCTCTGCATTGACCAATATATCAACTGTACTTTGAGAGGCAAGATTACTGATGGTTGAGTTTGAAACTCTGGAATCCGGCTCATTATCTCTAGACCCATCATTCATCTTTGGTCTATTTGCCCATTCATCCTGATTTATCAATGTAAATTTCTCATGGGCTGCAGGGTTATTATTTTCTGAATCTAACCAGGAAGCACTGCACCTAGACGACTGAAAACTAGCAGGACTTCGTAATATGGTGCATTTATTCTTTAAAGCATCTGGACAAGACGTGAATTTCTCTCCACCACTTGAGCCTCTATGATCCAAAACATCTTTAAAGGAAATCTTTTGCTTCCTCAACTTGTTATCTTTCAATGAAGCTGCTTCTTCTTGCCTCAAATGCCAGCACTTTAAAAAGGTTTCACATAAGACTTCAACTTTAGAAGTTGGCGAGCATATGATATCCTGATTCTTCCAACCGTCTTTACTGCTAATACCTGAAGCGGAGCCTGAGTTCTTACCCTGTAGACTATCAAGTTCTAGGTTCGTATTTCTGAGTGTCAATTCCCAATCAGCCATAGCAAGCATTTCACCAAGATTTTGTGCCCTCCCAGCAGACTCAACTGCTTGCACCTTTTTGGTCCTCTTCCACCATTCAAACATTGGCTTATAGACTTCCCTGGTCAAAAGTGATCCATTCGAAGAAGGATACAGAGCATGTTTTTGATCTTCACAGTTAAACAAACCAGGACAAGAAGCCACCAAAGACTCCCCCTCATCCATGAGGTAGTTCTCACCTGAAAATTGTGGTCTTGATGCCTCCCCACAACTGCTTCCTTGTAGGGAATTTCTGCTCTTAGTTTCCTTACAATCACAAGAACTATGTGTAGAAGAGTCCGTGTCATTTACTGCTTGATCCATATACGTAAACTCTTTGAGGAGTTCTCCATTTTCTGTTTCTAAGGACTCATCACGATCTCTATCTCCTGATCTAGGAAGTAGATCGGACATTATATGTATAGATTTTCTTTTCTCTATCTTGGAATTTGGATTCAACATAACAACACTTGTTGAGAAAAGATGAGGTTGATCAACCCTCTCCAGCGGAGATTTTAATTTGTTTATGGGATCAAAAACAGGCTCTTCGAAGTGACCTGTAAGAGAATCTTTCTCAAGTTTCTGGTGAGATCTCAAAACATTTCCTCGAGCATGCTGCTTGCATTTCTTGTTGAATATTCCTTCGTAATTGTAGCTGTGTCCAGGGATTGACTTTAAAATTGTGGCACTAGCATTTTTCTTCCTCCCCATACCCATTTGTATCTTTCTTGCACTGTAACTTGCCTCTTTATCAAGAACTGGCAATATATTATGTTCATCCTTCTTTGATATATGCGCAACAAAAACATCCTTAACAAGATGGAATGAGCTTCCCTCTCGTAATCCTATGGAAGCACTTCTGCGAAGATAATTCTCCGAGAGCACTCTTTGTCTTTTATGGATGGTCTGCTGAGGTGGCACCTCATCAAAACCCATCAGTCTTGCAATTACACTGTCTTCGTGCTGTTTAGCTTCCATCAATTCTGAAAATCCTTCAGCTAGATTAATCTACTGCTAAAAACTTAGGCACTGCACAAACAAAGCAAGAATGCATCAATACTATTAAAGGAATAATACAGCATTATTACATGTTTCAATTGCAAGATGCCCAAAATGACTGGTTATGTTGACACTAAATTGTGCCTGAAAATCTTGACAAAACAAGTCAAAGAAAATTTATCCCAAGGGACAAAGGGTACAAAGCCTTATCTGAAACATATGAAACTGCAATTTACCTAATGTTAGTACATCAATATCAGAAGCAATGACTTCCAGTCCCCCACTTTCTGGCTCTTGAATATGTAATAGTTTGAATAACAGTCAATACAACAAAGATTTCGCCACTTAGAAAGAAGCATCAAATTTGACAGAAAGCATCAAACTGAAGAAAAAAACATCAAATCTGAAGTTTCTAATCAAATTAGGGGGCAATTTAGCAAACTTGCAAACAAATATAAATTTCAGAATCTTCCATGTCAATTAATAGACTTCGAAATTGGAAGTTGAGAAAATGATCCCTCCATTCATCAATTGAAATTACAGAAAACTAGGAAGAAAATAACATCCCCAAAAGCAGAAAAAGTCTCAAGAATCAATGTCAAAATTTAAAACCAAATCAGCCTCAAGCCAAAAAAACAAGTTTTGGTACAAATCATGATTGCAGCAGACATAATAATCCTAATCGATAATAGGAATAGTATTAACAGTGACAAGTCCAATTCAAAGCCATCATTCAAGACAATAAATCATAATTATTAACAATAAAATTCAAATTGCAACTAAATAAATAAATAAACACAATCATTCCATCACCACCATTATACACACGCATAATTAAAATAAAAATTCAACATTTATATAATGAGAATCATAAAAACAAAAACCAAAAGTAATTATAAGAGAAAAAATAGTCACCTTTTCTGAAGGACTTCTTCTTCTTGTTCATCCAAATGTTAGAATTCCATTAAACGATTCCGAATAACTTCGATACTAAACTGGGATTCAAACAACGATGATTGCGCCTCCAGTACAACTGGAAGAATTTCGAATGAATGTAAACATAATTCAATGCGCAGTCAAAATGTGGATTACACTGTTACATATATTATATATACGTATATCGTGCCTTTTTGTATTCGGCGTAATATGGGGGATTTAGTTATGCGTGATAAATAAAAAATAAAAAAATAGTCAACGCGCCTACCAACAGCATTGTTGTCAACGCGACTTGGACTGTGTAATGTGGGAAATTTCTTTCTATTGAGCCGCCAATCGAAATAGACCTCATTGAGCAAAAAAAAGAAAGAAAGAGTCCTCAGATGACATGAACAGTTTTTATTTTGGGTAATTAGCACTTGATGTTTCAACCTTTACAAAATTTCATTCCAATTTTTGGCATTTTCACCTACATTTTTTATTGCACAAAACGTTCTTTCCGTCCATTCTCATTCAATTTCTCTATTAAATGAACGTTTGTAGTCAACTTCTTTTCTAAAGAGAAGGGTATTCTCGTCTTCAACAATTTTCTCATTTCTTCCCTTTTCTCCCTAATAGTTTTATGTTCGTGAAATTTTGCAAGTGTACGGATCGTGTCAAGTAATAAAGTGTATGTTGGGAATATATAGCACAATTGCAGACACAATGCACAGCAATAATATAGTTCTAAAGCTCATAAACCAATGACAAAAGTCAATACCCAATCTGAACCTATACATAACAGAAACCAGAGTTCATCAGGTTCATAAAACCGGAGTTGACGAGTTTTTTGGTTTTCTACTGTCGAGCCCTACAATCCTATACTCCAGAATTTAGACAATTGAGTTGGGCTGATAATGGACTTAAACTTGGGTCAAAGAGGAATATTGGACCAAGAGAAATTTCAAATAGATGTTGGGTGTAAAATTCGACCCGATAAGGAAATATTGGGTTTTTAAGATTAAAAATCGTTTTAAATTCTTATATTAAATGTTTTGCTAGACAACTAGACGAACGTAAAATAAATTCTAAAATTTGACAGAAATGTCGTAGCGACACAACTTAAGTTATAAAATTTGCATTTTAAAATTCGGATCGCTACATTTAGCCGCCTCCTTTGCGTGCATATATATATAAATCAATTACCGCCAATCTTTTTTTTTTTGTATAAATATAATATAACACGGCAATCGGGCCTCTTTTTTCTCTTTTCAGCCCAATGTTCTATGTCTATATATTTAACCTCAAGTCATCAAATTTTGAATCTAATTAGAAGTCCAAATTGAGGCCCAATTAATTTAATGCTTCCTTCCAAATTCTCGTGCTTTGGATTTTTCCATTTTTTTCGCTATTTTGCATCTTTTCTTCAATTCTTCATTAATTATTGAGTTTTACCTACAAAATACAATATAATATAATTTAAGCCGTATTTTGCCAAAATAACAATAAAATACTATCATTTAGGGCCTTGAATAAGTGTAGAAACTACTCTTATCATCTTCCAACTGTGCATTTAAAATCTCAACAAAACCAATTAATCATTCTGGGAGGAGAGGAGAAAGGGTGAAATATTTTCAAAATAAAATATCATCATCGTAACTCAACATTCCTCATCGCGGCCGAGACTTACCCCACATGCCCAACTGCATTCGACAATTCAACTACCCTCGAAATTCTCGAATACCATAAACCATCAAACACCAGCAAGAAAATTAAAAAAACTCCAACTCTTGAAACTAAAACTTCCAATTTTCAATGACAGTACATTTGCCACAAGTTTCATCAAGAAGACTAGAAACTTAAATAGTGCAAAATTCTCAACAAAAGTCCCTCAAAAAGTTGATAAACACGGGTTCGCAAGCTTATGTGAAATTCTTGTAATAAAAATTATGTAATAAATAAGTCCCTGTTTGGCCCCCATTTTTTGGGGTTAAAAATTTGTAGAATAGTGATTGATGGAAAAATGTGTGGTGAAAAAGTTTTAGATTTGTATGTAATATTATTTTATTTGAGAATGTAAGGTTGAGATGAAGAGAGAAAAAAAATTAATGTAATGGAATGAGAAAAAATGGGGCTCAAACGGGGGCTAAGAACGATATTTGAACAATCATGTCTTGTATATATTGAATAATAATTGATTTTTGTTCAAAAAGTATATAATGCCTCTATATTTATAGGTAAAATTATTCCTACTTCTATTACTACTACTACTACCTACAAGGGAACTAAAATAAATTATAATCTAAAAGAAATTGAAAATTATATTGTAAACAAGAAATAAAAATAAAAAGATAAAATCTATTACAACTAGAAATCTTAAATATCCTATTATAAATATCTAACTTTTATTCTATTTACAATATAATTGTCATATGTCAATCTTTTCCACCCGAAAAAAACTCTTCCTGAGTTTTGTTGAAAAAAAGAATTCTCCATAACTTGTGTATATTCGAAATTAGCTAGGACTCGAGGAAATTCTCTAGCCACATGTTGCCGTATTCTATGTTTGTTGAAACAACTAACATTCATAGCAGTTAAAGTCTGCAACTTCTTATCAACTTGCTTCTTCACGAGTTCACGATTCCTTTCAAAACTCAACGCAGTCAACATCTACATGATGTTGTAAAGGGTTTCATAGATCTCGTTGATTCGTTGTTCTAGTTTGTCGAACCTCTATTCATCATCGACGATTCGACTGCCACTAGAACCATCGTCAGTCATCAAATTAAAGCAATTTCATTGATCTGATACCAATTTTGGTGCGAAAACGTTTATGAATTCTTGTAATAAAAATTATGTAATAAATAAAAATGATATTTGAACAATCATGTCTTGTATATATTGAGTAATAATTGATTGTTGTTCAAAAAGTGTAGAATACCTTTATTTTTATAGGCAAAATTATTCCATACTTCTATTACTACTAGAAAACTAATATAAGGGAACTAAAATAAATCACAATCTAAAAGAAATTTTATTCTAAACAAGAAATAAGAATAAAAAGATAAAATCTATTATAACTAGAAATCGGTGTCCTACATTAAACACTTTTTCTTCACAGTAGGGCTAGGCTTAAATCTATGTTCTAAGAGCTGAACATGCCAAGGACCCAACAATACAATGTTGGAAGCTTCTGTTAACAATGTCTCGTATGTAATGTTGAGTACAGACCTTCTTCGAGCTTATTTCTCCAACCAATCAAAAGGCGTGTACACAGTTGATTTTTCGACAAATCCGCCGTTCAAGTTCAACAACACCGGCATGTCGTCGAACAACACTATTGTGACTTTTGACACGAAAATTGTGGTACTTTCGTTTAACACTAGTGTGGAGTTGATTATGCAAGATACAAGCATAATCGGAGCAGCAGGTCACTCGTTCCACCTCTATGGATTCAATTTCTTAGTTGTGGGTCGAGATTTTGAAAACTATAACTCTCCTCTCCCCAATAGAAAAAAAAGGGGAAAATGCGAGAAGATGAGAATACCCTTCCATTTAAAAAAAAATGACTACACGTATTCACTCAAAGGAACAGTTAGATGAAATGAATGAAAATGACGTTTTGCATAATCAAATGTGTAGTTAAAGGTGAAAATGTCTTAAATTAAAAGGTAGAAATATTATGCATAATAATAGTGAAAGTATAGACGTTATGTGCAAATTACTATTTTTAATTTGTATTTTAATTTTTTAAAGTAAAATTTGGGAAATTTACCCTCTTGTTAAATTTGTAATTTTTTTACGATAAAATTTGAATTTTGAAAATTTAAGTGAAATTGTTAACTACATGTTGTGATATGATGACTAATTTTCTATCTTTCTGTAATTCATATTAATATAGTGCTAATAATGAATTTCATTTGAATTTGAACAAAAATATGCTAATATTCAGTTCTTGCAATCAATCATGGAAATTTCACTGTTCTATTTTAAATCGCCAAGATTTATTGGTTGACAAAATTTAAGAGGGAAAAAAATTTCAATAAAATTTGGAAGTTTTCCCATGTTGTAAATAATAAATTTATTAGTAAATGACAATTGTACTCTTCTAATGTTAGAAATTATTACCCTTATATCCCTAATCATTATCTACAAAAATGGGAATTTAGTTCTCAATAAAGTAATTACAAATCTATTGCCTTCTCTAATTTCACATCTAATTTATAATACATTATCAGCAAGATTCTCTCAAAATAAAAGTGAACTAATTAGAGGGTGATAATTTTTATAAATATAATCATATGTGTCACGTGAATCAAAATTAATTTGGTGAAACGTAAATTTTTCTATATATATGCATCAAAAGGAGGTTGCTTATTCTTTTTTCTATACTTTTTTGCTTGTATGTAAATCCATAATAATTATTTTTTTTTCTATACTTTTAGTGCATGTACGGTAATTAATTTTTATATATAAATTTATATCCTATTTGTGGACATTATAATTAATGTTCTAAAAGAATATTATTTATATATTTGTCTATTAAAATATTGTCGCTTCTAAAGTATCACAATAGTATTTACATATATTTCAATTAAATTTTATTTGCTCCCAAAAGCATCATTAAATACGATCTAACATAAAATATAATTTTGCTCATGAAGAGTAAATTATTGGATAATTTATTATAATAATATGTGTGATTGTTCATGAACGGTATGAAATTATAATTTTGAATATTCCAGAAAAATATTGATCTATTACTCTTGAAAAAATAATAATAAAATATAACGTGCTCTCCTAGTAGCATACATTCCGAATAATATGTATATTTCATTGTGTTTCTGAAGAAACAAAAATTAGACAATTCAATATTCTGTTATAATTTTTAAAGGAAAATAAGTTTCTATATTATTAATATTCAAGAAGAATATTAATTTATCACTCTTGAAAAACATAAATTATAGTTTTTAATATTATAGAAGATTATTGATATATTATTCTTGAAAAAACAATAATAGAAAACAATGTGCTCTCAAAATAACACGTTTTGAAGAATATATAATTTTGAATTTACGTTTATCCCTGAAGAAAAACATATAATTAAATTCGTGATGACATTGATTAGTTCGATTACTTGAATGATATATGATTATATAATGTTTAATCATATTATTTGAAATTAAATAATTGAATTATAACTTATATTGAACCGGAAGTTTAATTTGACCTTATTGTTTTGCACCACCTGTTGGGCCATCATTGTATCATTAATAATCCGAAATTAAAAATTTAAATAGATATTGAATGAAAAATTAGAAGATTCTTTAATTCAAATAATTCATATGTGATATTTGTTTTTTCTCTATTATTGGTATTAACCATCACTGGTTAAATAGGGTATCAATTCTCTATATTTATGAAAATTAATTATGGTGATATATGAGGCACCGTCACCATTCACGTTAATCATTTAGATATTATTTGTATTTAATAGATTTGATACATTGTTAGAAGATTGCATGGTGTTCGCAACAAGAAATTTGCGAAATTACTGCTCAAATATTAAATTATGAGTATAATTTTTGAATTATACAATTACAACAGTGTCCAGTTAATGCAAGTGAACATAAAGCGCAACCTTTTAATAAGCGTTAGTTGGGATGTCTGTAAATAGTTTAACATTATTCTTTGTTAAACGCCTTCAAATTAATTAATTGAAAACAAAATACTTCACATTTTTATTTAGGAAATATTATCGAGCATCATGCCAACAATATAATTCTCCCAGTTATAACTTGACTTATGGTCGAGCCTAATTTTTTCATTAAATTATTTCGCTAGTTCAATATACGTAAAATTAATAATCACAATTTACAGAGATGAAAAATAAAGAATGTTGGGAATAAATGCATAGTTTGAACCATTATTCCAAATGAGCGAAATTTTATAACACGGTAAAAATGATTGTCAATTTCATTATACAATTCTCTTAGTATTAGGGGGATGAATTAAGAAGTTAGAAATAATGTATAAATGCATCATTATCTAAATTAACGCAAATTATAATTCGAACCAAAAGTTCGAAAGATAATTTATTTAAATGCATTTACTGACCAAAGAGATCAACAATATCCACACACAAACTTTAAATGCTCTAACTCGGATTAGAAAAGATGCTCCCATGCGTATACTTTTGAAAAGTATATAGTCATAACAAAATGTAAAATCCCAGAAGAGATTCGGGTACTCGAAATAATGAAAATTGTGATATCTCAATAAGTTATGTCATTACGAAAAAAGAAATAGAATCGAAAAGAAAAGGTTGTCGATAATACTTTTTCACATGATGTATTGCATCATATTTATGAATAACGGGATATCGAAATAAATTCATCGAAACATGTCGATCGAATTAATGATTGACTAAGTAAAATGATGTGATCATATTAAAATTGAATTTATTAGAGAAACTTGAAATTTCTGAACGTGATCCTAGTAAAATTGAACTTACTAGAGAAACCCGAAATTTCTGAATATACAATCTGAATATCTAACAAGTGTATACTTGTGCAAATTGAAAATGAAAAAAGTAAAGTCGTAATACAAAATGTACGACTTTTTATATCGCGAAGATTTGTATAAATAGATAAGTCATCATGTAGTGGATGTACTCACAAGTCTCTATTGCATTAGTTTGATAACGCAAGAAATTTGATATGCATGTAATAAATGTGAGTATAAAAAATTTATCTTGTATGATTCAGATATTATCATGAAAGGATTTAATATGCTCGAAACATAATTCAAGTTATATTATCACGAGGGAGAGTAAATACACATTGTACTTTTTTTTCCTTGACCAAGATTTTGTTCCATAAGATTTTCCTAGCAACGTTTTTAAAGAAACAATATTTGTGGCGTATTAAAAAAAAGGTACCATTTTTTCTTCATTAGGATTTTTCCCACATGATTTTTTCTAATAAGATTTTAACAATGCATAATATTATTTGTGGAATGAATGAATGTCCATAATATACAAGACATTTACCCTCAAAACTTCCTATATTATGAGATTCGTTAGAGATCAACAAAAGTTATTTTTCAAATCATCATGTTACTACAGTTCTCAAAGATCGATAAATATTTCATAAAAAAGACGATATTATTTGAAAACTATATAAAATAATATAAGACATACTTCACCAGAAATTACAATATTGAAGACAGTGATATATACGACAATGATGAATTGATACAATAATTGAAATTAGGGGGGAGCAGCTTCATTTTTTTCCTTCGATCAATTTTTGTCCTATTGAATTTTCTTGATAAAGTTGTAATGAGTCATATATTTTGTCATGTGTCATTTAAGAGGAATGTTGTAAATAGTAAATTTATTAGTGAAGGACAACTGCACTCTTACGATCCTATAAATTATTACTATTGTATCCCTAATCATTTTCTATAAATATGAGACTTTATTTTTCCATAAAATATATATAAGTTTATTGACTTCTATAATTTTCTCTCTAGCTTATATTGGCGCGAGTATAAATGCAAGTCAAACCAATTTTTAATTAGAGCCTATTTGATAGCATTTGTTTTCCTGGAACTAAGAAAATATTTTCCATTTTCTAGTTTTTGCCTTATTTGATAGGAGAAATTTTCCATGTATTGGATGTCACTCACCCACTTGCCTCTGCTGCCTACCTTTTTTCCTGGAGAGTTGATAATTCTTCCCCTGCCCTGTAGGCTATTTTTCATGACCTGCAGGCTGCACTAGACGAGATTGAGTGATTTGTACACAATCTCTATAGGTTCTTCTCTTCTATATATCATCTGTTCTTGCACACAAACATATATACAAAAACAGAAATTTCCACATGGTATCAGAGCAGAAAAATCCTTAACCGGACCTGCTCTTTTTCATTCCTTTTTTTCTGTCTTCCTGATGGATGAAGAAAATCTTAACAGTCTTGAGGCTGAGGCTGACACAGCAATTACTTCTTCCTCTCTAAGTCTTATTGAAGTTGAGGTTAACCCAAATCAAAGACTCATTTCAGTTTTATTGAATGATTTTAACTATGTCTCATGGTCAAGAGCTATTTTTCTTGCTCTTGGTGGAAGATCTAAGCTTGGCTACATCAATGGAAGCACAAAAGCTCCAGATGAGTCCTCCTCTTCCTATGAGGCTTGGTTATGCAAAGATCAGCTGGTCATGTCCTGGCTCCTTAATTCCATGGATAAGAAAATTGCTGAAATTTTTAGTTTCTCTACTTCTTCTTTTGATCTGTGGAAAGATGTCAAGGAAATGTATGGCAACCAAAACAATGCTGCTCGTGTTTTCCAACTCAAAAGGGATGTTTCAGGACTCCAACAAGAAGGCAAGTCATTTGTTCAACATCTTGGTAAATTAAAGAATATGTGGAATGAGTTAGATATGTATAGGCCACATACCACTGATTCTACCATTCTATTAAAGAGAGCTGAGGAAGACAAAATTTTTCAACTCTTAGCCAGTCTTAGCTCAGATTATGAAGACCTGCGAAGTCACATCTTGATGAACGCCGAGCTTTCCTCGTTTTCAAGCATTTGTGCCACAATTCAACGAGAAGAAACCCGTTGAAAGGTGATGAACCTCGAAACAAAGTATAATATGCCAGAAACTAGGGCATGTGTGTCCACTCACAAAATTCCTGATGGAAAAAACTACAAGGGTAAGAGACCGAACTTGAAGTGTACATATTGTGATGCGGTTGGTCACTTACGGGAAAGATGTTGGGTTTTGCATCCAGAACTGAAACCAAAGTTCTCAAAGGAGAGCAAGGGCTACTGGAAAAATTCACAGATAACTCACAAAGCAAATCATGCTGCTACTTCTACTGTTTTTAAGCCATCAACTGAGGGTCAGATAAATTTCACATCCAATCCTGCTGCCCTGTTCAATGAATTTGCAGTATATCTTCAAAAACAAAAATGGAATGGTGATGGTAATGGTAATGGTGAACAAATGACCACTTTTGGACCTGAGAACTCTACTGCCCTTCTTGGTAAATTCACAGGATTTCTTGCTGAGACTGATGGCATATCATCCCATAACAATCCAGGTATTTTAGAGGCTTTCTCTACTGCTCTTCAAGTTAGTCTTGTGCATGATTATTGGATAATAGACTCAGGTGCCACAGATCACATGACTAGTCAAATGTCTCATTTACATGAATTTAAAAAATTGTCCAAACCATCTCAAGTCTCAGTGGCTAATGGTAAAGGTGTTTCAGTTTTAGGGAAAGGGAAAATCAAGTTGATTTCAAAAAATGTAGATTCAGTTGCTCTTTATGTTCCTTCCTTTCCTTGTCATCTCTTATCTGTTGGAAAAATCACAAACTCTTTGAATTGCCTTGCCATATTTTCACCTCATCATGTCATTTTCCAGGACATTGTCACCAAGAAGAAGATTGGTGATGGCTTTTACCTGAATGGATTGTACTATCTATCAAAGGATCCCAAAATTTCCAAAAGTTTACAAGTTAGTTCCAAATTCTACACAAGATCAAAGTCTTTGGCATCAACGTTTAGCTCATCCTTCCGATCTAGTGTTGTCTAAGTTGTTTCCATTTTTTTGTAAAACCTCCATGACTTGTGACATTTGTCACTTGTCGAAATCTGCGAGGTTGCCTTTCGGCACGTCTATGTCTAAGTCTAGTAAGCTGTTTGAAATTGTACACTCTGACATTTGGGATCCTGTTTTTGAATCTTTTGATGGATACAAATATTTTGTAACTTTTGTTGATGATTACACAAGGATTACTTGGTTATATCTTTTAAAATTTAAGAGTGAATTGTTAACTGCGTTCCAGGATTTTCATCGACTGGTCACTACACAATTTTCAACCACAATTCACACCTTAAGGTCCGATAATGGCACTGAGTATATGTCTAATAACATGTCACAATATTTGAGCTTGCATGGAATTATACACCAAACAAGTTATGTTGGAACACCCCAACAAAATGGTATCGCAGAAAGAAAAAATTGTGATTTGCTTGAGAAAACTAGAGCACTAATGTTTCAAATGAACGTTCTTAAGAAGTTCTGGTCTCAAGGTGTTCTTACTGCTGCCTATCTTATTAACCGACTCCCTAGTCGTGTGCTAGATTTTAAATCTCCCTATGAAGTCATGAAGGATAGAAAGATTGATTTGTCTCACCTAAAAGTCTTTGGATGTACAGTTTATGTACATATTCAAGCGAAAGATCGTGATAAACTTGATCCTCGAGCTGTTAAATGCTTGTTTTTAGGGTACTCATCCACACAAAAGGGATATAAGTGCTACAATCCCATTAGCAAGAAAGTTGTTGTATCACGTGATGTTAGATTTGATGAGGGAACACCCTATTTCAGTGAATCTTTAGAAACTAGTGGTCAGGGGGAGCTTGTTCTTGATCTTCTTCCCTTGCCTACTGCTAACATCAACCTTGACTATGTTGCTCCAGCTCCTTATCATGATGATCGAAAAGTCACAAACTCCACAGTCATTCCTGAAGATAATTATTCTGAGCCGTCTAGTTCAGTGCCTCATATAGATTTTTCACCATCTTCTTATGTTCCAGTAAGGAGAAATCCTACTCGTGACAGACATCCCCCACAAAAACTACATGATTATGTCACTTATCATGCACAGTATCCAGTAACTAATTCACTTACATATCATAGGGTTTCCCCTTCTCATGCTGCTTTTTTGAGCAGAATCTCAAATGTCCAAGAACTAAGGAATTTTCAAGAGACAAATCTATCAACTGAATGGAGGAATGCTATGGCACAAGAAATGCAAGCCTTGGATGCAAATAAAATGTGGAGTGTTGTTCCATTGCCTCAAGGAAAAAGGGCTGTTGGGAGTCAATGGATATATAAGACTAAGTTTCACTCAGATGGCTCCGTTGAAAGGCACAAAGCTCGGTTAGTTGCTCGTGGATTTACATAAACCTTTGGTGTTGACTATAAGGAAACCTTTGCTCCTGTAGCTAAAATGAACACTGTAAGGGTTGTACTATCTATTGCCATTAATCATTCATGGTCCTTATACCAAATGGATGTTAAAAACGCCTTCTTACATGGAGATCTCGAAGAGGAAGTTTACATGAAGCTTCCGCCTAGCCATTTTCAATCACACGATCCAAGTTTGGTTTGTAAGCTTCATAAATCAATTTATGGACTCAAACAATCTCCTCATGCTTGGTAGGCCAAACTAAGCTCCGTTCTTGAAACAGTTGGGTTCAAATGTAGCAATGCTGACTCCTCTCTTTTTGTTCACATTGGATCAGTGGGCAAGTTGGTTGTCCTTATTTATGTGGATGATCTTATTATTACAGGTGATAATGTTGATGAAATTGAGGCTCTCAAATGTTCTCTTAGACAATAATTTCCTATCAAAGACCTTGGTTTTCTGAAATATTTCCTTGGCATTGAAATGGCTACTTCTTCCAAAGGAGTATTACTCAACCAAAGGAAATATACTCTCTATTTGCTTCAAGAAGCTGAAATGGAGGACTGCAAACCCGCTAGAACGCCTCTTGATAGCAAACTGACCATGGATATGGGCAGTGACCCTCTTGACAATGTAAGCTATTATCAACATCTAGTCGGTAAACTCATTTACCTCACTTTAACTAGACCGGATATCACATTTGCGGTTAGTCTAGTCGGTCAATTCATGCATTCTCCAACTACTGCTCATCTTCAAGTGGTTAAGCGCATTCTACGATACCTTAAGGGTTCTATTGGTCGAGGCATTCTTATGAAGAACAACTCAAACACACAGATTCTTGGCTACACAGATGCTCACTGGGCCGGGAATTCTCTTGATCGCAAATCTACAACTGGTTTTTGTACATTTGTTGGAGGTAACTTGGTTACATGGAAAAGTAAGAAGCAAACTGTGATAACTCGCTCTAGTGCGGAGGCTGAGTATAGAGCTATGGCTTCCACTGCATGTGAACTTATTTGGCTCAAGGGTCTTCTCTCTGATTTAGGATTTCCCAGTTCTCAACCAATAACACTTGTGTGTGACAATCAGGCTGCTATGCACATTGCCTCTAACCCTGTTTTTCATGAACGGACCAAACACATCGAGGTTGACTGCCATTACATTCGTGCTCAAGTTCAGTCCAAGGTGATTCAAACTCAATACACTCGCAGCCAAGATCAACTTGCAGACCTTTTTACCAAAGCTCTGCCATTCACTCAGTTTCATCGGTTGCTTTTCAAGCTTGGCTCAGTTAATCCCTTTGATCCAGCTTGAGGGGGAGTATTGGATGTCACTCACCCACTTGCCTCTGCTGCCTACCTTTTTTCCTGGAGAGTTGATAATTCTTCCCCTGCCCTGTAGGCTGTTTTTCATGACCTGCAGGCTGCAGTAGACGAGATTGAGTGATTTGTACACAATCTCTATCGGTTCTTCTCTTCTATATATCATCTGTTCTTGCACACAAACATATATACAAAAACAGAAATTTCCACACCATGGAAATCATATTTTCACTTCCCTTCACAAGTGTACTTTTTCTTGCTTTTTGATGAATTTCTTTTCCCACCTTTTAGGTGGGTTTTGGTTTTCCTTTTTTTTTTTTTTTTTTGACAATTGGAATAAATTCTAGTCCCAATAATAAAAAAAAAAATATTACTTTTATTGATAATTTCCATACAAAACAATGCCAAACAAATGATATTTGGTATGATAATTTAAATTTATTATTATTATTTTTTTTGTAATTGGAACAAATTCTAGACCCAATGGTAAAAAAAATTATCAGTTTAATGGACAACTTCAATGAAAAATAAAGCCAAACGGACACCAAATTTCAATATTTTTCAGGTGAAAAATTATACCAATCAAACACAATTAATTACAATTTCCAGTAAAATAATTTCTAGACAATTCAATTCCTTAAAATTTATTTTCTTTCCACCAATTTTCCACATTTCCAATCAAACCGACCCTTATTATACTTCGCACTTGGAATGAATTTGCAAATCTCCACTATAGTGTAAAAGTCAATTTAGTCCCTATTTGGTGTAGCTTCTGTTTGACACACATTCTTTCAAAATACATTGTTTTAAAACTTAATTTCAACCACACATTTTTCAATTAAATAATATTTTCAATCACATCAATAACTTTTCATTACTTTTTAACCATATATTTCCATCATATCACTATTTAAAATACATTTTTTCTCAATAATATCCATCAAATACACCTGTAAATAAAATTTGATAACAAAAATAAGTTAAAGTCAATAATTAATTTTAACCACACATTTCATAGTATTCACAAATTTTCAATATTTTTTTGTCAAAATTTATTAAAATTTTAAGATGGATGACATGTTTATGATCAAGACCACTATAGGGGTATAAAAAAAGTAATGACAGTAGATTTGAAATTTTAAAAGTTACACTAGTATCCAGCAAATTTATTTAATAGTTTTATGATAATTAAAAAAATAATTGTTTACGTCGAAACTCGTAAAACTTGAAATTTGATTTTTCGTCTAATCACGCATTACATTTTTTAGAATACTATTTTAATATATACTTCGAAATTCGAAGGGAGGAAATTCCCTTTGATTTGGTGGTGCAGAACGGTGGTGATGGTCCAATCACGGTACATGTTCATTATTTTTTATATTACTAGTCGGATGCACGTTTAATGCACGTGCTACCAGCGTAGTTGGATATTTAATAGTGTGATTGTAAATCTATTAAACAGGAAACATGTTTAGTAATTTACATTTACAGAGTCCAGTGGCAATTAAACATGGCAAACCGAGTCCCTGCCATTGATTTCACTCATCCAACCTGACAAAAATCTTCCTCGGATGCATAGGATTGCATTGTTTATAGGTCTACAGTTGTAGAGTCCATGGAAACTCCTTCAAGCCCCCATTACCCATATGCAAACACAGAGAGATCCTGAGAGGTTCAAGGTTTTCACATAATAGAATATGAGCTTTTTCAATTAGGGTGCCATCAGATACACTCTCATGAGAAAAGATACCCATTAATTAGCATGGACATAGATTGAACCCCCAAATAAGAAGTAATTATACATATAAACCAATTCTATCTAACATGTCAACAACAAAACATCAAGTTGCCCCAACTTCACATCTAGTAATCTACCACATAACAAGATAAAATAAGGAAAAACCTTGGCCACGTTGGCAGCACAACCTAATGGAAATCTGACAGGAAGATGCAAGTTAAATAAAAAATTTTAACGTGACACTATATCAATTCCTTAGATAAAATTTCATATTCAAAACAATCCAATGTCAAAAAATACCCAGTGAAAGTAAAAATCTTCCTCAATCATAGAAGCTTTCGACTGAAAAAAGGGTACAATTCTATGCCTAGGGGTAACCAAAACATTTCTAAAAAACAAAAAAAAAAAAAAAATAGGAGAAAAATTGTTATGTATCACGAGTATCAAAATAAAATTACCAGTAAGGCTATGAATAGAAGATGTCATAATGTTGCTGAATGCGTTCAGACTTGCCAATCCAGATAGTACAATGTATATTAATATGATGAACAAGTAAAACAAGCAGATTAAAGCTTGACAAAGCCACAAGTCCAACATATAACTCAAGAGTACATGTTCATATAAAAATTATTACTCAAATAACAGTTCCAGCTAATACAGGAAGTAAACCGACTGCATTTTCGTGAAATTTTCTAAAAGGTCACCATGTGAAATCATCAGAAGATAAAGTGTTATATTTAGATCAGCAATGTTTCCAACAACAATAAATACATTGGCTAATCATAGATCATCCTTCCTGTTTGACATCCAAGCCTAAGGAATAGAATACCTGCTTGAAAATGTAAAAAAATCTTGTAAATGTAGAAAAATTAAGAAGCACTGAGAGATGACCACTTTATAAAACACTAAAATAGCTTAAAACAATAAAAATCATTAAAATACCTAATAAATTACTACATCAAAACAACCAACGAAACAATTGTCAACATGCTACAGCCTTTGAAGAATGAAGTCTCATCTGAGCAGTATACCATTTTCCATAGCCAAAGTACTTCTAAAATCGCATTGGATATCCTTATATCATCAATAGAATAAACTCATCTGTTAGAACTAATTACTATTGATAAAGTCAAATATTAATTAAGCATAAATTCCAAAACTTCAATTAATTTACAATCAAGGAAACCTTGGTTATATTTCTTGCAAACTATATCATAGAATAATCATAAAGAATACAAAGAACAAATAATCTTCCAAACAATAAAGCCCAAATAAGTTAAAGAAATCACAAAAAAAAAAAACCATGGAGACATGGTGTCTCCGTGCGTGCACGGGGCCGACATTGTTCCGGGTATCGATGGGGTCTCCTTTAGAACCTTGAACAATGCTGCAGGCTGAATGTAATTATACAGATTAAAAATAAGGAGGTTATCAAATCTCAAATTTACCTAGCTCGACTAACAAAGTAGAGAATGATGTATTAAGGCATAATACAAAAACCATTTTACAACAACTGCGAATACACAAAGTTATAATGTAATACATATAGTTGGGTAGAATAACTTAATAAAACTATAAAGAATTGAGTCAATACACCAAATATAACATATGATCGGTAAAAATACAACTCTGCAACTTAATCAACCACCAGTATCATATATTGTCATATTAATGATATCCAGGAAGTCCAACAAAAACTCAAGCAAGACAATAGTGAAATGCACACAACTTATTGCAATAGTATATGGGAGCTGAGATAGTTTAAACTCATTCAACAAAGCATATTGATAAATTTAAAGGAATCACGCAAACTGAGCTCAAATTGCTATGTAATATGATAAATTTATTCAAAACTGGCTTGCAACTAGTCAAGTTCGAACTTGATATTAGAGGTTGTTATGATTTCAATCCAAGTCCGAACATAATCCTATTTGGCATTGTTCATCCCTTTCAGGTCTCTGAGCAATTCATGGAGCAATAACTTCAACTGTTGACAACAATATGACCTATATAGAAATATTATTCCAGGAAATAAAGAAAATTAAAATATCATAAGTGGTCCATAACTATGAGGATGGCTTTTAATCATAGCCACATTTTTGTATTCAAAATGTCTGCCAGGTAAATGATATCACAAAACTATCATATCGATCATCATCTGGAGCTTACCCCGTCGTGTTCACTCCAAGGGGGTTTTCCATTCATCATTTCAATTATGGTACAACCCAAGCTCCACAATGGTCAGGATGAATTTAGTGATTGAACCAGGATGAACATATTCCAGGTATATGTAAAACGGGAGAGTGTGTATACAGACCTAAAGTAGAAATCTGAGCTTGAAGATAATGACTTACAATTTCACTACCATGATACTGCAAAATGTTTGGATGCTTCAGATAGTTGAGAACTTTAATTTCCAGCCAAAATGAAAAATTTAACAGAAAGCACAAGATCCTATTTTGGAAATAACTAAAAGAATTTAGGATAATATATAGAGACACCTCCGTACCACTGCTCTCTTTCCCTTGAGCTTTTTGCTCTCCTTTCTTTTAACTTCACTCGACCCATCACCCAAAGCAGCCTGTTCTACCATTTGATCCATATTCCTGAAAACCCGGCTCGAATGAAGCCACAGAACCCCTCCAAGATTAAGCCTCCATGCCCCATTTCATACCGCCAATGTTGCTCGACAGAAATAGGCACGACTCCGCCAAGAGTCTTGCACAAATATAAATTGAAGAAACTACTCAAATATTAACTATTTCTAAAAACGAAAAAAAGATGGAGCAAATTTTTATCGAGATTTCAGAAGGGTATCGCCTAAACACACAAACAAAACTTCACAATATAAATTTGAAAATACTGGAAAAAAAATACCCGGGTTTGTGAAGCGTGGAATGAGATTGGGACAAGAGGGTCATAACGGGGTATCACAAACAAAACTAATCATTTGCCAAAATTTGACAGGAAGTGAGGTTTTGACAGGAAATTTGAATTTGCTTCCGGACGTAAATGAAGAGGAGGAGCTGAGAAACGAAGGAGGAATTGTCACGACTTCCACTTCTCGTCAAACCATTAACAGCGAAAATCGAACCAAAGAAATATTAACATAAAAAATAAAAAAAAATTGAAGCTCGAATCAGCAAAAATTTCTGTGAAAGAGTGAAGAATGTGAGAAGACGATTTCTAGTGTTTCTTTCTTTGGGCCCATGAACGAAATCGCGAGAAAGAGAGAAGGATCTAGAAAAATCGATTGAGAGAATGAAGGAAAGAAGTATGAAGTATGGACGTTGCTTTGAGAAGTGGAGAAAGTCAGAAGAAAGGAAAAAAAATGCATAAAAAGTCCACATGGCTCGGCTAACCGACGGCTCCAAAATGGTTCAGCCAAGTTAGCCAAATGGCTTATGGACAGTGGCACACAAACTGACTGTTTTTATTATGTAGGATAGGCAGAAATGATCTAATGAGTACCGGTGTTCATCTTATCCTAAACACCAATGAGTTGACACATTAATTCATTAGTGGATTGGAACTCACAAAATCTTTATCCACCAATGAATTAATGTGCCAACTCATTGGTACTTAGGATAAGATGAGCACCGATGCTCATTAGATCATTTCTGGTAGGATAGGATAGGAAAAGTAGGATAATTTACATTCTATCAGGTGATAAGACATGATTGAAGAATTTTTTTAAAAAATCACTTTTTTCGTATGCAATTTTTTGAAAATAAAGACACGCAAACAATGATGTGAGGGAGACGTGCATTTAGCATTATTGCAGAACATTATTTTCAACGGCAATAAAAGATCGTTCAAGCTAACCATTATACTATTTTTAATCGAAATGGCGAGTGATACTTCGTCTTCGTCTTCGGCGGTTGTGGCAGTGTCCCCAGTGATGGAGGAGGAGCTGACTCTGACGGTAAAATGGAGCGGGAAGGAGTACACTGTTAGAGTCTGCGGGGACGACACGGTGGGAGAGCTGAAGCGGCGTATTTGTGAGGCGACAAATGTGTTGCCCAAACGCCAGAAGCTTCTCTACCCTAAAGTCGGTACCAAACTCGCGGATGATACTCTCCTTCTCTCGCAAATCCCACTCAAAGCCTCCCTCAAAATGACCATGGTTGGGTCCGTGCCCCCCTACCTCTTCCACGCACACGTACGCACGCTCACGTGTATCTGTTTGCATATCTACTTATTAGTGGTTATTTACGAATTTTAGTTGATGGCTTTTAAATGAAGTTTTGATATTTTCCTGGGAATCTTATGACTAGACATTGCTTTGTTGTATTCTAAGATCTTAATAATGGAATTTTCTTGTAGTTTTTATCGTTCTCTTCGGATTAATTGAAGGGTCGTTGCCTGTATTCTGTTCCAAGTTGTTAGTCATTTTGGAGTAAATATTCTGGATTTTTGTTTGCTGGATCGTTTTGCAACCTGGTTTGTGTTAAGTGTATTCATGGTATTCAAAACCCAAAGACTGCAGATAAAAATTGTCATGTACTTGTATTGACTGACAACATTGGGATCACGAGCAGGAGAGGTGACCAAGAAAGGGAAAATATAACTTAGGATAGTTAAGTGAGCCATCCTTGTTTAGAGTTGTATGTTTTATGGATTTTCTAGTTATAACACACAAGTCAATGGTTAATGATTTTGGTCCCAATATCTTCAAGAGATCGTTGCTGCCAAAGAAATTGTTTTTTCCTCTTTAATTGTGGCCCTTTCACGGTGTGGATAAAGATAGTTCTACGATTACTGTAAGTTATAATGAATGCTTAAGAAAAAGTTGAACGATCAAACTCTTTGCCTTATATTAGCATTGTCATTTTGAGCCAAGAGGAAAGATCGTGGAATAAGCTATACCCAAACAAAGGCTTTTGCAGCTAAATTTTTTCTAGGGATTGCGGGTGTACAACAACATAGAGGTTCAATGAATTGGTTCAATTAGGAGAATAATTCTGCTGTCCCATAAAATCTGGATGAACAACAAAGCCTAATGAATAGATTTTACATGGCCATGATGTGTTGGGCTTTTTGGTGTTTGTTCATAATCAGCTCGGAAGAATGATCGTACAGTTTGTAACTTATGACCTTTGTATGTGAATGCACATTTATGGTTGTTTATCATTGCCTTGTTGGTGAGGCCGTATCTTATTTTATCAATATTTGGAGTTTTGGTGAGTCAATGCCTGTGTGCGAGCTTCTTATAGAAAATGGACGCTCAAGATCAAACCATCACTTGATATGTTATTTTTATCCCATCAGATATGTGTCCCAAGTCGAAGTCAACTTTCTTCTCTAATAACAATTTAAATTTTTTTATATTTCAATCATGGTCTCAGTTAGCTATACATTGCCAAGGTTCTAATAGAATGACTGATTCTAGTTTCCCAGGAAAATTAATATTATAGAATCTTCTATGAAGTCCTTGCCAGGAAGAATGCAGATTTCATAAATAGACTTTGTGCTTTGGCACCAGCATGTTCTTGATTAAGTTCTAATGCTTTATGTGATGTGAGGTAATCTGTAAAATTTTTATTTGATTTACAGTACTGTTGAAGATGAACTAATTGTGGATCCAGTGGACTCTCCAGAGATTATTGATGATTTTGAAATTGGACGAGTTGAAGCTGTTGACATTAAGGATAATGAAGTAAATAAACAGAAATTGAGGCGGCGTATTGGGCAGTATAAGGTTAGTTATCCCCATCTTTTTAGTTCTGATAGCATTAAATGTTTGAAATGAGATTGGCATGCTATGTGCCCAGTACATATGCAAAATGATTCCTGTAATTAATTTTTACTTCTTGCTTTAATAATCTAAATTTTAGTTTGTTATTCCTTGTTATGATGACGTTGAGTGCTAATGCCAGATTGAACTTCTCAACCCGTGCCGAGAAGGTAAAAAGCTGCTTGTTCTGGACATTGATTATACCTTGTTTGATCACCGGTCGACGGCAGAGAACCCACTAGAACTTATGCGGCCTTGTAAGTGTTTTTATTTATCTCAAACATTTTTCGTCTTTATTTGCCAATCCTGCTATGCTGTTTATTATTCTGTTACTTGACACAGATCTTCATGAATTTCTATCGGCCGTTTACGCAGAGTATGACATCATGATATGGTCTGCGACCAGGTCAAGTTTTTTCCATTATTTATTATCCATCAATTCAAACCTTTTGTGGAATGAGCTTGGAATTGCTTGTCTTAGCTGAAGGCACTTGTAAAATAGCTTCATTTAGAGAATTCAAATTTATCATATCATATCATCCCATTTTACACGCACTAAAAGACAATTTAATACAAAGGTATCATTGTTATACCTTATGTTTATAAACTTGACTTTTTGGAAATTACCATTAAAAGCCACTATTTATAAAGGATCTTTTTGAAATTAACTAAAATTATTAGACAGAGAGAGAAATATTTTCTTCCATAGAAATTATTTTGCAATTGATTTACATCCTAATGGCTTTGAATCCTTGATCAACGAACATTTTTGGAATGCCCATGTTTACATTGTATACATCTTAATATGCTCTTTTCCAAACTCAAGCTACTTAAAAGAGTTGACCAAATAATTTCCTAATTCTCAATTGAAAAATATGGAACCATTGTTTCTTTTCTCTCATGCCCCTTGCCTTCGTGTCAGAACACAGCCGATCATGGGCGAGCACCCACCTTAAATGGTGTTCAAGGCACTCCAACATGCTCTGATTTTGGCAGCACATACAGTTTCTCTTGTAAGATATTTCTTTTCCCGCAGAGGGTCTAGGTTGTGCTAGTGAAACAGGAAAACTAGCAGTAACAGTGGCATACCATCAGCAGCAGTGGGACTGTAGGCAGTGTGAGGCTTCCTCTTAATAGATGGATAGAGGATTGTGTTGGGCTTGCTGCTGAGGAACAAATGCGCTTTAGGAAGCTGTTGAGTGTCTGATGAGGCCAAGAGGGCTTCAATTTGTCCATTCCAAATCATTCTCTCTCAATATAGTCTACAACTGTCTTCCACTTTGAATTAGAAGAGCCACAAAATGCACTTTTGAATTTTCTAGCTTTATTATACAGGAGAGAGTCATTCAAAGTTGAGTGCACCAACCCAAAACACTCTTGAGAAGTGAGAAGATTTTCATATCGATGTGGACCAAGTATTTATGTATTAATTAATTTACTCATGTAGCCATCTTAATAGGAGGAGCTCGAGGGTGCACCCTCAGATAGGAAGAATACTATATTAGCTGCATTTTATTGCAGTCATTTTGAGATTTATTAAATCTGTGACATTTTTTTTTTGTTACACTATTGAAATTTTTGATTGGCTATTGTTTTATGAGGACTTAAATATTGAAAGAGAGTGTTAAATCTATAAAGCATGGATTCTCTTGCTAGGTGGCATGTATGTGTCCGACACATGTCATGTCGTGATGTGCTAGATGACACATTGGATACTGATATGACTCAGACACTTCAAGACATGTATCTGACAATCCACATGCTATGTTCTATTTTTTAAATTTACGTTGCTAGATGGATACTTTTGGGAGACTCCTCGGTTAAGTGTTTGAAATGCCGTGTGCCATGTCTTATATTTAAGAGAGTACGAAATAAAGATATAACATATATAAATCTAAAACTTCAAAGAATTTAGATATGACAAGTGATGTGTCCGTGTCATGCTTTTCTGAAAAATCACATGTTCATGTGTCCGCCATGTCTCTGACTGTCCTTGCTTTATAGGTTAATGTAATGAAAACATTTTAAACTTCATAATTTTGTATGTATGATAAGTTATTGGTTTTCTGGTTTACCATTATGCCCTGTGTGTGCGCGTATATGTTTATTTTTTGAGTAATCCTGTCACTTCAATGTATTTATTTCATTTCTTCAGTATGAAGTGGGTTGAGTTAAAGATGGGGCAACTTGGTGTGCTCAATAATCCAAACTACAAAATTACAGCTCTGCTTGATCATATGGCAATGATCACTGTTCGATCGTATACTCGTGGGGTCTTTGATTGCAAACCGCTTCGGGTTGATTTGGGCTCATTTTCCCGAGGTTCGATTACATTTTTTTGACTTCTATGTTTCATTTGCTAAGTTTCTATCTAAGTATTTGAAATGCAATTTTTGCATGGCTTTTGAAAGAGCACATATTCCTATTCATGAATATTTTTCCAAGAAAAGGTAGAAACTGGCCTTGATCTCGAGTGAATATCACATCTTACAAATTGAAGTCATTTTTGGCCTTGCTTAAAGTAACTTCTGTATCGAAACATATTTGAATATATTATTTTTGCATTTAAGTAAATATTTTACTTATTTTGTTCGTAACTCTTCCCTTGATGTCAAGATAAGTCACTTGTTTTCAACCTTGACCAGTAAAACATATATTTATTTTGGATAATGACCTTCTCTGACATAATGTCTCTATATCATACGTCTGCAGTTTTACAGTGCCAAAAACAGTATAATGTTTGATGATTTACGAAGGAATTTTGTGATGAACCCACAAAATGGCTTGGTTATAAAACCATTCAGAAAAGCCCATGCAAATCGAGACAGCGATCAGGAACTTGTAAAGCTAACTCAATATTTACTTGCCATAGCGGAGCTTGATGATCTAAGTGCCCTTGATCACAAGAAATGGGAGTCATTTAATGAGGACAGTTTCAAGAGACGCAGGCACGGTTGAATCACAAGTAATTTTTAACCTATTCACACTCTTTATGCTCCACTTTTATTTAGTTGGGTTTTACATGCATAACATCAGTTGGCTACTGCAAGATGCAGCTACAAGATATGTTGATAATTCGCATATTTTTTACAACAGTCTGCTAGTTTATTAGGATTGATGTTTGTTCATTTGCCACGGAATTTCTTATTGAGCTCAAGGGATAATTGTTTCCATATATATGATTTGGTTTACATTGAAGGATTGAGGAGAAGATAAGCATAATGAAGTTTTTGCCAGTTTTATGTGAATATTGAACCTGTCCTTCTCATGGCTGCATATACATGTTGAATTACTGTGTTTAAATTTCTAGGTTCTGTATATAAGTAGGGTCAAATCAAGTTAAGTAGTTGCGGAGGTAGAGGAGGTGTAAATCCCTATTCGCCAACTTTTGCACCTCGAGTTGGCTTTTGGTATTTGGCTTCTTGTTGAAGGAGATCAAAACAATGTGTTTATCGGTTTAGCATTTATAAAGGGGGCAAAAAGTGTCATTGGCCACTTAACTATAAACTTGGTTAATGGGTCGTCCTACCAGGATAGTCATGCCGTATAGTAGGTTTGCTACGTTGGTATATCCATTAAATTTATTAATGAAGATGAGTGAATCAGAGGGGAGGGGAGGGGAGACTTGAGTAAGTTGGAAAAGGAATTTTTTTGGTCACTGAAATGAAACTCATCTTAAATTGAGTGACCAACAGTTTCTTTTCTTAGTTCTGCATTTTAATGAATAAAACAGTAGGAACAGAAATCCAAGTTAGCACGACTGGAGTCACATGGACACCAAAGGGATGTGATCCTAGCATTTGAGTGTCATTAGGTCACTTTCAATCTCAATAGGTCTCCATCCAGCCCTACGTATAAATTTTCGAAATACGCCCCTAGATAGCTTATAAAACTGACCTCGGCACATTGCCATTCTTGATTTGGAGGTGGTGTTTGGCATCGGGTGGATTAGGATGGGTGGGGTTACTTGGTTGGGAAGATGAAGTTTTTTTTCTAAATTGTTTGTGTTAAAAACGTATTTAATTGTTTTAAATGAGATTTATTTGTATTTTATGAAAAGTTATGAGATTAAATTTGCAATTTTTCTTATTTTTTGTTATTTTAATGCTTTCTATTATTTTTATTTTATTTAAAGAAAAAGACATTCAATAGGAAGGAAAACACGAATTTTTCTATATGATTGAAAGGTTGAGAATTAATTATCCTAAAGGCTTAATTAGCAGAAAACTCTCTACATACTTACGATGTGCAGAATACCTCTACATAGTCGAAATAGCAGAAAATGTCTATATTTGAAACTTTTATTTTATGGAATACAACCTTTTAGTTGTGGAAAACTCTCAACCTTCCAATTTCGTTAGTTTAATCAAAAAAAATGTCAAAATTAAAATGAAATAATAGCAATTGCACTCCCAAACTTTTTATTTTTTGACAAATTATACATCGACAATTCTAAACCTTTAACTTTATATTATTCTCCATTTTTAAAGGATAAAATTGTAATTTTATATTTTCATACAAATAATCAATAATTATATTACCATTACAAATATTATTTATTACACCACATTATAACTATACCTCAAATAAATTATATTTTTAATAAATACACCACATTAATTTTACAATTATAGTCCAAATTAAACTAAAACTTAAAATATTATGGTGTTCATCCATTTTCAATTTTACCTTTCTTCCATTCTCCCTCCACACCTCATCTGCATTCAAACCTTGCCCAAGGAAAAAAAAAAAAAACTTTTCCACCCACCACCACCAATTAGTCTCGAATCCCCCATTAATCCTACCTAGAAAAAGTCAAAAACTTATCCCACCCCACCCGTAAATGCCCATTTCTAATTTTACCAAATGAAATACCAACTCCACCCACTGTAAGAGCCCCTCCACCACCCTTACCCCATTTCTAATTATGTCCACGGACCATACTACAAGTACATAATCATTTACATAATATATTACATAATTGAAATGTTACGCGTATCCATCGGTAGTCTATAATTTTTGATTTTTCCATACTTCACATCCACGATTGGATTTCTTCAACATGGCTCTATGTAATCCATTATGTACAATAATTATATACATATAGATTTATCTTTATGTCCACACATATTTACCCCACCCAGTCGTATCTATGGCGAGTTAATTTTATTAATTACTGACCAAAAAAAGAAAAACAAATGTAGCGAGGGAAAAGAAAAGCATGTCCATGGTAAAGGAAAAAGGTTGCAAAAAAAAAATAAGTTTCACTTTTGTGGTGGAACAAAATAAAAAATTAGTTTTAAAAAATATTTAAAAGAATGTCTATTTATGTAATCTTACTTAGGGTTATTTAAGTAGATAAAACATAATTACCCACCTCACCTCTCCCTGTCCCTCCCCTCAAATCCCACCACCCCACGCCCTAAAATATTATATGTCCTTATTTGGTAGAGATTAAAATCAAAATTTTAATAGATTTTGATAGAAGTTAATGAATGAGTGGTTGAAAAATTGTGGGATCCATAAAATATAGTTACAATTAATTGTTAACTTTGACTTAAATTAAAATCTAAATTTTAATTGGTACCAAACATCCTTCTTTTGAAAAACCATACACCCCCAAAAAATTCCAACATGAATCTAGCAGTGGCAAAAAAGCTCGGATAGCCCGGGCCCGAGCCGGGCTCGGCTCGGGCTCAGTGGAACCGAGCCCAAGCTCGGGCCGAGCCCCACTTTGGGGAGTCGGCTCGAGCCCGGGCCGGCCCATGGCCCGGGCGAGACTCCATTAAAAAAAAATATATATATATATATTTTTTAAGCAAGATGTCATAGCAGCTTGTCATTTCGCAGCAAAGAAGCAAGAATGGCCGTCACAAGAATTGTCGCCCGCAGTGCATTATTTTTAATCGCTCGCAAAGGCAGCTAAAGAAGAAGAGAGGAAAAAAAAAAAACCAAAAAATCCGAGCCGGCTCGGCCCGCTAAGGCTCGGGCCAAAAGCTCGGGCCGAGCCTCATTTTTTTTGGCTGGGCCCGGCTCGGGCCCTAAAAGCCCGAGCTTTTTTTTCCCGACTCGGCTCGTCTCGTTGCCACGGTTACCTGAATCAAAAAAAAAATCACGGGGGTTTCTAAATCCCAGTGCACTGCAAATTTCTTTAACAATTATGAAATAACGACATCAATTCAACATCCTAAACAGTAGGATTCCCTCAAACAAAAGCAAAATCTTGAACTAATAAAGCATTAGCATCACTAAAAAAATGGAAAATTGTCAAAAGAAACTCACGGCTGGTGATATATTCTTCAAGTGGGATGTCATTTTTTCTGTGCCTCTCTCTAGCCAGTAATGGTTGGGGGAGTGCTGTGAAGCTCAAAGGCAGCAAGGAAATCAGTATTGCAGACCTTCTTGATATGGACAGTGGTAAAATTGCTTTCGTGGAATCGCAATCGCAATTATTCATTTTTAATTCTGAAAATTTTTACCGTTAAAAAGGGTAAACTAACGAAATTCAACGGTAGAGGTTTTCCGTACCTAAAAGGTTGTTTTTCACACTGTAGATTTCAAATATGAACATTTTCTACTATTTTCAATAGGTAAAGGATATTTCGCACATCGTCAAGTATGTAGGTATTTTTCTGCTATAAATCCTATCCTAAAAAAGGTTGAAAGTAGATTATCATATATCGCAAAGGTCAAGTATGAAAAATGCAAATCTCTTAATATACAATCCTGCATTTGGCAAAATTTATAAATAATTTATGAATGGTTGTGCATAATTTTCGACCACACATTCAAATGGATCCACTTGTTTATCACTCATTTCTATCTACTTATAAATTTTTCCTAGCTAAAATTTAAGTCCTTGATATTGATTCAACCCCTATTTGACAAAGCGTGAAATGTGAAGTAGTGCTTTGGCACAAGAAGTTTTAGGCATAAATATGAAAAGATAGCATTAAAATTCATGCTTATTAAGATAGAGAGAGATCGCTTCTAAAGAGACTTCAAGAAAATTGAGAGATGGTTAACGAACCCAAAGACCTGACAACTTTTACAAAAGAAAAAAGATCTAAAACATCGTTCATTTTAGTGTCAGTGTCTAATACTACGCACCTAACATGTCTTTGAGATATATTGGTCGTTCATAGGTCTCCGTGAAATCTCGACATAAGTACCCAAGGAAATCAACAATTTTGAGATTTCATAAACCAAATTCCGGTCTATTGGCAAAGTTTCCAAAGACAAAAGGTGAATGCAAATTTATCAATGTTATCACTTGAGACGTACAAGGCCTTTGACATCAATCATGTTTGGAAGAACCACCTCAGGTGAGTCATCCACCAGAACAACTATTTTCCAGCACAGACTACCAGGCGCAAATGGCGACACTACTTTTAACAAAGAAAATTGCCAAATACTAACACAAATAACATAACGGCAAAGCACAAGATAAACAGACCAGGCACCAAGTTTGAGCTCAGAGAAGAATCCGGCTTGACACCAGGAAAGGTGAACCATGATTTTTGTCATTGGCAAGGGATGGTGACATCAGTCAAGGAACGGTTAGGAGGCACCATAAAAACTCAAGCTAGATATACCCAGAAACCGTATCATGACTAGCATTTGCTTCCTTGGGTTTAAGAGAAAGATTAGCAAATTGCTGGTCCAGATCTCTGCTCTTAGCACGTCGATGGCTAGATGATGGCTGCTGTTGATTTTGTTGCTGCTGCTGCTGATACAGGGCTCGTAATCTTCCAACTTCTCTTTCCAATACTTCATGCTCAACTGCACACAGCATCCATAATTTAATTCAGAAGAATCTCAAGAGTAATAAACTTTTCTGCGGTCCAATTGCTGCTCTCTAATACAAGTCATTTTCAAAGACCAAGGTGATGCTAGATTTCCAATGTTGTATATTATAATATCCATATTCAAAATTCACTATTCTATGATTCTGTCAGTTTATTGCAAAGGGCAGAATTATATCTTAACAGAAACATGTTAATGCAGGTGACTCGTGCCTCCCGTCAGACATCTAAAAGAACATATACTTGGAACCTAAGTCAGAATTAAGCGTGGGTCTGCTGTCTTCTTAAATTTGATGCAAATACACCCTAGTGGGTACTAATCCAAAGATGTCAGAGGGGAAAATGTGTTATTTTTATGCTTTACATATGGAAAAATTCAATTTGTTACAATTTGTGGACCAACTTACAAATTAACAATTACAGAGAATCCAACACCCTGTAGTGGGCTAGGATCGTCTTTTACAATGCGCCAATAGTTGATGCTTTAATATACAACTAAAAGAAGGCTCTAAACTCTTCAGTTCAGCATGATAACATATCAAACCTCTTGAAGATACCTTTTAAAGCTCATATTAAGCACCTACTCTTTCAATTCCCTTTCCAAGACCTTATGCGTAAAAATAAGCCTATGATTGGCTCATGTATACAAAAATTTTTAATAAACATTCAAGCCACTTTTTACCCACACATTTTGAAGGACCCACAAGTACTACCCACATATCCACCACTCATTTCTATCTATTCATAATTTACCATTTATAAACCCTTCCCAAAAATACTTTTTTAAGTTTTTTCCCCAGATATCCATAATTAACACTAAATAACAAACTAACAACCTGTAAGTTTAATTTGTGGGAAGAGAACTTACAATACTTGATAAGCTGCTCTTGACCTAAACTTTCTAATCGTTGCTTCAGGGTTTTATTCTCCATGCTTAGTATAAGCTTCTGCTGGTTGACAAATTCGAGCTCAGCAGAAACTTCAGAACCATCAGCCTGCATTTATGAACAACAAAAAAGTGATATCAGCAATTTTAGAGATACAGCATGTCAAGGTAAGATCCATACTAAAAATTCTGAAGGGGGAATATCTGCCTGTAGAGCTTGCACATTTCTTTCCAGTTCAGCTATGTATTGAAGTTTTCGGACCCGTGAGCGTTGTGCAAATTGCCTGCATTAGAAATGAAGTTTTAAGCTTACTGAATCACTAATTATTTACCGAAGTTCGTAATTTACAATAAAAAATGATCAAGGAAATTGAGTGAAACATAATAAGCGGACAAAAAAACAGCACCAAGTTCTCATGACATGAGGTGGAATTTTTTATTGTGAAAGTCAAATTATACGAGATCAGTTCATTTGAATCAAAAAGGGAGAAAAAATATCATTGGAAGTACCAAGATTCTATGACTGTCCAGGCATTACAGCATTATATCTATATCCTCTATATTTATACTGATGCTTCTGATTTATGATTCATATTTCAGTTTGCTTCAGTAGCGCTTTCAAAATGTACAAAGCACACATCACCATAATAAGACAAATATCGTGTATACTGAGAGATTCTAACTCATGGAATATGAAAAAGTCAAGCTTTTTTTTAATGGGGCAGCTGGGGATGCAAATATCAACTCCAGAGTCCACAGGCTAAGTCAAAATAAAAATATAATTAAATACAATTATAAAACTGGTTAATTTTTCAGACAAATATTACTCGCAGAGTTTAAACTGAAGTTGTACAAAAACCATTTCAACAATAAGCCCATGTCATATAAAATCTAATTATTCAAAAACATATTCTAAGCTTAAAATGATGCATTTAAGTTCAATCTAAGCCATATTCAGCATAATTCATGGTGTCTAACATAATGGTTCATGGAGAGCAGATTGATATAAAGCTAGGCTTCACCCACATCTAATGCAATTTATAAAAAATGCCTGAACATAAATTTGTATCATTCATGTGAATTACCTCAAATTGATGGTATGGATCTCAATAAACAAGGATTCAAACAATAAGATTAATCCACAGATTTAGGTGTCTGCCCAAATCCAAAACAAGCACGCGACAAATGAAAAAACAGCAGACAGATATGCCTCTGTTAGGGAAGAATTTATATACTATTCAATTTATAAATAGATAGAAATGAATGGTGGATAAGTGGATAGTACTTGTTGCTCCATTGGAATGTGTGGTTAAAAATAAAGTCTGACAATTTATAAATGTTAATAAATTTTGCAAATGAAGGCTACAAAATTATATCAACGAAAGTTAAAAAGCCAATTGCTGTAACTTGTCGGGTAAAGTGTCAAGTTGAGTTAACATACTGCTTCGCCCGTTTGGTATCTGTATCAGACACAGAGTGTTTGGCATGATCAGAGTCCTTTCTCTCAGAAGAACCTTTTGGGTCATAAGGATCAGATTCAAGTGGATCCAGCTTTTCAGTTGAAGAAGATGAATTCTTGTCTGTTTCTGGGGAAGTACTCGATGATGCTGCATTTTGAACTATGGCATTGTCCTTAGGAGCAGGACGGCCATGAGATGATGCAACTGAATTCACAGGTGCATCCCATGTCCTATTCTTGGTTGTGCCTGAAGAGTTTGGGTCTGTGTAGAAAGAACCATGTCTTATATCTCTGTAAAGATCAAAGTCCTGAGATCCCCATGAAGGCACTGAAGTTAAATTTTTGAACTTGTTATCATCTTGAGCTACACCATTCATGTATCCAACATTAGCTGTGTCAATATATGCAAAGGAATCACTTGATGAGCGTCGGTGACCTCCTCTATGCACAGGTGTTTCAGGCTCATTGAGGAGTTCATCAAGCCAAGACGGCTGTTCTTCTATCAAAAAGCTTTCAGAGGAAGCACGTTGATGTTGTGGATTACCATTTCTAGGTGCTGGAAGACCTTTTCGGGCAATTGCTGAACTAGGGATGTATTCAACGTACGCTGGGGATATGCTAGGGAATGGACATTTAGGAGGCAGCAAAGAATTTTTTCCAACATGCATAATATTTCTGATGCTGGATGGCCTGGAATTTTCCATAGCTGAAGATAACCAGTTCCTGTCAAGAATAATAATAATATCTAATGAGCAAAATATTTATGAAAGTAATTGATGGATGAGCATAACCTGATCTCATGAAATTCATCGCTTACAAACTTTGCTAAAATTCATAATGGGGGAGTGCCGTGGAAACTATTTCAACTTAAAAAATCTCACATTTATATAACATGTAATATCTGACAGAATCAAGAAAACAAATCAACGCAATAAGACATCAAGATATCAGGTTACTACAAAAAGTGAGGATAGCAAAGAAACCAAAATTGTAATCTAAGCATACATCATCCAACAATTTCTTTCCCAACCCAATTCGAAGATACATAACCATGCTTACATATTTTTATTCAACACATAACATAGGAAGCGCTTGGCAATCGACATAAATACAGGAAGACCTAGCGATCTCCAGACACGGAGTTAATAGAAATATAATACAATCATGTGATTGTGGATGACACCGCACCCTAAAACACATGCACATGAAGTGGAGAAGGAAACTAGTCAGATCATGTGGATACAAGATAGAACTAACACAGCCAGAATGGAAATTTGAAAAGGTGAAATATTCAGTTTACCACATCTAAAATCAACAAAATATACCCAAAGTGGGAAATTGGTCTCTAAATAATAACAAAAGTTATCAGGCTTGCAACTAAAGAAGGGAGAGCAGAGGATCTTGCTCACTGTGAACGACCCCATCATATTCAGAGACAACCTTGTCAAACCCATCTGCCTAGCACCATTTATACAACAAGTTGCTTGTCCTGTACTTAATTTAAGTATGATTAATTGCCCAAAAGTCACAAAATAAGAGATGGGGGATCCTATCTATGACGTTTATTTATGAAAAGCCAAGGTGATTATATGCTTTGAAATAGAAAGAATACAGATCGGCCATCCAAAGCCAAACTAGCTTGTATGATCATGGAAATGTCAAAGGCTAGCAAGCGTAACCCATCCTTCAAAATTGCATATACACACTCCTTGACAGCTTCCTCACCACCCAAGTTCTAATTACAAAAATAAACATCAATAGTGTACTCAATTGCCAATTGAAACATTCTACCATATAGTATTAGCTTCACAGATACAATTTTAACGGAGTCATACCCAATAATTAGCAGTGAACTGATTCAGTAGGTGAATGATACAGTTATCCATTCATCGAGACCATTCAACCTAACCAGTGCCAATGGTATTACCAAAATGAATGAAAATAAAACGAAAGCCACAATTATCCTATCTATAGCTCCAAACAAGACCATCCTCTCAAAGAGGAAAACCTAAGAGTTAACATCCAAGCATCAACGCACAAATTCCACTTGTGGAACAGATCATGTTCATGGATTGCTTTCAACCTAAGAGTTAACACACAAGCATCAATGCACAAATTCCACTTATGAAACCATTCAAGTTCTTGGTTTTCTTTCAGTCACCAGTAGAACCGAAAAATGCATTGGCAGTGCAGTGAATAGCAATCCTCAAAATACATTTCGTGATTTTCCTTCAAATGAAGACAAAGTGAACTCAAGTTGGAAACTTATAAACACATAATCTCATTCGTAACAACTAGCCAAATTATTGCACAACAATTTACTAATAGGCATTAGTACAAGTTGCTCCTCTATTTATGAAACTCAAATCTTTTACAGAAATTCTACAGAATCTCACTAACATTTCAAGATAACAATTTTGTCAAATTAATCCATGTCAATCCGCAATAAAAAAAATTAATTTTTTTTCCTTTTCCAATATCATACGTCCTTGAATTAACTCGGATTTAATTTCCCATCTACTATTCCTTCGTCACCCTGTCCACAATAGCTCACACATAAATATAACAGTTTCATCCTACCCACATTTCCTCATCGCCCACAAAAATTACACTGAAATAAAAATAAAAATAAAAAAAAATTCATTAACAATATTAGACTTTTTTTATATCACATACCGTAGAAAGATTTACATAATCAAATAATAGCTTGCCTCAATTATCAATAATTAATAAAGATCTCGGCGATTTGATTCAGAACAAACCCTCGGTTTTTAGGGTTTCTTGAACTTCTTCTCCTTCTTCTCTCTATCTACCTGGATAGTTGAAGTCTTGCGGAGAAAAGTGTTGGCCATTCCTTGGAATGAGCTTTTGACAGCTCAAAATGTGTTGTGTTTTATTGTTTTTATTGCAATTATGGAGTATTTTACAATTTCAACCCAATATTATTCTAAATTGTGATAAGACCCAAAGTAATTTTGTTTTATTTCAAATTGGTCCTCAACACCAAAAATAAAAATAAAAATAAAAAATTTCCAAGTAACCAAGCAAGATAAATAAATATAAATAAGACGTTACACATTAGACTATAACACAACTAATAGGTTATTAATTATTATTAGTCTCGCAATCAAGCAAGATAAATATTGATATTCTCGTTTTGATTTAGGTTCAAGAGGAAACGAAAACAAATACGAGATCGTAAACGTGAATTCGTGCACGAATTGATGAATGGGTTTATAATTGAAGAACAATTTTCAAAAATATTATTAATATTCATTAAAATTAAAAAAAAAAAAGGCAATGAACAAGTAAAGTGTTTAAATAGTAAAAGTAATATATGAAATCTAACACAACAAACTTTAACTTAATTAGGACACAATTATGACCTATCCTTATTAAAGTGGAATAATTAAGTAAAGATAAATACAGATCGAGAAAAGATAAAATCAATCAACTAATTATCCTAATCAATTAATAAACTACACTTCTAATCAACAAGAAAAATTATGGGAACCTCCAACTAGGGATGGACATTTTTTCCCAGAATCAGTAGAATCGGATCAGAACAAATAGAATCGATTGATTCGGCTCCAGTTCCTCTATTAAATGGATTGATTTTAGGACTATACATCGAAAATCGATTATTTTCTGTCCGGTTCTCGGTACTGTTTTGAGAACAAACATTAAATTCGGTCCTCCCAAATTTTTCTTTTTACTTGCATTAGGTGCACTAGATCTTTGAATACTAGACCCCAAAATTATCTCATGTTAAAATTCCACTTTTCATACGCCACTTCTTTCCTTTAATAGGTAATCGAAATTCAAGTTTAAATAATTTTATAAATATTTTTAAAAAATCATTGTTTTAATGCAATACATTAGGAAAAATATATTTTTAGTTCAATATTTCATAAGAATTCAATTTTTCGTTGGTTTCAAAATGACCGGCCATCAAGAATCTTGATTCTTGAGAATTACTAAAGACAACAAACTATTGTTATATAGATTTTTTTTAAAAATTAATTTTCGATCGAGATTTTACCGTTAATACTGTATTTAATAGTTTATCATTTTTTTGCTTTTATAAGTTGAACTTGAGTTTTAAAGTGAATTTTTGTTCGGTCTTGTTCAATTAATTCTTTATGCTAATAGATTACAAGAATAACAAATGATTTCATACTCTAGTTTTTCTATTTTCAATTTGACAAGTAATTTCATATTTTATTTTTAAATTTTTTTAATATTAAGATCCAGAACGGACCGAATCGGAATTGGTTGGTTCGGTTCCGATTCGGTTCTATAGCTGGAAATAGAACCAATTGTTCCATTTCTAAGATTCTAATTGATACTTGGTTCGATTCAGTTCCCTTCAAAATTGGACCGAATCGGACAGTGCTCACTTCTGCCTTAGAGCTTCATCATATTTACAATGCAAAACAAAATAGGAAAAATGATATTTTGTCAGAAGAATTTGACAGAGAGTTTGACATAATTGCATGTGGCAGTAAATGATTGGTTATGTTTGGCTCCAATTTTTTCAAAAATTCATTTTTTTCAAAACTTATTTTCAACCACACAATTTTCTATAAATAGTATTAAACGTAAATCAAAAATTTTACTTTTTAACCACACAATATCCAACAAACACTATTAGGGCTCGATAAAAAAGTTAATTGTATTTTAAATTGTCTAATTATAGAATGTCACGTGACATTATGTCAAATTTTATATCAATCTTGATATTCGTGTAGCGCGATTGAACAAAATAATATGGTATTACTTTGCTATACGTGAGATATCCGCTCACGCTTTATTGGCCTATTTTATCAAGTTTTCATACTTCATTTTCTTTCTATTGTACCTAAATCAAAATGGCAACATTTTCAATACCAAAATGAAACCACATTTCACCAAAAAAAAAAAAAAAAAAAAAAAAAAATATATATATATATATATATATATATATATATATATATATATATATATATATATATATAACTCGACAAAATAAAAGTTAATGACCCAAGATGAAATTTCTGTTTTAGTTCAGTGAGCACACGGAAATTTCTGTTTTAGTTCAGTGAGCACACGAAAATCTTAACTAAGCAACTCTTGGACGTATAATATAGCTGATAGCATCACAATATGTACAAAAGGAGACTCCATCCACCAGCATGATCATGCTTCAATATTGACAACCTCTAACTGGTCTTTACCAGATAATAACCGTTTCTGGGCATCTTCTGAGCTTTGATGGAGAATCATCGTCTTAAGATGTCGATGGTCTCCACCAACAAATTGTAGGAGATATTACACCGATAATTTGCATATTATATTAATCAAGAACATACTGTGAAATCGAAATATTATTCGATTTACCGAAATCTGATTTGAGAAGACAAAATAGTGATTACCGACTTCCAATATATGAATATGGATTCATCACTTTCCAATCTTGAGCGTGTGTCATTCTTTAATTCAAACCTTACATAGAATCAAAAGAATATTAGTTACTTTCCGAAATCAAAATACTAAATTAGAATGAAATCGGAAAAGAAAGATGAGATGCAAGTGATGCGATCGGTCGAGGCAAGTGTTTGACACTTTATCCTTAAAATGAATTTGTCCCGCATCGGTGCTAACGGTTTCTCGGCAATCATCTCCCAAGATACAACGACCACGTCAAGCCATATGAGCACTCCAAATGACTTAGACCAACGAACTCAAACAGAGTTCCCTCTCTACCATAACCATGATTTTGATGCAAGAGAAAACCACTTTTATAAAGTGTTTTATGCAAAACTAAAGTAACCATGATATGAAACTATCAAATGAATTGTTTGTTGTGTAGTTTTTAATCCAAACACATAGGGAATCCATATATATAGTAGTTGGAACATCCATATCAACAGACACATCTCTTGAATAATCATAATTATTGGAAGTTTCTCATACCAAAAGTCATGCTCTCCAAGAGTCATGATCCTTATGAAAAGACACATCTTTTCATCTACATTTTCTAGAATATTCCACAATATTCTACACAATTCCAATAATTTCAAGTATTAAGTGGTTTAAGTTTGGCTTAATTTCTCATTCACAAAATAAGGAATTTCCACTTAAATCATTTCAATTGGTCACAACCAATTTCCAATACAAAATTCCAACACAAATTACCACCCAACTCTGAAAAGAAATTAAGATAGACAAATCGAGATGTATCACTGATGCAACAGAATATAAACGCATCCTTGGCTTCCTTCACACACCTACACATCTGTCTAGGAGGATGATAGAAATCATCTGGCAAAGTAGCAAAATTCTAATGAATTTCATTTTATATTTTACACTTAGGCCCTATTTGATTGCAACGAATTCCATGAAAAAGTCACATTCGAGAAAAACGAATTCCTTTTTGACCGTTTGATTGCAACGTGAAAATGGAAACCGAATCTCAAGGTACAATCACTTTAAACTGCATTTTTTTTGTTTTCATGGTAAACAAATTCTTATAGGTTTGGTGCGTTTTTATTTTCCAAGTAAAATGGGATTGAAATTCCTTTCCACATTTACTTATCAAATGAACCCTTAGATCCCCGAGTTTTGTTCTATAACAAGGTCAGCTGTGTTGGTGAAAGTCCTATGCCGATATTAAAGAGGGGCACCGGGCACATTCTCATGCTATCTTTCTTGCTGGAATTTCACACTGTTGGGTTGAGTCCAGGCCCAGCATTTCGGTAAAGTCGCATTTCCTTATCACGCTTCTTTTACTGAAGCGTCCTGACTCTGATGGAAAACACGTGGCTTGTTCATGACTGTCGGATGCTTGAACTGTTGATATACTTGGGCTCGAGATACTTTGACTTGAGACGATTCATTCGGCAGACTCTCGAGACTTCTAGGGCTTCTGCCTTTGAGAGAAAAAGAGAGAAAGAGATAGAGTTTGATTCTTGATGCTTGATTTCGTTCTAAATCTCCGATTTAGAATATTATAATAGTTAGATCTACCTTCGGTTGTTATATTCTTTGTGAATATTGTGAGGTTGTGAGTGATTCCTTTGTAGTAAGACTGAGTGTATATTCGAATGTGTTCTTTGTGTTTTCTAAGTGAATCGTATGCTATCATCTGTTGTCCTTTGAGATATAAGTCTCATATCTCTTTCTTGAACTCTTTGTAACCTTTATTGCCATTTTGTGGCTGATTTAGTGCATCTGAGCATACTCCTTTTTATGAATGCTCAACGGGGGTTGTAAGTGTTGGAAGCAGTCACCAAACTTCCGGAGCTACGGCCAAAATAATTCTTGTGTTCATTCTTTAATTTTCTACAGTTTTACTTTACTGTTCTAGTTATTGTTCGTTTCGATTCTTATATCGTGTTATGGTCTGGGCCTTACACACACTGCTGCAAGTAACCTTGCTATGGATATTTGTTATACTCCGCCGAGACAAACGTGATATCTTCAGGTAGTCTGCTTCTCTAGCAAATAATTTGAAACTCACATACTTTTGTTGTCCTTTGTGTGCTCGAAACAGTGGGGGAGATGGAAATGGGAAGGCGAAGACACTGTACTGTCTTGACGAGGAATTTGTTTTAGTACCATAATGTAGAGAAATTTTGAACCGATTTTATATAAATTGGTCCAAACTTTATTTATTTATTTATATATATATATATATATATATATATATATATTTTTTTTTTTTTTTTTTTTTTTTTTTTTTTGCTCTTTTTTTTCCTAGCAGCCTAGTCCATATAGGCATATTCAAGATTTCTAGAAAAAAAATTTAAGTACTATTAAAAACTCGTGCTTCGCAAATCAATTTTGTACTATTTTTTTTTTTAAATGAGACTTGATGGTTTGATTTTGGACGTATTTTTAGTAATTTGAGAATTTAGTTATATAACTGAACCAAACCAACATGGAACCATTCGATTCGGTTCCATTATAAAATAATCACTAGTTCCAAAGAAAATCGAGTCATACACTAATTCTATCCGATGAACCTTACAAATTGTTTGTGTGTCAATTAAAATTAAGATTTTCTAAGTCTTCATCATGTCATCGAATTTTAACACGTAAAATTACAAATTACATCAAAACCTAAATTCCATCCCATCGTCAGGAAAAAATAAATAAAAATAAAAACCTTCCGGTAAATTATTGCAATATGCCACCGTGATAAAGGTGAGGCAAATTAAAAACGTCAGCGACCACAGTGGGAGTCGAACCCACGACCTTCTGATCCGAAGTCAGACGCGCTAATCCACTGCGCTATGCGGTCACTTATTTTTTGTCTTTCTATTTAATAGATATGTAAATCATCTACTTATAACTTCTTATAATTGCTTTTTTAACTTTTCAATTTTTTATGCTCTTGAATGCGACAAAAACTTGAATGTTTTTAAGTATATTTTTTCTATAATATCTATTAAAATAATTCAATCAAGAGTTTGTTATGAGTTTTACGTGAATATGTATCGAAGTGTTCGATGGTTTGCTGCCTTAGCCATCATAAGATTTCGAAGATCAAAATCTTCAGCGAGGCACACTCGGACCTCATGAACTGTTATATTTATCCATACCTTGTTGGGTTCGCACACAAAATATTCTGCCCTACATCGATAGACAGCCCTGGTGGGTGGGCTCGTGGAGGGATGTCAAAAATTTTTTGTAAGAATAATGTTGTTAGTTAAATATTAGTGATGCTATATAGTATTACCCCTTCTGTATGGTTAACTCTCCTTAATAAACTACCATATTTCACGTCATTTATACTAGAGATTTTATCAAATATATAGAGATATTCAAATTTAAAAGTGCTGGACCATATATATAGTAAAGTTGAGATCCACTTGAATATACAATATTAGAGTTATGTCTTGTAGAGTAAAGCCACTTTGCCTGAAGTTGGTGCCACCTTGGTTGACTGACCCTCACATTACATTGTGGGTCTCACGTGAATTAAATAATGCCGACTCCCATGGGTATATGTGTTCGGTCAACCAAATTATCATCCAAAATGTTCGTGTAGCATTACTCATACCTTGCATATATCGTGTTTTCAATTACTTGGGAAAATACATTTAACTTTTGATAGAAGACGCTCGGGTTGTTTGGATACTTAAGGTTAATTATACATGTTTTTGATAAGATATGTTTGAAACGCTATATGTAACAAATTTTGTATGAATCAGTGAGAACCCTATCAATCCAATATTATAGTAATTCACACGTTTCATGTTGATTCAATTTATTTTTCACTTAGGCCGTGTTTTCCGGGGAAGTAGGAAAATATTTTCCACTTTCCACTTTTTTGGCTGTTTGATAGGCAAAATTTTCTGCGGAAAATATTTTCCGGGTTTTCCTCACACGTGTGCATTTTCCCGGTTTTTGATGAAAATGTTTTCCCGCCTTTTTGGTGGGAAAATATTTTCCCGACTGGCTGGAAATTTTTTTTTATTTGCAATGGAAACAAATGTCATAACTAATGGTAAAAAAAATTTCACTTTAATGGACAAGTTTCATGTAAAACAAAATCAAACGAACACTAAACTTTGATTAAAAAAATGATTTTTTAGAAAACAATTTTTTTCCCTTTTTTTTTATTTTTTGGCAATGGAAACAAATTTTATAACCAATTGTGGAAAAAAAATCACTTTAATAGACAATTTCCATGTAAAATAAAGTCAAACGAATAGAAAATTTAAAAATTTTCCGGGTGGAAAATTATACTAATCAAACATACTTGAAATCATTTTCCCTGAAAACATTTTCTAAACAAATCTTTTCCCTATAAAACATTTTATTTTCACCCATTTTCCACCCTTACAATCAAACGCACCCTCAAAGAAACGGAAAAAAAAAAAAAAAAAAAAAAGGAAAGAACTAACTTTATGAATAAAATTTCAACTTTATTTTCTTTTTCAATTTTATCCAACATTTTAAAGCACATCACCAAAAGCATTTTTCCTATCACGATTGTTGTCTATGTTTGATATGCTAGAATAATTCTATAATGTGAGCTTCCATTTGATTGCGAATTTTACGGGTTAAATATATGATTTGTAATGATACTGTGATTAGACCTAATATGGTAGTGATCACTTGAGCCGTTGTACACCTTAGGGATATATTCTTATAATGTGGTAATTTTAAGTATGTATGTCTGAAATATGAAAACTGTAATTAGGGTTAGAGTAGTTAATGAGACGACTTTATAATTTATAATGATGCATCCAGGCTCTTGCCATAATAATGATGCATCTAGGTTCTTGTCAACCCAAATATGACTTTATAATGATGTATCTAGGCTCTTGCCGTAATAATATTCATATGGTTTTGACTTTAATTACGAATTATTTAATTAGTAGCTCATGTTAATTAGACGGATATGTTATCATCCATTGTATGCATGCATTATGTTTTGATGATATTAAATATGTTATTTTATGCTTCCACAGTTTTAAATGCATAAACTCTTTCGAGTCAATTGTCCGCTATTGAAACCTTGACTGGGAATAATTATGTGAGATGGAACGTAGAAATAACACTTGGTCTTTTGGGCTTGGATTTTGTAATAGAGAAGTAGCTTTCGAAACCCACAAGTAAAGTACTCATGAATAGGTGGCCGAGTATGAAAAATGGGAAATGACTAACAGATTTTGTTTGAATTTTGAGCTTAGCCAAACATGCTCTTAGATTTTGGGTTAAAAATCAATTTTTAGTGAATTTTGATAACATAATTCATTTTTTAACAACTTTTAAATTTTCCTATACAAGAGCTGAACCTGATTTCTTGAAAGAAAAAGAATAATTATTATTATTATAGTTGACAATAATAAGCCAATGTTTGAACCTCATTTCTTGTTAAAAGTGATTTAATAGTTGGTTTTTAGATAATGTATAATTAAGAAGTACGAAAAAAATTTGAATTTACAAGTAAATATTTTTATTGTGAGAATACATAGTTGAAAATGAATTTTTAAATAACGAAAATCAAAGCTAAGTGGAAACATGTGCAACGTGGCATGTATGTTAGATTGGTTTATGTTGGTCACGTTGGTTTCAGTCTAGGACAATCCTAATTAGGGGTGTCAATTTGGTTCGTCAGCTCGTGGCTCAATTCGAAAAAAAGCCCGAATCAAAGTAGCTCGTGACTCGGGCCTAGCCTCATTTTGGGACGTCGGCCCGAACTTGAGCCTAAGCCACACTGGGCGGCTTGTGTCACAAACCATTTTCAGCACATGAAGAAATAAGCCTTAAAATAAAAAGAAGTTAAAAGCTAGGCAACTACACGCTGCTTGATAGTGGAAAGCAAGTCTCTGCCTGCAAAAGCATCGTGTAATCACCTGTAGATTAAAAACAAAATAGTGAGCCGACTCAACTAGATGAATCTCAAGCCGAAAGCTCGGGTCCAGCCTAGATTTTTTGGTTGAGCAAAGCTAAGCTCGATTCAGACGAAAAAAAAGCTTGAACCACTTTTACACAAACTGATCCCCGATAATGAAAATGCTAAAAGTTTTGTGGATACCATATGAGTGAGATTTGTTGAGTTTGATAAAGTTGAAACTGAAGATCTGTTGTACAAACTGATGAATATGAGATATGATGGTACAAGTAGAGTCAGGGAACATGTTATGAAGATGATAAGTATATTTTCTAAGTTAAAGGCACCTAAGATTCTCATTGCAGAGCTTTTTCTGGTCTATTATATTCTGAATAGCTTTCTTAGTCAATTTAATCAGCTAAATGCTGCTTATAATGTTCAAAGAGATAAATGAGATTTAAATGACCTTATTACTGTATGTGCCCAAAAGGAGTATAGAATGCAGCGTGAAAATATTGAAACTGTGCAATTAGATTTTCAGTCACCACAGAACAAAGGGTCTTCTCATCACCATAAGTCTAAGTTCCATAAGAAAAATAAGACAAATCGCAATCCGCAAAATAAAAATTTTGGAGGTCAGACTTCTGGTGGTCCCAAAATACTTATAAAGAAAAATGATCAATACAAGTTCTGTAAAAAGAAGGGTCACTGGCAGAAAGATTGTTTTAAGTTTAAGACTTGGTTGGAGGAGAAGAAGAGTTCTGAAGGTATCTCCTTGGCCTTAGTTATTTTTTAGTCTTCTTTTGTAGAAGTTCTTTTAAATTCTTGGTGGTTAGACTTGGGAACCAGTATTCATATTGCGAATTCTTTGTAGGGGTTCACAAGCAAATGGAGGCCAAGTGAGAATGAAGTAAGCCTGTACGTTGGAAATGATGTTCAAGTGAAGGTTGAGTTCATAGGAGTAGTGAAGTTATCTTTAGAGTCTGGTTTCTCTCTTGTTTTGGAGAATACAACTTTTGTACTGACAATGAGGCAGAATTTAATTTCTATATCGAAATTTGATGATTCTGGTTTTTCCTTTAATTTTGGTAATGGAATGATTAAATTGTTTTATGATTCTCGTTTGAAAATGACATTTTATGTGATGGTTTATATAAATTGTCTTTGACTTCTTTTGTTGAAGTCTATTGTGTTGCCATGTGTCAAAGAAAATGTTTCTAATTCTTGAATCATCCTCCATATTGTGGCATAAGTGGTTAGGTCACATTTCAAAGGATATGATGGAGAGATTGATTAAAGTTGAGATACTTCCCTCTCTCGACTTCTTTGATTTTGACATTTGTGTGGATTGTATAAGAGGAAAGTTGACTAAATCCATAAGGAAAGATTCTACTAAGAGCGATGGTATTTTGGACTTAATACATACTGATATTAGTAGACCTTTACCTTCCACCAAATGTGTGAATAAATATTTTATAAATTTTATTGATGATTTCTCTCGATATGGATATGTTTACTTGATTAATGATAAATCCCATGCACTTGAGAATTCAAGATTTTCAAAATGGAAATAGATAAATAATGTGGGAAAAGTATCAAAGTTCTAAGATCTGACCAGGGTAGTAAGTATTATGGGAAGTATGATGAGTCTCGTCAAAACATGAGTGATTTTGCAAAGTTTTTACAAGGTGTAGCATAGTGCCTCAATACATCATGCCAGGGACACCTGTGCCGAATGACATTTCTAAAAGACGTAATCGGACTTTAAAAGACATGGTCAAGAGAATGATAAGTAGAACAAATTTGCCAGAATATCTATGATGTGAAGCCTTGAAGACTCTATGTATATTTTGAACAGAATTCCAAGTAAAGTTATTGTAAAGACACCTTTCTACTTGTGAACAAGACATAAGCCAAGTTTGGCTCATTCCAGAGTTTGGGGATATCCAGCCGAGGTTAGAATTTATAATCTTTTTGAGAAGAAATTAGTCCCAAAATCCAATCCTGGTTACTTTATTGGGTACCCAGACAGATCAAAAGGATATAAGTTCTATTGTCCCAACCGTGACACCAGAATTGTTGAGTCAATCACTGCTAGATTTCTGGAAAATAATTTTGGTGATGGTGGGAATTCTACGTTGAATGAATTTTTTGTTGAACCGAGTCCAACTATTATTCCAGTTTCTGTTATACAGGAAATAGTTATATCTCAACCAGCTGAAATTGCTAATGAAGAACGTGGGCACCAAGATGAACTTCAGGTTCCTCCACCAAAAACGATTGAATCAGTTTATCAGCCACAAGTTAGGATATTACGAAGGGAAATGAGATCTGCATTGCCCAGTGATTACATTACATATTTGTTGGAAAGTAATTTTAATATTGAGCATATTGTTGACCCTGTTACTTATAATCAAGCATTGACAGGTCCTAAGTCACATAAATGGATAAATGGTATGGACGATGAAATTAATTCTATGGAACAGAATAAAGTTTGGGAACTTGCTGAACTTCCTTCGGATGCTAAAGTCATAGATAACAAGTGGATCTTCAAAAACAAATTGGACTCAAAAGGGAATGTTGAAAGAAAGAAAGCAAGATTGGTTGCAAAAGGGTTTACTCAACGAGAAGGCATTGACAATAATGAACCATTTTCACCTGTTTCATCCAAAGATTATTTTCAAATTATCATTGCACTTGTGCACACTATAATTTCGAGTTTCATCATATGGATGTTAAGACAACTTTTCTGAATTGAGATCTTTCGGAAAGGGTTTACATGAGACAACCCAATGGTTTTGTTGTGAAGGGAAAAGAAAACTTGGTATACAAGTTAAATAAATTATTATATGGCATCAAGCAGGCATCACGACAGTGGTATTTGAAATTTTGACGAGGTTGTGACTTCTCTTGGTTTGGTTGAAAATACAGTTGATCAATGCATTTATCTCAAAACTAGTAAGAGAAATTTTATTTATCTTGTCATTTATGTTGATGATATTTTGCTTGTTAGCAGTGACTTGGGGTTATTTCGGGAGACAAAGAAAATGTTATCTGCTAATTTTTAGATGAAAGATCTTGAAGAAGCTACTTATGTACTGCATTGAAATACATTGTGATATAAATCGTGGCTTGTTGAGACTTTCTCAGAAAGCTTATATACGACGTGTTCTAGAAATGTTCAATATGCAGAAATGTGCATCTGGTGATGTACCTATCATAAAAGGGGATAAGTTTAACAAAGTTCAATGTTCAAGGAATGAGCTAGAAAGAGAATCTATGAAGATGATACCATATGCTAGTGTTGTGGGCAGTTTGATGTATGCTTAAATTTGCACTAGACCGGATATTGCTTATGCAGTCAGTGTTCTCAGTAAGTTTCAGTAGAATCCAGGATAAGAGCATTGCAAAGCTGCTAAGAAATTTATGAGATATTTAAACAAAATTGAAAGTTACATGCTCACTTTCCAACGTTCAAATCACCATGAGGTGGTTGGCTACTTAGATTCAGATTTTGCTAGATGTAAAGATGATTTGAAGTCAATCTCAAGATATATTTTCATGTTGGCTATGGAGTTATCTCGTGGAAGAGTGTTAAGTAGACTCTAGTGACATCCTTTACTATGCAGGCTGAATTTGTGGCATGTTATGGAGCTACAGTCCAAACTGTTTGGTTAAGGAATTTTATTTCTAGGCTGAAAGTTGTCGATTCCATCTCGAGGCCAATAACTATTTACTGTGATAATAGCACAGAAGTGTTCTTTTCAAGAAATAATAAAAATTCTAGTGGATCAAATCACATTGAAATCAAATATTTGGTGGTCAGAAACAGAGTCAAGAAAAAGTAGATGAAAATAGAGCATATAAATACAAAGGCGATGATTGCAGATCCTTTCACTAAGGTACTCACTCCCAAAGTTTTTAAGACGTATGTTACTAATATGGCTATTGTAGAAACCTGATATTTTTGGTTAGTGAAAGTTATTTATGTAACAGAACTACTTTTTAGCTTGATCCCTTCACGGGGTACATAGGCAAATATGTTCTTTGGGTTCTACCCCTTCTAATAATAAAACATATTTTCCCATTTTCATAAATTATTTTGAGCATGCATTTGACTTATGTCTTTTATTATGATATTATTTTGATATCGAGATATGACAAATAAAGATATAAGATGAGTCTCTTTTAGAGACATGTGACTTCATTTTGATTAGAAGTATTGTGAGAATCGATATGAATTAGCACAGTTTTTTATCACATTTGGTGCTAAGTTCATACCGTATATTACCGTATTGGTTGGAGGATGGAGATCCATGTCAATAAGGATGTTGACATTTGTAGCTATGGAGTGATCTCCTACATCATTTGACTGGTGTAACGACTTTCATGTTCGATGTTGACATTTTTGTTGGACTAGATCATGTTGTGTAAGATGTTATCATTGTAGTTATACTTGTTTGGTAACCTATGTAGTCTAACCCCGAGGTTAAAAGTTTTGTTCTATAGCAATCAAATATTTGTCCATCGAGAGAATGTTAGAATAATTCTATAATGTGGACTTCCATGTGATTGCGAAATTTACGGGTTAGATGTATGGTTTGGAATGATACTGTGATTATATCCAATATGTTAGTGATCACTTGAATCGTTGTACACCTTATGAGATATATTCTTATAATGTGGTAATTTTAAGTAT